>JAQPPZ010015267.1:0-2685951 GCA_028583015.1 Wollemia nobilis | reverse complement strand
GAAGCAAAAATACAATACTAAAGCAATATAGAAATAAATAAATCAGATGAGCAAGATATTGAAAAAAATATGATTTTATTCAATAAATGGGGGGGAAGCTGAGAAACTCCTTTTGTTACAATTGATCCGTTCAATGAAATTATTTTGATACAATAAATATAGGTGCTAGGGTTCTTCAAAACCCTAGCTACAACAATAGGTAGTGTCTCCAATGTATCTTGCTTCCAACAGGGTGAGTGGGCTTCTGGTTATCTGTAATTGGGCCACTCTAGCTTCAGTAGCTACTCAACAATCCTTGATTGATGCTACCTGATCCTGCACATATGACAAACATAAAGTTGTTAGTAAACAAAATGAGGGTTCCAAAGCATGAATCCTCAAGAAATGCTAACTAAAACCCTAGATCTGAGTAAACTAGTATGCAAAATCCAAATAACAATAAATAAATGCACAAAAATACTTTCTTGTTTTGTTGCAGATTTGATGATAGGGTGCCTTGGTGGCATTTAGCGATCTTATGTGGTATATTCTAGTGTGTGGCTGAAGGAACAACAGGTGTTGGACTATACCTATGAAATGCGGTAGGCATGTGACTACACCTATGGGATGCAAAAGACACTCGACTGTGCCTGCATATTAGGGTTAAATCTGCAAAAGAAGATCAATGGGATGCAAAGGGCTTAGCAGATGGACGACAATGGCGATAGTGAAAATAGGATGTGAACGAGGCTGGAATCCAAAAATCCTAGGGCAAGCTAAGGTTTTGGGGACGGATAAGCTAGGGCACAACCTACTAACAAGAAAATATCTCTAAGTAAGGTTGTATCTCACAAGCAAATTAGAGCTCCAACATTCAAGCTTTCTAGGATTTTCCAAGAGTTGAGCATTGAGAATGCTCCTATTTATTACCAAGCCTAGGGTTTACTTTAGGATTTTACCAAATCGTGTGGCTAGGATAAAAGCAAATCCAAGGGCTGATATTAAAATTTAAGTGTGACATGGATTAAGGAATATGGATGGATGAGATTAGGTTAGATCGAATGGTTGAGGTTGATTTGGCCTATTATATAATAAATATATTAAAATATAATATAAAATATTATATTTAAATATAAATAATATAAAATAAATATAAATGGGTTAAATGGAGGTCGAAAAATGATAGGAAAGGACTAAAGTGGGCTATTGGATGGCGAGAAAGGAATGAAATGGCCAATTTAATTACGGGAAATGGTGATGGTGGATAAGTGGCTAGAATTTGGTGTCTACAGGGACAATTATTTTTGTAATCACTTTAATAATATTTGTGTTACAACATGTAGACCATTTTGAGTACTACAAAAATAATTGCTCATTTGTTAAATTCTAATAAGTATTAAGGAAGTTATGGTTGTTTGAAGTTGGGTTATTTATGTTGTTTTTTGGCTATGCAATTTTTTTCAAAAGAAAAAAATCGTATTAAATATTTTAGCAGTCATTTTCATAATGTTTTTGTAGCACCATGTAGATTATTTTGATTACTACAAAAATAACTGCTCCTTTGATAAATTCTGATAAGTATTGAGAGAGTTGCAATTATTTAAAGTTGGGCTTTTGAGGTTGTTTTTAGGTGTGCGAAAAAATCATACAAAAGGAGAAAATCATGAATAATTTACTTAGGACCCATAGTTAACATTGGAACATAACACCTACACTTTGTACCTGGGTTACAAATCCCCTTGGAGATGAAGATGTCCCTTGCATGTGCTTCATTGGGGTTTAACAAGAACGAAAAATATCACTCGAACAAAATGGGAAAAAATGTATTAAAACATATTTTATGCAGAATTAGTAGGAAGGAAATAAATGATTAATTCAAATTTAATTACTTTTTTCCCACTTAAATTTGGATAGGTTATAAGGGATTAAAATGACCCTACTTGTATTACATCATTTCAACAAACCATTTCATAGTACCACAACAAATCATATTATCATGGGAGTGTCCATGAAATTGTGGGGATTTGAATTTGAATTGTGCATTTGATTGCATCCTATTACCATTGTTCCAAAGTGCCTTGGAAAAATGTTAAGATTCACTCATGGGATTGGAACCTTGGATTGCAATGTGAAACTCCTTGCTCCTCATTATTTTACCCCAAACTAATTGAGCGAAATTCGAATATTATTTTTTTATTTTTTATTGGTTATATAGGATTGAAATGGGCCCCCACATAGTGTTATTACGACTTGGCAATGCATGTTTTGCACTTGACAATATTTAAACATTGTCTCCTTGAAAATTAATAAATTTAACCATTTGAGCTCATGATCTTTCAAATACTATTGAATATAGGTTAATTTGTGACTTTTTTCCCTTTATTACATATTTTTTTATTTAATTTTTTCCTCCACTCCACTTTTTCCTATGATTTTGGGGTTAGTTCTATCAATTCACTTTTGCTATACCCTTAAATGGGTACTTGATTGAACATAAAAATGTACCCCTATGAATTAGGATGACATCATCAAACACAAAAAAAAGACATCATTATAACATGATTTTCTTATTTGATATAAAATTTACAAAATTTTGAGTATGAATACTTGTATTTCTCTTTTGTCATCAGCTACCATAAATTGCAATCTATGGTCTATTGGTTTAGCATTTTAAACGTATGCAGTCTATGTTCAATTGGTTTAGCATTTTAAATTTAAGCACATAAAATTCCAATTGTCTAATGATATTGTTAATTAATCTTTGTAAATGCATCATTCATCACTTGCCCATTTCATTTGTTCTTACTGAAGAGGCTAAAAGTAGAGATATCAAGGATTATTTTTATAATTAATATCATTATTAACATTGTCCAGTTAGACTTGATGTGTTGGTCTACAAACCTACTTTGACTATCCTCTGAGTGTTAAATTTACTTTCTTAACCCTAATAGACCATTATTTGAGGTTATTGAGGTGACCATATTACCAGTTGCATTGATGATTTGACTGTACAATTTTGTTGCATTGGTTGTAACATTTTGCCAATATGATTATTATTGACTAAGTATTTATTAAGAAATGCTAAATATTTTGACCATTTTAAACTCTATTACATATATTAATAAACATATACTATTGTACTTGCAAAATGAGGATGGATTGCAATTATGAGTACAAGATGGTATCATAAATATTGTTGTACTAGTCATGAATGAAATTATTGTCTCCACTGGTTGAAAAGGGCATGTAGTACTATTGTAGTTCATGTCTTGAGAAGTGGCCCAATTGTGATAATGTCACTTGTACCAAGATGGGGCTCAATTATGCTCTTAGAGGGGGAACAATTTGTCTTTATATTGGCATCCATGACATGTTTATGCAATCAAATGGTTGTTATAAAGACCAAAGAGGTATGGTCTTATTTGTTCAATGAAGCAAGTGTATTAAGTGTAGATAGAAAACCATTGACACTAAGTACTAAATCAAGGGTTTCATCTTGAAAACCTTTTTGTAGATTGGAATTTCTGTCTCAGAAGAGACCTTGTGCCTAGACTATACAATGTATGGTGTTAATATTTTCATATAGAGACATATGCTAACCTGCTTAATTTTCCCTCCCCTCAAATATTATGAGTGTTAATGGCTAGGATACCCTTGGCATATCTTCATGGATATTCATACCTCAAAGTTTCTTTTCTAATGGCTTAGTTGACCTTCTATTCCTCTTCCTGGTCTTAATTCCTCTTTTTGTGGTCCTTACTATAGATAACGAGGTACTCTCTATTTAGTTTGTGCAATCCACTTATGAACTAAAAATTAAAGTTTATTTATAAAATTTATGTTGGTTTAAATTTTTTTATGTCTATTTGCAATATCCTTGTGGCTCTCTTGCTTCATTTGGCATAGATATTACTATGTTATTTATGCTTCATAGATAGTGATATGTAGACACTGCTCATACACACACATTTGCACTCCTCATTTAACACATGTATGCATAAATAAAAATATTAGTATGAAGTTCATGATTATCCTATGACATATTTTGTGGTCTTGTAGTTGATGGAGTTGTTGGTGGTAAGATTGTGTTAACTTTAGAAGGTGGTTACATTCTCAAATCAGTGGAAGATTCTTTTGCAACTTGTGTAGAAACTTTGCTTACAAAAAAGCCAATTAGAAGCTTTATTCATATTTCTCCATTTGAATCATCATGGCGTTAATACAAACAATAATTTTTTTTGTGAATTTTTTAGTTTATTTCAAATGGTGTGGATGCAACTTTAGCATATTAGTCTAAATTATAAGATAGATCGAAGGCCATTCTTAGTATACTGCATCTACTGTGTTTATTTTTATGCTCTTTTAGTTAACCAATGCTCTTTGTTCTCAGGTGTGTAATGAACGTAGTTCATACTGGCCAACATTGAATGAAAATCTACCATTGCCAAAACTGACTAAGGTTGTATTTTTAACTTATTTTTTGTAATCTGTTATATGGGATTGAAATGGGTCACATCCATATTATATCATGAACACGTAGAGGTATTACAACTTGGCTATTTTGCAAGTATCGTTTGGCAATATTCAAACTTGAATCTCCCTCTTGAAAGCTGAAAATTTTAAATGTTTGAGCCAATGCCATTTGATCTGACTAGTTATTTTCATAATTACAAGGGTTATCGAAACATGCACCCAAAGTTGGATCTAGTTCGGTTTAGTTCAATTTTAAATGAGTATGACTCCAAAAAAAATAAGTTATCAAGGAATTAGTAGGTTGGAAATAATCTTGAATTTATTTTACTGAAGGTGATTTGTTATTTAGGGAGATGTCCATTCATTTTGTCAAATAGTAGCTACAAATGTTAATTTAATGGCGATCCAAATGCATTTTGGTTGTTGGAAAAACTTCAGCCATGACTAGTGGACCTACGATAGATTTTCATCTGTGACCAACATACCTATGAAATGTTCTTACTTGCACTTGGAGGCCAATGACTTGCAAACATTAGGACATATATTTTGTTATTTAATTTATTTTAATTAAAATTTTATATTTTGCATGAAAAACGGTTACATTTTACATTTTTTACTCATTTTTTAAGATCCCTTATCTTGCATGCCTGTACAAAATAAAAGTTGGAGAATTCTCTTTTATGGATTGTGGACATGGAAAAACTCATACTACAAAAGCATTGTGAATTCTTTTATAGGTCATTCTAAGATGTCCTATATCTCCTTGTTCAGATAGGGTAGTCTATAGTTTAAAATGTTTGCAACAGGAATGCAAACCTATGAAATTCATCTTAGCTTTAAAATTTTAGAGAAATCTTCTTGTCATACAATGCATTTTGCTCCTTTTGCATGTCGTCACAAGTGTCCCTAACACTTGGAAATTTATCTGCAATCTCTCAAATTGACCGCTTCTAAGATTATCTTTTTATCAGGTTCGAGGTGTAGACCAATTGGTTCATCCAAACCCCATAAGGGGGCGGAGGTCCAAGGTTCAAATCTCGAGCCTCGTCGGATTGAACGCTTGTCCCTTTCCTGGTGCTTTCAGCGGCGTAAAAGGTTTAAAATGATCGTGGCATGGTGGTTATAGGGGTGGACTGTGCGAAGATCTGTGTGGCAGATTCTAGGGCGGACAATGCAGAATACTATGGCGGCCATAAAAACTGGACAGCCTACCTGGATTCGTGGCCGCTACCGATTCCACCATGTAAATTCAAAAAAAAAAAAGATTATCTTTTTATCTTCCCCCTTCAATTCTAATATTGATCCTTGTGATTCCTTCTTATTAGATAAGTTTCCAAGAGCTTACTTAGCATGATTTCCTAATTCCTTTTGCTCTCTTTTATTCATAACAATAGTAGGTGCTAGAAAAAATGCCAAAAGGAACAACCATCAATGAATTCTATGTTTATGGATGAAGTGTAAGCTTATGCCTCCCATATTGTCATAGGCATAGTTTATATCTTTGAGACCAACATGGCAAGTGGTGCTTATGAAAATTTTATCCACAAGACACTAAGATGGTGGTAATTTTCATTCTTATGAAAAAAGAAAAAAACTATTTTAGAATAATCTCTAAACTATCTTTGTAGAGAATCTTAAATTCATTTTCCATTTAAAAAATAAAAATAAAGTTATATTCATTGTTTAATCCTTTGTAGGATTGTGAATGCAAACATTAATCTTTAAAGGTACGTTCCTTGAATTCTAAAATCCATATCCTATATATTGGTTTCTCTTACCCTTTACGAGTTTGAAAGTGTGAAACTCTAGCAAACCAAGTTCGAAACATCAATACCTTATTAAATGTCTATAAATTGTATCCTACTATTTATAAGTTCTCTTCGGGCATGAGATGTTCAATTAACATGTTGCCAATTCATGCTTTTGTATTTAAGTTCTTACTCTCGCATTCCATAGTGGTAGCCATAGCTAGAAACTTTATTTCAAGTCAATATTTAAGAGCAACTATTTATTTTATTTGAGCATGTTGTACAAAAAATATCCATGAGAATTTCTTGTTAGGCAAATCAGTTTTTAGTCGTCTCATGAATGGCATGGTAAAAGTTTCAAGAAAGTTGCCTCGTGTATGAAAATTAAACAGTCTTGTTTTAAATTGGTTTACTTGTTATTTTTTTAAACTTCTATTTGTAATTCTCAAATTTTCTTGTCAAGCAATAATACTTGGTGAACACAAGATTATACTGGAGGGGGGTCAACAATATAAGTTACAAAATTTCTCTCTTGTTATGAAAAACACAAGCTTATACTGAGAGGGAGGGTGAACAATATAAAAATAAAACTTTTCTCTTTTCTTTCTAAAGTAATAATCTCAAATAATATCAATGCAATAATGAAACAATGCACAAATAACCATACACATTAGAGAAAGATTTTATGTGGAAACACCCTCTCGAGAGAAAACCACGATAAAATGTTGCTTATAAATTTCTTCAATAAATTTCGTGGGCACCAATTCACAGGAGACACCAATCCCCTTGCTCAATTTCGTGGACACCAATCCACAGGAAACACAAATATCCTTGATCAAGTTCATGGACATCAATCCATAGGAGACACAAATACCCTTGCTCAAGTTTGTGGACACCAATCCTCTTGCTCACAAAACCTTCTCAAATCTGCTCCAAAACCTGCTTATAAAATCTGCTCAAATTTGCTTCAAAACCTTCTTACAAAACCTGCTCAAATCTGCTTCAAAACCTTAATTTGCTCTTTGCCTTCATTGAAAACTATTTTCTTTGCTTCAATGTTAACTCTACCTTCTAACTATTCTTGAGTTCCAATCTGATCAATTTGTTTTCTACCACCGTTCAACTGTATATTTTCTTTGATGAAGATAACCACCTTTAGTTCGCTGAGTCAATCGCTCACAACTTGCTTTCTTTCTCCCTTGACCATCCATTGCTTTCTATAATTGATGATTACACAATGACACTAATAGGGGGGGTGAATCAGTGTAGTTATTAATTTTTATATCTACAGCATTTAATATGAAATAAAGAGAACTTGACAACTGAAAAAAAACTTGAACAAGAGAGCACACCACAACACTCAATATACCGAGGTTCACCAATTTTGCTACTCCTCAAAAATGACTGCTTGGACTCCAATCCAAATCCAGTCTTTGCAAAATCAATTTTACAAATACTTTACCAGCACCAACTGGAAGGAGCACCAACCCCCGTAATTTTCTGCATCGCAACAGATGAAGCACCAACTCCTAGTACCAAGCACCAACTTGGACTGCATTCTGATCAATTTAGAATGACATAAAAATGTCTTCACTTCATGCACGACCCTGACTGGTCTGCAATTAACTCAACTCTACACACTCTCACAGCTCTGCTTATTTTTCTCTTGATTCTTTTCTAACCCTCCTTTTACAGCAATTTCACTCTAACAGCAGCAACGTCTTCTCTGTACGATTATTCATTTATAACCTTTCAATCCTACATGCAATCGAATCACATACTCTGACTGTTCGAATCCATGCAATACGGCTGTTCGAATCCATGCAATACGGCTGTTCGGAACCCTGCAATACGTCTTTTGGAAACCATGCAATATGGCAATTTTGTTTCATGCACTTCGACTGTTCAATTTCTTCGAATACGGCTTTTCGAATGCTTTTTCGAAACTCCATATGTGATTCTTCGAAAGCTTTTCGATTCTTCATGTTCGGCTTTTCTGTATGCTTCAAATATGTCTGTTAGAATGCCTACAAATACGACCTTTCGAATGCTTTTATTATCCTTCATATTCGGATTTTCGAATGCATTTCAATTATGCATGTTTGGCTGTTGCATTGCATGTCCAACACCTGTCAACGTTTAACTATCTGTCTGACTTCAGTTACTTTTTACGTAACTGGCTGCATGATTTTCCTGTCGGCTTTTTTGACACGTGTCACCTTGCATGTTCCTGCGGGTTTTACCCACTAGACTGTTACCTGTCGCGATATCGCAACACTTTGAACTTATGCTGACGTCACCCTGAAGGTTGTCGCGAAATCGTGACCATTTTGGCCTTGAAAGCTTTCCTTCTGTTCATGTCGCGATATCGCGACACTTAGAACTTTTGCTGACGTCATCCTTAAGCATGTCATGAAATCGTGACCGTTTTGGCTCTTGCAAGCTTTCCCTGCATCTTGTCGCGATATCGCGACACTTTCAACATTTGCTGACGTCATCCTTAAGCATGTCGCGAAATCATGATGCTTCCGGCTTCCAGCAGCTTTCCTTTCATCCTGTCGCGAAATCGCGACACTTTTCAACTTTGCTGACGTCATCATCCTGCTTGTTGCAAAATCGCGACACTTTCGGCTTTCGTACACTCTTCTTTGCCAGTAGCAGCAAAAAATGGAACATGTCACGAAATCGTGACACTTTGCTCTTTCGTACAGCTTTGCTTGCAAACTCCAGCGAAAATGGAACATGTCGCGAAATCGCGACACTATGCTTCATGCAATGACGAGATTTTTACATCTTTGTGCCTTGTGTTTTCACCTTGCCTCTTTTCATGAAATTTTGACTTGTAATATCATTGCTGCATCTTTCAGTTCTACACTTTTGACTAGTAGCGAAATCGCTACACCTTAGTTTCCCTTTGTTTCAACATGTAGCGCCATCGCTACACCTTAGTTTCTCTTTGTTTCAACATGTAGCGCCATCGCTACACCTTAGTTTCTCTTTGTTTCAACATGTAGCGAAATCGCTACACCTTAGTTTCTCTTTGTTTCAACACGTAGCGAAATCGCTACACCTTAGTTCCATGTATTTTCATCATGCAGCGATATCGCTACACCTTTGTTTCCATTCATTTCAACATGTAGCGATATCGCTACACCTTTGTTTCCTTCTCTGCCAGCATGTCGCGAAATCGTGACAGTTTAGCTTTCACTTTCTCTCTCCTCTGCCATGTCGCGATATCGCGACAGTTTTGCTCGCATCTTCTCTCTCCTCTGCCATGTCGCGAAATCGTGACATTTTCGACTGTGCCTTCTCTCTCCTCGACCATGTCGCGAAATCGCGACAGAAAACATGTCGCGATATCGCGACAGTTTTCTTCCTTGTCTTTTTTTGCCAGTTTTTGAATCTGGGTCACCTCTGTTTTCCTTGAAACTTTCTGCACTTGATCTTCATCGACCTCCGAATCGCATCAACTGCATCAATCTAACTGTGTTGACAACAATGACAATACTTTTGCAATTCTTTTTCTGCACCTTGCTCAACAATAATTAATGTGAGTGCTTTATCACTATCATGAAGTCATTCTCCCATCCTCACTATTTTCCAATCTTATCTTCAACAAAAAGGATAGAGCAACAATGACGTCTTTTACCTTCTTTTCTAATCATCGCTTTGAACTGGCTTCTACAAGTTTTCCTGGGTGTACCTCAATTTTCTTTCACATTTCACGTTTTTTGTTTATGCCAAGTGATTCGTCCAGACTATCAACAATTGTCACCAAATCCCAAGCATTTTAGAGATCCATGAATCCAAGTTGGACTCACTGATGAAACATCTCCTACACTGAAATATTCTTGCGCTTGTCTCCCATGTGCGTAGATGAGTTGAGCCTTCTTTACCTAATCGAGGCTTGAGAAAATATTTGTGTTGATATGTGTCCTTAGTGCTTGTGATAATGTCTTCACTTGGCTAGCTTTCAAGCCAATTCTGTGCATTTTAGGGTTATTTCCCACTCCGTTCAATATTTTTGATCACCTAAAATAGGGACATCTTCTAATATTTTCACCGAGACATTACTTCTTTAAATCAAAGCTTTATGCACGTTCTTTTTTCATGAACAAGAAAACAATAGCTCATTTTACCCTAGCTTCTTCAACGACCAGCAACAACCTTCGAATGTCTTGACTTGCAGATTAGAAACCTGCGATTTGTTGGAGTATGTGTGATGTTCTTCTTCTTCACTAAGGTGGACTCGAATGACCTTCACCAATATCTATTGTGCTCTTCTCTTACCACATTGTGAATCGAACATAAGAGATATGTCTCACCTCCAATCGTTGCCTTCCATGCTTTATGCATAAATGACAATGTCTTCCTCGAATTTGTCATGATTTTTCTCAGCAAAGTGTCTTTATTCGTAAAACTACCAAATTTGCACTCCTCTCCTCCTCCGTCTTCTACTCGTTGCACTCTCTCATCAGAAGGATAATCCAATTGCATCCTACTTTCCAAAGTGAATTAATGGCCTTATTAATATGCATTTGTCTTTTGTGTCCAAGGAAGTCGATCCATTATTTTGAATATTTGAATTTTCAAACTTTCTTTTGTATGGTGTGCTCAAGGAGGTCAGCGCATGCAGATTTAATTTTTAACCTTCTAAAAATATAAACCTTCCACTTTATTCAAACTTTTATATATTTAAATTATATTTAAATCCTTTGATTTAAATATAAACCTCCTTCTTTAATAGTTAAATATTTTATTTAAATATTAAAGCATATAAAATCACATTTGAAGATATCTACTTTGAACACTAATGACAACACATTTCATACTTGAAGATATTTATGCCTTTGACATCAATATTTCATTCTTGAATATATTTCTGCCTTTGACATCAATATTTCATTCTTGAATATATTTCTGCCTTTGACATCAACTCAATATTTCTAATAATGCATGGCATGGTAAAAGTTTCAAGAAAGTTGCCTCGTGTTTGAAAATTAAACAATCCTGTTTTAAATCGGTTTACTTGTTATTTTTTAAAACTGTTATTTGTAATTCCCAACTTTTCTTGTCATGCAATAATACTTGGTCAATTACAATATTAAGATCGAGAAAATGCATGCACCCTTTTTGACAATCATTTTTGCAACCTTTTCTTTTTAAGATGACTAGTTGTATTATGTTACATGTCATTTTACCAAGCATGTTTCTTTTTCCTAAACCCAATTTATTTTACAATTATGATGTTATTTTAGGTTTTAGGTTGAACCTTTAGAGTTAAGGGCATTTACAAAATACCATGATTTTTCTTTTTATTTCATAGCTACCTATATTTTCACATCTATAGAGAAAAATAGTTTATTAAAATATTTGCATGTTGTTATTTGAAATGATTGTTTTCCAAACCAACAAGCAAATCAGAGATGTTGAAGACTGCTATGTTTAAGCTTTCTTTCACGTGCCCAAGATTGGTCTTGGATTGTGCAAAACATTTCAACAAAGATATTGGAGAGAATAGATTTTTAGGGGAAGAAATTTGATGCAAGAGCATCCAATGGTGTAAAAGTGATCTTGCATCACCCAAAAAAGATTGTAATTGTTTAATTTTGTAAAAACTAGTAAAAACTAGTAAAACTAGTTTTTCTTGTAGGATATTTTTAAAGGTCTTAGAGGTCGAATTTGAGGATTTTCAACTAGACGCGAGCATTAATATGAAGAGCCAAGATTCACATTGCTTAGCTCATTTCATGTCGTTTCCAAAAATATGTTGTAATAGTCAATCGGGTCAACGAGCGCGAAGTTATGACCTCCGCAAGTTGCCCCAAATTTGAAATTTGAAATTTCAAGTTTTAGATGGGAAAAAAGGGGAAAATAGGGGATAAGTGGGAATTTTCGAAATTGTAAAAGGGCTCTTATTTTGGGATCCTCATTTTTATATGAAGGTAATGGAAAGATTTGGCTCCTTTTAGCATTTCTGGTTTTCAATGGATTGTATGTGTTTTTTTAATGCAACTCTGCTTCAAGTGGTATTAGAGCAAGAGTTCATGAGTGTGTAAATAGAGCGCCAAACGTGAGGTAGTTTACACCAGGATCTGTGGTTAGGGTTTGTGGAAGAAGTGAGTAGAATGCCTCCACGAAGAAACCATGGTGGTGGGAGAAATATGGTGCCAGAAGAAGATTTCAGATCTTTGTAGAGGCAAGTTCAAGCTCTATAAGAGGAGCTATGTAGAGGGTTTGAGCCAAGGAGAGAAGAAGGGAGTGAAGATGAAGCTGAAGAAGAAGAGGCCTAGTTCGAAGAAGAATAAGAAGAGGCAGTAGATCCTACATAATCCAGATTGTATAAGGCCATATCATAGATTGGAAAGAAACCGAAGTTTGATGTCTCCACGTATTCGTAAAATATCAACCCAGAAGAGTTGATCGACTGGATCAATGACATGGAGGAATACTTCGAGTATGAGGATTTAGAAGATCCTAAGAGGGTCAAGTTTTCTAAGACCAATCTAAAGGGTCATGCTAGCATATGGTGTAAGGGAGCGTAGCTAGACAGAAACAAAAGAGGAAAAAAAAGGATAACAAGGTGGGAGTGGATGGTGGAGAAGTTGAAAAGACAATTTATTCCAGTTGATTACGAGTTGGATCTGCTCAAGAAAATGCAGGGTTTGAGACAATCGAGTAAGTCTGTCAAAGAATATACAAAGGAGTTCTATAAGATCCTAATTAGAATAGGCCATTCTAAGGCCAACAAGGAGAAGGTAGCTCGTTATATTAATGGGTTAAGAGCAAGTATTCAAGAAGAGTTGAGTCTGGTCAGGATGACCACCATTGAAGATGCTTATCAGTTTGCCTTGAAGGTAGAAGAGAAGTTGAACAAGATGTTTGAAAGCAAACATAAAGGAAGAAGTCGTGGTGGAAGAACTGGTGGGAGAACAAATGGAGGATGGAATGGGGACCAAAAGAAAATTGGAAATACAAACAATAGTCAAGACCAGAAGGGAGAAAATGCTTATCGCCCACGTGAGCAGAATAATAGCTACCAAAATAATGATTACCGGAGAGGAAGAGGAAGGTCTAGACAAGGGTTTGGAAGAGGAGGATTTTGTGGAACCTGTTTCCACTGTGGAGAAGAAGGACATCGAGCATACGAGTGTTCACAACACCAAGGAGGAACAAATGGGAGGCCTGAAGGTAATGCCCGAGCTGCTGTTGTTGATGAAGGTGTTGAATCTGAGCACTCTGAAGAAGCAAAAAGAGGATAAGTACTGATAACAAGGAGAGCCTTGCTGAATGAGGAGAAAGATCTAGATCAGAGGAAGAGCTTATTTTTCAAAAGGTGTAAATGTGCAGGTAAGGTCTGTAATGTTATCATAGATAATGGTAGCACGGATAACCTAGTTGCAAAAGGAATGGTTATCAAACTACAGTTAGAGAGAAAGAGACACCCGCATCCATATCGGATTGTGTGGTTGCAGAAAGACCATAGGGCTTTGGTCAGTGAGCAGTGCTTGGTAAAATTTAATATTGGGAATTACTATGATGAGGTCCTGTGTGACATCCTGCCTATGGATGCTTGCCATTTACTATTAGGAAGGTCGTGGCAGTTTGATCAGTGTGTAATGCATGATGGGCGTGCCAACACTTACTCCCTGACAAAGAATGTAGTGTGCCATAAGTTGAAGCCCCTAAAGGAGGTGGACGAAAAGGTATGTAGTAGTGCCAAAATCTTTTTAGTTGAAGGTAGAAGGTTTTTGGATGGTTTGAAACATGAGCATATGTGTTATGCATTAATTCCTAGAGTTAGGGAAGAAGAATGCAAAGATACCCCAATAGAAGTCTCAGGTCTGTTAGAAGAATTTCCAGATATTATATCAGATAATGTACCAAAGGGTTTTCCACCAGTGAGGAAGATCAATCACCATATAGATTTGGTATGAGGATCTAGTTTACCTAATAAGGCAGCCCATAGAATGACTCTTGTAGAAAGTGAGGAGCTAAACACACAAGTCCAAGAGTTGCTGAAAAATGGACTAATTTGGGAGAGCCTGAGTCCATGTGCAGTACCTGCAGTACTAGCACCAAAGAAATATGGAGAGTGGAGAACGTGTACAAACTCCCGAGCTATTAACAAGATCACCATAAAATATAGGTTCTCATTGCCAAGGATGGATGACATTATGGACTGTTTAAGTGGAGCTAAGTACTTACAAAGATTGACCTGAAGAGTGGGTACCATAAAATTCGTGTCAGAGAAGGGGATGAGTGGAAGACAACCTTCAAGACCAAAGAGGGTTTGTATGAGTGGTTGGTCATGCCATTTGGGCTAACCAATGCACCAAGCACATTCATGTAGCTGATGAATGAGGTATTGAAGGAGTTTTTAGGAAAATTCGTCAATCTATTTGGATGACATTTTAATATTTAGCAAGACCCTGGAAGAGCACATTTTGCATATCAGAAGAGTTTTTGAGAAGTTGAAAAAGGAGCAATTACTGATTAATTTGAAGAAGTGTAGTTTTGTGAAGGAGTTAGTGTATCTAGGATTTGTCATCTCAGTTGAAGGTTTAAAAATGGACGCAGAAAAGGTGAGGGCTATCATTGAATGACCTACTCCAAGGAGCATAATTGAGGTAAGATCATTTCATGGTCTAACAAGTTTTTACAAAAAAATGATTAGAAATTTTAGTCGTATTTATGCACCCCTAATAGAAACAATGAGAGGGGATAAGAAATAATTTAAGTGGACCTTAGGAGCAGATAAGAGCTTTGATATGTTGAAAAATAAAGTCATAGAACAACCTATTTTAGCACTTCCAGATTTCAATAAGGTATTTTAGGTAGACTGTGATGCTAGTGGTAGTGCCATAGGAGCTGTGTTGAGTCAAGAAAGTAAACCTGTTGCTTATTTTAGTGAGAAACTCAATGATGCTAGGAAGAAGTATTATGTATATGATCATGAGTTTTATGCTATAGTTCAGGCTCTAAAGAAGTGGAGGCATTATTTGTTGCCAAAATAGTTTGTTCTATATACTGATCATCAGGCCTTACAATATATTAATAGCCAAGGGAAGCTAAATAAGAGGCACTTAAAGTGGGTTGAGTTTCTACAAAGTTATACCTTTGTGTTGAAGCATAGGAGTGGGAAGTCAAACTGAGTTGCAGATGCCTTAAGTAGAAGGCAGTGTTTTTTGACAGAAATGAAGGTGGAAGTTGTAGGGGCTTTGAGGGCTTGCTTAGCACCTGTTACTTTAGACAAGACTAAGTGATTGGATTTTCTAAACCAAGATGGGATGTTGTTTAGAGGAAATCAATTATGCATTCCAAAGAGTTCAATGAGGGAGAATCTGGTCAAGGAGAAGCACAATGGAGGGTTTGTTGGACACTTTGGTCGAGATAAGACCATTGCCCTCGTTAGTAAGAACTACTATTGGCCACAGTTGCAACAAGATGTGAAGAAGTTTGTACAAAGTTGTAGAGCATGCTAGATGGCCAAGGGTGTGAGACAGAACACTGGATTATATTAGTTGTTACCTGTACCAAATAGGCCATGGGAGGACATCAGCATGGATTTTGTTCTTGGCTTACCAAGGACACAAAGGAGGAATGACTCCATATTTGTGGTGGTTGACAAGTTTTTGAAGATGGCACATTTTATTCCCTGTCAAAAAACTAATGATGTTCATGTTGCAGGGTTATTTTTCAAAGATGTGGTACACCTACATGGTCTACCAAAGAGTATTGTTTCTGATAGGGATACCAAGTTTGTTGGGTATTTTTGGAGGACCCTATGGAAGAAATTGAAGACATGCCTAAAATTCAGTTTTGCATACCACCCACAGACTGACGGACAAACATAGGTGGTGAACAGAAGTTTGGGCAATCTACTGAGGTGCTTGGTAGGAGATAAGCCCAAGGGATGGGATTTGGTTTTACCATAGGAAGAATTTGCATACAATAATTTTGTCAATAGGAGTACTAATAAATCCCCATTCCATATTGTGTATGGGAGCAACCCAAGGAATGCTTTCGAGTTGAGAAATATGGACAGAGGGGAAAGAGCAGTGTTGAGGCTGACTTTGTAGAGCACTTGAAGAGCCTACATGATGAAGTGAAGTAGCATATAAATAATATGAACACTCGATACAAGACAAGAGCAGACCAGAAGTGACAACTTAAGGAGTTCCAAGTGGGAGATCAAGTTATGGTTCACTTGAGAAATGAAATATTTCCTGCTAAAACCTACAACAAGTTAAAAATGAAGAAGTTTGGACCATGCAAGATCATAGAAAATGAGATTCAGGGAATGCCTATGAGGTAGAATTGCCAAGTGGGCTGAATATATCACCTATGTTCAACATTTCAGATTTGGTAGAATATCATGAAGGTGACAATAATGGCGGACCAGTCGCAGAATTGTGGAGTATTCCCACATCTACTCCAGAGATAGAAGAGATAGAAGAGGTCCTAGATACCCGTGTAGGCAAAAGCACAAGAAATAGGCAGTATGTAGAATATATGGTTAAGTGGAAGAGCGGGCCTGTTGAAGATTCATCTTGGTTGTCGAAGGCTGAGGTTGAACGCCTTGGTTTTCTTTCAAAAACAAAGAAGTGAAGGTCACTTCTCAATTTAACTTGGGTGTCTGATGCAGGAGCATCCAATGATGTAAAAGTGATCTTGCATCACCCAAAAAAAGATTGTAATTGTTTAATTTTGTAAAAACTAGTAAAACTAGTTTTCTTGTAGGATATTTTTAAAGGTCTTAGAGGTCGAATTTGAGGATTGTCGGCTAGATGTTAGCCTTGGCGCTATAAACCAAGGATCACCCCACTTAGCTCGTTTCATGCCATTTTCGAAAATATGTTGTAATAGTCAATCGGGTCAACGAGCGCGAAGTTATGACCTTCGCAAGTTGCCCCAAATTTGAAATTTGAAATTTGAAATTTCAAGTTTTAGGTGGGAAAAAAGGGGAAAATAGGGGATAAGTGGGAATTTTCAAAATTGTAAAAGGGCTCTTCTTTTGGGATCCTCATTTTTAGATGAAAGTAATGGAAAGCTTTGGCTCCTTTTAGCATTTCTGGTTTTTAGTGGATTGTATGTGTTTTTTTTATTGCAACTCTGCTTCAAAATTAGCCATTCTTTGGCCAACCAGATTACATCTCTTTTCAGAATACCTTCTTCATCAACCTTAGCAGTCTTCATTTGAGAGATGAGTATGGCTGAATGGGCAAGAAAGAGAGAATTGAGTACATTGCTAAGAACTAGGTGATATTTTAAGATGATGTAAGTTATAAAGCACTCCTCACTCTCCATGAAAGTGGTTTCAAGGATAAAATTGTAGCCTCGAGGGTTACCCAAAATAGACAAACCCTAACATGCTAAAAGTAATGATTAAGAGAGATCTAGGTTGAGGTACAACAAATATAGAAAGGAATTCCATTGGATCCAAGCACCAACATTAATCTATGGTGGGATGTAAAGTAGAAGCACAGTTGTTGTCACTAGTTAATTGAAAGGGGTCAACACATGATCTAATGACTATGACTAAGAGGGTTTGGTTGGATAATCTTAGGAGTACATGGAGTCTAACCCCTCAATACTCTTCTAGCATCCATGGTTGTGGAACCAAGAGAATAACACAAGAAACTAGTAAGAAAGGAACTATGTACAACTCCTTGGTATGGGAGGGGTGGCTAAAACATGATGTCAAGTAAGTATAGTCTTGTCCTTTCACAAGCAAGGACAAATAATTAAAGTTCTAGTAGTCACTCTTATATGCAGACAAGGGTACGTAGATTTATCATTAACATTTTGGATAGTTATAGCTTATAATGGGTGCTTATTACTCTTGATTGCATAGATAGGGTGAAAGATCGAGGTGATTAGTCTAGTAGTAGTTTGTTTCTATTGTAATAATTAATGCCAAAGAGTGATAGATTCCTTGAGGTAAGGAGCCAAGCATATTTGGTTAAGATAGCTTAGTCACTCTTGTATGCAAACAAGGGCACATAGATCTATCATTAATATTTTGGATAGTTGTAGCTTGTAATGCGTGCTTATTACTCTTGACTACAAATATAGGGTGAAAGAATGAGGTGATTAGTCAAGTAGTAGTCTGCTGAGAACTGGGTGATATTTGAAAATGATGTAAGTTATAAAAATATCTTCACCCTCCATAAGTGCCATAGTTGTGTGCTTATCAAACATGGATGCAAAAATATTTTATGTAAATTTCAACCCTAGATGTTTGGATTCTTCTACCTGATGTTTGTTAAGAAAATGAAGATAGATTGGTCACACCTAATCAGTGAGTAAATTTGCAATCAACTCACTAAGGTAAGGAGAAAAAAATTATACTTTCAAATATTTTCCTAGTTTCTATGCAAAAGAATGGTTCAAAAACTACATTGATGTGAAGCAACAATTTCATCAAGCCATTAATGTACAGGCTGACAAGAAAATCATATTATAGGATTTCAAAGAAACCTATGAAGACTATCCTCTCCAAGGTTGACTAGTACATTGACTAGTCATTTCATGCATATATCAAAACCTTCATTAAAGACTCAAGGCTACATATTTTTTATTGATGGAATTCATGAGATTTATTGGCAAGTGTGCAAGAAAGCATGTAATCCAACCCATTAGTTTCTTTTAATACTGAAAATTATATATGTAAATTCAAAAGACATATATTTTGGTTGCAAAAGTTTAGAGAGATGAGTTCAAGCTAGCTTGGAGAAGTTACAATTATGATAAGAGGTAAGTCCTCCAAAGCATGTATAGATACAAGGTGGATACTGGATATTGCATTTGGCCATATCTTACCCACAATGATGCATGGACAAATTGTGAAGATGAGGAAGGAGTTATTATGATTAATTTAGGATTTTTTGTATTCCATGATTGAGTCCATTAGGATGATCAAAAACCTCTAGTGTTTGAGGAAATAGGAGAAGGAAAAGAAGAGATTGAGTTTGGAAAAATAGAAGAGAGAAAGGGTGGCAACAGAAGAACGAGAAGCTAAGGATGAAAGGTAATTAAGTGGATATAAACCAATAATAGAAGGCTTCAAACTATTCTAGTGGATATCTTTTGTTACTTTTTCAAACTATTATAGTGAAGGTTTTAAAACCCTCACCTTTATCACAAAAATATTTATACATTGTAGGAAAGGCACTAGGCAATCAAGTAAAATCTTCTCCTTTCTTGTCTTGCCAAGAAAAATCTTGGTGCTTTGCTTCCAAGGAAGTAGGAAAGGACAAGCCACCATCTAACTAGCAGGTGATAGGTGCACTAGAACCACCTTATAGATAAGATGATGATAATGGAAAGAAAATAAAGCCTTCAACTTTACCCATCCTTCTAGAAAAAAAAGTTAAGAAATATGAGCAGGCAATGGAGACCACCAAAGATAAGAACAAGCAGCAAGGCGTTCCTTATAAAAAGACACTCTCAGCTCAACAAAAGATACCTCAACTGAAAGAGGTACCTTCACATTAGCAGGACACACCAAGAATTGAAGAAATACAATTAACTCGATAGAAGAAGGTTAAAAAATTAAGGTTTTTATTGAGAAGCCTATGGGTTCGAACATAGACAATTTCCTAGCATAGATCATGGATTTGAAACAACTCTCATATGAAAAGGGAGAGAAAATGAGAGAAAAAAGAAAGACAAATTGTTGATGTTGTTGTCCTATTTACCGATGAGACTGCATAGAAAAATATGAAAAGTGTGAGATCTGATGTCAAGCATGACTCTTTTCACAAGAGAGTCATCATCAGAAGTGGTGAACCTAAAGAAGGAACTCCCAAAGGAAAGAAGCTAAAAAGGGAAGAGTACGAAAATAACAACCACTATGCTTTCTCCCATGGAGTGACATGGAGTTGTTGGGATCCTCAAGCCAACTTTGACATTATAGAGGATACGATCCAAGAACTTGAGCAAAGAAACTTGATATTGGAAAAATAACTTAAGTATCTAAGTGCTTTTGTTAGAAATTTTATCCCTGCCCAAAGAACTAGAGAAGCTTCCAAGGAAGGGGAAGCACAACAACAAACATTAGACAAAAGTGAAGCACAAGCTAGAAATTGGAGGAAAAGTAGAGGTTGTTACCACTGAGACCTCACAAGCTACAAAATTAGCAACAAAGTCAAAAGCAAGATCTATGCCCACTTTGATAAAATAAGATATTGATTATGTATAAGTTGGAAACATTGCTATTTTAGGGAAGTCCTTAATGGAATTTGTGAAAGGTCTAAAGAAAAATAGTTTTGAATATGGAAAAGAGGCATTAGGATGTTTGCAGCAAATAGTCCAACTTAAGTTGGACATAGAAACATCAAAAAGTGGGTATTCTCAAAAGAAAGGACAATACAAAGATGAGATAAAAGAACTTAGAAAAATATCATTAATTAGTTGAGAAGAAGGGAAAAAAAGGACTAGATTATAATGGAACAAGTGAGCAAACTAGTCTCGGTTAAGATTAGTAGTTGAAAACAAAAGATAAGTGCTAACAAAAAACTTCAAATTCTGAGAATAAGTCTATTCACAATTGTAACTACAAGGAAAGCACTAGAATGTTTCTTAACCACTTGTGGAATGGATGTGTCGGAGCTTTAGGAAAAAATCAAGGAAATAAAGCAATATTTGGAACAAGAACTCCTTAGCTTTCATAGTTATGAGTTGGATCATATGCATACAATTGTGAAAAGCGTCAATAATGTCAATACAATGCCTCAAGATGTAATATCTACAATTTAGTTTGTTGAACCAACATGGAAGATGATGGAAATACCCAAACCTAAGGTTCAAAATATCTATGTGCCCAACATATATGAGATCAACAACCAAACTGGCTGGCTACCCAAGAATGTACCTGGAGAGAGAAGGTTTGAAGCTAAAAAAGTCAAGACAAAAGCAATAGCGGAGAAACCATAGAAATCCACCATTCATTTTGATGAATTGTGAGCTTTGATTTTATCTTTGAGATTTGAAAACATTTGTAATATTATTCAAAGATTTTAGGTTATGACTTTTTTTGGAAAGTCTAATGATGGTATGAATTTTGTTGATTACCTAATAGGTTTCATTTTGAAAAAGTTATTTTTGGCTTGTTGAATAAATCATGAGATTTTCAAATTTTAGAAATTTGAGCTGTAAATATCGAAGACCTCTAAAATAATTGAATGCAATATATTGTGAGACATTTTTTGTGTTTCTCATTTTGAAAGTTGTTGGAACTATTCAACCACGAGTTACTTTAATGGAAGTAGTTTATTATCTTTCAGTTATAATGAAATCTTCGCATACACAAATTAATCACTTACTCCAAAAAAAATCTTGTAAAAGTTGCGAACGTAGAGTGTCCTGAAATCTACCAAAGTTTTCTCTCCAAGGTAGTGATTTTATTTTGAAGTGCTAAAAAATCCTGTGGAAATTTGTATTTTTATGAGTTTACGGTAAAGCCTAGTTTTAAGAACATTTCTTATATTAAATTATTTCTATTTTTCTACAAGTTTAAAATATTTTTACGATTAGTAAAATTTGGCCTAGAAGCCTTGCATGTAGCACTTTTGCTTTTGGGGAACCCTTTTTAAATATGGCTATGTTTATTTCATTTTCTAGAGTTTTCAACTATCAAATTTGTCATTTTCCTTAAACCCTAGGTTATATCTTGAAGCTCTGAGCTCAAAATTGTGGTAAATGTTTCTTTATTCAAATTGTAAATTTAAGAGCTCAACTTTGTGAGTGAATAAAAATATAAAATTATTAAATTTGGAAAAATTGTAAATGAAGGGAACCCCCCGGGGTGAAGTATTCATAGGCAATAGATTACTTTTGAATATGAAATAGCAATTTTATGTGCTTTAATACATCATTAGTTTTTTGTTTCATTTGTAATAAGTTAGCCTCTGTTTCCTAACTTGCGTATATCTTGATATCATGTACATATTGTGCTTTTTACTAATCACAAGATTTCTAATCATTTATCTTTCTTTATTCATATTTCAGCTAACTTTGAGTTCAAGTGAAGAAAGCTCTATATCAAGTGAAGACTATGAAGCCACACAAGTTCTACAGTTCATGCGGGTTCTGTTGAAGCTCTTGAAAATATTTTTGAACCTCTAAATAAATTGAAAATTGATGATGGTAAGAATGATAACGAGAAAATGCCAAATCAATTTGTGTTTGTTTTAAAGATTGTAACAAATCGGCTACATCATATTTTAATATTTTTCTTGTTATTTTACTTTATAATGGTGATGGTTTTACTTGTAGGTTAGTAATATGTCGACTGCACATAACATTACTAACATTTTAAGTAGGTGGAAGGCATAGCAAATTGTTGTTGTGGTGGTTCAAACATAAAAGTCCTCCACAAAGTATATGATAGATAGAAACTGCTTCTGCATCGTTTGTTTGCTGGGAGATCATATACGGATACAAAATCACTAAAATTTTATTTGTTAATTAGTGATTAATGAATTAAATACTCTTAATTAATTAATTACTTCAATTATCTTATGCCTTGTTGTATAACCAAGTTTGTTTTTTCATTAAATAACCCATTGTTTATAAAATTGAACTTAATATATAATTTTTCAAGCCTCCTCTTTCTAATGTACAAGAACATTTTCTTGTGATTCCTTGGAAATTGCACAAGCTTTGAAACCCTTTATTGTCAACCCTTTTGATATTTTAAGGCAAATTGTTTGATTCCATATAACTATCACTCGCGAGTCCTAACGACGGGGACTCAACTATACATCCAACTAGAACTAATTAAATATGCTTTAGCATTAACCGAAACTCCATAGTTGTGGCCCCGAAGTGAATTGGGGCCCAAATTCTTGGGCTATCCATGAATCAGGGCTAATTTTATTTTTATTTTTTAATTTTAAAAAATCTTTGCATCGTGTCAAGATATTTGTTGAAGCTATGTGAGATTTGAACCAATGCTACCGACGTCGTAATCCCAAACCCTTGATGGGCAGTTGTTGAGGCTAAGTAAGATTCAAACTCAAATATATATTAAATAAATTAAAACGTTACTTTCATCACCATCTTGTCGAATATACGCGGCTTTATGCCTTTTTACCATGAACATCGAAATCCCTTCATTAGTGATTGCTAAATCCTAATAATTATGGTTCTTCAATAAGATGTCTAAGGTTCTTGGATATAAATAACCTCCTTTCCAGAAATTATGGTCCCTTGTCATCGTTCACAATAAAACATATATTTCTTTTAGTTAATGTTTAGCGGATAACTTTAGATTCTATTCGTTATTATTTTAAAATATATATTTTAAAAACGTTATTGTATTTATATGTTTCCTCTATTAAAATTATCCTAAATTTATATAACTATTATTTGATCAAAAATTTAGCCCTTTAAAATTCCTTTCCATATTTCCATATCCTACCTCAAGGCTATATTTCTCCGATAATATTCCACCCATTTTGGTATTTATTTAAATTTTTAAATTATAATTTGTAAGTGAAGGTTATTAGTAATTAAAAGTAATATGTTAAAGGAGAACTAAAATCAAGGTGGCAATCCTTCAAGGGAGGTCCCAGGTTCGAATCTCCACCCTACCAAAAAGTTGAATTGGCTATCCAAAATCCAATTGATAATGTTGGTGCGGGCAAGGTTGGGCGCGACTCCCGAGTGACTTTGACGGTGTAGAACCCCCTGATCGTGGTCTCTCAGACCAAGGCGGCCCCGCAAGGGGTTTTTCGCTTTAAAAAAAAAAGTAGAACTAAAACAGGAATTACCTTTACAATTAATTTGAATTTAAGTATTTTTATAAAAACTTATAATTATATCAACTTTAAAACTATATCAACAAAACAAAGACATAACCCTTATTTTCTTGTTTTCTAAGTCGACACTATCAAGCTTCTAATAATTATATAATTTCTTATATAATTGTATATAATATTTACTTCAAAATATTTTTTTCTTTGAGGGCACAAAAAAATAGTCTTCCATTTGTATTAGATAAAAAGCTCCATCCTTTCAAATCTTGTAACTTGGTGGTGGAGAGGAAGCTTTTCTAAAACATTCTTCTCTTCTTCTTCTTTTGTGGAGTTTTTAGTAAGTCGAGTTTCTTTGTCCAGTGCACGAATCAACCTTTTCGAATCTAAGTTTTGCTATCTTGATTAGGTTCTAACTATTAACATCTACATATGTCATCATTACAAATAAATAAGATGTTAGGAAGAAGGTTCTAATCTATAATAGTCAAGTTGTTGATTATAAAATAATACAATTGGAATCATATCAATAGTACATAACAAAATTTAAAAAATAATGAATATTATAATCTAATAAAATATTATTATTATATAAACTATAAATAATTAAATAATATTAAAAATAAAAATTAAAAAGAAAAATCCTAAGGTATTGGCCCAAGCACTTCCCTCGGATTTCAAAAATATATATTAAAACTTTTTAATTAAAATAAAATATTATAATTATTATAGTTATATTAAAAAAAAATTATTTACATATAATTCAAAAAAATCCACCATATTACGGTTAGTAAAATTTGGCCTAGAAGCCTTGAACATGTGGATGACCTTTCCCTTCTTTGTGTCCTTGTTCATACAATTTATACATACTATATCAATTGTACCTTTCCCTTCTTTGTGTCCCCGTCTTGTTCATACAATTTGTACATAAGATATTAATTGTACCTTTCCCTTCTTTGTGTCCTTGTTCATACAATTTGTACATAATATATTAACTATAAATAGAATAGGAAAGGTGAGTAAGATGTTTTTTTAATTGGTTATATGGGATTGAAATGAGCCTCACCCTTATTACATCATGATGGCATTATCATAGCACTTTTACAAACCACATAGTGGCATTGTGACAAACCCTATTGGCTATTATGCATATACTTCGGGGTAAGATTTGAACCTGGCTCTCCACTTTGGTGGCCCAAGTTTTTAACCACTTGATTTCATGCCATTTTATTTAAATGTAAAGGTTCACCCATGATATTAGAACCCAGGATTATGGTGTGATACTCCATAATTTTCTCTCCCCATTGATTGCCCCAATCCCTTTGGGTTGTGAGTAGGATGCTTTTTGCTATCAACGTTGTTAACAATGGAAACTCGAAGTATTCATAGGCAGTAGATTACTTTTGAATATGAAATAGTAATTTTTTGTGTTTTATTACATCATTAGTTTTTTGTTTCATATGTAATAAGTTGGCCTCTGTTTCTAACCTGCATATATATTGATATCATGTACATATTGTGCTTTTTACAAATCACAATATTTTTAATCATTTATCTTTCTTTTTTCTTCTTTTAGCTAACTTTGAGTTCAAGTGAAGAAAGCTCTGAATCAGGTGAAGACTAATAAGCCAGAGGAGAATTATCAAGTTCTATAGTTCATGTGGGTCTTGTTGAAGCTCTTGAAAACATTTTTGAACCTCTAAATGAATTGAAAATTGATGATGGTAAGCATGATAACGAGAAAATGCCAAATCAATCTGTGTTTGTTTTAAAGATTGTAACAAATTGACTACATCATATTTTAATATTTTTCTTGTTATTTTACTTTATAATGGTCATGGTTTTACTTGTAGGTTAGTAATATGTTGACTGCACATAACATTACTAACATTTTAAGTAGGTGGAAGGCATGGCAAATTGTTGTCGTGGTGGTTCAGACATAAAAGTCCTCCACAAAGTATACGATAGATAGAATCTGCTTCCGCATTGTTTGTTTGCTGGGACATCATACACAAATATGAAATCACTAAAATTTTATTTGTTAGTTAGTGATTAATAAATTAAATACTCTTAATTAATTAATTACTTCAATTATCTTGTGCCTTGTTGTATAAAATAACCCATTGTTTATAAAATAGGACTTAGTATATAATTTTTCAAGCCTCCTCTTTTTAATATACAAAAACTTTTTCTAATAGGAAATTGCACAAGCTTTGAAACCCCTTGTTGTCAACCCTTTCGATCTTTTAGAATAAATTATTTGATTCCATATGACTATCACTCGTGACGATGGGGACTCGACTATATATATATATATATATATATATATATATATATATATATATATATACTTTAGCATTGACCAAATTCTTGGGCTATTCGTGAATCGACGCTAATTTTATTTTTATTTTTAATTTTAAAAAAATCTTTGCATCGTGTCAAGATATTTGTTGAAGTTGGACTCGATAGGTTTAAAAAATATATGTTGAGGTTAGGTGAGATTCGAGCACAAATATATGTTAAAAAATTAAAACGTTATTTTCGTCACCATCTTGTAGAATATACGTGGCTTTATGCCTTTTACCATGAACATCAAAAACCCTTCATTAGCTTTTAATTCTCTTCTTCATGTTTATGTTTACCATTGCTAAACACTAATAATTATGGTTCTTCAATAGGATGTCTAAGGTTCTTGGATATAAATAACCCCTTTCCAAAAATTATGGTCCCTCTCTCCAAGAACCCTAATTGTCATTGGTCACAATAAAACATATATTTCTTTTAGTTAATGTTTTGCGGATAAATTTAGATTCTATTTGTTATTATTTTAAAATATATATATTTTAAAATAAGTTACTGTATTTATATGTTTCCTCTGTTAAAATTATTCTAAATTGATGTGACCCGAATTCAATCCCCACAACCCAATCGAGGTGGGTGATCACCGCCCTACGAACTCGCGCCAATTATCTTTCACATCGACGCCCAACCAGACGATGGCGGATGCCTTTGAGGGATCCACGTGGAGACGTTCCACAACACGCTTGAGGAGAAGTGGAGCTTCTGAAATGAAATGAAAGATTTTAATTACGTCCACGAGACCCAAATATGGTCTATGGGACCTCAAATATGGAAGTACAATTACTCAAATCATATCATATGATCTTTAATATCTTTGAGAAGGTTGTTCCTTCTCCTACTGATTTGGGTTAGCAATTCTCCAACTTTTTTTATTTTACTGTCTTCAAATAAATTTGCCATAAACCCGTTCTCAAGTGTTTCTTTTTATTTATCACGGATATCTAAAAAAATCGGGCATTTATAGATGAAGTGTTCCTTTGTCTCTACTGTCGTTGTGCTGCATAGAGTACATATCCTTTCTTTCCATTGTTCTTTGGGCGTTGTCCATCTCCCTATTTCACATCTAAGCCTATGAGAGCTAGTCCTTATCTGAGCAATGAGGATTTTTTCCTTCCACTTGACTTCAGCGCTTATATACGATTTTTCCTTGTGGTCATACGTTGGGTTAAAATTTGCAATATAATATTGTCTTTTCCTGCTTGCATTTTTCCACATTCCACTTCTGAACTTTTCATTCACATAATTTTTTATGTCTTTGTTGACATTTGGGCATTCATTTATGTTGATTTCCCAACGTTTCATCCATTTTTTATTTTGTTTCATCCATGTATTCTTTCGCCTATGCAACTCTTCGTCCCTAGCTGCCCTAGGCCATCTATCATCTTTCATGTTTTCTATTTTTTCAAGTAACATAACAACTTGGTCATAGCAATTGCTTCTAAAGGGAACATTCCAGTTTCAGCTAGAATAATTTCATAAGGGGTTGTGGCTTTAATTTTGAGAAAATTTGTGATTAGATATTTTTGAATCCTTTATATTTGCCTCCATTTTGCATTTGTTGTGCCACTAGCCCACACCTCGCAACCATACAACAAAACCAGCATAACAAGTAGGCTAAATAAGACCTTGGTGGTCTTCCAGTCCCACAACTCGGCATTCCTACACCTGTTTTGAAGTGCATATAGTGCTCTCCAACCACTTTGAGTTCTTTTCATCCTACATGTATTCCAATTAAGTTTGTCATGAAAGTCTATGCCCGTGTATTTGTATTCTACTACTACCTCAAGCGGTTCTCCTGCAAACTGAAATTCAAGTTGTTGCTTCTTCTTTTTTTGCTGAAAAAATTATAATTTTTGTTTTGCTCGTGTTCACCTGCATCCCAACTTCTTTACAAAAGAGTTCTAGAGCTTGAAGGTGATCTTGAAATTCAAGTTGTTGCTTCTTCTTTTTTGCTGAAAAAATCATAATTTTTGTTTTGCTCGTGTTCACCTGCATCCCAACTTCTTTACAAAAGAGTTATAGAGCTTGAAGGTGATCTTTTAGATCTTTGGCTGTTTTGGCCACAAGAATTACATCATCTGCATAAATGAAGAGTTTTACCACATATTTGACTAAATGCACACCCTCTCCCCAAATTTGTTTATCATTCTTCTAACTTGTCAATATACAACCTGCCTGCATATGAAGAAGCAGCACGACCGCTCCTGCGCGCTCGCCGCTACCTCGACCACGTGGCGTGGCGGGCCGCGCCCAGGAGTTCGACGGCCGCAACCGCGACCGCAAGTTGTACACCAACAGCGGCCATGCCTCCCGCGGCTAGAAACCTTATATCCTCCCGCGGCCATGCCTCTTCTTATTTGCAATTGCAGGAAGAGCAGCAGCTGACGGTTAGACTTCAATGATAATTTCTTTTGTTTTTCATATAATCTTCTTATCTCATATATATATATGTTCATTTAAATTTAAATTAAAAATAATATTTATTTATTTAGGTTATGTACATCTAAATTTCTTATGCGCATGACATATTTGTTCTCAGGCTCTTCTGTGGCTATTGGTAGAAGAATTCTTAGTGCATGTTACACTGTGCCGAGCTGTAGAAAATGCGGGAATAATAGATACTGGAATTGTTAGGGGTTCAACCAGTGTTGCCCCACAGGTTTAGTATGTCCACATTGTGGATGAAGTGCAGAATATCTATTGAATAATCCTTGCGTGCATAAGTGTGGAGGTTACTGTTAACGTGATTTTTCTGTATTTCTGTGTTGGCTATAGTTGTTTTAAGACATTTGGATCGAAGTTCAAGTATCTGGATTCTGGACATCGTCTGCAGATTGCTTTCAACGTCGTCGCCAGATATCTTCTTGGACTCATGCCTGGAGAAGAGTGTTCGTATCTCTATCAGGAGTTCAGAAAATGCATTGAAGGAGTCATATCAATACCCATTAAAATACCACCTGGGACTCAGTACTACAAGTCCATGAAGGTAAGGATTGCATTTTACTTTGTATAAAATTCATATGTGGAGGTAGGTGATTAGGCATGTGGTGCTTCTCCTTTGCAGGTAAAGGAGAACTGTGTGAAAGTTATGAAAAGAATCATGGAGGAGAAAAGGCGGCGGCCACAGACAGAACACCTGGATATTATCGGTGCTTTAATGGCCGAGACCGATGAAAATGGAAAACAACTTCCAGATAAAATCAGTTGCAACACCATCCTAAATCTCTTAGGAGCAGGTCAGACGACTACTTCCATGGCCCTGATGTGTGCTGTTAAACATATTTCTGATTGTCCAGGGCCTGGGCGGGTGTTTTCTTTTGTTTTTCTTTTTTGTCCTTGGCATTGCCTAGCTTCATATGTTGTTTTTGGTGAGGTGAGGCGTACTCCAGAGAGCCTTGCAGAAGAAGAGGACAGGGGATTGAGTGGGGATATCTAATCATATGACTTCACGCAGCAAGTAGTTGTTTGTTGCTATATGACGCTTGTTTGGTGTCGGTGTATTTGTGGTCAACGATGAATCACAAATCCTGCAGGTGGGGTGCTGCGAAAAGCCATACAAGACGTGGAGGTCAAAGGTAAGGAATCTTTAATGAGTTTCACCATGTAATATTTATAGCCCAAGAAAACATCTGTTATAGATTCCAATATAGGTAAGCTTATCACAGAATCTTATTGATTTATCCTATAATAATAATAGAAACCATTCTGATCTAAAGTGTCATGGTACTGCTCTGTCAGATCGAACGAGAAGTCACGATATCGCCAACAGATCCATAATCGTGACTTCTCGTTCGATCTGACAGAGCGCCTCTCCCGGCCTCTACCGTCCAAGGGCGAGTATTTATTAAGTGGAGTTTCTTTGTCTAGTCTTAAATTTATGAGTCAAACTTTTTGGAATCTGAGTTTTATTAATTGTTAACATTTTTTAGGAAAACGTTTACAAATTACATCAACAACCACCTTCAAGGAGTTTGAACACAAGACCACTTAAGAAACAACCATCATCTTAGCCATTAGAGCAACTGTTAACATTTACATATGTCATCATTACAAATAAATAAAATATTAGGAGGAAGGTTCAATAGTGCATAACAAAATTTAAAAAATAATAAATATTATAATATAATAAAATATTATTATATATACTATAAATAATTAAATAATATTAAAAATAAATAATAAAAAAAAAATCCCGAGGTACTCCTCACAATGAGTTTTAGGGCAGGTATTAGCCCAAGCACTTCCCTCAGTTTCGGAAAATATATATTAAAACTTTTTAATTAAAATAATATATTATATTATTATAATTATAAAATATTAAAAAATATATTTATTTGCATATAATTTTAAAAAATATATATCTATTTGCATATAATTGAAAAAAACTCCACCATATTGCATTTATCATAAAAATGTAACAACACAATATTGCATTATCATAAAAATTTAACTATGGTTAACCATGTAATTATAAAAATTTGCATTATCATAAAAATTTAACTATGGCTAACCATGTAATTATAAAAATTTAACAGCACAATATTGCACAAGATCTTGCATTATCATAAAAATAAATCAAAGAAACTATGGCTAACCATGTAATTATAAAAATTTAAGAGCTTAAGATATTATCATAAAAATAAATCAACGAAACTATGTCTAACCAAAGAAACTATGCCTAACATGTGGTCATAAAAATATAAAAAATAAATGAAAGAAACTATGCCTACCCAAGTGGTCATAAAAAATTAATTGTGAGGCACAAGATATTACATTATTATAAAAAATTAAAAAAAATTAAAAACTATACCTAACTAAGTGGTCATAAAAATTTAACCGGCACAAAATATTACATTGATTTAAAGATTATAAATTTGATATTTTTATTGATTTAAAGATTATAAATTAACAAAATATTTACTAACAAAAATATTAAAAAATAAATAAAATTTTAAACTGCAAAAAAAATCAATAAAAAAAATTAACCTGCCTAATTTATATGCTAAAGAAAGATTGGCTTGAAATGAATTCTAGTTTCTAATTTTTTTTTGAAATTTAAACTATAATAAAAATCAAGAAAAAGAAATTAATAAAAAAAAATTAACATTCCGAAAAGATTGGCTTGAACTGAATTCTAAATTCTTAAAAATGTTTGAATATTGATGACTATTTAGTTTAATCTATATGCTGAAGAAAAATTAGCTTGAACTAAATTCTAGTTTCTTAAAAATAATATTTGAATAATAATAACTGTTTAATTTTTTATTACCTATAAACTTAAATTTTATAATTTAATTAAAAGTTTTGTATATTTTCACTACTATACAAAAAATTTTTAATTTAATAAAAAGTTTTGAAAAAAAATTAGAGTTCACAGTGTTAGCGTCGCCTACGCTCGCTATAAGTTAAGAGAATCTTATTAAAATTAAGTGCTTTAGAACATGCCATTAAGAAGGGAAGTAGAGAAGCTGTCAATTTCCAAAGTCTAGACAACTAGTAGCTATAGATCTTTACATACCACTTCTAGAAATCGTGCTTTTTTTTTTTAAGTAATGCTAGGTCCTATTGTCTATTCTTTATTTTATTTCGAAACGTGGTAAACCTAATCAATTTTTTTAAACCTGCTTTAGACTTTCTATTGATCTCTTATTCTAATCGTATTAAAAATAGTGTCTGCTTACCTTAAGGGTAAGGTTATTTAGAAGAAGTGTTTGCTTAAAAGAGAAAGTTTATTTAAGGTAAGGTTATTTAGAAGAAGTGTTTGCTTAAAAGAGAAAGTTTATTTAAGGTAAGGTTATTCACAAGGGGATAAGTTTAGATGATATGGTAGTTGTTGATTAGTTATTTCATGATAAAATTTATAAAAACAATATTTACCAATTTCTTTATATTAAAAAACATTAATAAATAAATATAATAATTACATAAACATTTAATTGTTTTCTAAACATTAATAAATAAAAATAATAATTATACAAGCATTTAATTACAAGAAAGAGTATTAAAAAAATCCACTCACAATGACGATCTTTATCACAAATCTTCAATCATAGGCCTCTTCACGGTCGTCCAGAACGCGCTTCCGTCACAGGTGCGGTGCCTCTTGCAGGGCTGGTGGGATTGCTTCAAAGATGTCTACAGCCCCAATTCGTACATCAAAATCCCCGAATTTAAGGGTTACTGCGGCGTGGACGTGAACGAGCTCTACCGGAGCGTCCAGCTGTACCTGAGCAGCCTTGATGTGGCGGCCAGTCGAGGCGGGTGAGCGTCACCCGCACCACGAACTCGCGCCAGCTGTCTTTCACGTCGGCGCCCAACCAGACGATGGCGGACGCCTTCGAGGGGTCCAGGATGCGGTGGAAGCACCACGTGGAGACGTTCCACGACACGCTTGAGGAGAAGCGGAGCTTCCGCCTGCAGATGAAGAAGCGCGACCGCGCCCGCGCGCTCGCCGCCTACCTCAACCACGTGGCACGCCGCGACCGCAAGCTGTACACCAACAGCGGCCATGCCTCCCGCGGCTGGACGGCCGTGCCCTTCCACCACCCGGCCACCTTCGCCACGCTGGCGCTTGACCCGCTGGTGACGGACGCGATCCGGTCTGACCTGGACGCCTTCGCCGGGGGTAAGGACTTCTACCGCCGCGTCGGCCGCGCGTGGAAGCGCGGTTACCTCTTCCACGGTCCGCCGGGCACCGGGAAATCGAGCCTGATCACCGCCATAGCCAACTACCTCCACTACGACATCTACGACCAGGAACCGACAAAGGTCACCGACAATTCTGAGTTCCGGGCGCTTCTCATCCAAACCACCAACAGATCGATAATCGTCATCGAAGACATCGACGGCTCGCTCGATCTGACAGAGCGCCTCTCGCGGCCTCTGCCGTCGGAAAAAGGCCGTACCGGTCGACGGCGACGACACCCGCGTCACGCTTTCCGGCCTCCTCAATTTCACCGACGGCCTCTGGTCCTGCTGCGGCGAGGAGCGCATCATAGTCTTTACGACAAATCACAAAGACAGGATCGATTCCGCGCTCATCAGGTTCGGCAGAATGGACATGCACATCCTGCTCTCCACCTGTGGCTTTCCGGCCTTCAATTTCCTCGACCTCGGAATCGAACACCATGACCTGTTTCCCGTTCCGTTGTGGAGCAGAGCATCACACCTTTTCCCTTCTTCAGACTAAAATAAAGGCGATCATTCTGTGGCTGTCAAAGAAGGGCGGCGGGAGAAGGACAAGAAACGGTGGCTGTCAAAGAAGAAGCCTCGGGTGGAGCCGTTGATTGAGGGGCGGCGGGAGAAGGACAAGAAACGGTGGCCGTAGAAGAAGCAGCCTCGGGTGGAGCGATCGATGGTGACGGTGACTTAAGGACCAAGGCAAAGGCCGAAACAGAAACAACCGTTGAGTTTCACCCCGGGTGGATCCCATCAATGAAGGATCATTGCGTACGGTGCATGGGATTCTCCTATAACTGATAGAGGAAATTCAAAATTCAAATGACCCTCACGATTTTTTTTATATATAGTTGCCGTTAGATAAATGGAGGAGGAGCAAAGCCAATCGATATTTAAGAAAGGTTGATATTAAAAAACAAAAATTGATGTTTTGGCGTTTTACACTTTTGCGCATAAAATCCGAATTTTATAAAATAAAATTATATAAATAAAATTCCTATCAAACATATAGAAAAAATAATAAATATTCATGTTATTCACGTGGAAACGACATGAATGAATGTTAAAAAAAAATAGGTTAGGAAAAATTAGTAAACAGGAGAGGAGGTATTAATGTGGAACGAAATTCCATCATAGTAATATGTCAATGTGGTTTTTCAAATTTTTATTTTTAAGTAGTTACTACATAAGCATCTAAGTTTATGGTGTGATTTTATGCGAGGTCTAACTTTTGTTTTCATGTGGCATCTTTTTTTTATACTAACCTTTTTGTAAAATTCAAAATTTATGGTAAGAATTTGCAAAGTGTTTCAAAGGGCTTGATCCCCATTTCGAGTTGCATCTTTTCTCCAAATTCCAAATTTAGTGTAAGAATTTGTAAGGTATTTCAATATGTATGACAACCAATAAAATTAGCAATAATATATGATAAAATATTGTTATCGATAACGACATAAGGATAACTTTAAATGATATAAATAATTCTCAAAGTGTTAAAAAGTCTTCATTTTTCTTTATAATTATTTATTATAAAAAAATAAACTTTATCAAAAGTTATGCCTTGTTATAGTGGACAATGTTTATACCATAAAAAATTTATTAATTTGATTTTTTTAATATCAAATAGATTTTTTTTTGTTGGATAATAAACTCGGGTCCCCCAACCTTGACAAATTACATCTCTCTTATTTAGACCTTGAGAGTTTACAAATAGATACACTTCTCATCTCAATTGAGATGCTATAACTAGAAACCTACATCATTTTACATAAAATGTTTGAATTATTCATTTTCATTTTTTTAATCTATTTGATTTTTTGTATTAATCCAGAATATAGCATCTTTCTTGATATTTTCCTATAGCAACCTTCACAATGCCAAAAATTTACCTCTACTATTTATGTCTTGCATCTTGGTAGAGTAATATTTCCAAAATACCACACTATCATAGTCCGCTTTACCAAATCTAGATTGCTAGTTTCCTTCCTGAAACACAAGTGCAACCATAAAAATTATAGAAATTAGTCTAAATGAAAACACATTATTGTTACAAAATAAAGCATATATTACCAATGGAAAACATTAAAGTAAATATTAATCATTAATTGATTCAAGCAATCAACATTTTATTGTCAGCTTCAACTAAACTTTCTACTTCCTCTAACCATGGAAAGGAGAATTTAGCTTCACGATATTCAATCAAAACCCCTCTATTGGCTAGTTTATCTGCACATTTGTTTCCTTTCTTTTAATATATGTGTAAACTTGATTTCTTCAAACTCTTTAGCAAGATCTTGAATTTCCATAATTATCTCTTATATGTTCCATGGAGCCTTTGCTTTCCTCAAAATTACATTTATTATTATGAGAGAATCACTTTCCATCCATACTCTATTCCATTTCATTTGTTTACATATTTTTAACCCTTCTAAAGCTTCCCAAGCTTCAAATTCATTATTTGTCATAAATCCACTATTGAAAGCATAATGAGATAAATCCTCTCCTCTATAATTTCTAATTATTCCTCCTCCTGGACGTGGATTTCCTTTATATGTTCCATCAAGATTCAATTTAACCCACTCCACATCTAGTGGTTCCCACCTTATATTCTTTGCTTTTTTTTTTTATTCTCTTGTACCCAACATCATAATTCCATTTAATGACTTGACTCCATCTATCAAGGCTCTCTACTTGATAGGGTTGGTTTAGACTCCTCTATGGCTAAACATATCTTCTTTTTCATTACCTTTAAACTGCTTTTCTTTACTTTAAATATTCTTCTATTCCTTTTTAGCCATTTAGTCCAAAGTATTGTATCTTTTCATATATCCCATATTGTCTGTAAAGCGTCACTTTTATAAGTGCTCCACCATTGCTTTAACCAATCTTCAACTATGTTATTCATCACCATGCATTTTCTAAATATATTAAGAATCCATTACCATAGATTCTAGACTATTGAGCAATGCCCCAAGAGATGGTCTATACTCTCCTCCTCCTTTTTACAAAAGAACACATTGAGAGGGGCCATGAAAATCCCTTTTCATAAGGTTATCCCAGGATAAAATTCTTCTATGACCTACTAGCCAAACAAACATTTTGATTTTAGGAATGCTTGGACTATCCCAAATATCTCTCCATATTTTAGTGATATTATTATTTTATTGGTGTTGTACATTATATCCACTTCTTGTTGTGTATTCTTCTGAGTTATTCAACTACCAAATCAATTTATCCTTGGCTCCACTGGAAATAATCATAGTTGTTATATTTCTACTCAATTGCCTCCTAGCATCAATGTCTTGTATACTTGTAAAAAAATCTTCTTTCCATTTGTATCTTCCTTCTCGATCCTTTTACAAAGTGTTTGAAATCCTATCACCATATTTATCTTGAAGTAATCTCATCCAGGGTTTCAAAATTGGATCTAAATTGAGTGGTTTTTTTATCACACCAAGTATTCATCCAAATAGAAATATTTTCTCCAGTTCCCACCACCCATCTTAAACCTTTAATCATAATATTATTAGATTTTTGTAAACCATTCTAAAGAGCAGAACCATTTGGTAGAGAGAATGCAGTAAATATTAAACTTGGGTCATTGGGATCAACATACTTACTTAGAAAAATTCTTGCTCATTGTATTTGACTCTCTTAGTATAATATTCAAATTACATTTTCCCTAAGAGCTAAGTTTTCTTCTACAAGAACTCTTAAACCAAGACCTCCCCTAATTTTATCATCACACAACTTGCTCCATTTCACCAAAGAAAATTTGTTGTTATCATGTAAACCTAACCATAAAAAGGGTCGTATAATATAGATTAAACTATTTTCAACTAATTTTGGCATAGAATACAAAAACATAAAATATGTTGGAATGGCTTGTAAGACTGACATAATTAACCGCACTCTTCCCGCTAACAATAACCATATAACTTTCCAAACTAGAAGTTTTTTTTTTTAACTTTACTAATAAATGGATTCCATAAATCTATCCTCATTCTCCCCTTAGATAAAGGCATCCCTAGATAAGTAGTTGGTAAATTTACCTCCTCCATTTGAAGCAACCTGTAAATTATTGCTTTGATATTAGCAGGAGTGTTAAGGAAGTAAATTTTGGATTTAGTCCTATTAACTTTTTTCCCTGAAGCTCTTTTGTAGTCTTTTAAAAAGTTATTCAAAGCTCTGGACTTATTTATCCTTGGCATTCCAAAAGGGTTGTATCATCTATAAATTGATGATGGGTGATGTTATCGATGTTATTACTAAACTTAAGTCAACTTATAAGCACATATTTGTAAGCCTTCTTAAAGTTCCTAATCAAAACCTCTGCCATAATAATGAACAAATAAGGAGATAGAGGATCTCCTTGTCTAAGATATCTCTTAGCTTTAAAATATTTTCTCACAAACCCATCGACCAACACTGAATAAGAAACTAAAGAGACACAAGCTTTAATACATCTAACCCATTTCTTTTTGAAACCAAATTTTTCTAAAACTACAAAAAGAAAGCCCCATTTAACCCTATCATAGGATTTACTCATATCAAGTTTTAAGATCATTACTTTTTTTTCTTGAAGCTATTGAATGTATAACTTCATGGGCTACTATGATCCCATTCAAAATTTATCTCTCTTTCACAAATCCTCCTTGCTATTCTGAAATAATTTTATCTAACAATGGTTTTGATCTATTTACCATCACTTTGGAAATAATCTTATAGGTCATATTACATAGGCTTAAGGGTCTAAAAAATCAAACAATTAAACATCATTCTTTTTGGAATTAGGGTAAGATATATTGCATTTATTTTATAAGGTATGTATTATTTTACCCTAGATTGTTCCACTACCACCAATAAAGAATCCTTCACTATATCTCAATTATATTGATAAAAAACTATTGAGAACCCATCTAGACCTGGGGATTTATCCTTTTCTAAAAAATAATAGAGCTAAATGAACTTCTTCTAGAGTAATAGGCTCCATCAATTTTCTATTGTCTTCATTCATTATAACTAAAGAAACATCTTGAAGAAGTTTATCATTAAGAACTTCGGTCTCCTCTAAACCAAGAATATTATGATAAAAAGACTTTGCCTCTTTTCTAATTTCACTCTGATCTTCAATCCAAACCCCTTCTATTGATTTAATTCTACTAATTTTGAAATTTGATATCTGTACTATAGCCATCCTATGAAAAACTTTGTATTTTTATCCCTTGCTTTTAACCAAGTTTGTCTTGATTTTAATCTCCAAAAATTTTCTTCCTTAAAATTTTTATGATATTCACTAAGCAACTTCCTTTCTTCTAATCTTGTATTATTATGATCACCCTTTTGGAATTTTGAAATTTTATCTTTTAGTTCTTCTTTCTTCCCAAAAATATTTCCAAAGGTGTTCTTGTTCCATTCATTTAATCTAGATGTCATAGATTTAACTTGATTTGGAAGAGCATACAACACACCATTACCTAAAGAATTCCATGTTTGAGTTATCATATCAGTAAATTGAGGATGGTCTTCCCACATCTGCTTGTATTTAAAATATGATATTTTTTTAATTCACTTACCACCACTTTAACTCTTATTGGCTAGTGATCTGAACCAATCCTTGTTAAGGTATTAATTTTAGCACAAGTTCTTTCATCTAGCCAATGATCGGAGAGAATGCATCTGTCTAATTTTTTTTGCTATTAGATTCTAGCCTCTCCTATTGTTGGTTTAAGTATAGTTGTATTCTTCAAACTCAACTTCCCATAGATTATTGTTTTAAATAAAAGCTGAGAAATATTTCATACTTTGGGGTAATTTTCTAATTTCCCAAAAAAATTTATCCAGATTGGTTGTGGCATTAAAATATCCAATGATCATGAATCATTTTTCTTGGTCTTTACTTCTCATAAAGGCTTCAATCCCATTCCAAACTTCTAATCTACCTGACTGAGTTATAGGCCCATAGACATTGATAAGGATGAAACAAATATCTGCAAAGTAGCAAGTGAGTAAAGAGACTATCCAATACCTAGTTTTATGAATGGTTACACAAGAGGTTCTAAAAGAATTTCAATAAGTTAGAATTCTCCTTATCGCTCCTTCAGAATCCATAGCATCCGATTCACATCTTGCCCATACTACTTTCATAGTTTTTGAAACTTCTTCTTTTATCATTTTAGTTTATTGGATACAAATAATATCATGTTTATTATTTAAACATAGGTCCCTAATACACCTCTCGCTTTGAGGGGGCATTAGCACCCCTTATATTCCATGAGATGATAATCATGTCTCATTAAGGTCTTTTGGCCTCGCATGTGTATTACCAATACTATTGTATTTTTTGGTAAAGAGAAGTTCAACCAACTTAGTTTGTGTTCCTTTCTCTATGTTTGCTCTTGCTTCCCTCGATTTTGCTTTATAATTTGAGGATTTTTCTCTTTTTTTCTTGCCTATATCAAGAATAGGTCTTATTATTCTTTTCCTCAATATTCTTTCATAATTTTATTTTTCATAATATTTATCCTAACCTGGCTTTATTATAGAAGATTTTTACTTATTATGTTCATTTTCTAGTATTTCCTTATTAATGGCAAAAAAATTAACTTCTAAAACTACATTTTCTTTACTAGTTTTTTTCTCTTGAATGGTGCATGGTACTTCAAGAGAGTATTCAAAATCTAATGAGATGCATTCCTTAGGTTCATCAAGAATGTTCTTTCTTAAATCAGGATCATACAAAATAGAAGGTTCCTTATTAATATGTTGAAATTGTTGTATTGTGTCCTCTAAGTTTTGATCTACTTTTTCTTTGTAGGCTAAAGCCTCAAAAGAGTTGGTATTTCTTCCAATATCCTTTATTATTGGTCTCCATTATTTATTTTCTTTTATTTTTTAGATCCATTTTTTGGAAGTTGAAAACCATCTTCATCCATAACCATTTGTAAGTTTCTCTTGTAGTTTTCTACATATTATTATGATGGATCTTCTTAGGGCATGATATCTCAGTATGCCCCACCTCATGACATCTTCTACATATAAAAGATATGTTTTCATAATCTATAGTTTGATCCAGATCTTATCCCTATACTTAAGAATTATTGATTTTGGTAATACTTTACCTATATCAATCATGACCAATGTTTGAGCATAAATAGCCAAGAATCCATATTTTGTTGTATTTGAAATCTCAAGGAATTCTCCTAGAGTGTTTTCTATTTGATGGAGAGCCAAACTTTCAAATCAAATCAACTCTCATTCAAAAATCAAACCCAATTCTCATTCAAAAACTTAGAAAGATTTACAGAAATGGCAGCAGTCTACCAAATAAACTCCTTTATTCCAAAAGATAGTTTTTTTTTTTTACAGCATTTCCCGCCCTGGAAGAAAAATAGCCCAAATAGGTCCAGAATGACCCTCTTGCCTTTAATATGCAACTCTGTATCAGTAGTTTCTGACCCCTTGTGCATGACTTTGCTTCCCATTTTAAAATTTCTGGCATGAATCTCTGTTTCCCTTTCTGTGGCCCTTCGTTTCATTTCTCGTGCCTCTTCGTTGTTTTGGCTTTCGAAACATTTTTCTTTTCGACTCTTGGTCTTCGTCTGCTTTCATTGCACCTTGGTGCCACGTGTTGTTCAGTGCTGCCACTGTAGACTCTGTCCACCTATCAACCAATGATGACGTTCGGTATACCCATCGCTCGATAATTTCCTCTATAACGGCCCCTGTAATCGCCTGCCCTATTTTTCTTGAGTCGCAAAAATGTGACATGTCACGATATCGTGACACTTTTTCCTTCTTACTCTCTCTTCTCTTTTAGTCGTGAAAATATGACATGTCACGATATCGAGACACTTTTTCCCTCTTGCTCCTTCTCTTCTCTTTTGGTCGCGAACATGCAACATGTCGCGATATTGCGACATTTTTCTCTCTTGGTCTTTCTATTTGGTCACGAAAATGCGACATGTCACGATATCATGAAACTTTTTCTCTCTGCACCTTCTCTTGTCTTTTGGTCGCAAAAATACGACATGTCGCGATATCGTGACACTTTTTCTCTCTACGCCTTCTCTTGTCTTTTGGTCGCGATAATGCGACATGTCGCGATATCGTGACACTTTTTCTCTCTTGCGCCTTCTCTTGTCTTTTGGTTGCAAAAATGCGACATGTCATGATATTGTGACACTTTTCTCTCTTGCGCCTTCTGTCATCTTTTGGTCATGATAATGCGACATGTCGTGATATAGTGACACTTTTCTCTCTTGCGCCTTCTCTCGTCTTTTGGTCGCGATAATGCGACATGTTATGATATCACGAAAATTTTCTCTCTTGTGCCTTCTTTCGTCTTTTGTTCGTGATAATGCGACATGTTGCGATATCGCGACACTTTTTCTCTCTTTGTCGACATGTCGTGATATCGTGACACTTTTTCTTCTTTGCCAACATGTCGTGATATCGCGACACTTTTTCTACTTTGTGGTATTTTGCTTTTCGTTGGATGCTCCTGCATCAGACACACGGGGTGGATTGAGAAGTGACCTTCACTTTCATATTGTTATGTCACCTTCTTTTTCAACATCTCAAAACTTGCACCTGCCTCTACAAAATCTTTAGCCTTGACACTACTCTTTTCTCCTTTATCCATCGTTCTCAACTCAGAAGCATCCCTTGGACTACTCCCACATACAATCTGGAATGGTGATTTACTAGTACTCCTGTTGACAGTCCTATCCAGTAGTAATCAACTGTACAAGCTCTCCAAGCTTCAGCAAAATCTAGGTCTTCAGGGTACAAACCCTTAAGTTCTTCAAACCCCACAACTTCCACTCTCATTGTTGTTAGCAAAATATTTTCATCCATCTCCTTCAGTGGCTTTAGTTTATGGCGCACTCCTTCGTTTGTTATGGAGTAAGTGTTGGCATGTCCATCATGGACTACACGATGATCAAACTGCCATGGTCTTCCTAACAGCATATGGAAAGCATCCATAGGCAGAATATCACACAAGACCTCATCCTAGTATCTCTCAATATTAAACTTGACTAAGGACTGTTCACTAACCAATGCCCTATGGTCCTTTCGCAACCACACAATCTGATATGGATGCAGGTGTCTCCTCTCTAGTTGTAACTTAGTAACCACTTCTTCAGAGACCAAGTTATCAGTACTGCCATTATCTATAATAACATTACAGACCTTACCTAAACATTTGCACTTTGTGCAGAACAGGCTCCTCCTCTGGTCTGGTTCTTTCTCCTCATTCAATAAGATTCTCCTTGTGACCATAACTTCTCTCTCTGCCTCCTCATAATGTTCTGATTTAGCACCTTCATCTGCTATCGCAACTTTGGCATGATCCTCAGGTCTCTTATTCATCATCTCTTGGTGTTGGGGACACTCATATGCCCGATGTCCTTCTTCCCCATAATGGAAACAGGTTCCACGAAATCCTCCTCTTCCATATCCACGTCTAGATCTACCTCTTCCTCTTTGGTAACCATTATTCTGACCATGGGATCTGTAATCATTATCTCCCTTCTGATCCTGACTGCTGCTAGCTTCTTCTTTCTTCTCATCTCATCCTCCATCTATTCTTCCACTAGTTATTTCTCCATGACCTCTTCCTTTTTGCTTACCCTCAAACATTCTGTTCAACTTCTCTTCAACTTTTAGAGCAAACTGGTAAGCATCCTCCATGGTGCTCATCCTAACCAGACTCAACTCTTCTTGAATACTGGTTCTCAATCCATTGATGTAACGGGATACATTCTCCTTGTTAGCATCCGAATGGCCGCTTCCGATTGAGATCCGGTAAAACTCCTCTCAGTATATTCTTTGACGATTTGCTTGACTATCTCAAACTCGTATTTTCCTCAACAGATCCAATTCGTAATCTGTAGGAATAAATTGTCTCTTCAACTTCTCTACCATTCGATTCCATCTGGTTATCTTTTCCTTTTCGCTTCTATTTCTTTCTAGCTGCACTTCTTTCCACCATATGCTAGCATGGCCTTTCAACTTCATTTTTACAAACTTGATCCGATCTGGATCTACTACCTCCTCATACTCAAAATACTCCTCCATATCATTGATCCAATCAATCAACTCCTCTGGATTAAGATTCCCAAAATACGTGGAGACATCAAACTTTGGCTTCTTCCCGATCCGAGATATGGCCTTAAATAATCTAGCTTCTGTAGGATCCATTACTTCTTCTTCATATGATGGATCATCAACCTCCCAAGCTTCATCTTCACTACGGTCTTCTCTCCTTAGCTTAACCCCTCTTTGCAACTCTTGTAGGGCTTGCACTTGCCTCTGTAAAGCTCTAAAATCTCCTTTCGGTACCACATTTCTCCCACCACCATGGTTTCTTCATGGAGGCATTCTTCCTTGCTCTCTTCTCACAACCCTTCCACAAATCTTGGTGCAAAACTGCCTCACTTTCGATGATCTACTCACACACTCAGGAACCCTAAGCTCTTCCACATATCTTGGTGCAAACTGCCTCACTTTCGACAATCTACTCACACACTCAGGAACCCTAAGCTCTTTCACAAATCTTGGTGCAAACTGCCTCACTTTTAGTGATCTGCTCACACACTCAGGAACCTTAAGCTCTTCCACAGATCCTGGTGCAAAATGCCTCACTTTCGATGATCTGATCACACACTCAGGAACCCTAAGCTCTGATACCACTTGATGGAGAGCCAAAATTTCTAATCAAATCAACTCTCATTCAAAAATCAAACCCAATTCTCATTCAAAAACTTAGAAATATTTATAGAAATGGCAGCAGTCTGCCAAATAAACTCCTTTATTCTAAAATATAGTTTATTTTTTTTACAGCATTTCCCACCCTGGAAGAAAAATAGCCCAAACAGTTCTAGAATGGCCCTCTTGCATTTAATCTGCAACTCTGTCTCAGCAGTTTTTGACCCCTTGTGCATGCCTTTGCTTCCCCTTCTAAAATTTTTGGCGTGACTCTTCATTTCCATTTTTGTGGCCCTTCGTTTCATTTCCCGTGCCTCTTCGTTGTTTTGACTTTCAAAACATTTTTCTTTTCGACTCTTGGTCTTCGTCTGCTTTCATTGCACCTTGGTGCCACGTGTTGTTTAGTGCTTCCACTGTAGACTTTGTCCGCCTATCAACCAATGATGACGTTCGATATACCCATCGCTCGATAATTTCCTCTGTAACGGCCCCTGTAACTGCCTGCCCTTTTTTTCTTGAGTCGCAAAAATGCGACATGTCGCAATATCGCGACACTTTTTCCTTCTTACTCTTTCTCTTCTCTTTTAGTCACGAAAATGTGACATGTCACGATATCGCGACACTTTTTCCCTCTTGCTCCATATTTTCTCTTTTGGTAGTGAAAATGCGACATGTCGCGATATTGCGACATTTTTCTCTCTTGGTCTTTCTCTTGTCTTTTGGTCATGAAAATGTGACATGTTGCGATATCGCGACACATTTTCTCTCTATGCCTTCTCTTGTCTTTTGGTCGCGAAAATGCGACATGTCATAATATCGCGACACTTTTTCTCTCAGTGTCTTCTCTTGTCTTTTGGTCACGATAATACGACATGTCGCAACAACGCGACACTTTTTCTCTCTTGCACCTTCTCTTGTCTTTTGGTCGCAAAAATGCGACATGTCGCGATATCGCGACACTTTTCTCTCTTGTGCCTTCTCTCATCTTTTGGTCGCGATATCGCGACACTTTTCTCTCTTGCGCCTTCTCTCGTCTTTTGGTCGTGATAATGCGACATGTCACGATATCACGACACTTTTTCTCTCTTTACCGACATGTCGCGATATCGCGACACTTTTTCTTCTTTGCCAACATGTCGCGATATCGCGACACTTTTTCTACTTTGCGGTATTTTGCTTTTCGTTGGATGCTCCTGCATCACCATTGCATTGATATATCCCATATTATCTGTAAAGCCTCACTTTTTAACCAATCTTCAATTATGTTATTCATCACCATGTATTTTCTAAATATATTAAGAATCCATTACCATAGATTTTAGACTATTGAGCAATGCCCAAGAGATGGGTTATACTCTCCTCCTTTTTCCAAAAAAACACATTGAGAGGGGCCATGAAAACCCCTTTTCATAAGGTTATACCAGGATACAATTCTTCTATGACCTACTAGCCAAACAAACATTTTGATTTTAGGAATGCTTGGAATATCCTAGATATCTCTCCATATTATAGTGATATTATTATTTTATTGGTGTTGTACATTATATCCACTTCTTGTTGTGTATTATTCTGAGCTATTCAACTACCAAATCAATTTATCCTTGGCTCCACTAGAAATAATCATAGTTGTTATCTTTCTACTCAATTGCCTCCTAGCATCAATGTCTTGTATAGTTGTAAAAAAATCTTCTTTCCATTTGTATCTTCCTTCTCGATCCTTTTACAAAGTTTTTAAAATCATATCACCATATTTATCTTGAATTACTCTCATTCAGGGTTTCAAAATTGGATCTAAATTGAGTGGTTTTTTTATCACACCAAGTATTCATCCAAATATAAATATTTTCTCCAGTTCCCACCACCCATCTTAAACCTTTAATCATAATATTATTAGATTTTTGTAAACCATTCTAAAGAGCAGAACCATTTGGTAGAGAGAATAATGTAAATATTAAACTTGGGTCATTGTGATCAACATACTTAGAAGAATTCTTGCTCATTGTCTTTGACTCTCTTAGTATAATCTCCAGATTACATTTTCCCTAAGAGCTATTTCATATGAAAGAACTCTTAAACCAAGACCTCCCCTAGTTTTATCATCATACAACTTGCTCCATTCACCAAATAAAATTTCATGTTATCATGTAAACCTAACCATAAAAATGTCGTATAGTATAGATTAAACTATTTTCAATATATTTTGGCATATAATGCAAAGATGTGAAATATGTTGGAATGGTTTGTAAGACTGACTTAATTAACTGCACTCTTCCTGCTAACAATAACTATCTACCTTTCCAAGCTAGAAGTTTTTTTTTAACTTTACTAATAACTGGAATCTATAAATCTATCATTATTATCCCCTCAGATAAAGGTATCCTTAGATAAGTTGTTGGTAAATTTCCCTCCTCCATTTGAAGCAACCTGTAAATTATTGATTTGATATTAGTAGGAGTGTTAAGAAAGTAAATCTTGGATTTAGTCCTATTAAATTTTTGCCCTGAATCTCTTTTGTACTCTTTTAAAAAGTTATTCAAAACTCTGGTCTTATTTATCCTTGCCCTTCCAAAAAGGGTTGTAGCATCTATAAATTGTTGATGGGTGATGTTATCTATGTTATTACTAACCTTAAGTCCACTTATAAGCACATATTTGTAAGCCTTCTTAAAGTTCCTACTCAAAACCTCTGCCATAATAATGAAAAAATAAGGAGATAGAGGATCTCCTTGTATAAGATATCTCTTAGATTTAAAATATTCTATCACAAACCCATCGAACAACATTGAAAAAGAAACTAAAGAGACACAATTTTTAGTCCATCTAACCCATTTCTTTCTGAAACCAAACTTTTCTAACACTGCAAAAAGAAATTCCCATTTAACCCTATCATAGGCTTTACTCATATCAAGTTTTAATATAATTGCTTTCTCTTTTCTTGAAGCTATTGAATGTATAACTTCATGAGCTACTATGATCCCATCCAGAATTTATCTCTCTTTCACAAACCCTCCTTGCTCTTCTGAAATAATTTTATTTAACAATTATTTTGATCTATTTGTCATCACTTTGGAAATAATATTATATGTCATATTATATAGGCTTAAGGGTCTAAAAAATCAAACAATTAAGCATCATTCTTTTTGGAATTAGGATAAGATATGTTGCATTTATTTTATAAGGTATGTATTGTTTTACCCTAGATTGTTCCACTAGAACCAATAAAGAATCCTTTACTATATATCAATTATATTGGTAAAAAGCTATAGAGAGCTCATCCAGACTTGGGGATTTATCTTTATTAAAATAGAAAAGAGCTAAATGAACTTCTTCTAGAGTAATAGGCTCCATCAGTTTTCTATTGTATTCATTCATTATAACTGAAGGAACATCTTAAAGAAGTTTATCATTAAGAACTTTGGTCTCCTCTGAACCAAGAATAAACTAATAAAATATTTTACCTCTTTTCTAATTTCACTTTGATCTTCAATCAAAACCTCTTCTATTGATTTAATTCTACTAATTTTGGAAGTTGATCTTTGTACTATAGCCATCCTATAAAAAACTTTGTATTTTTATCCCCTTCTTTTAACCAAGTTTGTCTTGATTCTAATCTCCAAAATTTCTCTTCCTTAAAATATTATGATATTCACTACGCAACTCCCTTTCCTCCGAGCTTGGATTATTATGATCACTTTTTTAGAATTTTAAAAGTTTATCTTTTAGTTCTTCTTTATTCCAAAAAATATTGGAAGTTGATCCAAACCCTTTCTATTTATTTAATTCTACTAATTTTAGAAGTAGATATTTGTACTATAGCCATCCTATGAAAAACTTTGTATTTTTATCCCTTTCTTTTAACCAAGCTTGTCTTGATTTTAATCTTTAAAAATTTTCTTCCTTAAAATATTATGATATTCACTAAGCAACTCCCTTTCCTCTTGACTTGGATTATTATAATCACCTTTTTGGAATTTTGAAATTTTATCTTTTAGTTCTTCTTTCTTCCCAAATTTTTTTTTGAAGGTGTTCTTGTTCCATTCTTTTAATCTAGATGTCATAGTTTTAACTTGATTTGGAAGAGCATACAACCCACCATTACCTAAATAATTCCACATTTGAGCTATCATATCAGTAAATTGAGGATGATCTTCCCACATCTGCTCGTATTTAAAATATGATATTTTTTGAATTCACTTACCACCACTTTAACTCTTATTGGCTAGTGATCTGAACCAATCCTTGTTAAGGTATTAATTTTAGCACAAGTTCTTTCATGTAGCCAATGATCAGAGAGAATGCATCTGTCTACTTTTTTTGCTATTACTTTCTAGCCTTTCCTATTATTGGTCTAAGTATAGTTGTCTTCTTCAAACTCAAATTCCCATAGATTATTATTTTAAATAAAATTTGAGAAATATTTCATACTTTGGGTTAATTTTCTAATTCCCCCAAAAATTTTATCCAGCTTGGTTGTGGCATTAAAATATCCAATGATCATGAATCATGTTTCTTGGTATTTGTCTTGATTTTAATCTCCAAAAATTTTCTTCCTTAAAATATTAACCAAGTTTGTCTTGATTTTAATATCCAAAAATTTTCTTCCTTAAAATATTATGATATTCACTAAGTAACTTCCTTTCCTCTAAGCTTGGATTATTATGATCACCTTTTTGAAATTTTGAAAGCTTATCTTTTAGTTTTGCTTTCTTTCCAAATTTTTTTCCAAAGGTGTTCTTGTTCCATTACTTTGATCTAGATGTTATATATTTAACTTGATTTGGAAGAGCATACGAACCACCACTACCTAAAGAATTCCACATTTGAGCTATCATATAAGTAAATTGAGAATGGTCTTCCCACATCTGCTCGTATTTAAAATATGTTCTTTTTTTAAATTCACTTACCACCACTTTAACTCTTATTGGCTAGTAATCTAAACCAATATTTGTTAAGGTATTAATTTTAGCACAAGTTCTTTCATCTAGCCAATGATCGAAGAGAATGGATCTGTCTAATTTTTTTTCTATTAGATTATAGCCTCTCCTGTTGTTGGTCTAAGTATAGTTGTCTTCTTCAAAATCAACTTCCCATAGATTATTATTTTGAATAAAAGCTGAGAAATATTTCATACTTTGGGTTAATTTTCTAATTTTCCCAAAAAAATTATCTAGCTTGGTTGTGGCATTAAAATATCCAATGATCATGAATCATATTTCTTGGTCTTTACTTCTCATAAAGACTTCAATACCATTCTAAACTTCTAATCTACCTGACTGAGTTGTAGGTCCATAGACATTGATAAGGATGAAATAAATATCTGCAAAGTAGCAAGTGACTAAAGATATTATCATATACCTAGTTTTATGAATGGTTACACAAGAGGTTCTAAAAGGATTTCAACAAGTTAGAACTCCCCCTATCGCTCCTTCAGAATCCATAGCATCCCATTCACATCTTGCCCATACAACTTTCATAGTTTTTGAAACTTCTTCTTTTGTCATTTTAGTTTATTGGATACAAATAATATTATATTTTTTACTTAAACATAGGTCCCTAATACACCTCTACTTTGAGGGGGCATTAGCACCCCTTATATTCTATGAGATGATAATCATGTCTCATCAGGGACTTTTGGCCTCACATGTGTATTACCAATATTATTGTGTTGTTTGATAAATAGAACCTCAACCAACTTAGTTTGTGTTCCTTTCTCTATGTTTTCTCTTGCTTGCCTAGATCTTGCTTGACAATTTGAGGGTTTTCCTCTTTTTTTCTTGCCTATATCAAGAATAGGTCTTATTTTTCTATTATTAAATATTCTTTCACAATTTTATTTGTCATAATATTTATCCTAACCTGGCTCTATTATAAAATCTTTTTACTTATTTTGTTTATTTTCTAGTATTTTTTTTATTAATGGCAGAGGTATTAACTTCTAAACTACATTTTCTTTACTATTTTTTTTCTCCTGAATGATGCATGGTACTTCAAGAGTCTTCAAAATCTAATGAGACACATTCCTTAGGTTCATCAAGAATGTTCTTCCTTAAATCAAGATCAACTAAATAGACGGTTCCTTATTAATATGTTGAAATTGTTGTATTGTGTCCTCTAGGTTTTGGTATACTTTTTATTCATAAGCTAAAGACTCAAAAGAGTTGGTATTTCTTCCAATATCCTTTCTTACTGGTCTCCATTATTTATTTTATTTTTTTAGATCTATTTTTTCAAAATTGAAAAACATCTTCATCCATAACCATTTGTAAGTTTCTCTTATAGTTTTCTACATATGATTATGCTGCCTCTTCTTAGGGCATGATCTCTTAGTATGCCCCACCTCATGACATCTTCTACATCTAAAATTATGTTTTCATAATCTATAGTTTGGTTCCACATCTTATCCCTATACTTAAGAATGATTGATTTTGGTAAAACTTTACTTATATCAATCATGACCAAATTTGAGCATAAATAGCCAAGAATCCATATTTTGTCTATTTGAAATCTCAAGGAATTCTCCTAGAGTGTTGTCTATTGCATTGAAGGTATATATTTCTTAAAATTAATGGGCAACCCAAACATTCTAACCTAGAATGGTATTAGGAATATATTTAGATTTTCAAGTGAAAAGTCTTCATACCGGTGGGCAAGGAAGAGTCATGCTCTTCCCATAAACCAAGGACCCCATTTTAGGATTTTTTCTCTTTCTTCCCTTGAAAAAAAAAGGCTAGGAAGAAACCTTTGGAAAAAAATTATAGAATCACTCCTAGAGATTTCCAACTCCTATCAATCCATTTTATCAAGGATAAAGCCCTTGGCCAATACCCATTAAATTTATCAAAAATTGCCCTATCTTGGAGCAATGAGAATCTCTCTGAGGCGCACTCACTAACCTCTACCACTAGATATGATTCTAAAGATTTAACTATAAATAGATCAATGACAAGGAAACTAAAACTTAAAATCTATTGAAATTTATTTGAATGTCCTATAGAAATTATAATATTTGATAAAAATTTTATAAACTTCTCATGCACAATTTCTAAGATAAAGAAAGAGAAAAAAACTTAGCTAAAAAATTGCTTGTCCAGATAGAATGTTTTTCCTCACTAGAGTCATAGCTTTTCATCGCTCTTCCCATCGTTCGAACCCTAGCTAAAAAATATTTACAATTTGTTTTTCGTGCCTTGAAAAATTGCCATTGCCCTTGTTCTGAATGGTTGAATTCATAGGATCGTATCTCCCTCGATATTACTCATATTTTTGCATATGACCACCCATTTTAAATCTATTCAAATTCTACACAAGTTGGTCCAAGAATCAACTAAATCAGACAACTCTTCGTGAAGATATGGCTCCTAAAAGATGAGATATTTTTAGGAAAAAATCCTAGTCCTTCACACTGTCCATGTGAGAGACAATTCATAACAATAATGGTCCCTTTGACTAGTGAAAATGCATGAAAATTTTATATCAAATAGTATTAATCAAGTGAAAAAAATTAAATTAAAAAATTTTGAAGTAAGTTTTTAATCAAAAGATATTAATTTTTTTTTTTGTAAAAGAGGGTAAAAATTTATTAACTCAGCAAAACATTCATGATACAAAGAAAAAGCAGAAGCTATTCAGGCATATCAGCTCTCAATAAAGAAGAGAGAGATTGAGAGCAATCAGAAGAAAGTTGAGACCAATTTTGAACATCCCAACCATCTTGAAACTTAGAAGCCCATTTAGCTAACAAATCCGCTACCCTATTCCACTCCCGAGGAATATGCACAAAAGAAATGAAGTCCAAGTGAGCATAGATATTAAGAATTTGCCGAGCAACCCAACTCAACCGCCAACAACCATGAAGACTATCTCCAGAATTTAACAAATTTATAACAATCTGAGAATCAGATTCACAAACAATCCGACGCCAACCCAAAGCATACCCTTGCTCCAAAGCATATAAAATTGCGAGTGCTTCCATGAAGTTATTAGAATGATGTACCTTAAAGCAAGAGAAAAAAAATTGGATAGTACCACTACTATCCCGTCCCACACCACCAATATGAGCATTACCTAGATTACCCGGGAAGATCCATCCGTATTAATTTTTAGCACTCCCGGAGGAGGCGAATTCCATTTGCCAGCCCTCCGCACCCGATTATTCTGACCCATCCGTCTGCAAGAGACATTAGGACCAGGACCATTAACCATCAAGCCTAATCTTTCCATGATCTGACGTTCTGCATGGTCCACAGGAGAAATAATCTGACATTTTGCAGACACAGTTTCCTGGATCATTCGCAAAATCCTCTCGCGGCACTGGGAAGTAGTTAACTCCTTACCTTGGAAAATCCGACGGTTCCGTTCAAGCCAAATCTGCCAAAAAATCCATGAAGGACCAATACTCCATCCAACTTGTAAAAAGAAAGCCGCTGCAGGAGGCCGCCCCATACTCCTCCAAAAATCAACTATTGATGAAGCATGCGAACAAGGGTGATTCCATACTCCCCACCAATAATGCCAGACTTGTCGAGCAAAGTCACATTGGAGAAGTAAATGCCCAACAAATTCTTCAGCCTTCCCACAGTTATAGCATAAAGAGGGGCCAGCAAACCCACGCTTTTGAAAATTATCCCAAGTGAGACAACGATTATGAGAATTCAACTCTATCTAATTTATTAAAAAAATTGCTAAATAAAAAACTTTTCTAATTAAATGGTATTAATTCAACTTGTTAAATTTTTAGATTTTAAAAAATAAGGTCCAAAGTCCTCTCAAATGACACATATTTGTCAACCAATTCTAATACAATCATATATTTAATCTTTTTTAAGAGTTTCAAAGTTTCTTTTGTTAGGCACACTCAAGTTATAAAGACTTTTAATATTAGATCTCTTTAAGAGTTTCAAAGTCTCTTTCATTAGACCCACTAAAGTAATAAAGAATTTTATTATATGCATTTTTCCAAACTTTAAAATATTGTGCACAACCTACTCTTCTAGTTTAATTTAAATATTGGACCTCCTATTTCAAATTAGGAATACAAGTTTAATTGTGCCCATTCAAACAAGCAATATAAGTTTTATTTAATCTTTTACTTTTTATTGAAATATTTTTTTCATATGATTTTTTTAATTGGTTATATGAAATTTGAATGAGTCTCATTCTTATTACATATGATCACATGGAAGTATTTTAATAATTTAATAATTATACATATATGACTTGCTTGAAAATATTTGAACCTAATTTTATTCTATAAATATCAAAGAATTTGACCATTGAAAATTTTGAAAAAATTGATTGGTTGAGCTCTCTTTATATGAAATTATAAAAAATATTTTCATTAAATAAAATAATATTTTATTAAAATTGTTATATTATAATATTACGTCTCATCGTAACAACTATGTAAACAAAATTATTTAACTCATAAAAATATTTCTATACTTATGATTTTCTTATCTTATTACGACACATGGACAAATAAAACTCTGTAGATTTTTTTTTTTTGATACATAGAGGAATCTGCAACTACCTTTACTTTTTGAAAAATTGGTCACAGGGTCAAGTCGCACCGTCTTAAATCCTAGCATCAAATCATGGTGCTACCACTATAACCCCTAACTCATCTTGGTAAACACGACCTGGAGTGAGGGAAACCCACGGTGGTTCGGGGTTGGTACCATCGTAATCAAGTTGGCACAAACTCAGTGGACTCTGGTTAGACTACTACCTTTACCCTAGATTGGGCATGCTCGTGAGGTTTGAACCTAGGTCTCCTCTTGGTAAGTGAACAACTTCTTACCAATCCACCTAGCCCTTGCAGACATAGACTCTTTCATTTTTAATAAGTTATATGTGACTTCTATTGGGTGTCATTCCCATAAAATTACTAAAATATTATATTTGTTGTTACATAGATTAAATTTTTATTCCAAATATTTTTAATTTTTTCTATCAAATATGTTATTTAACTTGTTTGAAGTGCTATGTTCTTTAACTTGACATCATTTTGATTAAGAGATAAAATCTCACTTGATCGGTTGTCTTATAACATTTGAATTTCACTAAGATGAAGAATACCATGATTGGTTAAATTATCTGCTACCCAATTTTCTTCTCTATAAATATACCCACATTCCCAAGATGGTGGATATCAACAACAAAATTAATTTTTATCCAATCTCCACATCTTTTTTTGTTGATAGCATTAACAATAATTTATGAATCCCCTCAAATGAAATATCTTTCTATCCTTTTTCTATTGCAATTTAATCCCTATAAGAAGTGTCCTAACCTATGCATAGTTAATAATTAATGAATCCCCTCAAATAAAATATATTTCTATCCTTTTTCTATTGCAATTTTAATCCCTATAAGAAGTGTCCTAGCCTATGCATATTTAATAGTTGACGTTACAAATGATTATGAGTAAGTGGAGAGAATTTTACCTTCATTACCTCAAAAAAATACCATTGTCTTGGATTTATTTTAAAAGCACCATGAAAATTAATTTTGACAAACCTAATTTTTGGATATTTTTATTTTACACTAGATCAAAGTAGATCCTTTGTTTTAATGCCATTATAGCAAACGACTCTTTCATGTATGTTCAAATTCTATAACCAAGTTGTTACCACCTCTTTTTCTGTACTTGAAACTTCCCATGATGAGTAGCATATCTATAAGCATTCTACAATAAAGATAATAACACAGTTCCAAACTTGAGCATTGAGATTTATTTATAAAATTCTATTATTCCTTTGAAATAATGGAAGGCTAATTCTCCACAGAATACTTAATTCTTTACCTTTGAAATAATTAATATGACATTTCATAAACTCTTTTAATGTTGATAGAGCTATCTAATATATTTTTATATTTTAAAAAATTAATCCCACATGGTGTGAGCAAAGATATAATAAGTAAATGGTCTAATATTTCTAAATTCTTCTCATACAAGACACATCTAAAAGTTCCATGATATCCTCTTCTTTCTAGACTCTCTCTTGTTAGAATCTTGTTTTAAATTGTTAACCAAAGGAATGTTGAGGCCTTAGGGAGAGTTTCTAGTGACCAAATATACTTCCAAGAAAAATATTTTGGAGTAAGAAAATTTGATTGCTCTAACTTTTCATATCCCAACTTAGCATCCACCATATTTTAATAGATTCCAAGCCAACTCATCCTTTCTTGTAAAAATTAGTAGTAAAACTCTTAAGGTATACTTTGAAGTTCATCTATAATTTTTTTGATTTTCTCTTCTTCAACCAGATTACTAATAGAAATCTATGATTTGGTGTTGCTGCTCATATTAATATGGTCTTTAATCTTTGAATATTTCCAAGCTAGGTATGCCCAAGCCAGTGGTTACCATTTTGATTCAAAGTTAAGAAGAGGCTTTAGCCAAGCATCAGATCAAATATTTGCATAATTCCCTTTATTGACTGACCATCTAATATATATTTTTAATCTGTTGTAAACTATCTCATATGAAGTTTCATATTGACGATCCTTTAGGTAGGGTTCTTTTCCTAGATAATTTCATTGCATCAATAGGACCTATATCATTTTTAAGTAATATTTTTGCCCAATTATTTCCTTGATCTCTAAAGAATCTCCACCCAAGATTTACCCCTAATACCAAACTCATAAGTATGCAATTTTACAAGCCCGCTCCTCTAACAATATTTCCTTTACAGACCCTGCCCCACTTACAAAGAGGAAACCTAAATTTCTCTTTGCATCCTTTCCAAAGAAAGTCTCTTTAAATTTTATTAATTTTTTATGTTATACCTACTGGTAATCTTAAAAGTGACATCATATAAATAGGGATGGATTGTAATGTAGTCTTTATGAGTTATAGCCTTGTCGTCATGTATAAGAACTTACTTTTCCAACATACCAAATAAGCTTTCATTCTATCCAAACAAGAGACTTAAAGCTCATTTTTAAATCCTAAAAATTATAATACTCATTGTAAATATAAGGCAGTTTTAATAAAAAATCTTAGATTTTATAGTACTGACCAATTTTCCAGTGGCTTTCTCATAGAATGATAATTTAAAATCCATGGCCTCATTAGTTTAGGAATGGCCTAAAATAAACATTTCATCTATTAATTGGAGATGATATTTATAGAAACAATTTTTTGCAACATGAATATCTTTGATTTTTTCTTCTATTTTTGCCTTGGAGAAAGCTATCCTTAATGTCTCCACAAGAATAATGAATTGGCAAGGAGACAGTAGATCACCTTGGCGAAGTCCACAAGATGACTTGAAGTAACCAAGAGAATAATCATTTATCAAAATAGAATATTTCGCAATGCTATAACAATCTTGAATCTATTCATATCAACTATAATCAAAATCATTTTTTTTTAGAATATCATGTACAAAACTTTAGGAAACTCTATCATGTGCTTTGTTCATATCTAATTTCATAATCATGCTTGATTTTTTCATGGAATAAAGAGAATGTATGGCCTCCTATGCAATAATTATACCATAAAATTTTTGTTTACCATGAACAAAACCACATTGTTTCTTTGAGATAATATAATATGGATTCCTTTCAACCTATTTGCCATTGGGAACTAATATAATAGTAGTGGCATATCATTTATTTTAGCCTTCATTTTCCAAGCCTCTTCAACTACAACATGTCGAATATTCAATAAATTATTTATTTTGGTAAAACTTTACTTATATCAATCATGACCAAATTTGAGCATAAATAGCCAAGAATCCATATTTTGTCTATTTGAAATCTCAAGGAATTCTCCTAGAGTGTTGTCTATTGCATTGAAGGTATCTATTTCTTAAAATTCAATGGGCAACCCAAACATTCTAACCTAGACTGGTACTAGGAATAGATTTAGATTTTCAGGTGAAAAGTCTTAATACCAATGGGTAAGGAAGATTCATGCTCTTCTTATAAACCAAGGAGCCCCTTTTAGGATTTTTCTATTTCTTCCCTAGAAAAAAAAATGTCTAGGAAGAAACCTTTGGAAAAAAATGATAGAATCACTCCTAGAGACATCCAACTCCTATCAATCCATTTTATCAAGGATAAAGCCCTTGGCCAATACCCATTAAATTTATCAAATATTGCCCTATCTTGGAGCAATGAGAATCTATCTGAGGTGCACTCACTAACCTCTACCACTAGATATGATTCTAAAGATTTAACTATAAATCGATCAATGGCAAGGAAACTAAAACTTAAAATCTAGTGAAATTTATTTGAATGTCCTATAGAAAATATAATATTTGATAAAAAATTTATAAACTTCTCATGCACAATTTCTAAGATAAAGAAAGAGAAAAAAACTTAGCTAAAAAATTCCTTGTTCAGATAGAATGTTTTGCCTCACTATAGTCCTAGCTTTTCATTGCTCTTCCCATCGTTCGAACCCTAGCTAAAAAATATTTGCAATTTTATTTTTCATGACTTGAAAAATCGCCACTACCCTTGTTATGAATGGTTGACTTCATAGGATCATATCTCTCTCAATATTACTCAGATTTTTGCATATGACCACCCATTTTAAATCTATTCAAATTCTACACAAGTTGGTCCAAGAATAAACTAAATCGGATAACTCTTTGTGAAGATATGACTCCTAAAAGATGAGATATTTTTTAGGAAAAAATCCTAATCCTTCACACTGTCCATGTGAGAAACAATTCATAACAATAATGGTTCCTTTGACTAGTGAAAATGCATGAAAATTTTATATCAAATAGTATTAATCAAGTGAAAAAAATTAAATTAAAAAATTTTAAATTAAGTTTTTAATTAAAAGATATTAATTCAACTTTATCTAATTTATTAAAAAAATTGCTAAATAAAATAGTTTTCTAATTAAATGGTATTAATTCAACTTGTTAAATTTTTAGATTTTAAAAAATAAGGTCCAAAGTCCTCTCAAATGACACGTATATTTGTCAACCAATTCTAATACAATCGTATATTTAATCTCTTTTAAGAGTTTCAAAATTTCTTTTGTTAGGCACACTCAAGTTATAAAGACTTTTAATATTAGATCTCTTTAAGAGTTTCAAAGTATCTTTCATTAGGCCCACTCAAGTAATAAAAAATTTTATTATATGTATTTTTCCAAACTTTAAAATATTGTGCACAACCTACTCTTATAGTTTAATTTAAATATTGGACCTCCTATTTCAAATTAGGAATACAAGTTTAGTTGTGCCCATTCAAACAAGCAATATAAGTTTTATTTAATTTTTTACTTTTTATTGAAATATTTTTTTCATATGATTTTTTTATGATCACATGGAAGTATTTTAATAATTTGATAATTATACATATATGACTTGCTTGAAAAAATTTGAACCTAAGTTTATTCTATAAATATCAAAGAATTTGACCATTGAAAATTTTGAAAAAATTAATTGGTTGAGCTCTCTTTATATGAAATTATAAAAAATATTTTCATTAAATAAAATAAATATTTTATTAAAATTGTTATATTATAATATTACGTCTCATTGTAACAACTATGTAAAAAAAATTATTTAACTCTTAAAAATATTTCTCTACTTATAATTTTCTTATCTTATTACGACACATGGACAAATAAAACTCTATAGACTTTTTTTTTTTTTATACATAGAGGAATCTGCAACTACCTTTCTTTTTTGAAAAATTGGTCATAGGGTCAAGTCGCACTGTCTTCAATCGTAACATAAAATCATGGTGCTACTACTATAACCCCTAACTCATCTTGGTAAACATGACCTAGAGTGAGGGAAACCCTCGGTGGTTCAAGGTTGGTACCATCATAATCAAGTTGGCGCAAACTCAATGGACTCTGGTTAGACTACTACCTTTACCCTAGATTGGGCATGCTCGTGAGGTTTGAACCTAGGTCTCCTCCTGGTAAGTGCACAACTTCTTACCAATCCACCTAGCCCTTGCAGACATAGACTTTTTTCTTTTTAATAAGTTATATGTGACTTCTATTGGGTGTCATTTCCATAAAATTACTAAAATATTATATTTGTTGTTACATAGATTAAATTTTTATTCCAAATATTTTTAATTTTTTCTATCAAATATGCTCTTTAACTTGTTTGAAGTGCTATGTTATTTAACTTGACATCATTTTGATTAAGAGATAAAATCTCACTTGACTGGTTGTCTTATAACATTTGAATTTCATCAAGATGAAGAATACCATGATTGGTTAAATTATCTGCTACCCAATTTTCTTCTCTATAAATATACCCACATTCCCAAGATGGTGGATATCAACAACAAAATTAATTTTTATCCAATCTCCACATCTTCTTTTGTTGATAGCATTAACAATAATTTATGAATCCCCTCAAATGAAATATCTTTCTATCATTTTTCTATTGCAATTTTAATCCCTATAAGAAGTGTCCAACCTATGCATAGTTAATAATTAATGAATCCCCTCAAATAAAATATATTTCTATACTTTTTCTATTGCAATTTTAATCTCTATAAGAAGTGTCCTAGCCTATGCATAGTTAATAGTTGACGTTACAAATGATTATGAGTAAGTGGAGAGAATTTTACCTTCATTATCTCAAAAAAATACCATTGTCTTGGATTTTTTTAAAAGCACCATGGAAATTAATTTTGACAAACCTAATTTTTGGATATTTTTATTTTACGCTATATCAAAGTAGATCCTTTGTTTTAATTTCATTATAGAAAACGACTCTTCCATGTATGTTCAAATTCTATAACCAAGTTGTTACCACCTCTTTTTCTGTACTTGAAACTTCCCATGATGAGTAGTATATCTATAAGAATTCTACAATAAAGATAATAACACAGTTCCAAACTTGAGCGTTGAGATTTATTTATAAAATTCTATTATTCCTTTGAAATAATGGAAGGCTAATTCTCCACATAATACTTAATGATTTACCTTTGAAATAATTAATATGACATTTCATCAACTCTTTTAATGTTGATAGAGCTATCTAATATATTTTTATATTTTAAAAAATTAATCCCACATGGTGTGAGAAAAGATATAATGAATAAGTAAATGGTCTAATATTTATAAATCCTTCTCATACAAGACACATCTAAAAGGTCCATGATATCCTCTTCTTTGTAGACTCTCTCTTGTTAGAATCTTGTTTTAAACTATTAACCAAAGGAATGTTGAGGCCTTAGGGAGAGTTTCTAGTGACCAAATATTCTTCCAAGAAAAATATTTTGGAGTAAGAAATTTTGATTGCTCTAAATTTTCATATCCCAACTTAGCATCCACCATATTTTGATAGATTCCAAGCCAACTCATCCTTTCTTGTATAAATCAGTAGTAAAACTCTTAAAGTATACTTAGAAGTTCATATATAATTTGTTTGATTTTCTCTTCTTCAACCAGATTACTAATAGATTGGAGTTGCTACTCATATTAATATGGTCTTTAACCTTTGAATATTTCCAAGCTAGGTATGCCCAAACCAGTGGTTGCCATTTTGAGTCCAAGTTAAGAAGAGGCTTTAGCCAAGCATCAGATCAAATATTTGCATAATTCCCTTTATTGACTGACCATCTAATATATATTTTTAATCAATTGTAAACTATCTCATATGAAGTTTCAATTTTTGCCTTGGAGAAAGCTATCATTAATGTCTCCACAAGAATAATGAATAGGCAAGGATATAGTGGTTCACCTTGGCGAAGTCCACAAGATGACTTGAAGTAACCAAGAGAATAATCATTTATCAAAATAGAATATTTCGCAATGCTATAACAATCTTGAATCTATTCATACTAACTATAATCAAAATTATTATTTTTAGAATATCATGTACAAAACTTTAGGAAACTCTATCATGTGCTTTGTTCATATCTAATTTCATAAGCATGCTTGATTTTTTCATGGAATAAAGAGAATGTATGGCCTCCTATGCAATAATTATACCATAAACAAATTGTTTACCACGATCAAAACCACATTGTTCCTTTGAGATAATATAATTTGGATTCCTTTCAACCTATTTGCAATTGGGAACTAATATAATAGTAGTGACATATAATTTATTTTAGCCTTCCTTTTCCAAGCCTCTTCAACTACAACATGTCAAATATTCATTAAATTCTAAAAAAATTGAAAGAAAATTATAGGAGATCCATTAGGGCCAAGTGCCTTGTTAGGATAAATAGAGAAAACCACTTCAAGTGGCTCATCCATAGATATCTTCATCAAATTTTTATTTTATCCTTGTGTGATAATTTATGTAATATTTTGCAAAAGCTTATCCTTTGCATCCTTGTCTTACCTAGTATTTAAAAATATATATTTGAAATAATTTTTCTTCCTTTATTATATCTTCTTCTTCCTCAACATTTCATGCATCTAGAGTTAAAATAAGTTTTGATGTGATGAAAAGAAAATTTTATTTTTGTTATAGCATGATTTATTTTTGTATTTCTATCTCCTTCTTTGAGACATTTCACCTAGATTTTTAGAACCAATATGACTCCTTTTTCAATGCATTATGATAATTAAAAAGTAATTGTTTTCCTCTCACATAAGAATCCTAATCTATTCCATTAGTGTATACTATATTTTGTGATTTTTATTTTTTGGTAAGTTAATAATTTTCATTAAAAAATGGAGTATTTGAAAGGCACCCCAACGCCTTGTACATCAGGAAAGCAAGAGGAACAGAAAAAAGGAAACACTAAGAGAGCCTAAAGAGGATGTTGAGAAGCAAAAAAATGCATCCACGCAGATACAAACAGAAAATAACAACCCTAAGGAAGGATCAAAACATCACGTAAAACCAGAGAAAAAATAACTAAGAGATAAGACACACAAGGGTATTAATTAGGTGAGTCATTCTACATATGAGAAGCAACCACAATCTCCTGGTCAGCATCCTTAACAGGGTCCTTGAGAGCATCCTTAGAGGCATCCTTAAATATTTCCTTCGCAATCTCAACAACTTCATCATCCTTGATGTCAAAAATACTGGCAGCAACAAAAACAACAGGCCCCTCTTCATACACGTCATAGAAAAAGAGTAGGCTGAGAGCATTACGTTGTTATTTGAGTTGAGCTATTCCTTGTATATTTTGTAAATTTTTGAGCTTGAATTCAATTTCTTTTTTTATTTAAAAATATTTCCAAAAAACTTGGCATTCCAAATCTTCATTTGCTCTAAATATTTCATATTTTAACAAACTTGTACATGATCCTCCAAAATTTACATCATCCTACTATAACATAATCATCTAGAAAAAATTGGGATCTTGATGCAGGAGCATCCGGTGGCAGTAGAGCAATCGCACATCAACAAAAAAATTTCTAAGTGTTTGCCTTGGTGTCGCGATATCGCGACAGGAAAAAGTGTCGAGATATTGTGACATGTCGCGTTTTCGCGACTCAGGGAGGAGAGAGAAGGCACAGAGGAGAAATGTTGCGATTTTGTGACATGTCACAAAATCGCGACCGAAGCAGGAGAGGGAAGGTGCCTGAAGAAAATGTCACGATTTCACGACATGTCATGAAATCACGACCAAATTAGGAGAGAGAAGACGCAGAGCAAAAATGTCGCGATTTCGCGACATGTCATGAAATCACGACCAGAAGGCGAGAGGAAGCGCAAGAGAGAAAAGTGTCGTGATATCACGACATGTCGCATTATCGCGACCAGAGGACGAGAGAAAGCGCAAAGGAGGAAAAGTGTCGTGATATCACGACATGTTGCATTTTCACGACCAGAAGACAAGAGGAGGCACAGAGGAGAAGAATGTCACAATATCGTGACATGTCGCTTTTTCGTGACTAAGGAAGGAGGGAGAAGGCGTCCAAGAAAAATGTCACAATTTCGTGACATGTTGCAAAATCGCGACCGAAATAGGGGAGACAGGGCATCCGAAGAAAATTTTGCGATTTCACGACATGTCGCGAAATCGCGATCGAAGAAGACAGGAGACGACCAGAGGAAAAAATGTCATGATTTTGCGACATGTCACGCAATCACGACTGAAGGCAGACAGGGAAGGACAGAGAAGAAAATGTCACAATTTCATGACATGTCACGAAATCACGACCTAAGGAGCAGAAAGAAACCAAGGAAGGAAACTGTCGCGATATCGTGACCCGAAGCAGAGAGGAAGATGGAAGTCAAAGCTGTCACGATATCGTGACATGTCACGATTTCATGACCCGAAGCAGAGAGCAAAGGCGGAAGGCTAAGCTATCGCGATATCGCGACATGTCCTGATATCGCGACTCGAAGCGGAGAGAGAAAGAAGAAAGGAAGAATGTTGCGATATCACGACATGTGATTTTGTGATCGAAGGAGCAGGAAGAAGGCAGAAAGGAAAAGATGTTGCGATATCGCGACATGTCGTGATTTCATGACCAAAGGAAAGAGAGAAGAGCCGAAAGGGGAGATGTCGCAATATCACGACCCAAAGGAGAAGAAGACAGCGAGGAAAGAAAATGTCACGATATCGCGACCCGAGGGAAAGGAAAGGCAGTGAGGAAAAAAATGTTGTGATATCGCGACATGTCACGATATCGTGACCCAAAGGAAAAGAAAGGCAGTGAGAAGGAAAATGTCACGATATCGCGACATGTCGTGAAATCGTGACCCGAATGAAAAGGAGAGGCAGCGAGAAGGAAAATTTCGTGATATCGCAACATGTCGCGATATCGCGACCTGACTAAGAGGAAAAAAATAGGAAGGAAAATGTCACGATATCACGACATGTCATGATTTCGCAACCCAAAGAAGAAGAAGGCAACAAGGAAGAGAAATGTCGTGATATCGTGACATGTCGCGATATCACGACATACTACTGGTTCACGATTCGAGAAGGCACGTGTTACCATGTGGTGTTTCCCGAGGTAGTCAAAGGCCTCATTAATGCATGATTGCTTGCCCAAAAAGTTTGTTGAGCATGGCGGCCACTCGACTACTGTGCCCAGAGGTCAGAGATGTGCAGATGGCTCTTGAATGCGTGTTTTCGCGGCTGACCCGATGTCAGTTGCCAGTGAAGATAAAAAAAAGAGGCAGTCAGAAAAGGGGTGGAGGAGCCAAGTTTGGGGATTGGGAGATTGTATTCTTCCTGGGAAGGTGAGCAGACCGCCAAACATGAGGCAGCTTGCATCAGAAAAAAAAAAAAAAGAGGAAACTACGCCTGCGGGCTAGTGTTGTAAAATTTTCTTTTGAAAGTTTAATGAAATGAAAGCTTGATTTGTGAAGAAAATAGAAGTTTGAAATTTTTGAAATTCGGCCCCCCCATCAGATCTTGGAGACACATAGACTAGAAAGAAAATGGTTTGTGATGACCATTATATGTGACTTCTAGTGGGTGTCATTTCGATAAAATTACTAAAATATTATATTTGTTGTTACATGGATTAACTTTTTATTCCAAATATTTTTAATTTTTTTCTATCAAATTGTTAGAATTATTCACTATTGATTTGTCATTGATGTCAAAGGCCAACTTGGTTGCTAGAAAATGGTGGTGTGCTTGGGTGAATTATTCAAGGCATATATATTTTCAAGGGTGATTTAATTATAGGTTAGCTTATGAGTTTGAGGGATCAAGTTTGGCATATTTAAATTAAAAATTTAAATATTAATGTGATGTGTGTATGGACCGATCCACCATAATATTTAAATATAAGATTTAAATATTATATTATATGCATTTATTATAAAGTGATGGAAGGAGTCGACCCCTTTATAAGTGAATAAATATTACATATAAATACAAGGTCAGAATTCATTTCTAATATGGTTTTTGAAATATTTTCTTCGAGATACAAGAGCAAAGAGTCGAAAGATTTAAGAGGATGCCATGTTTAAGAAAAACATAGTAAAAGGCAATAATGATTGAGGTAGATGATATTTTGGGAGCTAACGATAGTTTACAAGTGTAGTAAGTGAGAAGGTGAAGATATAGCAACAATTGGAGAGGACCTGCATAGATAAAGCCTATTTTTTGTATTGGAACCCTAAATCTACAATGTAGTAGATGCGACATCGATAACATATGCAATTAGATTTGAGAAGTTGTTATAAAGGAGAGAGTCATTACACCTGCCCTATTAGTGAGCACCAGATCACAACAAAATTATGGTGGATAAATAGGAGTAGATGAGGAGAAATATCTTATTCAGACTCATTTTTGAAGAGGGAAATTTTGTAGTGAATGGAATCCAAGAACCATTGGTGCTCAAAAGAACTGGAAGTTTCTGTCAGAGTTTGTAAGAAGATTGCAATGATTATGATCTATGTGGCACTCCAATGTCCATGTGGTGGTGACAAGAATAACAAGCACCACTAAAATACTTTGCAAAGGAAGGCAGCATAGGCATTTATTGCAAAAGAAACATTAGCACCATATGCGTGAAAAAAATTCAAATACTAAAGTTAAATGTGTGCATGGAATAAACATTATAAAACTTGAAAGAAGCCAATAACTGTGAGTACCATATTTCGAGAGAAACCAAAAAGTAAAGTAGAATTGTGAGCGCTTGATTTTGGAATACAAAGAGCAAAGGATAAAGCCTTGTGGGCCTGGTAACAACACCTAGTTGAAGCATATTGAGCACCATATAACAAAGCTGAGCACCTAGAACAAAGCAACAAACATTGATTTCAAATTCACCTTAGCATGATGTTGGTAAGATAGCACACCAACCAAACTCATAGAAAGAAAACACGGCCAAGCACTGCAGGGAAAGCATTGAGTTAATTGGTAAGTCATAGTCATAAATTTTGATAAGAGCACAGTGGAGTTAAAGTTATCGTGAACTCATTGAAGGAGAGCATTATGATAAGATATGCCATGAAGCATTAAGTGAGCCATTGGAGCACTACTTTAAAGAGATAAAAATCAAGGTATTAGCGTCTCCAATTCAACACGCATGTAAGTTATCTAGTGCTAGACCATGACTACCTTTAAATTGTGATAAATGTGAGACATGTGGCAGTAACAAACTTAATGAATATGAAGAAAATATTGTCCATTTGAAGCTTTAAACACCAGTATATATCATCCTCTATATGTTCATGAGGTTAAACGAATTCTGGGTAGAATATGTATGAACTACTTTCAGTTGAAGAAAGCAAACTCAAGAAAAGGGAATAATTTAAAGAGTGAAAGCAAGGTACATCAAGGATTATCATATCTTGATGAATAAATATTAAAGTGTAGATCCAAGAAGACTTTGTGATAGAATTATGTGTAGTCCTATATACCATTAAAGGTTAAAATTGTAAATAGTGTTGGATGACATTAATGATCATATTTTAGAGCAAACCTGAGCGAAGTTTTATATCAAATTTTGGAGTAGACCTAAGCAAGTTTTATATCAGAAGTGTGGAGCAATATTGTGGAGTATTTATCTAAGTTTTGCATATATTTATTTGAAGGTTGGTGCCTTCAGATCTGAGGTTGATGCATAAAGAAGATTGGTGTCTCCCGTAGGTTGGTGCCTACACCTTGTGTAAGGGGATTGGTGTCTCTCGTAGGTTGGTGCCTATGCTTTTGTAAGGGGATCGGTGTCTCCTGTGGATTGATGCCTATGAATCTTATTGAAGTGATAAAAACAATATTTTATCATGGTTTTCTCCCGAAAGGGTGTTTCCATGTAAAATATTTGTCTCTCATGTGTGTGGAGTTTTGTGCATTGATTCATTATTGTATTCATATTATTAGAGTTATTAAGAGGCTAAATGAAGAGAAAAAGTTGCGACGATGTGACATTTTTAAGCCAAGAGGCTAAGTAAAGAGAAAATTTCATGACAACGCAATATTTTTGAACCTGAAGGTCAAGTCCAAGGAAAAAGTCATGATGGGATGATATTTTTGAGCCAAGAGGCTACGTGAAGAGAAAATGTCATGACAACATGATAGTTTTGAACATGAAAGCCAAGTCCAAGGAAAAAGTCATGACAACATGACATTTTTGAGCCACCAAGCTAAGTAAAGAGAATAGGTCACAATAGTGCAACATTTTTTGAGCCTGAAACCGAACGAAGAGGAAAATTCATGATGGCACAACATTGTTTAGTGAAATACAGTTGGACCATGATACCTCAAAGAAGATAAATGTGGATTGCAGTAATAATAAGATCCTAACCACTTCTAGTTAAAGATCCCATGCTTTCTTAGCTGCTACTCTACCAAAATGAGCTTACGGGTATATTGTTGTAACAACTTTCATTTTTTCTGTTATGTAAAACTATATAGGATGAGCGACCCAAAAAAATGGTCGGCTCTTGGATGTTTACAAGGTAATGTACACAAAATTTTGAAAAGTAAATAAATATTATCCATTCTAGTTTCTGGCTCACTGTTGTTCTTATCAAGCATGTATAGGTTGTTAATTGCTATGTAAAGTTAGGTTTAATAGAAACCGCTTTAATTCTTATCCTAAATCTCTGCATTGAAGTTATGCTAACTCTAAAATTAATAGTTCCAATAGGCTTGTGTTTGATTAAATCTAAACTAGAGGATTAGTTACTCCGTTTTTATGGTTTGAATAAATGCTTTTCTGCAAAAGGTTGTTGAACTTACTTTGTTGTTGTCTAACCTGTATCATTTAAATGCTCCTAGCAGTAACTATATTTCCCTCTCTTTATGCATTTCACTCTCTCCCTTTTCCCTAAAAATCAAGGAACCAACCTTCTCTAGAAATTAAATCGAGTAAACTATTTTGAACCCAGTATTTCAATGTTGGCAAAGTCTTGGGCTAAACATAACCAAAGGTAGATTTTGCACCAACAATACCTTCATCCATGGTTTGGTTTAAACCCATATGTATTGCACTCCTCATATGTATATTATTTTTGAGGAAGGTGATAACCTCTAGAAATGGATGATATTGCTACATCTATGTCAAAAAAATACCTAAATATTTCCAAGGAATCTTGTTTGATCCTATAATTTCAAATATCCATAAAAATATATCATAAAAATATGTGGGTGGTTATGACAAAATAGGCTTAGGTTGGCCAAAAGTCACCTTTCTAATTTTTAAATTTGAGTTATCTCATTAAAAAACTTTATTCTAGATTGCCAGGTTATTGGCCATGGTGAGGGCATGACTTGAGTGAAATCGAAGTCCTCGACTTTAATGGGCACATATTAACATATTGTACTTTTTGTTGGTTAAGGTTTTTACTCAAATAAATCCTTTTGATATCCTTTTTCCAAGAGATAACTTCTAATAATATCACAAGGTTGTACTTCACATGGCCTATTTATGAACATTTAAATTTTGACGTCCAATGCCATATATGAAGGTCACTTGTCTAGTTGTTCACTCAAAAACTTCTATGTGTTTCCTCTATATCATTTCCTTGTATCATAAATTGTGGCTTTACTAAAGGTGAATGGCTTATTTCACTTTTTATTTAACAAAATGTTTATAACATCTTCAGTATCAAATTTAAATTTCACTGAGATCTTAAAATTGCACATTTGTTAAATTTTTTTAATATATATTATTTTATTTATGAGGCAATTTTGGAAAGGAAAAATAATTAATCTCATAGAAGGCCATTTTGTTTTCTTTCATTTGAAAAAATTCATTCGTTAAAGATACTTTACTTTAGATAAAATTTTATTTTATTTGCATCCTACTATGATAACATATGTCCCTGATCTTTAGATTCTTGACACTTCATTAGAATTTTGTGTGTACTATTTCCCATAGAGTCTTATTAACTTTTGATTTTATTAGTTACATGACTTAAGTTATTCATGGTATTTTAATGAATATTCACTATGGACATATACTTAAAAATTGTGTTGTGAATATGTGCTACAAGAATAGGTCATAAAAACATACTACAGAGAATTATTACGAAATTTAGCTGGAAAAATGTATTTACAAATGTATATTACAGAAATGTATTACAAAATAAAATGTTATAGAAATATTTTAATTTCTTTGTTTTTCCTTCCCCCAATATAACCTTTGGATATGTATTTTCTATAGGTAGGGAGGGAATTGTTTTTTTATTATATTTTTGGAATGAGATTCCTTATTAATATTTATGCATAAGGTTATGAATTATTTATTCATAACTTATATATATATATATATATATATATATATATATATATATATATATATATATATATATATATATTTTGTGTGTGATTATTATTATTTTTTCTTTCCTTATCGAGATTGAATTTTTGACATCTATTAAATACATACTAGGAGGAATTTATTCATAGAAATGAAATATACGATTCCATGGTATTATTTTTTAAAGACCCCATTTTATTTATTATATTTATGAATATGGGATGTCTCATTAGTATTTGTTATTTATTTATATATACATATTAATTATTTATTTAAGCTAAGCCATTAAATAAGATTGTAGGATAATGAATCCTTTTGAGTCAATATAAACACTTGTTCACAATATCAAGATGTTCAACAAAAACATTGATGCCTTTCTTGACCTTTGATAAAAGAAATTATGGGTTACATAACAAACCTTTCTAATATTCTAGAGAGATAAATTTCTATGTCCTACTTTCCTTATTATCATTGTGGAGGTCCCTATGATTGAAAAATGATAATATGATTAAATTAATGTCAACCATTAATACTTTGGTTTAAAAAACTAGGTCTTATCAATTGTGGACACATTCAAAACCTATTTAGAAAAAGAAATATAGTCATCCTAGTATCATATTTTTTTTACCATTTTATTTCCCCCCCCTTTTTTTAAGTTCAAGGGATACAAAGCTTTGGGTAATCATATTCTAATCCACTCTATCAAAATCATAAGGTGAATTATCATCTCATCCTTACTATATTTCTCCCTAAGTAGAAATATATAACCATATAGATGGAAATGTAAATCTATCCTTAGTACCCTCTCTTTTACTTGGGTAAGAAATTAGAACTTTGGGGAATCATACTGCATAACCATCTGGATGAAAATGTAATCCTATCCTTACTATTATTTTTCTCCCTTTATTAGTATGGGGCAATAAGATACAAAATATTTTACTACCTTGTTTAATTAATTTATGATGCCATTATGACTATATGACCTCCCTTATGTAAGGCAAGAATATATCTTCACACATTGAATCTAACTTCCTCCCTAAAACCTAGTATTGTGATAGAAAGTGATGAATGATAAGATGAATAAAAATATTTATGTTAGAACTCCATCATGAAATAAAGGAAGCATATTTAAAGAATATAGTGTGACCTTCTAGTTTATTTTTGAGACATGTTATTATTACATGGTAATCTTCTTTCATTGGTCAGGTAGTGTAAATATTTTTGTTGTCCATCTATTTACTGGTACTTATGCATTCAAACAAGAGAACTGATACAACTACAATATTTTTATGACTACACTTATTTGCTTATAATATATATTTGACTTCAAGGCAATAATTTATTTCTTATCTTAATAATTTTTTGTTATCTTAAATATAAAAAAAGAAGTTTTATTCAATGATATTTGATTGCATTGCAAAAATGAATTGCAAATCAACTTGTTGCTTAAGATGGTTTAAAAATTTCTTCAAAATTGGATTTTTCTTAAACATTTTCTCTTTCCCATTACTATCTATGTTATTATATATCTTAACTACATATACCATTCCACCTTTCTTGATTTCTTTCTTAAGTTTCATAGCTAACAATAAATGGGGTTGAAAAGATCCTTGCCCACTTTGAACTCTTACTCTCTTTTTATCCTTGTTAGTATAGTCCATCCATATATCTTGGAAATTGATTAGGGATCCATGAGCCTTTAACCAATCTATACTAAGAAGAAAGCAACACTATACATAAACAAGAAAGATTAACTTCTATTATAAAATATTGCTTTTGCTTTTACAACATGCCCATAAAAGGGGCATACAACAAGAGTATTGTTTTATCTAAAGGCATCAAATAATTGGTGTTCTCTAGGTTGTTTCTTGCTACAAAAAAAGAATTGATGTGGTATTTATTATGCTTTATTTTCCTTAAACTTGTTATTACTAGGTCCAATACTATGACACCTACACACAACTCAAAGAAATGCAGTTAATGATAACAATGAGGCCTTTAAATATTAAACCTAAAATCTAAGAAAATATTTTCAAAACTCACAAAAACTTCAACATGGGTTACAAATAATTCAAAATATATACAAAACATTACCAAAAAGGTTGATTTACCTTCATTACCACTTTGCAGTTGATTTTGAGCTTCTATCTGTTGTCGAAATCTAGTCTTTAGGGGGGTGCCAACTGCTATTATGCAGTTAGTAGGGGATATCGATTGATCCTATGTAGTCCACAAGGTGGTGTAAATTATATGTTTGAAGAGCAAAAAGCTATGATAAACTAAATCTAGAAAATATTAAAAGCAAAATCAAAATAAGAAGATAACATATAAATATATAACATAGTATTTCACATGGGAAAATACTTACGAGAAAAAAACCAGCATAGTAATCTCCTTATTACATAAAATTAATCATCTCTAATTTAATAATGTTCATATTCTCTTCTTCTAGACCTTGATGAAAATCCAATTTTAAGAACAACAACATAAGAACATATTTTACAATACCATGGGCATAGAACTATTGGAATATATTACATTATTTGGTACATATCAATGTACCACAATGGGTACATGTTTAGATTAGAAGTTTGTCTTAGATAAGTGTTTAAGTATTTACTTTATGTAATGTAATAAATGCATAAGAATTACTAGAATATGCAATGATGTAAATGTGCATGTTGTCCACATGTACATGAGTCCTTAAGAATAGGAAGATGAAGTATCATAGGAATATGGAAGGCCAAGAGTCATGTCTCATTATATATAGGCCTTCATATAGTAGTGTGTGATATAGAGAGTGCACTATAGAGAGTGAGTACCATAAGATATACTAGAGTAGATACAATATAGAACTTGTATGGAGCATTGATATCTCCACATATTGTAACAAGTTCTAATTTTTATGAGCATTCATTAATGAATATTTCATGGTTTATTTAAAAGTTTCTCATTTATTTACTAGCTTACTATATTGCCATTATCATAGTTATAACATTGCATGCTTGTTTTACTTCTTGTGGTTATATTTACTTTAATATATAATATCAAAAGCATTAATAGGAGAGATTAATAGGAGATAGGAAATCTCATTTTTAGAATTTTTGAAATTACTATTTGTCTAGATTCTTTCCACAAAGTTGCAAAAAAACTTGTGAAGACTAGGAATTAGCATTGATTCCAATATATTGATAAATCATCTAGTGAAGTTTATTTTCTTTAGATTTAAATAAATTTCTATTATCATTTTCTAGTACTTTTTTACAAAAATTTTGATTCAAATAAAGTTGAGAAGCTTCCTACAAGAGCTAGGAAAAATATCTTCTTTGGAATCAATTCAGTACTTAAAGCAACAAGTTGTAGATTGAAAATTTCAAGGAGAAGAGAGGAGAAGTTTAAAGAAGCCACACTAAAGACTAAAGATCAAGGAAGAGATCCAAGAGAGAGGTCTCATATAAGAACTTCTAGATTTGAAAGATAAAGGACTTTAGATTGAAGATAGAGGACTAGAAAGGTCCTATTGCATATTTCAAGAAGTTGCAAAATTTGAAGGCCCAAGAGAAGAAGACCTCAAGTAAACATGAAAGGAGAAATAAGGAGAAGACTAAGAAAACCCATTGGAGAATATTTCTAGCTAGGATAATTTTTAGATAAAGAAGAATTTGAGACAATTATCATCATCCAGCAACAAGCCAAAAAGGGAAAAGGATTTTGCAAGAAGTTTGCCAAACTTTGGAAAGGACTATATAAGACCTCAAGACATTCATATTCTTGAGAAGAAGGCCAAAAAAATAGGCCAAGGTTGAAGCCAGAATTCAACAAGGAGGTTAAAGGACAAAGGAGCTAGAAGAGACCTCAAGATTTAAGAGACTTGAATATTACCATTGAAGGCTTGGAGCCCAATTTTCAGAAGTGAATATTATTGTTTTTATAGCAGAAGTTAAAGAGTCATAGGATATCAAGATCAAGGTGACATAAAGAAACAAATTAAAGAGGGATAAGGGCAACATAATGGAGGTCAAATTGGCTGCATTAGAAGCTGAAAATTTATGTATTAAGGATAGAAAGAGGGCAACAATTTGGTAAGCACTCATAGCTACAAATTTTAGGATCATAGAATAGCAAATTTTAAGGAGGAATAGATCCACAAAGGTCAGATTTTTAGATAGAAAAATAAAGGCTAAAAATATTAAAATATAAGGTAGCATTTGAGTAGAAAATAAAGCTTTGAATTGGTAGAGTTCATGAGCTGATTTTGAAGTAGAGTTGCATTAAAACAAAACACATCAATCCACAAAAATAGAGAAAACACCAAAGTTTACTAGTATTATTTGTTGAGGAGAATGGAGCTTACAGAGACCAACTGATTACAAATTTGAAATTCCCCCTCTTTTACCCTATTTTCCCTTTTCCCACCTAGAACCATCTATTTAAAATTTGAATTTCAAGGGTAAACTTCCCGAGGTCATAACTCATCGCTCGTTGCTCGAAACGACTATTGGATTATGTTTTCGAAAAGATCTAGAAGGGGTTTACTACTTAATATATACACAATATTACCATATTTCAGCCCTTAAAAAAGCTTCTAAGGCCTTCAAAATTGACCTCCATGTTTTTCTAGTTGGATTTTCACTAGTTTTGATAGGGTATAAGACCTTAAAATTTACATATCTCCCAAACTGCTCATGATATTGGGACTATTATTTTGGCATTGGGTCTATTTATCCATTCTCTAAACAACTAAACAAACTTTAGAACAAAATGAAACAAATACAAATTTGTGTGATGCAAGATCACTCTTACACTATTGGATGCTCCTACATCAAACACCTAGGGTAAATTGAGAACTGACCTTCAATTCTCTATTTTTGGAGGAAAACCAAGGTGGTCAACCTCTATATTTGACAACCAAGACAAATCTTCAATAGGCCTACCCTTCAATTTAACCATATATTCCTCATACTGCCTATTCCTTGTACTTATGCCGATGCGGGTGTCTAGGATTTCTTTTATCTCTTTCTTCTCTAGAGTGGATGCTAGAATATCCCAAATTTTTGTTACTGGTCCCTCATCATTGTCCCCTTCATGATATTCTACCAAATTAGAAATTTTGAATACAGGTGATATGTTAATCCCATTCGACAATTCTACTTCATATGCATTGCTTGAATCTCATTTCTCTATGATCCTACATGGTCCAAACTTCTTCTTTTTTAGCTTGTTATAGGTTTTAGCAGGAAACCTTTATTTTCTCAGGTGGACCATAACTTCATCTCCCACTTGGAATTACTTAAACTATCACTTCTAGTCTTCCCTTGTCTTGTACTTACTGTTCATCTTGTTAATATGTTTATTTACCTCCTAATGCAAATTATTTAGGTGCTCTACGAAGTCCTCAACCTCAACACTATTATTTTACCCTCTATCCATCTTCCTCAACTCAAAATAATTCCTTGGGATGCTCCCATATACAATCTAGAATGGGGATTTATTAGTACTTCTATTGACAGAATTGTTGTATGTAAAATCTACATGTGGTAAAATTAAATCCCATCCCTTGGGCTTATCTCCTACTAAACATCTCAGCAGGTTACCCAAACTCCTATTCACCACCTATGTTTATCCATTAGTTTGCGGGTGGTATGCAAAACTGAATTTTAAATATGTATTCAAATTCTTCCACAAAGTCCTCCAAAAATACCTAACAAACTTGGTATCCCTATATAAAATAATACTCTTTGGTATACCATGTAGTTGTACCACCTCTTTAAAAAACAACCCTGCAACATGAACTGCATCATTAGTTTTCTATAAGGGAATGAAATGTGCCATCTTTGAAAACCTATCAACCACCACAAATATGGAGTCATTCCCCCTCTATGTCCTTGGAAGACCAAGAACAAAATCCATGCCGATGTCTTTCCATGGTTTCTCTAGTACAAGTAATGGTTGATATGATCTAGTGTTCTGCCTCACACCCTTGGCCCTCTGGCATACTCTGTAACTTTGTACAAATATCTTCACATATTGTTGTAACTATGGCCAATAGTAGTTCTCACTAATGAGGACAATGTTCTTATCTCAACCAAAGTGTCCAACCAACCCTCCACTATGCTTCTCCTTGACCAAATTCTCTCTTATTGAACTCATTGGAATGCACAATTGGTTTCCTCTGAATAACATTCAATCTTGGATTAGAAAATCCAACCATTTAGTTATGTCCAAGGTAACAGGTTCCAAGCAATCTCTCCAAGCCTCTGCAAAATATGGGTCTTCAGGGTATAAACTCTTAAGTTCATCAAACCCTATAACCTCCACCTTCATTTTTGTCAATAAGTTCTACCTTCTACTTAAGGCATATACAAACTTGTTTTACTTTGCACTCTTGTGTTTTAACATAAAGGTATAACTCTGCAAAAAATCAAACCATTTTAAGTGCCTCTAATTTAATTTTCCTTGGCTATTAATATACTATAAGGCCTGATGATTAGTATATAGAACAAAATATTTTGGCAAAAATTAGTGTCTCCACTTCTTCAAAGCCTAAACTATAACATAAAACTTTTGATCATAGAAGAAATAAATTTTCCTAGTCTCATTAAGCTTCTCACTAAATTAGGCAATATGCTTACCTTCTTGACTCAATACAACTCCTATGGAACTACCACTAGCATCACAATCTACCTAAAATACCATATTAAAATCTAGAAGTGCCAAAACAAGTTGCTCTATGAATTTCTTCTTCAACATATCAAAAATCCTATATGATCCTGAAGTCCACTTAAACTCCTTCTTATCCCACTTCATTGTATCTATTAGGGGTGCACAAATACTACTAAAATTCCTAATAATTTTTTTTGTAAAAACTGGCTAGACCATGGAATGATCTTACCTATGTAATGCTCCTTGGAGTAGGCCATTCAATGATAGCCTTCACCTTTTCTAGATCCATTTTAAGACCTTCATCTGAGATGATAAATCCCATATACACCAACTCCTTCTTCACAAAACTACACTTCTTCAAATTAATCAACAACTACTCCTCCCTCAGTTTCTCAAAAACTCATTGAATATGTAGCAGGTTCTCCTCCAAAGTCTTGCTAAAACTTAAAATATCATCCAAATAGACAATAATTTTTTTTCCTAGAAACTCCTTCAATACCTCATTCATTAGCCACATGAATGTGCATGGTGCATTGGTTCACCCAAATGGCATGACCAACCACTCGTACAAACCCTATCTAGTATTGAAGGCTATATTCGACTCATCTCCTTCTTTGATATGGATCTGATGGTACCCACTCTTTAGATAAATTTTTATGAAGTTCTTTTTTTTTGGTAGATAAGATTCTATAGCATTAATACCGGGTTTTACAGGTTGACCCAAAACATTTTACAAAAATCAGCCCAGGGTTGTTGATGAACATGTCCTTACTAAGGATCCTATATATGTAAAATCTACATGCCACCAAAGCCATTACATCCGGTAAGGCACATAGCCTGTTATCAAAAAGAAACTTCCCATACAAAATTTTGGGTATACCCTAAGAAAACACACCTGCATCATAATTATAAAAAAAGAAACAAACACAGATCCCTTCCTTGAAATAGTGGAGAAACAAAAAGTTGCAGACACACATAGCATAGTACTAAAAAAAACTCCCACAAGCTCTGTATTAATAGTTACTCTTAATAATTCTTTGGTAATTGCTTTCTTTCGTATATGACATGCTTTGGGACCACATCCCATCTTGGCCAATCAGCCTTGGAGAAGTGAACCTATCGGCTAGATGGCGGTGGCTATCTGGTGGTCCACGTGGCTCTGGTTCGAAGTCTTATATTGTCATTTCTTTCTTGCCTTGTGATTATCAACCAACCTCAAATTACTAAGACGACTAGGAGCCATGTTATCTGACATGTGACTATCCCTATTAGTCTTTGTGGTATTTCCAAGCAGCATCCACCAAGACTAACAACTCGAATAATTTTTATTATGAGTCCATTTCAAAAAAGATATGGGAATACTCATAGCCTTTGAACTTATAGTGCCTTCCCTATTGGTAAATTTGACTATCATTCTTGGCATTCTTTTTGAATAAGCTCCTCTACTTTGCTTGGGATACCGTGTTCCCATTTGAAAAGTCCGTCACCATCGACACCCAAATTGGCCAGCTTATCAACAACTTTGTTAGCTTCCCGAAAGACATGTTGGGTTTTTCTGTCCTGTCTTCCATAGAAAAGGATCCTAGCCTCTTCAACAATTGTTTTAATCCTCCAAGGAGGTGTTTTACAATTATTGAGGAGATTTATAACATGCATAGAGTCTCCTTCTACGATCAAATTACCTTCTAAGTCTTGAGTCATTTGAAGGCCTCTCCATATAGCTCTATCTTCAGCTTCGTTGTTCGTCCTTGTTCCTAAATATTCAAAAAATGCAAGCATCATATTCCTATTATGATCTCGCACAATGCCACCAGTGCCTGATCTGCCAGGATTGTCCTTAGTCACTCCATAAAAATTAAGCTTAAACCAACCTGTAGGAGGTGGGGACCACTTAACATTGGCTCTGGTGTTGACTACCCTAGGCACAAACTCATCTAACAAGGTTAAGCTTAAATATTGAGCAATCGTGGTCTCCTGCAGATGAGGTTTATGACTATCAAAAGGAATAAGGTTCACATTCTTTTTGGCAAAGGATAGGATCCTGGCAATGATAGTTTGATGATCATGGATAGACTCATTAAAGACTCTATGGTTCCTTTCTAACCACACCTACCAAAGATAGTGATTGAGACAAATTTTCCACATGTATCTAAGTATTTGGCTTGAAAAGGGGCAAGGCCACTGGATGAAAAAATCAAGTACGATGGCTGGTTTAACCCAAGAAATATTGAAGGTCTGAAAAACCCCACTTAGGATAGTCAAGGAAAAAGGGCACTCAAGGAAAATGTGATAAATGGTATCCCAATTAGCCCTGCACAAATAACAATGATTAGTGATACAAATACCTTTACACATCATATTATCAATGGTTAGAATTCTTCCTTGGATAACTAGCCATGAAAAGACTGCAATTTTTGGAATTAAATTTTTTATCCAAACTAAGTCCTTTTGGAGGACAAAATCCTCGTCATCAAGCAAAAGCTTGTAAGCTGATTTAATAGTGAACTACCCATTTTTTGTAGGAGCCCAGGTCACTTGATCTTCCTTGGGTCTCATGGGGATAAACTGTTGCCCCAGAATGTTACAAAGATCATTTGATTTCTCTTGAAATCCCTGAATTCTTATTTGTTTCCTCTTCATTCTGCCTCTGTCCTCAACCATATAATCGGAGACTTTTCTGCCAATGAGTTCTTTCGTGATATCTCTAATTCGGGATAAGTTAGGATATTGTGTTAGTGGTTCATCCTTAGACCACCTATCATTCCAACAATTTATCCTCTCACCATTGCCTAAAACCCATATTAAACCTTTTTTGATGATTTCATTACAATTGAGAATTTCTTTCCAAAAAGCAGAACCTTTGATTGGAACTGAGTCACTTAGAAATTCCATATTTTGAAGATACTTTCGTTTGATGATAGCTTTCCATTCATTTTCTTCACCAAAAATGAGGTGCCACGCCTGCTTAGCTAGTAAATCTAAATTCATATGAGCAATTCTCCTTAGACCTAAGCCCCCATTTTCCCTGGGTCTGCACACTTTGGTCCATCCTACAAGGTGTATCCTTTTTTTCTCCTCTGATCCAGTCCATAAAAATTCTTTTTGGAGTTTCTCAATTTTTTGGAAAACCTTCAAAGGGGCTTTGAAAATAGAGAGGAAATAGATTGGAATGCTCTAAAGAGAGGCCTTAGTGAGGGTGAGCTTTCCTGCTTGAGATAGAAGATGACCTTTCCATCCAACAAGTTTTTTTTTAATTCTTTCAATAACCCTGTCCCACATTGACTCTCTCGGAGAACCAATGAAAAGAGGGAGACCAATATACGAAGTGGGGAGGTTTGCTATATCACACCCTAAAATTTTTGCAATACTTCCTTGCCTCTTAATGGGGGTGTTCAAGAAATATAACTTGCTTTTATTGAAATTAACTTTTTGACCAATAGTTTCCTCGTAGAGTTGCAGGATGTATTTAATTCTTTTGGCCTCAACCACCGACACCTTAGTCAATAGAAGGGTATCATCGACAAATTGTTGGTGAGAAACAACCCTAGTGAGAGATGTTGCCTTGATTCCTGATATTAACCTTGAACTGCAAGTATTTTTTATGGTTCTGCCTAAAGCTTCTGCCATAATGATGAATAACATGGGGCTGATAGGGTCCCCCTACCGAATTCCTCAATGACTTTGAAAGTAACCAACAGTTGTTACATTAACCATAATCGAGAACCATGCTTTAGAAATGCATTCTTTGATCAAATTAACCCATTGGTGGTGAAAACCAAACTTAAGGAGGACAAAAATAAGAAAGTCCCAATTTAGCCTAGATCCACTCAAATAGCCCATAATGCCATCCATCCTCAGCAATGGAAATTTGTATTTGATGGTGATATTGTTAATAGCCCGGGAATCTATACACATTCTCCATTCCCCATCCTTATTTGGTGCTAGTACTGTAGGTACTGCACATGGGCTCAAGATCTCTTGAATCAGTCCTTTTTTAGTAGCTCTTGGACTTGTCTTTTTAGCTCCTCACTTTCTACATGAGTCATTCTATGGGCTATCTTATTGGGTAAACTAGCTCTTGGTACCAAATCTATGTGGTGACTGATCTTCCTCACTGGTGGCAAACCCTCAAGTACATTATCTGACATAATGTTTGGGAATTCTTCCAATAGACCTAAGAATTATGTTGGGATATCTATGCCTTGTTATTTATTTACTCTAGGAATTAATGCATAGCACATATGCTCATGCTTTAGACCATTCAAAAACTTTCTACCATCAACTAAACATATTCTGGAACTACTACATACCTTTTCATCCACCTCCTTCAAGGGCTTCATCTTGTGGTGCACTCCATATTTTATCAGGGAGTAAGTTTTGGCATACCCATCATGTATTGCATGATGATCAAACTTCCATGGCCTTTCCAACAAGAAATGATAAGCATACATAGGCAAGATGTCACACAAGACCTCATCATGGTAATTCCCAATATGAAACTACCAAATATTATTTGTTGACTAAAGCCCTATGGTCCTTTTGTAACCACACAATTCTATATGGATGCACATGCCTCCTTCTCTCTAATTGTAACTTGGTAACCATCCCTTATGACACTAGGTGCTACCATTATCAATGATAACATTACACATCTTACCTACACATTTACATCTTGTGTGGAACATACTCTTCATATAATCTGGATATTTTCTCCTCCTTCAACAAGGCTCTCCTTGTGACCAAAAATTCCCCTCTTTCTACTTCTTAAAAGTGCTCAGATTCAAAACCTTCATTCACAACAGTAGCTCAGGCATTATCTTTAGGCCTCTTATTTGTTCCCCTTTGGTTCTATGGGCACTCGTATGCTCGATTTCCTTCTTCCCCACACTGGAAACATGTTCCATGAAATCCTCCTCTTCTAGGCCCTCATCCAAACCTTCCTCTTCCTCTTTGGTAGCCATTATTCTACTCATGGAGGTGGTAAGCATTCTCTCCCTTCTGGTCCTAACTATACCTTACTTCTCCATTCTTCTATTGGTCCTCATTCCACCCTACATTTGTTCTCCTACTAGTTATTCCACCACAATCTCTTCCTCTCTATTTGCTTTCAAACCTCCTATTCAACTTCTCTTCTACCTTCAAGGCAAAATGGTAAGCAAATTCTATGGTGGTCATCCTGACCAGACGTAGCTCCTCTTGAATGCTTACTCTCAACCCATTTATTTAACGAGCTACCTTCTCCTTGTTGGCGTTAGAATGTCTTGTTTTGATTAAAATATTATAGAAATCCTCTGTGTATTCCTTGAAATACTTGCTTGACTACCTCAAACCCTGCATTTTATTTAGCATATCCAACTTGTAATCAGTTGGAATTAACTGTCTCTTCAACTTCTCCACCATTTGCTCCCACCTTGTTATCCTTTCTTTCCCTCTTATGTTTTTGTCCAAATGTACTTCCTTCCACCAAATATTGGCATGACCCTTCAACTTGGTCTTAGAAAATCTGACCCTCTCAAGATCTTCCACCTCCTCATACTCAAAATATTCTTCCATATCATTGATCCATTCGATCAACTCTTCTGGGTTGAGATTTCTAGAATACATAGAGATATCAAACTTCAGTCTCTTCCCAATCTAGGATATGGCCTTATACAATCTAGCTTGTGTAGGATCTACTACCTATTCTTCTTCCTTGAAGTGGGTATCTTCTTCTTTACCTTCATCTTCACTCCTATCTTCTCTTCTTGTCTCAAAACCTCTATGTAGATCCTCTTGTAGAGCTTGAAATTACCTCTAAAAAGCTCTAAAATCCTCTTCTAGCACCATAGAATTTCTTCCACCACCACGATTTCTTCATGGAGGCATTATGCTCATGTATCTCATAAACCCTAACCATAAATTTTGTGTAAACTACCTCACATTTGGTGATCTATTTACACACTGAGGAACTCTAGCTCTGATACCACTTGAAGTAGAGTTGCATTAAAACAAAATACATCAATCCACAGAAATAGAGAAAATGCCAAATTTTATTGTTTTTTGAGGAGAATGAAGCTTATAGAGACCAACTGATTAAAAATTTGAAATTCTCCCTCCTTTCCCCTATTTTCCCTTTTCCCGCCTAGAACCACCTATTTCAAATTTGAATTTCGAGGGAAAACTTCTCGAGGTCATAACTCATCGCTCGTTGCTCAAAATCACCATTAGTGCATGTTTTCGAAAAGCTCTCAAAGGGTTTTACTGCATAATATTGTGTTTACACACAATATATTCATATTTCAGCCCTTAAAAAGGCCTCTAAGGCCTTCAAAATTGACCTTTAAGTTTTACTAGCTAGATTTTCACTAGTTGTGACACGATATAAGACCTTAAAATTTACATATCTCCCAAACCACTCAGGATATTGGGATGATTATTTTGACGTTGGGTCTATTTATCCATTCTCTAAATAACTAAACAAACATTAGAACAAAATGCAACAAATACAAATTTAGGTGATGCAATATCACTCTTACACTACTGGATGCTCCTGCATTAGATTTAAATAACAAGAAGTTTTGGAATGTATTACATTAATTGGTGCTTTCTAATGTACCATCATGCATACATATTTATATTAGTATTATATATTAGATTAGGATTTAAGCATTTGCTTAAAGCAATGTAATAAATCCACAAATATTATTAGAATATGCAATGATGTAAATGTACATGTAGTCCACATGTACATGAGTCCTAAGAAAATAATAGTGAGGTTTCATAGGAATATAGAAGGTGAAGAGTAATGTATCACTACAAATGGGTCTTCTTAGAGTAGAAGAAAGTGGGGTATTTTGGAGTGCATGAGGTAGAGTAGTAGTAGTTACAATGTAGTGCATTTTTGTAATATGGAATATAAGATACCTCAATTACGTAGCATTGTATGTTTTTGTGAGCTTTCATTAATGGCTATTTATTGAGTATTTTCAAAAGTTTCTCATCATATTTTCATTCTTATTAGTTAGCCATTATCATAGTTTATAGCTTCAAAAGCTATCAGTGGTATTAGAGCACTAGGTAGATCGATAGAAAATAGCTAGTGCCACAAGGGAGATAGAGAAGAGATTAGAAATCTTATTTTTAGAATTTTTTAAATTGCATTTGGTTAGATTATTTTCATAGAGTTGCAAAAAAACTCATGAAGATAAGTACTCCACATTGATTCCACTAGATTGACAAATCAACTAGTGAAGATTATTTTCTATAGATTCAAAGAAATATCTAATATCATTTTCTAATACTTTGTTGTAGGAAAAAGGAGATTCGAAGAAAGTTCAGAAGCTTCCTACAAGAGCTAGGAAGAATATCTTCTTTTGAATCAATCTAGTAACTGAAGCAACAAGTTAGAGATTAAATATTTGAAGTCCTAAAGAAAAAGGTCCCATTGCAAGAGTTGCATATTGAAGACTCTAAGTTGGAGATAGAGAAGATATCTAGTGGCCAAGGAAGGCACATTGAAGACTTAAAATTAAGTAGGAGGCCCTAGAAATAAGACCCCACTAAAGGAAGAAGAGACTCAAAGAGAATAGTCCTATAGAAGATTGGATGTTGGTGATCTCCATTGAAGATTAAAGACTATATATTACAGAAGGAGAAGAGGGGATAGTTGAAGAATTTTATGAGACCCACAAGAGGTCCCATTGAATAACTTTTATATTTGGAAGAGTGAAGATAGAAAGATATCCATGAAGATCCCATTGCAAAAACTTTCATAGTTGAAGATTGAAAAGATCAAGGAAGATCTCATTGAAGCTTTGAGAAAAATATAATCTATAGGATTGAAGGCCCATGGAGAAGGCCTCAAGCTACTTGGAAGGATAAAGAAGGAGAAGGCTAGGAAAGCCTCATTTCATATAAGGCCATTAGAGAAGAGTTTAGGAGAACTCATTGGATAAATTTACTAGTAAGGAGTATATATATATATATATATATATATATATATATATTTGAGAGAGAGAGAGAGAGAGAGAGATAATGATATATATTATTTCAACATTAGTTTTCCTTATATCTTCATAATCACCATATAGAGAACACCAAAAAATATTTGTACACATGTTTTTTGATTCCATTATGGAGTCATCTTCTTAAGTACACTAGTAGGACTCTTATTGAGAATATACATTCTTGTACAAAATATATCATTCCCAAAATTCATTATTTTATCCATTTGTTTATAATTTTCTCATTTTGATTTCAACAATAGTGTGATCCTTCCTTTTTGATATCTCATTTTGTTGAGGTGTATAAGTTGTAGTAAGCTACCTTTTAATGACAAACTTATAAAAATAACTCATAAACCTATTTGAGGAAAATTCTTCTCCATGATCAGTCCTTAAATATTTTATTCTATATCCACTCTAATTATCAATGAGGGCTTTAAACATTTTAAATGCATTAAATGTTTCATATTTATATTTTTAAAAATGAACCCAATATTTCATTGAAAAATAATCAATAAAATATGATGACTTGTCCAATCTCTTAGTTTGCATCAGACCACATATATCAGAGTGAATCAACTAAAGTGGATAATGGACCCTCCATTATTTACATTTTATAAGCTTCTCTATGGTATGTTTACCTTTAGTACAACCTTCAAAAGCCTCTGTGTGCTCTTCAACTTTTGTCAAACCATAAACTAATTCTTGTAAAGTTAATATCTTTAGGCTTTGGAAATTCAAGTGACCATGCCTTAAATGCCATGATCTACTCTTGTCTTCAAATTCTACAATTATGAGGCTACTATTGTTTCATCTAAAATTGAATGTAAATATTCTAATATTTAACATTAGGAAAATTGTAACAACTCTATTTCCTAAATTTCTATCATACATTATGTATTGTTTGTTGTCAAATATAAGCCTATAGTTCTTCTTATAGAGTTGTCCAACACTTAAAAATATATATTTTAAATTTGGAGTGTAATAGATATCATTAATATATTTATTACCTTATTTTGTGTTTATATCCACAACTTCTTTTGTAGCAACATCTAAATATTTATGGTCACCAACCTTTATCTTCATCTTGGAGCTTTCATCTATTCTAGAGAACAAGTCATTTTTGTTAGACATATGCTTTGAGTAGCTAGAATATAAGTACAAGAATTCTTGAGGACTATTTTTAGCCTTGTTACATGATAAAAATAAGTGGATTATTGGATCATCCTCATTATAATTAGCATAATTAGCTCTTCTATATTCATTACCAACTTTCTCAAAATGCTCGTACCTCTTGCAATGATAAAATTAGACATTTCATTTATGAAACCTATTTGTTCCTATTGTATTTGAACCTCCTCTTATACCTTATATTCCTATTGGAGAAATCTTATGTTGGCCTTTTATTTGGCCCTACCAATAACCTTGACTACTAGTTTTGGCACCTTCACTTTTGGAAATTCTCAACTTTGAGGAAAATGCTTTATCTTCACTTTGTCCAAATATATATCTTTGTATTTCCTAATAAGACATAGAATACCCAATCAAATTATTAAATTCAAGTTTATCCTATTACTTTATTCAATTGTATCTACTATATTATTCCATGTTGATGTTCTATTCCTAATACCTTCTTCATCATAATTTCTTCTTCAATAATTTCACAAAGTATGGTCATTTTGTTTACCACATATTTAACTCTAACACAATAATAACTTACTCCTACTTCATTCATTTGTAGAAATTTTAAATTATATTTTAAGGGTATATAATTTCACAACTTTAATCTAATCACTTCCTTTGTAATCCTCCTATAGGGCCTTCTAAGCATCTCTTACTGAATTCACACCTATTATTTGAGGGAATAGACTCTTCTCTAGAGTAGACTACATATGGTATAAACTTAGCAAGTTATTCTTCTTAAATTATTTCTTATCCTTCCTATCATTATGTGGTATAATGGCTCAATATTTTATCTCTTCATAACCAACTTCAACTTTTTCTCATAATTCCTATTCTCTCAATAAAATTTTCATTTTTATACTCTAGTATTCATAATATTATCCATTAAATTCTAGAATTAGAATTCAATTTTTTTGGGCCATTATCAATTGTAAGAGATATCTAGAACACAAACTTATTTCAAACCATATATTGATGAACCTTATAGCTTTGATACCAAATTATGAAATTTAAAAGAATACCCCTGTTCTTTTTAGCCAAGAAGAAAAATACAACCAATGCACATCAAAATTATAAAAACTTTAATAAAGCACTAATTATTTAATAAAATTATATTTAAAGTATCTATGAAACAATGAAAATACATACAATAAAAAAAATTCGTAGATTTTTCAATTTTGGCTATAAAATAATGCAACAAAACTCTTCTTCTCATGTGAATATTTCACCTTAAATTTCCTAGTTTTGAGCTATAATTAGATAAGAAATTTAGTTCCAAAGATAATTTTAACTGTGATCACAAAGAGTATTATTAAAATTAGGACTAATATCATATATCCAATAATAGAAGTGTTCATTAAATGAAACATGGAAACTCAAAATAACAATAATTGCAAGATTTTGGATCAAGTAATATTACTATGAGTAGCCTCTTTGAGGGGGCAACTTCCTTACAAAATATGCAAATTATTCACTAGTCTCAAGAGGATTACATCCTTCCCATTTATAATATTTACAAGTATATTTTTTGACCTCCGATGATGATATTTTTTTATAGTATTCCGAACTACATATTATATGATAATTACATTCATGATTCCAAGTAGTGAAAAGTAGTTACATGATTTTAAGATGAAATGGTTACATACATGATGCTATGACACATACTCCTACCTATATCTACCTTAACATGTGATCCACTTCTAACTTGATACATGGTCCATTATACATAAAATATCATATGCCCCTATAAGTTACAAGTGATGGGTACGTAATATGCCACCTCCCTTAGAGAATATTTGTCCTCAAAGCTAAAATATTGGAAACTACTGCTAAAATTTCTACAATGGCTCCCATGTGGCATCATCTAGTTGAAATCCTTTCCACTAAACCAACACTTTAGTGGTATCACTGGTGTTGAGGTGTCAATTTTTGTGATACTAAATGGTTGTAAGCTACAAAAAATGGATCCTTCTTCATCCAATTTAGGAATGATACTATGTACTTGGGTGTGCATGATCTCCACCTTATTTAAGAAAGATACATAAAAAACTATATGAATCTGGGATGTTATCTATATCTCTAACTTATAAGTAAAATTCCTTATTTGTTGCAAGACCTTGTACAACCCATAGAACTTATGCACCAAATTATGTCAACCCTCTTATTTTAGGGAAATCTATTTATTGGGTTGAAGGCAAAGGAAGACCATGTCATCCTAAAAAATCCCTTTCAAATTTATCTATAACTACTCGTTGTTTCATATAGTTCTAGGTAATAGCTAAAATTTGTTTTAGAATAGCTAAGACTTCCTGTCTATGCGTAAGGACTATGTCAACCGCTTCAAATTTTGAGCTACATGGCATGTAAGAACTGATTATTGGAGGCAATTGACCATATACTACTTCATATGGTGTCATACTTTTGGCTACATGAAAATTGGTATGGTACCATCATTTTCCTAAAGAAAAATATTGACTCCATTTGGATTGGTTATCCAAAATAAAACATCAAAGATATATCTTGAGATATTTATTCACCACCTTTGTCTAGTCATTAATCTATGGGTGATAGGATGTGCTTCTTTTCAATTGTTTCCCTTGGATAAAATGGAGTTACTCCCAAAATTTACTATGAAAATCTTGTTGCAATCACTAACTATAGAGTATAGTGTCCCATGGAGCTTAAATATCTAATATATAAAAATTTGTGCAACTATCCTAACAATATAGGGATGACTCAAGGAGAAAATATGAGTATACTTAGTCAATATATCCACGATCACCAAGATAACTAATTTACCACTAAGTAGAGGAATCCTTTCAACAAATTCCATGTAAATATCTATATATGGTGACTCTAATGTGGGCAAACACTAGCATGTTGATTATTACCATTTTTATGTTGATAGGTATCACAACTATCTACAAATTATTTTGATATCAAACTTTAGCCTAGGCTAGTAGAAGTTGTAATTTACCTATTCATAGGTTTACAAACAACCAGTATGTTCCCCTATCAAATAAAAGTAACGCTTAATAAAAATTTATGATTTGAGTTGTGAAATGGGTGAAATAACAACTTGGTGCTTGTAACATGATTTCTTCTATTTCCATGAGTAATTAGGATGGTTCCTTGCTATTGTATATAGGTCCTAAATAATTTTTAAAAGTGTTGGGTATTCTTGCCATTATGAATTAAGCCCCTCTAGCCAATCACCGTTAAGTATGGATACTATGTAAAGGATATATTGTGTTTCTAGTAGTCTAGAAAAAATAGCAATGACCATATTTTCTTTCCCCTTTTGATAGACTATCTCATGATCATAACCTATGATCTTAGTGACCCATTTTTACTACTCAAGGGAAGAAATTATTTATTCCATGAGGTACTTAAGGCTAAGATAATTTATTTTTATGATGAAGTGTCACACTAGAAAGTATGGTAGACAAAGGAGGACTATAAAGATGATAGCCATCATCTTCTTCTTGTAAGTTGATTTTGTGAGATTCCATCCTTATAAGGCCTTGCTTATGAATTCAAGGGGCCAAGATTATTGCATGAGTACCACCCCCAATCCTATTCCATAGGCATCACTTTCTATTATAAAATATTTGGACTAATTAGGTATTCCTAAGACTGATGTATGGTACACAATATTATTCAAAGTCAAAAGGATTGATCAGTGACATTGTTCCATGCAAATACATGCATATGAATCATAGCTATCAAAGGGGTTGCTATCTTCCCATAGTTCTTGATAAATTTTTAGCAATACCCTATAAGTGCAAGGAATCCACAAAGGATCTTCAATGGTTGAGGTTTGGGATACTCCTTGATGGTATCAATACTTGTTAGATCTATGCATACATCCTCTTTGGCCATAATGTTCCCCAAATACCCTACCTCTATTACCCTAAAGGTGCACTTATATTATTTGAGATACAATTAATTTTACTATATAAGCTCTAATGTCTATCAATATGTTATAAGTGCTCTTCCATGTTCTATTGTAGACCAATATATCATCAAAAAGATACCAATGCAAACTTACCTACATAGGGTATTCAACCCTATTCATCAATGCTTGGAAATATGATGGTGCATTGGTGAGACCAAAGGGTATGACCAAGAAATTGTAATATCCTTTATAGGTGCTAAAATTTATTTTAAAAAATCCCTCCTCATGAATGCAAATCTGATGGTAACCCAATTTGAGGTCCAATTTGGTAAAATATTGATCACCATGTAGTTTATCCAACAAACCATCAATTAGAGGGATGGAAAACTTATCTTTTATGGTTATTTTATTGGATTCATGAAAGTACACACACATTCTTCATGTTCCATCCTTCTTCTTGGCTAGTAAAACTCGAGCTAAAAAAGGTCTTCTACTTGGACAAATCAACCGTACTTCCAATTTATTTAACAACTTCTTAACCTCATTATTTTGATGATAGAGGTACTTATACAAATTAAATTTAGGGGGTTGAATATTGAGTACCACATTAATTATATAATATATCAATTAACTAGAGGATAGATATTTATTCTCATTTAAGGTCTTCTAATTCTTGCTTAAAACTACTAACAGGTCTAAAGGCATATTTTTGTCTTGGATAACACATAGCTACATTTGGTAAAATATATCCACTACCTATCTATGACCCTTCTTAATAAATATCTATATATTATGAGATGTTATAACTTTGGACTTACAATATTTCACTCCTTGAATGGTGTGGGTTTTATGGTTGATAGTGAATTGCATATAAGTTTATGAAATGTTCCACAACACCATTCCTAAAGTTCTTAGCTATAGGTATCCCAAAACAATTTCCACTCCATATAATAGGGCTACATAGATATTATTCTAACATTGATAGTCACCTCTCGATAGGGGCTATTCCTACACATACCATTACAAGTCATGATATTCCCATTATAAATTTTCACCTTGATTTGATCATGGTCATAGGTGAAGCAATATACCTTTTTAGCTACACTAGGATTAATAAATTTATTCATACTACCATAGTCCAATAGGATCAAAACCTTGAACCCTTTGATAATTACTTGGATTGTCATGCATTAGGATATTGATATTTCTACAATAGCATTCAAAGAAAGAGTGAGAATTTCTTGTTTGTGACTATAGGTTGGAGGTTTTGCATCGATTAATTAGGGTTGGTCTTATATTGAATCCACATATTTATTCTCCCTGTTTTTTATCTAAAAGGTAGATATATTATGTATTGTGTTTGTGTCTGATGGCCCACTTTTTATCATAGTTATGAAAGATACCCTTGGCTCTACGATTGGCTATTTTCTTTGGTGTTAGTCTCTTAACTATTGAAGTCTTTGGAGGATTATTGTTTATGTATGTAAAAGTTTCACTTTAAAATATAGGGTTCTAGAAGCCTTTTGTTGGGAATTTTATTTGTTCTCTATAAGTTTAGCTTACCCTATGGTAGTCATGTAGGTGGTTATCTTAAATATTTAAATCTTAGTTCTTATATTTTCCTTAAGGCAGCTAAAAAGCAACTCTTGAAGAATTCATTTAGGAGATCTTCAATTCTATTGGTGAGCTTCTCAAAAGTAATAATCTACTTAGGTACAATAATTGTTTATAAACGCTTAGTGGGGGAACTAGTAAAATATTCAAACTCTAATGGCCCAAATAAACTAAGGAGTGCCCTCTAGATTTGTATTGACCAAAGGTTTAGGAATTTTTTCACGATTATTGATATCAATGTAGTGCTTAAAGATTAAAAAGAAATATTAGTATAAATATTTGTTGGTCAATGGGAGTTTCATATAGCTCATATCATTGCTCTATATTTATCAACCAATTATGTGGCTTGATCCCATTAAACATAGAAAAATCTATTTTAGGAAGTCTAGGAGTCATGCCTCTATTATTTCCTATTTGTTGATTGTTTTCCTCAATAAAGACCTTGGAAAATTTTGGTTGTTCAATATTTTCCCCTTTTGAGCTTTTGGGCTATTTTCAGCATACCCATCACGATTTAGATTTTTAATATTAAGCACTTCTATATCCCAAATCATCTAGTCTTATTGATATTGGTAGTCTACTACCATGATTGTGAGAGAAGATAATTGACCCTTAATTTCCATTATGATATCTAATTGCTTAATAGTGGGTCCTTAGGGGGTATTTACTAAAAAAAAAATTATTATTTTAGCAACTATGATTTTTAGTAAGGGTTCCAAAAAACGTGTATGGGTGTTATATACCAAAACCACTCAACTCAAAAAGATAATACAAATGGGCTATACCAAAAAAGGATAATTTTAGGATCCCCAAAAAAGTATGGGTGTTATATTTCAAAACAACCAACTCAAAAAGACAATCACAATGGGTTATATCCCAAAATGATATTTTTGATAGCCTATACATTATAAAATAATGATTTTTAGGTTGAGTATTTACTTCAACATGCTCTAAATTTTATATTTTTTGCCCCATGAGATCTACTCATGATAATGTAAATGAGGAATATATATATTATAGGTTAGTGTACTTTACATAACACTTTAATATATTATAGCACAATTGATAATTTTTGAATAAATATTTTAGGCCACTACTCAAGGAGGATTCTACACATTTAAAAATATTACTTGGCTCTCTAATTAGTACGTGATGATGATCTTCCTAAGTGGTATGCTCGATACACTATGGATATTACATGACCTAATACCTTCATATATATAATGGTTTCTATTAAGGTTTCTAAAATATGTCTCACAATATACATGAGGTATATGGGATCTCAAAAGCATGCACTTGTACTATCTTAGGCTTGGGTATTAGATCTTGATCACCGCTTACTTCACAAAATGCTTTATGAGTAATCTAGATCGGCCAATAATGATAACTCCTCAATATTATTCTAAAATAATTAGAACACCATTTATGACCTACAAACCTAAGGTTAACTAAAAATATTTAGTCATAATAGAAGCTTACCATACCTTAGAAAAGGCTTTGATACCACTAGCAATGAACATATTCTTCTCATGTAAATATTTCACATCAAAATTCTTAGTTTCAAGTTCTACTAAGATAAGAAATTTAGAGCCAAATTTAGTTCTAACTCAAATACCAACAACCATACAAATATAGAACCAATTAGTCAAATTCCATCAATCTATGAAGAAGATTTTTGGTGTCTAATTTTCAAAAAAAGTGAGCAATACAAAGTTCTAGGTATGAAATAACACTTGTAATATTATCACTTTCTAGGTTTGAAAGGTAGATACATTTCCACCCCTAAAAATATAAGGGTGGAGAATGTGAATGCTTGTTTTCATGTTGAGATGGCATGAATCAACCTGTTGAAGAAGCTAAAATTAGTCAAAGCTCCAAACCTTGTAATAGTCATACCTATATGTAAATTTATAAGTCATAGTCTCATAGAAAGAATTTGAACCAACATATTCGCTTTGATAATGCTCAATCATCCCATGAATGTGCAAATGGAACAAAAAGTAAATATTGACAAAAAATGATATAGTAGCTAAAGTCCACAAATTAGAAGTATGTCCATCTTGTAAAATAATGAGAGCTTTTTATGCTTTTCGGTGCTTAACTTGGGAGCAAAAAGCTTGGTGATAAACTATTTTATTTGACACACTTGCTATCAGTGCAAGATTTCAAACTTCATTTGTGTGTAAGTTCCCTATGAAAGTTTTGTACTACCTCATTTTATTTACCAATGAAATACAAGAAGATATATCTCAATTAATACATCATAGTCATTTATGAGCCTCATTGTTGTAGAGAGGGCCCGTGAGGGCTTCTTCCATGAGGGTTTCACTCCCGCTCCAACTTCAACACTCTAAAATATTTTGAGCGTGAGGCCTCCTTTCTCCCATTCTAGATCTGGTTGTTAGTCATGCTTAGTTTCTCTGTTGTGGTTCATGAACAGGGTTTTTTGCTTAGTGAAGGTCTTGATGATGTATTTTACTCTCTTATGGGTTTGCCATTATCACTCTTATTTGGGGTAGAGGGTTGAATTCTGATCCAAACCTGTAGGGGTGATCCTGGATCATTATAATGTAGTGGAAAATTTTAGCTATTGACCTAGCTCTTGCTCTGGTTGGTGGGTTTGTTGGGTGGTTGTGTTTCTTGGGTTGTTTACTAGTTTCAGAAACTTGGTTGCATTGTGCAACATTTCTTCTCATTTTGGTAGTTTCATGTTTTTTTTCTTGCTTTTCAGGGAGAGGAAAGGGCCATCTACTTACCAAAACCCATTGGGGTGATCTTGGTATGGTGTTTAGCTACAAAAATATGATGGTGTTATCTTGGTTGGATTCAACTTTGATGGGTTGATTGCTCTAGTTGGATGGTGTTTGGATGGCTCTATTGCTAGGGTTATCTACGAGTAGTGGATTCGTGGCTAGTTTGTACCACTTTCTTATGGGTTTGGTAATTTCTTACTGTATCTGGCTATTCGCGAGAGATAGGACCAAATATCGATCCAAAATAGTTGAGGTGAAAGTGGGTTGTTATGTTGCGATGGTTTTCAGCTTTTGGTCCCATGTCTTTGGTGGGTTTCCTACCTTTGTTGATCTATAGAGATCTCTTTATCCAATTCTAGTAGTGGTGGTGTGTTTGATCTCAGGGTTCTAAGGCTGATTTGTTTTGGGTTCTTACCCTTATCCTTCTTATGTGCGGTACAAAATATTGCTATCTTCTTTTTTGTACATGAGATCGGTTGCTCTTGAAACTTTGTTGGTTATCTCCAATGGAATTTACGGGTTTCATGGATTTTCTTGTGCAGATTTCCTAGATGGTTTTTATGCTGTGGATTTTGTTGGCAGTATTTTTAGTGTTGTTTTTTTTAAATTAGCTATTCTCAAGAGGGTTTCTCTTGTTATGTGCTTTTATGGATAGATTTGTTGATTGTGATGAAAGGATTCCTCTATTATCCTTTCATGTTAGGTGGTAAATGCTTCGGTTTGGGCAATTTTTATTTGTAAACTTATTTTTAACTGGTAATATTTCATTATTCTATTGTTTTTCTCTGTTCCTTTATATTCAGAGTACACGATGGTTTGACCATGGGATAATATCTTATATATGCTTGATAAAATTTTATGGCTTATTTTCTAGGAGGTTGTTTCATTGGATTTTCGAGTTTGATTTGTGGAATTCAGCTTAATCTTTCTTGATGTCTTATTGCTAGATCTATGGTTTTGGGGTGCCTTTCAAAACCTTACTTGTAATAGGTTTGGGGACCATTTTAAATCCCCTTCTACTATCAATAAAAAAATATATATCACAGTCATTTCTCTCTATAAAATATGGAACATGTAGTTGAATTAATCAACTTATAAAATTTTGTGTCATACATTCCTATTTTTTGATTGAATATTGACCTATAAAATATGGACTAACAATTATTCCATATTACCCAGGTGTTGTAGGTGAGTTGGAGAGGAGAGGATAATCTTCCAAGGGAGGTCCCAGGTTTGAATCTCCACTCTACCAAAAAGTTAAATTGGGTATCCAAAATCCAATTGATAATGTTGGTGCAGACAGAGCCGGACGCGACTCCTGGGTGACTTTGATGGTGTAGAACCCCCTGGTCGTGGTCTCTTAGACCAAGGTGGCCCCGCAAGAGGTTTTTTGCTTAAAAAAACAATAATTCCATCTTTTATTAAAGCTGATTTTTTTTAAGTGATAAACAATTTAAAAAATAACATGTCATCAAGGTTTCCCTATTACTAATAATTATTTATATTTATAAAATAACATGTCACTGAAATTTAAAAAAAAAAAATCATTACCAAACGTGACTCCCAGGTGACTATGATGGTGTATAACCCCTGATCGTGGTCTCTTAGACCAAGATGGCCTCCCAAAAAGTTTTTTTGCTTAAAAAAAAATAATGATTCCATATTTTATTAAAGCTGATTTTTTTATAAACAATTTATATCCTTGATAGAAAACATGTACAAATTTCAAGCTAAAAAAAAAAAAAACTTATTATATCTTTTCTACCTAATATTTTTTTCATTTAAAAAATAAAAAATCCACTTAAAAACCTATTTTATTCTAATATATATTTTTACTATCTTTTTAATATTTTAAAATATTTAATTTATTGGGGGGGGGGGGGGGGGGGGGGGGGGGGGGGTGAAAATTGATTAATTATTTGTTTCCCTATTACTAATAATTATTTACATTTATAAAATAACATGTCACTGAAATTTACACCATGGCGTGTGTAAGTGTGTGAAGGGGGGGTGTGTCTATCCTTCGTGGAATTGTTGTAACAAGTTAGGAGATTCCTCGTAAAAACCCCATCTCTTAATATTAAAAAAAATATATAAAAAAAAATAAAAAATCATTACCAAAAATAATGAACTTTATTTTAAACCCATATATTTATAAATATATAAATACAGATCATTTACACAATAAAAAAACTTAAAAATAAATGATGAATTATAAATTATTTACACAATAAATAAACTTAAAAATAAATGATGACCTCCATTTTAACCTTATAAAAAAATATGAATTGTTTACGGGTAGATCTATAATCGACTTTGTTTAACCCTTCTTCTTTATGTTGTTTGTATAATGCTAGTAGACGTGGACTATTTTATGATGGTTAATGGATGTTTATTTATTAATATATTTAAAACGTTTTAGCAATCCAAAATTTAATGTCCATCTTAATTAAATCATTTCGCATTTCTTTCGTCTGGGAGGACTCAAATATCTGTAGCCAAAGCAAAATAATGGGTGAAGATAAAAGAGAAGAGCAGCTTGGAATAGCCAATGAACAAACCCTTGCCAAGAGGAGAGATACTCGTTATCTTCCCAAATATTGGCTATGTGAAATATTGCAAAGAGTTTCCTTCGATCAACTAATTCATTTTCCAACACTACATCGCCACTGGCGTGAAATGATTTACTCAACCAAATACCTTCACAATCGATGGGACGACTTTCATAAGGACGAGTTCCTCGTGAGGTTTAGCCACGGCAACCTTTCGCTCTTTAACATAAATAGCGGACAATGGGTACAGAAGACGATATTCCAACAAACACGAGCGAACTTGGAATCTGGGAGGTGCAGGAGGAGGTCTCTTGCTTTTTTTTAATAAAGTGTTGGGAAGACTTCTGCTCTTAAATCCATTGACCATGCAATCCCACGCTCTTCTCAGCCAAGATGAAAACCTTCAACCTGGAGGAATGGAGCAAATGCTTTCCTCAACCCTTAAATCCATTGACCATGCAATCCACACATGTTGAAGGAAAACCCTTACAAAATTTTGACAACTGTCATCAAATTTGATTCAATTTAATGTCCCCGTCGGCTATTTATGCGTTGGAAGATCGCTCCTGGACATAACAACTCCGGTCAATTTAATGTTCCCGCCGGCTATTTATAAGGTTGTTGTTCATAAGAATGAAAGGATTATGATGGTGAACGCGGGTTGTAAAAAAAGGTTAGATGTTTATGAGTTGTAGTTGTCGTCGAGTATGGATGGGCAGGATGTATTCGAAGGGAAGAAAGTTTATGAGATATGTGCCTCTTGCGAGAAGGCTATATCTGATCTACTTCGTGCAGAAATACAGTTGCTGAGTTGTGGTAACTGTGTTTGGATATTGAGCTATGTGCTTTGATTATCTTTCTCATCTTGTCCTTCACACTCTTGGTGGGACATCTGTTCAGTAGATAAACTGCACAACTTACAACTTTTGCCCAAAACACATGTGGTAAAATTTTTGCCTTCAGCATGCTTCGTGCCATCTCCATGATGGTTCTATTCTTCCTCTCAGCTACACCGTTCTGCTGTGGTGTGTATCTGGAGTCAACTGCTTGTGAATTCCATGTTGCTTGTAGAAGTTGTGGAATTTATTGGAGATGTATTCTCCTCCACCATCCGTCTTGAGGGTTTTAATCTGGTAGCCACTTTGTTTCTCCACCAGAGCCTTTAACTCCTTGAATATTGCAAATGCTTCCAACTTTAGCTTGATGGAATAAACCCATGTATTTCGGTTAAAGTCATATATGAAATTCAAGAAGTATTTGTTACTGGTAAATGTGCTGGTCTGCATCAAACTGCAAATATTTGAGTGCACCAGCTCCAATGGCTGTGAATCCCTCCAAGAGTGTCCTACAGGGAATGCATCCCTATGCTATTTTTTGACTAAGTAGCCCTCACAAACCTTATTTGGCTGCTCAATGAGGGGTAAACCCTTCACCATATGCTTCTTATGTAGCAAATTCAGGACATTGAAACTCAGGTGACCGAATCTTAGATGCCACATCCAGGTGGCATCCTTCACAACTGCACTCAGAGACATCAATGATTCATTCTGAATCTATAGTGGAAACATTTTTTTTTCATCATGGACACTATTGCAATATGCCCATGCTCTTTGTCTTTGATGGTACATAATTCATATTTAAACTGAATAATGTATCCCTTTTGCACAAGTTATCCAATGCTTAGCAGGTTATGTTTCAACCCAGGCACATAATACACATCACAAATCTGCTTCCTTTCATCGTGTCTGGTGCGGATGAGGATTTTACCTTTCCCCATCATTGGAACCTTGTTGTTGTTCCCCATATTCACTTTAGACTGGACTATTTCATCCAGTTGTGAGAACATCTTCCTATTCCCCGTCATGTGGTTGCTGCACCCATTGTCAAGGTACCAAATATTCTTCTAGATTTGCTCCTGAATACTACATGTCAACAACATATTGCCACAGGCATCTCTATTACCAACTTCATCTGTGTAATTTGCTTTATGTTTATTATCCTTGACCAAATTTTTCCTGCACTCCGAGATTTGTGGCCGAACTTCTTGCAGTAATAGCATTGGACCTTAGATTTATCTTTCTTCTGATAAGATCCACTTTGCTGATTTTTGCCAGTGCCTCTTCCTCCTTGCTAATGAAAGTTGCAGTTGGACTTACTGTCATTACAGTTTGACCTCCCTCCTTGTTTGTGGTCTCTTCCATGCCTACCTCAGCCTATTCCTCCTTGAGAACTAAAGGCAACATGGTGGGAATATTGTCTACCACTATCTCAAAATGAGACCTACGCCTTGAAAGCCTACTCCAGAGAGGACTGAGATGATTGGCTCAGCCTCTGCTCATGTTTCTACAGAGAACCCATGAGCTCATCCATAGAGAGGGTTGTCAAATCCCTCGACTCCTCTATTGCAATCACCACAAAGTCAAATTTTGCTGGTAAACTCTGCAGAATTTTCTCCATAATCCTTTGGTTCTGCATAATCTCTCCATTCAACCATATCTGGTTGATGACATCAGTTGTTCGAGTGAAGAAATAGCTCATGGTCTCTGACTCACTCATCTGCAAGTTCTCAAACTCCCTCCTGAGCATCTACAGCTTCACCAACTTCACTTTGTTGGTGCCCTGGTACGAGCTGGCCAGAATCTCCTAGGCCTACTTTGCCTTGGTTGCTACTACAATCCATGGGAAGATGGTCTCCTCCACCACTTGCATGATATAAAATAGGGTCTTATGGTCCTTCTTGGTATTTTTCTTCAACAAGTCTTTATCAGCTTGGAAGAGGGCTGCTAGTGTTGTTGCATCTGCTAGTTTCAGGTAGTTGTTCTCGACCAAATCCCATAGCTCTTGAGATATGAACAGGATCTTCATCTGAATGCTCTAATAATCATAGTTCTTGCCATTAAATCATGGGATATGCAACTATAGGGAATTATTTTTGGATGCCATACTTCAGTATTCCATGTCATGTCATAGCAACTCTAATACCAATTTGAAGGAATTAAACCGCATCAAATAAAATTGCTTCACACAGACTTGGGAGATGACTTGCACGATTTGGCAGGTTACATGGAGCTTCGCTGCAATAGCCTCCAAAGTGGAAGCTTCACTATCTTGAATTGTGAAGTGGTAACTTTAATTAAATGTGAAGCTTCGCAAGTTTTAAGTGTAAGATGAGAGGTTCAAAAGTTTGGGCAGCGAAGCAGCTGCTTCGCAGGAAGTATTTTCGAAGTGACAACTAGGGAGCTTAGCTGAGTTTTAGAGAGAAGTAGGAGCTTCGCTGGGTTAACTCCCTAAGTGGATACTTCGGTGGAGATAATGTCGAAGCACAAATTTGAATAGATAATTCTCGAAAATGCTTCTTAGAGCGAAGTGCCTTCCAACTGCCACTTCGGGGCAGCAAAATCCCGAAGTATAACTTCAGACAAAATATTGTCCAAGTGTCACTTCGGGGCAACAAGAGCCCAAACTATTGTTTCAAAAATGCTCACAAAGTTTGGCTTCAAATAAAAAATTCTTCGAAGCTGAGAACAAAAACAAGGGAACGCAAAGTAGCAAGACAAATATTTTATGTATTGAAATATAACCGGATTACAAAGCTTCTTTCTATGAAGCGGTTACAAACATCTGCAAAATAAATTTGTAGGATAAACACAAGAGGATTTTCTTGGAGGCTGTTGCTCCCTTCTTCGGCCTACTGCTGCTCTATTCAGATGTTACACTCCTCTACCGCTCCACACTAGCAACTACAACTAAATGCTAAAAGCTCCAGTATTTATAGCCAAAAGATGAGGACAAGGGGTAGGAAAAAATCACCAACCGACTGACAAAAATTAAATGCCAAAGTAGGGTTTTAACCAATCATCGAGCAACCCCAACTACTCGCATGTGTGATATTAGGGCCTCATTTCCCATGCCTGGTCACTGCTTCATAGATTTGAAGAGAAAACTACTGGATTAGCATTACTTCGGAGTGAACCATTTTTGGGGGGCATGAAATTTGGTTTAATATTTCCAACAGTGCTTGCACTTCTTATCAAATTTGCACTAGCGATCCAGAGTTATCAAACTCTCTACAATGTACATGTTCGACTTCCAAGACATCAGACACATTTTCCTCTGGCGGTGATTGCAGACCTCAAGTTCCATTGGAGGCCAATTGTAGAGGGAAACAAGCTCTTATGGAGTTATCAGGCATAGACTATTTTTTGAACAAATATGTTGCATCCTCTAATTACTTTACTCAACAGAGCTGTAAAGATGCATGCTTGTTAAATTGCTCTTGTGTGGTGGTCTTTTACTAGAAAGAAAGTGGTTCTTGCTTCCAAGTTGTAGGAAGTCTCAAAATCTTGAAGAATACAAGCAACCAAACTCAGATGGCTTACATTAAAACTCAAGTGTCTCCATCCATCTCCCACATTGGCTTGGCTATTGAATTAAGCATCGCAGGTTTGTTAATTTTCTTAACTGTTGTATATGTTTATTATCGTTCCAGAAAAATATCTATGAATCTCAATTCTATAGAGGTGGAAAATGAATTTAAGGATTACAGAACAACTGGATATTTCAGGCGATTTAGTCTGAAAGAGCTTCACAGGACAACTCAAGGGTTTGGTAAGAAGATTGCATAGGGGATGTTTGACACTGTATTTTTAGGATGTCTAGAAGGAATCCATAATATTGCAGTGAAAAAAGTGGAGTGCTCAACAAAAGGGAAGAAAAGCTTTAGAGAAGATATTGAAATGCTGGGAAGTGTCCAACACCTTAATCTTGTTCATTTGCTCGGATTATGTACAGAAGGAAATGAGCTGCTACTTGTATATGTATTTGTCGTCAATGGTTCTCTCGATTGTTGGATATTTCATCATAGTAGAGATTTATCCCTCACACTGAATCAATCCTTGTAGATCACCGATGGAGTGAAGGTCGGGTGCAATTAATGATTGTGCCTAACCTGGGTGCAATTGGAGGGTTGCACCCGAGTTGGGGTGCAATACGGGAGTGCGTCAACCTTGGGCACAATGTGGGAGTGCACCAAGGTTGGGCGCAATATGGGGAGTGTGCCTCCCTTTGGGTGCATAGGTGAGGTGCACCTCTCTTGGAGCACACGAGGGAGGTGCACCTCCCTTGGGCACATGGGAAAGTGCATCTCACATGGGGCACATGAAAGATATGAGCCTTACTTGGGGCACACGGAAGAGATATGCTTTGCTTGAGTGCACGGAGGGAGGTGCGCCTCACTTGATGAGGTGCAACTTGGAGGGTGCACTTGGGCAAAGCACACGAGCAGAATGCGCCTAAGTCTAATGCAATAGCAGAATGAAAAATAAATAGATGAGACAAGACTTGCACAAAACACAAATTTTATTCACTCAAGATAAACAGATTGCCAATGCAATTTTACAATGCAAGATGTGATTTTACATAGACATCTACAAACCAGTTGTAGGATAAACATCGAAGGGGATTCTAGGAACCTACTGCTCCTTCTCCTCTACTCTTCTCTGCTACCCCTCGCTCTGTTCTGATTTTCTCTCGATTCCTCACATGCCTAGACTGAATGGCACCACCGCCTTTTATAGTCGAGCGGATGAGAGGATAAGGCTTATCCTATGACATGCACTGCATTAGGGTTTTTGAAATGCACCGCATTAGGGTTTCTCTAACATGCACCACATTAGGTTTTCTAACCACTCATCGAAATGCAGCTACCAGCATTAACTGTGCATGCTTGTAAATTATGGTGATCAGATTTGCGGTGATCGATCTGTCAGGCATCAAATCTAGTTTAATTTTCTAACACCCTCCTTTAAACCAATTTTCACAAAGACTTTGATACCCAACATTTCTCAAAGCCTGTTGAAGTCTTCCTCCTTCAAATGTTTTGTGAAAATATCAGGTACCTGCTCCTTGGACCTAGAAAATAGTAACTAAATTTTGCCAAATTTCATCAGCTCTCTTATGAAATGATATCGGATGTCAATGTGCTTCGTCCTACCATGAAACATTGGATCCTTTGACAGTGCTATGGCAGAATTGTTGTCACATAAAATGGTTGTCACCCCTTCCGATGGATGATTCAGTTCACCCAAGATTCTTTGCAGCCATACTTCCTGGCATGCGGCTGATGTGGTGGCACCATACTCTGTCTTAGTAGTGGACAACGCAACTATCGATTGCTTCTTGGATGACCATGAAACTGCTCTCGATCCAAGATGGAAAACATAGCTGAAAGTGCTTTTTTGATCATCGATGCTATCATTCCAATCACTATCTATGTAGCCAACCAGTTCCAGCTAGTATTTTCTGGCATAAAATATTCCATGGTTTTGTGTCCCATTGACATAGCGTAAAATTTGTTTGCCTGCTTTCCAGTGCGTATCCTTTGTAGTCTCCATAAACCTCAGGGTTATGCATAGTGGCTATTTATCGCCAAACTAGATAAAATTTGGATTTTTGAAATCTAGAATTGGCTAATATTTGGGATCCTTGACCAGGGCCCATTAGCCAAAAAAATTGGGTGCAAATTTTTGTTTGGGTCGATTCACCCCAATTTTATAATAATTTTACCATTTTAAGTTTAAATTTCTAACATTACCCCAAATAATAGTGAACCTTCTACATGTGTTTGGATATTATTCGCCTGGATTTCGAAACTGATTCGCCAAATTTTTATAAATACATTTTGGGGCCGACCCCTTACGCATAACCCTAATAAACCTGCTAATCAAGCTCACTTCGAACATCAAATATGGTCGAGTTGCAGTCAAATACATGAGACTGCCAACTAGCCTCTTAAACAGAGTTGGATCAACATTTCTATTGGAATCCATCTTGCTTAGCTTCAGACTTGTGGCAACAGGTGTGATGGAAGGTTTGCTATCCTCCATATTAAACCTCTTTAGGACATATTTTGCATACTTTCCCTAAGAAATGAAGATGCCATCTGCATATTGGACAACTTCAATGCCAAGAAAATACTTCATCAGCCCTAAGTCCATCATCTCAAACTCCATCATGGTTGCTCTGAACTGGTCGAACAATACATTGTTGTTGCTAGTGTATATCAGATCATCTACATATAGGCAAACGATTATCATTTCCCCTTCTAGGTTTTGCTTTAGGTATAGGGTGTGCTCATATGGGCATTTGATGAACCCATTCTCCTGAAAGTAAGCATCAATTTCACTATACCAAGCCCTGGGTGCTTGCTTCAACCCATATAGGGCCTTCTTCAATTTAAGGACTTTACCTTCTTGTCCTTCTAGCTCATAGCCTAGTGGCTGGTCTATGTAGACCTCTTCTTCCAACACTCCATTGAGGAAGGCAGACTTGACATCCATCTGGTACACATTCTAACCCTTCTGGGCTACCAATGCTAGGATCATCCTAGATGTATAAAGTCAGGCTACAGGTGGATACACTTCATGATAGTCAATCCCTAAATTCTGCTTGTAGCCTTTCACCACTAATCTAGCCTTATGTATGTCAACTTCTCCTTGGGTATTAAACTTCATTTTTTATACCCACTTGACCCCAATGGTCTTCTTCCCTACTGGGAGATCCATCAACTACCATGTCTTGTTCTTCTTTATGGCTTCAATTTCCTCATCCATTGCCTTCACCCATTTCTAATTCTAAATTGCTTCTTCAAATGAAATTGGATCACACTCAGAAAATAAAGCAAAATCAGAATGTTCTTCATCTACTTGATTTTGGGTTACCTTGTAGATGTCTTGCAAGCTCCTCGTCTTTGCTAGATTCCTTAAGTTGGGGATCCTGCTTGCAAGTGGAGGCGATTGATATGATGAGGCGATGATGTTGTTGGCACCACTGCTACTACTTGAAACTACAGGTGGTTGCACCCTATTTTCTTCCAAGTCTTCAAACTCAATAATTGCTGGATCAAGCTGGCCAGTATTTGATTTCCAATTCCAATATTCATCCTCTAGGAACTTGACATATAGGTTGATAATCAACTTCTTCGTCATAGGATTATACAACCTATATGCCTTGGAATATTCACTATACCCAGTGAAGATGCACTTCTCTGCCTTATCATCTAGCTTATTTCTCTTCTCATCTGGAACATGTGCATATGCTATGCACCCAAAAACTCTCAAATGAGCAACACTCGACTTTTGGTTGCTCCATGCCTCCTAAGGAGTTTTTCCTTCACACTCTTTGTGGGACACCAATTTAGTAAGTAAACTGCACAAGCTAAAGCTTCTACCTAGAACTCATGTGGCAATCCATTTGCCTTCAACATGCTTCATGCCATCTCCATGATTATTCTGTTCTTCCTCTCGAAAACACCATTTTGTTGTGGTGTGTATCTGGAAGTGAGTTGTTTGTGAATTCCATTTGCTTTGCAAAAATTTTGGAATTCATTGGAGATATACTCACCTCCTCCATCTGTCCTGAGAGTCTTCACTTGATAGTCACTATATTTTTCAACCAGAGCCTTGAAATCCCTAAATTTTTTGAAGGCCTCTGACTTCTGCTTGATGGGATATACCCATGTCCTCAGACTAAAATCATCAATAAAAGTTAGGAAATATTTTTTGTCGGTAAATGTGTTGGTCTGCATTGGATCGCAAATGTCTTAGTGCACCAGCTCCAATGGTTATGAAGCTCTCCAAGACTATCCTATAGGGAATGCATCCCTGTGCTGCTTGTCGACTAAGAAACCTTCACATACTTGATTTGGTTGCTCAATAAGGGGTAAACCCTTCACCATATGCTTCTTGTGCAACAATTTTAGGCCACTAAAACTTAGGTGATCGAATCTGAGATGCCATAGCTAGGTAGCATCCTTCAGAACTGCACTAAGAGACATCAGAGATTCATTCTGAATATGCAACAAAAATATTTTATTCTTGGTCATGGACACTGTTGCAATTTTCCCATGATCTTTGTATCTGATGGTACAAAATCCATCCTTGAATTGAACAATGTGCCCCTTCTATACAAGTTGTCTAACACTCAATAAATTATGCTTCAAACCAAGCACATAATAGACATCAGTGATCTACTTCCTTTCACCTTGCCTGGTGTGGATGAGGATTTTTCCTTTCCCCATCACAAGAACCTTGATATTGTTCCCCATTTTCACTTTAGACTGGATTGTTTCATCCAGTTGTGATAACATCTCTCTGTTCCTAGTCATGTGGTTGTTGCACCCACTATCGAGATACCAAACATTCTTTTGGCTCTTCTCCTCAATACTACAAGTCAAAAATATGTTTCCATTGGCATATATACACTCAACTTCATCTATGTAATGTGCTTGTTGTTTGTTATCCTTGGCCATCTTCTTTCTGCACTCAGAGATATAGTGACCAAACTTCTTGTAGTAATAACATAAGATCTTTGATTTATCCTTCCTCTAATTAGATCCTCCTTGTTTATTTTTACCACTACCTCTTCCTCTTTGCTGATGGAAGTGGCAACTGGTCTCTTCGTCATTGGAGTTTGACCTTACTCCTTCCTTGTGGCCTCTCCCATGCTTGCCTCTACCTCTTTCTCCTTGAGAACTAGAGGCTCATTTGTGGGATTCTCATCTGCTACTATCTTAGAATGAGACATGCATCTTGAAAGCTTGCTCCAATAATGATTGAGTTGAGAATATCAACCTCTTCTCATGTGTTTGTAGAGAACCCATGAGCTCATCCATAGAGAGGGTTGTCAAATCCCTTGATTCTTTAATCGATAATCACAACTGAGTCGAACCTTGCTAGTAGGCTCCTTAATATCTTCTCCATAATCCTCTGATTCACCATATTCTCTCCATTCAACCGCATCTAGTTGATGACATCCATTGTCTGGGTGAGGAAGTCACTTATGGACTCTGACTCGCTCATATGCAAGTTCTCAAACTCTCTGCTCAGCATCTACAACCATACCAACTTCACCTTGTTGGTTCCTTGGAAGGGGCTGGCCAAGATTTCCCAGGCCTCCTTCGATTTGGTTGTTGCTACAATTTGTAGGAAGATTGTCTCCTCAACTGGCTCATTATGTAAAATAATGCCTTCTAGTCCTTCTTTCGGTTCTCCTGCAATAGATCTAACTCTGTATGGGAGAGGGTGCTCAATGCTACTACGTTTTTTGGCTCTACATAGAAATTTAGAACTAGGTCCCATAGTTCTTATGACCCAAATAGGATTCTCATCTGAAAGCTCCAATAATCATAGTTCTTTTCGTTGAACCATGAGATCTACAATTGTAACGAGTTGCTTTCGAAAGCCATTTCTTCTATTTTCTATGGGCAGGCATAGGCTCTGATACTAATTTGAAGGTCAAGCACAATTGATGATTGTGCCTAAGTTAGGCACAATCATAGGGTTGCACTCGAGTTGGGACACAATACGGGAGTGTGCCAACCTTGGGTGCAATGTGGGAGTATGCCAAGGTTGGGGTACACAGGTGAGGTGCACCTCACTTGGGATGCACAAGTGAGGTACACCTCACTTGGAGTGCACAGGGGAGGTGTGCCTCCCTTGGGCACACGAGAAAAGTGCACCTCACTTGGGGTGCATGAAAGAGGTGTGCCTTACTTGGGGTGCATGGAAGAGATGCGCCTCGCTTGAGCGCACGAAGGGAGGTGCACCTCACTTGATGAGGTGCAACTTGGAGGGTGCGCTTGGGTAAAGTGCATGAGCAGATTGTGCCCAAGTCTGGTGCAACAATAGAATGAAAAATAAATAGATGAGACAAGACTTGCACAAAATACATATTTTATTCACTCAAAATAAAAAGACTACCAATGCAGTTTTACAATGCAATATGGGATTTTACATAGACATCTGCAAACCAGTTGCAGGATAAACATTGAAGGAGATTACTGGAGGTTGCTACTCCTTATCCTCTGGTCTTCTCTGCTACCCCTCACTCTATTCTAATTTTCCCTCAATTTCTCACATGCCCAGACTGAATGGCACCACCGCCTTTTATAGTCGGGTGAACAAGAGGATAAGGCTTATCCTCTAACATGCACCGCATTAGGCTTTCTAACATGCGATACATTAGGGTTTCTTTGACATGCACCACATTAGGGTTTTTGACCACTCGTCGAACTGCAGCTACCAAAATTAACTACGTATGCTTGTAAATTATGATGATCGGATTTGCAGTGATTGATTTGTTAGGTGTCAAATCTAGTTTAATTTTCTAACATGGAGTTGCCCATGGCTTGGCCCATTTAGATGAAGAGTGCTGAAAATGCATTCTTCACCAAGACGTTAAACCCTAAAACATACTTTTAAGCAAAAATTTTGAGGCAAAGCTCTTAGATTTTGGGTTGTCTAGTTTGATGGAGAGAGAAAAATCTCACTTTTCCATGACAATTAGAGGAACGTCAAGGTATTGGGCTCTAGAGTGGTTTACTTATACTGGAATTAATAGCAAAAGGGATGTGTACAGTTTTGGAATGGTGTTATTTGAGCTGATAAGTGGATGGAAGAACATGGATATGATCATTGAAGATGAAGAAAAGAGACACTATCCTTCTTGGGCATGGAAGGTAGTGAAGGAAAGCCATGAAAGGTGCCATTGGAATTGGTGGATCAAACCCTATAAGGAAAATATGAAGAGAAGGATGTCAGGTTATTGTTAATTGTGGGTTTTATGTGTATTCAATGACGGAGTTCTGCAATACCAATGATGAGGCAAGTAGTGACTGGAAAGAAAGTTGAGAATGATGATGTGGTTTTTAATATTCTATTTGGTTCTCAAGTTTTCATAGAGGCCGCATAGATGTTAAAATTGAAGAATAGATTCAGCGGAGTTATGAAGTTTTTGTCTATTCTTAACTCATGTAAGATGACTCCAGAGGGCAGATAATTTGATTAATATGCCACGCAATTATATAAGATATGAGTAAAGGACGTTGTCTCTCGTCACAAAAAATATCATCAAATTATTATTTTACCAAGATCTCCTATCAAACTTATTATTTTATAGAAATTTCACAATTGTTACAAGAAACCACAATCACCGTATTGTGATGTTGTAATTTGTAGGACTCATTTACATATCATCGTGGTTCTTAACTATATAATATGAGTTACACTTTTGAATGTTTATAATGATTCCATAATGTTTTAAAAAATCCTTGCTTTTCATTAAATCACTAAGTGGTCTACTTTGAATTCTACTATAAGATCTATAATATTTTTATATAAATTTATTTCATAACGTTATTTTTATTTTTCTAAAATATATTATACCAAGAGGGCATTCTAGTGGGAAGTTGGTTACAATGACTATATTTAGTATCTAGCAAGCACATGCTTCAAATTACAAGGACTGTTTCTAATAGCCTATTCGTCTCGTTGTTGTTAACCTGATGTGAGATGGAGACCATTGGTTGCTCAAGGTTTGTACCATCATCGTCGGTCAGTCTAGCGTGCACTTAGAGGATTCAACACGGACTACTACATTTTCTAAAGCTGGAAATAGTGTGCCCCCGAGGTTTGAACCTAAGTATCTTCTTGGCAAGTACTTGGCCAATCAAGCCTTTACCAATCCACCTAGTCCTTGAGGGCAAAACCTTAATTAAGGAAAATTATTCCCCGTATCCTTCAGGGGCAAGGACAGAATTTTCATTCCACTGGGCCTGTTCCACTAGGCCTATCCCATCCAGGTATACCCCTCTGGCTAGCAAAGCAGGGTTTGGTATTCATCGCAAGTTGTCAATCTTGAACCCCGAGAAATAAAATATTTTATTAGTTTATTCTTGGTTCAGAGGAGACAAAAGTTCTTAATGATAAACTTCTTTAAGATGTTACTTCAGTTATAATGAATGAAGACAATAGAAAACCGATGGAGCCTATTACTCTAGAAGAAGTTCATTTAGCTCTTTTCTCTTTTAATAAAGATAAATCCCCAAGTCTGGATGAGCTCTCTATAGCTTTTTACCAATATAATTGATATATAGTAAAGGATTCTTTATTGGTGCTAGTGGAACAATCTAGGGTAAAACAATACATACCTTATAAAATAAATGCAACATATCTTACCCTAATTCCAAAAAGAATGATGCTTAATTGTTTGATTTTTTAGACCCTTAAGCCTATGTAATATGACATATAATATTATTTCCAAAGTGATGACAAATAGATCAAAATCATTGTTAAATAAAATTATTTCAGAAGAGCAAGGAGGGTTTGTGAAAGAGAGATAAATTTTGGATGGGATCATAGTAGCTCATGAAGTTATACATTCAATAGCTTCAAGAAAAGAGAAAGCAATTATCTTAAAACTTGATATGAGTAAAGCCTATGATAGGGTTAAATGGGACTTTCTTTTTGCAGTGTTAGAAAAGTTTGGTTTCAGAAAGAAATGGGTTAGATGGACTAAAACTTGTGTCTCTTTAGTTTCTTTTTCAATGTTGGTCGATGGGTTTGTGATAGAATATTTTAAAGCTAAGAGATATCTTAGACAAGGAGATCCTCTATCTCCTTATTTTTTCATTATTATGGCAGAGGTTTTGAGTAGGAACTTTAAGAAGGCTTACAAATATGTGCTTATAAGTGGACTTAAGGTTAGTAATAACATCGATAACATCACCCATCAACAATTTATAGATGATACAACCCTTTTTGGAAGGGCAAGGATAAATAAGACCAGAGCTTTGAATAACTTTTTAAAAGAGTACAAAAGAGCTTCAGGGCAAAAATTTAATAGGACTAAATCCAAGATTTACTTTCTTAACACTCCTGCTAATATCAAAGCAATAATTTACAAGTTGCTTCAAATGGAGGAGGGAAATTTACCAACAACTTATCTAAGGATACCTTTATCTGAGGGGAGAATAATGATAGATTTATAGATTCCAGTTATTAGTAAAGTTAAAAAAAAACTTCTAGCTTGGAAAGGTAGATGGTTATCGTTAGCAGGAAGAGTGCAGTTAATTAAGTCAGTCTTACAAACCATTCCAACATATTTTACATCTTTGCATTCTATGCCAAAATCTATTGAAAATAGTTTAATCTATACTATACGACCTTTTTATGGTTAGGTTTACATGATAACATGAAATTTTCTTTGGTGAATGGAGCAAGTTGTATGATGATAAAACTAGGGGAGGTCTTGGTTTAAGAGTTCTTTCAGATGAAACTTAGCTCTTAGGGAAAATGTAATCTGGAGATTATACTAAGAGAGTCAAAGACAATGAGCAAGAATTCTTCTAAGTATGTTGATCACAATGACCCAAGTTTAATATTTACATCATTCTCTCTACCAAATGGTTCTGCTCTTTAGAATGGTTTACAAAAATCTAATAATATTATGATTAAAGGTTTAATATGGGTGGTGGGAACTGGAGAAAATATTTCTATTTGGATGAATACTTGGTGTGATAAAAAAACCACTCAATTTAGATCCAATTTTGAAACCCTGGATGAGATTACTTCAAGATAAATATGGTGATAGGATTTCAAACACTTTGTAAAAGGATCGAGAAGGAAGATACAAATGGAAAGAAGATTTTTTTACAAGTATACAAGACATTGATGCTAGGAGGCAATTGAGTAGAAAGATAACAACTATGATTATTTCTAGTGGAGCCAAGGATAAATTGATTTGGTAGTTGAATAGCTCAGAATAATACACAACAAGAAGTGGATATAATGTACAACACCAATAAAATAATAATATCACTAGAATATGGAGAGATATTTGGGATAGTCCAAGCATTCCTAAAATCAAAATGTTTGTTTGGCTAGTAGGTCATAGAAGAATTGTATCCTGGTATAACCTTATGAAAAGGGGTTTTCATGGCCCCTCTCAATGTGTTTTTTTGTAAAAAGGAGGAGGAGAGTATAACCCATCTCTTGGGGCATTGCTCAATAGTCTAGAATCTATGGTAATGGATTCTTAATATATTTAGAAAATGCATGGTGATGAATAACATAATTGAATATTGGTTAAAAAGTGAGGCTTTACAGATAATATGGGATATATCAATGCAATAGAAAACACTCTAGGAGAATTCCTTGAGATTTCAAATACAACAAAATATGGATTCTTGGCTATTTATGCTCAAACATTGGTCATGATTGATATAGGTAAAGTATTACCAAAATCAATAATTCTTAAGTATAGGGATAAGATCTGGATCAAACTATAGATTATGAAAACATATCTTTTATATGTAGAAGATGTCATGAGGTGGGGCATACTTGAGATATCATGCCCTAAGAAGATCCATCATAATAATATGTAGAAAACTACAAGAGAAACTTACAAATGGTTATGGATGAAGATGGTTTTCAACTTCCAAAAAATAGATCTAAAAAATAAAAGAAAATAAATAATGGAGACCATTAAGAAAGGATATTGGAAGAAATACCAACTCTTTTGAGGCTTTAGCCTACAAAGAAAAAGTAGATCAAAACTTAGAGGACACAATACAACAATTTCAACATATTAATAAGGAACCGTCTATTTTGTATGATCCTGATTTAAGGAAGAACATTCTTGATGAACCTAAGGAATGTGTCTCATTAGATTTTGAATACTCTCTTGAAGTACCATGCACCATTCAAGAGAAAAAAACTAGTAAAGAAAATGTAGTTTTAGAAGTTAATTTTTTTGCCATTAATAAGGAAATACTAGAAAATGAACATAATAAGTAAAAAGCTTCTATAATAAAGCCAGGTTAGGATAAATATTATGAAAAATAAAATTATGAAAGAATATTGAGGAATAGAATAATAAGACCTATTCTTGATATAGGCAAGAAAAAAGAGGAAAATCCTCAAATTATAAAGCAAGATCGAGGGAAGCAAGAGCAAACATAGAGAAAGGAACACAAACTAAGTTGGTTGAACTTCTCTTTACCAAAAAATACAATAGTATTGGTAATACACATGCGAGGCCAAAAGACCTTGATGAGACATGATTATCATCTCATGGAATATAAGGGGTGCTAATGCCCCCTCAAAGCAGAGGTGTATTAGGGACCTATGTTTAAATAATAAACATGATATTATTTGTATCCAATAAACTAAAATGACAAAAGAAGAAGTTTCAAAAACTATGAAAGTAGTATGGGCAAGATGTGAATCGGATGTTATGGATTCTGAAGGAGCGATAGGGAGAATTCTAACTTGTTGAAATCCTTTTAGAACCTCTTGTGTAACCATTCATAAAACTAGGTATTGGATAGTCTCTTTAGTCACTTGCTACTTTGCAGATATTTGTTTCATCCTTATCAATGTCTATGGGCCTACAACTCAGTCAGGTAGATTAGAAGTTTGGAATGGGATTGAAGCCTTTATGAGAAGTAAAGACCAAGAAAAATGATTCATGATCATTGGATATTTTAATGCCACAACCAATCTGGATAAATTTTTTTGGGAAATTAGAAAATTACCCCAAAGTATGAAATATTTCTCAGCTTTTATTTAAAATAATAATCTATGGGAAGTTGAGTTTGAAGAATACAACTATACTTAAACCAACAATAGGAGAGGCTAGAATCTAATAGCAAAAAAAATTAGACAAATGCATTCTCTCCGATCATTGGCTAGATGAAAGAACTTGTGCTAAAATTAATACCTTAACAAGGATTGGTTCAGATCACTAGCCAATAAGAGTTAAAGTGGTGGTAAGTGAATTAAAAAATATCATATTTTAAATACAAGCAGATGTGGGAAGACCATCCTCAATTTACTGATATGATAACTCAAACATGGAATTCTTTAGGTAATGGTGTGTTGTATGCTCTTCCAAATCAAGTTAAATCTATGACATCTAGATTAAATGAATGGAACAAGAACACCTTTGGAAATATTTTTGGGAAGAAAGAAGAACTAAAAGATAAAATTTCAAAATTCCAAAAGGGTGATCATAATAATACAAGATTAGAAGAAAGGAAGTTGCTTAGTGAATATCATAAAAATTTTAAGGAAGAAAAATTTTGGAGATTAAAATCAAGACAAACTTGGTTAAAAGCAAGGGATAAAAATACAAAGTTTTTCATAGGATGGCTATAGTACAGATATCAAATTTCAAAATTAGTAGAATTAAATCAATAGAAGGGGTTTGGATTGAAGATCAGAGTGAAATTAGAAAAGAGGCAAAGTCTTTTTATCATAATATTCTTGGTTTAGAGGAGACCGAAGTTCTTAATGATAAACTTCTTCAAGATGTTTCTTTAGTTATAATGAATGAAGACAATAGAAAATTGATGGAGCCTATTACTCTAGAAGAAGTTCATTTAGCTCTATTATTTTTTAGAAAAGGATAAATCCCCAGGTCTAGATGGGTTCTCAATAGTTTTTTATCAATATAATTGAGATATAGTGAAGGATTCTTTATTGGTGGCAGTGGAACAATCTAGGGTAAAATAATACATACCTTATAAAATAAATGCAATATATCTTACCCTAATTCCAAAAAGAATGATGTTTAATTGTTTGATTTTTTAGACCCTTAAGCCTATGTAATATGACCTATAAGATTATTTCCAAAGTGATGGTAAATAGATCAAAACCATTGTTAGATAAAATTATTTCAGAATAGCAAGGAGGATTTGTGAAAGAGAGATAAATTTTGAATGGGATCATAGTAGCCCATGAAGTTATACATTCAATAGCTTCAAGAAAAAAAAGTAATGATCTTAAAACTTGATATGAGTAAATCCTATGATAGGGTTAAATGGGGCTTTCTTTTTGTAGTTTTAGAAAAATTTGGTTTCAGAAAGAAATGGGTTAGATGGATTAAAGCTTGTGTCTCTTTAGTTTCTTATTCAGTGTTGGTCGATGGGTTTGTGAGAAAATATTTTAAAGCTAAGAGATATCTTAGACAAGGAGATCCTCTATCTCCTTATTTGTTCATTATTATGGCAGAGGTTTTGATTAGGAACTTTAAGAAGGCTTACAAATATGTGCTTATAAGTTGACTTAAGTTTAGTAATAACATCGATAACATCACCCATCATCAATTTATAGATGATACAACCCTTTTTGGAATGCCAAGGATAAATAAGTCCAGAGCTTTGAATAACTTTTTAAAAGACTACAAAAGAGCTTTAGGGCAAAAAGTTAATAGGACTAAATCCAAAATTTACTTCCTTAACACTCCTGCTAATATCAAAGCAATAATTTACAGGTTGCTTCAAATGGAGGAGGTAAATTTACCAACTACTTATCTAGGGATGCCTTTATCTAAGGGGAGAATGAGGATAGATTTATGGAATCCAGTTATTAGTAAAGTTAAAAAAAAAAACTTCTAGTTTGGAAAGTTATATGGTTATTGTTAGCGGGAAGAGTGCGGTTAATTATGTCAGTCTTACAAGCCATTCCAACATATTTTATGTTTTTGTATTCTATGCCAAAATTAGTTGAAAATAGTTTAATCTATATTATACGACCCTTTTTATGGTTAGGTTTACATGATAACAACAAATTTTCTTTGGTGAAATGGAGCAAGTTGTGTGATGATAAAATTAGGGGAGGTCTTGGTTTAAGAGTTCTTGTAGAAGAAAACTTAGCTCTTAGGGAAAATGTAATTTGAATATTATACTAAGAGAGTCAAATACAATGAGCAAGAATTCTTCTAAGTAAGTATGTTGATCCCAATGACCCAAGTTTAATATTTATTGCATTCTCTCTACCAAATGGTTCTGCTCTTTAGAATGGTTTACAAAAATCTAATAATATTATGATTAAAGGTTTAAGATGGGTGGTGGGAACTGGAGAAAAGATTTCTATTTGGATGAATACTTGGTGTGATAAAAAAACCACTCAATTTAGATCCAATTTTGAAACCCTGGATGAGATTACTTCAAGATAAATATGGTGATAGGATTTCAAACACTTTGTAAAAGGATCGAGAAGGAAGATACAAATGGAAAGAAGATTTTTTTACAAGTATACAAGACATTGATGCTAGGAGGCAATTGAGTAGAAATATAACAACTATGATTATTTCCAGTGGAGCCAAGGATAAATTGATTTGGTAGTTGAATAACTCAGAAGAATACACAACAAGAAGTGGATATAATGTACAACACCAATAAAATAATAATATCACTAAAATATGGAGAGATATTTGGGATAGTCCAAGCATTCCTAAAATCAAAATGTTTGTTTGGCTAGTAGGTCATAGAAGAATTTTATCCTGGGATAACCTTATGAAAAGGGATTTTCATGGCCCCTCTCAATGTGTTCTTTTGTAAAAAGGAGGAGGAGAGTATAGACCATCTCTTGGGGCATTGCTCAATAGTCTAGAATCTATGGTAATGGATTCTTAATATGTTTAGAAAATGCATGGTGATGAATAACATAATTGAAGATTGGTTAAAGCAATGGTGGAGCACTTATAAAAGTGAGGCTTTACAGACAATATGGGATATATCAAAAGATACAATACTTTGGACTAAATGGCTAAAAAGGAATAGAAGAATATTTAAAGTAAAGAAAAGCAGTTTAAAGGTAATGAAAAAGAAGATATGTTTAGCCATAGAGGAGTCTAAACCAACCCTATCAAGTAGAGAGCCTTGATAGATGGAGTCAAGTCATTAAATGGAATTATGATGTTGGGTACAAGAGAATAAAAAAAAAACAAAGAATATAAGGTGGGAACCACTAGATGTGGAGTGGGTTAAATTGAATTTTGATGGAACATATAAAGGAAATCCACGACCAGGAGGAGGAATAATTAGAAATTATAGAGGAGAGGATTTATCTCATTATGCTTTCAATAGTGGATTTATGACAAATAATGAATTTGAAGCTTGGGAAGCTTTAGAAGGGTTAAAAATATGTAAACAAATGAAATGGAATAGAGTATGGATGGAAAGTGATTCTCTCATAATAATAAATGTAATTTTGAGGAAAGCAAAGGCTCCATGGAACATATAAGAGATAATTATGGAAATTCAAGATCTTGCTAAAGAGTTTGAAGAAATCAAGTTTACACATATATTAAAAGAAAGGAAACAAATGTGCAGATAAACTAGCCAATAGAGGGGTTTTGATTGAATATCGTGAAGCTAAATTCTCCTTTCCATGGTTAGAGGAAGTAGAAAGTTTAGTTGAAGCTGACAATAAAATGTTGATTGCTTGAATCAATTAATGATTAATATTTACTTTAATGTTTTCCATTGGTAATATATGCTTTATTTTGTAACAATAATGTGTTTTCATTTAGACTAATTTCTATAATTTTTATGGTTGCACTTGTGTTTCAGGAAGGAAACTAGCAATCTAGATTTGGTAAAGCGAACTATGATAGTGTGGTATTTTGGAAATATTACTCTACCAAGATGCAAGACATAAATAGTAGAGGTAAATTTTTGGCATTGTGAAGGTTGCTATAGGAAAATATCAAGAAAGATGCTATATTTTGGATTAATACAAAAAATCAAATAGATTAAAAAAATGAAAATGAATAATTCAAACATTTTATGTAAAATGATGTAGGTTTCTAGTTATAGCATCTCAATTGAGATGAGAAGTGTATCTATTTGTAAACTCTCAAGGTCTAAATAAGAGAGATGTAATTTGTCAAGGTTGGGGGACCCGAGTTTATTATCCAACAAAAAAAATCTATTTGATATTAAAAAAATCAAATTAATAAATTTTTTATGGTATAAACATTGTCCACTATAACAAGGCATAACTTTTGATAAAGTTTATTTTTTTATAATAAATAATTATAAAGAAAAATGAAGACTTTTTAACACTTTGAGAATTATTTATATCATTTAAAGTTATCCTTATGTCGTTATCGATAACAATATTTTATCATATATTATTGCTAATTTTATTGGTTGTCATACATATTGAAATACCTTACAAATTCTTACACTAAATTTGGAATTTGGAGAAAAGATGCAACTCGAAATGGGGATCAAGCCCTTTGAAACACTTTGCAAATTCTTACCATAAATTTTGAATTTTACAAAAAGGTTAGTATAAAAAAAAGATGCCACATGAAAACAAAAGTTAGACCTCGCATAAAATCACACCATAAACTTAGATGCTTATGTAGTAACTACTTAAAAATAAAAATTTGAAAAACCACATTGACATATTACTATGATGGAATTTCGTTCCACATTAATACCTCCTCCTGTTTACTAATTTTTCCTAACCTATCTTTTTTAACATTCATTCATGTCGTTTCCACGTGAATAACATGAATATTTATTATTTTTTCTATATGTTTGATAGGAATTTTATTTATATAATTTTATTTTATAAAATTCGGATTTTATGCGCAAAAGTGTAAAACGCCAAAACATCAATTTTTGTTTTTTAATATCAACCTTTCTTAAATATCGATTGGCTTTGCTCCTCCTCCATTTATCTAACGGCAACTATATATAAAAAAAATCGTGAGGGTCATTTGAATTTTGAATTTCCTCTATCGGTTATAGGAGAATCCCATGCACCGTACTTAATGATCCTTCATTGATGGGATCCACCCGGGGTGAAACTCAACGGTTGTTTCTGTTTCGGCCTTTGCCTTGGTCCTTAAGTCACCGTCACCATCGATCGCTCCACCCGAGGCTGCTTCTTCTACGGCCACCGTTTCTTGTCCTTCTCCCGCCGCCCCTCAATCAACGGCTCCACCCGAGGCTTCTTCTTTGACAGCCACCGTTTCTTGTCCTCCTCCCGCCGCCCTTCTTTGACAGCCACAGAATGATCGCCTTTATTTTTGATGCTCTGCTCCACAACGGAACGGGAAACAGGTCATGGTGTTCGATTCCGAGGTCGAGGAAATTGAAGGCCGGAAAGCCACAAGTGGAGAGCAGGATGTGCATGTCCATTCTGCCGAACCTGATGAGCGCGGAATCGATCCTGTCTTTGTGATGCTCTGCTCCACAACGGAACGGGAAACAGGTCATGGTGTTCGATTCCGAGGTCGAGGAAATTGAAGGCCGGAAAGCCACAGGTGGAGAGCAGGATGTGCATGTCCATTCTGCCGAACCTGATGAGCGCGGAATCGATCCTGTCTTTGTGATTTGTCGTAAAGACTATGATGCGCTCCTCGCCGCAGCAGGACCAGAGGCCGTCGGTGAAATTGAGGAGGCCGGAAAGCGTGACGCGGGTGTCGTCGCCGTCGACCGGTACGGCCTTTTTCCGACGGCAGAGGCCGCGAGAGGCGCTCTGTCAGATCGAGCGAGCCGTCGATGTCTTCGATGACGATTATCGATCTGTTGGTGGTTTGGATGAGAAGCGCCCGGAACTCAGAATTGTCGGTGACCTTTGTCGGTTCCTGGTCGTAGATGTCGTAGTGGAGGTAGTTGGCTATGGCGGTGATCAGGCTCGATTTCCCGGTGCCCGGCGGACCGTGGAAGAGGTAACCGCGCTTCCACGCGCGGCCGACGCGGCGGTAGAAGTCCTTACCCCCGGCGAAGGCGTCCAGGTCAGACCGGATCGCGTCCGTCACCAGCGGGTCAAGCGCCAGCGTGGCGAAGGTGGCCGGGTGGTGGAAGGGCACGGCCGTCCAGCCGCGGGAGGCATGGCCGCTGTTGGTGTACAGCTTGCGGTCGCGGCGTGCTCGCGCTTCTTCATCTGCAGGCGGAAGCTCCGCTTCTCCTCAAGCGTGTCGTGGAACGTCTCCACGTGGTGCTTCCACCGCATCCTGGACCCCTCGAAGGCGTCCGCCATCGTCTGGTTGGGCGCCGACGTGAAAGACAGCTGGCGCGAGTTCGTGGTGCGGGTGACGCTCACCCGCCTCGACTGGCCGCCACATCAAGGCTGCTCAGGTACAGCTGGACGCTCCGGTAGAGCTCGTTCACGTCCACGCCGCAGTAACCCTTAAATTCGGGGATTTTGATGTACGAATTGGGGCTGTAGACATCTTTGAAGCAATCCCACCAGCCCTGCAAGAGGCACCGCACCTGTGACGGAAGCGCGTTCTGGACGACCGTGAAGAGGCCTATGATTGAAGATTTGTGATAAAGATCGTCACTGTGAGTGGATTTTTTTTAATACGCTTTCTATGACTGTCTTGTAATTAAATGCTTGTGTAATTATTATTTTTATTTATTAATGTTTAGAAAACAATTAAATGTTTATGTAATTATTATATTTATTTATTAATGTTTTTTAATATAAAGAAATTGGTAAATATTGTTTTTATAAATTTTATCATGAAATAACTAATCAACAACTACCATATCATCTAAATTTATCCCCTTGTGAATAACCTTACCTTAAATAAACTTTCTCTTTTAAGCAAACACTTCTTCTAAATAACCTTACCTTAAATAAACTTTCTCTTTTAAGCAAACACTTCTTCTAAATAACCTTACTTTACCCTTAAGGTAAGTTGACACTATTTTTAATACGATTAGAATAAGAGATCAATAGAAAGTCTAGAGCAGGTTTAAAAAACTGATTAGGTTTACCATGTTTCGAAATAAAATAAAGAATAGACAATAGGACCTAACATTACTTAAAAAAAAAAAAAAAACGATTTCTAGAATTGGTATGTAAAGATCTATAGCTTGTCTAGACTTTGGAAATTGACAGCTTCTCTACTTCCCTTCTTAATGGCATGTTCTAAAGCACTTAATTTTAATAAGATTCTCTTAACTTATAGTGAGCGTAGGCGACTCTAAATTTTTTTTAAAACTCTTTATTAAATTAAAAAGTTTTTGTATAGTAGTGAAAATATACAAAACTTTTAATTAAATTATAAAATTTAAGTTTATAGGTAATAAAAAATTAAACAGTTATTATTATTCAAATATTATTTTTAAGAAACTAGAATTTAGTTCAAGTAGGTATTTTTCTTCAACATATAGATTAAACTAAATAATCATCAATATTCAAACATTTTTAAGAATTTAGAATTCAGTTCAAGCCAATCTTTACAGAATTTTAATTTTTTTTTATTAATTTCTTTTTCTTGATTTTTATTATAGTTTAAATTTCAAAAAAAAATTAGAAACTAGAATTCATTTCAAGCCAATCTTTCTTTAGCATATAAATAGGTTAATTTTTTTTATTGATTTTTTTTGCAGTTTAAAATTTTATTTATTTTTTAATATTTTTGTTAGTAAATATTTTGTTAATTTATAATCTTTAAATCAATAAAAATATCAAATTTATAATCTTTAAATCAATAAAAATATCAGATTCATCTAGCATAGTTTTATTTATTTATTTTTATGATAATGTAATATTTTGTGCCTGGTTAAATTTTTATGACCACTTAGTTAGGTATAGTTTTTAATTTTTTTATTTTTTATAATAATGTAATATCTTGTGCCTCACAATTAATTTTTTATGACCACTTGGGTAGGCATAGTTTCTTTCATTTATTTTTTATATTTTTATGACCACATGTTAGGCATAGTTTCTTTGGTTAGACATAGTTTCGTTGATTTATTTTTATGATAATATCTTAAGCTCTTAAATTTTTATAATTACATGGTTAGCCATAGTTTCTTTGATTTATTTTTATGATAATGCAAAGATCTTATGCAATATTGTGCTCTTAAATTTTTATAATTACATGGTTAGCCATAGTTAAATTTTTATGATAATGCAAATTTTTATAATTACATGGTTAACCATAGTTAAATTTTTATGATAATGCAATATTGTGTTGTTACATTTTTATGATAAATGCAATATGGTGGAGTTTTTTTCAATTATATGCAAATAGATATATATTTTTTTCAATTATATGCAAATAAATATATTTTTTAATATTTTATAATTATAATAATATAATATATTATTTTAATTAAAAAGTTTTAATATATATTTTCCGAAACTGAGGGAAGTGCTTGGGCTAATACCTGCCCTAAAACTCATTGTGAGGAGTACCTCAGGATTTTTTTATTATTATTTATTTTTAATATTATTTAATTATTTATAGTATATATAATAATATTTTATTATATTATAATATTTATTATTTTTTAAATTTTGTTATGCACTATTGATATGATTACAATTGTATTATTTTATAATTAACAATTTAACTATTATACATTAGAACCTTCCTCCTAATATTTTATTTATTTGTAATGATGACATATGTAAATGTTAACAGTTGCTCTAATGGCTAAGATGATGGTTGTTTTTTAAGTGGTCTTGTGTTTAAACTCCTTGAAGGTGGTTATTGATGTAATTTGTAAACGTTTTCGTAAAAAAGGGTTAACAATTAGTAAAACTCAGATTCCAAAAAGTTTGACTCATAAATTTAAGACTAGACAAAGAAACTCCACTTAATAAATACTCGCCCTCTTCGACAGGGGGGGGCCTGCGACAACGAGAAGTCACGATTATGCGATCTGTTGGCGATATCGTGACTTCTCGTTCGATCTGACAGAGCAGTACCATGACACTTTAGATCAGAATGGTTTCTATTATTATTATAGGATAAATCAATAAGATTCTGTGATAAGCTTACCTATATTGGAATCTATAACAGATGTTTTCTTGGGCTATAAATATTACATGGTGAAACTCATTAAAGATTCCTTACCTTTGACCTCCACGTCTTGTATGGCTTTTCGCAGCACCCCACCTGCAGGATTTGTGATTCTCAGCGTTTCGTTGATAACCTGTGTAAAATTTATGCGGTCAAGATCACATCACCGACAATACCGAGAACAAGTCTGCATATTAAGCTAACAAATTCATACTGACTTGCTGCGTGAAGTTCATATGATTAGTATAGTCGTCCCACGTCAAAGGTTCCCCTGGTCCTTTTCTTCTTCTGAGAGCAAGGTGCTCTTCCTGGCAGTAGAATCAGCCTATAGTGTCAGTCACCATTGCATCATGATCCAAAAATATTCATATTTCATATGAAGCCTTTAGGCAATGTCCTATAGGAACGAAATTTTAATTATGGAATTGTAAAAACAATTAAGTAAACACTTACTCTCAGCTGTTCCAGAGCCCTTGGACAATCAGAAATATGTTTAACAGCACACATCAGGGCCATGGAAGTAGTCGTCTGACCTGCTCCTAAGAGATTTAGGATGGTGTTGCAACTGATTTTATCTGGAAGTTGTTTTCCATTTTCATCGGTCTCGGCCATTAAAGCACCGATAATATCCAGGTGTTCTGTCTGTGGCCGCCGCCTTTTCTCCTCCATGATTCTTTTCATAACTTTCACACAGTTCTCCTTTACCTGCAAAGGAGAAGCACCACATGCCTAATCACCTACCTCCACATATGAATTTTATACAAAGTAAAATGCAATCCTTACCTTCATGGACTTGTAGTACTGAGTCCCAGGTGGTATTTTAATGGGTATTGATATGACTCCTTCAATGCATTTTCTGAACTCCTGATAGAGATACGAACACTCTTCTCCAGGCATGAGTCCAAGAAGATATCTGGCGACGACGTTGAAAGCAATCTGCAGACGATGTCCAGAATCCAGATACTTGAACTTCGATCCAAATGTCTTAAAACAACTATAGCCAACACAGAAATACAGAAAAATCACGTTAACAGTAACCTCCACACTTATGCATGCAAGTCTTATTCAATAGATATTCTGCACTTCATCCACAATGTGGACATACTAAACCTGTGGGGCAACACTGGTTGAACCCCTCACAATTCCAGTATCTATTATTCCCGCATTTTCTACAGCTCGGCACAGTGTAACATGCACTAAGAATTCTTCTACCAATAGCCACAGAAGAGCCTGAGAACAAATATGTCATCCGCATAAGAAATTTAGATGTACATAACCTAAATAAATAAATAAATTATTTTTAATTTAAATTTAAATGAATATATATATATATATATATATATATATATATATATATATATAGAGATAAGAAGATTATATGAAAAACAAAAGAAATTATCATTGAAGTCTAACCGTCAGCTGCTGCTCTTCCTGCAATTGCAAATAAGAAGAGGCATGGCCGCGGGAGGATATAAGGTTTCTAGCCGCGGGAGGCATGGCCGCTGTTGGTGTACAACTTGCGGTCGCGGTTGCGGCCGTCGAACTCCTGGGCGCGGCCCGCCACGCCACGTGGTCGAGGTAGCGGCGAGCGCGCAGGAGCGGTCGTGCTGCTTCTTCATATGCAGGTAGGTTGTATATTGACGAGTTAGAAGAATGATAAACAAATTTGGGGAGAGAGTGTGCATTTAGTCAAATATGTGGTAAAACTCTTCATTTATGCAGATGATGTAATTCTTGTGGCCAAAACAGCCAAAGATCTAAAAGATCACCTTCAAGCTCTAGAACTCTTTTGTAAAGAAGTTGGGATGCAAGTGAACACGAGCAAAACAAAAATTATGATTTTTTCAGCAAAAAAAAGAAGCAACAAGTTGAATTTCAAGATCACCTTCAAGCTCTAGAACTCTTTTGTAAAGAAGTTGGGATGCAGGTGAACACGAGCAAAACAAAAATTATAATTTTTTCAGCAAAAAAGAAGAAGCAACAACTTGAATTTCAGTTTGCAGGAGAACCGCTTGAGGTAGTAGTAGAATACAAATAACCGGGCATAGACTTTCATGACAAACTTAATTGGAATACATGTAGGATGAAAAGAACTCAAAGTGGTTGGAGAGCACACTATATGCACTTCAAAACAGGTGTAGGAATGCCGAGTTGTGGGACTGGAAGACCACCAAGGTCTTATTTAGCCTACTTGTTACGCCGGTTTTGTTGTATGGTTGCGAGGTGTGGGCTAGTGGCACAACAAATGCAAAATGGAGGCAAATATAAAGGATTCAAAAATATCTAATCACAAATTTTCTCAAAATTAAAGCCACAACCCCTTATGAAATTATTCTAGCTGAAACTGGAATGCTCCCTTTAGAAGCAATTGCTATGACCAAGTTGTTATGTTACTTGAAAAAATAGAAAACATGAAAGATGATAGATGGCCTAGGGCAGCTAGGGATGAAGAGTTGCATAGGCGAAAGAATACATGGATGAAACAAAATAAAAAATGGATGAAACACTAGGAAATCAACATAAATGAATGCCCAAATGTCAACAAAGACATAAAAAATTATGTGAATGAAAAGTTCAGAAGTGGAATGTGGAAAAATGCAAGCGGGAGAAAAGACAATATTATATTGCAAATTTTAACCCAACGTATGACCACAAGGAAAAATCGTATATAAGCGCTGAAATCAAGTGGAAGGAAAAAATCCTCATTGCTCGAGATAAGGACTAGCTCTCATAGGCTTAGATGTGAAATAGGGAGATGGACAACGCCCAAAGAACAATGGAAAGAAAGGATATGTACTCTATGCAACACAACAGCAGTAGAGACAAAGGAACACTTCATCTATAAATGCCCAACTTTTCAGATATCCGTGATAAATAAAAAAAAACACTTGAGAACGGGTTTATGGCAAATTTATTTGAAGACAGTAAAATAAAAAAAGTTGGAGAATTGCTAACCCAAATCAATAGGAGAAGGAACAACCTTCTCAAAGATATTAAAGATCATATGATATGATTTGAGTAATTGTACTTCCATATTTGAGGTCCCATAGACCATATTTGGGTCTCGTGGACGTAATTAAAATCTTTCATTTCATTTCGAAGCTCCACTTCTCCTCAAGCGTGTTGTGGAACGTCTCCACGTGGATCCCTCAAAGGCGTCCGCCATCGTCTGGTTGGGCGTCGATGTGAAAGACAATTGGCACGAGTTCGTAGGGTGGGTGATCACCCGCCTCGATTGGGTTGTGGGGATTGAATCCGGGTCACATCAATTTAGGATAATTTTAACAGAGGAAACATATAAATACAGTAACTTATTTTAATATATTTTAAAATAATAACGAATAGAATCTAAATTTATCCGCAAAACATTAACTAAAAGAAATATATGTTTTATTGTGACCAATGACAATTAGGGTTCTTGGAGAGAGGGACCATAATTTTTGGAAAGGGGTTATTTATATCCAAGAACCTTAGACATCCTATTGAAGAACCATAATTATTAGTGTTTAGCAATGGTAAACATAAACATGAAGAAGAGAATTAAAAGCTAATGAAGGGTTTTTGATGTTCATGGTAAAAGTCATAAAGCCACGTATATTTGGCAAGATGGTGACGAAAATAACGTTTTAATTTTTTTAACATATATTTGCGTTCGAATCTCACCTAACCTCAACATATATTTTTTAAACCTATCGAGTCCAATTTTTTCTTTTTTTTTGGGTTTTGGTTGGTTATCTCACATAGCTTCAACAAATATCTTGACACGATGCAAAGATTTTTTTAAAATTAAAAATAAAAATAAAATTAGCATCGATTCACGAATAGCCCAAGAATTTGGTCAATGCTAAAGCATATTTAATTAGTTCTAGTTATATATATATATAGTCGAGTCCCCATCGTCACGAGTGATAGTCATATGGAATCAAATAATTTATTCTAAAAGATCGAAAGGGTTGACAACAAGGGGTTTCAAAGCTTGTGCAATTTCCTATTAGAAAAAGTTTTTGTATATTAAAAAGAGGAGGCTTGAAAAATTATATACTAAGTCCTATTTTATAAACAATGGGTTATTTTATACAAGGCACAAGATAATTGAAGTAATTAATTAATTAAGAGTATTTAATTTATTAATCACTAACTAACAAATAAAATTTTAGTGATTTCATATATGTGTATGATGTCCCAGCAAACAAACAATGCGGACGTAGATTCTATCTATCGTATACTTTGTGGAGGACTTTTATGTCCGAACCACCACGACAACAATTTGCCATGCCTTCCACCTACTTAAAATGTTAGTAATGTTATGTGCAGTCGACATATTACTAACCTACAAGTAAAACCATGACCATTATAAAGTAAAATAACAAGAAAAATATTAAAATATGATGTAGTCAATTTGTTACAATCTTTAAAACAAACACAGATTGATTTGGCATTTTCTCGTTATCATGCTTACCATCATCAATTTTCAATTCATTTAGAGGTTCAAAAATGTTTTCAAGAGCTTCAACAAGACCCACATGAACTGTAGAACTTGATAATTCTCCTCTGGCTTATTAGTCTTCACCCGATTCAAAGCTTTCTTCACTTTAACTCAAAGTTAGCTAAAAGAAGAAAAAAGAAAGATAAATGATTAAAAATATTGTGATTTGTAAAAAGCACAATATGTACATGATATCAATATATATGCAGGTTAGAAACAGAGGCCAACTTATTACATATGAAACAAAAAACTAATGATGTAATAAAACACAAAAAATTACTATTTCATATTCAAAAGTAATCTATTGCCTATGAATACTTCGATTTTCCATTGTTAACAACGTTGATAGCAAAAAGCATCCTACTCACAACCCAAAGGGATTGGGGCAATCAATGGGGAGAGAAAATTATGGAGTATCACACCATAAGCCTGGGTTCTAATATCATGGGTGAACCTTTACATTTAAATAAAATGGCATGAAATCAAGTGGTTAAAAACTTGGGCCACCAAAGTGGAGAGCCAGGTTCAAATCTTACCCCGAAGTATATGCATAATAGCCAATAGGGTTTGTCACAATGCCACTATGTGGTTTGTAAAAGTGCTATGATAATGCCATCATGATGTAATAAGGGTGAGGCTCGTTTCAATCCCATATAACCAATTAAAAAAACATCTTACTCACCTTTCCTATTCTATTTATAGTTAATATATTATGTACAAATTGTATGAACAAGGACACAAAGAAGGGAAAGGTACAATTAATATCTTATGTACAAATTGTATGAACAAGGACACAAAGAAGGAAAAGGTACAATTGATATATTATGTACAAATTGTATGAACAAGGACACAAAGAAGGGAAAGGTCATCCACATGTTCAAGGCTTCTAGGCCAAATTTTACTAACCGTAATATGGTGGATTTTTTTGAATTATATGTAAATAATTTTTTTTTAATATAACTATAATAATTATAATATTTTATTTTAATTAAAAAGTTTTAATATATATTTTTGAAAACTGAGGGAAGTGCTTGGGCCAATACCTGCCCTAAAACTCATTTTGAGGAGTACCTCACGATTTTTTTTTTAATTTTTTTTTAATATTATTTAATTATTTATAGTTTATATAATAATAATATTTTATTATATTATAATATTCATTATTTTTTAAATTTTGTTATGTACTATTGATATGATTCCAATTGTATTATTTTATAATCAACAACTTGACTATTATAGATTAGAACCTTCTTCCTAACATCTTATTTATTTGTAATGATGACATATGTAGATGTTAATAGTTAGAACCTAATCAAGATAGCAAAACTTAGATTCGAAAAGGTTGATTCGTGCACCTTGGACAAAGAAACTCGACTTACTAAAAACTCCACAAAAGAAGAAGGAAGAATGTTTTAGAAAAGCTTCCTCTCCACCACCAAGTTACAAGATTTGAAAGGATGGAGCTTTTTATCTAATACAAATGGGAGACTATTTTTTTTGTGCCCTCAAAGAAAAAAATATTTTGAAGTAAATATTATATACAATTATATAAGAAATTATATAATTATTAGAAGCTTGATAGTGTCGACTTAGAAAACAAGAAAATAAGGGTTATGTCTTTGTTTTGTTGATATAGTTTTAAAGTTGATATAATTATAAGTTTTTATAAAAATACTTAAATTCAAATTAATTGTAAAGGTAATTCCCGTTTTAGTTCTACTTTTTTTTTTAAGCGAAAAACCCCTTGTGGGGCCACCTTGGCCTGAGAGACCACGATCATGGGGTTCTACACCGTCAAAGTCACTCGGGAGTCGCGCCCAGCCTTGCCCGCACCAACATTATCAATTGGATTTTGGATAGCCAATTCAACTTTTTGGTAGGGTGGAGATTCGAACCTGGGACCTCCCTTGAAGGATTGCCACCTTGATTTTAGTTCTACTTTAACATCTTACTTTTAATTACTAATAACCTTCACTTACAAATTATAATTTAAAAATTTAAATAAATACCAAAATGGGTGGAATATTATCGGAGAAATATAGCCTTGAGGTAGGATATGGAAATATGGAAAGGAATTTTAAAGGGCTAAATTTTTGATCAAATAATAGTTATATAAATTTAGGATAATTTTAATAAAGGAAACATATAAATACAATAACGTTTTTAAAATATATATATTTTAAAATAATAACGAATAGAATCTAAAGTTATCCGCTAAACATTAACTAAAATAAATATATGTTTTATTGTGAACGATGACAAGGGACCATAATTTCTGGAAAGGAGGTTATTTATATCCAAGAACCTTAGACATCTTATTGAAGAACCATAATTATTAGGATTTAGCAATCACTAATGAAGGGATGTCGATGTTCATGGTAAAAAGGCATAAAGCCGCGTATATTCGACAAGATGGTGATGAAAGTAACGTTTTAATTTATTTAATATATATTTGAGTTCGAATCTTACTTAGCCTCAACAATTGCCCATCAAGGGTTTTGGGATTACGATGTCGGTAGCATTGGTTCAAATCTCACATAGCTTCAACAAATATCTTGACACGATGCAAAGATTTTTTAAAATTAAAAAATAAAAATAAAATTAGCCCCGATTCATGGATAGCCCAAGAATTTGGGCCCCAATTCACTTCGGGGCCACAACTATGGAGTTTTGGTTAATGCTAAAGCATATTTAATTAGTTCTAGTTGGATGTATAGTTGAGTCCCCATCGTCGGGACTCGCGAGTGATAGTTATATGGAATCAAACAATTTGCCTTAAAAGATCAAAAGGGTTGACAATAAAGGGTTTCAAAGCTTGTGCAATTTCCAAGGAATCACAAGAAAATGTTCTTGTACATTAGAAAGAGGAGGCTTGAAAAATTATATATTAAGTTCAATTTTATAAACAATGGGTTATTTAATGAAAAAACAAACTTGGTTATACAACAAGGCATAAGATAATTGAAGTAATTAATTAATTAAGAGTATTTAATTCATTAATCACTAATTAACAAATAAAATTTTAGTGATTTTGTATCTGTATATGATCTCCCAGCAAACAAACGATGCAGAAGCAGTTTCTATCTATCATATACTTTGTGGAGGACTTTTATGTTTGAACCACCACAACAACAATTTGCTATGTCTTCCACCTACTTAAAATGTTAGTAATGTTATGTGCAGTCGACATATTACTAACCTACAAGTAAAACCATCACCATTATAAAGTAAAATAACAAGAAAAATATTAAAATATGATGTAGCCGATTTGTTACAATCTTTAAAACAAACACAAATTGATTTGGCATTTTCTCGTTATCATTCTTACCATCATCAATTTTCAATTTATTTAGAGGTTCAAAAATATTTTCAAGAGCTTCAACAGAACCCGCATGAACTGTAGAACTTGTGTGGCTTCATAGTCTTCACTTGATATAGAGCTTTCTTCACTTGAACTTTGTTGGTCACAAATCTGCCTAAGTACAAGATTTCATCACTTGTGCGCCCTAGACTCGGCCAACATTGAAAGGCCGAGGGAAAAAGAAAATTCCTTCGAACCGATCTCCAGAGAGGGTTGGCTCCCTTACTAAATTCTACACTGTTTGAAGACTAGGGATGCAGGAAAGAAATTGAAAAATAAGCTGAAAGAAAGGGAAATATAGCCACAGGCCGAAGTGTAGAATTTGGGGCAGACTAACAACAAAAATTCCACCAAGTTTTATAATAGCATATAATAAAAGGAAAGCAGCAGAATTTAACTCACACCTTTGTAGAGATAACCCCCGGATCGCATTTCAAAATCTACTCACTACCCAGCAACGTTTGAATTCGGAATGCAGAATTCAAAACTTAACAACAAGAGCATGAGCATAAACATAAATGATTTAAAAAAAAAAAAAGGAAATCACACACATAAGAATGCTTGCAAATTTCAGAAGCCAAGTCTCTTCTATTGATGTAGAGAACTTAGAGATTTTCTTGCAAAATATCTAACCTCCTTTACAATAAGAATTTGATTAGTATTTATAGAGGTTTTTGCCTCTTTCATTAAATACATGTGGAGGCAAAGTGTCGGCCACTCAACCACCAATAGCAACAACTTTCTTCTCGACCACAACAATGAACCAATGAGCAAATGCCAAATAAAATAATTGCTGATTTTATCACATGGCATATCAAGCTTCAACACAAATCATCGGTCCAGTTTCAATCTCTATGGTGGCGCCTTGGAAATGCATGCCCACGAAGTGGTTGATGCCTCAAAAATGAACAATATTGCATTGGAATCAAGAGCACATGCTTAAACTTGGTAGCTTCAGCGATCATATCACCTCACGAAGTATCTTTATCAATATTAATTTTTTTTCAAGGAAGATTTGCACCAAACTTCACCCAAGATTACATCCATAGGAAAAAGTGTTCAATGTGTGAAAACACTTAAAAAAAAAAAACACTTTTCAATGTGGCACACTATAACAAAATTCCAATGTGGCAAAAATGCCAACATTTCTGGTGGCTCACGGGGTATTCAGCTCGCCTGAATGTAATCGATTCTAGGCCTTTATTCATTGGGTACAGAGTTCCCACTTGCAGTTGCATCTGTTGATACTTCTCCTCCTCCTTAAACTTTTTTTTATTGTTTTCACCGCAGCAAGCATCTGTATGAACTGGAGTACTAACAATCTTCTCCTGGGCTTTTGGCTTCTTCCTGTTGTAGCATTGTGGATTGCGATCCTCGACATGATGCACGGTGTACACAGTACCGGAGAGTGAGAATGAATGCTATGTACGGGGACTCCCCGACTTGTTGTCACAAACTCCATCTGCTCTTTCTACTCCCTTGTTGTGATATTGCTCTTTATCTGTCCCAGCGATATCATATGGTTTGTTCCATATCTTCAACCTTTTCTTCTCGACTCTTGCCTTCTTGATCTCGGCCTTTTTTACATTCACCTTCTTGGCCTCTGCAACTTTCCTCCCCATCTTCAGCTTCCTTTGAATATGTAGCAACGAACAACAAACCCTGGAGCAAAAGAGATTCGCAAGACTTTGATATAGGAACCCTGCAAATGCTTTGATTGAAAACAAAAGGATGGGCCTCCTTTTATAAATTTTCATACACATCCGTTGGAAAGCGTTCTAATTTCATGGGCACCGCATGCATTCCAATGATGCTTTTATTTTTTATTTTTTTATTTTTAGGCTTCTTACCACTTCTTGAAATGCGAGAAGTGGTAGTTTTTTTTATTTTTTTATAGAAAGTGTAATGAGTGAGCGGAGTGAGAAATGATAATGAGCGGAATTTACGGATAGTGCAACATGGAGATGGGGGGTGCATGGAAAAAAAAGGAGCGAAAGGATTCAAATGCATGATGTTTTTTCTTATTTTAGTAGCATTGTTTTTTTTTTTTTTTGGAATGGCGAAATGGTTTATTCGGGGGATGGAATGGGAATTTTGGGACCCGAAATAGTGTTTTCGGGGGTCCGAAAAGGCTATTTCGGAAGGATAACGAAGACTGTGGACGGGGAGTGGTGGAAGACATGCATATTGGCGGGTTTGAAAGGGCTTTTTTGGGAACCGAAATAGTGTTTTTGGGGGCCTAAAAAGGGTATTTCGGGGGGAAAAGGAAGAAATTTCGGGCATGCATGAGCACGTTTTTTTTTTTTTATTTTTTAAATAATGGAAGGGGGACGGGATGGGAATTTTGGGACCCGAAATAGTGTTTTCGGGGATCCGAAAAGGGTATTTCAGACGGGAGAAAAACGAGCTCGGGAAGCATGCAAATTTTTTTTTTTGGTTGACTAGTCAAAGGGCGAGAGGGAAGGGTTTTGAGTTTTGGATCCAAAAAGGGCATTTTGGGCATGAAGGAATGGGAGGGACGGAATGAATTTGAAGTCCGAAAAGGGTATTTCGGAGGCCCGAAAAAGGAATTTCGGGTTATGCCTTTTTTTTTTTTAAAAAAGGTTTGGGAGGGAAAATTCAAATTTTGGAATTTGAATTTTGAATGGAGGATGGAGGGAGTGGAGGGAAAAATGAAATTTCTTGCATGGGGGAGGAGGGAAAAAAATGCAGCCAAAATCCAAAAAACAAGGGTTCCAAGGTAAGGCCATGTTATAGAGCGAAAAGCGGGGAAAATGTAAGCCTTTGCTTTTTTTTTTTTTACACCTCCAGAACTTTGGACCCCCTAAACACCTCATCCAACTTGATTTTTTGGTTTTCAAGTTTTTAAAGAACTCCCTAGTTAAGCATAACCTTCCTAGAGTAGTACTCGGATGGGTGACCTCCTGGGAAGTCCTGGGCTCTGCACACTTTTTCATTTTTTTTTTTTGTGTTTTTTTTTTCTCTTCTTTTTCAAATCAAAGCCTGTGATTTGAAATGGACCTTCCCATATTGCCTCGAACTTGTGATGTTTGCCAGGGTCCCAAACTTTGTTGCGGTACGCCTTGAGATAATGTTGCTTGGAGATGCACTTGTTCGTTACTTGATTCACAATCAATTCAGAGTCACCAAAAATCTGCAATTGTTCAATCCCCAATTTTTTTGCCTTCTTCAAACCTAGGCACAACGCTTCATACTCAGTGACATTGTTAGTACAACTCCAGGTCGATCGATATGAATATGTTTTCTGTAGGCCAAAGGGAGAAATAAGAACAATCCTTGCTCTTGCACCATTTTTAAATCTTGCTCCATCAAAATACAACTTCCATAATTGATCGGGCATAGAGTCTTGATCATATTTATTAAGAGGTATCTTTATTTCAACCTCTTCAAGGTTTGTAATGGAGTAACAACCAATTTTAGTTTCCATCATGGCATTAAAATCGAGCATTGAAAACTCATCCTCTAAGTGAAGCTCATCCAGGACTTCATCCATCAAATCAGGATTTTCCAATTCTTTAGTTATCATGTTGATAGAATGTGTGGACTTTTCTTCTTCTTCCATCTTCTCTATATGAAAAGTAGAAGGCTTCTCATTGTAGATCCGGATTCTTCTTCCTTTGAAAGGAATCTCCAAGTGAGAATAATCCAGAGAAAGGTAGCCTCCCAGCTTGGCAGTGAATTCTCTTGACAAACACATACTGAAATATGGTTCCAAATCAACCACAACTACCTCCTGAATTACTGTAATTTGAGGCATACTATGTAGAACAATAGGAATATCCTTGATTACACCCACTGTTTTCATGGGAGTCCCGTCCAACTACAAGACACCAGGGCTACTTCTTGTATACTCCATACCCATGACTTCACAAACTGCCTTTGGCATGATAGTTGTCGTAGCACTAGAATCAATCATGCAGTTGTGCACTATCCAACCCTCCATCTTGAGTGACAAATAAAATGGGGGTGGTCTATTTTTTCTAGTGGTTGAAGTAGTTAATGTTTGAGCAAAAATTGTCTGGGTAGGATTCTTCTCATTATCTTTCATAGACTTCAATGATTCTTGTAACAAATCAACTTGCCCAGGTAATTGTAATGCATCATAGAGACTAACCTTGGTTGGAATCTTCTTCAATTCTTCAACAATATTGTATGTAGATGCACCAGACTCCCTCTTTTCAATAGTGTCTTCACATTTGCTCCGATATTGTTGAGTGGCTTCTACCCTCAGTATTTTAGTCAAATATGGGTACTTGAGCTTTTCTCTGGCTTGTTCCTCTGTTTCAGCTCTTGCTTGTGAAGCTGAGGCTTTTTCTTGCAATCTTTCCTTTGCTCGTGGTGGCAAAAGATCTTTTAATAGAACAGGTGAATCTGGCTTTGGTATTGAAGCAGGAGCTTTCACTTGTACTTGTTTCTTCTCATTTTGCATCTTTGGATCAGTCGGTACCCTTAATGGTTCCATCTCTTTGGATCTATCGTGACTGGCTTCTTCCCAGTTCTGTGAGAACTGAGACTTGTTCTTAGATGGAACCATAAAATTATGATCTACCTCGGTAATCATGTTAACTTGTCCTCTAGAAGAGCTTGCGGCCAATGTTTGTACATAGTTCAAATGAACCATACAAGTCTCCTCACCGTGTGGATCATTACATGTAGAGCACCAATATGTTCTTTCTATGGGGCCAGCTTCCTCATTTGTCAACACAGTTGGTTCTTCTCAGGCACTTTGCTTGTTGAAGCCGCTTGTTCTCTAGTGATCGATGGAGGTTGAAATCTCTGGGTTGGAAATCTCTCTCGGCCTCTTTCTTTCAATAATTGTGATTTTATTTCCCATTGCTCTTATAGCTGAATTAGCATATTTTACCTCTTGTAATAGCGTTGTGTAAGGATCAGGATTTGAGGGCGCAGGAGGTGCCGGTATAGGTAGAGGTGTTGGCGGTGCAGGCAATGCTGGGAATGAAGTGGGAGCTGGTAATTACGGAATGCTTGGTGTAGGAAATTGTGGAATAGTTGGAGCAAGGAGATGGGGAACTGGAATGGGTGCGATCTAAGGCGCACTTGAGCTCCATGACGGAATAGGATACATGGAAGGCATAGGCTGTGAAAATGAACCATTGTTACCTTTGGGGGAAGCCTACCTATGGCAATCAAGTCTGCTTTCGCCTTTTGTGCTTGTTTGAACAACTTTGGGAATGTAGTCACGTTGGACTATCGGATAGCCAAGCCAATGTCTGTGTTAAAATCTGAGATAATAGAATGCAACTTGCTCATGAGTGGGTTGAAGACCTTCAGGAACTCTCTGCCAACTTCTGGTAAATCTGACATTGAAGTCCACTATCTCCTCCTGCGGATGCCTTTGAATTGCATTAAATTGATGCAACAAGGAAAATGGATCGGCTTGTTCATGAAAGTTTTTGATTAACAACTCTCCTAATTGATCCCATGATGCAATAGTGCCTGGTTGCAACGATCGGTACCAATACAACAATTTCCCTCTCAGTGACAACACCAACAATTTTATCATCATGTCTTCGTCCATTATGTCATGGATGGTCGCCAAAGAGGCTACATCTTGAATATGCTCATAAGCAGTTTTACTAGTACCATCATAGGTCGACAAAGCTTTCAAAGCAGCTTGAGGGACTGGATTTTGTGTCTGTAAATTCAAGGCTTTTAAACTATTCCATGTTGAGAACTGCCTTGGTGGAGGATTTTGGGCCATTTGGACTGGTGTGTGTGGTTGAGGAGGTGGAAAACTAGTAGCATTACTAGATGAACTTGAAGGAACAAAAAATACACCAACAATTTGTGAGGATGTTACAGAGGACGTAAGTGGTGGGGAGACCAACTTAGGGTGTCCACTTAATTTTTGGTTGTCAAGTTCAAAAAACTCAATGGGATTTTTAGATTTTTTGGCCTTCGATCTTGTGATCATGAAGTACAACTCTCACTGTCTCCACGTTCGGAGGCTTCTGGGTAGTGTTGAGTCGCCAAATGTTCTAACTATACAACATGAAGGCGAACATTAAACCTCAATACTATTGAAAGTGAAACTTTCAGGGTCCCATCGGGCATGCCAAAAATTGTTGGTCACAAATCTGCCTAAGTACAAGATTTCATCACTTGTGCGCCCTAGACTCGGCCAACATTGAAAGGTCGAGGGAAAAAGAAAATTCCTTCGAACCGATCTCCAGAGAGGGCTGGCTCCCTTACTAAATTCTACATTGTTTGAAGACTAGGGATGTAGGAAAGAAATTGAAAAATAACTGAAAGAAAGGGAAATATAGCCACAGGCCGAAGTGTAGAATTTGGGGCAGACTAACAACAAAAATTCCACCAAGTTTTATAATAGCATATAATAAAAGGAAAGTAGCAGAATTTAACTCACACCTTTGTAGAGATAACCCCTAGATCGTATTTCAAAATCTACTCACTAACCAACAACGTTTGAATTCAGAATGCAGAATTCAAAACTTAACAGCAAGAGCATGAGCATAAACAAAAATGATTTTAAAAAAAGAAGGAAATCACACACATAAGAATGCTTGCAAATTTTAGAAGCCAAGTCTCTTCTATTGATGCAGAGAACTTAGAGAGTTTTCTTGCAAAATATCTAACCTCTCTTTACAATAAGAATTTGATTAGTATTTATAGAGGTTTTTGCCTCTTTCATTAAATACATGTGGAGGCAAAGTGTTGGCCACTCAGCCACCAATAGCAACAACTTTCTTCTCGACCACAACAATGAACCAATGAGCAAATGCCAAATAAAATAACTGCTGATTTTATCACATGGCATATCAAGCTTCAGCACAAATCATCGGTCCAGTTTCAATCTCTATGGTGGCGCCTTGGAAATGCATGCCCACGAAGTGGTTGATGCCTCGAAAATGAACAATATTGCATTGGAATCAAGAGCACATGCTTAAACTTGGTAGCTTCAGCGATCATATCACCTCACGAAGTATCTTTATCAATATTAATCTTTTTTCAAGGAAGATTTGCACCAAACTTCACCCAAAATTACATCCATAGGAAAAAGTGTTCAATGTGTGAAAACACTTAAAAAAGAAAAAACACTTTTCAATGTGGCACACTACAACAAAATTCCAATGTGGCAAAAATGCCAACAAACTCAAAGTTAGCTGAAATATGAATAAAGAAAGATAAATGATTAGAAATCTTGTGATTAGTAAAAAGCACAATATGTACATGATATCAAGATATACGCAAGTTAGGAAACAGAGGCTAACTTATTACAAATGAAACAAAAAACTAATGATGTATTAAAGCACAAAAAATTGCTATTTCATATTCAAAAGTAATCTATTGCCTATGAATACTTCGAGTTTCCATTGTTAACAACGTTGATAGCAAAAAGCATCCTACTCACAACCCAAAGGGATTGGGGTAATCAATGGGGAGAGAAAAGTATGGAGTATCACACTATAAGCCTGGGTTCTAATATCATGGGTGAACCTTGACATTTAAATAAAATGGCATGAAATCAAGTGGTTAAAAACTTGGGCCACCAAAGTGGAGATCCAGGTTCCAATATTACCCCGAAGTATATGCATAATAGCCAATAGGGTTTGTCGCAATGCCACTATGTGGTTTGTAAAAGTAATGTGATAATGCCATCATGTTGTAATAAGGGTGAGGCTCATTTCAATCCCATATAACCAATTAAAAAAACATCTTACTCACCTTTCCTATTCTATTTAAAATTAATATATTATGTACAAATTCTATGAACAAGGACACAAAGAAGGGAAAGGTACAATTAATATCTTATGTACAAATTGTATGAACAAGGACACAAAGAAGGAAAAGGTACAATTAATATCTTATGTACAAATTGTATGAACAAGGACACAAAGAAGGGAAAGGTCATCCACTTGTTCAAGGTGAAAACTACATATTTTGCAGGAACCTTTTTGAATACTTGCAATGCATCAACCTTTTGGTTCGTAAAATTCATTTTCCAAAAACCATATGTAGAAAACAAAATGTTTTTAGCTCCTTGCAATTCACTTTGAATTTTTCCAAATTTAATAATTTTATATTTTGTTATTCAGAACTCAAAAGAGTTCAGCCCTTAAATTTACAATTTGAATAAAGAAACATTTACCACAATTTTGAGCTCAGAGCTTCAAGATATAACCTAGGGTTTAAGGAAAATGACAAAGTTGATAGTTGAAAACTCTAGAAAATGAAATAAACATAGCCATATTTAAAAAGGGTTCCCCAACAAAAACAATTATGACTGGATAAAAGCAAAAGTGCTACATGCAAGGCTTCTAGGCCAAATTTTACTAATCGTAAAAATATTTTAAACTTGCAGAAAAATAGAAATAATTTAATATAAGAAATGTTCTTAAAACTAGGCTTTACCGTAAACTCATAAAAATACAAATTTCCACAGGATTTTTTAGCACTTCAAAATAAAATCACTACCTTGGAGAGAAAAATTTGGTAGATTTAAGGACACTCTACAATTGTAACTTTTACAAGATTTTTTTTGGATTAAGTGATTAATTTGTGTATGCGAAGATTTCATTATAACTGAAAGATAATAAAGTACTTCCATTAAAGGAACTCGTGGTTGAATAGTTCCAACAACTTTCAAAATGAGAAACACAAAAAATGTCTCACAATATATTGCATTCAATTATTTTAGAGGTCTTCGATATTTACAACTCAAATTTCTAAAATTTGAAAATCTCATGATTTATTCAACAAGCCAAAAATAACTTTTTCAAAATGAAACCTATTAGGTAATCAACAAAATTCATACCATCATTAGACTTTCCAAAAAAAGTCATAACCTAAAATCTTTGAATAATATTACAAATGTTTTCAAATCTCAAAGATAAAATCAAAGCTCACAATTCATCAAAATGAATGGTGGATTTCTATGGTTTCTCCGCTATTGCTTTTGTCTTGACTTTTTTAGCTTCAAACCTTCTCTCTCCAGGTACATTCTTGGGTAGCCAGCTAGTTTGGTTGTTGATCTCATGTATGTTGGGCACATAGATATTTTGAACCTTAGGTTTGGGTATTTCCATCATCTTCCATGTTGGTTCAACAAACTAAATTGTAGATATTACATCTTGAGGCATTGTATTGACATTATTGACGCTTTTCACAATTGTATGCATATGATCCAACTCATAACTATGAAAGCTAAGGAGTTCTTGTTCCAAATATTGCTTTATTTCCTTGATTTTTTCCTAAAGCTCTGACACATCCATTCCACAAGTGGTTAAGAAACATTCTAGTGCTTTCCTTGTAGTTACAATTGTGAATAAACTTATTCTCAGAATTTGAAGTTTTTTGTTAGCACTTATCTTTTGTTTTCAAGTACTAATCTTAACCAGACTAGTTTGCTCATTGTTCCATTATAATCTAGTCCTTTTTTTTCCCTTCTTCTCAACTAATTAATGATATTTTTCTAAGTTCTTTTATCTCATCTTTGTATTGTCCTTTCTTTTGAGAATACCCACTTTTTGATGTTTCAATGTCCAACTTAAGTTGGACTATTTGTTGCAAACATCCTAATGCCTCTTTTCCATATTCAAAACTATTTTTCTTTAGACCTTTCACAAATTCCATTAAGGACTTCCCTAAAATAGCAATGTTTCCAACTTATACATAATCAATATCTTATTTTATCAAAGTGGGCATAGATCTTGCTTTTGACTTTGTTGCTAATTTTGTAGCTTGTGAGGTCTCAGTGGTAACAACCTCTACTTTTCCTCCAATTCCTAGCTTGTGCTTCACTTTTGTCTAATGTTCGTTGTTGTGCTTCCCCTTCCTTGGAAGCTTCTCTAGTTCTTTGGGCAGAGATAAAATTTCTAACAAAAGCACTTAGATACTTAAGTTATTTTTCCAATATCAAGTTTCTTTGCTCAAGTTCTTGGATTGTATCCTCTATAATGTCAAAGTTGGCTTGAAGGATCCCAACAACTCCATGTCACTCCATGGGAGGAAGCATAGTGGTTGTGATTTTGGTACTCTTCCCTTTTTAGCTTCTTTCCTTTGGGAGTTCCTTCTTTAGGTTCACCACTTCCGATGATGACTCTCTTGTGAAAAGAGTCATGCTTGACATCAGATCTCACACTTTTCATATTTTTCTATGCAGTCTCATCGGTAAATAGGACAACAACATCAACAATTTGTCTTTCTTTTTTCTCTCATTTTCTCTCCCTTTTCATATGAGAGTTGTTTCAAATCCATGATCTATGCTAAGAAATTGTCTATGTTCGAACCCATAGGCTTCTCAACAAAAGCCTTAATTTTTTAACCTTCTTCTACTGAGTTAATTGTATTTCTTCAATTCTTGGTGTGTCCTGCTAATGTGAAGGTACCTCTTTCAGTTGAGGTGTCTTTTGTTGAGCTGAGAGTACCTTTTTATAAGGAACGCCTTGCTGCTTGTTCTTATCTTTGGTGGTCTCCATTGCCTGCTCATATTTCTTAACTTTTTTTTCTAGAAGGATGGGTAAAGTTGAAGGCTTTCTTTTCTTTCCATTATCATCATCTTATCTATAAGGTGGTTCTAGTGCACCTATCACCTGCTAGTTAGATGGTGGCTTGTCCTTTCCTGCTTCCTTGGAAGCAAAGCACCAAGATTTTTCTTGGCAAGACAAGAAAGGAGAAGATTTTTACTTTCAGATTGCCTAGTGCCTTTCCCTACAATGTATAAATGTTTTTGTGATAAAGGTGAGGGTTTGAAAACCTTCACTATAATAGTTTGAAAAAGTAACAAAAGATATGAGTCCTAAGAAGCCTTCTATTATTGGTTGATATCCACTTAATTACCTTTCATCCTTAGCTTCTCGTTCTTTTGTTGCCACCCTTTCTCTCTTCTATTTTTCCAAACTCAATCTCTTCTTTTCCTTCTCCTATTTCCTCAAACACTAGAGGTTTTTGATCATCCTAATGGACTCAATCATGGAATACAAAAAATCCTAAATTAATCATAATAACTCCTTCCTCATCTTCACAATTTGTCCATGCATCATTGTGGGTAAGATATGGCCAAATGCAATATCCAATATCCACCTTGTATCTATACATGCTTTGGAGGACTTGCCTCTTATCATAATTGTAACTTCTCCAAGCTAGCTTGAACTCATCTCTCTAAACTTTTGCAACAAAAATATGTCTTTTGAATTTACATATATAATTTTCAGTATTAAAAGAAACTAATGGGTTGGATTACATGCTTTCTTGCACACTTGCCAATAAATCTCATGAATTCCATCAATAAAAAATATGTAGCCTTGAGTCTTTAATGAAGGTTTTGATATATGCATGAAATGACTAGTCAATGTACTAGTCAACCTTGGAGAGGATAGTCTTCATAGGTTTCTTTGAAATCCTATAATATGATTTTCTTGTCAGCCTGTACATTAATGGCTTGATGAAATTGTTGCTTCACATCAATGTAGTTTTTGAACCATTCTTTTGCATAGAAACTAGGAAAATATTTGAAAGTATAATTTTTTTCTCCTTACCTTAGTGAGTTGATTGCAAATTTACTCACTGATTAGGTGTGACCAATCTATCTTCATTTTCTTAACAAGCATCAGGTAGAAGAATCCAAACATCTAGGGTTGAAATTTACATAAAATATTTTTGCATCCATGTTTGATAAGCACACAACTATGGCACTTATGGAGGGTGAAGAGATTTTTATAACTTACATCATTTTCAAATATCACCCAGTTTTCGATAGACTACTACTTGACTAATCACCTCATTATTTCACTCTATATTTGTAGTCAAGAGTAATAAGCACACATTACAAGCTACAACTATCCAAAATATTAATGATAGATCTATGTGCCCTTGTTTGCATACAAGAGTGACTAAGCTATCTTAACCAAATATGCTTGGCTCCTTACCTCAAGGAATCTATCACTCTTTGGCATTAATTATTACAATAGAAACAAACTACTACTAGACTAATCACCTCGATCTTTCACCCTATCTATGCAATCAAGAGTAATAAGCACCCATTATAAGCTATAACTATCCAAAATGTTAATGATAAATCTACGTACCCTTGTCTGCATATAAGAGTGGCTACTAGCACTTCAATTATTTGTCCTTGCTTGTGAAAGGACAAGACTATACTTACTTGACATCATGTTTTAGCCACCCCTCCCATACCAAGGAGTTGTACATAGTTCCTTGCTTACTAGTTTCTTGTGTTATTCTCTTGGTTCCACAACCATGGATGCTAGAAGAGTATTGAGGGGTCAGACTCCATGTACTCCTAAGATTATCCAACCAAACCCTCTTAGTCATAGTCATTAGATCATGTGTTGACCCCTTTCAATTAACTAGTGACAACAATTGTGCTTCTACTTTACATCCCACCATAGATTAATGTTGGCGCTTGGATCCAATGGAATTCCTTTCTATATTTGTTGTACCTCAACCTAGATCTCTCTTAATCATTACTTTTAGCATGTTAGGGTTTATCTATTTTGGGTAACCCTCGAGGCTACAATTTTATCCTTGAAACCACTTTTATGGAGAGTGAGGAGTGCTTTATAACTTACATCATCTTAAAATATCACCTAGTTCTTAGCAATGTACTCAATTCTCTCTTTCTTGCCCATTCAGCCATACTCATCTCTCAAATGAAGACTGCTAAGGTTGATGAAGAAGGTATTCTGAAAAGAGATGTAATCTGGTTGGCCAAAGAATGACTAATTTATTCCCCTCAAAATCTATTCTCTCTCCAATATATTTGTTGAAATGTTTTGCATAATCCAAGACCAATCTTGGGCACGTGAAAGAAAGCTTAAACATAGCAGTCTTCAGCATCTCTGATTTGCTTGTTGGTTTGGAAAACAATCATTTCAAAGAACAACATGCAAATATTTTAATAAACTATTTTTCTCTATAGATATGAAAATATGGGTAGCTATGAAATAAAAAGAAAAATCATGGTATTTTGTAAATGCCCTTAACTCTAAAGGTTCAACCTAAAACCTAAAATAACATCATAATTGTAAAAGAAATTGGGTTTAGGAAAAAGAAACATGCCTGGTAAAATGACATGTAACATAATACAACTAGTCATCTTAAAAATAAAAGGTTGCAAAAATGATTGGCAAAAAGGGTGCATGCATTTTCTCGATCTTAAGATTGTAATTGACCAAGTATTATTGCTTGACAAGAAAAGTTGGGAATTACAAATAACAGTTTTAAAAAATAACAAGTAAACCGATTTAAAACATGATTGTTTAATTTTCATACACGAGGCAACTTTCTTGAAAATTTGACCATGCCATGCATTATTAGAAATATTGAGTTGATGTCAAAGGCAGAAATATATTCAAGAATGAAATATTGATGTCAAAGGCAGAAATATCTTCAAGAATGAAATGTTGATGTCAAAGGCAGAAATATCTTCAAGTATGAAATGTGTTGTCATTAATGTTCAAAGCAGATATCTTCAAAGGTGATTTTATATGCTTTAATATTTAAATAAAATATTTAACTATTAAAGAAGGAGGTTTATATTTAAATCAAAGGATTTAAATATAATTTAAATATATAAAAGTTTAAATAAAGTGGAAGGTTTATATTTTTAAAAGGTTAAAAATTAAATCTGCATGGGCTAACCTCCTTGAGTGCACCATACAAAAGAAAGTTTGAAAATTCAAATATTCAAGATAATGGGTCGACTTCCTTGGACACGAAAGACAAATGCATATTAATAAGGCCATTAATTCACTTTGGCAAGTAGGATGCAATTGGATTATCCTTCGGATGAGAGAGTGCAACGAGTAGAAGACGGAGGAGGAGAGGAGCGCAAATTTGGCAGTTTTGCGAATAAAGACACTTTGCTAAGAAAAAATGTGGCAGATTCGAGGAAGACATTGTCATTTATGCATAAAGCATGGAAGGCAACGATTGGAGGTGAGACATATCTCTGATGTTCGATTCACAACGTGGTAAGAGAAGAGCACAATAGATATTGGTGAAGGTCATTCGGGTCCACCTTAGTGAAGAAGAAGAACATCACACATACTCCAGCAAATCACAGGTTTCTAATCTACAAGTCAAGACATTCAAAGGTTGTTGTTGGCCGTTGAAGAAGCTAGGGTAAAACGAGCTATTATTTTCTTGTTCATGAAAAAATAATGTGCATAAAGCTTTGATTTAAAGAAGTAATGTCTCGATGAAAATATTAGAAGATGTCCCTATTTTAGGTTATCAAAAACATTGAACGGAGTGGGAAATAACCCTAAAATGCACATAATTGGCTTGAAAGCTAGCCAAGTGAAGACATATTATCACGAGCACCAAGGATGCATATCGACGCAAATATTTTCTCAAGCCTCAATTAGGTAAATAAGGCTCAATTCATCTACGCACATGGGATACAAGCGCAAGAATATTTTAGTGTAGGAGACGTTTCATCAGCGAGTCCAAATTGGATTCATGGATCTCTAAAATGCTTGGTATTTGGTGATAATTGTTGATAGTGTGGACGAATCACTTGGCACAAATAGAAAACATGAAATGTGAAAGAAAATTGAGGTACACCTAGGAAAACTTGCAGAAGCCAGTTCAAAGTGATGATTAGCAAATAAGGTAAATGACATCGTTGTTGCTCTATCCTTTTTGTTGAAGATAAGATTGGAAAATTGTGAGTATGGGAGAACGACTTCGTGATAGTGATAAAGCACTCACCTTAATTATAGAAAGCAATGGATGGTCAAGGGAGAAATAAAGCAAGTTGTGAGTGATTGACTCAGCGAACTAAAGGTGGTTATCTTCATCAAAGAAAATATATAGTTGAACGTTGGTAGAAAACAAATTGATCAGATTGGAACCCAAGAATAGTTAGAAGTTAGAGTTAACATTGGAGCAAAGAAAATATTTTTCAATGAAGGCAAAGAGCAAATTAAGGTTTTGGAGCAGATTTGAGCAGGTTTTGTAAGCAGGTTTTGAAGCAAATTTGAGCAGATTTTGTAAGCAGGTTTTGGAGTATATTTGAGAAGGTTTTGTGAGCAAGAGGATTGGTGTCCACAAACTTGAGCAAGGGGATTGGTGTCTCCTATGGATTTATGTCCACGAACTTGATCAAGGATATTGGTGTCTCCTGTGGATTGGTGTCCATGAAATTGAGCAAGGGGATTGGTGTCTCCTGTGAATTGGTGCCCACGAAATTTATTGAAGAAATTTATAAGCAATATTTTATCATGGTTTTCTCTCGAGAGGGTGTTTCCACGTAAAATCTTTGTCTCTAATGTGTATGGTGATTTGTGCATTGTTTCATTATTGCATTGATATTATTTGAGATTATTACTTTGGAAAGAAAAGAGAAAAGTTTTATTTTTATACTGTTCACCCTCCCTCTCAGTATAAGCTTGTGTTCTTCATAACAAGAGAGAAATTTTTTATCTTATACTGTTCACCCCCTCTCAGTATAAGCTTGTGTTCACCAAGTATTATTGCTTGACAAGAAAATTTGAGAATTACAAATAGTAGTTTAAAAAATAACAAGTAAACCGATTTAAAACAAGATTGTTTAATTTTCATACACGAGGCAACTTTCTTGAAACTTTTACCATGCCATGCATGAGACGACTGAAAACTGATTTGCCTAACAAGAAATTCTCATGGATATTTTTTGTACAACATGCTCAAATAAAATAAATAGTTGCTCTCAAATATTGACTTGAAATAAAGTTTCTAGCTATGGCTACCACTATGGAATGCGAGAGTAAGAACTTAAATACAAATGCATGAATTGGCAACATGTTAATTGAACATCTCATGCCCGAAGAAAACTTATAAATAGTAGGATACAATTTATAGACATTTAATAAGGTATTGATGTTTCATAACTTGGTTTGCTAGAGTTTCACACTTTCAAACCTGTAAAGGGTAAGAAAAACCAATATATAGGATATGGATTTTAGAATTCAAGGAACGTACCTTTAAAGATTAATGTTTGCATTCACAATCCTACAAAGGATTAAACAATGAATATAACTTTATTTTTATTTTTTAAATGGAAAATGAATTTAAGATTCTCTACAAAGATAGTTTAGGGATTATTCTAAAATAGTTTTTTTCTTTTTCATAAGAATAAAAATTACCACCATCTTAGTGTCTTGTGGATAAAATTTTCATAAGCACAACTTGCCATGTTGGTCTCAAAGATCTCAACTATGTCTATGACAATATGGGAGGCATAAGCTTACACTTCATCCATAAACATAGAATTCATTGATGGTTGTTGCTTTTGGCATTTTTTCTAGCACCTACTATTGTTATGAATAAAAGAGAGCAAAAGGAATTAGGAAATCATGCTAAGTAAGCTCTTGGAAACTTATCTAATAAGAAGGAATCACAAGGATCAATATTAGAATTGAAGGGGGAAGAGAAAATATAATCTTAGAAGCGATCAATTTGAGATATTGCAGATAAAATTCCAAGTGTTAGGGACACTTGTGACGACATGCAGAAGGAGCAAAATGCATGGTATGACAAGAAGATTTCTCTAAAATTTTAAAGCTAGGATGAATTTCATAGGTTTGCATTCCTGTTGCAAACATTTTAAACTATAGACTACCCTATCTGAATAAGGAGATATAGGACATCTTAGAATGACAAATATAAAAGAATTCACAATGCTTTTGTAGTATGAGTTTTTCCATGTCCACAATCCATAAAAGAGAATTCTCCAACTTTTATTTTGTACAGGCATGCAGGATAAGGGATCTTTAAGAACGAGTAAAAAATGTAAAATGTAACCATTTTTCATGCAAAATATAAAATTTTAATTAAATTAAATTAAATAACAAAATATATGTCCTAATGTTTACAAGTCATTGGCCTCCAAGTGCAAGTAAGAACATTTCATAGGTATGCTGGTCACAGATGAAAATCTATCGTAGGTCCACTAGTCATGGCTGAAGTTGGGGGGGGGGGGGGGGGGGGGGGGGGGGGGGGGGGGGTAACCCCCCCCCCGAGGAAAAAGGGGGGGGAGAGAGAGAGGGGGGGGAAAAAAAACCCTTAGGTTTGGAAACAGTTTTCCAACAACCAAAATGCATTTGGATCACCATTAAATTAACATTTGTAGCTACAATTTGACAAAATCAATGGACATCTCCCTAAATAACAAATCACCTTCAGTAAAATAAATTCAAGATTATTTCCAACCTATTAATTCCTTGATAATTTTTTTTTTTTTGGAGTCATACTCATTTTAAATTGAACTAAACCGAACCAGTTCCAACTTTGGGTGCATGTTTCGATAACCCTTGTAATTATGAAAATAACTAGTTAGATCAAATGGCATTGGCTCAAACATTTAAAATTTTCAGCTTTCAAGAGGGAGATTCAAGTTTGAATATTGCAAAACGATACTTGCAAAATAGCCAAGTTGTAATACCTCTACGTGTTCATGATATAATACAGATGTGACCCATTTCAATCCCATATAATAGATTAAAAATAATAAGTTAAAAATACAACCTTAGTCAGTTTTGGCACTGGTAGATTTTCATTCAATGTTGGCCAGTATGAACTACGTTCATTACACATCTGAGAACAAAGAGCATTGGTTAACTAAAAGAGCATAAAAATAAACACAATAGATGCAGTATACTAAGAATGGCCTCCGATCTACCTTCTAATTTACATTAATATGCTGAAGTTGCATCCACACCATTTGAAATAAAATGAAAAATTCACACAAAAAATTATCGTTTGTATTAACGCCATGATGATTCAAATGGAGAAATATCAATAGAGCTTCTAATTGGCTTTTTTGTAAGCAAAGTTTCTACACAAGTTGCAAAAGAATCTTCCACTGATTTGAGAATGTAACCACCTTCTAAAGTTAACACAATCTTACCACCAACAAACTCCATCAACTGCAAGACCACAAAATATGTCATAGGATAATCATGAACTTCATACTAATATTTTTATTTGTGCATGCATGTGTTAAATGGGGAGTGCAAACGTGTGTGTATGAGCATGTGTCTACATATAACTAGCTATGAAGCATAAATAACATAGTAATATCTATGCCAAATGATGCAAGAGAGCCACAAGGATATTGCAAATAGACATTAAAAATTTTAAACCAACATAAATTTTATAAATAAACTTTAATTTTAGTTAATAAGTCGATTGCACAAACTAAATAGAGAGCACCTCGTTATCTGTAGTAAGGACCACGAAAAGAGGAATTAAGACCAGGAAGAGGAATAGAAGGTCAACTGAGCCATTAGAAAAGAAACTTTGAGGTATGAATATCCATGAAGATATGCCAAGGGTATCCTAGCCATTAACACTCGTAATGTTTGAGGGGAGGGAAAATTAAGCAGGTTGGCATATGTCTCTAGATGAAAATATTAACACCATACATTGTATAGTCCAGGCACAAGGTCTCTTCTGAGACAGAAAGTCCAATCTACAAAAATATTTTCAAGATGAAACCCTTGATATAGCACTTAGTGTCAATGGTTTTCTATCTACACTTAATACACTTGCTTCATTGAACAAATAAGACCATACCTCTTTGGTATTTATAACAACCATTTGATTGCATAAACATGTCATGGATGTCAATATAAAGACAAATTGGTCCCCCTCTAAGAGCATAATTGAGCCCCATCTTGGGACAAGTGACATTATCACAATTGGGCCACTTCTCAAGACATGAACTACAATAGTACTACATGCCCTTTTCAACCAGTGGAGACAATAATTTCATTCATGACTAGTACAACAATATTTATGATACCATCTTGTACTCATAATTGCAATCCATCCTCATTTTGCAAGTACAATAGTATATGCTTGTTAATATATGTAATAGAGTTTAAACTGGTCAAAATATTTAGCATTTCTTAATAAATACTTAGTCAACAATCATCATATTGGCAAAATGTTACAACCAATGCAAAAAAATTGTACAGTCAAATCATCAATCCAACTGGTAAGATGGTCACCTCAATAACCTCAAATAATGGTCTTTTAGGGTTAAGAAAGTAAATTTAACACTCAGAGGATAGTCAAAGTAGGTTTGTATATCAACACATCAAGTCTAACTGGACAATGTTAATAATGATATTAATTATAAAAATAATCCTTGATATCTCCACTTTCAACCTCTTCAGTGAGAACAAATGAAATGGGCAAGTAAGTGATGAATGATGCATTTACAAAGATTAATTAACAATATCATTAGACAATTGGAATTTGATGTGCTTAAATTTAAAATGCTAAACCAATTGAACATAGACTGCATACGTTTAAAATGCTAAACCAATCGACCATAGATTGCAATTTATGGTAGTTGATGACAAAAGAGAAATACAAGTATTCATACTCAAAATTTTGTAAATTTCATATCAAATAAGAAAATCATGTTATAATGATGTCTTTTGTTGGTGTTTGATGATGTCATCCTAATTCATAGGGGCACATTTTTATGTTCAATCAAGTACCCATTTAAGGGTATAGCAAAAGTGAATGGATAGAACTAACCCCAAAATCATAGGAAAAAGTGGAGTGGAGAAAAAAAATTAAATAAAAAAATATGTAATAAAGGGAAAAAAGTCACAAATTAACCTATATTCAATAGTATTTGAAAGAGCATGAGCTCAAATGGTTAAATTTCTCAATTTTCAAGGAGACAATGTTCAAATCTTGTCAAGTGCAAAACATGCATTGCCAAGTCGTTGTAATAACACTATGTGGGGACCCATTTCAATCCTATATAACCAATAAAAAATAAAAAAATAATATTTGAATTTCACTCAATTAGTTTGGGGTAAAATAATGAGGAGCAAGGAGTTTCACATTGCAATCCAAGGTTCCAATCCCATGGGTGAATCTTAACATTTTTCCAAGGCACTTTGGAACAATGGTAATAGGATGCAATCATATGCACAATTCAAATTCAAATCCCCACAATTTCATGGACACTCCCATGATAATATGATTTGTTGTGGTACTATGAAATGGTTTGTTGAAATGATGTGATACAAGTAGGTCCATTTTAATCGCTTATAACCTATCCAAATTTAAGTGGGAAAAAAGTAATTAAATTTGAATTAATCATTTATTTCCTTCCTACTAATTCTACATAAAATATTTTTTAATACATTTTTTCCCATTTTCTTCGAGTGATATTTTTCATTCTTGTTAAACCCCAATGAAGCACATGCAAGGGACATCTTCATCTCCAAGGGGATTTGTAACCCAGGTACAAAGTGTAGGTGTTATGTTCCAATGTTAACTATGGGTCCTAAGTAAATTATTCATGATTTTTCCCCTTTTGTATGATTTTTTCGCACACCCAAAAACAACCTCAAAAGCCCAACTTTAAATAATTGCAACTCTATCAATACTTATCAGAATTTATCAAATGAGTAGTTATTTTTGTAGTAATCAAAATAATCTACATGGTGCTACAAAAACATTATGAAAATGACTGCTAAAATATTTAATACGATTTTTTTCTTTTGAAAAAAAATTGCATAGCCAAAAAACAACATAAATAACCCAACTTCAAACAACTATAACTTCCTCAATACTTATTAGAATTTAACAAATGAGCAATTATTTTTGTAGTACTCAAAATGGTCTACATGTTGTAACACAAATATTATTAAAGTGATTACGAACATAATTATCTCTGTAGACACCAAATTCTAGCCACTTATCCACCATCACCCTTTACCGCAATTAAATTGGCCATTCCATGCCTTTCTCGCCATCCAATAGCCCACTTTAGTCCTTTCCCATCATTTTTTGATCTCCATTTAACCCATTTATATTTATTTTATATTATTTATATTTAAATATAATATTTTAGATTATATTTTAATATATTTATTATAAAATAGGCCAAATCAACCTCAACCATCCGATCTAACCTAATCTCAGCCATCCATCTTCCTTAATCCATGTCACACTTAAATTTTAATATCAGCCCTTGGATTTGCTTTTATCCTAGCCACATGATTTGGTAAAACCCTAAAGTAAACCCTAGGCTTGGTAATAAATAGGAGCATTCTCAATGCTCAACTCTTGGAAAATCTTGGAAAGCTTGAACGTTGGAGCTCTAATTTGCTTGTGAGATCTAACCTTGCTGAGAGATATTTTCTTGTGAGTAGGTTGTGCCCTAGCTTATCCTTCCCCAAAACCTTATCTTGCCCTAGATTTTTTTGATTCTAGCCCCCTTCACATCCTATTTTTGCTATCGCTATTGTCGTCCATCTGCTAAGCCCTTCACATCCCATTGATCTACTTTTGCAGATTTAACCCTAATATGCAGGCACATTCGAGTGTCTGTCGCATCCCATAGGCGTAGTCACATGCCTACCGCATTTCGTAGACATAGCCCAACACTTGTTGTTCCTTCAACCACACACCAAAATATGCCACATAAGATCACCAAGTGCCACCAGGGCACCCTATCATCAAATCTGCAATGGAGCAACAAAACAAGAAAGTATTTTTGTACATTTATTTATTGTTATTTGGATTTTGCATACTAGTTTACTCAGATCTAGGGTTTTAGTTAGCATTTCCTGAGGGTTCACACTTTGGAACCCTCATTTTGTTTACTAATGACTTTATGTTTGTCATATGTGTAGGATTAGGTAGCATCAATCAAGGATTGTTGAGTAGCTACTGAAGCTAGAGTGGCCCAATTACGGATAACCAGAAGCCCACTCACCCTGTTGGAAGCAAGATACATTGGAGACACTACCTGTTGTTGTAACTAGGGTTTCAAAGAACCCTAGAACCTGTATTTATTGTATCAAAATAATTTCGTTGAATGGATCAATTGTAACAAAAGGAGTTTCTCAGCTCCCCCCATTTATTGAATAAAATCATATTTTTTGCAATCTCTTGTTCATATGATTTATTTATTTCTATATTGCTTTAGTGTCGTATTTTTGCTTCACAATCCCCTACAAAATGTGATGTTTTTTCTTGAAAAAATGTACCCTAGCTTTGCAAAAACAACCCCATTTTTCTCGAATCACTGCTCTGATACCAAATGTTATGAACCTCTATTCTCATTAACAATAAATTATTCACCAATATGTAAAAATATACAACATGCATCCACAAACAAATTAAACAATAGCAATCCACACAATAAAATAGAGATTGATAATATCCTTGAGGTAGGTCAACACTATACAATGCTCCTTGTTAGAAGGGAGCCACTCCACAAGATCTCTAGCTCCATGAGCCAAAAAATCTACAAAGAATACTTGATATGTGACCCCTTTACAATGGGGTTACATCTCTCTTTATACAAGAATTTGATGGTTCACCTTCCACGAGTTACAAAGTACCTAATATGACGATATTCCCTAACGGTTACATATACAATTCTATGAGATTATTCTTCTACCTATTGACATGTTACCTTCTTTAATAACTAATTGTTACATAAGTAACATTTATATTATACATTAACCATTAATTCATTTATGGTCCATACCAATATATAATACAATATTATATTAGTAAGTACCTATTTTGCATACCTAACAGTCTTCCCATGCATTTCACTTTGGATCAAGAAATGACTTAGATATGATGTAGATTACAAGAGTGTTGATTAGTGGGTACATCAAGAAAATTAAGGATGGCCATCACAAAGAGTTGGAGGAGATCATAAGCTTGCACTTTAGTGGTAAATTTAAGAGTAACAAGGTTGATACATGACTTTTGTACATGTTAGGTTGCTCGAATTCCATGACTTTGATAACAATAAAAAGGAATTGATTGTGATATTTATCCTTTAGAACAATAGTAACAATATGCTACTCTCACATGGAGCAGATGCTTAGCATCAACACAATGACATTAACATCCTTGATCTCAACTAGGGTAGTAGAGGTTTAACATACTTGAGCATGGACTTGGTACAAATGAGCACCAATATCAACCTCACTTTGCATGCTTAATGTGATGGAGACCATATTTAATCATAATAACTTAGAGACCTATTCTCCCCTTACCTAGTGCTCATCACAGGTATGTCTCTTGATATAGAGAGATGTCCCTAAGACTTTTAAGTGTGTCTTCTCCATTTATACTTCATACCTATCCATTTGAAACCCTAAAGAACCTACTTGATAGACCATGCTTTTGAATTAAGTTGATAAAATAGATTACATTCAACATATGATGATTCTTTTTCCTCTAAATAAAACCACAAGGGTGTTTATAGGACTCTTTGAGAGTCCCTATAGAGGATGTACATGCTCAAGAAATCCACCTTTATATTTAATGGATGCCCACTTGGGGTAACATTTGAATTGAAATTTGTTGTTATTACAAGCCAGCCTTCTGATAACCTATTTTCTACTCATGTAAACTAATTTAATTTTTATATATTTTTTAATTAGTTATATGGTGTCAAAATAGGTTGTAGATAGCTTTAAATATGAAGAAACCCATCAATTATGCATTAATTAATGTAGAGAGTTCATGACACATTTTGATTTGCATTGCACTACCCTAGGGTTCTATATTGTCACCAACATGAATTGGCTAGAAAACCATATGGATACCTTAGACAAGTCTAAGAACCATAAAAAATGCCTAGACAAAAATCATGAGCTACTCTTGATCAAAGGAAATAGTAAACCAATATCATAGAGGTCTATGTCAAAAATGCAACTAAAATAGTGTTTGAGACATCAATAAAAAATGCACACAATTTTTCTTATTCAGGATAAAGATAGCCCTTCAGTGGATGAGCATTTAGTTTTGTAGGAGTTTGCAAATACATTAATTGATGACATACCCCAATTCGACTAGATAAGACTCATAAGAGATTATTTTATCCATTAGTTTCTCCATACAAGATAATTGCACCTAAGTTGTGCGACATGAAAGTGCAATTGTATAAAGTAATTGATAGAGAATTAAGTAGTCCAAGCATTTATCCCCTTGAAGAGTCAATTAATTTGTGAATATTGATTCCCTGAAGTTGTACATCCATTATTTTTAAGTGAAGAAGGGGACAACCAATAACAACTACCCATTGCTAATGACTGACAACTTGTTTGATCAAATGCAAGGTGTCGAAGTGTTCTAAAAGATTGATTAAATGACAGACGTTGATATAATAAAGATAGCCTTTTCAACATAGTACGATCATTAAGAGTTTATTGTGGTAAAATTTGGTTTGATCAACATGCCAAAATTAGAGAAGCATATTTCAGATATACGTAGATAACTCCATGCTTATTCATGGATAGAGAAGCACATAGATCATTTGAGATAGATTTTATAGTGCCTACATGAGTATCAAATTGTATGTGAAGTTGCCCAAGTGTCCCCTCTCTCTACAAGAGGATGTAGGATTTGGGACAAATCATGTAGATTATTTTGTTGTATATCAAGTGAAAAATATTACAACCATAAATTGGTTGAAACCAAAAATATTTTTGAGGTTGCGAGTTCCATGAGTCTTGCAAGATATCACTAAATATTCATACAGTTTGAGGATTTAGCCTTCCAATGGTTGGATAAGTTTTGATGTTAGTCCCTAACTTGGGAGAGTCTAATGACTGTATGAGTTTTGATGTTAGCACCTTTCTTAGTCCTAATCTAGAAGATGACAATCCTCAGAATCACCCTAAGGTAGAAAGGTGAATAAGAATGTGAATAAATTATATGCTAGCAAATGCCATAGAAGTGTAAGGTCTGAGTAGTTTGCATGAACTACTAGATATTGTCACATTAGTATTAGATAGAGGTAATGTAGGTAATATGGAAAGATCATTAGGTCTTCCTCATTGTCCATGGTTGCTTGGCCAAGGGAAACATTTGATTGGCTTCCCTCTTGGTAGTTTGTAGGGAAGGATCTTCCCCTCAACTATCCCTAGGCCACATGATTAGTAGGAAGGCCAACAAAGATATTTTTTCGTTCATGTACAAAAAAACCATAAACGATGTAACCAGTAGGTTGGCCTATTAATACCACCTCTTAGTTATCTTCTAAATCGAAGACACCATAATAGACAATTGAGGAATCAAGGAAGAGTACAAATGGACCTCGTACAACCTAGAGGAAGGAGTAGGTAGTCCCAAGTCAAGGATATCTACCTAGAAGGTGATGGAAGGAATATGCTTGAAAGTGGATTGTTACAAAGGAATAGGTGACAACAAGGACCAAGGAGAAAGAGTTAAAAATGAAGTACCTGATTAGATGCGACAAGTAACAAAACATACATGCATTCTTGAAAGAAGCAACATGATGAACAAAATTCATACCAATGGAGGTTGTACTAGTGAAGGCTATACTAATAAAGGTGGTACTAATGAGTGTATTACTAATTCAAGCCATGCAAATAATCTATACGATGGTACGGTAGGATTAGGTAATGACACAACATGGGAAAAAGATCACCATACAAGTCAAATAGTAAATCAAGCATATGTTCATTGACAACAGGAAGAGAGATCCATTGATAGACTACGTTATCAAAGTGGTATATTCCATCATTGTACAAATTATATAGTTTATTTAGCTACAAAAAGGCACGTTTCAATTTTGAAAAAATAAAAAATAAGAATAGAAAAAGAGAAAAGAGAACAAGAAAAAAATATAAAAGCATATGAAGTAGTTACATCAAAGGTGGTGAGGTGGCGGCTAGAAAAATAGTTGTATGGGCGACAACTACCTCCAATCAATCTTATAAATAAATGCATATAGGGAGGCCTAAGACATTCATTTGTGCTCAACATATGTATGAAATGGAGGACGTATTACATCAAGGGTGAAAGATAGAGCAACAAGTTGTAGAGAAGTGTATAGTATGCAAATATTGCAGGAGTTATTGGTAGCAGGAGGAGCCACTAACGAAGGAATATGCAATTGCCATTGATGAAAGAAGTAAATAAGAATGAATCCTTGAAAAATTACTATATAAGAGGTAAAAATTAAAATTTTTTTTTTAAAATATGTACAAATGGGGGAGGGAGGGAAAAAATTTTTAGTTGCAAGCAAGAGAATAGTTATATATATAATCAAAAAAATGGATATTATACTATAAAAAAATATAAGGAAGGTTTTATTACGAGTGGTACGTGGAAGTTGTTGAGTGACTACATGAGAAAACTAGTTGGGTGTTATTTAAGTCCATTATAGATGGTAACCTTTAGGAAGTGTCTCCTTTATACTAGGGAGAATATCTATCTTGAATTCATACTCTAAAAATTTAATGAACTAAAACATCTTAGTTGTTTGAATTGTTTTACCAATCTCATAGAAGTGGGCACGATGTTAGTATGGTGTAAGAACAATCTCTTTTTTAAAACACTTCAAATATGTAGGAACACCACCACATATTGCAACATAAATGGTGTTATTATTGAAATGGACATATTGCTAGTGATAAGCCCTTATTTTGATAGAAGTGCATCCCACTCTTAGGTGGAGAGGTTGCAATGGTAAAATTCAAGGAGGAAAATATCTAATGTGAAATTAACAAAATGTAAATATAAATAAATAAAAATTACTTTCATATAAAAAAGCATGTTCTCAACTTGTATGCCAAAAGCTTCTAAAATCAGAAAGTCTACATCAAAAATTGAATGACGAGTACAAAAATATTTTAATAAATGGCATGTGTAAAGTTCATCTTGTTAGCTTTTGAAGCTTATTACTTAAGATTAATTAACCAGAATATATGAAATAAACTAAAAAAATGATATATATGATAATGACAATCTTCTGAATATATGAAACTCAAAAATAACTTTAATAACTACTCCTAAATATGCCATAAACAAATGCTCATGAAAATGGAGCCATAGCACTAAAAGTACCAAGTAATGTCATTACAATTCATGTCATCTTACATCTTCACATTACCTTAAATTTAATGTAATGTGACTCTTCATATATGGCACTATTGGCATTCATACTTTTAGAGACTCTTTTATGGACTCATGTGCACATGGATAACTATGTACATTTACAATACCAAAAATACTTTGCACACTTTAATAATATTTGTGCATTTATTACATAACACACTTTCCTAATCAAAGCATGGACCAAATAATGTAATATACTCCAACACACCCCCATATTACATTATTTGGTTATTGAAGACTTCTTCCATATAGGTCTTCATTCTTAACTCACTTTGCACTACACTCCTTGATCATGCTCTTTCTCCTCTTGCTTGTCTTCATTAGTAGAGTTGGTTTGTAGACCCATAGACAATGTTGCACTGTCATATAATTCCTGCAAAACAAATTTTTCATTGTCTCTATCCCTAAATTTTTTAAGTATCTCAGATGAGCTATAGACCTCATAATATTGCACGTCATGAGTGAGTTGGAATTGATCCATTCCCTATCTCCTTGATATTCAAAAATGTCCAACTTGGATTCATCATTAATAAATGCTTCAAAAATAAGAACTTGGAGTAGATAATCTAATATGAATACCAGTTTTTCTTCAAATCTCTTATAAAACCTATCTTTGTGATAACAAGTGAAATGTGGATGAGTTTTCCCTCCATAATATTTGCATGGATGGAAGTTCCAATAACTTGCTTTTTCATGACTAGATTTATTGCAATAAGTACATTGTAAGACTGTCCCTATCTCTTTATCAATTGACTTAGAAGAATCAAGCTTATCCATTTCCTTGATAAGATAATCAAACCAACTTTGTACAACTGAAGCTATTTTATCTTTGTTTCTTTTATGGAATTGTAGTATATCGTTGATTGATATCTTCATTAATATTGATGTTATCAACCCCTTTTTTCATATCATTGAAAAATGATTCTTTAGAATCTACTTTCCTCAAACCACTAGTTTGTAGCTTTTGAGAGATTCCTTTAGACCATATTTGTTTTCTTATTGCATCTTCCTCTTTATCATTCCTAAAATCAACTAAGTCTTTGAATCATCTTGAATCCTTGAATCCTGTGCACTTAATAAATCTTTCCATTGATCCTTTAAAATAATCCTTTTACCTTTTTAGTGTAGAAGATAAACTTGTATTTCTTCAGACACTAGAATATAACACTTTTAAATCTCTTAACTCCTATGGTGATGTCGAATACCTTTTAGTTCCAAACTTAGAAATATATTTGCAATTTTATAAGTCTAATTTGATGTAGAAACCCTTATTACTCCAATGTTATTTAATTGCAAATACTCCCAAAATTGTTTTGTAATTTTAAATGATTAGATTACAAAACTTTAGGTTTAATCCTTATCTCTTTTTCAAACCAACTTCAAATTATATGGTTTATTTACCTGCAAAAATGCATGTTTCAATTTTGAAAAAATAAAAAATAATAATAGAAAAAGAGAAAAGAGAACAAGACAAAAATATAAAAGCATATGAAGTAGTTACATGCAAGGTGGTGAGGTGGCTACTAGAAAATAGTTGTATGGGTGACAACAACCTCCAATCAATATTATAAATAAATGCATATAGGAAGGCCTAAGCCATTCATTTGTGCTCAACATCTGTATGAAAGGGAGGATGTATTATATCAAGGTGAATGATAGAGCAACAAGTTGTAGAGAAGTGTATAGTATGTAAATATTGCAAGGAGTTATTGGAAACAAGAGGAGCCACTGACGAAGGAAGATGCAATTGCCATGAATGAAAGAAGTAAATAAGAATGAATCCTTGAAAAATTACTATGTATAATACTGAAGGCACAAAATGTTTGTTTTGAAAAATATGTACAAATGGGAGAGGGCGTGAGAAAATTTTTAGTCGCAAGAAAGATAAGTTAAAGATACATAATCAATAGAAATGATGTAGACTATGCAAAAATATGAAATAAAGGTTATAATACGAGTGGTACGTGGAAGGTGTTGAGTGTGTGATTTGAGAGAAGTTAGGAGCAAAAATTAGATAATCAATATTATATTCAACCTTCAAAAACCTCAGTTACATTGGAATATATACTCGTAGTATTAACCGAACTTAGGGAATATAGGGAAGTACGGAAATAGAAGAAATAGGGAGGAAAGGGAAAAGAAAATTGAGTTGGTTCGCCTTGATGCCCTTGCGTCCAATCGGTGCTACCATCCAAGCCAAACTTACCTGTCTAGTCGTCCAAGGAGGTAAAAGGGGTAAGATCCAAAGCTTATAGTTGAAACAAATTTTTACACCTTTTTTACTCCTTTTTGGTCTTTTTACTAGCTTTATTTCCAACAGAGTGAGCCTACATGAGAAAACTAGTTGGGTGTTATTGAAGTCCATTACAGATGGTAACCTTGGCTTATTTTACTAAGTATACTACAATTTCAATTCTTTATAAGGAATTTAAATGTCTCAAATACTTGCATCCTCTTTGGAAATCAATTTTCAAGGTTATAGGAAGTGTCTCCTTTATACTAGGGATAAGTATCTTGAATTCATACTCTAAAAAGTTAATGGAACTAAAACATCTTAGTTGTTTGAATTGTTTTACCAATCTCATAAAAGTGGGCATGAAGTTAGTATGGTGTAAGAAAAATCTCTTTTTTTTTAAACACTTCAAATATGTAGGAACACCACCACATATTGCAACATAAATGGTATCTTTGTCGAAATAGACATATTGCTAGTGATAAGCCCTTATTTTGATAGAAGTGCATCCCACTCTTAGGTGGAGAGGTTGCAATGGTAAAATTCAAGGAGGAAAATATCTAATGTGAAATTAACCAAATGTAGATATAAAGAAATAAAATTTACTTTCATATAAATAAGCATGTTCTCAACTTGTATGCCAAAAGCTTCTAAACTCAGAAATTCTACATCAAAAATTAAACGATGAGTATACAAATATTTTAATAAATGGCATGTGTAAAGTTCATATTGTTAGCTTTTGAAGCTTATTACTTAAGATTAATTAACCAGAATATATGAAATAAACTAACAAACTGATATATATATGATAATGACAATCTTCTGAATATATGAAAATCAGAAATAACTTTAATAACTACTCCTAAATATGCCATAAAAAAATGCTAACGAAAATGGAGCCATAGCACTGAAAGTACCAAGTAATATCATTAAAATTCATCTCATCTTACATCTTTACATTACCTTGTATTTAATTTAATGTGACTCTTCATATATGGCACTCTTGGTCTTCATACTTTTAGAGACTCTTCTATATCTTAATCTATGGACTCATGTGCACATGGATAACTATGTACAGTTACAATACCAAAAATACTTTGCACACTTTAATAATATTTGTGCATTTATTACATAACACACTTTCCTAATCTAAGCATGGACCAAATAATGTAATATACTCCAACACACCCCCATATTACATTATTTGGTTATTGAAGACTTCTTTCATATAGGTCTTCATTCTATAACTCACTTTGCACTACATTCCTTCTTTATCATGCTCTTGCTCCTCTTGCTTGTCTTCATTAGTAGAGTTGGTTTGTAGATCTATAGATAATGTTGCACTATCAGATAATTCCTGCAAAACAATTTTTCATTGTCTTTGTCCCTGAAATTTTTTAAGTATCTCAGATGAGCTATAGACCTCATAATATTGCACGTCATGAGTGAGTTGGAATTGATCCATTCCCTATCTCCTTGATCTTCAAAAATGTCCAACTTGGATTCATCATTAATAAATGCTTCAAAAATAAGAACTTGGAGTAGATAATCTAATATGAATACTAGTTTTTCTTCAAATATCTTATAAAACCTGTCTTTGTGATAACAAGCAAAATGTGGATGAGTTTTACCTCCATAATATTTGCATGGATGGAAGTTCCAATAACTTGATTTTTCATGACTAGATTTATTGCAATAAGTACATTGTAAGACTGTCCCTATCTCTTTATCAATTGAATTAGAAGAATCGAACTTATCCATTTCCTTGATAAGATAATCAAACCAACTTTGTACAACTGAAGTTGTTCTATCTTTGTATCTTTTATGGAATTGTAGTATATCTTTGATTGACATCTTCATTAATATTGATGTTATCAACCCCTTTTTTCATGTCATTAGAATCTACTTTCCTCAAACCACTAGTTTGTAAGTTTTTAGAGATTCCTTTAGACCATATTTGTTTTCTTCTTGCATCTTCCTCTTTATCATTCCTAAAATCAACTAAGTCTTTGAATCATATTGAATCCTTGAATCATGTGCACTTAATAAATATTTTTTTTCCCGGGTTTTTTTTTTTTGCTCCCTGTTTTTCTATTCCATCCTTTTTCCTTTTTTTTTGGGAGAAAATTTTTTTTTTTTCTCCCCCCCCTATTACCCCTCTTTCTCTTCCCCCCCCCGGGGGGGCGCCTCCCTTTTTTTCCCCCCCTTGAAATATTTTTTCTTTTTTTTTTGGTCTTTTTTGACGTAGAAACCCTTATTACTCCAATGTTATTTAATTGCAAATATTCCCAAAATTATTTTGTAATTTTTAAATGATTAGATTACAAAACTTTAGGTTTAGTCCTTATCTCTTTTTCAAACCAACTTCAATCCTTAGTGTAGATATTAAATACCTTCAATTTAAATCTTGTCTTTCCTAAGATGATTTCACTCTCAAACTTAGAAAATATCAGCAACCTTATCTCTCTTATCTCGAGTGTATATGAATAACTTTAAAATAGGACTAATTACCTTAAGTTCTTGAACGGTAATTCTTTGGTCAATCAATCTTGACCAATTAATACCTCTTCCATGTACATATCTTGCATTGATTCTCCTTCAAACTCACACTAACTAACTCTTTTGATTGATGCTCTTTCCTTGTTTGTTTCTTTAGTGGGTATTCTTACACTTCCACATTGACTAGTGCACGTCTCCTACATGCAGTTTCCAAGTGGTACCCTGATAATATTTCATTGAAATATATCTTTCGGTTGCCTTAGATTTCAACGTCTATATCATGATATTAGTCTTCTATTTCCTTGGTGCTGCCAACCTTGACTATCAAATTTGCTTCTCGAACTTCTATTCGATGCTACTAAGTGTTCTCCCTATCTCACTACATCCAATAGTAATCTTTGCCAATTTGTTTAGCTCTCTCTGTGAAATCCACCTAAATATTCTCTATTTTAAGACTCTTGAGATGTTTCTCTTTTAAAATTGGCACTTGGAATCAATAGGTGTTGTAATTTACATGTGACATATGATGTTACAACTCTTCCACTTCATTTACTTTGTTTTCCTTGGTCGTTGAGGCATTTCCTTTCCCTGGATGAGTGATATAACAAAAGAATAGGTATTACTCTAATGTCTCTTAGAATCTAGTGCTTATTCAATGTTCTAGCTTGGCTTCATACACGTGTCTCTTGCATGCAATGCATTCACTAATGCTTGTAATCCCCAAAACTTCTCTTTTGTATGTCTCCTTTCGTATTCTCATGTTGATATTCTCCTTGAACTTTAGGGGTGAAATCCTTTATCTCCTCAATGCTTTGTAGGTGGTGCTACTTTGTAGAATCATGGAGTCTTCCTCAAACAATGATGATGCTCCTTTGTAGAATCATGGTGTTTACTTCAACCAATGTTGGTGCTCTCCAATAGTGGTGCTTCTTTCTTCAAGAACCATGGTGGCACTTCTTCGAGCGATGACTCTCTTCTCTCTTCAAAATCATGGCAGTTTTCCTTGCATTTCCAACCTGAATGCTTTTGTTGTCCTTCATATTATTCCTTTTAATATGGATGCTTTTTGAACTATGGATATCTAGTTTCTTTAGACACTTTGAGATTTTGCTTGTATATTTTTCCCTTTGCTTGGTTACTATTGCATTCAATTTCTTCTTTTTACTTCAACAAATCTGTATTTCTTTAAGTACTATAATATAACATTCACAATCAATATCTTGTTCTTCTTATTTCTCCTTTTCTATTAATTCTCACTACTTTATTCTTATTGATTTTTTTTAAAGAATTATTTTAAAATTTTAGATTCCAAATAGTATAATGTAGATCACAAATAATAATATGGTGCTCTTAAATCCTTGGTGTAAATATTATTTCAATGTTCAGATAGTAAACTTATATTGCACCAATATTTTATATTGGTTTCTTTGGTCCTTTAATTCACCCTACTTGTAGTCTTAGACTTGTAAGTGTTGTACCTCTATTCTCCATTGCTCTATTGCTTCAAAACTTCACCAAATTTACATCTCTAGTTGCTGCCCAACTTTCTCCTTTCTTGGTGCTAAACAACACTTCACAAAATTGCACCAAAACTCTCCAAATTTGTAGCTCTTTATCTCCCTCAAATGTTATCCACAAAATCTATTTTTGTGGCTTTGATTCTTCTTTGAATATATCTTCACAAATACTGAAAATAGCAACTAATAATGCTACCTCAAATGGTGTTCATATACCTGCAACTCTGTAGTCACTTCCTTCTTTCATTGGCTTAAACCTGTAATGAGAGTCTCTGGAATGATATATTTTTGTTTTCTAGATACCTTCAATCTCTTGTCCACAAGCACTCCAAAATATGCCCAAACCTTTTTCAAAATGTAGCTCTAGGTTACCTTCAATATGTTCTTGCAACCCTTTAATCTCTGCTCTAAAATCTGCAACCTGCTTCTTCAAATCAACCTTCAAAAATTTGTGGTTGTCCTTAGATTTCTAAAAAACTTAGGATCTTTAATCTTATCTTCTTCTACAATCTTCTTGTTGAATTCTAACTTCAAAAATGATCTCCAACATTGTCTCCTTTCTCAAGAATCTGAATGTCTTGAGCTCTTCAAATTTCTTCTCCAAAATTTGGCAAACTTCTTGGGCTTGTTGTCGGATGGCGATAATTGTCTCAAATCTCCATTATCAAAAACTTCTCCTTGCTTGCAATCTCTTGTCATGAAATTTATTTAAATATCCTCCACTAGTAACTTTTCAACAAAGTTAATCATCTCTGCTTGCAATCTCCTTCTTGCTTTCTCCAAGATGCCTTCAATGGTCGCTTCTCCAAACCTGCAATAAGGTTTTCTCTAGCCTTCTTCTTAATTGTTAAAATTTATTAACAATTAATTGGGTTTAATGGTATAGTTTGTGAGGTTTTTTTATGACCCTCCTTGGAGTTTGTGGCATGAGAAAAGGATGTATTAATTAAGGAAGTTTTAATACTTGGTTTTGTGCAATTATGTTGTGTGATGTTAGTTGATATCGAAGAATATGATATTGTTAATAAATTTCCAATGTGTAGGATCAGGTACGCTCGTAGGTGGAAGAAGTTGAGTCATCCACCAAAAGTGGGGGTGCTTGAGGTTGGGGAAGTGATGATAAGGCAACTCGGGGGTAACATGGATGGATACCTTCATATAGGTATGTATGATCGATTAGGGATAATCATCAATAACCAACCACCTTGAGCCTCAATTGATATCCTAGTAGCTATCGTAAATTCTTAGGCTGAGATAGGTGATTGGGTTGATGGAAAGATTCCCTCTTTGTCTATTGCATATGTTTGATTATCTTTTACTTCATCACTTACTTTGTTGCATTAATGGTTTAGGAAATAAAAGCATGCATGAATAGGATACCTTTGAGAGCTTCTTGTTTCAATTAAAACCTCTTACTCTCTACTTTATAAATAATAGATGTTTTATTTCAAAATGAAAATAGAGTTTCATTTTAAATAAATGGAGGTGTTTTATTTTGAAATGATAGTTGAAGTTTATTGTAAATAATAAAAAGGTTTTATTTTTAAATGATAATTGAGCTTCATTTATAAATAATATGTTAGAGTTATTTTAAATGATAATTGAGCTTCATTTATAAATAATATGTTAGAAATTTTTTAAATTATAATTGAGCTTCATTTATAAATAATATGTTAGAATTATTTTAAATTATAATTCAACTTCATTTGAAAATAATATGCTAAATTACTTTAAATGATAAATGGACTTCATTTTTAAGTAATACATTAAAAAAATATAATAATAAATAATACATTGTTCCTTTCTTCGAATGACAGTGGTCAATTCGAGCATGGATCAACCTCTTGAAAACTCAATGGATCTATTATAGATTCAAGAGCAGCAAGTTACACATTCAAAGGGATGGGAATGTCTTCCAGCGATGAAAAGGAGAGTTCCATTTATGACCAAGATTGTCAAGGATCCGAGTGCATGAGATCTAATGCTAGCCACCACATTGAGTAGATGGGAAAGTTATGATAGTCGGTGAAACATTGGGGAGTGGAGAGATATGTGGAGGAGGATGGGACTTGTAAGGCGACATAGAAGCTTGAGGAAGAAAAATGATAACGAGAGGAAAGAAAATAGGTAAATTCACTTTTGCGATGAAGAGAAAGAGGATGACGAAAACTGGAGGAGGTAGAAACTAGTAAGGGAAAAGAGGATAGAACTTCACACCTAGGACACCGAAGCTAGCAGGTTTTAAGGTTGGTATTCATTCTATTGCATGGGTTTATTTAAATCTAGATAAGGAAGAAAGGTTGTAATCCTTGGTTCTTTGAACCTGTTACTTCTAGTTGTATCCTCATGTTAGGATATTTTACTTAGTGGGTAGTAATACCCTTAACCTGTACTATCATTAGCTTAATTCTAGGAATTGGCTTCATTGGTGAAAACTGGGGCTTTAGTGTTGTTGTCATGTATCCTCTAGTGGCTAAGAGCGTAGATGTGGTCAGGTGCACTTCATGTTCTCTTAGTATGGTCTTTACCTTAGTTGTAGAGGTGTTGGATGGGAGAACAACTTTTGGGCATTGCCCAACCTCATCACCTATGCACTAGATGATGGATAAGTCTTCCATTGGATAGCATTGAGTCTGTTGATCTAGTTTGGGTCTAAGTTAAATTATATATTGTGTTTGGGAATCCATTTTCTTCTTGTTGGACGATGTTGATCATTGGGTGCGTTGAGGTGGTATTCTCCTTGCCTAGATGGTAGAAAGATCTTGGTTGCCTACGTTGGTCAAGTACCCTAAAAACCTTGATAGGAATGGTGCTTCATCCTAGGTATATAGGTTGTCGCCCTCCCTTCCCTCGTTGAAGCTTTTTGCCTATGTTGGCTTAATGCATCGGTGCCCTTAGAGTGGAAAGGAATATCGATAATCCCTCGATGATTGCAAACCTTTTTAGTTAGGTATCGTGGCTCGAAAAGTCATTGTCTTGTGAGTTAAGGTAGGTGTTGTGGCTTGGGAAGCCATTTTGTGAGTTTTTCCTTGGTTGTGCTTTGTTATTTAAATAATGGAATAGCTTATTCTATCAGTAATAGATTTGAATTAGAATTGCTGAATAAAAATACATATGGAGACTTAATTTAAAAAGGAGTACCAAAGCATAGTTTATTTCCATAAATTAAAAATAGATTTAATTTAGGAAAATAGATAACTTGCGTTATTTCATTAAATTAATAAATGAATCTGATTTGTGATATAAAAGAAAAGATAGTTTATTTTTAAATTGAAGTTATGGGGCTTTAATTTAGTAAATAAATGGGTAAATGATTTCATAAGTTAAAGTAAGGGAAGCTTTCATTTGTGAAATAAAGAAATGTATTATTTTTATAAATTGAAAGTGTAAGCTTTAGTTTATAGAAAATAAAGAAAATGATTTTAATAGTTTCACTGATTAAGTTGTGAACTTTAGATTAATGAAAGGAAGTAATTTTAATGATTTCATTAAATTTAGTTGTGAACTTTAGATTAGTGAAAGGAAATGATTATAATAGGTTTATTAATTAGAGTTGTGAGCTTTAGTTAATAATAAAGAAATGGTTTATTGATGGATTAGGGTAGGTGACTTTGATTCATTAAATAAATGGTAATAGTTTATTTGTAAACTAAAGGTATGAGACTCTAGTTTATGGAATGAATGAGAAAAGATTTATTTTTAAATTAAAGGAGTAAATATTTAATTTAGTAAATAAATAAAAGGATTATTCTAGAGGTTAAATTTATGGGACTTTAATACCTTAAGACAAGACTAGGTTTGATTTAAGTAATAACCGTGATCTAAATGGTGCATGTTGAGTAACTCTCTATGGGTATTAGAGAGGAGATAGTAAAAGTAATGATTCTTTTATGATAACAACTATGCTATTAGATATCATTCACTATTGAAATTAAAATGTAATCAAATCATACACTATGGTAAGAGGGTATTATGAATATTTGTTTCTAGGTAAGGCTATTGTACAATCGACCCCATCATTTTGGTATCAAATTCAGGAGATATCTACGAATTGATACATGCCAAAGGAATTATGGTACAATGGGGAAGAAGAAAATTGTAAGATCTTCAGTCCATGGATATAACTGAGATGCTAAGAGGAATATCGCCTAATTTGATACAATTAAAACTACCCAAAGGAGGGGCATTCAACTAGAAGATGTTAGTGATAGTGAAAAGTAGAATGAGGACCAACTAGAAGTTCACAATGAAGGACAAGGAGAACTAGAATAGTGATTTATCCAATAGATTTCTAATATGGATCGAAATCCAAAGATAGAAAACTCGTCATACAATGGAAGCTTGAATCCAAAGGAGCCCATATATTGGATCACATATATGGATAAGCATTTTGAATTTTAATAGATAGAAGACCCAAATAAGATGAATTTTATCTATACAAAGCTAAAGGAGCATGCATATTTTAAGGTGGGATTATATTTAAACAAAGAGGTAATGGAGAGGGAAGGATAAAATTTGAACTTGGGAGAATTTTGTGATCATATTAAAGTATACATTTTATCCATTGATTACCAAATAGGGTTTTTTAAAAGACTCTAAAACCTCAAGCAAAAGGAGTTGGGAGTGGAGTATACATAGAAGTTTTATAAATTTATCATAAGGATAAGTCACATTAAAGATGATGAGGAGAAGGTGGAAATATATATAAATGGACTAAGATTATTCATACAAGATGAGATTGGTCTACTTCAAATTAGAACTATTGAAGAGTCATACTAGTATGTGCTTAAGGCCAAAGAAAAGTTATTATGAAAGCAACAAAAAAATTCTAGAGTAAGAGGATGATCCTCTCAAGGAAGAGAATAATCAAGTGATGGTAGAGGGAAGCATTTGCAAGAAGTAGAATCTAGTACCTCTCAAATGTGATTCAAGCCAAAGTACACAAGAAAAATATGAATCATCAAGAGGATGAGGTGGATTTAGTAGAGGTTTAATACCAAGTCTTATAGGTCCTTGGAATAGAGAAATAGAGCATTTGAGTATTCTCAAGCACAACAGAGTAGTGGGCATGGAAGGAAAGCTCCTATTCAAATTTTACAAGTAGATGAAGACAATATTGCTTCACAAAAACACATGGAAGAACCAAAACAAGGAGAATCTATTATGATAGAAAGGGTATTATCAAAACAAAAAAAGGAGATGTATGAGCCTAAATAGATCCTATTCAGAACAACTTGTAAAACAAGAGGTAAATAGTGTAAGGTGATTGTGGATAATAGGGTATGAATAATCTAGTATCCACAAAAATGGTAGACAAACTTGGATTGAAGAGGATAGAACACCCCAATCTATACAAGGTCTCTTGGTTGCAAAAGGGACACCAAATATTAGTTAGTGAAAAGTGTCAAGTGAAATTTAAAATTGGATCTTATGAGGATGAGATCTTATGGACACTTTTCATGACTTGTTGGGAAGGCCATGGCAATTTGATAGAAGAGTAGTAAAGGATGGTAGGAATAACACCTACACTATTTAGAAGGAAGACAAGAGGCACATATTAAGTCTATTGAAGGATAAAGGAAAAGGGATGGACAACAACCCTACAATGTACCTAAATACAATTAAACAATTTTTGAAGGCTTATGAGACCAAGTTGAAGGGACAAGAGCCAGTGTTAAAATAATTTATGAAACAAGTAGAGGAAAAGGTAGAAACAAGAAAAGGGATAATTATTGGGAAGAAGCAGTTGACCCAGGTCAGTGCGACATAGTTACAAAGAAGAAGATGATGCAATGAATCTTGTTGTAGATAAGAAAAAGAAAGAGAAAATAAGTGGAAAACAAATAAAGGAGGAATATGAACCTCATCGGGTCATAGATGATTGTGACAAAGGCCAAATTACCAAATTTGATAGTGGTAATGGTACTTCAAAATGTGGTGAAGGACATTGTGATTAGATTGGGGATGAAGAGTTTGAGTGCTTTAAAAGGTACACCAATGGCATTGAATCCAATTTAATGAGAAGAACGAGGTATAATGGAAAGGAATTGGGAAGATATGAGCAAGGTGTGAAAATGACCATAAAGCTAGAAATAATTCCAAGAAATGAAGGTGTTGGGTATGTAGGTCTAGTAGGAAGTAGTTAGACTATATTTATGAGAGAAGAGAGTAGTACAAGTAATGAAGGCCCATGAATGAGTTGTTGCAGTCAGTTTGGAAGAGTTAGATATGTTGCAACTAGGTGTTAGAATCTACATCCTTGTGAGAGTTTTGGACATGATCACTCCAAAAGAAGATGTTGGCAGCAAGAGGAAGTCACCAACAGAGTGCATGTTGATTATAGTTAGATGGATGTGATGCAATGGGATAAGGTAAAGGGAATTTTGGATGCATTCTATATGAGGTTTGATCCTCAAAGAAAGGTCAAGACAAGACAATGAAATTGGCCTTGTGTAGATAGCCAATCTAGAGTGGTAGTAGCTTAGAAAAAAACTTCATGAGCTAGATCTCATGAAACATGTTTTGTTACCTAATGAATATGATGCAGGAGCATCCATGTGGTAGCTAAACAAGTGAGCAACAATTGGATGTTCTATGAACAACTAGAATTTCCATGCAAAAGACTAGACAAAGTGATTGGTTAGAAATTCCATGCAAAATATTGGATAAAAATTATAAACATGAAATTGGTAGTTCAATTGTTGGGAGGAGCTGGATAGTCATGGTTTTTAGGAAAAACTATAAGCTCAACCATCATGCATAACTAGAGAGTCATTGTTTTCATGCTTATAAATAGAGAGGAGAAATAGAGTGGGAGGTGCGTGTGAGATGAGAAGAGAAGATAAAGAGAGAAGAGGAAGATGAAACAACATGAGAGAGTGAACTAAAATGGTACAAAGGCATACATAAGAAGGACAAATGGATGTAAAATATTAATGTATATCTTTTGGAATTTATTCTATAATATTAGCTATTCACTCAGATTTTCTCCTATGTGCACGTTTAAATAATTTTTGCTTTGTGCTATTTAAGTTGTATGTTACAATTTGTTTTGATTAGTGTGTGTAGGGTTACAAGTGAAAGGAATTAACACAAGTCTCACCATCACATGATCCAACTATTATCATCAAGTTGAGAACTATTTGAGCAAAGTGTCATCATGGTAAAGGGTGTCATATGAAGTAAGGTGTTGCTAGAACATTATCATTAGAGCTTGTCGTTAGCGAAGCTACACTACCATCATTATTGAGGGGATTGTTGTCTAAATTCATCATTATAAAATTTTAATTAGGGAAGGGTCATCTTGTGCCATGCCATATTGAGTTGGAAGTATTGCCATCTATGATTATCCCTGGAAAGGCAATCGTACCTAGCATGGAGCTACATAATAAGGTCATGGTCAAGAGCATGGGGTTCATATTTTTTTTTTATTAATAGAAGGGGCTTTAAAGGGTCCCGAACCTATTACAAGTAGGGTTTTGAAAGGCATCCCCAAACCTTAGATTTAGCAATAAAACATCAAGAAATATTGAGCTAGATTCTACGAATCAAACCCTAAAATCCCATGAAGCAATCTCCTAGAAAATAAGCCATAAATTTTTATCAAGTAAATACAAGAGATTGCCCCACGGTCAAACCACCATATGCTTAGGAATCTAAAGCACTGGAGAAAAATAGTAGAATAACAAAAATGTAATCGGTTAAAACAGATATCATCCAAACCTAAGCATTTTCCACCTCACAAGAAAGGAGAATAAGGGAATCCTGTCATCACAATTAACAAATCCATCCAACAAAGCATGTAATAGGAAAACCCCTCATAACAACAGCTAGTTTAAGAAACCAATACTAGAAAATACCAACCAATAAAATCCACAACATATCAAAAACCAAGCCCACAGGGCTCACTCATCTAGCCAATGGAAGACCCACTAGACGGGAAACATAAAAAATAATCACCAAGAAATCCACATATCTTGTTGGAGAAAACCACTCTTAGGAAATTTGGAAAGAAAAAAAGAAAACACCCAGTGCAACACTTGAGAGAGAAAAATAGAGGATCTCGAATAAAAATGTGAGCATTGGAACCCTAAGATCTGACTCGTCCGCCATCCTACCTCAGTTGAAAAATTATACCATAATAAAGTTGCTCAAGTCGAAGCACACCATGGAGATAAAATAAAACTAGCCGTGTAGACACCTAAAACACGTCATGTCGATGGTGACTACTCATATGGACATGCTACAAGACTATATGGAAGATCTTGGATAGACTCCAAGATAGAGCAGTGGTTCTAACCACTCAATTTGGGCTCCTTGGCCTAATCAGTATGAACCACAGCTGAGACCTACGGTCTACAGTCTAAACCACGGTTGAGACCTACGATTTATAGTCTGAACCGTAACTGTCACTTGTGGTCTTAATTAAAGTTCAGTTGGCCTTCATCCGAGCTAAATCGGTTTGAATGACCATTTGTTCTAGAAGAAGGTGGTTGAAGGATGGAAGCTTCCAATCCAACTATCCTAAACACCCCTTATTGATCTTGGCTTCTCCATGAAGCCACCCCTAGCCCTTGGGTAGTCCTATAAGTACCCCTTCGAATTAGGGCAATGATATAGTACATTTTTGATAGCGAAATGCTATCAAAAAGGATATCAAGTAAGCATTGGAGATTAGAGCAGTGAAGCCCTGTCAGATTGTGGACTCATTTGAGTACACTAAGATATTTGTTGCTATCACTTTGCCAAACCAAGTATCATGAAAAATTGTGCCATGGATGCCCTAAGGAGCTAGAACACCAAGACACGCCAATTTGGGCAAACGGAGGCCCTATCGAGCAATTCAACCGCCAAATCTATCAGAGGACACTGAGGTGACCCTTGATCATCAATTTTACAAGGAGGATCAAGCCCACAACCCTAGAATTGGAGGGCAAAACCATTTGATTGCTCCCCGTGGCTGAAAGCCATGGTTTATAGTGCAAACCGCTCATTTGAGCTATGGTTTGCAATAGGTATAAGATCCCCTTACTGTCCATTTTACAATATGCTTAGCTAGGTTAGATTGATCAGTTTAGTACTTGATTCGGTAGTTTAAAGACTCTTACTGAATGGATTAAGGATTTGATTAGATTTACTCTATTTTAGCAAGTAGGGCATAATTAGTTTCTTTCTATGCTATAATGCTTCATTTCATACATTTGATCCATTATATTGGTAGTTGTAGTCCTTATTTACATATTTCTATCAATCTTTATAAGAATTGCTTATGTTTAGCATGGTTTATCCGCTTTCTTGATTTCGTGTTGCTATGTTATCTTTGTGTATATTTCCTTTAAAGGGCCTCATCATGAGAGGCTTCATATGCTTTTAATGATTTTTTGTTGTTTTTTGACCATAGGGAATCAGATTCAAAGGAGATTCAACCATCCAATTCCTTCCTCAATGTGAAGAAGAGGGTTCACTCCACCCTAAAGCAGTTCGTGTCACCTTAAAGGCTTGAAAAGTGCATTGTATCCCCAAGGGGATTACAACATTGTAATTGCGTATCAAAAAGGGGTATCCCTAAGAGGGATTTTATTTGTAATACATGAATTGGTTCCAAAAGAAAAAAAGATGCATTTTACTTGATTGTTCAGTCTTTGTCATTTTGTGTTTGAATATCGCTTTTTACTTCACTTTACGCTATTGCAATATCGGGTGCACGCCTTTATGGTCGTACATAAGGTGATCATGGTGGAACTCCACATTTATCTAACATCTTCTATGTTTTTTGGATTGCAGGTGCAAACCATAGCTTCCAACTACGGTCTCATTGTTGGCCCGTGGCTTCAAGACGCGGCCTACAGTTAGAACCACGAATCAGGCCTACGGTTTGTAGCAGACAGATCAGACAATAGAGGACAAAACATAGAATGGATGTGGACCTAAGGTAGGTCCCACTTTTCACCCTCTGTAACTTTTTCTATCTCTGTGTTTTTCCAGAATGCCAAATTTACAATACAACTAGGAAAACTAAAAAAGGGAAATGAACTAAGTCCTAGATTTGTATTCGTGTTTGCATCATTAGAAAGGTGTTTCTAGGAACAACAGACCTCTGAGTGTAGTCTGCCTTGGAATACAACGTGCTTGATAAAAATTGTGTGTTGGTTTGCATGCTTAAGGCCTAATCAGAGGCTATATCATTGTAATTGCATTGTCAAAAATCATTTAGGATATAGCATGCATATTTTTTGAAATGAAATGTTTATTTTTGCATATCATGTAGGAAACAATCATTTATGCTATATTATGCATTTTCCTTTTATGCAAAATAATAAAAAGAACCACACACACCACGTTTCACTTAAATGCTAGTGAGTTGGGAGTCACATCCAACCACTAGTAGGGTTCAATGACGGTGGGCGTAATTTCCATCCATTGGCCCAAACCCTATGTACCCTTGGATACTAGACCAATACCGGATCCGAGAACCTTTCGTACCCTAGAAAATTTGTATGCAGAATTACAGCAGGAAGTGGCAGAATTGAGGAAGAGGCTGTCACAGTCTAAAGAATAGCCAACTGTATCTATTGATGAGGATAATTTGGCTCAGTTACTTATGGGATTATCTAGGGTAGATGACTCTTTTACTTTGATTGAGGCATCTAAATCTTTGACTAAAGACAAAGGTGCTCATTCTAAAGCAGCGCCCTTTCATTCTGAAGAAGTGCCCTTCCATTCTGAAGCATTGCCTTCTCATTTCGAAGATGCTCCAGAATTGATAAAAAACATAGAAAAAAATATTAGAGATGAGTCATAGTAGGAAATACCAGCACAGGAGCAGTTTAAATAGCAACATGCAATTGTTCAAGTAAGTACTCATTCAAATGATATTTCTATATTTAAAACTGTTATACCTTCAATAAAAGTAGAGGATAATGGGGTACAATTAGAATTGTTGTCTGATGACCAACCAGTGGAAATAGTAGAAAAAGGGATACAAGTAGAATTATTATCAAATGACCAACCAGTGGAAGTAGCAGAAAAAGAGGTTCAGGTAGATCTGCTACCTAGATTTCCACCTGTAGTTAGACCACCTAATACTGTATCCCTAGAGCAATATAATACAGACATAGCTAGTTGGGTGATCAAATATGAAAAACTTGCCACTAAAGTTGAAAATTTTAAATTGGAAGGTAAACAGTTAGAATCAAAAGAAAAAAAAATCAAGGCATTGAATGAAAAAGTGACTGATTTATGTCATATTGCTGAGTTTTTCATCCAATTTAGATGGCTGACCAGATTTTACAGTCTCATTCTGAAGGAGAAATATCTCAGATGGCAGGTCATGAGGATGAGTTCAGGTCTCCCATACAAATTGGACACAACTACAGATTTCTTTGAAGCCTATTTTGATAGCCCTATAGAACAGAAAAATTGCTTATGTGAATTATTTTTACAACTGATTGAAATCATGCAACATCATTGGATAGGTCTTATATTTAGGCCTCCAACCATAATTTCTCTAATTGCTTTCTATTTTGAAGAAGATTCTCAACCTGATGATCAATTTGAAGAATGGCTCATAAACCTTCAGGAGAACAGGGAATATTATATAGGCACCAAATTGTTCTATAGATCATGAAATTTGAATATGGATATATGTGATTCTATAGCCCAACAGAATGCATGAGGACATGCATTAATATAAGTTGGGGGGAAATGATGAGACCTAGAAATGCCTCAATCATAGCATATTTTGAACATTAAAACTGCTTAAAAACTTGTGTTTAATCTGATATGCTAGTTAAGTTGATTTAATATGCTGTGTTAATTGTTTGCATGATCAATGTGTTAGAAATACTATATTATGATTTTTACAGTTTTTGCATAGTTTTATGTTACTTTGTCATGACTTGCTAAATGATAAGTATGCTTAGGTTGATAGCAGCACTTCACTAGTTTTGTTTTGATGTGTTTCAAGCATTTATTTATCTAAATCTAGAAAATAGTGCAAGCAAATTGTTATTGTGCAACAGAAACTAGTTTTCTAATGTAAATTCTAGCCAGCTGCCAATGAATGGCAAGGCATGGAATTCACACATGGAGAGAGATGAAGGCTATTGTAATCTGATCCTGAGAGCTAACCCACCTGAGAAATGCAGATGAAATAACTTGAAGAGCACACAGTTGTTCATTTCGAAGATCTTTGGAATGAGTAGACATCTTCGAAATGAGAAATACAATCTCTTCGGAATGAGCGAACATCTTCGAAATGAGAAATACAGTCTCTTCGGAATGAGCCACTTATTTTCGGAATGAGAACATAAAGCACTTTTTGACTTGTTGACTGATTTTTGACGATGGAAAAAAAGGAAATAAGGTTGAAAAGGTTAAAGGAAAATATCTCCCATCTGAATTTATCGTCCTTGCTGTCCAAAGCCACCATTCATGGAAAAGATCAATTTTGATCCTCTTTTAGGATAAACCTAGGAAATGCTGCAATATAATAGGAATAGATCTGTAAGATAGGAATGAGATATTCTTAGTTTGTAAATAGATTTTAGGATATATCTATAAATAGATAGCTCCTATCCAAGTTGAGCTAGGTAGGGGAAAATAAGCAAGAAGTATAATAATAAGAAAATAGCAGAAAAGTGACTATTACAGTCCTGTAACAGGGTTTTTAGTAGCAATACTATAATTATGTTCTTGAATCAATAAAGTGTTGTTGTGGTTGCTCCACAACGTACCCCAAAATTGGGGACCCACCTTTTTGCATGTGTTCCAAGAAGACCGAAGTGGCCCATAGGCTAAAGATCAAAGAAAAAACAAAAAAACCACAAGGAGAAAAAGTGTCACGATATCGCGACATGTTGCACCATCACGGCCAAAAAGAAAAAGTGTCACGATATCGCGACATGTTGCACCATCGCGGACAAAAAATAAAAAGTGTCACGATATCGCGACATGTTGCACCATCGCGGCCAAAAAGAAAAAGTGTCGCGATATCGCGACATGTTGCACCATCGCGGCCAAAAAGAAAAAGTGTCGCGATATCGCGACATGTTGCATCGTCACGGCCAAAGAGAAAAAGTGTCGCGATATCGCGACATGTTGCAGTTTCACGGCCAAAGGAAGAAAAAGTGCAAAGGAGGAAAAAGTGTCGCGATATCGTGACATGTTGCATTCATCGCAATCAAAATAGAAAAAGTGTCACGATATCGCGACATGTTGCATTTTCGCGGCTAAAAGCAACAAAATACGGAAGGGGCCAAAAGTGTCGCGATATCGCGACATGTTACATTTTCACGATTCAAAAGGGGCAGGCAAACAGAGAAACAAGAAGCGTCACGATATCGTGACATGTTCCATTTTTGCCAAGGTAACGGACCTGCATAGTGACGTGGACATAAGGACAAAATCCAATGAAGAAGACAAAGCGTTACATAAGGAATCTTTAATGATTTGAAATCATTTAAGATGGTCATTACACATGGAGGGAAATAGATGCAAGCCCATGTGGAGAAAATGACAACGAAGGGCCACAAAATGGAAAGCAAAGCACATGCATGCAAGGGAAGGTGAAATGAATAGTCAGGGAAGGTGAAACGAACAACCATCGACAAATGAAACGAACCGTCAGGGAAGGAGAAACAATGTTTTCACAAGTTTAAATACGCCATTCAAAGAGGCCAGAAGGGGGGAGGAACTTTTCAGAGAAGATTGCAGTAATGAAGGCAAGGCCTTAGCACTGGGTTTCTTTGGATATTTTCTTCCACATTGGACTGGTTTTTCTTCTTCCACAGAAAGGGTTGGAAACTGCTACGAGCAGAGTTGCAGAGCTGAAGGTGAAAAGGCCATTCTGGGCCTGTTTGAGTTGTTTTTCTTCCACAGACTGGTTTGGGAAAACCAAAAATTTTGCTATTGTAAAATGACATATTTTTAATGCATAAGTGTTCAAAAATTTGCATCTTGTGGGCAAGAAAGAAGGAGATTTTCTTTGCATGCTATGGATTTAATGTTTATTCTTTCATCTTTTCAGATTTTGAATTTATAGATAATGTTGATGCCATTTTTTTGGGTTACATTAGGCGAATATTTGAAATCTGAATTTTATTTCGTACCCTAGGAACCAACACTTAGCTTATCCGGATTGTGCTTGTTTTGCAGGTCCAATAGGTTAGGTTGCATGCAGGGAGACCTCACATCTTCGGTTTTGTCGAAATAGGATAGCATCATACTGAATGCATTTTATTTTCAGCTTTCTGCATTTCATTTTCATTTTCTGCATTTTATTCAGGCATTAAAATAAACATTTAAAAAATTCAAAATCCAAAAAAAACAATGAACAATCACTAAAGTTTCATGGTGAAATAAACCAACATTGCCCCTTGTTTACAGTTACTTGCAATCACTAAGGTGTTCCAAGCATTTAAATTGAATATCTTTATTTGAGATTACTAATACACATATGCAAATGCTAATACAACGGAGACCTTGGAGAAGTTGTTTGTTTAACTTCTTTGCAAGAGGGGATTTGGAACCCAAATCCTAAAGGAGAGTGTACTTTCACAACCGGGTGAAAATACCACTCAACAGATTGGCGCTAGAAGGAGGGCCTGAACTGGTTTATTTCAGTATGATTTAAATGCTATAGGGATTTAAATTTTGAATATTTCATGCCCTATTGATTATTATCTTTAGCCCTCTTTTAACAATACAACCTTGTAGTGTTAAAAGGAGGACATGAATTGCCATGCATTGTTCTAACGCTTTTGATTGTTCATACAGGAATAATGTGTTTTGGTTTGTTTAAAAAATAATAATAATAATAATAATAATAATAATAATAATTTCTTGACTAACGAGGTTGTCTCCATGCAATTACTTTCATTTGATTTTAATGGATACATCTCTTGGTTGATGCTAACATGATTATTCATACGTTACATGTTTGATATTTGCTAGTCATTTCATGCTTATTTGTAAGGAATTATTTTGTTTAAAATGTAGTTGTTGTCGGTATTATGCTCTTCACTTGCGTGTAATGCGATCTTGTGAATCGGAAAGCCTACAACACTAGGAGTATGCTCTTCACTTGCGCATATGCGATCTGGTGAATCGAGAACTAATTTACATTTTTAGAATATTGCTTTGTCATGGTTCCTTCTTTTATTCATGACTAACAAATTGGTTTTGAAATTATTCTTTGAGTTTCATTAATGGCTACAACTACAGGAACGTGGTATGGGATACATGGTAATCCTTTGAACATTAGTGGAGATTCTCATGATTTACCCAAGAATGTAGAAAAATGTTTGCCCAAATTTAAACACAATGGTCCAACATTAGCCGAGGAACATATTCAAGCCTATGTGGATATCCTAGTTAGATGGAATGTCGAACATGAGGATGTGGCATGTAGAATGTTTCCTGGAACCTTAGATGAGGTGGCATATGATTGGTACATCAATTTACCCACTGGTTCTATTACATCTTGGACTCAATTGAAAGATGAGTTTATCGATCAATTTAGGTTGCTCATTGACCCTCTCACGATATATCAACAATTTATTGCTTGCAAAAGAGAACCTAATGAGCCAGTGAGAAGTTTCAACTTGAGGTTTCGAAAGCTTTATGCGAGATTAATTTCTCCCTATACTATTGATGAAAGTGGTGCTCTTCAAATATACTTTCGAGCATTGGATCCATGGTGTGCCATATTTGTTAGGATGAATCCTTTGGTTACTGATCTTGCATCGGCCTACATAGAAGCTATGATTGTAGATCAACAATTGAGGCCACAAGGTTATGGAATGGAGCAATCAACTATGGTAGGACAACTAGGGGCTTGCAATCAAAGCTCGATGGTAAATCAAGCATGGGCACAACAAAATTTGATATCAAATGTTTTTCCCTACAATCAACTTTATCCTACCATACCAACTTATGCTCCCACATGTGCTTATACAAGTACTTCCACCCATCCAACTACGCCTCAATTAGAAAATTATGTGGTCAGTCATGGAACCATTGCAACAAATGTTCAAGCTTTGTCCGTGGGTATCAATCCAACTAATCCTACTACTTCTACCACTCAACCCAAAGAGTTCGCATCGGAAGTAAAAGAGCAAAAGAAAGTGGTTAAGAAGGTATGTAGGCATGTTCCACCACAAAAATGAGCACATCAATGTGTGCATCCAAATCATCCTAGGAAGAAAATTCATAATGCCGATCTTAATGATGTTTCATGTTATGCTTCTTCAAGCGATACAAGAGATTTTGAGGTGACTCACGTTGAAGTAAATACCTATTCAAAAAATCTTGAAGAGCATGAAGATTTTGGAGAAGAAATTCTATGGATGGGTAACAAGGAGTTGGAATCAAATGATCACCATCTTGTTTTGGAAAAGAAATATCCAGAATCATTACCCAAAAAGGAGGATTTGGATGAACAAACTCATGTGGACATGATTTGGTCAGATGTATTTGCAAAGGATTGGAGCAACTATATGACACGGAATTCAAAAATTGATCCCATTGTAGAAGCTCCTAAGTCATCACAAGTGGTTGAAAATGAATCTAAAATAAAATCAACAAATGAAGTTGAAGACATAATCGAAGTTCACCACTTGTTCTTGAAAGACACTTTGGATGATGCTCTCGAAAGTGATGACCAAGAGGATCCACACCTTCCAAATTGTGATAAAATTGAATCATGGGTTACAAATCTGGATTATGATAGCTTTACCAATTTGAATTCAAGAAATAACCCACTTTTGGAAATAATTGGACCATCTAAGGAGGGTGAAGATGAATTGGATGAGAAGCAGGTTGATGAATCAGAAGATGAAGAAGAAGTACTTGAACGTCACAACTTGAACTTGGAAGATGATTACTATGATTCATGGAAGAAATGGGAAGAATATTATCAATCTGAATCTTCTAACAAACTTGTTGTGTCAATTAATATGCAGGATAACTCAATTGCTTCCTCACATGAGGATACTATAAATCCTGTACAATTTGAGAAAGTTTTGGAAGAGGAATTCGAATCTCATCAAATTTTGGAACATGATAAGGATTCTACAACCATGAATCAAGAAAGAGAGTCACTTGCTTTAGATTCCTTTGAAGGAAAAGAAATTGAAAATCTTGATCCACTTACTTGTGCTACAATGATTATGCCATTTCAAAATGAGAAAATTACAAAACCTAAATCGTTTGGGTTTGATATCATTGATGATCCAATTGAAAATCTCACGTTACCCAAAACAACCCAAGTGATTGATCATGGAAATATGTTAGTTAACCCACCTCTAGATAGACAAGACTTATGGTTTGAAAGGGATGGACATGTGTTCAATTGGGTACCTAGGTTTGGTGCCTTTGATAAACAAATCATGGAGAAAGAACAAGTGCTACATTATGATGAAATGCTATTGGAGGTGAATGAAGAACAAGAATTAATTTCTAGCCACACCTTTGATAACATTACTTTAATGAATGAAAAGGAACTTGATGCATTTAAATTGCTAAATCAAATTCATCAACAATTAATTCTTGAACCTAGGATAAAAACTCCTAATGATCCCAATTTACTAAATATCCTAGATGCTTGCAAAGGTTTGCAGAAATTTGATTGGCCGACAAACTTGGAAAATGAATTGGCTTTAAAATGTTTAGAAATAGGCTCTTACTTACAAAGTTTCATTTCGGATAAAGAAAGCCTAGTTCTAAATCATGAATGGAATTATGGAATTTGCACCTTAAAGAATAGACAAGAAAGAATTGAAAATCAACCATTGTCTAATCAATTTGGTAATTTGAATCTCACCTGTGATAATACTAATGGAACTAAATCTAATTGGTGGGGTGAGAGGGGAAAGTTGAAGTTGGTTGCATTGTTTGGTCTAGCATTGTTCTTGTTTGATTCCTTCCAAACTTGGTATGTGTATCACGTCATATGTCTTTTAAAGAATTCTAATCAGGTTTGGGATCCGGGAAAATGATAATCCAAACTTTGCACCATCTTGTATTATATTGTACATTTGTATATACTGTTGGTTTTTCTGTTTTGGTTTTGGATTGGATCTCATTTTGTTTTTTAAGTTTTGTGTGTTGGTCCTTGGACATTTTTGGTTTGTTTTGAAAATAAAAATAAAAATAAATATATATAATAAAGCGGATGTCAACTTATGTCCTTATGAATGTTGACTAAGACTAGGAGAATATGAAACATCGAAATTGTATTGCAGAAAGCTCCACGAATATCGCAAACACATTAAAGAATATCGTTTGGAACTTGTGATGCATGAAGTTGTCAGTTTTATAAATTATGGCAAAGTAGGTGGTATACTCCATCCGCATTTCAAAAGGAGCAATGCATTCATATCTCATGTTACATTCCGCATTGCATATACATTCCATCTCAGTTGCATCTTCATTTCATGTGCAATCATTGAAAAGGTGTCGAATCCTCTTAGGGTTATTACATAACATATATTAAAAGGATCCTAAGGTTGGGAACCGATGCCCGAACTATCTTGAACCAAGCACGTTCTACGCATATTAAAGAGGATCTTGAGCAAAATGGTCAAAACCATACTTGGAAGAAAAGGTGAGGCGAAAGGAGTATTTCGTGTCTGTCCTATCATGCAACATAATCCTTAAAACAGTGGTTTTTACCACTCCCATAGTGCTTAAAGCCTAAAATCAGAGTAGTAAGGATAGGGTTAAATCCTCATCAAACTTAGGTTGAGGATCCAACTCCCCAAAGCTCTGATTTGACCTTCATGGAGTAGTAAGGATAGGGTCTAATTCTCATCTCGCTTAGGTTGAGAATCCGATTCCCCAAAGCTTCTATTTTGCCCACTCAAGAACTTGAAATTCAAAAGGAAATATTTTTCATTTCTTTATTAATATTGGATTGGAAGGATCGTACTACATGTCCCTTGCAAGGATGGGTAGTCATCCCCAAGGTCCAAGAAATCAAAAGTAGAGCCAAATCATGGATTATGGGGTTAATCTCCATCGGGGCTATAGACGCCTGGCTGGCAGTGGAGTATGCTCATGCATGGCAACATGTCTTGTCTAAAAGCAAGACCACTGACTGCTCAAACGGATAGGCTAGCCTGACAGTTTCATCCATAACAGGTTAAATCATTTTGTTCAAGATGAGGTAATGAACTCCGGATCAGAGTAGTAAGGATAGGATTAAATTCCCATCTCGCTTAGGTTGGGAATCCTATTCCCCAAAGCTCTGATTTCACTTACACTTGCACATGGGTTCAAGATGGTAGTGACACATAACCAACTTTGGGGATCTAGTAAATTAATTCAGTATACATATATTTGGTCCTAAGAGGGTTTGACAGTTTTGATATGTTTGTTCATGATGCTAGAAGGTCTGAGCCTTTGCAAAGTAGGTTGTTATATCTCTAGCATCTTCATCATACATCAAATCCTGCACAAATCATTCATAGCCTTGCATACGAATCATAAGTGAAACTGACAATGGAATGTTGATCAATTTCAAATGATAGGGAATGAAGCACATTGCACACACCAAGCTGATGCTTAATAATTCTAATGCTTCATGTATTTCTCATCTAGTTTCATTCTTGGGATATTTTCTAACGCTTGTATTTGAGTCTGTGTGTTTTCCAGGTTGAGTTCTCATCGAAATGCTCAGGAGCATTTTCCAATAGAGTCACCATTTGTTGTGGCTGCTCCACAACGTACCCCAAAATTGGGGACCCACCTTTTTGCATGTGTTCCAAGAAGACCGAAGTGGCCCATAGGCTAAAGTTCAAAGAAAAAAGCAAAACACCACAAGGAGAAAAAGTGTCGCGATATCGCGACATGTTGCACCATCGCGGCCAAAAAGAAAAAGTGTCGCGATATCGTGACATGTTGCATCATCGCTGCCAAAATAAAAAGTGTCACGATATCGCGACATGTTGCTCCATCGCGGCAAAAAGAAAAAGTGTCGCGATATCGCGACATGTTGCACCATAGTGAACCAAAAAGAAAAAGTGTCACGATATCGCGACATGTTGCACATTCGCTGCCAAACAAGAAAAAGTGTCGCGATATCGCGACATGTTGCTTGCGGAAAAGAAAAAGAAGGAGAAAAAGTGTCGCGATATCGTGACATGTTGCTTCATCGCGGCCAAAGAGAAAAAGTGTCGCGATATCGCGACATGTTGCATTTTCGCGGCTAAAAGCAACAAAAGACGGAAGGGGCCAAAAGTGTCACGATATCGCGACATGTTACATTTTCACGATTCAAAAGGGGCAGGCAAACAGAGAAACAAGAAGCGTCGCGATATCGTGACATGTTCCATTTTTGCCAAGGTAACAGACCTGCATAGTGACGTGGACATAAGGACAAAATCCAATGAAGAAGACAAAGCGTTACATAAGGAATATTTAATGATTTGAAATCATTTAAGATGGTCGTTACACACGGAGGGAAACGGACGCAAGCCCATGTGGAGAAAATGTAGCGAAGGGCCACAAAATGGAAAGCAAAGCACATGTTCATAGGGAAGGTGAAATGAACGATGCATAAGGGAAGGTGAAACGAACACCATCGCAAATGAAATTAGGGAAGGAAACAATGTTTTCACAAGTTTAAATACGCCATTCAAAGAGGCCAAAAGGGGGGAGGAACTCTTCAGAGAAGATTGTAGTAATGAAGGCAAGGCCTTAGCACTGGGTTTCTCTGGATATTTTCTTCCACATTGGACTGGTTTTTCTTCTTCCACAAAAAGGGTTGGAAACTGCTATGAGCAGAGTTGCAGAGCTGAAGGCGAAAAGGCCATTCTGGGCCTGTTTGAGTTGTTTTCCTTCCACAGATTGGTTTGGGAAAACCAGAAATTCTGCTATTGTAAAATGACACATTTTTAATGCAGAAGTGTTCAGAAATTTGCATCTTGTGGGCAAGAAAGAAGGAGATTTTCTTTGCATGCTATGGATTTAATGTTTATTCTTTCATCTTTTCAGATTTCGAATTTATAGATAATGTTGATGCCATTTCTTTGGGTTACATTAGGCGAATATTTGAAATCTGAATTTTATTTCGTACCCTAGGAACCAAGCACTTAGCTTATCCGGATTGTGCTTGTTTGGCAGGTCCAATAGGTTAGGTTGCATGCATGGAGACCTCACATCTTCGGTTTTGTCGAAATAGGATAGCATCATACTGAATGCATTTTATTTTCAGTTTTCTGCATTTCATTTTCATTTTCTGCATTTTATTCAAGCATTAAAATAAACATTTAAAAATTTCCAAAATCCAAAAAAAAACAATGAACAATCACTAAAGTTTCATGGTGAAATAAACCAACATTGCCCCTTGTTTACAGTTACTTGCAATCACTAAGGTGTTCCAAGCATTTAAATTGAATATCTTTATTTGAGATTACTAATACACATATGCAAATGCTAATACAACGGAGACCTTGGAGAAGTTGTTTGTTTAACTTCTTTGCAAGAGGGGATTTGGAACCCAAATCCTAAAGGAGAGTGTACTTTCACAACCGGGTGAAAATACCACTCAACAAGTGCAATAATTTTTCTATTCATGTTTTTGTGAATGAGTGTGAGTAATATCTAGAGAGAGAGAAAGACTCATACCTTATTCTGGACAAGGAGGTTGGCCACTTCCAGACCTAGGAGGAGGACTAACAATAGGTTTTTATTTTGATTTTGCTGCAACATAATAAGTTGTAAAACTTGTCATTTCATTTCCTTGTAAACAACTAACAAGATTTGCAATCTTAGTTTATTTCATGATTAAGATGATCTTGTGATTAATGATAGGTTTGGTTGTAATCTCCATTTTCAAAAAGCTTTCAAATTACTATAGATTGTCATTTTTAGAATTTACTGTTTTTTGCAATTTACTACATTTTGTGTTTTGTTGTCAATCCCTGCACAAAATATTGACAACCTTCTGTTATAGAGCATTGACAAGACTTAATTTCCATGTTATAATCAGGTTTCCATTACTACAAAAGTAAATAGACTTCCTTTCTGCAATCATAATTAGATTTCTAATTTTGCAACTGTAACTAGGGAGTTATTTCTGCAACATAATTAGATTTCATTTTGTAATTGTAACTAGGATTTCATTTCTGCAGTTAGTAATTAGTTTCCATTCCTGCAATTAGATTAAAGTTCAATTTATGCAATTTAGAGATAAAAATGTCCTAAATCCCACACACAATCAATTTCACCGATAAGACCTGTTGCTCCAAAATGACCTAAGTTATAGCCCTGTTCACTCCTTCCGTAAATAGCCTTGTACACTGCCCTGGATTGAAAAATTCATTGAGAATTAATGATGTGCATAAATAAAATGCATCATGAAGTGACAAGGTTACTTGACCATAATGAATGATCTGCACAAACTTAGAATTGAGCATTTAATTACTTGGCTAAGCCTAGTTCAGCGTATGATTGCAACTGTTAATAGTAATTACACATTCCTATCCCATGGAGCAGTCGGGCTACAATAGCCATCTTAGAGAATCGAAATGATACAAATCCAATTAGTTTTGTGTTGAATCAATTTTGTCGATGATTTGCTGAAAGATGTCATAGGAGAAAGGACATGAAATGCCTCGTTCCCATGGAGCAGTCTAGCCTCGAAGGCCTTCTTCGGGATTGAAAAGAAGCATATCAAATCAACGATGACAATTTTACCCCAAATGTCCTTATGGTTATTTACTCATCTCGTCGGATTGCATGGAGCGTCAGTCACTACAACCGCCAAGTGTATAGAGTAAATAATTGAATACGAGGTGCATTTGGATTTTGATTATTTTAAATGTTTTTTGTTAATTTTGAATTTTTTAATTGATCCTAGTGCTTGAACATCACCAAATTTGCAAAATTGATTGCTTTTATTGAGATTTGATCCATTAGGAGTCATTGATTTATCATTTAAGATCTTCCCATGGTGGGATTTTAGTGCATTTAATGCTAGTTGCGAACCGCAGGTACAGTCTGTGGTTGAAACTTTCAAAATTTGGGAACCATGGGTCAGACCTACGGGCGGAAAAACCCTAATTTTGGGACCATGGATGTCAACTACGGTCCGCCAAAATTAGGGAAACCTATAAATAGTTTTCCCATTTGAAAATTTTATTATTGTATTGAAAGCGACTACAATTTAGAGAGCTTCTAAGAGGTGAGAAGCATTTCTTGATCCGAAACGTTGCTAAACCTCTACCCGATATCTCACTCACACCCTGATGGCGGACCCTGGACAACCCTCCACTAGAGGAGGCCTCGGTGTGGGCAAGGTAACTCAAAATCGAGTCCTCACACTCATTACCAATTAAAATAAACCACATTAATTAATGGGTTAATTAACTTCACTAAACTATTGGCAATGAACCTCACCTTAGACTAGGCTAGTTTAGGATTTAATTTTTTTGCTAGCTAGGCTAGGAAGTGACCCAGAATGGGTCTCGCTCCTAGACCATAGTTGGTAGTGATGGTTCCCAATTGTCATATTGGGAACCGAACTATTAGCTATGGTTGGAATTCAAATTCCAACGATCAATTTTTGATCGCATGCGGACCGCAGGGTTGACCCGCGGTTCGACAACTTTAGAAAAATTAATCAATTTTTTTTATTTTTCTAAGGTTTTATGGCAATTAATGCCATTTATTGCACTTATGAGATGCCTTTTTGATTTTTTTGATTTTCTTGATGACTTTTGACATGTTTTTGTCATTTTATCATTTTTTTGAATTTATTTGACATTTTTAAGGTCATTTTTAGCTATTTTTGGTTGTTTTTAGTTAGATTTTTCCCTTATACATTGCTTTTTTTTCAGAGGTTGACCTCTAGAGATCGAGAGCCAGACATCCTATGCACCCTACGTAGACAAATTACTACCTTAGAGTGGGAGTGGTTTGGTATCATTGGCTTCGGCTACATTTTGGATCTACCCACTATCAGGGTAGATCAGGCCTACCTAATTGCATTGGCCCGAAGCTGGAATGCGCGGACCAACACATTTCACCTACTAATAGGTGAGATGACCATTACACTAGAGGATGTCTACAGGATCTTCAGGATCCCTATTGATGGTGAGGCCATCACCTCCTCCTCCTTTCGGAGTAAGGAGCATGTTTTTGATTCTATCTTCGATGATCGGAGCTAGGAGGCCCAACGTAAGATCGACCATGGAGGCATTCATATCAGGTATTGGTAGTAGGAGGGCATCTTCTCTATCAGAGAGGTAGTTTTCATGCACTTGGTCATGTAGATTGTCCTTCCAGACTCCTTGGGCGTGAGGATCCCCTGGAACCTTATGGCCAGTGTTAGGAGGGTTGTTTAGAGCTCCACGGATCAACCACTGCTCCTAGCCTAGGGGAGCACATTATTATGCTAGCTATACCATGAGCTGTACTAGATCACCATTCAAAGCTTATTTGGGATTAGATTTAGTCTTCTTCTTTAGATCTAGGGTTGGTAGTAAATCAGGATCGAACGTCCTACAGAGCTGCCCCTTACCATCACTTCTATTGATGTTGCCCATCAGTGCTATGCTGCATGCTGGCCTCGTGAGGAGGAGGGATTCTAGAGCAGGTCCCATGTTGGGGATATGGATCACTACATTGGATGATTTGTAGCACTCAAGCCGAAAGACATTGAGTAGCATCCATACATGGATTTCCTTGCATGGGAGGAGGTTGGCGAGCAGCTATGATAGGCTCATCGAGACAGATGGTTACTCGATCGCAAGGCTGAGGTCCATGAGTATCAGTTTTACTCATGGGTTTTGTGGTAGTTTGGCTTGGTCTAGGACATCTTGGAGCTGCCTCTGATCTATAGGCATCTAGTATTGGAGATGCATTTACCTTGGGTACATTCGACACCACTTGGGGATGCGACTGATGACTTTTAGGAGATAGGTGTTGCTAGGGCTGGGACCACTCCTACCTATGACACTTGGTGGTCCCTCCTATAGTGGTAGGGATTAGGGCCCCTCGATAGGACAAATGATGGGGTAGAGGCTGAGGCTGACCCGGATGGGCGTAGAGTGTGCCAATGGATAGAGGGTGGATGGGACATAGAGGCCACCGTAGAGGAGGCTCCATAGGTAGAGGTGGAGGAGGATGGCTTCAGAGGAGGGTGAGGTACCTCTTGATAGTGAGGTAGGGTAACTCCTAGCTCATATTGTTGATCTATTGAGTTAGGTTGGGAGGCTGTAGACCCAACAGTTGCAATGGGATACTTCTATCACCACTCTAGAGGTAAATTTGGCTGACAAGGAGAGGCAGCTATAGGAGGCTCAGGAGCAGATCATAGCTATGATAATGCATGCTATAGCGATGGAGGGGCAGGTCCAAGAGCTCACTAGTGCACGTGATCTGGTAGAGGTATGATTGGGTATAGCTATAGCGGAGAGGGACTTGGCCCAGGATCATAGGGGAGATCCTTCATCTTCTCATGTTGTCATGGCACCACCCACAACACCATTATCATTGCTACCAGGTGGTCATGACCCCATGTCAAAGATATGGTGCTTACAGACCCTCATGGAGGAGGGTAATGATAGACATACAAGTAGGGTAGCCCGCATAGACCAGCTAGAGGGCTACATCAGGTTGATATGTGGGTAGCTCCTAGAGGATCCTCATGTTGTAGGGTCCCAGTAGACCAAGACCAGGACTACAAGGTAGTCCTCCATGAGCTCGAGCCACAGGACTCATAGGACTGAGAGGACACATAGGTCCTCTAGTATGCATGGAGCCAGCTCGCATAGGAGCCACATGGATGGTAGGGGTGATGGTGGTGACTCTCAGGCTGGGGGTGCAAGCCCTCCGTAGTACATATCTTTTGAGATATTTATTGTACCATTTTTGAGTGTAAGGTCGAGGACCTACATAGTTGTAGCCTACAAGAATTTTGATGTACCCCTGATGTACTCTTTTGACACACACACACACACACACACACACACACACACACATATATATATATATATATGATATTTTGATCATTTTGGCTCATTATGTGTACTTGTATATTTTTAATTTTATGTTTATGTTATGCACATGGATGTAGATGTTTATATTGATGCTATGTTTATATGATGTGATGTATGGATGACATGCACTAGATAGCTATTTTAATTTATGATGATGATGATGATATGCAGTGATCTAGATGTTTAGATATGCTATTTATGATGGATGCATATGGATGCGATGTTTACTTTTAATGCATATTTGATATTGCTTTATTGTATGCATTTAATTTATGATATTGTTACGCTATGTTGGTACAATGTATGTAATGCATTATTTACATGATGGTAATCTAATGTAAATGAACTTGTATGCTTTAATCACTTAAAACATAAGGAATGAATGTGATATAAGTTTAAAAATCTAATGGACGACACCATAGAATGTGTAAAAATCATGAATGTAATTAGAAATCCTCATTACAAGAATTTAATCAATTAATCACCCATATATGAAATGCAATGATATGAAATGGTATGATACGAATGATATAATATGTCACTCGATATTCCTTTTTGCAATTTTGAAAATTATGCACAATATAGTCAGTGGTCGTCTAAATATCATTTCTGATATCCATCCGGTATCTATCCTATATCTTGATTGTGCTCAATGTAATGATGTATCACTTATTAGATACTTTGCAATTTGATGATTTGAATGACTTTATTCTATATGGTTTGTGATATTTGGTATTTTGTTGCTATTAGAGAAACTTTTGAGGTTTTCCATGAGACTCAAACACCCTAGTAGACTTCTCAAACATCCCATACTAATTGTACAAGGCTTTTGTTGGACAAGGCTTTCGTCATGAATGACCCAACTATTCATTACCCCTGTGTGTGCACGTGAGCATTTTTAGATAGACCATAGGCATACCCCAGATGTCATTCGGGACTCTTCCAACCCATATGTGAGATCTGGCTCCTCAAATGTTCATATCATCCTTGTTTTAGACTTGATTGGACTATAATGCTAGACAACCCTAGGCACCTAGAGCTAGCTCATCTTACAAATTGATCAGGACTACCCCTCCAAGAGCAAGCGAGACTCTTTCAACCCATTGTTGCAATTGGGGATCACCCAATAGAACTACTACTCCGAAAGTAGGCGGGACTCTTTCAACCCATTGTTGCGATCGGGGTTCACTCTATGGCTTTTAAATAGTGAACAATCCAGGGATTCAAGTTCTCACCCCATTTTTTATTTTTGCTCATATGTAGTGATAAAAATCACTATTTTTAACGCTTTAATTACGTTTTACTTGAGCAAGGGATTTGTATAGTGCTTTTGATTCACTATATCATTTTAGATTTGAACTTTGGAACTTTGAACTTGAGATTTAAACTTTGTATCTATGTACGAGTAGGGAAAATTCTTGTCCTTTTGCCAAGGTTCACCACTCTAGATGAACTATTTTCAAGATAAGCAGGTAATAAAACCCATCTCTCTAAATACCCAGGACCACTTTCGTAGCTTTCATCCTCCCTTATCTTAGCAAGATTTTAAATGTTTCCATTAGTGATGGGATCTTGATATGCCAAGTACTATCACAACTAGTGACCTCATCTACAAAATCAAAGCAAGCTTTCTACGACGTCTGAGAGACCCACTAGGTATGGTTGAGTGACTGGAAAACTTGGTATACATACATATCTCATAGCAATAGGTGTTGTGTATGAATGAAATGGATTATGATAAATGCAAAGGTGCATGATTAAAACACAAACGTGGCATCATTTGTAAGACTGACAAACACAATCCATTCTAATGTGGAATGCAATGGATGATGAATGCCTATTTGCAATGCAATGAAGTGAATGCATGTGTGAATGAAGATGCATGATGCAAATGCAAATATTTTTGGATTTTATGCTTTACCAATTTTTTTTGGATTTTATTGATTTTATAATTTTTATTGGTTTTTGAGCCTTTATATTTGACCAAATGGCGAGTACATGCCTTCGGAGCCTTTAAATTGACCAAGCGATTCTTAGGAAACCTTGGAGCTTTTTAGGATTGACCAAAGGTATTATGAGCACATTTGGGGATTTTTGGGATGACCAAGTGGTTCTTAAGAATCCTTGGAGCCTTTGGGTTGACCAAGTGGTTTTTCAAAAACCCTTGGTGCCTTTTGATTGACCAAACTACTCATAGAAGAGCTTGGAGCCTTTGAGGATGACCGAGCGATTTTAAGCAAACCCTCAGAGCCTTTTAGAATTGACCAAAGGGTTTACAGATACCTTTGGAGCTTTTGATTGACCAAACTATTCATAAAGAGCTTGGAGCCTTTTAGGATGACCGAGCGGTGTTTAGCAAACCCTCGAGACTTTGGGGTTGATCGAGCAGTTTTAAGCAAACTCTCGGAGCCTTTTACTGACATGACCAAGCGGTTTTAGGAACCCTTGGAGCCTTTTTCTACACTCTTAAGCATAGAACACCTTAATATGGATGATGTTGAGAGGTTCAGGCTCTTCAACACCCCCTAGCGACGTTAGGCGATAGGTACCCAGACCAATATTTTTAGATATGATATAGGGTCCTAGCCAATTAGCCATGAATTTGTCTCGCATATCAGGCAGCAAATTAGAGTTCTGTTGGTTCTCTTTCAAGACAAGATCCCCAACTTCAAAGTCTCTCTGGTGGACTTTGCTATTATAAGCTCATTTTAGTCACTCTTGATAAATACGAAGATGCTCAAGGGCATTCACCTGATGTTCATCAAGCAGCGTCAGTTGATCCAGTCGAGCTTGTTGCACGGTGTCATCATCGATGAACTCTTTCAATGCGATGTGCAACATTGGAATTTCTAATTCCAAGGGCATAATGGCCTCAGTGCCATATACTAGTGAAAATGGCGTTGCCCTAGTGGGTGTCCGAATGCTAGTCCTGTAAGCCCATAATGCAAGGGGCAACTGGATATGCCAATATTTGTGGTGTTCTTGTACCATATTTTTCAATATGGAAACCACTATCTTATTTGAAGCTTCAGCTTACCCATTTTCCTATGGATAGTATGGAGTCACAAAACTGTGTTTGATTCTATATTTAGATGTCAAAGCTCTCACAGTTTTGTTCTTGAATGATGTTCCATTATCCGAAACTATCTTGGATGGAATCCCAAAATGACATATGATATGCTCGAGTATAAACTCTGCTATGCGAGCTCTAGTGGTCATTGTTAAGGGTATTGCTTCCACCCACTTTGTGAAATACTCAGTAGCCATGATAATAAATGTATGTCAGCCCGATGATGGGGGAGAGATCTTACCTATGAGATCGAATCCCCACTGAGAAAATGGCCAAGCCACTTGGATGGGTTGTAAGGCCTATGATGGCAAGTGCGTAAGATTAGCATGATGCTGAAATTTGATGCATTTCTTGACATACACATTGCAATCCTTCTCCATAGTGGGCCAATAGTAACCCATTCGAAGGATGCACTTGATGATGGCCATGCCACTAAAATGGCCATCGCACGTACCATCATGAGCTTGTGAAATCGCCCAAGATGACTCTTGGGGCTCTAGACAATGAAGGAGAACTCCATCGTAACCTCGTCGGTATAAAATATCTCCTATCAAGACATATTTAGTCACTTTCTTCTTGAATGTGCATTTTGCGGCATGTGACAATCCCTCTGGGATTAGACCAAGTTTTAAGAAGTCTTGGATTTGTGACATCCAACTTTGACAAGCCTCAGCTTCGACTTCCAAGATGACTTGCTCCCCCTATGTATTTACTTTTGCAAATGTAGACTAGAAAATAACCTTATGGTGAATGGTAGTACCACTCCCCATCGAACTCTGAGAGGTTAATGACCCCTAGGGTGCCTTCTTTAGAAAGTCTTCAGCTCTGCAGAACCATTCAACTTTTGGTTCCATGCTAATCATGTTGATTGACATTTTATTATCAAAGGCTTCTCGCTCCATTGCAGGATGCGAGAGCATTTTAACATGGATGGTAGTGAAATCAATAGATAGATTCTGAGGGATTAAGGATCCCAAAGATGCCATGGTGTCTACGAACCTATTTGATGAATGAGGGATTGCCTCGATGTCATACCATTCCAATTTATCCAAATATGTAACAACAAGATCTTTATAAGCTTTCAGTATGGGACATCGACACTGAAAGAGCCCCTTAACTTGGTTGACTATGAGCAAGGAGTCGCCAAAGATGTTTAATCTCTTAATGTTCATGGTGATGGCTGTGTGGAGGCCCAATAGTAGGGCTTCGTACTCAGCATTGTTGTTGGTGCAAGGAAAATCTAATTTAAATGACAAGGGCATTGGAGCTCCTTGCAATGTGAAAAACACTATTCCTACACCACCTCCTTGCTCACACTTCGAACCATCGAAGAATAAAGTCATATCAACATTATTCTCTAGTTCTTCGAGTTTGGGAGCTTTGGATATGATGAAGACTACATCATCTGGAAGCTCAATGGTCAGAGGCCTACTATTTGATAGCGGTGCCTCAACTAGCTGATCAACTATGACTTGTCCCTTAATGGACTTTTGGCTTATGAATTCCAAGTCAAATTCTGTCAGTAGCATGATCCACTTTGTAGTATGTATTATGATACATCTTACTCATCATGTACTACAAAGGATTTTGTTTTGATATAACATATGTCGTATGACTTAGCATATAGTGTCACAATTTCTTTGTAGCGAACACTACTACTAAACATAATTTCTCCACATATGCATATCCTAGCTCATAACTCACCAAGGTTCGGCTAATATAATATATGGCTTGCTCTTTGCCTTGCACATTATTTTGGGCTAACATGGTCCCTAATGCAAAGTCGATTGCCAATATATATAGAAAAAATGGTACATCTGGCCTTGGTGGAGCTAGCACTGGCGACGTCACTAGGTATTGCTTTATTTTAGTGAAATTAGCTCGATAGTCCTCATCCCAATTGAATGGGACCCCTTGTGTAGTAATCGATTCATGGGTCAACATTTATCCGATAATTGAGTGATAAATCACTTTATCGATGCTACCTTGCCTTGAAGGCTCCTTAATTCTTTAATATTGGAGGGAGGACGCATCTCTAAGATAGCCTTGACCTTCACTGGGTCAACTTTGATGCCTCACTTGGAAATGATGAATCCTAAGAGTTTACTAGAAGTTATGCCAAACATGCACTTCTTAGGATTCAACTTGACATTATACTCTATCAGGTGATCGAAGACCTTCCTCAAGACCTTCGCATGCTCAGCACGTAGTAATGACTTGGCCAACAAGTCATCCATATAATCCTCTAGGATCTTATGCATATAGTCATGAAAGATATATGTCATGGCCCATTGATATGTGGCACCAACATTTTTAAGACCAAATGGCATAACTTTATAGCAAAATGTTCCCCATGGCATTATAAATGCGATTTTATGTTGGTCTTCGGGTTTAATCTGAATTTGATTGTAACCAAAAAAATCATCCATTAAGGAGAGCATTTCGTGACCTGCAGTTGCATCTACAAGAGCATCGATATTAGGCAATGAAAATGAATCCTTGGGTGTTGCCTTATTCAGGTCTCTAAAATCCATACAAATATGGATCCTTCCATCAGGTTTTCCTATGGGTACCATATTGGACACCCATTCCGGATAGTCGATGGAGATTACAAATTCTACGTCCAACAACTTTTGTAGCTCATATTTCACCATTAAGGCTACTATTGGATGCATCTTTCTAAGCTTCTTCCTGACTGGCTTCTTTGAAAGATCTAGTGAAAGGTTATGGGTAACCAATTTTGGGTCTAGACTTGGCATATCTTTGTATGTCCAAGAAAAAATATTAGGTCTCTCTTTCAGCAGAGGGATGAGGGTGGCACACTCATCTGGAGTGAGACTCTCTCCAAATTTAACCTTCCTTGGATTGGTGGGATCATTACTGATATCCACATCGAAGGTTTCCTCTACTAACATATGTGATCCCTCCTCAAGCTGATGAGGCGTAGGAATCAGGTGGATGTCATCCGCTGGGTTCATAGGTTCCACGTTGGAAGCATCCTCAGCATGATAGACATCATAAGCACAACCTGGTGCAAAATGAAATAGTTGCAACATTTCTTCATTAGGGAAGAAATCTTCAGGCTCTATAGGTGAGTCAGCATGATCCCAGTCGATAGCATCTACATTGAGATGCAATGGTTTGGATGGATCTACTGGATTGTGGAGTGGAGTGGTCAAATCAATGGAGACCATATTGATGGAATGGAATTGATCTCTAGGACCACATGGACAAACTTCTACATAATCGATGTAGTCTCTATACCCGAGATCTGGCTCTAATGGCACATGCACAAATGGGTCCTCTCTATGCAGACTATGAACGACTGGGTCCTCTCTATGCACTGATTACAATATGGGATCATTCGGCTCAATGAGCTCCATGTAGGTAGGCGGATGGGGAAACAACATGTGATAGATCACCTCAAAGTTTGATGGTCTTCCCCTAAGGTGAGGATTGAGATTGATCTCTCTACGCATGTCCTCAGCTATATAAGGTGCATTACGATGACGTAGGTAAGGAGGTCCTAGATAGGCTCTCTCCATTTTATCCTCATCGTCACTATCGTAATACAATCCTTCACCACTATTCACTAGCATGGGATGCTCTAGCAAGTGCGGCCCCATGTAAGTCACATCCTGATCACTATCATCACTGTCCGATAAAATCGGGTATGAGTGTCGTAAATACGATACCACCTCATAAACCAGTTCAGCTTCATCCTCTGACTGATTTTCAGGTGAGATCTCGCTATCCACCAAGGTATCTTCATGATATGACTCGGGCGGAGCTATGGTGACATAAGACACCATCTGATCATCCCTCTGGAATGCAGAAGGATCAGGGTGATATGGGTTGAAATCCACATCGTCCCCTAGACTAAGGTACATGTGATCTAATGATGTTGCAAGTAAATCATCCTATCCTCGTATCTGTAATCCTAACCCAAACCTATCAGTTTCTAACTGATAACGTGGCTCGAGCGGAGTCCTACGCCCTTGTTCAAAAAGACCAAGGTCGTACCCATGCCAATGATATAATTCAAAAATGTGTCTAGCATATTCGGGGTTAGATAGATAATGAACATTCACTATGAATGGTTCGTCATCATCTTCATCCATGGGTGTTCACGTGGGAAGCTGATCTAGCCCAGAATAGATGAAGTTTGTCTGGTTGGGTGGCTCTCCCAATGGCACCACCGATCCAACCAAAAAATGATGAGCATGGGGTCGGCCCATCTCTTGTGTCATCTCTAGAATCGGTCCAAAGGTGATGTTTTACATAAGATATTCTCCTAACCCTGTGTTGGCTAGGTGAATAGTCACCTATGGTGCGGATGACCCTATTGATGATGTAGGTGAGGTAGGTTGAGGTACCTCCTCGGCTATGTCTTGGGCTTCCTCCACTTCCATAGGAATGGGAGCCTCATCGATGACTGGTTCGGGCATATGTTTCTTTTCTTTCTCACCCCTTTTCACCTTTAGCTTCCTCTCATCCCGAAGCATTGCTGATGTAGTCGGTTTCAAGGAAGTAGCAGTAGTGTGCTCAGATATGTGTGACATAGATATCGATGGTTGAGCACATACTCTTTGTTTTTATTCTGGACTCTTAACTGGTGATGTTGGTCGGACATCCAGGTGCGTTTATGGGAGTATGAAACCCCTTGGCAAATCAGCCATGTTCACGAATTTAAATGGTTCTCCATCTGATGGCACCATGTGAACTTGTCCCTCATGAATGTACTTCACACATTGATGTAATATAGAGGGAATACAATGCATCTCCCAAATCCAAGGCCTCCCCAACAGGATGTTATACTGCATGGCACCTTCGATCACATGACACATCACAGGGATGGTCTTTAGGCCTACCTAAATAGGTAGGACAATAGTGCCAATCGTCGAACATAACACATCGTTAAATGCTCTCAACGTGAATGCAGTGGGCACAATGTGTGATTTAGGTAGCTTCAAGGGACTCAACACCTTGGTCGTTATGATGTTGATCGATGAACCAGTGTTGATCAAGACCCTCTTGAATGGCACGTGGTTGACACATGCAATGATATGCAATGACGGGTCAGCCATATCTATAGGAACCATCCTGATTTCATGATCATAAAATTGGATCATCGGTTCTTGGCACTGTTGTACGTGTCCCACAAAGTTGGTGAATGCTTGAGCATCTTGGGACTGTACTTCAATGGACCTCAGAATGTCCATGAGAGTCTCCCTGTGCCTAGGGGACTATTGTATTAACTCATAAATAGACAACTTAGTGGGAGTTGTCTGCAGGTTTTGAACCAACCTACTCCGTATGGTCACCACCGGTCTAGTTGGTGGGCCTGGAATATTTTGCATCGATTGTTGATTCGGTGTGGCTTGTATTCTTATGGGAGCACATGGTTGATTCGGCTACTCATATCTCCCATGCCTCATAACAACATTAACCATACCTACGAACCCCTGGGTAGGTGGTTCGACGTGCACCTGGTTGACGTGACCAGCATTGTTGCACGGTGCCTCATGGTTTGGAAGTGGATTTTTGTAAATCCCCATGTTCTGGTTGTCGGGTGCTAGCGGATTATTTGGTACTACAAGCTCACCTTTTTCAATCATGTTTTGCACAATATGCTTGAAGGACCAACATACTTCGATGTCATGACCCTTCGCATGGTGAAAGATGCAAAACAGGTCATCCTGGTACCCCTTTGACTTGGGTTGATTCGGATCGACCATCTTGATTTTGGGTAATCTGATTGCCTTGGCCTCGCACAATTGGTGGAATATCGACGTCAACAATTCCATCAAAGGCGTGAATTGGTGAGGTGGGCGTTGTTCTTTATTTTTGCCCTTATAATTATTATTGCACTTTTCGTACTGCATAGGAGGAGGTTGGGCCTGATAATTCTGCTTTTGCTGCCCTTTATCCTCTCTCTGGAGGTTTAGCACCACTTGGTTGACGTGGGCCTGCTTGCCCTTATGTTTTGTGGAGCTCTTCTTGGGCCCCTCTTTCCTGTTCTTAAGCTTCAAGTTGCCTTCTTGCAACTTGATATCTTCAATTACTTTGGCTTGCGCCAAAGCTTCCTCGAATGTTGGATACTACTGCAATTGCAACAATAATGAGATGTGCTTGGCACAACTCTTGGTAAACATTCGGGTCAATTCCATAGTAGGAATAGGGAATGGCAGCTTCACCATTAACCTCCTCCACCTCTTTCCATACTATTCAATTGGCTCATCATCGTGCTGAGCTAGCATAGCCAAATCAGAAAGGTTAGCCTATTTCTTGATGCCAAAAGAAAAGCGTTCAAGGAAAGCATCATCCAGTTGCTCAAAACTGGTAATGTTGTGCCTCTTTTGCTGATTGAACCACTCCTAGGCTAGGCCTGAGAGGGTTGTGATGAATGTGTGCAAAAGTAAGGCATTATTGCTCGTAATTTAGAAACAGGCATCCAAAAATCCCGTGACATGCTCCTGCGCATCTTCGTCACCTTTAAATTTGTCTAGCCTAGGCATAACAAAATGCTCAGGATAGGTAGGAGTAGGTATCGAGGGGTCCAAAGGCTCATTATGAATCTTTCTTAATGTCAGCTTTTGAATAGCCATGCCTTACCTCTCGATCACTTTTACTTTTGTTGCTAAGGCTTTATAAGCCTTAGAGGATAGAAAGTCCTCCTCCCTAAGCTATCGTGGGGGTGGTCTTGGAGGTACATTCTTCCTCTATCGAGGTGGAGGACGTTGCTCTTCCTCCTCCTCAACTTGGGAGTTTTTAGGATACTCTTGCTCGGTTCCATCTCCCTCAACTTCCTCATATTGTTGTTGCCTCTCATATTCAAATGGTGGTGGTCATTCTCTTTGTAGGGCACTAATATGAGTGTGAGCATCTCTGTGCTCCTGCTGCACATCGGCTTGTGAGAAAGCCTTTATCTGAATGCACTCTCTGCTCTCTACATGAGTGTATAGACCAGCCCTAGCTAGCCTATCCTCCTACTCTACACACTCCTTTTGGGTAAGGATGCATTCCTCATGCATGCACTGCTCATATAGTCTTTGTCTGATGAGCCTCTACGATTGAAGATTCTCTTCTTCAATGCATTGCCTTTCTAAGCGAGCATCCTCTAATTGATCTTGGAGGAGCTGTCATCGCTGCTCAGATACTAGTCTGTGTGATCTATCAAGTTGATTGGCCATGATAGGCCTCTGGTATGCATGCTCCATGTGAGCGACCTTATGGGTTTCATACCCATCTGACTGATTTATGATGCTTTTGCCCTTGTCTATGTAGATGACATTGGCATCCTATTGAGCTATGTGCTCTGTGCCACCATGCGTGGATGGTGGATGTGTCACATGAGGGTGCTTGGAAGCCTCTCCATGCTCTCTAGCAGTCCTAATAGAACTCCCACTATGCTCACTCAGGGCATGAGTGGGCAGAGCTGAAGGCTTATAGCCTAGCTACTCAAGGATGCTACCTAAGCCATCCAACTATCTGGATCTCCACCGCTCATGTGGTGGTGTGCCATTGGCTCCCACCTTAGCCATATCAATAGTGATATTTCGATGTTCACTACGTGCGGGAGTCTACACAGGCCTATGCTCAGTGGTGGCCCTATCTACGTGCCCCTGAATGGGTGGATCTCGATCCCGTCTGTACTCCAAAGGTGGAGCCATGGATCCTCCTACAGACCTATGATGTAAGGGTACTAACTTGGACCCCTGGATAACATACTCTTCGGTCGATCCCGTGGATGCGCGTGCAACGCGATCTCGATAATGGCTTCCAAGTGGAACACCCTCATGCTGAGAGGCTCCCTGCTCTATTATGTGCCTAGAAGAATGCACAGAAACTCCTCTATCGAGGGTACGCTCAATAGGTTCCCCTCATGTCGAGTTGTCTCCTCTAATGCTCATCGAACGACATTCGGGAAGCGCATGTGGGTGAGGATTCGACATATGCTATTGTGAATCTATCGGGGCTTGGTCATTGGCATCAGGCTTATGCCTTTGTCGACCACCCCGTGTCTCCACCATGGTGTACCTAGTGTCTAGATTTATTCTTTATTACACAAACAAGGTATACAATGGTGTTTATCTCGTATTAACTTTTAAAAGTGAGCCCTAGACTGTTTGATGTTGTTTCAAGTTTGTTGTATCAGTAAAGAACTCCTTATCATGTTTTGAAAGCTTGTTGGATTATATTCTTAGTTTAAATGGCTTTCACTTGTATACTCGTAGCTCGACAACTTGGCTATGAACTCCAAGTCGCGTAATCCAACCTATAATGTGTGGTAATGAAGCCCACACACGGTCAGGGAGCACAGGTCCTCCTAGATCCTGAAAAATAGAGATGTCGAGTGTATTTTTGTAAAGACAAGTCTTTATGAAAGGAAGAGGTTCATGCATTCAAAACACAAATATATGCGAAAGAAGTTGCCATCGGAGCTGAGGTGCCGACCGGCCCTTCACTTCGTCAGAATGGAGGGCGAAAACTCTGTCACCGTCGGGCTCGGCTAAATCCATGCCAACCGTCAGATATTTACTTCGCTAAGATTCAAATTTAAACACTAAATAAACTATTTGATTAAATTAATATAAAAAGGTAAACCGTTTAAAACCCAACTTTAAAAAATTAAAAAAAGCACTCACTTGCATGCCAGGAGCATGATATTAATCATTTTCAGCTGGTTGATTTTAAATTCTTTGGGCATACTTCAATCGTAACAGTGTTAGGTGTTAATAGAAAATTAACAGTTACATGCATGTTGTATGTCTCCAATGACCTAGGCAAAACTTAAAAAAAAAAAAAACATATTTGTTAAAATAAAGTATTAAATGTTATTATATAACTTTGTCCACATCAAGAAATGGTCCAAGATTAAGATTAAATATAAATAAAATTAGTATTAAAACCTGTCCTTGTGACGAGGTCTTTGATTCTAATACCTTAAATTTGCAAAGGAAGTTTCATAGTTTTTGGCCGTTAATTCTTATTTAGTTTTTTTTTAATAGTTTTTAATAATTTATTAAATTATAGATTAAAGTAAAATAAATTATAGATTATATAAGAGTAAACCAAGGTTCCATGAGCCTGGGAGATGGGGGGACGGGTTTCCTGGGACGATCGGGGACGGTAGGCCGATTTTAGGGGATAGCTGGGGGACGGCTAGTATAATACTATAAAAATTGAATTTTTTTAGAAATTTAGAATAATCTACACATTCAAAATTCTACACCCAACAAAAATGATATATCATATTACTAATCAATTATGTAAGTGCAGCCATTCATATTCAGATTAGTTACTAACACATAAGTGCAGCCATAATTGAGTCATTTAACATTTTCGTATTCATATTAGTTACTAATATGCAGCCATTTAATTGTTTCAATTTCAACAACTATAACTTGAAGGTTCAGCCAAGGATATCAAGTGCAAACAATGTTCAAACAGTCATCATTTCAAGTAATAACAATCATCATTTTTTCAGCCACCAATGTTCAAACAAAGACTGTCATTTTTAAAAAAATTCAGTCACTAACTGTTCAAATTTCCAGTCACTATACCAAAAGAATCGGTATTGTTTAAATAAAACTCCTTTTAGTCTTGTAATGATGGCATTATAGCATAATTCCAAAGACCCTTACCATAGGTCCTTGGGGATTAGACCCCACAAGTGAATTAGTTTAGTGTTGGCTTTGGTGGAGAAATTTTGTAAGAATGAAAGTTTGATTTTAAGGGACAAGAACCAAATTAGGGCTAACCTTATACAAATCAATATAAATCAACTCTTTTCTTGCACGCCTTCATATTGAAACCTTAATTTTTGGTGAAAGAGAGAGTGGAGGTCTGAACCATCACTGCAAACTAGCAAGAGGATGCAATGACACTGCCTCATGGAAGCCATGCCCTAATCAAACCTTTGATTTTGCTGACTTCTTGCAAAACCCATTTGTGGATTCTGATTGAAATGAGAGGGGTACATGGAATGAGATGGATTTGGTGCTGGAAATGCACCATTTTTGGTCTTATAACAGTAAACCCTCAGAGGTTTAGGACACCGGCAAAAAAAGAGAGGAAGTGAGACAGTGAATAGAGAAAGCTTGTGCAAATTTTGCCAAGAACATCTAGGGTTTTGTTGCAAATAGAACTTGGTACTATCCTTGGTTAAATTATTTGTTTACCATTCATGTTGATATGGAAAAAACCTATGTAGAAAGATTTTTTCATGCTACTATGGAAATAAGTGAAGTCTTCTATTTTCACTCCTTATTTTGTTAGGTTTAGGGTTTGATGGGGGGTGAGACTCAAAATGGGTCCCACACCTTACCATTTTTTAAGTTAATTTTTTTTTTCCCTTGGGTGAGGATGCCCAGCCGTGGGGGATAGTTGGGCCCCATGGGGGACGCTCAGACCGTCCTCGAGGATGGCTAGGCATCCACGGGGATGGTTGGGACCAATGGGGGATGCTCAGACCATCCCTGGGGATGCCCAGTCGTCCTCGAGGACTGTCTATGCATCCCCCATGGGGCCCAACCGTCCCCAAGGATGGCTGGGCGTCCCTAGGGATGCCCCAAAAAGGGGGACATCCTGGGGATGGGAGGCTATAGGCCTCAGACGTCCCGGGGACATTTCCCAACCGTCCCCCAAAAAGGGGGATGGGGGGAAACATCCCCCTTGCCGTCGCCCTGTGCTGGGGGATGCGAGAAACGGGGGGATGCGTCCCACCCATTTGAGTAAACATAAAATAAAGGTAAAAAAAAAAAAATTGTAAGTTTATTGTAGTGGTAAGGATTTTGGTTTGAAAACTTCAAAGTTCAAACCTCAGGGACCAAGATCTCTCGTAAAAATGTGTAACTAATTGAAAACGTAAAAGTAAAGAGAAAAAGGCAAAGACAAAAATTAACCATGAGTTTTCTTATGAGATTTAACATTATGAACGTTATTAAATAATAAAAGTAAAGCAATGTTTAATGTTTATAAAGTCATACAAAATTTTAAGTATATTTTTTTTAGGTTACATAGGTCAATAGTTAACTTCTCATTTTTTTCAATTAGCACTAGGCCTAATTTCTCAATCCTCTAAAAAAGGTTTAGGGTTCAAACCTGGTGGCCTGTGTCGGATACAAAAATACCCTCTGATTAGGCTGAGGGGTTCACCTAGATGGGACATGTCTCATGGAACAAAAAGTGGCCCAAGGTATACGAGGAACATATTTCTTTTACAAAGGTTTTACCTCCAAGGGCTAGATGGATTGGTAAGTGCTAGTCTGGATAGGCACTTACCAAGAAGAGACCCAGGTTCAAACCTTGGAGGAAGCCTGTTGCAAAGGTAGTAGTCTAATCTGAATCCTTTAGGTGTGCACCAGACTGACAACGATGGTACAAATCTGGAGTACGCGATGGTCTATTTCACGTCAGACTATAAAACAACAAGGTAGAATAGGTTTGGTGGATGCAGCCCTTGTGGTTTGAACCCTACGCTTGTCAACTACTAAAAATATTGTGGTTGTAACCAACTTTCCTATTAAAGAAGGAAAAAAAAACTTTTTATTATTTTCTACCACCATACCTTGGATTAAATATTGGAGTTGCCACTATAACCCTTATCTCACATCTTCTATTATCATACCTCGGTTTAAATCTTGGAGCTGCAACTATAACCCTTATTTTTCCTTGTTATTAGAAACCTAACGTGAAGGAGACCACTAGTGGCTCAAGATTGAAACCACTGTCGAGCTGACGCACACTTAGCGGAGTTGTCGAGCTAGCACACACTTAACAAAGTTGTCAAACTGATGCACACTCAATGGAGTCAGGATAGTATACTATATTTACCTCAAACAATCTCACCTCCAATGTTTTAACTTAAGTCTTCTCTTAATAAACACGATAACTTAACAATCCACCAACCCTTAAAACTAAACAAACTTCATTTCATTTAATATATATATTTTAATTATAAAAAATTAAAGAAACTTTATTTTTTTTTTAAATAATTTGAAAGGTTTATATTAAAATAAAGGTCATTTATAAAATGAGATGAGACTCTTCCCAACCTTAGCTAAAAATAACACATGCTTACAATAGTAAAAAAATATTTGCATTGGAGCCAAATCTCCTAAACCATATTCCTACAATGGTTGTGCACCTATTTACAACTGTAAAAGAAGATCTGCATTGAAGCTAAATCTCGTAAACCATATTTCTGTAGTGGTTGTCCAAATTAGCTAAACATTGGATTTGCTCACCAACCTGCCTAATCATCTCATCCTCAATAGCCATGTAACTCTGCCACTAAACCCCTAAACCCCTACCTCCTTCTCAGTACCCATCTTAACCAAGAATTCTACCACTTTATTTAGACCTCTACTCACATAAACTGGAATCACATCATCTAATTTCCTCAAAAATTCTTTAATTTGAGTGACAAAAAATCCTCAACCTCCATGTCTTCAAAGCAAAATTCTTCACACAATCTAGAGCTCCTACCAATATTTGTGAATTTGATTCTAGGATTACCCTCTTGTAACCTTGTTTTACTACCCAAATAGAAGCATATTTGATAGCTATGGCTTTCACTTTATTGTTCATGACCCTTCCCATGCCTTACAGTTCCCAATAGAGCACTATCCCAACATTATTATTGCAAACCACTCCAATTCCACCTCTACCCAGATTGCCTTTTGCAGCTCCATTAGTATTAATTTAAATTCAACTTTCTAGGGTTGGTTTTCAACTAGTTTTGTCTTACTGTAGACTCAAAATTTTTGCACCCATTTCCTTCAGGCTAATGGATCCGTACCTATAAGAGGGATGGGAAAATAAGGTATCTACATATCAAATGAGAGACACTTGTATCGTGCCCTCTTTGGTGGTTGTCTATGAATTATGGTGGGTTCACCAGGAAACACTTTGTTGCGGTTTCTACACCTATGCAGTATGGAAGTTTTGATGAGTTCTTTAATTGGAATACACCTAAGTTTTTGGGTAAATGTAGCTAAGTCTATGCTATATGTAATTTTAGTTTCCTTGCAACCAATACACAGAATGAATAAGATGCTTTTAAACTAAATGCAATAAAACTTCATTTTCATATATATATATATATATATATATATATATATATATTTCCCTTTTTTTTCTTGTTTATGTATTAAAATTGATCTAAATATGTAAACATATGCATATAACTAGAAAATAGAGCAATTTAACTTAAAATAAATTAGATTGAACACTTATCTGATTTTGAAGCTTGCAATCAAATCCGTGTGAATCAAATCCACATGAATCGAATCCGTGTGATCAAAATCTTGTTCCTGCGGTTCTGCAAAAAATCTTGTAATTAGCCAAATAGAGACCAAAATTTGTAGTTAGTCTTGGGATATTTTTTTGGGCCATTGTATGATGATCCACAGTAGCATGGCAGTCAAATTCCCTCGATATTTTAATCAATCATAAAATAAAAGCATGGATTACAAGCATATTCAAGATCAGATCTAAATTAAAGAGAATGATTGAAATTATGCAAAAAATAAAGTTTCTATATGAGATCTAAATGATTGATGCATAACATGCTAATGAGTAAAGATAGACCAGGGAACAAAAATTTTCCTTCAAGCCAAAATCCATGCCACTGATCTGTGCTTTTGATCATGCAGATCCATGGAAATATTTTTGGAAAATTGTTGGGAATGGATTCATGCTTTTGATTATACGGATAAGAAAATCCATACTTTTGATCACACAAATTTGTGACAGCTAAACCGAGTGGGAAGATTACTGATTTGATCACTTGTGGTTGAAATAGTGGTAGTGGCAAGGTAGATCCAAGTGATGGTGAGTTGAGCTTCCCAAGATCATTCTCCAATCTACTAGAAACTTGTTTTTGTCACTTAACCTGCAATAAAATGATTAGTCCTCTCACACTAACTCAAAAGTCGACTCAAATTATCTATTTCAACATTAATTTATTCACATAAGCATTAACCCCAATTGAAAGGTAAGATACTACTTTTAAAACCTTGGAATAGATGTACGAAAACAAAAAAAGCTAGATTTGGGGGGCAGATTTGAAGTTTTTATGCAGCTTTTGAAAAATTTTCATTATGAGCGAATCTACGTGATCAACTTTGATTTGCACAAATTCTCAAAAATTACGGGATCAAGCCAAATTTATCCTAAATCATAATGACATCTGGGTGGTTGAATGACTTGTCATTTTTGGCAAATCCACGAGATCAAATTCGTGCAATCAAATCTGTGCTTCTGATCACAGATTCATGAATCCACACTTATGGTCACGTGAATTCATGATAGCTAAACCCCAATGCAGTTTTTGGCACTTTGAGGGTCCAAATGGTGTCAAAATAGGTCATATCATATACCATTGAAAAGCTCTTTTCAAGACTAATCTAATGATAAAGGTTTTAAGAAGAATGGAGGGGATTTAGTTGGGTAAAAGTAAGCTAAAATTTGACCTTACTTTTCTTAAAAGGAAAAATAAGAAAAATAACTCATCTTAATGGGTTAATTTTCCATGTCTACATTTTGTCCCCTCTTTGGCATATTTATGAACAATAAATGCGTCAAAGAAAGGTGTAAATACTTGAGCAAAGATGAAAATGGTTGACATGGGTGAAAAGGGGGGTAGATAGTTTAGAACTAATGGTTCATGGGAAATTTATGTTTAGAAAAATAATTATTTATATGGGAAATTTATCATGCCCCCTCGAGTTTCATGAGGAATTCCACAATCCTAATGGAACTCAAAATAACTGATGGAAGAGAAGAGTGGAAAAATAGAAAATAATGGTAGAGCTTTGAAGAGAAATAGCACTTGCTATCCACATAGTAGAATTTATGTGAAGAACCAATGATGGAGTAGCTAGGAATATTTGGGTAAGTGGCAAATTGCTTTGTGTGTAGTTTTTTTTGCTTTTTTGTTGATGTATGTTCTGAATGATCTAAATGAATATATGATAATGCATGTGATTTTATTGATTTTGATGCATGTTTTGAATGGTCTAAATATATGATGATTGCATATGTACTTTTTCTTGAGAGTAATACCATACTACTATTTTTATTTTTTTATGTGTTATGCAAATGCAAAATATTTTTGTTATTTTTGATGATCTTACATAATGATGCTTGTAGTCATGTTTAATTTTTTAATGCATATTTTTATCATGCTAGTCATGATATGATTGAAAGAGAATAAGATGTGATGTAATGTAATGTGATTGATATTTGTAAAGTGATGTAATTTGATATTTGTAAAAAAAAAGTGTAATTGACATTTGTAGAAAAAGTGTGTTGGGGAACCTACCTTTGTGATTTTGATTAGTTAGCAATAGGACTCAAGGATGTGTGCTTGTGTATGACCATTTATGGAGGTTGTCCCTCGCGTTGGTCATGAAGCATATCATGTGTGAGGTTTTGTTGTTATGTTGACATCAAAGGGGTGTGATCCAAACTGATTGATTTGAAGATGATATTGGTGATGAATAATGTATGACCTTAAGATTAATTTTGGTTAAAACTTAAGGGAAGTAAGACATAATATTAGTGATTGAGCATGAATAATATGATAGAGGTCCTATGCTAAGCATAGTATTCCTAGTGTGGAGTGGAAGAAATATTATGAGGTTTGTATCATGCCATCATTGCAAAGTCCTTCTGTAACTATATGATCAAGCAATTATGTATGATCAATGTAAATTTTTTTGTATGACAAGAAATCGTGCAATATGATGAAGTAAATGATTAAGAATACATTGTACTAGAGTGGTAGATATGTAATACATGAATAACTGGTGATTTTAACCTCAATTGCATATGTTAACAGTCATACAAATCCATGAAGATATAGTGACTTCAGCCAATCAAAGTTCAAGGAGAATCTTAGTTATTTCTGAGATAAATTTAGGTTTATCAAGAACCAGTGTGTGTGATTAATGCATTCGTTTCCCATATTGATCTAAATTATGATGCAAATATCTCAAGGATAAAATATGTGTTCTTATGAATTTCATTGACTAATTTTGAGTAGGGTAATGATGCAAGCCAATTTAATAACCATTGTGTGTGCAAAATGGATTTATTTACCAATATTGAGTAAGATAGAGATTAAACCAGTCATGGAGGGAACCAAGAGGCTAGCTTGTCCTTATGTGTGATCAAAGGTCTCTTCAAGAGAGATATGTCGCCATGCATGAGCTTACTCCATTGCCAATCAAGTGTCCATAGCCCCGATGAATGTTAGCCCCATAGTCCAATGATATGATTTTTAAGTTTTGGGGAATCAAACTACCTAACCATCTGGATGGAAATGTAGTTCTATCCTTACAACTTAAAGATTTATTTATTATTATTTGTATATTCATTTGTAACTCCAAGCTTTGGGGAATCATATTCTCAACAAGTCCCATGAGAATTTTTACCCTATCCTTACTACTTAACGATTATTTATTTGTTTGTGTATTTATTTTCAAAGCATATAGAATTTATTTGGACTATGTACATGATGGGACAAGCAAGAAGATTTTTCACTTCAAGGTTTGAACCAATTGATGCGTCATCCTTCTATCAATACAAGATTTTATTAATAAGTTTGATATGTGGTTCGTTCAGAACAGGGTTATGCATAAGGGCAAATTTCACAATTTATAGCGAATTTTAGGATTTAACATTTTTTATTTTGCTAATTTTTGGACCCTAGAGGTCGGTCCATTCGTTCAAAAATTACGAAATTAAAATTTTTTTAGGGTAAATTTGCCTCGGTACAATATGTATTCCCACCTAATATTCGCCCTAAAATTATTTAAAAAAGAAATTATCCTGCCCAATTCGCCTCTTGTACCCCCACTATATATAGGTAATCCTGGGAGTGAAACTCATAGTCTCAATACGACTGTCACAAGGCGACCAAAAAAGTTACTGGTAGAAGCGAGTGACAAAAGGTGATCAGTTGAAGTGACTTACATTGGGTGATTGACACACTGCGATTGTCATAAGGTGACTGAAACATCGTGACTGTCACATGGTGACTAACACGCCATGACTGTCATAAGGTAACTGACACACCATGACTATCACCAGGTGACTGACACGTCGTGACTGTCACCAGAAGATTGACATGCCGCAACTAGAACAATGTAATTGACATGCTACGACTGTCATAGGGTGACTGACATTGGGTGACTGACACGCCGTGACTAACATTGGGTGACTAACATGTCATAACTGTCATAATATGAATGGCATATCATGATTGTCACAAGGCAACTATAAAACGACGACTATCAAAAGGCGACTGACATACAGGGCCAACCATTTGTTGGTAAGTTTCTATTATTAATTATGTTTCTTTTTTATAAATTTTTGTTCAATGACACTCAATAAGGAGGTTTTCCTATTATTTGGATACCAATCTCAAGCTTCCTTGGGTTAGATATTCTGTTGTCTTGAATAATAGTTCTCTCTTTAACCAGTTATTTCCATTTTTCAAAATGATTTTCCTATTACTCTTCTGTTTATATAGGTAAAATATCACCTGTTGGCAGTGGAAATAATGGAGGCCAGTATTCCAATTATGATAAAATGAGTATCCTCAAATACTTTCATAATATTTTGAAATCTAGTCAGCCATCAACATCCACACAAATTGAAGGTATGAACGTCTTTACTTACTAACCAGTTAATTTTTGTGTATTGTTAAATTTTATATATAATGTCTTCATTCATTAGGAAGGGTGATTTTTGGTGGATGGCTTTGTCCATTGTTTATTTGTATTTTTTAAAAGAAGGTGTGCTTTTATAAATAATAATGATAATGACCCTAGTATTTTATCTACATAAAACACTGTTGACCTTGGTATGAATCCACTTCCACATAACTATGATAATGAAAAGTCAAAATCTATCCCAAAATGATATTACTTCCTTACTACCATTGTTTGGGCCACTTTTGACCTATTAAATCATCTTAAAACTTCATAAAAACACCACCATTAGATCAATCCTAAAAAGAGCTTTCCAACAAGTACAAATATGCCTATGTTTGAATACATATTGATGCTTAAAACTATGAAATTATTATTAGTCACCTTGTGATAGTCGCCATGTGGCGATTCTCACATGGCGACTATCACAAGATGACTGTCACATGGTGACTGATAATAATTTCATAGTTTTAGGCATTAATATATATCCAAACATAGGCATATTTATACTCGTTGGAAATCTCTTTTCAAGCCTAATAATGGTGGTGTTTTTATGAAGTTTTAAGATGATTTAATAGGTCAAAAGTGGCCCCAAATATGGTGGTAAGAAAGTAATATCATTTTGGGATAGATTTTGACCTATTAAATCATCTTGAAACTTCATAAAAATACTACCATTAGATCAGGCTTGAAAAGAGATTTCCAATGAGTACAAATATGCCTATGTTTGGATATATATTGATGTTTAAAACTATAAAATTATTTTCAGTCACCATGTGACAATCGCCTTGTGACAGTCGCCTTGTGACAGTCATCATGTGACAGTCACCTTATGATAGTCACCATGTGATAGTTGCCATGTGGCGACTGTCACAAGGCAACTATCAATGATGACTAACAATAATTTCATAGTTTTAGGTATCAATATTTCCAAACATAGGCATATTTATACTCGTTGGAAAGCTCTTTTCAAGTCTGATCTAATGGTGGTGTTTTTATGAAGGTTTAAGATGATTTAATAGGTCAAAAGTGGCCCCAAAGATAGTGGTAAGGAAGTAATGTCATTTTGGAATAGATTTTGACCTATTAAATCATATTGAAACTTCATAAAAATACTTCCATTAGATCAGGCTTGAAAAGAGATTTCCAACAAGTACAAATATGCCTATGTTTGGATATATATTGATGCATAAAACTATGAAATTATTGTCAATATCCATGTGATAATCGCCTTGTGATAGTCACCATGTGACAGTCACCTTGTGACAATCGCCATGTGGCGACTATCACAAGGTGACTGACACAAGCGACTGTCACAAGGCAACTGATAATAATTTCATAGTTTTAGGCATTAATATATATCCAAACATAGACATATTTGTACTCGTTGGAAAGCTCTTTTCGAGCCCAATCTATTGGTGGTATTTTTATGAAGTTTTAGGATGATTTAATAGGTCAAAAGTGACCCTAATTTTTTTTTTTAATTTAAGTGCAAATTTTTTGAAAAATCGACATATTTTGATAATTTTTATATAAAATTTTAAAAATTTGCCCCGATGTATATACACCTTAGGACTAGATTCATCCCGATTTTATACATGCACTTTAGGGCTGACCTCTTATGCATAACCCTTGTTCAAAAAATGTCAAAACCAATTTCCAAAACTTAAAATTTTCTTAATAAGAAATGTGTTTTGATTCGAGAGAAATTTTTAATCAATATCCATAATCAATATTTTATTAAAGTATGAATTATGTGAGTGGTTTGTGATAAACTCTAAATCACGCCAAAAGGGATAAATATTGACTATGAACTCGATAGCATCTATCTGATATTTAAATAACATTATAATAGGATGTGACTATTTGACATATGCAAATGAATCAAAATCAACTTAGGTATATGCAAAAGATGCAGCTACATGATAGATGATATATATTTTATGTAATACAATGTGGATATGATAATTATGCCAGATGATCTATATGCAAATCCTAAATGAATTACATAAGCGAATGAAAACAAAAAAAAAAAACTCTAAAAGGTCAAAGAAAAATGATAAGAGGTGTTGAACCCACTATGAGTGTAACACTTTCTAATGGTCAAAAATAGAAGAGATATACCCGCTGGGATGGATGCTTAAAAATGGTCGAATGGAGGCTATTCGTCGCATGTGACCATGAAGATATCCACTATGGGGCATTGGGATGATGGGAATGATATTGCCAAAGCAAGTACTACTCAATAGAGATGTACATTAAAGTGCATGAATCAAGGCCAATGAAGAAAAACAAGAACTATATCCCTAGTCTTAGAGAGATATAAGAAAAAAATTTCAAGGTCAAGAGATATAAAATGGCATGAGCAAATACAATGATGGAAATATAAACTATATGAGAGTGCAATACCTATGCATAACTTTTATTTCATTTAATTGATTTTTTTTAAATTTAATTTTGATGATGGGGTTGGTGGTATATACAAGATGATCTATACACACTATACAAGGTGATGTGTGCATAATATTTCTAAGTCGGTTTCAAAATAAAAGGAGGTTTTGAACAAAGAAGTTCCTTTATAGATTTTTCGTTAGCATATTTTGCATGAAAATATATGCATTATCGAGCAAAACCATTTTTTCTTAACATAGGGAGGAGCAATCCCTAATTTTGCAAGATCTCTATAGGATAATTAAGCATAAGGTTTTTCCTCCAATTGCATAAAATTGATCATGTTACAAAATAAGATGTCAGCGAGATAAGGAGGTCCCTCATCCTCATCACTCTCTTCCAAGTCTTGATAGGATGGAGGGAACATATTTGAAATATGTGCTATGTAGTGAACAAGGGTGATTAGACATAGATGGAGAAGAGTAATTGATAAAATATGATGATGATGATACAAAGGTAGACTGTGGAGAATTTGATAATTAAAGAACATTCAAATGGTGTCGAATCACCATGGATGGTGACAAGTTGATTTTCAAATCTGAACTTCAAGCATTGATGAAGGGTGGAAGGGACAACCCTCATCATATTAATCCAAGGACGTACAAGAAGTAGTTTGTGATGCGTAGGGTAAGACATCACATAAAATAAGGTATCCAAGACCTTGGGTCCAACTCTAAGGGGAAGGATTATAGTTCCATGAGCTTCTTGGGGTTCATTATTGAAAGCTTTTATGATGACATCAAATTTGGTAAGATCTTCCTCTTTGAATCCAAGTCTCTGGAATAATTGATAAGTGCACAAATTAAGAGAGGAACCATTATCTACTAAGATACTTTTGATAAATATTTCTTCAATAAATCCTGTAATGTAAAGAGATGAATCTTCTTGCAAATCCGAGGAAGGAATCTTGTCATCATAGAATGAAATATGATTACTCCCAAGATAACTTACAACACTAGCAATATCCCTAGGAAGGATGTCTTGAGGGATAAACTGTTGACTTAGAATCTCCGACAAGGCTTCCATATGAGTAGAAGTTTGCAAAAGTTCTAAAATGGGTAACTTGGCTGGAGGGTTGGATAATTGTTGTTGTGTAGAGAACTTTAGGTTGAGGCTTCAACACTAAAGGTGTATTTTCTATGCTTGTATGCTCTTTCTGATTATTATTCAATATTAAGAGAGGTCTTGAAGGTTGGTTGAATGAGGAATTTATCTCTTTCTTATCAAATTGAGTCGATTGAACTTGAACTTGCTTTCTTGTGGTCTTTATTATGGTATAAATAATATCATTATAATGAGACATATTAGGACATGACACTTGATTGGTTTCCTATTGTTGATGATTGGATTGAGAATTTTGGAAGTTCTCAATGTCTTGATAAATTATAGGTATTTGTTGTGTAAGATATTGATTGTTTATTTGATAATTATAACCAATAGTGAATGGAAAATACTCTATAGAAAAAAGACCTACATCAATCAAATCTTGAACCTCATATTTTAACTTTTTACATGATTGTGTCATGTAAAAAGTTAAAATATGAGGTTCAAGATTGGAAATAGACTTAAGAAAATAGGCTTTTCAGTAAATTAAGGAACAAATAGCCCAAGCTCCCGTATTAGTGAACCCATACTACTCTAGAGGTTTCATCTTATATGCTAGAGGCAAACAAGAGAGTTACGCTACAATACTCACTCAAAAAGGGACTGACAATGATGAAATTTTTTTATGTCTATGCCTTACAACAAGCTGATGATGAACCTATCACAAATTTCATTTCTTGATGGATATCAGTCATCCATGACCTAGCTCATAGCCTCCCATATGCAAAACTTGTTACACTCTTCTCCAAGAGTTGTAACAAACATATATCCACCTCTTTACAACTTCATCAAAGTCACATGTTTGAGGAAGCCATCACCCAAGCCAAGCTCATTGAGGACATCAAGGTCCAATCTAGAAAAATCAAACTTCAATAGAAGCCATCCTATGCTTCAGATTCTCACTTCAATTGCAATGAAATGAATCAACCCTTCACTAAACCACCACAAACCAACCAAGTAGTGGTAGCCTCTCCATATTCTTCATAAATATCACAACCTATTCCTCCACAACAACAATTATTCCAAACTGATGTGCCTCCTCCATCCAAACTGCAATGAGTTTGCAGTCCCTGTCCTCCATGTTGACATAGCAATTGGACTCCACTTTCTAAGCCTTTGCCTAATTTATTCTAGAGATTGTATGACATTGGTCATGTCACATTATCGAACATTTGACCCATAGATCCAGAATTATCCAACCCTTGTGGGCACATCGAACATGCTTTTTGTGTTTACCATCACCAACCTGGCCATGATGTCCATTCTTATTGTACCTTTCGTGACTTAGTCAGGAATCTTATCAATCATGGTACTATTCAATCAAATCTTGAACCTCATATTTTAACTTTTTACATGATTGTGTCATGTGTCCATCCACTATATGATATTTGCAATGTATCTCAGGCTTATACCAATTGATTGTGGTATCAGGTTGCCGTATGGATGGTAACTCAATCATGTTTGTATCTAGCAAATGTTTGAGGATTATATTCATTGGTTGATTGAGCTTAGTAAATTTACGTGTTGAATGTTTTTGAGGAACCTTGAGCATTTTATTTGGGTATTAGCAATAGTAGGATGTAATATTTGATTATCTAATTTTTCATGATTGTAGATAGAATGATCATAAGAAGATCGTGGAGTATTATGTGAGTGCATGGTAGGATTGGAAGGAGTATTTCCTTGTTAAAATGGATGTGTCGTGTTGAAAGAAGAATGTTGAAATGGTTGTGATTGCAATAATGGTGGAGAAGAATTGTATGTAGATTGAAAAGCATGACATGGATGTGTGGTGGGAATAATACCATTATTATGAAGAGGTTGAGGTGAATATGTGGTTTGGAAAGAAGAATATGGTAGTGATTATGGAGGAAATTGTGATGGGAAATATTATGGAAAGAAAAGTTGTGGAGGGATTGGTTAAAAATGAGGAGATGAAATAATATGAGGTTGTGACAATAGTAATGTTGAATATGAATTAAAGTGTGTATGAGGTTGACCATAATCAACCAATGTGGTTGGTGGAATTTCCTTGACATTGTTGATCGGGGTAGTAACATAAGCATATTTATATTGGGTTGGAACATTTACAAGACCCATGATCTCTTTACCATTCCATAAAGTAGTAATCGTTCATTTTTTTGGTTTTATTTATTTATTTTTATAAAAGAAACAACATATATGAGAAAAATATATACTTATTATATTAATCACTCCAAGAAATAAGCAATAAAAGAAAAGGTCTTTTTAAAAAATACGGGAGAAGTTGAAGGTATAGTTATCTTAGCTCAAATTAGGCTTTCACCTGGATGCCTGCATACAGATGCTTGGTGATGAAGTACAAGATATGATGAAACCCATGTCCTACCAATCCTCACCCAATTCATTATGGTCAGTGATACACCTCTTAGAAAAGAGATGCATGCTCTATTCCTTGGCTATGAAGATTGTTGGATAGATCGAATTTTTAAAATTTGATTAAGTTTTAAGTTTTTCGAGCACAGGTGAAAGGATAATCCCTTTTTGAAGGTTCATAAATGTAGCTAACCCCCTTCACTCTGTGTTCTTGTAAAGTCTAGATCAATTGAAGCAGAGAAAAAATACGTTGTATTTGATTCTTTTTAGGATAGTGGTCAAAAGAAAATAAAATATGTGTATCGTGCTAAATTTAAAAGTTATCTTTTTATGTTTCCCAAACCAAGTAAACAAATTTTGTGGTCTTTTTAGTTTTTTTTTTTTGAAAAATAAAAGAAAAAAACAAAACAAAAGTGGTATTATTTCAACATCGGGTTCACCAAATAATGTAGACTCAAAATTTTCACACCCCTTTCCTTCAAGCTAATGGATTTGCACCTAGAAGGGGATGGTAAAATAGGGGATCTACACCTTGAACAAGAGGCACTTGTGTTGTGCCTTCTTTGGTGGTTGTCGATGAATTATGGTGGGTTTACTAGGGAATCCTTTGTGGCGGTTTCCACACCTATGCAATATGGAAGTTTTGATGAGTTCTTTAATTGTAATACACCTAAGTTCTTGGGTAGATGCAGCTGATTCTACGCTATATACAATTTTAGTTTTCTTGCAACCAACACACAAAATGAATAAAATGCTTTTAAACTAAATGCAATAAGACTTCATTTCCATATATATATATATATATATATATATATATATTTCTTTTTCTTGTTTATGTATTAAAATTGATCTTAATATGTAAATTAGATGCATATAACTAGAAAACAAAGCAATATAACTTAAAGTAAATAATATTGAACACTTGTCTAATTTGTAAGCTTACACAAAGATAATCTGCACGATCAAATCTGTGTGAATCAAATATGTACAAACAAAATCCTATTTGCGTGGATTTACAAAAAATCTTGTAATCAGTCAAATAGAGACACTAAAATTTGTAGTCAGTGTTGGGGGATTTGCTTGGACCACTGTATGATGATTCTCAATAGCATGGTTGTTGAATCCCCTTGATATTGTAATCAATCATAAAATAAAAGTATGAATTACAAGCATATTGAAGATTAGATCTAAATTAAAGAGAATGACTGAAATTATGCAAAAACAAAGTTTCTATATGAGATCTAAATGACTGATGCATAACATGCTAATGATTAAAGATAGACCAGGGAACAAGAAGTTGCCCCTAAGCCAAAATAGTGCAGATCCAAACTTGCAGATGAATTCATGCCACTGATATGTGCTTCTGATAACACAGATTCATGGGAATATTACTATAAAATTGCTAGGAATGGATCCATTCTTCTGATCATGCATATTAATGAATTTGCACTTTTGATCATGCAGATTTGTGACAACTAAAATCAATGGGGAGATTACTAATTTTATCAATTGTGGTTGAAATAGTGGCAATGGCAAGGTAGATCCAAGCAATGGTAGGTTGAGCTTCCCAAGATCATTCTCCAATCTACTAGAAACCTATTTCTGTCACTTAACCTACAGTAAAATGATTAGTCCTCTTACACTAACTCCAAAGTTGACTCAAATTCTCTATTTCAACATAAATTTGTTCTCATAAGCATTAATCTCAATTGAGAGGTAATATATTACTTTTAAAGACTTGGAATGGATGTAGGAAAACCAAAAAATCCAGATTTTGGGGGTAGTTTTGAAGTTGTTAGGCATTTTTTGGCAATTTTCCATTATGAGTGAATTTGCACGATCAAATTTGATTTGCATGGATCCACAAAAATTATGGGAAGAAACCAAATTTAGGCTGAATCATAATGACATATGGGTGGTTGAACGACTTGTTATTTTCATCAAATCCACGCGATCAAATTTGCAATTATGGTCATGCGGATTCGTGACAACTAAACCCCTATGTAGTATTTTGGTACTTTAAGGGACCAAATGATGTCAAAATAGTTCATATCATATACCATTGGAAATATTGTTTGGATCATGATCCAATGGTATAGGTTTTAAGAATAATGAATGGGATTTGGTTGGGTAAAAGTAAGCTCAAATATGATATTACTTTTCTAAGAGGAAAACTAAGGAAAATGACTCATCTTAATGGGTCAATTTTCCATGTCTACACCTACCCCTCTTGCACTTTAAATTCCTTATCCATTGTCCCTATAACAACCTAAGTTTACTCTTTAGCATACACTACCATAGTTTATATGACTTTTCTCCAAATGACCTGCCAAACGCCATCTAAATATGAAAAAGTTTCTTTAAAAACTCTACTATTTATATACAAAAACACTTACCACCAATTGAAGTTTAATCCAAATTGCCAACCGATACAAAGAGCCTTAGATTTAAATATACCTTTCTTCCATCTTTCCAAAATATTAATCCAATTCAAATCACCATTTATTTAAATTTTATAAGATAAAAATCATCACTCCCAAATATGGCACATGAATGGGCACTCAAACATCAAGTGGTTAGATGTTTCCTCACTCTTGTAGTATAAAACACATTGAGATGTACTGATGATCCCCCACATCTAAGATTATCAAAAGTAAGAATTCCATTGTGCATAAACTACTAGGAAAAGATGTTTACTTTTAGCCAACCCTTGGACTGCCAAATATTTCTCCAATGATCAACCTGATATGTATGAGGAGGAGGCTCTGGTAGGATCTTATCATATCACCAAGGCTTCCATAGCTCCAAGCTAATCCATTCTCCTCATATCTACATGTGAGAAATATTTCTACCAAGATTTTAGTCATGATGGGTGTCAATTTTGGAGGGATTGGAATTGGCCACTCATCCAACTTCTTAAACTGTTTAAACTTATAATCCCCTAGCTAACTAGTGTTGAAATAACTTTAAATATGAATTCAATCCTTGGTTTCCATGACTATTTTTATTGTTTGTAATTCTAGAAATTCAACAATGATAGATGGGTACCGATCTCATGAATCTGTTCAAAATCATACCTTCTCCTCTCTACCCACTTTCCAAAATCATCTTTCACTACCTAAGATCCTAAATTTAGAGCCTACCACATTGAGGACCCATTTCCATCCATAGGTAAATGACCCACCTCTTTTAGGTTTACTTGTACCAAATATTTACTAGTTAAAACTCTACTAAATGAAGAAGTTGGTTAGGAAAAATACCTCTAGTAACACTTTCCAGCCAAAGCTTTATTATTTAAATCTGATCCCCTCAGTCCCAAATCTCCCTTTACCTTGGGTTGGCTAATTTTCTTCCACCCTACTAAGGCCCATTTCCTCTCTCCTTTTACTCCTCCCCATAAAAATTTTCTAACCATCTTGTCCAAAATTTTCCATATAGTATGTGGGGATCCAAGGATAGAAAATTTATAAATTGGTATGGTCTGAATGACTGACTGTAAAAAAGTTAATCTACCCATATATCTTAATAATTTGTGAGACCAATTATTAATTTTTTCCTTGATACAATCTAAAATATTCATCCAAATATCTATTTTCAGCTTTTTAAAATACAAAGGGACTCCCAAGTATACCACTAGGAGAGAAGTCCTCGTGAATCCCAAGATCTCTAAAACTCTATCTTGAAGCCTTTGATCAAGATTGAAAAAGATCACTTTGTATTTTTTTATCATTGTTGACTTGGTTTGTGGTCCTAAGGTAGACATTAAGTGTATCTCTAATCATTCTTGATTTTCTGAAGTTGGCCACTCTCACCAATCATATGTCATCTACAAATTGTAGGTGAGTTAGAAATTCCTCACCCACCTTGATACCTGTTATAAAACCTTGTTGTATTCTCCTCAAGATGAGTCTACCAAGCATTCAACCAATATGAGAAAAAAATAGGGAGAGCAAATATCTCCTTGATGAAGGCCTCAAGTAGCTATAAACGATTGTGAGGGAAGGCCCTTGATTAACATTGAGTATGTCGAAGTAGAAACACAAATAATGACCCACTCTATCCAATACTGATAGAAACCAAAGGCTACCATCATCTTTGATAATAATCTCCACTCTAGTCTATCATAAGCCTTTGACATATCCAATTTTATGAACATTCCCTTATTTCAATATTTTGCATTAAATGGATTGCCTCCTGAGCTAGAACCATATCATACAATAACTTCCTACCCTCTACAAATTCCCCTTGCTCTAATGAGATAACGCTATGTAGAAGAGGTTTTAGCTGCTTAACCATTACCTTTGTGATTATTTTATATATGACATTGCATAAATCTAAAATATGTACTCCCTCCTCCCCTTTCAGAATTAAGATAATGAAAGTATGATTTAATGCTTTAAGCATTCTATTAATACCTTTATAATCCTCTATAACAACCATTACATCTACTCCAAGTTGTTCCAAAAGGCCTAAAAAAACTCAATTGGAAATCCATCTAGACCTAGTGTTTTTTTGGTACTCATTCCAAATACTACTTTCTTTAGTTCCTCTCTATCATGTTGGAAATATGTTGAATATTTTCCATGTTATTCTGGTTGGGTTAACACTAAAAGGTATTGGACACTATACATATACTCATTGAAAATATATATTTGAATTTTTTAGGGTTTTTAAAGTTATTTTTAGACCCATATGGGCTTTTAGGGTTACTATATTTGAACCCATGCTTTTTTGCCCATGATATTGTAAGAATCCATGCATGTGCCTTTAAAAAAAAAATATATATATATATATATATATATATATATATATATATATATATATATATATATATATATATATCACATTTACATTAGGGTTTGGAGAGACAAAAGAAGAATATTATTGTATTAGAGACAGTCAATTTAATGCAATAATAAGATAATACTTTGTTGGTTTTTTTCCTGGTTGAGGATTTCCAGGATAAATATTGTGTAATGTGTGAATCTACAATCATTCTATTATTACTGCTTTTCTGATTTAATTTATCGGGGCTATTTATTTCTCTTCATTTGGTATTAGATCTAGGTTTTATATTTGTTCAAGGAGTAAGGGTTTCAACCCTGTGATAAATTAATTCTAGAGTTGGGGTCATACGCGAAAGGATCCAGGTAAAGGAGAAATATGGGAAGCACATAAATAGAGATTAAAAAAATTAATGAATAAAATTTTGAGCTATGGAAACTCAATATGGATGATCTATTGGTTCATAGAGATCAGTGGATTGCGATTTTGGGAACAAAACCAACATCAATGACAAATTATGATTGATTAAAAATCAATAGGAATGCAAGGACGTCTATTAGATTGTGCTTATCTGATTTAGTATTTTTGAATGTATCTATAGAGACCATGACAAAGTTGTTATGGGAGAAGTTGGAAACATTGTATTAGATAAAGTCACTGGTAAATAAATTATTTCTCAAAAATAAAGTGTATTCACTTTGAATGAATGATGGTGACTCTGTAGTTGAATATTTGAATACTTTTAACACTGTGGTAAGCCGATTAACCTCTATAGAAGTAAAAATGGATGAAAAAAAATGTATCACTTTACTTTGTTCATTAATTGATTCATGGGATAACCTTGTTACGACTATCACAAATAATACACCTACATTGAAAGTAGAGGATATAGTAGGCAATTTGTTGTCTAAGGAGATTGTTGGCAATTTTGGGTACTTTGGGTACATTGCCTTTGCTAAAATGTATAAGTTGTCATTGATGTCAAAAGGCATTTTTGTGTTGATTTCAAAAGAGTGTGATGTCAAGAATATCTTGAGAAGCTTCATTATGTTAAAGGGTTTTTATTAAAGCCATGGTGACAAGGCTAAAGGTTTTTCTTAAAACCATTTGGACTCATTAAGGGTTTTTATTAAAACCAAGCTTAACTTAATGCAAAGGTCCATGTGTATTATTAATAATTAAATTAACTCATACCTTTGTCAAAGGTCCAAGTTTAATTTATTATTAATAAAATAATAATTATTATTATTTTAATTATTATTAAAGGGTCTTTCAACCCTTCAGCGTTGTCGATTTATTGCCATCGTTGGAGGAGCGCCGACGTCAATCAGTGATGGATAAATTGCTATATAAGTGGGCATGGTTTTCAAAAGTGAGCACCACCGATTATTATTTGGACATCTGCGATTTATGGTTCTCTATTTTTTTGATTTGCGCTTGGCTTCTCGATTTGCTTTATGTCGTTTCATTCGAATTACGATTTTGCACCGTTTCGTTCGATCTGCGCTTGGCGTCTGTGACTTGCATTGCTCTACATCCTTCGAAAAGTGCTTGGTGTCTTCGTTTGAGCTTGCTCTATGTTTTTGATCTCCGTCGACGTCTTTGAGATCGTGCATGTTCTGCGTCATGGAGACTGCGCTTGGTAATCTTGGTTTTGAGCTTGGGCTGCATTCTTACTCTTTGGCTTGACGACAGTGGTTTGTTTGCATGCGGTTTGTGGAAGACGTTTACGTTTTCCAGGATCTTGGCATCAAAGAAAGATAAAAGAGAGGGCAGGGGTTTGTTATTTCGTTGGGCTCTTGTGACCCAACGACGGTGGCATTTAAGCAAAAGCGCTAGACGACAGAGGTGCTGAGTTCGATTCTCTTCGTTGGGGATTTCTTTTTGGTTGTGGTATGCATAGAATGGTGGCCGTGAATGCGTGGGAGGTATAAGGTTAAGGTATCTTTTTGTTTTGACATTGATGTTTAATGTTTAATGTTTATGTGGAGTAATAAGGTGTAAAGAGGTGTTATTTTGTATGTTATTGTACTTTGGTGGTTTTTACTAAGTTGGAGAAATAAGGTGTTATATTTGGATCTTTAATATTGTGTAATATTGTATAGTTGCTAACTCTAATTGGTGGCAAATTGAGAGTTAGTGTTGTGACAGATTTGGAGTTCTCCTTCTTCATCAAAGTAAAGGTATAGGCAACTTCTTCCATGTATGTTGTTTATGGTATATTTTCTGAAATTGAGTTTAGAGTGAAAAGGTTGTCTACTAGGTATTATTGGTATAAATATTATTTTCTAGATATTGAAGATTGTTTATGCATTAAAGTTATTGTTGAATCTTTTGGTGAATGCATAATTCTGGTTGAGGAAGAAGAAGCATTTTTGCAATAGGGTTTATGTTAATAAGTCTTGCTACTTGCATTGAGATGATGAAACCCTAGTTGTTGGTAAAAAGAATATAAGCATCATTGTTATATGAGATATTGCATGGTTGGCAATTGTTGGGTTGTGTTTTATATTCTTGAGAAAAGCTACTACATCTATCTTATTCTTTTGAGATTGAGTTTGAGTTGAGATTGAGTTTGAGATTGGGAGTTAAGTATAGATCATATTGAGTCTCTAACAATTCTCTTTATGGTTCTATGAGATTGAGTTTGAGATTGGGAGTTAAGTATAGATCATATTGAGTCTCTAACAATTCTATTTATGGTTCTATGAGATTGAGTTTGAGATTGGGAGTTAAGTATAGATCATATTGAGTCTCTAAAAATTCTCTTTATGGTTCTATGAGATTGAGTTTGAGATTGGGAGTTAAGTATAGAACATATTGGGTCTCTAACAATTCTCTTTATGTTTCTATGAGATTTGAGATTGAGATTTGGAGTTAAGTATAGAACATATTGAGTCTCTAACAATTCTCTTTATGCTTCTATGAGGTTTATGAATCACATTGGGTCTCTAACAATTCTCTTTGTGAGTTCATGCTAAGCAAGTTTTTCTTGGTGAGTTTGCTGAGGTTTTGGACAGGTTTCGGTGGGGACTTGTGAGCAGGTTTTGGACAGGTTCCGGTGGGGACTTGTGAGCAGATTTGGACAGGTTCAGGTGGGAACTTGTGAGCAGATTTGGACAGGTCCTAGCAGAGGACTTGTGAGCTGAGATTGATAGTTCTTTCAGAGAACTTGAGGATAGAGGTACATTGGTTCTATCAGAGAACCTAAGGATAGATTTGGCAAGTCTTTGAGAAGGCTTGTGTGCAGAGGATTGATTTGTTCATAGAGTTGGACAGATCTGAGAGACAGAGGAAGACTTGTACTAGGCCGACTAACTATGTTTGGTACAGGTAGCTGAGCTGCTGTGGACGTGATCATAGAAGGCAGAGGTCTCTTAGGCTAAGCATTGAGGACAAGAGGTCTTCGGTGGAAAGGAGTTCCATGTGCTAGCAAGAGGTAGATGCAGTTGATATTCTGAGGAATCATTTCTAGAGCAGAGGGGAAGATATCTCCTTTGAGCAGAGGCTCATAAATTTAGATCAGGGGAAGGTGTCTCCTTTGGGCCGAGGCTCATAAACATTGTAATTGGGAAGGTTTTCCAAAGAACTTTGAGATAACTTTTAGAGAAAAGTTTTGTGGACGTAGCCCAGGCCTTTTGGGTGAACCACACTAAAATTGGTGTCACTTTGTGGATGATTTTGTGCATTGTTTTGATATTGCTTTGGGTATATTGCTTTACTGTTTTGAAGTATAAAAGAAAAAGTAAAAAGAGGTCTTATACTATTCACCCCCCCCATCTTAGTATAAGCTTGTGTTCTTCAGAGATGAGATGAAAATATTTCGGGGATCATCAAAATTAAGCCTTTGTTGTGAGAGATCGTTCTCAAGAAAGAAGCAAAAATAAATTAGGAGAAAAGAAATCAAAATCTAGGGGTAAATCCATTATATCGAAAAAGAGGAAATGTTGGAATTGTGGTAAAGCATGGCATTATAAAAGAGACTATAGATCTAAAAAGTCTAATAATAATCGATCATTTGATGAAGGAACTTCTATAGAAATAAAGACCACAAATGAATATTTAAGGGACTTATTCTTAGTTGCAGCATGCTCAAGTGAATGCGATGATTCATGGTTGATTGAATTAGGTGCTTATTTTCATATGAATCCTCATAGGGAGGGGTTATTTGAATATGAAAATATAGATGGAGGTAAAGTCTTCTTGGGAGACAATTTGAAATATAAAATAATAGATCAAGGAAGAGTCAAGTTGATGCTAAAATATGAAAGAATTAAAACCCTTTCTAGTTTGTTGCATATTTCGGGTTTGGAAAGGAATTTGATATCCTTCAGTAAGATGAATGATGCAGGTGTGAATGTGGTATTCAATAAGGATAGCTTCAATATGGTTCATGGATATTTGGTATTGGCAAGGGGATTTCGTACATGAACTTTGTTCAGATCTGAGGCTAGCACTATAAGTATTAATTGCAATAACTCTTCAGTGGTCTAGGAAAATAATATGGTAGAAATGGCTCTAAGTATTCCTACAACAAAGAAAGTATTGTGGCATCAACGCATGAGGTATATTGGTAAGAAAATAATTCAAACATAAAAAATTAAAGGTATCGCTGAAGGAATTTTTGATTGCCCATTAAATTTTGATTTTGAAAACAAACTAGAGTCAAGTTTCCAAGTAGTGCTACAAGGTCTGAAGGACTTCTACATCTAATTCACAATGATGTGTTTGGACCTGCAAAACTACCATCATTAGATAAACCTATATATTTTGTTACATTTATAGATGACTTCTCAAAAAAGACTTGGGTATATTTTCTATGAAACAAATATGAGGTTTTTAATAAATTTAAATATTTTAAGGCTCTTGTAGAAAATTAGATAGAGAAAAAGATAAAGGTTTTGAGAAGTGATAATGGTGGTGAGTATTGCTCTAATGAATTTGAGCAGTTTTGTAAGGATTATGGAATAGAAAGGCAGAAAACAACTCTGTATACACCACAATAGAATGGGGTTGCAGAACGGATGAACAAGACATTGATGGATAAGGATAGAAGCATGCTAAGTGGTGTAGGATTAAAAAGAAATTTTGGACAAAAGCTGTGTTAACATCTTGTTATCTTATCAATATATATCCAACCTTAGCTTTAGTGGATAAGACTCCACAGGAAGTACGGACTGGTAAGAAACCCTCTCTCAGTCAAATAAGATTTTTTGGTTGTGATGATTATATGTATATACCAAAATAGAAAGGGACTAAGATAGACTGTAAATTTGAAAAATTTATATTCATGGGTTATAGTACTAGTATTAAAGGATATAAGTTGTGGAAACTAGAAACACAAAAGGTTGTTTATAGTCATAATGCGATCTTTAGAGAAACAAAAGGGGTTCTAAAATAGGAAATGCAACCAAGCAAAGAAATAAAAATAATTTAGGTAAAATTGAAATAGGAGGAAGAACTTGTGGTAGAACCTAAATTACAAATGGAGTCTAAAGAGGAATATTCAGAGGAAGAAGGTGAGGAGGAAGTTGAAGATGCAGAACCTAGAACTTCAATTTTGAAGAGATCAGATCGAGAAAGAAGACTTCCAAATAGGTATAGTCCTTCAAATTTTTATTCTGCATTTAATTTATTAGAGACTGATGAAGAACTCAAGACTGTAAAGGAGGCACTTCAGTCAAGTGAGAATAAGTATTGGAAATGGGCTATGAAAGAAGAAATGGAGTTCTTGGATAAATATAAGACATGGGACTTGGTGAAATTACCTCATAGCATAAAACTCGTTGGTTGTAAGTGGTTATTCAAGAAGAATTACAATATAGAAGGAAATTTAGAGAAGTATAAGGCTCGCTTGGTAGTAAAAATATTTTTTTAGGTTGGGGAACTTGCTTGGTAGCAAAAAGACTTTGCTGAGATTTTTTCTCCTGTGGCTAAACTAACTTCCATCAGATTTCTATTGGCTATTTCTACTATTTTTTATTTTAAAATAGAACAGATTGATGTAAAGATAACTTTTCTACATGGTTAACTTGATATATATATATATATATATATATATATATATATATATATATATATATATATATATATATATATATATATATATATATATATATATATATATATATATATCACAACTAGAATGCTTTAAGATAAAAGGTAAGGAGGACTTGGTATGCAAGTTGAAGAAGTCTCTTTATGGGTTGAAGTAGTCTCCAAGGATGTGGAACCAAAAATTTGATAGCTTTTTCTTGACACTTGGGCTTGAAAAAAGAAAAGTAGATCCATGTGTATATTTCAAAAAGGAAGGTGAAAATTTTGTTATCATTGTATTGTATGTGGATGACATGTTAATTGGTAATAGTAAGGAGATGATAAAGTTACTAAAATCTTAGTTATATTCTAAGTTTGATATGAAGGATTTGGATGTTGCAAAATTTATTTTGGGTATGGAAATAATAAGGAATTGTACAAATAGAAAGTTGTGGTTAAATAAAAATAAATATGTTGATTTGATACTATAGAAGTTTAGGATGCATGATTGTAAACTAGTATGTACTCCATATATGGTTGGTCAAAAGTTATCTACTGAACAGTATTCTAAAATAGATGAGAAAATTAAAGAAATGCATCATGTTCCTTATGATAGTGTTATGGGCAGTCTGATGTATACAATGGTCTGTACTAGAATTGATATTACACATGTACTGGGAGTAGTTAGCAAATATAAGTCAAATCCAAGAAAGGAACATTGGACTATTGTGAAGAGGATGTTCAGATACTTACGTGGAACTACAAATTATTCTATATGTTATGAATGAAAATCTGGAGATAATGATATTGTAAATCTACAAGGGTTTGTGGATGTTGAATGGGTTGAAGATCTTGATAAAAGAAGATCCATGAGTGCATATGTGTTTAGGTTGTTTAGAGGGGCAATAAGTTGGATGAGTAACAAGAAATCAATTGTTTCTTTATCCACTATATAAGTAGAGTACATTGCAGCAACTCATGCTAGTAAATAAGCGGTGTGGATAAGGTTGTGTTAAAAAATTGGCATTAAATAAAAGGTTGTGAGAATTAACAGTGACAGTCAGAGTGCAATATTTTTGGTAAACAATCCTGGTTTTCATGATTGGTCAAAACATATTGATATAAAGTACCATTTTGTGAGAGATATGGTTGAAGAGAACTGAGTGATATTGGAAAAAGTTGATATAGAGAAGAATATTGTTGATTCGTTAACAAAGGTTGTACCTACTTAGAAATGTTCTTGGTGTAGAAGATCTATGGGCATTGTTGCTCTTGATAGTTGAAAATGGCAGTTGTTATCCCCTATGGAAAGTATTCAACAAGTAGGAGAATTTTAGAAATATATTGAATATTTTCCATGTTATTACGGTGGGGTTAAAACTAAAAGGTACTGGACACTTTATACCTATACTCATTAAAAATAGATATTGTTAAAACTAAAAGGTACTGGACACTTTATACCTATACTCATTAAAAATAGATATTTAATTTTATAAGGGTTATTAAAGTTATTTTTAGACCCATATGGGCTTTTAGGGTTACTATATTTGAACCCATGTTTTTTCCCCATGATATTGTAAAAATTTGTGCATGTACCTTTGTTATATATATTGCACTTGCATTAGGGTTTGGAGAGAGATAGAAGGAGAATATTATTGTATTGGAGATGGTCAAGTTAATGAAATAAAATATAATATTGTGCTAATTTTTCCTGGTTGAGGGTTTCCAAGATAAATATTGTGTAATGTGTGAGTCTATGATCTTCTTCTTTTGATTCTATTATTACTGCTTTTCTGATTTAGTTTATCGGGGCTCTTTATTTCTCTTCATATCAATGGGTTTAAGTAGGACCTGATTTTATTCTTGAAAGATAACAAAGAGATGATGACAAGAACTTCTTTTTGAGCGTCTTCATCTTGCACCATATTTTACTTAAAAAATTTAGAAATATAATCCATTGAATGGAAATGCATACCTAGAATTGTATCAAAGGAGTGTCTGTTCACATCCTAAAGAGCTTCCATGTTGTTCATTTGTCTCCTAGCACAAGCAACCTGATGGAAAAAATTGGTATTTTTATCACCTTCTAATAACCAAGTGGTTCTTGCTCTATATTTTTAGTAGATCTCCTCTTGGTTGTTAATGTCCTCAACCACTTTACGTAATGCATAATCACCTTATTTGAGCTACTATGTAATTGTTCCTTCCCTATAGTGTTTTTGAACCTCATCCCATCTGGCGACCAATGGAGCTCTTTAGACCTGGAGGTTTATTTTATTAACTTGTTTCTATTTTTTGAGTTGATCCTTGACATAATTAAGTTGCTTGTGGAATCTAAACATTGTTATCCCATATGTTGGACATCCTTCTTCCCACCACTATGGAATTTACTTTTGAAGTTCCTCTTTTTGTAACCAAAAGTTTTCAAATTTGAATGGTTTGTGATGATGCACTATCTTGATCCCCCCTTCTAACAAAATGGGAGAGTGGTCTGAAACTAGGCCCTCCAAAATCTAAAATTTTATATTCCATTTCACAAACACCTCATTTGAAACCAAAATATGATCTAAATTCATCTTCCTATTATGTGGGTCCTTCCTCTTATTAGTCCAAGTATAGTTGGTTTCTAGGCATTTAATATCCACCAAGTGTAATGCATGGACTTGGGAAATTATAAGTCGATCCCCTAGGTCCAAAAATGGGATTCCATCTTCCTGATATCTAGCAGATAATTTAGCATTAAAATACCTAGAAATAATCCAGTCTACATCCTCCCTTTATACTCTCATGTTATAAACCGCTTTACATTGATGTATTTGACCATCTAGATTTTGATCCCCATAAAAAATTATGATTAAAACCTGCTCAACTATCACATTGTTCCTAAATGTGATGTGAGGACACCTCTCCAAGCTATATGTTCTATTACTATCCATTCAAGAGAGTTCCAAAAAATAACTATCCCCTGTGAGACCCCTTGGACAGCCACTTCCATATGATCAACACCCCTCCAAAGTTTATTTACTATTTTATGCATAAGATCCAATAATATTTTTGTCTCCTGGATAAGCAAAAAATATGTTTTACAATTTTCTAGAAGTCCTCAAATAGTAGATTGATGGGTTCTACTATTTAAACCCTTAAAATTCCATGATTGTATAATAATTGATTACCTAGAGAGTAGTAAGAGTATATTGGCCTCATTGATCCTCTAGTGATAAATTTGTCTCCTTGAACTGCTATCAATTTCCTATTTGATTTTCTACCCACTCCTTGAGAGATGGTATTTTTTATCTCTTTCCCACCTGAGTTATCCCTAGAGTTGGTGTTTCTCTATTATTTCTTGCTATGCTCATGATGACATCCTTAATTATAGACTGTTCTTGGTTATGCACTATCAATACCTCTGCAATCTATGATTGTGGTAACTCACTGCACTCAATTACTTGTTGTAGGATGGGAGGACGTGAAAGAGAGGCTTAAACATGGCTGTTATTGTTTTCATTATTCCCATACACTCCTTAAATGAATTGTTCTTCTTCCTGGTCCACTAGTGTCTTGAATATCTTATACCTATTGGAGGTCTTGAGTGGGGTTTGCTCTTTACCATATTTTTTCTTTTGCCTTCTCCTTATTTTGGGTTACTCAAAACCATATCCTTGTGCTTCTTTGCCTTGAGAAATATTGGTTGTTTATTTATTGATTATTGGCTTACCCTTCTTAGGAAGATTCAACATTCCTAGAGGAGACTCCATTTTTATGTTCATACTATTTTGGAAGGATTTGAAGAACACAAGCTTATACTGAGAGGGGGAGTGAACAGTATAAGATCACTTTTTACTTTCTTTCCAAACCAAATATCAATTAATGTTCTTAATTGCAATAACTAAATATAGCAATGTGCATTAATAACTCAGATATCAGTAGTAGGCAAGAGAAAAAGTCACCACACACAATTGAGACACAATATTTAACGTGGTTCCCCCAATGTGGGGTACTCCACAAGTTGATCTCCTTATAATATTTCACATAGAAATATCCAATAAAATGATTTATTTGATCTGCTAAAAGCTAGGCAATAACAAGTTCACACAGAACTTGTCCAAATATGAATAACAAGTTCACACAGAACTTGTCCAACTTTGAATAACAAGCTCACACAAAACCTGTCCAAAACTGAATAACAAGCTCACACAGAACTTGTCCAATGTTGAATAACAAGCTCACACAGAACTTGTCCAATGCTGAATAACAAGCTCACACAGAACATGTCCAATGTTGAATAACAAGTTCGCACAGAACTTGTCCAAATCTACTCCAACAAGCTCACTAAGAACTTGTCCAAATATGCTCTAGCAATCTCACAAAGAACTTGCCCAAAATCTATCCAACAAGCTCACCAAGAACTTGTTCAAATCTGTCCCAAATCTATCCACAAATCTATCCACAGATTTGTCCACAAAGCTATCCATAAATCTATCCACAAAGCTGTCCCAAAACTATCCACAAGGGCCAATCAATCATACACAAACTGCCAAAAACCTATCCAGAATTCTATCCCAAAGATCTTCTCAAAGACTCAACCAATTATACTCAAGTAGCACTCAAAACTCATCCACAAATCTATCAAGGCAAAGCTCAAAGATGAACTCAACAATGAATGGCAATGTACTCTTCAATGGATAACAACAATGATCCACAATGATCTCAACTCAAATCAACTCATAGAAGCATAAGGAGAATTGTTAGAGACTTAATATGTTCTAATCTCAATATCAACTCAACTCAAGTCAACTCATAGAAGCATAAAGAGAATTTTTAGAGACTCAATATGTTCTAATCTCACTCTCAACCCAAATCAATCTCAACTCAACTCAAGTCAACTCATAGAAGCATAAAGAGAATTGTTAGAGACTCAATGTGGTCTAAACTCAATCATCACAAGGGACAACTCTCTCTCACACAACCCTAGTCCAAGTATTTATCAACAAACTCAAATGTTTCCAAAAATGCTCAACCACAAATCTCACATAACAATGATACTCATGTTCTTTTCTAACTCATGTTCTTTCACAACTAATGGGTTTCAAAAACTACGCTTATAAAACAAGGTTTAAACACAACTCTCAATTTAGAAAACCTTGAAGCATTCAACCAACCACTTTCGAAAAGGAAACCATAAACAATCCTTTTCCCTCCAATGATATTTCAGAAATCAACCACCATAAACAATCAATAGGATAATGTGCCCATACATTTTATGAAGATGAAGAAACCCCTTTGGAAATCTGCCACACTCAACAGACTTTGAAAAGAACAAAAAAACCTTCACTTGAACTCCTTTACAAAAATAGAAATATCTCTTTATGTACACCTTATTTCTTTTTCTAAGAAATATAATCAAATAACCCTCGAAATAAGATTTCCAACGATATATAACATGATATACTTTTAAAAAAGGAAAAACCAGAAATATCTCCTTTTCTAAAAGTGCACTATAACTCTTAAACTTGCCTTCCGATTAAATAAAAAATATTTAATCAAATATTTTCCTCAACCACACCTTATTCCTCCAACACTAGACAATAATAAAAAATTGTTTTAATAAAATGTTTACTTGCCTCTAGAGGGAATCGAAACCTCGCCGTTGCCCACACAACACCTCAACCGCGGTGCCAAAGACCACGCGAGCTACTCGCTCGCATAATATGGAGAGCGAAGACTCTCCCCTTATCTCATTGCCCTCTTGCTCACGTTAAAACGTGGGCCAAGACTTTCCTTCCTTACTCATTGCAATTCATAGCCGGTGGGAATCAAACACATGCACATCCGCTAGCAAAAACCTTAACACTCCCAAGCCCACCGTTGGACCATGCTTTCACGTCGAGGAAATTCGGTGCCTACGAATAAATGTTCTCTTTGAATCTTGCTTAGGGGCTTTAAAACAAAAAGCCCTTTGCATATATATATGCAATCTCCTTTGTAAGATAATAAATGTTGGCACTTTTAACTTTTAATAATTACCTTTGATAGTGCATGAACTTTATGACATCGGCAATAATTTTTATTTTAATATTAAAATAAAAATTAAAATTTTAAATAATTAAAATTTAAACTAAATATTTAAAATCAAATATCTCCATCATCGGGGCACCTTTTTCGACGAAATGAAATCCTAACTTAGGTTCAAAGAAAAACCTAGTTCAAATATGCCATCCATGGTTTTAAATAAAACCTTTTATTTTTCCTACCTTGGTTCTCAAAAAACCCTATATACATCCATGCTCTCCGAAATATGAATGCTTTGGTCATAAAAACTCAATGTGTTCCATGGGATATTAATGTGACATCACTGACAACATAAAACAACTCAAATTGCCAATAGGATCGGGTCAAATGCCCATATTTATGGTAAAATCTACATCTCAAAGGCAATGCATCATAATTTAGTTGCTAAATCCAATATAATCCTACAAGTTTGAGTTCAACCTCTATCGACAAAGGTTGGTTGAGATTAATTTCCATGCATAATCTAGCATAAAGGGTTGTATTTCTTTCCATTATGTCTCAAGAAACACCCAAATGTCTTCCAAGGGAATTACTTATGATTTCTAATACCTACTCACTCTAAAAATCCATTAGAAGTGCATACAAATAGATCCAAATTAGGATAGCAGTGGGTTCAATTCGAGGATCAAATCCCACTCTCCAGGGCTTAAAAAATAATCCTATCAGACCATGATTCCTCTTTTCTAACTTCAAATCCCTATTTATATCGGCAAGTGAAGAAAAAATAGTAATAAAATATCCATTTCTAATAAACCACAAAGAATACTCTCCAAGAGGCTCCCAGATTTGATGGACCTAAGAATGCAAAAAAATTAGGGTAGGGTGAGCACCCATGAATTTATAGATCAGACCATGATTGAATCTATATATGACTATTTATTCTAGCATCCTTTTCTCAACGACAATATTTGGCCTTGATTATGACTGTGGCAAGCATCCATTGACTCGTTGAGATGTTGATCTTTTTCGATAGTCATAAAGAGTATTTTTAATGTAGTTTTTTGTGTTTCTTAAATATCTACTGGAGATTTATCCTTTAACAAATCTACAAAAGAACTTTGTCTCTATAAATAAGGATCCAAAGGTGTCCCCATTGGATCCTCTTGGGACAACAATCTTATCTTCAATTCTAAAACAATTAGAAATTCCTTCATCTACCCAACTGATGCCCTAATTTTCTCTTTTAGAGTAGCTCTTCGATTTTCCTTGGCATTCTAAATATCAATTTTCTTAAGAAACTTTAAATTTTTAAAACTAAATTCAATAACCTTTAAAATCCCATCACTTACAATCAATTGTCATTTTCTAAAAATAATTCCACTAGAATCCTTAATCTTTTCAAAAAGTAGGTCATATTCATTTTTACTTTTATTTTATTCTTAGAAAGTGGGTCTAATGTTTCTCATTTTTTGAGGATGGTGATGACAATTGGGATTTCTACTTATGTGCAAGAAACTTTAATTTACCCAAAGGGCTAGTGGCCCCCACTAGTTCCTTCCAAAGCTTATAAAAAGGCCAATGGCATTCGAAATGGCAGCTACCAAAATATAGGAGGACAATCATCATAATTTTTTCTATTTTCTACCACACTTAGATTTTCTTTGGATCTTGGTCATGGGTCCCAGTGAAGAACACAAGCTTATACTGAGAGGGGGGTGAATAGTATAGCGCCCACTTTTTACTTTCTTTCCAAACCAATATCAATTAATGTCCTTAATTGCAATAACCAAATATAGCAGTGTGCATTAATAACTTAGATAGCAATAGTAAGCAAGAGCACAAGTCACCACACACAATTGAGACACAAGATTTAACGTGGTTCCCCCAATGTGGGGTACTCCACAAGATAATATCCTTATAATATTTCACACAAAAATAAGGATCCTTATCCAATACAATGATTACTTTGATCTGCTCAAAGCTAGGCAATACACTGATCTGCTCAGGTAGGCAATCCACTTATCTGCTCAGCTAGGCAACACACTTATCTGCTCAGGTAGGCAATCCACTGATCTGCTCAGCTAGGCAACACACTTATCTACTCAAGCTAGGCAATACACTGATCTACTTAGGTAGGCAATCCATTGATCTACTCAGCTAGGCAACGCACTGATCTACTTTAGGTAGGCAACACACTAATCTGCTCAAGTAGGCAATCCACTGATCTGCTTAGCTAGGAAATCCATTGATCTACTCAACTAGGCAATCCACTGATCTACTCAAGTAGGCAACACATTGATCTGCTTCAACAAGCTCACCAAGAACTTGCCCAAATCTGCTCTAGCAAGCTCACCAAGAACTTGCTCAAAATTTTCTCAACAATCTCACCAAGAACTTGCTCAAAATCTGCTCAACAAGCTCACTAAGAACTTGCTCAAAATCTGCTCAACAAGCTCACTAAGAACTTGCTCAAAATCTGCTCAACAATCTCACCAAGAACTTGCTCAAAATCTTCTCAACAAGCTCACTAAGAACTTGCTCAAAATCTGCTCAACAAGCTCACCAAGAACTTGCTCAAAATCTGCTCAACAAGCTCACCAAGAACTTGCTCAAAATCTATTCCAAAACTATTCCACAAATCTGTCCAAAAATCTATCCCAAAAGCCTTCTCAAAGGCTCAACCAATCATGCTCAAGTAGCACTCAAATCTCATCCACAAATCTATGAAGGCAAGGCTTAAAGATGAACTCAACAATGAATGGTAATACACTCTTCAAAGGATGACAACTATGATCCATAATGATCTCAACTCAAATCAATCTCATAGAATTTAGAGACTAATAGTTCTATACTCAAACCAATATTCTCAACTCAAGATCTTATAGAAGCATAAAGAGAATTGTTAGAGACTCAATATGTTCTAATCTCAACTTAAACTCAACTCAAATCAGAATATAGAATAGTTTCTTTTATGGAACTTGAACAATCACTTCTCACAATCACTTGACTAGGCTCAATAAACTCAACTCAACCAATCATCACAAGGGATAACTCTTTCTCACAAAACCCTAGTCCAAGCATGTATCAACAAACTCAAATGTTTCCAACAATGCTCAACCACAAATCTCACATAACAATGATACTCATGTTCTTTTCAAGTTCTTTGCATAACCAATGGGCTTCAACAACTATGCTTATAAAACAAGGTTTAAACACAACTCTCAAACCAGAAAACCTTGAAGCATTCAACCAACCACTTTGAAAAATGAAACCACAATCAATCCTTTTCACTCCAATGATATTTCAGAAATCAACCACCATAATCAATCAATAGGAGAATGTGCCCATACCTTTTATGAAGATGAAGAAACCTCTTTGGAAATCTGCCACACTCAACAAACTTCTTTTTCAACTTTCAACAAGGGTTAGAGATCATGATTAATATCACAACAATAATATCCAAATAACACCTTATCACTCCTACTCAATAAAATGCATCATGTCCCCTCATGAAAGAATTAATCACTTTTGAAAAAGAACAAAACAACCTTCACTTTTGAACCCTTTTACAAAAATAGAAATATCTCTTTACATACACCTTATTTCTCCCTCTAAGCAAGTTAATCAAATAGCCCTCGAAATAAGCTTTCCAACGATATATAATATGATATACTTCTAAAAAATAAATCACCATAAATCTCTCTTTTTCTAAACATGCATCATAACCCTTATTCCTCCTAGGGCACTTTAGAAAAATAAAATATATTAAAAATTATTTAACTTGCCTCTGTCCCTGATGGGATTCGATCTCGTGACCTCCTTTCTCAGAGCCTTAACCACAACCAACCTGCCATTGGGCCACACGCCCTCACGTGCTCAAAAGGAGCACCCAACAAAACCTTATGCCGTGAATATCTGCACCCTTCAAAACAAAACGCACTTCACGTGTTTCAACACAACAAAACACCTCTAGCGAGAATCGAAGGTAGGGATTCCTGCTTCACACCCAGTCCATGAACCACTAGGCCAAAGTGGCCTATACGTTTGGTCTTACTCCACAATAGTCACTTCAATAAATGCAAAAGTCGCAGGCCTCAAAAAACTCTTTTCACACACACTTCGACCACGATGCACAGGCTCTCTTTCCATTTGAATGCAAATATGAGATCGAGGACTTAGGAAAATAAATCGAAAAATTTGGGCATATCTATATATATATGTCCTCCTCCTTTCCTTTGACGTCGGCACTATAATTTAAATTTAATTTTATGCCTTTTCCTTCCTTTGACGTCGGCACTATAAATTAAATTTTAATTTTAATTTTAAATTTAAATTTTAAATAATTAAAATTTAAACTTAAATATTTAAAATTAAATATCTCCATCATCGGGGCACCTTTTTCGATGAAACGAAAGGCCAACCTGGGTTTTAAGAAAAACCCATTTCAAATCTGCCATCCATGGTTTTAAATAAAACCTTTTATTTTGCCTACCTTGGTTTTCACAAAAACCCTGTATATATCCATGCTCTCCAAAATATCATAAATGCTTATTTATGAAATACTTTGGCCACCAAAACTCAATGTGATCCATGTGACATCAATGACAACATAAAATAACTCAAATTGCCAACAATCTCCCCCTTTGTCATTGATGGCAACACCTCTAATGCAAATCACCACAATCACTGCAAAAACCATCTCTGAGAATCAAAGTTGCTCCCCCTGACTCAATACTCTCTATGGAGGCTGCTCCCCCTAACTCAATGCTCTCTTTGGAGGCTTCTCCCCCTAACTCAATGCTCTCCCCCTTACTCAAATCTCTCCCCCTTTGACATCAATGGCAAAAGGGACACCTATGGGGCTAAAAGATATGACTCTTAAGCTTAGCCCCCTCACCACCTTCTCTCTTGAGGTGATTAATTTTGGGGTGGGAGTACTTTTACTCCCATATTACATTGTTTCTTTCCTCTATCAACTTCCTTCCATGTTTTTCTGATATCCTTCTCTTGATGAATTACTTGATCTTCTTGTCTTGAACTTGTTTGACCTTCTTGCCTTGAACCTGTTTGGAATTGAGTCCTACACCATTTTGCAATATGTCCAAAGTTATTGCAATTAAAACACTTGATATTGTAGCCTTTGGATGGTGCCCATATCCTGAATTATTTCTTGAAATAATTTCCATATCCATTCCTTTCCTGAACCCTATATTGTGAAGCTCTGTTTTCATGACCATTATGACCATGACTTCTGAATTGTGTAGCTCTAAAACCAAAACCATGTTGCTCATTTTCTTTGCACTGATAAGCTCTATGACCAATCCTGTTGCATGAGAAGCAATGTCCCTGAAAACCATACCTTCTTCCTTTGATGTTCCTTCTAGCAAAATCAAACTTCTTTGATCCATAGACCCTACAGTGTATAGCCCTGTGTCCAAATCCATTACAAGAAAAACAATGTCCTTGAAAATCCCTTTGTTCATGCCTTGGTTCCTCATACCTTTCTTGACCATTATCCTTATGATCATCTTCAACTTGTGCATTGCATCCTTGAACCTTCTTTGTAGTATCTAAATCCTCTTCCTTAATTTCTTCCTTGCTTTCCTCTTCAAGAATTTCTTTTCCTTTTGAACTTGATTCACCTATCTCAAAACAAGATCCAAATTGAATATTTGGAGCCATAGGAACTTTGGAACTTTCTTCATGAATCTTAGGTGCTTCCTTGCTTTCATTTTTTAGAACTTCCTTTCCTTTTGAGTGTGACTTTTCTTGGAAATGAGATACAACCTTAAAATATGTTTCCACTCCTTTTTGAACCTTTTCATCTAATGTGTCATGTCTTGTCGTTATTACCCTTAGTTCTTCATTCATCCTTTCCTCTATCCTTTTTGCATCTTGAAGCTCATCTCTTAGATCACTGATTGTTTGAAGTAGTTCTTCTCTAATTTTGACATCTGTTCGAATCTTGTTTTCAAGATTCCTATATTCTTCTTTTAGCCTTTTGACTTCTGATTTTTGTTTTCTTGGCTCATCCTCTTCTTTTTCTATTACCAAAAGTGAGACTTCTTTATCTTCATTGTCACTGAGATTATTATCATCTTCTATAGCAAACAAACTCTCATGATTTCTTTGACCATGCCTGTTTCCTTGATGTGTCATCTCATCTTCACTATCACTGAAACCATTGCAATATCCTGATATGTGATCTCTTTGACCACACACAAAGCACTGTTCTCTTTCACCTTCTATTCCAAGGAATAGATGTTCTTCCTTTTCATCATCTGACTTATCTCTATCATTGTGATCTGAGCTATCACTTGCTTCTACAATGTAGTAAGATTTCTTTACCTTACAAAATTTTTCTTCTTCTCATACCTGTTTTGCTTGTATCTGTCATCTTTGTCATGCTTATGCTTTCCATCTTATTTTCTTCTGTGACCCTATTTTTCATCATCACTATTTTCTTCATGTGGACACTTGTGTGCATAGTGACCAAAATCACCACACTTGTAGCATTTGACTTTCCTCATATCTCTGTAATTCCTTGAGTCCTTATTCCTTTTGATGAAGTTAGCTTCCTCATCATTATCTGGATCTCTATCTATCTCTAGAACTTTCCCTTTATTTTTCTCTGAAGCCTTGAATGCAATCTCTTTTATTGGAACCTGATGCTTACTTACCCTCATCTCATAAGTTGTGAGAGTTCCTTGTAATTCTTCCATTGTTAGCTTGTTGATATCCATTGTTTCTTCTATTGTTGAAACCTTTGCATCATACTTCATGGGAAGTGATCTCAAAACATTTTGAGTAACTTCTGATTCTTTCATCTCAAATCCTAGGCCTCTCATGGTGTTAGTAATCTCATCAACTCGAAGTAAAAACTTTGCAATATCTTCAGAATCTTCCATTTTCAATTCCTCAAATATTTTTCTATGAGTTTGTAGTTTTGCCAACTTTACCTTGGAATCTCCTTCATAAGTATTCCACAACTTGGTCCACATTTCATTAGTTGAATTACATACCATGACCTTTGCAAAATATGTCTCACGTAGCCCACTCAAAATACAATTCATTGCTCTTGCATTGATCTCAACCAATTTCTTGATAGTCTTATCTGCCTCGGGATCACCTTCAACCCTATACTCTTTTTCAACCATCTGCCATACCTCATAACCTTGTGATATCAAGTAGTTCTTCATTCTCATGCTCTAGAAAGCATAATTGTTACCATCAAATAGTGGAGCCTTATTTGTAGATGATCCATTCTATGAAGCCATCTGTGTTCTTGTAGAATCTTCCCTCAAGCTGTTAGCCTTTCTGAAGGAACCCGCTTTGATACCAATTGAAGAACACAAGCTTATACTAAGAGGGGGGTGAATAGTATAGCACCCACTTTTTACTTTCTTTCCAAACCAATATCAATTAATGTCCTTAATTGTAATAACCAAATATAGTAGTGTGCATTAATAACTTAGATAGCAATAGTAAGCAAGAGCACAAGTCACCACACACAATTGAGACACAAGATTTAACGTGGTTCTCCCAATGTGGGGTACTCCATAAGATAATCTCCTTATAATATTTCACATAGAAATAAGGATCCTTATCCAATACAATGATTACTTTGATCTACTCAAAGCTAGGTAATACACTGATCTACTCAGGTAGGCAATCCACTGATCTTCTCAACTAGGCAACACATTGATCTACTCAGGTAGGCAATCCATTGATCTGCTCAGCTAGGCAATACACTGATCTGCTCAAGTAGGCAATCCACTGATCTGCTTAGGTAGGTAATCCATTGATATACTTAGGTAGGCAACACACTGATCTTCTTAGGTAGGCAACACACTAATCTACTCAAGTAGGCAACCCACTGATCTTCTTAATAGGCAATCCACTAGAATTTGCTCAACTAGTTAATACAAGATCTCACTAGGTAGGTAACACACTAATCTGCTTTAGCAAGCTCACCAAGAACTTGCCCAAATATACTCTAGCAAGCTCACTAAGAACTTGCTCAAATATTCTCAACAAGCTCACTAAGAACTTGCTCAAAATTTGCTCAACAAGATCACTAAGAACTTGCTCAAAATATGCTCAACAAGCTCACCAAGAACTTGCTCAAAATCTTCTCAACAAGCTCACTAAGAACTTGTTCAAAATCTTCTCAACAAGCTCACCAAGAACTTGCTCAAAATATTCTCAACAAGCTCACTAAGAACTTGCTCAAAATCTGCTCAACAAGCTCACCAAGAACTTGCTCAAAATCTACTCAACAAGCTCACCAAGAACTTGCTCAAAATCTGCTCCAAAATTGTTCCACAAATCTGTCCAAAAATCTATCCCAAAAGCCTTCTCAAAGGCTCAACCAATCATGCTCAAGTAGCACTCAAATATCATCCACAAATCTATGAAGGCAAGGCTCAAAGATGAACTCAACAATGAATGGTAATGCACTCTACAATGGATGACAACAATGATCCACAATGATCTCAACTCAAATCAATCTCAACTCAACTCAAATCTTATAGAAGCATAAAGAGAATTGTTAGAGACTCAATATGTTCTAAGCTCAATCTCAACTCAAATCAAATTTATAGAATAGTTTGTTTCATGGAACTTGAACAATCACTTCTCACAATCACTTGACTAGGCACAATCAACTCAACTCAACCATTCATCACAAGGGACAACTCTTTCTCACAAAACCCTAGTCCAAGCATGTATCAACAAACTCAAATATTTCCAACAATGCTCAACCACAAATCTCACATAACAATGATACTCATGTTCTTTTCAAGTTCTTTGCATAACCAATGGGCTTCAACAACTATGCTTATAAAACAAGGTTTAAACACAACTCTCAAAACCAGAAAACCTTGAAGCATTCAACCAACCACTTTCGAAAAGGAAACCACAATCAATCCTTTTCACTCCAATGATATTTCAGAAATCAACCACCATAATCAATCAATAGGAGAATGTGCCCATACCTTTTATGAAGATGAAGAAACCTCTTTGGAAATCTGCCACACTCAACAAACTTCTTTTTCAACTTTCAACAAGGGTTAGAGATCATGATTAATATCACAACAATAATATCCAAATAACACCTTATCACTCCTACTCAATAAAATGCATTATGTCCCCTCATGGAAGAATTAATCACTTTTGAAAAAGAACAAAACAACCTTCACTTTTGAACCCCTTTACAAAAATAGAAATATCTCTTTACATACACCTTATTTCTCCCTCTAAGCAAGTTAATCAAATAGCCCTCGAAATAAGCTTTCCAACGATATATAATATGATATACTTCTAAAAAATAAATCACCAGAAATCTCTCTTTTTCTAAACATGCATCATAACCCTTATTCCTCCTAGGGCACTTTAGAAAAATAAAATATATTAAAAAATATTTAACTTGCCTCTGTCCCTGATGGGATTCGATCTCGTGACCTCCTTGCTCAGTGCCTTAACCACAACCAACCTGCCATTGGGCCACACGCCCTCACGTGCTCAATAGGAGCACCCAACAAAACCTTATGCCCATGAATATTTGTGCCCTTCGAAACAAAACGCGCTTCACACGTTTCAACACAACAAAACACCTCCAGCGAGAATCGAATGCAGGACTTCCTGCTTCACACCCAATGCACGAACCACTAGGCCAAAGTGGCCTATACGTTTGGCCTTACTCCACAATAGTCACTTCAATAAACATGAAAATCGTAGGCCTCAAAAACTCTTTTCACACACACTTCGACCACGATGCGTAGGCTCTTTTTCCATTCGAATGCAAATATGAGATCGAGGACTTAGGAAAATAAATCAAAACTTTTGGGCATATATATATGTCCTCCCCTTTTCCTTTGACATCGACGCTTATAATTTAATTTTTGTTTTATGCCTTTTCCTTCCTTTGACGTCGGTGCCATAAATTAAATTTTAATTTTAATTTTAAATTTAAATTTTAAATAATTAAAATTTAAACTTAAATATTTAAAATTAAATATCTCCATCACCGGGGCACCTTTTTCAACGAAACGAAAGGCCAACCTGGGTTTTAAGAAAAACCCATTTCAAATATGCCATCCATGGTTTTAAATAAAACCTTTTATTTTGCCTGCCTTGGTTTTCACAAAAACCCTGTATATATCCATGCTCTCCAAAATATCATAAATGCTTATTTATGAAATACTTTGGCCACAAAAACTCAATGTGATCCATGTGACATCAATGACAACATAAAATAACTCAAATTTCCAACACCCAGCCTCACTTTGGGTTCTTCTCCTATTTTCGATGCCCTTTATCCTTTCTCCTTTCAATAAAAAATGATTACAATGTCTCATCTCTAATTTCGACACTCATGCCTATGCTTAGAATATTCACCTATGCGTATAATATCTTGACAGTCGACACCAATTTTTTTAATCTTTCTTAGATCTCATAACTTTATCTCTATATTTGTTGGGGACCACTTGCACTAGTTTTAGATGGGATATCAATATGCATAACATGGAATCTCATACTCTTATTAACCCATCCTATCCTGCCCTAAGCCTAAAAGTATCCTCCCATTTTATTTAATTCACCTTGTTCTATGTTCTTTACTTCCTAATAGTCTTCCTTATTATTGCTTACTAGGGAATAATAATATGATATTAGAATTGATTAACAAGGGGAAGAATATGATAGTACTTGGTTCTTATGTATAGACTACTATTATCTTAATAAGATATATTCTAAGAGAATATACTTGATATCTCACATAGATGATGTTTTTGAATAGTTCCATGAAACACATTACTTTTCAAAATCAACCTCAAGTGAGGTTATAATCATAGAATATAGGAATGATAATCTAGCATGGTCGTGGAAGACACTTTGGAAGAAGAAAGCCCCATTGAAGACAAGACTGTTCCTATGGCTTGCCATGAAAAATAAGGCTCTAAAATGGGGGTTTTTACATAAGAAGAATTGGAATGGTCCAAGAAGGTGTCATTTATGTAAGTCAAGCAATGAAATAATTGATCATTTACCGGTTGCTTGCTCCTTTACTAGATAGGTTTGGATGGAGGTTATAGCATAGTTAAAGCTTCCTATAGGATGACAAGAAGTTTCCTTAGGAGAGTGCTTAAAATATTGGTTTGAAAATAAGTCTCATAAGATTTTATAGCTCTATCATTTTTTGTATCTTAGGGAGTATGGTTAACTAGGACTGTAATTATTTTTTAGGATCAAGATAAGCCTACTTCACAAGTCTCCTCCCAAATCATTGGAATTTTCCAAAACTATAAGGTTTTGGAAAAAAAAAAGGTAAATAGACAAATCATCCCTCCAAAAATTGATAAATAAGGGGCTTGGGTTTTTTTTTGTGGGGCTAGACAGGGGGTCCCTCGAGTTTGTGGAGTAGGAGGATTACTATATTTTTTTTACTCTCATTATTTAAAATTTAAGGTTGGATTAGGAGAAGGTTATAATAATTATTTTGAAATTATAGCCCTTAAATTGTTGGTTTAGTTGGAAGAATAAAAAGGAATACACAAATTTACAAAGGTGGTAATAAACTGGATGCTTGGTGTTTTTAGGATGGAAAACATGATTCTACAATTTGTCTTCTCTCAAATAAAAGAAGTTGTAGATCAAAGTGAAGCTTTTGCTTTTGGTATATTTATAGAGAACTAAATAGGGAAGTATATTAACTCTTGAAGTAGGCACTTCATATTGATCTAGGTATGTGCTTAGTACAATAATTCAATGAGGGAAATGCATTACAGCTGGTTCAAATATCTATATGAGGGGATTAATACACTCTAGATAAAGCAAGCATAAATAAAGCAAAATTTTCAAAAAACTCAGAAGTTAGTGTTTTAAATAATATTTTTTGATAAATTGGGAAGGTTTAGCATGACAGAGATAGCTAGCTATGATGTATAAATGACCTGATTTTTAGATCACTATTGAAATATTGAAGATATGCCAAAGAGGCATATGAAGAATGTAATTTCATATTTTCTCAATATAAAATTACAACTTTTTTTGAGGAAAAAAAATCATGTTCTTATTAACCCTAAATATAACTAAAAGATGTTTTCATTACTAAGGAGGGTTCATCTAGGTGAGTGATCCTATCTTTTATATTTTCAAAATTGATAGCCACATTCATATGTATGATGAATAATATTATTAAACTAATTATAAATTATTTTGTTGTTATATATCTAATTTATATTCTCACTTGTAGTCATATATGAGATAAGCAAGTTATGGATATATACTGCTAGTAGATTTTACAATCTAATATGGAGAAGCATACCTTTAATATATTCAAAATCAAATACTTGGGCTACATAATCAATTGGCATGATATTCATGTAGATCTAGAGAAGATAAAAGTAATTCAAAAATGGCTTGTCCTACCCAACCTAACTAGGCATAAAATTTTATTAAGATTACATAACTTCCATCATTATATTTCATGGAATCTCAATTAGATTGTGTGCAATAAAATATTCTTTGACTAGACCAATAACCAACAACAAATGATTTGAAGAACTAAATATGTGTGTATATAGTTCTAAGTCTAGCTTTATACACTGATCAACCATTTTAGATATATTGATGAATCCTACTATATCCTTTGGAATCATTGTTATCCAATATAGACAAGTTATTGCTTATTATTTAAATACCTTTAGTGACATAAAGCGATGATACTACATCTACGAGAAAGAACTATATGTCATTGTATAGGCTATATACCAATGACACTTCTATATCATGGGTAAGGATATTTTTTTCTCTTTTTATCACAATGCATACACTCAATTAAGTTAGAAAATGTACACCAAATAAATTGGATGTGTATTTATAGTAGTTATACCTTATGATCAAGCATTACAGTGGAAATACAAATCAAGTTAATGAATCTCATCTTCCCAGTAGTCTAAAAATGCATGATAATAATGAAGGATCTATTGAATTTTATATTGCTTTTTTGAAAATATTTTTAAGCAAAGCATTCACCACAATCATATGCAAAAATAATGGAAGCAAAATATATAGCAAAACATGAAATTGCAGGATATAAATAATCAAAATAAGAAAAAGGGATGGATTCCCACAGATGTGGGATTTTAAAGTTGAAGTTTGATGTAGTTCAAAAATTTTATAGGTAAAAGCATTGGTATTTTGAAATAGTTTTAGCTTATTATTAAAATATTAGTTTTTTTTGTAGTATGTTTACCTTCAAAAGGGTTAAGTATTATTTGGTTGAAAATTAGAGGAAGTTGGAAAGTGATAAAATATTGTAAATGAACCATGAAAAAAAAAAGAATTTTTGTTTTAATAGAGGTCGTTCTTATATTTTGATGTTTAAGTATGGGATATGTATAAATCTATATAATACAAGCATTTTAACCAGGCAATTATGAAAATGTTTTCTAAACATATATATTTATATAAATTTATATGTTTAGAATCTACATTTCAATCCTCTCTTGACATAATTTTCATTCTAAAATGATATGATTTAATCCAAGTGAGGCCTCCAAATTTGTGTTAGTGACTCTATCCATGCAAAAGTTGATATAAATATGGATAAATAAATATATAATTAGAATAAAACTAAATTATATTTATATACTAAAATTTTTTATTACAATACCCACCACTTTATAAATTTCATTATAAAATGATACGATTTGACCATAAGGCTTTCAAATTCATCCTAGTGACTTGTCATTAATAAATCTTGTCGTAGCTAAAGTGTGTCAAAACACATATAAATAATTAATTTAGAATTTTGAGAAGTGCATATATAAACTATAATATTGTTTGATATTTGAATGAAAGCAACTCTCTAGCCCATAATATGTATATTAGATATGGAATTTCATTATAAAATGATACGATTTGACCATAAGGCTTTCAAATTCATCCTAGTGACTTGTCATTAATAAATATTGTCGTAGCTAAAGTGTGTCAAAACACATATAAATAATTAATTTAGAAGTTTGATAAGTGCATATATAAACTATAATATTGTTTGATATTTGAATGAAAGCAACTCTCTAGCCCATAATATGTATATTAGATATGGAATTTATTCATTTTAGTTTGAATATCCTAGAAGAGTAAAGGGTGCTCTTGTGATTCCATCGTATATATTATTATGTTAATTTCAACAAACACACAAATTAGAGAACAATTATTTTACCTTATTTTATAATTAAAAATCCATTATGATATTATCAATTTCCTTCATTTATCGAGCTCAGTCAAATTCATCATATTGTCATTAATACTAATATTCTGCTACATCAACTATTATCATTACATGTATTTATATAATCTTGTTAGAGCACCATTTAGATCATGGAGATCAAGATGTCTAACCATTCCCTCATAGATTATCAAGTAGAAAAAATTCATAGTTCATCATATTAAATCAATTCACTTACTATATAGAATTTTAGTACTATCATTCCTCTAATTATATATTAAAGTTGATGTCCTAGTTTTTGAATGGTTATTTGATTCTCTATTGCTATTCTTGCAGTGGTTGTATAGTATTATTGCTATATATATTACTTTCTTATTTGTTATAGTAAAACCAAATTCTCCTTAGGTTATAAATAAAACCCTAGCTTGCATTTTAGTAAGCCCTAGTGACCTTTAGGTCTTTTAGATTTTCTTTTTTGGTCTGTCCATAACAAGTTGGATTTTTGGATTCTCCTTTAATGAGTCTTGTTTTATGGATAATATATTTGGTTGATCATATCTATTTGCAATTATCCTTAGAATCAAACACACAAAATAGAGAACAATTGTTTTACCTTATTTTTTAATTAAAAATTTGTTATGATATTGTCAATTTCCTTCATTTGTTTAGCTCATTCAAATTCATCGTATTGTCATTAGTACTAATATTCTACTACATCAACTACTATAATTAAATGTGTTTATATGATCTTATTAGAGCACCATTTAGATAATGGATATCAAGATGTTTAACCATTCTCTCATAGGTTTTCAAGTAGACAACATTCATAGTTCATCATATTAAATCAATTCACTTACTATATAGAATGCTAGTACTATCATTTCTCTAATTGTAAATTAAAGTTGATATCCTAGTTTTTGAATTGTTATTTTATTCTCTATTGCTATTCTTGTAGTGGTTGTATAGGATTATTGCTATATATATTACTTTCTTATTTGTTATATTAAAACCAAGTTCTCACCTAGGTGTTGTAGGTGAGTTGGAGAGGAGAGGGAAGTCATCCAAGGGAGGTCCCAGGTTCAAATCTCCACCCTATCAAAAATTTGAATTGGGTATCCAAAATCTAATTGATAATGTTGGTGCGGGTAGGGTCGGGTGCGACTCCCGGGTGACTTTGACGGTGTAGAACCCCCTATTCATGGTATCTCAGACCAAGGCAACCCCACAAGGAGTTTTTCGCTTAAAAAAAAAAACCAAGTTCTCCCTAGGTTATAAATAAAACCCTAGCTTGCATTTTAGTAAGCCCTAGTGACCTTTAGGTCTTTTAGATTTTCTTTTTTGGTTTGTCCATAACAAGTTGGATTTTTGGATTCTCCTTTAATGAGTCTTGTTTTATGGAGAATATATTTGGTTGATCATATCTATTTGCAATTATCCTTAGAATCAATGTGCCTCTAATAAGGAGGAAGGTGCATCTTTGCCATTATTTTATGCTCATGTAGATTTTTCATGATAATAATTATAATACATATATTTAACCCAATAATGATAATTATTAGCATTGCTTAATGTAGAAACACACATGCTAAGATGCTAAGAGTTCTTTGTGATAATTATTAGCATTGCTTAATGTAGAAACACACATGCTAAGAGTTCGAGAAAATGAGAAATTGAAAAATAGAAAAGTGCATGCAAAAGTAAATATATAAATTCTATAGATAGAAAATAACTTGAAGAATTTATTATAGCATTGTTATAATTATATATTGGTGTATCCCCCATCAATTGAATCATCCATCCATCCCCCAGGAAGATCATCCAATGTGTGCATCATCCACATTTGGATTATGTTGTATGGAGTTGGATGGCAACAATTTTATTAGAAGGTTATTAATTCTATAGAATAGTTGAGCAGTGTAGTTGCACCCAAATTGAGTGTATAAATTGTATTATGAAATATATTGTATATATTTAAAGAATAAATTTACATGTTTTTACAACTGTGATATAATTTGTATGCTTCCATGATATTTCATATGAGAGTAATTTGATTATTAGAGTCTTTGATATTGATAAGGGGTAATCTTGTTCATAACTATTTCTCAAGTTGACACCTAACTACAACCTATACCAAAGCACTATTATGTGCCACATGCTTGGTGTATCCTATGATGCCAATGCAAGGGTATGTTGATTGATTTGTACCATACAACCCAAAATGTGTTGGTATGGAGGATAAATCATATAACTAGCTTGTGATACCTACAAGTTATTGTCGGAGATGCACTACAAGGAAGCAAGGTGAAAGTGTGTTATCTTATTAAACATTGATAAAAAGATGCACCATAAATGATCAAAGATAAAATAAATGATGATTATGTAAATGAAATACAAAACATAAGGCTTTTGTATTAAGTATAAAGTAACTGTATAAATGTTTAATACAAGGGTGTGATGTTGCAAGGTATAGGGTAATATATTTTATCAAGGAGGTAATATACATCCCATGAGAGAAGTTTACAAGGAAGAAGAAAGAGAAAATAATGATAGATAACTCATACACCAAATATATAGAAAAAAGTTCCACACTAAGCTACATGCAAAGAGTTAGAGAAAATAATGAAAGCAATTCTTAACAAAGAAAGGCAATTGAAAAATAGAAAAATGCATGAAGAAGTAGATATAAAAATTCTATAAATAGAAAATAATAACTTGAAGAAGTTATAATTAGCATTGTTATAATTATATATATTGGTGTATACCCTACCAATTGAATCATCCATCCATATCCTAAGCCAAATTATCTTATGTCCCACAATATTTGAACCACACTATCTTATGTCCCAATATAATTAATCAAGAGTATATTTAAATTTAAGAGTGATAAAATTATATAATGGACGATATAATTTATAATAACATTCAAAATAACATCAAATATGAATGTAAATGGCCAAAATCATTCATGTAATAGCATGAAAAATACTTACAATAAAATTGCTCAAAATATGTATACAAGCTTCAATATTATCAATGCTTGTTGGTGATATTCTTTTAGACCATTTTCCAATACAATGTATGGAGCTTTATCTCCATAATATAGACATAGAAAGGTGACTCTTCAATACTTGACTATTATACTCCTCACATATCTAGGATTTGCAACCTTTCGTGTTATTTACATAAGACAAGACTCTCATGTCCTTTGGCTTCTCATATTGCCACTTGTAAATATGACTCTTGAATCTCTATTTACTTGCACACTTCTACATAACACTCACACTTCTACATGCACACCTAATACATGACACTTGTGCACATCCTCATATTACATATTTGTACACTTACATACATGACACATGCACTTTCTCTCATTACACAACACTCTTACATACATGAAACTTGTGCATATTTTACACATAGACACTTACATAAAGGGTAAATATAAATAATTCACATAAACTATAAACTTAAACCCTAATATATTACTTATTTACATTTGTACCATAAAGGTAATGTGGTGGTACATTTGCATGTACCAAATAATGTAATATTATCCAACATCCTCCTATATTACATTATTTTGTTCTTGAAGACTTTAGTCATTAATTTGTCTTCATATTCAATCAACTTTGCACTATGCATGATATTTTGTTGATTTGAATTATGACATGTGTTTTCTCTGTTTTTATTTCTTTTAACTTTTCAGATCTTTTTCTTTTGTTTCTTTATTCTATTCTTTTCTATCTTGGTCTTGATATTGATTTGTTCCTCTAGAGTCTTTTTTGTTCCTGTAGCCTATTTTTCTATAACATTTGTATCATTAGTAACTTCAGAATAATTTTAATTTTCTTTCCTTTCATGAATATCTTCATTGATTAAGATTCTTGTTGTAAGAGCTTTGAATTCATTTTATTTTGTTGATTCTTCTATTTCTTGATTCTATTGAACTAAGTTCTCTTTTTTATTTTCTTCATTTAATTGTAATTGATGTTATTGTTGTTGACCATGTTGATAATGAGGCTGATATTGATGTTGTTTTTGTTGACCATATTGATATTAAGGTTGATATTGTTGATGTTGTTGTTGACCATATCTATAATGAGGCTGATATTGACGTTGTTGTTGTTGACCATATTGATATTAAGGTTGATATTTGTAGGTCCGAAGGTAAGTTCACAAAATAATCAATAGATTAATTAACCATTGCTAAGGTTTAGTCTATGCTTAAATAATAGACTAACCAACAGTTTTGAGGATATAGCGCTAACTACCCTCTAACAATAGAATAGGGAGGGAGTTGCGTGATGCTAACCACTAACCTAGGTAGAGAGTTCTAACCATAACACTAACCTAAATATCTAACATAGGATATTTAGGTACTTACCTAGTTTAACCATGAGGAAAATATCTCATGGTAATTACATAATTACATAGAAAAGTAAATGTAATAACCCCACGTAGTGTAATGCAATACACTACCTTATTTTACCCTAACATCCCCCCTTTATTACATTACTTTGATATACAAAGTTTGCTCCGAAACAGTTGAAATTTGACACGTCCAAGTGCCTTTGTAAAAATGTCTGCAACCTGTTCGTCGGTGGGAATGTGTTGGAGCTTGATTCTGTGCTTAGGAACTTCATCACGAATGAAATGACAATCTGTATCAATATGCTTAGTTCGTTCATGATGCACTGGATTCTTGACCAAGTTCAAAACACCTGAGTTGTCGCAAAACATGTGAATGGGAAGTTTCTTTGGTAGGCCCATGGTAGCCAAGATGCGACTTAGCCATATCGCTTCACACACAGCTCCACGTGCAGCGCGATATTCTACCTCAGTTGAAGATAAAGCAACCACCTGTTGCTTTTTACTATGCCATGAGACAGGACCAGATCCAAGATGAAAAACATAGCCTGAGGTTGATTTTCTGTCATCTATGGATCCAGCATAATCAGAGTCAGTGTAACTCTGTAAGAAGAATGAGTTATTCTTCTTATACTCTAGACCATAATCGGCACTACCCTGAATGTAGTGTAAGACTCTCTTAGCTGCTTTCCAATGGGAGACCTTTGGTTCTTGCATGAACCGTGAGAGATAGTTTACAACATAAGTAATATCTGGTCTAGTATTAGTCAGATAGATAAGGCTTCCAATCATCTATCTATAAAGTGTGCCATCTACCTGTGGTGAGTCTTCATATCGTGATAACTGTAGCCCTGATTCCATCGGTGTTGCTTTGGGCTTACAATCAGTCATACGATATTTTTCTACTAAAGTCTTGGCATACTTTGTCTGAGTCACCCTTAGATGATTCTTTTTCTATTCTATCTCAAGGCCAAGATAGTAGTGGAGAAGTCCTAGATCTGTCATATCAAATGACTCTTTCAAGTCATCTTTCATGACGTTAATCAAGTTCTCTGAATTGCCAGTGATGATCAGATCATCTACATATAACACAAGAATCACTATCTCAGAACCTGTGTTCTTGATATAGAGATTTGCGTCAGATGGACTTCTCTTAAATCCATGTTGCAGTAGGTGACTATCCATTTTTATGTACCATGCTCTTGGGGCTTGTTTTAGCCCGTATAATGATTTGACCAATTTGCAAACATGTTGCTCATGGCCTACCTCTGCAAATCCAGGAGGTTGAGTCATGTACACTTCTTCTTTTAAGTCACCATTAAGAAAGGCGCTTTTTACATCCATCTGATGTAATTTCCATCCGAACTGTGTTGCCATAGCACAAAGCACTCGAATGGTGGTCATCCTTGTTGTAGGAGCAAAGGTTTCCTCATAGTCAAGTCCTTCCTTTTGAGCATAGCCCTTTGCCACAAGATGGGCTTTATGCTTATCTATTGTGCCATCTGCCTTATATTTTACTTTGTAAACCCATTTGCAGCCTATGGGTTTCTTTCCTTTAGGCAAATCCACTAGCTTCCATGTTTTATTCTTTATGAGGGAGTTATATTCTGCATCCATAGCTGCCTTCCACTGAGGCAGTCTAAGTGCTTCATCAACTGTAGAAGGTTCATTCTCATCACATGCTGATAAGTAAACCCTCTCCTCATCTATTTCCATCTCATCTTCCCTTGGTAACTCTCTATCAATAGAAAGATCTTGAAAATCTGCACAAAGATCATCAACTGAAGTGGATGCTTCATTCTTTTCTTTCTATGTCATGCTTCTTGTCTTTGGACGATTGAGAGTAAGATCAGGTGGGGAAGTGAGTTTAGAATCTTTCACTGTGCTTGTATACCATTTGGGTGGCTTTTTCTATTGTGAAGAAGGAAGTTGATGTTCCTCCTCATCATCTAGGTATATTGATGTAGTGTTGGGTGTGAAAGCTTCATCAAACACTACATCTCTACTTACATGTATCTTCTTGGTAAATGGGTCTATCAACCGATAGCCTTTTGAAAATTCATCATATCCAAGAAATATACAAGGTAGGGACTTCTCATCTAATTTCTTTCTTTTCTCCTTAGGTATATGCATAAATGCCTTACACCCAAATACCCTTAGATGAGTTATGGAGGGTTTCCTACCACTCCATGATTCTTGAGGAGTCATACCTTCAAGAGCCCTTGTGGGAGCTCTATTCAGAAGATATACTATAGTTTGAACAACTTCAGCCCAGTAAGTTTGCTCAAGGTTGGCCCCCTTAAGCATACATCGAACCATTTCCATTATGGACCGATTTCTTCTCTCAACAACCCCATTGGATTGAGGAGTGTAGGTTGTTGTTAACTGTCTCTTTATCCCATGTGTCTGTAAAAATGAGGAAAATTCTTTTGATGTGTATTCCCCCCCTCGATCTGAACGGAGGGTCTTAATAAAGCATCTTGATTCCTTCTCAACAAGAGTTTTGAACTGTTGAAAATAGGAAAATGCTTCAGACTTCAACTGCAAGAAGAAGACCCACATTTTTCGTGAGTGATCATCGACAAACAATTGAAAATACCATTTTCCTCCACAACTTGTAGACATGGGACCACACAAATCTATGTGAACCAACTCCAAAGGTACCTTAGCTCGAAAAGAGCTAGGTTCAAAAGGTACTCTATGTTGCTTTCCTGACAAGCAATCAGAGCACACTGGCAAAGTAGATGAAAGAGTAGGCGAGTCCTTTCACCATTTGATATTTACTCAACTCTAGTAAATATCCTGAACTCAAATGCCCAAATCTCTTATGCCAAAGAGAAGTGGCCTCCTTTGTGGTTACTGCCATTGCAGTATGGGTAGAGGTAATGGCATCTAAGACAAACAAACCATGTTTGTATGAACCTGTTGCTATCTATTTTCCCTTCTTAGTGATAAAGCAACGTTTCTTTTCTTTGTCCACTATAAAATTGACATTCATGTTATTGTCCAGGATTTGTGGAACTGACAAGAGATTATTTTTCAATCCTGGTACATAAAGAACTTTTTGAATATTACATTCTCCATCTGGAAGGGAGACAGAAACACTTCCTTCTCCCTGAACTCGATAGGTCTGATCATCAGAAATGGTGACCGGTCTACCTTCTCGAGCCTCAAATGTTGCAAACCAAGATTTATCACCAGTCATATGTTTACTAGCGCCTGAATCTATGTACCACATAGAGTCCTTGTGGGAGGAATCTGTATGTGTCATGAGCACTTTGTGTGCTCTCTCAGAATCTGAACTAGAATCTTCAACTGCAATGTGTCCCTTTTGTTGTTTGTTCTTGTTCTTAGGTTTGCCTTGGCCCTTTTTGTTTCCTTGTTCATTGGGCGATTTGTTCTTAAACCAACATCTTTTGGTTTCATGAGTGTCTTTGTCGCAAATCTTACAATACTGCTTCTTCTTCGGAATCTCTTTGGTTTTACCTTTTTCTTGATTAGAAGAAGAACCTTTCTGTTGATTCCACTTTTTCTTACCACCTTGTATTTTTGAGAAAAGAGCATTGTTGGATGCCTCATCTCTTTGGAGTTGATTAGCTTCTTCTGTTTGAAGCATGTTTACCAACTCGACAAAAGTTACTGTCCTTCCAAAAACTTGTAGTGAGGTGATCAACGTTCGGTAGGAGTCAGGAAGAGCTCTCAAAATGATTGAGGTCAAGACTTGGTCTTCCACTTTCTCTCCTAAGGATTGCAGTTTTGTTTTCAATTCTGTGACTCTGCAGAGGAATAGCTCTATTGTTTCTCCTGATTTCATATGTAGAGTATGAAGTTGTGTTTGAAGGTTAAGAATCGTTGATTGATTCTTTCCCTCAAAGATGGTATTTAAGGCATCCCATGCTGCCTTACCAGTCGTAGCTTCACTGATATGAGGTTGGATATCATCAGTAATAGCAAGCAAGATCATTAAGGATAGTTTTTTATCCTTTTTATCAAAGTCTCTTTGATCTGCTCCAGGTGATTGAGGTCTAGTGACACTTCCATCCACTATTGACCACAAATCCTCTACAGTTAAGATAGCTTTCATCTTAGTCTTCCAAGCTGAATAATTTGAACCTTTGAGCAGTTGGCTCTCAGTGAGATACTTGTGTATCATGGCCATGGTTTAGGTTTCAAATTTGATAGGACTAAGATGGTTATATCTTGCACTATACCCTCAAAAGAGTATATGGAAGTTGTTTTCAATTTGCCTCTATAAGATATTTAATGGCACCTGCCTTAACACCCTTACCAAGGGATGAAAAGTTGGAGGATTTTTAAGCCAAACAAAATAGAGCAAATGAAACAGGGGTAGGTTTGTTTAAAACTTTTGATTTTGCCCTCTAGGATATTTAATGGCACCTGCTTTAACACCCTTGAAGAAGGATGAAAAATTTGAGGATATTAAGCCAAACAAAGAGAGTGAATCAAGGTGATTTGGATTTTTGACCTTTTGATGGGGAGTAAAAAAAATGACTTGATTTAACCTATGCAAAGTTTAGCATGGTTTTTGAGTGAAGTTTGGGTTTTGTGAAATGCTTCTTTTAATGTTGTATTTGAATTTTTAATTGCACACAAAAAACATGGGTGTTAGTGCAATAATCAAAACATGAGAGCAACCCAAATTTGTATCACTCTAGGTGTCGGATGCAACCGAAAATGCACCTAGTACAAGCAATTTTTAAGAGAAGGTGTCGAGTAAAATCGAGAATGCACCTTTCTTACTCTGAAATATCCCCCCTTTTTCGTTACAATTTTGCAAACTATAGAATAAAAAAAAATTGAATTCTATCCCCCCTTAATGTTTACAAAATGTAGAATTTAGAGCACTCCTTTCAAGACAAGTCGACACACGACCCGCGTTTGAAAGGCTTCCAGAACTAGTCGACACACGACTTAGTTTTTATGGACCCAAGGTTACAAGGTCTTCTCAATTTTGCAAAAAAAATAGATGTGCAATTTTATGTATTATATCTCCTTGGAGAAAACAAATGCACTCTTTGAACTTTTGATTCTTACAAAAAATTTCAGGAACCTTGTTGTCTAATTTGCAAAAAAAAATCAAGTGTGATCCTTTCTTGTATGCTAAATTAACAAGGTTTGAGAAGAGTTGTCTAATTTGCAACAAAAAATGTGCTCTTGCTATGTCTCATATCTCCATTTGGTGAGAAAATACTAGCACCTTTAAATTTCAAAGTTGCAAAAAAAATATTTCTTTAATTTTAATTTGCAATATTTAAGAAAAGTTTAATAAATCATTTTAATGAATAATAAAAAACTAAAAAATATATATGTTTTAAATAAATCAACTTAAATATTAAAGAGAAATTGATTTATGAAATAAAACATTATTTTTTTAAAGTTTAAATTATTAAAAAAAATAATACTAAAAAAACTTTAATGTTAATGCAAAAAAAAAAAAAAAATAATGTACCTTGGCGTCGAAGGCAAAAAATTGCCTTCTGTACCCGGCGGGAGTCGAACCCTGGACTCCCCGCCTAGGGCCTTAGCTCGACCCGATCAACCGGTCGGGCTAAAGAGCCCGATGGGTACTGAGGCACACGATGTGCCTCTTAAACTCTGCGGACGACGGGAGTTTTTTTTTAAGTCGCTGGACTTTTATCCCACATGCATCCCGTAGTGGGATGCAGAGTGGTTTTTAAGGCGGAGGCCTCCCCTTGTACGTCGATTGCCTTCGAGAAATCGACCAGAGTTGCCTGCCCTTTTGGACGTTGCCACGTGGCGCCAGGGGTAGGCCAGTCAGTCCAGGTCGGTCCTGTGGCGATGTGCCACGTGTCGAGTCATGTCCGATCAGCATCGTGCGTCATCTAGTGGCTATCCACCACGTGTCCGGTCCTCGATCTAGTCTGTATCGATCATCGTCTAGTGGCTGTCCGCCACGTGTCCGATCCCGGTCCAGTCTAGTCAGCACCTCGGGGTGCATGCCAGGGTCCAGTCCATGTGTCCCTCGGGGTGCATGCAGGTTAGGCACAGAAAAGTGCCACGTGTCGGTCAGGGATTGGAGGGCCGCCTGCCCTCTCAGATCTCGAGGTCTGGGTCTGTGTCCATGGGGAGGGGAGGGCGCTCCTGCCCTCGTTGCTCTCCCGTGAATGGGCCACGTGGCCTGCTTGGCCTACGTGGCTCTACGGGCCCTAGGCCGACACGGGAGCCGAGGATTGATGGCCTCGGGACGTCGACCATGTTCGGTCTAGGGGATCACGGACCCTTGGCCTACGTCGACTACGTCGGCCAGGTCGGCGGGCCAACACGCGGGCCCTGGTCGGTGTCGACCATGCGGGCCAGAGTAGGAGCGCTGCGGCTGCTCCATGAGGGAGAGTCCACGTCGAGCGCCGCGGCTGCTCCGTGAGGGACTCCCTGCGTCGAGCACCTCAGCTGCTCCGTGGGAGTCCGCGTCGATGGGGAACGAGCGAAAGCTCGTATTCTCCTCCTTGGCGAATGATACCAATGTAGGTCCGAAGGTAAGTTCACAAAATAATCAATAGATTAATTAACCATTGCTAAGGTTTAGTCTATGCTTAAATAATAGACTAACCAACAGTTTCGAGGATATAGCGCTAACTACCCTCTAACAATAGAATAGGGAGGGAGTTGCGTGATGCTAACCACTAACCTAGGTAGAGAGTTCTAACCATAACACTAACCTAAATATCTAACATAGGATATTTAGGTACTTACCTAGTTTAACCATGAGGAAAATATCTCATGGTAATTACATAATTACATAGAAAAGTAAATGTAATAACCCCACGTAGTGTAATGAAATACACTACCTTATTTTACCCTAACAATATTGATGGTGTTGACTATATTAATACTAAGGCTGATATTGTTTATGCTAAAAAAACTTATTCATTTGAATTCCTTGATTCATATTGATCTTATTTTCTTTGTATTGATTTTCTTGATTCAAAGGATTATATTTACAAGTATTTGTACTATGATCCTTTTTTTTAACATATATGATATAATATTGATCTCCATTTAGATTGATACTTTGATGTTGTAGCAATATTACTTGATACATTCTCTTTAGACACCAAAGCATTATTAGTCATTTCATCTTTGACTAGATTTTCAACTTCATATTCTTGAAGAATATTGACTAAATCATCAAATATGGTTTCCTTATTTAGTACTTGTAAAGAAGTACTACACCAAAAAAGGATTTTAAGGGAAGCTAAAATATTATGGTTGTTTATGAGAGTAATAGACCATCCTAATAGACCCTAAGAGGGTGGTTTAAAATTGCCCTTAAAATACTACACCAAAAAAGGCTTTTAAGCATAGCTAAAAGATGATGGTTTTTTATGATAGTAAAAAACACCCTTAAAAATCACCCTTCATATATATATATATATATATATATATATATATATATATATATATATATAAAGTATTTGTGAAACTTTAGAGATATCCTTCATGAAGACCGTTGCCAAAGGTTTCTCCCCAACTAAATAAACCAATCTTAAGATCTGCACTTAGATCTAACTGTAACTACCCTGAGACCAGTGTATGTTGCAAATATATAAAAGTGACTTACCCATTAGATGGATAATTTTATGGCTAAAATAGTTCTCAAAATTTCATAGTAGTGTTTACATCCTCTACCGACACTGACACTCTCAATTATCACCAGAATCGAGTTGCATCCTATTCTATGCATTATATCATATGTTGGTCGTAGCTAGTTTGGTCCTGTTGGATAACTAAACAATAATAATGGAAATATCAGTTTTTTACTTTAGGCTTCCTGGGTATGCCTAAACCCTTCATCGATTTTAACATTTCCCAAATAAATGGTCGTATAATTTTAGAAACCAAGTAGGGAAGTATTTGGTGGGACTACCGTGGACACTAATTGAGCTGCAGTTTTAATAGATGATTGTAGAGAAACTAAAGCATTCATGTGGTGAAAAAGTGGAGATGAAGAACCATATTTACATTGACTAAATCTACATAACTGTGTTATTTCCATATTTACATGTATATTTATTTAAATCATTCGATGGGTTTTTGGATAATTTTTTAAAAATAAGTATATAGTTTTTTAAAAGTTTTTTTAAAATTGTTTGCAATATTTTTTTGAAAGAAATTTTTTTAGTTCTAATTAATGTCAATATGCTGTAAGCAGACATCATTTACTTTCATTACAAGCACCTTGTAATTCATAATGGAATGAGAATGGCATGCTCCTCTCATTGGATGACCCTAATCTCAATGAATTCAAACATTGACGAGTCCACTCATTTATCTTCCTTCTCATTATAATGTCCTTCACATTAAAATCTATAGTCTTATAAAATGTATCCATGTGAATAAGCTCAGTATCACTAGCCAAATCCATGGATTTCTCCCATTCTTCTTGAATATCAACCTGATTAGACCCATGGACTATCTACATAATACTGTGACTAGGCTCACTGTTACCAAAAATAGAATAATGTAGAATGTTGGAATAGCCTTCAACTATAGCTAGCTTAGACCTTAAAAACCACACTTCTTCCTCTGGTAAAGATAATTTTTTTCTCATATTCAATACCCTAATTTTATTCAAACTTACAAGTTCATCGAGGTTAGAGTCATCTTCTAATTTTGTTATCTTATCAATCGTCTCTTTTTCATCATCTTGCTTATTGTCCAACAAACTTGGGGATGGCCAACTAACTAGACAAGGAACCAAACTATCAAGTATACTTCCTCTTCCTAAAATACCATTTTGTCCATGACCCCATACCCAAAGTTTATAACCAATATTTGTAACTACAACAGTATGGGAAACACCACAACCTACATCCATAGGACCAAAAAATAATGGACCATATAACATCTCATCTCCTAATTTTAGAGGGTAAAGTGCATCTCCACCACCTACACCTGGTGGTCCAAGGTTAGGGAAAATATCAACATACCTCTCCATTACCCAAATCTAAACATCGCCTGACTCAAATAAAACATAGCTATGGAATAAAACACATTCAAGCAACTTCAATGAAGCATATTTTGGCAATCCATCAACATGTTTTCGAAAAAAATTATTATCAATAGTTCCATATCCAAGTTGGTCATTCTCACCGAGTCCAATAGTCTAGCATATGGTGCCTTGTCCATTTAGACATATATTATAATACAAGGAAGATTTAGCTATTTTAGAGCAAATGGTTGCATGCTGATTGATATATGTTAGTGCAATAGTATGAAATCCTCCACAGACAGTGTGAAATAGTGTTCCAATGGAAGGTTGATTGAAACATGTTAGCAGCTAAGGAGCTAATCTATCCTTTTTATCACCTAAGCCCAATTGACCAAGTATGATCCAAAATATCAGTTCAAAATTTTCTGGTTTACACAGTTTGTTACATAAGTATTGTGAGTATAATATGAATTATGGAAGCTTTAAGTTGTAGTTTACGTAAGTCAAAATTTTCTATTATAGGAAGTTTTACTAAAGTTGTTATCATCCATTTATGGATTGTCAAAGTTGGAAATATATAAATAAGTAAAAATAAAAGCTGGAATTAGTTTAATTTTAATTCTTTTTGGAACATGAGTGTGGCTAATTGACTCACCCTCAAGTTCTCAAGTATTGTATCTAGAGGCACTGTTGAATCATTGATTTTGTTTTATTTTAGCATTCTTAACAAATTATGGATTGTGGAAGCTTGAAGACTTGATGTCACTAATTAACTTAAAAGTATTTGAATGATAGTTATTTTGGATAATAAAAATTATGGCTTCTTGATATAGCTTCATTTTATTAAGCATTACAACTTAAGGTCTTGTCGAGTCATAGTTTGATTTTACTTTAGTTTTTGCGGCTTCATGATTTTGTTTTATTTCAGTGTTGTTAACAAATTATGGATTGTGCATGCTTTGAGTCTTTAATTAACTCAATTTTTTTTTAATTTATTTGAATTTTAGTTATTATGGACTGTCAAGTGTATAGCAACTTCACATCGCTTTAGTTTCTCAAGCATTGTAGCTCAAAGTCTTGTTAAGTCATTGTACTTCATTGAATAGTTTTTAGGACTTCATAATTGTGTTTTATTTTAGTATTTTTAACCAGTTATGGATTGTCCAAGCTTGAAGTATTTAAAATTAGTTGAATCTAGTAGTTTTGGAATATTAGGAATTTATTTATTTAAATTCTAGTGGGATTAGGCTGCTTAAAAAGGGACCTTAAAATTTCCCTATGCTCCATCTTAAGATGCTTTAGGATATTAATAACTTTTTATGTTCCTGGTTTCATCTTTGTGTGCATAGGTATGCTCAAATTCAATTCCTCTTTTCTATATCATGAATATTATATTTGATAGATGTTTCTATTTTGCACCTTTAGATGGTTTTTCATGGCTCCTATGTAGCATTTACATAGTTACACTATTCTAAAGAGTTGGTAGACATGAGAGGTGGAGAGGTTCCTGAAATTTGAGGATATTAGAAAATTTTTAAAAGATTTAAAAAAATATTTGAAACTATAGACATATTGACTTATAATTGAGAAGAAATATAAACCAAGATCATATTTTATAATGAAAGATATATTCTTCGTTGTAGATTGTGTCTCAAAATTTGAGGTAACATTTAGGGCAACACTAGTCGCCATGTTCTAGAGTGCTAAAAGGATTCAATGATTCTGACTCAATTTTGATATCTCAACATGTAGGTATGCTCCTATTAAAAATTTGTAAATAAATCCCTAATATGATAGAAGCATATCCCATCATCCTCTTCTATTTCAAGAGTATCCACATGTTGAGAAGAAGTAAATATTAATGCTCATGCATACAAATATGAATTGAAACAAAAAGCATACACACAATCCTTGCAACCATTGTAATTATATTGTGCCCCCGTAATCCATGTAACAAATACATTCATGTTAATATAAATCTTAGTTTACAACTATAAGAGACTGCATGCATTCAATTTTCGTAAGTAATAGTGGGTAGTATTTTTCATAGACTTGTGGAATATTTAGATAATTAGGATATCTATTGTCTTATCTAGCCTTTATTATGTAGCTTTTATTGTCCATATTATATAACAGGTCTTAGTCAAAACTACTATCTTGCTATACCTTAGGATTGTCTTGTTGTGTAGGTGTAAATTTTGATAACCATGGGAACATTGCCAAATGGAAATACAACCTGTTATATCTTCCAGAAGTATATCATGCTATTCTCATTTTTATAACATGTCAGGTGCCATTAGATCAAATACAAAATTATAAGTACAACCATAGTTGTCCACTTCTACGAAAGGGGACAAAATACTTCCTTCCAGCAGATGTTACATTATTCATGTTGACTCAAATTCTTCTTTCACATATAAGAAATAAATGACGATAATCATTCATGCCATGATTTTTAAAGGTAGGTGACAAATATAGTATTAAACACTAGGAACTTTGAATTTAGACAACAAGATCCTATAGTCTTAAACGTTAGGAAATTTAACTTTCTACAACAAGATCCTATATTTCCTGTGATTTATGCTATCTTGTTATGGGGTCACCTTGTTAGAAATATGTTGTTGAAGAATCAAAATATGATTTATAGTGTGCTTAAATATTTGTTCGTTGGCATGCCTAATAATAAGAATATGTGAAAATCCTCTTTTACATCTACGGATCTTAAATAAGTATATATCCTAATCCATTTTATTTGTTTGTTAGTTGTAATTTTTTATCCTAATTTTGGTTTTTCAAATTTAGGATGGGGATAATTACAATGTAGGAACCTATAGTTGATATTAGTAGATATGGATTGAGTATATCTATTTAGCTTTAGGGGTGCAGTAGTTATTTTGTAGAAAATTATTGTTGATATTAGTATATACTATGTGGGTATATCTATGTCCTTGGACCTTGACCATATCCATAAGTACAAAGTTATCGATTAGATTATATCTATGGAGTAGAATTTTTAGCAAATATGTCAACCTTAGGGGTCACTCTTCCACCACAATTCACCTAAGACTACTCATATCTCAACATTAGAGGTAAAATCTCACCAAGACTACCAATATTTTTACTATAAAAGGAAAATATTTATTTACTTTAAAAAAAGGTACAAAACTCTCTAATAAGAGAGATCAAAGTGAATAGAGCATTCTAAAAAACAAAACATGAAGGAAAAAAAGGACCTCATTATTGGAGTCCTCGTCATCCTTGCATACCACCCCTGCCCTTCATCTTCTTGATGATTTGGCGATAATAACCAGGGGTTATATTTATTACCTGATTTTCTAGTGTGTTAGCCTCTTTGTTAAATTCCTGCCTTATGTGTTGATAGGATATTTTTCCAATTATCCTACCTAGTTGTCTAATCCTGTCTTGCATAATATTCAATTATAAAGATCTAAAATATTTATTTTTGGCAAGAGTTATTATTATCAGTTTAGAATCCCTGTAAACTATGACCTGAGTGATTCCTTGCTTTTCCACCAATTTTAAGCCGATTTCACATCCAATAGCCTCTACCATGTTGTTAGATGTTGTTTCCAAGATGATCATGTATTTGAGAAGGATATCACGAGGTCCTATAAGAATTAGTTCCCTTACCACTACTTGACTGGGGTTGGACTTGGAGGCACCATCAAAGAAGAGTGCCAAAAAATATATGTTAGGCAAATAATTGTTTGGTCTACATCCTCCTTGTGTCACGAAATCTTGGAGATTAAGTTGGTAGATCATTCTTCTTTTTGTGGGTGATGGATCTTCTTCATACTTGTTGTTAATAGAAACTAGATTTGAAATTTAGGACTAATTCTTATTTTATCCTTTGTAATAGAATTTTATTGTCCTTACATTTTCCTTCAAAAATCCTTTGATTTCTATCCAACCAGATGTGCCAAATGATAAAATATGGTATAGAGCTCCACAAATATTTTAGGAGGGACTTACCTGCCAGTTTACCTTTATATTCGTTGTTCCACTTGGTAGAAAATGTGTCTATGGTTAACCTTCCAAAGTAGTAAATGCCAAGAATTTTGGTTATTCCTAACCAAATTGAAATTACCTTTGAGCATTAAAAAAAAATATAGAAATTTTTTTCACTATTTTTCCTACACCTATAACAAACATGAGGCCCTGCTATACTCCTCTTTTGCATAGTATCACTTGTTAAGATTTTATTTTGAGAGACTATCCAACTAAATACTTACAATTTAGGTGGAGCTCTAGTTTTTCATAATATTGATAGTTTTTTGTTGGCAGACCCAATATACTGATGTTGAACTCCTAGATGCACTGAGTATTCCCCATTACTACTGATGCTACGTCAAATAAGTTTGTATGGAATCATGGTATGAAGAGGTCTAATACTCGCCACATGGGACTTAAAATACTCCCAATCTCCTTGAATATGAGATGGAATAGGAGGGGAGAGCCAATTCAAAGTTTCAGCGGTCCAATAAAACAAGTCACCTAGTTTGAGTATTCTTTGGCTTTCCAAGTGATTCTACAATTCGATAGGAGTTCTCTCTCTTAATGGTGGATTTTCTAGGATTGGGTCCTTCCATAGATTAATTGACTTACCATATCCCATTAGCCAAGAAATTCTATCCTCTATTATGCTCTTTGCAACCACTATATGTTTCCAAACCAATGAGGATCTAAGAATTTTATCTATGTGTTTGAGCATTTGAATACCTATTTGATTATTTGTATACTTGTTGACTAGTATGTTCTGCCATGACTGATTGTGTTTAAGCATGTTACAGAGAAGTTTTGCTCTCGGTTCTTTAGAAACTATCTCCATTTTTTTGATTCCTAGTCCTCCTTGAATTTTATTTTTGGTGACCATCTCCCATTGTCCAAGTGGAACTTTTTTCTTTCTGATTGTCTACCTCCTTGACATAGAAATTTGTATATGATTCCATATACATTTTGTAAAATAAACTTGGGAGCAAGATATACTAATAGTTGGTAGACTAGAAGAGAAGCTAACATTAATTTTATTAATACTACCCTTCCTGCAATACTGAACCAACTATTACTGTAACTTTGTATCCTCTTAACCATCTTGTCCAATATTGGGGTCTAGTAGTTTAAGGATTTGAGGTGGAAGCTCATGGGCACTCCTAGATATCTCAAGTATTTTTTTGTGCCAGACCAAAATCCTAGGATAGTGCAAAAGAGTTTGACTCTTATTGCTGCAATATTTTGTGTATAGAACTGACTCTTTTGAGTGTTTATATGAGCCTTGGTAGTTTGTGTGAACCAATTTAGGTATTTCTTGAATTGTCTAACATTTTTCTTGGTGGCTTCACCTAGAAGAATGATATCATTTGCAAATTGGGTATGTGTTATAGCTTTGTATCCTATTGCAAACTCTATCCTTGTTATATTTATTTCTCTTCAAATATGGTTAATTAGTCTTCCAAGAGTCTCAGCTAAAATTATGTAAAGGTATGGTGATAGTGGATACCCTTGTCTAATTCCCATTGTACTTTGAAATAATTTTTTTGGTTCTCCATTTATTAAGGGGCTATCCATGGTTTTTTTATGCATGCTCCAATCCACTTGATGAACTAATGTGGGAATCCAAACTTTTGTAGGACATGTTCTACAAATTATATATTAATTCAATCAAATTCATTTGCCATATCAAGTTTTATAACAATTTGTTTATTTTTTTTATATTCTACTACTATGGAGGGCTTCATGCACTATTATGATATTATCATATATTTATTTTCCAAGAATGAACCCCCCTTGCTCTTATGATATTAGTTTATCAAGTTTCTTCTTTTATTCTATTGGCCAACAATATGGTAATAATTTTATAGGAAGAGTTCCATAGAAAAATTATTCTGAATCTAGAGAAAGTAGTGGCATTTTTTATTTAGGAATAAATGCTAGAAATGTGGAGTTGATGGCTCCAATAAGCTTACCTTTCAACCTAACATCCTAAATCATGCATAGAAAATCTTATCCGATGATATGTAAGTATTTCTGGTAAAAGTTATTTGTGAATCCATTAGGTCTAGGAGTTTTTTCCTTTGGTAGAGTTGTTATAATCTCCTTAAGTTCCTCCATAGTGATTGGTTGGCTAAGATCTTGTTTGTATTCCAAACTTAATATTGTTGGTATATGTTGTAGTAGTATTCCCTGGGAACAATGGTTACAATTTTTTCTAGAGAGCAAAGCTGAATAATATTGATTGGCAAGTTTCTTAATTTTCTCCTGATCTGTATAAGTGGTTCCTTCATACTCTATATCATTTATTGTGTTCTTTTGGTAGTTTTACATGGTTTTTAGATGAAAATATTTGGAGTTCTATCCCCCTCGCTTAGACAAACCATTCGAGATTGAAGCCTCCTATGTGTTTCTTCTTTAGTGCTTAATTTATTGAGCTTCTGAATCAAGTCATGTCTTGCATCTTCTTGCCATGGTTGGGGAGGATGATCCTCAATTTTTGTTTCTAGCTGCTCTAGTTGTTGCATCAATTGCTTTTTGTCTAGTTTGACTCTCGCTATTTTTGTCAACCATTTTTTATCATGTGCTTCAATTTTTAAATTTTGCTTTTCCACTTTTCTTGGGAGTTGGTGGATTGGAAATGTTGGTTCCAAGTGCTTTCCACAAGTTCACTGAAATCTTCTTCTGTCACCCATTCAAAGTTGTATTTAAAAGGATTTTTTTGGGGTTGTAGGTTTTAGCTTCTATACAAGAGATTTGGCTTATGATCTGAGATAGAGTCTTGAATGATGTGATTGGAAGTGAGGGAAATGTGTGTTAGGATATTTTCATTGATAAAAAATCTATCCAATATTTCTGCAATATAGTTTGTCCCTGCTCTTCTATTGCTCCAAGTGTACTTTCCTTTGGTTGGTTGAATGTCTTGTAAGCTTTCATCTGCCATAATTTGATTGAGCATATATCTATTTGGATCCCTTACTAAAATTTCCTCAACCTTCTCCCAGTGGTAGAGAATCATGTTGAGATCCTCCCAGTATTATGTTGTTAAACATCTCATTGTCAAGCCATTGTCCTAAGTTTTGCCATGCTTCTCTTTTCTAGATAGGATGATTTAGGCCATAAAAAATTATTATAGCTACACTAGTTCCATATAGTAAGATAAATTTTATACATATCCAATTATTATGCTTATGTTGTAAGCTACAAACTAATTTTTGTTGATCCCAAGCCAAAGCCAAACCCCTTGAAGCTCCCACAGAATCAATAGTTATCAATTCTAATTGTACCTATATCTTCTACCATTCTGTAGTTAGTGTTGCCTCTACTATTTTTATTTCCTAAATACAAACTATTGTTGGCTTTTGATCTTGTATTAGAACTTTGAGATAGTTTTTTTAGAGGACTTCCCATTCCCCTATAGTTCCATGGTATAATATTCATTTTTTGGATTACTTCTTATTTTTTACGAAGCTCTCCTCAATTCTAACCTACATTTTGGATTACAAGCCTTTCTGTGCTTGCTTATTTCTGAGTTATTAGTTTGATTTTATTCTCTTAGCCACAAATCATGTGGTTGGTAAACCCCTAGGAATCACTATCATCTATTTTTGTTTCTTCTACCTCTTACTCTAAGTTCCCATCAGTTTCTTCTCTAGCTGTTGTGTTCTCTGGTGTATCTCTTAAGATCTCTTGTGACTTGTTAGCTTCAGTTGTAGGTATCTTCTATTTATATTTAGGAGCCATAACATCTAGAGAGGTTATTTCTTTTTCTCCTTCATTAAGACTTGCAAATTTATTTTTTTTCTAGAAGTTTTTTTGATCCTGTGGTTGAGGTTGTTGATTCTTGCTTCTTGATTTGCACGGTCTCCTTTTGACTTCATGGAATCCTAGTTCTTCCTTTTTTGTTTCCTACGCATGCTTAATTGGGAATTTTTACGAGAAATATCCATGCTCATGGTATGTTATATACTTGAAAGGTATATGCTCATAGTCCAAGGGTTGGTTATGTATCCAATCAAAATAGCTTTATTCCAATATGCTCAGGAAAACCCTTTTTTAGATTGATTTGCACAAAGATGTGTGGATATATAACATTATTGGCCTTTGGAGGAGTTTGGTCAATGAACATTCCAATAACGTTCCCTATTAATTCCATCAAGGATTTTTTCATAGGTGTAGTGGCAAAAATGATAACCTCGCCTAGACAGAAACTTCTTCAGGCTCCTCCTCTTAAGAATCAAATGACGTGCTCCTTGGGGTCATGTAGAGTGGGCTGGACCCCAAAAACCAAGGACCTCCATGAAAGATAGTGCTCTTGTACTCCACAAAGGTAAATATACTGACAAAGTATCCCTCACCTATTATCATGAATTCATAAGAAGAGACTTTACCCCACAATGTGTTAATCCATTTCTAGATTGTGATTGGACTAGGCCATATTTCCACAAATTTATATGCAAGGGCTTGGGTGGAAAGCATGAGCAAAGGCTTCTAGATGTAGGCTGGAGGTACCTCAATCACAATATACTCATATAACTTGGGCACAAAGGTATCATTGTTATAGTGAGTAGGTGGTTTTGGATTAGGTGCTTTCCTCACTTTAAACACTTGATGCATATGATCCAACTTCTCCTCATCAAAGGAAAAATGTTGTGAAAATATGGAGGCCTCATTGAAAAGTGAGGTTGCAGTCATCATTGCAACTAACAAACTACCATAAATAACTTTCTAAATAATAGGTCCCTATTTTTAAAGCCCTAGCCAATGAAATATTTTCAAACCTAAATCCAAATAAGTACCACACCTGAAATGATACTCACGATCTCTCCTAGAAAAATCAATCGATGTTAGGGTTTTTTTGTCTTCCCCAAATTTTTTTCCTCCTCCAGCAAATAAAATATTTTTCCAAAAAAAATTATTGTCACTTGTGTTTTATTTATTTATTTTCTTTGTGCTTCACTTTGCAAATCCTAGCTTTACTATGTGCACTCCACACTTCTAGCCAAATAAACTTCTTGAAATTGTTGTTCACATGCAAAAAAAAATTGTGGATGGGTATTCATCTATCACCATGGCTGCTCCCAATTCTCCCATGAATTTTTTCAAAAGGACTTTTCTACTACCAATATTAAAAGGTAATTTTAATGTTAAAGTTTTGACAAAATTTGTATGTGCCTTGATATATTATATATCGTAAGTTGGATTGTAAGCCAGAGTTGTCCATGGTACATGTAGAAGGGATCTAATATTCCTAGATATTCTCACTCTTGTGAACTATATAGGAGCCAATCAACTTCTTGCATGAACCATAGCCCAGTTGACATGATGACCCTTTCATTGAATCTGCCTTAATCTATTATTTGTGTGTAAGCTGAATTGGAAATTAAATTTATCTATTATACATGTAGTAGGGATCTATGATTCTTGGATATTGTAACTCTATTGAACTATATAGTATCCAAATTAACATACAAATCATAGCCCAATTGACATTATATTCTAATTTAGGTTTGTTGAACTTTATTCTCAATATATTTTTAGCTTTAGGATTGGAATCTATTTATTTATTGTGCATATTTTAAGGTTGGAGGTGGGGGATTTAATGGGAAGTAGTATATATTCTTTGTATATATGAATCGATACAACCATCAAGATTTACTAGCCTTTTGATGCAAACTAATATGGCTACATGGGTGTATTTGATAATGGACTGGTAACTTGGAAAAGTCTAGGTAGGCATATTTTAGGATTTGGCAATTTGTTGAAGCATGTTTTAGGATTCCAAGAAATATTTTTTGCATTCTAACTAGAATTTTAGAGGTTTACTAAGCTTTCAATATCCTTATAGATTTAAAATAAAATTTCAAAGACATGAGAATTGTACATAAGTTTAAAATATTACGTAATCAAATGCAACCTCCAAAACAATTGCTTAGTATACTCAAGAAACAGACCAAATCTATAAAAATCCACCATGAGGTGTAATAATTTCAAGTTGCACATCAATATTTACTTTGACCATCATTGAACTAGTTTTGAAGAATGGACACTTAAACTTGACTAAAAAATTATGTGGATCCTTAAAGATCAACCTGAATTTCTACATTGAGGGTATTTTTATTTATTTTTTAAATAATGGGCTCTTCATATTAGAGCAGGTTTTTCTGCAAAACTTAGAAATATTTCAAGAATGGTTGTTACAACAAAAAAAAATCACTTCCTAATGGAACATTCACATGCAATTTATTCACATACTTTGTAAAGTACCTATGGAAATAAAATATGTTCCACCTACCAATTAGGATACTAAGAAAGTTACATGGTTATCATGGAAAACAGAAGTCACACATTCATTCACATGATTTAATTCAAGAAAATAAGTAATTACTGTCACATTTGTTTGTCACCAACAACACTGTAAATTGGCACACAATAAATTGATCTTATGATAAAATATTTACTACTTGTAAGGGGAGGTACTCTGGAAAGTTTCCACTTTCCATGGAACAAAGAGGTATTGAAAAATACTACAAAAATAAGCAGATCCTAATATATGCCTAAGAATATTTTGTGGTTCCATGTTTCTTTGTGTACATCCATCACTCTTCATCCCATATAGTTACATTTATTGGTATGAATGACATAAACTTGGTAAAATAAACCAAAATGCATTATTAAGTAGATTTTAGCTTGATTTTTTTGCCACATTAAAATTCTTCATCTTCCTATTTGGATGTACTTTTTAAGTTTTATGAGTTTACAAATATGTGCTTCATCTATGCTCTTGGCTTCTTATGTTTATATATTGTCTCCTAAAAGCTTATGTTAATGCTTATTTGTTAGGTTTATACTAGGGGTTTGAACACAATATTATTTTTAACATTTTGGTCAGCTTTAATGAAAGGTTTTGATTCTTCTATAATTGATAGTAGGTATTCTACTTTGGTTTGATATTGGTTTTCATGCTCCTATATGGCATACTGGTATTGGTTTTAGTTTGATGACATAGCCAAGTCGTAAGGTGAGGGACTACAAACCCTCAACCTCAATTTAATTTTGAGTGTCACCTTAATATAGAGTGAAACAAAGCAAAGAGAAGAAAAAATTTCAATTATGATTAGGTAATCTTTGGGCATAAGTGGTACTAATATCCATAGTGCCTTTGTAGGCTATACTATTTCATTGGGAATAGATGACCCAGTGTAGGAAAAATCAAATAGATTTATGGATCTCTCATATTTAATTCATTGGTGATGTTCAAACAAAAATCAGTAATTTTTTTTAACTATGCATGATGCCTTACACATTATGTTAACATTTTTACACTCTCTTTATGTTGATTCCCAATATTAGGAGTCTATAGATCTTTATCTCCTATTACTATTGGTTATATTTTACCTATGTGAATTGAACTTGACTATCCAAATTCTATGTTATTCCATGTATTCTTTGGAGTCCTTAGCTAACCTTATATTGCTTCTCAATTGATGTTTTGACTCCTATCATTTATAAGGATTTTATTTTTTACTTATAACCAATCAAGCTCAATGCACAAGCTCTGACCCACACTTATTAAGATTCTAAAATTTATAAGAATATGGCTCTTATATGGGAGGGGAGTAAGCTTTATGTTGTAGGTTATCATAATTTATATTGTTCTTGGTTGAAGTTTTGGGTTCTTAACTATTGTTAAAAATCTCCATCGCTTTTGGAGTTTGATTCATTTTTGGTATTTATAAGCCTTGCTTTGAATTGGAATTGTGGTTCTTCATTTTGAGAGATTCCAAGTCTCTAGCTATCCCATGGAGTGTTGAGTGAGACCTATGGGTTATCATTATATTTACTAAAGCCCCAGTTTAAAATTTGGACTACACATTGCAAGTTACTTTCAGATCTGGGTAATTTTAGAACTTCACTTTCAAAGAATATCTAAAACTTATGTCTGTAATAGGGTAGAGTACATATTTTTTGTTCATGGAAGACTGAGAAGATGATTTATAGTACAACTTATTACAACATTTTATCATGTTATCAATAGTGCAAAGAAGCCGAGATTTGAGTTATTCTATGGTGGAGACTTAGGTCTATGAACAAGATATTTTAGTCACATGCTAGCCCATAAGCCAAGAAGGTTACCAGTCTATACATGTTAGAACATGAGCACTTCATGAATGTATCCAGGAAAAAGTTGTATTACCAATTCCCCTTCATCTCCTTCATATTTGTAGAAATAAAATCCCTAAATATTGTATCTCCCTTATCTTTCTGGAGCAAGCCATGCTACGCTAAGCCTACAGGTTATTGGAGCTCAATGTAGTACTTAACAAAATATGTATGTGCTTATTAGTTGTGTGAAACCCAAAATTGCCTATTTTATTGTATATAAAGGATAAATTGGACTTGCAACAATGCAACAATTATGTATATTATTGACAAGATATATGGTAGATATTCCCATTATTCAGACCCACTTACTCTTAATTTGACATAAGCTTAGTCATTTCAATCCTTTTGAGCTTCTTTGTGATAGTAAAATTCAAGAAATTTTAAGATTTTTTTAGAGAACACATGAAAGTAATTTTATGGAGAAACAAGATGTTTGATATCGCTATTATGATCATAATTTTCATTTTCATATTTCAAACTAAGTTGGAATGCATCATTTGAAGGTCAACTAACGTTGAAATGCATTGGTCGAGCTTGATCGATGTTGGAAGGCCAAATAGACCCTAAGAGGGCGATTTTAGACTATAATAGATCCTAAGAGGGTGGTTTTAAACGTCCCTAATATATCCTAAGAGGGTGGTCTTATACCACCCTAATAGATCCTAAGAGGGTGGTTTTAAACCACATTAATAGAACCTAAGAGAGCAATTTTAAACCACCCTCATAGTGATAAACTAAGGCAGTTTTGGAGGGGATTTTTAACCACCCTAATAAACACTAAGAGAGTAGTTTATAACCACCCTAAAATACACTAAGAGGGTGGTTCTAAACTGCCCTTATAGTGATAAACTAAGGTAGTTTTTTGAGGCAGTTTTTAACCGCCCTCATATGGTACACAATTTTTATGATGTTCTCATAAATACTGATGAGGATCAACAAACACGAATAAAAAAAATGCCGAGTTAAATTAAAATTATTTTAATCATGTCATCCCAAAGGGGCAAAAATTACAATGCCATACTTTTTCAATATTGGAGCCCAATCCCAGATTGAAGACCCTCTTTCCAGATCCAAAATCCCCTTTTAAAATCTACTTTCCCGCCCAACTAGTGGCTGACAAAATTTTAAATTCTACTTTCCCGCCCAACTGGCGGCTGAAATTTTAAATTCTACTTTCTCGCCCAACTGGCGGTTGACAAAATTTTAAATTCTACTTTCCTGCCCAACTGGCGGTTGACAAAATTTTAAATTCTACTTTCCTGCCCAACTGGCGGCTGACAAACACCAAGGCAAAACACTTAGAAATTTTTTGTTTTTTTTTGTTGATGCAAGATTGCTCTACTGCCACTGGATGCTCCTACATCAGACACCCAGGGTAAGTTTGAGAAGTGACCTCACTTCTTTATTGTTGGAGGAAAACCAAGGTGATCAACCTCGGACTTGGACATCCAAGTCAAATCTTCTACAAGCCTTCCCTTCCATTTCACCAGATATTCTTCATACCATATGTTTCTTTTACTTCTACCGATGCGGGTATCCAGGATTTCCTCTATCTTTTCTATCACTAGAGTCGATGCCGGAACACTCCACAACTCTACAACTGGTTCCTTAGAACTGTCACCTTCATGATACTCTACCAAATCAGAAATATTGAACACATGTGATATGTTCAATCCACTCGGCAACTCCACCTCATATGCATTTCCTGAATCTCTTTTCTGTATGATCTTGCATGGTCCAAACTTCTTCATTTTTAGCTTGTTATATGTTTTAGCAAGAAACCTCTCCTTTCTCAGGTGCACCATGACTTCATCACCAACTTGGAACTCCTTAAACCTCCTTTTCTGATCAACCTTTGTCTTGTATAGAGTGTTCATATTATTGATGTGTTGTTTTACTTCTTCATGCAAATCCTTCAGGTGCTCTACAAAGTTCTCAGCTTCAACACTATTCTTTTCTCCCCTGTCCAACTTCCTCAACTCAGAAGCATTTCTTGGACTACTCCCATATACAATCTGGAATGGTGATTTACCAGTAATCCTGTTGACAGTCCTATCTAGAGTAACTGGTGCTATACAAGCTCTCCAAGCTTCAACAAAATTTGGGTCTTTAGGATACAAACCCTTAAGTTCTTCAAACCCCACAACTTCCACTCTCATTGTTGTCAACAAACTCTTTTCATCCATCTCCTTCAGTGGCTTCAGTTTATGGCGCACTCCTTCCTTTGTTAGGGAGTAAGTGTTGGCATGTCCATCATGGACTACACGACGATCAAACTGCCATGGTCTTCCTAACAACATATGGCAAGCATCCATAGGCAGGATATCACACAGGACCTCATCCTGGTATCTCCCAATATTAAACTTGACTAAGCACTGTTCACTGACCAATGCCCTATGGTCCTTCTACAACCATGCAATCCGGTATGGATGCGGGTGTCTCCTCCTCTCTAGCTGTAACTTAGTAACCATTTCTTCAGAGACCAAGTTATCAGTACTACCATTATCTATAATAACATTATAGACCTTACCTAAACATTTGCACCTTGTGCGAAACAAGCTCTTCCTCTGGTCTGGTTCCTTCTCCTCATTCAACAAGGTTCTCCTTGTGACCATAACTTCTCCTCTCTCTGCCTCCTCAGAGTACTCTGATTCAACTCTTTCATCTACAATAGCAGCTTTGGCATTACCCGCTGGCCTCCTATTTGGCTTCTCTTGGTGTTGTGGACACTCATATGCTCGATGTCCTCCTTCTCCACAGTTGAAGCAGGTTCCACGAAACCCTCTTTCTCCATTTCCTCGACTAGATCTACCTCTTCCTCTTGGGTAGTTGTTCTGACCATAGGATCTGTAATCATTATCTCCCTTCTGATCCTGACTGTTGCTAGCTTCTTCTTTCTTCTCATCTCGTCCTCCATCTGTTCTTCCACTAGTTCTTTCTCCATGACCTCTTCCTTTTTGCTTACCCTCAAACCTTCTGTTCAACTTCTCTTCAACTTTTAGAGCAAACTGGTAAGCATCCTCAATGGTGCTCATCCTAACCAGACTCAACTCTTCTTGAATATTGGTTCTCAACCCATTGATGTAATGGGCTACCTTCTCCTTGTTAGCCTCAAAATGGCCGGTTTGGATCAAGATCTTGTAGAACTCATCGGTGTATTCTTTGACAGACTTTCCTGACTGTCTCAAACTTTGCATCTTCTTCAGTAGATCCAACTCATAATCTACCAAAATAAACTGCCTCTTTAGCTTTTCCACCATTTGTTCCCATCTGGTGATCCTCTTTTTTCCCCTTCTATTTCTGTCAAGTTGTACTCCTTTCCACCAGATTCTAGCATGACCCTTCAGTTTGGTCTTAGCAAACTTGACCCTCTCAGGATCTTCAACCTCCTCATACTCAAAGTATTCTTCCAAATCATTGATCCAATCAATCAACTCCTCTGGATCAAGATTTCTAGAATACGTAGAAACCTCCATCTTCGGTCTCTTTCCAATCTGAGATATGGCTTTGTATAACCTAGCTTGTGTAGGATCTACTACCTCTTCTTCTTCCTCAAACTGGTCCTCTTCTTCTTCAACTTCATCTTCACTGCCATCTTCTCTCCTTGGCTCAAACCCTCTACGTAGCTCCTCTTGCAGAGCTTGAACTTGCCTTTGCAATGCTCTAAAATCTTCCTCTAGCACCATATTTCTCCCACCACCATGGTTTCTTCGTGGAGGCATTCTGCTCACTTCTCTCACAAACCTTAACCATAGATCCTGGTGTAAACTGCCTCACGTCCGGAGATCTGTTTACACACTCAGGAACTCCCGCTCTAATACCACTTGATGAGGATGAACAAACATGAATAAAAAAAATGCCGAGTTAAATCAGAATTATTTTAATCATGTCAGCCCAAAGGGGCAAAAATTACAATGCCAGACTTGTTCAATATTGGAGCCCAATCCCAGATCGAAGACCCTCTTTCCAGATCCAAAATCCCCTTTTAAAATCTACTTTCCCACCCAACTGGCGGCTGAAAAAATTTTAAATTCTACTTTCCCGCCCAACTGGCGGTTGAAAAAATTTTAAATTCTACTTTCCCGCCCAACTGGCGGCTGAAAAAATTTTAAATTCTACTTTCCCGCCCAACTGGCGACTGACAAACACCAAGGCAAAACACTTAGAAAATTTTTGTTTTTTTTTTGTTGATGTAAGATTGCTCTACTGCCACTGGATGCTCCTGCATCAAATACCCTTAAAGTTATTTAAGGGTGGTTAAAAACTGCCCTAAAATAATTTTTGTGTAGTGAAGTAACCAAATATTTATAACTTTTTGGAAGTTCTCTCAATGTAACTTGAACAAGAAATTTATCATCTATCTTTTCTCCCATAGTCAAAAGTTTTTCTTTTATATCTGTTATTTTTCAAAGAAAGAGTTCTATACTTTCTCCACTATTAACCTTTAAGGAATATAATTGAGACTGTATATTCAAAATGGTAGCTTTGATTTTTACTTTCAATATTTTACATAATTTCTCCCAAGCATCTACACAAGTTTATTTTCCACTTAAATATGGTTGTATTTCACCAATTATTCCAAATATAATTAACATGAGTGCTTTTGCATCACTTTCTTAACATTTTTGTATTTCTCTTCCATCTTCACTAGATTTTTTCTTTGTTATATATACTATCTCCCAAAGTTTTTCTATAGTAAGAATTGATTTCATTTTGTTCTTCCGTGATGCAATATTTGGTCCTTTCAAGAGTTGAGATTCAAAAAAGAAAATTTTATTCTTTGGCATAATGAAACTCATTCAAGTTTGCAAAATTTTAAAATTTTTAAGTAGACAAAATTTTATCTCCCTACTTTATTACATTTGAAAATTTTCAAATTTTTAAAAAACTTCAACTTTTAAATTTTGTTCAAATTTCAAATCCTCTAAATTCAAATCTTCTAAATCTTCAAATTTTAATTAACAAAGCTCAAATTTCAAATTTTCTAAAACCTATTTGAAGTAGAAAACCTTCTCTCTAATTTGTTTTTTATTGATACGAGGGGTTTTGAAAGGATTTCGTAACCTTTTACAAAAGGGAGATAGCTAGGAGATGATGTACTAAACAAAAAGTGGCCAACCTTACCAAGGAACCTCTATGGGCCATGAATAAGAACCCATAAAATGTACCAAAAACCCATGAAAGGATGGGAAAATAATCTTGGAAAGATGCAGAAGAAACCCATGTATGGGCAGACAGAGGATGGAAGTACAACATGCTTCCCGACACAAACCAAAAATGAAAAACCCCATAGTCAAGACCACACAGTTAGTTGCTAGGATTTCCTTTACCATACCCTACATCAGTGCACTCAGCGTCCACCAAGGTCCTAAATTCTTCTAGGATTTCATATTGGTAATTGCATTCATCTAGAATATCTTACGTCTAAGTTAGAAGAGAAGAGGTCATTTTGGTCTCTCCAAAATTTAATAAATATTAAAAAAAAAAACAAGAATTGAAATATTAATTTCGATATATAGTCATTATATTAGTTATTGGTAGACTTCTATATGCATTCAATAGGGCTTCAACCAAGTTGCACATACTTTTTGATCCAATATTGATTGCCTAAATTGCTTAGGTTCTTGATTTATCTTCTATTGCTTTGGCTGACCTTGCTTTCTAAATACTGCGTGTTTCTCTTTGGATGCTTGCTTTGCTATGTATATTTTTTCTTTAAAAATCTTTCAATATTTTGTAGAAAGCCTTAATACTTTTCCTTTCTCCTTTCTCCTTTAATTTTCTATCTCTACTATTTTCTATCAATATTATGTCATGAAGTACCCAATTGACTTGATTCTAGGTTCACTACTTCATAATAGTCCACCTTACTATTGCTTACTAGGGAAGAAGAATGAGATATTATAATTGATCAACCAAGGGAAGAATATGATAGCACATGGTTATTTTGCATAGACTACTATGCTCTTGATAAGATATCTTCTAAGGGCATATACTTGATACACCACATAGATGACCTTTGCATATAGCTCCATGAAGCACACAAATTTTCTAAAATCAACCCCAAGTCAAGTTATAATAATGTTCTTGTTAACCCTAAAAATAACTAAAATATATTTTTCATCACTAATTATCTAATTAAGTGGTCGTATCTTTTAGCTTTTCAAAATTGTTAGCCACTTTTGTATGTATGATGAACAATACTATTGAAATATTCATAATTCTTTTTATTCTTACATAGCTAATTGATATTCGTACTTGTAATCATATGTGAGAGAAGCAAGTTATATATACATAGTGCTAATAGTTTTTACAATCTAATATAGAGAAGTTTACCTTTAATAACTTAAAAATAAAATACCTAGACCACATCATCAATCATCATGGTATGCATGTACACATAAGGAAGCTAAAAACAATCTAAAAATAGCTTGTACTAAGCAATCTAACTAAGCATAAAAGTTTATTAGTATTACATAATTCCATCATCATGTTTTATGGTCTCTCATTAATATCATGTGCAACAAATCATCCTTTGGCTAGACCAATAGCCAACAATAAATAATTTGAAGAAATAAAAATATGTGTATGTATAGTTCTAGATATAGTCTTTCCATACACCAAAAAACTATTCTAGATATATTTATGAATTCTAAATCTCTATATTTGAGGGGTCCCCATTCCTAACTATTGTTACCTTGCAAGCATGAGTGCGAATCCACCCAACATATTTTCCTCTCCTCTCATTTCTCCCTCAAATTTATTTTCTCATTATTTTCCTCTATGGGTATTGCTTGGGTTCCTCCCTTTTATCTAAATGACCTCTATTTATAGTGGCCTAATCCCTTTAAAATTTTCCATGTCAAAATATTTTGGACCTTATGTCTCCCTTATTTATTGTGGGATTTTAGCATGAACAAAAGTCCAGAGCCTTGAATAACTACATCCATGATTCCAACTATGTTCTTTCCAGAGTTAACCACGTGGTAGCTAAAAATATATATGTTATTCAGGGCACTAAGTGGATGGAGTTCTTGAGTGAAGCTCGGTTATCCAAGTCCTTCCATCTCCCCTCCTGTAATATTTCCTCTTCCTCTTCTATGGTTGATCGCTCGCTTATCAAGTGGTCTCCTCCACATTTGGGATGGATCAAGTATAATTTTTATGGTGATGCCAAGCACAACCTGGGTTTGATTGGAGTAGGATCTATATTTTGAGATCATATAGGGAAGATATTACTAGCCTTTGCAAAAAATCTCAGCATCCAAACCAACCATTTTGCTAAAGCTTGAGCCCTCTTCCAAGGTCTGTCTAACCTATCTAGAATAAACTACCCTAACCTTATTTTTGAAGGTGACTCTATGAATATTATTAGAAGAATTGTAGACACCCAATAAACCTCCTAGAACATCTCTATTTTACTCTCTAAGGAAATTGTTTTTGAGCTCTTCTCATAATGTCACCATCCAACATGTCTTTAGGAAAGGAAACCAAGTCGTTGACTTGCTAGCTAACATGGGAGTTTCTTTACGTAACCTCACCATTTGGAATGAAATTTCTCCTCCCCCTAGTTAATGGTAATCCCATTCTTGTATCTCTTTTCTGAGTTTTCTTAGGATTTGAGTTTCTTGGGTAGCCACATCTTCTCCATGTTATGGAAATCTACCTCAATTTGGATAGTATTTTTAGGATACATAATTAGAGATTTCATTGATATGTGGAATTTTTATAAGTTCACAGGATCTATTTTTAACATACACTCTCATGCATGGATTCAATGTTTGAGGTACATGGATCTTGTGTTAAACACGGAGAATATCTTTGTGAGCCATACATGGAGACATTGTAACCACACCATCTTCAATGAAAATAGCTTGCAGGTTTTTTGTTGCATGATGGATGATAAAATGCAACCATCTATTTTCTTACCCAAACACTTAAGCAAGATTTACTCCATACCAAATTCAAGAATCATTGTTATTGGTCTCTTTTGGTGGATGAGGGATTACTGTGAGTTCCCAGGGCAACTTTCTATTTGCACGTGAGCTTGCAATAAGTCGATGGTGAAATTATTACTATCCATCATGAGAGGTGCAACACCAAAATTAGAAAGGATCAAAAATTTATTTTTTCTACCAATGACATTTACGGCCTTGTGAGAAGTGCCACCAAGTTTTTTTCTCACACCTTGAATGTAGATTTTTCTAACTATAGGCTAATGGTTGGACTTACGGTGTCTTGTGTGGAACATCTATTTCACTCATGCCTCTCTTATTGCCCATTGAGGCGTCATATGTTTCCCCTATGAGGGTTTCTTTGTTTATTTTTATCTTTCTTCTTGGCTATTTTGAAGAAGGTGCTTCCTTTTTGTTTCATATGGTTGGGAGCATTTTTCCTAACTAGAACTTTTTTGTAAAAGGTTAGGGGAACCTTTCAAAACCTCTCTTACCAATCAAATTTTTTTACTATTTAATTTAGTTCCATATTCATCCATAGATGCCCTATTGCTTATCATTTAAATACCTTTAGTGACACAAATAAATAATTCCACATCTACGAGAAATAACTAGGTGTCATCATATAGGGTGTAAACTAATGACACTTCTATATCATGGGTAAGGATAGTATCCTCTAGTTTTATCATAATATATACAATTAATTAAGTTAGATAATGCACACCACATAAATTAGATATGTATTTATAGTAGTTCTACCTTAATATCAAGAATTATAATAAAAATAAAAATCAATTCGATGACTTTCATCTTTCTAGTAGTCTAAAAATGCATGACAATAACGAATAATCTATTGAATTTTAGATTAATTTATCAAATGAAGAAAAATCTATCAAAATATTTATTGGATCTACCAAAATATCTAAAAAAACAAGTATAATCAAATCATAAGGATATTGTTAAAATAATGATCATGGACCTCATTATTTAAATTCAAAAGGCCACTCCAAAAGTAAGATCAAGGAGTGGACACATTCTCAAATGGATTTTGAGTGCTACTCAAGGTCAAAAATCCCATGTAATTTTTGAAAGAAACAACTAGGAAGAATATATAGTCATGCATCCATGAATTCCTCATGTTAAAACCAACTCTCACAAAGCCACAAGATCTTACATCAATCATGAGTGCCTTACAAAGCATTTGGACATGGTAAAAATATGTGTATTGAAAAGCACAACAAGGTTAGAAGAAGAGAAAATAATAAGTAGAATAGCAACTAATACAAGCACCTACTATGAACTTCTGAGAAACTAGAAACACTTCCTCAATTGTAGAGATGTAAAATGGATACAATATTGAAAGAAAACTATGGAGGAAATTACCCTCCAACAAGAGCATATAATGATAAAACTCTAATATAACATAGGTGCAACACCATGAAGCAAAAAAATAACTACCTAATTTTTCTTTCAATGACACATTGAGTATAATAATATAAAATATTAAGTTTGACTTTTGGAATTCTCCTAGACAACTGAATAGCTATTAAGATTATAAATCCCCATCAAAGAGTCAAAGGAAGAAAATATTGCAAATCAACACATTTTTATATCTCAAGATATGGTTTGGATAAATAGCCCAATATCATTCCCATACATATTCAATGAAGAAAATATATCCAAAGTCAAATGCATCAACCCATATGAAATAATTAAAGCACAAGAAAAGAACAAGAGCATGCTACAATCAAAGTACCAGAGTACTATTTTCTAAGACATCAAGAGGCTTATTTGGTCATCGCGCATACATTGAGGTAAGTCTTATTAAATCCTATAATATATTTATCTCATTTTTTTATTGTAGAATAAAAATAAGAATTTTTTTTTTAAAGGAACTAATATTCAATAAACGAAGGAAATTACCTCTATTTATTTTATCGAACAAGACAAAAATTTAATAATTTGAGAAAACTATCAAATATACAAGTATAGGCATACATATACTCGTTGTAAAGTATTTTTCAAGGTAGATCAAAGTATTTTATACTTTCATTTGAATCTCCTTAATGGATGTTGTATCTCCTTGCTAGTTAATGACAATGAACTTGTTGGATGTCCTCTATGGTGATCTTACTTTCCTTTATTTTTTCTTGAATTCTCAACACACTCTTCTACTAAGTGCTCTTGTGTAGACCCTTTAATATCATTATCTCCTATGTAGCATATGACAAATGGTGTGGATCTTGAAATATAACATAATTTGCTTATCTTTACAAACTATTTATAGGTTTCTTTACTTCTTTGTGATAGCAAAATGTGATATGGTTTTCTCCACCAGCGTATATGGTTTCTTATCCAATGTAGATCTTATCTAATGTGGATGGATGGGTTCTAAATGATGGTAAGACATTCAATGGCTCTCCTTGATGCTTGGGTAACAATTATAGCTCTTTTCTATACCTTATCCTTGCCAACTAATAATGATTTATTACTTTGTATCTTATCTTTTCCAACTGGAATAATATATATTCCTCCTTGCACTATGTTTATCTTACTATCCTTGTTTACTACAATTTTCCAATGTGGAAGTTATCTTTCGCTAAGGTGTTGCTCCCATGTTGCTTGTTGCACTGAGCTATGATGTTCTTTTAACACCTTGATGAGGTGAACATCAAACTCTTTGGATGGATCTTATTTTAAGCACCTTGATTGTGCTTTCCTTTCACTAATGGTGGTCTATTTTAGATAATATAATGGGCTACATAATGTATCCTTAAGACACTTAAACCTTTGTCTTCTTTTGATGTAATGGAGAAGACAAATGAGCTACTTGTAAACAACCTGTAATAACTTGTAATAGGTTCTTTGATTGCACCTTAATATGTAGATTTTTTTTATTTGATATGGTGGATTTATTATCCACTCCTTATATGTATATCACCATTTTAGGTGGATTTACTAGGCCATAATAAGCTGCAGGTATTCGACACTAAATAGTGTCTTTAGACTTTTAGCTTTTGGAGCCTTAAACATAAAGGAAATGCATTCACAAGTATTGAAATAAGCATGCAATATTATAACTATGATAATGACAACTTAACATGCATGAAAATATGATAGAAAACTTGATACAATGCTCTAGAAATGCTCATATAAGAAAGCTCACGAAAATTACAATGCTCCTCTCATGGAGTTTGCAACTCCTCCATGATAGCAAAATGGAGCTACATTGTGACTACTACTACTCTCACCTTTGCACTACTCAATTCTCTCACAATCACTCACAATGAGGCCTTTATATAGAAATATAGATTCCTTGCCTCTCACTCAACCCTAAGACTCATGTACATGTGGACTACATGCACATTTACATCATTGCACATTCTAACACTTGTGCATTTATTTTATTACATTAATAAAGAAATAACTCCTAAACTAAATATGCACCCATGAGGGTACATTAGGAAATAACCAAATGATGTAATAGCCATATTTTCCAACACCCCCTGTATTACATTATTTGGTTTTGAAGACTTTAGTCTTCAATATGGATCTACAATCTGGTACTAAAGTTTGTATTCTCCTTCCTGTTCAAGTAAATAGTTAGTATCTTCATAAGAGTCTATCCTTGTTGATAGAGCTTTAATTCCACATTCATCTGTAGGTTCTTCCATTTCTTCAACTTCTTGAATATTTTGAGCAATGTGTCCTTTATGATTTCCTCCATGATATTCAATTTGAGGGTACTATTTTTGAGAAGGATATGTCCTTTGGAACTACTGCTTTTGAGGTTGATATTGCTTTGGCTGAAATATCCTATTTTGTTGATTTCCATAGGATGTTTGATTTCCTTGACCTTGATTCTTTGGATTGAATCTACAGTAGTTTGTATTGTGCCCTTTCTTTCTGCATATCTAACAATATCTGTTATTCCAAGGTCTTCATCCTTTTGAGGATGATGCTATATTTCCCTGTGGATTATCTTTTGTCACCAAAGCATTGTTAGTCATCTCATATTTAACTGTATTTTCTACCTCATACTCTTGGAGAACATTGACTAACTCATCAAAGGAAATATCTTTACTTAAAATTTGCAAGGAGGTAACTAGATGCTTGTAATTATCTAGAAGTCCTCTCATGGTCACTTGAACAAGAAATTTATCCTTGACTTCTTCTCCTAATGTTAATAATTTTCCTTTGATATCTGATACCTTCCTTAAAAATAGCTCTATACTTTCACCATTGTTCTTTTTTAAGGAATGTAATTGAGTTTGAAGGTTTAAAATGGTAGCTTTGTTCTTTCCTTCAAATATTTTCTCTAAGGATTTCTAGGCCTCTGTAGATGTTTTTGTTGAATTGATATATGATTGTATTTCATCTGTGATAGCAAATGTTATTATCATTAATGCCTTAGCATCACTTTCTTTGAATTTTTAAATTTCTATATCATCTGAAATTGGTTTGGTTTTTGTCCCCATAGTAATTTCCCAGAGTTTCTCAAATGTCAAGATGACCTTTACTTTGTTTTTCCATGAGAAATAGTTTGGACCTTTAAGTAGTTGAGATTTTGAAAGAATGAACTTATTTGATGTCATGATGGTCCTAGTAGGCTACCTTATATCTCCCTAGTATTGATATATGATTCACCTCTATCACTTGCAATCAATTACTTTGAAAGCTATTAGAATGAATCTAAAAAAAGAATTCAATATATTTAGTTGGATTGTCTAGTCCTTCTATATTAATATTCCAACTATAATTTTGATGCAATGATAGGTTTCTAAACTTCTAGAAATTCAATTGAAGTAGGATTCCTTATATCTCCCTAATTAGAAGTTTTAGAAATATTAAATGTTTGCAAACTAGATTTTGTTTACTACTCCTTATATCTCCCTATGTTTAAAGTTTGCAACTATTCTTTTGAAGCAATGGAAATGAAATAAATACTTCTAGTTTTAACCAATGCTTTCTATATAACCAATATTCTTTTCTAGAGATCCTTTCAACACCTTATTACTCCTACTAATATCTCTAGAATATGTAATAAACTTTGATATCAAACTTGCAATATAATAATGAATATTTCTCACCTTCTTAATTCTGATTTGCAAGTTGTTTGTGTGTTGTTTGCAAGGGCTGATTTCACTTGTTTCTCTTCACCTTGCTTGTCCATGTTCTCCTCCTTGTAGATGGACTAATTTTCCTTCCTCTCTTCAACCGAATGTTGGCTAGATATGTGCTCTACTCTTCACACTTTAACTCTGGTTGTTATGTGCACTGTATGAGGCTTGAACTCTCTCTTTAAATATGATATTTCGCTGGTACGTAGCCATATTTCTATTGTTGGTTTCTATGTACTCTTAAAAAATAGTAGCCTTTCACTTCTTTAGCTCTCCTCCTTTTCATTTATGTACGTTGGGTGCCTTCTTAACTAGATGCAATATGAGATGGGGGTGCCAAGTGGCACTTGTCTTTTCCTACCTTCTTGAAAATATTCCTTCTAAACCTTCGTGTAGCGCCTATGACATGTGGTGCTTGTCTTCTACTCCCTTCTTGGAAATGTTTGTTGTAGTCCCTTATTTTAATGCCTGTGACAAGTGTTGCTTGATTTCTTACATCTTGGTGGTTGAAAATTGTTGTAACTCCTTTTACCATCTTCCTCCATATTGGGCACTCGTATATGGAGGGTTCTCAATGTTATTTTATCTTTTCCACCTATGTTGGGTGCTCTTCTTCATATCTTCATTGGATTTAGAGTATGAGATGTTACACTATACTGTTGGGTACTTAATATTCCTCTTCAACGTGGCACTCTTCACTTTGGATGCATGGAATAACTCTCACCACGTGGTAGTAGGTTTCTAACTCTTCCTTGAATCTCTTCAATGCTTTTCAATGCTCAACTCTTGTTGTCTATGTATTTTCCTTAGTAGAATGAATCAACTATCTTCTATGGCATTTTTGGATGTGTAGACTCATTATTTTCCAGCTTGCTTCAATGGTAATGGCACCTCCTTTGTGATGATAGAAGACTTGCACTATGATTTCAACTTTTACTCTTGTATTTTCTGTTTTGTAGGTCTGGTTTTATCCTCTATGAATGCAAAAACTTCGATGATTATGGTGCTCTATTGGGTGTATTTTAACACCTCAAATACCTGATGTTTAGACCTCTTTGAATGGCCCTTGATTTTGCTTTCTGAAGGCTCTCTAAAACCTATCTTTTTCTAGCTCTTATGGAGTCCTTTGAGTGACTCTCAAATATAGATTACAACTGCCCCCTATGCTTGGAAATGTTATCTTTACTTTTCTCAGAATGTGGGCTTCAATTTGCTGATATGGTTATTTGTATGTATGGTTCAAGCTTACTCCCAAATACTATTTTTAATCTTCTCCAAGACTATCCACAAAATCCATTTGGAGATGTGCACTTAAACTTGGAATTCCTTCTTCCTTTCAAGCTCTTTTCCTAACTAGACTATGTTGGCTTCTCTTCTCCATATTTTGGAGGTATTGTTATCCTTTTTGGTGGCTATTCCTTGCCACAATATTCTACCATTTACTTCTTCAAAAGAGCTTTTAATAAATCTGCCTTTGATCACTGATTTGGCTAAACTAGATTATTACCTTTAACTCTTGGTAATACCTTCCTTGCTTGGCTATTCTTCACTTATAAATCCAAGCTATTCAATGTAATACTTTGCACTCTATCTTATGCAAGTATAGTCTTATTTTCTTTAGAATGAGCAATAGAATGTTGATACATTTCTTTCTCTCGAAATATACCTAACTTCTATTTTCTTCTATGTGCAGGTTTGAACCTTGTAAACTATAACTTTTGCACTATTTTGAAGACTTGAAATGAAACTATTTTATGCAACTCTTTGAACCTTAAAATTGGTGCTTGATAAACCTTAATAAGAAACCAAATATGAAAGCTCAACTAATGAACTTTTGCACCTTATTGTTGCATACCTTTTTCTCTCGTAGATGATGAAGATAGTGGTGATTCAAGTCACCTCAATGGCTACCTTTTGTGGATGATTTTGCAGCTCTTCTATGCTATCCAAAAATAGCTCTTTGCTCACCTTTTTGCAGCTTCAATACCTTATCAATTTGCTGCTCTAAACTCTGATTTGGTGGCTTCAAAACTTCTTCAGAATGTGCTTCTGGAATCTGATTTTTAGCAGTCACTAACGCTGCCCATATTTTCTAAAATTTTCAGCACTAAGAAATCTTAACTATTGCTTCTAATTCCTTTGATTTGCTGCCCTTTTCATTGTCCACGAACTCTATATTTTGCAGCTTTAAGTGTTGTTAATGTGCTACCTTTTCTTTATCTTCAAATCTAAAAATTTTCCAGATTGTAAGGCAGTCAATACCATCACTGAAATGTTGTCCTTGAATCCCAAAAATTTGGTAGGATTCTCCCCAAATCATAGTTGAGATGTTTGCTCAAGAACTCTTCAATGATGGCCCCCAAATCTCATAGATTTGGTGGTTCTTCTATCTCTTTTCTCTTGTCAAATTCTGACTTCAAAGTAGATCTCCTCCTCAAACAATCTATCAATCTTGAGATCTATTCAATACTACCTTTTTGGTTTGACAATATTCTTGCCAAACTTTCTCCTTTGGGCTTGTTGTTAGATGGCGATAATTGTCCCAATTCCTTAGCTTCTTCTTTGGTAGTAATTTCTCCAATGAGTCCTTCTAGGGACTCCTTCAATGAGGCTCACCAAGCCTTCTTCTTGTTTCTCCTTGAGACCTCTCCAAGGTTCTCAATCTTGCAACTTCAAAATATTCAATGAGACCTTCCTTGACCTCTTCAATCTTCAACTATGGAAATGAGATCTCCTTCTAGGATCTCTTGAATCTGTTGCTACTAAAATCTGTAATAGAACATTTTGTTAGTTCTTCTCAATGCTCAATCTTCCACTATGGAAGTTCTTCAATAGGGCCTTCAATGGACCTCTTCTTCAATAGGGCCTTCAATGGACCTCTTCTTCAATAGAGCCTTCAATGGACCTCTTCTTCAATAGGGCCTTCAATGGACCTCTTCTTCAATATGAAGTTTTTAGTCTTCAATGGAGATCACCAATCTCCAATATTTGCTAGGACTCTTCTCCTTGAGTCTCTTTGATCTTCAATGGGGTCTTCTTTCTAGGACCTCCTTCCTAGATTTACAATCTTCAATGTGGCTTCCTTGGCCACTAGCTCTCTCCTCAATCTTTCAACTAGGAGTCTTCAATCTACAAATATTTCAATGGGACCTTTCTCCTTAGGCCTCCAAATCATCAATCCTCATTTTTTTGCAACAAAGAATCAATCCCTGCATGAGGAAAGTAACTTCAACTTTTAGGCAATGAAGATGAAGTTCTTCTCTATCTGTTGTAGGAAGCTTCCCACCTTCTGAGAGTTAATTTTCTACAACAAGAAAAACTTAGATGATAGTAACCCAATGGTTCTCCTAAAAACTTATTTTTCTCTCTTGCAATGGAATATTAGAGATAATAAAAATTCCTATGACTCTATGAAAAATAATCTTCACTAGTTGGATTGCCAATCTAGTGGATACAATGTTGAGTTCTAGTCTTCACAAGCGTTACAACTCTTGTGGAAAAACTCTAGCCAAATCTATCATGTGGCTTTCTCTATTTTCTATTCTTCTACCTAGAGCTACTTCTATCAAAAAATAAATCTATTGTGATGGTATTTGCATGCAACGGCGCACTATGGCTGGTCTAGTTTGCAAATACTCAACAATAGTAATGGTGATCACTTGTGGCTTTCCTTTGATCCACCGTGGCTCTGATACCACTATTAGCTTTTGGAGCCTTAAACATAAAGGAAATGCATTCACAAGTATTGAAATAAGCATGCAATATTATAACTATGATAATGGCAACTTAACATGCATGAAAATATGATAGAAAACTTGATACAATGCTCTAGAAATACTCATATAAGAAAGCTCACGAAAATTACAATGCTCCTCTCATGGAGTTTGCAACTCCTCCATGATAGCAAAATGGAGCTACATTGTGACTACTACTACTCTCACCTTTGCACTACTCAACACTCTCTCACAATCACTCACAATGAGGCCTTTATATAGAAAGATAGATTCCTTGCCTCTCACTCAACCCTAAGACTCATGTACATGTGGACTACATGCACATTTACATCATTGCACATTCTAACACTTGTGCATTTATTCTATTACATTAATAAAGCAATAACTCCTAAACTAATCCTAAACTAAATATGCACCCATGAGGGTACATTAGGAAATAACCAAATGATGTAATAGCCATATTTTCCAGCATAGACACTTTGATATTATGCTGATTTATGCACATAATAACGTTTAAGAGTAACTAGTTTAATGCACTACTAATATCTCCTTATTCCTCCTTGTAAAGAACTCTTAAAAATAATATGAAACTTGCACTAAAATCAATGCTCTAGGATGCAATCTTATTTATTTCTAGTAGATAATAATATGTTGATATTTTTTTGTTCTCTTGAAATATATATAACTCCAATTTTTATGTGCAGGTTTTAACGTTTAAAAAAATTTAACTTTTGCACTCCCTTGAAGAATTTAAAGTGAACCCTTCTCCTTGCAAATTTTAAACTCTAATAATGTGTTCAATGAAACTAAATAACGAACTGAATATAAGTGTTCAAATAATGAATCCTTTGCACCTAAGTTTATTACCTTTAATATCTCTGAAGATGATGTAATTTTTGGTGATTAGATTCACCAAATTTCTGCCCTTTACTAGATGAAATTACAGCTCTTATTTGCTAAATAAAAACAACTTCTTAACTCACCAATTTGCAACTTTGTAACTCTTTTATCTTACTACTTGAAATTGTAGTTTGGTGGCTTCAATTCTCCTTCAAGATGTATCTTGGAAATATTAACCTTAGAAGCTATTGATGTTGCCCAACTTGTTTCTTTTTTGTTGTCCTAAAATATAAAAATTTTAGATTGCAAAGCAGTCAATATCTCTACTGAAATGTTATCCTTGAGTCTAAAAAATTTGGCAGGGAACTCCCCTAAATTGTAGTTGAGATTTTCCTTCAAGAACCCTTTAGTTTCTTGTTTTAAAATTAGCAATCCTCCTTCTCCAAGTAAGCCTCCAACTAATTCAAATGCAATCTTCAAATCTCTCAGTTTTGGTAGTAGCGTCTAGCTCCTTTCTCCTTGTCAAATTCTAACTTCAATCTAGATCTTCTCCTCAAGAGTTTGAAAGTCTTAAGGTCTTCACTAATATCCTTCATTCTTTGGAAATCTTCTTGTCAAATACTTCTCCCTTGGGCTTGTTATCGGATGGTAATAATTGTCCTAAGTTCTTCACTATCAAGAACTTTTCCTTGGTGGTAAATTTCTCCAGTCAGTTCCCTTAGGAACTCCTCCAATGGTCTTCTTTGAATGTCCTTAAATGAGGCTCTTTAAGCCTTCTATTTATTTCTCATGTTGACCTCCGTTAAGACCTCTTCTCTAGGATCTTAAATCTTGCAGCTTCTCAAGTCTTCTTACCAAGATTTCAATGGCATCTTCTCTTGATCTCTTAAATCTGCTACTTTACGAACATGACCTTTGCTAGTCTTTCTCTATCTCTTCCAAATATAGAAGTTCTTTAATGGGACCTTATATGGGTCTCTTCATATTCTTTAGGGTGAAGTATTTAATCCTCAATTTAGATCACCAATCTTCTATCTTCACCAGGACTCTTCTCTAGAGTCTCTTCTCTCTCTCAAATCTACAACAAGACTCCTATGACCTTTTCTTCTTATGTACTTTATAGTCTACAATCTCTAGCAATGGGATCTTTTCTACAAGCCTCCAAATATTTAATCTTCTATTTGTTGCTTCTGGTATTGGATTGATTCCAAAGAAGATATTCTTCCTAGATTTATATAGGAAGCTTCCCAAATTTCTCTGAATCTCCTTTTCCTACAACAAAGTATTAGGAATATAATGGAAGAAACTCTAAATCTAGAGATAATAAATCTTCACTAGTTGATTTTTCAATCTAGTGGAATAAATATCAAGTCCTAGTATTCATGAGTTTTTCTACAACTCTATGGAAAGACTCTAGTCAACTGCAATCTCAAAAATTCTAGAAATAAGATTTGCTATTTACTCTCAATCTCTCTTGTGGCTCTCTCAGTATATTATATCGATCTATCGTGGCTTTGATATTACTGTTAGCTTTTGATGATGTATGATAATGGATATGCAACCACAAGATGTAAGATAAGCAAGCTATGATAACTATATGATAATGACACTAAAATATGCAGTAAAATAATAATATAGACTTCTGCAATAACTCAGTAAAGTGCCATTAATGAATGCTCAAAAAAATAGTACAATATAGTGTAATGAAGGACATAAACACTTCATAAACTATTTTGAAAGAACTACATTGTACCACACAACTACTCTATACTATGCATACTCTATATTCTCTAATACTCTTATTTCACTCTCAATGATACCTATATATAGGAAGATAAGTTTCTTGACCCTTACTCTATCTAAGACTCTTCAACTACCTTTCTTATGACTCATGTACAAGTGGACTCCTTGTAAATTTACATCATTGCACATTAAAACTTGCGCATTTATTACATAGCTATAACTAAATACTTAAATTTAATCTAAAGTAAACTCCTACTCTAGTAATGTACCAAAGGTGGTACATTAACATGTACCAAATAATTTAATATACTCTAACATGAATATGAGGGCAACTATTTTTTTTTATATCATCATATTTTATCAAAATATAACCTTATCATTACCATCAAACCAACACAATCACAACTACTCTAAAATGATAATGTCATAACTATAAGAAGACAACATGTATGCCCTTGCTACACAAATGACCCCATATCTCCATGAAAACTATTAATAAACCAATAAAGAGGTTATGTCAGGCATACAAATCATACTCAAACCTACATCCTCTTGGAGGTAAGGAGATTCATCTTGATATATTGGTAGGGAGATATAGCTAAAGAGTCAATTAGCATGTCATATAAAGAAAGCCACCTTCAGCTTGGAAAAATATCTCATTCTAATGTGACACATCAAGCACCACACTCGCAAACATTGTTTACCTCAATCTAATGTGTCATATCGAGCACCATGTCAAGAAATAACACTCAACTAATAAAATAGGAACATATTTGAACCTATGACTTTACTATTCCTAAAGAATATTCACAATCCAAACAACCAAATGCTTAATGACACAAATGCTATTTTATGCTCATTTCCTCATACATAATTAATCAAAATGAATAATAAGTATAGTAGACCATGTGAATGAGGAGTTAAATGACCCATCCAAAAACCCTCCCTTCTTGATGTATGTAACAACTGGCTATTTATTTACATTTGGTCCACCTTTATCACCTAATTAATAATCCTTTTATCTTAATTCTTCATAACTTTTATCCTTTTATTGTGGCATAATAGTTATAGACATAAGTTTTCTAGATGCTTTTCCATCAACGTTGTTATTTGCTTTAGTTCTACTAGTGTATGTAATGACTCCACTACCTCTACATCATTCCTCAACATGTGTTTGTTCAAAAAACTTAACTACCAAGCATGGGAGTCATAGGTTGAACTCCAAATGCTAAACTTTGAGCATGAAGAAAAGAGATGTGATAGCTCTAGATGATGGATTGCTCTCAATTGCTAGAGTTGCAAATACCCCAAAAACAAAAGTAAATTAGCCAAAAAGAATATAAATCCAAATTAAGAGGCACTTGAAGCCCCAAAATCTATTAGATGTACTAAATTCTAGACTTGTCAATGAATGTTTCTCTTGAGCCAATCAATTGTCATCACATAAGAGACCCTTGCTATGCAATTCCCCACTAGGGTTTTTAGAAAAATCTTAAAAACTATCAAACAAGTTTTTTCTCAAAATTACTTCAACAATAATCTCTTTGCACAATCAATTGAAGTGCCTCCATACCTACTTTGATAATATGTTGGATTTCATAATACTTTGAACAAACTATGTTGTTCAAATGTCACAACAAAATTTAACATAGAGAATGAAGTGGAGTTTTTACAAATTTCCATAAAAGACAAATAAGTTTTTCGAAAAAACACTATAAAATTCAATCCATAAAATTCAACAAAAAATTACTTCATAGACTCCGTGGAATTATCCATAAAAAATAAATAATTAACCAAATAAATTAGATATCAGAGAAGAAAAAGATAATGAACATATCGATTAATGTTTGCCTTGAGCTAATCAGTTTACACAAGAAACCCTTGTTATTATACTTTCTAAAAGTTAAGCTTAATATTCACGAGTCATATACATGAGAATAAAGAAGCAAAATACAAAGACAAACATATAAGAATAAGGGTGGATGGTCCCCTAGTAATTATGTAAGAATATCACGATACACACTACTGCAATGATTAGTGAATGGATGATTAGTGAATGGATGGTATTTATAATAAATATATAATCTTCAAAATATAATTATAATTACATTAACCAACGCACGCCTAGCTTAACGGTAAGTCAAGTTATTAAACGTTTTATACTTTTAATTAAAAAAGTTTAATTAATGTTAACCATGTGAATAGTTTAAACTTTAACAAATCCTGCTAGAGATAAATATATCAAAATCGAGGAGGCGGGGCGGCAGAGCTCTGCCAGCCATGGGAGGCGCGAGAGACGGAGGCGGCGGAACTCTGCCATCCTCGGCCCTAATTTAGGCAATCGCGGAACAAAGCGCTGGCCTAAACACACGGACACAACTACTGGTATAAGGATTAAAAATGTTACCACCGTTATCCGCAATGGAGCATAAGCTTCGAAATCTTTTTGTGTTGAATGAAGGAATTTTGTCGGTAAATGTTGTTAGTTGGTCAAACAAGATAAAAGTAATGATATTAGATTAAAGAAAATAGATTTAATACTTGAAAAATTAAACTTAAATTTTATATTTAATAATATAAAATATGTAGTTAATGGGTTTTTAGTTTAACGGTTAAAAATAGTTGATATGTACAGCAAGATTTAAATTTTGGCAGCTCAATTTAACTAAGTTAACGTAAAAGAGAAATAATAACCCTTTAAAACCTTAGTCCGTGAGGGTTACGTGGATTGGTAACACTTTGGGCACTTACCAGGAGGAGACCTAGGCGCGCATGCCCACTTTGTGCTAAAGGTAGTTGTCTGTTCTAAATCCTCTAAGTGTGTGTCAGACTGACGATGATGGTACGAATCCTGAAACGACGATGGTTTCCATCTCACACTGGTTAACCTTAACGAGACACATAGGTTTGGTGGTTGCAGTCCCTGTGGTTTGAACCTTGCGCTGACAAGTTAGGCTATTACCAACTCTCCTATGTAATCAATATATATATATATATATATATTTTGGATTGCATAAGAAAATTGGTAATATAATAAATTATATTATTGATTATTTATTTTATTATAAATATGTTTATAATAATATAGGATTTAAAATTTTCATAAAGTTTTAATTCATTATAATAAGTTAAAAATATTTTGAAAAAATATTATATAATTTATTTTTAATTATATATAATATGGAAAGAGATGTCTCTAATTATATAACAACTACATTATTCATATAATAATATTACAACATATCACATTATCATGATATATATCTATGAGAATTGAACCATAACACGTTCATATTTTTATATGGTAATTATATTAAGATAATTTTTATTAAATCATTACATCTACTAATATAAATTAGATTATATCTAATTTATATTATATTAATATTTACTAATTTTTATTAATATAAATAAAATCTCAAAGCATCTATATTATAAAATTTAAATTATATATATATATATACCATTTCCATGATAATATTGGACATCTAAATATAGTGTTTTATATATAGTAAATATTTTTTAATTTTAAAAAAATCTTTACAATCATGAAAACTATTGTTTATAGTATTGGAATTTAAATGGTCTATTATTGCTACAAGGAAATATGAAGGTGTGGTGATGAAGATAAGGAAAAAGTCCATAAATATCCTAATTAATCATGATCAATTATTAGTCAACTAATTAATAATAAAACATTAATATTATATAATAATTAATTATATTAATTAAACAATAAATAATAAAAATAGATTTAATTTTATCAAATATCACTAACTCAACTAATATCTCAGTGAGTATTTGCAATATCCACTATGTTTCTATATTTCCACATTGATAATATTTATATTTAAGGTCTATGTGTAGAAAATTCTATGTCTTTATGTATTTCATGGTTAACCTAACTTTTTCTCTATTTGTCTCATTTAACATGTGAATGTTCATGTTTATAAGACATCCAGGATATGCTAAATATTAAATAAATCAATCATAATAATTAATACACACAAGACAAGATGTGATAATACATTTTAGGTTGGGCAATACCAATATAATTCCTTAAGGAAGAAGTCACTCCATAATATATCCTAAATGAGATCTGTTCCATGAGCCAAGACTGTTACAAATGAATACTCAATCTAATTTATTTATTACAATGATAATATCCCTTCTTTATATACCCATTTATTAATACTACTTTTGGGAGTCGACTCCTCACTTATTATTATAATATAATCAACCAAATATTATGTGTGGTTCATGCTAACTAATTATAATATCCTTATACAATATAATATCATATCTCCATATTCTTATTCCTAGGTACCATATCATTCCACCCTCCTTACAAATATTTCATCCTCAAAATATGAGAAGAAACTAGATAATATGATTTGTTAAGCAATGTTGACAATTGATATCAATCTTGAACATCTCTCCATCTAAGTGAAATCTTGATTGGTGGTTCCCTAGATGATGCCAACCTAACATTGTACACTTGAATATTCATAATTTTTTTGTTGGCTACATGCTTCTGTTTTTGTGCTTAATATTCCATTTAATAGTGCATATACCTAAAAAAATGTCTATTTAATATTTGCCTAAGGTCAATAATTAACAATTTTGTAATAGTTCCTATTAATAAAAAATATGTAATGACAACCTTACAAAAATTAAATCTACCCTCTTTGACCCTCTTTTCCTACTAAGCCCTCTCCTACACCAAGCCCTTGGCAACCATGTGACTTCCCCATCCCCCATATCCTATGTGTGCATCCCCCTAATCTATCCCTTAGACCATAGCTTAGGTCCACCTAACACTAGCCTAGTATTCCCATATCTTCCACATCCTCATGCATCCTTACAACTCTTATGCCTCTTAATCCCACTTGGGTGGGGTTAGTACTCTTCCCACCCAGAAGCATTAATGAGACATGGTGTACACATGCAATTTGAGTGGGTGAGGACTCTCCAACCCAAGGAAATTAATAAGGCATGGTGCACACATGCCTCTTTGACCATGCAAGTGGAAATTTCTAGATTTTTCTCCCTCACCTAATCCACATGGTTACCAAGTCATGTCAATATAACCTCCACCTCACTACTCCATCTCCCTTGCAAAATTCGATAATTACCCCTTCATTTCCTTCATTTGCATATGAGTTTGAAATTGCTATACCAAAAATCTACCACATTTTAGTTAGAAATCCTCTTGTGTGCACATTCTTATTTGAAAATAAGCCATAGAAATAATTGTGTGCCTCCATTTGCACATGTTTTGTTAGTGAAATGACTCGTAGGTGGAAGCTCCAGTTTACTCCAAACTCCTATAAAAGGCTCCTTATACCATCACAGAGGTCCCTTGGAACTTTAATCAAATTCTATATAGGATAGCCTCAAACACCCACCCCTAGGTAGTTCATAGTCACAATTACCCCCTAATGGGTGGTTCCCTCTTAAAGCTAGTTTTAGTTAGAAATTCAGCTTTGATAACCTACAAAATATCCTCTTGAGATTTCACCACATTCTAAGCAATAAAGAATCAATTGCCTACCCCTAGGTAGTTCACAATCCAAATAACCTACCCTTGGATGGTTCACCTCCAGAACTAGGTACAACTAGAAGACTTGTAGTAGACAGTCATAAAAAATAAGTAAGGTAATATTTTTTGTTTTGCAACATTTTGAGCTATGTTCATGTCTTAATCAAAATTGCTTTTAGTGTTTGCATATTTTATTGACTTGTGTCCTACTTAAGTGGGCCTAAGAGGTGTTACTAATCATTGTGTTTGATTGTCTATAGGGCTCATAGAGATGCATTCAACCAAGACTTGTCATAAAGCATTTGAGCACAAAACCCATCCACTCTAAGGTGGTTTAGAAGACCTTTTGGCATCATTCTATTCACATTTGTAAATGGGATATTCCATTTCAAGAACCCATCTTGTAACCCATGGGGCATTGTAAAAGCATGTAATGTAACATATTTTGTAATGAATGAAATGATGCATTTTCCAAACCATATATTGGTCCTACTATTCCATGATGTTGCTATACCACTTTGAAATATAGAATTACCATACCTTTTCTACCAAAAACTGCCATATTTGATGTCTTTCTAACTCTATGTAGCTCCATAATAATATTGATATCATAAGTATTGCTCCAAGATTATTGTTGATCATGATGGTGTGGATGGTGATATGTTGTAACCTTAATTTTATGTTTTATTTTCTTTAATTCTTTAGAATTTTATTTTACTATTTTAAATTCTTTCTCAAGCTCTTCTCTCATGTACCCTTATTTTGGAGTATTTATGTTCTCTTGCAATGGATATTCCTTGGATTTTTTTGTTACTTCTTCCTAGGACTCTTTTGCTACATCTCTTGTATATGTAAATTTTGATTCCTCCATTGGTTCCTTAACTTGTTTGCCTTCCATAATTTCTTGTTTATCCTTAGAGCCTTGCTCCTTAAGCTGAGAAATATTTTGTAGTGTTATCTATTTTTTCTTGTACCATAACTTCATGAACAAGTTTTGCACATTAATGTTAATAATACCCAAACAATCCAACCAAGGATAACTCAAAATAATATCCACATCATCCATATCAATAGTATGAAAATATGAATGTAAAACATATTCATCCATGGTGATGTTGAAATCTTAAAAAATATGAACATTCACACCCTCAATTTTTATGTCTTTAATTTTTGTTGCTTGAACCTATAACCTCTTAGCTAGATAAATATTAATAAACTTATATATACTACTAGAAATTATGGAAATAATAACATTTTTCTTCTGAATGTAGTCATCAATATAAAAAATAGAATTTTTAGATTCAAACAAATCCTTTTGATTACTATCGGCCTATCTTACACCAAATTTGTGGTTTCCTCAACATTTACACTATCATACTTATCTTTTTCTTCTACCAATTTCTTGAAAATTTTCACCTCTCTTTTTAATTCCTATTGTTCATCTTGGAGCCTATATATCTTTTTATATGTGTTCTATTGAATCAAGAATGTTTACTTTATTTCTTCTCAACACTACACCAAAACAGATATTTTAGGGTGGTTTTTAATCACCCTTAAAGACCTTTAAGGGAATTTATTGATCCTTCATCTATGAGAGCATCGTAAAAAATCTACAACATACAAGGGAGGTTAAGAACCACCTCAAAAAACCATATTAGTTTATCACTATAAGGGCAGTTTAGAACCACCCTCTTAGGATATTTTAGGATGGTTATAAACCACCCTCTTAGGGTCTATTAGGGTGGTTAAAAACTACCTCAAAAACTGCCTTAGTTTATCACTATGAGGGTGGTTTAAAACCACCCTCTTAGGTTTTATTAGGGTGGTTTAAAACCGTCCTCTAAGGATCTATTAGGAAGGTTTAAAAATGCTCTGTTAGGATCTATTTGACCTTCTAGAATCGATCAAGCTCGATCGACAGATTCTAGAATTGATCATCCTTTGACAGATGCATTACAAGTCATTATAAAATATGAAAATGAAAATTATGATGATAATAGTGATATCAAACATCTTGTTTCTCTAAAAAAATCTTAAAATTTCTTGAATTTTACTATCATAAGTAAGCTCAAAATGATTAAAATGGCTAGGCTTATGTCAAATTAAGGGCATACGGATTTGAATAATGGGAATCTATGCCATATATCCTATCAATTATATACAAAATTGTTGCACTATTGCAAATCCATCTTATCCTTCATATATAGTAAAAAATGTAATTTTGGGTTTCACACAACTGATAAGCACATACTTATTTAATTGATTACTACATTGAGCTCCAATAACTTGTAGACTTAGCACAACATGACTTGATTTAGAAAGATAAAATAAATACTATATTTGGGGATTTTCTTTCTGAAAATATGAAGGAGATGAAGGGGAATTGATAATACAACTTTTTCTTGGATACATTCATGAAGTGCTCATGTTCTAACATGTATAGATCTGTAACCTTCTTGGCTTATGGGCTAGCATGTGACTAAAATATCTTGTTCATAGACCTAAGTCTCCACCATAGAATAACTCAAATCTTGGTTTCTTTATACTATTGATAACATGATAAAATGTTATAATAAGTTGTGCTAGAAATTATATTCTTAGTCTTTCAAGAATAAAAAATATGTACTATACCCTGTTACATACACAAGTTTTAGATATTCTTTGAAAGTAAAGTTCTAAAATTACCTAGATCTAAAAGTGACTTGCAATGTGTAGTCCAAATTTCAAAGTGGGACTTTAGTAAATATAATGATAATCCATAGGTCTCACTCAACACTCCATGGGATAGTTAGAGACTTGGAATATCTCAAAATGAAGAACAATAATTCCAATTCAAAGCAAGGATTATAAATACCAAAAATGAATCAAACTCCAGAGGCGATGATTATTTTTAACAATATTTAAGAACCCAAAAGTCCAACCAAGAAAAATATGAATTATGATAACCTACAACATAGAGCTTATTCTCCTCCCATATGAGAGTTATATGCTTATAAATTGAGCATATTAATAAGTGTGGGTTAGATATTGTGCACTGAGCTTGATTAATAATAAGTCAAAAATCAAATCCTTATGAATGACAGGATTCAAAACATTAACTAAGAAGTAATATAAGGTTAGCTAAGGACTCCAAAGAAGACATGGAATAACATAAAATTTAAACATTCAAGTTCAATTCACATAGGTAAAATAGAACCAATAGTAACAAGAGATAAAGATCTATAGACTCCTAATATTGGACATTAACATATAGAGAGTCTAAAAAATTTAACATAACGTGTAAGGCATCATGCATAGTTGAAAACCTTTATTGATTTCTTTTTAACATCACCAATGAATTAAATATGAGAGATCCATAAATCTATTTGTTTTTTCTTGCACTGGGTCATCTATTCCCAAGAAAACAGTATAATCTATAATGGTGCTATTATATTAGTACCACTTATGACTAGAGATTACAAATAATCATAATTGAAAGTTTTTCTTCTCTTTGCTTTGTTTCACTCTATACTAAGGCAACACTCAAAATTGAACTGAGGTTGAGGGTTTTTAGTCCCCTGTGTTACCACTTAGCTATGTCACCAAAATAAAACCAATACCAATATGACATACAAGAGCATGACAACTAGTATCAAACCAAAGTAGAATACCTACTATCAATTATAGAAGAATCAAAACCTTTCATTGAAGTTGACCAAAATATTAAAAACAAGATTGTGTTAGGATAAACCTAAGAAATAAGTATTAACATGATAATTAATGATACATGGTGTACACATACAATTTGAGTGAGTGGGAACTCTCAAACCCAAGGAAATTAATAAGGCATGGTGCACACATGCCTTTTTGACCAGGCAAGTGGAAATTTCTAGATTTTTCTCCCTCACCCAATCCACTTGGCTACTAAGTCATGTCCATATCACCTCCACCTCACTACCCCATATCTCTTGAAAAATTATATAAATACCCCTTCATTTACTTAATTTGCATATGAGTTAGAAATTGCTATACCAAAAATCTATCAAATTTTAGTTAGAAATCCTCTTGTGTGCACATCCTTATATGCAAATCAGACATAGAAACTTGTGTGTCTTCATTTGCACATGATTTTTTAGTAAAATGGCTCATAGGTGGAAGATCTAGTTTGCTCCAAATTCCTTATAAAGTCTTATGATACCATCCCAGGGGTCTCTTGGAAATGTCATCAAATTCTATATAGGATAGCCTTAACCACCCACCCTAGGTAGTTCATAGTCGTAATTTCCCCCTAATTGGTTGTTCCCTCTTAGAGCCAGTTTAGTTAGACATTTAGGTTTTGATAGCCTAAAAAATTCTATGTAAAAAATACTCAATTGCCTACCCCTAGGTAGTTCATAGTCCAAATAGCCTACCCTTCGATGTTTCACTTCCAAAACTAGGTACACTTAGAAAACATGTAGGAAGGTAATATTTTTTTTTTTGCATCATTTTAGCTATGTTCATGTCTTAATCAAGTTTTCTTTTAGTATTTGCATCTTTTATTGACTTGGGTCCTACCTAGGTGGACCTAAGAGGTGTTACTAATCATTGTGTTTGATTGTCTATAGGGCTCATAGAGATGTATTCAACCAAGACTTGTCATCAAGCATTTGAGAACAAAACCCATCCACTCTCTAAGGTGGTTTAGAAGACCTTTTGACATAATTTTATTCACATTTGTAAAGGGGATATTCCACCTCAAGAATCCATCTTGTAGCCCATGGGGCATTGTAAAAGCATGTAATGTAACATATTTTGTAATGAATGAAATGATGCATTTTCTAAACCATAGATCGGTCCTACTATTCCATGATGTTGCTATACCACTTTGAAATATAAAATTACCATTCCTTTTCTACCAAACACTATCATATTTGATGCCTTTATAACTCTATGTAGGTATATAATAATATTGATACCCTAGGTATTGGTCCAAGATTATTGTTGATCATGATGGTGTGGGTGGTGATATGTTGTAACCTTAATTTTATATTTTATTTTATTTAATTCTTCAGCATTTTGATTTACTATTTTAAATTATTTCTCAAGATCTTCTCTCACGTACCCTTATTTTGGAGCATTTATGTTCTCTTGTAATAGATATTCCTTGGATTTTGTTGTTACTTCTTCCTAGGACTCTTTTTCTACCTCTGTTGTATATGTAAATTTTGATTCCTCCATTTGTTCCTTAACTTGGTTGCCTTCCATAATTTCTTGTTTATCCTTAGAGCCTTGATCCTTAAGCTAAGAAATATTTTGTAGTGTTATCTATTTTTTCTTGTACCATAACATCATGAACATGTTTTGCACATTAATTTCAATAATACCCAAACAATCCAACCAAGGATAACTCAAAATAATATCCACATCATCCATATCAATAGTATGAAAATATGAATGTAAAACATATTCATCCACGGTGATGTTGAAATCTTAAAAAATATGAACATTCACACCCTCAATTTTTATGTCTTTAATTTTTTTTGCTTGAACCTATAACCTCTTAGCCAGAGGAATATTAATAAACTTATATATACTACTAGAAGTTATGGAAATAATAACCTTTTCTTCTGAATGTAGTCATCAACCTACAAAATAGAATTTTTAAATTCAAACAAATCCTTTTGATTACTATCGTCCTATCTTACACCAAATTTGTGGTTCCCTCAACATTTACACTATCATCCTTGTCTTTTGCTTTCCCCAATTTCATGAAAATTTTCACCTCTCTTTTTAATTCCTATTGTTCATCTTGGAGCCTAGATATCTTTTTATATGTGTTCTATTGACTCAAGAATATTTACTTTATTTCTTCTCAACACTACACCAAAAATATATTTTAGGGTGGTTTTTAATCACCCTTAAATACCATTAAGGGTATTTATTGATCCTTCATCTATGAGAGCATCGTAAAAATTCTACAACATACAAGGGAGGTTAAAAACCACCTCAGAAAACCATATTAGTTTATCACTATAAGGGCAGTTTAGAACCACCCTCTTAGGATATTTTAGGATGGTTATAAACCACCCTCTTAGGGTCTATTAGGGAGGTTAAAAACTACCTCCAAGACCACCTTAGTTTATCAATATGAGGGTGGTTTAAAACCACCCTCTTAGGTTTTATTAGGGTGGTTTAAAACCACCCTCTAAGGATCCATTAGGAAGGTTTAAAACTGCTCTCTTAGGATCTATTTGACCTTCTAGAATTGATCAAGCTCGATCGACAGATTCTAGAATTGATCATCCTTCGAAAGATGCATTACAAGTCATAAAATATGAAAATGAAAATTATGATGATAATAGTGATATCAAACATCTTGTTTCTCTAAAAAAATCTTAAAATTTCTTGAATTTTACTATCATAAATAAGCTCAAAATGATTAAAATGGCTAGTTTTATGTCAAATTAAGGGCATCTGGATTTGAATAATGAAAATATATGCCATATCTCCTATCAATTATATACAAAATTGTTGCACTTATATACAAAATTGTTGCACTATTGCAAATCCATTTTATCCTTTATATATAGTAAAACATGTAATTTTGGGTTTCACACAACTGATAAGCACATACATATTTAATTTATTACTACATTGAACTCCAATAACTTGTAGGCTTAGCACAACATGACTTGATTTAGAAAGATAAAAGAGATACTAAATTTGGGGATTTTCTTTCTGAAAATATGAAGGAGATGAAGGGGAATTGATAATACAACTTTTTCTTGGATACATTCATGAAGTGCTCATATTCTAACATGCATAGATCGGTAACCTTATTAGCTTATGGGCTAGCATATGACTAAAATATCTTGTTCATAGACCTAAGTCTCCACCATAGAATAACTCAAATATTGGTTTCTTTGTACTATTGATAACATGATAAAATGTTATAATAAGTTTTACTAGAAATTATCTTCTTAGTCTTTCAAGAATAAAAAATATGTACTATACCTGTTTTTTTTTATTGGTAGAAAGGGTGTTGAAAGGTCCCTGAACCTTGTACAAGAGAGATTACAAGAAATCCATATCGACCGAGGTGGTCCAAGAAGAAAGGAATAGAGAGCTGGCAAACCTCCACACTAGGGAAGGTGTCGCGAAATCGCGACCAAAATGGTGATGTCGCGAAATCGTGACAAGTTGCGCCGTTGATGCCAATAGAAGAAAGGAAGTCGCGAAATCATGACAAGAAGCGCCATCGGAGCCGAAGAAGGGAAGAAGTCACGATATCGCGACATGTTGCAAAGTGTCGCGATATCGCGACAAGTTGCTAGGTTGGAGCCGGACGAGAAGAAGAGTCGCGAAATCGTGACAAGAAAGAAGACCGTGCCCGGGAAAAAAGGAGTCACGAAATCGCTACAAGAAGTAAGAACGCTGCCGAAGAGAAAGGGTGTCACGAAATCGCGACAGGAATGAAGACCGCAGCCGAAATAGAAAATGAGTCACGAAATCGCGACGAAGGTGGAAGCCTGCTGCCAAGAAGAAAATGTGTCGCGAAATCGCGACAAGAAGGAAGACCGCTGTCGAAGAGGAAAATTGTCGCGATATCGCGACAAATTGGAAGACCGCTGCCAAGATGAAAAAGTGTCGCGATATCGCGACAAAAAGGAAGACCGCCGTTGGAGAGAAAAAATGTCGCGATATCGCGACAAAATGGAAGACCGCCATTGGAGGGAAAAAATGTCGCGATATCGCGACAAAATGGAAGACCGCCGTTGGAGAGAGAAAAAGGGTCACGATATCGCGACAAAATGGAAGACCGCCGTTGGAGAGAAAAAATGTCGCGATATCGCGACAGAATGGAAGACCACCGTTGGAGAGAGAAAAAGTGTCACGATATCGCGACAAAAAGGAAGACCGCCGTTGGAGAGAAAAAATGTCGCGATATCGCGACATGAAGCAAGAAAGCGCCTGAAGGCCAAAAGTGTCGCGATATCACGACAAGTTTGCAAAAAAGCACCCGGAGAGAAAAAGTGTCGCGATATCGCGACAGAATGGAAGACCGCCGTTTGGAGAGAAAAAATGTCGCGATATCGCGACAAAAAGGAAGACCGTCGTTGGAGAGAAAAAATGTCGCGATATCGCGACAAAATGGAAGACCGCCGTTGGAGAGAGAAAAATGTCGCGATATCGCGACAAAAATGCTCCAAGATACCAAAACGCAGCCAAAGGGGAAAAACCCGGAGCCCAGTAACCCACTCACATTGTGCAAACATTGGAACTTGAAGAAGCGTCCCTTAGGCCGATTGGGAAGGAATCTCTCCAAACCTGAAAGTCTGTTGCGTCAACTCCCTTGTTAGCAAGCCAGTCCACAGCTTTGTTTCCTTCCCGGTATTGATGTTGAATGATTAATTCCGGGTAAAAGCCAATTAGTGCCTTGCATTCTTCGAAGATGGAAACAAGGGCCCAGGGAGGCACAGAGGTTCCTTTGAGCCAGTTGATGCAATGCAATGAGTCTCCTTCTATGATGAGTTTATTGATAGTCAAGCCTTCCAAGAGAATCAAGCTTTGGAGCAAGGCCCGAGCCTCGGCCATATTGTTAGACTGAATTCCTAAGTTCTGAGCAAAGGCCAAAATTATTTCTCCTCTATGATTTCTGAGAATTCCACCTCCGCCAGCCGCTCCAGGGTTGCCTTTGGCCGTGCCATCGAAGTTAAGCTTATGCCACCCAGAAGGAGGTAAGACCCACTTGATAACAGACCTGTCAACAGAAGTACGAGGAGTTGCAAAAAAATTGAAAAGATTGAAATGATTTGTTAGATCCAATTCAAGGCCAGGAGGGGGGGTTTGGACGATGAGACAAGAGAGGCATTCTCCGTAGCAAGGGCCAAGATTTTGGCAACAACAATCTTCTTATCCGTGGCAAGGTTTTTGAAAATTTTGGCATTTCTCTCGAGCCAAATCTGCCACAGGAAAATGTGAAGGCAAGCTTGCCACATGAATTTGAGTTGACTGCTCTTGAAAGGTCGGGGCCATTGTTGAAAAAGGAGGGGAATGGAATGAGGGAGGGCTACGGAGATGGCAAAGGTGTTGAAAACCTGGTTGAGCACTGCAAGGGAGAAGGGACATTCCAGAAAAACATGCGTAGTAGACTCACAGGCGTTTTTACACAGGATGCACCAATTGGGGATGAGAAGCCCTCTGGTTATCAAATTGTCAGTGGTGAGGATTCTATTTTGGATGGCCAACCAATAGAAGAATTTGACCTTGGGAATGATCTTGGGAACCCAGACCAGATTAGATAAGTCACGGCCATCACTGGGAGCTTCTTGGCTGTAGTAGGCAGATTTAACAGTAAAATGCCCTGAATCTTCAAGGTTCCAAACCATGGAGTCTTCTTTGTGAGAGCTAGGGATTATGCAGCTCCTCAGTAAGTTTTGTAACCGCCTAAGCACCTCGGTGATATGTCTAGGCCCATTCAGATCCAGGTGTTTCCATTCGGGTCTTGTAATACCTGGGTTAATGAAATGACACACCTTATCTCCAAAGGTGGCTTCGGTCATCGTCTTGAGCACAACAAGATGAGGATCTTGGCTGAGAGGTTTGTCGCGGATCCAAGGGTCATCCCAGAAATGAATGGTCAATCCATTTCCAAGACACCACCTTAAGCCTTCCATGATGATCTTCCTTGTTTTAGTGACACCATTCCAGAAATGAGATCCGCTAGGAAGGTTGTGCTCTCCAAGAAAGGGAACCTGATGAAGGTACTTAGCTTTGATGATGTCAATCCAGGTGGCTTTTTCATTGATGGTAAGTCTCCAGGACTGCTTGGCAATGAGAGCCATGTTCATCCGCTTGATGTCCCTGAAGCCGAGACCTCCATCCTTTTTCTTGGAACAAACCTTGTCCCAGGCAACAAGGGAAAATTTGTTCTTGTTTTCGTTTCCCGCCCAAAGGAATCTGCGTTGAATTTGCTCAATTCTTTGGCAGATGGAAGTTGGAGCTTTGAAGATAGATAAGAAAAAAATAGGAATACTTTGCAGGCAAGCCTGGACCAGAGTGGCTTTGGCTGCCTGACTGAGCAATGAACTTTTCCAACCTGCAAGTTTCTTGTTGAGACGATCTAGAATAGGGTTCCACATAGCCGAGACCGATTTGCCATGGAAAAGCGGTAATCCGAGATAAGTAGTTGGAAGGCTCCCAATGATACACCCAAGGATCTCAGCAATCCTGTTTTGCCTGTGGATGGGAGTATTGAGGAAGTATAGCTTGCTTTTGCGGTAATTGACTTTTTGGCCAGCCGCCTCTTCATAAGAGTCAAGGATGCTCTTAATGATTTTTGCTTCGGGGACAGAAGCATGAGAGGAAAGAATAGTATCATCCACAAACTGTTGATGGGAAATGGCATTGGTTGTTGAGGCTGGTTTGATCCCAGAGACGAGACCACTGTTGCAAGCAACAGTAAGGGTTCTTCCAAGGGTTTCGGCCAAAATGATGAAGAGGAAGGGTGACAGAGGGTCCCCTTGGTGAATGCCTTTAAAACTTGGAAAAAAGCCAGCAGGAGAACCATTGATAAGAACAGAGAACCAAGCAGTAGAGATACATTCTCGAACCATCTTAACCCATTCTTTGTGAAACCCAAACTTCTCAAGGACCTCAAACAGGAATTTCCATGAAACCCGATCAAAAGCCTTGTTCATGTCAAGCTTAAGGAACATACTGGGTTTTTTGTTTTTAGATGCCGAATGAGCCAACTCATGGACGGTTATCACTCCATCAACAATGAATCTGCCTTTGACCGAGCTGCCTTGGCACTGGTCGATGATGGAGGGAAGGATGTCTTTCAGCCTGTTTGCCATAACTTTGGTGATAAGTTTGTAGATGACACTACAGAGACTTATAGGTCTGAAGTCGGAGAGGGAAGCACGATCATTAGACTTGGGAATTAAAACAATGAAGGTGGAATTGGCTTCTCTCGGCATCTTTTTGGCTCTTTGGAAGAATTTAATCGCAGCAACAACATCGGGGCCCACAATATCCCAAAAGTGTTGAAAGAACCGGGGTGGAAAGCCATCAGGTCCAGGGGCCTTGTCAGGTTCCATTGCAAACAGAGCATCTTTGATCTCCTCTTCAGTGTAGGATTGGAGCAATTTCTCATTATCATCGTTAGACACCATCATTGGAATGTTCTGAAGCAGAGAACTTGCTGTGCGGGGGTGGCAGTCAACACTTGGACCTAAGATTTCTTGGAAGTGGTGCACAACTTCCTGTCTGATGGCATGGATATCAGAGACAATGGTACCATCAGCCTTGGTCAACTCAGAGATTTTATTTGAACCTCTATGGCGCAAGGTGGAAGCATGAAAAAACTTCGTGTTGGTGTCTCCTTCTTTGAGCCAGAGGCTTCTGGATTTTTGCCTCCAGAAGGACTCTTCCTTAGCCAAAACATTGTGAAGGTTTGAAAGGAGGCATTTTTCTTCCATGAAAGTTTCAACCCTCTGATCCCCTCCCTGAATCAGATTTTCCACCCTTTTGAGCTCATCCAGCAAAAGCTTTTTTTCACTAAAGAGGTTGCCGAAAACCTCCCTATTCCAGCATTTCAGCTTGAGTTTGACTGCTTTGAGTTTGAGGAACAGATTCGAGAGAGGGTTTGGACAAAGGTTTTGCTACCACCATTGTCGAATACACCGACCTAAATCTGGATGAGTGAGCCACATATTTTCAAACCTGAAAGGGGTTTTAAAGGTTTTCTAGGGTCGAGAACAATCCATAATTATAGGGTTGTGATCAGATCCAATTTTTGGGTGGCTATGAAGCCTGGCATCGCCAAAAATAGGAATGAGTTCTTTGGACAAGAGAAATCTGTCAAGCCAAATTTGGATGTGATGAATGCCCGCCCGTCTGTTGCTCCATGTATAGTTGGATCCTTGGAGCGGTAAGTCCATAAGCTCGTTGAGGTTGAAAAATTCGTTGAAATCTTCAATGCAACGGCTAGTGATCGGATTGCCTCCTTGCTTGTCAAACAGGTGAAGGGGAGTATTGAAGTCGCCACAGAGCATCCAAGGAAAGTCAAGAAAGTTATTGCGCATTGCGGTAATGTTATCCCACAACAATCTTCTATTGACAGGACTATTTGGTCCATAAACATTGGTGGCAATCCATTGAAGGTTGGTGACTTTATTAGTGAACAAAATGTTGATGGTTCTATCAGAGACTGAAAGAACTCTCCCCTCAATAGTTGTCGGATCCCACAAACAAAGGAGACCCCCGGATGCCCCTGAGGAGGGGCAAAAGGCAAAATTGCTATTTTCCCAGATTAGCTTGCAAACTTGATTGCTGCTATTCTCATCCAGTTTAGATTCTTGAAGAAACATGATATTTGGTTTTAGGTTTTTTCTCACCGACTTGACAGTCCTCTGTTTGGCAGTTCCGTTGAGGCCTCTGACATTCCAGGAGACAAACTTCATCGATTTGACTTGGGATTTGCTTTGCGACCTCTGCCTCTCCCTTGAGACGGAGTAAGTTTAGGTCTAACCTCATCCAAATCTTGATGGGTGGGTTGTTCGAAAGTAGGGCCCAAGGAGGTAGGCATAGATCCATTAGCCGCTTCAAACTCAACTGCTTTGGCAAGATTTTCTGCATTGGACGGTCTTCCCCTTCTCTGCTCTTTGTTGACATCAGCTTTGGGGGCGGGAATGGGAGATTTTAGAGGGCTGGATGACTGAAGAATGTCGGTGGTGTTGGTCCCAGGAACAGGCCTATGGGGGGATGGAGAGCGGGGAGACTGGCACAGGGCAACAGACTCAGGGGAGAGGGTAAGAGGACGGTTCTGAGTCGGGGGAAGGGGTGGGAAGGGAAGAGGAAGGTGAGAGGGACCAGAATCTGAGGGTGAGTTTGGGGAGGTCATTGCAGCCTTACCCTTGGACAAGGGAGACTGAATCACAGTGGGTGTGGATGAGATGTTTGGATCTATGGGAAGGTCATCGGAGATGTCCTCACTAGTTTGAAGATTATTTAAAGGAGCGAAATGATTGGAACGAGAAGGCAGAGCACTTACATTGTTGGGAGCAGATGTTTTAGGGGGGCCTACAGAATGGCCACGACCCCTGCCAGGAGCCTTTTTTTGAACGTTGGGGATCTGGGAATCCTTCTTCCTGCCTGAATCGCTGGGGATATCTTTTTTTTGGGAAGGGCATTGAGAAGCCAAGTGGCCCTGAGTGTTGCACTCCAAACAAAAAGTGGGCTTATTCTCGTACTCAACTCCTTGACATCTTCTGAAGCTCTCGACGTTGATGCCAATGCAGGTAGGCAGAGCCAAATCCAGATTAGCCATGACACAGACACGAGCATAGGTCATTCTGGTTCTTGCTCTGGAGGCAGGGTCGATGGCAACTAAATCTCCAATCGGTTGAGTGATGCCTTTGAGAGCATCATTATAGAAGAACTATGGGGGAAGCCCATGGAGTTTGATCCAAATCGGAGCGATGTTGATAGACTGAGTTTCAGGGTCGAAATCTTCCCCCCATCTCCATAGAAACAGGCTTCGACGATCGAAAAACCAAGGTCCACCAGTGAGAATGCGTTGGGTGTCGAGGGCATTGTTTAGCCTTATCATAAAGAACCCCCTAGGAAAGGCCATGAGCTCCATGCTTCCAGACAGCCACCATTTGGAAAGGGCCCATTCGCGGATAGTTTCCATATCGGGTCGGGCACCGAAAAATTTCCCAACCAGAGAGAGGGACTCTTGAAAGATTAGTGGCTCCATAGCCTCGCTTGGAAATGAAACTTCAGTGCCCAAAATAGAGAAGGGCAAAGGAGTTTGAAAAGAGAACGCTCCAGTCGAGGTCCTAACTTTATCCGCAAAGGACAAAGACCAAGGTCGTGCTTTGGAAGGAGATGAGGGTGAAACCCTACCATTAATAGATGCCGGTTTCACCACGCCGTTTGGGTCTTCACCGTGACAATTGCTGAGTGGGCCTGCAGTAGGCCCAACACCAACTACAGGGCCCGAGGACAAAGCTGCCAGACCAGCATTCTCCATCGACCCTCCATTCCCGCCATCACCATCGCCATCGTCCACAGACGCACCTATTACATACACAAGTTTTAGATATTATTTGGAAGTGAAGTTCTAAAATTACCTAGATCTAAAAGTAACTTGCAATGTGTAGTCCAAATTTCAAAGTGGGGCTTTAGTAAATATAATTATAATCCATAGGTCTCGCTCAACACTCCATGGGATAGTTAGAGAATTGTAATATCTCAAAATGAAGAACAATAATTCCAATTTAAAGAAAGGATTATAAATACCAAAAATGAATCAAAATCCAGAAGCGATGAATATTTTTAACAATAGTTAAGAACCTAAAACTCCAACCAAGAAAAATATGAATTATGATAACCTACAACATAGATCTTATCCTCCTCCCATATAAGAGTTATATGCTTATAACTTGAGCATATTAATAAGTGTGGGTTAGAGATTGTGCACCGAGCTTGATTAATAATAAGTCAAAAATAAAATCCTTATGAATGGCAGGATTCAAAACATTAACTAAGAAGCAATATAAGGTTAGCTAAGTACTCCAAAGAAGACATGGAATAACACAAAATTTAAACAGTCAAGTTCAATTCACATAGGTAAAATAGAACCAATAGTAACAAGAGATAAAGATCTATAGACTCCTAATATTGGGCATTAACATATAGAGAGTGTAAAAAATTTAACATAATGTGTAAGGCATCATGCATAGTTGAAAACGTTTATTAATTTTTTTATAACATCACCAATGAATTAAATATGAGAGATCCATAAATCTATTTGATGTTTTTTACACTAGGTCATCTATTCCCAAAAAAATAGTATAACCTATAATGGTTCTATATAGATTAGTACCACTTATGAATAGAGATTACATATAATCATAATTGAAAGTTTTTCTTCTCTTTGCTTTGTTTCACTGTATACTAAGGCAACACTCAAAATTGAACTGAGATTGAGGGTTTATAGTCCCCAGTGTTACCACTTAGATATGTCACCAAACTAAAAACAATACCATTATGCCATACAAGAGCATGACAACCAATATCAAACCAAATTATAAGACTTACTATCAATTATAGAAGAATCAAAACCCTTCATTGAAGTTGACCAAAATATTAAAAACAAGATTGTGTTAAAATCCCTAGTATAAACCTAAGAAATAAGTATTAACACTAGAATTAATGAGACATGGTGTACACATGCAATTTGAGTGGTTGGGGACTCTCCAACCCAAGGAAATTAATAAGGCATGGTGCACACATGCCTTTTTGACTAGGCAAGTGGAAATTTCTAGATTTTTCTCCCTCACCCAATCCACTTGGCTACCAAGTCATGTCCATATCACCACAACCTCACTACTCCATATCTCTTGAAATATTCTATAAATACCCATTCATTTCCTTCATTTTCATATGAGTTAGAAATTTATAAACTAAAAATATATCAAAGTTTAGTTAGAAATCCTCTTGTGTGGACATCCTTATTTGCAAATCAGACATAGAAACTTGTGTGTCTTCATTTGCACATGCTTTGTTAGTGAAATGGCTCATATGTGGAAGATCTACTTTGCTCCAAACTCCTTCTAAAGGCTTATGATACCATCCTAGAGGTCTCTTGGAACTTTCATAAAATTCTATATAGGATAGCCTCAACCACCCATCCCTAGGTAGTTCATAGTCGCAATTACCCCCTAATTGGTTGTTCCCTCTTAGAGCCAGTTTAGTTAGAGATTCAGGTTTTGATAGCCTACAAAATATCCTCTTGATATTTCACCACATTCTAAGAAAAAAAGACTCAATTGCCTACCCTTAGGTAGTTCACAGTCCAAATAGCCTACCCTTCGATGGTTCACTTCCAAAACTAGGTACAATTAGCAAACTTGTAGCAAACAGTCATAGAAGGTAAGCAAGGTAATATTTTTTTGCATCATTTTAGCTATGTTCATGTATTAATCAAGTTTTATTTTAGTATTTGCATCTTTTATTGTCTTTGGTCCTACCTAGGTGGACCTAAGAGGTGTTACTAATCATTGTGTTTGATTGTCTATAGGGCTCGTAGAGATGTATTCAACCAAGACTTGTCATCAAGAATTTGAGAATAAAACCCATCCACTTTCTAAGGTGGTTTAGAAGACCTTTTGGAATCATTTTATTCACATTTGTAAAGGGGATATTCCACCTTAAGAACCCATCTTGTAGCCCATGGGGCATTGTAAAAGCATGTAATGTAACATCTTTTGTAATGAATGAAATGATGCATTTTCTAAACCATAGATCAGTCCTACTATTCCATGATGTTGCTATACCACTTTGAAATACAAAATTACCATACCTTTTCTACCAAACACTATCATATTTGATGCCTTTATAACTCTATGTAGGTCTATAATAATATTGATACCCTAAGTCTTGGTCCAAGATTATTGTTGATCATGATGGTGTGGGTGGTGATATGTTGTAACCTTAATTTTATGTTTTATTTTATTTAATTCTTCAACATTTTGTTTTACTATTTTAAATTCTTTCTCAAGCTCTTCTCTCATGTACCCTTCTTTTGGAGCATTTATGTTCTCTTGTAATAGATATTCCTTGGATTTTGTTGTTACTTCTTCCTAGGAATCTTTTGCTACCTCCATTGTTTATGTAAATTTTGATTTCTCCATTTGTTCCTTAACTTGTTTTCCTTCTATATTTTCTTGTTTATCCTTAGAGCCTTGCTCCTTAAGTTGAGAAATATTTTGTGGTGTTATTTTTTTTCTTGTACCATAACATCATGAACATGCTTTGCACATGAATGTTAATAATACCCAAAAAATCCAACCAAGGATAACCCAAAATAATATCCACATCATCCATATCAATAGTATGAAAATATGAATGTAAAACATATCATCTACGGTGATGTTGAAATATTAAAAAATATGAACATTCACACCCTCAATTCTTATGTCTTTAATTTTTGTTTCTTGAACCTATAACCTCTTAGCTAGAGGAATATTAATGAAATTATATATACTACTAGAAATTATGAAAATAATAACCTTTTTCTTCTAAATGTAGTCATCAACCTACAAAATAGAATTTTAGATTCAAACAATTCCTTTTGATTACTATCGGTGTATCTTACACCAAGGTTGTGGTTCCCTCAAATTCTACACTATCATACTTATTTTTTCTTCTGCCAATTTCATGAAAATTTTCATCTCTCTTTTTAATTCCTATTGTTCATCTTGGAGCCTAGATATCTTTGTATATGTGTTCTATTGACTCAAGAATGTTTGCTTTATTTCTTTTCAACACTACACCAAAAAATATATTTTAGGGTGGTTTTTAATCACCCTTAAAGACCTTTAAGAGCATTTATTGATATGTCATCTATGAGAGCATCGTAAAAAGTCTACAACATACAAGAGAGGTTAAAAACCACATCAAAAAAACACCTTAGTTTATCACTATAAGGGAATTTTAGAACCACCCTCTTAGGATATTTTAGGATGGTTATAAACTACCATATTAGGGTCTATTAGGACTATTAAAAACTACCTCCAAAACAGCCTTAGATGTTCACTACGAGGGTTGTTTAAAACCACCCTCTTAGGTTATATTAGGGTGGTTTAAAACCATCCTCTAAGGATCTATTAAGGAGGTTTAAAACTGCCCTCTTAATGTCTATTTGACCTTCTGGAATTGATCAAGCTCAATCGACACATTCTAGCATTGATCGTCCTTCGATAGATGCATTCCAAGTCAATCTAAAATATGATAACTAATATTATGATCATAATAGTGATATCAAACATCTTGTTTCTCCACATAATTACTTTCATGTGTTCTCTAATTTTTTTTTTTAATTTCTTGAATTTTACTATCACAAATAAGCTCAAAATGATTAAAATAACCAATATTATGTCAAATTAAGGGCAGGTGGGTTTGAATAATGGAAATCTATACCATATATCCTATTAATTAGATACAAAATTTTTGCACTATTGCAAATCCATTTTATCCTTTATATATAGTAAAACATGTAATTTTTGAGTTTCACACAACAAATAAGTACATACATATTTAATTGATTTCTACATTGAGCTCCAATAACTTGTATGCTTAGCACAACATGGCTTGCTATAGAAATATAAGACATATTTACAGATTTTATTTCTGTAAATATGAAGGAGATGAAGGGAAATTGATAATACAACTTTTGCTTGGATACATTCATGAAGTGCTCAAGTTCTAACATGCATATATTGGTAACCTTCTTGGCTTATGGGCTAGCATATGACTAAAATATTTTGTTCATAGACCTAAGTATCCACCATAGAATAACTTAAATCTTGGCTTCTTGCACTATTGATAACATGATACAATATTATAATAAGTTGTACTATAAATTATCTTCTTAGTCTTTCAAGAACAAAAAATATGTACTATACCCTGTTACAGACACTAGTTTTAGATATTCTATGAAAGTTAAGTTCTAAAATTACCTAGATCTAAAAGTAACTTGCAATGTGTAGTCCAAATTTCAAAGTGGAGATTTAGTAAATATAATGATAACCCATAGTTCTCACTCAACACTCCATGGGATAGCTAGAGACTTGGAATCTCTTAAAATGAAGCACAATAATTCCATTTCAAAGCAAGGCTTATAAATACAAAAAATAAATCAAACTCTAGAAGTGATGAATATTCTTAACAATAATTAAGAACCCAAAACTCCAACCAAGAAAAATATGAATTATGATGACCTACAACATAGATCTTATCCACCTCCCATATAAGATCCATATGCTTATAACTTGAGAATCTTAATAAGTGTGGGTTAGAGATTGTGCATTGAGCCTAATTAATAATAAGTCAAAAATCAAATCCTTATAAATTATAGGATTCAAAACATCAACTAAGAAGAAATATAATGTTAGCTAAGGACTCCAAAGAAGACATGGAATAACACAAAATTTAAATAGTCAAGTTCAATTCACATAGGTAAAATAGAACCAACAGTAACGAGAGATAAAGATCTACAAACCCCTAATATTGGGCATCAACATAGAGAGAGTGTAAAAATTTAACATAATGTGTAAGGCAACATGCATAGTTGAAAAAAATTATTGATTTTTTTAACATCACCAATGAATTAAATATGAGATATCCATAGATCTATTTGATTTTTCTTGCATTGGGTCATCTATTACCAACAAAAAAAAATAACCTACAATGGCGCTATATAGATTAGTACCACTTATGACTAGAGATTACATATAATCATCATTTAAATTTTTTCTTCTCTTTACTTTGTTTCACTCTATACTAAATCAACACTCAAAATTGAAATGAGGTTGAGGGTTTGTAGTCCCCTGTGTTACCACTTAACTATGTCACCAAACTAAAACCAATAATAGTATGCCATACAAAATAATGACAACCAATATCAAACCAAAGCAGAAGACCTACTATCATTTATAGAAGAATCAAAATCCTTCATTGATGCTAACCAAAATATTAAAAACAAGATTGTGTTCAAACCCCTAGTATAAACCTAAAAAATAAGCATTAACATGAGCATTAATGAGACATGGTGTACACATATAATTTGAGTGTGTGAGGACTCTCCAACCTAAGTAAATTAATAAGGCATGGTGCACACATGCCTCTTTGCCCATGCAAGTGGAAATTTCTAGATATTTCTCCCTCACCCAATCCACTTGGCTACCAAGTCATGTCCATATCACCTCCACCTCACTACCCCATCTCCCTTGCAAAATTCTATAAATACCCCTTAATTTTCTACATTTGCATATGATTTTGAAATTTCTATACCAAAAATCTACCATATTTTAGTTAACAATCCTCTTGTGTGCACATCTTTATTTGTAAATAAGCCATAGAAACTTATGTGTCTCTATTTGTAGATGATTTGTTAGTGAAATGGCTTGTAGGTGGAAGCTGTGGTTTGGTCCAAAATCCTACTAAAGGCTCTTGATACCATCCCAGAGGTCCCTTGGAACTTTCATCAAATTATATATATATGATAGCCTCAACCGCCAACCCTTAGGTAGTTCATAGTCACAATTCCCCCTAATGGGTGGTTCCCTCTTAGAGCCAGTTTATTTAGACATTCAAGTTTTGATAGCCTACAAAATATCCTGTTGAGATTTCACCACATTCTAAGAAATAAAAACTCAATTATCTACCCCTAGGTAGTTCATAGACCAAATAGCCTACCCTTCGATGGTTCACTTCCAGAACTAGGTACAACTAGAAGACTTGTAGCAGACAGACATAAAAGGTATGCAAGGTAATATATTTTTTGTTTTGCATAATTTTGGGCTATGTTCATGTCTTAATCAATTTTTCTTTTAGTGTTTGAATATTTTATTAACTTGGGTCCTACCTACATGGACCTAAGAGGTGTTACTAATCATTGTGTTTAATTGTCTGTAGGGCTTGTAGAGATGCATTCAACCAAGACTTGTCATCAAGCATTTGAGAACAAAACCCATCCACTCTCTAAGGTGGTTTAGAAGACCTTTTTGCATCATTGTATTCACATTTGTAAATGGTATATTCCACCTCAAGAACCAATCTTGTAGCCCATGGGGCATTGTAAAAGCATATAATGTAACATCTTTTGTAATGAATGAAATGATACATTTTCTAAACCATAGATTGGTCCTACTATTCCATTATGTTGCTATACCACTTTGAAATATAGAATTACCATACCTTTTCTACCAAACACTACCATATTTGATGTCTTTCTAACTCTATGTAGGTCCATAATAATATTGATACCCTAATTGTTTCTCCAAGATTGTTGTTGATCATGGTTGTGTGGGTGGTGATATGTTGTAACCACAATTTTATGTTTTATTTTCTTTAATTCATCAACATTTTGTTTTACTATTTTAAATTCTTTCTCAAGCTCTTCTCTCATGTACCCTTATTTTGGATCACTTATGTTCTCTTGTAATAGATATTCTTTGGATTTTGTTGTTACTTCTTCCTAGGACTCTTTTGCTACATCTCTTGTATATGTAAATTTTTATTCCTCCATTGATTCCTTAACTTTTTTGCCTTCCATAATTTCTTGTTTATCCTTAGAGCCTTGCTCCTTAAGCTGAGAAATATTTTGTTCTATTATATTTTTTCTTGTACCATAACTTCATGAATATGTTAATAATACCCAAACAATACAACCAAGGATAACCTAAAATAATATACACAATCCATATCAATAGTATTAAAATATGAGTGTAGAACATATTCATCCATGGTGATGCTAAAATCTTAAAAAATATGAACATTCACACCCTCAATTTTATCTTTAATTTTTGTTGCTTGAACATATAACCTCTTAGCTAGAGGAATATTAATGAACTTATATACTACTAGAAATTATGGAAATAATAACCTTTTTCTTCTGAATGTAGTCATCAACCTACAAAATATAATTTTTAGATTCAAACAAATCCTTTTTATTACTATCGGCCTATCTTACACCAAATTCGTGGTTCCCTCAACATATACACTATCATCCTTATCTTTTTCTTCCACTAATTTCATGAAATTTTTCACCTCTCTTTTTAATTTATATTGTTCATCTTGGAACCTAGATATATTTGTATATGTGTTCTATTGACTCAAGAATGTTTGATTTATTTATTCTCAACACTACACCAAAAAAGATATTTTAGGATGGTTTTTAATCACCCTTAAAGACCTTTAAGGGAATTTATTGATCTGTCACCTATGAGAGCATCGTAATAAGTCTCCAACATACAAATAAGGTTAAAAACCATCTCAAAAGGCCACCTTAGTTTATCACTATAAGGGCAATTTAGAACCACCCTCTTAGGATATTTTAGGATGGTTATTAACTACCCTCTTAGGGTCTATTAGGGAAGTTAAAAAATACCTCCAAAACCACATTAGTTTATCACTATGAGGGTGGTTTAAAACCACCCTCTCAGGTTTTATTAGGGTGGTTTAAAACCATCCTCTAAGAATCTTTTAAGGAGGTTTAAAACTGCCCTCTTAGGGTCTATTCGGCTAAAAAAATATCTAAAAAAATATTAAAATTTATTCAATTTTAATGTCCCAAATAATCTCAAAAGGATTAAAATGGCTAGGCTTATGTAAAATTAAGGGCAGTTGGGTTTGAATAATGGGAATCTATGTCATATCTCCTATCAATTAGATACAAAATTGTTGCACTATAGCAAATCCATTTTATCCTTTATATATAGTAAAACATGTAATTTTTGGGTTTCACACAACCGATAAGCACATACAGATTTAATTGATTACTACATTGAGCTCCAGTAACTTATAGGCTTAACACAACATGTCTTGATCTAGAACTATAAGAGAGATACTATATTTGGGGATTTTATTTCTGTAAATATGAAGGAGATGAAGAGGAATTGATAATACAACTTTTTCTTGGATACATTCATGAAGTGCTCATGTTCTATGTTGTATAGATCAGTAACCTTCTTGGCTTATGAGCTAGCATATAACTAAAATACCTTGTTCATAGACCTAAGTCTCCACCATATAAAAATATGTACTATACCTTGTTCATAGACCTAAGTCTCCACCATAGAAAAACTTAAAATACTATAAATTATCTTCTTAGTATTTCATGAATGAAAAATATGTACTATACCTTGTTACAAACACAGGTTTTAGATATTCTCTAAAAGTGAAGTTCTAAAATAACCTAGATCTAAAAGTAACTTGCAATGTGTAGTCCAAATTTCAAAGTGGGGCTTTAGTAAATATAATGATAACCCATAGGTCTCACTCAACACTCCATAGCATAGCTAGAGACTTGGAATATATCAAAATGAAAAACAATAATTCCAATTCAAAGCAAGGCTTTTAAATACCAAAAATGAATCAAACTACAGAAGTGATAAAGATTTTTAACAATAGTTAAGAACCCACAATATGAATTATGATGACCTACAACATAGAGATTATCCACATCCCATATAAGAGCCATATGCTTATAACATGAGCATCTTAATAAGTGTGGGTTAGAGCTTGTGCACTAAGCCTGATTAATAATAAGTCAAAAATCAAATCCTTATAAATGACAGGATTCAAAACATCAACTAGGAAGAAATATAAGGTTAGCTAACATTAGCTAAGTTTAGTACCACTTATGACTAGAGATTACCTATAATCATAATTGAAAGTTTTTCTTCTCTTTGCTTTGTTTCACTCTATACTAAGGCAACACTCAAAATTGAACTGATATTGAGGGTTTGTTGTCCCCTGTGTTACCACTTAGCTATGTCACCGAACTAAAACCAATAATAGTATGCCATATAGGAGGATGACAACCCGTAACAAACAAAAGTAGAAGACCTACTATCAATTATAGAATAATCAAAACCCTTCATTGAAGCTGACCAAAATATTAAAAACAAGATTGTGTTCAAACCCCTATTATAAACCTAAAAAATAAGCATTAATGATACATGGTGTACACATACAATTTGAGTAGGTGAGGACTCTCCAACCCAAGGAAATTAATAAGGCATGATGCACACATGCCTCTTTGACCATGCAAGTGGAAATTTTTGGATATTTCTCCCTCACCCAATCCACTTGGCTACCAATTCATGTCCATCTCACCTCAAACTCACTACATCATCTCCCTTGCAAAATTCTATAAATACTCCTTCATTTCCTTCATTTGCATATGAGTTTAAAATTTTTATACCAAAAATCTACAAAATTTTAGTTAGAAATCCTCTTGTGTGCACATCCTTATTTGCATATCGGTCATAGAAACTTGTGTGTATCCATTTGTACATGCTTTGTTAGAGAAATGGCTCGTAGGTGAAAGATCCAGTTTGCTCTAAACTCCTACTAAAGGCTCCTGATACCATCCCAGATTTCCCTTGGAACTTTCATCAAATTCTATATAGGATAGCCTCAATCTCTCACCCCTAGGTAGTTCATAGTCGTAATTGCCCCCTAATGGGTGGTTCCCTATTAGACCCAGTTTAGTTAGACATTCAGCTTTTGATAGCCTAAAAAATATCCTCTTGATATTTCACCACATTCTAAGAAAAAAAAGACTCAATTGTCTATCCCTAGGTATTTCACAGTCCAAATAGCCTATCCTTGGATGGTTCACTTCCAGAACTAGGTACAACTAGAAGACTTGTAGCAGATAGTCATAAAAGGTAAGCAAGGTAGTATTTTTTTTTGTTTTGCATCATTTTGAGCTATGTTCATGTCTTAACAAATTTTCATTTTAGTGTTTACATCTTTTATTGACATGGGTCCTACCTAGGTGGACCTAAGAGGCGTTACTAATAATTGTGTTTGATTTTCTGGAGGGATCATAGAGATGAATTCAACCAAGACTTATCATCAAGCATTTGAGCACAAAACCCATCCACTCTCTAAGGTGGTTTAGAAGACCATTTGGAATCATTATTTTCACATTTGTAAAGGGTATATTCCATCTCAAGAACCCATATTGTAGCCCATGGGGTATTGTAAAAGCATGTAATGTAACATATTTTGTAATGAATGAAATGATGCATTTTCTAATACATAGATTGGTCCTACTATTCCATGTTATTTCTATACCACTTTTAAATATATAAATACCATGCCTTTTCTACCAAACACTGCCATATTGGATGCCTTTCTAACTCTATGTAGGTCCATAATAATATTGATACCCTAGTCTTGCTCCAAGATTATTATTGATCATGATGATGTGGGTCGTGATATGTTGTAACCATAATTTTATATTTTATTTTCTTTAATTATTCAAAATTTTATTTTAAATTCTTTCTCAAACTCTTATCTCATGTACCCTTATTTTGGATAAATTATGTTCTCTTGTAATAAATATTCCTTGGATTTTATTGTTACTTCTTCCTAGGAATATTTTGCTACCTTTGTTGTATATGTAAATTTTGATTCCTCCATTGGTTCCTTAATTTGTTTGCCTTCCATAATTTATTGTTTATCCTTAGAGCCTTGCTTCTTAAGCTAAGAAATATTTTGTAGTGTTATCTTATTTCTTGTACCATAACTTCATGAACATGTTTTGCACATTAATATTAATAATACCCAAACAATCCAACCAAGGATAATCCAAAATAATATCCACATCATCCATATCAATAGTATGAAAATATGAATGTAAAACATATTCATCCATGGTGATGTTGAAATCTTAAAAAATATGAACATTCACACCCTCAATTTTTATGTCTTTAATTTTTGTTGCTTGAACCTATAACCTCTTAGCCAGAGGAATATTAATGAGCTTATATATACTACTAGAAATGATGGAAATAATAACCTTTTTCTTTTGAATTTAGTCATCAACCTACAAAATAGATATTTTAGATTCAAACAAATCCTTTTGATTACTATCGGCCTATTTTACACCAATTTTTTTGTTCCCTCGACATCTACACTATCATCCTTATATTTTTCTTTTATCAATTTCATGAAAATTTTCACCTCTCTTTTTAATTTCTATTGTTCATCACTATAAGATAAGTTTAGAACCACCCTCTTAGGATATTTTAGGATGATTATAAACCACCCTCTTAGGGTCTATTAGGATGGTTAAAAAATACCTCCAAAACTACCTTAGTTTATCACTACAAGGGTGGTTTAAAACCACCCTCTTAGGTTTTATTTGGGTGGTTTAAAACCGTCCTCTAAGGATTTATTAGTAAGGTTTAAAACTGCCCTCTTAGGGTCTATTTGGCATTCTGGCATCGATAGAGCTCGATCGACACAATATAACATTTATTTTACTTCGATAGATGTATTCCAAGTCAGTCTAAAATATGAAAATTAAAATTATGATCATAATAGTGATATCAAAAATCTTGTTTCTCCACATAATTTCTTTCATGTGTTCTCTTAAAAATCTTAAAAATTCTTGAATTTTATTGTCACAAATAAGCTCAAAAGGATTAAAATGGCTAGGCTTATATCAAATTAAGGGCAGGTGGATTTGAATAATGGGAATCTAAGCCATATCTCCTATCAATTAGATACAAAATTATTGCACTATTGCAAATCTATTTTATCCTTTATAGATAGTAAACATACAATTTTGGGTTTCACACAACTCATAAGCACATACATATTTAATTTATTAGTACATTAAGATCCAATAACTTGTAGGCTTAGCACAACATGGCTTGCTCTAGAAAGATAAGAGAGATACCATATTTGTGGATTTTATTTTTACAAATATGAAGGAGATGAAGGGGAATTGATAATACAACTTTTACTTGGATATATTCATGAAGTGCTCATGTTCTAGCATGAATAGATCAGTAACCTTCTTGGATTATGGAGTAGCATATGACTAAAATATCTTGTTCATAGACCTAAGTCTCCACCATATAATAACTCAAATATTGGCTTCTTTGCACTATTGATAACATGATAAAATGTTATAATAAGTTGTACTATAAATTATCTTCTTAGTCTTTCATGAACAAAAAATATGTACTATACCCTGTTACAAACACATGTTTTAAATATTCTCTGAAAGTGAAGTTCTAAAATTACATAGATCTAAAAGTAACTTGCAATGTGTAGTCCAAATTTCAAAGTGGGACTTTAGTAAATATAATGATAACCCATAGGTCTCACTCAACACTCCATGGGATAGCTAGAGACTTGGAATCTCTTAAAATGAAGAACCATAATTCCAATTCAAAGCAAGGCTTATAAATACCAAAAATAAATCAAAATCCAGAAGCGATGAAGATTTTTAACAATAGTTAAGAACCCAAAACTCCAACCAAGAAAAATATAAATTATGATAACCTGCAACATAGAGCTTACCCATATCCCATATAAGAGCCATATGCTTATAACTTGAGCATATTAATAAGTGTGGGTTAGAGCTTTTACACTAAGCCTAATTAGTAATAAGTCAAAAATAAAATCCTTATAAATGACAAGATTCAAAACATCGACTAAGAATCAATATAAGGTTAGCTAAGGACTCCAAAGAAGACATGGAATAACACAAAATTTAAATAGTCAAGTTCAATTCACATAGGTAAAATAGAACCAATAATAACAAGATATAAATATCTATAGACTGCTAAGACTGGGCATCAACATAGCGAGAGTGTAAAAATATTAACATAACGTGTAAGGCATCATGCATAGTTGAAAAAGTTTATTGATTTTTTTTTAACATCACCATTGAATTAAATATGAGATATCCATAAATCTATTTGATTTTTCTTGCACTGGGTCATCTATTCCCAAAAATATAATAACCTACAAAGGCGCTATATAGATTAGTACCACTTATAAATAGAGATTACCTATTATCATAATTGAAATTTTTTCTTCTCTTTGATTTGTTTCACTCTATACTAACGCAACACTCAAAATTGAACTAAGGTTGAGGGTTTTTAGTCCCCTGTGTTACCACTTATCTATCTCACCAAACGAAAACCAATACTAGTATGCCATACAAGAGAATGACAACCAGTATCAAACCAATGTAGAAGACCTACTATCAATTATAGAAGAATCAAAACCCTTAATTGAAGCTGACCAAAACATTAAAAACCAATTTGTGTTTGAACTCCTAGTATAAACATAACAAAGAAGTATTAACATGAGTATTAATGATACATGGTGTACACATGCAATTTGAGTGGGTGAGGACTCTCCAACCCAAGGAAATTAATAAGGCATGGTGTACACATGCCTCTTTGACCATGCAAGTGGAAATGTTTAGATATTTCTCCCTCATCCAATCTACTTGGCAACCAAGTCATGTCCATCTCACCTCCACCTCACTACACCATCTCCCATGCAAAATTTCTATAAATACCCTTTCATTTCCTTTATTTGCATATGATTTTGAAATTGCTATACCAAAAATCTACCAAAGTTTAGTTAGAAATCCTCTTTTGAGCACATCCTTATTTGCATATCGGCCATAGAAACCTTTGTGTCTCCATTTGTACTTGCTTTTTTAGTGAAATGTCTCGTAGGTGGAAGCTACAGTTTGCTCCAAACTCCTATTAAAGGCTCTTGATACCATCTTAGACATCCATTGGAACTTTCATCAAATTCTATATATGATAGCCTCAACCGCCCACCCCTAGGTAGTTCATAGTCGCAATTACCCCCTAATGGGTGGTTCTGTCTTAGAGACAGTTTAGTTAGATATTTAGCTTTTGATAGCCTACAAAATATCCTCTTGAGATTTCACCACATTCTAAGCAAAAAAGACTCAATTACCTACCCATATGTATTTCACAGTCCAAATAGCCTACTCTTGGATGGTTCACTTCTAGAACTAGGTACAAATAGAAGACTTATAAAAAATATTCATAAAATGTAAGCAAGGTAATATTTTTTTTTTGCATCATTTTGGGCTATGTTCATGTCTTAATCAAGTTTTATTTTATTTTTTGTATCTTTTATTGACTTTGGTCCTACATAGGTGGACCTAAGAGGTGTTACTAATCATTGTGTTTGATTTTTTATAGGGCTCATAGAGATGCTTTCAACCAATACTTGTCATCAAGCATTTGAGCACAAAACCCATCCACTCTCTAAGGTGGTTTAGAAGACATTTTGGCATCATTGTATTCACATTAGTAAAGGGCATATTCCATCTCAAGAACCCATATTGTAGCCCATGGGGCATTGTAAAAGCATGTAATGTAGCATATTTTATAATGAATGAAATGATGCATTTTCTAAACCATAGATTGGTCCTACTATTCTATGATGTTGTTGTACCACTTTGAATTATACAAATACCATGCCTTTTCTACCAAACACTGCCATATTTGATGTCTTTCTAACTCTATGTAGATCCATGATAATATTAATACCTTAAGTCTTGCCGAATTATTATTGTTGATTATGATGGTGTGGGTGGTGATATGTTGTAACCTTAATTTTATGTTTCATTTTCTTTAATTCTTCAACATTTTGTTTTAATATTTTAAATTCTTTCTCAAGCTCTTCTCTCATGTACCCTTCTTTTGGAGCATTTATGTTCTCTTGCAATAGATATTCCTTCGACTTTGTTGTTACTTATTCCTAGGACTCTTTTTCTACCTCTGTTGTATATGTAAATTTTGATTCCTCCATTGGTTCCTCAACTTTTTTGCCTTCCATAATTTCTTGTTTATCCTTAGAGCCTTGATTCTTCATATGAAAAATATTTTTTAGTGTTATATTTTTTTCTTGTACCATAACTTCATGAACATGTTTTACACATTAATGTTAATAATACCCAAACACTCATGCCAATGATAACCCAAAATAATATCCACATCATCCATATCAATAGTATGAAAAATATGAATGTAAAACATATTCATCCATGGTGATGTTGAAATCTTAAAAAATATGAACATTCACACCCTCAATTTTTATGTCTTTAATTTTTTTTGTTTGAACCTATAACCTCTTAACTAGAGGAATATTAATGAACTTATATATACTACTAGAAATTATGGAAATAATAACTTTTTTCTTCTTAATGAAGTCATCAACCTCCAAAATAGAGCTTTTAGATTCTAATAAATCCTTTTGATTACTATCGTCCTATCTTACACCAAATTTGTAGTTCCCTCAACATCTACACTATCATCTTATCTTTATCTTCTACCAATTTCATTAAAATTTTGACCTCTCTTTTTAATTCCTATTGTTCATCTTGGAGCCTATATATATTTTTATATGTGTTCTATTGATTCAAGAATGTTTGCTTTATTTCTTCTCAACATTACATCAAAAATGATATTTTAGGGTGGCTTTTAATCACCCTTAAAGACCTTTAAGGGTATTTATTGATCCATCATCTATGAGAGCATCATAAAAAGTCTACAACATATGAGGGAGGTTAAAAATCATCTCAAAAAACCACCTTAGTTTATCATTATAAGGGCAGTTTAGAACCACCCTCTTAGAATATTTTAGGATGGTTATAAACCACGCTCTTAGGGTCTATTAGGGAGGTTAAAAACTACCTCCAAAACCACCTTAGTTTATCACTACGAGGATGGTTTAAAACCAGCCTCTTAGGTTCTACTAGGGTGGTTGTAAAACCACCCTCTAAGGATCTATTGGAGAGGTTTAAAACTGCCCTCTTAGGGTCTATTCGGCCTTCCCATAATCGATCGAGCTTGATAGACACATTCTAGCATTGATCATCCTTCGATAGATGCATTCCAAGTCCGTCTAAAATATGAAAATGAAAATTATGATGATAATAGTGATATCAAACATCTTGTTTCTCCGCATAATTACTTTCATTTGTTCTCTAAAAAAAACTTAAAATTTCTTAAATATTATTGTCACAAATAAGCTCAAAAGGATTAAAATGGTCAGGCTTATGTCAAATTAAGGTTAGGGGCGTTTGAATGATGGGAATCTATGTCATAGCTCCTATCAATTAGATATAAAATTATTGCACTATTTCAAAACTATTTTATCCTTTATATATAGTAAAACATGCAATTTTAGGTTTCACACAACTGATAAGCACATACATATTTAATTGATTATTACATTAAGCTCCAATAACTTGTAGGCTTAGCACAACATGGCTTGCTCTAGAAAGATAAGATAGATACTATATTTGGGGATTTTATTTTTGCAAGTATGAAGGAGATGAAGGTGAATTGATAATACATCTTTTGCTTGGATACATTCATAAAGTGCTCATGTTCTAACATGCATAGATCATTAACCTTCTTGGCTTATGGGGTAGCATATGACTAAAATATCTTGTTCATAGACCTAAGTCTCCACCATAGAATAACTCAAATATCGGCTTCTTTGCACTATTGATAACATGATAAAATGTTATAAGTTGTACTATAGATTATCTTCTTATTATTTCATGAACAAAAAATATGCACTATACCCTGTTACAGACACGGGTTTTAGATAAGCTCTAAAAGTGAAGTTCTAAAATTACCTATATCTAAAAGTAATTTGTAATGTGTAGTCCAAATTTCAAAGTGGGGCTTTAGTAAATATAATGATAACCCATAGGTCTCACTCAACACTCCATGGGATAGCTAGAGACTTGGAATATCTTAAAATGAAGCACAATAATTCCAATTCAGATCAAGGCTTATAAATATAAAATATGAATCAAAATATAGAAGCGATGAAATTTTTTAACAATATTTAAGAACCCAAAACTCCAACCAAGAAATATATGAATTATGATAACCTACAACATAGAGCTTACCCACCTCCCATATAAGAGTTATATGCTTATAACTTGAGCATCTTAATAAATGTGGGTTAGAGTTTGTGCACCTAGCCTAATTAATAAAAATTCAAAAATCAAATCCTTATAGATGACAGGATTCAAAACATGTATAATGATTCAATCAGCCTTGATTATAAAAAAACTAAAAACTAGCTTTTAAAAAAATAGCTTTTATTATGCCACTTTGCATGTTGTTTTTATTTATTTTTAAATTAACTAAAATTCTTAATTGGCATGAATAAAGCACCCAATTTAAGGTATTTTTGCATGTACTTTATTTTAGTTACAACTCACATATTAATTTAATAATTATAGGTGACTTTTGAAATCACCCTCAACAATCCCCCTTTGATGTGAAAGGAAGAAATGTCTAATATTTTTTTGAGTCTCCCATGAGTCACCTTTAGAAGCACCTTTGTGATTATATCAACAACTTTATCCTCACTCTTAACATACTCAATGACAAAATTTTTATCATGTACCAAGTCTCTAACAAAATGATGCTTCAACTCTATGTGTTTGGTCCTTGCATGGAAAACTAGATTTTTGGATAATTGTATTACCCCAATGTTATCACAAAATAATTTTGTAGGCTCATGTTGAGTCTCACAAAAATCCTTCAATATTCTCCTTTTCCAAATACCTTGAGTAAAATTTGAAATAAGGGCTGCATATTTAGCTTCAATGGAAGACAAAACCAGTGTACTTTGTTTTTTTTTGTGTGGAAAACATCCCATAAGGGATGTCACTTTCGGGTAAGACCCAAGGAGGCAGGGGTATCTCTTCCATAAAAATTGGCCAAGGCTTGCACCTGGCCTACCACCTTTGATATACTTAAGGAGTAAACCTGAAGCAATAAAAATAAGAACACACAAAAATATTAAAAAAACATGCTCCTTGAGTGTGTCAAAAAGATAAAGCACAACCAAACACACACACAATAAGATAAAAGAACACAACACGAACCACACATAAAAACACAAGAACAACATAACAAAACATAAACATAACAAAAATAACAAAACACTAAAAAGACAACCAACAAAAACATGAAAATAAAAAACAACCAAAACCTAAAAAATAATAAAAAAAATAAAATAGAATAAAAAAACAACTAACAACAGACAACAGAGAAAATAAAAATATAGAAAACACTCACACACCAAAACACAAAAAACCAATTAACACAAGCACAAGAACAACAAAAACACAAGAACAACAACAAAAACACAAAACAACAAAAACACAAGAACAACAAAAAACAACACAAAAAATAAAAAAAGCACACACATAAATAGAAAATAAAAATAAAAAATAGAACACAACAATTACATTTCTATACTAAAATACTATTAAGACAAGAATCAATAGAGGAAACAAAAGAAATATTAGTTTGAGCTATGGAACTAAATTACCTTGATTGAATCAAAGAGAAGCAAAAATAAAGCAAGAAGAAACTAGGTACCTTCAAAACTGGAGCCATCCAAAGAAATGATAGAAATAAGAGCTTCCTTATTTTTGAAGCCCACCATCTATAAGGGTGGCCATAGCAATTAAGATCACCTTTATCCAAATCCCAATTAGCTAAAACATCAACAATCTTGTTCTGATATCTGACCACATGATTATAATCAACTTTCAAAAATCCCATCTGGATTAACTGAATCTTATCAATAATTCTTTTTATTCTACAATAAACCTTATGATTCTTAGGAGTCTTCAAAAGAGTAATCATGAGTTGAGATTGAGACTCAACTAGTACCTTTTTCCATCCAAATTTAGTAGCCTCTTGAAGGCCTCTAAGGATACCATAACCCTGAGAAAGGTTATTGGATAGAATACCCAAATTCTCGAAAAAAGTAAAAACCAAGGAGCCATATGAAATTCTACAAATTCCTCCCACACTAGCTTTTCCAGGGTTCCCTCTAGAGGCTCCATCAGTATTGACTTTTCCAAAATCCTTAGGAGGAGGTTGCCAATTACTTTTTCTATCCATATTGTAATTACTCACATTCCATTTAAGTTGGTTGCTCTTAAAATAGTTAATATTCAATCTTTGCATCACTTGATCCCATGTTTGGTGGGAATTTTGGGGGTGATTAAGGAGCTTATGGACTGATTCAACTAAGTTTGTAATGGTATTTTTCCAGATATAGTGAATATCCTTCCTTTCTTGATTAAAAATTTGGTTGTTCCTTTCATTCCAGATATTCCAAATAAGAATGGTAGAACCCATCCAAACTAACTACCTAATAAAAATATCAGCACCCTCTTGATTAGGCCAATCCCTCCAAAGTTGTTCAAAAGTAAAAAAATTGGACCACTATAAGCCAAGTAAAGTGGCCATTCTCCTCCAAAGCTCAGAGGCTAAAGTACACTCAATAAAAATATGGCTGAGAGTTTTCACATTCTCTCCACACATTTCACATCTAAAAGGGCCATGAAAACCACACTTCATAATATGCTTCCTAGTAAGAACCTTGCAATGTAATAAAAGCCAAGTAAAGAACCTCACCTCAGGCCAAAGCTTTTAAGCCGACAACTGAGAAAATATGTCAGATGATTGGTTGGTATTATTATGGCATAAGGCCAAATAACCTTGAGCAACTGAATACTCACCCTTAGTAGTGTTGTTCCATCAAAAATAATCTTCATCATGGTACCAAGAGATAGGTCTCATGTGAAGGATGCATTGGATATCTTATCTTTGTCTTTCTAGGATTTGAATAGGCCAGTCCTAAATAGAAATCCAATATCTACCAACCTCTGAATTACTAGTATAGTACCAATAGTAATTAGCCACCTTTATCTAGTTAGCTTTGTGAAGCTCCTCCATCCAATGCCTCCAATCGGGAAACTGAGTTATCAAAGGCTTATGACCATCCCAAGAATTTGTCCAAAAACTTTCCTGTTGACCATTATGAATGATCCAAAATATTTTTTTCTTTATCAAATCCTCACCAGTCTTAAGAACTACTAAAATGGGAGAACATTTGGAAGGTAATTGATAGCAAACAAGGTCTTCAAGGTTTTTTTTCTCAATTCTTGGCCTAAAGAGCATTGGGGTTATGCAAAATCCTCCAATATAATTTAGCAGCTAAAGCTTTGTTGTTATTAATAGCAAACTGAAATCCTAACCCCCTTTATTCTTAGGAAGACATAAAGTGTCCCATTTCACCAAGGCCCATTTTATTTTATCCTTAGTACCACTCCAAAGGAACCAATGACTGATTTGATCTAGTTCTTGAAGAATAGTCTTTGGGATATTCAACATGATAGAAACATAAATAGGAATAGCCTAAAGGACTGATTTTACCAAGGTGATTCTACCCCCATAAGAAAGCCACCTATTGGTTCACTTTCCAATTTTCTTCTTGACTTTGTCCAACAACCAATTCCATTTTTTTTTATCTTCAAATATTGATGGGAATACCTAAATAAGTGATTGTAATGGAGGTATTCTTATATCTTAATTTATCCAAGACCATGGATTCCTATCTGGCAGAGTAGTGAAAGAAAATAACTTTAGATTTGTCTTCATTGATCAATTGCCCGGTAGCCTTAGAAAAATAGCTAATGATTTGCTTAATAGTAGAAGATTCCTTAAATGTAGTTTTACCTAAAAGAGTAGAGTCATAAAAAATTGAAGATGATAGATAGGTCTAGCTCCATGAGCAATGGTAACTCCCACAAGGGTTTTATCTTCTATATTTTTGGTTATAGCCCTACCTAAGCATTCAACAATAATGATGAATAAATAAGGGGATAGGGGGTCACCTTGCCTAATACCTATGGAAGCTAGGAACAACTAAGAAGGCCTACCATTGATAAGAACTAAGTAGGAAACTGAAGAGATACATCCCATAATCCAATCCATCCAATCCTGAGAGAAACCAAATTGCCTCAAAACTTTGATAAGGAAGTGCCAATCCACTCTATCATAAGCTTTGGATAAGTCTAACCGAATGAACATGGAAGGAGATTTTTGCATATCCACGGAATGGATGGCTTCCTAAGAAAGAAATATCTTATCAACTATTTGATGCCCTTCCACATAACCCCCTTGTTTAAGGGAAATAATCTATGCAAAAGAGGCTTCAACCTTTCTGCCATGATCTTAGTAATGATTTTGAGAAGAACATTACATAAAGCAATAGGTCAAAAAGCTAATATATGTTCAGCCTCTTGAGCTTTTGGAACTAGAGTAATATAAGTTTTATTGAAAATATTTTAAAAAAATTTGGCTTTCCTTGCTTCTTCCACCACCTCTAATAAATCAACATGAAGGATATCCCAAAACTCTTAGTAGAACTCAAAGGGAAAACCATGAGGACCTGGGGTTTTTTCTTTTTGCATTTTAAAAACTACCTATTGAAGTTCATTGATAGTAATAGGAGCATTCAAAATAGAGTTCTCATCAGAAGTTATAAGAGAAGGGATTGCTTGAAGAACATTTTGTTGAGAAGCCAAGTCAAGAGGAGTAGCAGTAAAAATATTGGAAAAGTAATTGAAAACAATAGATTTCATGCCATACCAAGTGTAGACATCTCCATAATCTGATTTTAGAGAATAAATAAAGTTGTGAGATATTTGAGCTAGAAGAGATTTGTGGAAGAAATTTGTGTTTTGATCACCTTCTTTAAGCCATTGAATTATGGATTTTTGCTTCCATAAAAGTTCTTCTCTTTTCTCCCATTCCTCTAATTGAGCTGTGAGTTTAATTTCATCTGCACTTATATTCTCTGTGAGGCCATATAAATGGATTTTCTTATTCAAATTTTCAAACTGAGCAATAACTTCATGTTTTTTATGAACATCCCAAAACTCCTTCCAGTTCCAAGTATTGATTTTGGATTTAATGTATTGCAATATTTTGGAAAAACAAAACATCTCAGTATCATACCTAGGTTTACATTCCTTCCACCATTATTGTACTTGAGGTTTAAATAAAATGTCACTAAGCCACATTAACTCAAATAAAAAAGGAGAGAAACTCACATTGATTTTCCACATTTCCACCATGACAGGCCAATGATCCGAACTAGCATTGTTAAGAGTCTTCACTTTAGGAATGTGACCATGGATTAAGAAATTGTTAGAGAGAAAGAACCTATCCAATCTCTCCATTATACAAGCTAAGCCTTGCCTTCTATTAGACCAATTCATAAGGCCATTATCCAGTTGGATGTCCACAAGATGGAGGTTTATAATATATTCACTCATGAGGTCAGTGCTCAAATTTCTAAATCCCCTAATTTTGTCATCTATAGAGAGGATGGTATTGAAATATTCTCCGATCAAGATCCAAAATTCAAGAAAATGAGAGATAATATAAGCAATATTCTTCCACTATCTTATTTTTTCCTCCAAATTAGTTGGAGCATAAACAATAATGTAGAGCATGATTTTGTTGGAATGTCTACTTTGGATAGCTATAGCCAAAACTTAAAAGACCCCAAATGCCAACCATATGGTGAATAACTACCTCTTTTGGGTCCCAAAGGTAAGCTATGCCACTAGAAATCCCCTGGTAACTGATTAAAACCACTTTTCCAGATGGCCAAATTTTACTAGCAATTGATTCCATATCCTCTATTGACATATTTGTTTCTTGAAGGAAAACAAGATGTGGATGATTTATCTAAATCATTATTCTAATTTCATTTTGTTTTGAAAGACTCCCTTTGAGTCCTCTAATATTCCAAGTGATGATCTTCATTAATACCAGGGCTAAAAAAGTTGGGAAGGGCATTAATATTACCTTCTTTTACAAGCTTTTCACCTTATTTTACCATATGATATTGATTAGTCTTGCGACTTGCCTTTTGATTAAAATCCATATTCAGTTTTTCTTCCATGTTTCTTTACTTACTCCAATTGAATCTAAGATGGCATCTAGCCTTGAAGAATGCTTGTACATAGTCAAAATAATACTAAAAGGTTCAACAAAGTCTATAGTAGGACCTGTATTATTTGAAGTTTTAAAATTTAAAAGATTGTTTTTCTTGAGAATATTTTCTCCCTTTTTTCTGTTGAAAACCTTTGATTTGTTGGTTTGTCTATGAGTTCTTCTCTTTATGTTTATATTTTTTTTCTAAGATTTCAGTTTCCATTATTTCCTCTTCCTCACTTGGGACCTTATTTTTGGAAAACATTTCAAACATATTAGTAGATAACTTTGATTGATCCATCATAATTGGTTTTTCTGAGTGTTCTTCTTCTTAGGCATTCGAAAACCTACTGAATTAATATCTTCTTTCTTTTCATCTAGAATTTTATTTGGGTAACTACTAACCAAATGACCATATTCATGGTAAATTCTACAACGAAAAGGAATGTTCTCATAGTCCACTACTTGCTCCTAAGTGTCCTCCCCAAATTGTAAAGTGATCTTTTTAGGTAGGGGTTTGTCAAAATCCATTAAAACACAAATCCGAGCATATAAATAATATGTTCAAATTTTTGAGTATAATCAACAATCATCATAAATGTTCCTAAAGAGTTTCCAATTAAAGCAAAAATAGTCAGATTCCAACATTCAATTGGGAGGCCAAAGATTCTAACCCACACAAGACTTGTAGAAGGCATCTCTTCTTCGACTTTAAATTTAGTATGTCAGGGCATCATGAAAGCCCTGCCCTTCCAAAGAACCAGAGACCCCCTTGAAAAGTTTTCTCTCTATCTTCATTATTAGAAAATAAAACAAAAAAATAACCATTTGGATAAATTGAAATTTGTAACTCACCTTTAGTTTTATAGCTTTCTGCAACCCAAAATTTGAAAGCAGATAGGCTCGAACATAAACCCACGAAATGACAAATTAGTCCTCTTTTTTCCAGATCTTCAATGCCAATCTAAATGTTGCACATATCAAGCTTAACAATAGGAGTTCCATTAGTTGCTTTAAGACATCCTGACTCCATTTTCTTGGGATCAATATTAGGCATTCTTAGAGATTTATGGGAAGCCCTAAGATGAATATTAGCATTATGCTAAGGCTATACACCATGGAGGGCATCCCTAAAAATTATTTTTGGGGATGATTATTTGAAATTATTACCCTTGACAGGGGTTTCCACAATAGATTTATTTTATGGGTGCACCTTAGCACTAGATTCACTTGAGATATGAGCCATTTTTTGATCATCTACTTGAAACTTGTTTTGTGATCTCTTTAATCCATGCCCTAGACACCGTGGAAAGGTATGATTTTCACTTTTATTTTGTGCAGCAAATTGGAAGCCATTGTCACTCAAGTTCATAGCATGAAGATCTATTGAAAGATAGATTTCTAACCCATATTGGATCCCCTACAACATTTCCTACTAAAATATTGAGCATAAACCACAAAAATTTTGGTTTCTAGGGCTCGAAGGCCCCAAAAACCAACCTTTGGAGCTGCTTGCACTTAACCCAGATGAAACCCTTGCACATTCACTTGCAAAAAATATCATTCACACATAGGGATGCACTAGGATCTGTGTTTCTCCAAATGATCAAAAAATTGGTGGATACATTCTAGGGTTTGTCAGGCATCTACCCTTAAAAATTTTATTGTACTTTGCTTCTTGGATGACCAAGAAATCAACCCACTTCCCAAGGTGAAACAATACCCTGTAATGGATTTTTGGTCATAAATAGAACCTACCCAATATAAATAAACATATCCAACCAGCCCTGAAGATATTTTTTATCTGTATTATATGCCATGATCAAAGGTTCCCTTCACATATTAAATATTTATTTCACTGCTTGCATATGCCTTTGAGTTGGCAAGCTCGTAAATTGGTAAACTAGTGAAACTGCATAGGTAATATCGTTTCTTGTAGATGTAAGGTACATCAATCCACCCACCATACTTTTTAAATTCTTCTCATCAATTAGAGGACTTCCATCCTCTTTTATAAGCTTCGTCCCACTATAAATAGGAGTATCAACCACATTGTAGTCTAGAAATAAAATTTTTATCAACATATCTTGGGTATTCTTGGATTGGCATATGAAGATCTCATCTTCCCTTTGTTGTACTACTATTCCAAGAAAGCATTTTATTTTTTCAAGATCAAACATCTAAAAATCACTTTTCATTCTCTCCTTGAAGTATTGCATCATATATTTGGAATTTTTCTATAAAAATGAGATCATCAACATGAAGATAAACATAAAACATGTTAGTGTCAATAATTTTTATGTAAATAGTTGGCTCATTTTTCTTATTTAAAATCTATTTTTAGAGAACCATCCATCCATATTTGAGTACCAAGATCTTGGAGTGTGTTCCATCGCATAAAGTGCCTTTTCAACTTGTATACCCAATGCTCTTTACCCTTTATTTCATAATATTATGGCTGCTCCACATATACCTCTTCTTCAATGTCACCATTCAAGAATGTACGCTTGACATCCCTTTGGTGAACTTCCCATACTTTCTAAGGAGGAACTAAAAGCATCAATCTAATAGTATTAGGGTGAGCCATAGGAGCAAAAGTCTCCTCATAGTCTACTCCATATGTTTGTGCATACCCTTTTGCTACTAGTCTAGCTTTATGTTTGTCTATTGTTCCATCACTATGGAACTTGGTCTTGTAGAACCATTTTGTACCAATGACATCCATACCACTAGTAGGCTTAATAATATTCCATGTCTCATTTCTCTCAATGGCCTCCATCTCAACATTCATAGCCTCAACCTATTCTTTCATTTGATTAGCCTTTGCATAGTTTCTTGCTTTACTAAAAATACAAGATAACGTATTGTAAGTCATATTATCTTCAATATCTTCAATATTATTACCTGATTGAGCTTGAATTCTTTTTGTTCTCATTTGATAGTTATAATACAACATCTAACTTGTTTGATGAGGAAGCAACAACCTATTACTTTTTACTTGGGTTGAAGTTGGTGGTAAACTAGTCTCTTGGAAATAACTAGTATTGTTGCCATTAACACTAGAAACTTGTGGACTATCTTGATTGACCTCCATTTATCCATAAAAATTTTGTAAACCATCACTAATAATCTCTACATTATTCGGGTTATGATCAACAAACACATCATTCTAAAAAAATTGCAATCCCTAGAAACAATATTGTTTTTACTAATAGGATTGAAAAACTTGTAAGCCTTACTACCATCACTATAATATGTAAAAATGTGAGGCTCACTCTTGCGGCCTAATTTTTTCCTTTTAGCATCATAATTATGAACAAAATCTAAAAAAACCAAATACTCTAAGATGATACAACCTGGGCTTCTTACCATACCATGCTTCATAGGGTGTCTTGTTTCTCACCACCATTGTGGGACTTCTATACAGGATGTAGGTTGTTGTTTGCATTACTTCGACCCAAAACCTCCTCTTTAACTTCTTTTTTCCCAACATGGTTCTTGCTTATTTCATTATTTTACTATTATTTCTCTCTGCAATACCATTTTGTTATGGTGTGTAGGGAGCTGTAAAATGTTTTTTTATTCCATGCAAAGAGTAGAAATATAGAAATTCCTACGAATAAAATTCTCCACCTCTATCAATTATTAACACCTTTATAGAACAACCTGATTTCTTTTCAGCCAATGCCTTAAAGAATTTGAAGGCTTAGAATACCTTATCTTTGATCTTTAAGAAGAAAATCCACATTAGTCTGGTAGCATCATCAATAAAGAAAACAAAATACAAATGTTTGCCTATGCTAGGACAAGACATGGGCCCACACAAATATGAATGTACTAATTATAATTTCTTGGTAGCTCTCCATTGCTAGATGTAAATATTTCTCTATAGTTATTTCTAAGAATACATACCTTTCATGCTTCCTCAAATTTGGATTCAATCCTTGGAATACCATTAACCATCTTGTTCTTAAAAATAACATGCATACTTTTTAAATTTAAATGACCATATCTAAAGTGCCACAACATGCTTGATTTTGCAATGGTAGAAAAGAAAGAATTTTGATTTAACATATTTATTCTAAATGGAAACATAATATTTTTTGACATAATAGACTTTCCAATCAATTTGTTACCTTGCTTTTTGTTATATATCAAACATTCTCCATTGTCAAAAAGTAGCTTGAATCCTTTCTCTACTAGTTGTCCAACACTCATGATATTGTGCTTCATGTTTGGAGATAAATAAATGTTTTTGATATCACCCTTCCAATACTTTGTGGTTATAGGCATATTCCCTTTACCTTCTACATTAATCACTTTTCCATTTCCTAAGTGAACTTGGCTCTTGAATGAACCATCTAGCTTGTCAAAACAATCCTTAAAACATGGAATATGGTTAGAATATCTTGAATCAAGAAACCACATATTCTTTTTATCATACAAACCTGAATTACATGAAATAAAATAATTAATTTTATCATGATTATTCTTATCTTGGAAAGCCTTTTTCTCATCCCCATTGTGGTTTGAATTTTCTTGATTTTTGGCAGCTAGTTTCCTGCAGTCTTTTATCATGTGACCTGGTTTATTACAATAATGACAAGTGATGATCTTATTACCCTTCATCTTTGAATTTGATTTCATTTTTTCTTTTTGATCTAAAATTTAATAAAAATATACATTTTTATTTGAGGGTTTTGTATTTAGTTTCGAAACCCATACTTTGGACTTTAGTGCATGATTATATTCATTTGAGTAAATTTTCATTTTATCCTCATGGGACAATAAAGAACCCACTAACTCTTCAACCCTAATTTAGTCCATATAATTACCCTCCTCAAGTGTAATGACAATATGTAGTCACTTTGGAGTTAGGGATCTCAAAATATTTCTTACTACTACTTTATATTCGAAGACTTCACCATACACTCGTTCTATGCACTATGTCATTTACTCTAATATAATAGTCTCTAACATTATCATAATCATGCATTCTTATATTTTTAAAATTGATTCTTCATGTAGATATATTTGTTGATATTACATTTTTTATCCTTGATATTATGTCTTCAATGTTGTCCATGCCTCATGGGCATTCTTACAACCAACTATCCTTGGATAGATGCTTCAATATATTGCACTCCACATGTAGCAAAAATTCTGAGCATCATTATTTTCTTCTTCTTCTTCCAATGTCTTCTTTTGATCTTGAAGAAGATAAATCTGATCATTAGGATGATTATATACTTGAACTATACTTTTCCAAACTTCTCATTATACAAATATCCTCCTCATTTGATCTCTCTAGTACTCAAATTTATCTCCTTTGAATGTAGGTATATTTAAGGATGTACTATTTGTTGCCATGATAGAAAACAAATAGCCATAAGTATTTTTGATTAAAAATATTGTAAAGGATATTGGGAATAAAAATTATTCACCGTCTCTTGTTATAGCTTCATCTATAAATTTTTAAATCACACAAAAAACTCTACTCTGATACCAAATTAAAGTTCTTGAGGTGGAGATATAAAAAACAACAATAAAAAAATTCTGATCTAAGACAAAAAGAACATTAATAGAGCATGGATATCACCCAAAATGGTCCAAGAGTGTTTAGTAAGAAAGCTCTACCAATTCTGAATACCAAACAATGAATTTCCTCAGCCAAAAGCTCCAATTTCAGCAAACAATGTTGTTGGTCCAAAATAGAAAATTAGATCTAGAGTAATACTAAAAACTAGCTCCACAATAGTGCACTCCGAAAACTTTTGATTCTTATATATTTCAAAATGAGTCTAAATACAAAATATATAATTATCAATCAACCTTGACCATGCAAAAAACTAAAAACTAGCTTTCAAAAAAACAACTTTTATTATGCCACTTTGCATGTTATTTTTATTTTTAAATTAACTAAAAATCTTAATTGGAATGAATGAAGCACCCAATTTAATATATTTTTGCATGTGCTTTATTTTAGTTATAACTCACATATTAATTTAATAATTATGTATGACTTTTTACATCACCCTCAACATAACATATTATATTTCCATAGGCACTTTACAAAGTATGTGAATAAATTGCGTGCAGTTGTTCCATTAAGAAGTGATTTTATTGATTATAACAACCATTATTTAAATATTTCTAAGTTTTACAGCAAAACCTACTCTAATATGAAGATCCCATTATTTAAAAAATAAATCAAAATACCCTCAATGTAGAAATTTAGGTTGATCTTTAAAGATCCACATAATTTTTCAATCAAGTTTAAGTGTCAATTCTTGAAAACTGGTTCAATGATAGTCAAAGTAAATACTGATGTGCAACTTGAAATTATTACACCTCATGGTGGATTTTTATATATTTGGTTTGTTTCTTGAACATACTAAGAAAATTTACTAGAGGTTGCATTTGATTATGTATGATTCTCATGTATTTGAAATTTTGTTTTAAATCTGTAAGGATATTGAAAGATTAGTAAACCTCTCAAATTCTAGTTAGAATGCAAAAAATATTTCTTGGAATCCTAAAACATGCTTCAAAAATTTCCAAATCCTAAAATATACCTTCTTGGACATTCCCAAGTTATCAGTCCATTATCAAATACACACATGTAGCCATATTAGTCTCCAGCCTCAAAATACGTACAATAAATAAATAGATTCTAGCACTAAATTTGAAAATATATTGAGAAGAAATTTCAACACACCTAAATTAGAATTATGATGTCAATTGGGCTATGATTCATACGTGAAGTTGGCTACTATACAGTTCAATAGAGTTACAATATCCAAGAATATTAGATCCCTACTACATGTATAATAGATAAAGTTATTTTCAAATCCCATTTACACATAAATAATAGATTAAAGTAGATTTAATGAAAGGGTCATCATGTCAACTGGGCTATGATTCATGTGGAAAGTTTATTGGCTCCTATATAGTTCACAAGAGTGAGAATATCTAGGAATATTAGACCCCTTCTACATGTACCATGGACAACTTTGGCTTACAATCTAGCTTACAACATATAACAGATCAAGGCACATACAAATCTTATCTAAAATTTGACATTAAAATTACCTTTTAATATTGGCAGTCTTGGTGAGTTTTTACCTCTAATGTTGAGATATTAGCAGTCTTAGGTGAATTGTGGTGGAAGAGTTACCCCTAAGGTTGACATATTTGCTAAAAACTTGTGGGCTTTTCCTTCTACTCCCAAAGATAGAATCTAATCGATAACTTTGTACTTATGGATATGGTCAAGGTCCAAGGATATAGATATACCCACATAGTATATACTAATATCAACAATAGTTTCCTACAAAATAACTACTCCACCCCTAAAACTGAATAGATATACTCATTCCATATCTACTAATATCAACTATAGGTTCCTACAAAGGAATTATTCCCATCCTAAAGCTAAAAATCCAAAATTAGGATTAAAAAGTGCAACCAACAAACAAAGAAAATATCTAAAAAGAATAAGAGGAGGAAGAACCAAAAAACAAAGAAAATGGATTAGGATATACTTGTTTAATATTAGTAGATGCAAAAAAGGATTTTCACAGATTCTCCAATTAAGTAGGCATGCCAACAAACAAATCTTAAAGCAAGCTACAAATCATATTTTGATTCTTCAACAACATATTTCTAACAAGGTGGCCCCATAACAAGATAGCATAAATCACAAGAAATATAGGATCTTGTTGTAGAAAGTCAAAGTTCCTAACGTTTAAGACTATAGGATCTTATTGTAGAAAGTCAAAGTTCCTAGCAAGGCATGGCATGAATGATTATCCTCATACCTTCCTTATATGTGAAAGAAGAATTTGAGTCAGACTGAACACTGTAACATCTACTGGAAGGAAGTATTTTATCCCCTTCCATAGAAGTGGACAACTATGGTTGTACTTATAATTTTGTATTTTATATAATGTCACCTCACATGTTATAAAAATTAGAATATCATGATATACTTATGGAAAATATAACGGTTTGTATTTCCATTTAGAAATGTTCCCATGGTTATCAAAATTTACACCTACACAACAAGACAATCCTGAGGTATAGCAAGATAGTAGTTTTGACTAAGACCTATTATATAATATGGATAATAAAAGCTACACAGTAAAGGTTGGATAGGACAATAAATTGTCCTAATTATCTAAATATTCCACAAGTCTATGAAGAATACTACCCACTATTACCTACCAAATTGAATGCATACAATCTCCTCTAGTTGTAAACTAAGATATATATTAATATGAGTGGATTTGTTACATGGCTTGTAGGGGCACAATAGAATTGTAGTGGTTGCATGGATTGTGTGCATGCTTTCTATTCCAAGGCACCTTTGTATGCATGAGCATTGATATTCACTTCTTCTCAACCTGTGGATAGTCTTGAAATAGAAGAGATTGATGGGGGATGCTCCTATCATATCAAGGTTTTATTTACAAGGCCCTAGGTGATTAATACCAAAAATTCCTTTATTCATAGGGATTTATTTATAAATTTTGAATAGGGGCATACCTGCATGTTGAGATCTCAATAGTTCCCTCTTAGAATTTGATGTTTGGGATTACACAATATCTTTATACTTCTATAGTACCAAACCATCACTAGCGATGGACAACATGAGCCCTCCATATAATAGACAAAAATTTAAACATCCCTACCCACACAAACCATCAGATATGAGATGAGAGGGTATCTTGAGAATTTTTTTAGATACATAAATATCTAACTAACCAACCTCATGCCCAAGATGCCTACTTACCTCAGTCCTAGCTTGGTTGCCCATTGTACCTGCAAGATCCCATAAAACCTTACAGTACCAGTTTCATAAGAGGAAACCACATGTAATTCATTATAACCTAGAAAATAAACATTTCCAATAACTTAATATATTCATTTGCATATAACTTCATTTCAAATATTGTGATATTGATTCCTTCACAACATTTCCATTCAATAATACAGATGACAAAAATAAGAAATTAACCTAGCTTTTAATAGTATAGGGAAAACATAAATAAATCCTACTTTATCCATTGCAACAATTAACTGTATCATTCTATGGAACAACATAAGTGTCAAAGTGTTACCAAGTACTAACATATACTTCCTTACTAACTAAAAAGTTCAACACATAAATCACAATAGTGTTTTCTAAAAATAGAACAAAAAATGTCTAACAACACTCGTTAATTATTTCCATTAATTATAACTACTTTTGAAGTATAATAATTAGGCTTCCAACCAACCTACTAGATCATGCTTCCAACCATGTACCCTCACATTCTTCATGAATGTATTGAATGTTATCGTTGTTTGCATTTTCATCTTGTGCAGTTTTAGGTCCAACAAAATCTATTGCTCTAGAGACACTAACATATTTTGCCTCATATGCTTCAGTGTCTTTGATCCCTCTTGGAGGTGATGTGAGAACCACATACCAAATGGTATCAAGTGGATCCTATACATAAAATACTTGTCTGGCTTGTGACACTAGGATAAATGGATCATCTTTTAGTCTATCCTGACCAAGTAATATGTTCATGTTGACCAATGTGAAGCCCATTTTATCCTTTCTACATCCATTCCTTGTATCAAGAACATTCACCCAGTCACATTTGAATAAGGGGTATCAAAATTGATAGTAATCCAATAAGATTATTTCCCTAATAACACCATAATATGTGACTATTTGAAGCACCAAGTTTGTGTCTTTTGCACTTTCTTTGCACAAAGTAGTAGCATCAACACACACCATTGTTTTGAGTTTTTCTTTGTTCCTTTTTGTCTTTGATATGAAATCTATAACCATTGATCAAATAACTTGAATGTTTGGTTGCAGATTTCCTCAAACCATGTGCCAACCATTTTATTGTGTCAGAGTCATTATCATTGTGTTGTATTACATCTCCATAAAATTGAAACAAATAAGAATAGTTTAAATATAATTACATAATATTACATGACATTGAATACATGTCTATCAATATAAATGTTGAAGATCGTATTCAAGAGAGTAGACAATAACCTAATATCGTAGCCAAGTGATGAATGTTCGATTATGAATTTTTTGCAACACCCCTTCATCTCTTGCTACATGAGGGTTGGATTCCTTGATACTCTTTAGGTGCTTCCTGATTTGACCCAAATTTTTTCAAGCATAGTTGGATCTAAATAATATTTTGCCATATATAACAACAACAAATAAACATCTACTTACTCTACCCAAGGCTAAACTTCATCCATGTTAAATAGAACACATCTATGGGCTTGCTTGTGAGAATTTTCATCCAAATCAAAGTCTTCACCACTTGACAAAGGTATCCCATTGATTATAGTTTATTTTTCCTCATCACTCCATACCTTGTTGCAACCAAGGTGATATCCAATTGCTTTCATACCTCTCATGTAGTATGTATATAATGAAATGGATTCCTCGACAAGATAACATTCGATAATACAACCTTCAAGCCTAGCTCAGTTCTTTACATAACCCTTAAAAATATTCATAATTTTGATAAAGAAAACAAACAATTTTGATTAGATAAGATATTATACAAAAATTAGAAAAATGGTGGTTTATGAAACTGATGAATGCATACAAGCTCTCGAAAGGATATATCCATGTACAAGTCCACATATATGTACCTTTCGCACCAAGTGAAAAATTAGGTGCCCCATGATATTAAAAAATGAAGGGGGAAGTACTTTTCGAGTAAATATAACATCTCCATGACCTCTACTGATAAGTTATCTATTTTATGGGATCCACCACTTTCACGCATATATCCCTTAAGAACATGCACAACCAACAAATGGTTTGTTGCACTAACTTATCAAGCACACATCATAACACTACCAGAAGAATTTGTTGCATGAGAACATGGTAGTCATGTGATTTCAAGCCCTAGATCTTAAGTTCTTTCATAGATACACATTTTCTAACATTTGAACTATATCCATCTAGTACTTTCATATTGTATAGTGTACGATAGACCCTTTATTTCTCAACCTTCGATAGATTTTAGGGTGTTGGTGGAAGATATGTCTTATTTCTATTCATTACTAGCCACTATGTATTCCTGATATCCATATTTTTTAAATCCTCCTGGGTATTTTTTGCATCCTTTGAATTTCTATCGATACCTAGTAGTGTTTCGAATAGGCTTTCACAAACATTTTTATCCACATGCATCACATCCAAGTTGTGATAAACTAGAAGATATTGTTCATAGATAGTAACATCAAATTGAAATTACTTGACATTGAGAGACATAAAAACAGAAATAACAGGGAAGTCGCATGTCGTATCTCCTAATATGATATTTTGAAGAATATAGATTTCTTCTTCCATCTTGCTACAAGAATAAACACACTATCATAATTAGTGTCATGTTTCCTTTTATTTGAGTTGCTCTTTCCCCAATTTTGTGGAATTCTCTATACTATTTTTAGTATTTTCATCCCATTTAAAGGTTTGGGTGATTTATCGAGCTCTTTTTTTCCATTGAAATATGTCCTCTAATGATGAAATGAATGATCTAGAGGAAGTAATATCTTATGGCCCATGTAAGTGATATTTCTACTGCATTTAAGATATTTTGCATAGGTGTTCTCCCCATATATTAAATTTGATACATTTTTCTTTGTCATACATCCTAATAGGTTTCCATAAGTAGGAAATTCATGGATGATCCACATCATTATTTCTCTCATATTGAACATAGTATTGGAAAATGCATCATACTTTTTTTCTCCTTTAGTCCATAGTTTATGCAAGTTGTCAACCGATGGCTGTAGATAAATATCAATATTATTACCTGGTTGCTTGGGGCTAGGTATTAACAAGGTGAGCATTGAATATTTTCTCTTCATCCACATCCATGGTGGGAGGTTGTAAGTGACCAACACAATGGGATAGCAATTGTAAGTAGTACTAAATTCAAAAAAAGGGTTGAACCCATTAGTTACCATTGCAAGGCGTACACTACGTGGATCCTCGATGAAATATTTTCACTTAACATCTATAGTTTTCCACATTGGTGAGTCAAATGGATATCACATATTTTCATCTAAACTCTTGTGTTAGGAATGCCACCTCATATTCTTTGTAACCTTTACAGAGCTATAATAAGAAATAAACTCACTTCAGTCACGTCTAACAATATTGAAATAATCAAACACAACAAATCTAATGATATAATAAAATCACCTACCTATACATTCTCTTCAACCTTAGTATAATGGGGAAATACCTCAAAATATTCATAGGAACATTAATGCATACCTTTTATGAATGTTGCAACTTTTTATCAATATGCACCACATGTTGGGCAAGCTTACTTCTTTTCATGATCTTTCCAATATAAAATACAATCATTGATGCATGAATGTATCATTACATAATGTAATCCCAATTGCCTCATCATTTTATTTGTTGCATAGGTGGACTTTAGAATTGTATTGTCGATTGGAAGCATATATTTCAACAGTTCCAATAAGTCACCAAAGATTTTTTTTCAACCAACCATGTTATGCTTTGAGATTATACAATTTAGTGATCGATGATAGCTTTGTGTACTTTGAACAACCTAGGTATAATGGTAATTTGGCATCTTAGAGCAAGCTACGATATTCATCAGTAGGAACCACTCCATAAGATAATTGGAACTCAACATCATTATCTCACAGTTCTTATCCACTCTCTAAGCAATTGACATTGAACAATATGTATGTGTCATTGACCATTCCAATGATGTCATCTTGTACATATTCAGTAATTGGACCCTCATAAGTGGTAAAGCATGTTCTTGATACATATTTTTCAAAACTAGAGGGTTTTTCTATATGTAAAACAAACTTGGTATATGTCTTATCAATCTCGTGCCAAATCAGGTGGTCACGAACCTCTAAAAAACCAAGAGTTTCCATATTTGAGCACTTCCAACATGGACATCTAGTTCTTTTAGGGTCTATTGAATTCTTTCTTGTGAAATATAAGAATTGGTGAACCCCACGATAATAGTCCTTGCTATTTCTACAAATAGACCCCCCCCAAAAAAAAAATAGAAAGTATAGTTATACGGGTAGATCTGATCGAAAGCACAACTTTTATTTGTTAATGGAGATAACATAGTTGAAATACCTAGATGCTCCTAGCCAAGCTTTGTCCATGATGCTTGATGGAAGATCTCCTTATACTTGGCCACATCATAGATAAGGTGAAATTTATCTTTGATTCAACATTCATACAACTACATATTGCATTTTACTTGTGGCCATAATCATTTTCAATTTTGTTTTGGCATGCAACCCCATATGCAAATTGACAATTCATTTGATACACCATCTTATTGATAATGATTTTAAGATCTTATGTTAGATAACAATGTTTTTAGACTACTAAAATAAGAAATTTCCTGAGGATGCTTTTAAAGAGCCTACAAATGCTTAAGTGGAACAACAAGTTGTTGCCACATGAATATTTTCGATAGATCCAGATGGTTTGAGTCAAGTTAAAGGTACAAAATACCCATGAAAGTGATAATTTGTTTTCCAAGCATCATAATTTGAAGAAAAAAAAACCAATTATATGTGACCAGGAAATGGGTTGGGTTAATTGTTTGATGCTAAGGAAGTGAATATTCTAATCTATGTTATTATTATGGAATGATCAATGATTTCAAGTCTATTTGACTATGCACTTACACTTTTGTTGTCCAACCATCCATAGTAGAAGTGATATGGTCTATTTATACCTAAGTTATAATTTTATGTAATTAGATATAGTAATTATTTTTGTCCCATTGGTGCTGATCATGATGTTAGCCCAATGGTCTTGCTTAAACCTTAAAAATGGTATCTATTTACCTAATTTTTTATTTCTTTTTTCCCTTAGGCAAGGAGGGGATGACTTGGCTCTTATTTTATTCAAGGTTAGTACTCCTGCACAAATAAAATTAATAATTCTTTTACACGAATGCAAGACTAAGCCTTAAATTTGATTTAGAATCCTTGAATCCTTTTTGCACTCTAGACCATGAGACTAGTGTTGACCTAAATGTTACCTCAAAATTTGTGACACAATCTACAACAAAGAATACACATTTCATTATACAATATGATATTATGGTTTATATTGTTGCTCAATTATAAGTCAATATATCCATAGTTTCAAATATTATTTTGAATATTTCTAAACTTTTCTAATATCTTCAAATTTTGGGAACCTCTCCACCTCTCATGTCTACCAACTCTTTAAAATAGTGTAACTATGTAACTGCTACATAGGAGCCATGAATAGCCATCTACAGGTACAAAATAACAACATCTATCAAATATAAGATTCATGATATAGAAAAGAGGAATTTATTTCAAGCATGCTTATACACACAAACATGAAAACAAGAACATACAAATTTATTAATATCCTAGAGCATCTCAAGATGGAGCATAGGGAAGTTTTAAGATCCCTTTTTAAGTATCCTAATACCACTAGAATCTAAATAACTAAACTCTTGATATTATAAAATAAATATATTCAACTACTTTTAAGTCAATAAAATACTTCAAGCTTGGAAAATCAATAACTTGTTAAAAATATTGAAATAAAACACAATTATGAAGTCCCTAAAACTTTTCAATGAATAAAAACAATGACTTAATAAGAATTTGATCTAAAATGTTTGAGAACCTGAAACGATATGAATTTTTTATACTCTTGATAATCCATAATAACTAAAATTTAAATAAATTCAATAACTTTTGAGTAAATTAAAGACTCCAAGCATGCAAAATCTGTGATTTTTTAACAACACTGAAATAAAACAAAAGCATGAAGCTGCAAAAATTAAAGTAAAACCAAACTATGACTCAACAAGACCTTAAGTTGCAATGCTTGAGAAAATGAAGCTATATCAAGTAGCCATAATCTTGATTATCCAAAATAACTAAAATTCAACTACTTTTAAGTTAATTAGTGACATTAAGTCTTCAAGCTTTCGTAATCCATAATTTGTTAAGAATGTTGAAATAAAATAAATGTTGGACATTTTGAGTCCATAAGAGGTGTCATTGATGTCAAGATAGAAATATGGTATTGTTGATTTATGTCAAAACATGAAGTTGTCATTGATGCCAAGAAGCAAATCACCACTGGTGCTAAAAGGTTAAAAGGTTCAAGTGAAAAGACATCATAGCACACATCACAATATTATGAATGGTATATTTGAATGGTTTTTATTAAAATCAATGGTGGTAATTTTAATGGTTTTTATTAAAACCAAAGGTGGCAAGTTAAATGGTTTTTATTAAAACCAATGATGTCAAGTTAAATGGTTTTCATTAAAACCATGTGGGCAAGTTGCAAGGTTTTTCTAAAAACCAAGGATGTCCTAAAGTTTGGTTTAAAATACCAAAGCTATTTAATTATTAAATTATAATAATTAAATTCTTCAAAAGAATTTAATTTATTATATTTAATAAATTAAATAAGCTAAAGTTTGGGTGCTTTACTAAATTTTTGGAGCATACTATAAATCTTGAGTATTGGGTTATTCATGGGCAAGGTTTGCCCCTCTTTCGTCGATGTCATCGCGTTCTCATCATCGACATGAAGAAACAAAGGCACATGGTATATAAATACCATAGCATTATCAAAGGTTATGCATCCTCTCATTCGCAAAAATAATTGATCTCTGAGCTTTGCAAAATTTCTCCTCATGAAACTACAGTTCGTGCGAAGACTTAGGACAACATGAGAGAAGAAGCCAAGATGTGGCTTGTGAAAATCAAAGGGTGTAAGGGAGTGGATGCTCCAAGGGAGATTGTGGCTCCATGTTTTTGGAAGCCAAGGTGAAAGCGCTTAAGGAGAGAAGCGCTTCGTGCAAAGCCAACGTGGTAACATTATTTTATTTGATATTTGATTTTTGACTTAGGCTAAGGTTAGACTTAAGAGAAATAAGAAGGGAAATTTTTTAATTAGTGCCTAAATTAAAAAGGAGTTTTGTGGGTTTTATAAAAGTGTTAGGTGAGATTTTAATTGGTGGATAAAATATCTTTTAACTTAGAAAATAAAATATTAGTTATTGTGTTATTTATTAAAGGTTTTATATTTAAAATGCAATAATAAAATAGGGAGTCTTAAGTAGAAAAGTAGATTGATTTTTGAAGAATAAAATTTTGAAGTGGCTTATGAAAAATATATTTTATTGAGATCAATTTTTGAAGAACACAAACTTATACTGAGTGGGGGGGTGAACAGTATAGCACCCACTTTTTACTTTCTTTCCAAACCAATATCAATTAATGTCCTTAATTGCAATAACCAAATATAGCAGTGTGCATTAATAACTCGGATAGCAATAGTAAGCAAAAGCACAAGTCACCACACACAATTGAGACACAAGATTTAATGTGGTTCCCACAATGTGGGGTACTCCACAAGATAATCTCCTTATAATATTTCACACAAAAATAAGGATCCTTATCCAATACAATGATTACTTTGATCTGCTCAAAGATAGGTAATACATTGATCTGCTCAGGTAGGTACTCCACTGATCTACTTAGTTGGGAAACACACTGATCTGCTCAGGTAGGCAATCCATTGATTTGCTCATCTAGGCAACACACTGATCTGCTTAGGCATGTAATCCAATGATCTGCTCAGCTAGGCAACATAATGATCTGCTCAGGTAGGTAATACATTGATCTACTTAGCTAGGTAACACACTGATATGCTCAAGTAGGCAATCCACTGATCTGCTCAGCTAGGCAACACATTGATCTACTCAAGTAGGAAACACACTGATCTACTTAGGTAGTAAATCCACTGATCTTATTAGTTATGCAACAGACTAATCTGCTTAGGTAGGCAACACACTGATCTGCTTAGGTATGCAACACACTAAACTGCTTTAGGTAGGCAACACACTGATATGCTCAGGTAGGCAACACACTGATCTGCTTTAGCAAGCTCACCAAGAACTTGCACAAATCTTCTCAACAAGTTCACCAAGAAATTGTCCTAAATATTCTCAAAAAATTCACCAAGAACTTGTCCAAAACCTACTCAACAAGCTCACTAAGAACTCGTCAAAAACTACTCAACAAGTTCACTAAGAACTTTTCCAAAGCTTCTCAACAAGTTCACCAAGAACTTGTCCAAACTCTGCTCAACAAGTTCACCAAGAAATTTTCCAAAATCTTCTCAACAAGTTCACAAATAACTTGTCCAAAACTTGCTCAACAAGCTCACTAATAACTTGTCCAAAACCTGCTCAACAAGCTCACTAAGAACTTGTCCAAAATCTACTCAACAAGCTCACTAAGAACTTGTCCAAAATATGCTCAACAAGTTCACCAAGAACTTGTCCAAAATCTGCTCAACAAGCTCACTAAGAACTTGTCCAAAACTTCTCAACAAGCTCACCAAGAACTTGTCCAAAACTGCTCAATAGGCTCAATCAATCATACATAAAATTGCCACAAATCTGTCTAGAAAATATATTTCAAATGCCTTATCAAAGTCTCAATAAATCATGCAAGTAGCACTCAAATATCATCTACAAATATATGAAGGTAAGGCTAAATTATGAACTCAACAATGAATGGCAATGCACTCTATAATGATGATAGAAATTATCCACAATGATCTCAACTCAAATCAATATCATAGAAGCATAAAGAGAATTGTTAGAGACTCTCTATGTTCTATACTCAAATACCAATCTCAATTCAATAGAAGCATAAAGATAATTGTTAGAGACCAATATGTTATATTGTCAAATCCTAATATCAACTCAATAGAAGCATAAAGAGAATTGTTAGAGACTCAATATGTTCTATTCTCAAATCCCAATCTCAACTCAAATAGAAGAATAAAGAGAATTGTTAGAGACTCAATATGTTCTATTCTCAAATATTAATCTCAAATCAATAGAAGCATAAAGATAATTGTTAGAGACTCAATATGTTCTATTCTCAAATCCCAATCTCAACTCAAATAAGAATATTGAATAGTTTATTTCTAGGAACTTGAACAACCACATGCATCCACTTGACTAGGCTTAAACAACTCAACCATTCACCTCAAGGATCAATCCTTCCTCACAAACCCTAGTCCAAGCATGTATCAACCAACTCACAATGTTTCCAACAATGCTCAATCACAAGTCTCACATAACAATGATACTCATGTTCTTCTCTAGCTTAAGTTCAAGTTCATTTCACAATCAATGGGCTTCAACAACAATGCTTATAAATAAGGTTTAAACACAACTCTCAAACCAAAAAACCTTGAAGCATTCAACCATCTATTTTTGAAAAGGAAACCACAAAAAATCCTTTTCTCTCCAATGATATTTCAGAAATCAACCACCATAATCAATCAATAGGATAATGTGTCCATACCTTTTATGAAGTGAAGAACCTCTTTGGAAATCTGCCACACTCAACACACTTTGAAAAATAGCAAAACAATCTTCATTTTTTAACCCCTTTATAAAAATAGAAATATCTCTTTATATACACCTTATTTATCCTTCTAAATGAGTTAGTCAAATAGCCCTTAAAATAATCTTTCCAACGATATATAATATGATATACTTTTATAAAATGAAAATACCAAAAATATATTATTTTCTAAAAGTGCATTTCAACTCTTAAACTTGCCTTCCAAGATAAAATTTAATAAACCATCATCGCCTTATTCCTCCAACATTAGGAAATAGTAAAAATTTATTAATAAAAAGTTTACTTGCCTCTTATATGGAATCCCTTGTCTCTGCCCACACTAATCCTCAACCGCGATGCCAAAGACCACATGAGCTATGCGCTCGCATAGAACGAAGAGCGCAAAATGCTCCTTTGTTCTTCTCCCCTTGCTCACATAAAAAATGTGGGCCAAATATCCTCCTCATAAATCAAACCCATGGGAATCAAAACCTCATCTCTTCCACAATAAAAAACTTTGCACTTCCCAAGCTCGTCGTTGGACCATGCTATCACATGAAGGATTTTGGCGCTTTTGTCTTATATGCCCTCCATTCGATTCCAAGGCTTTTAAAATAAAAAGCCTTTGCATATATATGCAACCTTCCCTTTAATTTCACCAACATCGGTGCTTTTAATTTTAATTACCTTTTTGATGATGACATCGGTGCTGACTTAATTTTAATTTTAAAATTTAAATTTAAATTTTAAATATTAAAATTTAAATTTAAATTTTAAATATTAAAATTTAAGCTAAATATTCAAAATTGAATATCTCCATCTTCGGAGCACATTTTTCGACAAAACGAAAATCCAACCTAGGTTTTAAGAAAAAACCATTTCAAATCTACCATCCATGTTTTTAAATAAAACCTTTTATTTGGCCTACCTTGGTTTTCACAAAAACCCTGTATATATCCATGCTCTCCAAAATATCATAAATGCTTATTTATGAAATACTTTGGCCACAAAAACCAAATGTGATCCATGTGACATCAATGACAACATAAAATACCTCAAATTACCTCAAATTTCCAACATTTGTGATGTCATAGGATTTTGAGAAATGAATATTCAAATTATTGTGGTGTTGGATATTATTTTAAGACTAGAGTAATAAGGTGTATTCATGAATTATTATATGCCTTGTATTGTTAACTATACTTCTTGAGCTTGGCAAAGAAGTGTTTTATTGTTGTGGCATTTTCTTGAAGTTCCTTATCATCAATAAAAATATATGGGCATATTCTTCCAAATTTAAGTTATGTGATTGGTTTTCTGGAAAATAAGTTTGGAGTAAAAAGGACTTGATTAGGGTTTCCTTATTGAATGTGTTGAAGATAATGCTTCAAGGTTTTCTGGAATAAAGAGTTGTTAAAACCTTGTTTTATAAGCATTGTTGTTGAAGACATTGGTTGTGTGAAGTTATTGAACTAGGGTTTGAAAAGACCATGAGTATCATTGTTATGTGAGAGTTTTTCATAAGTGCTTTTGTTGAAGTCATTGGTTGGGTGAAGAACATGAACTAGGGTTTGAAAAGAATATGAGTATCATTGTTATGTGAGAGTGGTTGATGAAGCATTATTGGAAATATATTGAGTGAAGTGTTTATATACTTGGACTAGGGTTTGTAAGCAAGGATTGTTTCATTGAGTTTTTGGTTGAGTAGAATTGGTTAAGCCTAGTCAAGTGGATGTGTGAAGTGATTTTTCAAGTTCCATAAAACAAACTATTCTATATTCTGAATTTATTTGAGTGTTTGAGCATTGAGGTGGATAAGAAGTATATTGAGTCTCTAAAAATTCTACTTATGTTTATGAAAGAGTGATTAAAAGTGATTGAGCATTGAGTTGAATTTAAAGCATATTGAGTCTCTAACAATTCTCCTTATGTTTCTAAGAGAGTGATTGAGTGTTGTGATGAGTATAGAGCATATTGAGTCTCTAAAAATTCTATTTATATTTCTATGAGATTGGACAAGTTCTGTGTGGACTTGTTGAGCAGATTTGAGGTAAGTCTTTGAGGAGACTTGTGGACTGACTTTTTGTGAGCTTTTATGGAAGCTTAAAATACAGATTTGTATAATTTCTTGAGAGGACTTATTGATCATATTTGAGCAAGTTATAGAGAGAACTTGTAGAGTAGATTCGAGCAAGTTATAGAGAGGACTTGTAGAGTAGATTTGAGCATGTTCTAGAGAGGACTTGTAGAGCAAATTTGAGAAAGTTCTAGAGAGGACTTGTAGAGTAGATTTGAGCAAGTTCTAGGGAGGACTTGTTGATCATATTTAAGCAGAGGACTTATGGAGTAGATTTGGACAATTTATAGAGAGGACTTGTGGATAGATTAGTATGAGATTTTGTGGAAGCTTACAAGGTAGATTTGAGATAAGTCTTTGAGAAGACTTGAGAGTAGAGTTGGTTGATTTGTTCAAACCTTGAGTTAAGATTTAGGGCAAATATAGTATATTTGATTCAAGCCTTGAGTTAAGGCTTGAGGATAGAGTTTGAGGATATATTTGTGCTAGACCGAAGGACTATGTTTAGTGCAGATTTGAGAATAGAGTTTGGTGCAGATTTGAAGATAGGTTTGTGCCAGACCAAAGAAATATTGAGAATATTTGTGCTAGATCGAAGGACTATGTTTAGTGCAAATTTGAGTACATAGTTTGGTTCAAATTTGAGTATAGGTTTGTTCTAGACCATAGACAAAGATTGAGAAGATTTGTGCTAGACCAAATGACTGTGTTTAGTGTAGATTTGACATAGAGCTTTGGAGGTGACAGAGTAGAGAGAATAGTAGTCTCCAAAGGATAGAGATCCATTAGCCAGGGCAGTGAGGATAGGTCTTTTGAGTGGGGATAATATCCTTTAGTGGAGAGAGATCCACAAGCTAGTGCAATAGAAGTAGTAGTCTTCTAGAGGATCACCAGCCATAGTAGAGGAGAAGGAGTTATCCTGTGGATAGATATCCATGAACTTGATTTAGGGGTTTTGTGTCTCCTTTAGATAGAGATCCATAAATATTGTAATAGGGAAAGGATTACCAAGAGATTAATTGAGAAAAATTTAGTAAAATATTTTCTTTGTGGAGTAGTCCACATTGGGTCAACCACGTAATTTGTGGTGTCTCTATTGTGTGTGGTGATTTATGCATTGATTTGATTACTATTGTTGATATTGCTATATATATTGCAAGATATTGATTTGGAAAGAAAAGTAAAAAGTGGTCTTATACTGTTCACCGTCCCTCTTAGTATAAGCTTATTTTTTTCAATTGATATCAGAGCAGCTTCCTTCAGAAGAGTTTAACAGCTTGAAGGAAAATCTAACAAGAACACAATATATTCTAAGAATGTGTCCTCAGATAATTCAGCACTAGTATTTTATGGAAGTGACTATATATTATTGTACGAGAATGAAGATCTACCTGATGGCACTTGGCAATGAAATTTGGGAAGCAGTTGAAATTGGATACGATCCCTTAATTAATCCTCCTATAGATAAGGAAGGCAAGATCCTACAACATTACAATTCAAAAGTAATGAATGCACTTTTTAGAGGTTTGCATAGAACAAAGTCTATGAAATTTATGCATTGTCAAACTAGAAAAGAAATGTGGGATAAATTGCAAAATATATATGAAGGAGATAAATGTGTCAAGAAAGCAAAGATGTGAAATATCAAAGGACAATTTTAATAATTAAGAATGAATTATGATGAAAATATTAGTACTTATCTACTTCGAATTGATGAGTTTGTTAATGCTATGCAAGGACTTGGAATGAAGATGGATGAATCTGATGCTTGTGATAAATTCTTAAGAACTCTTCCAAAAAGATTCAGTGAAAAGGTTTCCACTATAGAAGTGTCAATGGATGGTGATACTTTTACAAGATATATGTTGCTTGGTATTATTACAGAACATGAGATCAGAACAAAAGAGGAACCAATTCCCCAAAAGAAAGTAGCCTTCAAATTAATCAAGAAGACAAAGGGTAAGAATTCAGAATCAAGCAATGAGTCATACAATGATGAAGAAGCTAATTATGGTAGAAGGAATAAGGATTCAAGAATATATAGAGATACAATATCTATTAAATGTTTCAATTGTGGAAGGTATGGTCATTATGTAACTAACTGTCAAGAAGCTAAGAATAACAATGATGAAGAAAAATAGGATCACAAGAACAGAGAATCATAAAGATACAGGCACCAAAAGGAAAGCAAGGATGGATAAAATATACAAGGAAATAAGTTCTTCCAAAGGCAAAATAGGAGCTACTATGCGGATAAGGCAAGTAAGTATTCAAGTGATAGTGATGCTAGTTTTTTAGATAATGATAGAGATGAAGTCCTATTTGTGATTGAAGAAAATACGAAGTTAAGAAAAGGACTCTAGTAATTCTCAAGTGTTTTATATGTGGTAACTTTGAAGATATTGAAGATAGTTGTACAAGGGATGGTTATAGTTTCAGTGATGATGAATATGAGGATGCACTTGAAGGACCAGATGAAAACCTTCTAATGGCATTAGAAGAAGAAGTAGATGATCCTATAGAAGATAAGCCAATAGAAAATAAAGATGTGGAAAAAGGTAAATAAATAGATGAATATTCAAAGAAATATGGATATGATCTCAAGGGAGAACTTATTTATGCCCTTGTAAAGGTAAATAAGGTAATAAAGTAACACTCTAAACTTGAAATTCAGTTTCAAGAATGTGATGAAGAGAGAATATTGCTTATAGAGGATTTAGAAAAATCAAAAGCTAAGGCAAAAAGGTTCAAGGATAAGTTAGAAGTAAAGATCTTAGAATGTGAAAAGTTAGCACAAGAAGTGGCACTACTAAGATAAGATTTAGAATACTCCAAATTCAAGCTAAAGGGGTTCAAAATAGCTCAAAGAACTTGTATAAGTTCATCAAGATACAAAAGCCTACATCAAGAAAAACAGGTCTTGGATTTGAACAGGTTCAAAAGAAATGGGAAGGAAAGTCAAACTCAAGTTTTGGAGGAGAAGAAACATCAGATGAAGATAATTCAAAAGAAGATAGTGTAAAAGAGAGTGAGACATTTAAGGATGAGTTGGAAATAGAGAGTTCAACAAGAACAGGAACAATGCATAAAGAAGATACATATGGAACATCAAATCAGAATAGATCAAGAGAGACTACGAGACCAATGAGGTCAAGACAAGAAAACTTCAATGGAAGATGTTTTTCATGTCACATGTTTGGACAGATGGCTTCATAGTGCAGGACACATGAAATATAGGAATATGGGAACATACAACTTTTCCATGGATATTGCTACTCATGTAATTAGTTTGGTCAAAATGCAATGAATTGGAGGATTCATCATAGAAGAGGATATGGCTTCACTAAGAGAAATTCTAAGACATTTGCACCTCCAAGGAATAATAACATTAAGTTTTATAAGTGCAATAATTATGGTCACACAATAAAGTGGTGTAGAGCAGAAATTCTAGAATCAAGTAGGAACAAGAATAGTAATAGGAACATGGATATGAACAAGAACAGGAATAAGAACCGAAATGTATACATGGATAGGAATATGGATATGGAAAGAAATAGTCAGAGGAATCATAAGGATCAGATCAGAAGGAAAGAGGATAAAGTTAAATAACAGTGCTTTCTGGGAGTAGAAATACTCCCACCCCAGAATTAACCACCTTAAGAGGAGGTGGGGGAGGGGCTAAGCTAAGAGGCTTATTCTTAGCATTGAGTCCCAAAGGTGACCTTTGCCATTGATGTCAAATAGGGAGATATTTAATTAAGGGGGAGATATTTTGTGTTTGATAAAATAGGAGATAGCATTGATCCAGGGGGAGCAATGTCCCAGGGGGCACAGAACAAAGGAAATATCAACTTTTTGATAAAAATAAGTTGGGTTACCATAAATGACAAAGGGGGAGATTGTTGGAAATTTTGAGTCCATAAGAGTTGTCATTGATGTCAAGATATAAATATGGCATTGTTGATTTATGTCAAAACATGAAGTTGTCATTGATTCCAAGAAGCGAATCACAACGAACACTGAAAGGTTGAAAGGTGCAAGTGAAAAGATATCATAGCACACCTTGCAATATTATGAATGGCATATTTGAATGGTTTTTATTAAAACCAATTGTGGTAATTTTAATGGTTTTTATTAAAACCAAAGGTGGTAGGTTAAATGGTTTTTATTAAAACCAGTGATGTCAATTTAAATGGTTTTCATTAAAACCATGTGGGCAAGTTGCAAGGTTTTTCTAAAAACCAAGGATGTCCTAAAGTTTGGTTTAAAATACCAAAGCCCATTTAAATATTAAATTATAATAATTAAATTCTTCAAACGAATTTAATTTATTATATTTAATAAATTAAATAAGCTAAATTTTGGGTGCTTTAATAAATTTTTGGAGCATACTATAAATATTGAGCATTGGGTTATTTGTGGGCAAGGTTTGCCCCTCTTCCGTCGATGTCATCGTGTTCTCACCATCGACATGAAGAAACAAAGGCACATAGTATATAAATACCATAGCCTTCTCAAAGGTTATGAATCCTCTCATTCACAAAAATAATTGATCTCTGAGCTTTGTGAAATTTCTCCTAGTGAAACAACATTTCGTGCGAAGACTTAGGACAACATGAGAGAAGAAGCCAAGATGTGGCTTGTGGAAATAAAAGGGTTCAAGGGAGTGGACGCTCCAAGGGAGATCATGGCTCCACGTTGTTGGAAGCCAAGGTGAAAACGCTTAAGGAGAGAAGCACTTCATGCAAAGCCAAAGTGGTAACATTATTTTATTTGATATTTCATTTTTGACTTAGGCTAAGGTTAGACTTAGGAGAAATAAGAAGGTAAATGGTTTGATTAGTGCCTAAGTTAAAAAGGAGTTTTGTGGGTTTTATAAAAGTGTTAGGTAAAATTTTAATTGGTGGATAAAAGCTCCTTTACCTTATAAAAGGAAAGATTAGTTATTGTGTTATTTATTAAAGGTTTTATCTTTAAAATACAATAATAAAATAGGGGGTCATAAGTAGAAAAGTAGATTGATTTTTGAAGAATAAAATTCTAAAGTGGCTTATGAAAAATATGTTTTATTGAGATCAATTTGTGATGTCCTAGGGTTTTGAGAAATGAATATTCAAATTATTGTGGTGTTGGATATTATTTTAAGATTAGAGTAATAAGGTGTATTCATGAATTATTATATTCCTTGTATTGTTAACTAACCTTCTTGAGCTTGGCAAAGAAGTGTTTTATTGTTATGGCAGTTTCTTGAAGTTCCTTATCATAAAGAAAAAGGTATGGGCATATTATTTCAAATTTAAGTTATGTGATTGGTTTTATGGAAAAATAAGTTTGGAGTAAAAAGGACTTGATTAGGGTTTCCTTATTGAGTGTGTTGAAGATAATGCTTCAAGGTTTTCTAGAATAAAGAGTTGTTAAAACCTTGTTTTATAAGCATTGTTGTTGAAGCCATTGGTTGTGTGAAGAACTTGAACTAGGGTTTGAAAAGAACATGAGTATCATTGTTATGTGAGAGTTTTTTCATAAGCATTGTTGTTGAAGCCATTGGTTGTGTAAAGAACATGAACTAGGGTTTGAAAAGAACATGAGTATCATTGTTATGTGAGAGTGGTTGATGAAGCATTTTTGGGAATATTTTGAGTGAGTATTTATATACTTGGACTAGGGTTTGTAAGCAAGGATTGTTTCATTGAGTGTTTGGTTGAGTAGAATTGGTTGAGCCTAGTCAAGTGGATGATTGAAGTGATTGTTCAAGTTCCATAAAATAAACTATTCTATATTCTGAATTTATTTGAGTGATTGAGCATTGAGGTGGATAAGAAGCATATTGAGTCTCTAACAATTCTCCTTATGTTTTTGAAAGAGTGATTTAAAGTGATTGAGCATTCAGTTGAATTTGAAGCATATTGAGTCTCTAAAAAATTTCCTTATGTTTCTAAGAGATTGATTGAGCATTGTGATGAGTATAGAGCATATTGAGTCTAATAATTCTCTGTGTTTCTATGAGATTGGACAAGTTTTTTGTGGACTTGTTGAGTAGATTTGAGGCAAGTATTTGAGGAGACTTGTGGATTGATTTTGTGTGAGATTTTGTAGAAGCTTAAAATACAAATTTGGATAAGTTATTAAGAGGACTTATTGAGTAGATTTGAGCAAGTTATAGAGAGGACTTGTAGATAATATTTGAGCAAGTTCTAGAGAGGACTTGTAGAGCATATTTGAGCAAGTTCTAGAGAGGACTTGTAGAGCATATTTGAGCAAGTTCTAGAGAGGACTTGTTGAGCATATTTAAGCAATTTCTAGAGAGGACTTGAGCATATTTGGACAAGTTATAAAGATGACATGTGGATATATTAGTGTGAGCTTTTGTGGAAGCTTACAAGGTAGATTTAAGACAAGTCTTTGAGAAGACTAGATATCAGAGTTGATTGATTTGTTCAAACCTTGAGTTAAGTTTTAGGGTAGATCTAGTAGAGTTGAGTCAAGACTTGAGTTAAGGCTTGAGGATAGAGATCAAGGACAAATTTATGCTATACCAAAGAACTACATTTAGTGTAAATTTGAGAATAGAGTTTGGTGTAAATTTGAGGACAGGTTTGTGCTAGACTAGAGACAGAGATTGAGCATATTTGTGCTAGACCAAAGGACTGTATTTATTGCAGATTTGAGGATAGAGTTTGGTGCATTTTTGAGAATAGGTTTATTCTAGACCAGAGATAGATATTGAGCAGATTTGTGCTAGATCAAAGGAATATGTTTAGTGCAGATTTGAGATAGAGCTTTGGAGGTGACAAAGAAGAGAGGATAGTAGTATCTTGTGGATAGATATCCATTAACTAGGGTAGTGAGGATAGGTCTTCTAATTGGAGACAAGAGTATTCAGTGGAGAGAGATCCACAAGCCAGTACAGTGGAGGTAGTAGTATTCTAGAGGATCACCAACTAGAGCAGAGGAGAAGTTCTCCTATGGATAGATATCCAAGAACTTGATTTAGGGTATTTGTGTCTCCTTTGGACAGAGGTCCATAAATATTGTAATAGGGAAAGGATTCCCAAGAGATTGATTGAGAAAATTTTAGTAAAATATTTTCTCCTTGGAGTAGCCCACATTGGGTGAAATACGTAAATTATGGTGTCTCTATTCTATGTGGTGATTTATGCATTGCTTTGATTACTATTGTTGATATTGCTATTTATATATTGTATGATATTGATTTGAAAAGAAAAGTAAAAAGTGGTCTTATATTGTTCACCCCCCCTCTCAGTATAAGCTTGTATTCTTCAATAAAATCAATGATTCAACAATACCTCTAGATGCAATGCTTGAGAACTTGAGGGCGAGTCAATTAGCCACACTCCAAATGTTCCAAAAAGAATTAAAATTAAACTAAATCCAACTTTTATTTTTACTTATTTATTGACTTCCAACTTCAACAATCCATAAATGACTATGATGAGCACCAGAAATGCTCATATTTTTGTATCTATACTAATAGTATTTGCGTGGCATTATATCATAAGTTGTACCTTTTTATGAAATATTATGTATATGTTTAATGAAATAATGTGTTTATCTAATTTGTGTGTGAAGTGTGTTGTGTGTAACTATTTCATTGATTTTGTCATCTTTTGGTCAGTCGAGGTCCTATGTGGACCTGGCACGGTTCTATTCAAATCAAACAAAGCTAAAAGGAAACGTGTGCCTTACCACGCATGCACCTTACCATGAATATGCCTTACCAAGTATGTGCCTTACCACGCAGGTGCCTTACCACGTAGGTTCCTTACCACGCAGGAACCTTACCGCGTAGGCGCCTCACCAAAATTGACATCCGAATAATGCGTGTGGGCCAACCAGCTGGAGAAGGATTTTGTTGACCACCGTTCCATGTCACATGTGTGAAAATTGTAGTTGGATGAATTATCCCAACTGGAGTGGTAGGATGATCAATAACTTACAAGGTCAAACTGTGATGAAGTGAAGTTGATCCTAATATGAGGAAACGACATAGAACTGCTTAGCGTATGTCGATTATAGCAACTGAACTATCACAGTTTAGGCTAAATTGAGACACATGTTGTAATAGGACTATAACAAGAAGTTATGTGTGTGTAGTATATAAACACATAGACTTCTCGATAGAGTTATCAGATAATAATGGAGATTCTTGATGTAATATTCTATCAGTAATAAATTGCAAAAGCATTCATCGCAGTAGCAGTTCTTTGTGAGTTTAGCAGGCAAAATATGCTTGGAGCTTGGGCGCACTCCAAGCCAGTATTCCTACCTTTGTAGATTAGTTATGTAGTTTCATTTCTGCATGATTGCATGTTTACTTCGTAGGCTAAGTCTAGAGTGTGTTTGATTTATTAGGCACTTTTATTTCATGCAAGTTAATTATCTACTTTCTGAATTATTGTTTGTGTTGATTTTATTATAGGTGGACAAATTTATCAATATCATATTAAAAATCCCACCTAATGGTTAATCGGATCATCTCCAAAGTGGTAGTGTGATTAAGTTTTACCCGTGACCCTTTGCAAGCTTACGAGTTCCCTGGATTGATAAATTTAAATGAAGAGTGTTGTGACAAACCTAGGAAAAATTTAACCATGTTGGCACCCAAAATTTTTGTATTGTTGTTGGAGAAGCATCACTAGTAGGCTAAATTACATTATTGCTTGAAGACCTTAAATCCAACCTTGTATGAGTACCAAGAAAGAGGGGACTAGACGGTCGTTTCATAAAAAAAAGCCCCTCAAAGTAGTCAGAGTCAGTAGATGACTTAGAATTTAAATTTGATTCTTTAGAACTATCACCAGCAGTCGATTGGAGCCAGAGTTCTCACCTTATGCAAAGTGCCTCCTCATATCATAGACCTAGGGAGGAATGAACCATTGTGAATCCATTGTTTAAGAGGACCCCATCAGAGGAAACCCTACTATGGAAAACCGTAGAAGATCAAACTATAGCACCAGCTAACCTAGACGTCCTAACCTAGAGAGTGTTGAATGATGGAAATGCCATAGACACCTTAATAGAGATCGCATTTCCTAAAAAAATAGTAGAAGAAGATGTCTCATATGGATTCAGTTTCCCGATAGAGGAAGGGGTAGGAGAAGCCAAAATGAAGAATATTTCCCCTGCCCACCTTCCTACTTTCAGGGGATACCTCACCAAATATCATGAACTATTTTTGTTTAAGTTTGATGTGTTGTGCAGGTCCGTGGATTACAAAGCAAACGCCCAAAAACTGAAGCTCTTCCTATCCACACTAGATTACTTAGCCCTACGATGGTTCATCGGTGTAGGAAACAAGAAAATCACCACATGCTATGGGATGAAGAATATCTTTCTAGAGAAATACCAAGACTTCGATAGACCGTAGGACTCCCAAGAGGAAGTCCTTAGTATGACACAGAAGGAGGATGAATCCTTGGATGAATACTAGGAGAGGTTTAATTTTAACCTATAGTGATCCTCACATGCAAAATTGGTGGCTAAGTCCCTCAAGAGTATTTTCTTAAGGGGACTGAGCAGCGAGTCATTGGAAGCCCTGAATTTGATCTCTGGAGGAGACATTTACTAGCATGCCCTGGAAGACATCCGAAAATTGTACTAGAATTACTCACGAAGGAGGGGAAAACCAACCATCATAATGATAAAAATGACTACATCAATCATAAAAGCAGAGATAAGAAATATGCTAGAGGGATTTAAGAGTGATATGTTGTCCTCTCTATCTTTACATATTGACACGTTGTTGCTGGAGAAGAAGAAGCAGGAGAATGATGCAACACTAACCTAATTCTGCCCCAAATGTAGAGGGAAGTATGCTAGGAATGTCTGCCCAAAAAACAAGGTCATAGTATGCATGGTTTGTCAAAAAAATCACAAAACCTGACTGTTCCCACAACTACCCAACACCAAGGAAGAAGATGACATAGCCAATGCCTACTTTGTAGGCAATCAGAGGAATTGGCAGAAAAAACCCGATGGAGAACATGCCAATGGGGATGCCACCTTATGGAGGAGGACCATATATACCACAGGGGCAACCTCCACCATCCAAAATGTGATGGTGGGGACCACCACCTAGGATGACTATACCTCTAAGAATATCATTTACTAGTCAGCCAACATGGATGCCATATCAACAGCTATGGAGGAACCACATAATATGGAATACACCTCCATAGAACATGGTGTAAGGACCACCGCAACAAATCTTACTAGCCCTGCATATGGCTAGACCTGCGCAATTACCAACACAATCGATGGTGAACCAAAAAAACAAGGTAAACCAAACAACATGCCAGGTAGAAGGAGAGATGTATCCTATGTACCATATTAGTTGTAATCCCATACAACTTAGATCAGGCAAGCAATTAGGAGTAGAAACACCTCCTCCGGTAGAAGCGGAGGAAGTAGAAGTATAATAAGAAGTAGAAGACTCCCCTCAGATAGAGGAGGTGGAGGAAGAAAGAGTTGAGAAAATGGGATCCTCATTCCCTCATTGGCTGCAAGAGTAGAAGAGGCCAAGGCAGCCCGAATTTGATATCCTCTCAAGTCTAAAAAATCTTACTATAACCATTTCATTTTTCCAGGCTATCTAAGACGTGCCCATCTACACCAAAGCAATAAAATAAATGTGTCTAAGAATACCGAGACACAAGGAAACACAAACCATTAATGTTTTTGAGAAGTTGTCTAAATTAATCATGGAGAGAGCATATCAAAAAAAATATGCAGACCCAGGCAGCCTGGTACTGACAATGAAAATTGGAGGGCACTAATTGGTGAATACATTGGTCAACTTGGGGGTAACCATTAACGTAATGTCACAAGACACCATGTAGAATTTGAAACTCAATGATCTGAAGCCAACCAAGACGGTGTTACAATTGACCATTAGATCAATGGTGGCACTGGAAGGGATGCTCGATGACGTCATAGTAATAGTCGACGCATGGGAATACCCGATGGATTTCTTGGTGCTATAATCCAAAACAAGATTGGGTGGTTACCCACTAATTTTAGGGAGACCATGGTTGGCCACGACTTACACCTACATTAGTTGCCATGATGGGTTGATGACCATTTCATATGGCCAGAACGTCAAGAGATTGATGATCTCTTACCCAACTCAATATGTGGACACATTGGGAGAACCGAAAGAAGGAATACAAGAGGACAACCTACTATCTATGCTTCATCAAATAATGGCAGTTATAGAAGCACAAGATGAGGCCTAGGAATATGACATCATATCACAATTCTTCCATGGATAAACCTCACTCCCAATCCCTGAGTTGGCATTAGTGGGTGATCAGGACCACCATACCAAATAGATTGACATCAGGTCTGGCAAGATGTTGAACGTCATCTATGAGCTAACCTCTGCATAGCTAGAAATATTAAAGGAACTTCTAGTTGGACACCAACATGCATTCACATGGGATTATGAGGATATGAAGGGAATCAATCTGGAGGTGTGCACTCACCATATCTATCTGGAAGATCAATCGACCCCATCAAAAAACCATAGAGAAGGATGAACCCGACCATGAAAGAAATTGTCAAGGCTGAGTTATAGAAGCTCCTGATGACAGGGTTCATTTACCCGATCTCAGATAGTGAATGCGTATCACCACTCTTGGTGGTTCCTAAGAATAATGGGAAATGGAGAATCTACATTGACTACAAGTCACTAAATAAGGTGACTAAGAAGGACCATTTCTCCCTCCCATTCATTGACCTGGTACTAGACACATTGTTTGGGAGGAAATATTTTTCCTTATTGGACGAATTCATTGGGTACAACCAAACCCATATTATAGAAGAGGACCAAGATAAAACAATGTTTATCTACCCATGGGGAACATTTGCACACAAGGTGCTACCTTTCGGGCTATGCAACGTGTCGACAACTTTTCAAAGGGTAATGCTGAGTATATTTTTAGACATGATAGGAGAAGCGGTTGAAGTCTACATGGATGAATTCATCATTTATGGAAAGACATTCGAGGAGTCAATCGATAATATGAAGAAGGTACTTCGGAGGTGCAAGGAAAATAACCTATCCCTCGGTAATAAAAAATATTTCATAATGATGTGTGAAGGCATAGTTTCAGGGCATCATCTATCATCGATAGGGATTAAAGTGGATCACAAAAACATAAATGTGATCAATGAATTACCTAGCCCAAAAACATAAAGGGAGGTAAGAAGCATCCTTGGCTCAGCTGGATACTATAGGCAGTTTATCATTGATTTTAGTAAAATTGTCAAACCTCTACACAATCTGTTGATAAAATAAGTAGAATTTAATTGGACAGAAGATTGTGAGCAAGCATTACAAGCATTAAAGGAGAAGCTAATATTTGCCCCTGTGTTATGGGGCCTAAATTGGTTGATCCCATTCCACATATACTGCAATGCATCCAATAATGTGATTGGAGCGGTCCTCAAGTAGTAGGATGGTGAATATTTCTACGCCATCTACTATGTCAGCAAGAACCTTACAGGGGTCGAACTAAACTATACGATAACAAAAAAGGAATTCCTTGCAGTGATACATGCCATCAACAAATTCTACCACTACATTACTGTGTATAAATTATTCGTCCACACAGACCATGCAGCCATCAGATATCTAATGAGCAAACCAGCAATAAGCGGCAAAATTATCAGGTGGCTTCTCTTGCTACAAGAGTTTGACCTTACCATTGTTGATAAGCCTAAAAAGTACAACATGGTTGTAGAATTACTATCCATATTAATACCAGTATACTATGCAACAATAAAGGACCAGTTCCCAAATGAACATCTATTTGTCATCAGTGAGCATATGCAATGGTACACAAACATTACCAATTATTTGGCCACCAGTAGAACCTCTCTTGTCCTCTCGTACTAGTAGAAGCAAGAAGTAATCGAGAGAAGTGTATCCTATGAATGGATCAATGGCATTTTGTCCAAAATAGGGCTTGACCAGATCGTAATAATATGCATGGCTGAGCAGGAATATGCAAAAATAGTCAAAGCCTATCATAACGAACCTTGTGGTGGCCACTTCTTAGGAAAAAGGACCGTCTATAAGGTATTGCAAACTAGATATTTTTGGCCCACACTGTTCAAATATGTAGCCACCTATGCCAACAAGTGCGATGAGTTCCAAAGGATGGGCAGACCAACTCATAGGGATGAAATTCCCCTATAGCCTTATGTCACATTGAGCCCTTTAACAAATAGGGCATGGATTTCATGGGACCCATCAACCCACCTTCGATCAAAAAGAGGTACATTCTAATCTGCACATACTATGTCACCAAATGGGATAAGGTCTAGGCACTAAGGGACTCCAAGGAGCGGATGGTTGCCAAATTTTTGTTTTCTCACATCTTTACGAGATTTGGAGTACCCACAGAAATCACAATTTCCCTGAGACCCATTTCATGTCTAAATTAATCAAAGAGCTCAATGACCAATACAAATTTTGGTATAATAGGACCACCCCATACCACCCACAAGAAAATGGGCAGGTGGAAGTCACAAACAGGGAGATAGAAAACATCCTGATGAATACAGTACAACAACACAGGAAAGACTGGGCCACAAGAGAACCAGAGGCATTATGGGCGTATAACACAATATGGAAGTCGACCACTGGTTTCACCCCCTTCTGATTGGTCTATGGAAAATACGCAATGATACCCATAGAATTTGAAGTGAAGACACTCAGGACGATGATCGAGCTAGACCTAAACCTAGATGATGCACAAAAAGAATGAATTTGACAACTAAACCAGTTGGAAAAATTTTGCATGGATGCCCTTTAGAGGAAAAAAATTATGCAGAGGTAGAGGAATCAGTGGCACGATTGCCAAATTAAAAAGAAGCATTTCAAAGAAGGAGACTAGGTGTTGTTGTACAACTCCAGGTTTCAAGAACGAAAGGGGAAGCTGATGCAGAGATGGATGGACCATATGAGGTGGTGGAAATTATTAAGAATGGTGTGGTATGATTCAATATGATCGACGTAAGTAATACCATCCTTAAATCTAACAACCACCGAGTATGCCCATACCATACAATCGAGGGAATAATAAGGGAAGCCAAAATAGGCATGGGGGAGATCCCAACCGAGTAGAAACTCCCCAAAATTATCAACAACCGGGTGGACACAGTGAAGTCCACCTAAACCAGTAGAATAGGTTCCTATTTTTTCTAGATAACAGTGTGTTTTTTTTTTGCAGGGAAAATGCCCTGCATTCAAGCTACAGGCATCTTGAGAGCCAGGGCGTAACAGGCACGGACCCTGTTTAACTGCACTTTTTCTTTTTTTCTTTTTTATTTTTCTTTTGCAGGGGTGTGGCCTGATTGTACGAACAAAAGGCATCTTGGAAAACAAGGCCTAGATCAGCTCAACATCCACATGCCTATGTTGTAGGAGATTAAAAACAATTTAGGCATGGGGGAATGGCCAAATTCTTCATTAAACATTCTCATGCCCGAACAAGGCAGACACTGACGTTGCAAGAATTTTAGCAGGATTGATTAACCTCACATGACACATCAACTACTGCTAAATTTTTTAGAAATAAATAAATGGGTGCCTAACCTAGAAGGAGCGGTGCCTAATCGAGGTGGAGCGACGCCTTATCGGGCACCTAACCCAAGTGGAGCGGTGCCTTATCGGGAGCCTAATCGATGTGGAGCGGCATCTTACCGGGCACCTAACTGAGGTGGAGCGATGCCTTATCGGGTGCCTAATCATGGTGGAGCGATGCCTTACTGAGAGCCTAACCCAGGTGGAGTGGTACCTTACTGGGTGCCTAACCCAGAAGGAGTGGTTCCTTACTGAGCGCTTAACCCAGGAGGAGCGACACCTTATCGGGTGCCTAACCTAGGTGGAATGGTGCCTCCTCGGATGCCTTACACAAGAAGAGTGGTGCCTTGTCACAAAAAAAAATTATTATATATATGAAAAATGGGGTTTTTGTCATGAGGACGCGACATATTTTTAGCATGGGGGAGAATGGCGCCTTAGTCATATGCCTTAATCCAAAAGAGCGGTTCCTCACTCTAGTGCCTTACCCAACTAGGTGAGCCACCTGGAAATAAAATATATATATATACTTTATATACTTGGTTAGGCACCTTAGGGGCACCTTACCGAGTTAAGTGCCCAATGGGCACCTTACCTAGGCACCTTACTCGAAATAGGTGCCACTCTGGCACCTTAATGAGTAGGTGCCCGAACAATAAAACACATGCACAAACATGGTAGGAGCGGAGCGACCGAAGATGAACACCATCGTCTCACGTGATGGAAGGCACGTGAACATATTTTGAAATCATTGGTGAATATTTATGCACATCCCAAGGCTAGCCACCAAGAAGACATGTGTCCCAACCAACCAAGGAGAATCTATCGCATCTCTAGCAAAGGACCTTGAAGCAAGCCAAAATGCAGTCCCCAAGGTGATGTAATCAACACAAAGAGAATAAGCCAGCAAGTACCAAACCATCACACTCCACATAGCTCAGAAATAACCAATTAGGTATGCACATGGTTTTTGGTTATATATGTAATTTTTCATTTAATATACTCTTGTGAATAATGCTAGTGCAAGAACAAAAAAATCACCCCATGCCTAATACATCATGCTGAAAATGATTCAGGTGATGCACCCTATCAATTCCAAGATAGAAACGACTTCCCAAATCTAGCTCCTTACAGAGATCGAGTAAAGAAGGGAAATTCACCATGGGAGGACCTTCGATGAACCATGCAATTAGGAAGTAGGATCCCAACAACGTTGAAGGAATCAAGGGCATGACCTGCACCCGATTTGAAGCGATCGGATGGATGGATTACTGCCACCTGGTCAACCATGAATAGGATATGGGGGAAATAAAGGAATTTGCCTTTAGCCTAAAAAACAAAGTCACTCAGCTATGAGGACTATAAATTCTAGTCACTCTAGAGCATATTGCTCAGGTTACTGGCCTCCCCCTAATAGGAGAATGCACATACAAAGACAGAATGGTAAGGAAATGCACTGAGGAGCTGTTCGATCAAGGAAAAATTCCCTACGACCAAGTGGTAATTCCAAAAAGAAAACTCCCGATGCACTTGCAAAATTTTTTTGAGTAGGTCACAAGATTCTTTACATGCACTGGGAAATATGTGTATGTGAATGTGAACCATATGCAGTTCATGAGTCACCTAATGCATGGGATAAAAATTAGCATTCCCTATTATCTAGAGAAGGCCCTACAGGATGAAGCGTCATGACACCAAAGAGTAGTCTCTGCCCTAGCCCACCATGGGCTAATTACGGCCCTAGTACAACATGCAAAAAGACATAGGTCTGAATCATCTCACACCACAAAGCAGGCAGATACTGAGGAAGGGAATGATGCCAGCATGAAGGAAATGAACGAGGAAGAATCTATTCAAACTCTACCAAATGTTGTGAAGGAAGAGCAATGCACTCCACCCAATTGCATGGAAGATGAGCCAAAAATTTCTGGACCAGAGGCCATAGAACTCTGTCCAGAGCATGGGTGAAGATGAGGAAGGCACCTAATACTCCTATATGAGGAATATACAAAGGATGGCATTTGCGGTCCAAACCCTACATGGTTTTGATGCTCGTAGCCCACAAGACCCATAGCCTCTGGTAGACTCATAGGATTAGCCAGAGGGCAACATAGAGAAAACTCCAACGCAGGCATCATTTGATAAATATAGGGAGTTGACCACAAAAATTTTTTAGGAATTGGACACTGCCATTGATCAATTACAACAGATGATCCGACAACTCAAGGAGGAAAGCCATAATATGTAGACCAGGGTGGAGAAGCAAGATACCTATACCCAAATCGACGAGGAAATAGAAATACCCACAATCCCTTTGACCTCGCCAGAAAGAATCATCTCACCTGGAGTAACCAGGTCAGATGCTGGGGGCAAGATATATGAGGCCAGAGAAAGCTTGTGCACCTCCAATTGGGGGATTGGAGAGAATCAAGGGAATTATATGGTTCACTCCATTTGAATTGATGATGACGAGAAAACTTCAGGGCAGGACCCTAAATTTGAAAAGAAGTGGGGAGATTCCCCATTGCAAACTAATGCCTTCCTAGGACGAATAGAGGGGAAGGCACCCCAAACAACACAAAATAAGGCCACCAAGAAAAGAGTTACCTTTTTCGAACCCAATCCTCACTCAGATGAAGAATGGGAGGTAGGGTTGGCTGCCCTAACAAAGCAAAAATAATAATTTGAGAAATTCCTAGTGGAATTCAGGGCAGCCAAAGAGGAAAGAAAGACAACGAAAAGGGTCGAGATAAGGCCACGTATTTGTATAGACCCGGTGATTGAAGATCAATTTTGGAAGATCTACGGTTCATCGTCGGGACGGTCCTCCAAGATGAAGAAATGGCTATAGAGACAAGAGATCTTTGGGCAAGAAGTCAAGGCTGCAATCGTTGTAGAAGAGAACGTCATCCTCAACACTAAATATCTTTAGTTATACAAAGCTAGGGTGGTTTTCCAAAATAGGGATGACTCTGACATTCCCTTAGGGGAATCACACCCCAAATTCTACCTTATGGCAGACGGTAGAGGTAGGATTCTAGAAATAAGTAGTAATAGTAGCAGTAGCACCCACCATAGGTCACAGGCCGAGCTGAATTGGAAGGCATGGCTAGCAGAACAAAAGCTAAGACATACCTACCTGATGTAGCTCAAGGAATATACATACCAGTGAGGCCTAGCAACAAACCAAGATCCTTCAGTCAAAAAGGGAGCTCTAGAACAAAGAAGTCATGACCACCAGTAAGAGAATAAGATAGGAAGTAGTGACTTATACGATGGGGGAAACTACCAATTCAGGTGCCACGAGGGCATGGCACATATTAGGTATGGTGGGATGATGAGCACCCGAAATGTTCATATTTTTGTATCTATACTAACGGTCTTTGTGTGGAATTATATCATAAGTTATATATTTTTATGAAATATTATGTATATGTTTAATGAAATCATGTGTTTATATAATCTCTATGTGAAGTGTGTTGTGTGTAGCTATTTCTTTGATTTTTTCATCTTTTGCTCAGTCGAGGTCCTATGTGGACCTAGTACAGTTTTGCTCAAGTCAAACAAAGGTAAAAGTAAACTTGCACCTTACCACATAGGCGCCTTACCATGAAGGCACCTTACCAAGTATGTGACTTACCATGCAGGTGCCTTACCATGCAGGTGCCTTATCACGTAGGCATCTCACCAAAATCGACATCCAAATAATGCATGTGGACCAACCAGCTGGAGAAGTATTCTGTTGACCACCGTTCCATGTCACCTATGGGAAAACCATAGTTGGATGAGTTGTCCCGACTTGAGTGGTAGGACGCACAATAAATTATGAGGCCAAACTATTATGAAGAGAAATTGATCCCAATACGAGGAAACGATGCAGAACTATCCAAGTTTAGGCTAAATCAAAACACCTATTGTAATAGGACTGTAATAGGAAGTTCTATGTGTGTAGTATATAAACACACAAAATTCTCGATAGAGATATCAGATAATAATGGAGATTTTTGATGTAATATTCTATTAGTAATAAAGTGCAAAAGCATTCATTGCAGTAGCAGTTCTTTGTGAGTTTAGCGGGTGAAATTTGCCTAGAGCTCAAGCCCACTCCAAGCCAGTATTCCTCCCTTTTTAGATTAGTTACGTAGTTTTATTTTTGCATGATCACATATTTACTTCGTAGGCTAATTCTAGAGTGTATTTTATTTATTAGACACTTTTATTTCATGCAAGTTAATTATTTACTTTCTGCATTATTATTTATGTCTTGATTTTATTATAGGCGGATGAATTTATCAATGTCATATTAAACACCCCCACCTAGTGGTTAATTGGATCATCTCCAAAGTGGTAGTGTGATTAAGTTTTACCCATGACCCTTTGCAAGATTAGGAGTTCCCTATATTGACAAATTTAAATGAAGAGTGTTGTGACAATCCTAGGAAAAAGTTAACTGTGTTGGCACCCAGCAGGCTAACAACAACTTTAGCAAAACTTCCTATACTAGAAATTTTGAATTTTGTAAATTATGACTTAAAGCTTCCAAAGCTCATATTATACTCACAATACTTATGCAACAAACTGTGTAAATGAGAAAATTTTGAACCAACATTTTGGATCACACTTGGTCAATTGGGTTTAGGTGATAAAAAGGATAGATTAGTTCCTTAGCCCTTAACATGTTTCAATCAACCTTCTACTGGAACATAATTTCACATTGTCTATGGAGCATTTCATAATGTTGCACTAACTTCTATCAATCAACATGCAGTCTCTTGCTCTAAAATAGTTGAATCTTCCTCGTACTGTGATATATGTCCAAATGAATAGGGCACCATATGCTTGACTTTTGGACTCGATGAGAATGGCCAACTTGGACATGGAACTACTAATAATAAGTTTTTACCAGAACCTATTGATGGATTGCCAAAATATGTTTCACTAAAGTTTTTTAGTGTGGTTTATTCCATATCTATGTTTTGTTTGTTGGCAATTTTGGGTACTTTGGGTACATTGCCTTTGCTCAAGTGTATAAGTTGTCATTGATGTCAAGAAGCTCTTGAAGGAATTTTATTTGATGTCAAATAATTTGTTTTGATGAAGGTTACGACATGACAGTTTCAAAGGTCTTTGGTAAACCCCAAGTTGGCAGGTTTAATGCATTTGGGTCCAAGAGGAAGTATTTATTTAAATAATTAAAAACCTTGTTAAGGTTCCCTTTAATTATTTTTAAATAAATATTAAATTATTGTTTGCAATGGGTTCTCCTAACCCATGGCGCAAATGTCTTAACTATGTGGGTGCTATGTTTTAAGATTGTGGGCACTAGCCAAGACCTCCGTCGACGTGTTAAACTCCTCGCCGACGTCAAGAGCTTATGGTAAAAATGCATATAAATCTCCCTCGATGAAAATCAAGAATGATCCCATCCGCATTTGGAAAAGAGTTGCTCGTTGTGAATTCGTGATCTTTTGTTCGACTATGTCTTCGCCATTTTCGTGAATCCGCTGTTCATTTTTTTGTACTTGTCGTTTGTCGTAAATTTGCTGTAAGGTTTTTGTCTTCATGTTCATGTCAAAAGAAAGGGAGACACTGTTGTTTTATTTAATCCCTGGTGCAAAAGGAACAAGGCTAACAATGTGAGGTTTAAACCTCACCGGGTGCCTTTGGCGCACCGGTAGCGGCTAGGCTATTGGCGCGCTACGTGAATGGGAGGTTTCGCATTCAAATAACGTGAAAGGGTTTTTCATCGTGAAGTGGACGTAGCGGGTGGTGTTAGAATTTGTGCACAATTTCTCCATAGCATGATTTTTGATGTTGGCCAAGGTATTTTCGAAATTAATTTTTGCTAAGTGTATTTTACGGATGGAGGAAGTTTATTAGAGGAAAAAACAACTTAGGATTTATAAGGAGTTTAAAGCTTGTTTTATTTTGATAAAATATTCTTTTGAAGGTGTTTTTTGAAATATCTTATTGCATTCTTATGAGAAATAAATTTTATTTTTGATAAGACTATAAGGGAGAAATAAGTTGTATAAGGGATAAAATTTTTCTTGTAATGTTAGAGTGCTTTTGGTTGATTATGGAAATGAAAGCATGATGTTTTAAGCTTAAAATTGCTTCTTGTGTGAAGTTGTGAAACCTTAAGTGGGCAGCTTTGAGATTGACATTTGCTTTCATTAAATTGGTAATAATCAAGCTATTCTTTACTTGGTTAAAGTGTTGGGCTTACTCCTTTGTTGATGATTTGAAAAGTTGTTTTGTGCTATTGTGATTTGAGTTGGTGGATGCTTTTTGTTCAAACAATATTGGAGAGAAAAGAAGTTCTACTTGTTTCCTTTTCTGATGTTGATTGTGAAATGCTTCAAGGTTGTGTTTTGAGTTGAATGGTGTTGATTGAACCTTGTTTGATGAGCATTGTTGTTCAAGCCCAAATTGATGGTGAAAAGAACATGAGTATCATTGTTATGTGATTCTTTGCATAGTTGGCAATTGTTGGGGTTTCATGTTCTTGAAAGAAAGCATTCTATCCTATCCATTTTAGATATTGAGTTGAGTTTTCAGATTTGAGATTGAGTTTGAGCTGAGTTGATTTGAGTTGAGTTTTGAGATTGGGAGTTGAGTATAGAACATATTGAGTCTCTAACAATTCTCTTTATGCTTCTATGAGTTTGAAAAATCACATTGGGTCTCTAAAAATTCACATTGTGATTCCCTACTAAGAAATTTTTTTTCTTAGTGAGCCTGCTGAGTTTTGGATAGGTTTCGGTGGGGACTTGTGAGCAGTCTTGGACAGGTTTCGATGGGGACTTGTGAGCAGATTTGGACAGGTCGTAGCAGAGGACTTGTGAGCTGAGTTTGATAGTTCTATCAAAGAACTTGAGGACAGAGGTGCACTGGTTCTTTGAGAAGAACCTAAGGACAGATTTGGCAAGTCTTTGAGAAGGCTTGTGTGCAGAGGATTGATTTGTTCAAGCTTAAGCATTGGACAGATCTGACAGACAGAGGAAGACTTGTACTAGATCGACTGACTATGTTTGGTACAAATTGTTGAGCTGCTATGGATGTGATCATAGAAGGTAGAGGTCTCTTAGGCTAAGCATTGAGGACAGGAGTTCTTTGGTGGAAAGGAGTTCCACGTGCTGGCAAGAGGTAGAGGCAGTTGATCTTCTGAGGGATCATTTCCAGAGCAAGGGGAAGGTATCTCCTTTGAGAAGAGGCTCATAAATTCTGATTGGGGGAAGGTATCTCCTTTGGGCCGAGGCTCATAAACTTTGTAATTGGGAAGGATTCCCAAAGAACTTTGAGATAACTTTTAGAGAAAAGTTTTGTGGATGTAGCCCAACCATTTTGGGTGAACCACGTTAAAATTGGTGTCACTTTGTGGATGATATTGTGCATTGCTTTGATATTTCTTTGGGTATATTGCTTTACTATTTTGAAGTATAAAGGAAAAAGTAAAAATAGGTCTTATACTGTTCACCCCCCCTCTCAGTATAAGCTTGTGTTCTTCAATTGGTATCAGAGTCGGTGCCTTCAAAAATTTTAATAGCTTGAAGGAAAAGCTAGTAAAGAACACAATGGATCATTCAAGTGGCAATGCAACACCTATTCTTGATGGGTCATATTTTGGTCTTTGGAGTGCAAGGATGAAATTTCATCTAATGGCACTTGGGAATGAGGTTTGGGAAGTGATTGAAGATGAGTACACTATTCCTGAACATGGTCCTAATACTAAAGAAGAAATGCTCCTACATCACAGCAATTCAAAAGCAATGAATGCAATCCTGAAAGGCTTACAGAAAGTAGATCTTACCAAAGTGATTCACTACAAGACATCTAGTGAAATGTGGAAATAGTTGAAGGTGGTTCATACAAGTGATACAAATGTCAGAAAGGCCAATTTGATACACTTCAAAGGTATGTTTGAACAACTCAAGATGAATGATGATGAAAAGATTATTGACTACATGCTTCGTATGGATGAGGTTGTTAACTCCATGAAAGACTTAGGTCTTGAGCTTGCTGAAAATGATGTTTGTGATAAGATTTTAAGATCTCTTCCTAATAGATTTAGTGAAAATATTTTTGCTATTGAGGAAGCTAAAGATTTGGATAAGTTAAAAAATGATGAGCTCCATAGTATACTTGCAGCATTTGAGTTGAAAACTCAAGTGAAGGTTGATGTCAAGAAAGAGGCAGATTTCAAGGCTACCAAGAAATCCAAGGGTAAACAACTTCAAGATAGTGATGAGTCTTCTAGTGATGAAGAGGCATATTATAGCAAGAAAGGCAAGTTCTCTAGAAAACACAAAAGTATGAAAAATATAAGATGTTTCAATTGTGGAAAGTTTGGTCATTATGCTACTGACTATACTATTCCCAAGAATGAAAGTGATGAAGATAAATAGGATTCTAAGAGAAAGGATTCTAAAAAGCACAAGCATCATAGGAAGAACAAATATGAGCACAACAATCAAGGAAAGAGGTATTCTCACAAGCACAAGAAGAGTTTCTACCTAGACAAAGCAAGTAAGTGTTCTAGTAGTGATAGTGAAAGTTCTTCAAGTGATGATGAAAATGAGATGTTGTTCATATCAAAAAAAGAGGAAGAACCGAAACATAGATTCATTATCATGAAATTTCTTAGATGTGGAAACTTTGGTCACCTTGAGGATGATTGCACAAATAATGATTTGGTTTCTAGTATGTATGAGGATGCTTCAGAAAAATATAAGGAAGATGCATGTATGGTTTTTGAAAAGGGTAGCACCTCTAGTGATAAGAAATCTGAAAAAGACTTTGATGATTCAAAAAGCAAACAAATAGAGGAAGATATAGAGGAAGGTGAAGTAGATCTTGAAGGTGAACTTATTAGTGCTCTTAGTGCTTTGAAAAAGGAAAGAAAGAAGAATGCTAGACTCAAGGATAAGTTAGATGAATGTTGTATGGAGAGAGATGATCTTATAGAAAGTCTTGACTTCTCTATAGCTAAGACACAAGAACTCAAGGATGAGTTAGAGTCTAAGGTTCTTGAGTATAGTGAGTTAGAACATAAAATGGCTTCTTTGAAAGAGGAAACTAAAGAGTACAAGGATAATCTTTACAGGTTTCAAGATAGCTCCAAAAATGTTAAGTCACTCATCAAAGGTCAAAGAAAGACAACAGGTAAAATAGGCCTTGGTTTTGTTAAGCCACACAAGGAAAAAGTTGGAGAGTCTAGTAAGAGACTCCAAAAGGAAGAGAGTTCTGATGAGGAAAGTATTTCAAAAAAGGAGTCCTTGAATGATAGATGCATAGAAATAGAAAACATAATTCAAAATGAGAAGAAGTTTTCAGAACCTAAGAGGTCAAATAAAGGAAAGTTTCAAGGCAGATGTTTTGCTTGTCATAGGTTTGGTCACATGGCTTCACATTGCATGGCTCAAGTGAAGAAGGTAAATGATAATTTCAGAAGTGCTAGTTTCTTTCAAGGGTATTGCTACTCTTGTCAACGGTTTGGGCACAAGGCAGTTTATTGCAAGGCAAATAATAGGAACAGGTGTGATCAAAACAGGTTTGGTCAGAATAGGTTTGGTCAGAACAAGTTTGGTCAAAATAGGTTTGGTCAGAACAGGTTTGGCCAGAACAGGTTTTGTCAGAATAGGTTTGGTCAGAATAGGTTTGGTCAGAACTAGTGGATTCAAAGATCAAGTTTACCTCAGAGAAACAACATCATCAAGTGTTTCAAGTGAAACAATGAAGGTCACATAATCAGACAGTGTAGAGCTGAAATTCTAGAATACAGGAATAGGAACAATGGCATGATCAGGTCCAATGATCAAGGCATGGACAATAACAGGGATGAGAACAAGAACAAGAACAATGACAAAAATAGGAATATGGACAAAGAGTTCAAGAGAAGGCCCGACAAGGAATTTATAAACACTAATGATGATCAGTGCCTAATGGGAGTTTTACTCCCACCCCAAAATTAATCACCTCATTAGGAGGTGGGGGAGGGACTAAGATAAGAGGCTCATTATTAGTCCCGAGCCCCAAAGGTGACCCTTTTCCATTGATGACAAAGGGGGAGAGATATGAGTAAGGGGGAGAGCTTCAAACTGAAGAGGAGAGCTTCAAGTCAGGGAGAGCAAAACTTCAAAGGAAGATTCTCAGTTGTGGGCATAGTTGGTCAGTTGTTAGCATAGTTGGTTTTAGTTTTGGCTCTTGAGAAGTGTTTTCAGTAAAGGTTTACCATCAATGACAAAGGGGGAGATTGTTGGCAATTTTGGGTACTTTGGGTACATTGCCTTTGCTCAAGTGTATAAGTTGTCATTGATGTCAAGAATCTCTTGAAGGAATTTGATTTGATGTCAAATAATTTGTTTTGATGAAGGTTATGGCATGAAAATTTCAAAGGTCTTTTGTAAACTCCAAGTTGGCAGGTTTAAAGATTACAGGTGGATGCATTAGTTTAATGCATTTGGGTCTAGGAGGAAGTATTTATTTAAATAATTAAAAACCTTGTTAAGGTTCCCTTTAATTATTTTTAAATAAATATTAAATTATTGTTTGCAATGGGTTATCCTAACCCATGGCGCAAATGTCTTAACTATGTGGGCGCTATGTTTTAAGATTGTGGGCGCTAGCCAAGACCTCCATCGACATGTTAAACTCCTCACCGATGTCAAGAGCTTATGGTAAAAATGAATATAAATCTCCCTCAATGAAAATCAAGAATGATCCCATCCGCATTTGGAAAAGAGTTGCTCGCTGTGAATTCGTGATCTACTGTTCGACTGTGTCTTCGTCGTTTTTGTGAATCCGCTGTTCATTTTTTTGTACTCGTAGTTTGTCATAAATCCGTCGTAAGGTTTTCGTCTTCGTGTTTGCGTCAGAAGAAAGGGAGGCACTATTGTTTTATTTAATCCCTAGCACAGAAGGAACAATTATAACAGTGTGAGGTTTAAACCTCACTGGGCGCCTTTGGCACACCGGTAGTGGCTAGGTTGTTGGCGCGCTACCCGAACGGGAGGTTCCGCATTCGAATAACGTGAAAGGGTTTTTCATCGTGAAGTGGACGTAGCGGGTGGTGTTAGAATTTGTGTGCAATTTCTCCATAGCGCGATTTTTGATGTTGGCCAAGGTATTTTCGAAATTAATTTTTGCTAAGTGTATTTTGCGGATGGAGGAAGTTTATTAGAGGGAAAAACAACTTAGGAGTTATAAGGAGTTTAAAGCTTGTTTTATTTTGATAAAAAATTCTTTTGAAGGTGTTTTTTGAAATATCTTATTGCATTCTTATGAGAAATAAATTTTATTTTTGATAAGACTATAAGGGAGAAATAAGGTGTATAAGGGATAAAATTTTTCTTGTAATGTTGAGAGTGCTTTTGGTTGATTATGGAAATGAAAGCATGATGTTTTAAGCTTAAAATTGCTTCTTGTGTGAAGTTGTGAAACCTTAAGTGGGCAGCTTTGAGATTGACATTTGCTTTCATTAAATTGGTAATAATCAAGCTATTCTTTACTTGGTTAAAGTGTTGGGCTTACTCATTTGTTGATGATTTGAAAAGTTGTTTTGTGCTATTGTGATTTGAGTTGGTGGATGCTTTTTGTTCAAACAATATTGGAGAGAAAAGGAGTTCTACTTGTTTCCTTTTCTGATGTTGATTGTGAAATGCTTCAAGGTTGTGTTTTGAGTTGAATGGTGTTGATTGAACCTTGTTTGATGAGCATTGTTGTTCAAGCCCAAATTGATGGTGAAAAGAACATGAGTATCATTGTTATGCGATTCTTTGCATAGTTGGCAATTGTTGGGGTTTCATGTTCTTGAAAGAAAGCATTCTATCCTATCCATTTCAGATATTGAGTTGAGTTTTCAGATTTGAGATTGAGTTTGAGCTGAGTTGATTTGAGTTGAGTTTTGATATTGGGAGTTGAGTATAGAACATATTGAGTCTCTAACAATTCTCTTTATGCTTCTATGAGTTTGACAAATCACATTGGGTCTCTAACAATTCACCTTGTGATTTCATACTAAGAAAGTTTTTTTTCTTGGTGAGCTTGCTGAGTTTTGGACAGGTTTCGGTGGGGACTTATGAGCAGTCTTGGACAGGTTCTGGTGGGGACTTGTGAGAAGATTTGGACAGGTCGTAGCAGAGGACTTGTGACCTGAGTTTGATAGTTCTATCAGAGAACTTGAGGACAGAGGTGCATTGGTTTTTTGAGAACCTGAGGACAAATTTGGCAAGTCTTTGAGAAGGCTTGTGTGCAGAGGATTGATTTGTTCAAGCTTAAGCATTGGACAGATCTAATAGACAGAGGAAGACTTGTACTAGACCGACTGACTATGTTTGGTACAGGTTGCTGAGCTGCTATGGACGTGATCATAGAAGGCAGAGGTATCTTAGGCTAAGCATTGAGGACAGGAGGTCTTCGATGGAAAGGAGTTGCACGTGCTGGCAAGAGGTAGAGGCAGTTGATATTCTGAGGGATCATTTCTAGAGCAGAGGGGAAGGTATCTCCTTTGAGCAAAGGCTCATAAATTCTGATTGGGGGAAGATATCTCCTTTGGTCCGAGGCTCATAAACTTTGTAATTGGGAAGGATTCCCAAAGAACGTTGAGATAACTTTTAGAGAAAATTTTTGTGGACGTAGCCTAGCCATTTTGGGTGAACCACGTTAAAATTGGTGTGACTTTGTGGATGATATTTTTCATTGCTTTGATATTGCTTTGGGTATATTGCTTTACTATTTTGAAGTATAAAGGAAAAAGTAAAAAAAGGTCTTATACTGTTCACCCCCCCTCTCAGTATAAGCTTGTGTTCTTCATTGTTTAAGTCAGGTGATGTTTGGATTTGGTGAATGGAGAGGGGTCTTGTTATTTTTCCTAACCTTAGACCACTAGGTGTAGGTCGTGGAGATGCACTTTACCCTCTAAAATTAGGAGATGAGAGGTTTGATGGTCCATTATTTTTTGTCCTTATGGATGTAGGTTGTGTTGTTGCCCATACTATTGTATTTAGAGATATTAGTTATAAACTTTGGGTATGGGATCATGGAAAGAATGGTGTTTTAGGAAGAGGAAATTTTGGTTCCTTGTCTAGTTAGTTGTCCACCCCCAATTTTTCTAGGTAATAAGCAATATGATAAAAAAAAATATTACTGACAAGATAACACAATTATAATATGACTCTGACCTAGATGAACTTGCAAGTTTGAATAAATTTAGGGTGTTGGAGATGAGAAACAAATTGTCTTTAGTAGAGGAAGAAGTAAATTTTCTAAGGGCTGATCTAGCTATAGTTGAAGGCTATTCCAGCATTCTACATTATTCTAATTTTGGTAACAGTGAGCCTAGTCATAGTATTATGCAGATATTTTATGGGTCTAATCAGGTTGATATTCAAGAAGAATAGGAGAAGACAGATTTGGCTAATGATACTGAGCTTATTCACATGGATATATTTTATAGGACTATGCATTCTAAGGTGAAGGACATTATAATGAGAAGGAAGATAAATGAGTGGACTCATCAATGTTTGAATTCATTGAGATTAGGGTCATCCAATGAGAGGAGCATGCCATTCTCATTCCATTCTGAATTACAAGGTGCTTGTAATGAAAGTAAATGATGTCTAGTTATAGTATATTGACATTAATCATAACTAAAAAATTTCCTTCCAAAAAACATTGCAAATAATTTTAAAAAACCTTTAAAAACCCTATATACTTGTTTTAAAAAAAATTTCAAAAACCCATCGAATGATTTAAATAAATATACCTATAAATATTGCAATAACATGATGATTTAGATTTATCCAATGTAAATATGGTCCTTCATATTCACTTTTGTACCATAGGACTGCTTTAGTTTCTCTGTGATCATCTATTAGAAATATAGCTTGATTTGTGTCCATGAACAACCCCACCAAATATTTCCTTGCTCAGTTTCTAAAATTATGCAGCCATTTATTTAGGAAATGTTAAAATTGATGAGGTTTTTGGGTATACCCAGGAAGCTTGAAGCACCAAAACCACCATCACCACTATTGTTGTTTAGTTCTCAAGCATGGCCAAACTAGCTACGATCAAGATATGACATAATGCATAGAACAAGATGCGACTCGATTCTAATGATGATCATGAGCATTAGCACTAAGATAGGACATAGGCACTACTATGGACTTATAGAAACTATTTTAGCTACAAAATTCTCCACCTAAGGGTTAAGACTTGTCCACATATTTGCATCAACTACTGGCCTCACGGTAGTCACAGTCAGATCTAAGTGCAAATCTAAATATTGGTTCACTAAGGATATCTCTAAAGTTTCATGAATCCTTGTTATATATATAAGGGTGATTTTTAAGGTCAGTTTTAAACCACCCTCTTCGGGTATATTAGGGCAGTTTTTACTACCATAAACAAACACCATCTTGTAGTCACCCTAAAAGCCTTTTTTGGTGTAGTGCAAGTTAGTTCATAAATTATGGACCACACAAAAACTATGAAACCAAGAAATATCTTCTTATCAAAAATAAAAACTAACCCTAATATTTCAATAATAATTAATAGAATACAAAATTCGTCTAGTGTCAACTAAAAAGGATCTATTGTTGATAGGGTTTATATTTGCTTAGTTGTCATAAATCCATACTTTAACTATTTAAATGGATTCAAAGAATGATCATAAAACAAACTAAATAAAGATATGACATAGGCACATTCACCAAGTTAGAATGTCTAATAATTCCTTGATAAGAAGAAAATATAGAATATCAAAAAAATACAATAGGGCATTCATTAAAATGGGGTAAAACGTAATATGTAAGCTTAAAGGACTTGTTTGAAAATATAATTTTTTTAAGTATCTATTGAAAAATATAGTGGCAGACTTGTAGGCCCAAAAAGACCACATAGGAAAATGTTTGCAAGTTTTTTCTAAGTGGAAAAATCTTCATTCCACACCCTTGCAGTGTATTTTTGAGTGGATCCACAATAGAAGGTATGAACCCACCTGACACTTAGTCAATTTTCATGAATGAAGCGATTTCGGGAGACTTGTCTCTAGCTACGGACTGGCAGCACATCTCAAATCCACAAAAAATTTGAGAAGAGATGACATCAATGATAAAAAAAGTGTGGATTGGCAACTTCACGAGAGGCTAAGTTTTAGAAGGTCCGATTCCAGAGAATCCATAGAGTTTTTGCACCCGAAACGATGACAAAGAAAAATTGTATGGTCAAGGTAGATGTGGATTCGTGACAAAGGATGATTTTGACTTCTCCTTTATAGAACAGTGACAAAGCGGAAGGTTTTATTCTGAGTATAGTGTGAAATGGAGAAAAGGTCACACTGCACTATGATAGGTTCGGATTGACGATCATATGCTAATGCACTTGCTCATTCTAGAATCAAATTCATAAAATTCACAAAGAAGAAGTGATGTCATCAATATTTTTGTATGGATTGGAAGACACCTTGCGGATAACAAAGAAATCTGAAGAACAAAGAGCAGATTCGATCTTGTTTAGTTTTTAGATCATTTGGAAACTGGATTGGTGATTCTACAGTTTTTGAGATAGAAGGATGGTGTCACACATATTTTAAAGTGGAATGGTATCATTTCTCCTTGCCATTGTAATAAGCTTTTATCAGGTTTAATCAAAATCGTATAATGTGAGAGATCAATGGTGGAGATTGCATCAAAGAATCTAAGATATTTAAGGATGTTTCTTCACCAGAATTGGAACAACCAGTTGGAAGAGGAAGCTAAAGCATCGAGGGTTTTCGAGAAAGCTTAACTAGAGGTGGTTACAGATTGATGGCGGTAGACATCATCCAAGAAGAATCAATGATGATATGTTATTTCCAATGACCTGGACTCCAATTGAGTCAAATAGCCAGCAATTTGTAGAGGCCCCGAGCTGCCATGGTGGACCACATTCAATAGATTTCTAAGAGGATGTACCAATAAGTAAATGCCAGCAAGAATTCTCTACTGTACTATCAAAATCAATTTTTGTAATGTTATTTGTATTTTTAAATTTTTGTAAAACTATAAGTAGAGGTCGAACCCTCATTTTTAAGGATCAGCTCTAGTGTGTTTTCTTGTGCTACTGTAAATATTACCAAGAGCTAATGGAAGGAGAATTACATTGATCTTCACCTCAAAATTTGTATCTTCATGCTTGATATTAGAGGTTCGAATTCTTTAGCTATATTTTTGTGAATACGTAAGTGGTTAGTTTGTGCTAAATGAATTGAATACTAGTTAAAGTAATTGAAATCTACTTTTGAGTTTGATCTTTATTGTTAGGAAGTGCATTTCTGTAGAACCTGGATATTGGTGAATTTTTTTATTTGGATTATCATTTTTTGGATATTGAAATCATTGTCTACAATATTTCTTTGTGTGCTTTAATGAATGAAGAGTCATACAATTTGTGATAATGTTGATCTGAGTTATGTATCTTTGGGTTAGTTTTTCGGAGCTTTGTACGGTGGTGCAATGTTGTTAGCCTATCCGTCCATGATTATTCACATTTATCTAACCCTAGCCTTTTCTTACCCTAACCTTCAAACCCTAAGTGATCATAATTGTGTCAACATCCTGCTTAAGTTGACAAGGAACCAGCCTACTCTGGAGGTTGGATCAAAAAATATGTTTTGGTCCATCCAATTTTGAGTGCTAAGTTGTAGCTATCGAGTGCAAGTCTGGATATAAAATAGGAAGATAGAAAACCATAGTATCGAGTGAAAACTTGGTGCAATTTAGTGTCCAACGGTTTTTAGCATGCCCAATGGGACCAGTTCACAAGGAACATGAAACCTATCAAATGAGTTACTATAATCTCAACCCAAAGGAATCAAGATTAAGTAAATTATCTTAAACCTATAAGCGAAGAAGATCAAGTTCACCAGGCGATTCCCTGATATTTATACTCAGAAAAAGGATTATCCTTGTAAACCAGTGTCCTTTCATGTATACCATGTCTTTTAAAAGGAATAACCATAATTCCTATTTTTACTATAAATTACCTTATAGAGGGGCTGCAGTTGCTAGAAGTTTAGATCAAGATTTCCTTGTAGAAGAACTTTTGGAAGAGGATTTTGTAGTCCATCCTATAATTCCCCCAATAAGACCTACAGTTGGAAATATGGCACAAAATGGGCCCCCTAATCAGCCATTACAAAATTATCCCAACTGGAACACAGTCGGTCCTCTCAGATTGTCCCAAATGAATGCCATACCTCAAGCTATATCTAAAGCTATTACCAATTACAATGGATCTGGGAAAACAACTTATGAGCACTATCAGGATATCTTGAAACTGGTAGTGATCCACAACATAAAGGAAGAAGATATTATTGTAAGAATTCTAGCTCTGTCCTTCAGAGGAAAGGTATTGCATTGGTTTAGAACCTTGGAGGATAATACTATCACTTCATGGCAAGCGTTAGCTGAGCCATTCATAGAGGAATTTAATGAATTTTTTCATCCTTTTTCTCTGCTTAATTAGTTTATATTTATGCTAAAAACTCAGCAAGAAATTATCTCATATTTCAATTTGAGATTTAGCAAAACATAGAAAATAATTTCTCCCATGGCAATACCAACTATATTTTTGGCTTATATGTATTATATCTGAGCTCTTGGATCAGAGTTGCAGCTATAGACATAGCAATTAGGAGTAGAAACCTTCCTCCAAATTTATAATGCAACAGTTCATGCTGAAAATATCCTAATCAATGTTGGAAGACTTCCCCCCAAAACTGTGTTGCCTTACAACTCAAAAACCACTAGTAGACAAGTTCAATCCACAAACTCGTCTTACATAGACCCTTTGTCTTTATCATTTACATATTAAAAAATGAATGCAATCCCACAACCAAAACCTATGCCCTCTGTAGCTCCTTTTCCTCCCCTTCCTTCTCAACCATATCAAGATTTTTTTGCTATCTTGGATACACAAAATACTCTAAAAACTCTGAGTGATATAATGAATTCAATGGAAAAGAGAGACCAAGAAAGGTCACAACAACGGAGATTACCATATATAAATAAATATCAGAGACCTGGTCTGAGTAATAGTACTGGGGTCAAGGTGAGTACGGTATATGAGTAGCTAGAATGTTCTTCAGATACCACTCTTATGAATTTTTGGTGTTTAGCATGTAATGACCCCCATGACTCATAGCGTTGTGTGATGTACCAACACCATGTTCAGAAAGCTATGGATCAAGCTGAAAGGAATTGAAAGATGAGAGTCAATATATTATGGCATCCTAATCAAATCATGGTTGGGAAAGAGTCAGCTAAGGAGAGCCCAATTGCTATTATGACAATATCTAGGAAGAAGGCCTTACAAGTAGACCCTCAAAAAATGGGACAATTCCAAGTCCCTTCTTATAAGAAAGCTGATCCTCTCCCTCAGAGAAGTAACACCTTCCTTATCCCTCAATAAAAGGGTAAAGAGAATACATATAGTCTCCCTAAGAGACCAAAAAAGGAAATAGAAGGAGACCAAACGAGATCCAAGGATGAAGATCAAGAAATACTGAGGTTCCCCTATATTACAAAAAGACAAATATTAGAGGTCACCCAACAATATAAAAGAAGATACGGTGAGCAAGAAAGAGGGATAGAAATACTCTCCTTGTCTAAGTCTGAATACAACATTGTTGAAGAAATGAAAAATATCCCATCAAAAGCTATCCTGTATGACACTTTGTTCATCCCTGATCAGATTGACTTGCTTAAGGGTTCTCTCAACAAAAATCCTTAGAGTAGATTGGCCACAAAAATCCTTAGTATTCCATCAGAAAAGAAATAAATGAAACCTGTTGTTTTAAAAAATAAACCTCCCCATTTCTATATATCCCTAAGAATGGAAGGTTGGGTAGTCTGAAATCGTATGATTGGCTCAGGAGAATCAACTACAGTTATTCCTAAAGCAGTCTATGATGATATGGGTATGGTGTATACCCGATCTTGTCCTATAGTATTACAACTAGATGGAAAACCTATCAAGACAGTTAGGATCATTAAAGATGTACTGATGAGGTTACACAAAGCCCCTAAGGTGACAATAGTGCAAGAAATAGTTGTGGTTGACTTAGAACCATATTTTATATTATGTATTTCAAGAGAGTTTACTTCAAAGTTAGGGGATGTATATATGGATTATTCTAGCATGATAATCCCTTTCAAAGGGAAAAGTATAAGGATAAATCCTAAAAAACCAGTAGCTTATCACATTGAAAATATTGAAGAAGATATGTGCAATATTAATACTTTGGAAGAATTTGAGCTGGTGGAAAATATTGAAGAGTTGGACATAGAGGATGAGTTGCCTTTCAGAGAAGACTACAATCAGTTCAAAATTGGTATGGGAATGTACAACATCTCAACATAATTAGAGAAGAAAATCCTTGCTATATCCAACTAGTATTTGAGAGAAAAATAAACTTGGATCATGAACTTTGATGGTGCTAAATATCGAAATGGTGCAGGAGCTGGTGTGATCCTTTAGTCCCAATCAGAAGGTATAAAAAATTTTGCTTACAGACTGACATGGTCATGTACTAACAATGCGACAGAATATGAGACCCTACGTCTAGGATTGATACGAACAAAAAGTATGGGCATTAATATTTTGAACATATACGGTGATTCTGACCTAATAGTTCTTCAAGTATGAAATAGGTGGAGAAGTAAAAACCATTACATAAAATCTTATAGAAATAGGGTATGGGATTTAAGGGAATATTTTGATGCCTTGAATTTGAATTTTATTCCTAAAGAAAAGAATACTCTGGCTGATGCATTAGCAACAAAAGAAGCTAACTTCAACCCTTATGTAGACTTCGGAATCAAGAAGACCAAAAGTATTAAAATGATTTTCAGACCTATAGTACCAAACAAGCAGATTTTTTAGCAAGTTTTTGAAAGTGACAAACAAATAGTTGATTTTCTTGTGAGAGAGGCATGACTTTCTACTGTCCAAGAGAAGAATTTAGATGAAATTGATCAATAAGACATTATCCAACTAAGGAATAATCATATCCCAAGAGGGCTGGTCACCCTTGAGAGTCTTTTTGATAATGAGGATAGAAAGAAGACCAAAGCCATGAAGTTCAACAAAAAAATCTATAAATAAGTTGAATTTGGTATAGAGAAAAAGCTCAATGTTAGAATCCAATGTTCTCCTAAGGAAGCAGAGGATATCAAAGCTCTATTCTTAAGATACCAAGACATTGTGGCTTGGTCCTATGAGGATCTCGAGCTGTATGATAAAAAGGTTATCCAAAACACTATTGAGCTAGAGCCTAATGCAAAACCATTTAGGAAGAAGTAGAGGCCAGTTAATCCAAGGATTGAAGCCATTATGAGATATGAGCTCTTAAAGTTATGAAAGGCTAAGATCATATACCCAATAAAAAATTCTACTTGGATAGCCAATTTGGTACCCGTGAGAATAAAGAATGGGGATATACGCTTGTGTGTGGACTTCATAAATATGAACCAAGAATCCCTCAAATATCACTACCCTCTCCCTCAGATTGATTAGATCCTATAGGTAGTGGCAGGAGTAGAAATATTTTCATTATTGGATGGTTACTCTGGATATAACCAAATTTGGGTGAAAGATGAAGATCAGTATAAAACATCATTCACCACAAAATGGGGTACATTTACCTACCAAAGAATGTCTTTTGGGCTTTCCAATGCAAGAGCCACATTTCAGAGAGCTATGGACTATGCCTTTGGAGCACTAATCAACAAGGCTATTCTGATTTATATGGATGACATGATTGTGTTCTCCCATGATAAAAAAGACCATATGTCACACTTGGAGCAAGTTTTTCAAAAATACAAAAAAAATGGTATTTCACTCAATCCTAAGAAGTCATTCTTTGCAGTCCATGAAGAAAATATACTAGGTCTTGTGGTCTCAAAAGAAGGCACGGCCATAGATCCAGATAGAATCACATCAATTCTCGCTCTTCCTTTTCCTACAAATAAGAAGACATTGCAATATTTCCTAGGTCAAATCAATTTTTTTAGGAAATTCATTTTTGATTTTGCATAGAAAGTAAGGCCCATATCTGAGTTACTTAAGAAAAATATCGAATTCAAGTGGATTGAAGTCAGAAAACAAGCTTTTGATATCATTAATCAATCCATTACAATAGCCCCAATACTAGTAAACCTATATTTCAACAAATATTTTATTCTCTATGCATATGGAGTTGAAGAAATTTATGCCTCAGTGCTCACTTAGAAATATGATCAAGGGGAGGAACATTCTATGTTCTTTTGGAGCCAGAAACTCCATGATTATCAGGTCAAATACAATTTTATTTAAAGGTAAGTATTTGCTATGATGAAGTCACTAAATAATTTCAAGCAGTATTTGGTAGAGAGCAAGACCCTGGTATATGTGGTTCATCCAAATGTAAGAATTTTTATACTGCAAGGTGATTTAGGAGAGAAAAGAGATGGTTGGATTACTAAAATAAAATAATATGATGTAGAAATACAACCCACATGGCTTTATGCCAATGGTTAACAAAAGCTGCAATATTGGCAGAAGTAACAGCTTGCCAAGCAGTAGAAGGAAATTAGGTTGAAATAATACAAACTAAATATTATGATTGGATTGACCAGATGATTAGGTAATTCTAGAGTGGAGTATGCCCCCTTGATCCAAGTGCTTCCCAAAGGAGAAGACACAGGCTTCATGCTTTGAAATATGTATTATTACCAGAGGGCTTATACAAAAGAAACTTGGATGAAATTCTTCTAAAATGCTTAAAGGATGACCAGCAAAAAAAGGTCATGGAGAAATTCCATGGAGGATCAATTGGTGGGCATAGTTCAGGCAGGGTTATAGCTTTAAAAATCATAAGAGCAGGATATTATTGGCCCAATGTATTCACTGATGCTTTTAAAGTCACCCGAGCTTGTGACAAATGTTAGAGATATGTGGGAACAACAATGAATGCTTAATCCCCCTCAAGCCAATTCAAGTGGAAGAGCCTTTTCAAAAATGGGGGCTAGATTTCATAGGGGTTATTAACCCTAATTATTTAGCAAAGCATAAGTTTATCTTAACTACCACATATTATCTTACCAGATGGGTAGAATCTATTCCTACCAAGAAATTAGATCAAGATGTTGTGATCAATTTTATGGAAAATTTGATTTTAATGTTTGGAGTTCCAGAAGCTTTGGTGAGTGACAATGGCCCAGATTTCATAGGAGACAAGTATATTGAGTTTTCTAGTAAGTATGACATTACTCTTAAAAATACTTCCAATTATTATCCATAGGGTAATGGACTTGCAGAATCTACCAACAAAAACCTATTAAGAATTTTAAGGAAATCACTAGAAGGTAATAAAATAATTTGACACCTATTATTGAATCAAGCTTTGGGGGTAGACAAGATTTGTGATGTCCCCAATGTGGAAAATTAATGTTCCCGATATCATTTCTAAACTTATGAAAATAAATAATATTAGTTGGTGTGGTGTGTGTTAGGGGTTAAGGGTCATGTTATATTATTATTATGTCACTTGTCTTTTATTTTATGTTTGGAGTCATATTATATGTTATTATTGGAATGGGGCCCACATAATGGCGAATTAGAAGATGAGGAGTATAAAAGAGCATGGACATCCCATAGGAGGGGATCGAGGGGGAAGTTATTTTAAAAAAACCTGAGTGTGGGCTGCTCCCATCTCGTCTCTGCAAATCACTAGGCTGATCCTAGGGTTACAGAGAATCAAGGGTTGATCCCTTGTGTTCCATAGTGTGTTCCAATTGTTATGTTCAAGGTTTAGAAGGGTTTATGTGTTGTGGTAGTGAGTTGTGGATCCATAGCAAGTACGTTATTCTTGGAGAAGTCTTATATTTGTGTTTAGGAGTCATAAGGGTTTGCTACTATGGAGAAAAATTGATATCAGGATATATTTACAGTCATTTGCATCCATCTATTACTTGTTGCAGTTCGTCCCTAGTGTGAACAGTGTTGTCCGGTGTTTGTGTGGTGAATGGGCATCGAATAAGGGTTGTTCTCTCAGAGTCAGTGATACAGATTGGGTATTGAAGTGGCACGAACCAGATTTAGGGCATCCTTATAGAGTTTGGAGGCTTCTAGGGGTGCAACTTCTGATTGTTGAGCTTCATACTTACTTCCTGGCAACTCGACTTGCATCTGGAGATTGGTTGTGCATGTTAGAGTGGTGTATCCAGTTCATAGTCTATAAATAGACCCAGACGTCTGGTTTGGGAGTCTGTAAGTTGCTATTACTCAATAACATTATGAGTTATTTATGAGTTTACTGCTCATATTGGATGTACTGCCTTTGCCATATAAGAAAATAATAAAATTCAGTGTTTGTGGTGCATTCACTTATTTACAATTTCTTTTATTAGATCTGTTCTTGCATGTGAATGGTATGGGTTTATTCTGCAAATAGATTATAAGTTTGTTAGGGTTTTTGAGTCCTCGCAATGGGGACATCACAAGTGGTATCAGATCCCAGGTCCCAGGTTTCTACCCTATGGAGAGATATCAGTTAGTTTGTAGTTGTTGGGTGTTACAGAATTCGAGGGTTTCAGCTTAAACAGTTCTAGAAAATTTTAAGCTCAGAAAATTCATGCGATCCAGTCACCGGTATTATCTGAGGAGTACTCCAAAACCGGTTTACCAACCCATTGAATCAGAGAGAGATACCTTCGAGGAATTTACATCAGAGTCATCTAGAATGGCGGATGAACTAGCACCCCCTAGAGACGAGGGTATAGATGAGTTCAAGGCTATGGTACAATAGATTCGAAGGCAAGGGGGTCTATTGGAGAGGTTGGTTTTGAGTATGGAACAGTCAAATCAACAGCGCCAACCTCAACCGGGGGTTCAGACAAGATAGAGGCAACCTTAGGGACAGGAATCCACATCTAGAAACACGTCACACGAGGGAGGCAACCGTTCTGTAAAATACTCTCATAACCCTCTGCCTAGGCCCTCATAGAATCTCTTCATTAAAACCATAGAGACAAATCTAGATCAAGAAGACCAGGAGTTGGAGGAGCTTCTCGAAAGGTACAACATAAGATCTACAAACTTTAAGCAGAATGTTTCCCTTGATGTATACCTAGGCATGGTGGGAAAGAAGAATAACAAAGGGAAATTTGAAGAGAAGAAGTTGCTACAGCAGAAGATGCAGGTTCCTACTTTTGATGGACGTGAAAGGATTTCAGCTCGAGCTTGGCTACAGAAGTTGATCACATATTTTGAGATGTGCCCTACTGAAGAAGCAGATGCAGTTAAGTTCACCATTATTTATTTGGAAGGGAAAGCATACGATTGGTGGCATAATGGGATGGTCACACGGGGACATGGAGAAATCAGTACGTTCGATGAATTCAGTGTTAGACTCCTTGATAGATTTGAGAGGAAGGATGAGGAAGAGTACTTCAGAGAATTAGCGACCCTCCAGCAAAAATATTCTATAGAGGCTTATGTGGATGATTTTGAGAGGCTTGCAGTGATGGTACCGGATGTTTCAGAAAAAAGATTAATATTCCTGTTCATGGAAGGGTTGGTGGAACCTCTAAAAGGATGGGTAAAGGGGTTTGAACCAGCTACATTACAGGATGCGATAAGGAGGGCGTGTACCATGTCTACATCATCGAGGGTTACAAGGCCCAAATTTTCAGCCCCAACACCTTCCAAAAAAATTTAGGGTGCAACGTCCCAGAGGGTAGGACCGTCCCTACCAATCACATCACCTACAACACAGAAAAATCAGCCCAATAATGTGACACCATCTCCTCAGAGGCTTTCGAGCACTTCAGGAAATAAAAATCAGTCATCTATGGAGAGGGACGAATTGAGGAGAAAGGGGCTCTGTTTCTACTGTAAGAAGCCCTTTGACAGAAATCATAGATGCCAGGAGAAGGGGTAAATTAGATTAATACAGGTAATTTCTGATGATGAAGATTCAGCAAGTGATTATGAGTCTTCTGAGGATCAGGAGCTTGAAGAAACACAAAATGCACCCAACGTCCCTAGTTTGGGTAGTTTGGCATCCTTAGGAAACTTGCATAAGGCGTACACCACCATAAAAGTGCCAGGAACCATTGAGGGAGAAAAGGTAATAATTCTTATTGATCCCGGAGCCACTCACAATTTTGTTAATGAAACTTTGGTGAAGAAGAAGAGACTTAAAACAGAGAAATTTTCTGGTTTTGATGTAGCAGTAGGGAATGGGGAGGTTGAACATTGTGATAGTTATGTGCCTCAGCTGAAAGTATATCTCACTGAATATGATATGACTGATAACTTCGTTGTGTTCCCCATGGGTAAGAATGCGCCCCATGCAATTTTGGGTGTACAGTGGTTGTTTTCATTAGGGGATTACACCACCAACAATCAAACACTACAATTAAAATTCAAGGTTGGAGATAGGGAGGTGGTGTTACAAGGGATAAAAGAACACATCCTGCATAATATAACAGTTAAGAGAATGGAGAGAGTTTTGAGAAAGAAGGACTGGTTATGGGCAGTTAGCATTTTTCCATCCAAAGGTAAATCTTTGATATCTCTGGACACTAATTATGATGTACAGCTGATTCTAAAAAAGCATAAAAAGGTTTTCAGTGAGATACCTGCAGGATTACCCCCTCCAAGGGAATTTCAGCACCCTATTGTGCTAGAGGAAGGGACAAAACCCATCATGATCAAACCGTATAGACATCCCAAAGTATATAAAGATGAGATTGAAAAGACAATCAAAGAATTACTCCAGATGGGTCACATAAGACCCAACACTAGTCCCTTTGCATCCTCCATAGTGTTAGTCAAAAAGAAGGATGGGAGTTTGAGAATGTGCATTGATTACAGGGCACTTAATAAGAGGACTGTTAAAAACAGGTATCCCATTCCCAGAGTGGATGAGCTCATTGATGAGCTGTATGGGGTAAAATATTTCTCAAAGATAGACCTACGTTCAGGATATCATCAAATCAAAATGAGGGAGGAGGACGTGCCTAAGACAGCATTCCGGTGTCATTATGGGCATTTCAAATTCCTAGTAATGCCTTTTGGACTTACCAACGCCCCAACTACTTTCCAAGCCACTATGAATCAGGTGTTCAGAGAGCACTTGCGAGTCTTTGTGCTTGTGTTTTTTGATGACATACTAATTTATAACAAGACTTGGGAAGCACACCTTGAGCATCTAGACACTGTTTTGAGCATTATGGAGGAACAGGAATTTTATGCTAAACAGTCAAAATGCGAATTTGGCATGAATGAAATTCTTTATTTGGGACATGTGATCAGCTGTGGAAGTGTTAAGGTAGATCAGGAAAAAATTGTGGCAATACAAAATTAGCCAATTCCCACCAATTTAACACAGTTAAGAGGGTTCTTGGGCTTATGCAGTTATTATAGAAGGTTTATCAGAGGATTTTCAGCTTTGGCAGCCCCTCTGACAGAGATGACTAAGAAGGGGGTATTTGCTTGGAATTCAGGTGCACAACAAGCTTTTGAACATCTCAAATAGGTAATGACAACTTGTCCCGTATTGGCTATACCTGATTTTACTTCACCATTTACCATTAGTTGTGATGCATCAGGAGTAGGGATTGGTGCCATACTTATGCAAAAGGGACGCCCTATAGCCTATGAAAGCAGAAAGTTAAAAGAACATGAAAGGGCATTCAACACTTATGATAAGGAAATGCTTGCCATCATGCATGCATTGGTGAAATTCAAGCAATATCTTATGTGTGGGAAATTTGTGGTGAAAATAGATCACAATAGTTTATGGTTTTTCCTTGGTCAGCAGAATGAATTGAATGAAAGACAACAAAAGTGGGTTACCAAGTTTCAGGCCTATGATTTCGATATTGAATTTATAAAAGGGAAAAGGAATGGAGCCGCTGATGCTTTATCTAGAAATCCAACATTTTACACTACTTTTGTAGTTACAGGTGACTTGAAGACAACCATAATAGCTGAATATGCCAAGGATGACTTAGCCACTAACATTCTAGATGGAAAGCACAGTGATGATAGGTATGAGATTAGGGATGGGTTGATTCAGTATAAGGGGAGGATCTTCCTAATACCCAGTTCAAAGCTTAAGGGACAAATTATTATGGCTTTTCATGACGAGCCTATGGCTGGTCACCCAGGTTATTTCAAGACATATAAACAGGTGCATGACAGATTTGTTTGGAAGGGGTTGAAAAATGATGTGCTGACTCATGTTGTTGAATGTCCCACTTGCCAAGCCAATAAGGCAGAGCATAAATTTCCAGCTGGCCCACTTCAGCCTTTACCAATTCTGACACAAAAGTGGGAAGGCATATCTATGGATTTCATCACGGGGCTCCCAAAAGTAAGTGGTAAGGACTATATTTTTGTTGTGGTGGACAGGTTGACTAAGTATGCTCATTTTTTCTCCATTTCCATCACATATACTGCTGCACAAGTTGCTGAGTTATTCTTTAGGGAAATTGTTAGACTGCATGGCTTGCCAAAGACTATTGTAAGTGACAGAGATCCCAAATTTATTAGTAATTTTTGGCAAGAGCTATTTGGTTTGTGTGGTGTAAATTTAACTCCCAGCACTAGTTATCACCCGCAAATAGATGGGTAGTAAAAAATAGTGAATAAGTGGCTAGAGGGATACCTTAGGAACTATGTTTCATAGAATCAGAATGCATGGGTTAAGTGGTTATATATGGGAGAGTATTTTTATAATACCACTTACCATATGACAATTAAGATGACTCCCTTTATGGCACTGTACGGATATGAAGCTCCTACACTTACAGATGTACTGATTGTGGACAACAGAGTTCCTAAAGCAAGTGACCTCATACAAGAACATACAAAGACGTTAAGGATACTAAGGGATAACATTCATGAAGCTCAAAACAGACAAAAAAGATATGCAGATCAGCAGCGTGTAGACCGCAATTTTGAAGTTGGGGACATGGTGTATCTTAGGTTGCAACCCTATAAACAGTCTTCCTTAAAGAAAAGTGGCTCAGAAAAATTAAGACCACATTTTTATGGCCCATACATGGTGAAGAATAGGATTGGAGAAGTGGCTTATGAGCTTGACTTGCCAGCCAACAATAGATTGCACAATACCTTTCATGTTTCATGCCTCAAGAAAGCAGTTGGACAACAGGTAACTACTTCCCTGGAGTTACCCCCTTTAGATGATGAAGGGAAACTGATCTTAGAACCTGAGACTGTTTTAGAAACAAGGGAGAAGAAGCTGAGAAGTAGAGTTATTAAGGAGTACCTCATAAAATGGAAGGGTTTGCCCATGGATGATGCCACATGGGAGGGAGCGGACATATTATCACATCCAGGGTTGCATTGCTTGAGGACAAGCAATCTTAGAGGGGAGGACTGTGATGTCCCCAATATGGAAAATTAATGTTCTCGATATCATTTCTAAACTTATGAAAATAAATAATATTAGTTGGTGTGGTGTGTGTTAGGGGTTAAGGGTCATGTTATATTATTATTATGTCACTTGTCTTTTATTTTATGTTTGGAGTCATATTATATGTTATTATTGGAATGGGGCCCACATAATGGCGAATTAGAAGATGAGGAGTATAAAAGAGGATGGACGTCCCATAGGAGGGGATCGGGGAAGTTATTTAAAAAAAACCTGAGTGTGGGCTGCTCCCATCTCGTCTCTGCAAATCACTAGGCTGATCCTAGGGTTACAGAGAATCAAGGGCTGATCCCTTGTGTTCCATAGTGTGTTCCAATCATTATGTTCAGGGGTTAGAAGGGTTTATGTGTTGTGGTAGTGAGTTGTGGATCCATAGCAAGTACGTTCTGCTTGGAGAAGTCTTATATTTGTGTTTAGGAGTCATAAGGGTTTGCTACTATGGAGAACGATCGGTATCAAGAGATATTTATAGTCATTTGCATCCATCTATTGCTTGCTGCAGTTCGTCCCCAGTGTGAACAGTGTTGTCCGGTGTTTGTGTGGTGAATGGGCATCGAATAAGGGTTGTTCTCTCAGAGTCGGTGATACAGATTGGGTATTGAAGTGGCACGAACCAGATTCAGGGCGTCCTTATAGAGTTTGGAGGCTTCTAGGGGTGCAACTTCGATGGCTGAGCTTCATACTTACTTCCTGGCAACTCGACTTGCATCTGGAGATTGGCTGTGCATGTTAGAGTGGTGTATCCAGTTCATAGTCTGCAAATAGACCCAGACGTCTGGTTTGGGAGTTTGTAAGTTGGTATTACTAAATAACATTGTGAGTTATTTATGAGTTTACTGCTCATATTGGATGTACTGCCTTTGCCATATAAGAAAATAATAAAATTCAGTGTTTGTGGTGCATTCACTTGTGGTATTTACAATTTCTTTTATTAGATCTGTTCTTGCATGTGAATGGTATGGGTTTATTCTGCAAATAGATTATAAGTTTGTTAGGGTTTCTGAGTCCTCACAACGGGGACATCATAGGATTACTATTAAAAAATCCATCAATACTTCCCCTTATGCACTAGTGTATGGCAAGGAGGTAGTGTTAACAATCCATTTGGAGATCCCAACACTTAAGCTAGTCAGTTCAGAAGAAGATTCAGAAGAAGATCTTGTGAAAACCAGATTGACAAATTTACTAAAATTAGAAGAGAGTAGAGCTCAAGAATATAACAATTTTCAAATGCATTCATCAGAAATTAAAGCATGGTTTGATATGAAGGCCAGATTCAAGAAATTCCATGTTGGAGACTTAGTTCTCAAGTGGAATGTTGATAGAGAAAAGCCAGGAAAGCATGAAAAGTTTGATTCTTTTTGGGATGGTCCTTTCAAAATAATAGATGCTAAGGGGTCCAATGTATTCCATCTAGAAGATCCGAAGGGAAACATACAACAAATTCTGGTGAATGGTTTTCATCTCAAGCTCTACTATGTGTAAGGAGTGATTTTGTTGTAATATATTTATATATATTGTATAATTATTTTCCTCCTTTATGAACTTTGTAATTTCATTTCATTCTGCACTTTGTAATCAGTTCTCTTGAAAAATAAAAAAGGAAAAAATTTAACAAAAATGGACTAAGTGCACAACATGGTTTCATTCTGCACTATGAGAACCTCTCCCAAACAACGTGTGATCTTGAATCCACATTGTAAATATGCTAATATTCTCCCAAAATGGTGAGCCGTTTGGTCAAAATAAAGTAAAGGACATTCCCAATCTGAGAACCTTTTGAAGTCAATGTTGTCGAAGAAAAATCAAGATGAAAAGTCACACCTAAAAAGTACTAAGTGTCCGTAGACCCAAAAGCTTATTAAGCCACTGGTTTCAAATACGGAGCAGAACCAAGTAGCGATTCTGACTGCAACACATGGAGACCAGAGCATTATCCCGTAATCAATGATAACACTCATGCCATAACCTAAGAGTAGCCAAAGAGGTACGGTGAGGTTGCAGCACAATTTGAAATTTTGACCAATGAAAAGATAGAGTGCCACCATTGAGCCGCTAAAGGGAATGATTAAAAGTTGGAAAGTGTTCCAATAGGAAGATCATGGAGTAGCTGTATTAATGGTGAAGAATACACACATTCCAAAAGAATTAAAAGTGATGAAAAATATACACAACACTCATTTGGCATAAATTTGCATCTCCATAGTGGTAAAGGGCAAAGTGAATTTCTAAAGAACTTATCAATAACTGTAGGGAGAACAAAGTTTTGCTACTGTCAAAATGGCCCCTAAAAAATCACCCACTGAGTCTTTAGAGGATGTTTAGGAGTTTGAGACTATGGAGAAGAATGTGGTGGCACCATATTGTGACAAGGCCAAAGTCGTGGTGGACACAAAAATGGTCCTCATATAAAGAACTAGGTTGAGGAGGAATGTGAACGATAGATACAAGGCAAGAGCTTCTTTGGCCATGGAAGGTAGATGTGTTGTCCTTTCTTATCTCTCTTACGACCCATTGGCTAAAGCAGTTAAAACATCTGAGGGCAAAATGATTTTCAATGTAACCGCTTCATTTTGTCATAGACTCTTTACCCTAGGGTCTGACCCCTCAGTAATACTAAAGTCATTTAGGGTCATTGAGCAGACTGGTTTTTACACAACAAAAAAGTGAGCTAATGATGGTGAGTCATTTAAAATTTGGGTTTATAAACAACTTAATATTAAGCCCCAAGAAAAATTGCCCGAGGTCCCTATCTCTATTGATAAATTTACAAACCTCGTCCTATTTTCTATGTTGGTTTGCATGGAGGGTTTATATTCTAATAGAATGGTATATGACTAGCAAATTGTTGCAGCATACTGTATTTATAATGAGAGAATGTATGAGAAGGATACAAGAAATAAAGGGACTAGAGTGATTTATTTTTATTGGCCAGCTTTTCTCACACAAAGAATACATGAGCATCTAGTAAGCATGAAAATGGGCATTGATGCTCCTAGTTTTAGGCATTGCTCAAATTTTGTGTGGATGTTCTATGCCACCACCAAAGATAGAATGCAGTGGATTCCAATAAAGGATAAAACCAATTATGAATAATCCTTATCAATTTATTATTGGACAAGCCATTTGAGGAGCAGTGAATCTTATTATAGATTCAATTTAGAATTTTTGGGACCTGCTTTAAAAATAATGTATGGTAAGTTCCCTAGGTTTCCACCTTTAACTAAGAATATTCTGAGAACAAAGAGTGCAGAAGAAGGAGACTGGTATTTTTTGACTGAGGGTACTGTGATCAGGTTGTATGGTTTCATGGGTAAACCCTTCCTCCTACCCCATTTCATCATAGATAGGCTTTTTGCCCTAGAATATCTGAGGCAAGAAGTGTACATTGATGCGAACTATGGCTCTGGAAGGAAGAGGAAGTCTTTACTTACCCACCATAATTTGGATGACATCACCATCACCAAGAAGGGGCAAAGCCAACAAATCGACCAATACCTCGATAGGTTAGGTCTATTTTATATTCCCCAAAGATGGAGCTGTGACCCTAATGGTATTTTTACTGCTAGAAATAAAACCCTAAATGGAGATAAGGCCTATAAGTTTGAAAATAGGCCCAAGGCTCATTTTGAAAAAGGTAGGAATAATGATGAGACTACTCTTTTAGAGTGGAATGTCTCAAAGATGTGTGAGTTACCCCCATGGTTGTATTTTCATGTGTATATTATTGATTTTTATCCTAAGAATAAACCAAGTCATCTGATTACAAAGGCTACAATTGCAAAAATTGAGGCTGAATTAGCAAAGAAAAAATATCCTCTGCCTGAGACTAAGTCTACAAAGAAAAAATACCCTCTGCTTGAGGCTAAGTATTCAAAGAGAAAAGACCCTCTACCTGAGGCTAAGTCTATAAAGAAGAAGGATCCTCTTCCAAAATATGAGATTATAGAAGAGGAAGAGGAGGAAAAGAGACCATGGAATGTAGCCAAAATAATAGATTGATTGAGAACGAGGATTGAAATTGGAAAGCCCAAGTCTAAATTTGGAATGAAAATTGATAAGGAGTTTTCAAGAAGATACAATAAAAACATTGGAACATGGAAACAAAAGGATTTTAGGAACATAGTATTAACGATTGAAAAATCTCAACCTGGTTCTAAATCCCACCCTCCACTTATAGATCATGAGACTCATCTATAATAATAGGAACTCCCTTGACAGCAGTTGAAGTACTGAAGACCTTTCAACCTACTATTGAGCAGGTGGAAACATTTCCTAAGGGAGCTAAATTGATAAGCAAGATGCAATATTCTAAGGACAAATTTGTCAGCACTCCAGTTATTAAAATATCATCTAGGCCTAAACACTTAGCTTTGGGAGCACAACCTCTAGACATAGATATCAACTGGAAATAAAAGGATGAAATATTTAAGTACAAACCCGTTTATTTTATCCCTGCAACATTAGTTGAATTGTGACCTATTTCTGAGCAAAAATTACTTTGTAGAGTAGTGCAAGAAGAAGAGTTGGAGGAGGACTCTGAGAATGAGATGATTTATTTTCAATTGGTTCATAGAAGGACTAAGAGGGTTCCAAAAAAAGAGAAAAAATATATTTCAAAGAAATAGAAATTGGATATGGAAGATATTGCTAAAGAAGTAGTCGATTTTGCTACGAGAAAATTTATTGATCAGGAGCAACAACAAGATATAGAGATAGAAAAAGAACACCCTATATCAGTAGGTGAAGGTATGGCTTCTAATCCCTCTTCTCCTTTTCATCCTCCTAATTCCCCAAAGAAATTTCCCTTCCTTTCTAATCAAGAAGACATGACAAGTGTACCTCATCCCTCTCGTAGTCCACCACATGAGTCATAAGTAGCCATTGAGGTACAAGTTAAACATGTTTTCTCACAGCAACCTCAAATCCCATCTCTAGCATTTGAGGTTCCTACTCCATCATCTACCACCATTTCACTTTTATATTTTTCATCACCACCATCAATGGGACACTGCGTTCCAAGTATATCCACCCATATAATTATTAGTATTGCATCAATTTCTATGAGTCTACCAGTAACAACAATAACAGTAGTTATAGAGTCCACTATTGTCACAGAGGCTATTGTAAATATATATTCACCCTCATCAACAACATTTCAGTCCACCCTTTCATTTCTAGTGTCATCATCTCCCCTGTATGTTGGTATTTTAAGACTATTGTACGAAAGGAGCAAGTAGCCACTCAGAGTATAAATTATTATAGGGCAGAAAGGCTTACTATGCCTTCCATCAGGATGATGGTCAAGATAAGAAGTGTGTATGTTGATCATGTTTCCAAATAGAGAATATCATGATCTATGACTTGAAGAACACAAGCTTATACTGAGAGGGAAGGTGAACAGTATAGCACCCACTTTTTACTTTCTTTCCAAACCAATATCAATTAGTATCCTTAATTGCAATAACCAAATATAGTAGTGTGCATTAATGATATAGATAGCAATAGTAAACAAAGTGCACAAATCACCACACACAATTGAGACACAATATTTAACGTGGTTCCCCCAATGTGGGGTACTCGACAAGATAATATCCTTATAATATTTCACACAGAAATAAGGATCCTTATCCTAATACAAATGATTACTTTGATCTACTCAAAACTAGGCAATATATTGATCTACTTAGGTAGGCAATCCACTGATCTGCTTTAGCAAGCTCACTAAGAACTTGCCCAAAAATGCTCTAGCAAGCTCACTAAGAACTTGCCCAAAATTTGCTCTAGCAAGCTCACTAAGAACTTGCCCAAAATTGCTTCAGCAAGCTCACCAAGAACTTACCCAAAATTTGCTCTAGCAATCTCACTAAGAACTTGCCCAAAACTGCTTCAGCAAGCTCACCAAGAACTTGCCCAAAATTTCTCAACAAGCTCACTAAGAACTTGCTCAAAATCTTCTCAACAAGATCACCAAGAACTTGCTCAAAATTTGCTCAACAAACTCACTAAGAATTTGCTCAAATCTGCTCAACAAGCTCACTAAGAACTTGCTCAAAATATGCTTAACAAGCTCACCAAGAACTTGCTCATATTTGCTCAACAAGATCACTAAGAACTTGCTCAAAATCTGCTCAACAAGATCACTAAGAACTTGCTCAAATTCTATCCCAAATATATCCACAAATATGTCCTAAAAGACTTCTCAAAGGCTCAATCAATCATACACAAAAACTGCCACAAATTTTTCCACAAATCTGTCCCAAAATCCTTCTCAAAGGCTCAACCAATCATGCTCAAGTAGAACTCAAATCTCATCCAAAAATCTACGAAGGTAAGGCTCAATTATGAATTTAATAATGAATGGAAATGCACTCTAAAATGTATGACAACAATGATCTACAATGATCTACAATGATCTCAACTCAAATCAATATCAACTCAACTTAAGTCAGTCTTAACTCAACTCAAATATTATAGAAGCATAAAGAGAATTGTTAGAGACTCAATATGTTCTAATCTCAAAGCTCAATCTCAACCCAAATCATAATTATAGAATCTTTTGTTTCATGGGACTTGAACAATCACCCCACACAATCACTTGACTAGGCTCAATCAACTCAACTCAACCAATCACCACAAGGGACAACTCTTTCTCACAAAACCCTAGTCCAAGCATGTATCAACCAACTCAAATGTTTCCAACAATGCTCAACCACAAATCTCGCATAACAATGACACTCATGTTCTTTTCTAACTCAAGTTCTTTGCATAACCAATGGGCTTAAACAACTATGCTTATAAAATAAGGTTTAAACACAATGTTCAAACCAGATAACCTTGAAGCATTCAACCAACCACTTTCGAAAAGGAAACCACAATCAATCCTTTTCTCTCCAATGATATTTCAGAAATCAACCACCATAAACAAAGTCAATGGAGAATATTGCTCATACTTTTTGATGCCTTATTGGATGTCCACTAAATATCTGTCCTTGATGGGATTCGATCTTGTGATGTATCCTTGCTCAATGCTTTAACCACAACCAACCTTTCGTTGGGCCACATGCCCTCACGTGTCCAAAGGGACACAAACAAAAACTTATACCATAAAATTTTGCACACTTCAAAAAATTTAATAGGGCTTTGAGTGCTTCAACAAAGCAAATAACCACAGCGGGACTCGATCGCAGGACCTCCTGCGTAACACACAGCGCATGAACCACTAGGCCAAATATGCCTATGCATCTTATTAAACTCCGTGAATGATTTTTCAATAGACCAATGTCACATTTCACTCTCTTTTCGCAATTTGTTCCCCAATCGAAGGCATTCAAAAAATAAGCATTGGGATAATGAAGTCTAACCTTTTGTTGGCATATATATATACCTTTCTGCTTTATTTAAATGTCGGTGCTATAAATTAATATAGCCTTTGCTTCTTTCTTTAGTCGGCGCTAAAATTAATATATTTAATTTTAAAATTTAAATTTAAATTTTAAATAATTTAAAATTTAAACCAAATATTTAAAAATAAATATCTCCATCATCGGGGCACCTTTTTCGATGAAACAAAAAGCCAATCTAGGTTTTAATAAAAATCCATTTCAAATCTGCCATCCTTGGTTTTAAATAAAACATTTTATATTGCCTGCCTTGGTTTTCACAAAAACCCTATATATCCATGCTCTCCAAAATATCATAAATGCTTATTTATGAAATGCTTTGGCCACCAAAACTCAATGTGATCCATGTGACATCAATGATCCATGTGACATCAATGACAACATAAAATAACTCGAATTGCCAAAAATCTCCCCCTTTGTCATTGATGGCAACACCTCTAATGCGAAAACCACAATCACTACAAAAACCATCTCTGAGAATAAAAGCTGCTCCCCGTGACTCAATACTCTCTATGGAGGCTGCTCCCCTTAATTCAATGCTCTCTTTGGAGGCTGCTCCCCCTAACTCAATGCTCTCCCCCTTACTAAAATCTCTCCCCCTTTGATATCAATGTAAAAAGGGACACTTATGGGGCTAAAATATATGACTCTTAAGCTTAGCCCCCTCATCAACTTCTCTCTTGAGGTGATTAATTTTAAGGTGAGAGTACTTTTACTCCCATATTACATTGTTTCTTTTCTCTATCAATTTCCTTCCATATTTTTCTGATATTCTTCTCTTTATGAATTAGTTGATCTTCTTGTCTTGAACCTGTTTGACCTTCTTGTATTGAACTTGTTTGGAATTGAGTCCTACACCATTTTGCAATATGTCCAAAGTTATTGCAATTAAAACATTTGATATTGTAGCCTTTGGATGGTGCCCATATCCTGAATTCTTTCTTGAAATAATTTCCATATCCATTCCTTTCCTGAACCCTATATTGTGAAGTTCTATTTTCATAATCATTATGACCATGACTTCTAAATTGTGTAGCTCTAAAACCAAAACCATGTTGCTCATTATCTTTGCACTGAGAATCTCTATGACCAATCCTATTGCATAAGAAGCAATATCCCTAAAAACCATACCTTCTTCCTTTGAAGTTTCTTCTAGAAAAATAAAACTTCTTTGATCCATGGATCCTGTAGTGTATAGCCCTGTGTCCAAATTCATTACAAGAAAAACAATGTCCTTGAAAAGCCCTTTGTTCATGCCTTGGTTCGTCATACCTTTCTTGACCATTATCCTTATGATCATTTTCAACTTGTGCATTGCATCCTTGAACCTTATTTGTAGTATCTAAATCCTCTTCCTTAGTTTCTTCCTTGCTTTCCTCATAAAACTTAGGTGCTTCCTTGCTTTCATCTATTAGAACTTCCTTTCCTTTTGAGTGTGATTCCCCAAACCTGAAATATGAGACCTTTGGTGCTTTGGGACATTCCTCTTATTTCTCTTCATTTCTGTCAAATAGCAAATTGGCATCCATATTTATTGTCTCTGAAATACATGTTTCCTTTTTAGTGAAAATATCTTGACCTTTTGAGTCATGTGATGGATCAAACTTCTCAAGTATGGAACATCTCAATTCTTTTAGATTATCCTTAACCTCTTGTAGTTGCTCATGGATATCATTGAAGTCTTCCTTTAGATCAACTGATACATCTATCTTTCTTACAATGTTCTCTTGGTTAAACTATTATATTTGGAGTGAATGTTCTTCTTATAACTAATTACATCTTTCTTTCTTCTCCTTAAATTGCTCAGAAATAGTGATGCCAAGCTCTTTTGTTTCTTGAAGCTCTTTTTCCAAATCTTGAATGTGTTGATTAAGCATCATTTTGACCTTTTTCATTTTCATGAACCTTATTTATTTTGATTTTCCTTTCCAATATCCTGATTTTATTCTTTTATTTTGTGGATTCCTCTTCTTCATCATCACTATTGCTGGAATTGTCACTAGAACTGCTGCCAGAACTATTACTGAAACTACTGCTTTATTTTTCAACAAACAAACTTTCCTTGTTGTAATTGATGTAGTATGTGCAATCATCATCTATATGCCTAAAATATTTGCATATGAAACATTTTAGTATTCTTATACCCTTCTTGTACCTATTTTCTTGCTCAATGGCTATGGCAAACTCTTCATGTCTTTATTTGATAGATATATCCTCTTCTTTAACTTCAATATCTAGGAATAGGTGTTCTTGCCTTTCTTCACTTATTCCAAAGAATGTACATTCTTCTTCATCTGAATGGTCTTCATTGCTGTGAACTGAACCATCACTTGCTTATTCAATGTAGAAAGTTTTCTTTGTCTTACAAAAACTTTTCTTCTTCTCATACCTGTTTTGCTTGTATATGTCATCTTTGTCATGCTTATGCTTTCCATATTTTTTTCTTTTGTGACCTTGCTTTTCATCATAATTGTTTTCTTCATGTGGACACTTGTGTGCATAGTGACCAAAATAACCACACTTGTAGCATTTGACTTTCTTCATATCCTTGTAATTTCTTAATTCCTTTTTCCTTTTGATGAAGTTAGCTTCCTCATTATTATCTGAATATTTATCTATCTCTGGAAATTTCCCTTTATTTTTCTTTGAAGCCTTGAATGCAATCTCTTTTATTGAAACATGATGCTTACTGACCCTCATATCATAATATATGAGAGTTCATTGTAGTTCTTCCATTTTTAGCTTGTTGATATCCATTGTTTCTTCTATTGCTGAAACCTTTGCATCATACTTCATAGGAAGTGATCTCAAAACTTTTTGAGTAACTTATGATTCTTTCATATCAAATCCTAGGTCTTTCATGGTGTTAGTAATCTCATCAACTTGAAGTAAAAACTTTGCAATATCTTCATAATCTTCCATTTTCAATTCCTCAAATATTTTTCTATGAGTTTGTAGTTTTGCCAATTTTACCTTTGAATCTCCTTCATAAGTATTCCACAACTTGGTCCACATTTCATTAGCTGAATTACATACCATGACCTTTGCAAAAAAAAATTCATGTAGCCCACTCAAAATATAATTCATTGCCCTTGCATTGATCTCAACCAATTTCTTGATAGTCTTATCTACCTTGGGATCAACTTCAACCTTATACTATTTTTAAACCATCTACCATATCTCATATCTTTGTGATATCAAGTAGTTCTTCATTCTCATGCTCCAAAAAGCATAATTGTTATCGTCAAAAAGTGGAGCCTTATTTGTAGGTAATCCATTATGTGAAGCCATCTGTGTTCTTATAGAATCTACCCTCAAGCTGTCAAACTTTTTGAAGGAACTCGCTCTGATACCAATTAAATAATACAAGCTTATACTAAGAGGGAGGGTGAACAGTATAGTGCCCACTTTTTACTTTCTTTCCAAACCAATATCAATTAGTATCCTTAATTGAAATAACCAAATATAGCAGTGTGCATTAATTACATAGATAGAAATAGTAAACAAGTGCACAAATAACCACACACAATTGAGACACAAGATTTAACGTGGTTCCCCCAATGTGGGGTACTCTATAAGATAATATCCTTATAATATTTCACACAAACATAAGGATCCTTATCCCAATACAAATGATTACTTTGATCTACTCAAAGGTAGGCAATACACTGATCTGCTCAGGTAGGTAATCCACTAATCTGCTTCACCAAGCTCATCAAGAACTTGCCCAAAACTGCTCTAGCAAGCTCCCTAAGAACTTGCCCAAAATATGCTCTAGCAAGCTCACTAAGAACTTGCCCAAAATATGCTCTAGCAAGCTCACTAAGAACTTGCCCAAAATTGCTTCAGCAAGCTCACCAAGAACTTGCCCAAAATTTGCTCTAGCAAGCTCACTAAGAACTTGCCCAAAACTACTTCAGCAAGCTTACCAAAAACTTGCCCAAAACTTCTCAACAAGATCACAAAGAACTTTCTCAAAATCTACTCAACAAGCTCACCAGGAACTTGCTCAAAATCTTCTCAACAAGCTCACCAAGAACTTGCTCAAATCTGCTCAAGAAGCTCACTAAGAACTTGCTCAAAATTTGCTTAATAAGCTCACCAAGAACTTGCTCAAATATGCTCAACAAGCTCACTAAGAACTTGCTCAAAATTTTCTTAACAAGCTCACCAAGAACTTGCTCAAATATGCTCAACAAGCTCACTAAGAACTTGCTCAAAATCTGCTCAACAAGCTCACTAAGAACTTGCTCAAATGATGTCCCAAATCTGTCCCAAAAGCCTTCTCAAAGGATCAATCAATCATACACAAAAAATACCATAAATATGTCCACAAATATGTCCCAAAAGCCTTCTCAAAGGCTCAACCAATCATGCTCAAGTAGCACTCAAATCTCATCCACAAATCTATGAAGGCAAGGCTCAATGATGAATTCAATAATGAATGGCAATGCACTCTACAATAGATGACAACAATGATCCACAATGATCTCAACTCAAATCAATCTCAACTCAACTCAAGTCAGTCTTAACTCCAACTTAAATCTTATAGAAGCATAAAGAGAATTGTTAGAGACTCAATATGTTCTAATCTCAAAGCTCAATCTCAACCCAAATCAAAATTATAGAATTGTTTGTTTCATGGGACTTGAAAAATAACCTCACACAATCACTTGACTAGGCTCAATCAACTCAACTCAACCAATCACCACAAGGGACTACTCTTTATCACAAAAACCTAGTCCAAGCATGTATCAACCAACTCAAATGTTTCCAACAATGCTCAACCACAAAACTCACATAACAATGATACTCATGTTCTTTTCTAACTCAATTTCTTTACATAACTAATGGGCTTCAACAACTATGCTTATAAAACAAGGTTTAAACACAACTCTCAAACCAAAAAACCTTGAAGCATTCAACCAACCACTTTCAAAAAGGAAACCACAATCAATCTCTTTCTCTCCAATGATATTTCATAAATCAACCACCATAAACAAAGTCAATGGAGAATATTGATCATACCTTTTGATGCCTTATTGGATGTCCACAAAATCTCTATCCCTGATGGAATTCTATCTTGTGACATATCCTTACTCATTTCTTTAACCACAAACAACCTACCATTAGACCACATGCCCTCACATGTCCAAAGGGACACGAACAATAACTTATACCATAAACTTCTACACCCTTCGAAAAAGTCAACAGTGCTTCGAGCGCTTCAACAAAGCAAATAACCATGGTGGGACTAGATCGCAGGACCTCCTTCATAACATAGTGAATGAACCTCTAGGTCAAATATGCCTATATGTCTTATTAAACTCAACAAACGATTTTTTAATAGACCAAAGTCACACTTCTCTCTTTTCACAATTCATTCCCCAATCGAAGGCATTCAAAAAATAAGCGCTGGGATAATGAAGTCTAAGCTTTTGTTGGCATATATATATGCCTTTCCTCTTTCTTTAGACGTCGGCGCTATAAATTAATATAGCCTTTCCTTCTTTATTTAGTCGGCGCTAAAATTAATATATTTAATTTTAAAATTAAAATTTTAATTTTAAATAATTTAAAATTTAAACTAAATGTATAAAAATAAATATCTCCATCACTGGGGCACATTTTTCAACAAAACGAAAAGCCAATCTAGGTTTTAAGAAAAATCCATTTTAAATATACCATCCATGGTTTTAAACAAAACCTTTTATTTTGCCTACCTTAGTTTTTCACAAAACCTTGTATATATCCATGCTCTCCAAAATATCATAAATGCTTATTTATGAAATGCTTTGGACACCAAAACTCAATGTGATCCATGTGACATCAATGATCCATGTGTCATCAATGACAACATAAAATAACTCAAATTATCAACATGACTCCATTGGTAAACAAACCTGAGACTAAGATGACTATTCAAGATTATCGAGTGGAGGAGGTCACAGAAGATATTGATAAGCTTCATGAGGAATATGAGTTGATCATAGCCAAAGCTCACTTGGATACCTTCTATGTGAAGAATGATTTGGTCAGAGAGAAGGTGGACAAGTTGGAGAAAAAGGTTGAAAAGCTTTGAGAAAAGACACTAAGGCTTGGCAGGAGAAATTCCAAGATGCCAGTAAACTAAAGGACCAATTAGAAGATCAAAATAAGCTGAATGAAGATCAGGCGAAAGAAATTCAATATTTAAAGAATCAACTTCAAATAGAGAAAGCTAAATATTCAGGCTTTTCTAAGAATGATTTTAAAAAAATTATAAAAGAGTTGCTTTATGAGGTCCAGGAGAAATGTTCAGGGCTTCAACTTATTATTGATTATCTTAATGATGCCAGCCATCTACTCTCCAACATTCAAAAAGAGCTAGATCATATCATTAGAGAGTTGCAGCCTATGGTGATTCCGAAAAAACAAATGTATAGGTTGGTTGGTAGAAGACTCAGTGATTCTGCTAAGTCTATACTTAATAAAGAATGGAATTTTGTGAGAGTTACTACTAGGATAGTGGTTAAAAAGCACATGGTACTTCAAATATCCTGGTTGTTGTTCAATAGGATTAAGGGTATGATTAAGGATGTTGAATTGAATAAGAAAATGATTCAATTTGGCTTTAAATGCCTATGGATGGAGGAACACAACTTGTTATCCATGGAAGAAATCTATAAAAGCATCAATGAGAATTTGTAGGATGAATCTGGGATAGATTCTTTGGAAGAGCCACTACCCCAAGAACAAGCTATCCAAATGATTGTTAATTTTACCCAATTGAAAGATCTCTAGAAGATCTAGTAAATAGAGGGGATGCTGATAACTATGAATACATTGGTGAGCTACAATATGTTTATAAGCAGCTCAAAGAAACATTAAATCCCTTTGAATCATATTGGAAATAGTCTCTATAATATTTGTAATTGATGATCCAATTGTCTGGTGATACTTTTGGAGGAAAAAGTCTGAAAACACTTATTCCAGAAGAAGAAGAAGAAGAAGAGCAAGATGAAGAGGTTGAGGAAGAGGACCATGAAGAAGAATAACTGGATAGATCAGTTACAATCCTAGGAGGGGCTCACCCTTAGTTCATTTTTATTTTATACATATGCATAAGTTTTGTATTTGTTTTTTTTTTACTCTGACAATTGTTAGAAGTAAGCAATAAAGGCATGAAGATAGACATAAGAGCAGCAGACTATATGTGAAGGCATTTTTTAAATAAGTCCTTATAAAAGGAGTAGAAAAGTTTCTAGTTGTTGAAAACAGTAGCAAGATTTGTATTTCAGATACAGTCTCTATATGAGTAGATGAGTTTTGTATATTTTTGGCATCACTTTGATATGAACCTCTACTCTCTTAGCAGACTGATAAAACTATCAGAGAGTAGTGTTTGTATGGAAGTTATTCTATAAAGTATATTTTTGAAGATGAGTATGTTTGACTCCTAAGGCCCAATGGATGATACTTCGATTTTGATTGGCTTTGCAAGCAAATCCACCCAGCAGGCGCCAGAATGTAGGTCCAAAATGGCCACATACTTGGAAAAAATTTTGTAAGTTTTGTCTAAGTGGAAAAATCTTCATTTCGCACCCATTACAGTGTATTGTGGAGCGGATCTGCAATAGAAGGTATGAGCCCACCTGAAACTTAGTCAATTTTCATGAATGAAGCGATTATGGGAGACTTGTTTATGGATCTGGACTAGCGATGTATCTCAAATACGTAAAAAAATTTAGAAGAGATGACGTCAACAATAAAAAAGTGTGGATTGGAAACTTCACAAGTGGCTAAGTTTTATAAGGCCCGATTTTGGATAACCCATAGAGTGTTTGTGCCCAGAACAGTGACAAGGCAGAATGCTATGGCCAAGGCAGATGTGGATTTGTGACTAAGGATGATTTTGACTTCTCCTTTCTAGAATGGTGACAAAGCGAAAGGTTTTATTTTGAGGATAGTAGAGAATGGAGAAAAGGTCACACTACACTATGATGGGTCTGGATTGATGATCATATGCTAATGCACTTACTCATTTCAGAATCAAATCTATAAAAGTCACAAAGGAGTGATGTCATCAATATTTTTGTGTGGATTGGAAGGCACCTTGCGGATAACAAAGGAATCTAAAGAACAAAGAGCGAATTTGATATTGCTTAGTTTTCAGATCATTCGGGAGCTAGATTGGTGATTTTACAATTTTTGAGATAGAAGGATGATGTCACACATATTTTAAAGTGGAATGGTACTATTTCTCCCTACCATTGTAATAAGCTTTTATTAGGTTTAATCAGAACTATATAACGAGTGAGATCAACTGTGGAGATTGCATTGAAGAATCTAAGGTATTTAAGGATGTTTCATCACCAGAATTGGAATAACCAGTTGGAAGAGGAAGATGAAGCGTCGAGGGTTTTTGAGAAATATGAACCAGAGGTGGTTATAGATCGACGATGGTAGACAACATCCAAGAAGAATCAATGATGATATGCGATTTCCAATGGCCTAGACTCCAATTGAGCCAAATAACTAGAAAGTTGCTGAGATCTTGAGCTACCATGGTAGACCACATTCAGTGGATTTCTCAAAGGATGTACCAGTAAGCAAATACCAGCAAGAATTCTCTACTGCACTGTCAAAATCAATATTTGTAATGTTATTTATATTTTTAAATTTTTGTAAAATTATAAGTAGAGGTTGAACCCTCATTTTTAAGGGTCGGCTCTAGTGTGTTTTCCTGTGCTACTGTAAATATTCCCAAGAGCTAATGGAAGGAGAATTATGTTGATCTTCACCTCAAAATTTGTATCTTCATGCTTGATATCAGAGGTTCAAATTTTTTAGCTATATTTCTATGAATACTTAAGTGGTTAGTTTATGCCAAATGAATGGATTACTAGTTGTTAAAGTAATTGAAATCTGCTTCTGAGTTTGATCTTTATTATTAGGAAGTGTATTTCTATAGAATATAGATATTGGTGAATTCTGTTATTTGGATTATCGTTGTCTGGATATTAAAATTGTTGTTTGCAATATTTCTCTGTGTGCTTTAATGAATTAAGAGTCATTCAATATGTGATAATGTTGATCTTAGTTATGTATATTTGGGTTAGTTTTTCAGATCTTTGTATGGTGGTGCAATGTTGTTAGCCTATCTGTCCACTATTATTCACATTTCTCTAACCCTAGCCTTTTCTTACCCTAACCTTAAAACCCTAAGTGAGCATAATTATGTCAATATCTTGCTTAATTTGACAAGGAACCAGCCTACTCTGGAGGTTGGATCAGAAACTCTATTTTGGTTCGTCCAATATTGAGTGCTGAGCTACAACTATTAGGTGTAATTCTAGAAAAAAAATAGGAAGATAGACAGTCACATTATTGAGTGAAAACGTGGTGCAATTCAGTGCCCAACAAGACTATCCTAGGCTATTGATTGTCCAAAATATTTTTAACCTTTCAAATAAGATGCTTATAATAAGACTAGCTTTGTATTGAAATTGTAATTAGCAAGTCAAAATATTATTATGCTTTTGATTAGTACCTTGGAGTTGGCCTTTTTGAAATTTTATCTAAAAGTAATTTTAGATCATCCAATATTGACTCTAGTCTAGGGTGAACATCTCATACCCAAGTGGATCAAAATATCAATATTTTTGGCATACTTGGTGGGACCTAAATCATAATAATCACTTGATTAGAAATTAGAATCATCATGTGCATAAGAGTAATTACCATAGTCACATTTCTAGACGATCAAGTTTTGGTGAATATCTTGTTCTCATAAACTAATAAAATATATTCACTTGGTGACTTCATGGTTGAAATAACTTGAGAATAATTACCCTACTAGAAGGATGTAGATCTAGATTCACATGATCACCGAATAAAAATCCAAGAAGCTAAAATAACTAGTGTAGTTTAATGAGATACCAGCTATCTAGACACATAAGAAAGATAAGTTAATTTTGCTTGTCTATGTTTTCTTTGTTCAAATCCCCACTCCTTTATAAGCCATATCCCCATAGTCACTTGGTATATCTCCTCCAAAATATATTTTTGGATGCATATTCCTTGGCTAGAATAGTACTAGACCCCTTAATATTCTAAATCTCCATGACATTCCTTAGTCTACATTAAAATATTTTCCCTACTAGGATGGTAGAGAGAAGAAAATCTATAAAAACTACCAAGATATACCTCATTTAGCCACTATCCATAATATTACCCATAAATATATAATGGTCAGGCTGCTTATTCTACCTTTTAGAGGTAAAACATTAGCCTGAGATCATTCATTAGGGGAAGAAAGCATCAACACTTGGAATGAACTTGCTAAACCATTTAGCATATAGTTTAATGATCTAGGTAATCCCTTTACTTTTCTCACCCATTTTACTTCCTTTCAAAGTCATCCTCAAGAAAATATCATGAATTTCAATATTTTATTAGTAAGAATTGAAGAAGAATTTACGAAGATATCGGGCTATCACATGCCCAAATCTTCATCTATTATCTCCATGCTTTCACTTTGGACATAGGCATTTAGATATAATATACCAATAATATAATATTTTCTTAGATCTTTCAAGTGGCTATCATAGTCGAAAATGCATTCATATTAATTTATAAGCTTCCTCATAAAGTCATAATGGCATATTTTCTTGAGATCCAATAACTAAGCCACCAAGATTTACTTTTGGCCTTTTCAAGACCTTCATTTGCCACCTTGCCTAAACCTAGATAATATCCTTAGATTACTAGTCCAACAAATATAGTACCAACCCTACTCACCCTAAATCCAAAAAAGTCAACAAAAAATGCAAGAATTGAAAACTATAATAAAAAATCCCATAAATAAGGTTACAATAATATAGTTAAAAAATGTTGAAAGACATCGTCTATGAGGAAATACATCAGACCTTTCATCTTCATCATGCAGGAAACCAAAATAAATTCCAATAACTCTACCTCTGTAGCTAAGGCAATATGGAAAAATGCAGGGGCAATCTTCAGTGATGTCATAGGATCATCTAGACATCTCATGTGCCTGTGGGACAAGCAAAAACTTGAAGGACATCTCATCCATTCTAGTGAAATGCTCCTAAGCATCCTCTTCCATGACATCAACAATGATCTATCCTGGATTCTCACCAATGTCTATGCTCCCAACACCATTGTCGATAAAGCTCAGCTTTGGGAAAATGTGACCAGTATCAAAGACTTATTTTAAAACTTACCTTGGATTATGGTAGGAGATTTTAATACCCCCCTCTATCCTTCAGATAAAAAAGGATGATCTAAAACCCCTTCCAAAAGTATGGAGGACTTAATTGAATTCATCAATACAAACAATTTAATGGATGTTAATCTCAAAAAGGCCAAATATACTTGGAGCAATAAAAGAGCTGGGGTTCATCACATCCAGGTCAAATTAGATAGAGTCTTCCTCTCCCAGGAAGCAATACAGGTTTTTGGCGATGCAACTCTTCATCCACTCCCTAAAGTGGGATCAGATCACAACCCCCTCATTTTGACCATTGATAGACCTAAACAATTCAAAAATCCCTTCAGATTTGAAAATATGTGGCTTCACCACCCAGACCTAAGGCAGTGAGTCTCACATGGTTGGAAACAAGTATTTCAAGGGTGCCCTTCCTACAGACTAGCTTAGAAGTTAAAAAATTATCAAAGAAGAAAGTATTTGGAACAAGGAGGTTTTTGAAAATATCTTTGCCAACAAGAAATATTTGAAGTAAATATTGGATCAAATTGAGACCAAAGTCCAAAATGGGGATCTATACGCCCAATACAAAATCGAAGAAAAGTAGGTCCTTGCAGAATACCACAATATGCCCGCCTATGAGAAAAAATTTTGGTAGTAAAAATTGAGAGCCCTTTGGCTCAAATAAGGGGATTCCAATACCAAATTATTTCACGTAGCTACCCTCCATAACAAAAGCAACAATAGAATCAAGGAATTAACCAAAGAAGATGGCAATATCACCACAGACATCAAGGAAATCAGGAATGTAGCCAGTTCTTACTTTTCTAATTTTCTAGAGGATGATAATTCCTACTCAGCCCTAGCCCAGGAGGCTTTACTTCATCATATTCCTCCTAACTCCATCTTTGACTCGACCAATTCATCCCTCATTGCCCCTTTTTAGGATGAAGAAATCAAATCCACCCTGTTCTCCATGAATCCTGACAAAGCTCCAGGACCTGATGGCTTCCCCCCATGCTTCTTCCAGACCTTCTAGGATATTTTTGGCCCTGATGTCTACTCCATAGTCAAATAATTCCAATCTACCAAAAGGATACCATGCGGGTTCAATTCCACATTTATAGCCCTCATTCCCAAAAATCCAGCGGCCAAGTCCTTAGCTGACTTTAGACCCATCAACCTCTGCAATGTTGTCTATAAAATTCTTACCAAAATCTTGGCTACCAGAATGAAAACCATTTTGCCATCCATAATTGACCCTTGTCAAGGAAGTTCCATCTAGGGTAGGTCTATACTCGATGGAGTCATATCCATGCATGAAGCCCTCCACTCAGCCTCTAAGACCAAAAATCCTACCTGTGTCCTCAAACTTGACATGAATAAACTATCCTTCACAAACTTAGCTATCCTCAAAATTGACATGAATAAAGCTTACGACAGAGTGAACTGGAATTTCCTCTTAGCTATCCTTCACAAATTTGGCTTCCATCCTCAATGGATTGATCTCATCCACAACTGTATATCCTCATCTTGGTTTTTTGTTCTCATAAATGGATCCACTGTAGGTTATTTCCAAAGTAGTAGAGGGCTTAGATAGGGAGACCCCATCTCTCCAATGCTCTTCATTATCCTTGCAGAAGCCTTAGGCAAAACCATCCAAGTTGCTTGCAGAAATGGCCTGTTGTCCAAAATAAAGGCTTCATCCCAAACTATTGCAGTCTCACATCATCAATTCATGGATGATAACATATTGTCCACAAAAATATTAGTTCTACAAGCAAAAGTCATCAAATACATCCACCAAGTCTATGAAGTAGCTGTTGGATAGAAAGTCAATTTAAATAAAAGCAAATTATATTTCCTAAACACTCCCATGCACAAACATAAAAATTTCAAGAATCCTAGAATGTGCCATAGCTGACCTTCCGGCCGCCTACCTTGGCCTTCCTCTATTCTATGGCCAACCTATAGCTTCAATGTGGCATAATGTTATTGAGCGTATCCAAAAAAGACTTACAGGGTGGAAAGGAAATCTCTTATCCCAGGCTGCCAAACACACCCTCACCATTGCTATCCTCCAAAGCATCCCTGTTTACTTCTTATCTATTTTTAGGGCCCCAGCCATGGTCTCCTCAAGAATAGAGTAAATTCAAAAAAACTTTCTATGGACCGGAGCTGAAAATAAACAAAGATTTCATCTTGTGGCCTGGGATAAAGTGTGCAGACCTAAAATCAAGGGAGGAATAGGCCTTAGAATAATTCATTCTCTCAAAACTGCTCTAATTGCCAAGCAAGCCTGGAGGCTGGCCTCCAGAGACAATGCTGCATGGATCTCAATTACCAAGAGGAAGTATCTTCAAAATGGTGATTTATTCAATGATGACATCCCCAACAGAGGATCAACATTTTGGAATTCTATAAAAATTACTAGGCCCCTAATCAAGAAAGGTCTGAGGTGGAAACTAGGAGATGGAGGAAGCATCAATTTCTAGAATGATAACTGGATAAGGCAAGAACCCCTCCTTAATGATCCTATTCTATCCAAACTTAAGCCTTTTATTGATTCAAGGATAGGACATAAGGTTTTTAATTTTATAACCCTAAGCATACTTCCTATTTGGACTCTGATTGTTTATCCTACCTTTCCTCTTGAGTCCAACCTACTAAACTCTCTCCTCTCGTCCACCATCATCCCCTCATCCAAGCCCTCTGATCAGCTCATCTGGGAGCACACCGAAAGTGGAGAATTTTTAGTCAAATCAGCCTACCTCCTCCTCCTTGATGATGAGGAAATTTTGTTACCTTTCAAGCATGTTTGGATCAAGCATCTCATCCCTAAGGTCTCCTTCTTCTCTTGGCTTGCCATCCAAGAGAAAATTCTTACTATTGATAATCTTATAAAAAAGGAATGCCCATCCCAAATAGATTCTACCTCTGCCAAAATGCCCTGGAATCCACCAACCACCTCTTTCTCCATTGTCCCTTCTCCTCTTCCATCCTTAATTCCATTTTCCACTCCTTCCACATTCAATGGGCTAAACCCTATTCCATAGGAGACCTCTTCAATCATTGGCCTGCCCCTTTCCATGATCCTCACCTCAAATTCTTCTAGAAAATATCCCTCCATAATTTCCTCTGGCAAGTCTGGCTTGAAAGAAATAACAGAGTTTTCTCCCTTAAGCCTAAGGCCCCTAAGCTTATATCTTCCAAAATCTTGGTCTTCGCCCTGGAAAATGCCTTCCTCATTAACCCCTCTTCCAAAACTACTTCCAAAGTTGAGTCTGATCTTGGCAAAGAACTAGGATTATCCTTAGAGGATGTCCATCCACCATATTCTATCCATTTGGAGTCATTCTGGACTCCTCCCCCTAAAGGATGGACCAAACTCAATTTTTATGGAGTTGCTAAAGGAAATCTAGGTAAGGTTGGAGCAGGAGGCATTCTGAGAAATCATCAAGGAAATCCTATCCTTACATTTGCTGAGGGACTAGGAGAGCAGACAAATCATGTCGTTGAAGCCAAAAGTATGTGGAGGGGATTACAATTGGTTAAAGACCTCACTACCAATTTGATAGTTGAAGGAGACTCTCTTAACATCATCAATTATCTCAAGAACACCAATTCCAACCCGTCTTGGAGAGTCAGGGACTATATTGAGGAAGCAAGGACCCTTGTCCTTAACATGCAGGAAGTCATTTTTTAGCACACCTTCAGGGAATCCAACAAGGTTACCGACAAGCTCGCTAATATAGGAGCCAACATGATTAATCTCCAAATCTGGCACAATGAAATACCTGAGGAAATTCAGACCATTTTCAACCAAGAAAATCATCAAAGAAACCTTCCCCACCAGGAAGGAAGGTCCTAAGCCACCCTTTTCCTCATGAGTAATGCAATCATTCACCCGTGTCGGCCTCACCCGATCCACGCCACCATTTCCAATTCTTATCTTAAAAAGGGAATATTTTCCAAGAATCGGGAACACCATACTCATGTATCCTCCCGATGCCCCCACCATCACTTCCAGCTTAGCCTCCACCTTCCATATTTCATCCATCGCATCAAAATCCATGTGTCTGCCCTCACCATCATCCACCACCCCTTATCCATCCATCAAATCCCTACCACCACTCACTGCCCATGCCCCTTTCATTGGGAAAATATTTTTGGCATGAATTCTAATTATTTTTCAATCATTGGTACTTTTTGTTTAACTTGTGTAGATTCTAGAAAGTGGCTCCCAATGCCAAAAATGTGATGCCTACTGATAATTTCACTTGTTGACAATGGATTTGAAGGAAGAATTCCTTGATTCATGGGTTGTATTCTTCCAACGCCCATACGAATCCTCATGTTCATGTTGAAACAACAATCCACGTCCCCAGGATTTGGACGTGGCATATCCAGGAGTAGGCCACATCACCAAACGATCTTGCTTAGGTGGAGTCTCATGTCTCGGGTTTCTTCGGCCCAAGAAAGCTGTGGTGCATGGTTTTTTCCTCCAGATCCATAGTGCAAGCCACCTCTTCAAATAACCTAGCACAAGTGGAGCATCCTAACTTGAGTTTCCTTGGCCCAAGATTGCAATGGTTCATGGTTTTTCTCTCAAAATATCTTAGTCGTCATCTAGCCACCTTCCTAGTCACTCGCTTGCTTCCAATGCCCATCCTCATTGATCATTTCATGTTGTTTGAGCTAGGCTCTCCCACGTGTATTCCACTCCACCTTGCTACCTGTCCTTTCCTCCCTCCTCAGTTCCAGATATTTCTCCCCATTACCTTTATAACCTTAAGCTTTTTCACCCTCACCATCCTTTTCTTACCTGCCCACCTCTGTCACTGTCTGCTTCCATACCACCATTATCTGTCTTCTACCAAGTCTCCTCTTTCCCCCACTATGTCGAGTGACTATATTGAACCGAGCATCTATGAGTGTGACATCATGACAGATAAAATCCTCCAAGACAGAAGCTTTTTTCCCTTCTCGCACATGTTCTCTAGGGATTACCTTAACATTACCATGGCTTTCCTTTAATACTAGGATAATGAGGCAGTCACTGTTCATGGGTGTAATTTTATGGTAGACATCCACCTGATTGCCTCCATTACCAGCCAAAACCCTGAGGGTCGATCTATCCATCGCCACAAGCATAATTGGGAGGTGGAATTGGAGCATTTCAAAGGCAACGAGAAAATCCTTAAAAAGGCCAAAAGCCCTGGCATTTTCAGAACCGACCTAACCATCCCTTGGAACGTTTTCATGAAGCCAATTATGGAGTTTATCTATGTGGATGACCCTGACAAATCTTTGAAAACCTATCATTTGGCATTTATCAATCACTTCCATGACATCAATCCTCTGAGTATTCTGCTTCTCTTCCTAAACTCCATGAACCACTCCATATCATATAATTCAAAAGAAATGAATGAAATTTTGAGAGGTTTGCATAAAATAGAGTTTACAAATGTTATGCATTGCAAATCAGCAAAGGAAATCTGGGATAAATTGCAAGGCATATATGAAGGAGATAAAAATATCAAAAAGGCAAAGTTATGAAATCTCAAGGGAATATTTGAAGAACTAAAAATGAAGGATGAGAAAAATATTAGTGCTTATATACTTTGTGTGGATGAGGTTTTTAACTCCATGCAAGGACTTGGACTTGAAGTTCAAGAATCTGATGTTTGTGATAAGATTTTAAGGTCATTTCCAATAAGGTTTAGTGAAAATATTTTTGAAGAACACAAGCTTATACTGAGAGGGGGGGTGAACAGTATAAGATCACTTTTTACCTTTTCTTTTCCAATCAATATTATTCAATGAATATGTAGCAATATCAATAGCAATAGTCAAATCAATGCACAAAACACCATACACAATAGAGACACCACAATTTACGTGGTTCACCCAATGTGGGCTACTCCACAGAGAAAATATTTCACTAAAATTTTCTCAATCAATCTCTTGGGAATCCTTCCCAATTACAATGTTTATGGACCTTTATCCAAAGGATATGTTGATCCCCTAAATCAATTTCATGGATCTCTATCCATAGGAGAACTCCTTCTCCTCTACTCTGGCTAGTGATCCTCTAGAAGACTATTGCCTCCACTGCACTGGCTTGTGGATATCTCTCCATTGAAGAATCTTATCCCAACTCAGAAGACCTATCTTCACTACCCTGGAAGATGGATCTCTATCCACTGGAAACCTCTGTCCTCTTTGCTTTGTCACCTCCAAAGATCTATCTAAAATTTACACTAAACACAGTCCTTCGATCTAGCACAAATCTGCTTAATATCTGTCTCTGGTCTGGCACAAACTTATCTCAATTTTACACCAAAATCTGATCCACAAGTCCACTCAAAACTTGCTCAATTCTACTCAAAAATTCCACTCAGAACTTGCTCAAATATGCTCAACAAGTCCACTCAAAACTTGCTCAATTCTGCTCAAAAAGCTCACTCAAAACTTGTTCAAATATGCTCAACAAGTCCACTCAGAACTTTCTCAAATATGCTCAACAAGCTCACTCAGAACTTGCTTAATATCTTCAACAAGCTCACTCAAAACTTGTCCAAATATGCTCAATAAGCTCACTAAGAAATTAACCAATCTCATAGAAACATAAAGAGAACTTTTAGAGACCCAATATGTTTCACCTCAATGCTCAAATACTTTCTCAACTCAAATTAGAATATAGGATAATTTGTTTTATGGAACTTGAACAATCACTTCACACATCCACTTGACTAGGCTCAACAAAATCTTCTCAACCAATCACTCAAGAAACAATCCATGCTCACAAACCCTAGTCCAAACTCACATAACAATGATACTCATGTTATTTTCAAACTCTAGTTCAAGTTCTTTGCACAACAACTCACTTCAACAAAAATGCTTATAAATCAATCTTCACATAACAATGATAGTCATTTTATTTTGCAAAACCCTAAGTCAAGTTCTTCACACAACCAATGGCTTCAACAACAATGCTTATAAAACAAGGTTTTAACAATAACTCTTTATTCCTAAAAACCTTGAAGCATTAACTCAAACACTCTCAAAAATGAAACCCTAATCAAATCCAATTCACTCCAAACTATATTTTCTAGAAATTAACCAATCAACTCAAGGAAGAATTTGCCCATACCTTTTGCTTGATAAGGAGTAGACCACACAAATCTGCCACACTCACAATCACTTCTTTGCCAATCTCAAGAAGGGTTAGAAGATAATAACTTTCTTAATGAATCACAATACAAAATGATATCAAACAAAATACACCTTATCACTCCAACTTTAAAATAATATCAAACACCTTCATAATAATCTCTTCGGAAAAAGTCCCTTTAAAAATAAAATCAAAACTCTTAAAGTATTACTCCTCTAATATGCAAATATAATAATTAAGACTTTATTTAAAAATAAAATCAAACTCCTTATAACTCCAAATTTTATTAAAAAATAATTTTCAATGAACACAAATTTTCAACTAGCAACCCTTGCAACTATTTCCAACTAGGAACCCCTTTTAACTCCCAAATTTATTAAAAATAAATTTCAAACTAAAATTCCCCTTAAGCAACCTTTTAAATCCAAACTTTATTAAAAAATAAATTTCAATTAACAATCCCTTTCAACAACCTTTTAGCTCCAAATCTTAGGCAATATCAAAAATTAATTATCAAAAATATTACCTTTCTTGGAAGGGATTCGAACTCCAAACACATCCCACGACCAACGCCTTAGCTATGGCTCCAACCACCACACGAACTAAGCGCTTACTTGGGGAGTGGAGAGCACGACATGCTATAAGAACCTCCCTTCTCTTCCAAGCAAAACATGCGTCATTCCCTTGACACTTTCAACACCAACGCAAACACTGCTATCGTGTTTCAAACGCAGGCCACTTGACACCTCAATGCTTTAGCCAATGCCTCCTCGCCATTGGCCACACTACCCAACTGGCTCTCAAACTTTTGGTGCTTTCAATTTGTTCTCAATTGCTATCACACAAAATTCGATTCTTTTCTCATGAGCTCAACTTAAATCAATTTGCATGCAATAATCGTTCGAGCAAGGATAATTTGAATACCTCGTAAGACATGGTATATATAGTGCTTTACTTCCTTTATTCAACCACGTCGGTGCTCCTCCAACCTTATTATACGTTGACGCTCAAATTGATTTATAAATTATTTAAATTCATTTGAATTTAAATGATATAAATTAATTTAATAAAACCTATTGGTTTTATAAATTAATTTAATAAAACCCTTTGGTTTTATTAAGACCTCTTATTGCACAACTTGGTAAAATTTAAATTCTTTTTGAATTTAAATTTTATAAAATAAATATTAGGCCTCCTATTAACTTTGCAATAAGCCTCCTTGGGTTTTTATGAAAAACCTTTTTTTTTTTAAGCGAAAAACCCCTTTTGGGGCTGCCTTGGTCTGAGAGACCATGAATAGGGGGTTCTACATCGTCAAAGTCACCTGAGGGTTGCACTCGGCCTTGCTCGCACCAACATTATCAATTGGATTTTAGTTACCCAATTCAACTTTTTGGTAGGGTGGAGATTCGAACCTGGGACCTCCCTTGGAGGATTGCCCTCTCCTCTCCAATTCACTTACAACTCCTAGGTTATGAAAAACCTTTTAACTTATGCTTCCATATAATATTTAAAATCTTATGAAGCCCTTTTTTCTTTAACCTCTGCACTGAATCTCTTGACCTTTGGCATTGTTTGAATCTTCTTCCTGGATATCAATGACAACCTCGACAACTTTATCTCTTGATGAAGTCCTTGACATTAATGATGACTTCATCTGGTGACATCAATGACAACTTTGACTTAGGGACTCAAAATGGCCAACAATTTCAGCTATAGAGGAATCAAAAGATAGTGATATTTTGACAAGGGATGAATTACATGGCATTCTTATAGCTTTTGAGATGAGAACAAAAGAGGAACCTATTCCCTAGAAAGAAGTAGTATTTAAATCCACTAAGAAGACTAAGGGTAAGAAGTCAGATTAAAGCAATGAGTCATCCAGTGATGAAGAAGTAAATTATGGTAGAAGGAACAAGGATCCAATAAAGTTTAAAGGTATGAAATCTATTATATGCTTGTATTGTGGAAAGTATGGTCACTATGCATCTGATTGTCAAGAAGCTAGAAATAGCAATGATGAAGAAAAACAAGATTATAAGAACAGGGAAATAGAAAAATATAGGTACCAAAAGAAAAGCAAGGATGGACAAGGCAAGTAAGGAAATAAGTTATTCCAAAGATAGAAGAAGAATTTCTATACAGATAAAGTAAGTAAGTATTCAAGTAATAGTGATGAAAGTTCCTCAGATAATGATAAAGATGAAGTTCTATTTTTGGCAAAAGAAAAGGAAGCGGTTAAGAAAAGGTCACCAATAATTCTAAAGTGTTTTAGATGTGGAAATTTTGGTCATATTGAAGATAGTTGTACAAAGAGTAATTTCAGTTTCAGTAATGATGAATATGAATATACACTTGAAGGACCGGAAGAGAATATACTTATGAAAATATAGGAAGAAGTAGGTGATCCTATAGAAGACAAATCAGAAGGAAATGAAGATGATTCCAAAGGTAAAGAAATAGAGGAAGAATCAGAAATAGGAGAAGTTGATCTTGAAGGTGAACTTAATTCTGCCTTTAATGCATTAAAGGAGGTAAGAAATCAAAACTCCAAACTTAAGCTTCGATTTCAAGAATGTGATGAAGATAAAGGAAATTTTATAAAAGATCTAAATAAGTCAATGGCTAAGACAAGGAGATTCAAAGAGAAGTTAGAAGTAAATGTTTTAGAATGTAAAATTTTAGAGCATGAGGTGGATCTACTAAGAAAAGAAGTAAAAAATTCTAATAATAGGTTACACAAGTTTGGGAAAAGCTCAAAAACCATAGATAATATTATCAAGGTACACAGATGATCTACAAACAAGACATGCCTTGGTTTTGAACAGGTACAAAAGAAACAAGGAGAGGAGTCAACCTCAAGTTATGAAGAAGAAGAAACTTCAGAAAAAGAGTATAAGAGAGAGTGAGACTTTTGAGGATGATTTGGACAACAGAGAGTTCAACAAGGGAAGGAACAATGCACAAAAGAGGAATAGATGGAATAAGAACCAGCATAGGGTAAAAGAGACTAAAAGACCAATGAAATAAAGGCAAGGTAGTTTCAATGGATGATGCTTCTCATGTCATAGGTTTGGGCATAAAGATTATCAGTGTAGGACACATGAAATATAGGAATATGGGAAGTTCAGAAACAAGCAACTTTTTCAAGGGTATTGCTAATCTTGTAATCAGTTTGGTCACAAGGTAATGAATTGCAGGATTCATGACAGGAATAGATATGGCTTCACTAGGAGAAATCCCAAAATATTTTCACCTCCAAGAAATAATAATATTAAGTGTTATCATTGCAATAATGATGGACATATAGCAAAGTGGTGTAGAGCAAAAATTCTAGAGACAAGAAGGAACATGAATAGTAAGAGAAATTAGAAGGATCAGATGAAAAGAAAAGTGGACAAAGGTAAAGATCAGTCCATGTTGGGAGTAGAAATACACCCATCCCAAAATTAACCACCTCAATAGGAGTTGGGGGAGGGTTTAAGCTAAGATTTCCATTATTAGTCTCAAGCCCCAAAGGTGACCCTTTGCCATTGATGACAAAGAGAGAGAGAGATTTGAGTAAGGGAGGAGATTTGAGTTAGGAGAAAAGCTTTCAGTCAGGGGGAGCAGTTTCTCAGGGGGAGCAAAATAGAAAGAGGTAAAGGAAATGATAAAAGGAAAATGTGTTGCCATTAATGACAAAGGGGGAGATTGTTATAAATATGAGTAAGTTTGTTGTCATTGATGTCAAGAGTAAATACAAGGTAAGGTTCTTTCCAAAGTAATTAGAACCATGAGTTCGAAGTAATACATTTTTTTGAAGGAAGATCTCAGCAAAGGAGGCCATGGATCAAAAAGATAAGCATTTTTTAATATTATATTAACTAGGCATATGAGAAAAATAAGGTTTTATGTTTGCAAAATATTCTTCTTGAAAAGAGCAAGTGAGAAAGTTTTAAAAATATTAAAGGAGGTAAAGGTTAAATAATTTAAATTAAAATATTTTAAAATTTTGGTTAAAATTTTAATTTAAACTATTCTTGGTGTAAAAGTTTTTTTGAAAAATGGTGGCAAAATCGAAATGAGGGTCGACGCCTTCGTATTCATCACATTGCATATAAAGAGGGGGTAAATATATTTCCCCAAAGTCGATCATGCATTCAAAGCCTAAGTGGAGAAAAATAATATTTCGTGTGCTTTGAGGGAAGAGTTTTTGTGCAATTCAGATAGGACAAAGAAGTGGACGTTGATGTAAGAGAGGGCATGAAAATCCTACATGACACACTGGGTAGCATAGATGGCAGGCAACGTAGTGATAAGACTTTCATGGAGGCTAGGTCGTGGGTTCAAGTTGCATGATTACATTTTACAAGGAAGAAAGGAAAGGTTTTTCATTCAACATATTTTACGTGAAAGACAAGGACAAAAGGGACATTGTGAGGCCTTTGTTTCAACTGGGTGTATAGCCCAGGCGACAAGCCTAGCTTTCACTAGTGTGTAGCACTGGCAATGAGGTTTCGGGTTCGAGTTTGGACAAAGGCAGTTGTGTGGTAGGCAAACATTTTTATGGCAAACCTAAGGTATGAAAAATTGATTTAATTTTTGCAAGGTCTATGATATAAAAAGGGTGTTTTAAGGCATACGTATTATTAAGAGGATAATTTCAATAGTGGTTTGAAGTAGGGAGATATAAGGATTAAAATATTTTATTTTAATTCTTTGATGCCTAGAAAATAAATTAGAGAGTGGAGTTAAAAGGTGAAAAAAGAAATTTTATTTTTATTATAAAAAGAGGATAGAATAATTTAAATAAAAATCTAATGAAGCCTTGTCAATGCCTTGGGATATTTTGAAGTGATTATTTTTTTCTCTTAGAAATGCATTAAGATCTAGAGGAAGTGATAAGGTGTATTTGTGACATCTAAATCTTGTGATTGGCAAAGAGAATGGTTATGATTAAAATAGGTGTTTAAGGACAATTATTCATCAAACAAAAGGTATAGACACATCTTCCTTGTGAGTGATTGTTGGATGTTGTGAATGCTAATTTGGAGAGAAAAGGGTTGTTTGATAAGCATTGTTGAGTTTGATTGTTAAAGGTTTTTGTAAGTGAAAGTTGATGATAGAAACCTTATCTGATAAGCATTGTTGAAAACACTGAATGAACCTTCATATGCATGATTAGGGTTTGTGCAAGATCATGAGTATCATTATAATGTGAAGTTGAGAACAATCTTGAAACTAGGGTTTGTGCAAGAATATGAGTATCATTGTTATGTGAGATTGTTTGGTAAGCTTTTTTGGAAATAATTGAGTGAGTGTTCAAATGCTTGGACTACGGTTTGTAAGCAAGGAGTGTTTCATTGAGTGATTGATTGAGTGGAGTTGATTGAGCCTAGTCAAGTGGAAGTGTTGAAGTGATAGTTTAAGTTCTATGAAACAAATTGTTCTATATTCTAATTTGATTTGAGAAATAGATTGAAAGTGATTGAGCATTGTTGTGAGTGTGAAGTATATTGAGTCTCTAACAATTCTCTATATTTTTATGTGAGATTAAAAAATATTCTGTGTGAAGCTTGTCTAAGTTATTGAAGAGGATTTTGTGTTAAGTTGATTTGAGTTGAGTAAGGTTTTGTGGAAGCTTACAATACAAATTTAAGATAAGTCTTGGTGAAGACTTGTTGAGTATATTGGACAAGTTCTAGTGAGGACTTATTGAGGAGATATGAGGTAAGTCTTGGTGAAGTTTTGTTGAGCAGAGTGGACAAGTTCTAGTAAAGGAATTGTTGAGTAGGTTTGAGGTAAGTCTTGGTGAAGACTTGTTGAGCAGATTGGATAAGTTCTAGAGATGACTTGTGGATAGATAAGTGTGAGCTTTTGTGAAAGCTTACAATGTATATTTGAGATAAGTCTTTGATAATACTTGAGAGCAGATTTGATTGATTGATTTGTTCAAACCTTGGGTTAAGGTTTGGGGCAGATCTAGCAGGGTTGATTTGTGAGTGAGTCAAGCTTTGTTTTAAGACTTAAGGACAAATTTATGCTAGACCAAAGGACTATGTTTAGTGAATATTTTAGGACATAGATTGAGCAGATTTGTGCTAGATCGAAGGATTTTATTTAGTGTAGATTTGAGAACAAATATTGAGAAATATTTATGCTAGACTGAAGGACTCTATTTAGTGCATATTTGAGTATAGAGATTGAGTAGATTTGTGCTATATCGAAGGACTATTTTTATTATAGATTTGAGTATAGAGATTGAGCATATTTGTGATAGATTGAAGGATTGTGTTTAGTTTAGATTTGAGATAGATCTAAGAGTAAGCTTTTGAGGTGATAGAGTATAGAGGATGACAATCTCTAGTGGATAGAGGTCCATTAGCTAGGGTAATGAGAACAAGTCTTCTGAGTGAGGACAAGAGTATTCAGTGGATAGAGATCCATAATCCAATGTAATGGAGGCAACAGTTCTTCTATAAGATCACAAACTAGAGTAGAGGATAAGGAGTTCTCTTGTGGATAAAGATACACGAACTTGATTAGGGTATTGGTGTCTCCTTTGGACAGAGGTCCATAAATATTGTAATAGGGAAAGGATTCCCAAGATATTTGTTGAGAAAATTTTAGTGAAATATTTTCTTCGTGGAGTAGCCCACATTGGATGAACCACGTTAAATTGGTATCTCTATTGTGTGTGGTGATTTGTGCATTACTTTTATTACTAATATGGATATTTCCATTAGTATATTGCATAAAATTGATTGGGAAAGAAAAGTAAAAAGTGGTCTTATATTGTTCACCCCTCCTCTTAGTATAAGCTTGTGTTCTTCAAGCACAAGTTCCTTTTTCTAGCCAATGATAAGAGAGAATACATTTGTCTAATTTTTTTTCTATAAGGTTTAGGTCTCTCATGTTGTTGGTCCTAGTATAGTTATATTCTTCAAGATCAACCTACCATAGATTATTATTTTGAATAAAAGTTGAGAAATATTTCATGCTCTCGGTCAATTTCTTAATCCCCCTAAATTTTTCATCCAGATTGGTTATGAAACTAAATTTTTTAATGATCATGAATCGGGTTTCTTGGTCTTTAATCCTCATAAAGGTTTCAATACCACTCCAAACTTCTAATCTACTTGACTGAGTTGTAGATCCATAGACATTGATAAGGATGAAACAAATATCTATAAAGTAGCAAGTGACTAAAGAGGCTATCCAATGCCTAGTTTTATGAATGGTTACACAAGAGGTTCTAGAAGGATTCCAACAAGTTAGAATTTCCCTGCCACTCCTTCCAAATCCATAGCATCCCATTCACATATTTCCCATACTATTTTCAAAGTTTTTGAGAATTCTTATTTTGTCACTTTAGTTTCTTGGATACAAAGAATATCAAGCTTATTACTTAAACATAGGTCCCTAATACACCTCTATTTTGAGGGGGTATTAACACCCTTTATATTCCATGAGATGATAATCATATCTCATTATGAGCTTTTGGACCTACCTGTGTATTACCAATATCATTTTGTTTTTTGGTAAAGAGAAGTTCAACCAACTTAGTTTGTATTCCTTTCTCTATGTTTTCTCTTTCTTCCCTAGATCTTGCTTGATAATTTGAGGGTTTTCCTCTTTTTTCCTTGCCTATATCAAGAGTAGGTCTTATTATTCTATTCCTCAATATTCTTTTATAATTTTATTTTTCATCATATTTACCCTCTTTTGGCTCTATTATAGAAGCTTTTGACCTATCCTACTCATTTTTCGATATTTCCTTATTAATGGCAGAGGTATTAACTTCTAAAACTACATTTTTTACTAATTTTTTTCTCCATAATGGTGCATGGTACTTCAAAAGAGTCTTCAAAATCTAATAAGACACATTATTTAGGTTCATTGAGAATGTTCTTCCTTAAATCAGGATCATACTAAATAGATGGTTCCATGTTAATATGTTGAAACAGTTGTACTATGTCCTCTAAGTTTTGATCTACTTTTTCTTCATAGGCCAAAGCCTTAAAACAATTGGTATTTCTTCCAATATCCTTCCTTATTGATCTTCATTTTTTATTTCCTTTTATTTTTTTATATCCATTTTTTGGAAGGTAAAAACCATCTTCATTTGTAACCATTTGTAAGTTTCTCTTACGATTTTCTACATATGATTCTGCTAAGCTCTTCATAGGGCATGATCTCTCAATATGCCCCACCTCATGACATCTTCTACATCTAAAATATATGTTTTCATAATCTATATTTTGGAGTCACATATTATCCTCATACTTAAGAATGATTGATTCTGGTAAAGCTTTACATATATCAATCATGACCAATATTCGAGCATAAATAGCCAAGAATCTATCTTTCGTCATATCTAAAATTTCAAGGAATTCTCCTAGAGTGTTGCCTATTGCCTTGAAGGTATCTATTTCCTAAAATTCAATGGGTAACCCAAAAATCCTAACCTAGACTGGTACTAGGGATAGATTTACATTTTTAGTTGAAAATCCTTCATACCAGTGGGTAAGGAAGAGTCCTGCTCTTCCCATAAACCAAGGATCCCCTTTTAGGATATTTTCTCTTTCTTCCCTAGAATAAGAAATGGTTAGGAAGAAACCTTTCGGAATAAATTTTAGAATCAATCCTATAGATTTCCAACTCCTATCAATCCATTTTATCAAGGTTGAAGCCCCTCACCAATACCCATTAAATTTACCAAAAATTACCCTATCTTGGAGCAACGAGGATCTCTCTGAGGTGTTCTCACTAACCTCTACCACTAGATATGATTCTAAGAATTTAACTATAAATCGATCCATAAAAACAAAACTTAATCTATTGAAATTTATCTAAATGTCCTATAGCAAATGTAATATTTGATAAAAACTTTATAAAATACTCATGCACAATTTTCTAAGACAAAGAAAAGGAAAAAAACCTATCTAAAAAATTCTTTGTCCAGATAGAATGTCTTGCCTCACTGAAGTCCTAGCCCTTCATTACTCGTCCCATCATTCGAACCCTAGCCGAAAAATATTTACAATTTTATTTTTTTGTGACTTGAAAAATCGCCATTGCCCTTGTTCCAAATGGTTGACTTCATAGGACCGAATCTCCCTCAATATTGCTTGGATTTTTTCATATGACCACTCATTTTAAATCTATTCAAATACCGCACAAGTTGGTCCAAGGATAACTGATGCAGGAGCATCGGGTGAGGGAAAAGCAATCTTGCATCTTCCAAATATTTTTAGTTTCCTTTCTAAGATCTTTGCACTTAGATCTATTATTTTCAAGTACTGTGAAAGGTTTGTGAAGCAAGTTTTGGTTTGGAAGGTTTTGAGAGGCAAGGAAGGGAGGGGTCGTGAAATCGTGACCCCAATGCAGCGTTGCAACTTTGGTGAAGTTTTGTCGCGATATCGCGACATCGCGATATCACGACAGTAATGAAAGGAGGAGGCGAGAAGTCTTCAAACGTCGCGATATCGCGACGTCGCGATATCGCGACGGTTTTGAAAAGAAAGAGCGAGGGTCTTCAAACGTCGCGATATCGCGACGGTAATACAAAGAAGCGGAGGAAGGATTCCTGTCGCGATATCGCGACAGGTCGCGATATCGTGACCAGTGTGAGGCCGACACGCGGCCAGTAAAGGGGCGACATGTGGCTAAGGGACCGCAAGACTTAAGGAAAATAGAAGGCAAACAAGACCAAGGGTAAATGACGAACGATCGGGCAAAGCCAAGCTGGACACATGGCGGTCGTGAAGGGCACGTGGATCAAATTTATGGCAACAGGGGGAGAAGCTTGGATGGATGAACACGCAGTCGGCCACGTGTGTACAAGCTAATTTATGGGTCACTTTAACTGTTAAGGGAGGAGTCGACCGCGCTTTTCTTCTCGAAATTTTTGGCTTTGTAACATTTTACAGTTGGTAGTTTAATGGAGGAGCCGACAGTGCAAGGACGGTCAGAACGACGCGGCCAGTGCAGGAAGACCATTAATGTCGGTACCTTGGTAGATCGGGCAGATGGCCGTTTAAGACTGATATTTCAAAAATCTCGAAGGAGGGAAATTTGAATTTGAAATTATATTTGGTGGAGGCATTGATTGCCTGGAGGAGGAGGCCTCGTTAAAAACTGGGAAATTTCTTGTAAAAAAAAAAAAAAGGAAAGAGAGGGAAAGAAGTTCGGGATTGGAGAACAGAGGAGGACAGGGGAGAACAGAGCCGAAGCCGAGACCGGCCATTGTAAGCCTGCGGGCTATTTTTATTTTAAATGCATGTAAATATCTAAAATTTGAATGAGAATGCAGAGTTCGTAAGGTCCCTGTTTTCCCGTCCCCGTCAGTGGTATCAGAGCCCGTAGCTCCTGAGCGTACAACAGATCGTCGAAAGAGAGAGGCAGTTGTACCAGGACGTGTGGGAGGGCTTGAGTTCAGGTGAAGATGCCTCCGAGAAGAAACTCGATGGGTGGAAGAGGCATGGCAGCAGAAGATTTATGGGCATTGCAGTAGCAATTCCAGGCCCTGCAAGAAGAGCTACGCAGAGGACGTGAGCCGAGAAGGGATGCAGACAGTGAGGATGAAGTGGAAGAGGAGAATGAGTTTGAAGAAGAGGAGGAAGATGTAGACCCGGCACAGGCCCGGCTATACAAGGCCATATCCCAGATCGGGAAGAGGCCGAAGTTAGAGGTTCCCACGTATTTTGGGAACTTGAACCCAGAGGAATTGATAGACTGGGTGAATGAATTAGAAGAATACTTCGAATACGAAGAAGTTGAAGACCCTAACCGGGTCAGATTTGCTAAGACCCGACTGAAGGGTCATGCTAGCATTTGGTGGAAGGGGGTACAACTGGAGAGAAATCGAAGAGGAAAATAACGGATTACCAGGTGGGACAGAATGGTGGAGAAATTAAAAAGACAGTTTATCCCCGTTGACTATGAGCTGGATCTGTTACGTAAAATGCAAAGCTTGAGGCAGATGAACAGAACCATTCAAGAATACACGGAGGAATTCTATAAAATCTCCATCAGGACCGGGCATTTGGAGGCAAGCAAAGAAAAAGTGGCCCGTTTCATTAATGGGTTGAGGCCCAGTGTTCAGGAGGAGTTGAGTTTGGTTCGGGTAAGCACCATTGAAGATGCTTACCAGTTTGCTTTAAAGGTTGAAGAAAAGCTGAACTGGAGGTTTGACAACAAGCAAAAAGTGAAAGAACCGGGAGGAAAGAACGATGGAAAGAAAGAAGGAAAGGAAGAGAAGAAGGAAGAAGAGAGCAGCAGCCGAGGTCAGAAAGAAGAAGATGAAGACCCAAAACCGCAAGTTCAGAATAATAACTACCCGAGAGGAAGAGGTAGATCTGGACGCGGGTATGGAAGAGAAATATTTTGTGGAACATGTTTCCATTATGGAGAAGGACACCAGGCATTTGAGTGCCCACAACACAGAGAAAATACAAACAAGAGGCCAGTGGGTCCTGCCAGAGCAGTTGTAGCAGTTGAGGATGCTGACTCAGAACATTCTGAAGAAGCTAAAAAAGGGGAAGCCATGATTGTGAGAAGGACCATGCTGGTGGATGAAGACAAGTCAGAGCAAAGAAGAAGCCTGTTCCGCACCCGGTGCAAGAGTGCGGGCAAAGTTTGTAATGTCATTATTGACAATGGAAGTACAGACAACTTAGTTTCTGAGGAAATGGTTTCTAAGTTGCAGCTGGAGAGAAGGAGACACCCGCACCCGTATCGGATTGCGTGGTTGTGGAAGGACCACCGAGCTTGGGTCCGAGAACAGTGTTTAGTCACGTTCCAGATCGGGAGATACCGGGATGAAGTCCTATGTGATGTATTCCCTATGGATGCATGCCATTTGCTGTTGGGCAGGCCATGGCAGTTTGATCGGAGTGCAGTGCATGATGGTCGTGCAAATACTTATTCCTTGGAGAAAGATGGAATGCGGCACAAGCTGAAGCCATTGCAGATCGAAGATGAGAAGGTGTGCAGTAATGCCAGAATTTTCCTGCTAGAGGGCAGAAAACTTTGCCAAGAAGCAGGATTTGAGCCGGATATAAAGGTTGATGAATGTTCGAAGATATTGCAAGGGACGCAGCCCGAACAACGATAGAAGTGAAGGTCACTTCTCCTTCTTACCCGGGGTGTCTGATGCAGGAGCATCCGGTGAGGGAAAAGCAATCTTGCATCTTCCAAATATTTTTAGTTTCCTTTCTAAGATCTTTGCACTTAGATCTATTATTTTCAAGTACTGTGAAAGGTTTGTGAAGCAAGTTTTGGTTTGGAAGGTTTTGAGAGGCAAGGAAGGGAGGGGTCACGAAATCGCGACATGTCACGATTTCGTGACATGTCGCGAAATCGCGACCCCAACGCAGCGTTGCAACTTTGGTGAAGTTTTGTCACGATATCGCGACGTCGCGATATCGCGATATCGCGACAGTAATGAAAGGAGGAGGCGAGAAGTCTTCAAACGTCGCGATATCGTGACGTCACGATATCACGACGGTAATGAAAAGAAAGAGCGAGGGTCTTCAAACGTCGCGATATCGCGACGTCGCGATATCGCGACGGTAATACAAAGAAGCGAAGGAAGGAGTCCTGTCGTGATATCGCGGCCAGTGTGAGGCCGACACGCGACCAGTAAAGGGGTGACACGTGGCTAAGGGACCGCAAGACTTAAGGAAAATAGAGGGCAAACAATACCAAGGGTAAATGACGAACGACCGGGCAAAGCCAAACTGGACACGTGGCGGTCGTGAAGGGCACGTGGATCAAATTTATGGCAACAGGGGGAGAATCTTGGATGGATGAACACGCAGTCGGCCACGTGTGTACAAGCTAATTTATGGGTCACTTTAACTGTTAAGGGAGGAGTCGACCGCGCTTTTCTTCTCGACATTTCTGGCTTTGTAACATTTTACAGTTGGTAGTTTAATGGAGGAGCCGACAGTGCAAGGACGGTCAGAATGATGCGGCCAGTGCAGGAAGACCATTAATGCCGATACCTTGGTAGATCGGGCAGATGGCCGTTTAAGACTGATATTTCAAAAATCCCGGAGGAGGGAAATTTGAATTTGAAATTATATTTGGTGGAGGCATTGATTGCCTGGAGGAGGAGGCCTCGTTAAAAACTAGAAAATTTCTTGTAAAAAAAAAAAAAAGGAAGAAGAGAGGGAAAGGAGTTCGGGATTGGAGAACAGAGGAGGACAGGGGAGAACAGAGCCGAAGCCGAGACCGGCCATTGTAAGCCTGCGGGCTATTTTTATTTTAAATGCATGTAAATATCTAAAATTTGAATGAGAATTCAGAGTTCGTAAGGTCCCTATTTTCCCGTCCCCGTCAATAACTCTTCGTGAAGATATGACTCCTAAAAGATGAGATGTTTTTCAAGAAAAATTACCCTAATCCTTCGCACTATCTCATAAAAAAATTATTTTTAAAAATAAAAAACGGTATTACATGTAAGTCAAAACTTAGGTTTAAAAACATATCATAACTAAATAATTTACAATTTTACAATAACAAATTAAATTATATTATACATAATAATATTAATGTAAGTATCTCATTTAATAGTATCAATAACATATAATGCACATCAAAATTTTAAATTTTGAAACATTTTTCATAACTATATAATTTGTTTTTTGAAATGACAAATTGAATTGTAGTGAACATAATACACAGTAACATTGATATAAGTATCTCATTCAATAGCATATATAACATATAAGACACACATAATATATTTAAATTATAATACCATTTTTTGGTTCATTGCCCTTTCACAAGAGAAATGTAGAATTCAATCTGTTATGACTCAAGGGAGAGGATAGTGGCCTGCTAGGAATCTTTAGGATAACATGCAAGTAGAATTCAATTCTATCTTTTACTTAAGGGAAAGGACAATGACCTGCTAGGAATCTTTCAAATAGCATACAATAGCATGCAACAATGATTCAAAGAAAGAGGATTAGAGTATATATGTGTGCCTTTGGTAGTGGTATTGGGTTTATGGTTGGTTAAAAATACCAAGTTCTTTGAAGGTAATGAAATTCTAGTTATTTAGGTATAAATGCAGATTAAATCCTTTTATGAAAGTCTATAACTCTTCCCAAAACTAAAACCGAGCATGCATAAAGGAACACTAAAAGTGGATCCTATGAAGCCATAAAACTTCTTTGATGGAGCTTGGCTTGGTAGCCCAAGTAGGTGTGGGGTAGGGGGAGTACTTTAATTATATAAAAATATAAGATCACTTTCAAGGCAGATTTAGGGGAAGGAATAAATAATATGACAGAATAGAAAGCATTGATCCTCTTGATAAAAATGTATGAAGATTCAAAAGCGATATGTTGGGTTGCAGATAATGTGAAGATGAAAAACTTACTCCTCAGTCCTTTCTATGAGCAAGTGAAATTAAAGGGAAGAAATGGTTAGAGGACTTGAGGTTTCCTAATAGTATTCCTCTTATTAAGGAAAATATTAGAGATCTATTAATAACAAAAGAAAAAGGGTTTTGAAAAGGACCCTTACCTTTATTTTATAGAAATACATGCTTCTAATAGTGTTTGTCTCCAGAATTGAAACCCGAGTCTTTAGTTATTTAGTTAGATAAGAGTCATTCAAGATTTGTAATTGATAAGAAAGTTATTCTTGCTTTCCACCTGTCAATCGTGTTATTAGAATTTCATTTATGGATGATAAGATGTTTGTAACATATTATAGTAGTGAGACAAATACTCCTCTCAATTTAGTTTAGATATACTCCTAGATATGATGTAACTAAAATTCTTGAGGGCACTTCATACATGTAGTCTTGCAATGTTGTTCAAACTCAAAAATAAAAATTATAGATTTTTTTAAGGGAAAAAATAAAGTAAATATTAATTAAAATTACAAAAGTGGTTTTCAATGTATAATTTTATTTGTTTTTCAACTAAAATATTATAATTTTTAAATAGATGAAATCAATATTTAAAATAATAATAATAAAAATAACAAATGTAGCCCCAAGGGCTAGGTGGATTGGTAATTGTCTGTCTTACCAGGTACTTACCCAGAAGAGACCTAGGTTTAAACATTGGGGGTATACCTATTGCAAAGGTAACAGTCTGATTTAAATCCTTTGAGTGTGCACTAAACCAACGACAATGATACAAAATCTAAGCATCTAATGGTTCCCTCACATCGAGTCATCAACAACAAGGTGGTATAGACTTGTTGGGAGCAGCCCTTGTGGTTTGAACCTTGCACTTGGTAGTTACTAAAAATAGTGTGGATGTAACCAACTCTCCTATGTATAAAAAAAATGTAAAATAAAATGATATTAGCTCAACTAATTAATAAATCCTATGAAAGGAGGGGTCATGTTGGGGAGAGCCCTATGCGTTGGTCATAGGGGTTTCTCACACTAACAAAATAAAAAAACAAATCTTGCATTGGTCATAGGGGTTTCTCACACTAACAAAATAAAAAAACAAATCTTGTAAAAGGATAGTTCAATTGTTGTAATACAATTATTTGGTTATAATGTAACCAAGTTGGTGTAATACAATTACATGGTCATAATGTAAACAAATTGTTGTGATACCTTTATATGGTCATAATGTAACCAAATTTTTGTGATACCTTTATATGGTCGTAATGTAATATAGTTGGAGGCCATTACAACTCATACAAACATTTAAAAAATAAAATAAAAAATAACAAAAGTGTAAAATAAAATTATTTAAATGTAAGTTGAAAATTATCTTTTAGAACCATATTATAAAATAATTACCAAATTCAGGGTTGATTATTATTTTATGAAAAGGCACCATATACTTACATACCATCTTTAAAAAAAGGTTTAAATATTATCTTAAATATAATTTTTTTGTATTTCATACGAAGAGTCTATCTTTCATTTCATTAGGCGACTTAAAAAATTTATTTAAATATATTATACCATCCAACTTGAGACATATTAAAGATACTTTATAGAAATTCAATCCAATTTATAAAACACATATTGTGATGTTAACATAGGTAATTGTCCTAAGTTTTCCAAATTAAAGTACTAAAACTCTAAAAAAATGTTTCAAAATGCAATGTGGTGGATATAAATTTTATAACATTTAATAATATAATAACATGAACCCAAATATATTATTGTAAAAGTGAAATAGCATATTATTAAAAATAATATAATATTATAATATATATATATAATTAATATTTAATATCATTTATTTAATATTTGATATATAAAATATAATTTAAAATATTTACCTATGATAAGGAGAGACTTAAATTTAAATATGCTTACTTTAATCCTAATTAGAACTAAAATATCAAAGAGTTTATACATGAATCATATTAAATAAGTAAATCAACTACTTAAATTAGTAAATTTCTTATCATTAATGTAAAAACACTAAAAATTTAAAAGCGACACATTTGGCTACAGTCTTCACAAAAATGAAAGGGATGTAAACCTTAGATGTAGTCAAACATTGAAGGAAGAGGGTTGTTTGTACACTGTCCATTGTACTTAGGAGGATATTAGTCACTCTTCAAGTAGTGAGAAAGATTTTTCAATCAGAAGAAATATCTCCCAAGGATCTTTGGGTTCACGGGTGGAGCTTCCTAATGAAACTTTACCCTCTATCAAGATTTCAAAGGATGAATTTGGGTTGGATCTAATTAATCATGAAGCTCGAACAATTATATGTAAAATCAAGGGCAAAATACCAAGCCTGATGGAACTAAAAGGATACATTAAATATTGGTGGACCAGTACATAATTCCAAGTAACTTTGCTACCCAAAATTTTATTGTATGTTTTTTTTTATTATTTAGCGGATAGAGATAGGGTAATGGATTATAGATATAATAATTTTTTCGAACAAAGGAGTGTCTATATAAGATCTTGGACTCCTAGTTTCAACCCCTCTATAGAATAAGCTAATGGCTTCCCAATCTAGGTGAGCCCTATGGAGTTTTTGGGAGAGAGGATATTCACCAAAATCAATAATAAATCCATTGGTGCATTCAATTATATGGACAGAGAAAAATTTTCCCAGTAAAATTAATGAGTAAAGCAAGATTGGTTGTTTGGATAGATGTTTTAGTTCCTAGGCCTCAATCCATTACTATCTCTTCAAGCAAAGGGGAATGAATCCAAAATATTGATTATGAAAAATTCTCCTTGAGATGTTATGGTTGTCAACAATATGGCTACCTTAAGAAGAGATGTTTGATCATTCGATCATGCTATAATTCCTCTTGGTGGAGGAGAAGGCCTTGCACAAGAATGATTTTAAACCTTCAAACATCCCAGTTCAAAAGAAAGAACCTCATCCTCTAGATGCACCATTTATCTAGCACAAATCATGAGAACAATAGAAGACTCAACCCCAAAAGGAGAATTTGAGTCAAATAATTGATAAAAGTCAAACGGTTGCTAAAGACCATCTAGATGGTTCTATGGAAAATATTAACACCTCAGATGGTTTTTTTAATCTAATTATAAAATAATCAATGATAGTTTATTGAAAATAAAGATCCCACAAAATGTGTTACAACTAGATATTACCTAATGTCTCTTGCAGACGGATGGGTCAGAATAATCGGGTGCAGAGGGCTGGCAAATGGAATCTGCCTCCTCCGGGAGTGCTGAAAATTAATACGGATGGATCCTCCCGGGTAATCCGGGTAATGTTGGTATTGGTGGTGTGGGGCGGGATAGTAGTGGTACTATCCAATTTTTTTTCTCTTGCTTTAAGGGACATCATTCTAATAACTTCATGGAAGCACTCGCAATTTTATATGCTTTGGAGCAAGGGTATGCTTTGGGTTGGCGTCGGATTGTTTGTGAATCTGATTCTCAGATTGTTATAAATTTGTTAAATTCTGGAGATAGTCTTCATGGTTGTTGGCGGTTGAGTTGGGTTGCTCGGAAAATTCTTAATATCTCTGCTCACTTGGAATTCATTTCTTTTGTGCATATTCCTCGGGAGTGGAATAGGGTAGCGGATTTGTTAGCTAAATGGGCTTCTAAGTTTCAATATGGTTGGGATGTTCAAAATTGGTCTCAACTTTCTTCTGATTGCTCTCAATCTCTCTCTTCTTTATTGAGAGCTGATATGTCTGAATAGCTTCTGCTTTTTCTTTGTATCATGAATGTTTTGCTGAGTTAATAAATTTTTACCCTCTTTTAAAAAAAAAAAAAACTAGATATTACCTCAAGATCTTGAAGTGCAAAAATGTATTTTCAGCTCTTGCCACTCTAAAGAAGGAAGAAAATCTGATACAGAATAAAAATAAGTGAACTAATTTCCTCTTTGATGGATGACTATTATGTTTTTTTTTCTATTTTACCATATTATAAATGTATATCCCTTGAGCATGTTTGACTTCATCAAACTATCAAGTCTTTATGAGCATAACAAAAATTAGTGGTTTGAGCTCTAACTTGAAATGAAAATATGTATATTTTTGGTCTTCACACATTTCATTTAACCAATAATATACAAGAGCAAGTTTTGATTATAATAATTATGAAAAAGAAAATTACAAAAGTATAAATTAGAATATTTCTATAAAATTGTTCAACTACTCTAATGCTTGAAATTTATCAATTTATTTTACTTCATTAAGAAATATAAAAAAACTTCAAATACATACAAAAATATTCTAAATTTAATAACATCCATATGATAATGAGTTTTCCAACATCCAATTCCTTGTATTCATGAATGGTGGTAATCTTATGTCTTCAAACATTATATGAATGAATTATAAATGATGTTTTTTTATATTCTTTAAACCCAATGGTAATATGCAAATAGTTGTCATAGAATAGAACCTTTTGATTGCTTTTTAAATTGAAACAAACTTAGAAGAAAGAAAGAAATTATATTGATTTCACAAGTGATAAAAACAAATCACTGGCACTTTATAATATGGATTTTGAAAACATGGGTGATATAGAGCTAATAGAAATACAAGAGAGCCAACAAAGATAGCTTGATTCTAATAATTATTGAAAGGAAGATGCATATCTAGATGGTTTGAAGGAAACACTTGGATATATAAGCATCAACAAAGTTAAACAAAACCTATGCTTTCTTGACCAATTTTTGGCTCATCATCCATGAGTTAAATGCAACATGAACGTAAAATAAGGGTTATAAGCTAATTATCTAACCTCCATGTTTACTACAATAAAGTAAAGAGACTATAATTATTGATTTTTTATCTTGTAATTGGGTGCATCTATAAGTGGAATGGTCCATCATGATAGCATACAGAGAATCAATGTTTTTTTCATCCATATGTAGGAAGATGAATAATAGTTAATTTCACAACAAACAACTCCTACAAATTTATTTCAAGTAGTAAAAATATAAGTGGAAAATGTACAAAGACTACCAAATGGCTAGGAAGTAAGTCAATCCAATTATATGGATTAATGATTGAGATAAATGGAAAGAAAGATAAGAGAATACAAGAGAAGATAAAGACACTCTACTCTCACTCTAGCAAAAGATCTCAAGAAGTTCATAAATTAGACTTTTGATTCCACAAGCCATGTGGCTCATGAAGCATGATTCAAGTTAAATGATAATTTCTTTTGAATACTTGAGATTATAGTAAAAGATAAGGCTCTTAATATCATTTTACATCTCAAAGAAACAACACTAGAATGGTACAATAGTATTAAAAAATACATATGGATAAATAAATTGTACACATTTGGTCCAATATTAAAACCTTAATGGTTAGACTCCCTCATTATAAGAATCATAAGGATGATTGGAGAATAAAAATAATTGTTGAGAAGATTCAATTAATCCAAATGGTCTTTTTGAAAGTGGATTACAATCATGTGGTTAGAGAACAGAACATGAGTGTTGATGCTTTAGCTAATAGGGTATTAGACAAAGGTGATCTTGCTTGCTATGGCTGATGGGCTTCACAAATAAGGGAAGCTCTACTTTTTATCCTTTATTTGGATGGCTCCATTACTAGAGGTACCTAGTTCCTTTTTTCTTTGTTTTTGCTTCTCTTTGGTTCGGTAAGGGTATTTTAGTTCCCTAGCTTAGACATATCTTTCCTATGTTTTCTCTGTTGAAACTTGCCTTATTAGTCTTTTGGCCTAGGAAAGTCGTAGTTGTGTTTTGTTTTTTCTTTTCCTTTTATTTTTTATTTTTTCGAGGGGTGTGTGTGTGTTTTTTTATATAGTTTTGTTTTTGTGTTGTTTTAGTTGTTTTTTGTGTTTTAGTTGTTTTTTATATTTTTGTGTTTTTGTGTGTTTTTGTGTGTTTTTGTGTGTTTTTGTTGTTTTTCATGTTTTTGTTTTTTGGATTTTGTGTTTTTGGTTTTCTCAAGTATTTGTGTGTTGTTTTATTGTTTTTATGGTTTTCTTATGTATTTTGTGTTTCATGTTTTGTTGTTATTTTTGTTTTATTTTTATTTATTTGTTTTATTTTTTGAGTTTTTTATTTTTTTTATGCTTTTATGTTGTTTTTGTTTGTTTAGTGTTTTTTTTTTTGCATGTTTATTTTATTATATTTGTTTTTTGATGTGTTTTTTGTGTTTATTTATGTTTTGTGTTTGTTTGTTATTTTTTTTGTTGTTTTAAGCATGCTCATTGAGTGTGCCGAAGGGAGCAGGCCAAGTGTGAGCCCTGGGTATTTTTGATAGAATAGATACATCTGCCTTCTTGGGACTTACCCAAAAGTGGTATCCCATTTGGGGTGTTTTCCAAACAAAAAAAAAAAACTTAATGGTAAAAAGGATAAGCTTTGAAAACAATCAGACACTTTTACAAAATAGGCAAAAATTAAACAATTGACAAAGTAAAATCACCAAAAACATAATGATAATACTTTATTACTTCTATAAGAAATATATAATCCCTAGGTACAATGAAGGAAATTACCATAGCAACTAATATTAAATAAATCCCAAAGATATAAAAAAAAGTTCATGAAGTTGTATCACTAGCCCTTGAAACAAAGAACTATAAACAAAAATGCAAACCACCCTTACAAGCACTCATCAAATAAAGATAATAAAAAGAATCTAAAACTTATTGTCATAAAAAAAATTGTAGTTCAACACAAAAACTAGGAATCCATGTCTAAAGTTGTAAAATATCACTACAACAAGTAAAAAAAGAACACGAAAGAAAAAAAATACAGTAACATAATATTTATATTATTTATCTAGCTTAATATAATATAATAATTTTTTCGCTAGAAATAAGTGACTATGATGTAGATAATATGCAAACAATTATCATGAAATGAAACTTTTTAATTGCTTCTTAAATTGAATCAAACTCAGAAGATAGAAAGAAATTACATTGATTTTATAAGTGACTATGATGTAGATAATATGCAAACAATTGTCATGAAATGAAACTTTTTGATTGCTTCTTAAATTGAATCAAACTCAAAAGAGATAAAGAAGTTACATCGATTTTACAAGTGATAAAAGTGGATCTCTAGTACTTTATAATATGGATTTTGAAAACATGGGTGATATAAGGCTAATAGAAATATAAGAGAGCCAACAAAGATAGCTCTATTCTAATAATTACTGAAAGGAAGATGCATATCTAGATGGTTTGAAGGAAACACTTGGATATATAAGCATCAACAAAGTTAAACAAAACCTATGCTTGCTTGACCAAGTTTTGGTTCATCATCCATGAGTTGGATGTCACATGAACATGAAATAAGAGGAGTTATAAGCTAATTATCTGACCCCCATGTTTACTACAATAAAGTAAAGATACTAAAATCATTGATTTTTGTATCTTGTAATTGAGTGCATCTCTAAGAGGGATGGTCCATCATGATGGCATACAAAGCTCCTTCTAGAGATGTGTTCTCCATCAACCCCAACAGCGATAATAAGAACTCGCCAATATATATATATATATATATATATATATATATATATATATATATATATATATATATATATATATATATATATATATATATATATATGAGTGGTCCAGGCAAGAAACCATGTTTAGGGATTTTGAAAAAATAGTAGAAGATCTGCCATAACTAGATAAGGACACTTACCCATAAAGTAGTGTATGAAGTGAAGTGTGTAGGGATAGAGTCAGTCTGTCTAAGGTTTGGGTATTGGTACCCTTATTCACCTCACTTAACTCACCACTTTATGGGCAAGTGTCATTTTCCAATAATATTAGATCTTCCATGATATTTTTAAAACCTACCAAAAAAGGTTTTTAGCCTAGACCACCAATACAAAGAAAATGATAAGTTTTACTACAACTATTGAAGCTACTACAGAGCATGGACCTAAAAAGAGATCTCATACCACTTGCAATGTTCTTTAAAAAATGACCCTAGAAAGAGCTTTGATTCCATGTGCAATGTCACTTGCAATGTTATTAGATTGTGATCTATAATAGAAATCAGAATTAAACAAATGTATTATTTACCAAAAATATAAAGGCACTTGAAGGAGAAATTGCATTAACGAAAGCAAGTGCACTTGTGGAACAAGAGATTGTATTAATAGAAACAAGTATTACAACACCACTTCAAGGGGACAACCTCCTAAAATAGTGATTATAATGCAATTATCCAAGAGTTTTTCTCTAAAAATGCATTCACATTATATATATGTCCACTTACCCTAACCCTAACTCTCAAGGGTTGGCCAACATATGAAATAAGCACCCAATTTAATTAATTATTCTATGATCATATGACAAATGGTATCTATAACAATTTATATAACAATAATGGTTAGGATAAAGTTATAACAAAAGTATTACACTATATGTCATTACCTATCTTGTACTGATAAATTATTTGTATAAGGTAGGGAACGTGGAAGCCACCAACAATCTTTTCGAGGAGCAACATAAACTTATAGGATGAATATTTTTTAATAGTACTGAGAGGGGAACAAACACTTTCATTCCAAATAATACAAATTATATGTGTTATATATTGTTAGTTGAGGAAGTTAAGTAATGTTTATAAATTTTAGTAGATGATTTATAATAAAAAAATGACTAATATGTTCTCACTAGCTAATATTATATTTGAAAATTTCAAGATTACTATGCAAATTGGAATAAAATAGCCCATAAAAAATACCTTATGGAGTAGATGCTTGGAATATATCTCTCTTTAAACTATGTTACTTATGCTACATCAATTCATGATTATGTCAAAGTTAGAACATATAGTAGGGTTATGCTAAATGCTAGTGGACTATCAAAATAGTAGCCACTATTCTTCTATGGATATGTTTTATTTTAATTTGCAGATAATATAAAGCAAGAGTATGAAAACACCAATGTTTCTTTGCTCATAACATAAACCAACATGGATTATGATTTCCATTACATTAGATATGCTCATTTGAAAATTTTACATTACAAGTCATGTATATGGATTGATATGGGAGGAATTTTGAAATAAATTATTTTCAAGAGCTTGCTTAGTCAACTTGTGACTTGGAATGCTTGTAGGAATTAAATGTCTCCATGGGATTTGAACTAATAATTAACTCTGGTCAGGCCCTAGTTGACAACCCCCTTCATGTTGGAAATGCCAACAACTTTCATAGTGTTGTCCCCCCATCTCTGAATGCATGACAACTCTCATAAATACTCTCCAATTATCTCTGAATGTGTGAGTCAATCCTTGTTTGGGAGATATTAGGATATATTTGAAAAGGCTAAAAGAGAGTGCACTAACATCCTAAATTCAAGAATTTTTATGATTGGTAGGTAACTCCAAAGGACATGTTTTAGAATGAAATCAACACTACCAATTGTTCTCATTTTTTTGGAATATTTTATTTTAAACTCTTATGATAACTAGGCATTTTACATGGTTCAAATAAGAAATCAGCTTGTATAAAGATTAGAAAGTTACCACAACTTTAAAAATGAAAAACTAGTACACAAAAACTAATGATGCTAAAAGAGATGTTTATGTTCAAAACTTCTACAAAAATTGTGTGCACACTTTGGTGATAGCATGATAATTAACACTTGTGTAATTTTTTATCAAAATTCCTATAACATAACATAATGGTAACTTGAAAATAAAGGCACGTCTAACTATTTACTTGCATAATGAATCCATGACATGAATTTCTACTACTACACAAGGAAATGTGCCAAATGAGGTAGAAAATACTTATTATTTGTACCATAGAAAATATAAGTTGCATGTTTAGCATGCCAAAGTGTTCAAAAACCTATCAATTCTATGAATTAAAAGGTAAAATGTTAGGTTGCTTGGTTCAAATTGTCTAAATATGGATGATATGACACTCGTCAAGTAGTATTTTGGGTAATGCTGCCCAATTAGATGCAAAACTATAATTTTTAATTGTAAAATATCATAAGTTCAATTTGAATTACAAATTTTGTTGTTTAAATTACAATTTTATATTTTTTTCATACAGTTTGACAGATTCAAAAATGAAATCCTAATCAATATGTATTGAAATATTTTTTATTTAAAATAAAAAAGACAATTACCCAAACCTTGCCTCGCAGGTCTACGATTAGACTCCTTTGGCTTGGCTTGTTATTTTACATCAAATAATAAGTTCACACAATAATCTATAAACAAATGGTATGTAAATCAAAACCAATATTTTAAGGGTTTAACAACAATTTGATCCTATGCATTGAAAACAAATCCTACTAAGAAATGTTAAGACTTTGAGGAGAAATCTTGTCCCAAGATAGTCTCAAATTATAGAGGGAAATGAATGAAAATTGAAAGGAATGGTAAGTAATGTATGTGTCATATGGTGAGATAAAATATTTAGCAGTTTGTCCTTGTTTCCTCCAGTCCCTATTGAGATCCCGTTCATGATTTCACATCAATCGACACTTTGAATTCTTGGGAGGAGATTTTATTTTTATCTATAATATTTTTTTATAGGTGACCCATCACAGAGTTTTTTTTGTTTCTAGAGTTCCCTACACGAGATGCAAAATGCTTTTATATAAATGAAAAGAAAGGGGAAACAATAGTAATGTATGGAAAATTCCTAGTACGTCTGTACTTAAACCTAAAAAGCTTTGAACATAAGACCCTCGATGATTGCAAAGACCTTAATTAAGAAAACCACCATTCCTTAGTCAAAAAAAACTACACCCAATAACTAATTACAAATTACTTAACTAAAGAATGAATAGATATGATATATATGTACCATTTTTTATCGATACACCCTTGATGGTTACCAAGCCGATACATCATCGTTTTATTTGTTAAGTGATAGGCTAGTTATGGATTTAAATTTTCTTACAGAGATTTATCAATATTTGCATTGAAATTGGCCATAAAATATCCTAAACACCACACAGCAGAAGTGAAATCCCATTTTTTGATGAATTATAGAAAAAGAGGAGGATAAAATGGTGATCTTCGAGATTGAATTTGTAGTGGCGGGCATCGTTCAAGCTCGCATGGTCTCTAATATCGTAAATAAGGAAGGTTTTGTTATATTTATCTTAATAGGGTTACAAATGGGCCAAATGGTGGACAAGATTTTAAATTAAAGAAAAAATATTTTTGATGTGACATAATAAAACATAATAGAAACAAAGGCTTTTGGTGTCCTCAAAGGTCAATATCAAATAAAAAGGTTTTTATTAGATCAAAAGTAGTTTATGGGAGATCAATTCTCCTCGTATAGGGTATTTTTAGTTTGATGAAGTTAACTTACCAAATAGTTGATCCTTTCAGGTAAAAGAATGGTTACTATTAATTATTTGATTTTTTTTATATAAAATTTAAAAATTTATATTAAGGTAATATTATTTATAAGTTAGGATGAGACTTTCTTAACTTTAGCTGCCGTCATTTCTTTTTTTTTACTTTTTAAAAAAATTCATGACTCTAAAGTCTAGGAACCTAAGAGCTAGTCACTCTTGGTTAAAAAATCAAAAGAAGACTTATAGTATTTTATTTTTTTTAAATATAATATGTGATATTATTGCTCCTTGTTTTGCATATCTATTTGTAAGCTTATGTTATCAATTTGCTTTCATATTCTTGTTTTTTGGTTGAATGTGGTATTTTTTTACCACCTGAGATCCTTGTGGTTTGGAATAATTTGATTATAATTCCTTTCATGGCATTAGATAAATAGGTGTTGTAGTCACCCATTTGTGAGTGTTGTGTAGTTGTTTTTTTCTTACAGGTTCAAATATTCATGTGGAAGCTTCGATTTTTATGATCAGGTTCTTCATGAATTTTTTAGCCAGTTTTGTATCTCTCCTTCCATTGTCAGATCATCATCAGGCTCCTGAACTCTCTTCTACTTGTACAACAACAACCTCATCCCCTTGGATCTATCCTAAGAATTTTTTTGTGGCATTTCCATTTTTTGATAGGGTCACCAACACAACCCATTTTTGTATTTTGCATATATCTTCTGATAGAATATAATTTTTTCCATACAATTTTGTACAAGTCTGTAGATGCATTCTTATGATTTGTGCCTAAAATTTCAGCTCATTTGGATAAGTATTATTCAAGTTATTATGATTTTACGAAAACATATCCAGATTTAGTAATATGCATATATCTTCATCAAATCTTCGAATTGTTTGAATATTTTTTTCTATAATCCATAAAATCATCTGATAGACCTACATATAAAATTTCAACATATTTGAAGTTGTATTTAGAATGTTACAATGATTTTACTATTTTTAGTAAACTCATTATTTTGGATGAAATATTTGGAATTGCTTGGAAAAACATTTTCTAGGATTGTAAAATCATGTTTCTGATCTGTTTATAAAATTTTAGATCATTTGGATTTGTATTCAAAATATTATGATAATTTTATGATGCAATCTCATTATATTGCATTGTGAAAAGGTATTTTTATTTTTTGCACTTGAACCTTGCATATGGACTATTGTTATAAAGTCCCATCTTCCTTCATTTGTTCTTTGTCCACTTAGTTTGGACCTTTGTGATAAGCTTAATTGGTGTTTAGTATTAGAAAAGTCTGCACATTGTTGTGCTTGAGTCCTTTGTCTTTGAATTCCCTTGCTTTGTTGTGGTGCATCCTCTTGTGTGAATCTTCCTCATTAAGGCACTTAGTTTGAAGGAGGGGATTCTTTTAGGAATTCCTTTGGATATTTTTAAAATTTTTAAGGTTTTATTTATGTATTGGTGTGTTTTTGTGGCACTTTGCATCATCTTGTGACATCACACTAGACCTCCTACATTATAATGACATTTAATTTTGGGGGGCTCTTCTACTTTTGAGGACATCTTGGACAATTATTTTTTTAAACTTAACATAAAGGTAAATGCTGAAAATTTTGAAGCATGGTTTAAGGTACTTTGTTCATTATGTAAAAGTGAAGGTTTGGATCCTTTGTTCATAACTCCAAAATCCAAAACAATGGTGAATGATAAGGAGTATAGGACATGGTTCACGAACAATTTAAGGATCTCTAGCATGCTTCATTAGTTAGTTTGTGGGGAGCTTCAAAAATTTATTTGAGTTCACAAGAACACACCTCACCTTGCTTATAATATGTTGAGAATAAATGTTTTACCCAAGGCACCTTCTCTTACAATTGCTTGCATGAAGGACATCAATTGTGACATTGCATCTTTGTTTTTAGAGTCACTATCTCATGATATTTTGGATGATGAGGTTGATTCTACAATACCTACTTCAAATATTTTACATGACACATCTCCACACTTATTTTGTGGATGATCATGTTGATGTTGCAACATATACAACAAATATTTCATGATATGTTACATCCTTACATATGGATGAATTCTTCGATGGTGTTGCCTCTCTCTTCATTGAGTGTCACACATGTGATTTTCTTGACATGTATGAGGAGCTCACTCATTTATTTGATGATGATGTATACATTATATCTCCTTCATATACTTATTACTTTGAGGACTCTTTTATAGTATACCCTCCTTTGAGTGAGCCACCTTGACCACCATTTTATTCTCTATTTCTTTCACATTGGATGATGTACTCCTACAATATTTGGATACAGATATTTTATCTTCAGTTGGACTCTCACTTAGAGATCTCGAAGATCATGTTGATTATTTTAAGGCTTCTAAACCTCCACTTATTTCTTTTGTTGCTTCCATGGGCTCTTCATCACTTATGCAATAGGATATTGGTGATTCTTCCTTGATGGATGATATTCACACATCTCTTCCACTTTTGTACACTCATGGTTTCATGCACATTGATATTTTGGATATTGATTAGGACTATATTCTGCCCCATTTTGGTGTTGGTTTGGGGTTCTACATTCCTGGAGATTCATTTCATAGTTCATTGGTGACATATTCTTCACTTTAGCTTTCTTCAAAGTATTCCACATCATCATTTTACATTTTTCCCCATCTTCTCACACTCACTTAGAGTGGAAAGATATTTGATGGATTCTTTATGGCTACTTTCTTCCTCGTGTAAGACACATTGTACACTTCTTCATAGGACTTCTTCATGGAGCTCGTCATCCTAGGGGGTATTGGGAGCACTCCTTGGCTTGATTCTTACTTCTTCTTTCTTTATAGAAGGATGGTTTTTCCCATGTGGTTTTCCTTCCTTCTCGTTTGAGAGATTATGAATACACATTGTACATGAGTACCTGATCAAGCCTTGTTGTCAAGACTTATACTGTGGATATGCCACTTTATTTTTTTGCCCCCTAGGTTCACTTGATGGATGTTAGACTAGGTTATTTACCTTAGCTCATGTTAGAATATATTACATTATTTGGTACATGCTAATGTACCATCTTGGGTACATCATTAGATTAGGAGAGTATCTTAGATTAAGGTTTGAGTAGTTACTTTATGCAATTTAATAAATGCACAAGTGTTAGAATGTACAATAATGTAAATGTGCATGTAATTCAAATGTACATGAGTCATAGGATAGGCAGATGAAGAGTCATGGGTAGATGTAAGGCCAAGGGACTTATGTCCCTCTATATATATGCCTTTGAGAGAGTAAATATAGAGCAAGAGATTTAGGAAATATAATGATTTTAGTAGGTACAATATAGATCCTTCATAAAGTTTTGGAGTGTTCAAGTACTCCATTATATTACATTGTATTATTTTTGTGAGCTTTCATTAATGGCTAATAGTGGTATCAAAGCACACGGTAGATTGATAGAAAATAGAGAGAGCCACAAGAGAGATTGAGAGGATATAGGAAATATTATTTTCAAAATTTTAAAAATTACATTTGGCTAGATTCTTTCCATAGAGTTGCATGAAAACTCATGAAGACTAAGACTTAACATTGATTCCACTATATTGATAAATCAACTAATGAAGATTCATTATATCTATATTTAAATATTTCTCCATTATAATTTCTAATACTTTGTTGCAAAAAAATTTGACTCAAAGAAATTTGGGAAGCTTCCTACAAGAGCTAGGAAGAATATTTTATTTGGAATCAATCCATTACTTGAAGTAACAAGTAGAAGACTAAATATTTTGGAGGTCTTAAGGAAAAGATCCCATTGAAAGAATTATAAACATTGTTAGAAAATAGTCTATTCCATAATTTGGGTTATGTAAATGTATCCTCCAAGGTATACACTTAGATTACTTTAGGGGGAAGTTATCTAGTTACTTCATGCAATGTAATAAGTGCACAAGTGTCATTGTGCAAGTTATCCCTTGCACAACTAGATAGAGTTTTGGCCAAGTATCCTATTTTGCCTATATAAGGATGGCCTCTTAGGTAGATAGATATAGAGTGAGAAATACATAGAATGTGGAATACTTAGAGTGTAGCATAGTGTGTGACACCATCCATTGGTGATGGATGCAATGTAGTTCAGTGGCTTTATATTGGAGTGTTCATTTACTCCATAGTTACATTGTAATCTTTTACATTTTAGTCATTCAACAATTTTAATTTCTTTCATATTATTTTATATCTCATGATTGCTATCTATCCATGCTTGCTACATCAAAAGCTAACATTGGTATTAGAGCTATGGTAGATCTAGTTTGTGTAGGTCTATAGGAAAGCCACCATTATAATTGAGCATGAGCATTTTGAAAAATTGACACATCGCTGGACCAACCACTATTAAAAGCCCTCAGAAGGATCTAGGTGGTAGAATAATAGAGTCACGAGTGAGGACTAAAAGAAGTCTCAATTCATAAAAATACTTAGACTGTAATTGACTAGAGTCTTTCCACAAGAGTTTCAAAAAAAAACTTGTGAAGACCAAGACTCAGGATTCAAGCCACTAGATTGATAGATCATTTAGTGAGGATCATCCAGGATATTTGGAAATTTTCTAACTAGTGCCTAAAGTTTCTTTTGTTTATAGGAAGCTATTTCTTAGAGTATTGGTAATCCTCCTATGATAGAAATCTAGGATACTCCAACTTCATTGCCCAAAGGTCGGTGTGACCTCATAGTGTAGAGATTGGTTATTTATGCAAAAGAAGAATATTGTAGAATAAGACTTCTTGTGAAGAGTTGTGGTGAAGTCATGAGACTAAATATCTCCATTTTTGAATCAAATAACTTCACAAGTTGAAGAACATTCCATAAAATCCTTGACATAAAAAGGTTATAGAAGCCTTAGAGAAGAGGCCACAAGAGCCTTGAAGGAGAAGCCACATAAGTCTTAATACCAAAAGTCAATAGGAGCCTTGAAGGAGAAGCCACATAAGTCTTACTACCAAAAGGCCATAGGAGCCTTGGTATTGAAAAAGGTCATAGTAGCCTTGGTATTGAAAAAGGCCATAGTAACCTTGCTCCTGAATTTAAAGAAGAATATCTGATTCAAAAGCAGACTAAAGATTTTAGTTTTAATACTTTATTGTAGGGAAAGAATATTCAGTGAGTTGAGAAAATTCCTACAAGAAATTTAGGAAGGGTATCTTCTTTAGAATCAATTCAGCACCTAGAGAAAAATCAATGAGATCAGGAAAAGATATCATTGCAAAACTTCCAATCAAGGAAGGAGAAGGAGAATAAGGACTAGGTGAGTCTTGCTCGAATGTAGAAGTAGCATATTCAAAGATCTAGAGGATGATCGCATCACCAATACTTCCAAGAGTAAAAGGTTGAAGAAAAGGTCTCAAGGAAGACCATAAAAATCTAACAGATTGGAGACCTTGAGAAGGTCTTATCGAGCATCCAAAAAAGGTTAGGATATATTTACTAAAGATATTCTCATAGAAGAGATCATTGGAGAAATCCACTATCAAGGAGAAGCCTCTGATAGCGAAGGACTTGGGACAATTATCGCCATCCGACAACAAGGCCAAGAGAAGGAGAATTTGGCAAGGAGTGCCAAATCCAAGAATAAGAATTTGGAATGAGTACCAAATCTAAGAATAAGAATTTGGCAATGAGTGCTAAATCTTTGAAGAAGACCCTTCTTGAAGTCAAAAATTGACAAGACGACTTGAAGACAAAAGAAGCTCACCAAATATTGAATATTTGAAGTGTACTTCTCACAGAAAGAAGGTATTGTGTCAGGGACAAAGACTACTCCAAATATGCATTAGAAGGAGAAGAACAAAATAGGAGAACAAGCCATCAAATCCTAGGCTCATAAAAGAAAGGTCAAGACCATCATTTGGTGAAGAAGAAGCTATTCAAGATAGTCTACAAAGAGTTGCAAGGACATTATCATAGCAATAACTTGGTGATCCTAGACACCAAGATCTACATCCTCTACAGAAGCGATAAAAGATCAATAAAAAAAGGTATGCAAATTTTTGATTCAAATAGGTTTATTAATTCATCTACCTATTAAATTTTTTAGATGCATCGAATTTGGATTACAGTTGCATATAGAAAATTGGATTGTAGTCTTAAAAAGTGCAAAAGGAAAAAGTTCTTTTTAGTTTCATTTGCACTTTCATTAGTAGTTGATTATATTTCAAAAATAGTTTCTATCAACTACCTACTATTTTGAAAAATAAAAAGAAGACTAAGCTCTACAATATTAGTTGTAGTGAAATTTTAGAATAACTCTTAAAGATTCTTTTTAGGTTATTCTTGATTAGTTGTAGTATATTATTAGTGCATTAATTTGAGAGTTGATCAGAGTAATAAAGTGTAATCTTAGTGCATTAAAAGTGTAAAGACTTATACTATTTCACTACTCTCAAAAGAAATTAGTTTTGTGTTATTGAAGGGTACAAAATCTGATTTGTATCAAGTGTCTAAAGAACCTATTGAAGCACATAAATCTATAACTCGTAGTGGTCTAAAGAAGCCACTCAAAGAAGGTTACAATCCTCCAAAACTTGGAGAAGAACATAACTAACAAAAAATAGAAATAGAAGCTTATAAGATGAGACTTGGTGAGTCTCAAATTCAATAACATTAAAGTATTGAATGCAAGAAAAGAATTACAAAAAATAAAAAGCCTTTATCTATTGTTCTATAAGCTTGGAATTTTCATCTAAGTGACTAAGAAAAAAGGAGGAAGTTGTCTACTTGTTAAAGATAACATCAAAACCCTTATAGTGCAAAAAACTCATGCCATAAAATTAGAAGTTTCTAATCTGAAATAAGAGTGCAAAAGGAAGGTGCATTTATGTACACATTATAGTACATCTTATTGCACCATTTCAATCGAATTTTTACAGTCTAAAAATAGATTTGAATCTATCCCAAAAAGGGACAATAAACATAGGGAAAATAGCCAAGAGAGGGTTGAACGTAAGCACTCTTTCCAAGATATAGAAGCCACTCAAAGGGGATATTCAAGGACGCTTGAACCTATAGAAGACAAAACATAAAGAGAATATAAAATAGTGTACAAATTAGAAGACATCATATGAGAAGATCAAGTAGTGGATAAAGCAAACGAACATCAAAGGAGTATTCATACCAAAGAATTTATACCATTAGTAATTGCTAACAATGGAGTAAAGTATCAAGGAGTCCTCATCCAAGCACAGTAGTTGGAAACACCAAGCATAGTAGTTGGAAACACCAACCACGACAGTTGAAAACACCAGGCACAACATTTGGAGACACCATGAGCAGTAGTGGAAGCTACTCAGTAGATCAATAATAGAATCTTAGCAAGAGTTCAAGCACTACACAGTAGACCATTGACAAATGCTCGATAGTTGTTCAGGTAACAAATTGATGGTGAACATTTAGTACCAATTTGGGTGCAATTTAGAAGAGGTCCAAAGCAAGGGGAATATAGTTTGAAAAACTCTTGGTTAACCAACATTCACGAAGTGCATTAAAGCCTTGGGAATCTATGCTCAAGAAGGAGATTTTATAGCCTCATTCACCCGATGTCATAAAGGTACATAGCCTTAATTTCTTATTTTCTTTCAATTTCAAAAAGGGAGTTATAAGGTTATAAGATAAGGTTGATATATCATTTAAAATCAATCTTTATTTGTAAGCAAAAACTTAAGAAATTAATATTTACACAACTTAGGAACAATAAGGATTCTACTTGGAATTAATCTTTCTAAAATTTACAAATATTAATGTGTTCTATATTTCCAAATTTGGGGGTGATAGGGTTTTCTACTTCAAGATAGTTTTTTGGAAATTATAAACACTTAAATAAAATTCCTAAGGGTTTCAAAAGGGGTTATCAAAAGCTTTTATTAAAGTTGAAAATTTATGTTCTTGTCTTAGAAAATTTATCCTTAGAGACAAAAGATATCCAACATTAAAACCTCTTCAAATTTGAAAAGTGCTTAGTTCAATAGGAGTATTAAGCAGATTAAAAATTTTATTTTTTATGCTTACAATATTTTGTACAAAATCAACAAAAATTGAACTATATCTTGCAAAAGCACTACAGAATACTCGAAAACATAACTAGGAAGTCATAAGGAATTCTACAAAACTTGATAATAATATTCTTCATAAATGATCAAGTTATGAAGATATAATATTTCTTCAAAAACCTAACATTAGGAATTCATAACTAGGGAGATATAAGGAAGCCTAAAATACTAATAGAGGGTTTATCAAATCAAGTTTATATACTTCAATTAGAGAGCTATAAATTATGTCTTATTTCTTCTTCAAATGGGTAAAGGAATGCCATATAATCATGAACACATGTGGTATATTGACTCAGGAGCCAGTCATCATATGATAGGAAATATACAATGGTTTGATTATCTTGAAATTGCTAGAGGTTACAAACTAAGAATTACAGATAGCCAAACATATCCTATACATGGATATGGATGTGTAATACCAAGCAAATATTTTCCAGATATTCTACTACAAAAAGTATTGTATATTCTGCATTTATATTCAATCTCATATTTGTAAGCAAGTTAGTTGAAAACAACTATGAGATTAATTTTGGATATATGGATTGGATTAATACTTGTCTCATTATGAATCAATATGGCATAAAACCAACAGGTTCAGTTTATGAAAATACATCATTCTAAATTCAATGGAAAATTCATAAGACATTGTGATGTTTCAAAAGGATACTAACATATTTATAGAGAAACATGTTGAAGAAAATGAAGAACCAGTACACCAAAAAGGTAAGCATAGTAGGATAAAAAAAAGATGAGAGGACATTTGCATTATGCCCTGCTCATTCATCAATAGCCAGAACCAGCTAGAGATGCCTACAAGGAGAACTATAGAAGTGGCCGGATAGAAAACAAGGAAGATGAATCTGAATAGGTCCTAAACCACCACTTGAAAGAAGAAGGCTCAGCTCCAGCTTACTCTACATCTTATGAAGACACATATTACCTACTGAACTTGAATAGAAAGAATGCAGAGATAGAAGATAAAGTTCAAGAAGAAGAAGAAGAAGAATATCCATATTGAAGACTAAAGTCCTCAATACCTAAATAATGTAATATAGGGGGGTGTTAAAAATAGAGTCTATTCCATAATTTGGGTTATGTAAATGTATCTTCCAAGGTACATACTTAGATTAATTTAGGGGAAGTTATCTAGTTACTTCATGCAATGTAATAAGTGCACAAGTGCCATCATGCAAGTTGTACATGTGCAAGTTATCCTTTGCATAGCTAGATAGAGTGTTGGCCAGCTATTCTATTTGACCTATATAAGGATGGCCTCTTAGGTGGATAGATATAGAGTGAGAAATACATAGAGTGAGAAATACATAGAGTGTGGAATACTTAGAGAGTAGCATAGTGTGTGACACCATCCATTGGTGATAGATGCAATGTAGTTCAGTAGCTTTATATTGAAGTGTTCATTTCCTCCATAACTACATTGTAAGTATTTATATTTCAATAATTCAATAGATTTACTTTCTTTCATATTATTTTGTATCTCATGATTGCTATATCTCCATGCTTGGTACATCAAAAGCTAATAGACATGCAAATTGTAGATTTAGAAAAGAGAAAAAGGCCAAAGGAGCCTTATTGCAAATTGAAGGAAATAGAGACTCCAAAAAAGAGTCCTGGACAAGATTGGATATTGGAGATCAAGGATGTCCAAAAAGGAGGTTTCCACAGAATATTGAAGACTACAAATTGTAGAGTGAAAGAAGAAGAAAGTGGTTCAATAATCTGAAGAGACCCACTAGAGGTCCCATTGAAGAAATTCAAGATTTGGAAGAAGGAAGATATAAAAGGACTAGCCAATGTCCTATTCTAGATTTTAAAGATCTAAGAAAGATATCTCATTATAAAACTTTCATGGTTGAATATTGAAGAGATCAAGTAAGGTCTCGTTGAATTTTTGAGAAGACTAGAGGAGCTACACAATTTGAAGACCCAAGAGAAGAGGTCTCAAGAAGAAATAAGGAGAAGGTTAGGCAAGCCTCATTGAAGAAATTAAAGAAGGCTTTGAAGCCCATTTAAATGAGATTCAAGGAGAAATCATTGGAGAAGATTGCTAGCAAGAAAAAATTCTTGATAGAGAAGAATTTGGGATAATTGTCGCCATTTGACAACAAACCCAAAGGGAGAAGGATTTTGTAAGAAGTTTATCAAAATTTGGATGAGATTAGTGAAGACCTCAAGACATTCAGATTATTGAGAAGAAGTCCAACAAATAGGCCAAGATTGAAGTCATAATTCAATAAAATAATGAAGGAGAAAGGAGTGAGAAGAAGCCACCAACTGTTGTTAAAGGCTTATCTATGAAAGGAGATTACTATTTTTACAACATAAGTTCAAGAGGTTATTGGGCATCATTAGAAGAGGTAAAGATAGCTACAAATTGGAGGAGTTTTCCATCAAACTTGAGAGGAGTTAGGGCAGCATATCATATAATAAATTGACCACGTTATAATATAAAATTTTCATATTTTAGGGTAGTAAGAAAGCAGCAATTTGGGCAGCACTAATATCTGCTATTTTTTAGAGTTCTAGGGAGCATCGTGAAGGAGAGTTGAAGCCACCAAACCACATTTTCAGACAAGAATTTAGAGAAGTTTTAAAGCTGAAAATTGGTGAGTTAAAGAGTTTTTTTGGACAGCAAGGAAGAGGTATAATTTCATCAAACACAAGGCAGCAATTAGGTGATCCAAATCACCAAGAAATTCATCACCATACGGAGGTTATAAAGGTATGCTACTTTGGTGCAAAAGGTTCATTATTTGAAAATCCATTATTTGGTTAATTATTAAGTTTTATTAAGCACCAAATTAGATTTTAAATTTGTGAAGAGAAATTTTCAAGTTTAAAGTCTTCAAGGAAGTACAAAAGATAGTTTCTACAAGGGTTAAAGCCTTCACATAAGAAAGTGGAGTTAGATATATTTCAAGAGAAAGAAAATATCAACTTCCTACTTTCTATTGAAAGCAAAGAAGACACTATTCTAAACCATAAAATTTAGTGCATAAAAAAAGTTATTTTTAAGAGTTATTAAAGTGCATTGATATTTACCAATGAAAGGAATATTAGTGCACAAAAAAAGGTTGAGTTGAAGTGTCAAAAGACACCATTGAGTGCAAAAAAACTGCAGCAAGTCTTGGTGAAGAGAATCCACCAAAAGGGGCATTATAACCACCAAAAAATAGAGAAGAAGCCACCATACTAAAGTCAAGGAAGGAGGGTACATAAAGAGACTAAGAAGGTATTAAAAATATAGGTGCAACTAAGGTATTCTATCTTATTTTATAGCAGATTTAATTCAAGTTTTAATAGCACCATATTTATCTTTTACAAAGCACCAAAATGTAGATAAAGTTGAAGTATCTTAAGACATGCAAATTACAATTATCAAGTGGCAGTATTAACCAGGTTAAAGCACAAGCTATGAAGCAAAGGAGATAGAGCCATCTAAGGGCTCAATATCATCCCATTCAAGGTATTTAAAGATACTGAAATTGGTATCATAGTCTTATGAAAGCAACACCCATAGTGAAAGACACCTGCACCAAGGAACAAAGACTAAGTAAGGACAAGATAGCACAAACAACAAGGAGAATAATGTCAAAGAGTTACCCAAGTGAAAGATAAAATAAGCTTATATGAACGATCACCTTTGTTGGAGAGGAGCCACCATACATTGGACATCAAAAAAGCTTGTTGTTACAAGAGAAGCTAAACAAAATTGCAAAGAAATTTGGAAAGAACAGGTGATAAGAGAATATAGAGCGTTAAGTAAATAAAGAATGTTGAAGAGCTTGGTTTCATGCAAGGGAAGAAGCCTCCACTTGCCTCACCAACTAAATAAATCTTGTGCCACTTGACACAAAGGAAGAAGAGCACCTACAAATTCTCAGTAACATATTAGGAATATAACGGTTGCACAAAGGAGAAGAGTGCTCGGGTCTAAATTAAAAATTCATTAACACAAATAAGGAATCAATAATCATTATTGCAATGTTCAAAGAATAATATAAGGTCTGCGCCACCTAAATTAATTCCTTCAAAATATTGTAACCTCCCAATACCACCTAACAAGAAGACCTACATTCTAATGCAATGTAAAGTGTCATATGGCTTGCATTACAAAGGGATAAATAGGGATATTAATAGCCTTTTCAAAATAGAGCACATAGATCAAGCTTACACAAGTCAAAGAAAAATCTAAAGGAAAGCTTAAACATCTACATTGCGTAAGTGACAAGTTTCACTTTTATCCATGCTACATAAATACGCTACAAAAGGGTGTTATGGAAGCACACTACGGAAATACATTATATAAGTACACTATAGAAGGGTTTTACAAAAGCACACTATGAAAATATATAATAGGGAAGAGAAAAGTGAAGGTAAACCAACGCATAGTGAGGAGTAAGAAACTAGCAAGAGCACATTGAATAATCTACAATTTCAAGGCACCAAAGTGAAGTGAATTTAAAGCATTACTTGGTAGTCAAAGGAGGAAGACTCAACAACACACACCTATTTTAAGAGGTGTATCATTTATTTTAGTTAAAGTGTATTTTATAAAGTTAAAGGAGTAATAATGATTTTTATTAAGGTTGGATCTAATTAATTCTTAATACTTGAGATTAATTAGTTATTTGGAGATATAAGGATATAGTACAACCTTAGATGCATTAATTGAAATTTAAATGCATTTTTGAAGCTTGGAAGATTTAATTAAAAGCATTTGGATTTACTTTATACAAGCATTAGGATTATTTGCAAATACTTACTTTGGAGGAAAAAGGAATTCTACATTTACATTGGAACATTAAATTTGCAAATAACCATAATTTCTAAATTTCCAAATAGGGAGATATAAGGAGTTCTACATCAAATTTAGATCATTGAAATTTAGAAAATTAATCTTTTGAGAATTGAAGAAGCTTTTATAGCATTGATATAAAGTTGGAAATTGCATTTTGCATTAGTCTATTGCTCTAATTTATGAGATATTAGAAATCCAACTTAAAGGTCTTGAAGGAAAAGAACCTTATCAAAAACTTAAATGTGCATTATCAAATTATCCTTAGATTTCTATTTAATTCATAGGGAGAAATAAGGTGAAAAAATAAATTTGAACATTAGGGAGATAAAAGGGATTCAACTCAAGGAAACTAAGAAAGCTAAACATACTTTCCAAAACATATTGCACTCAAAATCATTTGGTAGATCCAAGTACTTTACAAAACTTGAAGAATAAAAAAGATCTTATAAACCTTGATCTTTCACTAAAGTACTTGGGAGGTAAAAGGTATTCTACCTAGATATTTGGAAAAATAAATTCTTATCAAAACCATTGATTGAGCATTAATATTTTTCGAGGTATTCTACAAATTTAAGAATTAAAGAAGTTCATTGAGTTTGATCTCAAAACACTAGGGAATCATAAGGAATTCAACCAAGGATTAGAACCTTTAATTATTCAAAGTTAAAAGAATTATGGTTTATTGTTATATAGATTCTTAAGCAAGTAAACATATGACTGGAAACAAAATATGGTTCAATGCTTTACAAGGAAAATATGAAAAATTTATTGCTATAGCAAATAGTAAGACTTGTGAAGTAAAAGGTATAAAAAATGTTCTAGTCAATCTAACTAATGTTTTATATGTTCCTGGATTGACTATCAACATTATTTCAATTTCTCAACTTATGGATCAAAATATGACAATAGAATTCAAAGTTATCAATGGAAAGAAACAATGTCATATTATCAAACAAGAAAAAGAAAAATGGATTGATTATGATCCTAATTTATCTATTGTATCCATACATTAGAATTCAAAGAAGTCCAAGCAGTTTGTAAACCAAATAATGAAGAATCAAAGAATGGAGGTGATGAAGCAAAAGTTTCTATACAAGGGTTATATAATTCTAAGAACAAAGGAAAAAGGAAAATTCCTATACAGGAACTTGATGACCATGAAAGAGTTCAAAAAACTTATAATATTGAAGTCACAAAGACTAGAATATACTAACCATTCATTTGATCAAGTATACGTAAAGGTAGCAAATTGAAGAAAGCATAAAATATAGCATAAGCTTCAAGAAAAAATGAAGAATGAACCAATAGAAAGACAAGAACCAAACCAAGTTGAAGAACATATGAAAGATGAAGATCATATTGAAGACTAAAGTCTTTAATATCCAAATAATGTAATACAAGGGGGTGTTGGAATATATTACATTCTTTGGTACATGCTAATGTACTATCTTGGGTACATCATTAGATTAAGAATCTTAGATTAAGGTTTGAGTAGTTACTTTATGCAATGTAATAGATGCACAAGTGTTAGTATGTGCAATGATGTAAATGTGCAAGTAGTCCATATGTACATGAATCATAGGATAGATAGATGAAGAGTCATATGTAGATGAAAGGCCAATGGAATTATGTCCCTCTATATATACCTTTGAGAGAGTAAATATAGAGCAAGAGAGTTAAATGATAGGGAATTAGGTGTGATTTAATAAATGATAGTTGTTTATTTTTAATTGTTGATTGTTGTAAGGATTAAGGTGCACCGTTATCATTGAATGCAACCTTATCCATTACATGTCTTGTAATGCCTATTTATAGGCTTATGTTGTTAATGGAAAACTAAATATTTGGATTGTCATTCCTTTTCCTTTGTTTGTTGTAATTGCTCCCATATCATTGGTATCAGAGCAAGTTATGGGTTTTAGGCTAGTATCCTCTTCCCCTAGGCTAAGATAGGTTTATATGGGGAATGAGAATGCCTCCATAGATCTGTTTGTGGGATAGTTACTTTTATTTCAGACATTCTTGATTATAGGAGTTTTCAAAATTGTTGATTTCATTTCGTGGTTTCATCCCACTTTTTACCTCATAATTATTGATAATCATAAACCTTCCTTTGTTCATGATGTCGAGTCTCACAGAGATTTCTACCAACCTTATCGACATATCCACACAAATTCAACAAATTCAACAAAACCAAACGATTATGCTCTCCAAAATTTAGCAGAATCAAGTTGCTTTCATCACTAGTCTTTAGTAGTTCAAAGCTGACCTTATCACTGCTGACGATGATGATCTTATTGAAGAATATTAGGATTCCACTCCTGATCCTGAACTTGAAGAATTTACAGCCACACCTGGATTCAAACTAGGGTCTTTGGGTGATATACCTAGTATATTTTACTTAGATGATGATGCAAATATGAGCTCATTGGATGCTCTTGATGCTGAACCTAAAGATATTTCACTGTCTACCATAGTTTATGTGATTTTTGTATCTTTATAGCCTAGGAGTTTTGATCTCTTATTTTTGAATAATGACTTGTTGTTATTGCTACTTGATCTGATTTCATCCAACCTCCACAACCCTCGATGTTCATTCCAGTTAGCAAGACAACCTTTATAGCTCATGACTCTCACCGATTCACCATGTTACGGTGATGATCTCCTATTTTTTGGTGTTGATCTGCTACTCATGGCCTCCATACCATCTTATTTGGTGGCTCCACAACTCTTTTCAATATGTGATTGTGTTTTCAGTATTGCTTCCACGTTTCACACCTATTGCATCATGTTTTCAGTGATGATTTGATGTTTGCCAGTGTCATCTATATTTTCAGGCATTGATTTGATCTACAACTTTTTCTAACCATATCATGCAGTCTTTTGGCCACGATTTTTGTTCATCACTTTATTGCTTCATGTTCACCGTTCGAAGCTACTGCCATCGACATCATTTTCTTCACAGATTATTTATCGGCTCTTCCTGTGTGTCACCGCTACACATCACATATTTTTAACAATATTCATCTTATCGTTGTGGGTCCTCTGTCAAAGTCACCACCATCCTAGTATTTTCACCGTCTCTCATGCCATTTTCATTTTCATCGCTCGATTCTACATACCCACGATCCACCATGGCCTCCACAATTCACTAAATTAAATTAAATTAATTTTTAATTTAATTTAATTTTTACATACCCATTTCCTCCATTTCAAACAATAAATTAAATTAATTTTTTTAATTTAATTTATTTATTTATTATTTTCACCATTACCGCTTTCATTAAATGGTTACCCACCTTCATTAATGCATACCTTCATTAATGCGCCATCCCATTTCATTAATGCATGCCTTCATTAATGCGCGTGTTCATCATTAACTAAATTTACACCAATAAATTAAATTAAATTATCCTTAATTTAATTTAATTTCATGCAACCGCCATTTCCACTTGGCACCTTTTGTGCATGTGGTTCGAGGAATATTTCATTGCATCTTCTTCGACACTCCAGTTACTGCTTTCTTCTACCGATTTCAGGGACCAATTTTAGCTGTCCATCGACATAGCAGTGTTTATAGTCATTGGAGAGCATTTTTTGCACCCGACTCAAATGCAGTGCCAGATTTTGGTTTTATGAAGACATGTAAAACTTTATTATTTTGGTCTTCGTCTTTTGTAATAGGAGTACATTTTTGGTTGTACCCAATACTCCTGGTTATTTTCCTTCTTTCTCTTCCATATTTGTACGCATTGGGGACCAATGCTTCTTTAGTGGGGAGGAATGATAGGGAATTAGGTGTGATTTAATAAATAATAGTTGTTTATTTTTAATTGCCGATTGTTGTAAGGATTAACGTGTATTGTTATCATTGAATGCAACCTTATTCGTTATATGTCTTGTAATGCCTATTTATAGGCTTATATTGTTAATGGAAAACTAAGTTTTTGGATTGTCATTCCTTTTCCTTTGTGTGTTGTAATTGCTCCCATATCAAAAGTATAGTGATTTTAGTAGTATAATGTAGATCCTTTATAAATTTTTGGAGTGTTCAAGTCCTCCATTATATTACATTGTACTATTTTCGTGAGCTTTCATTAATGACTATTTTATGAGTTATTGCATAAGTTTCTTATATACTTTTCCGACATTTTATATTGCCATTATCATATTATTAACATTGCTTACTTATTTTACATCTTATGGTTGTATTTCCTTTAATATATATCATCAAAATCTAACATCTCATGTTCACCTAGGTAATTTATTTTCTTTTTATTTAGTTATTCTATGTATTCTCCCCACCCACTTATGTGTGAATATTTTATTTATCTTATTTGGATATTATGAGATATTATATATTTATTTCTTAGATATTATGGGGATATTTTTAGGTTTGACTATTCCAAGGTGTTATGGGGATATTTTTAGGTATATTTGAAGGGTTGAGATTCTTTCTCCCCATAGCGACTACAAATCTATGGACCATATCACATATTTTTTTTGTACGATGGATATTTATCTTAGCTTGATCTTGCGACTATGGTTGATCATCCTTGCCTATATAAGCAAGGCACCTTCATTGTACTTGTAGTTCATTTTTTAAGATATAATATATGATATTGTTGCTCCTTGTTTTGCATATCTATTTGTAAGCTTAAAATATCAATTTGCTTTCAAAGCTGGTACCTTCCTCTCAAATAAGCACGCTTAGACAGACATGGAATCGGACAAATGAATGAGGGGCTACCCTATCACCTCCCAGTCAGCATTCGATCCCATTTGTTTAAAAAACCCCATTCACTGTGCTCAGTAATCAATCAGTCATGTTGAAAGCATGTCGAATCTCCCCAACACAGATCAGGATCAGGACGAAGAAAAGACATCCGGCCAACCAGGGCATATCTACCCGTAGTGATCAACCAGAGTCAATTGACTCGATGTCGCCTTTTAAAATAGAGATATTGCCTTGCCTCACCTTTTGGAATGTATCGGCCCCTTCAAACCTCAGAACCGTAGATTAGATCCGAAGACGCATATGGCTGTCTCAGATCATATCTCCCTCAGAAGACGCGGGTATGGAACTCAAAATTAGCAGAAATTCGAGCAGCATTGAGCACCAAGAATAAAGGTTTTCTTACTGGTGACGGTGTTTCTTATGGTTCTTCTGTGCCCCCTTCAGTCCCAATCTCCGTTTTTGTGTAGGGCATATCGTTTTGAATAGGCGCAGTTCTATGCACCACCTCCGTCGGTCGTCTATGGTGGCCAACGATGGCCTCGCTCCGGCCCAGCACGGGAGCCAGAGATGCCACAACCAGCGCGACAGAGGCGCCAGTGCCAGTGCCACCCCAGAGGCGCTAGCGTCACAGGCGCCATCTCCAGCGACAGCGACAGAGGCGCCAGAGCACCGCCGGAGCGAGAGGTGCCAGAGCCACCGCCACAGCTCGGCTACGGACTGATGGACGACATAATGAGTGTCAGAAAAAAAGGTGGCGGTGGCGGTGGCGGTGGCGCCTCTGGCTTCGGCGGTGTCTCTGGCGCTTCTGTCGTTCGCACTGGCGATGACGCCTGGCGGTGGCGTCTCTGGTACCGGTTTCGGCGCTGGTTGTCATTGGCTCCGGCGCTCGCGCTGGCGCCTCTAGCTCCGGCTGGGGCCGGAGCGGGGCCCTCCTTCGTCACCACCTACGCCAGCGGCGGAGGTAGTGCATCGAACTGCGCCTCTGCAAAAAGATATGCTTACACAAAAACGGGTCGTCATCGGCATCCTGTTTGGTGTCGCCGTCTGCTGGTGTTCGTGATTTACCGAAAAAGGTTGGATAATTGACGCCGGACGCATCAGCCGCAGCTCTGATCTTGATGGGTACATAGGTTTACCATGCTGTTTTGTTTTAATATTATTTACCTGTGTACCTGCCTTGAATAGGTGAGGAAGCGTTTTAATGTAATAATCATTAAGGTATTATTTACTTTCTATTTTCTTTAAATTTTGTTTAGCTAGCTTAAGTAGAGACTTGTTTTATTAATACATTTTTAATTGTTAATGGTCGATGTAAAAAGGGTGTGAATCTTAAAAGAAATGGCCTGTAGAAGATTGTGCTTGTAAATGAGTTTGTGTTTTATAATGTAGGTACTTGTGAATAGTTTGTGTACTCAAAAATAATTTTTATTATTATTGAATAATTTTATACAAAATATTGTTTAATTTTATTAAATTTTTTTAGAAAATAAAAAACTTGAAAATATTAGTATAATAAAAAATATTGTAATATTATTTATATTGAAATAAAAAATTATTGGCATATTTTTAATTTTTTTTAGATTAAAAATATTTTATTTTATTTTATTTATCTTTTTTTTATTTGGTTAGTGTGAGAAACTTTTATGATCAATTTACACGGTTGAGTAGATTCTTCCAACCATGATCCCTCTTAAAATCCAAAACTATGCTTATTAATAAAGAATTTTTTATTTTTTATTTTTTTATTTTTTTTTTTGGGGTTAGTGTGAGAAACTTCTATGATCAATCTACATGGTTGAGTAGATTCTTCCAACCATGATCCCAAAACTATGCTTATTAATAAAAAAATTAACACACAACTACCACACATTAAAATTATACACATTAAAAAAAAATTATTTTTATTCAAAAATTATAAAATTACAAATAATTTTATATAATTATAATCTTTTGAACGAAATTGAAACATTTTTGCTTGTCAAATTTAATTGTGAACAAGAATCTAATAACCACATGCTATATCCTGTCAAATTTCAGCGAAATGAAGAGTCCGGCAGATGATGTTATGCTGAATTTAGACTGAATTGAATAATATGAATTTTTTTTGCCCCTTATTTCAAGCATGTTCCGAAACCTCAATTTGACATTAAAATAGCATGGAATTTAACTTGGCAAGCAAATAAATACACATTTACCAGAAATCGAAAGATGGAATTTAACTTGGCAAGCAAATAAATACACATTTACCAGAAATCGAAAGATAATGGATACAAAACCTTATTTGATACAAAGATTTACAACGAGAAGAATATTTTGCCATCAAACTTCAATTTAATATATTTAATTTTTAATTTTAAATATATATAACTTGTGAATTTAAGATTTATAATTATAAATTTAGTTATTAAATAAGGTGTTACTTAAAATATTTAGTTTTCCATATTTAACTTTTAGATATTTTAATTTTCAAATTTTAAGAATTTACTATAAAATCTAAGATTTATAAGGATATGATTTTCTTATAGTATAAAATGCTTCACTTTACAATAAACTCAACTTAATATATTTAAAGATCATACTACAATTATATATATATTAAATAGGGTTTTGAAAGGTTTGCCTTTTCCCTTAGCACAATAGATCATATCATTTAGTTACATTAAACTGTGTAACATTTTTGGTGTCACTAAGATTTGAACCTCGATGTGGACTACATCACTCATGTTGTTCAATCATACATCTCCTACCTTTATAGAACCTAATAACTACTTAGATTAAATTATAACTATTAAATAAATATTTATTTATTTATTTATTTATTGTTACGTACAACATACACCCACCCCTTCACACACTCCCCCACCATTGTTTGAACCTTGGACCCCAAAGAAGAGCCAAAGCCCAAAGATGAAACTATTGCTTGTCCTCCTTAGAACATGATTTAATAATTTTATCTTTTCAATATTACCTTTTTAATGTTGGTTAAAAAAAATCTTTTTGTTTAATTGTATTATAAAATTTTGTTGCCTTAAATAATGTGATTTAAAAAAAAAAACTTTGGAGTAGATAGATAGATAGGCATTAACGTGAAAAAAATTCCAATCATGGAGTGGAATATGGTATAAGAAATTGAATTAAAATCATGAAAGATGTTTTAAATAATTTCTCAATTATGTTTACTAAATTTTTTATAAACAAACATCAAATGATATTAACTCAACTAATTAAATTTATCAACTCTCGAGAAGGAGATTGAAAATCTTGTCAAGTGAGACATTTATGGTTACAAGTTATTGTGATACAAGTTTGTGACCATTATATATATATATATATATATATATATATATATATATATATTTCTTTTTTTTTGGTAGGTAATTTTTTTTTATTGTTTTACAGGTTTTAAAAAAAAAATTATTGCTTTACGGGTTAAAGGGTCTCGTCCCTGTTACATCAGTAGCAAAAAGTGACAACTATGTCTTCCCATGGCTACAAACAAAAACCAACTGAGGTTTAACCTCATACAACATGACCCAGACAAAGCAAGAGTCTTTCAAAAGAAAAAAGATAACTATTACTATATTTGAAAAAAGAAAAACAATAGCCCTACTGCCTAGACACCCTACTGCCTAGACATGACCTTCCGAGGTTACTGGGATTCCCTATTTTTTCCTTGTTGTGATCAGGAATGAGGAGAGTCTTTATCAGGGTCGGGAACTCTCCAAGTTCTTCCATGGCACTGGACAACATGGCGCAACCTTCCCTATAGATATTGGTAGCCACCTGCAGAAGGCTAACAACGTCACTGACTCTCTTAATGGATGCAACGAGTATTTGGTGTTAATAATATGTTGATCTTCGTCATCACTAATGATTTCAGTGTCCGGATTTTGGTCACTCGTCTTGGGGGATTTCAATCTTTTGGATTTCCTGCACTTTTGAGGAGGTCAAACTGAATTCTTCTTGGGCCTGAGACGCTTACCAGAGCGGGCTTCCTATTTGGTAGTAGTGATTGGGGGTGAATCTTCCTTACCCTGATCAAGGAGGGGGGAGCACTCCGAGGGAGGGGAAGTAGTGGGAGACTTAGGATGGTTGGAGGCTTCGACACGGACAGAGCTGGAGGAATGAGCGAGACTAGGGGACTTAGAAGATAAGGTCTCGAACACCTGGTGGGCTAGGTCATACTTGTACAGAACCAAAAAAATCCCCTTGTGACAGAGGGTTTCGGGGGCTTACTTTACCTGTAATTGGTGATGGCAAGGGTGATGGACCAAAAGAGGAAATCTGGGATATTGATAGGACAAACGTCGCATAGGTGGTTAACCAGGGCAAGGTTATAAGCATGAAGGGGCTTGTCAGGGTTGTCAACAGAGACATATTGGATAACAGGAACAATAGTCGTAGCCCACGGGTGAGGCAAGGAAGAATGGACAACTCCTTTATTCTCCCAAATGAGATTCTTCCCCTTATCAAAGAACTGATCAATTTTCTCTTTGAAGTTATGCCTATCTCAGTGAACCACTCTACCTTCAGACGGAATACCAAAAATCTGAGAAATGGAATTGACACTTACCTCAAAACGAAGGCCATGAACCTGCACTTCCCCTTCGTTCCAAGACTCGATGAAGGCTCTGGTCACCTCCTCTTCATAGCCAAAGAAAAGCTTAAAGAAATTGATGAAGTTTTTGGCATCAAGCAGGTCGGCGGTCCCGCACTCAATTTGCAGACTAGAAGGCTCAGGAGTGGCCATGGAGCAATTCAAACCAAAGCTAAGGGAGCTCACTAGGAAAATTCTACTGATAAACACAGAGGAAATGGAATAAAAAATCTTAGCAAAATCAATGAGGAGGAGAACAGTTTGGATCAAAATAAAGGAGTGGTGAGCTAGGGTCTCGGGAAAAAAATCCCAAAATTGGAGACTAGTAGTGGGAAAAATGGTGCAAGCATGGCTCGTAACGACAAGGCCACAGCGAAAGGGAGCGGAGAGCTAAGCGCAAAGGGCAGCGAGCGGGGCGAAAGGGAGGAAAAAGAGGTAGCTCAAACATTCTGGCTACAAGGTCAAAGTCCAGGTGGGAAAACATGGGTGACAAACACGAGCCATACTATTCGCACAAAAAATCGTACAAGAAGCTTAAGTGAGATTAGTGTTTAGAAATACCTTGGGTGTTAATAGAACACCGTTAAGGTGGCGAAAGCCACCTTTGTTGGGGTACTTGATGGAAGAAGTGAAGCAGCAGCCATGTGCCTTGGGTATTGAAAAAATACCAATATGGAGGTAGCACAAACTACCTAACCGGTCACGAGGCCACATCTTGATTGGATTGGATGATTACTTCTTGTGGGAAGTCTTCTTCCCAGACAAACAAGGTGGACTGATCAATTGCTTTATTGGTAAGAATATCAACCACCTTATTAGCCTCCCTGATCACGTGAATGATCTGACTTTGGGAGTTTCCACTGAGGGAAATCTGATAATCTTGGATGATGCTATGGATATTCTTCCCCCCTGTGCTCTTGTTGATGATGTGGTCAATGATCTTTGAAGAGTCTCCTTCAAAGATGATTGGCTTGGGTAGGGCTTTTCTTATCTCAATGCTTCTCCACAAAGCTTTGGCTTATGCATAATTATTGGTTTGGATCTTGATATTCTCAAAGAAAGCCTTGATGATGTTGTATGTGTATCCTACTCCAAATCTCCCTGGGTTTCCTTTGGAGGCACCATCGAAGTTGACCTTAAGCCATCCCTACGGATGGGGGACCATTTGGTTGTGGTTCAGGATCTATAAGAATTTTGGACTTTTCTACAGTCTTTGGGAATTCTAAAGGAAGTAAACATGGAAGCTTCCAACCCGTAACTAGGGACATCACCGCAGGGGATGAGGCTGCTATTTTCTATAGCAAGGTTAGAGCTTTGTTGGCCACAGCTTCAGGATTTTTGATGACCTCCGTGAAGATGCGGTTATTATGTTCCAGCCAAATCTTCCAGCCAGCGTGGTGAAGCAGGGAACTCCAAATGAATCTGAGTCTTGAATTATTGAAAGTTACTGGCCATTGAATAAAAGTGTCCATAACAGCCTTGGGGCGATTCCAACATGCCTGAAATATGATGGTCAAGGTAGAAAAAACACTCTCGATAAAGGGGAAATCCAACATAAGGTGCTGAGTGGATTCATAGGCTTGAGAGCAGAGGTAGCACCTATTGGGAACCATTACTCCTCTTCGAATTAAGTTGTTGGTGGTCAAAATTTTATTATGAGCAGCCAACTAGTAGAAATGTGCCACTTTTGGGATCAGGGACTTGAGTCAAATGCTTTTGTAAAGAATCTGGTTGTTGTTTCTTTTAAGGCCTCTAAGAAGGGTTTCCAACATCTCAAAATCCATTTTGACAGTAAAGCTACCATCATTGGAATATTTCCAACAGTGTTCATCCTTATTCAGGGTCTGTGGGATAAAGTTTGCTTTAAAAATATCCTAAATATTTGCTAAGCCTTTGTTAATGGTGTCATTCTTAATTTTGAACTGGACCTGCTTCCATTTACGAGCACCCTGGTTAGAAGTGATGAAATCAACAACCTGGCCTCCATACTTACTGTCAGTGATATGCTTGATTAGAGTCAGATCGGGATCATTGATGAGGGGGTATTTTGTAGCCCATGCATCTTCCCAAAATTCGATAGACTTACCATCACCAAGTTACCACTAAGAGCCCTGGTGGACAAGCTGCTTGGTATGTTTGATGGATTTATAGAAGTTGGAACCATTACGGGGAGTCTCCAAGTCCATAAATGAATGATGTTGCAAATATTTCCTTTTGACAATCGATGCCCACTCCACCTAGTTATTTGTGACCACCTTCCAATCCTACTTGGATAGGAGGGCTTGATTTGTAATATTTATGCGACGAAGGCCCAAGCCCCCTGTCTTTAAGAGTACAATTTTTTTCCGAGGAAACCAAATGGAACTTTCTTTGATAATCATTCCCAGACAAAAGGAATTGTTTTTGCAATTTCTCAATAGCCTCTCCCACTGTAGCAGGGATTTTGAAGACCGATATAAAGTATGTAGGTATACTTTTGAGGACCGACTTTACCAAAGTAGTTTTTCCTGTGCTGGATAGGAGAGTGCCTTTCCATCCTGCCAGTTTCTTATGAATCTTTTCTATGACATTCTTCCACATCTCTTTGAGGGGTCTTCCTTTGAATATAGGTAGGCCCAGATAGGTGGTTGGGAAGTCAGCAATGGTGTACCCCAAGATGTCTGCAATCTTGGTCTGCCTTTTTATGGGAGTGTAGATGAAGTATAGTTTACTTTTGGTGTAATTGATCTTCTGACCAACCGCTTCCTCGTATAGATCTAGAATGACCTTCATGGCTTTGGCTTCAGAAATTGATGCTTTAGTGGCCAATAATGTGTCATCCACAAATTGCTAGTGAGCAGAGGGGGGTAAGCCAAAATCTACCTTGATACCAAAGATCAAGTTTCTGTAGCAGGTATTTTTGATAGTTCGATCCAAAATCTCAGTCAGAATGATGAATAAAATAGGGGACAAAGGGTCTCCCTGTCTCAATCCCTTGGTGCTGGGAAAGTAACCAGCAGTAGACCCATTCACTAGGAATGATAACCAGGAAGAAGAAACATTGTTTGAAATAAGATTCATCCAATATTCATGGAAACCATATTTGAGGAGGATTTTGGACAGGAATTCCTGGTTCACTCTATCGAAGGCTTTATTCATGTCAATCTTCAGAAAGAAGGCTACAGAGTTGGACATATGGGTAAAGTGAATCATCTCATGAATGGTGATGACCCCATCAGGTATGTTTGGACCCTTAATTGTGCTTCCCTAGCAGTGGTCAATGATAGTGTGTAGGATCTCAGTGATCCTGTTAACCAAAGATTTGGAAAACACTTTATAGATGACGTTGCATAGGATGATAGGGTGGAAGTCAGAGAGGGACTAGAAGTTAGTGCCTTTGGGAATCAGGACCAAAAATGTAGAATTTACGTCTCTAGGAATGCAACTAGAATTCTGCATGTCAGTGATGGTAAGGCACAGTTCAGGACCCACAATATCCCAGAAACATTGAAAGAAACTAGGGGAGAAGCCATCCGACCTAGGGGCTTTATTGGGTTTCATGGAAAAAAGGGCTTGATGGATTTCCTTATGGGTTAAGGGGCTGAGGAGGTAATTATTGGTGTCATCAGAGATGGTCTGAGGGATGAACTCCAAGAGGGATTCCATGGCCAAAGGGGAGGATGAGGGAGGGGAGGCGAACAGGCTTTTGAAATGGCTCATAGCTTTGTCCTTTATCTAATGGATATCCAAAGTGAAAATCCCATCCTACTTGATGAGGCCTTTAATTATGTTGACTCCCCTGTGTCTAAGTGTGGAGATATAAAAATAATTAGTGTTAGAGTCACCTTCCTGAGCCAGAGTTGTCTAGACTTTTGGCACAAAAATATTTCCTCTTTGGCCAAAGTAATATGATACTCAGATAGCAGATTTCTCTCTTCAGCTCTAAGATTGTCATCACCGTGACCTTCCTAGAATCTGTCCCCAATTTGTTTTAATCTGGTTTTGATGTTTTTTTTAGCTTCAAAAATGTTTTCGAAGATTTCCTTGTTCCAAAATTTAAGATTTTCCTTGACCCACCTAAGTTTTTGCATGAACTGATTAGAAGTTATCCCAGGGAAACTTGTCCCCCATCATTCTACTACCCAGTTTTTGAGATCCGGGTGGTGGGTCCACATTGACTCAAATTGAAAAGGAGTCTTGAACTATGGCTTGCTATCTATTTCAAACAGAAGCAAGCTATGATCTGATCGGGAGAGTCTACAGGGAGGCATCACCGAAGAGGGGAAGGGCTTCTTGGGATAACATAAATCAATCAAGGTGTTATTGAATAAGGTTATTCCCAAACCATCTATTACTCCAGGTGAACTTGGATCCCTGCAACGGAATGTCCATGAGGGCATTGGAGTCTACAAACTGCCTTAGGTCATTTGTATTCTTGTGAGTTATCGAGATCCCTCCCTTTTTATCAAAAAAGTGTAGGGGGGAATTGAAGTCCCCTGCCAACACCCAAGGGATATTGGTGAAAGCCTATCTCATATGAGTGAGGGTTTTCCACAAGATCAATCTTCCTTGGGCAGAGTTGGAAGCATATACATTTGACATAATCTAGGAGGTTTGGGAGCTAAGATCATGGAACAAAATGTTGGACAATCTATCTTGACTTGAGATAAACCTACCTTCAACTTTGGGTCAGTTCCAGAGACACATGAGTCATCCTACAGTATCCAAAGTCGATGAGTAGATGAAATCATAGTTTTTCCAAATTATCTTGGCTAACCTAGGAGACCACTGATCATCTAATTTGGTTTATTGAATGAAGAATATAGTGGTATTATAATCTTTTCTCATGGCTGTAGCCAATCTCTGCTTGGCTGTCCCATTCAGTCCTCTCGCATTCCAGGAGAGGACTTTCATTTGGAACTTTTGGAGGGCTTTTTTCCTCCCTTACCTTGTTGCATGGGGGGTTTGGGTCTTCGGTTTTCTTACTTGATAGTGTTTCCAATTTCTTAAAATAGAGTTTTCTACGTTATATTAGCTATATCCTCGACTGTATCTCGGTTTCTCCATCTCAGTTTCTCCACTTTGTGCCTGAAGGTCTATCTTTTTTCCTTTCTACTCCCACATCAACTTGGGATTTTTTGAAGCTTCGAGTTTGTTTGGGGCTCCAATGGTCAGGGGCATCCAGGGTAGCCTCATCGCTTTCGAAGGAGGAGGCATTAGAGTTGGTTGGGGAGGTAAGGGAGATAGACCCACCCCGAGGAGATGATGGGGCTGGGGAAGATAGCGTCCGAAGGGATTTTTGGGTGGGGCTCTAAGGGCTATCATTGGTAATGGGGATTTGATCTTGGTGAGGGGGGAGGGATTTTTCTAGGTAGGATTAGGAGTAGGAATCAACTAGGAGGGATGATAGGGGCATGGACAGGACAGATAGGGATTTCACCACCCTCAAATTCCTCATTGTTTCCAGAATATTTAAGCAAATCAAATTTATTTGTAGTGGTTACCGAGGTACTTGCATTTTGGAGAGGTTGATTTGGGGGTGACCGAATCTACTACTTGTTCTTCAAAATTTGCCTTTGACTGATGATGGTCTTCTGGTTAGCAACAGGCTTCAAGTGATCTGTTGGCTACTGATCGGTATTAGGGTTTCTATGATTAGGGTATTGAGATGGGAGGTGCCCTTGAGAATGGCACTCCGAACAGAAATCCAACTTGTTCTCAAATATTAGTGTTTTTTTCCACCTGAAGTCCCCATAGATGAGATTGAGGTGATCTAGGAGTTGTGACTCCAGATTCACACTAACACAGATACGAGCATGGGTAAGGCAAGTTATGGCATGGGTGGCTAAGTCAATGGCCACTAATTTCCCAAAGGCCCTAGACAGACCTTGAAGAGCATTCTCATAGAAAAAATGAGCAGGGAGATTGTGGAGCCAAACCCATATAGGGGCAAAATTTATGCTTTGTGAGTCGGGATCAAAATTTGGCTCCCATTTCTTCAAAAAAAGGTTGTCTCCCGAAGAAACACGAACCCCCACATCGAATTTGCTCTGCATCCTCCCAATTATTCAGTTGAATCATAAAAAAACCTTCGATCATTGTGGAAAGACCCATGTTTCCCAAAAATTTCCATTTTGAAGATGCCCACCGATGGATTGCATCCATGTCTGGGTGCCCTCCTACAAATTTTCCCACAAGGGAGAAGGAATCGCAAGAGGCATATCCTTCCATGAGGGTTTGAGGGCACAAAACATCAATACCTTGCACAACAAAATCTTTCGAACCGTGTGAGGGCAGTTTGTGATTATTTTGCAAATGATCTACATACGACAAGAGGTCTCGATGGCTTCTTGAGCCTCCCACTTTGTCAGGTGGTTATTTTCCCAGTTCGACATTACTTTGGACATCACCAAAAGAAACATTCCAAACTTGTCCTATCGTCGCTTGAGCTCTGGGAATTTTGTTGAGAGAGTCGAAAATGACTTCTTTCGTTCACACTTTCTCCTTGACCGAGGGTTGACTATCGCCTAAAACTTCGTTCACCGAAACCATAGTTGTCGATCGCCCACATTGATTATTCCATATTAAATCTTTTTTTTGACATCTTGCTTATACTCTTAATCAAATTCATATATATATATATATATATATATATATATATATATATATATATATATATATATATATATATATATATATATATATAAATTTTTTTATACGTTAACAATACAAATGGGCAAAAAAATTCAAGGCCTAAAGTTAAAGAAAGGCTATTGGAACAATTTCAAATTTCTAATATGCCAACAACATTTGTTTGTATGAATATGTTTTATAGAGAATTTTGTTTGATTTTTTGTTTGATTTGTAACCTTTCGTACATAGCATATCCGCAACATGTGAGGGGAGAGATTTGAACCTGGGGCCTCTCAATTTCAACTGGAGAGTTTTAACTACCCACTTGCTCTCCAACTCCTCTACATGAGCATATTTTTTAGAGGATTTGAATTTATATAGGAGGATGTTTTTAGTGCAATAAAATATGAATTAAGATATAAACTCAAAATTCTGAAATTACAATTGAAGACTTCAAAACAAGGAAAAGTAAATACTTATATATTTATAAAATCTAAATAAATAATATAATTTGCATATTGACAACAACAAAACACTTACCAAGCATGGAATAATATAATTTGATAGAAAAAATAATTAGCAATATCTTTGGAGGCAACACACAATTAATGCCAATGCTTCAACTACTAGATATTAAAGAAGTAAATTTATTGCAAATAAATAGAAAATATATATTAGCTCACATTTTGTGATGGCAATCATGTAGTTAAAGTCTTTTTTCCAACCAAAAAAAATAGAAAAGGCTTGATAATCTAATGAAATTAATACACTTGTAGAGTGATGAATATTTTTAAAAAATATTCAATAATCCAATTGAATGAATAAATTTTTAAGTTAAAGCAAAGCAAATAAGTTTTATTTTTTATTTATTGCATTTAGTTTGTTTTAATTTTAATTTTTTTTTCTTTTTTTATCGATTCATTTTTTTGTAATATTCATTTTTAAGTTTGAAAAAAATTACAATGCTATAGGTATGAAGTATCCTCAAGAATTTCAATTACACATTATCTAGGAGTTGGTCTAAACTAAACTGACAGGACTATTAGCTTCCTTGTTGTAGTATGTTAGAGTTAACTAACAATCCAAAAACAAAATCCTAATAACAAGATTGACATGTGGAAAGTAGGAATAACTTCTTCATCACAGTTTTTGAATGACTCTTACTTGAGTACTAAAACAAAGGACTCAGATTTCAATTCTAAAAACAAACACTATTATAAAGTCTGTCTTTCTAAAAATAAAGGCAAGGGTCCCTTTCAAAACCTTTTTTTTTTCGTTTCTTGTTTCTAACAGATCTTTGATATAATCCTTAATAAGAGGAGGACAACGAGGAAACCCTATGTCCTCTAACCACTTATGCCTTGTTCAAACTATCTTTTGAAAGACCATATGCTTCTACATTTAGTTCCCTATAGAAGTGTTTGTATGAAATTTTTGTTATGGAAGGTTCTAAAAATTTCACTTTCTTATAAAAAGTACTTACGAGCAAGTTTTTCATCTCAATATGATTTACAACCCAACTTATCACTAATTTTGAATCTCCATAAATCTATAAAGTTGTAGTTCCTTGCTCCATTACAATTCTTATCGATAGGATCAATGCTTTTCATTCTGCTATATTATTTGTTCTTTCACCTAAACCTACCTTGAAAGTGATCTTATGATTTTTATTTAAATAAAGTGCTCCCCCTGCCCCACACCTACCTGAGTTGCCTTGACAAGCTCCATCAAAGAAGGCCCATGGCTTCATAGGATCCACTATTAGTGTTCATATATGTCTTCTTAGTTTTGGTTTTGGAGAGATTTTTAAACTTTAAAAATAGATTTAATTTGTATTTGTACCTGAATCACTAGAATTTCATTACCTTCATTTAGTATGGCACTTCTAGCTAGCCATAAGTCCTATACCACTATCAAAAGGACACATCTATACTCCTTTATTCCTCTTTATTTGAACCATTCTTGCATGTTATCAGAAATTTTCTTAGCAAACCACTATCCTTTCCCCTGAGTCATAGGTAAAAATGAATTCCACACTCCTCTTGTGAAATGACAATGAACCAGAATATGGTCCATTGTTTCTTCTTCCTTTTTGCACATGATATATTGACTTGGTCCTTACCAAGACCTCCTTTGAAGAACATCCCATGTTAATATTTTTTTGGCTAAAGCTAACCACACAAAGATTCTAGTTTTTAGAGGAGCTTTTACCTTCCATATTCTACTCCACCACCAAATTTTTTGTCATTGTTATCAAAGCTTACCTTATACCATTCTCTAATTGTGTATTGCTCACTTGTTAGATTCTCAAACCATATTAATTAGTCTCTTCTCTAGTTTAGTCTTATGTTTGCTCTTTCCAGTTCCTTTGTATAGTCATGTCAAATATGTGCATCATTTCCTCCCAATGTTAGTTCTTCTATTGTAAACCATCCTTGTTTCCATAAATTAATACTCTTTGTTGATACCACATGTGCTAATACCATCTTTTCTTATCTATGGAGATGATCTATTATTTTTTGTGGAAGTTGACAGTATCCTTTGCTTCCTAGCCAAGGAACTTTGTCTATCCTTACTTCCTTTTTATTCCCTATTTTCCAAGCCAAGAAATTCTAAATTAATGGAAAAGCTCTCACTATTGCTTTCCAAATAACTGTGGCTTTCAAAACTGATTTATTTTGCAATCTACTCCAATCTACAAAGGACAAGGTGCCTAAATGTTTCTCTTGAATTACTTCCTACCATAATCCTTTATCGGTTATCAATCTCCATAAACTTTTTTTTGCTAAAGCTTTTTCAAAATTATGTATATTCTTGAAGCCCCATCCTTCATTTTATTTTGGTTTAGCTATTTTGTTCCATTTAACTAGTGTCATTGCATCCTTATATTTATTCCTTAACCAAAGAAATTGGAAACACTTCTTCCTTATTTTCTCTACTATTGTGATGGGAATGTAAGCCAGGGAGTGGTGGTTTCCAAAAATGATTTCACTAATGTAAGGCATCCCTCAATGATAGCCACCTAGTGCACCAAGTGTTGATCCTCTTCTCTATTTTAGTTTTTTTTTTTAAATATAAAACAAGTTAATTATGTATCGTATTCATATATTCTTTATTAAATAACTAAATTTATGATGCATTTATTATTATACATCATAGATAATTTTGTATTTTAAAATATTTTCTACCAACTACTCTATAATTTATGACCTGCACCTTTTTGCATCACTAAAAATAAAAATTCATTGAAGATTTAATTTATTATATAAGACAGAAAAATCCATGACAACACCAACAAATATCAATGCAATCAAAGAACTCTGACCACAAAATAATATATCTACAATCAAAGAAAAAGTTATACATAAAGTTGTACTTTGACAATACAATAACAAAAAAAGGAGAAGAAATTTTTTTTAGTTTCAATGTTTTTAATGAAGAAGGCCAAGACAACATAACCTCATTTAACATAGCAACCAAAAAATCATCAAAGAGTTCAAGATGACAATATGTACAATATATAAAGTGGAAAACTAAAATTGACTTAAAAAAATTCAATAATACAACAGGTCATTGAGAGATAACTGTTGTGTCATCAACAATATAATTTTGTGATGTGATGATGATAACCAATTGATTTCTATGCATCAATTTGATTTTACATCAATTACTAAAATCAACAATATATAATATATTCCAAGGTTCAAATCTCGGGTCTCATCGGACTGAACGCTTGTCCCTTTCCTAGTGCTTTCAACGGCGTAAAATGTTTAAAATGATTGTGGCATGGTGGTTATAGGGGCGGACTGCGCGAAGATCTGTGTGGCGGCTTCTGGGCGGACAACACAGAATACTATGGCAGCCATAAAAATAGATTTATAATTGATGCTACAGGAGTTGGTATATGTGCTAATTTAATGTACCATAAGAAAAAGAGGTGTCAAAAATTGTGAAGAAAATAATTTATTTTTTTAAAGCGAAAAACCCCTTGCGGGGCCGCCTTGGTCTGAAAGACCACGATCAGGGGGTACTACTCGTCAAATTCACCCGTCACCCAGGAGTCGCTCAGCCTTACACGCACCAACATTATCAATTGGATTTTGGGTACCCAATTCAAATTTTTGGTAGGGTGGAGATTCGAACTTGGGACATCCCTTTGAGGATTACCCTCTCCTCTCCTCTCCAACTCACCTACAACACCTGAATAAAAAAATAATTTATTTGAATGACATGTCAAACTCTAGTTTATAGTCCATTTTGTAACGAAGAGAAAAAGCAAATCAAAGGCCTGCATAGCTCAAATGGATTCCTATTATTGAAATGAAGTTCATTCAACTAACAAAATTCAATGGTAAAATGTAAGAGATTACATACAACTCATATATATTTATAAATCCTTAAATATGTCAAACCCACAATCTCAAGTATTGGTTTTCAACAAATGCAATAAGGTCGAACATTGTATTCATTATCCAAAAGTGTTGCGAATGGAAAAGAAATAATTGAAAAAAAAGATTATTGAAGAAATTCAACAACTAGAAATTAAAACTTGATACTATTTTTTCCATGTATATCTTTGTTTCAAAAGGACAACCCATTGATTATTCCAACCCATTGATTATTCCAAGTTGTGATTTATAATAATAATTTTTTTGAAAACATTTGTGTGATCTTAGATGTTATTTTATTTAAAATTCAACTTTTCATGTTTTATATTAGACATTATCCATATTTATTCGTATATTTAGTTTTTAATAAATAATATATATTTAAATTTCATCATAATATAATTTATGGAATCTATTTTGTAATTTAAAAAGATGTATTATACAATAAAACCTAAACAAATCTCTTGTTTCCAATATATAACTAAATTTAAGCTTTATAAATTTAAACCATTATATATAAGTATTTTACTTACATTAATTATAGCTATTACATTATAATTTTTATTGCTTATGGATATTTTTTATAATTTGTCATTTGATTATATAATACATATTTTGAGTAGTAGTCAAAATTTCAAATACAATTTGTAGTAAATCACATAAAATATCAAGTCAAAACAAAAAATATGCTTCTTCATATTATTTTAGGCATAGAGATGAAATAATCTCATGCTATACTCCTTATATACAAAAAAGAGGAAAAAAAATACAAGGGATGAAATAGAAACATGCAACAAATTATAGCAACATCAATGAAACCACTATTTATTCTACAATCAAAGGTACAACATGAGGCATCAATTACTACTTCACACTATCAATCAATAACAAATGGACAAAATCCAATCTAACATGGAGAGTATGATCTATAAATAGAAGTTTAAACCTTTCATTTATAGAATGCCAATATGTGTGAAGAAAATTTTAAATAATTTGATATTCAATTTCATGATGATTTTAATTCTAATTTTATTCAAACTCAAAATTTTTTGAGAAAGAATATATTTCTTTTTAGAAATGTATACATGCTACATATTTCTAGACTCATATTTACGAATACAAATGAATTTTTGTCAAGGTAAATTTATGTGTAGTAGATGTAGCAAGAAAAAGTGGTCATTAAACTATCAAAATGGAACGATATGAATCTTGATGATCAACCAAATATGTTGAAAGCACATACCTAAATAGAAGAAATATTAATTGCCAAAGTAAACATAGTATTCTAGGCTACATATGCATGAGGTGGATAGAATACAAGATTTGGATATCTTCATTGTCAAAAGACATGAATCTAATGAAAAAGCATAAGTGTTATGTGAGCAAATATTATTTAATTAGATCCTTAAAATTTAAAATAAAGTATGATAATTACTATAGAGATGTTCAAATCAAAATCCTATGCAATATATACGATAAATCTCCATAGATGTTCCACCATGTTTGTCTATTTTTACCATAGATATAATATAAAACTCAAATACAATTATACATCATGATGAATTTAATAATGGCTCTGAGGAAGAACTACAAAGTCAACAATTATCTTTTGTGGCATCTTTACCAAATTCAAGAAGAGAGGTGGAAAATTAGAATATATATATATATATATATATATATATATATATATATATATATATATATATATATAATAACAATCAATTGAAGACCTTCAATATTATCTCCATGACATACCTACTGATAAGGTTATAGAAAATCCTATGGGATTTACTCAAACTTGAGAGGTATATTGTACCAAATGCATAAATAATCTACTAGATATGATCAAGCAATTAGGTCTCCAACTTTTTTCTTCACATTGAGTGAAGCAGACCTTGATTTACAAACTATTATGTCTGTCATTTATTCACCATATCAAATCGAATATTATAAATTGAGAATTAAAAATACTATCAAATAGTCACACTTAGTGCCAATCTACATGTATCATAACTTCACCATCATTCATAAAGAAGTGATTGAAAATAATTTGTAAGCAAAGGACTTATGGTTTAGGTATATAATAATTATCAATGGTTCTTTCAAAATATAAATTTCAAATTCATTTCCATTATAAATATACACAAAATATTTATTATTACGTATAATCAAATACACAAAGGATATATACATATCCATGGGTTCATACATGGTTGAAAATGCTCCAAATGAAGAACACAAGCCTATACTGAGAGGGGGGGTGAACATTATTAACCAATTTTTACTTTTATTATCACAATAAATATTATGCAATATATCAATGACAATATCAATAGTAGAAACCAAATCAGTGCACAAAATATCACACACACATGAGACACCAATTTTACGTGGTTCACCCAATGTGGGCTACTCCACGGAGTAAACCTTTCACTAAATTTTTTTCAATCAATCTCTTGGGAATCCTTTCCCTATTACAATGTTTATGGACCTCTATCCAAAGGAGATATTGATCTCCTAAATCTAGTTTATGGATCTCTATCCATAGGATAACTTCTTCTCTACTCTAGCTGGTGATCCTCTAGAAGACTACTGCCTCCACTGTGTTGGATTGTGGATCTGTCTCCACTGAAGACTCTTGTCCCCACTCAAAAGACTTATCCTCACTTTCGTGGCTGATGGATCTCTATCCATTGGAGACTACTGTCCTCTTTGCTCTATCACCTCCAAAGCTTTGTCTCAAATTTGCATTTAACATAGTCTAATCGGTCTAGCACAAATCTTCTCAACTCTACACTAAACATAGTCCAATCGATTTAGCACAAGTCTTCTCAACAAATCTCACTCAAATCTACACTAAACACAGTCTAGTCGATCTAGCACAAATATGCTCAACTCTACACTAAACACAATCCAATCGGTCTAGCACAAGTCTGCTCAATAAGCTCACTCAAATATGCACTAAACACAGTCCAGTCGGTCTAGCACAAATCTGCTCAATAGGTCCACTCAAAACCTACTCAAATCTGCTCAATAGGTCCACTCAATACCTACTCAAATCTACTCAATAGGTCAACTCAAAACTTGCTCAAATCCGCTCAACAGATTCACTCAGAACCTGCTCAAATCTACTCAATAGGTCCATTAGAACCTACTCAAATCTACTCAACAGGTCCACTCAGAACCTGTCCAAATCTTCTCAATAAGTCCTCTTTAGAACTTAGCCAAATCTATATTGTAAGCTTCCACAAAAGCTCACACAAAATCAGTCCACAAGTCTTCTCAAAAACTTACCTCAAATATGCTTAACAAGTCCACATAGAACTTGTCCAATCTCATAGAAGCATAAAGATAATTTTTAGAGACTCAATATGTTCTATACTCAAAGCTCAATCACTTTCTCAACTGAAATCAATCTCATAAAAGCATAAAGAGAATTGTTAGAGACTCAATATGTTATATACTCAAAGATCAATCTCCTTCACAACTCAAATCAGAATATAGAATAGTTTGTTTTATGGAACTTGAACAATCACTTCATACATCCACTTGACTAGGCTCAACCAACTCTACTCAACCAATTTCTCAAGAACCAACCCTTGCTCACAAATCCTAGTCCAAGTATGTAAACAACAACTCAAAATATTTCCAACAATGCTCAATAACAAGTCTCACATAATAAAGATACTCATGTTCTTTTCAAACTCTAGTTCAAGTTCTTTGCATGACAACTCACTTCAACAATAATTCTTATAAAACACTCTTCACATAACAATGATACTCATGTTCTTTTCAAACCCTAGTTCAAGTTCTTTGCATGACAACTCACTTCAACAATAATGCTTATCAAACAAGGTTTTAATCACAACTCTTAATTCCAGAAAACCATGAAGCATTAACTCAAGCACTTTTGAAAAGGAAACCCTAATCAAATCCTTCACTCCAAACTTTATTTTCTAGTAAGCCAATCAATCAACTCAACCAAGAAAGAATTTGCCCATACCTTTTTGTTTGTCAATGAGTTGATCTCACAAATCTGCCACATTCACAATTACTTCTTTGCCAATCTCAATAAATATTAGAAGATAATAAATTTTTCAACAAAACATAATATAAAATGATATCAAAATTATACCTTATCACTCCATCTCAACAATCATTTAATCTTCTAGTATTTCATGTAATCTATATTGATCAATATTTTCTTAAGTGACTATGTCATATCCACTTATTAAATAATCAAAATATATACTTCTTATTTTGTACCCTTATTACTCTCCGAACTTTATGATAAAGCAGTAATCAAACCACCTTATTCTTTACACAATAAAACAAAATAGACACTTTTATTTTCTCTTCAAACCTTATAACTCCTCAAAAGAAATTATTCCTTTTAAAACATACACACCATATTTTTCTATAAAACCTTGTATCTCCTTTATTTCACTTAATATCATAATAAAAGGAAATTAAATGTTACCTTGACAAACTTGAGCACTTTCCAACATCATTAATTTAATCACGAAATTTTCTTCCAGAAGGGTGTACTCAGTGGGTTTCGACCCGCAGATCTCTGCTACCACAACGTTGTTACTAGCGCTCTAGGCAACTCTACTGCCGAGCTGTTTGGTACAAAAGATGCTCCACTTATTCTTATATGCGTATCGAATTTGATGTCAACAAGAATGTGAACTACTCAGTCGCCGATGAGACTTGAACTTAGAACCTCCTCTCTATCAAATTTTGTGCATAGTCCATCTCTTCGATAAGTGTGTTCTACCAAACCATCATCAAGCAATTCTGACCTTGCTATCTTATTTCAATTTTCCCTGCGTGGTTTAAGCTGATAGCATCAACATTCACCTACTGAGAGAGCTTTCTAGTTTCGACATTCTTCTTCCAAAAATTCTATGATGATGTTCTTGTCTTTGTTTACTTACTGACTGGGCGCATCTTCATTCATAGACAAAAACTTGTTTCTTTACTGCATTTTAAACTTCGATGTTCATGCAATCATCGAGGGAATGCTCCTACCAATTTGCCATGCTCAGAATTCGATCTCTTTCAACTATCAACACACATGCCTCATTCTGTTTATTTCTCCAAAATAAAAACCTTAGGTTATTACAGTTTAAATCGTGAAAGCGACGACGTACTCTCGATTGCGGATAAGAATGCTCTAGACTTCTGCGAGCGTGCCCTGTTCGATGAATATGAAAAATGCCTTATACACAACGACACTTCTTCATAGTTTTTAACTGTAGCTTTCCATTTATAAATATAAGACATGGTCTTGGCATGAAAACGTTGGCGAGGGAGTCTTGGGAAAAAAACCGTCAGTGCACATGGCATTTTTATTGTGATGTCGAGGTCGACAATATTAGTGGGTGGCCCACTAATTTATTTTAAATATGAGCCTTTAAAACATTATAGTTGAGTTCAATTAAAATATTTAAATTTAATTATTTAAATCTTCAATTTAAATAAATTAAATATTAAATAATTTAAATCTTTTAAGTCTTTTGAACCAACTACTTTCTTTTAAACCATGAACACCTTGCCTTGCTTTTCATGACACTTTGACATCAAAGACAATTCATGCAATTTTGACATCAATGACAATCTATTTACTCAAAATGTCCAACAATCTCCCCCTTTGTCATTGATGGCAACCTAATTTATTTTTACCAAAAACTTGACTTTTCTTTTGTGCTGCTCTCCCTGGGACACTGCTCTCCCTGGCTCAATGCTCTCTCAAATATCAAATCTCTCCCCATTACAAAAATATCTCCCCCTTTGACATCAATGGCAAAGGGTCACCTTTAGGGCTCGGGGCTAAGAATGAGCCTCTTAGCTTAGTCCCTCCCCACCTCCTTTTGAGGTGGTTAGTTTTGGGGTGGGAGTATTTCTACTCCCAGAAGGTATTGTTCTTTGCCTTTATCTTCTTCCTTTATTTTCTAAATTTTTTGAATCCTCTGATTGTTTCTATCTATGTCATCATTCCTGTTCTTGTTCCTGTTCACATCCATGTTCATATTCCTGTTCATATCCATATTTCTGTTCCTATTCCTGTTCTTTTTGATATCCATGTTCCTGTTCATGTTCTTGTTCATGTTCCTGTTCTTGTTCTTGTTCATGTTCCTATTCCTATTCATGTTTTTTTTTGGAATGTCTGCTCTACACCAATTTATTGTGTGACCATTATTATTGCACTTATAACACTTAATGATATTATTACTTGGAGGTGCAAATTTCTTAGGATTTCTCCTAGTGAAGCCATATCCTCTTTTGTCATGAACCCTACAATTCAATGCCTTGTGACCAAAATGATTACATGAGTAGCAATACCCGTTGAAAAGTTGTCTGATTCTGAAGTTCTCATTTTCTTGTCTTTCGTGTGTCCTGCATTGTGAAGTCATGTGCCCAAACCTGTGATATGAGAAACATCGTCCATTAAAGAAACCTTGCCTAAACCCCATTGTTCTCTTAGTCTCTTCTACCTGTTTCTTGTTCCATATATTCCTTACTTGTGCATTGTTCCTTTACTTTTTGAACTTTCTATTGTCCAACTTATCCTTAGAAGTTTCACTCTCTCTTTTACTTACTTCTTTTGACACTTCTTCTTTTTTGGTACTTGAGCTTGAATTTTCTTTTTTTTTTTCTTCCTGTTTCCCTTGTTCTTCTTTAGAACTAAGTCATGTTATGGTGACTTATGACCTTTGTGCATTGATAATCCTGTCCAAAGTTTTTGAATTTTCTTTAAATTTGAGTAGCTTGTCCTTAGAGCCTTTTAATTCCATCCTTAGTTAAACTATCTCATGCTCTAATATTTCACACTCTAGATATTTTACCTTTAATTTTTTAGCCATATCTTCTTCAATCCTTCTTGCCTCTTCAACTTTGATTTTGAAGTTGGTGAGTTCCTGTAGAAACTTTTCTTTTGCTTTCTCATCTTCTTGAGTTTGAACTCTTAATTTTGAGTTCTCCCTTTTTAATTCTTCAAGAGTAACCATAAGTCTTTCACATTCTATCTTTTTTACCTTTGACTTTTCAACCAAATCTTTCAAGTCAGAGAGATCTTGTAGAAGCTTTGTCTTACATTTCTTGTCTTCTTGTATTTGACCCTTCAATTCTATATTCTCTCTTTTCAATTCAACAAGTTCCTTAAGAGTGGCTTCCTCTTTTTCTTTTTTTGAATCTTCTATAGGAGCATCTTCTTTTTCTTCTATTATTGAAAGTAGAGTTTCTTCTTCATACCTATTTTGATTGTCCTTGTTATCCTTATTGAACCAACCTCTAGGATTTCATTTCTAAAAATATCATCTTCATCTTCACTGCTACTAAACCCATTGCAATAACCTACATTATGATTGAGTTGACCACAAACAAAACATTTTTCATCTTCTTGTGGACAATAAGCTGCATGGTGACCTGTATTCCTACATCTGGTACAAAATTTTATCAACCTGATTATTTCTCCATTGCTTGATTCGTCTCTTGAATCTATTTCTATTCTTCCTCCCAAAACAACAATATTGAGTTCATATTCCTTTTCTTTCATGATCATGTGTGTTATTTTCTTCTTGTGTCTCATGGTTCTACTTTTGCCTTTCTTTGCCATTTGTGTTTTTGTAAGATATTCATTCAAGTTGTTAAACATTTTTTGAAGGAACCAGCTCTAATACTAATTTAAGAACACAAGCTTATACTGATAAGGGGAGGGTGAACAATATAAGACCACTTTTTATTTTTCTTATCACAATCAATATTATGTAATATATCAATGACAATATCAATAGTAGAAACTAAAGCAGTGCACAAAATATCACACACACATGAGATAAATTTTACGTGGTTCACCCAATGTGGGCTACTCCACGGAGAAAACCTTTCACTAAAATTTTCTCAATAAATATCTTGGGAATCCTTTACCTATTACAATTTTTATGGACCTCTGTCCAAAGGAGATGTTAATCCTCCAAATCTAGTTTGTGGATCTCTATTCACAGGAGAACTTCTTCTCCTCTGCTCTAGCTAGTGATCCTCTAAAAGACTACTACCTCCACTATGTTGTCTTGTGGATCTCTCTCCACTGAAGACTCTTATCCCCACTCAGAATACTTGTCCTCACTACCCTGGTTGATGGATCTCTATCCATTGGAGACTATTGTCCTCTTTGCACTATCACCTCCAAAGCTCTATCTCAAATCTACACTAAACATAGTCCAATCAATCTAGCACAAATCTACTCAACACTGCACTAAACACAATCTAGTCGATTTAGCACAAGTCTTCTCAAAAAATCTTACTCAAATATGCACTAAACACAGTTTAGTCGATCTAGCACAAATCTGCTCAACTCTACACTAAACACAATCCAGTCAGATTAGCATATGTCTACTCAACAAGCTCACTCAAATATGCACTAAACATAGTCCAGTCAATCTAGCACAAATTTGCTCAACAGGTCCACTCAAAACCTACTCAAATATGCTCAACAGGTCCACTCAGAACTTGCTCAAATCTGCTCAAAAGATCAACTCAAAACTTGCTTAAATTTGCTCAACATATCCACTCAGAACTTGCTCAAATCTGCTCAATAGGTCCACTCAAAACCTGCTCAAATTTGCTCAAATATGGTCAACAAGTCCACTCAGAACCTATCCAGATCTGATCAATAAGTCCTCTTTAGAACTTAGTCAAATCTATATTGTAAGCTTCCACAAAAGCTCACACAAAATAAGTCTACAAGTCTTCTCAAAGACTTACCTCAAATCTGCTTAACAAGTCCACATAGAACTTGTCCAATCTCATAGAAGCATAAAGAGAATTTTTAGAGACTCAATATGTTCTATACTCAAAGCTCAATCACTTTCTCAACTGAAATCAATCTCATAAAAGCATAAAGAGAATTGTTAGAGACTCAATATGTTATATACTCAAAGCTCAATCTCCTTCACAACTCAAATCAGAATATAGAATAGTTTGTTTTATGGAACTTGAACAATCACTTCATACATCCCCTTGACTAGGCTCAACCAACTCTACTCAACCAATTTCTCAAGAACCAACCCTTGCTCACAAATCCTAGTCCAAGTATGTAAACACCAACTCAAAATATTTCCAACAATGCTCAATAACAAGTCTCACATAACAAAGATACTCATGTTCTTTTCAAACTCTAGTTCAAGTTCTTTGCATGACAACTCACTTCAACAACAATGCTTAAAAAACGCTCTTCACATAACAATGATACTCATGTTATTTTCAAACCCTAGTCCAAGTTCTTTGCATGACAACTCACTTCAACAACAATGCTTATCAAACAAGGTTTTAATCACAACTCTTAATTCTAGAAAACCTTGAAGCATTAACTCAAGCACTTTCGAAAAGGAAACCCTAATCAAATCCTTTTCACTCCAAACTTTATTTTCTAGTAAGCCAATCAATCAGCCAATCAATCAACTCAACCAAGAAAGAATTTTCTCATACCTTTTTGCTTGTCAAGGAGTTGATCTCACAAATCTACCACACTCACAATTACTTCTTTGCCAATATCAATAACAATTAGAAGATAATAATTTTTCTCAACAAAACATAATATAAACTGATATCAAAATTACACCTTATCACTCCATCTCAACAATCATTTAATCTTCTAATATTTCATGTAATCTATATTTTTCTTAAGTAACTATGTCATATCCACTTATTAAATAATCAATATATATACTTCTTATTTTGTACCCTTATTACTCTCTAATCAAACCACCTTATGCTTTAAACAATAAAACAAAACATACACTTTTATTTTCTCTTCACACCTTAACTCCTCCTTTAAAGAAATTCTTCCTTTTAAAACATACACACCCTATTTTTCTATAAACCCTTGTATCTCCCTTATTTCCCTTAATATCATAATAAAAGGAAATTAAATGTTACCTTGACAAACTTGAGCACTTTCCAACATCATTAATTTAATCACGAACTTTTCTTCCAAAAGGGTGACCCTTGTATCTCCCTTATTTCCCTTAATATCATAATAAAAGGAAATTAAATGTTACCTTGACAAACTTGAGCACTTTCCAACATCATTAATTTAATCACGAACTTTTCTTCCAAAAGGGTGACCCTTGTATCTCCCTTATTTCCCTTAATATCATAATAAAAGGAAATTAAATGTTACCTTGACAAACTTGAGCACTTTCCAACATCATTAATTTAATAACGAACTTGAGCACTTTCCAACATCATTAATTTAATCTCGAACTTTTCTTCCAAAAGGGTGTACTCAGAGGGATTCGACCCGAAGACCTCTGCTACCACAGCACTGTTACTAGCGCCCTATCCAACTCTGCTGCCGAGCTGCTTGGTACAAAATATGCTCCACTTATTCTTATATCCATCTCAAATTTGATGTCAGCAAGAACATGAACTACTTAGTCACCGATGAGACTTGAACTTAGAACCTCCTCTCTGTCAAATTTTGTGCAGAGTCCATCTCTTTGATAAGTGTGTTCTGCCATACCGTCATTAAGCAATTAGGACCCTGCGATCTTATTTCAATTTTCCCTACGTTGTTTAAGCTGACAGCATCAACGTTCACCTACTGAGAGTGCTTCCTGGTTTCGGTATTGTCTTCCAAAAATTTTGTGACGTTGTTCTTGTGTTTGTTTTCTTATTGACTAGGCACCTCTTCATTCACAAATGAAAACTTGTTTCTTTACTGCATTTTAAACTTCAATTAAAATATTTAAATCTTCAATTTAAAGAAATTAAATATTAAATAATTTAAATATTTTAAACCAACTAATTTCTTTTAAACCATGAACACCTTGCCTTGATTTTCATGACACTTTGAAATCAAAGACACTTAATGTAATTTTGACATCAATAATAATTTATCTACTCAAAATGTCCAACACCAAAGATGGATACAGTCTATAAGATGTAGCAATTGCATAGAGCTTCTTTGCTTGATATGTCATAGTTTGCACCTATTGAATTCAAAAACAAAGAGATAAGAATTAATAAATTCATTAATGATAATCCATGTAATTTACCATTGTAAGAAATTTTTTCAAACAATCATCTAAAAGAATAGAAAAACATAATCAACCATGTTCAAAGATACATTAAATTAATTAATTTCCATTAGAAATATGCACTAAATATTTTTTATTAAGTATAATAAAACACACAAAGGATCTTTACATATCCATGGGTTCAGACATGGTTAAAAATGCACCAAACATGAATACATTAAATAGGGATAATCTATAAGATGTAGCAGTTGTATAGAATTTTTTGCTTGATACGTCACAGTTTTCAACTATTGAAGTCAAAAGCAAAGAGATATAATAATTCATAGATCAATTAATGATGGTCCATGGATTTTACCATCATAATTTTTTTCCAAGCAATGCTTGGAAAGAAGACTATAAAAAGCTAATAAACCATGTTAAAAATACATTAAATGCAATAAAGAAACATGTCTTCAAGAAAATGAAGTACTACATAGTATCATTAAAAAGATCTAGGTAAAAAATAACAAATTTCAATAATATTTTTTTTATTGGTTATATTGGATCGAAACTATCCCCACCCATATTACATTATGAACATATAGTGGTATTAAAATTAAAATATATTAAATGCAATAAACAAACATGTATTCAAGAAAAGGAAGTATACTATGTACATGGTGTCACTATAAAGATATATGTCACTATAAAGATATAGGGAAATTACAACAAATTAAAAAAATAAAATATTGGTTGTATAGGATCAAAACTATCCCTACCTGTATTACATTATGACCATATAATGGTATTAAAACTATTCTATTATTTGATTATTATACATATATCTTTTGAGAAGATTCGAACCTGGGTCTCCTCCTTGAAAGTTGAAGAATCTAACGGAATAAACTAATATTTGATAAGTTTAAAATTATATTTTGATGAATAAGAAAATAAAATTATGATTCTACAAAACATATTGATAGAATAGATATTCATAACTTAGACAATATTGAGAAAACATCGATCTCCAACCAATTGTCTTATGCCATGTACTCAAACACATATTTTACTGTTATACACTATTACTATTATATATGTCATTGTATCAACTAATTATAATAAAAAAATAATATATTCTTTCTAGTATATTTTATATTTTATTTTTTTAATTGCTATTATGTTGTTAAATAAAACAATCACAACTAAAAGAATATATATATTTAAAAAAAAAAATTAGATCAATTTTATCAAATTTATATCTTAACAATATAAAAATTTCACATCTTCCTTTACATATTTAAATTATTTTTATTAGGTCTTTTACTCGATTAGGTGTAATTTCTTGTTTAAAAATATAATAGAATATATATATATATATATATATATATATATATATATATATATATATATATATATATATATATATATACCAATGCATAGGACTTAGCAGTCTCCTCCCAACCATGGCCCCTTGTAAAGTCGAGAGCTATGCTTATCAATAGGGAATTTAACACACAACCTTGTCCCCCTTTGCATCGTAGAGGTTCGAACTATGGACCTCCTGTTCAACAAGGCCAGACTCACCTTCTCCACTTGCACTACAAAGGTGGACATAATATTAAATATTAAATTATAACCTTTTATAATTCAAAAAAGAAGATTTTTTAAAAAGAGAAAAGAGAGAAAATTTGAACTAATTGAAATTTAGTTATTACAAAACTTTAACCTTGATTTTTTTTATTACATGGGAGAGTTGGTTACAACCCTTATTTTTAGTAACTAGCAAGCATAAGGTTAATGTTGAGCAAGGTGCAGCGACAATATTTTCATTGTTGTCAACACAGTTAGATAGATCGGTTGATGTAGTGTACAGGAGTTCAGAGGTTATTCAAAGTATGTACAATGATGTTAAATGTTTATGAGGATGTTTTTGATGTTTGGGTAAAGTTGTTACAGGTTGTTTGTGCAAATTTGAAAAAATCGTCATGTTGTGGCTGCTCCACAACATACCCCAAAATTGGGGACCCACCATTTTGCATATTTTCCAAGAAGATCGAAGTGGCCCATATGCTAAAGATCAAAGAAAAAGAAAAACACCGCAAGGAGAAAAAAAGTGTCGCGATATCACGACATGTTGCATTTTCGCGATCCAAAGCAAAGAGCAAAAACAAGGAGAAAAAAGTGTCGCGATATCACGACATGTTGCATTTTCACGGACAAAAGAGAAGAGAAAGAACAAGAAAGAAAAAGTGTCACGATATCACAACATGTTGCATTTTCATGGCCAAAAGAGAAGAGAAAGAACAAGAAAGAAAAAGTGTCGCGATATCACGACATGTTGCATTTTCGTGGCCAAAAGAGAAGAGAAAGAACAAGAAAGAAAAAGTGTTGCGATATCGCGACATGTTGCATTTTCGTGGTCCAAAGCAAAGAGAAAGAACAAGAAAGAAAAAGTGTCGCGATATCGCAACATGTTGCATTTTCGTGGTCCAAAGCAAAGAGAAAGAGCAAGGAGAAAAAAGTGTCACGATATCGCGACATGTTGCATTTTTGTGGTCCAAAGCAAAGAGAAAGAGCAAGAAGGAAAAAGTGTCGCGATATCGCGACATGTTGCATTTTTGCGACTCAAAAAGGCAGGCAGGCAGAGAAACAAAAGTGTCATGATATCGCGACATGTTGCATTTTCACGACTCAAAAAGGGTAGGCAGACAGAGAAACAAAAGTGTCGTGATATAGCGACATGCTGCATTTTTGCCAAAGGAATAGAGTAGTTGACAGTGCATTTGATATTAGTGATGAACACCAGGATAGTGAAACTGAAGACTGCATAGTGATGTGGACCTATAAGGAATAAATCGAATATTGAATAAGGTAACAAAATTCAATGAATAAGACAAAACGTTACATAAAGAATTTTTAATGATTTGAAATCATTTAAGATGGTCGTTACACATGGAAAGAAGCGGACACATGCCCATGTGGAGAAAAGGAAATGAAGGGCCACAAAATAGAAACAAAAAGCCTTTTTGGAAACCAAAACACATGCATGCACAAGGGAAGGAGAAAATGAACAGTCATGGAAGGAGAAAATGAACAGTCATGGAAGGAGAAACAAAAAAAATTTAGAGGTTTTAAATATGCCATTCAAAGAGGCCATAAGGTGTTGGTGCTCCTTTCTATTGGTGCAGATAAATCGGGCATTGGTGCTCCTTTCTGTTGGTGAAGATAAATCAGGCATTGGTGCTCTTTCCAGTGGGTGCTGGTAAATTGATTGTAAAGTTGGTGATTTACAAAGGTTGGATTTGGATGGGAGTCCAAACAATTATTTTGAGGATGTAGTCAAATCGGTGAACCTCGGTACATCTTGTGTTGTGTGATGTTCTCTTGTTATACTTGCTTTATTTGGTTTTAAATTTTCATTGTTTCGGCTTTAAGAGTTGAAGATTTAAGTTTTAAAAGAGATACACTGATTCACCCCCCTCTTAGTGTCATTGTGAGACTAACAATTGGTATCAGAGAAAGGTTGCTGAATAAGCTTAACCAGATATGGTGATATTGGAAGTGACACAATAGAAGGTGGTGAAGGCTTCTCATTAAATAAAGCATCATTGTTTGATGGAACTAATTACGCATTTTGGAGACTTAGGATGCAGACATATCTTTGTGCTTTAGGATATGACATTTGGGATTCATTAGATAGTGGATACACAATACCCACCACTTCTCCAATCGATGTTGCCGGTAAGAAACTATTTGAGAATGACTCAAAAGCAAAGAATGCTATCATGTGCGGATTAGTGGACAGTGAACTGGTAAAGATTATGAGTTGTAAAACGACAAAAGAAATATGGGACAAACTGAGGAGAATTCATGAAGGAGACGTTAAGATCAAGGAGGCCAAGTTACAAACACATCGAGCTTAGTTCGAAGTATTAAAGATGAATGGCGATGAGAACATAGAGGCATATATGCTGAAAGTTAATGAATTCATTAATGCGATTAGAGGACTCAACGAGGAAATCAAATATTCTGTCATTGTAAAAAAGGTATTAAGATCTCTTCTCCAAAGATTTGATTCTAAAGTTTCAGCTATAGAAGAATCTAAAGATCTAAAGTTTTTTAGTATGGATGAGATGCATGGGTCTTTGACTGCATATGATATTAGAATAGGAAAATCTATACCCACAAATAGAGAAGCTGCTTTTAAAGCCCATAAAAATATGAAAGCAAAACAAGAATCCAAGGAAGAAGAGACATCAGATGAAATGGAAGCAAACTTTGTTCGAAAACTAAAAAGGAGAAAAGGAAAATACAGAGGAAAGTTACCATTTAAATGTTTCAATTGTGGAGGCGTTGGGCATTTTGCAGCTAAATATCCACTTAATGAGAAGAACAAAAGTGATGAAGGATCACACCAAGAAAGAAGCAACTGGAAGAAAAAAACAAATTTTAGAAAAGGCAACTTTAAGAAGAAAATTTTCATCTCCAAGAATGTTAGTTCATCAGAAGACAGCTGCAGTGAGGATTCTGAAAAGGAAATAGGTGAAGCTCTTTTCATGGTACTTAAAGAAGAAAAAATAGAAAAAGAACAGGAATGTGATGAAAAAGAAATTGATGCAGAAGTAAATTTGGAAGAAGAACTAATTGTAGCTCTGGATGAATTGCAGATAGAAAGAAAAAAGAATAAGAAAATTTCAAGAAAGCTTGAGGATGCAAATGAAATGATAAGTAGTTTGAAAGTACAGACAGAAGAATCCAAGAAAATATCTAAAGATCTCGAAGTGCAAATAACCATGAAAATAGATTATTGCAACAAGCTAGAAGAAGAGACTATTGGTTTAAGGATGTAGATAGAAGAGATGAATTGTAAAATTAGTTGTTATCACAAATGTGAAGAAAGTTCTATGAAGATGGATAAGATCATAAATAACCAAAAGACTACAAACATCAAATTTGGTTTGGGATTTGATGAAGGGGAATCATCAAATGGATCAAAGGCCATAAATGAAGAATCCATAAAGAATGAAGATAAGAAACAGGTTGATCAAGAAAAATTGACTCATGCAAAAGAAAGCAATAATGCGAGGCACAAAAGGAGAATTGACAATGATGGATTCACCAATATCACACATCAAAGAAGAAGAAGATTTATGGCTCCTACGACAACATGGCAAAGACCATAACTCAGGTTCAATCATCTCTTTTCTGGTTACTGTTTTAAATGCAATGGTTATGGACATGAGATTTCAGATTGCAAGTATAATGTAGGACCAAGGAATTTTACCAGTAGAAATGTTTTTTCACTTTTGATGGATTATGCAGTAGAATGTTATAATTGTCATAATTTTGGGAACATTGCAAGAAATTGTCGAAGTACATTTGCATCAAATCAATTTCAGTGAAGAAAATTTCAACCAAATGGAATGAGACAAAATAGAAAATTTTTCAAAAAACATGCACAAGCTACTGAAAAAGAAAAGTCAAAACAAGAGCCCAAAACTATAATCAAACCAGAGTGGAAAGAAAAAGAGCAATCTAAGGAATAAAAGGAATCCCTGATCGTACAAATAGCATTTAAAGCACATAATAAATCTGCACCATGGATACTTGATAGTGGATGCTCCAGTCATATGACATGTGACAAACAAAAATTTGAGAAGTTACAACAATATGAAGGTGGTTCAGTAAAATTTGCAAATAATGATGGGGCTAAGATAGTTGGCAAAGGTTCAGTTAAGATCAGTGATGGAAAAATCAAGTCAAAAGAAGTCTTGTTTGTGGTTGGTCTGAAGCATAACTTGTTGAGCGTAAGATTTGTGATAGAGGTCATGAAGTGATTTTTAAGAAGCAGGGTTGTGAAGTCAAAAAAGCAAACAGTGAAAAGTTGATAGCAACTGGATCGAGGACATCTGGAAACATGTACACTCTCTCAGAGACTTCAAAAGGGGCTTGCTTTATTAGACAGGAAGAAGAAAATTGGTTGTGGCACAAGAGGCTCGGTCATATTAGTTTTGACAATCTAGTAAAAATCAGCTCAAAAAAGGCAGTGAGAGATATTCCCACCATTGGAAAACCATCAAATAGCATTTGTGCTTCATGCCAAAAGGGGAAGCAAACTAGAGTCTCATTTAAAAAAAAGAGTACTACACAATCAAACCTTTGGAACTAATACATACTGATTTATGTGGACCCATGAGAACGCAAAGCATAAATGGTGACAAATATTTTATGTTGTGTATAGATGACTATTCCAGGATGACATGGGTACTATTTTTGAAGCATAAATCAGAAGCTTTTGAGATGTTCAAGGTTTTCAAAAACCAAGTTGAGAATCAAACAGGAAAAAAGATTAAATTTTTAAGATCAAATAGAGGAGGAGAGTTCATTTCAGAGGATTTTATAGAGTACTATGAAAAATATGGTATTAGGAGACAGTTTTCAGCAGCCAGGACACCTTAGCAGAATGATGTGGTAGAAAGAAAGAATAGTACAATGTAGAAAATGGCATGGACTATGTTGACTGAGAGAAAAGTAGCAGACATATTTTGGAAAGAGGTAGTCCATACTGTGGTATACATCCAAAATATGTGCATGTTGAGGACGCATGAAAGCAAAACTCCTTATGAGTTGTGGTTCGATAAAAAGACAATAGTAAGATACTTTAAAGTTTTTTGCAGCAAGTGTTACATCAAAAGAACTGAAGAAAACCTTGGTAAGTTTGAAGATAGAGTGGATGAAGATATTTTTCTTGGCTATTCATCAAAAAACAAAGCTTACAAATGCTACAACAAGAGGCTAAGGAAAATTGTGGATAGTGTCGATGTTAAAGTTCATGAAGATAGGTAACGAGTAATTAGTTGTGAAGAGAACTACCCAATTTATGAAGAGGTTATTGAAGGAGATGAGGAAAAGGAAATGGAAAAAAAATAAAAAATTAACTCAGATGATTCAAATAGTGATTCATAAGTGGAAGAAAATAAGAAATTCAAAACAGGCAGCTGGCAGAAAGATCATCCTAGAGAGCAAATAATTGGAGACCCCACAGTTGGTGTTCAGACAAGAAGAAGAGTAGTAAGTAACTACTCTTTATTATCCAGCATTGAGCCCAAAAATGTTGCTGACGCAAGCAAAGATGAAAGGTGGATGAAGGCAATAAATGAAGAATTAGATCAGATAAAAAAAAACAAAACTTGGGAGTTAGTACCAAGACTTGCAAATAAAAATATAATCGGTACTAAATGGGTCTTTCAAAACAAATTGAATGAAGACAGACAGGTAGTCAAGAATAAAGCAATATTGGTATGTAAAGGCTATGCACAAGTTGAAGGTATTGACTTTGAGGAAACCTTTGCACCTGTGGCTAGACTAGAGGTAATTAGAATGTTTCTAGATTTAGCAGTTTACAAGAATTTCAAAGTTTATCAAATGGATGTGAAATCAACATTTTTGAATGGGAAACTTGAAGAAGAGGTTTATATTGAGCAGCCAGATGGTTTCCAACTTGGTGATGATCCCAACTTGGTTTGCAAGTTGAAGAAAATAATATATGGCTTAAAACAGGCACCCCGAGCATGGTATGCAAGGTTAGACAACTATATTACTCAACAAGGGTTCAAGAAAGGTATGGTGGATAGTAATTTGTATGTCAAAACAAAAAATGGCTATCTTATTGTTCTTGTTGTATACGTAGATGATATCATATTTGGCAACAACAAAGATGAGTCGTGTAAAGATTTAGAAAATAAGATGCAGAAAGAATTTAAAATGTCAATGATTGGTGAACTTTCGTATTTCCTCGGGTTGCAAGTTAATCAAAATGAGAAGGGCATATTTATTTCTTAAATTAAATATGTGAAAGATATGCTAAAAAAGTTCACAATGGAGGATTGTAAGCCAGTTAGCACTCCCATGACGACAGAGTTGCAAGTTGAGCAAAGATGACAAATCTCCACATGTTGATCAAACCATGTACGGATCTATGATTGGGAGCTTATCGTACTTGACGACTACCGGACTCAGATATTTTGCAGGTAGTATGCATGGTAGCATGATTTTAGGCTAGTCCCAAGGAGACTCATGTGACAACAGTGAAGAGGATTCTTCGGTACCTCAATGGGACTATGGAGTATGGGTTATGGTATCCGAAAGGTAAGGACTTCACCCTTATTGCATATTCAGATGCAGATTGGGCAGGATGTGTAGATGGTAGAAATAGTACCAGTGGAGGTGCATTCTATCTTGGAGACAGCTTGGTCGTGTGGTACAGTAAGAAACAAGAGTCAGTCTCCTTATCCATAGCAGAGGTAGAATATTGTAGTGACAACATTTTGTACGTAGATATTATGGATGAAACAAACCTTGAAAGATCTTGGTATTAACTTCAGTGAGCCAATTTCAGTTAAGTGTGATAACACCAGTGCCATTAACATCTCAAAGAATTCGATTATGCATTCTCGCACAAAACATATTGCTATCCGGTATCACTTTTTGAAGGAGAAAGTTGTGGAAGGTGAGGTTAAGTTGGATTTTGTTCCAACAACAGAGCAAGTAGCGGATATATTCACAAAACTGTTTCCCAAGAAATTCTTTCAGTACCTTTGCAATAAATTGGGAGTGGTCACGCTTCCCAAGAATTGACTAGCTATCGGGACCACATTCTCAGGGGGAGCATTTGTGTATTTGTTTATCTTTTTGCTCATGTTTATGATTTTTTCTAAGTGTAATATTTTTTTCCTGAGAATGTTGTGCATGGACTCAGGGGGAGTTTGCAACAGCCCTTTGGTATTGTTGTCAAAGGGGGAGAAGAGTTATAGGAAATTGCACGTGTGTTGCCAACAATTCCAAAGCGAAAGATTATTGAGCAAGGTGCAGCAACAGTATTGTCATTGTTGTCAACACAGTCAGATAGATCGGTTGATGCAGTGGACAAGATTTCAGAGGTTATTCAAAGTATGTACAATGATGTTAAATGCTTATGAGGATGTTTTTGATGTTTGGGTAAAGTTGTTACAGGTTGTTTGTGCAAAGTTGAAAAATCGTCATGTTGTGGCTGCTCCACAACGTACCCCAAAATTGGGGACCCACATTTTTGCATATTTTCCAAGAAGACCGAAGTGGACCATATGCTAAAGATCAAAGAAAAATCAAAACACCGCAAGGAGAAAAAAAATGTCGCGATATCGTGACATGTTGCATTTTCGTGGTCCAAAGCAAAGAGAAAAAACAAGGAGAAAAAAGTGTCCCGATATCGCGACATGTTGCATTTTTTAGGCTAAAAGAGAAGAGAAAGAACAAGAAATAAAAAGTATCGTGATATCGCGACATGTTGCATTTTTGCGGCCAAAAGAGAAGAGAAATAACAAAAATGAAAAAGTGTCACGATATCGCAACATGTTGCATTTTCGCGGCCAAAAGAGAAGAGAAAGAACAAGAAATAAAAAGTGTCGCGATATCGCGACATGTTGCATTTTCGTGGTCCAAAGAAAAGAGAAAGAACAAGAAAGAAAAAGTGTCGCGATATTGCGACATGTTGCATTTTCATGGTCCAAAGCAAAGAGAAAGAGCAAGGAGAAAAAAATGTCATGATATCGCGACATGTTGCATTTTCACGGTCCAAAGCAAAGAGAAAGAGCAAGAAGGAAAAAGTGTCACGATATCGCAACATGTTGCATTTTCGTGACTCAAAAAGGGCAGGCAGGCAGAGAAACAAAAGTGTCATGATATCGCGACATGTTGCATTTTTGCGACTCAAAAAGGGCAGGTAGGTAGAGAAACAAAAGTGTCGTGATATCGCGACATGTTGCATTTTCGCCAAAGGAACAAAGTATTTGACAGTGCATCTGATATTAGTGATGAACACCAAGATAGTGAAACTTAAGACTGCATAGTGACGTAGACCTATAAGGAATAAATCAAAGATTGAATAATGTAATTTGTCACATAAGGACAAAATTCAATGAATAAGACAAAACATTATATAAGGAATCTTTAATGATTTGAAATCATTTAAGATGGTCGTTACATATGGAAAGAAGCAGACGCATGCCCATGTGGAGAAAATGAAATGAAGGGCCACAAAATAGAAATGAAAAGCCTTTTTGGAAACCAAAACACATGCATGCACAAGGGAAGGAGAAAACGAACAGTCATGGAAGGAGAAAATGAACAGTCATGGAAGGAGAAAATGAACAGTCATGGAAGGAGAAAACAAACAGTCATGGAAGGAGAAACAAAATTTTTTCAAAGGTTTTAAATACGCCATTCAAAGAGGCCATAAGGTGTTGGTGTTCCTTTCTATTGGTACAAATAAATCGGGCATTGGTGCTCCTTTCTGTTGGTGCAGATAAATTAGGGGTTGGTGATCCTTTATGTTGGTGCAGATAAATCAGGGTTTGGTGCTCCTTTTAGTGGGTGCTGGTAAATTGATTGTAAAGTTGGTGCTTTGCAAAGGCTGGATTTGGATGGGAGTCCAAATAGTCATTTTGAGTATGTAGCCAAATCGGTGAACCTCGATACATCTTGTGTTGTGTGATGTTCTCTTGTTATACTTGCTTTATTTGGTTTCAATTTTTCATTGTTTCGGCTTTAAGAGTTGAAGATATAAGTTTTAAAAGAGCTACATTGATTCACCCTCCCTCTCAGTGTCATTGTGAGACTAACAATTAAAACCATAGGGATTTCTCCCAACAAACCTATTCATCTCGTTCTTGTTGATCCAATAGGAGATGGGACCACCTGTCTCTTGGGGTTCATACCATCATCGTTGATATAACATGCACTTAGAGGTTTTGGAGTATACTACTATCTTTACAAAGGGTTGGCTTTCCCCCTAAGGATTGAACCTAGGTCTCTTCTTGGTAAGTGCCCAGACACACTTGTATTTAACCTTGATTTTAATAACTAATAAATAATTTAATTTGTTATTATAAAATTATATGTAACAACTAAACAATATTTTAAGATATCAAGATAAATGTAGGCATGCTTCTATGAGAGGTGAAAGTTATACTTCTATATTTATACTTGTCATTAAATTTAATATTCAAAATTAAATCCTTGGGGACTACATTAATGGTTCTTACTCTATTTTATATGAGAAAAATCTAGGTAACATGGAAGGAAAGCCATATTTGAAAGCTTTAATTAGAAATAAGGATGCCCTAGCTAGAGGTATAGTTTCTCAAGTCAGAGATAAGAGGAAGATATAATATATGACAAGTGAATATACTATACAGGATGAGATGATCAAGCATGTTATAATAATTCTTCAAAGTAAAGATTTAATATATAAGTTCTATGAATACTGACTAAGGATTTTAAAATTTCAAAATTGGATCAAGTGGAAATGCATTGAATTCAAATTACTCTATTTTTTTTAATTTGGTTAGTGTGAGAAACCCCTACAACCAACACTCAAGGTTGAGCATTTCTATCCCAACCATGACCCCTCGTAAGGTCGAGAGCTAAAATTAGCAATAGAGGATTAATAATTACTCTGAATTTTATTCCTAAATATTTTTTTCCTCATTGTTGTTTTTAGTTAGAAAGTTCAGAATAATATAATTGGTAATGGTCCATGGTATAAAAGGAGAGATACCCTATATTTAAGACCATGCAATAAGAATTTTTCTATTAATATAGTAATTACTAAAAAATTCTAATATGGATTTGGATTTTTGGGCTTCAACTTATCAATAAGTATGGTTTGAAGAATATTGGAAATACCTTAGGGGAATTCATCTAAGAGGGACCAACTACAAATGAGCAAATGCATGCTATATATACCTAGATATATTATAGATATTTCAAGACCTTTACCACAATCTATTAAAATTAAATCTAAATCAAGAGAATGGTATCAACAAGTGGATTATAAATCTTTTTTTTTTATGCTACAAATGTTGTGAGAGTAGATAGATGATAAAAGATTGTAAAGTGAAAATGATGGAGATAGAGATAATTTTTTTGTTCATGAGATAAACTTTAAGATGAAGCAAGGAGGTCATACTTTTGTAGAAGCTATATTAGATCAAGGATCTTTCACCACCAAAAGAGAGATAAAGAAATCCTATCTACAACATCAAATGACCAAGACCATCATAGTTCACTTTGATCAATTATTAGAAGCAATAGAAAGGATACAAGGGATGAGTAAGTACAACATTTAAAATTTAAATTCAAAAGGAATTAAAGGTGCAAATGAAGATATGGAGAAATATTTTAAAACAAAGGAGATAAAAGATGTTAATTTTATTCTAGGTAAATCACCTATATTTTCCTCTAGTATAACATCCTCTCCTTACAATAAAAAAGAAATTAGTGTAGAGGTTATCCATTACACTTCAGGATTTTAAGAGTACCATAATAAGGAAATAAATATGGAGGATATGTATGGAAATTTAGAGTGATGAGCCTATCGATGATAAGTTTCACTATGGATATAATGGAAAAATTAAAGAGATTGATGAAGATGAAAGTGTTGGCAAGAATAAAAAAGGTGAGGAAGACCGAAGAAGTAAAACCAAGAAGAAATGAAGCTCAAGGATATTGATATGGAAAACAAAAGAAAATATGATAAGTGTTAACAAACATCAAGGTTTTGCCCATAAATAAATATATAAAAAAAGTGATGTTGAATTTGATATCTTGGAATATTAGGGGTATGAATAATACCCCTAAAAAAGATGTATTAGGAAATTGACAGGTTGTTATAGACAATATAGATAAGGAAACCATGTAATAAACACTTTAGCCACTATCCATCCATAGGATTGATCTTCATCTTCATAAAATTTAATTTTAAAACATAATTGGAACTTTATGAGGCAATTGGTCAAGTAAGATATCACCTCTTAATTAAAATGATGTCAACTAGTTATTTGGGAAAACATAAAAATTTGAGACTTAAAGAATATATTTGATAAAAATGTCAGTTAAATATAGTTTAATTAATGTGACAACAATGAAATAAGAGCAATATAATGTATTATTATTTTAATGGAAGCAGCCCTAATAGAACCCACACAACTAATTTAAAAATATATACATTCGAAATGTGGATAAGAAGCAACCATTTCTTTAAAAAAAACTTGTCATGAATTAGACTTATGTTTAATGTAAGCTCTTTGAGATCTTAGTTTCAATCATTATTGATGTTTTTTTTTAATTACTTATTATGACTTATAATTATGTTGTATACATGTTCTTTTAGATTTTAGTATTGATTAATTTTAGAATGAACTTCTTCAAATTTAGGTTGTCACCATATTATAGGTAAATGTTTCAAATTATATATATATATATATATATATATATTGTTGGAGAACAAGGGGTTGTACTCAGGTCCCCACTCTTGACAAATCATAATTATCTTATTTAGAGATTTGAGATTTTACAAGAAGATTGAATTCTCATCTCAATTGAGTTGCTATAGCTAGAAGTCTACATCATCTTACATAAAATGTTTAAATTCTTGATTTTCATTTTCTATATTTTTTCAAATTTTTGTGTGAATACAAATATTCCAAAATTCAACATCCTTGATATTTTTCTATAACAATCTTCATAATACCAAACTTCACCTCTACTATTTATGCATTGCATCTTAGTAGAGTAATATTCCCAAAATATTACACTATCATAGTTTGATTTACCAGATCTAAATTTCTAGTTTCCTTTTTGAAACACAAGTGCAACCACAAAAATTATAATAAATAGTTTATATGAAAACACATTACTATTATGAAATAAAGGAAAAAATACCATGGAAAATATTAAAGTAAGTCTCAATAATTATTTGATTCAGGCAGACAATATGTTCTTATTAGCTTTAGCAAAACTTACTACTTCCTCTAACCTTGGAAAACAAAATTTAACTTCATAGGACTCAATTACAACCCCTCTATTGGCTAACCTATATGTACATTTTTTTCCTCCCCGTAACGTGTGTGTAAAATTATTTCTCAAACTCTTTAGCGAGGTCTTAAATTTCCAGAAGTACATCTTGTATGTTCCATGGAGTCTTTTCTTTCCTCAAAATTATACTTATTACTATGAGTGAATCACCTTTCATACATAGTTTTTTCTATTTCATGTATTTACATATTTGTTACCCTTCTAAAGTTGCCCTGTTAGATTTTGATGCTATATGTAATGGGAGATAGCAATCACAAGATGCAGAAATAATAATATGAAAGAAAGTAAATCTGCGAGATGACTAAAAATATACTATAAATAGAAATGACAAGAATACATATAATGTAGCTGTCGAGGAAATGAACACTCCATGAATAATGCTACTAGACTAAATTGCACACATCTCCAATATGGGTGACTTTGTCTATGTCTTATGATGCACTTGTTAGAATTAAAGTGCACTATGTCTCTTTAGCTTCACACTTGTCAGTTTTATTGAAATTTATCATGTTCTTCATATAGGCTTATGTCTATATATTTTACTTTTCTCATGTATAATATATCTCATATTTTGTTCAGTCCCAACATTTGGTATCAGAGCTCCAGACGTTCTTAGCCCTTGTGAGCTTGAGGGGGTATTTCCCTCATGGAAATCCCCCCTTCCACCACTTTTTCCAATTTTTTGTTCTCCATTTTTTTGGATACTGGGGAGTATGCTCTCCATCCCTTGCTGGATGGATCGAAAACTAGAAGTTGAAGAAAAATCTATGGTTGCCCCTAAAGCTTCAAGCTTGAAGCCATGAAATTTTTTTTAAATTTTTTTATAGCTTTTGTTTCCATAGTGTATGGCGGATAGTGGGATCTGTATGTTGCTATTGTGTTTTTTATTTTTTGCAGGTTTATATTGCTCTTATGTTGCCAGAAGCAACATCGCTATCAATTTTTCAAGTGTTAAACTACATTTCTCTCTCGTTCATGCACTACAGTGGAGGCGTGGATAACATATGACTGTTGAAGGAAGGAAATTTTTTTCTATTTATTTGATGGAGTTGCACCAGTGGCTGCTATCAAAGAGGTGAACTAGCGGTTACTATCAAAGAGATGTGTGGAGAACAAAACTCAGTGGGTGGCCTCTATGGAATTTTAGTCAAGCATAGTTGACCTTTAACTTCCTTTGAATTTGTTCGGTTGAGCTCTTTAGAATCAAGAAGAAGCATAGAGATGTTGTTGATGTTGTTAAGGGAAACAAAATCTATTTCCAATAGAATTTTACAATGACTGATCTGAGAGCGCGTTTCTCTGTTCATTGCGTAGATGAATCGCAACAGTAGTCTTGAAAATGCTTGACATACCTATTGTGCTCGTGTTAGAAAACCAAATGAAATCATTACTCGACATTGACATTGGCAGCCAGAAAGAAACAGACTAGATAAAATCTTCTGGTGGGGCACTACGATATTGTCAATCGAGGGAAGAGATGTTCAGTATTGCTTGTAGCACATTTCAAATCTACAGATGCATAGTTTTCTTCTTCCAGATCTAGCACCCGAAAGCAATAATGGAGGTTGATGTGGAGTTGGAGTTTTGGGTTCCATAATTTATTTTTTTTCTTTGATGCGATGAATATCTGTCCACTTGCAGCTATTTTTTCATTTTATCTATGTGGAGTATTTTTTGTTTAATGTAATATTTGAGCAGTGTGATGTGAAAGAAACCTTGAAGATGGCGCGTAATCAATGGAAGCATGTGCAAGGTAAACTAAAGCAATTTTTTTGTAGAGCTTTTCTTCTGTATTTTTTTTTGCTTACTACCCGTGAGATTTGGCGGTGATTGTGGCGCTGTGATTAACATCACAGACTTGTGCAGAGATCGCAATGGTGCACTGCATCAATCAAGACATTTAAGGAAGATGTCTTCGAATGGAAAAATGTCACCACTATATTTTAAGACAAGTTGAGCAAATCCAACATTTTGATAGCGAACGACGTATTTTTTTGTTACTACAATATCATCGAAATGGAGCACATAGAGGAATTTCCTCCGAGGTATTCTCACTTTGGCATGCATTTGGTTTCTTGGTGCATGAGAAGGAAATGTAAATGAAGAACGTGATGATAATTCTATTTACAGATCCGTATCGGGCACTATTTTTTTCTGAGAAGCACAAGGAGTTTTGATGTGTTTAATCAAGTGTTTTACAAATAAAATTTGGTGATATGCTTGTAATGAAACACAAACCAAAGCTTGTTGAGCTCATTTTCCATTGCATAATGGAATGAAGAGGAGCTTTACTACGTGGACGATGACCTATTTTTTATCATAGTTCAGACCTGACGTGATTTTTATCAATACTACGATGTCATTGTAATGTGATAAAAAAACCTCCAAATGGAACCAATTGAAGTTTTACGAGATGATAAAATCACCGCCTCCTACACATATTTTCTTGTAAGTTTTTTTTTGTAGTATATGTCTGTTTTCACTCCCAAAAACCTTAAGCCTTGTCTTTGGTGGTTGATGTTGACTTTTGGTAACCAATGGGTTGATGGTCTCATGAATCACATTTGTAGAATCACCCATGGAGGTTACAGGTGTTACATTCTAACCACTAGTAGGAATGCACAATGGTTTTCATTAGGCAGCAATGAGGAAAACAAAATTTAGACATTCGAGGATGCCATCGACAATTCCTCGCTCGAGCGTGGCATTAATGCGGAGTTTGGTGGTGCCAAGGATGACATCTCGAAGGGCTAGGGGTGAGAACTTGTCATAGATGATGAAATTTGGATTGATGTTCATGAAGGGCAGGGGGTGAGAACTTGTCTCCCCGTTGTTGACCTAGTTCATTAGTTTAGAGTCCAATCGTGCAACTTCCAATGGTCCACTATGCATTTCGATGCCCCATGTGCATAGTAGGTGGATTTGTTGTTGTGTTAGAATCGCGTTGCTCCCAAGATTCTCCACATTATGAGAAAAGATGACATTGAGCCCGAGCAGTGTATATCACATGTACTGCAATTCAAAATTTTAAGAATAGTCTCATATTTACATCACCTTTGTATCTGCCTTTCGATTATTTGATTAGATTTTAATATTTCATTGTTGGAACCATAATAAGTGGTATTTATAACATGGTTAAATATTTTTTATGATGTGATGGGGGACACTTTACTATGAAGGCTCACATGGCCTACTTGATTGTAAAAATACTTCTAAAGCCTTTAAAAGCAAGGGCACTGAACTTTTTTTAATGTTTTTTCACATGAGAGTGGAACACTCACATTGGCCTTATTTTATTCAAAGTATGACGGTTCGCATGGCCCTATTTTTGTTTTCCACATGGAAGTGGAAAGGAGATGATATTTTTTATGTTGTTGGTTTTTCCAACAAATGAAGGACCCATTGATAGTGGAACATAGTGGTATTTGTAGTCATCGGAAAGGTTTTTCCATGATAGACACAATGGTGGTGTCCATTTGTAATTTTGAGGCTATTTCATTGATTTTTTTTAGCCTCAAAGTTTTGTACCTTGGAGTGCACTCTCAGTTGAACCCAAAACTTTCAAGGAATTTGTAAGTGATCCTAGTATCTAGTCACCTTATCTATAGCACTTGGTGGATGCATCGACTGGTTACCCATGCACTTCAATGGGATGATATGGTCATAATAAGGACACCTACTCTAGGAACTACAAACATAGACACCCTAGACTCTATTCGAGGATGTTTCCAAATTTACTTTTAAAGACTACAGACGAAGACACTTCAGAAGATTATATTATCTTATTTTTTCTTCTCTTCCATATTTGGTTTCTATGGCTCATTTTATTGTATTTCATGGATCGTTTTTCTTTTGTATTAAGGTGCATTTTCGGTAGAGATCGACACCTTCTAGATTGAGTTCACCATGAGGGGGGATGTTATTCATGGTGGATCTAGTCAGTGACCTACGAGTGGCAACATACCTAGAGGATGACCTACAGAGGCAATAGATCCAGATGTGGCTGACCCTGAGGTATCTATGATGACCCTAAGGCACTTAGATGGCTGACCTAGTGGCAACTGATCCAAGTAAGTGGCTAACCCTATGGAAAAATACTAAGATGTATACACCATTGATCTGGCATTATTCACAATTGGAGATCCAAGCACAAAAATAATGAGCCTAGACCAAATTATGTAATAAAGGAGGATGATAGGGTTCTTTTAGAGAAGTCAACATTAAGGGGTAATGTTAGAATTAAAGTGCACTATGCTTCTTTAGTTTGACACTTATCTTTTTATTAACATTTGTCATGTTATTCATATAGGCTTATGCCTATATATTGTACTTTTCTCATGTATAATATATCTCATCTTTTGTTCAGTCCCAACATCACTATGTGTTGCTCTCTATGACACTATGCTATATGTGTTCTCTATATCTATGACTATGACAAAAAGGTCATTATATAGGAAGATAGATTCCTTGGCCAAAACTCTATCTAGCTATGCAAGGGATAACTTACACATGTACAACTTGCACATTGACACTTATGCATTTATTACATTTCATGAAGAAATTAAGTAACTTCCCCCTAAAGTAATCTAATGTCCTAAGTATGTATCTTGGTAGATACATTTACATGACCTAAATAATGTAACATGATCTATTTCTAACATGCCCAAGATTCAACTTCATTACTTCTCTTAAATCTAGTATTGAAAGTATAATGAGACAAAACATTTCCTCTATTATTTCTAATTATTCCTCCTTCCATTGGTCTTGGATTTACTTTAGATAATCCTACAAAATTAAATTTGACCAACTTCACATCTAGTGGTTTCCACTTTATATTCTTTGTCTTCTTTTTATTTCTCATGTACCCAACATCATAATTCCATTTGATGACTCCATATACCAAGGCTATTGGATTTTAGATTATGAATTGGGTGAGTTGATACGATTGGATTAGACTCCTAAATTGCTAAACAAATCTTCCTTTTCATTACCTCTAAACTAATTTACTTTCCTTTAAATATTCTTCTATTCCTTTCTAGTCATATAGTCCAAAGTATTGTATCTTTTGATATAATTCCAAATTGTCTATAAAGCCTCACTTTCAAAAGTGCTTTGCCATTGCTTTAACCATTCTTCAATTCTATCATTCATCACCATGCATTTACAAAACATACTAAGAATTTATTTCCATAATGTCCAGACTATTTAAAAATGTCCAAGGGATGGTCTATACTCTCCTCCTTTTTACAATGAACACATTGTGAGGGGTCATGAAAACCCCTATTCATATGGTTATCCTTGGATAAAATTCTTCTATGACCTACTAGCCAAAAAAAAATTTAACTTTAGGAATGCTTGGGTTATCCCAAATATATCTCCATATAATTATGATTTTCCTATTTTGTTGGTGCTTCATATTATGTCCACTTCTTGTTGTGTATTCTCCTAAGCTATTCAACTTACAAATTAATTTATCCTTGGCTCCCCTCGGAATAATCATTGTTGTTATATTTCTACTCAACTACCTCCTAACATCAATGTCTTGTATACTTGTAAAAAAATCTTCTTTCCATTTGTATCTTCTTTCTTGATCCTTGTACGAAATATTTAAAATCCTATCACCATATTTATCTTGAAGTTATCTCATCCAAGGTTTCAAAATTACATCTATTTTGAGTGGTTTTTTTATCACACCAAGTATCCATCCACATAATTTTGTCTCTAGTTCTCATTACCCATATTAAACCTTTAATCACTAGATCAATAGATTTTTGTAAACTGTTCCAAAGTACAAAACCATTTGGAAGAGAGAATGCAGTAGAAATTAAGCTTGGGTCATTGGGCTCAACATACTTAGAAGAATTTTTTCCCATTGTATTTGACTCTCTTTGTACAATCTCTAGATTGCTTTTACCCCTAAGAGCTAAGTTTACATCGTTAATAAATCTTAAACTGATAACTCCCCTAGTTTTATCATCACACACCTTGCTCCATTTCATGAAAGAAATTTTCCTTTTATTATATGATCCAAATCACAAAAATTATCACATAATATAGATTAAACTTTTTTCTATTGATCTTGGCATAGTATATAATGACATAAAATAAGTTTTTTTAATAAGCTATGTGTGGCTTATATTGGGGGCCACTCCCATTACAAAAATAATATATTAGTTAAAGCATACCCATATTTGCCTTTCTATCAAAGATATTCTCCATATTCCTCAAACTGCCAAGTTTTCATAATCAACTATTTTTTTTTGAAGGAACTAACAACAAGAACAACCCTTACATGACACATAACTCCAACAGATAGAAAAAAACAAACATAACAGTCATCCATCAAAGAGGAAATTAGTTTGATTATTTTTCTTTTGTAGCAGAGGTTCTTCCTTATTTAGAGTAGCAAGATCTAAGAATGAATTTTTGCACTTCAATATCCTAAGGTAATATCTAGTTGTAACACATTTTGTAGGATCTTCATTTTTAGAAAACTGATCGTCATTGATTGTTTCATAATTAGCTTCAAGAATACCATCTAAGGTGCTAATATTTTCCATGGAACTATTTGGATGGTCTTTAGTAACCATTTGGCTTTTATCAATGATTTGATTCAAATTCTCCTTTTGGGGTTGAGTCTTTTGTTGCTCACATAATTTTTGTTGGACAATTGGTGCATCTGGAGGATGCACTTCTTTCTTTTGAACAAAGATATTTGAATGTTTCAAAGAATTCACATGCAATACTTTCTCCTCCACCAAGGAGGAATAGAGTGTGATTGAATGATTGGGTATCTCTTCTTTAGGTGGCCATATTGCTAACAACCATAACATCTTAGGGAGAAGTTTTCATATTCAATATTTTGGATCCATTCCCATTTGCTTGAGGAGATAGAAATGGATTAAGGTCCAAAAACTAAAACATCCATACAAACAATCAATCTTGCTTTACTCATATTAATTTTACTGGATACATTTTCCTCTATTTGGGCATCCAAATATTGGAATGCACTAATGGCATTACTGATTTTGGTGAATATATTCTCTCCCCAAAACTCCACAAGGAGAGCATAAATATTCACCTAGACTGGGAAGCCATTAACTTATTCTGTAAAGGGATTGAAACTAGGAGTCCAAGGTCTTATATAGACACCTCTTTGTCCAAAAATTCAATTATATCTATAATCCATTACTCTGTCTCTATTTGCTAAATTAGAAAAGAAAACAAAAAAGAAATTTTTTAGTAGGAGAGTTAATTGAAATTTTGTACTAGTCCACCAATATTTAATGTATCCTTTGAGCTCCTCTAGGCTTGGTATTTTTCCCTTGAGTTTGCATATAATTGTTTGGGCTTCATGATCAATCAGATCCAACCCAAATTGATCCTTCAAAATTTTAATAGAGGGCAGAGGCTCATCCACCTACAAACCCAAGGATCCCTGAGAGATATTTCTTCTAACCAAAGAGTATTTCTCACATACCAAAGAGACGATCTCCAAACAACCCTCTTCCTTCAATGTTTGATTGAACCTAGGGTTTGCATTCCTTTCATGAAGATTGTAGCCAATTTTTTCACTTTGTTCCATCACTTAACTGCACCTAAGTTTTACACCCCTTTCGCAAAGACTTTTTGCAGTATAGTATAATTGAAAATGACATATAATAAGTTGGAATGGCTTATAAGACTAATTTAATTAGTTGCACTCTTCTTTCTAATTATAATAATCTATCTTTCCATACCGATAGTTTATTTTAAACTTTACTTATAAGTAGATTCCATAATTCTATCCTCATTCTCTCCTCAAATAAGGGCATCCTTGGATAAGTTGTTGGTAAATTTACTTCCTCCATTTGAAGTAACCTACATATCCCTACTTTGATTTTAGATGGAGTGTTTAGGAAGTAAATTTTGGATTTTGTTTTATACTCTTTCATATTTCTTTAATAATCTATTCAAAGATTTGTCCTTGTTTATTCTTTCCCTCTAAAAAAAGGTTGTATCATCTACAAAATATTGATGGGTGATGTTGGCAATATCATTACTAGCATTAAGTCCACTTATAAAACCATATTTGTTAGTCTTATTCAATTTCCTACCCAAAACCTCTACCATAATAATGAACATATATGGTGATAAAGGATCTCCTATCTAAGACATCTCTTGGATTTACAAGAATTTTTTACTAACCCATTGATCAAGACTAAATATGAAACTGTAGAGACACAAGATTTAATCTATCTAACCCATTTCTTACCAAAACCAAACTTTTCTAATATTGCAAAAACATATCTCATTTAACCCTATCATAGGCTTTACTCATATCAAGTTTTAATATCATTGAATTCTCTTTTCTTGAAGTTGTTGAATATATAACTTTTTGAGCTACTATGATCATGTCTAGAATTTATCTCTCTTTCACAAACAGGGTTATGCGTAAGGGGTTGGCCACAAAATATATTTATAAAAATTTTGCAAATCGGTTTCAAAATCTAGGTGAATAGTTTTGAAACACATGTAGAAGGTTCACTATTATTAGGGGTAATGTTGAAAATTTAAACTTAAAATGGTCAAATTATTATAAAATTGGGGTGAATCGACCAAAAAAAATTGCACCCAAAAATGTTTGTCTAATGGACTCTGGTCAAGGGTCCCAAATATTAGCCAATTCCAAATTTTGAAAATCCTAATTTTAGCCAATTTTGCGAAAATAGCCACTATGCATAACCCTGTTCACAAATCCTCCTTGCTAGTTTAAAATATTTTTTCTAATAGTGGTCATAATTGATTCAACATAACTTTAGAGATAATATTATATATCATATTACACAGGCTTATGGGTATAAATGAATCAAATAATTTTGCATAAACTTTTTTGGAATCAAGGTAAGATAAGGTAAATTTATTTTATAATGTATGTATTGTTTTACCCTAGACTGACCCACTACCACCAATAAAGAATCCTTTACTATATCCCAATTATGTTGATAGAATGTTGCAGAAAGCCCATCCAAACTTGGGGATTTATCCTTATTAAAAGAGAAAATAGCTAAATGAACTTCCTCAAGAGTAATATGCTCCATTAGTATCCTATTATCTTCATATACTATAACTAAAGGTACTTCTTGAAGAAGTTTATCATTAAGAAATTTAGACTTCTCTGATCCTAGAATATTTTGATAAAAATACCTTACCTCCTTTCAAATTTCACTATTGTCTCCAATTTTAAACCCCTTCTACTAAAAAAACTCTATTAATTCTAGATGTTGATCTCTATGCTATAGCCATCCTATGAATTTTTTTTTGTATTTTTATCTCCTTTTAACCAAGTCTATCTTGATTTTAATCTCTAAAATTTCTCTTCATTACTAAAAATACTATGATATTCACTAAGAAAATCCATTTCCTTTGAACTTGGATTATTACAATCACTTTTTTGGAATTTTGAAAGTTTATATTTTATTTATTTCTTCTTAAAAATATTTCGAAAAGTGTTATTGTTCCATTTTTTTAATCTAGGTGTCATTGATTTAATTTGTTTTGGAAGTGTATATAGCCCATTTTTTCCTAAATAATTCCACATTTGTGTTATCATATCAACAAATTGAGGAATCTCTTCACACATCTACTCATGTTTAAAATATGATATTTTTTGAATTCACTTACCACCATTTTGACTTTTATCAGCCAATGATCTGAACCAATCCTTGTCAAGGTATTAATTTTAGCACAAGTCCCTTAATCTATCCAATGATCTAAGAGTATGTATTTGTCTAATTTTTTGCTATTAGATTTAGTCATATCCTATTGTTGGTCCATGTATAGTTGTCTTGTTCAAACTCAACCTCCCATAGATTATGATTATAGGTTTAGTTATACTTTGGGTTAATTTCTAGTTCCTAAAAAAATGATCAAAATTGGTTATGGAATTAAAATATCCTATGATAATAAATCGGGTTTCTTGGTATTTACTTCTCATAAAGGCTTCCCACTCTAAAGTTCTAATCTACTTGATTGAGTTGTAAATCCATAGACATTGATAAAGATGAAACAAATATATATAAAGTAGCATGTGACTAAAGAGGCTACCCAATGCCTAGTTTTAAGAATGGTTACACATGACGTTATAGTAGGATTCCAATAAATTATAATTCCTCCAATCGCTCCTTTAGAATCTACAACATCCCATTCACATCTTACCCATATTTATTTCATGTTTTTAGAAACTTCTTCTTTTATCAATTTAGTTTCTTGGATACAAAGAATATTAGGCTTATTACTTAAACAAAGGTCCTTAATACACATCTATTTTGAGGGGGCATTAGGACCCCTTATATTCCATGGTATGATAATAATTTCTTATTAGGGGCTATTGGAACCACATGTAGATTACCAATATCATGTTTTTATTTGTTAAAGAGAAGTTCAACCAACTTATTTTGTGTTCCTTTCTCTATGTTTGCTCTTGCTTCCCTAGATCTCTCTTGATAATTTAAGGGTTTTCCTATTTTTACCTTGCTTGTATCGAAGGTAGGTCTTATTATTCTATTCCTCATTATATTTTACATTTTTTTTATTAGATTTATCCTTTCTTAACTCTACTACAAAATATTTTGACTTGTCTTGCTCATTTTTTGGTATTTTCTTATTAATGGTAGAGTTATTAATATCTAACATTGCATTTTGTTTCCAAATTTTCTCTTGAATGGTATCAAGAGAGTGTTCATAATTTGATGAGATATATTCCTTAGGTTCATCAAGAATATTCATTCCTAAATCAGGATCATACTGTATATATGGTTCATTGCTAATATGTTGAACTTATTGTACTATGTCCTCTATGCTTTGATATAATTTTTCATCATAGGTTAAAGCCTCAAAAAAGTTGGTGTTTCTTCCAATATCCTTCATTACTAGTCTCCATTTTTTATTTGATTTTATTTTTCTAGATCTATTTTTTGGAATTTGAAAACCATCTTCATCCATATCCATTTATAAGTTTCTCTTGTGGTTTTCTACATATGATTCTATTGGGATCTTCTTATGGTATGATATCTAAATATGCATCACCTTATGACATCTTCTACATCTAAAAGACATGTTTCCATAATCTATGGTTTGGTTCCACATCTTATCCCCATACTTAAGAATTATTGATTTTGGTATATCTTTACTTATATCAATCATGACCAATATCCAATTATAAATAGCCAAAAATCCATATTTTGTAGTTTTTAAAATCTCAAGAAATTATCCTAGAGTGTTGTCTATTGCCTTCAAGGTATCTATTTTAAAAAATTCAATAGGTAACCCTTACATCCTAACCCAAACATGTACTAGAGATAGATTTATATATTTATATGAAAGCCTTCATACTAGTGAGTAAGCAAGAATCCTACTCTTCCCATAAACCAACGAACGCTTTTAGAATTCTATCTCTTTCTTCCTTAGAACAAGTTGAAAAATATAAAGGGAAAATATAAAGGAAAAATCCCCTTGACCTTCTCAACAATCGAATATTTTAACAAGTAAATAATGCCCAGGATTCTCCCCTTGGTATTTAAAAAGACCTTTTTAAAAGGGTTAGTAAGAGACCTTTAGGAGGAAAGGATAGACTCATTGTTGGAGACTTCCAACTCTTATCAATCCATTTTCTCAATGTTGAATCCCCTAGCCAATACCTATTAAATTTACCAAAAACTGCTCTATCTTGGAGTAATGAGGATCAATCCTTTGTGGTGCACTTACTAACATCTACTACTAGAGATTATTCTAAGTATTTAGCTATAAATAGGTCCATTGGAAGGAAACTAAAACATAAAATCTACTAAAATTTACCAAAATATCCTATAGCAAATATAATATTTGATAAAAAATTAATAACAATTTGCATGTAAAAAATTTTACATAAAAAGAAGGAAAAAAAAAACTTAGCTAAAAAATTATATGCCCAAAGAGAATGTCTAGCCTCACTAAAGCCCTAGCCCTCCATTGCTCCTTCCATCATCCGAACCCTAGCTGACAAATATTTGCAATTTCATTTTTTATGACTTGAAAAATCATCATTGCCCTTGTTCTGGATGACTGAATTCATAGGGTTGTATCTCTCTCAATATTGCTTGAATTAATTCATATGACCACTCATTTTAAAGCTATTCAAAGTCTAAATAAATTGGTCCAAGAATTAGTTGAATTGAATAGCCCTTCATGAAGATATGGCTCCTAAAATGTGAGCCATTCTTAAAAAAATGCTCAAATCCTTCGAACATACCATCATCGTTTGTTGTTGGATAGTTTTATATGTTTATATTAGATAAATGATCCTAAAGGTAAATTTATCATTTTTAATATTTGTATTTTATAGTATTAGATTTTTTTTAATAATATGTATGTTTTACTTAATTGTTTTACAATAATATATTTGTGTTTGTGTTATTTGATTATTAAATGTAAAAAGAATTATATATACAATAGTACATTAGGAACATATTTTAATCCAATTTGGAATCTTAGGACAAGTGCCTATGTTAACACCATAAATTGAGTTTTGTGAATTATATTTAATTTCTATTAAGTGTCTTTATTATGTATCAAGTTGGATGGTATATGGTGCTTAAATAAGATTTTTAAAGTTTGATAATGACAATACTAAATTTGGATGACATATTGTGTTTAAAAAGATATTTAAAGTTGCCTAATGGGGAATACCTCCTTTGTATGAAGTATAAAAAATTTATATTTGCAACAATGTTTAAAAAATTTATATATATATAGAAGAATGTTCTTAAATTAATGATAACTAATTTATAATCAAGTGGATTTTACTCAATTGGTTAAATTCTTCAACATTTCATGGAAGAGACTCAGGTTCAAATCTTGCTAAACGATACATGGATAATATTCAAGCTTTGTTGTGATACCACTATGTGGTGATGATGTAATACGGGTAGGGTAGAGCCCATTTCAATCCTATATAACCCATTCAAAAAAATGATAACAAATTTATTTCATTTCTAAGTTTGAAAAAAATTACAATGCTACAAGTATGCACCCTCAAGAATTTTAGTTATAAATAAACTAAAGTAAGAGTAGTATTGGCCTCCTTGCTATAATATGTTATGGTCAACTTACAATCCAGAAACTGAATCCTAATAACAGGACTAGCATGTGAAAATTAGTAATAACTTCTTGATCAATCATAGTTCTTGAATGATTCTTACCTTAGTACGAAAACTAAGGACTCAGGTTTCAATTTTGAAGATGAATAATATTTTGAAGTCTGTCCTTCTAAAAAATAAAGGCAAGTGTTCCTTTAAAAACCCTTCCTTTTTTTCCCTTATTGCTAATAATAGATCTCTGACATGATTCTTAATAAGAGGGGGACTGTGAGGAATTCCTATGTCCTCTAACCACTTATTCCCTCTAGAGTCTACCAAGTGTCTATTGGAAGGTTCAAAACATCTCTTGAAAAACCATCTACTTCTATAATTAGTTCACTATAGATGTGTTTGTATGAAATTTATGTTATAGAAGGTTCTAATAGTTTCACTTGCTCATAGAAAGGATTGAGGAGTAAATTTTTCATCTCAACATGATCTGCAACCCAAATTTTTACTAATTTTGAATCCCCATAAATCTATAAAGTTGAAATTCCTTGATCCACTACTATTCTCATCCAGAGGATCAATGCATTCCATTTGCCATATTATTTGTTACTTCACCTAAACCTGCCTTGAAAGTGATCTTATGATTTTTATTTAAATAAAGTGCTCCTCCCTGCCCCACACCTACCTAGACTACCCTAGCAAGCTCCATAAAATAAGGTCCATGGCTTCATAGGATTCACTATTAGTGTTCCTATATGCTTTCTTAGTTTTGATTTTGGGGAGATTTTTGGACTTTCAAAAATAGATTTAATATGTATTTGTACGTGAATTACTAGAGTTTCCTTACCTTCAAGTAGCCTAGCATTTCTATCCAGCCATAAACCCATCTAACTATCAAACGGACACATCTATACTTGTTTAATACTCTTTCTTTGAACCACTGTTGTATGTTATCTAAAATATTCTTAGTAGGTCAATATGTTTTCTTTTGAGTCATAGGCAAAATTGAATTCCATACTTCTCTTGTGAAAGGACAATGAACTAGAATATGGTTCATTGTTTCTTACTCCTTTCTGCACATGACGTTCTAACTTTATTCTTGCCAAGACCTCCTTTGAAGAACATCCCATGTTAGTGTTGCATATAGACTCTTTTATATTTTAATTTTGATTATTATTAGAGTGAGCATATTCAAATTTAAGCCACCTTGTTATAAGAAAATATTTTGAATTATATTTTATATGGCTATATATTAAGTAAATATGGTATTAAATGTTAATTTTTAGTATATGTGCTTTACTCTATTATTTTTTAATTATATATATATATATATATATATATATATATATATATATCAAATTGGTTATATATCAAGTGGAATTAGCTCAATGAGTTAAATTTCTCAACGTTCAAGGGGGAGATCGAGGTTCAAATCTTGGTGAATGATACATGGATAGTATCCAAGCTTTGTAATCATACCATTATGTGGTGATGATGTAATATGGGTGGGATCTGTTTCAATCCCATATAACCAATTAAAAGAATGGTTATATGGAATTGAAACAAGTCCCACCTATATTATATCATAACCACATAGTGCTATTATAAATGTTTGATAATTACACAAATACATTACATCATAATGAATAACAACAACTCATGGTAAGCTTGAGAGGGATAGGGAGGCAGAGAGAGTGGAAGGGTAGCAACAAATCACGAAGAGATTGAGATGAAGAGGGAGAGGGAGAAGGAGGTTGATAGGTAGCAAAATGATGATCTGCTTTGGTAGGAGAGGATCCCCCTTGCTACAAAGCTATGGAATCAAAACTGGTTTCCATGTGCAATTAGGTCTATAGCCTACAAGAATTGGGGTGGATCCAGTACCCCCAAGTTATGTGGTTCCTAAGGAGTCTTTTCTAGAAGTCCCATTCATGTTGACCATCCTAGGTAAGATATTTTTTCTTTTTTTGGTTTTAGACAAGAATTTGGAGGTTTATTGGAAGTCTGCTATTTGTAGGAGCATTTCAAAGGCTAATCTTGGAGTTGACCTATCTGAGAACATGGATCCTATAATGTTCTTGTGGTATTTACCTTTTGCGGTCTTTCTGTTAGGCAAGAAAAAGTTGTAAATTTTATTTGTTGATGTGAGCAAGATTTTGACTATTAAAGATTGTGTTGATTGTCTTGGAGTGGTTCTGCATAAGAATGGGGATCATTTGCTCCTGGATCATAAGAATTTATGGCAGGAAATCCCTTTTATATATTTTGAGTTGAGTGGAAAGATATTCAAATTTTTCATGTTGGTGTGAATAGGATTTTGGTGGTTTGTGGCAAAGTTGTTGGTCCTCCAATTGTTTTGATTGAGAACGTGGATCATGTGTTTGTGGGTCTTGTGATGTTCTTACAGGATTTATCTTTTGCAACCTTTGTTCCCGGTAATTTCTAATATAGGTGTGACCAAGAATCCAATATTGAAAGATTTTTTTGCTAGTCTCAGAGCTAATTTGGCTAAGAATATGGATCTTGTGGGTTCTCTCATTCTTTATATTAGTTGGTCTGAATGTGGATCTTTTTGAGTGTTTGGACCCTAATTTCATGTTTTTTGAGATCTTTTTTCAGTGGCCCTAAATATGGTTTGCTTGTTGGATGCCTACCTTCTGGTTGTGTTGTATTTTTTCTTCCTCCCTCTTGGGACCAAGAAAATCTATGGATTCATGGATCTAAGAAAGCTTTGGTAAGTTGATCATTTAAGAGATAAAATAAAATATTTTTTTGGAGTAGGTTTTAAGGAGGAAGCAATTAGGGCTAGAAAAATTACAGAAGTTTTTGGGGAGTACCAGGTGTGATGTAGTTTGACTTTATATATGGTAGCTTCGGGGGGTCCTGGTGACCCTCGATATTTGTATTTTAAGGATTCTATTTTGAATAAGGATACCTATTCTTCTAATCATTAAATGCCATGAATGTTTTGATGCATGCAAACCTTGATCCTATTTATAATTCCTCTTCGAATTTGAATCTGAAGAATAATGGATGCTTGTAGAAAAGCAAAGATCGTCCTATTTTGGTTATCATTCCTAATTCTATTGTGGATGATGTTTTATATTTATCTGAGCATGCACTCATTTGTAAATTCATGGGTCTTAGAATTTCTATGCTTTTTTAGAAAATTGGGTTAGGATAAATTGGAGCCCTAAAGGTGATCTAGAGATTATTCTTGCAGCTAATGGGTATTTTATTATGGCGTTCTCCCATATGGTAGATCATAGTAAAGTGTTTGAGGGGGGTCCTTATTTTCATAATCATTCTAGATTATTTATCAAATCCTAACATTTAGGAATTGATCTAGTGGAGGAGAAGTCTTATAGGATTCCTGTGTGGGTTTGTTTGCTATGAATCCCTATGGAATATTGGAGGTTGGATATTATTCATTCTACTGCATATATTATTAGGAAATCGATTGGTCCATCTCACCAAACTTTTAATAGGAAATTTGATTCTTTTGCACAACTCTGTGTTGAAGTAGATCTGAATAATCCGTTGTCTGAATCATTGGATATTAAAATGGGAAACATGTCTTGGGTCCAACAATTAGATTACAAAGATCTCCCATTTTGATGTCACATATGCCATGAATATGGTCATCTTCAAAGAAATTATAAGAAAGTAAATTATCAGCCTTCATCCTCTTCATCTGACTTTATGCAACTACAAAGGCAAAACAAAAAGCTCCTCTGGTTAATGAGATACCCGATTCTGATGGATTTATTTCTATTAAGTCTCGCTCAAGATATAGGTCTTTCGTTCATCATAATAAGGGTGTTGGGAAGGAAGGTTCTAGTAACAAATTTGATGTGCTTGAGACTTTTGAGGAGCCACATGCTGAGGAGCAAGTCTAGAACAGAGGTGATATGGATGCTTGTATTCAAGAGCCAGGTACTTGTTGTTTCCTAAATCCTTCTTTTGAAATGCAAAATTTTGATAAGAAGGTTGGTGCCTAATAACCCTCTTGTAGAAAATGAAGATAAGTCCAAAGAGATGTCGGATTGTATTGATAAATTTCTTGATCATTCCCCTTTGGCTGAAAACTTGATTGAGGGAAATGAGGATGAGACTAGGTTTTAACCCTCCTAGGATAGGATTGTCATAGAGGAAGGAAAATAAAAAGTTTCTTCTATGTTAGGTATTCACCCAAAAACTATAAAAAATGTGGGGTGGAGAAGGTGGAAAAAGCAGGAAGAAATAAGGATCAAGAAAAAATGAATTTTAGAGGGAAATCCTTAGTTGAGTCTGGTGTTGTTAAGACATTAGATTCTCACTTCTCTATTCCCACAAAATGAAAGTGATATCTTGGAATTTTAGGGGTTTGGGTGGCATCCCTAGACAAAAAGTTAATCAAAATTTGATCAAAGATCATAGACCATATATTGTCTTCATCTAGTAAATAAAATTATCTTGTGAAGATATGGTTAGAATTACTTTCAAGGTATGGAAAGGTGGTCACTGTCTTACTATTGGAGCCCAATGTTTAGTAGGTGGTGTTGCATGTTTGTGGGATCCACGAATCTTAACTCCCTCTTAGTGGGTGGGTAGCAGAAACTATCTCTCTATGGCTACTACCTACTTTTCATCTAGATCTTCTATTCTTCTATCTAATGTGTATACCCCCAGTGATTTATTAGGTAAAATCCTCTTATAGAATCATCTTAGATTCATTTGATCTCTTGCTCCCAATTATACTTGGATTGTAGTTGGGGATTTTAATTCTATCATGTCCCTAGAGGAGAATATTGGTGGTGTGGAGTGTTTGAGTCCTTCTAATTTGATGTGAGATAATGTTTCTTTCCTTAATCTTGTTGATGTGAAGGCTCAAAATGGGCTCTTTACTAGGACTAATAAAATATGTTGAATAGATTTTAATTCTAAAATATTGGATCAATTCCTTACTTTAGATAGTTGGTTTGATGATAGTTGGACTTCATTCTCAGAGATTCTATGTTGGAGGGGCTCTAATCACTAGCCCATTCTCTTTCAGTCCTTGAAATTCTCATTGCCAAGAAATCTGCCTTTCAAATTTCAACTTATGTGGCTCAGGGATAATAATTTGTATGAATATGTGGAGAGGTGGTGGGTTGAAGGGAAACCCAAATTTGGCACTGCTATGTTTACTTTTTTCAAAAGCCTCTAGTTTATCAAATTCAAAACTTAGGAAATGGAACAAATTTTCTTTTGGGAATATATTTTAGAAGAAAAAGTAACTAAAGGATAGCCTAGACGAGATCACTTTTCAAATTAAATATGAAGGATTGATAAAGGATCTGTTGGAAATGGAAGTTTTCCTTTCTATTTAGCTTGCTAAATGGGAACTTTTTGAGGAGATTTTTTGGAAGCAGAAATCTCAGATTAACTAGTTCTCAGAAGGGGATGTAAACACCTTTTTTTTCATAATTCAGTTAAAGACCACAAGAATAGTAATTCTATAGTCTCACTTACTTTTGATCAGGGGGAAACTCTCTCATATTTTTAAGATATCTCTAATAAAGTAGTCAGGTTCTTCTCCTCTCTTTTCTCTGAGTAGGGTCTTCATGATGTTGTTAATATGAGGCTTATTTTGGATTGTATTCCTAGGCTGGTCTCTAAAAATATGAATAAGATGCTAATGGACCTCATATCGATGGAGGAACTTAAAGTAGTGTTTTTTCAAATGAAAATAGGTAAAGAACTTGGACCTGATGGTTTCCCTATAGATTTTTTCCAAGAATTTTGGAAAGTGTTATGTTTTGATCTGCTAAAAGTTTTTCAAGAATTCCAAGTCAATAAGAAAATTCTTAAAGCTATTAATTCAACCTTCCTTGCTCTTATTCCTAAATATAAAAGTGCTAGCTCATTGGGGTATTTTCATCCTATTTCCCTATGCAATGTTACTTACAAAGTTATTACCAATATTACTACAGATTAGCTGAAGAAAGTTCTTGGTTTTATTATTTCCCCTGATCAAGGTGGGTTTGTTAAGGGTCATCAGATTTTGGAGGGTGTGGTGGTTATTGTTGAAGCTACTCACTCTATGGATATCTCTAAGAAAAAGGCTATGTTGGTTAAGCTTGATATGTCCAAGGCTTATGAAAGGGTTAGCTAGCATTTTTTGTAGAACATCCTTCAAGCTTTTGGGTTCTTGTATAATTGGATTGAATGGATCATGAGTTGTGTGACTTTAGTCTCCTTTGTAGTTTTAATCAATGGTTTATCATCCACTTTATTCTTGGCCTATAGGGATATTCATCAAGGAGATCCCTTGTCCCCTTATATTTTCATCCTTATGGCTGAAGGTTTGGGTAGACTTCTCAAGAGCTTTTTAAATTATGGTGCTATCTAGGGATGGTCTTGGGTGGAGAATTCTTTATCCCAGTATCATATTCAGTTTGTTTATGATACTGCTTTGTTAGAGAGAGCAAAAATTGAGGAAGCAGTGAATTTTAGGAAGGCTTTAGATATTTACTTATCTACCTTTGGTCAAATGATTAATGAAGAGAAATTAAATATCTTCTCCTTCAATATGAATGATCAATTTCAACATAGGATTGCTAATATCCTACATTTTTAGGTAGGCTATTTTCCAATGGAGTATTTGGGGATTCCTATTTCTTCTAAAAATATTGAAAGGGATTACTGGAAAAGTATTTTGGATAGATTTCGATCAAGGATTAATCCTTGGACTTTTCAGTGGCTATCCTTTGCTGGTAGATTAACACTTTTGAAGTCTATTCTTCATGAATTGCCTATTTACAGGTTTTCTATCTTGGCTTCTCCTAAGTGCTTTCTCAAATAATTTGATTCTATTTGTAGAAAAAATTTATGGGTAGGAAACCTGGAATGTAATAAATGGAGCCTGGTCAATTGGGATACTATGTGTTGCCCTAAAAATATGAGGGATATTGGTTTAAGATAATTCGATTTGAATAGTCTCACTTTGGATGCTAAATTGTATTAGAGGTGGTGCAGTAATCTTGATCAGCTTTGGGCTAAAATTCTTAGCCTCAAATATTTTGGTGGTGCTCCGATTGATGAGATTACGAGATTGGAGCTAAGGGGGAAAGGTTCCATTGTTTGGGACACTCTAAAAAAATGTGCCATGCTTATTAAGAAGGGTCTCTTTTGGATTTTTAATAAGGGAAAAAATACCTTATTTTGGGAATAATCTTAGGATAATCATCCTCCTATCATTTCTTCTTTCCTCCACCTTCATCTTCTTCAAGATATTTTTTTTGATGCGGGCTAGTCTAAGGTGGCTGACTTCAAGCGACAAAGTCCTCTTGGTAGTTATTTTACTCACTACTGGTGGGATTCGTAGGGTTGGCCAGAGAATGGATGTCTTGAGGATCGTGATACTCTAGCTTCTATTTTGGCTAAGAAACCGTGTTGTTCTATTGAATACTGATATTCTTTCTTAGGGCCATAATTCAAAAGGGAAATACACTATTACTCTGGGTTATCAAACCCTTATTATGTAGAGAAGAGAGGATATTGTATCCCCCTGGTGGAATAATATTTGGAATACATTTTGTTGACCCAAATGTAATTTTTTTCTTTAGCTTCTGTGTCAGAAGAAATGTTCAACTTGGGATAATATTCAGAAAAGAGGTTTCCAGGGTCCTTCACTATATTTTCTTTGTGGAAAGAATGAGGAAACCATTTCCTATATTTTATTCCAATGTTCATATTACCTAGAGATTTGGAACTTATGGTGGCAAATCTAGAAAATTCCCATCATCCATGCTACTTCTATTTTTGAGTTTTGGGAAATCTTGGGTAGACTCCTCCCTCTACTTCATTTCTTCAAACTACCTAGGATTTTGGTCCATCTTTTGGCAGATTTGGTTGGAACACAACCAAATAATTTTTCAAGGATGTCAACTTGGAGCCTTACAGGTATGTCTCAGATTCAAAAGGATGGTTAAGGAGACTATTGAGGCCAAGTGTGTTCTAAATTCTCTTCTTACTTCCTCTAACTGACAGATTATCAATAGATTGGAGATTTCTTTACCATCACCAGGTACAAATAGAGACCCTGTTATGGGGATTGGTTCATTGAAGTTCAATAAATTTGGGAAGTGGAGTCCCCCCTAGAAGTGTTATCAAAATAAACATGAATGGTTATTCCAAGGGCAACCTAGGTAATGTTGGTATAGGAGGAATTGGTCATGATAGTGAGGGTGTGGCCTACCTCTTTTTCTTTGTGTACAAGGGAATTCATTTGAATAATCATATGGAAGCATTGGCAATTATCCATGCATTGGAAATAACTTTTTATTTGGGATGGAGAAGGATTATTTGTGAATCTGATTCCATGATAGTGGTGTCTCTTCTGAAAAACAAGCATTTTTAGGATGCTTCCTAGTTTATGGCTAGAATAGTGAAACAAATTTTGAGCTTGGCTAGGAATTTTGTTGAAATTTCTTTTGTTCATATCCCAAGAGAATGGAATAGAGTGGTTTATTGTTTGGTGAAGTGGGCTTCTAAAGGATTACCTTACTAAAAAGCTAATAGCTAGAATGATCTTGATCAGGAGAAATATAGACTTCTTAATCAAATAATTCACAAGGACCAGGAAAGATAATTCCAAGGTGGAAGAACCTGATTGTCATGGGTTCTTGTGTCCTATCAAAGTTATTGTCAAAATGATCCATGAATTTTCTTGGTGGATTTATTGTATTTTGTATGATGTGCTAGCTTGGATCACTTGGAAATCCTTGTGGAATGAATTGTTTTAAAATTTTGAATAATTATTTCCCCCCTCCCCCCCAAAAAAAGAAAGCTTTGGCAAGTTGACCCTATGATTGGGGACCCAAGGTTAGTTGATTCAATGAGGCTTTGGTAGGTGGAGCTTGGTTTTGGTGATCCAAGGTACATGGATCTGGGTTTATTCTATTTGAATATCCTTGGGATCGTATTTCTGTGGTAGGCCCTATACATTGGATCCAAGAGGTCCCAACAGTATTTTTATTCAATTTCAAAAAGAAAGAAAAGTGGTCATAATTTTCTCTTAAATAATTTTAATTTCAAAAGGTAAGAAAGGAATCCATAGAAGCTCCTTCAAAAATTATAAGAAAGGAATCCATAGATCTTGTTAAAATTTTGCTAAAAATTCATTAGCCTCAAAAGAGCAATGTTGCTTACAAGCAAGAAATCAATTTAATGAAGAAAATTCCTTTCCACAAAAAGAGTGGAAAATCTATCACAAAAAGAAAATTATTGATATTCGAGTTTGGGGTCTCAAAGCAATCAAGGAAGACCTATAAAAGTAGCAAACTAGCAATAGATTAGTTCAAAGCACTCTTTACAAAAGAAACATGTGCATAATTAATGGACTCATCAAAGGCATAAGAAACAACAAACTTGTAGAAGTAATATAAACCATAAAATATCCAAATAGAGGAAAAATTAAAGGTGTGGATAAAAATTCATCAAAAGCTTTATTGGATCTACCAAAATTTCTAAACAAACTTAGAAGAATCAAATCATAAGAATATTGTTTAAAGAGTGATCATGGAACTCATTCTTTAAATTCAAGATACCACTCCAAAAGTAAGAGAAATGAGTGGACACATTCTCAAATGGATTTTTGGTGCTACTCAAGGTCAAAAATCCCATGTAATTTTTGAAAGAAACAACTAGGAAGAACATAGAGCCTATACATCCATAAATTCATTGTGTTAAAACCAACTCTCACAAAGCCACAAACTCATACATCAATCATGAATGCATTACAAAGCATTTGGATATGATAAAAACATGTGTATGAAACAACAAAAAAATGGGAGAAGAAGGAAAAATAATAGGTAGAATAGTAGCTAATACAAGCACCTACCATGAATATTTGAGCAACTACAAACACTTTCTAAAATATAAAATGTCAAACAAATGCAATATAAAAAGAACACTATGGAGGAAATTATCCACCAACAAGAGCATAGTATGATAAAGCTCTAATATGACATAGGTGCAACACCATGAAGCAACAAAAGAACTATCTAAGTTTTATTTTGACATGTTGAATATAAAAATATAAAATATTAAGTGTGGCTTTTAGAATTGTCCAAGACAATTGAAAAGATATCAAAATTAGAAATCCCTATCAAAGAGTCAAAGGAATAATACATTGCAAATAACCTCATTTCTAGATCTCAAGAGATGGTTTGGATCAATAGCCCAATGTCGTTCCCATACATATTAAATGAAGAAAAGATATCCAAAGTCAAATGCATCAACTTAGATGGATGTATCAACCCAGATGAAATAACTCAAGCATAAGAAAAGAAATAAAGTATTCTATAGTCAAAGTACCAGAGTAACTCATTTTTTTAAGACATAAAGAGGTTTCTTTGGTTATCCCACATACACTAAGGAGAGGCTTATTAAATCCTATAATAGATTTCTCTCCTCCTTTTATTATTATAAGATAAAAATAAAATATATATATTTTTAAAGGAACAAATATTCCATAAAGGAAGGAAATTCCCTCTATTTAATTTTTCTTGACAAGGCAAAATTTCACAATTTGAGACAACTATAAAAGATACGAGTATAGGCATATATATAATTTTTGGAGAGTATTTTCTAGGTAGATTCAATGAAAAAGACTATTTAAATTCTGTAAAAGTTTACTATGGCTAGTGGAGCACTGAAGCTTTTGTTTCTTGATTCTAAAATACTAGGGGGGAACAATTATGCTACCTAGAAAACTAAACTCAAAATGCATATTAAGTTTTAGGAAGTGTGGCAAGTAGTATATGGGACCACTACCCATCCCAAAGAAAAAAATAAGACCACATAAAGTTTGACAAGGTAGATAGAAAGACAAGATTAATCATCATGTTTAGAGTAGTATATGAGGTTAAAGAGTACATTTGGGATTCAAACATGGAAAAATACTCATGGGAAAATTTAGAAATAAATTTTGAATCCAAAAATCAAAATTAAATTCTATACCTCAAAGCCATATCTAATTTTTGAAGAGGAAGAGTGGAGAAAGGTTGAAGTCATTCATGAGGAGAATTGTAGAGTTACAAGAATTGTGAACTTAGGTATTTGATGAAACATTAGTTCTAATTATTTTGAAATCTCTCCCATATAAGTGCAATGTGTTTATGAAAACATTAAATATCATTGAGTAAACACCAAACTTTGAAAAGCTAATAAACCTATTTAAGAAAGTAAATACCTCACGCATAGCAAATGAAGAATAATAGTTACTATTTACAAATCAAATGAGAAAACAACCATTTAGAATAGGCATGAGACCTCCATAATGCTTCCAACAAGAAAATAAATTTCAAAGATATTAGAATTAGAGAACTAATTATTAAAGAAATACTTTTCACATACAATGGGTGTGTGAACATTATATTAGAAACATATATACTGTGAAGGAATGTTAGTTTAGTCTATTAAAAACTGATACCCTTCATGAGAGATCAACTGATAGCATGATAAGTCATCTTCAAAGAAGCAAAATCAAAATTGGAGAAAGGTACAACACAACAAAATAGCTGAATAAAATTGAGTTAAATAAGAAGAAAAATAAAAGAATAGCATGTGTTTGTTGCACAAGCACAACTAAGTCAACATAATAATATTTGATATGACTCCATTCAAATCATCCAAATTATTAAACAAGGAAAGTTTCATCAATTGATAAATTCAAGCCAAGGAACCAACAAGAGGGAATAATTCCTAGATACAAAGACCTCCATTATAATTGCAAAACATTCATTAAATTATGAAACAAATATGGTATGTTCAAATTTAATTCCTTTTCTACTCATTTTCTCAAGTATAGAGAAAAACATTTATAGGATGAATGGTCTATTATGAAGAAAGCATTGAAGAAACATGGCATAGCTTGCAAACTGATATTGTTGAAAGAAGATTATTTATTTTTGTAACTCAAAAAATATATCCATACATCATTATCAAGTCCCAAGATCTCATTAGACTCTTTTCAAGGAGTGTACAAAAACCACACACAATTAAGATACTAAATGACAATATGCATTGTGATATCATCAATATTGATAATATAATACAAGATAAAGAGAAAGTTTTTAGACAACATCAAAAAATGTTGGGTCCTAATGGTTCAAATCTAAAGACTATAAAGCACATGATAGGTTGATAAATTCTTATTTACATAAAATTTTGGTACCTATGGGATCATTCAAAGAAATGAAACAAGTGCATAGTGCTAATGATTGTATTTGAAATCTGCATTCCATTTATCATACCAAATAATTTATGATAAAAAAAACTTGAGAGGAATTCAATATTTGATCACGATCAAAAGCAGATAAAGGTAAAGCATCAAAATATATCTTAAAAAACCTTCTTCCCATCATATGCAAAATAAAAATTGGTGACCAATAAATTCAATGATTGACACTGAAAATATAGTAACACATACTTCAATTGAATACATAAAATGAGACATATAATTCATGCATTGAATAATTATTTGTAATATATGTATTTTAGTGAATGATTAGTATAAACCAACACTCCTAAGGATCAAAGTAGTAAGTCTAAATTAAAGGGGAAATTTCACTCTCAAAATCTATAAATTCTAGCATCATCCCAGAAGTTAATTTTTTTGTCATACACCAAAAATAGAGCTTTGCCTATGATGTAATAAGGTGATGTCTATTAGGAGTTATTATATCATAGCCTATGTAAAAAGTGAAGTGGTATAACCGCCCTTCACAAGGTATATGCAAGTAGTATAGGACAAAGGTAGTTGCAAGTTTGGTTGAAGGTTTGTTTTATTTAAACTAGGCATATTATGTATTTAGATACCTATAATTTCTATAATACAAGCATCAAATCATTAAGTTCCAACAATATCGTCATAACTAGGAAAGTACTCAAAATGCTATCTAGTAAGGAGGGGGAGTAGTCACTACATACTTCCCATTATTTAAACTTCCACCTAAAAGCTATGAAAATAGATGGGCATACAAGCCCTTTATTTTAGTGACATCCTTAGAAATAGTAGAGTGCTTGTTGTGTTGATCCCACTATAATAGAACCTAATTTATTTATCTCATAATTTGTTTGATTCTTTAGTCCAAAATATGGTAAGGCTTAACACTAACCTCACTTTCCTTGATCATTTGCAAATCTGATCAACCAAAAACATGAGATGAGTGAGGCTCATAATTCCTAAGTAATGATATATGAAATAAGATGATAGATCATGATATAATAATTCTTAAAACAAGAGGGTTAATATGTAAGTTACTAGAATTTTTTTCTAAGATTTAGAATTGGATAAAGTGGAAGTGGGGATTGAAATTAAATTGCTCCATGAATTTTCTCCTGAAAGCATATTTCCTCATTATCTTCTCTAGTTAAAAGATAAGAGATAAAGTATTAGATGGTGGTCCTTGGTTTAGGGGTAAATATGTATTATATTTAAGACCATGGAGTGAGAATTTTTCTATGAAGACATAGACTATTAAAAGGCTTATTGTATGGATTAGTTTTTTTGGAATTCCTTATCAACTCATAAATAAGAAGGTTTTGAATAATAGTGATAATACTCTAGGTGAATTTATCCAAGAGGGACCAACTACTAAGAAGAGAATGCATGGTGTATACACTTGAATATATCTTAATATAAGATATTTCAAAATCTTTATTATAGTCCATTAGGCTTAAACCCAAATCAAGAGAATGGGATCAACAAGTGAATTATGAAAACAATGCATTCTAATTCGTAAATATCAGGAAACTATACACATGGTAGAAGATTGCAAAGTAAAAATGATGGATAAAGAAATGGGTAATTTTATGAATGAGGTAAAATTTAATATGAAATAAAGAGATCGTCTCATAAGATATGTTGAGTCAAATCAAGGATTTTCTACTCCTAAGAAACTAGAAAGAAAAATCCCTCTACATCACCAAATGACAAAGGCTAATATAGTTCACTTGAATCAACTACTAGAAAGAGAAATGACACAAGGGATGAGAAAGTACAATGCATAAGTAAAAATACATGAGATAAAGGTGTAGAAGAAAATGGGAAAGTAAATTTTAAAGAAAAATAAGGTGGGGAGGCAAATTTCAAAGTGAATGAGGTAAATGAGGTCAAGGTTAATCTAGGTAAATTATATTTTTTTTCTCAAGTAGCATAAAATATTCTCCTTGCAATAAAATTAATAGTAGAGTGTATCCATTGCACTTTAGGATTTCAAGAGTAGCATAATAAAGAAAATAATATGGAATATATCTAAGTAAATTTAGGGTTTCTATGACAACAAAAAAAAGTAATGACTATGGAGGATCATTTATGCACTTTAGGGTTTTGGGGAAAACATAAAGAAGAAAATTTTCATGAGGATAATCATTGCATTTTAGATTCTTTAGGGCAACATAAATATTTAGAAGAGAAGTCTCATTATGAAAAATATAGATAATATAAGAGATTGATGAAGATAAAAGTGTTGGAGAGAATAAAAAAAGGAGAGGAAGGCCATCAAAGCATGATCAAAGAGAAAAAAACTCAATGGGATATCGATTTGAGAAGCCAAATTAAAATAACATAGGTATTAACAAGAAAAGTAGCTAAGCCTACTAATAAAAATAAAATTGATGATGATGAAAATGATGTCATGGAATACTAGGGGTATGGATTAGACTTGTAAAAAAGAGTCATTAACCAAATAATAGTTTTTTATAGTCCTAATTTTATTATAATACAAAAACAAAATTAAGTAATTAGGAATATAAAGATGCTTTTAAAAATATTTGGAAGAAGAGTGATTGTCTAGCAATTTCTTTAGTAGGAGCTTCAAGTGGTATTGCAATAATATGGGACATACACAAATAGGATGAACAATTACTAAAAGAAAAAATAATTGGGTTGTTGGACTATTTTGTAGGAAAGAGAAAAACATCAAAATTGGGGCTATAAATATTTATGCTCCAACTGTAGTTACTCCTTGTGAAAGATGTTGGAAAAGTATATGACAATTTTCCTCAATGATATCATGGAATATTTATGCTCCAACTATAGTTACTCCGTGTAAGAGATGTTGGAAAAGTATAAATTTTCATGTTTGGCTATCAAATTTATAGAAAATATAGTCCATGAGGATAAGTAGGTAATTTCTTGTTTGCTTGATCGAGGTAAATATGGGTTTAAAGGATATGCTAGTTTGTATAGCCAAGTGTGGGTTATTGTTTTTGGACTATTTAGTTTTGTTTTAATTTTTTGAATGATTGTTTTTACTAGTGGGATAGGTTTTATAGATGTTATATGTCTTTGGATTGTTGTCTTTACTAGTGAGATAGGGTTTATAAAGGTTTCTTGTGTTTGCAGATGGGTTGCCTCAGTTTAATTACTTAGACAAATATGTTTACTAGTAGACTAAAGTTTATAGAGGTTTTTATTAGTAGATTAGGATTTATAAATATTCTTATGCAAAATAATATAAGTCTATCTATTAAAAAATATGATGATTTTAACATTAATATCTCAAAAACCATGAGGTCATTAGGTTGATCAACAATGCCATCAACATATAATTTGGTTCTAAATTGAACTATCGTATAATGTTAAATGTATAGAAAACAATCTTTTGATTTTGTAGATAAAAAGGATTTGAATCAAAGTATATTTTGATATGAAGCTTTAAAGAACAAAATATTAAAAGATACAATCACCCTAATTTGTGAGAATATGTGCCTTTCCTAATCAAAAGAATAAATGAATATAAAGTGGGTTTTATTTTCAAATTTTAAAGAATAGATATGATATTTCTTAGAGAGATGATGGTTCATTGTAATATAAAATTGATGGAGTAAACTAACTTTGATATGTACTGTGGATTTTTTAAGTTGAAGTTTGATGTAGTGAAATAAATTTAGCCCATTTTCATGACATTAGTTTTTTTATAGTATGCTCATTTTCAATAAGGACTAAGTGTTACTTTGGTTATAAACTAGAGGAAGGTGTAAATTATAAATATTGTAAATGAATTATAAAATAAGAAGATAATTTTATTTTCAAAATGTAGATATATAGATATATTAAATTATGCATTTAATAAAGGTTCTTATATTTTGAAGTTTAAGCATGAGTGATAGATAAATCCATATAATACAAGCATTTTAACGAAATTTCTATGAATGTTTCTACATAGAGATATATTTATACAATTTCATATGAAATTTATATGTTTAGAATCTACATTCCAATACGTCTCTTGAAGTAAATTGTATTTTAAAGTAATATGATTTAACCTATGTGAGGCCACCAAGGTTGTTAGTGACTATCAATACGAAACTTGAGAGAAATCTAGATAGAGAAATATGTAATTATAATAAAACTAAACAATGATTATATTACAATACCTACCATTTTAAAACTTTTCATTATAAAATGATATTATTTGACCCATATTTAAGGCATTTAAATTCATATTAGTGACTTGTCATCAATTAGCCTAGTTGTATCTCAAGTATATAGAATAGTTGTCGATAATAAACTTGCAAGTTTGAAAAATACTAGATTAAATTGCATATATAAACCATAATATTTATCTATGTTTGAATGAAAACAACTCTCTAGCCCATAGATTGGATATGGAATTTATTAGTTTTGGTTTGAACATCCTAAAAGACAAAACTTGGCTAACAAGTAAAAGGTGCTCTTGTCATGTCATCCTATATATTATTATGTTATTTCATTTATTTTATTATTTAAATTTTTCAAGATATTGTAAATTTCTTTCATTTGTCTAGCTCAGTTAAATTCATCATATTGTCTCTAATACAAATATTCTGCTAAGTTAACTAGTACTATTACAATTGTTTATATTATCATTCCTCTAATTTTAAACTAGAGTTGATGTCCTACTTTTTGAATGGTTATTTGATTCTCTATTGCTATTCTTATAGTGGATGATTGTATTCTATATATATTTGCATTTGAATATATTTATTTTATTTTTATTACTTTCTTATTTGTAATAGTAAAACCAAGTTCTCCCTATGTTATAAATAAAACTCTACCTTGCATTTTAGTAAACCCTAGTGAGCTTAGGTATTTTGGATTTCCTTTTACAATCTATCTATAAGTTGGTTTTTTGGACTCTCCTTTGGTGAGTCCTCTTTTATGAAGAATATATTTGGTTGATTATATCTATTTACAAATCTCCTTAGAATCAACATACCTCTAATTAGAAGGAAGGTGCATATCGACCATAGTTTTTGTTGATCATGTGGATTTCTCACGATAATAGTTGTTGTAGTACATATATTTAACCCCATTTTGTTAGAAACTCTCACTTTATGTAGTGTAGTTAATCCTATAACTTTTTGTCTTGATTCCTATGTGCATCATATTGTCACCTAAAATCGTATTATAGGTCTATTTTATTATCTCTATAAGATCTTATCTCATGATCTCATTATCACTCCTCGTCTTATAATACTTCCTCTAACAATCATACCTTGGAATTAGTTTCATGGTTCATCTACAAATTTATATTTACCATATTTTTTGACAAGGCACAACAAATAATGTGTTGATATCCCTATATAATGTATCAATAACATTTTTTGGCTCGACTAATTTAATATCAATAGCATGTTTGCCTGTAATAATATATATATTTCTATGTATACCTTAGAACCTATGATATGAATGCTTTATATTTTTATCTTTTATCATATATATTTAAAAAAAAGGATTGAAATGGGTCTTATCCACTGCATATTATGATTGCATGGTATCAAAACAATGTTTTGAAATTTATGCATACATATCACTTGATAATATTGGAACTTAGATCTTTATATTGAAATTCACTATATTTGACCACTTGAGTTCATGTTTTTCCATGTGTTGTAACTACTCTATTATAATAAATAAAATATTTTTTATTCTCAATTCTATATCTAAGTGTATGCATTTTTTCTATACAAGGGGAATAAACACCTACCCCACCTCGGTAAACATTTACTCTAGTGAGGGGGGCTTGGAGAGGCTTAGTATTGGAACCTTCAACCTCAAGCTAGTAAGTCACTCAAGCAAAACCAATCGATCTACTACCTCTGCCCTAAGTGTATGCATTATTAGAATGTTATAACTGCTATATAATGAATATGTTATGATACCTAGGAATTTGTATATGGGTGTATGGTATTACATTGTATAAGTGTATTATAGATAGTTGGAATTACCCACACATAATCCAAGGTTGATTATATTATTATATTATAATAATGAGTGAGATAAGGGTTTTATAGTCAACTCCCAAAAGTAGAATTGGAAGATAGATATAAATAAGTGATATTGTCTTTGTAACCATCATTCATATCAAGTATTCTTCTATAGTCATATTTTCCCATGAAGTGGATTATGAGACATTGCCCTCTCTACGTGTCACTTTCGTTCATATCAATTTATTTTTTAATGTAGGATCCAACTATGTTGGATCCAAATCCGTTAGATATTTTTTATCGCTATCTATAGCAAAGAATGTAAGTATGACTTGAATATTTTTGTATGAAATGCTTCATTCATCCCTAAGTAAGGTGGCAAGTCAAGAATAAAAAGGTTCTCGCCTCCCTAGTGTTGAATGGTGTATGGTCCATAATGTAGTGGTTTGATCTTGTGATAAGTGTTGAAGAAGTGTTTCTCCTTTGTTAGAGTATATCACATTATTTGATATATGAGAAGATCAAGAGTATCTTAGATAAGTATCAAGATAAGAATATTAAATATCATTTTATAAAAACTATATAATGGATGCTAAGTTCCATAATTGAAATGTACAACTTCTTTACATAATAAGAGTTCTTTAGATTGTGTTCTTTCTTAAGTTTTATTATTGTCATAATCTTGATCTTACTATATTGCTATATTATTGCTATCATATATTGGTTCTTATGAGAATTACATTAATATTAAGGCTTCAAAATTCATCAGTGTTTAGAGCCAATGAGTGAATAAATTGGGACAATTGTCACCATCCGATGACAAGCCCAATTGAATTTTAAAGTTGAAGGTGTGTTGTAAATGGACTTGCAACATTAAAGTTTCAAATCTTGAGGAAAAATGTCTTCATTAAAGTTCTTATGATTTAGGTAATATAGACCTTGATAATTAGTTAAAGAAAAAAGGCCATATTTGACATATATATAAGCTTCTTATCAAGGAAAAAAACGAGGTTTAAATACAAAGAAAATATATCTAGGTTTCAGAGATAACTATAAATAAAGTTTGTATAAGAGAAAAGAAGTCATAATATAGAAGGCTCGTAGATTCGAGAAAGAAGGTACAAAGACCAATAAAAGAAGATTCATGAAAAGAAGCCTAAGATAAAAGACAATCAACAAAGCAAGGGCATTGTGTAAACATTGAAAGCAAAACTCAAGGACAACTAGTTTAAGGGTATTAGAGCATTAGAAAGAGATTACAATTATGGAAGCCACCTGACCAAGCATTAGAGCACTAAATAAACACTAGTGAAAGAGCCATAATCATCAAGGAAAGAATACATTTAAGAAAGCACCTAAGAAAGCACGCAAAGCATTGTGTGTTAAAGTTTTCAAGTTTAAGATCAATGAATTCCTAAGCTTGAAGCTGTGAAGAATGCCTAAAACTGTACCAAGAGAAAAGAGGTGAATGCATAGTCAAAATCCAAGCAAAGTACAAGAAGAATTCGAGTTATGTATAGGCAGAATTTGAACTACACGTAGGTAAAGCAAGTGAAGCATCACGAGAAAGAAATGAGCCAAGAGGAAATTAAGTGCTAAGAGTAGCTAAAGCATCATGAATAAAAAAAGTGCCAAAACTATCAAAATGTCAAAGAGACAAATAGGAGAAATCAAAGCACAAAAATATAAGGAAGCACTATTGAAAACAAGAAGGAATATTTGATTTGGCATAATATAATGTTGAGATGTTAGAACTATCATTTGCACACTATCTGAAGGAACATGTAAGTTATATTGGCAAAATATTGAGTGGATCTGGTAGATGTTCATGCCATGTCTAAGCCACACATCCCAAAGGCATAATACCAAGTGATCAATTAGGTGAAACATCTCAAAGAGTGCTTAATATAGACCTTCGCTCGAGCATGTTGGAAAAAACTTCAAGGTAGTTTGAATGTAAAATAAAGCAGAGTGAAGCACTCAAAAATATTTTCAAGGCATGTCTAGCAAGGTATTATTTAGGGTTTTTCAAAATGGAGTGATTTAATATATATATTTTATATAAAGGTTAAGGTTAAGGAGTAGTAAGGATTAATTAAGTTTGGAGTAATTAATTAAGTTTCTTTAGTTTGGAATGATAAGTAGATTAAAAATTTGTTTTTTTATAAAGGTGGAGTTATAAGGTTTTATTATTTAGTTATTAGTTTTTCTAATTCTTTTAGTCTAAATATTTTTATGAAATATTTGCAAATTGATTAATTTTGGAGAGAAAAGGAAGTCAACATCAAACTTAAAAAAAAATTAAATTGTAAAACTTATTTTTGCTTAGTTTCTAATAATTAGGGAGACATAAGGAATTCTACTTCAAATCTAGAAGAATCTACAAAAGTCATATTTCTTAGGAGCTATAAGGGTTACTACTCAAAAAGGTCATTATGAATTATTGGTGCATAGACTCTAGAGCCAGTAGACATATGATTGGAACTAAACTATGGTTTAATACATTTCATAAAAAATATGAGAAACCAGTTGCTATACCAGATAGTAAGACTTATGAAGTCAAAGGAGTAGGAGATGTTATAGTCAATCTAACGTATGAAAAAGTAATAATTAATAATGTGTTGTATGTTCCAGGATTGACTACTAATCTTCTTTCAGTTTCTTAGCTTATGGATCAAAATATGATAATAGAATTTAAATTTATCAATGAAAAAAAACAATGTCATATTATCAAACAAAGAAAGATGATTCTTTCAAGATCTTACAAAGATAGTTTATTTACTTTAGATATAATCACAACTTTGGATTTTTTAGTAGGTATTTTTGAGACAAGAGAACTTTGGCATAAACAACTAGGAAATACAAGTGCAACATCATTAAATAAAATGGTTAAATATCAAATGGTAGAAGGTTTACCAAAAATCTCTTGGAAATCTATAATATGTCCAAAATTTTTAGTAGGAAAACAACATAGAATACCTTTTGAACTTCGTCAACATAAAGCTCAAAAACCATTGGAATTAATATATACAAATTTATGTGGTCCAATGAATGTTACTTGTATTGAAGGACATAAATATTTTCAATTATTTGTTGATGATTCTATAAAAATGTGGGTATACTTTATGATATACAAATCTGAAGAATATTGTTGAGTGATTTTGTTTTTGGATTTTTATTGTCTTTTAAATTTTCCTAACTATGATGCACAAAAAAGGCTATCCTAAGGATGCAAAAAGTAATTCTTTCCTAAATTAAATGTAAATAAAGTACTAATCTAATGATCTTTCACTATCTAAGATGCAAAGAAGAGAAACCCTATATAGGAAATGAAATACCACTTGCCTAAACCAAATAATAAGAAATGAAACTACCTAGACAATATGCTTTTCGAATAGAAAACCCAATATAAGAAGCAAGTAATGAAATATTCTTAAGTTAATCAATCAAAAGAAATAAACCTATACTAGAAATGAAAAGACCTATGCTAACTTGTGTAAAAGAAAATCTATTTTAAGAACAAGGAAATGCACAAGATAAAAAAACAATATTCTATTATAAGGAAAGTAAATTACAAATAAAGGAAATATATTGCTAAATAAAATGAAATGACAATACAAGAAAGGGAAACCTATGGTAAGGAAATCAAGTAACAATGCTGAAAATAAAATCTACTTCTAATGGAAGCAATAAATTTGCATGAAGAGAAAGCTAGAATAAAGCAATGAAATATTTGAAATGAAATCTAATTTAGGAAAGGAACATAAAACATGAATAAAAAACTAATCTAATAAAGTGATAAAGTACTTTAAATGAAACTAATATAGGAAAGCAATAAAGACATGAAATAAAATTCTACTCTAGGAAAGCAAGGAAGAATCCTTGAAATGAAACAAATCTAGGAAATCAAGAAAGTCATGAAATAAAAATATACTCTAGGAAAGCAATAAAATGGCATGAAATGATATCTACTTTAAAAAAGCAATAAAATAACATGAAATTAAAGCTACTCTAGAAAAGCAAGAAAGAACTTGAAATGAAACTAACTCTAAGGAAGCAAGAAAGATACATGAAATGAAACCTACTCTAAGAAATCATGAAAATATGATAATATTAATTAATTCAAGGTGACCTACCCCCTTTTAATTCACAAGTTTACACAAATCACAAGGGAAGAGCATACATAGGATAGAAAATATTTTAATGTGGTATGTTGTGTGATAGTGTGATGTTCTTTGACTTAGAAAGATTGGTGTTCTTTTGATCTCCAAGATCGCCCTAAGGCATGAGGAGAGAGCATACAAGGTCAAAAACTCCACTTAATGTGATATGTGGTGAGGGTTCATTACCTTAGAAGGTATGACCTACTTTTTATCTCCAAGGTCACCCTAAGGTGTGAGGAGAGAGCATACGTAGTCCATGAAAAATAAAGTGCTATAAAGTAAATATAATTTATTTAAACCCAAAAGCTTCTTCCACCCTTTTGATTCTCAAGATCACATTTTGATCATGAGAGAACAACATACTAAGAAGATAGCCTTTGTTTAGTGTGATACAAGGCTAAAAGTAATTAAATTAACAATCAAAGAAAAATTCCTAGATATATTTGCTTTCATAAAATTAGACTTTAAACAATAAATAAAAACACCTACTTGAGTTCCCACACTCGCTGGAGGTTTACAAGGTTTGTCGTTCAGGTTTTGTGTCAAAAACTAGCTCTATGGCTATAACAATCACACCCCAAGTGGTTCATAGTCAAAATCTCCCATCCCTAAAAAGTTGAACCTGGGAGGGGTTTTTGGTTTGTTAGCTCTATTGTGTTAGGTTTCTATGTCTCAAAGGGTTAGTTTGGTAACTTTTTCTACAAAATATAGTAAAAAAAGAAATCAAAAAATGTTTTTTTGATGCAATACAAAAGAGAATAAGAAACCAAGATGATAAAACTAACTATCAAAAGGTACAACAAATGATTTTAAAGTTTTTTAGTATAACAAAGGGTAAATATAATTAAAAAAAGAATTACAATTATATTGGAAGCAACAAAATAAACAAATATAGGTCCTGAATCATACCCACTTGAAACCATTGTGACGTGTTGTGTGAAATTGGATACTTGATAGTTAGGTCCCAATTTAGAATAAAAGTGGGGGAAACACCCATGTAGATATGGTTTAGAAATTAACTTCCTGGGCTCGGGTGATTGAGATTGTGAACCACCTAGGGATAGGAAATCCATTTATAGTATATGATGTGGGACCATCTAGGATGGATCCTAATATGAATGGTTTTTTGATAGTTTTTAATTGATTTTAAACCTAGAAATGCAAATAGAAGATAAAAAAGTAAGCAAGATGTACAAAATGCTAAAAATAATGCACAAGGCAAATGATGAGATTAAGTATGATGGAAATAGTAGTTTCTATAGCCTACAAAGTGAAAAGGCCATGTGTGGTCAAAGGTTGGAATGCCACACCATGATCACAAAAATGGTGTAGAAAATACGTCATTTTATTCATTACAAAATATGTTATAACACATGCATTTATAATGCCCCATGGACTACAAGAGGTTTTCCTTGCCAGTTATTTCACATGTTGCCAATTTATCAAAATTAGTAATATCTAGACTAGAATGACCGAAACTTATACACATACCTATTGATCTTGTGGAACATGTGACTTGCTTGAGCCATAATTTATTGTTTGGTTGGCCTTAAAAAATAATGAATTCCAAATTCTATTCAAGTTATAGCATTGAAACATAAGAATGAAAGCTCACCTTCAGCCTATGACCTCTCCATTGGCTTATCTAGGTAATTTGGCCCTCATGTATAATTTAGCCCTTGCTCTTCTTGAGTTCCTAGTATTGTGTGTATTATTGCATTAAAATAGAGCTTGGAAAACTCATATCCAACCAATGATAGTTTTATTAGTTTTTTCAAAAAATTTAGTTGCATTTTTTGTAATACATGACTGGTTGTAGCCTAAAAATAATTGTTAGTTAACTTTAGAATATGTTGAGTTTCCATGTCTAAGTAAATTATTGCATTGATATTAAACATGGGAAACCTATCCTCTACTAATGACTCATCTATCAACTCATTTAGGATATTTGGCCAAGTTCTTATCTCTACTTGGGGACACTTCAAAGCATCTTCATCCAAACTGACACTTTGATCCTTATATCTTTCTATATGGTAGGGTTTGAGCTTCTCAACATAGATATATACCCTCTTTCCTTTGTAGAGGATTATCATAAGAGTACAACCCAATAACAAATATCCCCCAAGATTTGTTGTAAACTTCCTCGATAATAAAAATCCAAATAGCAATGAAATATCCACCACTATAAACTCTTGTATTACTAAGATATGTAAAACCTTGTGCGAGAAAATCATAATATATTTTTTTCTTCCCATTTTTTGGATAGGGGTCACATCAAGCTACAACACATAAAAAATATTGTAGGTGTATTCTAAGCCCATTTCATCACAAACACCTTAGGTATAACTATGTGAGCAACTTTGGGATCCACCATACAATTATGTACTACCTAGCCTTCCATGCATAAAGACATATAAAAGGGTGGAAGGTTGATCTTTCCCATGCCAAGAGAAGGCTTGATCTTACATATGCTAAGAGATGACTAATTTTATACCAAATTAAAGTCTTCAAGGATGATTTTGCATACTACTAAGCTTTTTAGAGATACTTTTAATATATATTTATACAAGAATCAATAGAGCATCGTACATACTCACTATTGAGGATTTCTTCTCTAATTATTCTATAATTTTAAATCTTAGATGCTTTCGATAGATTCTCTTCCTTATGATTTGGTTGCTTGAATCTCCTTTTATACTATTGAGCAAATTTTTATCTTTTCTTCCTCGTAACTAAAGGATGATATAAATTCCTCAATAATATCTCCCTTAAATATTGCTAAAGAGTTTTTGGCCTCTAAAACTATTTTGGCAGCTCCAACCTTTGGTTAGCATTTGGAACTTCTAGCCTAGTTTTTTCCTTTGGTGTTTTTGACCTAGCCTATTCCTTAGGTGATTTTGGCCTAGTTTATTCCCTAGGTTGATCCTTCTTTTATATTTTTTGATAGTAAAGGGGGATATCTAGCTTTTGAGGTTCTATTAGTAAAGGCCTTTTCCAAAATCTTGTCAATGCATAGAGTAGATTAGAAATTGGTGAGCCTTTAGTAGCAAGGTTTTATTCTAGATCCATCAACATGCCTACAATTTTTTTTATTTTCTTTCTACTTCCTAGGCTACAACTATTAGCTTTTTCTAATGTATGGTATGGAAGAAAGCAATCACAAGATGTAAGCTAATGAGAATTCTATAATATCACTAAAATATGCTATTAATAGAAAGATACAAAAATAGTACAATGCAATGTAATGGAGGACATGAACACTCCAAAACTATAATGGACACTACATTGTATCTCTACACTAATATATAGTAATAATATTCTATATCACTCACATATATTATGGGCCCTATATATAAGAATAAAGGTTACTTGACCCTTACTCTTCCTAACTACCTATCCTATGACTCATGTACAAGTGGACTCCTTGTACATTTACATCATTGCACATTGACACGTGTATTTATTACTTCACCTTCAATTAACCTAAGATAAACTCCTAATCTAACTATGTACCCAAGGTGGTACATTGACATGTACCCTAATAATGTAATATAATATAACACCCCCTTGTATTACATTATTTGGGTATCGAAGACTTTAACCTTCAATATGGATATTCCTTTTTGAATAGTCTTCAGCTTGAATAGGTTCTTTGTGTTATATTTACTTCACCTTGCACTGTATACCTCTTGATTTGGTTCCTCCTCTTCTTCTTCTTTAATATTGTCTTTGGGTCAAATTTTAACACTTTCATAAGTGGTCATACTGTTACCTAATTCCTACAAAAAAAAAATCCTTTTTCTTTGTTCCTCTCATTATTATTCTTTCTTTGTAAAGAGGCTTCTGAATAGATACTCACGACATCATGATAATATTTTGAGTTAGTAGAACTTGAAGTACCAATATTGCATGAGGATTGAAATATATTTTCTAAGTATGATTCATCCAAATTTATTTTCTTTTTAAGAGATTCCATAAATCCTTTTTGTTTTGCATTTTCATCCTTGTAACATCTGTATGTATGTAATGCCATATACAATATGCTTACAAAGTCTAAAGGAAGTGGAATAGCACATTTCCAATTATCAATTGCTTCAATGAGTCGAGCATGTAGATAATGTTCCATGGCATCAAAGTTATCTTCTAAAGCTTCCCTATGGATTACTTTTGAAGTAAGATCTAAATTTGTTTCAGCCTTTATAAGTAGATTCATGATTCCAATTTTTATGACACTGGCTCTTTTCTTTCTATTCATATTACTATTTTTTGTATTCTTAGAGGTAGACATCCTTATAGTTGCCTAGATAAGAGTGTATGAACTATTTTGATAAAACCTTTCTTGGATTTAGGTTTTTTAGGATTCCTTATATATCCCAAGTAATTAGAATATGTTGAATGTGTGATTAAATGCTTTTGGAAATAATAGTTTTATTCTGAGTTGACTTTGTAATATTTTGTAAGTGATAATAATAAAATTCTATTTCACCTTATATATCCTATTGAACTATGCAATTTAGATTTTTCTAAGGTTGGATTTCTTGAGTATAAGATGAGTATTACCAATTAATTCCAACTCTATATGTAAGAAATAGATTTGCTTCTCTATTCAATAATTTAATTTTCTAAATTCTAAGTATCTATAATTTGGTGCAGTATGCCTTATAACTCCCTACTTTGGAACATTAGAAAATAATAATAGTATTTTCAAAGTGATATTTGAATTTACCAAGGTTGACAACCTTATATCTCTTATTTGGTTATTTGCAAATAATATGAGAATGTACTTCAATGCCTTGAAATGGACTTGCTTAATAACTTACTAATGCTTGGTTATTTCTTGTTATTCCAATGTAGTAGTAAATTTGATTATATTACCTTATAACTCCAATGTCACTTTAATTAAAGCAAGTAAATCTAATATAAAATTTACCTTAGCACTGCAATATGTTGTGTAACAAGAGACTTCACTTATCCATGACATATTTATATGTATCTTCGAGCAATATATGTTACTTGAGTCTTTACTCCTCCTCAATGTATCTTAATGTATCTCAACGTATTTGTTCACTGTGTGAAGATGCACATTTAGTGCTCTTTCATTCGTTGCTTTGAACTTACTATGTTAGAGATATCTATTATAGAAACCACGTGCTCTTCCTTCAATATTCATGCTCTGATGTATGAGTGTCTATAACCTGAGTTATTAATAGGGTTATCTCCCCTAAGTGAAGTTCTCTGAGGCATTATACTCCCTTCTTGATGCTTCGAACATGTGGTGGTTTGATTGTAGAGATTACTCTTTGTATTTCTATGCTCAATATGTAATGATGGTATTTACCTTCAACATTACAATGCTCAAGATGTTACTTCCTTATTGTGATCCTTTTAATGCTCCAATGTGGGTGTTACTCCTTACTGGACATCAAATGATTGTTATTCTATTCAATGTTCCAATATGAGTGTTATTCCTTTGTTGGGCTCCTACGTGAGCATTAATGAAAAGTGTAACACTTCTCCTCTATGTGCCAAGTGGCACTTGCATGTGAGACTATTCAACATTCTCTTTAAACTTATATCTCCTCCAGTGGATGCAAGTTGTTCAATATTTTCTCCAACACTTTCCTTCTCATTGCCAGTGACTGTTAGCTTGCAATTTCAAGCGATGAGGTTGGCTTCCAACTGTGAATTAAAAATTGCCCTTTTGGTAGATGATATGTCATCACTCGATTGATAGTTGAGGATGATTCAATGGATCACTTCCTTGCTAGCAGTCTCTATGCTTAATTAAGGTAGTATTTCGTAGCCTTCACTTTGCTTTATGTAGCTCTCCTTGCTACTATTTGTTTGTGCTTTGTAATGGATGCAAGGCTTTCTATGTTGCTATATGTTGACGTCATTCATGGGCACTTTCTTTGGCGATTAGAATGGTGTTTATAGATACTCAAAATTGATGCTTATGGGCCCTAGGTTGGCTCTCCTTTTGCCTTTAACAATTCACCTATAGTAGACATAGAATACCTGTTGTTTTAGTGTCTTGAGATACTTTATATTCTATCCTCCTTTTTGAGGGATATGGTGCACCAATGTAATATGAATAAGAACTTTATTTTACATGAAATTTCCTTGTCTTATTTTGATTCTATTTACTCCTTTGATATGATGGCTTCTCATTAAATAGCTTGCAGACTAATGTAGAATTATTTGAAGCTTCTCTTTGCTTGTTTGATATGATCGCTACTTGCTCTACTCTTTGAGAGCAATGTATTGTTGCCTTTCTTATTAAACACCACTAGTATCTAATTTCTTCACTTGGATAATTTAGTACCAATGAATCCAAGCTAATAATCATATAAGCAATATGCTAGAGAGATTAATATTTGTACTAATTTTCACCTTCACTATAATGCGTAGTGCACTTCTAATAAGCTTTAAGAGAAACTAGTATAGTTCAATTGCAATCTCCTTATTACTCCTTAAAAGTAACTTGTAATATGCACTAATGATAACCCTTAAAGAAATCTCAAATATTTTGTAATATTTGCAACCTAATGAAGTCTTTCTTTTCTTCAAGTAGATAATAGGAATAATATATCTAAATCCTATTTTAATGTGCAAGTAATAACCTTAAAAGAACTTTTTTACACTTCTCTTTGAAGACTCTAAAGAGAACTATTTTCTTGTAACTTTAATTCTAAACTTGTGCTTAATGAATCTAAGTAATGAATATTTATATAAGTATTCAACTAATGAAACTTTTACACCTAATTTTCTTACCTTTAATAATCTCTAAAGATGATGTAGATGAAGGATTACAAGGTGATTATATTTACCTTATTGTTGCCTTGAAATTGGATTATTTTGTAGCTAATTCTTGATTGTCCAAAATAGTTCTATGACTCACCAAATCATAGCTTTGAAACCCTTCTAGTTTTTTTCCTTGAAAATATAGTAGACGGCTTCAAATTCTCCTTCAATATGTATCCTAGAAATCTAAATTTTTGTAGCTAGGTGGAGTAGTTGGTGGTGTGTATCCATTTTCAACTGCTTCCCATATTTCATTTCCAAGAGCCATCAGGTGAATATTCATTCTCATACTCCAAAATACATAATCGCTTCCATCAAATACTGAAGCTAAATTATCTGAGGATCCACTCTTAATATACATTTGTATTCTTGTGAGCTTTTCATTCAAGTTGTTAAACTCTTTCGAAGGAACCTGCTCTGATACCAATTGAATAACACAAGCTTATACTAAGAGGGGGGTGAACAGTATAAGACCACTTTTTTATTTTCTTTCTTAATCAATATTATGCAATATAATAATGGCAATATCAATAGTAGTAATAAAATCAATGCACAAATCACCACACACAATAGAGACATAAATTTAACGTGGTTCACCCAATGTGGGCTACTCCACAGAGAAAATATTTCACTAAAATTTTCTCAATAAATCTCTTGGGAAACCTTTACCTATTACAATGTTTATGGACCTTTATCCAAATTTGACACCAATCCCCTAATCAAGTTCATGGATCTCTATCCATATGATAACTCCTTCTCCTCTGCTCTGGTTGGTGATCTTCTAGAAGAACTACTACCTCCACTACACTAGCTTATGGATCTCTATCCACAAAAGACTCATGTCCTCACTCAGAAGACCTATCCTCACTACCTTGTCTAATGGACCTCTATCCATTAGATACTATCATCCTCTATACTTTATCACCTCCAAACATTGCTCTCAACTCTATCTCAAATTTACACTAAACATGATCCTTCGATCTAGCACAAATCTACTTAATATTTATCCTAAAATATATACTAAATACAGTACTTCGGTCTAGCACAAATCTACTCAATCTCTATCCTCAAATATGCACTAAACATAGTCCTTTGGTATAGCACAAATATTGCTCAATCTTTGTCCTCAAATCTACAATAAACACAGTCCTTTGGTCTAGCACAAATCTTCTCAATCTCTACCCTCAAATTTATCCTCAAGCCTTAACACAAAGCTTTACTCAATCACAAATCAACTCTACTAGATCTGCCCCAAACCTTAACCCAAGGTTTGAACAAATCAATCAATCAACTTTGTTCTTAAGTCTTCTCAAATACTTGTCTTAAATATGCATTATAAGCTTCCATAAAATCTCATACTTATCTGTCCATAAGTCCTCTCTAGAACTTGTCCAGTATGCTCAACAAGTCTTCACAAAAACTTATCTCAAATCTGCTCAATAAGTCCTTCACTAGAACTTGTCCAATCTGCTCAACAAGACCTCACCAAGACTTCCTTCATATCTTCTCAATAAGTCCTCACTAGAACTTTTCCAATCTACTCAACAAGTCTTCACCAATACTTACCTCAAATTTGTATTGTACACTTCCATAAAAGCTTACTCAATTCAACTCAACTTAACACAAAATACTCTTCAATCACTTAGACAAGATTCACACAAAATCTTGTTTAATCTCACAAAAATATATAGAGAATTATTAGAGACTCAATATGCTTCACACTCACAACAATGCTCAATCACTTTCAATCTCTTTCTCAATTCAAATTAGAATATAGAACAATTTGTTTCATAGAACTTAAACTATCACTTCAACACTTCACTTGACTAGGCTCAATCAAATCCACTCAATCAATCACTCAATGAAACACTCCTTGCTTACAAATCCTAGTCCAGGCATTTGAACACTCACTCAATTATTTCTAAACAATGCTTATCAAAAAATCTCACATAACAATGATACTCATATTCTTGCACAAACCCTAGTTTCAAGTTAGTTCTCAACTTCACGTAACAATGATACTCATGATATTGCACAAACCCTAATCATGCATATGAAGTTTTATTCAATGTTTCTAATAATGCTTATCAAACAAGATTTTTATGATCAAATTTCACTCATAAAAACTTTCAACAATCAAACTCAACAATTCTTATCAATCAACCCTTTTCTCTTCAACTTAGCATTCACAACATCCAACAATCACTCACAAGGAAGATGTGCCCATACCTTTTGTTTGATGAAGAATTGTCCTTAAACACTTGTTTTAATAATAACCATTCTCTTTGCCAATCACAAGGGTTAGATGTCAAAAAATACATCTTATCACTCCCTCTAGATCTTAATGCATTTCTAAAAGAAAAAAATAATCACCACTTCAAAATATCCCAAGGCATTGACAAGGCTTCATTAGTTTTTTAATCAAATTATTCCATTCCCTTTTTATAATAAAAAAAAATTCTTTTCACCTTTTAACTCCACTCTCTAATTTATTTTCTAGGCATTAAAGAATTAAAATAAAATATTTTAATCCTTATATCTCCCTAATTCAAACCGCTATTGTTACTACCCTCTTAATGATACGTATGCCTTAAAACACCCTTTTAATATCATAGACCTTGCAAAAATTAAATCAATTTTTCATACCTTAGGTTTGCCACAAAAATGTTTGCCTACCACACAACTGCCTCTACCCAAACTCAAAATCAAAACCTCACTGCCAGTGTTGCACCCTAGCAAATGCTAGGCTTGTCGCCTAGGCTACATGCCTAGTTAAAACAAAAGCTTCACTATGTTCATTTTTTTCTTGTATTTCACGTAAAACATGTCAAACAAAAAATCTTTCCTTTCTTCCTTGAAAATTGTGATTGTGCTACTTGAACCCACAACCTAGCCTCCACGAAAGTCTTATCACTGCCTTGCCTGCCATTTGCGCTACCTAGTGTGTCGTGTAGGATTTTTGTGCCCTCTCTTACTTCAATGTCCACTTCTTTGTCCTATCCAAATTGCATGAAAACTCTTCCCTCGAAGTGCATGAAATATTATTTGTCTTCACTTAGGCTTCGAATGCATGATCGACTTTGGGGAAATAAATTTACCCCCTCTTTTATATGCAATGTGATTAATATGTAAGCGTCAGCCCTCATTTCAATTTTACCACCATTTTTCAAAAAGAACTTTGGCGCCAAGAATAGTTTAAATTAAAATTTTAACCAAAAGTTTAAAATATTTTAATTTAAATTATTTAACCTTTGCCTGCTTTAATATTTTTAAAACTTGTTCACTTGCTATTTTCAAGGAGAATATTGTGCACACATAAAACCTTATTTTTCTCATGGGCCCAATTAATATAATATTAAAATATGTTTATCTTTTTCACCCATGGCCTCCTTTGCTGAGATATTCCTTCAAAACAATTTATTACTTTGAACTCATGGTTCTAATTAATTTGGAAAGAACCTTACCTTGTATTTACTTTTGACATCAATGACAACAAAATTTCTCATATTTCCAACAGTGCTAAAATTAATACCTTAACAAGGATTGGTTCATATCACTGGCCAACAAGATTTAAAATGATGGTAAGTGAATTTAGAAAAAGATCATATTTTAAATATGAGCATATGTGGGAAGACCATATTTAATTTATTGACATGATAGCTCAAATATGGAATTATTTTGGTAATGGTGGGTTGTATGCTCTTCCAAATCAAATTAAATCTATGAATTCTAGATTAAAAGAATGGAACAAGAGCACTTTTGAAAATATTTTTGAGAAGAAAGAACTAAAAGATAAACTTTCAAAATTCCGAAAAGGTGATCTTAATAACTCAAGCTCAGAGGAAAGGGAGTTGCTTAGTGAATATCATAATATTTTGAGTAAGCAAGAGAATTTATAGAGATTAAAATCAAGACAAACTTGGTTAAAAGAAGGAGATAAAATACAAAGTTTTTCATAGGATGGCTATAGTACAAAGATCAACTTACAGAATTAGTAGAATTAAATCAATAGAAGGGGTTTGGATTGAAGATCAAAGTGAAATTAGAAAATATGTAAAGTATTTTTCTCTGAATATTCTAGGTTCAGAGGAGACAATGATAAACTTCTTCAAGATGTTTCTTTATATAATTAACGAAAACAATAGGAAATTGATGGATCCTATTACTCTAGAAGAAGTTCATTTAGCTCTTTTCTCTTTTAATAAGGATAAATCCCTAGGTCCAGATGGGCTCTTTACAACTTTTTACCAACATAATTGGGATATAGTGAAGGATTCTTTATTGGTGGCAGTGGAACAATCTAGGGTAAAACAATACATACCTTATAAAACAATGCAACATATCTTACCCTAATTCCAAAAAAAGATGTTGAATTGTTTGATTCTTTTAGACACATAAGCCTATGTAATATGGTATATAAGAAAATCTACAAAGTGATGGTGAATAGATTAAGGCCAATGTTAGACAAATTTATTTTAGAATAGCAAGGAGAATTTTGTGAAAGGGAGACAAATTATAGATGATATCATAGTAGCTCACGAAGTTATACATTCAACAACTTCAAGAAAAGAGAAAACAATGATCTTAAAACTTGATATGAGTAAATCCTATGATAAGGTTAAATGGGATTTTCTTTTTGTAGCTTTAGAAAAGTTTGGTTTCTAGAAGAAATGGGTTAGATGGATTAAAGCTTGTATCTTCAGTTTCTAATTCAGTTTCGGTTAATGGATTAGTAACATATTATTTTAAATCCAAGAGAATCCTTAGACAAGGAGATCCTCTATCTCCTTACTTGTTCATTATTTTGGGGGAGGTTTTGAGTAGGAACTTAAAGAAGTATTACAAATATGAGCTTATTTGTGGAGTTAATGTTAGTAATAACATCAATAACATCACCCATCAAAAATTTATAGATGATACAACCCCTTTTGGAAGAGCAATGATAAATGAGACGAGAGCTTTGAATAATTTTTAAAAGAGTATGAAAGAGCTTTAGCACAAAAAGTTAAATACCTAAATACAAAATTTACTTTATTAACACTCATGATAATATCAAAGTAATAATTTGTAGGTTTCTTCGAATGGAGGAGGCAAATTTACCAACAACTTATCTAGGGATGTCTTTATTTGAGGGGAGAATGAGGATAGATTTGTGGAATCCAATTATTAGTAAAGTTCTGAATAAACTTCCAGTTTGGAAAGGTAGATGGTTATTGTTAGGAATAGGAGTATAGTTAATTAAGTTAGTCTCACAAGCCATTCCAACATATTATATGTCATTGTATTCTATGCAAAAATTAGTTGAAAAAAGTTTAATCTGTATTATGCAATCCTTTTTATGGTCAGGTGTACATGATAAAAATAAATTTCCTTTGGTGGAATGGAGCAAGTTGTGTGATGATAAAACTAGGGGAGGTCTTGGTTTAAGAGTTCTTATAGATGCAAATTTAGCTCTTAGGGGAAAATTAATTTGGATATTATACAAAGAGAGTCAAATGTAATGGTCAAGAATTCTTCTAAGTATGTTGATCCCAATAACCCAAGTTTAATATTTACTATATTTTCTCTACCAAATGGTTATGCTCTTTGGAATGGTTTAAAAAAATCTATTGATCATATGATTAAAGGTTTAATATGAGTGCTGGGAACTAGAGAAAAAAATCCATTTGGATGGATACTTGGTGTGATAAAAAACCACTTAATTTAGATCAAATTTTGAAACCTTGGATGGGATTGCTTCAAGACAAATATGGTGATAGGTTTCAAACATTTTGTACAAGGATTAGGAAGAAAGATACAAATGGAAAGAAGATTTTTTTACAAGTATGCAATACATTTATGCCAGGAAGAAATTGAGTAGAGAGATAACAATTGTGATTATCTGAGGGAAGTCAAGGATAAATTAATTTGGTAGTTGAATAGCTTAGGAGAATACACAACAAGAAGTGGATATAATGTAAAACACCAATAAAATAATAATATCACTAGAATCTGGAGAGATATTCGAGATAGACCAAGCATTACTAAATTTAAAATTTTTGTTTGGCTAGTAGGTCATAGAAGAATTTTATCCTGGGATAACCTTATGAAAAGGGGTTTTCATGGTCCCTCTCAATGTGGTTTTTGTAAAAAATAGGAGTATAGACCATCTCTTGGGATATTTCCCAATAGTTTGGAATCTATGGTAATGGTTTCTTAATATGCTTGGTAAATGCATGGTGATGAATAGTAGAAATGAATATTGGTTAAAGCAATGGGAGGGCAGTTATAAAAGTAAGGCTTTACAGACAATATGGTATATATCAAAAGATACAATACTTTGGACTATAGGGCTAGAAAGAAATAGAAAAATATTTAAAAGAAAGGAAAGAAATTTATAGGTAATGAAAAATAAGATATGTTTATCCAAAGAGGAGTCTAAACCAATTCTATCAACTCACCTAGTACCTAATCTAGAAGCAGAGATCCTTGATAGATGGATTCAAGTCATTAAATGGAATTATTGTGTTGGATACAAGAGAAGCAAAAAGAATGCAAAGAATATAAAGTGGAAACCACCAGATGTGAAGCGGGTTAAATTGAATTTCGTTGGAGCATATAAAGGAAATCTAAGACCAGGAGGAGGAAGAATAATTAGAAATAACAGAGGAGATATTTTATCTCATTATACTTTCAATAGTGGTTTTAAGACAAATAATGAAGCTAAAGCTTGGGCAGCTTTGGAAGGGTTCAAAATATGTAAAAAAATGAAGTGTAATAGAGTATGGATGGAAGGTGATTCTCTCATAGTAATAAATGCAATTTTTAAGAAAGAAAAGGCTCCATGGAACATAAAAGAGATAATTGTGGAAATTAAATATCTTGTTAAAGAGTTTGAAGAGATCAAGTTTACATATATATTAAGGGAAGGAAACAAATGTACAAATAAGTTATCCAATAGAGAGGTTTTGATTGAGGATCGTGAAGTAAGATCCTTTCCATGGTTAGAGAAAGTATTAAGTTTAGTTGAAGCTAACAAGAAAATGATGATTGTTTGATTCAATTAATTATTAAGATTTACTTTGATCTAATATTTTTGTTATCTGGTTTGCAAAATTGGGTAGAAATGGTAATAGCAAGTGTGGAGTATAGTAATGCTTAGTCTGATGAATGTACCATGGTATGAGTAAAATAAGGTAACGGGAGGATGGGATGTGGGAAGGCAGGTGAGGATGGGAAGCGGGAAGCGGGTGAGCAAGCGTCAGGAAGTGGTAATACGAAGGTGACTGTGATAGGTGAGGACCTAGGTGAAACTAGTATGGGTTAGGCAGACTCTAATGTTGTAGAGGCCTAGGAGGGTGGGTATAGTGGGCAAGGGAAATATCCTCCTGACAAGGGGGTTTCTTTAGGTGGTACAACCCTAAAAGGTTCCTATGCTCATGTAGTGAGGCCAAGAACCCCAAAAATTCACCTCAACTAGGAGCTAATCCTTTCAGGTGAAGACCTTTTTATTCTTGAAGACCTTATGGAGAGTTTCTTAAGTTTACTCCGATTGGTAATTTTCTAGGAGGGTGACCAAACATGGAGACCATTCAAAAATGGGCATTTGGAAAATAGAGAACCAATGGTAACATGGACATTGTGGCACTCTCTCAAGGGTTTTTTGCCATTTGACTAAACACTCAAGAGGATTTCTATAACATTTTGGCTGGGGGACCCTGGTTTCTAGGGTGTAGAAGTATTTTTCTCTGGATATGGGAAGAGGATTTCAACCCGGAGATCCAAAACATAAATATAGCTCCGATATGGGTAAGGCTTTCAAACCTTCCTTTCCAGTGCTGGCATGAGAATGTCATTAAAGGGATAGCTCGCTCTATTGGGGAGCTATGCTCTAAAGTTCGTTATAGGATGGTCCAAGCTAGGTTTTGCATATTCGTCAACCTGGATACTGAGCTTCCTCCTACCATTAATTTTTATAGAGGATCAACCCTCATCACGAGGTAAGTTATTGAGTATGAGAACAAGTCGATGTTCTGTACTCATTACCGCACTCAGGGACACCTCTAGACATAATATCCGGCCTTAAGGAATCTAAATAAAAGAGTGGAAGGGCAAAATAAAGGACTACAATGGAACCAAGAGAAACCTTTGCTCACCAAGCAACCGTTGATGGGTCCTAGGTACGCCATACAAAACCCTGCCCTTCATGAAACCCAGGTGGAGGGCCTAGAAGGACCTTTGGCTTAGCCTGAGCAAGAGTATGAAGAATAAGTTCTTTCATTGATACAAAAGTATCAATAAGTTCCCTCAAAATCCTCACCTCAAAATAGTTCTCATGCAGAGGACCCTGTTACTTAGGTTCACACCTTCCCTAATTTTGGTGCCTCAAACTCCGTCTTGGAGGAATATCTTGCAGGCAATAGGAAATCCCCACCCCACGTGGAGAGGGGTGAGCCATCCTTATCTCCAGTGTCTAAAAAATGAGGTCCTTCTGGGCGACTAAGCCCTAGGAACACCAGGAGAAAAAAGCAAGTGATCGACTTTGGCAGTGAATGAAAAAGGGGAAGACTCTCTGGTAATGATCAGAGAAATAAGGAAGCGACGGAGAATATCACCAATGAAACTCAGCTAACACTATTTTCTGATGAGTCTGACACTCAAAAGGATGACAAACAATGATCCAAACCCCCCTTCCAAATAGCGAAGGGAGGCAAGAAAAATCCTAAACTTTTGAGATGAAAGTCCTCTCATGGAATGTGAGAGGACTGAACAGAGCATCCAAACAAAGGGTGGTTGTTGACCTTAGGAAAAGGACAAATACCTCCATTTTTGTCATTAAAGAAACCAAAAGTGACAAATTCTCCCCCAAGAATTCAACTAGGTCCATTTGGGCCAAAGGGGAGGCTCTCTTCAGTCCTGCTCAAGGTACATTAGGTGGGCTCATGTGCCTTTGGGATCTTACCCTGGTTGAAGGAAGATTATTATCTTCCTCAAACATAATCCTTAACATTTTATTCCACTCCAAGACTACAAATCACTCATGGATCCTCTCCAACATCTACGCTCCAAACTCTCCTATAGAGCGAGCTGAGATGTGGGAAACTGTAACTCAAATGAGGAGCAATTTCAGCATCATTCCATGGATTATCGATGGGGATTTCAACTATCCTCTGCACCCATATAAAAATAAAGGAGGACTAGATATGTGCAATAGAAGCATGGACAATTTTAGGAACTTTTTTAACACCAATGAGCTCATGGATATCAAGATCAAAGGGTCCTCTTTCACTTGGAGCAATAGGAGGATTGGCAATGGGCTCATTCAGGTGAAGCTAGATAGATTTTTTATTTCTCAAGAAGCTATTCCATTTTTTGGAGATGCAACAATGTCTGCCTTGCCCAGGATTGGTTTGGATCACAACCCCATATCCTTGAATTAGATAAGGCTCCCTCTTTCAAAACTCCCTTCAGGTTCGAATCCATGTGGATCCTCCACAAGGATTTCAAAGGTCAAGTCACTTCCTGGTGGCAGCAACAAAAGGGTGGGGATTATTGTTGTTGTAGTTTGCCCAAAAGCTCAAGATAATAAAAGAAAATTTGAAATTTTGGAATAAAGAAGTCTTCGAGAACATCTTTGAATGTAAAAAATCCATCTCGAAATGTCTTCAAGAGATAGAAAAAAGAATCAAATCTGGAGATCACTGTGTGGCCACTAGAGAAGAAGAGAGGAACATCCTGGTAGAGTATCATAACATCATTGCAAGGGAAGAAACATTTTATAGGTATAATTCTAGGGATATTTGGATCAAGGAAGGTGACTCTAACAATAAATTCTTCCACGCCTCCACCATGCGGCATAAAGGATCCAACAAAATTAAAGATATTGACTACAGTAATGGATCCACCACAAAGGACATTGTAGAGATAAGAGACGAGGTGGTGACTATCTTCCAATATTTACTGGGAAATCCTCCCAAGAGTGATCGGCTTGCCCAAGATGAGCTCCTAGAAAACATTCCAAGCAGTGTATCTCAAGAGGCTAATACCAAACTCATGGAACCTTTCTCATCTCAGGAGATTAAGGAAGCCCTTTTTCCCATGCAACCTAACAAAGCCTCGGGGTCGGATGGGTTTCCACCTCATTTTTACCAAACCATGTGGGATGTAGTAGGGAAGGACGTGTGTAAAGCCATCAGAGAGATTCAATCGACTAGAGCTGTCCATCATAGTTTCAATTCCACCTTTTTGGCTCTCATTTCAAAATTCTCCATTTGTAGAACCTTTTCTGACTACAGACCCATAAGCCTATGTAATTTTTTCTACAAAATTCTGACCAAGGCCATGTCTAATAGGTTTAATCCCATCCTCCCTCTTCTCATTAATCCATGCCAAGGTAGTTCAGTGAAAGGCAGGAACATCCTGGATGGGGTTATTATGGTTCATGTGACCCTTCACTCGGCCTCCATGGCTAAAAATGCTACTTTGTTCCTCAATCTCAATATGAATAAAGCCTTTGATAGAGTGGATAGAGAGTTCCTTTGTGTGATTCTCCTAAAGTTTGGTTTTCACCCTCTTTGGATTGACCTCATCCACAGCTGCATCTCCACCCCTTATTTCTTTGTCCTAGTTAATGGATCCCTAGCTGGATATTTCCAAAGTGATAGGGGCCTTTGTCAAGGAGACCCCTTGTCCCCTACTTTTTTCATAATTCTAGCAGAGGCCCTAGGGAGAGCTCTCAAGGAGGCACTTTAGCGGTGAAAGGTAACTACCATCCTCCCTGCTTCAGGGATTGAAGCAATTACCCACCAGTAGTTCATGGATAATACTCTCCTGTCCACCAGTGCTTCAGTAGCTCAAGCTAGATACATCAAGAGGATCCTCTCCCTCTACAAATGAGCAGTCGGTTAGAGGGTGAACTACATTAAAAGTAAGCTTTTCTTCATCAACACCCCAGTGAGGTGCTAGGTTCGGATAGCTATTATCTTGGGTTGCTCTATCGATTCTCTTCCTACAACCTATCTCGACCTCCACCTATTTTGTGGTAGGACCAAGGAGGGTATGTGGAACATGGTGATGGAACGCATCCATAAAAAATTATCCACCTGAAAAGGCAAGTTTCTGTCCCAAGATGGTAATGTTACCCTTCCAAGGCTTACCTCTAAGGAATCCTGACCTATTTCATGTCTATTTTTAGGCTGCTAGCCTTAGTCCACCATAATATTGAGTAGATTTAGAGGACGTTTCTATGGTCAAGAAACGACAAGTCCAAAATCCCCCTAGTGGTCTGGGAAATGGTGTGCAAAAGCAAATAACAAGGTGGTATTGGCCTAAGAAGGATGGGGATGATGAACCTCGCGTTGATTTCCAAGCATGCCTGGAGGATCATGACTAATGATATGGCATATTGGATCAAAATTATCAACAAGAAATATTTGACCAACCTTTCTCTCCTCGATGATGGTATTCCCATAGGAGGGTTAGCTTTTTGGAAGACCGTGATCCAAATGCGGTAGCTGATTATGGATGGTGGCAGGTGGATCATTGGAGATAGCCAGAGTATAAATTTATAGAATGATAGATGGATCTCAAAGGACACTCTCATCCAGCAGGCAGATCTAGGTCATCTTAGAGAACATATGGATCCCAATTGTGAGTAGAAGGTGGCTGACTACATTTTTTAGAGGAACAGATCCTCATAGTGGAGGAACATCGATGTGGGTGGGCATATTGAGGAGGTCACTGCTCTCTCCTCTCTCCTCCAAATGACTATTATCCCTTCCAATGGAGGACCTAACCATATGATTTGGAGAGGAATAGATAGCGAAGCTTTCTCGGTCAAGTCGGCTTATGACTTCCTGCGTATTGGTCCTAATGCAGATTTCCCATGCAAGCTGGTCTAGAGAAAACATTTGATCCCCAAGGTAAATTTTTTCTCATGGATCACTTTCCAAAACAAAGCCCTCACTATTTATAACCTCCATAAGAGGGGCTTTGCCATACCAAATAGGTGTTACATGTGTAATTCAACCTATGAGTCTTCTGACCACCTTTTCCTGCATTGCTCCTTCACCAGTTTTATCATTGGCATCATTCTTTCCACCTTCCAAATTCAATGGATTCCTCCAAATTCTATTAAGGAGGCATTTTTCCAATGGACCAATCCCTTCTAGAACCTGAAGCTTCATTTCCTATGGATTGTTTATTTTCACCATTTCATATGGCAGATTTGGTTGGATTGTAATGATCGGGTGTTTGGAAGTCCCCCTAAGGATCCTCCATCCATTACCCACAAATCCATGGCCTTTGCTATCGAAAAATCCAAGCTTATCCCCAATATGACTCCTAAAGGTAGTCTTGAGGCAGATATCTTCAAGACTTTCAATATTGATGGGGATCCTGATCCCCGGGAGGATCCAACTTCATCCAGGAAGGAGGTTAGATGGGTCCAGCCTCCTAGAGGGTGGTTAAAGCTAAATTTTTATGAAGCCGCCAGAGGTAATCCAGGACTAGCAAGAGCAGGTGATGTTGTAATATATCATAGTGGGAGACTAATCCTTGCCTATGGAAAAGCCTTGGGGACCCAGACCAATCATATTGCGAAAGCTAGGGGGATCCTTTGGGGTCTTGAGATCATCTCAAAGGACCCTCATTCTCTGGTTATTTAAGGGGACTCGATGAATATTATCAATTACATGCTTAACTCCAAAAGTTCATCATGGAAGGTGGCCAAAATCATATCTGAGGCTAGGAACCTCCTCCTCTGGTGCAACCTCTTTCATGTCTGATACACTTTCAGAGAGGGTAACAGTATTTTTGACCACATGGCGAACAAAGGGCTTCTTTCTACTTGTCTTTTCGTGTGGTGTCAAAATTTTCCAGTGAACATGGAGAGGACCGCCAGCCAAGATTGTGTTCATGAAGCCATCTAGGAGGAAATTTTTGGCGATCAGGGGTGGGAAAGCCCGCTCCATACCACTTGTCTTATCTCCAACTGGATGCCTTTCTGAGGCTGAGTTAGGTAAGGGTGATAATGATGACTGTGTTCCAAGGTTTATTGGTGGACAACCTAGCCCTTTTAGAAATGATATCCCAAATGTGGTGCGAAAGGGTTTGTAATCAACTTTATTTTCAAATCTTTGTGCATTATCGATTAGATGTTTTTCACCCGAAGGAGGTTGCTCATTGGTCAGGTCTCTGGGCCCATTGGGAGATGGATCCAGTTTTCCTTTTTTAACAAGACCGCATGTGAAATCATCAACGGGCATAGTGAGTGGGGGCACACATTGCAACGGCATGAGAAGAGTGCCATCCTAGCCTTTTCCTCTGCCATATTTCCATTTTTATTACCACCTTGGACAATTATGGGCTGCTCTACATCCCATCACGTATCCTTGTCAAGCATCCAAGGCTTGGGTCCTTTTAATTTCCCTTGTCATCAATTTATTTTTGCTACTGGTGTCTGTGTTCTCAATTCTTGTTCTCTGGTGTGTCATCCCTTCCTTCCACTGGGGGCTTTGCCTAACCTTTCTGTTACCATGGCCACTCCCTTCATTGAACCAGCCGATCTTTCCTTGTGTAACAAAGCATTGACCTTTATGAAAGCTAAGGTTCTGGTTCCTTTTCTTGAGAAATTCCAAGGACCTGAGGAAGATATTACCCATGGCTTTATTGATACTTGGAATAAAGGTGAAGTCATTGTCTAGGGATTACACTTTTGAATCTCTATTGAAATACTCTATGAGGTCACGATTCTGGCGGCCACTGGTCACATCATTTGGCGTGACAGTCATAACTAGGCTGAGGAATTGGACCAATTCCTAGACAAAGGGCATAATTTGGGTTGGGATAAATTTTCCCTATTTCGATCGAACCTTTCAGAGCCTTGAAACCTTGCCATGATTCTTGTATTGCAGTATATTACTTATGACAATCCTGACAAACCTCTCCAAAGTTTCCATATCAGCTTTGTAAACCACCTCAAAGATGTCAAGCAAGTTTGTATCCTTGATTACCTGGCATATTCCCTAGGTTTAGTTGTAGAAAAGAGTAGGAAGTCGTCTTGGATGCCCATTCACCAGGGTTTGATGGTTGTGATTTACTGTCATGTCTTTGTCAACCATCCTCCCTAGGTGGTGCAGTCTCTAGCAGGCCAGGCCCCAGCTAACCCTTTAGTTGGGCATGAGGAGCAGGTTTCCAGCCCATCTCAGAACTCTTCTCCAAGAGATGACAAGCAATCTCTGTTCAAAGGGCCCTCTCACAGTCAGCCAACCAAGCGTGGGGTGACTGGGGATATTCCTACTCCTGACTAGGCCTCTCAACACTTGAAGAAGGTCAAGATCGAGAAAGAGAACCTGTTGCAGTAGATCAGTTTGGATATAGAGAGTGAAGTGGAAGGTTTGTTTTCTCAAATCCTTCTAGATATGACAACTAACATCTTGGTGGCCACAAATGTGATGGTGAGGATCCTAAAATGCTACAAGGGGCAGCAGGTCCAGGAGGACCAAGAGGAACCTAAAGCGTGACGAAGGATCCTTAGAAGTGTATATTTTTTGAGTTTAGTATGTTTGTCTTAGGCCTGAATTGGATTTTTTTGTTATTTTTTGTTATAGCTCATACCATTCCATCTATGGGATGGGCTCCCCTGTAGCCCACGAGGCCTTTGATATTTTGGTAAGTATTATGAAAGTTTTTGTGGTAACAACCCAGGAGGCTCATTCTGGTGTTAAAGGCCACGGTCTATATTGTTATAAGGTTTTGGGATCCTCTTAAAAAATCCACTTATAAATATAAAAACCAGCTTACCAAAAAAAAATTATTAAGATTTAATTTAATTTTTTCCATTGGTAATATTTGCTTTATTTTGTAAGAGTAATGTATTTTCATTTAAACTATTTATTATAATTTTTGTGGTTGCACTTGTGTTTTAGGAAGGAAACTAGTAATCCAAATTTGGTAAAGTAGACTATGATAGTGCAATATTTTGGAAATATTACTCTACTAAGATGCAAGGCATAGATAGTAGAGGTAATTTTTTGGCATTGTGAAGGTTGTTATAGGAAAATGTCAAGAAAGATGCTAAATTCTGGAATAATTATATTCATACAAAAATTTGAGAATATCCAAAAAATGAAAATCAAGAATTCAAACATTTTATGTAAAATGATGTAGGTTTGTAGATATAGCATCTTAATTGAGATAATAAGTGTATTTATTTATAAACACTCAAGCTCTAAATATGAGATTTGTAATTTCTCAAGGGTGGGGGACCCAAGTACAACCCCTTATTATCTAGCAAAAAAATAACTTTTTTTATTTTTTTTAAATTAATTATGTAAATAATGAATGGGGCCATAATTATTATCTAATGACCATATATTGTATTACAACAACTGGTAATTATATATGAATGGGGTTCAAAATATGTAAAATAATGAAGTGTAATAGAGTATGGATGGAAGGTGATCATGGTTATGCATAAGGGGTAGTACCAAAAAAGTATTTATCAAATCGGGGTGAATCAACGTGAAAAATGTATAAACTATGGGGCAAATTTTTCAAATTTTTGAAGAAATTTTTTCAAAACATGGCGATTTTTTTTTCAACTACAAGTATCAACAAAATTATCAGAAGGCGACTGGCAAAATGCGACTGACATAAGGCAACTGGTATAAGGCGACTGACAGAAGGTGACTAGCAGAAGGTGACTAACATAAGGTGACTGGCATAAGGCGACTGACACAAGGTGACTAATAGAAGGCGACTGACAGAAGGCAACTAGTAGAAGGCGATCGACATAAGGCAACTAGCAGAAGGCGACTGGTAGAAGGTGACTGGTCGAAGGTGACTGACACAAGGTGACTAGAAAAAGGTGACTAGTAGAAGGCGTCTGACACAAGGTGACTAGTAGAAGGTGACTGGTAGAAGGCGACTAGCAAAAGGTGATTGGTAAAAGGTGACTGGCACATGGTGACTAAAAAATGGCGAGTGGCACATGGCGACTGGTAGATGGTGAGTGGTAAAATGTGAGTGGCACTAGGCGACTGGTAGAAGGTGAGTGGCACATGGTGACTGATAGATGGCGAGTGGTGCAAGGTGACTGATAGATGGCGAGTGGCGCAAGGTGACTGATAGATGGCGAGTGGCACAAGGCGACTAGCAGATGGCGAGTGGAACAAGGCGACCGCCATAACCATAAATAATATGGCACCACGTGTCCTCCCTTCTGCCATGTGTCATTCATGCGTTAACTCCTGCCATGCAAAAAATCTATAAATTCATTTGCAGGGTCATTTGCAGCTTTTCCCAGAGCAACTTTAAAACCTTTTTCCAGCATTTTTAGGGCATTTTCCATAGCGGTTTTAGAGCATTTTTAGAGCATTTCCAAGCAATTTTAGTGCATTTTGGCAACATTTTTAGAGCATTTTGGCAGTATTTTGGCATCATTTTTATAAGGTTTTGCCAACGTTTTCCTGCTTTTTAGAGATGGCTAGTTGTTCCTCCCCTCTTCCATCCAAAGTTCATTTCAAGTACACCTTCTGCCCCAATATCAAGAGCATTTTCAACACTCCTGATAGAGATTCCTAGTGGATTTACACCGCTGGACTTGCTGGTGTGTTGAAGATGCCTCAGTTGAACATTAACGTTCAGTTGATGCAACAGATCATTTCTTGTTACAACCATGACGTGTCCACTATTTCGATCCATGTGGATAACAACGAAATTGTTTTTTTGGTTAAACCCTCCGATGTGCATCGACTAACAGGGCTGCCATTTTTGGATGGTGTACTTGGTGAACAACCAGTACGCCTTAACCGACGATGATAAATCCACCCTAGGAAACCTTTACGTTGTTCATCCTGACAATCTGAAAGGTATAATTTGAAAATTTATTTTTTATTTAACATTAAATATTGTTCTGCTATAGTTTCATTTCTCTAAAAATGTTCTCCTTGTTTTATTTTTTGTTTTCTAATAATGTTCTCTTTTTTCAATCAATTCTTCTAAGTCCAAAAGGGGCTTAAACATTTCGAATGTTGGAGACAAATTTCTATATGCTTGCATTGAATTTTTTAGGCAAGGCTTATTCTACAGGGGTGACCTACAGAAATGCCTTTTTGGGCACTTTCTTTATTGCTTCATTGTATTGATGGCGGTAAATTTGACTGGTGCACGCACATTTCCAACCGCCTGAAGCACGACCTTTTGAGTGCCCAAAAAATTCAAGCATCTGCTTACACAATGACTACCAACAATTTTATTCTTTGTTTATTTTAGGAAGCTTATTTCAACCTTCAACAGAGCAGTCCTCCCACTGCATTGCACCCTAGTTTGTTGTCTATTGGCATGTCTGATGGTGAGATACAGGTAAAAATATTTGTTGAAATATCTTTATTTTATTTTTTTAATTTTATCTTTTTATTCTCTAATTTTGTTTTGAAAACAAAAAAGAGCATCTCAGTCTTCAAGTAAGAGGGATGCCGCATTTAGGATTCAGGAAGTATCTACTGATTCTGACACGCAATCATAGTCATCACCAATGACTCCCAACAAATGTGTGAGGTCTGATGATGGTCGGATTCAGCATACACCTGCGACACCTTTTACTGGAGAAACAGTTACAGTCGACGTAGAAGAGGTTACCTCCAACCCACAAGGTAACCTTACTCTACATTGTTCAAAAATGCTTTTTTAAATGATTTATTTTTTTGACTTAAAATTATGTTTTTTTAATGTGTTTTACGTATTTTTTAGACAAAGGGCAAATGGTTGAAACATCAATGGCTGCAGAGTCTGAGTCAGGTATGTATATTTTGAATAAATATTTTTTAATGCTATTGTTATTTACAAATGATTTATTTTATGTTCTTGTGTGAAATTTAATAGAGGGACCTCATAGATTCAAAAGGCTAAAAAAAAGGATGGCTCCACCATCTGACCCTCCATGACCACAACCACAACCATAGCCATAGTAGGTTCAGGTCCACCCAAAGCAAGTTCAGGTCCATCCACTTCAGGTTCCACCTACGAGGAACCAATCATGCATGCATGGTAAAACGTTCCTCACACCGCCACCTCACAATGCAAGAAGTGCTACAGAGACACAAAATGTGTCATCATCTAATATTTCTATTGTACCGATATTAACCTTGGAGAATTTTTCAAATGTTGAGAGTGCATCTCAAATGCCCTCGGGAACTCTTGATTGTGACTTTCTTTATCAGGGTATGAATCCTAAAAATTTCCCTTTAAAGGCAAGTGATATTCTTGAGGATGAAGAGGGTATTGATGGAGAAGAAGATGATGTCAATGTAGATGTCATCAAAGTTTCCCCCTCCACCCCACAACAAGTCATCGCCCGTACTATTACAGAAGATGATATCCTAAATGTTTCTGAAAATGTGTTATTAGCCGATGCATGTAAAGTTGTAGTTCATAATACTCTTCTTTCGGATATTGATAAATTGAAGGAATGGGAATATCGGGCCAAGGTTTTGATTAAAGCCATCAATGGCCGATATAAGAATTTTTCAAAAAGAAAAGAGTTGTTTCTCAAGATGGAGAATGAGCCCCAAAAGCTCGATGCCTTGCTACATAAAGCTGAATCTGGCACTATGGAGGCCGAGTCTACATATAGAGATGAAATTCTTGCCATTGTTATGAATCATTTGGAAAACCTCAATGCAGAAGCCCAAGCATATTTCAATGAATGGGCACTTGATCAGAACAAAGTAGCAGTTGCAGAAACAACACGACTTACAACTGATGTAAGTTCTACATCTAACTAAAAAATATTTTTTTTGTTAAATATGTTTTGTTTATAAATATTAACCTTTTTTATTTATGTTTTGTAGTCTAATTTCCAGCACCTAAAGCAACAAGTCAGTGCCATGAAAGTTTTGATCAAGACTACCAAAATTAGCATTAATAATGCTATTGAATTGAAGAAGAGGTTACAACAGACGGTTAGAGAAAATAATTACCTAAAGAAGGTTATCAAAGATGGGGGCCTGGATGTCGAGGCTAAACTGAAAGAAAAGGAGAAGGAGCTGAATGCACCTTTCAAAGAAGATCCAACGAAGGAAGAGAGTGCCTTGTTATCGGGGATCAACACTATAGCAGAAAGTTTGGTTAGGGCTAGGGCATTAGAAGAAAAGGATATTGAGGTAGATGTGGGTGGACCTTCAGGAAACATTGAAAAACAATAGATCTTTGTTGTGTTGGGTTTCAAGTGAAACAAAAACTCTTTATATCTTTATATTTTTATAAATATTTAAGACTGGTATTTTTTTGAAAATTGAAATCAATGTTAGAGGCAATTTCTGAAAAATTCATATTATCATTTTGAAGTTTTGTTTTTAATTATTGTTATGTTTTAATTTGAAGTGGAATAAATAATGTTTGATATGTTTTGGATATGTTTGATATCCTTTTTGAATGAGACTATTGTCAAAAATCAATGAATGAGACTATTGTCAAAAAATGTTTTATCTATTGGAAATTTTGTTTTCAATGTTGTTATGTTAAGATTATATGTGTTGATGTATTAAGTAATTTGAAGTGGAAGAAATAATGTTTGATATGTTTTGTAAATTGCAAATGAATGGTATCATTTTTTAGAATTGAAACAATGAATGAGACTATTTCTGAAAAATATGTTATCTATTTGCAATTTTGTTTTGAATGTTGCTATGTTATGATTATGTGTTGATGCATTAAGTAATTTTAAGTGGAAGAAATATTGTTTGATATGTTTTGTAAATTGCAAATGAATGGTATCATTTTTGAGAATTGAAACAATGAATGAGACTATTTTCAAAAAATGTGTTATCTATTGGAAATTTTGTTTTGAATGTTGTTATGTTAGGATTATATGTGTTGATGTATTAAGTAATTTGAACCGAAAGAAATAATGTTTGATATATATTGTAAATTGTAAATGAATGGTATCCTTTTTGAGAATTGAAACAATGAATGACTATTTCCGAAAAATATGTTATCTATTGGAAATTTTAAGTGGAAGAAATAATGTTTGATATGTATTGTAAATAACGAATGAATGGTATCTTCTTTAAATATTGAATTCAATGAAAGAGAGTATGTTTTGATTATTTATGATGATGTAAAAGTTTGTTGTTCTTAATTTGAAGTGGAAGAAATAATGTTTGATATGTGTTATCTTTTTAAAACTTTGTTTTGAATGTTGTTATGTTTTGATTGTTTGTGTTGATATATTAAGTAATATTGAATTATGTGAATGCAGTAAGATGTTCTTTTATGTTATATGAATTAATTTGAAATGTCATAAAATACAGCATAGGCAATTACTTTCACGAATAACAAATATTACAAGAAAAATAATGTAACATGTGAAATCAAATCAAATGATAGCATCCTTTCATTCAGATATGTGAAATCAAATCAAATAATAACATGTGAACTCAAATTAAATCAAATGAAAACATCCTTTCATTCTGATATGTGAAATCAAATCAAATGATAATATGTGAAATCAAATCAAATAATAACATGTGAACTCAAATCAAAACAAATGATAACATCCTTTCATTCTGATATGTGAAATCAAAACAAATGATAGCATCCTTTCATTCTGATATGTGAAATCAAATCAAATGATAGCATCCTTTCATTCAGATATGTGAAATCAAATCAAATAATAACATGTGAACTCAAATTAAATCAAATGAAAACATCCTTTCATTCTGATATGTGAAATCAAATCAAATGATAATATGTGAAATCAAATCAAATAATAACATGTGAACTCAAATCAAAACAAATGATAACATCCTTTCATTCTGATATGTGAAATCAAAACAAATGATAGGATCCTTTCATTCTGATATGTGAAATCAAATCAAATGATAGCATCCTTTCATTCAGATATGTGAAATCAAATCAAATAATAACATGTGAACTCAAATTAAATCAAATGAAAACATCCTTTCATTCTGATATGTGAAATCAAATCAAATGATAGCTTCCTCTCATTCTGATATGTGAAATCAAATCAAATGATAATATGTGAAATAAAATCAAATGAATGCATCCTTGCATCATAATGCTGGAAGCTGGAACAAACTCTTTTCAGATTGTACAAAATGTTCTGCACTCATTCCCAAAATTTTTGTCATCACAATCTGACCAGTGTTACCATCATCCTCATCATTATCAATATTCGTTACACCTCTTCTCTCTACCAAAGAACTCCAATGTGACAATGCTCTTTCGTAAGGAAACTCCTCCACCTCATAGGCCGACACATATACTCTCAAGCAATTCTCCAAATTTTTGTCCAACCTATTTCGAACTTTAGATTTTATATATGAAAGTGCATTGAACACCCTTTCATCTTCCATGGATCCCAAAATCATCGTTTGACATAATTCATATAAATGAAAATATTCACTCATAGTATGTTTTAAGACAATACTTGGTTGTAATATTCTCCACAAATGTGAAATAGAACCTGCTTCATGACGGTTAGAGAGCTATGAAACTTGAGCAGACATTGTTGTTCCAAAATAGTTGGATTGTTTTGTCAAAAGATCTTTGTTCAGAATGCCATTGATTTCAATGCCATTGACTACAACACTTTGACTAAAATGGCCAGCAAGTCTGCCCATGTATTTGAGGAACAAAGAATTTATAATCTGGTATTCATTACAAGGATCCCAAAACATTGGATTTACCACACCCATAGCCTCTAGCAATTCATCTCTTTGAAAACGGTCTCTGATTTCTTTTGTCAATGATTCTGCTATTTGTTTTAGTTTAAGTTTTGTATCATCCACAACCACATGAAATCTATTGTAGGTTATGGGCATTTTCTCAACTTCATTTGTAGCTATATCCAATCGCACACCATAACAATATAAAGGTATTTCATTTCCATGGACATTAATACATAGATGATCGTTAATATTGAACTTCAAAAAGCTCCGAGGACTATTCACACTTGTTAATGCTCTCCAACTCTCAAACAAGGGATCCATAAAATTTTGACCAGATGCATACATCATATCAATATGCATGCAAATTTGTATTCTCGCCCTGATGAAATCCACAATATAAATCGATCTTTCTTGTGCAATTTTGATCAAAGTATTCATTTTTTCCAACATTGGAAGAATTCCACACAATGTGAGAAGAGTTTCAAAGTCACTCATTCGAAAAAGTAAATCTTTAGCCTTATCAACCGCCCTACGATTTGCATACATAAACCCTATCAAGGATTGATATTCTTTGAAAACTCTTAATGCTGGTAGATACATCGAAATCCACCTAGTATCCACATCTTTCAACAATTTTTTACCTTCGGTAACTCCTAGTGCAAACTGTTGAAACTCTGAAAATATTTTTGGACTACGTGAAAAATATTCATGAATTTCATGGACAAGCTCTTCCACTCTGGCAACATTTGTAAATGTATCCACAATTTTGTATGCAAGATTCATTCTGTGAGCCATGCAATGAATAGGGATCAAATATGGGGCAACCGATGTTTGTAGTCTAACACAAAGACCATTCCTGTGTCCTTGCATTGTAGCAAGCACCATCAGCTCCTACACATATTAACTTAGTGGCTATTTCAATTTCATTCATTCCTGCTTCTTCTTTTAAACTAGTTACAACAACATTGTAAATGTTTTCTGCATTACAATTTTCCACCATTTTACGTATTCCTAGTAAATGAGGTTGCCTTGAATGATTTTCCAATGTGTAAACATGCATGCAAATCCAAGATGTATTGTCAACTCGTAGTCACCTCATCAATTGAAAGTGAAATGAATTTTGCCTTTTTTACTTTCTCTCCGAGGTCATTTCGCTCAACCAATGACAGACATTTTGCCATTTCCCAACCACTTCGATCTGACCAATGAGCGTTGGGTAAGTTCTGCACATTAGCTAGTCGAAATAGAGATTTATAATCTATGAAATCAGACATAGGTCTACCCTTCTTAAGAATAGAAAATACAACAACAAACTGCAAACTTTTTGAAGCTAAAGTTAACTTATTCATTTTTTGAAATTGGGCTTGAATCGTTGCACCTTTCTCAACCAATGTTTGCTTTTGTTTCATTTCTTTATCATATTCTTCCGCATATCTCATATGTGTGCACTCTGATGCATCCTTCCACCTATAAGTTTTTTGTGTTGCTCGATCACCTTCTTTTGTTTTGATATAAACCTTTCCACAATGTTTTTCTACTGTATCTTTCTTAAGTTGCAATCTATGCTCCTTTCCGTGTTTCCAACTGCAAATTACGCATCTTAATTATGTTATATCATCACTACTATTCTCTGGCAACATTGGCTCAATAAATGGAAATTCTGATATCCAATCAGGCTGAAATGATCTGTTAATTGTCCACCTAGATAACCTTGCACGTTTATTTTTTTTAGATGAAGATTCTCCGAAAGTAGGGACTGCATAAGAACTATTAGTTTCTTTTCCACTTGGCATGTTAGATTCAGGAATCTCTTCATGTTGTTGTTCGATTTGATTGAGATTATCTTCATGTGTGGACTGTTGATTATCGTGGATATGTGGAAGTGGAGGAATACCAGGGTTAACAGTGTTTTCTGTAGAGATAATTCTAGTGTCAATAGTAGATTCATTATCACTATGGCATTTAAAAGCATACTAGTGTTTTCTACAGATAAAAGTGAACAAAGCCATCAACCAAAAAACACACTTCTTTATGAATTGAGGACATTATATTTAAAATTAACAAAGTAAAAAAATTAATTGGTGAGTAAAGGTGTTCATACCTTCGTTTGTGCGAGATGTTGATGGCAGACTGGGTTTTGAAATATTAGGAAAGTATTTGAGGATACTCCTTTTATTGGAAGACTCTCCTCCCTTCTTTCCACTGCCTGTAGTTGACATTTTTACTTGTATGAATAGAAGAATAACATGAACAAAGAACATCATTTTTAAATATGAAAATAATAGGTATAAAAGAGAACTACTACTAGAGACAACAGAATCTGTGACTGTCCCATGAATATTGTTCGCAGGTAGAATAAACCTCCTTATTGAGTGTCCATTAATAAAATGAAAAATGAAATTTAATGGTAAAATAAGCATACGGATAAATTGAGTCACCTTCTACCAATCGCCTTCTACTAGTCACCTTCTGTCGGTCACCTTCTGCTAGTCGCCTTCTTCGATCACCTTTTGCTAGTCGCCTTCTATCGGTCACCTTCTGCTAGTCACCTTCTTCTAGTCTTCTTCTGCTAGTTGTCTACTATCAGTCACCTTCTATCAGTCACCTTCTACCAGTCACCTTCTTCGATCGCCTTCTGTCGGTCACCTTCTATCAGTCACCTTCTTCTAGTTGCTTTCTGCAGTCACCTTCTGCCAGTCATCTTCTATTAGTCACCTTCTACCAGTCACCTTTTCGGCTACGATCACCTTCTCGCTTGCCTTAGCAATCATGGACTCTGGTTTTGTCAGTACTCTACTTTGTATCGCTCGCTATCCAAAAAAATGTTGTAATTGTATGGGAGTCGTTGTCAGGGTTAGCTATATATAATGGGGTACAAGGGGCGATTTGGGCGGGATATTTCTTATTTTAAATAAATTTAGGGCAAAAATTGGGTGGGAAACCTTATGACAACGGGGCGAATTTACCCTAAAAAAATTAGATCCCAAAATTTTTGGGCGAACGGGCCGACCTCTATGGTCCCAAAAATCACAAAATTGACATTTTGGAAATCCGAAAATTCGCGCTAAATTGCGAAATTCGCCACTAAGCAAAACTCGAAGGTGATTCTCTCATAGTAATAAATGCAATTTTGAGGAAAGCAAAGACTCCATGGAACATAAAAGAGATAATTATGGAAATTAAAGATCTTGTTAAAGAGTTTGAAGAGATCAAGTTTACACATATATTAAGGGAAGGAAACAAATGTACAAATAAGCTATCCAATAGAGAGGTTTGATTGAGGATCGTGAAGTAAGATCCTTTCCATGGTTAGAGGAAGTATTAAGTTTAGTTGAAGCTAACAAGAAAATGTTGATTGTTTGATTCAATTAATTATTAAGATTTACTTTAATGTTTTCCATTGGTAATATTTGCTTTATTTTGTAACAATAATGTATTTTCATTTAAACTATTTATTTTAATTTTTGTGGTTGCACTTGTGTTTTAGGAAGGAAACTAGCAATCCAAATTTGGTAAAGCAGACTATGATAGTGCAATATTTTGGAAATATTACTCTACTAAGATGCAACGCATAGATAGTAGAGGTAAAGTTTTGGCATTGTGAAGGTTGCTATAGGAAAATGTCAAGAAATATGCTAAATTGTGGAATAATTATGTTCATACAAAATATTGAAAATATCCAAAAAATGAAAATCAAGAATTCAAACATTTTATGTAAAATGATGTAGGTTTGTAGATATAGCATCTTAATTGAGATGATAAGTGTATTTATTTATAAACATTCAAGCTCTAAAGATGATATTTGTAATTTCTTAAGGGTGGGGGACCCAAGTACAACCCCTTATTATCTAGCAAAAAAATAACTTTTTTTTTATTTTTTAAAATTAATTATGTAAGATATGAATGGGGCCATAATTATTATCTAATGACCATATATAGTATTACAACAACTGGTATATATATATAATATTCCATCATGGGTCTTCTCAAAAGGTTTGAATTTCAACATTTAAACTATGAATGAAATATTACAATGGCATCATTGAAAGTTAAGAATCTAACTTATTAAGCTCATGTCATTTGATATTTAATTATATATTTTTGTGAATGTATAATTTATAAATTTAAGATTTAGAATAATAAAATTAATTTATCGTAATAAGTTTCAATATATATATATATATATATATATATATATATATATATATATATATATATATATATATATATATATATATATATATATATATATATATATATATTAATGATTTATATGGGATTGAAACGGGTCCCACCTGTATTACATCATTACCACATAGTGGTATTAAAACAAAGCTTGGATATTATCCATGTATCATTTGGTAAGATTTGAACCTAGGTCTCCTCCTTGAAATGTTGAGGAATTTAATCGGTTGAGCTAATGCCACTTAATTATATTACTATATGTTAAAAAACTTAATATTATGATTATATTATCCTTTTAATTAATTCAATCCAAACAATAATGTTTTGTTTTTTTAATACATAAACAATAATATTTTATTATTATATAAGATGCTTTAATTTTATGTAATAAACTTTACCTTAAATTATTTAGTTTTCAACTTCACAAAATATATGGAACTTATATATTAAAGCTTATAACTAAAAAACAAATTTCTTGATAATAAGGGGTTGTACTCGGGTCCCCCACCCTTGACAAATTACATCTCTCTTCTTTAGATCTTGCGATTTTAAAAATAGATACACTTCTCATCTCAATTGAGATGTTATAGTTAGAAGCCAACATCATTTTACATAAAATGATTGAATTCTTGATTTTCATTTTTTGGATCTTTTCAAATTTTTGTATGAATACAATTACTCTAGAATTTAGCATCTATCTTTTTATTTTCCTATAGAAACCTTCACAATGCCAAAATTTCACCTCTACTTTTTATGTCTTACATCTTAGTAGAGTAATATTTCTAAAACATTGCACTATCATAGTCCACTTTAGCAAATATGGATTGTTAGTTTCCTTCCAGAAACACAAGTGCAACCATAAAAATTATTATAAATATTCTAATGAAAATACACTAATGTTACAAAATAAAGCACATATTACCAATGGAAATCATTAAAGTAAATCTTAATCATTAATTGATTTAGGCAATCAACATTCTTTGTCAGCTTCAACTAAACTTTCTACTTCCTCTACCCATATAAAGGAGAATTTAACTTCATGATCCTCAATCCAAACCCCTCTATTGGCTATGCACATTTGTTTCCTTCCCTTAATAAATGTGTAAACCTAATTTCTTCAATCTCTTTAGCAATATCTTGAATTTCCATAATTATCTCTTGTATGTTCCATGGAGCCTTTTCTTTTCTCAAAATTACATTTATTACTATGAGAGATCACCTTCTATCCATACTCTATTCCATTTCATTTGTTTACATATTTTTAACCCTTCTAAAGCTTCCCAAGCTTCAGCTTCATTATTTATCTTAAACCTACTATTGAAAGCATAATGAGACAAAATATATCCTATATATTTTCTAATTATATCTCCTCCTCCTGCTAGTCTTGGATTTCCTTTAGATGCTCCATCAAAATTCAATTTAACCCACTTCACATCTGGTGATTTCCACTTCATATTTTTTATCTTCATTTTGCTTCTCTTGTACCCAACGTCATAATTCCATTTAGTGACTTGACTCCATCTATTAATACTATTTGCTTCCAAATTAGGGATTGGGTGAGTTGATAGGGTTGGTTTAGACTCCTTTATGGCTAAACATATCTTCTTTTTCATTACCTCTAAACTGCTTTTCTTTCCTTTAAATATTATTCTATTCCTTTCTAGCCATATAGTCCAAAGTATTGTATCTTTTGATATATCCCATATTTTCTATAAAGCCTCACTTTTATAAGTGCTTTACCATTACTTTAACCAATATTCAATTCTACTATTCATTACCATGCATTTACCAAACTTATTAAGAATCCATTGCCATATATTCCAGACTATTCAGCAATGTCCCAAGATATGGTCTATACTCTCCTATTTTTTACAAAAAAAACATTGAGAGGGGCCATGAAAACCCCTTTTCATAAGGTTATCCCAAGAAAAATTTCTTCTATGACCTACTAGCCAAACAAACATTTTAACTTTAGGAATGCTTGGGTTATCCCAAATACCTCTCTATATTATAGTGACATTATTATTATGTTGATATTGAAAATTATATCCACTTCTAGTTGTGTATTCTCCGAAGCTATTCAACTCCCAAATCAATTTTTCCTTAGCATCCCTTGAAATAATGATAGTTGTTATCTTTCTACTAAATTGCCTCCTAGGATCAATGTCTTGTCTACTTGTAAAAAAATATTATTTCCAATTGTATCTTCCTTCTTGATCCTTTTATAAAATGTTTGAAACCCTATCACCGTATTTGTCTTGAAGTAATCTCATCAAAGGTTTCAAAATTGGATCTAAGTTGAGTGGTTTTTTATCACACCAAGTATCCATCCAAATAGAAATTTTTTTCCAGTTCCCACCACCCATATTAAATCTTTAATCATAAGATCAATATATTTTTATAAACCATTCGAAATAGTAGAACCATTTAGAAGAGAGAATATTGTAAATATTAAACTTGGGTCATTGGGATCAACATACTTAGAATAATTCTTGCCCATTGTCTTTGACTCTCTTTGTATAATCTCCAGATAACTTTTCCCTGAAATCTAAGTTTCCATCTGTAAGAACTCTTAAAACAAGACCTCCCCTATTTTTATTATCACACAACTTGCTCCATTTCACCAAAGGAAGTTTTCTTTTATCATGTAAACCTGACCATAAAAAGGATCACATAATATAGATTAAACTTTTTTCAACTAATTTTGGTATAGAATACAATGACATATAATATGTTGGAATGGCTTGTAAGACTGACTTAATTAACTGTGTTGGAAATATTGAGTAGTTGAGTTGTCATTAATGTCAAAAGTTACATGAGGCAGTTATAATTGGATGAAAAAAAATTATGGTATTCAAGAAACATATAGCAAGGTTTATTACAAGGCAAGGCAAATATTATAAGAAGGAAAAAAAAGGTTTAAGAGGGCTTTAGAAGGTAAAGTTTAATATCAAAAAGCAAGAGGACCAAAGGTTTAATAAAATCCACTTGGTAATAAGTTTTAAAGGCTAAAGGTTCAAAAGAAAGTATTATAATATTTATTAAATATTATAAACCCTTGGCGACCAACGTTTTTTAATAAAATCCAATGCAAAATCGTGAGTTGACGTATTAAGAAAAAATGAATTGCATATTAATAATGATAAGTATTTCGTTAAGCAATGGTTGGGTGTGGAGAAGCACAAATCAAATTCGTTCACATAGGTTTAAAAATTGGCACAGTGGAGATAAGAGCACAGTTGTTCACAAGATCGAGAGTGTCTCATTTTGTATCTATCAAGTATGCTGATTGTTATTGTTCATGAGCACTAATTCATTGATGTTTGGAGATCTTTTTCATTGTTGTTTGAAGGAATATTGGTTAATTTTCATTAAGGAGGAGCACAACATTTTTTAAGTAAGTGAATTTACCATTCATTGAGAGAATTCACCATTTGAGAAAATACTTGAGCATCTGTTGAAGTTCAGTGCACTTTTCAATTGAATGTTGTGGTTGGAAAGAGAGTGTAGTGTGCTTTGCAATTGAGTGCCATCTTTGGAAAGAGAGTGCAGTGTGATTTGTTGAATGTCATTCATTGGTATTATGTTTGACATCGTTGGACGTATTGGTTGGAGTCCATATATTATAATTGATCATTTTTTAAGTACATTTCATTGCAAGTCATAAGTGTTTGGCTTATCATTTGTGAAAGTCTCTAGTTGTCATTTGAAAAAGGGTGTAGTGTGTTGTTTTTTGAACACTGAGAAAGTTTTTTGTTGTATTTTAGAAGAGCTCTATTGTCACTTGTGAGTCCAGTTTTATTATCTCAAAGATAGTCTATTGTCTCCTATTGGAGAATTCTTTCATCCTTGTCAAGAAATTTTTTCATTGTTGTTTACTCCTACAAATTGCTTTGGCCATTTATGAGACATTGAAGGAGTTTCGTGCCTTTTGAAAGTCATTGATGTTTGAGAGATATTTTGTTAGATAAAGGAATATGTTGGAAGTGTTTTAGGGCTTTGGAAAACATGCCAAAGAAAACCTAAAAATATCAATGAAGAAAGTGTTAATGTTTGCATGCGTTGGAAGTGGAAAGGATAAAAATTAGGGTTGAGCACTTCATCCATTGGAAACCAGATTTCAAGTGTAGTATAAGATCATGGGAGAAGATTGAAGTTCCATTTGGTTGGTTAGCCCAAATGTTTACAAGCAAGTTTTTGGTGCTAAAGGTCAAAGGGTCAATTTTCATCCACATCAGCAAATTTTTGTATGAGGTATTTATAATGTTTTGATTAATATTTAAAAAAGAGTTATCAATGTAATCGATATAAAGTTTTTATATTGGAAAATAGGAGATATAAGGATGTGTATAGTATAAATTATTTTATTGTGCAAATAATTAATTACAAGGATGTATATTATAGATACTTTTGAGTTGCATGATTGAAAAATAAAATATAAAAGAGATTTTTGTATATGAGAAAAGGAATCATAAGGTGTATTGAGTGTTATTTGTTGTTTGTACCCTTGCATGATATTTTGAGGGATTTGGTTTATTATTAAAGGATTTAATTTGAGAAACCAAAAGAGAGTTGTGAAGCATTATTTTTTGCCATTCTTGTGCATCATTGTTGAATGAATTTGTGAAGCATTTGAGCATTGGTTTGAGCGACATTGAATGTGGTTGAGCAAGAGTTGGAAAATAGTTTGTGAAGAAAATTGTGCATGGGATTTGAGGAACTTTGTGAAGAGAACATATTGAGCATTTGCACTGCATATTATTATTTATATGTTCTTGAAATAATTCTAGGTAGAATATGTCTAAATTGCATGGTTGAAGAAAGCATTTTTGAAAGAGATACAAGCATTGTTTTGAATATTATTTGTATGCAATATTTAGGATTGGTTAAGCATTTTTCTATGAGAAGAATTGAGCAACATTGATAATATTTGAGGATGTGTTATGAGCAAATTTGAGCATGTGTTATAAGTATATTTGAACATGTTTTATGAGTAGATTTGAGCAAGCTTTGTAAGTAGGCTTGGAGCATATTTGAGGAAGTCGTAAGAAGACTTGAAGAAGATTTGAGATATATTTGTGCATGTACTGTGTATAGATTTGGAATAGATTTGAGACAGATTTATGCATGTAATGTGTGTAGATTTGAGATAGATTTGTGTATGTAATGTGTGCATATTTAGGATAAATTTGAGACAGATTTGTGCATGTAATGTGTGGAAATTTAGGACATATTTAAGACATATTTGTGCATGTGATGTGTGTATATTTGAGGGAGAGTTGAGATAGAATTGTTCATGTAATGTGTGCAGATTTGGAATAGATTTGAGATAAATTTATGCATGTAGTGTGTGTATATTTAGGGTAGATTTGAGTAGAGTTGTGAGTAAGCTTTGAAGTAGACCAGAGCAAAGAGGATAGAGTTCTCCTATGGATATAGGTCCATAAACTTGAGCATAGGGGATTGATATATCCTTTGGATAGATATCCATAAACATTGTAATAGAGAATTGGTTTCCAAGATATTTGTTGAGAAAATTTAGAAGAAATATTTTCTGTGGACATAACCCACATTGGGTGAACCACATTAAATTTGTGTCTCTCATGTGTGTAATGATTTGTTCATTGCCTTGTTACTACTATTGATGAGATTGGTTAATATTGCTATGTAAAGATATTACAATTGATAATATTGGATAATATTATTTGGGAAAGAAAAGTAAAATATTATCTTATCTTGTTCACCCCTCCCTATTAGTATAAGCTTGTGTTCTTCAATTGGTATCAGAGTAGGTTCCTTTAGGGAAGCCTAACAGCTTGAAGGAAGATCTTATAGGAACACAGATGGTTCATCATGAAGGATTTTCAATACATAGATCTCCATTTTTTAATGGAACTAACTATGTTTTTTGGAGTGTTAGGATGAATATATTTTTGATGGCACAAAGAATTGATACATGGAAATCAGTTGATAATGGTTACACAGCACCCGCAACTCCTCCAACAGATATAAGTGGTAAGAAAATTTATGAAAATAATTCCAAGGCAATAAATACAATTTTAAGTGATTTACAAGAAACATAATTTGTGAAGATTATGCATTGCGAATTACAAAAGAAATGTGGGAAAAAATACAAAACACATATAAATGAGATGACAAGGTTAATAAGGTAAAACTTTAGACTCACAGGAGGAAGTTTGAGGAATTGAAAATTAAATATGAGGAAGATATTGCTAGGTATCTACTTCGTATTGAGGAAGTTGTTAACACCATTCCTGGATTTGGAGAAAATATGGAGGATTGCTATTGTCCAGAAAATTTTAAGATCATTTCCCACGAGGTATGATGCAAAAGTTTCAACAATAGAAAAAATAAAGGATCTTGCAACTTTTTTTTTTTTTGTGGAAAACATCCCAAAAGGGATGTCACTTTTGGGTAAGACCCAAGGAGGCAGGGGTATCCATTCCACAAAAAATGCCCAGGACTTGGACCTGGCCTACCACCTTTGACATACTCAAGGAGCAAACAAACACACAAAACCAATTTAAAAATAAGTAAATAAAAACAAAAATAATAAAATAAAATAAAAAACATGCTCCTTTAGTGTGTCAAAAACAAAATCACAACCAAAAATGCACAATAAGATAAAAGAAACCACAACACAAACCACATAGAAAAACACAATAACCACATAACAAAACACAAACAAGACAAAAACAATAGAACACTACAAAGACATAACCCAAAAAAAACATGAAAAATAAACACAACCATAACCTAAAAAATAAAATTAATAAAATAAAAATAAAAATAAAAAACAACCAACAACAGACAATAAACAAAAACAAAAAACATAGAAAACACTCACACATAAAAACACGAAATAACACAAACAAAGAGAAACCCAAGAACAAGAACAAAAAAAACACAAGAACAATAACAAAAAACATTAAAAAAAAACAAAACAACAAAAACACAAGAACAACAAAAAACAACACAAAGAACACAAAAACAAAACAAAACAAAAGAACCCACCCACCTTAAAAAACTAAACAAAAAAAACAAAGAATAAAAAAGAAAAAAAATGAACAAAACAATGACCTATCTAGACCAGAAGACTATTAAGGAAAGAATCAACAGAGGAAACAAAATAAATAATAGAATGAGCTAGGGAACTAAAAAAATGGCAAGAAGAAACTAGGTACCTTCAGAACTGGAGCCAACCAAAGAAATGATAGAAATAAGAGCTTTAGAATATCCAAATTCTCAGCAAAAGTAAAAACCAGGGAGCCATCTGAAATTCTACCAATTCCTCCCACACTAGCTTTTCTAGGGTTCCCTCTAGAGGCTCCATCAGTATTGACTTTTCCAAAATCCTTAGGAGGAGGTTGCCAATTTCTAGTCCTATCCATATTACTAATACTCACATTCCCTTTAAGTTGGTTGTCCTTAGAAGGTTTAATCTTCAATCTTTGCATCACTTGATCCCATATTTGGTGGGAGTTTTGGGGGTGATTAAGGAGATGATGGACTGATTCAACTATGTTGGCTATGGTATTTTTCCAAATATAGTGAATATCCTTCCTATCTTGATTAAAATTTTGGTTGTTCCTTTCATTCCAAATATTCCAAAGAAGAATGGTAGAACCCATCCAAACTAACTGCCTAATAAAATGATCAACACCCTCTTGATTAGGCCAATCCCTCCAAAGCTGTTCAAAAGTAAAAAAAATTGGACCACTATAAGCCAAGTAAAGTGGTCATTCTCCTCCATAGCTCAGAGGCTAAAATACACTCAATAAAAATATGGTTGATATTTTCTACATTCTTTTCACACATTTCACATCTAAAAGGGCCATGAAAACCATGCTTCATAAGTTACTCACCGGTAAACATCCTACGATGCAATAAAAGCCAATTAAAGAACCTCACCTTAGGCCAAAGCTTTTGAGCCCACAATTGAGAAAATATGTTAGAAGAATGGTTGGGATTATTATGGCATAAGGTCAAATAACCTTGAGCAACTGAATACTCACCCTTAGTAGTGTTGTTCCATCCAAAAAAATCTTTATCATGGGACCAAGAGAGGGATCTCATATGGAGGATGCCTTGGATATCTTTGCCTTTCTAGGATTTAAATAGGCCAGTCCTCAATAGGGATCCAATATCTACCAACCTTTGAATTACTAGTATGGTACCAACAATAATTAGCCACCTTTATCCAATTAGCTCGGTGAAGCTCCTCCATCCAAGGCCTCCAATCGAGAAACTGAGTTATCAAAGGCCTATGACCATCCCAAGAATCTGTCCAAAAATTTGCATGTTGACCATTATGAATGATCCAAAATAATTTTTTCTTTATCAAATCCTCACCAATCTTAAGAACTACTAAAATGGGAGAGCATTTAGTAGGAATTTGATAGCGAATAAGGTCTTCAGGACTTTTGTTCTCAGTATATTTAGCACGAAGATTATTGGCCCAAAGAGCATTGGGGTTATGCAACATCCTCCAATATAATTTAATAGCTAAAGCTTTGTTGTTATTAATTGAAGACCGGAATCCTAACCCCCCTTCACTCTTAGGAAGACATAAAGTATCCCATTTCACCAAGGCCCATTTTCTTTTCTCCTTAGTACCACTCCAAAGGAAACGATGACCGATTTGATCCAATTCTCGAAGAACAGTCTTTGGGATATTCAAAATGGAAGAAACATAAATAGGAATAGCTTGAAGGACTGACTTTACCAAGGTGATTCTACCCCCAGAAGAAAGCCACTTGTTGGTCCACTTTCCAATTTCCTTCTTGACTTTGTCCAACAACCAATTCCAATCTTTATTTTTTTGCCTTTGAATATTTACGAGAATACCTAAATAAGTGATTGGAAGAGAGGTCTTCTTATATCATAATTTATCCAAGACCATGGATTCCTGTCTAGCAGAGCAGTGAAAGAAAATAACTTTAGATTTGTATTCATTGATCAATTGCCCAGTAGCCTTAGAAAAACAGCTAATGATTTGCTTAATATTAGAAGCTTCCTTAACTGTAGCTTTACCTAAAATAGTAGAGTCATCCACAAATTGAATATGAGATATAGGTCTAGCTCCATGATCAATGATAACTCCCTCAAGGGTTTTGTTTTCCCTATTTTTGGTTATAGTCCTACCCAAGCATTTAGCAATAATGATGAATAAATAAGGGGATAGCGGGTCACCTTGCCTAATACCTCTAGAAGCTGGGAAATACTGAGAAGGCCTACCATTGATAAGAACTGAGTATAAAATTGAAGAGATACATCCCATAATCCAATCCATCCAATCCTTAGAGAAACCAAATTGCCTCAAAACTTTGATAAGGAAGTGCCAATCCACTCTGTCATAAGCTTTGGATAAGTCTAACCGAATGAACATAGAAGGAGAATTTTGCATATCCATGGAATGGATGGCTTCTTGAGCAATAACTATATCATCTACTATTTTATGTCCTTCCACATATCCCCCTTGCTCTGGGGAAATAATCTTATGCAAAAGAGGCTTCAACCTTTCTACCATGATTTTAGTAATGATTTTGAGAAGAACATTACATAAAGCAATAGGTCTAAAAGTCGAGATATGATCAACCTCTTGAGCTTTTGGAACAAGAGTAATATAAGTTTTATTGATAACCTTCAAAATTTCTTTGGCTTTCCTGGATTCTTCCACCAACTCTAATAAATCAACATGAAGGATATCCCAGAACTCTTGGTAGAACTCAATAGGAAAACCATCAGGACCTGGGGTTTTCCCTTTTTGCATTTTAAAAACTACTTGTTGAAGCTCATTTATAGTAACAGGAGTAGTCAAAATACATTTCTCCTCATAAGTGATAAGAGAAGGGATTGCTTGAAGAACATTTTTTTGTGAAGCTAAGTCAAAAGGAGTAGTAGCAAAAATATTGGAAAAGTAATCAACAACAATAGAGTTCATGCCATCCCAAGTATAAACAACATATCCAGAATTTGATTTTAAGGAAGAAATAAAGTTGTGAGATCTTCGAGCTAGAAGAGATTTGTGGAAGAAATTTGTGTTTCGATCTCCTTCTTTGAGCCATTGAATTCTAGATTTTTGCTTCCATAAGATTTCTTCTCTTTTTTCCCATTCCTCTAACCGAGTTGTGAGTTTAATTTCATCTACACTTCTCTTATCTGTGAGGCCATCTAAACGAATTTTCTTATTCAAATTTTCAAGATGAGCAATAACTTCATGTTTTTTTTTATGAACATCCCCAAACTCTTTCCAGTTCCAAGTCTTGATTTTGGATTTAATGTATTGCAGTCTTTTGGCAAAACAGAACATCTTAGTCCCATGCCTAGCCTTCCTTCCACCATTGTTGCACACGAGGTCTGAAGGAAATGTCTCTAAGCCACATTAATTGAAAATGAAAAGGAGAGAAACTCACATTGGTTTTCCACATTTCCACCATGACTAGCCAATGATCCGAACCAACATTATTAAGAGTCTTCACTTTAGGAATGTGACCATGGAGTAAGAAATTTTTAGGGAGCAAAAACCTATCCAATCTCTCCATTATACAAGTTAAGCCTTGCCTTCTGTTATACCAATTCATAAGGCCATTATCTAGTTGGATATCCACAAGATGGAGGTTTGCAATATATTCATTCATGAGGTTAGTGATTTTGTCCAAATTTCTATTTCCCCCCCTTTTCTCATCCAGAGAGAGGATGGTATTGAAATCTCCTCCGATCAAGATCCAAGATTTAGTAAAATGAGAGATAATATGAGTAATATCCTTCCACTGTCTTCTTTTTTCCTCCAAAGAAGTCGGGGTATAAATAGTAATGCAGAGCATAATCTGGTTGGAATGTCTACTTTGAATAGCTATAGCCAACAAACCCCAACTGCTAACCATATGGTGAATAACTACCTCTTTTGGGTCCCAAAGACAAGCAATGCCACCCGAAGTCCCTTGGGAACTGAGGGAAACCACTTTTCTAGCTAGCCAAATTTTACTAGCAATTAAGTCCATATTCTCCATTGACATCTTTGTTTCTTGAAGGAAAACAAGATGTGGATGATTTATCTGAATCATTCTTCTAATTTCATTTTGTTTTGAAAGACTCCCTTTGAGTCCTCTAATATTCCAAGTGATGATATTCATTAATACCAAGGCTAAAAATATTGGGAAGGGCATTAATATTACCTTCCTCTACAAGCTTTTCACCTTCTTTTATCATATGATATTGATTGGTCTTGCGACCTACTTTTTTATTAGAATCCATCTTCAATTTTTTTTCCCTGTTTCTTGACTTATTCCAATTGAATCTGAGATGGCTTCTAACCTTGAAGAATGCTCATACACAGCCAAAATTTTACTAGATGGTTCAATGGATTCTATATTGGGACCTGCATTATTTGAAGTTTTGACATTTGAAATATTGTTTTTCTTGTGTAAATATTCTCCTTTTTTTCTGTTGAAAACCTTTGATTTGTTGGTTTGTCTCTGAGTTCTTCCCTTCATATTTAAATTATGTTTCTAAGATTTCATTTTCCATTATTTCCTCTTCCTCACTTGGGACATCATTTGTGGAAAGGATTTCAAACATATTAGCAAATGAATTTGATTGATCCTTCATAACTGGTTTTTTTTTAGTGTTCTTCTTCTTAGGTATTTGGAAACCTACTGAGTTTATATCTTCTTTCTTTTGATCAGGAATTTTATTTGGGCAAGCACTGGCCAAATTACCATATTCATGGCAAATTCTACAATGAAAAGGAATGTTCTCATAGTCCACTACTTGCTCCCAAGTGTCTTCCCCAAATTGTAATGTGATATTTTTAGGTAGGGGTTTGTCAAAATCCATTAAAACACAAATTTGAGCATAAATAATATGTTCAAAATTTTGAGTACAATCAGCAGTCATCATAAAAGTTCCTAAAGAGTTTCCAATTGAAGAAAAAACAGTAGGATTCCAAAATCAATAGGGAGGCCAAAGAGTCTAACCCACATGGGAGCTATAGAAGGCATCTCTTCTTCGGCTTTAAATTTAGTATGCTAGGGCTTCATGAAAAGTCCTGCCCTTCTAAAAAACCAAGGACCCCCTTGAAAAGTTTTCTCTCTATCTTCATTATTAGCAAATAAAACAAGAAAATAACCATTTGGATAAATAGAGATTTGTAACTCACCTTTAGTTTTCCAACTTTTTGTAGCCCAAACTTTGAAAGCAGATAGACTTGGACGAAAACCCACGAATCGACAAATTAGTCCTCTTTTTTCCAAATCTTCAATGTCAGTCTGAATGTTACCCATATCAAGCTTAACAATAGGAGTTCCATCAGCCGCTCTAAGACATCCTGACTTCGTTTTCCTGAGATCAATATTAGGCATTCTTAGAGGTTAACGGGAAGCCCTAATATTGATATTAGCATTGGGCTGAGGCTGTCCACCATGAAGGGCATCCCTAAAATTTATTTTTAGGACTAAGTCTTCGAAATTCGTACCCTTGACAGGGTTTTTCATAGTAGAATTATTTTGTGGGTGCACCTTAGCACCAGATTCACTTGAGATATGAGCCATTTTTTGATCAACTGCTTGAAACTTGTTTTGTGATCTCTTTAATCCTTGGCCTAGACTTCGTGGAAAGGTATGGTTTTCACTTTTCTTTTGTGCAGCAAATTAGAAGCCATTGTCACTCAAGTTCACAGTATGATCTATTGAAAGATAAATTTCTAACCCATATTGTATCTCCTGCAACATTTTCTACTAAAATATTGAGCATAAACCACAAAAATATTGGTTGCTAGGGCCCGAAGGCCCTAAAAACCAACCTCTGGAGCTACTTGCACTCAATTCAGATGAAATCCTTGCATAGCCGCTTGCCAAATATATCATTCACACATAGGGATGCGCTAGGATCTGTGTTGCTCCAAATGATATGAAAATTGGTGGAGACGTTCTAGGGTTTTTCAGACATCTACCCTCAAAATTTCAGCTCAATCCAAATTTGGATGAGTGATATATGGCCAAAATGAGTTTGATAGTTTGGGAAGTCTTGCAAAAAACTTCTAATCCACGGTATTACCGAAACCATAGATGATTATTTGAGCCTTATGGTATTGATTTGAATTTTTGAGAGCCTGGATCTTGCAACTTTTAGGATAGATGAACTACATGGGATTCTCACAACTTATAAAATGAGAACAAACAATGATCAAACATCCAAAATGGAGGCAACATTCAAAGCATCAAAGAAGACAAAGGATAAAGAATTAGAATCAAGTGATGAATCAAGCAGTGATGAATCAAGTAGTGATGAAGAGGCTAATTTTGTAAAAAATAAATAAGAAGGGTTGAAGGAAACCAAAGAGTATGCAAAATGTGAAATGTTTTAGTTGTGGTAATATTGGTCACTATGCAACATATTGTCCACAAACTGGGTATAGTAGTAGTGAGGATAAATAGGATTACAAGAAGAAGAAAGAAATAAAATTTAGGCATGAAAAGAAACATAGGCATGGTCAAGGTAAGCATGAGAAGAAGATTTTTTAAAGGCACGAGAAAAGTTTCTATGTTGAAGAAGCAAGTAGTGCTTCAAGTGACAGTGATGAAAATTCTTTAGATAGTGAAAAAGAAGAGATTCTATTTTTGGTAATACATACATACATACATACATACATACATACATACATACATACATACATACATACATATATATATATAACATACATACATATATATATATATATATATATATATATATATATATATACATACATATACATATTTGGTGAGTTCTTATTATCGTTGTTGGGGTTATTGGAGAACACATCTCTAGAAGGATATTTGTATGCCATCATGATGGACCATCCCTCTTAGATATTGCACTTAATTGCAAGATACAAAAATCAACAATTTTAGTCTCTTTACTTTATTGTAGTAAACATGGGGGTCAGAGAATTAGCTTATAACTCCTCTTATTTCATGTTCATGTGACATCCAACTCATGGATGATGAACCAAAACTTGGTCAAGCAGGCATAGGTTTTTTTGAACTTTGTTGATGCTTATATATCCAAGTGTTTCCTTCAAATCATCTAGATATGCATCTTCCTTTCAATAATTATTAGAATCGAGCTATCTTTGTTGGCTCTCTTGTATTCCTATTAGCCTTATATCACCCATATTTTTAAAATCCATATTATAAAGTACTAGTGATCCACTTTTATCACTTGTAAAATCGATGTAACTTCTTTCTCTCTTTTGAGTTTGATTCAATTTAAGAAGCAATAAAAAAGTTTCATTTCATGACAATTATTTGCATATTATCTACATCATAGTCACTTATAAAATCAATGTAATTTCTTTCTCTTTTCTAAGTTTGATTCAATTTAAGAAGCAATCAAAAAGTTTCATTTCATGACAACTATTTGCATATTATCTACATCATAGCAACTTATTTCTAGCGAAAAACATTGTTATATTATATTAAGCTAGATAAATAATATAAAGATTATGTTACTGTATTTTTTTCTTTCATGTTCTTTTGCTACTTTTTGTAGTGATATTTTACAACTTTAGACATGGATTCCTAGTTTTTGTGTTGAACTACATTTTTTTTGTGATAATAAGTTTTAGATTCTTTTTATTATCTTTATTTGACGAGTGCTTATAAGGGTGGTTTGCATTTTTGTTTATAGTTCTTTGTTTCAAGGGCTGGTGATACAACTTCATGTACTATTTTTTATCTCTTTGGGATTTATTTAATATTAGTTGCTATGGTAATTTCCTTCATTGTACCTAAGGATTTGATATTTTTTATAGAAGTAATAAAGTATTATCATTATGTTTTTGGTGATTTTACTTTGTCAATTGTTTAATTTTTGCCTATTTTCTAAAAGTTTCTGATTGTTTTCAAAGCTTATCCTTTTGACCATTAAGTTTTTTTATGTGTGGAAAACACCCCAAATGGGATACCACTTTTAGGTAAGTCCCAAGAAGGCAGATATATCTATTCTATCAAAAATACCCAGGGCTCGCACTTGGCCTGCTCCCTTTGGCACACTCAATGAGCATGCTTAAAACAACAACAAAAATAACAAACAAACACAAAACATAAACAAACACAAAAAACACAACATCAAAAAACAAAGATAATAAAACAAAAACGCAAAAAAAAACCACAAAACAAACAAAAACAACATAAAAACATAAATAAAATAAAAATAAAAATAAAAAATAAATAAATAAATAAAAATAACAACAAAACATAAAACACAAAACACATAATAAAACCATAAAAACAATAAAACAACACACAAACACTTAAAAAAACCAAAAACACAAAACCCAAAAAACAAAAACATGAAAAACAACAAAAACACACAAAAAAAACACAAAAACATAAAAAACAACTAAAACACAAAAAAACAACTAAACAACACAAAAATAAAACTATACAAAAAACACACACACATCCCTTGAAAAAATAAAAACATAAAAGGAAAAGAAAAAACAAAACACAACTACGACCTTCCTAGGCCAAAAGACTAATAAGGCAAGCTTCAACAGAGGAAACATAGAAAATATATGTCTAAGCTAGGGAACTAAAATACCCTTACCAAACCAAAGAGAATAAAAAACAAAGGAAAAAGGAACTAGGTACCTCTAGTACTGGATCCATCCAAAGAAAGGATAACAAGTAGAGCTTCCCTTATTTGTGAAGCCCATCATCCATAGCAAGCAATATCATCTTTGTCTAATGCCCTATTAGCTAAAGCATCAACACTCATGTTATGTTCTCTAACCACATGATTGTAATCCACTTTCAAAAAGACCATTTGGATTAATTGAATCTTCTCAACAATTTTTTTTATTCTCCAATCAACCTTATGATTCTTAGAATGAGGGAGTCTAACCATTAAGTTTTTAAGATTGGACCAAATGTGTACAATTTCTTTATCCATATGTACTTATTAATACTATTGTACCATTCTAATGTTATTTATTTGAGATATAAAATGATATTAAGAGTGTTATCTTTTGTTATAATCTCAAGTATTCAAACGAAATTGTCATTTTATTTAAATCATGCTTCATGAGCCACATGGCTTGTGGAATCAAAAGTCTAATTTGTGAACTTCTTGAGATCTTTTGCTAGAGTGAGAGTATAGGAGCATCTTTATCTTCTCTTGTATTCCCTTACCTTTCTTTCCATTTATCTCAATCATTAATCCATATAATTGGATTGACTTACTTCCTAGCCATTTGGTAGTCTTTGTACATTTTCCACTTATATTTTTACTACTTGAAATAAGTTTGTAGGAGTTGTTTGTTGTGAAATTAACTGTTATTCATCTTTCTACATATGGATGAAAAAACATGGATTCTCTGTATGCCATCATGATGGACCATCCCACTTATAGATGCACCCAATTACAAGATACAAAATCAATGATTGTAGTCTCTTTACTTTATTGTAGTAAACATGGAGGTTAGATAATTAGCTTATAACTCTTATTTTATGTTCATGTGACATTTATCTCATGGATGATGAGCCAAAACTTGGTCAAGCAAGCATAGGTTTTTTTTAACTTTGTTGATGCTTATATATCCAAGTGTTTCCTTCAAACCATCTAGATATGCATCTTCCTTTCAATAATTATTAGAATCAAGCTATCTTTGTTGGCTCTCTTGTATTTATATTAGCTCTATATCACCCATGTTTTCAAAATCCATATTATAAAGTACCAGTGATTTGTTTTTGTCACTTGTGAAATCAATATAATTTCTTTCTTTATTCTAAGTTTGTTTCAATTTAAAAAGCAATCAAAAGGTTATATTCTATGACAACTATTTGCATATTACCATTGAGTTTAAAGAATATCAAAAAGCATCATTCATAATTCATTCATATAATGTTTCGAGACATAAGATTACCACCATTCATGAATAAAAGGAATTGAATGTTAGAAAGCTCGTTATCATATGCATATTATTAAATTTAGAATATTTTGTATGTATTTGAAGTTTTTTTATATTTCTTAATGGAGTAAAATAAATTGATAAATTTCAAGCATTAGAGTTGTTGATCAATATTATAGAAATATTCTAATTTACACTTGTGTAATTTTATTTTTAATAATTATTATAATTAAAACTTGCTCTTGTATATTATTGGTTAAATGAAATATGTGAAGACAAAAAATATACATATTTTCATTTCAAGTTAGAGCTCAAACCATTAACTTTTGTTATGCTCATAAAGACTTGATAGTTTGATCAAGTCAAACATGCTCAAGAGATACATTGATAATATGATAAAATAGAAAAACAAACATAATATTCATCCATCAAAGAGGAAATTAGTTCACTTATTTTTATTCTGTATCAGAGTTTCTCCCTTCTTTAGAGTGGCAAGAGCTGAAAATACATTTTTACACTTCAAAATCTTGAGGTAATATCTAGTTGTAACACATTTTGTGGGATCTTTATTTTCAATAAACTATCATTGATTATTTTATAATTAGCCTAAATAATACCATCTGAGGTGTTAATATTTTCCACATAACCATCTAGATGGTCTTTAGTAACCGTTTGACTTTTATCAATTATTTGACTCAAATTCTCCTTTTGGGGTTGAGTCTTCTATTGCTCTCATGGTTTGTGCTAGATAAATGGTGCATCTGGAGGATGAGGTTCTTTATTTTGAACTGGGATGTTTGAAGGTTTCAAATAATTATTGTGTAAGCTCTTCTCCTCCACCAAGAGGAATTAGAGCATAATCGAATGATCAGACATCTCTTCTTAAGGTAGCCATATTGTTGACAACAATAACATCTTAGAAAGAAGTTTTTATATTCAATATTTTGGATTCATTCCCCTTTGCTTGAAGAGATAGTAATGGATTGAGGCCTAGGAACTAAAACATCTATCCAAACAACCAATCTTGCTTTACTCATTAATTTTATTGGGAAAATTTTTCTCTGTTTGGGCATCCATATAATTGAATGCACCAATGGAATTATTGATTTTTGTGAATATCCTCTCTCCCCAAAACTCCATAGGGCTCACCTACACTGGGAAGCCATTAGCTTCTTCTATAAATGGGTTGAAACTAGGAGTCCAAGGTCTTATATAGACACCCCTTTGTTCGAAAATTTTATTATATCTATAATCCATTACCCTATCTCTATCCGCTAAATAAAAAAGAAAACATACAAGAAAATTTTGGGTAGCAAAGTTACTTGGAATTATGTACTGGTCCAGCAATATTTAATGTATCCTTTTAGTTCCATCAGGCTTGGTCTTTTGCCCTTGATTTTACATATAATTGTTCGAGCTTCATGATCAATTAGATCCAACCCAAATTAATCCTTTGAAATCTTGATAAAGGGTAAAGTTTCATTAGGAAGCTCCACCCGTGAACCCAAAGATCCTTTGGAGATATTTCTTCTGATTGAAGAAGCTTTCTCACTAATTGAAGAGTGACTAATATCCTCCTAAGTACAATGGACAATGTACAAACAACCCTCTTCCTTCAACGTTTGACTGTACCTAAGGTTTACACCCCTTTCATTTTCGTGAAGACTGTAGCCAAATATGTCGCTTTTAAATTTTTAGTGTTTTACATTAATGATAAGCAATTTACTAATTTAAGTAGTGATTTACTATTTCAATGGGACTCATGTATAAACTCTTTGATATTTTAGTTATGATTAGGATTAAAGTAAGCATCTTTAAATTTAAGTCTCTCCTTATCATAAGTAAATATTTTAAATTATATTTTATATCAAATATTAAATAAATGATATTAAATATTATATATATATATATATATATATATATATATATATATTATTTTTAATAATATGCTATTTCACTTTTACAATAATATATTTAGGTTCATGTTATTATATTATTAAATGTTATAAAATTTATATCCACAACATTGCACTTTGAAATATTTTTTTTAGAGTTTTAGTAATTTAATTTGGAAACTTAGGACAATTACCTATGATAACATCACACAATGTGTTTTATAAATTGGATTGAATTTCTATAAAGTATCTTTAATATGTCTCAAGTTGTATGGTATAATATATTTAAATAAATTTTTAAAGTCGTCTAATGAAATGAAAGATAGACTCTTCGTATGAAATACAACAAAATTATATTTAAGATAATATTTAAACCTTATTTAAAGACTGTATGTATGTATATGGTGCGTTTTCATAAAATAATGTTCAACCCTGAATTTGGTAATTATTTTATAATATGGTTCTAAAAGATAATTTTAAACTTACATTTAAATAATTTTATTTTGCACCTTTGTTAAATTTTTTTTTTTAAATGCTTGTATGAGTTGTAATGGCCTTCAACTATATTGCATTATGACCATATAAAGGTATTACAACAATTTGGTTACATTATGACCATATAATTATATTACACCAACTTGGTTACATTATAGCTAAATAATTGTATTACAACAACTGAATTATTACAACTGAACTATTGAACTATTATGCATATATACTTTCACAAGATTTTTTTTTTTTTTATTTGGTTAGTGTGAGAAACCCCTATGACCAACGCATAGGGCTCTCCTCAACCATGACCCCTCCTTTCATAGGATTTATTAATTAGTTGAGCTAATATCATTTTATTTTACATTTTTTTTTATACATAGGGCAATTGGTTACATCCACACTAGTTTTAGTAACTTCCAAGTGTAAGGTTCATGCACTGCTCCCAACAAGTCTATACCACCTTGTTGTTGATGACTCGATGTGAGGGAACCCTTAGACGCTTAGATTTTGTACCGTCGTCGTTGGTCTGGTGCGCACTCAAAGCATTTAAATCAGACCACTACCTTTGCAACAACCATACCCCCAATGTTTGAACCTAGGTCTCTTCTGTGTAAGTACCTAGTACGACAGGAAATTATCAATCCACCTAGCCCTTGGGGCTACATTTGTTATTTTTATTATTATTGTTTTAAATATTTATTTCAACTATTTAAAATTTATAATATTTTAGATGAAAAACAAATAAAATTATACATTGAAACCAGTTTTGTAATTTTACTTTATTTTTTCCCGTAAAGAAATCTATAATTTTTATTTTTGAGTTTGAACAACATTACAAGACTATATGTATGAAGTGCCCTCAAGAAATTTAGTTACATCATATCTAGGAGTATATCTAAACTAAATTGAGAGGAGGATTGGTCTCACTACTGTAATATGTTACAAACATCTTATAATCCATGAATAAAATTCTAATAACATGATTGACAAGTGGAAAGCAAGAATAACTTTCTTATCAATCACAACTCTTGAATGACTCTTATCTAAGTCAATAACTGAAGACTCAAGTTTCAATTCTGGAGACAAACACTATTTGAAGCATTTATCTCTATAAAATAAAGGCAAGGGTCCTTTTCAAAACTCTTTTTATTTTGTTATTAATTGATCTCTAATATGTTTCTTATTAAGAGGAAGACTATTAGGAAACCCCAAGTCCTCTAACCATTTCTTCCCTTTCTCAAGTACCTTTTAGAAGGTTCAAACCATCTTTTGAAAGTTCATCTAATTTTACATTTAGTTCCCTATAGATGTGCTTATATGAAATTTTTATTATAGAATATTCTAATAATTTCACTTGCTCATAGAAAGGATTGAGAAGTAATTTTTTCATCGTAACATGATCTGCGACCCAACATATCACTTTTGAATCTTCATAAAATTGTAAAGTTGTAATTCCTTTCTCTACGAATATTTTTATCAAGAGGATCAATGCTTTCTATTCTGTCATATTATTTATTCCTTCCCCTAAACCTACCTTGAAAGTGATCTTATATTTTTATATAAATGAAGTACTCCTTCTACCCCACACCTACTTGGGCTACCAAGCCAAGCTCTGTCAAAGAAGCTTTATGGCTTCATAGGATCCACTATTAGTGTTCCTTTATGCATGCTCCGTTTTGGTTTTGGGAAGAGTTATAGACTTTCATAAAAGGATTTAATCTACATTTATAACTAAATAACTAGAATTTCCTTACCTTCAAACAACTTGGTATTTTACCCAGGTGTTGTAGGTGAGTTGGAGAGAAGAGGGCAATCCTCCAAGGGAGGTCCCAGGTTCGAATCTCCACCCTACCAAAAATTTTAATTGGGTATCCAAAAACCAATTGATAATGTTGGTGCGGGTAGGGTCGTGTGCGGCTCCTGGGTGACTTTGACGGTGTAGAACCCCTGTTCGTGGTCTCTCATACCAATGCAGCCCAAAGGGGTTTTTTGCTTTAAAAAAAAAACAACTTGGTATTTTTAGCCAACCATAAACCCCATCCCACTATCAAAGGGACACATATATACTCCTTTAATCCCCTTTCTTTGAACCATTGTTGCATTATATTGTATGCTATTTGAAAGATTCCTAGCGGTCACTGTCCTTTCCCTTAAGTAAAAGATAGAATTAAATTCTACTTGCATGTTATCCTAAAGATTCCTAGCAGGCCACTATCCTCTCCCTTGAGTCAAAACAAATTGAATTCTACATTTCTCTTGCAAAAGGGCAATGAACCAAAAATGGTATTATAATTTAAATATAGTATGCGTGTCTTATATGTTATTTATGCTATTGAATGAGATACTTATATCAATTTTACTGTGTATTATGTTCACTACAATTCAATGTCATTTCAAAAAACAAATTATATAGTTATGAAAAATATTTCAAAATTTAAAATTTTGATGTGTATTATATGTTATTCATACTATTAAATGAGATACTTAAATTGATCTTATTATGTATGATACAATTTAATTTGTTATTGTAAAATTGTAAATTATATAGTTATGATATGTTTTTAAACCTAAGTTTTGACTTACATGTAATACAATTTTTTATTTTTAAAAATAACTTTTTTATGAGATAGTGCGAAGGATTAGGGTTTTTTCCCTGAAAAACATCTCATATTTTAGGAGTTATATCTTTACAAAGAGTTATTCTTGGACCAACTTGTGTGGTATTTGAATATTTTTAAAATGAGTGGTCATATGCAAAAATCCAAGTAATATTGAGGGAGATTCGGTCCTATGAAGTCAACCATTTGAAACAAGGGCAATGACGATTTTTCAAGTCACGAAAAAATGAAATTGCAAATATTTTTCGGCTACAGTTCGAATGATGGGATGAGTAATGAAGGGCTAGAACTTCAGTGAGGCAAGACATTCTATCTGGACAGAATTTTTTAGATAGATTTTTTTCCCTTTCTTTGTATTAGAAAATTGTGCATGAGCATTTTATATTTTTTTTATCAAATATTACATTTGCTATAGGACATTTAGATAAATTTCAATATATTTTGAGCTTAATTTTTGTTTCTATGGATCGATTTATAGTTAAATCCTTAGAATCATCTCTAGTGCTAGAGGTTAATGAGAACACCTCAGAGAGATCCTCGTTGCTCCAAGATAGGGTAATTTTTGGTAAATTTAATGGGTATTGAAGAGGGGCTTCAACCTTGAGAAAATGGACTGATAGAAGTTGAAGTCTACAGGATTGATTCTATGCTTTCTTCCAAAAGGTTTCTTCCTAACCAGTTCATATTCTAGGGAATAAAGAGAAAAGATCCTAAAAGGGGGTCCTTGGTTTATGGAAAGAGCAGGACTCTTCCTTACCCACTGGTATGAAGGATTTTCACCTAAAAATGTAAATCTATCCCTAGTACCAATCTAGGTTAGGATGTTTGGGTTACCCATTGAATTTTGGGAAATAGATGCCTTCAAGGAAATAGGCAATACTCTAGGAGAATTCCTTGAGATTTCAGATACGACGAAAGATGGATTCTTTGCTATTTATGCTCGAATATTGGTCATGATTGATATAAGTAAAGCTTTACCAGAATCAATCATTCTTAAGTATGAGGATAAGATGTGACTCCAAACTATAGATTATGAGAACATATATTTTATATGTAGAATATGTCATGAGGTGGGGAATATTGAGAGATCATGCCCTAAGAAGATCCCATCATAATCATATGTAGAAAACCGCAAGAGAAACTTACAAATGGTTACAAATGAAGATGGTTTTTACCTTCCAAAAAATAGATATAAAAAAATAAAATGAAATAAACAATGGAGACCAATAAGGAAGGATTTTGGAATAAATACCAATTGTTTTAAGGCTTTAGTCTATGAAGAAAAAGTAGATCAAAACTTAGAGGACATAGTACAACAGTTTCAACATATTAACATGGAACCATCTATTCAGTATGATCCTGATTTAAGGAATAACATTCTCAATGAACCTAAAGAATGTGTCTTATCATATTTTGAAGACTCTTTTAAATTACCATGCACCAGTCTGGAGAAAAAAAATAGTAAAAAATGCAGTTTTAGAAGTTAATACCTCTGCCATTAATAAGGAAATACCAAAAAATGAGTAGGATAAGTCAAAAGCATCTATAATAGAGCCAGGAGAGGTTAAATATGATGAAAAATAAAATTATAAAAGAATATTGAGGAATATAATAAAAATACCTACTCTTGATATAGGCAAGGCAAAAAGAGGAAAACCCTCAAATTATCAAGCAAGATCTAGGGAAGCAAGAGAAAACATAGAGAAAGGAATACAAACTAAGTTGGTTGAACTTCTCTTTACCAAAATACAAAAAAATATTGGTAATACACAGGTAGTGCCAAAATCTCCTAATGAGACATGATTATCATCTTATGGAATATAAAGGGTGTTAATGCCCCCTCAAAATAGAGGTGTATTAGGGACTTATGTTTAAGTAATAAGCTTGCTATTCTTTGTATCCAAGAAACTAAAGTGACAAAAGAAGAATTCTCAAAAACTATGAAAATAGTATGGGAAAGATGTGAATGGGATGCTATGGATTTTGAAGGAGCGACAGGGGAAATTCTAACTTGTTGTAATCCTTCTCTAACCTCTTGTGTAACCATACATAAAACTAGGCATTAGATAGCCTCTTTAGTCACTTTCTACTTTATAGATATTTGTTTCATCCTTATCAATGTCAATGGATCTACAACTCAGTCAGATTAGAAGTTTGGAGTGGTATTGAAGCCTTTATGAGGAGTAAAGACAAAGAAACCTGATTCATGATCATTAAAAAATTTAGGTCCATAACCAAGCTGGATGAAAAATTTTGGGGATTAAGAAATTTACCCAGAGCATGAAATATTTCTCAACTTTTATTAAAAATAATAATCTATGGAAGGTTGATCTTGAAGAATACAACTATACTTGGACCAAAAACATGAGAGACCTAAACCTTATAGCAAAAAATATAGATAAATTTATTCTCTCAGATCATTGGCTAAATGAAGGAACTTGTTCTTGAAGAACACAAGCATATACTAAGAAGGGAGGTGAACAATATAAGACCACTTTTTACTTTTATTTTCCAATTAATTTTATGCAATATGTTAATTGTAATATCAACATTAGTAATAAAAGCAATGCACAAATCACCACACACAATAGACATACCAATTTAACGTGGTTCACCCAATGTGGGCTACTCCATGAATAAAATATTTCACTAAAATTTTCTCAACAAATATCTTGAGAAACCTTTCCCTATTACAATATTTATAGACCTCTGTCCAAAGGAGACACCAATCCCCTAATCAATTTCATGGATCTCTATCCACAGGAGAACTCCTTCTCCTCTGCCTTGGTTGGTGATCTTCTAGAAGAACTGTTGCCTCCACTACACTGGATTATGGATCTCTATGCACTGAAGACTCTTGTCCTCACTCAGAAGACTTGTTCTCACTACCTTGGTTAATGGACGTCTATCCACTAGAGACTGTCATCCTCTATACTTTGTCACCTCCAGAGCTTACTCTCGGCTCTATCTCAAATCTACACTAAACACGATCCTTCGGTCTAGCACAAATATGCTTAATCTCTATCCTAAAATCTGTAATAAACATAGTCCTTCGATCTAGCACAAATCTACCCAATCTCTATCCTCAAATCTGCACTAAACACAGTCCTTTGGTCTAGCACAAATATTTCTCAATATTTATCCTCAAATCTACACTAAGTACAGTCCTTCGGTCTAGCACAAATCTACCCAATATCTATCCTCAAATCTGCACTAAACATAGTCCTTTGGTCTAGCACAATTTTTTCATCAAATCTGTCCTCAAGCCTTAACACAAAGCTTGAATCACTCACAAATCAACCCTGCTAGATCTGCCCCAAATATTAACCCAAGGTTTGAACAAATCAATCAATAAACTCTACTCTAAAGCATTCTTAAAGACTTGTCTCAAATCTGCATTGGAACCTTCCACAAAAGCTCACATGTATCTGTCCACAAGTCCTCTCTAGAACTTGTCCAATCTTCTCAACAAGTCTTCACCAATACTTACCTCAAATCTACTCAACAATTTCTTCACTAGAACTTGTCCACTCTACTCAACAAGACTTCACCAATACTTAACTCATATCTCCTCAATAATTCCTCACTAGAACTTGTCCAATATGATCAACAAGTCTTCACCAATACTTACCTTAAATTTGTATTGTAAGCTTCCACAAAAGCTTACTCAACTCAACTCAACTTAACACAAAATCCTCTTCAATAACTTAGAAAATATTCACACAAAATCTTGTTTAATCTCATAGAAATATATAGAGAATTGTTAGAGACTCAATATACTTCACACTCACAACAATGCTCAATCACTTTCAATCTCTTTCTCAAATCAAATTAGAATATAGAACAATTTGTTTCACATAACTTGAACTATCACTTCAAAACTTCCACTTGACTAGGCTTAATCAACTCCACTTAATAAATCACTCAATGAAACACTCCTTGCTTATAAACCCTAGTCCAAGCATATGAACACTCACTCAATTATTTCCAACAATGCTTATCAAACAATCTCACATAACAATGATACTCATGTTCTTGCACAAACCCTAGTTTCAAGATTGTTCTCAACTTCACATTATAATGATACATTAAAAGCCTTTAACAATAAAACACAACAATGCTTATCAAACAACCCTTTTCTCTCCAAATTAGCATTCACAACATCCAAAAAACACTCACAAGGAAGATGTGCCTGTACCTTTTGTTTGATGAAGAATTGTCTTTAAACACATGTTTTAATCATAACCATTCTCTTTGCCAATCACAAGGTTTAGATGTCATAAATACACCTTATCACTCCCTCTAGATCTTAATGCATTTATAAAAGAAAAAAATAATCACCACTTCAAAATATCCCAAGGCATTGACAAGGCTTCATTAGATTTTTAATTAAATTATTCTATCCCCTTTTTATAATAAAAATAAAATTTATTTTTTCACCTTTTAACTCCACTCTCTAATTTATTTTCTAGGCATCAAAGAATTAAAATAAAATATTTTAATCCTTATATCTTCCTACTTCAAACCACTACTGGAATTGTCCTCTTAATAATACGTATGCCTTAAAAGACCCTTTTTATATCATAGACCTTGCAAAAATTAAATCAAATTTTCATACCTTAGGTTTGCCACAAAAATGTTTACATACCACACAATTGCCTTTGTCCAAACTTGAACCCAAAACCTCACTGCTAGTACTACACCCTAGTGAAAGCTAGGCTTGTTGCCTAGGCTACACTCCTAGTTAAAAAAAAGGCCTCACGATGTCCCTTCTGTCCTTGTATTTCATGCAAAATATGTTGAATGAAAAATCTTTCCTTTCTTCCTTGTAAAACATGATCGTGCGACTTGAACCCACAACCTAGCCTCCACAAAAGTCTTATCACTGCCTTTCCTACCATCTGCGCTACCCAGTGTGTCATGTAGGATTTTCGTGCCCTATCTCAATTCAATGTCCACTTCTTTGTCCTATCTAAATTGTACAAAAACTCTTCCCTCGAAGCGCACAAAATATTATTTGTCTCCACTTAGGCTTGGAATGCATGATCGACTTTGGGGAAATAAATTTACCCCCTCTTTATATGCAATATGATGAATATGAAGGCGTTGACCCTCATTTCGATTTTGCCACCATTTTTCAAAAAAAACTTTGGCACCAAGTATAGTTTAAATTAAAATTTTAAGTGAAAGTTTAAAATATTTTAATTTAAATTATTTAACCTTTACCTCCTTTAATATTTTTAAAACTTGCTCACTTGCTCTTTTCAAGGGGAATATTTTACACACATAAAACCTTATTTTTCTCATAGGCCCAGTTAATATAATATTAAAAAATATTTATCTTTTTAACCCATGCCCTCCTTTGCTGAGATCTTCCTTCAAAATAATTTATTACTTCAAAGTCATGGTTCTAATTACTTTGGAAATAACCTTACCTTGTATTTACTCTTGACATCAATGACAACAAACTTACTCATATTTCTAACAATCTCCCCCTTTGTCATTGATAGCAAACCATTTTCATTTTATCATTTCCTTTACCTCTTTCTATTTTGATCCCCCTGAGAAACTGCTCCCCTGATTGAATGCTTTTCTCCTTACTCAAATATCCCCCCCTTACTCAAATCTCTCTCCCTTTGTCATCATTAGCAAAGGGTCACTTTTGGGGATCGAGACTAATAATGAAACTCTTAGCTTATACCCTCCTCTACCTCCTCTTGAGGTGGTTAATTTTGTTGTGGGATTATTTTTACTTCCAGCATGCATTGATCTTTACCTTTGTCCACTTTCCTTTTCATCTGATCCTTTTGATTTCTCTAACTATTCATGTTCTTTCTTGTCTTTGAAATGTTTTCTCTACACCACTTTTCTATATGTCCATAATTATTACACTTATAACACTTAATCTTATTATTTATTGGAGGTGAAAATATCTTGGGATTTCTCCTAGTGAAGCCATATCTATTCCTGTCATGAATCCTGCAATTCATTGCCTTGTGAACAAACTAATTACAAGAGTAGCAATACATTTGAAAAAGTTACCTGTTTCTGAACTTCCCATATTCCTGTCTTTCATGTGTCCTACACTGAGAAGCTTTGTGCCCAAAGCTATGACATGAGAAGCATCGTCCATTGAAACTACCTTGCCTTGACCTCATTGGTCTTTTAGTCTCTTTTACCCTATGTTATTTCATATTCTATATGTTCCTCTTTTGTGCATTGTTCCTTTCCTTGTTGAACTCTTTGTTGTCCAACTTATCCTCAAAAGTCTCACTCTCTCTTACACTCTCTTTTTCTGAAGTTTCTTCTTCTTCAGAACTTGACGTTGACTCCTCTCCTTGTTTCTTTTGTACCTATTCAAAACCAAGGTATGTCTTGTTTTTAGATCATCTTTGTACCTTGATAATCTTATATATATTTTTTGAGCTTTTCCCAAACTTGTGTAACCTATCCTTAGACTCTTTTACTTATTTTCTTAGTAGAGCCACCTCATGATCTAACCTTTTTACATTCTAAAACCTTTACTTCTAACTTCTATTTAAATCTCCTTGTCTTAGTCATTGACTTATTTAGATCCTCTATAAGCTTTCCTTTATCTTCATCACATTCTTGAAATCGAAGCTTAAGTTTGGAGTTTTGCTTTCTTACCTCCTTTAATGCATTAAGGGAAGAATTAAGTTCACCTTTAAGATCAACTTCTCCTATTTATGATTCTTCCTCTATATCTTTGCCTTTGGAATCATCTTCATTTCCTTCTGATTTGTCTTCTATAGGATCACCTACTTCTTCCTCTATTACCATAAGTAGATTCTCTTCCAGTCCTTCAACTGTATCTTCATATTCATCATTACTGAAATTGAAACCACTCTTTGTACAACTATCTTCAATATGACCAAAATTTCCACACCTAAAACACTTGAGAATTATTGGTGATATTTTATTAACCACTTCCTTTTCTTTTGCCAGAAATAGAACTTCATCTTTATCATTATCTAAGGAACTTTCATCACTGTTACTTGAATACTTACTTACTTTGTCTACATAGAAACTCTTATTTTGTCTTTGGAAGAATTTCTTTCCTTGCTTGCCTTATCTATCCCTGCTTTTCTTTTGGTACCTATATTTTTATGTTTCCCTATTCTTATAATCTTGTTTTACTTCATCATTGCTATTTCTAGCTTCTTGAAAATCAGATGCATAGTGACCATACTTTCCACAATAGAAGCATCTAATAGATTTCGTACCTTTAAATTTTCTTGGATCCTTGTTCCTTTTGCCATAATTTACTTCTTCATCACTAGATGACTCATTGCTTTAATCTGACTTCTTACCCTTAGACTTCTTAGTGGCTTTAAATACTACTTCTTTCTGGGGAATAGGTTCCTCTTTTGTTTGAGTCCCTAAGTCAAAGTTGTCATTGATGTCACCGGATGAAGTCATCATTAATGTCAAGGACTTCGTCAAGAAAGAAAGTTGTCAAGGTTGTCATTGATATCCAGGAAGAAGATTCAAATAATGCCAAAGGTCAAGAGAATCAGTGTAGAGGTTAAAGGCAAAAGGGCTCCATAAGATTTTAAATATTATATGGAAGCATAAGTTAAAAGGTTTTTCATAAAAACCCAAGGAGGCTTATTGCAAAGTTAAAAGGAGGTCTAATATTTATTTTATAAAATATTTAAATTTAAAAGGAATTTAAATTTTATAAATAAATATCATTAATACCAAGTTGTGCAATAAGAGAAGGTCTTAATAAAACCAAAGGGTTTTATTAAATTAATTTATAAAACCAATAGGTTTTATTAAATTAATTTATAACATTTAAATTCAAATGAATTAAATCATTTACAAATAAATTCGAGCATCGACATCTAATAAGGTTGGAGGAGCACCGACATGTTTGAATAAAGGAGGGAAGGCACTATATATACCATGCCTTAGGAGGCATTCAAATTATCCTTGCTCAAATGATTATTGCATGCAAATTGATTTAAGTTGAGCTCGTGAGAAAATAATTTGTATTTTGTGTGACAGCAATTGAGAACAAATTAAAAGCACCAAAAGTTTGAGAACCAGCTGGGTAGCGTGGCCAATGGCGAGGAGGCATTGGCTAAAGCATTGAGGCATAAAGTGGCCTACGTTCAAAACATGGCAGCAGTGTTTGCGTTGGTGTTGGAAGTGCCAAGGGAACAACACACGTTTTGCTTGGAAGAGAAGGGAGGTTCTTAGAGCACATGGTGCTCTCCACTCCCCAAGCAAGTGCTTAGCTCACGCGACGGTTGGAGCCGTGGCTAAGGCATTGGTCGAGGGCTGCATTGGGAGTTCGAATCCCTTCCAAGGCAAGGTAATATTTTTGATAATTAATTTTTGGTATTGCCTAAGGTTTGGAGCTAAAAGGTTGTTGAAAGGGATTGTTAATTGAAATTTATTTTTCAATAAAGTTTGGAGTTAAAAGGTTGCTTAAGGGGAATGCTAGATTGAAATTTATTTTTCAATAAATTTTGGAGTTAAAAGGTTGCTTAAGGGGAATGTTAGTTTGAAATTTATTTTTAATAAAGTTGGGAGTTAAAAGGGGTTTCTAGTTGGAAATAGTTGAAAGGGTTGCTTGTTGAAAATTGTTTTTAATTAAATTTGGAGTTATAAGGAGATTGATTTTATTTTTAAAGAAAGTCTTAATTATTATATTTGCATATTAGAGGAGTAAGAATTTAATAGTGTTGATTTTATTTTTAAAGGGACTTTTGCCAAAGAGATTATTATGAAGGTGTTTGATATTATTTTAAAGTTGGAGTAATAAGGTGTATTTTGTTTGATATCATTTTTTATTGTGATTCATTAAGAAAGTTATTATCTTCTAACCCTTCTTGATATTGGTAAAGAAGTGATTGTGAGTATGGCATATTTGTGTGGTCTACTCCTTATCAAGTAAAAGGTATCGGCAAATTCTTCCTTTAGTTGATTGGTTAATTTTTGGAAAATAAAGTTTGGAGTGAAAAGAATTTGATTAGGGTTTCATTGTCAAGAGTATTTGAGTTAATGCTTCAAGGATTTCATAAATAAAGAGTTGTTTTTAAAACCTTGTTTTATAAGAATTTTTGTTGAAGCCATTGGTTGTGTGAAGAACTTGACTTAGGGTTTTGCAAAAGAACATGAGTATCATTGTTATGTGAAGATTTATTTATAAGCATTGTTATTGAAGTGAGTTGTTGTGTAAAGAACTTGAACTAGAGTTTGAAAAGAATATGAGTATCATTGTTATGTGAGATTTATTGTTGAGCATTGTTGGAAATATTTTGAGTTGATTTTTACATGTTTGGACTAGGGTTTGTGAGCAAGGGTTGATTCTTGAGTGATTGTTTGGGTAGAGTTGGTTGAGCCTAGTCAAGTGGATGTGTGAAGTGATTGTTCAATTTCCATAAAAAAACTTATCCTATATTCTGATTTGAGTTGAGAATGAGTTTGATCATTGAGTTGAAAATTAGTGGGTCTCTAAAAAATATCTTTATGTTTCTATGAGATTGGTTAAGTTTTGAGTGAGCTTATTGAGCATATTTGGATAGGTTTTTAGTGAGCTTATTGAAGAGATTAAGCAAATTCTGAGTGATCTTTTTGAGAAGATTTGAGCAAGTTTTGAGTGGACTTGTTGAGCATATTTGAACAAGTTCTGAGTGAGCTTGTTGAGCAGATTTAAGCAAGTTGAGTGGAATTGTTGAGAATATTTGAGCAAGTTTTGAGTGGAATTTTCTAGTAGAATTGAGCAAGTTCTGAGTGGACTTGTGGAGTAGATTTTGGTGTAAATTTGAGATAAGTTTGTGCCAGACCAGAGACAGATATTGAGTATATTTGTGCTAGACCGAAGGACTATGTTTAGTGCAAATTTGAGAAAAATATTTGGATGTGATAGAGCAAAGAGGATAGAGGTCTCCAGTGGATAGAGATCCATCAGCCAAGGCAGTGAAGGTAGGTCTTCTAAGTGGGGACAAGAGTCTTCAGTGGAGAGAGATCCACAAGCCAGTGCATTGGAGGCAATAGTCTTCTAAAGGATCACAAACCAGAGCAGAGGAGAAGGAGTTCTCCTATGGATAAATATCCATGAACTTAATTTATGATATCAGCATCTCCTTTGGACAAAGGTCCATAAACACTATAATTAGGAAGGATTCCCAAGAGATTGATTGAGAAAATTTTAGTGAAATATTTTCTCCGTGGAGTAGCCCACATTGGGTGAACCACATAAATTATGGTATCTCTATTGTGTATGGTTTTGTGTACATTGATTTGATTACTATTGTTGATATTGCTATCTATTCATTGCATAATATTGATTGGAAAAGAAAAGGTAAAAAGTGATCTTATATTGTTCACCCCCCCTCTTAGTATAAGCTTGTGTTCTTCAAAAATATTTTCACTAAACCTTTTTGGGAGTGACCTTAAAATCTTATCACAAACATCAGATTATTGAACTTCAAGTCCAAGTCCTTATATGGATTTAACAACCTCGTCCACAAAAAGTAGATAAGCACTAATTTTTTCCTCCTCCTTCATTTTTAGGTCTTCAAATATTCCCTTGAGATTTCATAACTTTACCTTTTTGACATTTTTATCTCCTTCATATATGCCTTGCAATTTATCCCAGATTTTCTTTGCTAATTTACAGTGCATAACCTTTATAAACTCTATTTTATGCAAACCCCTCAAAATTTCATTCATTTCTTTTGAATTGTAATGATGTATAAATTTATCATCTTTATTTGTAGATGGAGTAGTTGGTGGTGTGTATCCATTTTCAACTACTTCCCATATTTCATTTCCAAGTGCCATCAGGTGAATATTCATTCTCATACTCCAAAATACATAATTGCTTCCATAAAATACTGGTGCTAAATTATCTAAGGATCCACTATTAATATCCATTTGTATTCTTGTGATATTTTCCTTCAAGTTATTAAACTCTTTCGAAGTAACCCGCTCTGATACTAATTGAAGAACACAAGCTTATACTGAGAGGGGGGTGAACAGTATAATACCACTTTTTAATTTTCTTTCTTAATCAATATTATGCAATATATTAATGGCAATATCAAAAGTAGTAATAAAATCAATGCACAAATCACCACACACAATAGAGACATCAATTTAACGTGGTTCACCCAATGTGGGCTACTCCACGTAGAAAATATTTCACTAAAATTTTCTTAACAAATATCTTGGGAAACCTTTCCCTATTACAATGTTTATGAACCTTTGTCCAAATGAGACACCAATCCCCTAATTAGGTTCATGGATCTCTATCCATATGATAACTCCTTCTCCTTTGCTCTGGTTGGTGATCTTCTAGAAGAGCTATTGCCTCCACTACACTGGCTTATGGATCTCTATCCACAAAAGACTCCTATACTCACTCAGAATATTTGTCCTCACTACCCTAGATAATGGAACTCTATCCATTAGATACTATCATCCTCTATACTTTATCACCTCCAAAGCTTGCTCACACCTCTATCTCAAATTTACACTAAACACGATCCTTCGATCTAACACAAATCTGCTTAATCTTTATCCTCAAATCTATACTAAATACAGTCCTTTAGTATAGCACAAATCTACTCAATATCTATCCTCAAATCTACATTAAACACAGTCCTTCGATCTAGCACAAATATTGCTCAATCTCTATCCTCAAATCTATAATAAACACAGTCCTCCGGTCTAGCACAAATCTGCTCAATCTCTATCCTCAAATATGCACTAAACATAGTCCTTTTATCTAGCACAAATTTATCCTTAAATTTTCCTCGAGCCTTAACACAAAGCTTGACTCACTCACAAATCAAATCTCCTAGATCTTCCCCAAACCTTAACCCAATGTTTGAACAAATCAATCAATAAACTCTGCTCTCAAGTCTTCTCAAATACTTGTCTTAAATATACATTATAAGCTTCCATAAAAGCTCACACTTATCTATCCATAAGTCATCTCTAGAACTTGTCCAATCTGCTTAACAACTCTTCACAAAAATTTACCTCAAATCTGCTCAATAAGTCCTTCACTAGAACTTGTCCAATATGCTCAACAAGACTTCAGCAAGACTTACCTCATATCTGCTCAATAATTCCTCACTAGAACTTTTCCAATATACTCAACAAGTCTTCACCAATACTTACCTCAAATTTGTATTGTAAGCTTCCACAAAAGCTTACTCAAGTCAACTCAACTTAACACAAAATACTTTTCAATCACTTAGACAATATTCACACATAATCTTGTTTAATCTCACAAAAATATATAGAGAATTATTAGAGACTCAATATGCTTCACACTCACAACAATGCTCAATCACTTTCAATCTCTTTCTTAATTCAAATTAGAATGTAGAACAATTTATTTCACAGAACTTAAACTATCACTTCAATACTTCCACTTGACTAGGCTCAATCAACTCCACTCAATCAATCACTCAATGAAACACTCCTTGCTTACAAATCCTAGTCCGAACATTTGAACACTCACTCAATTATTTCCAAACAATGCTTATCAAACAATCTCACATAACAATGATACTCATGTTCTTGCACAAACCCTAGTTTCAAGATAGTTCTCGACTTCACATAACAATGATACTCATGATCTTGCACAAACCCTAATCATGCATATGAAGTTTCATTCAATGTTTCTAATAATGCTTATAAAACAAGGTTTTTATCATCAACTTTCACTCATAAAAACCTTTAACAATAAAACTCAACAATTCTTATCAAACAACCCTTTTCTCTCCAACTTAGCATTCACAATATCCAACAATCACTCACAAGGAAGATGTGCCCATACCTTTTGTTTGATGAAGAATTATCCTTAAACACCTATTTTAATCATAACCATTATCTTTGCCAATCACAAGGTTTAGATGTCACAAATACACCTTATCACTCCCTCTATATCTTAATGCATTTCTAAAAGAAAAAAATAATCACAACTTCAAAATATCCCAAGGCATTGACAAGGCTTCATTAGTTTTTTAATTAAATTATTTCATCCCCTTTTTATAATAAAAATAAAATTCCTTTTCACCTTTTAACTCCACTCTCTAATTTATTTTCTAGGCATCAAAGAATTAAAATAAAATATTTTAATCCTTATATCTCCCTACTTCAAACCACTACTGTCACTACCCTCTTAATGATACGTATGCCTTAAAACACCCTTTTTATATTATAGACCTTGCAAAAATTAAATCAATTTTTCATACCTTAGGTTTACCACAAAAATGTGTACATACCACATAACTGCCTTTGTCCAAACTCAAACTCAAAACCTCATAGCAAGTGTTGTGCCCTAGCGAATGCTAGGCTTGTCGCCTAGGCTACGTACCTAGTTGGAACAAAAACTTCACCATGTTCCTTTTTTCCTTGTATTTTACGTAAAACATGTTGAACGAAAAACATTTCTTTTCTTCCTTGAAAATCGTGATTATGCGACTTGAACCCATGACCTAGCCTCCACGAAATTCTTATCACTACCTTGTCTGTCATCTACGCTACCCAGTGAATTGTATAGTATTTTTGTGTCCTCTTTTACTTCAACGTCCACTTCTTTGTCCTATCTGAATTGTATGAAAACTCTTCCCTCAAAGCGCATAAAACATTATTTATCTCTACTTAGGCTTCGAATGCATGATCGACTTTGTCGAAATAAATGTACCCCCTCTTTATATGCAATATGATGAATATGAAAGCGTTAGCCCTCATTTCGATTTTACCACCATTTTTTAAAAAGAACTTTGGCGCCAAGAATAGTTTAAATTAAAATTTTAACCAAAAAGTTAAAATATTTTAATTTAAATTATTTAACCTTTGCCTCATTTAATATTTTTAAAACTTGCTCACTTGCTCTTTTCAAGGAGAATATTTTGCACACATAAAACCTTATTTTTCTCATGGGCCCAATTAATATAATATTAAAAAAAATTATATCTTTGACCCATGGCCTCCTTTGCTGAGATCTTCCTTCAAAACAATTTATCACTTCGAACTCATGGTTCTAATTACTTTGGAAATAACCTTACCTTGTAATTACTTTTGACATCAGTGACAAAAAACTTTCTCATATTTCCAACAGTGCTAAAATTAATACCTTAACAAGTATTGGTTCATATCACTGGCCAACAAGAGTTAAAATGGTGGTAAGTGAATTTAGAAAAATATCATATTTTAAACATGAGCATATGTGGGAAGACCATCTTTAATTTCTTGATATGATAGCTCAAATATGGAATTATTTTGGTAATGATGGGTTGTATGCTCTTCCAAATCAAATTAAATCTATGACTTCTAGATTAAAAGAATGGAACAATAACACTTTTGGAAATATTTTTGAGAAGAAAGAACTAAAAGATAAACTTTCAAAAAAAAGGTGATCTTAATAACTCAAGCTCAGAGGAAAGTGAGTTGCTTAGTGAATATCATAATATTTTGAGTAAGCAATAGAAATTCTAGAGATTAAAATCAAGACAAACTTGGTTAAAGGAAGGAGATAAAATACAATTTTTTTCATAGGATGGCTATAGTACAAAGATCAAATTACAAAATTAGTAGAATTAAATCAATAGAAGGGGTTTGGATTGAATATCAAAGTGAAATTAGAATATATGTAAATTATTTTTATCAGAATATTCTAGGTTCAGAGGAGACAATGATAAACTTCTTCAAGATGTTTCTTTATATATAATTTATGAAAACAATAGGAAATTAATGGATTTTATTACTCTAGAAGAAGTTCATTTAGCTCTTTTCTCTTTTAATAAGGATAAATCCCTAGGTCCATATGGGCTCTTTATAAATTTTTACCAACATGATTGGGATATAGTGAAGGATTCTTTATTGGTGGCAATGGAACAATATAGGGTAAAACAATACATACCTTATAAAACAATGCAACATATATTACCCTAATTCCAAAAAAGGATGTTGAATTATTTGATTCTTTTAGACACATAAGCCTATGTAATATGGTATATAAGATAATATCCAAAGTTATGGTGAATAGATTAAGGTCAATGTTAGAAAAAATTATTTTAGAAGAGCAAGGATGATTTTGTGAAAGGGAGACAAATTATAGATTATATCATAGTAGCTCACGAAGTTATACATTCAACAACTTCAAGAAAAGAGAAAACAATGATCTTAAAACTTGATATGAGTAAAGCCTGTGATAAGGTTAAATGGGATTTTCTTTTTGCAGTTTTAGAAAATTTTGGTGTCTAGAAGAAATGAGTTAGATTTATTAAATCTTGTATCTTCAATTTCTAATTCAGTGTCGGTTAATGGATTAGTAACATAATATTTTAAATCCAAGAGAATTCTTAGACAAGGATATCCTCTATCTCCTTACTTGTTCATTATTTTGGGAGAGGTTTTGAGTAGGAAGTTAAATAAGGATTACAAATATGGGCTTATTTGTGGACTTAAGGTTAGTAATAACATCGATAACATCACCCATCAAAAATTTGTAGATGATACAACCCTTTTTGGAAGACCAATGATAAATGAGACCAGAGCTTTGAATAATTTTTAAAAGAGTACGAAAGAGCTTTAAGGCAAAAAGTTAAAGAACTAAATCCAAATTTTACTTTCTTAACACTCATGCTAATATCAAAGAAAGAATTTTTAGGTTTCTTAAAATGGAGGAGGCAAATTTACCAACAACTTATCTAGGGATGACTTTATTTTAGGGGAGAATGAGGATAGATTTGTGGAATCCAATTATTAGTAAAGTTCTTAAAATAACTTCCAGTTTGGAAAGGTAGATGGTTATTGTTAGGAAGAGGAGTACAGTTAATTAAGTTAGTCTCACAAGCCATTCCAACATATTATATGTCATTGTATTCTATGCAAAAATTAGTTGAAAAAAAATTAATCTATATTATGCAATCCTTTTTATGGTCAGGTGTACATGATAAAAAGAATTTTTTTTGGTGAAATGGAGCAAGTTGTGTGATGATAAAACTAGGGGAGGTCTTGGTTTAAGAGTTCTTACAGATGCAAACTTAGCTCTTAGGGGAAAATTAATTTGGATATTATACAAAGAGAGTCAAATGTAATGGGCAAGAATTCTTCTAAGTAAGTATGTTGATCCCAATAACCCAAGTTTAATATTTACTACACTTTCTCTACCAAAAGGTTATGCTCTTTGGAATGGTTTAAAAAAATCTATTGATCATATGATTAAAGGTTTAAGATGAGTGTTGGAAACTAGAGAAAAAATTATATTTGGATGGATACTTGGTGTGATAAAAAACCACTCAATTTAGATCAAATTTTGAAACCTTGGATGGGATTGCTTCAAGACAAATATGGTAATAGGGTTTCAAGCATTTTGTACAAGGATTAGAAAGAAATATACAAATGGAAAGAATATTTTTTTACAAGTATACAAGGTATTTATGCTAGGAAGAAATTGAGTAAAGAGATAACAACTGTGATTATCTGATGGAAGCCAAGGATAAATTGATTTGGTAATTGAATAGCTCAAGAGAATACACAACAAGAAGTGTATATAATGTACAACACCAATAAAATAATAATGTCACTAGAATATGGAGATATTTGGGATAGCCCAAGCATTACTATATTTAAAATGTTTGTTTGGCTAGTAGGTCATAGAAGAATTTTATCCTGGGATAACCTTACGAAAAGGGGTTTTCATGGTCCCTCTCAATGTGGTTTTTGTAAAAAAAGAAGAGTATAGACCATCTCTTGGGATATTTCTCAATAGTTTGGAATCTATGGTAATGGTTTCTTAATATGTTTGGTAAATGCATGGTGATGAATAGTAGAAATGAAGATTGGTTAAAGCAATGGGAAGGCACTTATAAAAGTGAGGCTTTACAGATAATATGGTATATATCAAAAGATAGAATACTTTGGACTATATGGCTAGAAAGAAATAGAAAAATATTTAAAAGAAAGGAAAGAAATTTATAGGTAATGAAAAATAAGATATGTTTATCCAAATAGGAGTCTAAACCAATCCTATCAACTCACCTAGTACCTAATCTAGAAGCAGAGAGCCTTGATAGATGGATTCAAGTAATTAAATGGAATTATGATGTTGGGTACAACAGAAGCAAAAAGAAGGCAAATAATATAAAGTGGAAACAACCAGATGTGAAGCAGGTTAAATTGAATTTTTATGGAGCATCTAAAGGAAATCTAGGACCAGGAGGAGGAAGAATAATTAGAAATAACAGAGGAGATATTTTGTCTCATTATGCTTTCAATAGTGGTTTTAAGATAAATAATGAAGTTTAATCTTGGGCAGCTTTAGAAGGGTTCAAAATATTTAAAATAATGAAGTGTAATAGAGTATGGATGGAAGGTGATTCTCTCATAGTAATAAATGAAATTTTGAGGAAAGCAAAGGCTCCATGGAACATAAAAGAGATAATTGTGGAAATTAAATATCTTGTTAAAGAGTTTGAAGAGATCAATTTTATACATATATTAAGGGAAGGAAACAAATGTACAAATAAGCTATCCAATAGAGAGGTTTTTATTGAGGATCGTGAAGTAAGATCCTTTCCATGGTTAGAGGAAGTATTAAGTTTAGTTGAAGATAACAAGAAAATGTTGATTGTTTGATTCAATTAATTATTAAGATTTACTTTAGTGTTTTCCATTGGTAATATTTGCTTTATTTTGTAACAGTTAAGTATTTTCATTTAAACTATTTATTAAAAATTTTGTGGTTGCACTTGTGTTTTAGGAAGGAAACTAGCAATCCAAATTTGGTAACGCAGACTATGATAGTGCAATATTTTGGAAATATTACTTTACTAAGATGCAAAGCATAGATAGTAGAGGTAAATTTTTGGCATTGTGAAGGTTGCTATAGGAAAATTTCAAGAAAGAAGCTAAATTCTGGAATAATTATATTCATACAAAAAATTGAAAATATCCAAAAAATGAAAATCAAGAATTCAAATATTTTATGTAAAATGATGTAGGTTTGTAGATATAGCATCTTAATTGAGATGATAAGTGTATTTATTTATAAACACTCAACCTCTAAAGATGATATTTGTAATTTCTCAAGGGTGGGGGACCCAAGTACAACCCCTTATTATCTAGAAAAAAATAACTTTTTTCATTTTTTTTAAATTAATTATGTAACATATGAATGGGGCCATAATTATTATCTAATGACCATATATAGTATTACAAAAACTGGTAATTATATATATATATATATATATATATATATATATATATATATATATATATATATATATATATATATATATATATATATATATATATATAATATTTCATCATGGGTTTTCTCAAAAGTTTTGAATTTCAACATTTAAACTATGAATGAAATATTACAATGGCATCATTGAAAGTTAAGAATCTAACTTATTAAGCTCATGTCATTTGATATTTAATTTTTTATTTTTGTGAATGTATAATTTATAAATTTAAGATTTAAAATAATAAAATTACTTTATCATAATAAGTTTCAATATATATATATATATATATATATATATATATATATATATATATATATATATATATATATATATATATTAATGAGTTATATGGGATCGAAACGGGTCCCACTCGTATTACATCATTACCACATAGTGGTATTACAACAAATATTGGATATTATCCATGATCGTTTTGTAATATTTGAACCTAGGTCTCCTCCTTTAAATGTTGAGGAATTTAATCAGTTGAGCTAATGCCACTTAATTATATTACTATATGTTAAAAAAACTTAAGATTATGATTATATTATATCCATTTAATTAATTTAATGCAAATAATAATGTTTTGTTTTTGAATACATAAACAATAATATTTTATTATTATATAAGATGCTTTAATTTTATATAATAAAATTTACCTTAAATTATTTAGTTTTCAACTTCACAAAATATATGTAACTTATATATTAAAGCTTATAACTAAAAAATAAATTTCTAGATAATAAGGGGTTGTACTCGGGTCCCCCACCCTTGAAAAATTACATCTCTCTTCTTTAGATCTTGCGAGTTTAAAAATAGATACACTTCTCATCTCAATTGAGATGTTATAGTTAAAAGCCTACATCATTTTACACAAAATGATTGAATTCTTGATTTTCATTTTTTGGATCTTTTCAAACTTTTGTATGAATACAATTACTCTAGAATTTAGTATCTTTCTTGATATTTTCCTATAGAAACCTTCACAATGCCAAAATTTCACCTCTACTTTTTATGCCTTACATATTAGTAGAGTAATATTTCCAAAACATTGCACTATCATAGTCCACTTTACCAAATATGGATTGTTAGTTTCCTTCCTGAAACACAAGTGCAACCACAAAAATTATAATAAATAGTCTAATGAAAATACACTAATGTTACAAAATAAAGCACATATTACCAATGGAAATCATTAAAGTAAATCTTAATCATTAATTGATTTAGGAAATCAATATTCTTTTTCAGCTTCAACTAAACTTTATACTTCCTCTAACCATAGAAAGAAGAATTTAACTTCACGATCCTCAATCAAAACCCCTCTATTGGCTATGCACATTTGTTTCCTTCCCTTAATATATGTGTAAACCTAATTTCTTCAAACTCTTTAGCAATATCTTGAATTTCCATAATTATCTCTTGTATGTTCCATGGAGTCTTTTCTTTTCTCAAAATTACATTTATTACTATGAGAGAATCACCTTCTATCCATACTCTATTCCATTTCATTTGTTTACATATTTTTAACCCTTCTAAAGCTTCCCAAGCTTCAGCTTCATTATTTATCTTAAATCCACTATTGAAAGCATAATGAGACAAAATCTCTCCTATATTATTTCTAATTATTCCTCCTCCTCTTGGTCCTAGATTTCCTTTAGATGCTCCATCAAAATTTAATTTAACCCACTCCGCATATGGTGATTTCCACTTTATATTTTGTCTTCTTTTGCTTCTTTTGTACCCAACATCATAATTCCATTTAGTGACTTGACTCCATCTATTAAGACTCTTTGCTTCCAAATTAGGTATTGGGTGAGTTGATAGGGTTGGTTTAGACTCCTCTATGGCTAAATATATCTTATTTTTCATTACCTATAAACTGTTTTTCTTTCCTTTAATATTCTTCTATTCCTTTCTAGCCATATATTCCAAAGTATTGTATCTTTTGATATATCCCATATTGTTTGTAAAGCCTCACTTTTATAAGTGTTTTACCATTGCTTTAACCAATATTCAATTCTACTATTCATCACCATGCATTTACCAAACATATTAAGAATCCATTGCCATAGATTCCAGACTATTGAGCAATGTCCCAAGAGATGGTCTATACTCTCATCTTTTTTACAAAAAATACATTGAGAGGGGCCATGAAAACCCCTTTTCATAATGTTATCCCAGGAAAAAAAAATTCTATGACCTACTAGCCAAACAAATATTTTAACTTTAGGAATGCTTGGGCTATCCCAAATATCTCTCTATAATATAGTGACATTATTATTTTGTTGATGTTGAACATTATATCCACTTCTAGTTGTGTATTCTTCGAAGCTATTCAACTCCCAAATCAATTTTTCCTTAGCATCCCTTGAAATAATTATAGTTGTTATCTTTCTACTTAATTGCATCCTAGGATCAATGTCTTGTCTACTTGTAAAAACATATTCTTTCCAATTGTATCTTCCTTCTTGATCCTTGTATAAAATGTTTGAAACCCTATCACCATATTTGTCTTGAAGCAATCTCATCCAAGGTTTCAAAATTGGATCTAAGTTGAGTTGTTTTTTATCACACCAAATATCCATCCAAATAGAATTTTTTCTCCAGTTCCCACCATCCATATTAAACCTTTAATCCTAATATCAATAGATTTTTATAAACCATTCGAAAGAGTAGAACCATTTAGAAGAGATAATATTATAAATATTAAACTTGGGTCATTGGGATCAACATACTTAGAATAATTCTTTCCCATTGTCTTTGACTCTCTTTGTATAATCTTCAGATAACTTTTCCCTAAAAGCTAAGTTTCCATCTATAAGAACTCTTAAAACAAGAGCTCCCCTAATTTTATCATCACACAACTTGCTCCACTTCACCAAAGAAAGTTTTCTTTTATCATGTAAACCTGACCATAAAAATGATCACATAATATAGATTAAACTTTTTTCAACTAATTTTGGTATAGAATACAATGGCATATAATGTTGGAATGTCTTGGAAGACTAACTTAATTAACTGTGTTAAAAATATTGAGTAGTTGAGTTGTCATTGATGTCAAAAGTTACATGAGGCAGTTATAATTGGATGATAAAAAAAGTGTGGTATTCAAGACACATATAGTAAGGTTTATTACAAGGCAAGGCAAATATTATAATAAGGATAAAAAAGGGTTTAAGAGGGCTTTAGAAGGTAAAGTTTAATATCAAAAAGCAATAGGACCAAAGGTTTAATAAAAGCCACTTGGGATAAAGGTTTAAAGGCTAAAGGTTCAAAAGAAAGTATTATAATATGTATTAAATATTATAAACCCTTAGCGACCAACGTTTTTGAATAAAATCCAATGCAAAATTGTGATTTGACGTATTAAGAAAAATTGAATTACATATTAATAATGATAAGTATTTCGTTAAGCTAAGGTTGGGTGTGGAGAAGTGTAAATCAAATCCATTCACATAGGTTTAAAAATTGGCATAGTGGAGATAAGAGCACAGTTGTTCACCGGATCAAGAGTGCCTTATTTTGTATCTATCAAGTATGTTGATTGTTACCGTTCATGAGCACTAATTCATTGATGTTTGGAGATCTTTTTCATTATTATTTAAAGGAATCTTGGTTGATGTTCATTGAGGAGGAGCACAAAATTTGTTAAGTAAGTGAATCTACCATTCATTGAGATAATTCACCATTTGAGAAAAGACTTTAGCATCTATTGAAGTTCTGTGCACTTTTCGATTGAATGTTGTGGTTGGAAAGAGAGTGTAGTGTGCTTTTCAATTGAGCACCATATTTGGAAAGAGACTGCAGTGTGATTTGTTGAGTGTCATTCATTGGTATTATGTTTGGTATCGTTGGATGTATTGGTTGGAGTCCATAGATTATAATTTCTCATTGTTATAAGTACATTTCATTGTAGGTCATAAGTGTTTGGCTTATCATTTGTGAAAGTCTCTGGTTGTCATTCGAAAAAGAGTGAAGTGTGTTGTTTGTTGAACATTGTGAAATTTTTTATTTGTATTTCGAAAGAGCTCTATGTGTCACTTGTGAGTCCAGTTTTATTATCTCAAAGATAGTTTGTTGTCTCCTATTGGAGAAGTCTTTCATCCTTGTCAAGAAAATTTTTCATTGTTGTTTACTCCTACAAATTTCTTTGGCCATTTATGAGACATTGAAGGAGTTTCGTGCCTTGTGAAAGTTATTGATGTTTGAGAGATATTTTTTTGGATAAAGGAAGATTTTGGAAGTGTTTTAGGGTTTTGGAAAAAATTCCAGAGAAGACCTAAAAATATCAATGAAGAAAGTGTTAACTTTTGCATGCATTGAAAGTGTGAAGGATAAAAATTAGGGTTGAGCGCTTCATCCATTGGAAACCGAATTTCAAGTGTCGTATAAGATCATGGGAGAAGATTGAAGTTCCATTTAGTTGGTTATCCCAAATTTTTACAAGCAATGTTTGGGTGTTAAAGGTCAAAGGATCAATTTTCATCCACACCAGCAAATTTTTGTATGAGGTATTTATAATGGTTTGATTAATATTTAAAAAAGAGTTATCAAGGTAATAGATATAAAGTTTTTATATTGGCAAATAGGAGATATAAGGATGTGTATGGTATAAATTATTTTATTGTGCAAATAATTAATTACAAGGATGTATGTTATAAATACTTTTGAGTTGCATGATTGAAAATAAAATATAAAAGAGATTGTTGTATATGAGAAAAGGAATCATAAGGTGTATTGAGTGTTATTTTTTGATTGTACCCTTGCATGATATTTTGAGGGGTTTGGTTTATTATTAAAGGATTTAATTTGAGAAATCAAAAGAGAGTTGTGAAGCATTATTTTTGGCCATTATTGTGTATCATTGTTGAATGAATTTGTGAAGCATTTGAGCATTGGTTTGAGTGACATTGAAAGTGGTTGACCAAGAGTTGGAAAATAGTTTGTGAATAAAATTGTGCATGGTATTTGAGGAACTTTATGAAGAGAACATATTGAGCATTTGCATTGAATATTATTCTTTATATGTTCTTGAAAGAATTCTAGGTAGAATATGTCTAAATTGCCTAGTTGAAGAAAGTATTTCTGAAAGAGATACAATTATTTTTTTGAATATCATTTGTATGCAAGATTTAGGATTGGTTAAGCATTTTCTATGAGAATAATTGAGCAACATTGAGAATATTTGAGCATGTGTTATAAGCATATTTGAACATGTGTTATGAGTAGATTTAAGCAAGCCTTGTGAGTAGGCTTGGAGCAGATTTGAGCAAGTCTTGTAAGAAGACTTGAAGCAGATTTGAGATAGATTTATGCATGTAATATATACAAATTTAGGATAAATTTGAGATGGATTTGTGCATGTAATGTGTGTATATTTGAGATATATTTGTGTATGTAATGTGTGCAGATTTGGGATAAAGTTGAGACAGATTTGTACATGTAATGTGTGCAAATTTAGGATAGATTTAAGACATATTTTTGCATGTGATGTGTGTATATTTGAGGTAGAGTTGAGATAGAATTGTGCATGTAATGTGTACAAATTTAGAATATATTTGAGATAGATTTGTGCATGTAATGTATGTAGATTTGGGGTAGATTTGAGCTGAGTTGTGAGTAGGCTTTGAAGCAGACCAGAGAAAAGAGGATAGATTTCTCCTATGGATAGAGGTCCATAAACTTGAGCATAGGGGATTGAGATCTCCTTTGGGTAGAGATCCATAAACATTGTAATAGAGAATTGTTTCCCAAGATATTTGTTGAGAAAATTTAGAAGAAATATTTTCTCTGTGGACATAACCCACATTGGGTGAACCACATTAAATTTGTGTCTCTCATGTGTGTAATGATTTTTGCATTACCTTGTTACTACTATTTATGAGATTGGTTAATATTGCTATGAAAAGATATTACAATTGATATTATTGGATAATATTATTTGGGAAATAAAATTAAAAGTTTATCTTATCTTGTTTACCCCTTCCTCTTAGTATAAGCTTGTGTTCTTCAATTGGTATCAGATCGGGTTCCTTTAGGGAAGCCTAACGACTTGAAGGAAGATCTTATAGGAACACATATGGCTCATCATGAAGGATTTTTAATACACATCTCCATTTTTAATGGGACTAACTATATTTTTTGGAGTGTTATAATGAAGATATTTTTGATGGCATAGGTAATTGATACATGGCAATCAGTTGAGAATGGGTACACAACACCCGCAACTCCTCTAATGGATATAAGTGGTATGAAAATTTAAGAAAATAATTCCAAGGCAATAAATGCAATTTTTAATGATTTACAAGAAACATAATTTGTGAAGGTTATGCACTGTGAATTACAAAATAAATGTGGGAAAATTACAAAACACATATGAAGGAGATGACAAGGTTAAGAAGGCAAAACTTAAGACTCACAAGAGGAAGTTTGAGGAATTGAAAATTAAATATGAGGAAGATATTTCTAGGTATCTACTTCGTATTGAGGAAGTTATTAACTTCATTCGTGGACTTGGAGAAAATATGGAGGACTACTATTATCTAGAAAATTTTAAGATCACTGCCCACGAGGTATGATGCAAAGGTTTCAACAATAGAAGAAATAAAGGATCTTGCAACTTTGAGGATAGATGAACTACATGGGATTCTCACAGCTTATGAAATGAGAACAAAAAAGGATCAAACATCCAAAAGGGAGGCAACATTCAAAGCTTCAAAGAAAATAAAGGATAAATAATTAGAATCAAGTGATGAATCAAGCAGTGATGAAGAGGCTAATTTTGTAAAAATAAATAAGAAGGGTTGAAGGAAACCAAAGAGTATGCAAAATGTGAAATATTTTATTTTTGATAATATCGGTCACTATGCAACATATTGTTCACAAAATGGGTATAGTAACAGTGAGGATAAATAGGATTACAAGAAGAAGAAAGAAATAAAATTTAGGCATGAAAAGAAAGATAGGCATGGTCAAGGCAAGCATGAGAAGAAGATTTTTCAAAGGCACAAGAAAATTTTCTATGTTGAAGAAGCAAGCAGTGCTTCAAGTGACAGTGATGAAAGTTCTTCAAATAGTGAAAAATAAGAGATTCTATTGTTTGCAATAGAAGAGGAAAATTATACTTCCATTAAATACCGAGTAGAAGAGAAAGAAGTTGCTCCTATAATTGAAGACCTAGAAAAAAAAGAATAAAGGAACCACAGTTGATATGGAAGAGGAATTTACTACAACTCTTGAAGAATTAGAAAGAATGAAAAGGGAGAACTTAAGATTAAAGGCTCAAATTCAAGAGGAAGAGAAAACAAAAGTAAATATTCTACAATATCTCACTAATTTAAGTGTTCAGGTTGAAGAGGCAAGAAGAGTTGAAGAAAGTATGGCTGAAAAATTAGAGGTAAAAGAGTTAGAGTGTGAAAAGCTAGAAGATGAAGTTATCTCTCTAAAAAAGGACTTGGAAAATATCTTGATAAGTTAACTAGGTTTAAGGAAAGCTCTAAAAACTTGGATGGAATTATCAAAATATAGAGATCTCCATTTATCAAGACAGGACTAGGTTATGAAGAGGGCCAAGAGATACAAAAAGGGGAGTCAAGTTCAAAAGAAAAAAGTTTCAAAGGAAGTAATTAAAGAAGAAGCTAAGACCTATGATGGTGAGTTGAAAGTGGATGCATTAAAGATAAAGAAAATAATGCACAACAAGTAATAGGGATCATCACATAAAGGGCAAGGAAAGAACTATGAGACCACATTCTCTAAGACATGATAAATACTTCTTTCAAGGACATTGTTACTCATGTAATAATTTTGGTCATAGAGCTATACATTACAAGGTTCATAGCAAGAATGATTTTGGCTTCATCAAGAGAAACTTCAATTTATTTGCACCTCTCAAGAATTACAGTATTAGATGTTACAATTGCAATAATTTTGGGCATCAAACAAAGTGGTGTAGAACAAAATTTTTAGAACTTCCAAAGATAAGCAATAAGGATAGTCAAAATGTTCAAAGAAGTATGACTTCAAAAGTTTGGAAAAATATTGGAAGAGAAGAAGAGCATTATAAGTTGGGAGTAGCCTTACTCCCATCCCAAAATTTATCACCTCAAGAGAAGGTGGTGAGGGGGCTATGCTAAATTTTTAATTATTAGACCCAAATATTCCTTTACCATCGACATTAAAGCGGGAGAAATTTCAGTAAGGGGGAGAGATTTCAGTGAGGGGGAGCAGTTTTAGTGTCCAGTTGTACTAAAAGAATATTTTTTTTGAAAGGGTTTCCATCAATGACAAAGGGGAAGATTGTTGGAAATATTGAGTAGTTGAGTTGTCATTGATGTCAAAAGTTACATGAGGCAGTTATAATTGGATGATAAAGAAAGCATGGTATTCAAGACACATATAGCAAGGTTTATTACAAGGTAAGGCAAATATTATAAGAAGGACAAAAAAAGGTTTAAGAGGGCTTTAGAAGGTAAAGTTTAATATCAAAAAGCAAGAGGGCCAAAGGTTTAATAAAAGCCACTTGGGATAAAGGTTTAAAGGCTAAAGGTTCAAAAGAAAGTATTATAATATTTATTAAATATTATAAACCCTTGGCGACCAACGTTTTTGAAAAATCTCCAATGCAAAATCGTGAGCCGACGTATTAAGACAAATCGAATTGCATATTAATAAGGGCAAATATTTTGTTAAGCTAAGGTTTGGTGTGGAGAAGTGCAAATCAAATCCATTCACATAGGTTTCAAAGTTGGCATAGTGGAGATAAGAGCGTAGTTGTTCATCGGATTGGGAGTGCCTCATTTCATAGCTATCAAGTATGTCGATCATTGTTGTTCGTGAGCACTGATTCATTGATGTTTGGAGATATTTTTTATTGTTGTTTGAAGGAATCTTGGTCACCGTTCATTGAGAGGAGCCCAACACTTGTTAAGTGAGTGAATCTACCATTCGTTGAGAGAATCCACCATTTGAGAAAAGACTTGAGCATCTGTTGAAGTGCAGTGTGCTTTTCGATTGAATGTCGTGGTTGGAAAGAGAGTGCAGTGTGCTTTTCGATTGAGTGTCATGGTTGGAAAGAGAGTGTAGTGTGATTTGTTGAGCACCATTCATTGGTATTCTATTTAGCATTGTTGGACGTATTGGTTGGAGTCCGTGGATCACAATTGCTCACTATTGTAAGTACATTTCATTGCAGGTCATAAGTGTTTGGCTTATCATTTGTGAAAGTCTCTGGTTGTCATTCGAAAAAGAGTGCAGTGTGTTGTGTTATCTGTTGAGCTTTGTGTAAGTCCTCTGTTGCCATTCAAAAGAGCCCGGTGTGTTATTTGTTGAGCACTGTGAAAGTTTTATGTTGTCTTTCGAAAGAGCTCTGTGTGTCACTTGTGAGTCCAGTTTTGTTATCTCAGAGATAGTCCGTTGTCTCCTATTGGAGAAGTCTTTCATCCTTGTCTAGAAAGTTTTTCATTGTTGTTTAATCCTGCAAATTGCTTCGACCATTTATGAGACATTGAAGGAGTTTCACGCCTTGTGAAAGTCATTGATGTTTGAGAGATATTTTTCTAGATAAAGGAAGATGCTGGAAGTGTTTTAGGGTTTTGGAAAATGTGCTAGAGAAGACCTAAAAATCTCAGCGAAGAAAGTGTTAACGTCTGCATGCGTTGGAAGTGGAAAGGACAGAAATTAGGGTTGAGCGCTTCATCCATTGGAAATCGGATTTCAAGTGTAGTATAAGATCATGGGAGAAGATTGAAGTTCCATTCGGTTGGTTAGCCCAAATGGTTACAAGCAAGGTTTGGGTGCTAGAGGTCAAAGGGTCAATTCTCATCCGCACCAACAAATTTTTGTATGAGGTATTTATAATGTTTTGATTAATATTTGAAAAAGAGTTATCAGGGTAATTGATATAAAGTCTTTATATTGGCAAATAGGAGATATAAGGATGTGTATGGTATAAAGTCTTTTATTGTGCAAATAATTGATTACAAGGATGTATATTATAAAGACTTTTGAGTTGCATGATTGAAAAAGAAAATATAAAAGAGATTGTTGCATATGAGAAAAGGAGTCATAAGGTGTATTGAGTTTTATTTGTTGATTGTACTCTTGCATGATATTTTGAGGGGTTTGGTTTATTATTAAAGACTTTACTTTGAGAAACCAAAAGAGAGTTGTGAAGCATTATTTTTGGCCATTCTTGTGCATCATTGTTGAATGAATTTGTGAAGCATTTGAGCATTGGTTTGAGTGACATTGAAAGTGGTTGAGCAAGAGTTAGAAATCAGTTTGTGAAGAAAATTGTGCATGGGCTTTGAGGGACTTTGTGAAGAGAACATATTGAGCATTTGCATTGCATATTATTCTTTATATGTTCTTGAAATAATTTTGGGTAGAATATGTCTGAATTGCCTAGTTGAAGAAAGCATTTATGAAAGAGATACAAGCATTATTTTGAATATCATTTGTGTGCAAGATTTGGGATTGGTTGAGCATTTTCTATGAGCATAATTGAGCAACATTGAGAATATTTGAGCATGTGTTATGAGTAAATTTGAGCATGTGTTATAAGTAAATTTGAGCATGTGTTATGAGCATATTTGAGCAAGCCTTGTGAGTAGGCTTGGAGCAGATTTGAGCAAGTCTTGTAAGAAGACTTGAAGTAGAGTTGAGATAGATTTGTGCATGTAATGTGTGCAGATTTGGGACAGAGTTGAGATAGATTTGTGCATGTAATATGTGCAGATTTGGGATAGAGTTGAGATAGATTTGTGCATGTAATGTGTGCAGATTTGAGGATAGAGTTGAGATAGATTTGTGCATGTAATGTGTGCATATTTGGGACAGAGTTGAGATAGATTTGTGCATGTAATGTGTGCAAATTTGGGATAGAGTTGAGATAAATTTGTGCATGTAATGTGTGCAGATTTGGGATAGAGTTGAGATAGATTTGTGCATGTAGTGTGTGCAGATTTGGGGTAGATTTGAGCAGAGTTGTGAGCAGGCTTTGGAGTAGACCAAAGCAAAGGGGATAGAGTTCTCCTGTGGATAGAGGTCCATGAACTTGAGCATAGGGGATTGAGATCTCCTTTGGATAGATGTCTATAAACATTGTAATAGGGAATTGGTTCCCAAGAGATTTGTTGAGAAAATTTAGAAGAAATATTTTCTCCGTGGACGTAACCCACATTGGGTGAACCACATTAAATTTGTGTCTCTCATGTGTGTGATGATTTGTGCATTGCCTTGTTACTACTATTGATGAGATTGGTTAATACTGCTATGAAAAGATATTGCAATTGATAACATTGGATAATATTGTTTGGGAAAGAAAAGTAAAAGTTTATCTTATACTGTTCACCCCCCTCTCAGTATAAGCTTATGTTCTTCAATTGGTATCAGAGCGGGTTCCTTCAGGGAAGCCTAACAACTTGAAGGAAGATCTTACAGGAACACAGATGGCTCATCAAGAAGGATTTTCAACACACAGAGCTCCATTGTTTAATGGGACTAACTATGCTTTTTGGAGTGTCAGGATGAAGATATTTTTGATGGCATAGGGAATTGATACATGGCAATCAGTTGAGAATGGGTACACAACACCCGCAACTCCTCCAACGGATATAAGTGGTAAGAAACTTTATGAAAATAATGCCAAGGCAATGAATGCAATTTTAAGTGGTTTACAAGAAACAAAATTTGTGAAGGTTATGCACTGCAAATCAGCAAAAGAAATGTGGGACAAATTATAGAACACATATGAAGGAGATGACAAGGTTAAGAAGGCAAAACTTCAGACTCACAGGAGGAAGTTTGAGGAATTGAAAATGAAATATGAGGAAGATATTGCTAGGTATCTACTTCATGTTGATGAAGTTGTTAACACCATTCATGGACTTGGAGAAAATATGGAGGATTCTACTATTGTCCAAAAAAATTTAAGATCACTACCCATGAGGTATGATGCAAAGGTTTCAGCAATAGAAGAAATAAAGGATCTCGCAACTTTGAGGATAGATGAACTACATGGGATTCTCACAACTTATGAAATGAGAACAGAAAAGGATCAAACATCCAAAAGGGAGGCAACATTCAAAGCTTCAAATAAAACAAAGGATAAAGAATCAGAATCAAGTGATGAATCAAGCAGTGATGAAGAGGCTAATTTTGTAAAAATAAATAAGAAGGGTTCAAGGAAACCAAAGAGTATGCAAAATGTGAAATGTTTTAGTTGTGGTAATATTGGTCACTATGCAGCATATTGTCCACAAAATGGGTATAGTAGTAGTGAGGATAAACAGGATTACAATAAGAAGAAAGAAAGAAAATTTAGGCATGAAAAGAAAGATAGGCATGGTCAAGGTAAGCATGAGAAGAAGATTTTTCAAAGGCACAAGAAAAGTTTCTATGTTGAAGAAGCAAGCAGTGCTTCAAGTGATAGTGATGAAAGTTCTTCAGATAGTGAAAAATAAGAGATTCTATTTTTGGCAATAGAAGAGGAAAATGATACTTCCATTGAAGACCGAGTAGAAGAGAAAGAAGTTACTCCTATAATTGAAGACCTAGAAAAAGAAGAGAATTCAAAAAAGAATAAAGGAACCACAATTGATATGGAAGAGGAATTTACTACAACTCTTGAAGAATTAGAAAGAATGAAAAGGGAGAACTTAAGATTAAAGGCTCAAATTCAAGAGGAAGAGAAAACAAAAGCAAAGCTTCTACAAGATCTCACTAATTTAAGTGTTCAGGTTGAAGAGGCAAGAAGAGTTGAAGAAAGTATGGCTAAAAAATTAGAGGTAAAAGAGTTAGAGTGTGAAAATATAGAAGATGAAGTTATCTCTCTAAAGAAAGGACTTGGGAAATATCTTGATAAGTTAACTAGGTTTAAGGAAAGCTCTAAAACCTTGGATGGAATTCTCAAAATACAGAGATCTCCATTTATCAAGATAGGACTAGGTTATGAAGAGGGCCAAGAGATACAAAAAGGGGAGTCAAGTTCAAAAGAAAAATAAGTTTCAAAGGAAGTAATTGAAGAAGAACCTAAGACCTATGATGGTGAGTTGAGAAGTGGAAGCATCAAAGAGGAAGAAAACAATGCACAAACAAGGAACATGGATCATCACAGAAAGGGCAAGGAAAGAACTATGAGACCACACTCTCCAAGACAAGACAAATACTTCTTTCAAGGACATTGTTACTCATGTAATCATTTTGGTCATAGAGCTATACATTGCAGGGTTCATAGCAGGAATGATTTTGGCTTCATCAAGAGAAACTTCAATTCATTTGCACCTCTCAAGAATTACAATATCAGATGTTACAATTGCAATAATTTTGGGCATAAAGCAAAGTGGTGTAGAACAGAATTTTTAGAACTTCCAAAGACAAGCAAGAATAAGGATAGTCAAAATGTTCAAAGAAGTATGGCTTCAAAAGTTTGGAAAAAGACTGGAAGAGAAGAAGAGCACTGTAAGTTGGGAGTAGCCTTACTCCCATCCCAAAATTAATCACCTCAAGAGAAGGTGGTGAGGGGGCTATGCTAAATGTTTAATTTTTAGCCCCAAAGAGCCCTTTGCCATTGATGTCAAAGGGGGAGAGATTTTAGTAAGGGGGAGAGATTTCAGTGAGGGGGAGCAACTTCTCAGGGGGAGCAGTTTTAGTATCCAGTTGCACTAAAAGAATATTTTTTTGAAAGGGTTGCCATCAATGACAAAGGGGGAGATTGTTGGAAATATTGAGTAGTTGAGTTGTCATTGATGTCAAAAGTTACATGAGGTAGTTATAATTGGATGATAAAGAAAACATGGTATTCAAGACACATATAGCAAGGTTTATTACAAGGTAAGGCAAATATTATAAGAAGGACAAAAAAAGGTTTAAGAGGGCTTTAGAAGGTAAAGTTTAATATCAAAAAGCAAGAGGGCCAAAGGTTTAATAAAAGCCACTTGGGACAAAGTTTTAAAGGCTAAAGGTTCAAAATAAAGTATTATAATATTTATTAAATATTATAAACCCTTGGCGACCAACGTTTTTGAAAAATCTCCAATGCAAAATCGTGAGCTGACGTATTAAGACAAATCGAATTGCATATTAATAAGGGCAAATATTTTGTTAAGCTAAGTTTTGGTGTGGAGAAGCACAAATAAAATCCGTTCGCATAGGTTTCAAAGTTGGCACAATGGAGATAAGAGCACAGTTGTTCATCGGATCGGGAGTGCCTCATTTCGTAGCTATCAAGTATGTCGATCATTGTTGTTCATGAGCACTGATTCATTGATGTTTGGAGATATTTTTCATTGTTGTTTGAAGGAATCTTGGTCGTCGTTCATTGAGAGGAGCCCAACACTTGTTAAGTGAGTGAATCCGCCATTCGTTGAGAGAATCCATCATTTGAGAAAAGACTTGAGCATCTGTTGAAGTGCAGTGTGCTTTTCAATTGAATGTCATGGTTGGAAAGAGAGTGCAGTGTGCTTTTTGATTGAGCGTCGTGGTTGGAAAGAGAGTGCAGTGTGATTTGTTGAGCGCCATTCATTGGTATTTTGTTCGGCATTGTTGGACGTATTGGTTGGAGTCTGTGGATCACAATTGCTCACTATTGTAAGTACATTTCATTATAGGTCATAAGTATTTGGCTTATCATTTGTGAAAGTCTTTGGTTGTCATTCGAAAAAGAGTGCAATGTGTTTTTTGTTGAGCACTGTGAAAGTTTTTTGTTGTCTTTCGAAAGAGCTTTGTGTGTCACTTGTGAGTCCAGTTTCATTATCTTAGAGATAGTTCGTTGTCTCCTATTGGAGAAGTCTTTCATCCTTGTCCGAAAAGTTTTTCATTGTTGTTTACTCCTGCAAATTGCTTCGGCCATTTATGAGATATTGAAGGAGTTTCACGCCTTGTGAAAGTCATTGATGTTTGAGAGATATTTTACCGGATAAAGGAAGATGTTGGAAGTGTTTTAGGGTTTTGGAAAACATGCCAGAGAAGACCTAAAAATCTCAGTGAAGAAAGTGTTAACGTCTGCATGCGTTGGAAGTGGAAAGGACAGAAATTAGGGTTGAGTGCTTCATCCATTGGAAACTGGATTTCAAGTGTAGTATAAGATCGTGGGAGAATATTGAAGTTCCATTCGGTTGGTTAGCCCAAACGGTTACAAGCAAGGTTTGGGCGCTAGAGGTCAAAGGGTCAATTCTCATCCGCACCAGCAAATTTTTGTATGAGGTATTTATAATGTTTTGATTAATATTTGAAAAAGAGTTATCAGGGTAATTGATATAAAGTCTTTATATTGGCAAATAGGAGATATAAGGATGTGTATGGTATAAAGTCTTTTATTGTGCAAATAATTGATTACAAGGATGTATATTATAAAGACTTTTGAGTTGCATGATTGAAAAAGAAAATATAAAAGAGATTGTTGCATATGAGAAAAGGAGTCATAAGGTGTATTGAGTTTTATTTGTTGATTGTACCCTTGCATGATATTTTGAGGGGTTTGGTTTATTATTAAAGGCTTTACTTTGAGAAACCAAAAGAGAGTTGTGAAGCATTATTTTTGGCCATTCTTGTGCATCATTGTTGAATGAATTTGTGAAGCATTTGAGCATTGGTTTGAGTGACATTGAAAGTGGTTGAGCAAGAGTTAGAAATCAGTTTGTGAAGAAAATTGTGCATGGGCTTTGAGGGACTTTGTGAAGAGAACATATTGAGCATTTGCATTGCATATTATTCTTTATATGTTCTTGAAAGAATTCTGGGTAGAATATGTTTGAATTGCCTAGTTGAAGAAAGCATTTTTGAAAGAGATACAAGCATTGTTTTGAATATCATTTGTGTGCAATATTTGGGATTGGTTGAGCATTTTTTATGAGCAGAATTGAGCAGCATTGAGAATATTTGAGCATGTGTTATGAGCATATTTGAGCAAGCCTTGTGAGTAGGCTTGGAGAATATTTGAGCAGGTTTGTGTGGTGGTTTGAGGTGGTTTGAGCAAGTCTTGTAAGAAGACTTGAAGCAGAGTTGAGATAGATTTGTGCATGTAATGTGTGCAGATTTGGGACAGAGTTGAGATAGATTTGTGCATGTAATATGTGCATATTTGGGATAGAGTTGAGACAGATTTGTGCATGTAATGTGTGCATATTTGAGACAGAGTTGAGATAGATTTGTGCATGTAATGTGTGCAGATTTGGGATAGAGTTGAGACAGATTTGTGCATGTAATGTGTGCATATTTGAGGTAGAGTTGAGACAGATTTGTGCATGTAATGTGTGCAGATTTGGGACAGAGTTGAGACAGATTTGTGCATGTAGTGTGTGCAAATTTGGGGTAGATTTGAGTAGAGTTGTGAGGAGGCTTTGGAGCAGACTAGAGCAAAGGGGATAGAGTTCTCCTATGGATAGAGGTCCATGAACTTGAGCATAGGGGATTGAGATCTCCTTTGGACAGAGGTCCATAAACATTGTAATAGGGAATTGGTTCCCAAGATATTTGTTGAGAAAATTTAGAAGAAATATTTTCTCCATGGACGTAACCCACATTGGGTGAACCACGTTAAATTTGTGTCTCTCATGTGTGTGATGATTTGTGCATTGCCTTGTTACTACTATTGATGAGATTGGTTAATACTACTATGAAAAGATATTGCAATTGATAACATTGGATAATATTGTTTGGGAAAGAAAAGTAAAAGTTTATCTTATACTATTCACCCCCCTCTCAGTATAAGCTTGTGTTATTCAAACTGCACTCTTCCTGCTAACGATGACCATCTACCTTTCCAAGTTGGAAGTTTATTTTTAAATTTACTAATAACTGGATTTCATAAATCTATCCTCATTCTCCCCTCAAATAAAGGTATCCCTCGATAAGTTGTTGGCAAATTTACGTCCTCCATTTGAAGCAACCTACAAATTCTTGCTTTGATATTAGAAATAGTATTAAGGAAGTAAATTTGGATTTAGTCCTATTAATTTTTTTCCCTAAAGCTCTTTCATACTCTTTTAAAAAGTTATTCAAAGCTCTAGCCTCATTTATCCTTGTATTTCCAAAAAGGGTTGTATCATCTACAAATTTTTGATGGGTGATATTAAGAATGTTATTACTAACCTTAATTCCACTTATAAGCCCATATTTTTAAGCCTTCTTTAAGTTCCTACTAAAAAATTCTACCATAATAATGAACAAATAAGGAGATAGAGGATCTCCTTGTCTAAGGCCTCTCTTGGCTTTAAAATATTCTTTCACTAACCCATTGACCAATACTAAATAAGAAACTATAGAGACATAAGCTTTAATCCATCTAACTCATTTCTTCCTAAAACCAAACTTATCTAAAAGTCCAAAAATAAAATTCCATTTAACCCTATCATAGGCTTTACTCATATCAAGTTTTAATATCATAGCTCTCTTTTCTTGAAGCTACTGAATGTATAACTTCATGAGCTACTATGATACCATACAAAATTTGTCTCCCTTTCACAAATCCTCCTTGCTTTTCTAAAATGATTTTTTCTAACAATTACCTTAATCTATTCACCATCACTTTGGAAATAATATTAGAATCCATATAATTTAGGCTTACGGGAATAAAATATTCAAATAATTCAACATCCTTATTTTTTGGAATTAGGTAAGATAAGTTGCATTAATTTTATAAGGAATGTATTTTTTTACCCTAGACTGCTCCACTGCCACCAATAAAGAATCCATCACTATATCCCAATTATGTTGGTAAAAATCTACATAGATCCCATATGGACATGGGGATTTATACTTCTTAAAAGATAAAAAAAGATAAATGAACTTATTCTAGAGTAATAGGATCCATCATTTTCCTATTATCTTCATTCGTAATAACTAAAGGAACATCTTGAAGAAGTTTAACATTAAGAACTTTGGTATCCTCTTAACCTAGAATATTATAATAAAATGACTTTACCTCTTTTATAATTTCACTCTGATCTTCAATCCAAACCCCTTCTATTGATTTAATTCTACTACTTCTAAAATATGATCTCTGTACTAAAGCCATCCTATGAAAACTTTGTATTTTTATCTCCTTTTAACCAAGTCTGTCTTGATTTTAATCTCTAGAATTTCTCTTCCTTGCTCAAAATATTATGATATTCACTAAGCAACTCCCTTTCCTCTGAGCTTGGATTATTATCATCACCTTTTTGAAATTTTGAAAGTTTATCTTTTAGATCTTCTTTCTTCTCAAAAATATTTCCAAAGGTGTTCTTATTCCATTATTTTAATCTAGATGTCATAGCTTTAATTTGGTTTGGAAGAGCATACAACCCATAATTACCTAAATAATTCCTTGCTTGAGCTATCATGTCAACAAATTTAGGATGGTATTCCCACATTTGCTCATATTTAGAATATGATCTTTTTTTAGTTCACTTACCACCATTGTAAATCTTATTAACCAATGATCTGAATCAATCCTTGTTAAGGTATTAATTTTAGTACAAGCTCCTTCATCTAGCCAATAATCTGATAGAATACATCTTGTTGGAAATTTGAGTCTATTGAGTCGTCATTGATGTTAAAGGTGCAAGGCAAAAATATATTGATGTCAAAAGTAAATTGCTATAAAAGCATTATTCAAATTTTTCTCCAACGCATTTGGGACCATGGATTCTAAATTGTCAAATTAAAGGTTAAAGAAGGTTTAGTGGGCCAGATTTGAAACCATGGCCAAAAAGTTATTCAATTTAAATTATTTAATATTTAAATTATTTATATTTAAATAATTTAAAATTAAATATTTAAATACTTTTAATTATCATGGGCCACGATTTTATTTTTAAGGCAAGTTCTTAATAGAGTAAATTTTGACAAATACAATGCACCGACAAGCACATGGAGGTAAGGTTATCCTCACCGACGTCATGTATTAAAAGTTTCATTCGTCGACGTTATGTATTAAAACCATAGTGTATATATAAAGGGGCTGGCCATAATTTTTAATGGTGTGAAAAATGTGACTCACTAGTAAGAGCAGATCTAACGGATAAAGAGAATTGATATTTAGCACATTTTTACCCAAGGATTTGTCGAATGAAAATATTGCTCTTACGAGTGTTGATCGAAGTCTTCTACGAATGATCTATGCAAGGCTAATACAAACGATAGGGAGAAGAAATTCAAGGTTTTTGGAGTGTGAGCTTTGATTGATGCATATGTGCTAAGGAGAACTGTGAGATTTATCATCAGTCATCCATTGGAAAGATTTGTTGTCTGCCGGATGTGAAGACTGTGAGTATTTGATAGGAGCCCTGAAGGCATTTCAGAATGACATTGTGTGTTTGAGCAAGGTGTTTGTGAATGACAGCAGGAGGATCAATTTGTAGAGGGGTTTCGGATGCCAGAGTACAAAGGAGGATCGTTGGAGTTTTCAATGAAAGAAAACAAGAATAAAACTAGTACCGTATCCTATTGATACTCAAACACTGTGTAGCACAGTTGGTTGGCAAGATTTCATGAAGTATTTGCAAGGTAGAGGTTTTGGGATAAAAACTCGACGGTGACTGAATAAATTTTTTTAATCAAAATCTGCGACGGATACATTATTGATGGGAACAGTATTTGTTTCAACTGGCCGGATAGCATGCTTGGCTAGGGCATCTGCGACAGCGTTGCTGTGGTAATGGTTCACGGTTCGAATCACGTGGGTTGCACGATAGAGCAGTTTGTGTAAGCGTTGTTACATATTTTGAAGATAAAGTCTTTTCGAGTGCTAGATTGACGATGTTGTAAAGATCTTGCAGGCACTGTTAAAAAGGTAACAATTTTTTTTATATTTAGAGACATAAGGGTAAGTTTGATAAATTAATTGTTTATTTTATGTTTTGAGTGGTAATTAAGGTGCAATCTTGGAGTCATAAGGTGTCTATGACATATTTTCTTTTGGGAAAGAATATAACAAGAGTTATAAGGTGTTAACACAAAAGTTAATTTTTATATGTTATTTTGTGAAGCTTGGAGTTTATAAGGAGTTAACAAAGGAAATGATTGTGTCTATTTTCTATAGTAAAATTGTTTATATTTTAAAATTTTGGAGATTATAAGGTGTACTTGAGATTTAATATTTCTATATGATGAAATAGTTTTGAGGGAAAGAATTTAGTGAAAATTTGGAGAAATATTTTTGCTATCTAACCTTTGAGACTGGCAAAGAGGTTGATTGTGATTGAGACAGATTTTGAGGTTAAATCTCCATCAAACAAAAGGTATGGGCACATCTTCCTTATGAGTGAAATATTTTTGAATTGAGTGTTGTGAAGTGTAAAATTGGAGTGAAAATATTTGTTTGATAAGCATTTTTGAGTGAGATTTCATATACATGATTGGTGAATGTTTGTAAGAACAATTGAGTGAAATTTTAGAACTATCTTGAACTAGGGTTTGTGAAAGAACATGAGTATCATTGTTATGTGAGATTGTTTGATAAGCATTGTTGGAAATATTTGAGTAAGCTTCCATGTGCATGATTAGAGTTTGTGAAAATATCATGAGTATCATTATTATGTAAATATGGAATCATCTTGAGTCAAGGTTGAGATTCATAGTGTGATTTGTTGGAAGTAAAGTGAAACACTTGGTTAGGATTTGTATGCAAGTTGTGTTTCATTGAGTGGATGGTTGAGTGAAGTTGATTGATTGAAAGCATTGGAGTGATAGTTCAAGTTCTGTGAAACAAATTGTTCTTTATTTCTAAATTGATTTGAAAGTGATTGAGTGAATTGTGAGTGTGAAACATATTGAGTCTCTTACCATTCTCTATATGTTTATATGATTAGACAAGATTCTGAATGAAACTTTTTTGTGTGATTGAAGAGGTTTTTTGAAAGAGATTAAGTTGATATTTGTATGAATAAGCTTTTGTGAAAGCTAGTGGACAGATTTGAGTAAGTCCTAGAGGGAACTTAAGGATAGAGCTTGGAAAGCTTTTGTGAAAGCTTGTGAGCAGATTTGAATAAGTCAGCAGATTTGAATAAGTCCTAGAGGGGACTTAAGGACAGATTTGAGTAAGCTTGTGTAAAAGCTTAAGGACAAATTTGTGTGAGCTTTTTTGGTAGCATACAATCAGAGTGGATAAATCTTGGTTATGACCTATTGAGCATATTGGACAAGTTCTAGTGAGGACTTTTTGGATAGAGTTCAGGCAAATCTTGATGAAGACTTGTTGAGCAGATTTGAGGTAAGTGTTAGTGGAGACTTGAGAGAAGATTGAGCAAGTTCCTGAGAGGACTAGTGGATATATTTGAGATAATTCTTTGAGAAGACTTGAGAGTAGAATTGATTGATTGATTTGTTCAAGCTTTGTGTTAAGGATTGAGGCAGATCTAGCAGAGTTGATTTGTGATTGGATTAAGATTTATGTTAAGGCTTGAGAATAGATTTGAGGACAAATCTTGGTGTAGATTTGAGGGTAGATTTATGTTAGACCAGAGATAGAGATTGAATATATTTGTGCTAGATCAAAGGACTATGTTTAGTGTAGATTTGAGATAGAGATTGAGGGTATATTTGTGTCAGGCCAGAGATAGAGATTGAGAAAATTTGTGCTAGATTGAAGGATTGTGTTTAGTGTAGATTGAAGACAGATATTGAGTATATTTGTGTTATATTGAAATAATGTGTTTAGTACATATTTGAGATAGATATTAAGGAAATTTGTGCTAGACCGAAGGACTATATTTAGTATATATTTGAGACAAAATTAAGCAAAGCTGAGAGTAGGTTTTGGAGGTGATAGATCAGAGGATGTTAGTATCTAGTAGATAGAGATCCATTAGCTAGCGTAGTGAGGACAAAGGTATTCTGAGTGAGGACAGGGGTCTTCAGTGGAGAGATATCCACAAGCCAATGCAGTGGAGGTAGTAGTATTCTAGAGGATCACCAACCAGAGCAGAGGAGGAGTTCTCTTGTTAATAGAGATCCATGAACCAGCTAAGAGAATTGGTGTCTCTTGTGGATAGGCATCCATGAACTTTATTAGGTGATTAGTATCTCCTTTAGACAAATGTTCATAAATATTGTAATAGGGAAGGATTTCCAAGATATTTATTGAGAAAATTTTAGTGAAAGATTTTCTTTGGGAACATAGCCCACATTGGGTGAACCACATTAAATTGGTGTCTCTATTGTGTGTGATGATTTGTGTATTGCTTTGGTTACTACTATTAATATTGCCATTGATAATATTGGATAATATTGTTTGGAAAATAAAAGTAAAAAGTGATCTTATACTGTTCACCCCCACTTTCAGTATAAGCTTGTGTTCTTCAATTGGTATCAGAGCCAATTCCTTCAAAAAAGGTCTAACAACTTGAAGGAAGATCTTAAAAGAACACACATGGCAAAGAAAGGTAAAATAAGAACCATGAGACCTAAAAGGAAAAGAACACACATGGTCATGAAAGAAAAGGAATATGAATTTGATTTTGTTGTTCTAAGAGGAGAAGTGGAAATAGATTCAAGAGATGAATCAAGTAGTGGAGAAGAGGCTAAACTGACAAAATTTTGTATCAGATGTAGTAATATAGGTCACCATACAACTTATTGTCCATAAGATGGTGAAGAATGTTTTGTTTGTGGTCAACTCGATCATGATGTAGGTTATTGCAATGGGTTTAGTAGCAGTGAAGATGAAATGGAACTAAAATATAATAGGGACAGTCAAAACAGGTATGAAGAATAAATTCTACTTTCTACAATAGAAGAAAAAGGAGATGCTCCTATTGAAGACCAAAGAAAAGAGAAAATTTTAGAAAATCAAGAAAATAATGAAGAGAAAGATTCAGAAAAAGAAAAAAAGGAAGCCACACTTAAGGAACTTGTTGAGTTGAAAAGGGAGAACTTAGAATTAAAATTTCAAATACAAGAGGATGAGAAAAGTAAGACAAATCTTCTACAATATCTCTTTGACTTGAAATATAAGGTTGAAAAGGTAAGAAAAGTTGAAAAATGTATGATTGAACAGTTAAAGGTAAAAGAGCTAGAATATGAAAGACTTGTTGTTGATCTTGAAGAATTAAAAAGGGAGAACTCAATATTGAAAGTCCAATAACAAGAGGATGAGGAAACAAAGGCAAAGTTTCTACAAGATCTCACTAACTTCAAGATTAAGGTTGAAGAGGCAAGGAAAATTGAAGAAGGTATGACTGAAAAATTAAAGATAAAATATTTAGAGTGTGAAATATTAGAACATGAGATAGTTTAACTAAGTATGGAGGTGAAAAACTCTAAGGACAAGATACACAAGTTTTGAAAATATTCAAAGACCTTGGATAGTACTATCAATGCGTAAATATCATCAATCATCAAAATAGGACTTGGTTTTGAAGAAGAACAAGGACAACAAGAAGCAGAAAAAGGAGAGTCAAGCTCAAGAACCAAAGAAGAAGAAGCTTCAAAATAAGAGAGTGAAAGAGAGAGTGGGACTTCTGAGGATAAGTTGGATAATAGAAAGTTCAACAAGGAAAGGAATAATACACAAATGAGGAACATATGGAACAGGAAATAGCACAAGGTAGAAGAGACTAAGATACCAATGGGGTCAAGGCAAGGTTTCTTCAATGGACGATGCTTCTCATGTCACAGGTTTGGGCACAAGGCTACACAGTGTAGGACACATGAAATATAGAAATATGAAAATTTAAGAAATAGATATCTCTTTCAAGGGTATTACTACTTTTGTAATCAGTTTGGTCATAAGGCGGTAAATTGCAGGGTTCATGATAGGAATGGATATGGCTTCACCAGGAGAAACTTCAAAACATTTGCACCCTCAAGGAATCACAACATTAAATGTTATAAGTGTAATAATGTTGGGCATATAACCAAGTAGTGTAGAATAGAATTTCTAGAACTTCCAATGATAGGCAAGAATGAGGATTCTCAAAAGGTTCAAAAATGTATGATTTCATAGATATGGAAGAGAGTTGATAGAGGAAAATAATATTGAAATATGGGAGTAGATTTACTCCCACCCCAAAATTAATCACCTCAAGAGAGGAGGTGGGGGAGGGGCTAAGCTAAGATTTTCATCTTTAACCCCAAGCCCCAAAGGTGGCCCTTTGCCATTGATGTCAAAGGGGGAGAGATTTGAGTTAGGGGGAGAGCATCAGTAGGGAGGAGCAGCTTCTCAGGGGGAGTAGTTTTTGTATTGAGTTGCACTAAAAGAATATTTATCAATAAGGGTTGACATCAATAACAAAGGGGAAGATTGTTGGAAATTTGAGTCTATTGAGTTGTCATTGATGTCAAAGGTGCAAGGCAGAAATATATTGATGTCAAAAGTTAATATGCTATAAAAGCATTATCCAAAGTTTTCTCCAACGCATTTGGGACCATGGATTCTAAGTTGTCAAATTAAAGGTTAAAGAAGGTTTAGTGGGCCAGATTTGAAACCATGGCCAAAAAATTATTTGATTTAAATTAAATATTTAAATTATTTAAAATTAAATATTTAAATACTTTTAATTGTTGTGGGCTACGCTTTTATTTTGAATGCAAGTTCTTAATAGAGTAACTTTTGACAAATACAATGCACTCACAAGCACATGGAGAAAAGGTTATCCTCATCGACATCGTGTATTAAAAGTTGCCTTCACTGATGTTATGTATTAAAACCATAAGGTATATATATAAAGGGGTTGGCCATCATTTTTTAATGGTGTGAAAAACATGACTCTCTAGAAGAGCAGATCTAACAGATGAAGAGAATTGATATTCAGCACATTTTTACCTAAGGATTTGTTGGATGAAAACATTGTTATTACGGATGTTGATCGAAGTCTTCTGCAAACGATTTGTGTAAGGCTAATACGAATGAAAGGGAGAAGAACATCAAGGTTTTCAAAGTGCGATATTTGATTGATGTATCTGTACCAAGAATAACTATGAGATCTATCATCAATCACCCATTGGAAATATTTGGTACCTGTCGGATGTGGAAGACCATGAGGATTTGATAGGAGCCCTGAAGGTATTTCAGAATGACGTGTGTTTGAGCAAGGTGTTTGTGAACGATAGCAGGAGGATAAATTTATAGAGAGGTTTTAGATTTCATAGTACAGAGGAGGATCATTGGAGTTTTCAATGGTAACAAACAAGAATAAAACTGGTATTGTATCTTATTCATACTCAACCACTGTGTAGTGCAGTTGGTTGGTGAGATTTTGTGAAGTATTTGCAAGGCAGAGGTTCTGGGATCAAAACTCGATGGTGACTAAATAAGTTTTTTAATCAAAATCTATGATGGATACATTATTGAGGGGAACATTATTTGTTTCAATTGGCCGAGTAGCACACTTGGCTAGGGCACCTACGATAGTGTTGTTGTAGCAGTGGTTCACGATTCGAATCACGTGGGCAACATGATAGAGCAATTTTGTGTAAGCATTGTTACATCTTTTGAAGATAAAGGTTTTTTGAGGGCTAGATTGATGGAGTTGTAAATATTTCGTAGGCGTTGTTAAAAAGGTAACAAATCTTTTTATATTGGGAGACATAAGGGTAAGTTTAATAAATTAATTGTTCATTTTAAGTTTTGAATGGTAATTAAGGTACAATATTAGAGTCATAAGGTTTATCAGGTATATTTTATTTTGGAAAAATATATAACAGGAGTTATAAGGTGTTAACACAAAAGTTAATTTTTATATGTTACTTTGTGAAGCTTGGAGTTTATAAGGAGTTAACAAAGGAAATTATTGTGTCTATTTGCTATAGTAAAATTGTTTATATTTTGAAATTTTGGTTATTATAAGGTGTACTTGCGATTTAATATTTTTGTATGATGAAATAGTTTTGAGGAAAAGAATTTAGTGAAAATTTTGAGAAGGATTTTTGCTATCTAACCTTTGAGATTGGTAGAGAGGTTGATTGTGATTGAGACAAGTTTTGAGGTCAAATCTCCATCAAACAAAATGTATGGGCACATATTCCTTATGAGTGAAATATTTTTGATTTGAGTGTTGTGAAGTGCAAATTTGAAGTGAAGGTTTTTTTGATAAGCATTGTTGAGTGAGATTTCATATACATGATTGGTGAATGTTTGTGAGAACAATTGAGTGAGAAATTGAGAACTATCTTGAACTAGGGTTTGTGAAAGAACATGAGTATCATTGTTATGTGAGATTTTTTGATAAGCATTGTTGAAAATATTTGAGTAAGCTTTCATGTGCATGATTAGGGTTTGTGAAAAGATCATGAGTATCATTATTATGTAAATATAGAATCATCTTGAGTCAAAGGTTGAGATTCATAGTGTGAGTTGTTGGAAGTAAAGTGAAACACTTGGTTAGGAATTTTATGCAAGTTGTGTTTCATTGAGTGGATGGTTGAGTGAAGTTGATTGATTGAAAGCATTGGAGTGATAGTTCAAGTTCTATGAAACAAATTATTCTTTATTTTTGAATTGATTTAAAAGTGAGTTTGAAAGTGATTGAGTGAATTGTGAGTGTGAAATATATTGAGTCTCTTACCATTCTCTATATGTTTCTTTGATTAAACAAGATTTTGATTGAAACTTATTTGTGTGATTGAAGAGGTTTTTTGAAAGAGATTAAGTTGATATTTGTATGAATAAGCTTTTGTGAAAGCTAGTGGATAAATTTGAGTAAGTCCTAGAGGGGACTTAAGGATAGAGCTTGGAAAGCTTTTGTGAAAGCTTGTGAGTAGATTTGAATAATTCCTAGAGGGGACTTAAGGACAAAGTTGAGTAAGATTTTGTAAAAGCTTAAGGATATATTTGTGTGAGATTTTGTGGAAGCGTACAATCAAAGTGGATAAGTCTTAGTGAAGACCTATTGAGCATATTGGACAAGTTATAGTGAGAACTTGTTGGATGGAGTTGAGGTAAGTCTTGGTGAAGACTTGTTGAGTATATTTGAGGCAAGTCTTAGTGAAGACTTGAGAGCATGTTCAGCAAGTTCTTGAGAGGACTAGTGGACATATTTGAGACAAGTATTTGGGAAGACTTGAGAGCAAAATTGATTGATTGATTTGTTCAAACTTTGTGTTAAGGCTTGAGGTAGATCTAGCAGAGTTGATTTGTGATTGGATAAAGCTTTATGTTAAGGCTTGAGAACAGAATTGAGGATAGAGCTTGGTGCATATTTGAGGGTAAATTTGTGCCAGACCAGAGACAAATATTGAGCATATTTATGCTAGACTGAAGGACTATGTTTAGTGCATATTCAAGACAGATATTGAGGGCATATTTGTGCCAAACCAAAGATAGATATTGAGCAAATTTGTGTTAGAATGAAGGACTATGTTTAGTGCAGATTTGAGACAGATATTGAGCAAATTTGTGCTATATTGAAGGATTGTGTTTAGTATAGATTTGAGACAGAGATTGAGCATATTTGTGCTTAATCGAAGGACTGTGTTTAGTACAAATTTGAGACAAATATTGAGCAAAGCTGAGAGCAATATTTGGAGGTGATAGAGTAGAGGACGTTAGTCCCCAGTGGATAGAGATCCATTAGCCAGGGTAGTGAGGACAAAGGTCTTCAATGGAGAGAGATCCACAAGCTAGTGTAGTGGGGGCAGTAGTCTTCAAGGATCACCAGTTAGAGAAAAGGAGGAGTTCTCCTATGGATAGAGATCCACAAACTAGCTAAGGGGATTGGTGTCTCCTATGGATAGGCATCCATGAAATTGATTATGGGATTGGTGTCTCCTTTGGACAGATGTTCATAAATATTGTAATAGGGAAGGATTACCAAGAGATTTATTGAGAAAAAATTAGTGAAATATTTTCTCCGTGGACGTAGCCCACATTGGGTAAACCACATTAAATTGATGTCTCTATTGTATGTGATTATTTGTGCATTTCTTTGGTTACTGTTGTTGATATTTCCATTGATAATATTGGATAATATTATTTTGGAAATAAAAGTAAAAAGTGATCTTATATTGTTCACCCCCCCTCTTAGTATATGCTTGTGGTATCCACATCTATCTATTTTTTTGCTATTAGGTTCTAGCCTCTCCTGTTGTTGGTCCAAATATAATTGTCTTCTTCAAACTCAACTTCCCATAGATTATTGTTTTGAATAAAAGCTGAGAAATCTTTCATACTTTGGATCAATTTCCTAATTCCCCCAAATTTTTCATTCAACTTGGTTATGGCATTAAAATATCCAATGATCATGAATCGGGTTTCTTGATCTTTACTTCTCATAAAGGCTTCAATCCCACTCCAAACTTCTAATCTATCTGATTGAGTTGTAGGTCCATAGACATTAATAAGGATGAAACAAATATTTACAAAGTAGCAAGTGACTAAAGAGGTTATCTAATGCCTAGTTTTATGAATGGTTACACAAGAGGTTCTAGAAGGATTCTAAAAAGTTAAAATTCCCCCTACCACTCCTTCAGAATCCATAGCATCCCATTCACATCTTACCCAAACTACTTTCATAGTTTTTTAAACTTCTTCTTTTATCATTTTAGTTTCCTAGATACAAATAATATCAGGTTTATTACTTAAACATAGGTCCCTAATACACCTATGCTTTGAGGGGGTATTATCACCCCTTATATTCCATGATATGATAATAATGTCTCATTTGGGGATTTTGACCCCTCCTCCATATTACCAATATCATTTTGTTGTTTGGTAAAGATAAGTTCAACCATCTTAGTTTGTGTTCCTTTCTCTATGTTAGCTCTTGCTTCCCTAGATCTTGCTTGATAATTTGAGGGTTTTCCTCTTTTTGTCTTGCCTATATCAGGAGTAGGTCTTATTATTCTATTCCTCAATATTTTTTCACAATTTTATTTTTCAACATATTTATTCTCTCCTGGCTCTATTATAGAAGCTTTTAACTTGTCCTACTCATTTTCTGGTATTTTCTTATTAATGGTAGAGGTATTAACTTCTAAAACTGCATTTTCTTTACCAAATATTTTTTTAGAATGGTGCATGGTACTTCAAGAGAGTCTTTAAAATATGAAGAGATGCATTCCTTAGCTTCATCAAGAATGTTCTTCCTTAAATTAGTATCATACTAAAAAGATGATTCCTTGCTAGTATGTTGAAATTGTTGTATTGTGTCCTCTAAGTTTTGATCTACTTTTTCTTCATAGGCTAAAGCCTCAAAAGAGTTGGTATTCCTTAAAATATCATTTCTTAGTGGTCTCCACTATTTGTTTTCTTCTATTTTTCTAAATCTATTTTTTAGAATTTGAAAACCATCTTCATCCATAACAATTCATAAATTTCTCTTGTGATTTTCTATAAATGAATCTGCTTAGCTCTTCTTAGGGCTTGATATCTCAATATGCCCCACATTTTGACATCTTCTACATATAAAATATATGTTTTCATAATCTATAGTTTATATCCACATCTTATCCTTATACTTAAGAATGATTGATTCTAGTAAAGCTTTACTTATATCAACCATGACCAATATTCGAGCATAAATAGCCAAAAATCCATCTTTTGTTGTATCTAAAATTTTGAGGAATTCTCCTCGAGTGTTGCCTATTGCCTTGAAGGTATCTATTTTATAAAATTCAATGGATAACCCAAACATCCTAACCTAGACTGATACTAGGGATAGATTTACATTTTAGGTGAAAAGCCTTCATACCAGTAGGTAAGGAAAAGTCTTCCTCTTCCTATAAACCAAGGACCCCCTTTTAGGATTCTTTCTCTTTCTTCCCTAGAACAAAAAATGGCTAAGAATAAACCTTTGGGAAGAAATGATAGAATCACTATTGGAGACTTCCAACTCCTATCAATCCATTTTCTCAAGGCTAAATCCCCTGGCCAATACCCATTAAATTTAACAAAAATTGACCTATCTTTGAGCAATGAGGATCTCTCTGAGGTACACTCATTAAATCGATCCATGGAAATGAAACTTAAACTCAAAATTTATTGAAATTTATCTAAAATTCCTATAGCAAATATAATATTTGATAAAAACTTTATAAATTTTTCATGCACAATTTCTAAGATAAAGAAAGGGAAAAAAACTTAGCTAAAAAATTATTTGTCCAAATAGAATGTCTTGCCTCACTGAAGTCCTAGCCCTTCATTGCTCTTCCCATCATTATAACCCTAGTTGGCAAATATTTGCAATTTCATTTTTCATGACTTAAAAAATTGGCACTACCCTTGTTCTAAATGGTTGACTTCACAGGATCGTATATACCTCAATATTGCTTGGATTCTTGCATATGACCACTCATTTTAAAGCTATTCAAATTGTTCATAAGTTGGTCTAAGGATCAGTTGCATTGGGTAATTCTTTGCGGAGATATGGCTCCTAAAAGATGAGATATTTTTTAGGAAAAAACCCTAATTCTTCGTACTTTGCAATTTTACTTTTCATGACTTGAAATTTTTTCAGTGCCCTTGTTTCGAATGGTTGACTTCACAAGGTCATATCTCTCTCAATAGTATAAATAAAAAATATTTTATTATAATGAGCTTCAACTTTTAGATTTCAATCTATAAGAAGATGCAACTTGTGATTTGACATTTGTTTTTTTATGATATGATCTCTTATTTTAATATAATAAGGAGAATCAAAATTTTCCCTCACATAGAGTTTGAATTAAAGATCTCTTGTCAAAGGTGTATTTCTTTCTTTGGTTGGCATTGTAAAATTAGAATTGATAGTGGATAATCTTATAAGAAGAGAGATGATAATTCTTAATAGATGTTATTTATGTTGTGGAGGTGAGAATACAGTTGATCGTGTTTTTATCCATGGTCCTCTTTCTTTAGAGGTTTGACATGTGCTTCTTTAGCCACTTATAACTTAGTGGGTGACAACAAAGTCTTTGTAGGCCTTATGGAAAAGCTAGGTTAATCCTTATAATAGCCCTCGATTGAATAAAAATTGGATCTTTGTCTTATCTCATTTTATTTGATAAATATAGAAGGAAAGGATAAAATGAGTGTTTTAGAATAAGGCTAATAGTGTAGAGGTCATTATCAAGAGTATTAAAGCTACCATTGCTGAAAATGTGACTATTAATAGGGACAACTAAATCTATGAAAATGAGTTGGAGGAAGAAATAACACCAGATTGGGGACTGATGAGATCTATAGGAAATTATATTAGCTGGACAAAGAGAAAGGTGAGATTAACTCCTCTCTTATAGAGTACGTAAAACTAAATTTTGATGGAACCTCTAAAGACAATTAAGGGAAGGTTGGAAGGAGAGGGGTTTTGAGATCTAGCTTAGGGGTAGTGATATCTTATTATGCGATGAACTTTTGACATACATCAAACCATGTAGCAAAGGTAAGAGTCATGATTACAGGAGTGAGGCTTACAAAAAATATGAATGTTAAGAAGCTTATAGTGGAGGGGATTCTATGAATATCATTAACAGTTTGAATGCCAAGAAAACCGTTAGTTGGAGCACTGAAAGTATTATTCAAGATGCAATAAATATAATATAAGGCATGGGATTAGTTGTGATCCAACACATCTACATGGAAGGTAATATTGTGGTTGATGTTATGGCAAACATAAGAGTTAAGATAGATGGATCCAAGGTATAGAATGATGTTTTCTTGGAGGCTTTGATGATTATAACTCTGAAAGAGATATTTTTTATGTTGTTGAGTTAAAATTTTCAAAGCCTTAGGGGAACTGATCACTGCAAAAGAGTAATTAGCATGGGGCCAATTTTCAAGGAAATAAAAATGAGATTTAGGAGTTGCTTAAAAAAGGATGCATATTGTATGAAGACTAGGCAAAAGCTTTTGAAGTTCTCAGGAAAGGCAAAATTGGAGATCTAATCTGAAGCTAATAGAGAATTGGTTAAAAATTCTGAAGATTCTAAAGAAACTAGATGGATTAAATTTAAGAAATACTGAATCCTCATGGGATAGAGTTAAATCAAATTTGTTATATCTAAGTATGCAACATGATCCTTTTTAGTCTAAATTTTATAATATGTAGGTGTTGGAAGTGATTTTTATCTTCTAAATATGTAAAACATTTGGCGCCCTTTGAAAACCCCTTCGTTTACCATAATCAATATATATGATATAAATATATAAAGACATCTTAGGAAGTTGCCCCCTAAGGAGCCTGGAAAATGGTCTGGTGCTTTAACGATCAACAAATATGAAGGTTGAAGAAGCGTGGAAGGCTAGAGGCTAAAGGAGCATGGAATACTGGAGACTGAAGGATTATGAAAGGCTAAATGATGTGTTGATTTTTGGAGTGTCAATGCTAAAGAAGCATGGAGGTTGGGTTGGTTGAAGGAGCATGGAAGGCTGGACTAGCTTAAGGAGCTACAATGAAAGGTTGGGATGTTGGGTGGAAGGCTAGGATGGTGAAGGAATGTGAAATGTTGATAAGACTGAAGGAGCGTGGAAGGTTGGGCTAGCTGAAGGAGCTACAATGAAATGTTGGGATGCTAAGTAGAAGGCTAGGAAGGTTGAAAGAGCGTGGAAGGCTACTTACAATGAGAAAAATAAAATTGTAAAGTGTGAAGGATTAGGGTTTTTCCTAAAAAATATCTCATCTTTTAGGAGTTATATCCTCGTGAAGAGTTATTTGATTCAGCAAATTCTTAGACCAACTTGTATAGAATTTGAAGAGCTTTAAAATCCAAGAAATATTGAGGGAGATACGATCCTATGAATTCAACCATTCAAAACAAGGATAGTGATGATTTGTCAAGTCATGAAAAATAAAATTGCAAAGTACAAAGGATTAGGATTTTTTCTTGAAAATAATCTCATATTTTAGGAGCCATATCTTCACGAAGAGTTATCTGATTTAGTTGGTTCTTAGACCAACTTGTACAAATTTTGAATAGCTTTAAAATGAGTAGTAATATAAAAAAATCTAAGAAATATTTAGGGAGGTGCAACCCTATGAATTCAACCATTCGAAACAAGGGCAGTGACAATTTTCAAGTCACGAAAATTAAAATTGCAAATATTTACCAACTAGGATTTGAACAATGGGAAGAGTAATGAAGGGCTATGAATTCAACAAGGAAGAAAACTAGCAATTCAAATATGGTAAAGTGGACTATGATAGTGCGATGTTTTGGAAATATTACTCTACTAAGATGCAAGCCATAGATAGTAGAGGTGAATTTTTGGCATTGTGAAGGTTGTTATAGAAAAATGTCAAGAAAGATGCTAAATTCTGGAGTCATTGTATTCATATAAAATTTTGAAAACATCCAAAAAATAAAAATAAAAAAATTAGATATTTTATGTAAAATTATGTAGATTTCTAGCTATAGCATCTCAATTGAGATGAGAAGTATATCTATTTGTAAACTCTCAAGCTCTAAAGAATAGAGATGTAATTTGTCAAAGGTGGAGGACTCAAGTACAACCCCTTATTATACATACATACATATATGAGATAAACTTCAACTTAATATATCTAATTTGTTCGCCGGACTGAACGCTTGTCCCTTTCCTGGTGCTTTCAGTGGCATAAAAGGTTTAAAATGATTATGGCATGGCGGTTATAGGGGCATACTGCACGAAGATCTGTATGGCGGCTTTCGGGGTGGACAACATAGAATACTATGGCGGCTATAAAATCCGGATAGCCTGCCCGGATTCATGGCGGCTCGCCATGTTATATATATATATATATATATATATATATATATATATATATATATATATATATATATATATATATATATATATATATAATTTGAATTTGTAAGGGTTTATATTTTATGAATTTAAGATTTATAATGGTAATATTATTTTACTATAATAAGCTTAAACTTAAAATTTTAAATTTAAGTATCTTACTTTTTAAATTCTAAAAATTTACAATTTGTTAAGAATATTTAATTCTTCAAATTTTAAAAATTTGCAACTTGTAAAATTAATATTGATAATGATGACATTCAACTTAAAATATTTAACTATTAGATTTTATTTTTTAAGAATGTGAAAATTATAAATTTAATAATTATAACATTGATATGTGACTACAGTCTTCGCGAAATGGGTGTAAATCCTAGGTGTAGTCAAGCAATGGAACAAAGAAAAAAATTTGGCTAGTCTTTGTGAAAGGGATGCAAACCCTGGGTGCAGTCAAGTATTGAAGGAAGAGAGTTGTTTGTAGACCATCTCTTCAGTATGTGAGAAAACCTCTTTGATAAGAAGAAATATCTCTCAAATATCTTTGTGTTTGCGGGTGGATGAACCTTTGCCCTCTATCAAGATTTTAGAGGATGAATTTGGGTTGGATTTGATTGATCATGAAGCTCGAACAATTATCTACAAACTTAAGGATAAAAGAGCAGTCCTCGAGGAGCTCAAATGATACATTAAATATTGGTGGACCAATACAAAATTCCAAATAACTTTCGTATCCAAAAATTTATTTTATGTTTCTTTTTTAATTTAGCGGATAGTGATAGGGTAATGGATTATATATTTAATTATTTTTTTTGGACAAAGGGATGTCTATATAAGACCTTGAACTCCTAGTTTCAACCCCTTTACAAAAGAAGTTAATGGCTTCTCAATCTGGGTGAATATTTATGCTCTCCCTATGGATTTTTTGGGAGAGAAGATATTCACCAAAATTGGTAATGACATTCATGCATTCCAGTAAATGGACGCCCAAATAGAGGAAATTTTATCTAGTAAAATTAATGAGTAAAGCAATATTGGTTGTTTGGATGGATGTTTCAGTTTCTGGACCTCAATCCATTACTATCTCCTCAAGAAAAGGGGAATGGATCCAAAATATTGAATATGAAAACTTCTCCCTAAGATCTTATGGTTGTCAGCAATATGACCACCTGAAGAAGAGATGTCCAATCATTTGATCATGCTTTGATTCCTCCTTGGTGGAAGATAAGACCCTGCATGTGAATAATTCAAAACCTTCAAATGTCCCAATTCAAAAAAAGAAGCTCATCTTCCAAATGCACCAATTATCCAACAAAAATCATGTGAGCAACAAAAGACTCAACCCCAAAAGAAAATTTTGAATCGAATCGTTGATAAAATCCAAATGGTTACTAAAGACCATCTAGACGTTTCCATGGAAAATATTAGCACCTCAGATGATATTCTTTAAAGCTAATTATGAAAGAATCGGTGACGGTCAATTTTGAAAATAAAAATCCTACAAAATGTGTTATAACTAGATATTACCTTAGGAGCTTGAAGGCAAAAATGCATTTGTAGATCTTGTCACTCTAAAGAAGGAAGAAACTCTGATACAAAATAAATATAAGAAAATTGATTTCCTCTTTGATGGATGGCTATTATATTTGTTTTTATTTTATCTGTTAGAGTTATGTGTCATGTAAGGGTTGTTCTTGTTGTTAGTTCCTTAAAAAAGAGTTGATTATGGAAAACTAGCAATTTGAAGAAGATGAAAAATATCTTTGATAGAAAAACAAAAATGGGTATGCTTTAATTAACTTTTTATAAATATAATGAAAGCAATGTAATGTATTGTTTTTGTAATGGGAGTGACCCCAATAGAAGCCACACAGTTTTTAAAAAAATTATAAATATAACATTATTCTAATTATTTTATACACACAACATAAATGGTTTGAACTTGGGATGAAAGCCCAAAGCCATACTACTACGGTATCCCACAAGAATAAGATTTCAAAATACTTAGCTTTCAAATTTTAAGAATTTTAACTTAAATGAATTTCAAATTTATAATAATGAAATTATTTTATGGTAATGAGCTTCCATTTAAAATATTTAACTTTCAAATGTTTAGAATGCACAACTTGTGAATTTAAGATTTACAATGAGAAGAATATTTTGCTCCAACAAAATTGAATTTAATATTTATTTTTTAATTTTAAATATATATAACTTGTGAATTTAAGATTTATAATCATAAATTTGGTTATTAAAGATGCTACCAAAAATATTTAATTTTCCATATTTAACTTTTAAATATTTTAATTCTCAATTTTTAAGAATTTACTATAAAATTTAAGATTTATAAGCACACGATTTTCTAAAATTTAATTATGCCGAGTGGCGTTCCTACAATGGCAGATAGGGGATGGGAGGCAAAGAGGTCATACATGTCACACCGTAAACAATTTTTTTTATTAAAAAAGTTGACATTAACAAAAATATTTAAAATATTTAAACTAAAACAATCGACTAACCAACCGTTGCAAACATTTAAAATATTTAAACTAAAACAGCCGACTAACCAACCGTTGCAACTATTTAATAAAATATTGTATAAATACATGAACATCCATTGCAGTATACCAAAAACAATCCACAACGCAATTGATTTCGAACTGCTTCTGTAAAGGTTTGAACAATGATATAGAGTTACATTCACCAGCGTTATTTAGTTGGGTAGGTGCAAAGATATAATCCTGCAGATGGTACCATGTAGCATAATTGGAAATTCTTGACATCATTGAAATTAAAAATGCACACAATTGATACTAAAAACCTTTGATACTACTCAAAACATTTTATACTAGAATTGACTTAGTATATTATATTATTATATATATTATATTATATATTATAATACTATATTATTAATTTCTAGGGTTTCATTGATTTATCGAAATGTATATATTATATATTATAGTATTAATATAAAGTATTAATTTCTAGGGTTTCATTGATTTATCGGAATGTATGATAACTATAGTATTATTATAATATTAATATTAGTATTATAAGTTGGACTATAGTATTATTAATATAAGATTAATATTATATATTATAGTATTATAATATTATAATACTATAATATATATATTATAGTATTATATAATATACTATTATAATATATATATTATAATATTATTATGATAATGTATATTATTATTATAGAATACTAATATCAGTTTTTATATATATATTGTACTATTTTAATATTTATTAATTTAAACTAATAATATTTAAAATATTTTTTTATAGGAACAAATAGAAAATACACCAAAAATAAATATATCAAAGGAGGAAAAGAAGCAACAACGTTTGGCATATCAAATAGAATTATGTGCACAGATGACAGTTAGCCAAAGAGAAAGAGAAAATGAGAAACAAATACAAAATCATGCAAAACGCAAGGCATAATCAATAGTTGAAAAGATACAAGAAGAAAGAGAAAAACAAATAAAATGAAAAAAGAATGTCTCGTGCACAAATGACACAGAAACAAGACATAAGAGAGCACCAACAGATAATAGACACAGATAACGAGGTGAATAATGAACTTCAAATCCTCCATCAAACACTTGAGAGAATTAGACAATCTAACCAAGACAGACAAAGGCAACAAGGTAATGGAGAAAATATTGAAAACAATGAAGTAGTACGACAGATGGATGCATCTGAAGCATATTCTTTTCTTAGAAGAAATGCTTTAAATATAGTTACCGTTCAACAGACACAAAGTGGATGCAAGGAGATTAACATGGAGATCCATCAAGGACATTGCAACCTCGAAGAGAAGGAAATATTGAAGGTATAGCAATAAATATACAACAAATTCCAACATATGGTGTGGATTTCAATGAATCGTAGACTATATTTCGACATCAATTAGACAGTCTTGCATCACCATCGATGTGTTATATTTGTGATGAATGCTATCCTGGAATAAAGGTGTGTTTGACAGACAAAGGTCTAGTATGTAATAGGTGTTGACAAGAAAAAGGTCCTAATCGATTTTCTACAGAGAATAATATGGATCCTGGACTACAACCACCCGAACTTGCGAATTTGACACAAATTGAAGAAATGTTGATAGCCCGTGTTAATCCCATATTACAGGTAACACATGATACGGGAGGCCAATACAAGTATAAAGGGCACACAATAAGTTTTCTTCAAGAGGTGAAAGAAATTGCTAAGGTATTGCCTCATTCAATAAGTGATTTGCCAATCATTATTGTTAGGAGAAAATATCAACGTGGTACAAATTATAATTTTACAGTGAATAAAGAGAGAGTATACAAAGCTCTTAAGTATAAGGTTGAGCATGATAAGTTTTATAAGGATGTACAAATTGATGAAAATGTTTTGAGTGAACTCCAACAGACACCACTACAAATGTCTTTCATAAACTTAATTTTATCCATATGGAGTTTGATTATGATATGAATGAATATGTATTTATGGGTCCAATTCTAGAGACTGATGAAGAAAATATAATTGATCACACCACATCAATGGCCTCCAAATTGCCTAATGCTCCGAGGGAGATGGAACTCATTCATGCATGGGTAAACAACCCTAATGCGGATCCTCGAACACTTATTGATTGGCCTGGAATTGGAGCATCTCCTATAAATGAGTATGTTATAGAAGGGTTACTGGATATGGCCTTCCCGACATTATTTGTAGATGGAAATTATGATTGGTTGCAGGTTGCAGCCTAGAATGAAAAAACTTCATCTACATGAATTCATAAAACATCTAATTTGATACAAAGATCATCATTTTGGAAAACATCCAAGATTTATATATTTTATGATGAACATGATTATGCGACATCGTGCACAAAATTCTTCAGCAGTATTTGTAAAGAAGAGTCTTCAAGACTTACCCATTACAATCAATGAACTGCGTGAACATATGGAAAATATCCCTCAATCCCATCTTGCAGATCGCTTAATGCATTTTGGTACATCGTTAAGAGGCACAAGATCTTACTGGAAAAAGTATCGTGCTGAGTTAAACGACTTATTACATCAAATTGGGCCACCCACTATTTTCTTCACCTTAAGTGCAACTGATCTGTATTGGCCCGACCTACATGCATTGATGCTAGGAGCTCCACCAAACTAGCAAGAAATGATGAGTGAGTAAACACACAACCATTACATTTTACAGTTATGGAGAGAAAATGTAGATTGGCAACCTGTTGTTTCAAAGCATGCAGTTATAAACTATATTGCCAAGTATACTCCGAAAGCTGAAAAAATCTCAGAAACTTATCATCAAATGTTAATGCGAATAGCAAATATGTAGAATAATGATGATCTCCAAGATAGACGCCTCGGGATTGATATCTCTCGATGTTTTTAGATATATATATATATATATATATATATATATATATATATATATATATATATATATATATATATATATATATCTTTTATATCTAAGCTAGTTATTAAATATCATTAAGATATATAACCTTTTTGGTATCATTAAGATTTGAACATTGATGTGGACTACATCACTCATGTGTTTCAACCATTAAACCAATACCTTATTACTATTATAATAAACTTTTGTATAATTTGAATTCATATTAAAAACATTATTTACTCGGGTTCATGTGTATACAAAATATTTACTCAAATAAAAATATATATATATATATATATTAAATGTTTTAAATAAATTAAATTAAATTAAACATTTGCTTTCATCATGAAGCAAATACTTTTTACATACATCTCCTAGGACCTATTTAAATTTAATAATTAAAAATATATATCTTTTCATTTAATTGTATTATAGGTTTTTGTTAAAAAAAAAATTTAACTTCGGAGTGGAATATGTGTAATGCTTTGAATCTTAATATTGGGGCAATCTTGAAATTATATCTGAAACTTTTAAACAGTTTACCTGAGAAGTTTTGGCAAGAAGTCTTTTATTGGGGGACAAGGAATTCCCCCTCCCTCCCGATGTTCAAATTTGTCAAAGTTGTCTACTAGCTTAGAATTGAACCAATTGAGGTCAATGACTTCTCACCAAGCATCGACCAATATCAACTATACAGTTTCACCACTAGTTGTTTTATTGAGATGTGTATATGAATTTGTAAGATAAGGCCAATGAGACCGATCATCTAAGAAATCTATCATAGATTCTCCCACTTTTTCTTTTATGGTTCTTGTTTTTCAGACCTGATAATCTTGTGTCTTCTATTTCATTTATCTTGATAATCATATTGATTTCATATCATTCATCTGTATCAAGATGATATCTTTTATGGAAGGGACTTTTTGGTGTTTCTGGTCTGTCTTCTAACATAGTTATCTGGATATTTTGAGCAGCCATTTCTGCTCTGACCTTTTCTCTCATTTCATATTTCATATTTTGATACAAATCTACTGGTAATGTGTATACATATTCATCTTCAACAGATTTACTGACAGGTTTAGAGGATGAAGATCCTCTTCTGGGAATGGAGACTTGAAGTTACACTATCTAACTTTCTTTTATCATTACAAAGTCTCACCAAATTTCACTTGGCTTCTTTAACCAATGGCTCCTAGTTGATCTGCCAGTACATTGAGATCTCGAGATCTTGAAGGAATTTCTTGGGTTGTATTATTACCATTAGTACTACCTATAGGGACTGTAGATTCCATTTGATTGATTTTTTGAGAATTTATGATAATAGGGTCGGCAGTATTACACAATGTACATAGCATGGACATGCTAACAGCCAAATAGACCTCATCTGGTTTCATTTCGGGTCCTACTGGGATAGAAGTTTCCAACATATAGCCCATCTTGGTTTTGCTAAGGACTGCATATAGTTTAGAAAGAAATGCATAACACAACCTTGGTTCGAGGTACACATATTCACCTACTCACCTACTCTGGTATCATAATAATCATTATGTCTATCATCTACCAGACCTATCATATTATAAGGCAAACCAACACTAGGGAATAATAACTATCCGACAATGACCAAAATGAATAAAACTAAACTGACTAAGACCTTTGATATGTGCAATATCTACTAGATCAAACAAACTGATAATAGCCTATAGTGACATGTTGTACAGTCTTTATTGGTCGATGCTGGGTGACATTGCAATACCACTAATTACAATATTTTTTGTGATCAATATTTCTATCTGAGCCATAATAAATGTCAAAATAAAATTATGTGTACTGCTTTGTCTTTTCATGCATCTATGTCAAATTTGGCATATATGTCAAAAACTTCCTTGTTTAATTGCTATATCTATAAATGCATGTCAATTTAATATCAAAAGTTATCCAAATGCTTGTAAATTATGCAACCATATGTCATATCATTATTTCAAAATAAAAAGTCTGAGTAATGGGTTCCATTTCATCTATATCCATGATTAGATGAAATTTCATTTTGAGTAGTTGATCTAAAACATCCTTCCATTCCTTTATTATCTTTACATTAACAATATCTAATGGGTATAATATCTTATATATCACTATGTAATGTTATCATGGATACATATTTTTTTTTGTCTATCAAAATATGTCAAAAATACATTTGTTAAATTATATACCATTCTATGATAGGTTAAAAATGTTAATATTCTTTTATTATCTTTATATTAACAATATATAATCTAATGGGTATATATCACTATGCAATGTTATCATGGATACACATTTTCTAGCTATCAAAATATGTGTTGTCATTTTTGCCACATTGTTTTTGTTGTTACTGTTCATGCAAGAGAATGCACAAGTTGTAGAGATACTAACTCCTCTGTTTGTCCCTCCAAACACTTTGAAAGAGAAAATTCAAAAATCTCTACAAGTTTTGTGTTAGAGCAAAGTAAATGTAAGATGTCACGATATCGCGACATGTCACGATATCGCGACATGTCACGATATCGCGACTTGTTGCAGTTTCGCAACGTCCAAATGCAAAAATCAGTTAAGTATAGATAATGTCGCGATATCGCAACATGTTGCATTTTCGTGACCTATCGTGTTTTCGCGGCTAAAATCAGCCAAAGGAAGCAAGGGAGTAAAATTGTCGCGATATCGCGACATGTTGGATTTTTGCGCTAGGAACAACAAAAGGAATCAGTAACGGCAAAATTGTCGCGACATTGCAACATGTCGCATTTTTGCGACTTGTTGCGGTGAGGAAGTGAAACATGAAAAGTTGTCACGATATTGGGACATGTCGCATTTTCACGACTTGCAATGGCAACAGAGTACAGTGACAGGAACATGTCGCGATATCGTGACATACAGCAGCTAAGGGGAGTGCCAATGAAAAATATCGTGATATCACGATAGAAAAATAGAAAAGGAGCAAATGGTATGAAATGGCGCGATATCGCGACATATCACGTTATCGTAGAAGGGCTGAAGATAAACACAAGGCAGATGAAATATGTCGCGATATCGTGACATCTTTGGAAAGGAAGCCAAGCAAGAGAAACTTGTCACGATATCGCAACAAATAGCGACAATGAAGGAGAAGATAGGAAATTGTCATGATTTCGTGACATGTTGGGGCAGAAGGGCAAAGCGCGAAGAAATATCATGATTTCGTGACATGTCGCATTTTCTCGACCTGTCGTGTTTTTGTGTTCGAACAGCAGCAAAGTACAAGAAGATAGAAACATGTCACGATTTCGTGACTTGTTGAAGATGAAAAGACAAAATGGAGAAAACGTCGCTATATCGCGACATGTCACACTTTTGCTACCTATCGCGTTTTCATGGAATGAAAGCTAAAAAGTACAAGGCAGAGAGAAATCGTCGTGATATAGTGACATGTCACATTTTCACGATGAAAAAGGGAGAAATACAGTGCCTAGTACGGAATGTCATGATTTTGTGACATGTCCCATTTTCACCACTTGCAAGAAGATAAAAACCAAGACAGAAGAGAATGTTACGATTTTGTGACATGTCATGGATACAAAGCTAAACGAAGAGAAGATGTCATGATTTCATGACATGTCACAGTTTCACGACTGGTGGCAAGAAGAGAAGGCAGTAAGGTAACAGTGTCACGATTTCGCGACATGTCGCATTTTTGTGACCTGTCTCATTTTTGCGATAGAAGCAACAACAAAGGCCCGATACAGTTCAGTCCAAATTTTTCCTTCAGAATTTCATAGGAGAACGTGAGGAGAAGATAAGGATCAAATAAAAGCTCTTCAACTGATTTTGAGATCGTGGTCAAAGAGGTTCCAAGATTAAATGTTGTTATTTACCTATGTGCGCAAGATGGAAGAACATGAGGTAGTTTTCGATGCCACCAAAATTAAAGACACCTCCAGTATTAAAAGCTCCTGTTCATGATCTCCCAACAACTTCAAGCATGCCCTAACAATGGTCATTTAATGAAGAAATATGGTCCCTTGTTTCTGTTTAATTTTCAATTTGAATGTCATTTCTCCGAGGCAGATTAAGGGCGATTGTTTCTCTTTTCAAATGCAGATTTTGCGGATCGCCTCTTCAAAATCTGTTTTATGTATTAAATGTTGTAATGCGAAAGAAAGAGGAAAGACCTCTATAAATACCAATGTAAAATCTCAAGCAAAAGGAGGAGGACCTTTTTGCAAAAATTGAAGCAGAAATCCTAGATGCATTTTGCTCTATTCTTAGTGTCTTTTGGAGTTGGTGATCCAAACTGTTGTTCAAGTTTTGCTTTCTGTCTGAGTCACTTATGTTAGTCCAGTGTTAATATAAGTTGAATTCTGTTGTTTTGGATTTGGTTATATTTTCATTTGAACGTTTGGAGTATAATTGGAGGCGAACTTATGACTAATGCTTGATCCAATTTTTGTGTATGCATTCTAAGAATTAGCTATTGTTTAGCTTCAAGATCTAGTTGAGGTTATTTGTTGTTTGACGTTGTTCTCCCCATCAATTATTGGCTTCGGCCATATTTCCATCTCTTTCTGTTATTTCCCTTTCTTTTCGCATTTTCCCATTTCTTTCCTGCATCCTTATCTTGAAACCAGTTTAGATTAGTTGGGAGCCAGCCCTCTCTGGAGATTGGCCCGGGAGACTTCTCTTTCTCTTGACCTTTCAATGTTGGTCGAGTCTAGGGCGCACAAGTGATGAAATCTTGTACTTAGGTAGATTTGTGACCAACAATTTTTGGCACGCCCGGTGGGACAGACTGTTTCTGTCTCAGACAGATCCATAGTCGGTGGGACAAATATTATTTCAACTTGATAAACCCACCTGTTCCAATAGTTTTTGGCATGCTCGATGGGACAGACTGTTTCTGTCTTAGAAAAATCCATAATCAGTGGGACTCCCAAGTCCCATTTTTGACACCCGGAGGAATCAAGATTTTGATGAATTGTATTGACCTCAAAGCGGAGATTGTAAGTTCATCTGGTGACTCTGCTGAAGGTGACTATATAGTACCTAGAAATTTCCAATCCTGAAGCTGGTGAAAATCTTTGTATATTTTCTTCATGATCACGAGATCAAGTGCCAAAGAATCAAAAGATCCAGTTGAATTCTTCAAGATTGATGTTCAGAACTGGAGGGAGAGCTCAAGATTGGTAAGTCCTATGAACCCATCATTTGTTGTTTCTTCATAGGTAGCGGGTCAGTTTGTGCCATCCCCGACTCCTCCCAGTACTGCTATGAGCTTGCTAGTAGATCCAAATCCTGTAGTGCAAATGGCTGGTCAAAAACCTCCACCACGGCGAGTTCCTACTTGGAACGATTCGAGAGCGTTGGACCTGCATTTTCAGAATCTAGTTCTGGCTACAACAATAAAAGCCTTGCCTACATACGATGGGACTGGAAAGACCATGTACGAGCATGTGTCAGATGTGGCAACCTTGGCTTAAATTCATAATATCTAAGACGAAGATGTCATGACCAAATTGCTCATCCTATCACTTCGAGGTAAGTTGTTGTGCTGGTATAGATCCTTGCCTCCCAACTCCATAAATTCATGGGATGAATTAGCAGAGATGCTAATCCAAGGGTTCAATGAGCAAGCGGACCCATTTTCTTTAGTGCATCAATTTAATAATATCAAGAGGCATCCTCAAGAGGAGATATTGGATTTCAATGTTAGGTTTTCCCGAACCTGGCAGAGAGTTCCTGACGGTCTTCGCCCTACTCATGAGCAAGTAGCATTATACTTTCTTAGGGCTTTCCATTCAGATATTGGTATGAACATTAGGATGTCCAATGTTCAAATCTTTCCTGCACTATATGCCCAGGCATAGAAGGCTGAGGCCGATCTGATTTCCATTGGGAAATTGCCTCTGAAAATGACTATGCCTATTTTTCTCGAGCTTCCACAATACCAGCATACAGGTGTAGCCTTCACATCTTACACTGCTCCATCCATATACCCTTCATCTTCATGGAATCCTCCCATACCTTCAGTACCTATGATTCTCATTCCACAGTTAACCTCTCCACTTCCAACTCCTGCATTACCTTCTCCACCAGTTCCATTACCTCTACCTGCATCGCCTGTGTCCTCAAGCCCAGATCCTCAATTGATTGTTTTGCAAGAAATTCAGTCGGCCATGAGATCTCTCACTAACAAGGTGACATCTATGGAATGAAGAGAGGCGGAAAGGAACTCTCAGCCACGAAGATTTGTTTCGGTGGTAACTAGAGAGCAAGTTGCTCCTAGCAAGGCTATGGAGAAAGTACCTGAGAGGAACTCAGCGATCCTGGTAAGTGAAGAGGTTGGCCCTTCTAAAGTTTCACATGAGCCTTCTTACTGGTGTTCTTCATGCAACGATCCACATGATGAGTCCACTTGCATGGTCCACCAAAATTATTTGCAAGTTCTTGCGGGGAGCCATGTAAACATGATTCGAGAGGTGGATCTTAATTTCATGATGTCTCTTGAGGAACACATAGTAGTCTTGACACGCAGTGGTAAGAAACCAATGTTGGTAGATTCGACTAAGATGGAGTCATTGAAAGTGCCTCCTGCACAAGCAACAAAGTAGCAAATACCTGCAGAGACTCATGATCCTCCAGCTCCACAAGACCCACCTGTTTTGTCGAAGGATCACCACAAGCGAAAGAGAAGGAACAAGCTTCTGTCTCTCAGCCACAAGCGAAAACAAAGGAACAAGCTAGAGAGACATTGCGGTATCCATCATTGACTAAACGGCAATGAGTGGAGGCCACCCAACAATATAGAAGCAAATTTGAATCTTCCAGTGGAGGGAAAGAGTAGATCTCGATGGGGTACAATATCATCAAAGAACTCAAAAGGATACCAGCTAAGGTAAGTCTGTATGACACCTTGCAGCTGCCTGGATAGGTAAATCTCTTACAAGAATCCCTAAAGACCATGCAAAGTAAGGGGAAGGCTCCAGCCCACGTAGTTATGTCTCAAACTCTGACCTCTTCAGTCACTGGAAAAAATAGACCACCCCCATTTTATTTGTCACTCAGGATGGAGGGTTGGATAGTGCACAACTGCATGATTGATCCCGGTGCTCGCGACAACCTGTCATGCCAAAGGCAGTTTGTGAAGCCATGGGTATGGAGTATACAATAAGTAGCCCTGGTGTCTTGCAGTTGGATGGGACTCCCATGAAAATAGTGGGTGTAATCAAGGGTGTTCCTATTGCTCTACATAGTATGCCTCAAATTACAATAATTCAGGAGGCAGTTGTGGTTGATTTGGAACCATATTTTAGTATGTGTTTGTTGAGAGAATTCACTGCCAAGTTGGGAGGCTACCTTTCTCTAGATTATTCTCACTTGGAAATTCCTTTCAAAGGAAGAAGAATCCGTATTTACAATAAGAAGCCTTCTACTTTTCATATAGAGAATATAGAAGAAGAAGAAAATTCCAAACATTCTGTCAACATGATAACTGAAGAATTGGAAGATCCTGATTTGATGGATGAAGTCCTGGATGAGCTTTGCTTAGAGGATGAGTTTTCAATGCTCAATTTTAATGCAATTATGGAAACTAAAATTGGTTGTTACTCCATTACAAAGCCTGAAGAGGTTGAAGTAGAGTTGCCTCCTTATCAAGTTGGTCAAGACTCTGTGCCAGACCAGCTCTATTTCGATGGAGCACGATACAAAAATAGTGCTGAAGCTGGGATTGTTCTAGTATTACCTTCTGGCATGCAACGTTCCTATTCATATCATTTGACCTAGAGCTGCACAAATCATATAGCGAAATATGAGGCTTTATGCCTAGGTCTCAAGAGGAGCACGACAGTTGCAAATCTTTGGTGACTCCAAGCTGATTATCAATCAGGAGACCAATAAGTGTGTGTTCAAGATCTGGGATCCAAGAGATCATAGAACCATGTTTTGGTATGTGTCTCTCCCCAGAGTTCAAAACTAAACACAGTTTTACCTTGTACATAAATAAAAAGAAGAAAGACAAAAAAAAAAATTCAACTTCGGCTCCTTCACAAGCCCACAGGTATGTTTATTTCTGTTTCTTTTTCTTTTCCTTCCCAGTAGATAGTGGTTTTCTTCCCTTCTTCCTCTTCCTTATTTTCATTCCCTTCCTCTCCCACTCCTTCTTCCACTATACATAATAAAGCCACTACTGTTGTTTCTACTCCCCTCTCTGATATTCCCATTTCTTCACTTCCCCTTTCTTCTAATCCTTTTTCTTTTGAGCACTTCTCCACAGTTCCTACCACCTTCTCCATTCCATCCACTTCCATTTCATTATATGTTTTCATAGAATCCTAGTAGCTGGTAGCACAGTAACACCCTCTTTAGTTGTTGTATCTACCACTTCTACTCCTCCATCTTCCACCATTCCATCATTCACCATTTTCATTCCACGGCCTGTGCATTTGCCAGTCATCATTCCATTCATTTCCATTTTTGCAACTTAGGTGCTTTTCACTACTGCCATGGAGATCCTTGCATAGCACCTGGTGATTACCCAGCTCAACCAAGCTAGGCAAAGTGCAGTAGTTCTAAAGAAATAAGGGAAGTTTTGCTCTTCCATAAATTTTTGTTTAAGGTCCTATTTTGAGAGCCGAGCGCTAGTAAGAGCTTGTTGCAGCAGCCCGCAGAGACATCCAACATCAACCAGAACTCACTTGTTCTGCTCCTCTAGCTTCTTGACTCTGTTGCCCAATGGATAAAGGCCTAGGGTTCGTGCATACAGCAGAACTGTATACCCCACGAGCCGCCAAGAATGTTGGCATTTTTGCCATATTATTTTTGTTATTACTGTTCATGCAAGAGAATGCATAAGTTGTAGAGATACTAACTCCTCTGTTTGTCCCTCCAAACGCTTTGAAAGGGAAAATGCAAACATCTCTACAAGTTTTGTGTTAGAGCAAAGTAAATGTAAGATGTCGCGATATCATGACCTATTGCAATTTCATGGCGTCCAAATGTAGAAATCAGCTAAGTATAGAAAATATCGTGATATCGCGATATGTCGCATTTTCGTGACCTGTCGCGTTTTTGCGGCTAAAATCAGCCAAAGGAAGCAAAGGAGTAAAACTGTCGCGATATCGCGACATGTTGGATTTTTATGCTAGGAACAACAAAAGGAATCAGTAACGGCAAAATTGTCATGACATCGCGACATGTCGCATTTTTGCGACTTGTTGCGATGAGGAAGTGAAACATGAAAAGTTGTCGCGATATCGCGACATGTCACATTTTCGTGACTTGCAATGGCAACAGAGCACAGTGACAGGAACATGTCGCGATATCGCGACATACAGCAGCCAAGGGGAGCACCAATGAAAAATGTCACGATATCGCGATAGAAAAATAGAAAAGGAGAAAATGGTACGGAATGGCGTGATATCGTGACATGTTGTGTTATCGCGGAAGGGCTAAAGATAAACACAAGTCGGATGAAAGATGTTGCGATATCGCGACATTTTTGGAAAAGAAGCCAAGCAAGAGAAACTTGTCGCGATATCGTGACATAAAGCGACAACGAAGGAGAAGACAAGAAATTGTTACGATTTCACGACATGTTGGGGCTGAAGGGAAAAGCGCGGAGAAATGTCACGATTTCGTGACATGTCGTATTTTTGCAACCTGTCGCGTTTTCATGGCCGAACAGCAGCAAAGTACAAGAAGATAGAAACATGTCGTGATTTCATGACTTGTTGAAGATGAAAAGACAAAATGGAGAAAACATCGCGATATCGCGACATGTCGCACTTTCGCTACCTGTCACATTTTTGCGGAATGAAAGCTAAAAAGTACAAGGCAGAGAGAAATAATTGTGATATCATGACATGTCACGTTTTCACAATGAAAAAGCGAGAAAGACATTGCCTAGTATGGAATGTCACAATTTTGCAACATGTCCCATTTTTGCCACTTGCAAGAAGATAAAAGCCAAGACAAAGGAGAATGTCACGATTTCACGACATGTCATGGAGACAAAGCTAAACGAAGAGAAGATGTCGCAATTTCGTGACATGTAGTATTTTCGCGACTGGTGGCAAGAAGAGAAGGCAGTAAGGTAAAAGTGTCACGATTTCATGACATGTCGCATTTTCGTGACCTGTCTCATTTTTGCGACAGAAGCAACAACAAAGGCCCGATATAGTTCAGTCCGCATTTTTCCTTCAAAATTGCATAGGAGAACGTGAGGAGAAGATAAGGATCAAATAAAAGCTCTCCAACTGATTTTGAGATCGTGGTCAAAGAGGCTCCAAGATTAAATGTTGTTGTTTACCTATGTGCGCAAGATGGAAGAACATGAGGTAGTTTTCGATGCCACCAAAATTAAATATGCCTCCAGTATTAAAAACTCATGTTCGTGATCTCCTAACAACTTCAAGCATGCCCTAACAATGGTCATTTAATGAAGAAATATGGTCCCTTATTTTTGTTTAATTTTCAGTTTGAATGTCATTTCTCCGAGGCAAATTAAGGGCGATTGTTTCTCTTTTCAAATGCAGATTTTGCGGATCGCCTCTTCAAAATTTGTTTTATGTATTAAATGTTGTAATGCGAAAGAAAGAGGAAAGACCTCTATAAATACCAATGTAAAATCTCAAGCAAAAGGAGGAGGACCTTTTTGCAAAAATTGAAGTAGAAATCCTAGATGCATTTTGCTCTATTCTTAGTGTCTTTTGGAGTTGGTGATCCAAACTATTGTTCAAGTTTTGCTTTCTGTCTGAGTCACTTCTGTTAGTCTAGTGTTAATATAAGTTGAATTCTGCTATTTTGGATTTGGTTGTATTTTCATTTGAATGTTTGGAGTATAATTGGAGGCAAACTTACGACTAATGCTTGATCCAATTTCTGTGTATGCATTCTAAGAATTAGTTGTTGTTTAGCTTCAGGATCTAGTTGAGGTTATTTGTTGTTTGAGGTTGTTCTCCCCATCAATTATCGGCTTCAGACATATTTCCATCTCTTTCTGTTATTTTCCTTTCTTTCCGCATTTTCCCATTTCTTTCCTGCATCCTTATCTTGAAACCAGTTTAGATTAGTTGGGAACCAGCCCTCTCTGGAGATTGGCCCGGGAGACTTCTCTTTCTCTCAGCATTTCAATGTTGGCCGAGTCTAGGGCACACAAGTGATGAAATATTTTACTTAGGCAGATTTGTGACCAACAATATATTAAAAATATAATTGTCAAATTATATATCACTCTATGATATATCAAAAATGTTAATGTCAAAATACTATCACATGACATTAGGTCAATTGGTTAAATTGTACAATGCAGCTCTAACAATCAAAATTTCCACATTACCACCATGTAAAAAAAATCCCCCAATGTCACAATCCCTTAACACCACATTGCTTTCCACCCATCAAACATCTGAGCTATGACTGATGCTCTCAACGTAAATTATCCAACTTTTTCTGGTAAAACACAAACACCACTACATTGATGGCGATGGCAACCAGGAAGCCGATAACATATCCCACCACCTTTCCAACACATAGTCTGTTGTCTATCCCTTGTGGCGGTTGTGGTTGTTGTTGTCGTTGCAGCACCGCCACCGTAGAGTCCTTGTTCACCACCACCAGTGTTATCATGATCCTCCCTAGTAGGTCTTAGGGCATAAAAACTGTGTATTGTTTAAAAAAAACTGATACAGTTTTATTGTTAGCAAGCAGCTATAAATCGACTCTAAATAATTGTAATTGGAAAATTAAATATTATAAATAAAAAAGGTTTATTTATAATATAGACTATTATATATTATAAATTAAAAAATTGTTTATTTATAATTATAATAGAATTTGAATTTGTATTAATGTCCATGGTGACCAAAAGAGGTCAATAGGACTGTAAAGTAGGACATAATACAAAGCAACAGGAGTGCCTAATGCAGCTTCTGAAAAAATCAAGATCTGTGGATTAAGAATTACTCCCATCATTCAAGGCTGAAGAGAAGTGAGTGATGTAAGAGTTGGATGTCATCGTAGATGTTGTTTGTTGGAGAATTATATATTATAAATAAAAAATGTTTATTTAGAATTATAATAGGAAAATTTTATATTATAAACAAATAATTTTTATTTATAATATATAATTATAATATAGACTATTATATATTATAAATAAAATAGGTTTATTTATAATTATAATAGGAGAATTATATATTATAAATAAAAGAGATTTATTTTTAATTTATTTATAATATATATAATTATAATATAAGACTATTATATATTATAAATAAAATAAGTTTATTTATAATTATAATAGAAGAATTATATATTATAAAAGATATTTATAATATATATAATTATAATATAGATTAATATATATTATTTAAAAAATATTTATTTATAATATATAATTGTAATATAAATTATTATATGTTATAAATAAAAGAGGTTTATTTATATTTATAAATAAACCAATGATAACCAAGAACAATATCCTTATAATCCATATCAATAGCATGAAAGTATGAATGTAACACATATTTATCTATGGTAATCTTCAAATCTTCAAAAGTCTCAACATTCTCACCCTCTAGTTGTATGTCCTTAATTTTTGTTGTGAACTTGAAACTTCTTACCCAAAGCAATATGAATAAAATTGTATCTGCTACTAGGGTCAATAAAAATAATAACCTGTTTCTTTTGAATGCTTCCATGAATATGCAAGATAGAACTTTTATATGAATTCAAACCCTTTTGATATTGCTCTTTCTTTTGTAAATCCAAATATGTGCCTTCTACCTTCTTCTCATTATCTTCCTTAACATTTTATTTTTTCTCCTTCTTGCGTAATTTTATTTCTTTTACATGGTCTTCATTTTTGTTTCTTGAAAACTTCCCATTCTCCTTTCATTTTATTCTCCTTTCATTTTGCTCCACTTATTTTGAATTTCTTGGAGTTTCTTTTCAAGGTCTTTGATGACATCCAATAGGCTATCTATCTTTTTATCCCTTCTCTCAAGATCTCTTTGTAGTTCTTGTTGTTCTTCTTGAGGTGTGTTTATTTCTTCTTCATATCCCTTGATGGTGACCTTCAAAATAGCTATCTTTCTATAAGGGTCTCATTGACTCAATAAAGCTTGCTCTATTGTTTCCCAAGTTAGTTCATAATTATGGGCTCTAGGAAATCTAGAAAACTAAGAAAGAGCTTCTCCTCCAAGACAAAAATCAAACATACATTTCCAACGAGGATTTTTATGATACAAGGATTTAAAATTTTACCACCAATCCCTAACATCAATAGCATCTTATCCAAAACAAATTTGAAGTGTCATTGTTCATGCCCCAATATTTTTGTGTTGTTGGCGCCAAAATTCAATTTTAAAATTTTTGAATTTGGTGAAAAACAATTGCTGCAAGTAGTAAAAACGTTGTTTTGTCAATGGTCAAAAAAAATTCTAAACCAAAAACAAATTGGGTCAATGGTCGATTTTTCCAATTTTGAATCATTGTCCAACAGTCTGAAATTCAATAGTCACACGGTCAATGTGACCGTAAGTTTGAACAGCCACAACGGTCACGAAACACCAATCACAATGGTCTAATTTACAAATAATTCACCAAGGTCAATGCAGGTGTAAACCTAGTAGTGAAAAACTTATCAAGACCAAGGTGTGCGTCAACTCCTACATTCCCTTAATCTTTCACCACCACAGCAATGTGGGACTGAGTCCCCTTCAATTGAAAAATGGTTGACAATGGTAAACGTAATTGTCAATAGGTGTCAACCAGTAATTAGAATAGCACAATTTTTGAAGGGAGTAAGTGTGATAGCCAACAGGTAATGGACGCGAGATTACAAGCAATTGACAATCTGATGACCTCGATAAAAGAGCATCAAGGCAACTGATACAGGTATACGCTTGAGCATGAATGGAGGTGATCATCGAGTGGTCACTCACTTATAAGCACATAAGTGTTTATAAACAAGTAAATTTCTTCATAGGAGCAATGTGGGACTAAAGTCCCTTTAAAAAAAAATTAAACCTTTTTTTTAGTCTACTGGAAGAAGTTTCGAAATAACGCAAAAAAATTTGGCGATCGCCAAAAATTGTAGACATCAAAAATCTGTCGAACTTCAAAGCTTACTTAGATTTAGCTAGACCATGTGGTGCACTTCTATTGGTGGAATTTGTTTCAGTTTTTTATACACAAATTTTAATTATTGCATTTTTGTTCTTGTTGGTTATTGGTATCACCTGTGAGATATGACGAAATTAATCAGTGTTATCTTAGTTAAATTATGAATGGCATGATGAGATGTTGGCTCATTATCTATAATATAATAATCGATAATTTGAGAACACTACAATGCTAGAGCATTTGAAAACGTAGTTAGGAGCTCACCAAAGGTTGATTATGAATGTAGTTGAGAGCCTACCAAACGTAGTTGTGAGCGCACTGGTAGTAGTTCACAAATTGCTTCAGGAAATTGAGTCTCTTTACTTGATTATAGTAGTAGAAAATAATTTGAATTGGATCCAAATAAAATGAAAACTAAATCGTTCATTGAAAGTTAAATTGAGACGTCAAAATGAATTCATACCAAAAAATAGATTGGATATTTGAAGCATCAAGAATTGTTTGGAAACTAGTTAAATTGGATTACCACTAGATCAAAACTATCCCCAACTGATGGGTGGGATCCAAGATTCTTGAGTTGCCTGATGGCGTCACATGTCGACCTGTGACTGGATGTCGTTTAGGTTTGGGACCATGCTAAATAGGATGATTTTTGAACCTTAGGATTTTTGCAAAAAAAATATTCCTTGCTACTAATATTAGGATGTTGTGATTACTTTATTGCAATTGGTGTCTTCCACGCTCAAAGGATTTGTACTGTCAGATGAATAATACTACCAAAAACAAAAATATTTTCATCACCAAAACCCTAATACCATCGTAGTAAAACACTAGATCATCGGTATGCAAAATATTTACCAAAAAATTATCGAGGTGTGTCACTAGTTATAGTGGGCATGCCAGTACTACCATGACTACGCGTTTGCTATGTTTACAGTGGCGTAGATAAATGTAATATTTTATTATTCTACAATGCAAAATTCTGGTATCACATATATGAATACCAGGATCAGAATCTTCAATAATTATTGCAACAGAATTCCATTTTGGAAGAAGTGTTCTCAACACTTTCTTCACCATCATCTCTGGCTTAATATCCTCCCCTAGTGTGACCATTTTGTCGACTACTACTTTCACTCGCACGCAGTAATCTTCGACTCTTTCATTCTCTTGCATTTTGAGATTCTCAAAATCTTGTTTCAAAGTTTGCAGTTTTACCTGCTTCACTTGGTCACTACCTCTATAGCTTTCTTTGAGGGCATTCCATGCATCTTGTGCATTTACATATGAGGCTATTCTAGGGAAGATACTTCTATCTAAGGCAGCATGAATATGATAAAAGGCAAATGAGTTATTTTTATGGGCTTCCTTTTTAGCCCTTCTATCAGCAGTTGAAAAAACTGCCCATTCTGCAACAGTTGGTTCTTCATAGCCTTCTTCTACAACATCCCAAAGGCCTTTTCCTATCAACAAGGTCTTCATTTTTATAGACCAGTAATCATAGTCGCTACCATTGAATTCAGGAATTGGCAAACTAGTATTTGCAGCCATTTTTGCTACTTAAAAGCAAACTTTGATTTCACTGAAATAAGCAATTACAAAGCAAAGTAATTCTCTTACTGATTGCTTATTGTGAGACTCCCAATACTGGCTCTAGCTCTAGCTCTGGCTCCACTGGCTCTGACTCTGCTGGCTCTGGCTCTACTAGCTCTGGATTTACTGGCTTTGGCTCCACTTCAATATTGAACCCTTAAACGGGGTTCCAAGGGGCAGCGCCCCTGGCGTGCCACCCCCGTCACGAGACGGGGAGTCCAAAAAATTTTGGAGGTGCTAAACGAGCGCTCCGGAAGACTTCCCGTCACTTTTCCAGATTCACAATATGCAAATTTTCAAGTCCCCTTGGGCGAGTTTTAATTGACCACAAAAAACTCTTCAAATAAGGCTTTAAAATTTTTCTAAAGTTTTTTAAAAAAATTTAATAAATTTTTATATTTTATTTAAATTATCTTTTAAATTTATTATTAAAAAGATAATATTAAATAAATATAAAATTGAAATTTATTAAATAATTTTTAAAACTTTAAAAAACTAAAACCTTATAAAATTTTTAAAAAATTTTACCTTGCCGCGACTTGACCCCGCGACCACCTTATCACTACGCGGGCACCTTAGCCGCTCGACCACGCGGATCCTTCGTGAGCAAAAATGTAGCATCCACCTTTTGTAACTTCCACGGCGATTTTTTTAAAAAAAAACTTTGTTTGTTGGCCTTCGGCGGGATTCGACCCTCGGACCTCCTGCAAGCAATTGAACCAACTAACCACCACGCCAAACACGCGGATGAGAACGGACGGGAGTGAGGAGTGTTTTATTTCAACGGCGGAAATTTTTTTTTTTAAATACCGTGGGATTATCCCACATTCGCCAGAAAACAAGCGCGAGAGGGTTTTTAACCCTCAACTCGCGCAATATCGTTCGACTGCCTTCGGGCAGTCGATCCTCAACCGCTCTGTACTGCCGCTTTGACCAATCACTGACTGCCTCGATGCCACATCATTCAATGCCGAATCGTCGTTCGCCACGTGGCAATATTTTAGCTGCCGACCTCGACAAACCACCCGCTGCCACGTTGCTGCCAATCGCCTCGATCCGCGCTCTGCCCGTCTGCTCTGCTATCGCCACATGTCACGCCCTCGCGTCACCATGTGTCACCTCGAGATTCGAGCCAGTCCTCATCCTCCTCGACTGTTGTGCCTGTCTCGTAAACTATGCCCGCCTCGATAACCGTGCCCTGCCTCAGCTATCGCATGCCTCGAGATCCATGCTCGAACTGGCACATGCTGGCTCTGATACCAGATGTCAGATTCAGCCGCAGTCAAACTCACATAAACAATTTCAGAGGACAAAATAAAAAATATTTATTTATTTGCAGCACCTTTTTTAACCTTCAAACAATTGCATATCAAAGAACATATATAGAGAAGGGAGGAGATGGTGGGTACGAATAGGTCGGAGGGATAAGGAAGGTGGTTGGAGAGATAGAAGGGAGATGGAGGGATAAGGGGAGGAAGGTGCGGAGAAATAAGGGGACGAAGATGAGATGGAGGGATAAGGGAGTTAGGGAAACGTGGAGGAAAAAGGAGAGGGAATGTAGGAGGGAGTTAGGGGATTAAAAATTGCCGACAAATATTTTTAGGAGATGCCGACAAATAATTTTTTAGGAGTTTTCACACTGGAGGCTAGAGAACTAGTTTTTTCTAAGCCTCCTTTGTGATGACCCTATTTACACTTGCAACATTCTCCCCCTTAAAGTTGAGAGGACTGACTACACAGTCTCTCAGCTTTACAAATTGAGCTTTAGTCATCGCCTTGGTGAAGATGTCTACAACATTCTCCAAAGTGTGACAGTATTGAAGCTCAACAATTTCATGTTCCACCATATCTCTGATGAAGTGGTACTTCATATCAAAATGCTTTGTTCTGCTATGGTGGACAGGATTATATGCCAACTGAATGGCACCGATGTTGTCGCGATGAGATTCTCGGTCGAACCACTTTGCTTGTTCTCCAATCTCTTCTAGTACTTTTCTTATCCACAAGGCTTGAGTACTTGCATAAGTAACCGCTATATACTCGCTTCGTTGAAGATAGTGCTACTACTGTCTGCTTTTTTGAACTCCAAGTTATTAGTCCTGATCCAAGACTAAAATAGTTTCCTGATGTTGACTTCCTGTCATCAATATTTCTACCCCAATCACTATTGCTGAAGCCTACAAGCTTGATAGCGTTACATTTATGGTACTTGATTCCAAAATCCAATGTACCCTTCACATATCTCAAAATTCTTTTAGCTGCCTGCAAATGCAGCTCTGAGGGGTTAGACATAAATCTAGAAACAAGAGATATAGCATACTGAATATCTGGTCTGGTGTTGGCGAGAAACATCAAACTCCCAACCATGCTTTTGAAAGTGGTCACATCAACTTTTGGTGCTCCATCATCTTTGCTTAATTGGATCCCATGTCCAACTGGAGTTGCAACTGGTTTGTAATGCTCCATAGTAAACTTTTTGATCATATCTTGAGCATACTTATGTTGACAGATGAAGATCCCTGTATCTGACTGATGAACCTCCATTCCAAGATAGTAGTGCATTAATCCAAGATCCTTCATCTCAAACTGCATCATCATGGAGTGTTTGAACTCCATATTCATTTTTTCATTACTACCCGTAAAAATGAGATCATCCACATACAAACAAACTATGAGGATGTCATTACCTTGCTTTAGGTAGTAGAGTGTGGGTTCATTTTTGCTCCTGGTGAACCCATAATCTTTGAAGTACCCATTAATGCATGAGTACCAAGCTCTTGGTGCCTGTTTGAGGCCATAGAGTGCCTTCTTCAATCTGTAAACAAGGTGTTCTTTACCTTGCACTTCAAATCCCTATGGCTGCTCAACATACACTTCTTCTGTCAAGTAACCATTGAGAAATGCACTCTTGACATCCATGTGTTGGACTTTCCATCCTTTGTGTGCAGCTAAGGCAAGAACTGCTTCGATAGTCTCTCGTCTGGCTACAGGAGCAAAAGTCTCTTCATAATCTATTTCATATTTCTGAGTAAAACCCTTTGCCACTAATCTTGCCTTATGCTTCTCAATGCTTCCATCAGCATTAAACTTGGTTTTGAAGAATCCAAAGATTTAACCACATTGTCTTTTGATGTATTAACTGGTTCACTTCTCTCACATGAAGAGAGGTTACAGGAAACTCCTACCACCAGCTATGGAGGAGATGACAAAGCTTTTGCCACACATGAAGGAAGAGGTAGAGGCCATGGCAGAGGTCAACAAAGAGGCAGAGGCAGGAATAATCAAAGAGGGGGAACTCCTAACAGAGGAGGATCATCCAATAGAGGTGGAAATCAGAATAGAGGAGGACAGTAGCAATCTAGAGGGAAACAATCTGGTAAAGGAAAAGGAGGAGACAAATCAAAACAACTTTGCTACAATTGTGGCAAACCTGGCCATTATGCTCGAGATTGTTGGTCAAAGACTTCGTAAGGAAGCAGCAGCAACCAAAGCAGTCAATTTGGGAATTTTGGAGAAGAGGAAGAGTCCTCAAATCTCTTTCTTTCTTATGGCCAGACGAGCAAAATATGAATGATACATGGATTTTGGACACTGGGTGTTCAAATCACATGAGTGGCAAAGAAGAACTCTTTGCTAAGTTAGACTCCTCATACAAATCCAGCGTCCGATTGGGTGATGACAAGTCATTGGCAGTTGAAGGCATTGGAGCCATGGAGGTTCCAACGAAATAAGGCATCAAGCAAGTAAGTGATATCTATTACACACCTCATCTTCAACACAATTTTTTAAGTGTTGGTCAGATTCTAGAAAAGAATTATAAGTTGATTTTTGATGAGGGTAAATGCACCATTTTTGACAAAAACAATAGTAATAGAATCATTACACAAGTGCCAATGTCAAAGAATAGATTATTCCCTTTGAAGTTTAGCCAGCCAGGTGGAAATAAGTTAGCAAATGTTGCAATTACCAATCCAAGTGTCTTATGGCACTTGAGATATGGTCATTTGAATTCAACAAGTTTGAAATTGCTAACTTCACAAGCAATGGTGACTGGACTTCCCAAAATTCAAGATAGTAAGGAAGTCTGTGAAGGGTGTGCCTTGGGCAAGCATGGCAGATCGAAATTTCCTCATGGACAAGCATGGAGGGCCAGCTATCCTCTTCGATTAGTACATTCGGACATCTGTGGTCCGATGCAGACCAAGAGTCTAGGTAATCACTCTTACTTCCTACTTTTCATTGATGATTGCACAAGAATGTGTTGGATATATTTTTTGAAGCATAAGGATGAAGCATTTGCATGTTTTGTTGATTTTAAAGCAAAAGTTGAAAGTGAGAGTGGATATTCTATAAAATGTCTTAGATCAGATAGAGGAGAATACTCTAATCAGTTTTTGAATTTTTGTAAACATCATGGCATCAAGAGGCGCTTCATAACCGCCTACACTCCACAACAAAATGGTGTAGCAGAAAGAAAGAATCGCACCATTGTGGAGATGGCAAGGTCAATGCTTCAGACAAAGCATTTGAGTAATGCATATTGGGGAGATGCAACAAGGACTAGTGTTCACATCTTGAACAGAAGTCCTACTTCAAGTTTGAAAGGGAAGACACCTTACCAAGCCTGGTATGGTAAGAAACCAAATGTGAAGTACTTCAGAGTATTTGGTTCATTGGCATATGCTCACATTCCTGATGAACTGAGAAAGAAGCTGGATCCAAAAAGTCAGGCTTGCATTTTTGTAGGATACTGTGAAAACACAAAGGGTTATAGACTCTACAATCCTACAAGGAGGCTTAGAAAAAACTAGTTCTCTAGCCTCCAGTGTGAAAACTCTATTTACACTTGCAACACAGAAGAAGATGAAAACTATCAAAAATAAACTGTGTAACTTCTAGAGTCATTGCTCTAATACCACTTGTTATGAAACTTATCCCTTAAGGTAGGGAAACACCAATGATATTCCTTAAGGAAGGAACAACTCCACAAGATCTCTCAAATGAGAGTGTAAGCCACTTCGTGGGCATAGATGATGATATATAAATTTATCTTCAATGATGACATTTACAATGACAAATATCTTCTTTATATATCTATCTTCTAATTCTACTTTGGGGAGTCGACTATTAATATAATATTATGTTATATAATCAACCTTGGGTTATGTGTGGCCATGTCAACCCTTATACAATATAATAATATATCCCCAATATCTATTGCTAGGTATCCTATCACATTTATTTGAAAATATTGAGTCTTAAAGGGGTTCAACCTGAATAAGGAGAGCCTTGGTTTTAAAAGGATGGATGGCGGAAGTGGCAAAGAAATGGTGAAGGCCATATCTGAAGCAAATTTGAGAAGAAAACTTTTTATTCTAAAGAAAGGTTTTAATCCTTGTAATTGGAGTATTACTAATTTATATGTGATCGTGGGATTTTTTATTCGGGTCAGTTTGATTAATCTTGCTTCAAAAAAAACAAACCTGGTTGAGCCTATGAAAATCATCTATTTCTTATCTACTTTGATAAACGATTTTCAAGTATAGGTTTTATACCAAGCGGATAGAGGATGATGCTTTAATTTTCCTTCCCAGCCTGATTCGGCTTAGCATACCCCTAAAATAGCTATGTTTTTTTGGTATTAAATTGAGAAACCTTTGAAGTTTTGAAAGTTCGAACGAGAGTCTGATTCGTAGGTTTATCATATGGATGATACCTTAACGTCTAGAATGGTAACCTTTTTGGTTGGTGATCTTCTACTGAGTGAAACCTTGAACCGGTTCTGGTTGTTCAAAAATCTCAGTTTGATTAGGTACCTGGTAGCCGTAGATGACCAGTGTGGTGTGAATCCAAGTGACACTCAACAATAGTGTTGTAAATAGTTATACCTTCTTTTTTAAAATATGGACTAGTTCTCTATATATAAAGAGCCACACAACATTTGAAGTGGATAGGAAGGGTTCCACTTGTAATTTTCACGCCTACACTATACCTTTGAAACCCTTCATTAACCCCTGGCTTAGGCAGGCGACCATAACCACTGGTACGTTGTCCTTTCTTTAATGAAGATAAACGCAGACCTCCTACAAGTGGTTTTTTAAATCATTTTAAAATCTTAGATACTCTTCTATTTTGACCATGGGGGACTCACGATGATCTTAGCGTGTTTCACTATTGGCACGTGGTCGTTTTTCTCTTGTAGGATGCCAGATCAAGGTTTTTCGAACCGATGGGAAGGAATGTATATTTTTACCTCGGGTTCATTTGTCCCACATGAGACATACTATAGTACAATTTTAGGTTAAATGGGCTAGCATCCAGAGGGTTGTTTAGCCGAGTGCAGTGGCTCACTCGACAGAACGTTGGCTATAAGAGTGTCTCCTTGCTGCCAACTATAGGTTCTACCATGTGGCTTGGTTTAGTATCTCTCTATGATCGAGGTTGAAATCAACTGTTGATGGTTGATTAAATATAAAACCCTTTCTTTTAGGCTAAATGTTTAGTAAGTCTCTTGTTGATCTTGTTGATTCTTTTAGGCTAAATGGTTAGTAAGTCTCTTGTTGATCGAGGTTGAAATCGGTTGTTGATGGTTGATTAAATATAAAACCCATTTTTTTAAGCTAAAGGTTTGGGTATTATTATGCTTTAATAATTTAATTATCATCATAAATATTTTTAATGTTACAGTGATTTAAAATTTAAGAATATATTTTATTATGGTTTAGTAATTTAATTGTTATCATGTAATAATAGTTTAGAAGATATATTAATGCTATAATGATTTAACATTTGAGAATATATTTTATTATGCTTTAATAATTTAATTATTATCATGCCATAATAGTTCAGAATATGTATTAATGTTGTAATGATTTAACATTTGAGAATATATTTTATTATGCCTTAATAATTTAATTATTATCATGTCATAATAGTTTAGAGAATATATTAATGTTTTAATGATTTAACATTTGAGAATATATTGTAATATTATAATGACTTCACATTCAAAGAATATTGTAATGTTATATTGGTTTAGTACTTAAAGAATATATTTAATGCTTTAGTGATTTAACATTTGAAAATATATTTTATTATGCTTTAATAATTTAATTATTATTATGCCATAATAGTTCAGAGAATATATTAATGTTATAATGATTTAACATTTGAGAATATATTTTAACGTTACAATGATTTAATATTTTGAGAATATACAGTAATGTTATAAAAGGAATTTAACATAGTTATATTGACAGATTTTAAATTATGTTATATGATAGTTTAACATAATTTATATTAAATAACAGATTATGTTAAAAGGAAGATTAACATAGTTTATATTGAAAGGTTTTAGATTATGTTTAATGGATGGAAACATAGTTTACATTGCAAGTTTATAGATTATGTTATAAGTTGGTTTAACATAGTTTATATTAAAGAAAGGTAGATTATGTTCAATGGATGGAAACATGGTTTACATTGCAAGTTTATAGATTATGTTATAAGTTGGTTTAACATAGTTTATATTAAAAAAAGGTAGATTATGTTCAATGGATGGAAACATAGTTTACATTGCAAGTTTATAGATTATGTTATAAGTTGGTTTAACATAGTTTATATTAAAGAAATGTAGATTATGTCCAATGGATGGAAACATGGTTTACATTGCAATTTTATAGAATATGTTATAAGGTGGTTTAACATAGTTTATATTAAAGAAATGTAGATTATGTTTAATGGATGGAAACATGGTTTACATTGCAAGTTTATAGATTATGTTATAAGTTGGTTTAACATAGTTTATATTAAATAAAGGTAGATTATGTTCAATAGATGAAAATATAGCTTATATTGCAAAGATAGATTATGTTATAAGATGGTTTAACATAGTTTATATTGCAAGTTGTAGATTATGTTATAAGATGGTTTAACATAGTTTATATTAAAGAACTATAGATCATGTTATAATATGGTATAACATAGTTTGTACTACAAAGTTATGGATTATGTTAAGTATGTTAGTATAGTTTGTAATAAAAGAAAAAGTTATGGACTATGCTAACTATGCTACTGTAATTTGTATTGATATGGAAATAGACTAGGTCCAACTAAGGGAATGGAGTCTATGTATAAATGGAATTGGATTAATGAATTAGCTAAAGGTATGGGACTTTAGTTAGTTTGATAAATAAAATTGGATTATTGAATTAGCTAAAGGTTTGGGACTTTAGTAAGTTTTATAAATGGAATTGGATTATAGAATTAGCTAAAGGTTTGGGACTTTAGTTAGTTTGATAAATAGAATTCAATTATTGAATGAGCTAAAGGTATGGTACTTTAGTTATTTTGATAAATGGAATTAGATTACTGATTTAGCTAAAGGTATGAGATTTTAGTTAGTTTGATAAATAGAATTGGATTACTGGATTAACTAAAGGTATGGGAATTTAGTTAGTTTGATAAATGAAATTGAATTTTATGGATTAAAAAAGAAATTTACAATAAAGTCATGGGAACTATGAGTCCCTATGCATTGTATTGACATATGTTTGGGATAAAAAGGATTATGGGATCCTTGTATGTGTAAAGACCAAACTTATGCAATAAAAAAAACATTTGAGGTTGGGTTTTCCTAAAAGGTTTTTCCTAGGATATATGTTGTGTTATGGGTATTGAGTCTCTTTTTATATTTACTTTATAGTATTTCCTTATTGAAGTTTCTCATATTGATTTCAATGTATTTTTTGTTGGTTTATTCTTATGTTTGATTTGAATAGATTTTCTAGTATAAATTGTTCTTTGTTCATTCTAAATTAGATAATCTTTGTGCTTGTTGGTATGTGTTGGTGTTTGATGTTGTTAATTATTTAAAAAATATATACAGTATATAGTGATTTTTCTTAAACTAGTTAAGTTTTTTAGGTGTTATAGGTGTCGTGGCAGGAGCCAGAGGCTCCACAACCATTGTTGGATCTATATGCACCATTATAGGGCCCTCATTTGCCACCACTATCATCGAGGCTAGAGCTAGATTCACCACCACCAATTTTAGGGTCAAATCCATATGTGGCACTACCACCACCACCACCACCACCGCTAGAGCTAGATGCATCATTGGTACTAAGGTTGGAGCTAGATGCACCCTCACAAACCTAGGGCCCTTGTTCATCACCATCGGTGGTGGAGGTGGTGCATGGAATTGAGGTCCACACATATGAAGTAACAGAGGATTGAGCAATAAATATCTTGTTATCATTGAACACTTTAACATTTCCATCCTTGAAATGTTTTTCAATTTTGTGTTGATATTTACAAATTTCTTTTTTTGTTATTTTAAATAAAGGAAGCTCTGAATTGATTATGGAAAGAAACTCGACCTTAAAAAGCCGCTTCATCATAGGTGTCTATCTACCATCCCAAGCGATGAATGACCTCAAAAAAGTAGTGGTTAGAGCATAGAATTAAAGAATTAAATAAAGGTGGAGGAGAAAGAAGACAGAGAGAGAGAGAGAAAAGAATCGAGCAAGTGACCCTAGAAATGAATAAGTCAAATTCGGAGCGAGGGATAAATGTTCTTCAAATCCTCTTCCAAATTCCTTCGAGCATTTTTAAATATATCTAGAGGAAATGAATAAAAATGCAAGTCACATGGCCCGATCTCCTACTTCTCATTTGTCCCTTCTAGTTGTATTTACACAAAGCATCCCACCCTTTTACAAATGGGTCTGGAGTAGGTATGTTGATTGATAGGTTTTTGGCCTTGTACGGTATTAGGATCGTATGAAATGGGGTAATTTAAATCATCTTTGATAAACTCCTATGACCGAGGATTTTATCAAAAAAATGCATGTTCATGGAGTTGATTATAAATTACGTCGTTTCAAATTGATGATAGTTTCAATGGATGCACTCAAATCGAGTTAATAAATTTGTTATTGCTTCTCACAAAGTTCTTTTCTCTTCAATTATCTTCAGTCAATCGTATTTTTGTAAAGGCAGGAAGACTCAACTTTTTATTTGAAAGACATGTACACATATTAAGTCCAATTGTAAAATATATCTTATTGCACTTAAATGCAATAGTTTAAAGAGGAGTCATATACTACCTACACCTACTAAGCTATCAATAATTAAAGATTTAAAATTATTTTAACCTTAGATATATAAAAAGAATACAAGGACAAGATGATCCATATCATCATTGGCTAATACATTTAGAAAAATATTATCACCTAATTATTAAATGTCTTAGATTTAAAACTAAAGTTTATCTTCATTATTATTCCTTAGGATGGATGATCTAAACAAAGTGATTTAAATTTAGCTTTAATGCATCTTCAATTTTAGGATTAAACCCATGGATGAGACTCTCACATGAAAACATACTCTTATGATACCTTGATTAGAGGGCTTAATCTCTTTGATCATAATACAAACTACTTTGCTTATCCTTAATAATTATTTGTGCAAATAAAATATATGCTCTATTACGTTATGATATTTTTACCATAGAAAAATATAGCTCTTGATTCTATTAGCAATGTAAAATGCTTATTTATTATGCTTAATTATTTGTTCTACCCATGATATGTTGGATGCTACTCATTCTAAAAAGCTTTCCCTCATCATAAGTATTTTAAATACCTCTAAATATTCCTTCTAAATGGGCATATTAATTCATCACTATTAGAATGCTTCTGGAAAACCACATAGTCTTTTCTAGTATGTCGTGAAGTACCGAATTGACCTTGTTCTAGGTTCACTACTTCCTACTAGTTCTTATTATTGCTTACTAGGAAGTAAGAATAAGATATTAGAATTGATAAAACAAGGGAATAATATGATAGGACTTGGTTCTTATGTATAGACTACTATTATCTTAATAAGATATCCTCTAAGAGCATATAATTGATACCCCACATAGATGACCTTTTTGAATAGCCCCATTAAGCACACTACTTTTCTAAAATCAACTTCAAGTGAGATTATAACCACGTTCTTATTAACCCTAAATATAACTAAAAGATGTTTTCATTACTAAGGAGGGTTTATCTAAGCGAGTGATCTATCTTTTAGATTTTTAAAATTGATAGTCACATTTGTATGTATGATGAATAATATTAGTAAACTATTTATTAATTATTTTTTTGTTCTATAGCTAATTTATATTCTTACTTGTAGTCATATATGGGAGAAGCAAGTTATGGATATATATTGCTAGTATATTTTACAATCTAATATGGAGAAGCATACCTTTAATATATTAAAAATAAAATACTTGGGATACATCATCAATTGCCATGGTATTCATGTAGATCTAGAGAAGATAAAAGTAATTCAAAAATGGCTTGTCCTACCCAACCTAACTAAGCATAAAATTTTATTAATATTACATAAATTCCATCATCATGTTTCATGGCATCTCAATTATATCAGGTGGAACGAAGCATTCTTTGACCATACGAATAACCAACAACAAATGTTTTGAACAACTAAACATGTGTGTGTATAGTTCTAGGTCTAGTTTTTCCATACACTGGTCAACCATTCTAGATATATTTATGAATCCTACTATATCCTTTGGCATCATTGTGATCCAATATAGAAAACTTATTACTTATCATTTAAATACCTTTAGTGGCACAAAGTGATGATATTACATCTACGAGAAATAAATATATACCATCATATAGGTTATATACCAATGACATTTCTATAACATGGGTAAGGATATTATTTTCTTTTTTTATCACAATGCATACACTCAATTAAGTTAGAAATTATAAACCAAATAAATTGGATGTGTATTTATAGTAGTTCTACCTTATCATCAAGCATTATTATGGAAATAAAAAATAAGTTGATGTATATCATCTTCCCATTAGTATAAAAATACATGAAAATAATGAAGGATATATTGAATTGTACATTGCTTACATCAATCATTATTGTAGGTTTTCACAAACATTGTTGGCCTTGGCCAATAAGAACAAATTGTGGATATTAAAATACACTTATTATCTAAGTTGAGGGGCCAATGTGAGGAGAAATTAGAGATGGTAACATCTCCCTTCCATATATATTTTTAAATTGGCCAATGAATCTTCATCATGAATTCTGCTATCATATCTTGCTGAAGGTACAAAGACTAGATCAATCTTTCCTTCAACATAAAGTTGTGGCTCTACCTTTTAGATAAAAATATTGAGATTCCCATGAGAACACATTTAGTGTGTAATATTATGACCACGTTTTACCCTCTAATATCAAAAGAGAATATATGGATCATCAAACAATAGAAGCAAAATTTCAAAAAATCAACTCCATCATTAAAAAAGGACCTATAGGAACAAGGCATATCATGTGTTTTCCTTAAAATCATACTCCTCTTGCAATAATAAAATGTTCTACAAAATTCTAACTCATATATATTTAATTCATGAATTCATCATTTGATTCAAGCAACATTATATATCATGACATCTTTAAAAAAATTAAAAACATCCTCTTTAATATTATGGAAGTAGAAATATATATGGTCATAATAATCAAATATTTTAAATAAATCACATAACATAAATATATCATATCATCCTAACTAGGAAAGCAATAAAAAAGCTATATAGTGAGGAGGGGGAGTAGGCACTACATCTTTCCCCTTATTAAAACTTCCACCTAGAAGTTATGAAAAAATATGGGCATACAAGTCCTTCATTTTAGTGTTATCCTTTCAAATAGCAATGTACTTCTTGTTTTGATCCCACTGCAGTAAAATCATAGGGGGGGTCACTCTTAGGAAATGGTAAATACCACGTGAGTGCATATAGGGGATATTTTTAATATCAAGTTGAACCACCGGTATATTGGTAAGTATTTTATAGGGGAGGGGTATTTAAAATTTATGCATACCTAGATATAGATTCTAATGGTAGAAAAAAAATGCTGAAGAAGAGAGGGTGGGGGTTATATTTGATTTGCATACCAAATATTTATATCATTTATAACATGAAATAACTCTAAAATAGTAAAATATTTAACAAAATAAACCATGTAAAATTTGAAACTAAAATTACATAAAGAGGAAAATTTTACTTAACTTTTTAAAACCAAATATTGAACCTTGAATTTAAATAATAATACTAGAATATAACCCTTTAATTGATTATAATCAACTATTAATTACAAAGGTATAGCTTTTCATAAGGAATGTGCTTTTTCACTAGAATATAATAAACAAAGATAAAATTATTCATTCACATTCATCATCAAATATCATGTACTTATAATTACCTCTTAGTGGTTTTGACTCACCTATAGTTCATGGATAACACAAGATTGATGGGAGCAACCATCCCAAGGATGAAAGAATTATCAGAGATACTCTTAACGTTTATCTTAGGGCCACAAATCAAGTCATCAATAAGAAAAAATCCAAAGTGGTCATCTTCAATATTGACCGAAGGCTTTAGGATAAAATTCTAGACTTCTTGGGATTCATGATGACTTCTCTCCCATTGGTCTATTTGAGGGTCTCATTGCATTTTAAAAAGTTGAATGTAGTTGTATGGAGGAATATTTTGGATCGTATTAAATAGAGAATTAACTATTGATCTAACAAATGGTTAACCTTTGGGGGTAGATTAATTATCTTGTATTCAATCATTCAAGACATGCCAATCTACAATTTTTTTTATCATTGTTGCCCCACATGTCATATGGAAAGAGTTGGACAAGGTGGTTAAAAAACTTTGGGAAGGAGTAAAAGGAGAGAGGAAACGGGTGTTAGTAGGTTGGTATAAAGTAATCTAGCCTAAGGTGAAGGGAGGATTAGGCCTAAGGAGATAAAAGCTAAATAATAAAGCTCTATCTATAAATATTTAATCGAGGTGGATCTCCTAGCCCACTTTATTCAAAAAAGTTTTAACTATTAAATATTTGGGACAGTTAACCTCAAATGATGTGAGTCATTTTCTTTTGGATGGAAATGGGTCCCTAGTGTGGTAGGCACTAAAACTAGGATCTCTAGAAGCGAAAGATGAATTATTTTAGAAAGTGGGGAAAGGGAAGAAAGAACAATTTTGGATTTATTTGTGGGATCAATTCCCACCTATCATTGCTAAATTTTCATAATTGCAATCAATAAAAACAACCATGGAAAATAAGATTTGGATAAAGATTGAAAATTATTTCAACACCAACCAACTTAGGGACTATAAATGTAAACAACTCAAGAAATTGGTTGTGTCCAATTACAATCCCTTCAAAATTGGCACCCATCATGATTAAAATATTGGCAAAAATATTTCTCACGGGTAGGGATGAGGATGAATTAGCTTTGGGATATGGGATCCTTACAGTATACATGGTGAAGGATGGATATTAAGAGATCCTTCCAAACCCTCTTCCTCATGTATATTACATTAAGGATCAGAGAAATATTTGGTAGCCCAAGGGTTGGCCAAAAGTTAACTTCTTTGTCTGGCACTTCATGCATAATGAAATTCTTACTTTTGATAATCTGAGATGTAGGGGAATCATTGGCCCATCCTAATGTGTGTTATGCTACAAAATCAAGGAAATATCTAACCACCTAATGTTTTAAGTGTTTATTGATGTGCCAAATCTAAGAAAGATGGTTCTTAGCTTATAAAATCTAATCCAATATTGATATAAACTAGATTAATATTTGGATAAGATAGAAGAGGGCAGATTTCAATCCAAAGCTATTCATATCAAGAGGCACCTTGGATTAAATTTTATTTTGTGGTAATTATGACTTGAGAGAAATGATAAAAATTTCAAAGAAACCTTCCCCTTCTTGTATGACATCTGGTGTGTCATTTGGAGCAAAGTCATGGAAACTATGGTAGTGCATGCTAAAGAGAAAACTCAGGATGATATGGGGATGATGGATGAGGAAGCTGAAGTGTAGGAAAGGTAGTAGGAAGCACTACCAAAAGGCTAGATTAAATTTATCATTGATGGAGCTGTAAAAGGTAATACAAGTAGTGTTAGAATTGGAATGGTCTGCATGAATCATGTTGGAACAATGCTCTACTAGGAACTACAGGGTATGGATAGGGTCATGAACAATGAATTATAATCCTTAGCTATCAAATTTTCTTCTCTAGGTGGTACGATAGGGTCATGGGAGGATAATCATATAGTTATATTCTCAAATATTTATAGGAGCTCTATATTGCATAAGGAACTTTGCCTTGGAGATTTGGAGGTTGAAGATTCTTGTCACTCAAATTAAGGAGCTATGGAGAGAATTAGATGATGTGATCTCGACTAATGTGGGTAGCACTCTAAATACAATGGTAAACTTCCTAGCTAAGATGAGTATTGAGAAGGAGGTAAGGGTTTAGTGACATAGTTAAATGGCTACTAATGATAAGAAGATTAGGCAGGTTGGTGAACAATCCAATGTTTGTTTAATTTGGATAGACAATGCAGACATATGTTTTATGAGGTTTGGCTCCAATGCAAGTCTTATTTTGATTTTATAATAAAGAGTGACTAGCTCTTAGGTTCCCAAACTTTAGAGTCATGAAATTTTTTTTAAAAGTAAAAAAGAGGAAATGAAGACGGCTAAAGTTAAGAAAAGTCTCATCTTACTTATAAATAATCTTACCTTAATTTTAAATTTTAAATTTTATAATAAATATCAAATAATTAATAATAACCATTCTTTTCCCCGAAAAGGATAAACTATTTGGTAAGTTAACTTCATAAAACTAAAAATACCCTACACGAGGAGAATTGCTCTCCTATAAACTACGTTTGATATAATAAAAACCTTTTATTCTATTTTGACCTTTGAGGATGCCAAAAGCCTTTGTTTCTATTATGTTTTATTCCATCACATCAAAAATAAATTTTCTTTAATTTAAAATCCCATCCACCATTTGGCCCATCTATAACTCGAATAAGATAAATATAACAAAACCTTCATTCTTCATGACAGTGGAGACCATGTGAGCTTGAATGATGCTCACCACTACAAATTCAATCTTGGAGATCATCATTTTATCTTCCTATTTTTCTATAATTCATCAAAATTTGGGGTTTCACTTCCTCTATGTGGTTTTTAGGATATTTTGTGGTCGATTTCAATGCAAATATTGACAAACCTATTAATAACAAAAAATTTAAAATCCATAACTGGCCTTTCGTTTGACAAGGAAAATGGTGGTGTATCGGCCTAGCAACCATCGAGGATGTATCGATTGAAAATAGTACGTATATATTATATCTATTCATTCTTTGTTTAAGGCATTTGTAATTAATTATTGGGTGTATTTTTTGACTAAGGAAAGGTAGTTTTTTTAATTAAGGTATTTGTAATCATTGAGGGTCTTATGTTCGAAGCTTTTTGGTTTTAAATACAAACGTACTAGGAATTTGCCCTACATTGTTGTTGTTTCCCTTTTCTTTTCATCTATATAAAAGCATTTTGCATTTCATGTATGGAACTCTAGAAACAAAAAATACTTTGTGATGGGTGGCCTATAAAAAAGTTATGGGTAAAAACAAAATCTCTCAAAATCTCCCCCCAAGAATTCAATGCATCAATTTTTTAGATGTAAAATCATGAGCGGGCTCTCAATAGGGACTAGAGAAAACAAGAACAAACTACTAAATATTTTATCTCACCACATGACACATACACTTTGCATACCATTCCTTTCAACTTTCATTCATTTCTCTCTATAATTTGAGCCTATCTTGGGACAAGATTTCTCCTCAAAGTCCTAACAATTTTTAGTAGGATTTTTTCAATGTATAGGACCAAATTGTTGTTAAACCCTCAAAATATAGGTTTTGATTTTTTTTTAAAAGGGGGTAAATATTTATTATGTGGTCATGATATAACCATTACATATCATATCCGTAAATCAAAACCTATATTTTAAATCGAGAGGCCTAGGTTTAAAATATAGGTTTTGATTTACATGCCCTTTTTGTCATAGATTATTGTGTGAATTTATTATTTAATGCAAAATAGCAAGCCAAGTTGGAGGAGTCTAATCATAGACCTGCAAGGTAGGGTCTGGGAAATTGTCTTTTTTATTTTAAATCTAAAAAAATTCAATGCATATTGATTATGATATCATTTTTTAATCTATCAAACTGTATGAAACAAATATAAAATTGTAATTTAAACAACAAAAGTTGTATTTCAAATTGAGATTGTGATATTTTACAATTAGAAATTATATTGTTGCATCTAATTGGGTAGTATTACCCAAAATATTTCCTAACCAGTGTCATATCTTCCATATTTAGATAATTTGAACCAAGCAACCTAACCTTTATCTTTCAATTCATAGAATTGATAGGTTTTTGAACACTTTGGCATGTTGAACATGCAACTTATATTTTCTATGGTACAAATGATAAGTGTTTTCTATCTCATTTGGTATATTTCCTTGTGAAGTAGTAGAAATCCAGGTCATGGATTCGTTATGCAAGTAAATAGTTATATGTGCCTTTCTTTTCAAGTTACCAGTATGTTCTGTTATAGGACTTCTGATCAAAATTCAACAAGTGTTACTTATCATGTTATCACCAAATTGTGCCCACAATTTTGGTAGATGTTTTGAACATAAACATCTCTTTTGGCATCATTAGTTTATGTGTACTAGTTTTTCATTTTTAAAGTTGTGGTAACTTTCTAATCTTTATACAAGTTGATTTCCTATTTGAACCATGTAAAAGGCCCAATTATCATAATATTTTAACACAGAATATTCCAAAAAAATGAGAACAATTGGTAGTGTTGATTTCATTCTAAAATATGTCCTTCGGAGTTACCCACCAATCATAAATATTATTTCATTTAGGATGTTAGTGCACTCTCTTTTAGCCTTCTCAAATATCTCCTAAAAAAGGAGGATTGACTCACACATTCAGAGATAATTGGAGAGTATTTATGAGAGTTGTCATGCATTCAAATATGGATGGAAAACACTATGAAATCTGTTGGTATTTCTAGCATAAAGAGGGTTGTCAACTAGGGCCTGACCAGGGTTAATTATTAGTTCAAAACCCATGGAGACATTTAATGCATACGAGCATTCCAAGTCAAAAGTTGACCAAGTAGCCTCTTGAAAATAATTTATTTCAAAATTCCTCCCATCTCAATCTAGATTTATGCTTGCAATGCAAAATTTTCAAATGACCATATCTAATATAATGGATATCATAATCCATGTTGGTTTATATTACGAGCATAGACAAATTGGTGTTTTCATACTCTTGCTTTATCTTGTCTGCAAAGTAAAATAAAACATATCCGTAGAAGAATAGTGACTATTATTTTGATAGTTCACTGGCATTTAACATAACCCTGCTATATGTTCCAACTTTGACATAATATTGAATTGATGTAGCATAAGTATCATAGTTTAAAGACAGAAATATTCCAAGCATCTTCTCCATAAGGTATTTTTGTGGGTTATTTTTTGCCAATTATCATAGTAATCTTGAAATTTTCAAAAAAATTATAATCTCGTGAGAATATATTAGTCATTTTTTATTATAAATCATCTACTAAAATTTATAAACATTACTTAACCTCCTCAAATAATAGTATATAACACATAAAATTTGTATTCTTTGAAATGAAAATGTTTGCTTCCCTCTCTGTAATAATAAAAAAATATTCATCCTATAAGTTTATTTTGCTCCTCAAAAAGCTTATTTGTTAGCTTTTAAAGCTATATACTTAAGATAAATTAACCTTAAGATATCAAATAAAGTCATAAACCAATGTATATGATAATGGTAATATTTTGCAAGTATAAAACACAAAAATAACTCTAATAACTACTCATAAACATACCATAAACAAATGCTCACAAAAATGGTGCCATAGCTCTATAAGTACCAAGTAATGTCATTACAAGTCATGTCATCTTACATCTTCACATTACTCTGCATATATAATGTAATGTGATTCTTCATATTTATCACTCTTGGCCTTAACACTTCTAGAGACTCTTCTACTTCATACTCTATAGACTCATGTGCACATGGACAACTATGCACATTTACAATACCAAAATACTTTGCACACTTTAATAATATTTATGCATTTATTACATTACATATAGTAAGACACTTTCCTAATATAAGGATGTACCAAATATGGTACATTAGCATGAACTAAATAATGTAATATACTCCAACATTTTTGGTGGATTCCATGTTCTCTACCTTACACAAATAATTTATTAGTACAACATAAGTAATGATATATGGTGTAATACTTTTGTTAGAACTTTATCCTAACAATTACTGTTATATAAATTGTTATAACTACTATTTGTCATATGATCATAGAATAACTAATTAGCATGGGTGCCTATTTTGTATGTTGGTCAACCCTTGACAGTTAGGGTTAGGGTAAGTGGACATCTATATAATGTGAATGTATTGTTGAAGAAAGCATATTGGATAATTGCTTTGTGATCACTATTATAGGAGGTCATCCCCTTGAAGTGGTGTTGTGATACTTATTTCTATTAATACAATTTCTTGTTCCACAAGTGCACTTGCTTTTGTTATTGCAATTTCTCCTTCTTCAAGTGCATTTATCTTTTTTAGAAATAATACATCTGTTTAATGATTTCTATTAAAGATCACAATCCAAGAACATTGCAAGTGACATTGCACATGAAATAAAAGCTCTTTCTAAGGCCATGTTTTAAAGATCATTGCAAGTGGTGTGAGATCTCTTTTTAGGGCTATGTTCTATAACAACTTCAATAGTTGCAATAAAAATTATCATTCTTTTGTGTTGGTGGTCTAGGCTAGAAACCTTATTTAGTAGGTTTAAAAAAAAAATTGTGGAAGATCTAATATTATTGGCAAAGAACACTTACCCATAAAGTGGTGAGTGAAGTGAGGTGAATAAGAGTACCAATACCCAAACCTTAAACAAAATTTGACTCTGTCTCTACACACTTCACTTCATACACTGCTTTATGGGTAAGTATCCTTAGCCAGTTATGACAGATCTTCTTCTATTTTTTAAAACCCTTGAATATGGTTTATTTCCTAGACTTGGAAAGTTCTTATTATCGTTTTCAGGGTTGTTGGAGAACACATATCTAGAAGGAGTTTTGTATGTCATCATGATGGACCATCCCTCTTAGAGATTGCACTCAATTTCAAGATACCAAATCAACAATTTTAGTCTCTTTATTTTATTGTAGTAAACATGGGGGATTAGATAATTAGCTTATAACTCTCTTATTTCATGTTCATGTGACATCCAACTCATGGATGATGAGCCAAAACTTGGTCAATCAAGCATATGTTTCTTTGAACTTTGTTGATGTTTATGTATCCAAGTGTTTCCTTCAAACCATCTAGATATGAATCTTCCTTTCAGTAATTATTAGAATTGGGTTATCTTTTTTGGCTCTCTTGTATTTCTATTAGCTTTATATCACCCATGTTTTCAAAATCCATATTATAAAGTACCAATGATCTACTTTTATAACTTGTGAAATCGATATAATATCTTTCTCTCTTCTAAGTTTAATTCAATTTAAGAAGCATTCAAAAGGTTCCATTTCATGATAACTATTTGCATATTATCTACATCACAGTCACTTCCCCTCATGCAAGTCCCTTTTTTGTAGGTATATCTCATGCAAGTCCCATTTGTGTAGTCATATCTCATGTTATGCACATAATTCCATCCATATCATCAACCTTGATGAGCTAGACTTATCACCTTCAATCATTAGAAAGTGTACACGCATCTCCATATTCCACATAAACCATTATTGATGCACCTTGTTGGAGCTATAACTTGTGAACCGTATGCCCGTTTGCCTTGAAATTTAACAGGTGTTTCAGCGTGCATGTTCTGCATTACGTGAATCTTTGATTGGCCTGACTCTCCAAAAATCATGTTTCGGGACCTAACTCCGACATCTAGTGTCCCAAAATTAGCTTTTAGAATAGGTTCTCGGGTTTTTGGGTTTTTTTGCATGTTAGAAGTTTATTATCTTTTGTTATACCTTAAGTTGAGACCTAATATTTTAAAGTAAGGTTTTTTATTGTAATAGGGATGTGTGCATAAAATTTAGGGGCAATCCGACTCATTTCTATTTTTAGCAGTTTTTAGAAAAAAGATCTATTTTTAGCAGTTTTTAGAAAAAAATGTTTTTAAGGTTTCTTTGGTTTTCAGTTGCTATATGATGGTTTGTAATATTTTTTAGGAGGGGTGTGAATTCAAGAATGAGAATAATATCAATTTGCAGGTTTCTTCCATTATATTGCATTTATGTTATGTGATTGGAGTCCATTTTGTTGGTCTCTTGTAGTTGAGTTTACATCATTTGGTATCAGAGTGGGTGTGATCTTGCTAGTGAAGGGAAGATGCCACCTAGAAGATATGCCTAGATGAATAGGCAGATCGACGATCTAAATGCAGAAATAGCATGGCTTACTGGTGTGATTGATCGCATGGGAGATAGACGTCCCAGGGTACATACAAATCAAGGATCTGATGATGAAAACATACCTGAGGAACGTAGATCTAAGGTCCACAAAGAATCAGAACTAGAGGGCCTAGAGGAAGAAGGGCACGGTTTTGAAATTCGATTGATACGAGCTCTAGACGGGCTTAAGGAGAATCAAGATGGGATCAAGATTGAGGTTCTTGAGTATGCTGGTGGGTTGAAACCAAAGGAGTTGATCGATTGGATCAATAGCCTAGAAAAATATTTTGAATGGAGTAACCTTGTTGAAGAGAAGAAGGTTAAGCTCGCATGCACAAAGTTGAAGGGAAATGCATTGATTTGGTGGGACCATTTACATACTACACGGCAAAGGAATGGAAAGGAAAAGATCAGGGATTGGACAAAGATGAAGAAGAAGTTACAGGAAAAATTTATACCTGTAGACTACTCCCAAACCCTATTTCGTAGATTTTAGAATCTTTGACAAAAGGATCAATGCATCGAGGACTATACCAATGAATTCTACAAGCTATCCATTTGAGTGGAGCACAATCAGATGGAGGACCAAAAGGTTGCTAGGTATGTAAATGGCCTAAGTTTTGTTTTCTAGGATGAGATGAGCATGCATCGCACTCTTATAGTGGAGGATGCATATCAAATTAACCTTAAGGCAGATAAGAAATTATAAAGGGTTAATAGAAGAGGTAATAAGGGATTCACACCCTCTTCAGGTTGGGATCAAAGTGGATCTAATTTTATCAAGGGAGAATCCTCAATACCTACTAAACAAGAAGAAGATGGGCAGAATCTGAGAGGAAGAGGATACCAACGAGGTAGAGGTTACGATGGTGGAAAAAATGGGAATGATCCAAGAAGGTCGTATACTTGTTATGGATGTGGTGAGGAGGGGTATAGAGCATTTGAGTGTACCCAATGTGATGTCCAAGAAAGGGGTCAAGGAGGACAAGGAAGGGTCAATATGGTTGATATGGAAGAGCAGGATGAGGATGAAGTTGTTGCTGACATGGGGGAAGCACTTATGATAAGGAGGATGTTGATTGTTCCTAATAAAGAGAAGGTGCAGAGCAAAGCGAAGGGGTAGACCATAGATGGTGATGATTTTGGGCTATGAACAAACATCTTTCGAATAAGGTGTACATCATGAGGTAAGGTATGTAACATTGTCATTGATGATGGTAGCTGTGAAAATATGGTGTCAAATATCATGGTTGATAAAATGAACCTGGAATGCGAAAAGCATCCTTATCCATATCGCATCTCATGGGTTAAGAAGGGGAATGAGGTAACAGTATATCATAGGTGTTTAATTAAATTTTCAATTAGGAGTACTTACAAGGATGAAGTGTGGTGTGATGTGATCCCGATGGATGCATGTCACATTCTATTGGGAAGACCTTGGCAGTACGACAGGGCTACTAACAATAATGGGAGAAAGAATACTTACACATTCTGGAAGGACAGTGTAAAGGTAGTTCTTGTACCTCTGAAGGAGGATGGGCCGATTGATAGCTTGTTGATGATGAAGGAGTTTCTTGCAGAGATCAAGGACGTTAGCTTATGTTATGCCTTAACAGCTAGGAAGCTAGAAACAAAGAAAGTTGTTATGTCGATAGTAGCAGCTAAGTTGCTAAGTGAATATAAATGTCACACTAGAGGAGTTACCAGATGGGATACCACCAAAGAGGTATATCCAACATCACATGGATTTGATTCCAGGATCAACGCTCCCAAATCAGGTAGCTTAATGGTTGAACCCAACACAGAATGCAAATTTGAATAGGCAAGTGACAGAGTTGATAAAGAAGAGATTAATTAGGGATAGTATGAGTCCATGTGCAACTCCAGCATTGTTGATCCCAAAGAAATATGGTGATTGGCAGATGTGTGTGGATAGTAGAGCCATAAACAAAATTACAATAAAGTATCGGTATCCTATGCCGAGAGTGGATGACATGATGGATGGATTGGCTGGAGCTAAATACGTTAGTAAAATTGATCTATGAAGTGGCTACTACCATATCAGAATTAGAGAAGGGGATGAATGGAAGACAACTTTTAAGATAAAATATGGGTTGTACGAGTGGATGGTGATGCCATTTGGGTTGTCTAATGCACCCAGTACATTTATGTGATTGATGAACAGAGTACTATGGGAATATAATGGTAAGTTTGTGGTTGTGTATTTTGATGATAATTTGATTTATAGTAAAAGTGAAGAGGAGCATTTGTTACACCTGAAATTAGTGTTAGATGTGCTCAAGAAGGAGAAATTGTATGTCAACCTGAAGAAATGTAGATTTCTTCAAGATAGTTTAGTGTTTTTAGGATTTGTAATCTCAATATATGGCATGAGGATGGATGACGATAAAGTTAAGGCAATTCTGGAATGGCCTATTCCATGAACTATAACAGAAGTAAGGAGCTTTCATGGCCTAGCTACCTTTTACAGAAATTTCATCAGGAACTTCAGTAGTATAGTTGCCCCTATAACTGAGTGCGCGAAGGGAAAAGAGTTTGTATGGACTATGGCAGCAATAAAGAGTTTTGAAATATTGAAAAAGAAGGTGTCGAAAGACCCTGTTCTAGTGTTACCATATTTTAGTAAGGTGTTTGAGGTTGATTGTGATGCCTCATTTGTTGGAATTGGTGGTGTCTTAAGTCAAGAGGGCCGGCCTATAGCATTTTTCAGTGAGAAGCTAAATGATGCAAGCAATAATTATTCTACATATGATGTGGAATTTTATGCAATTGTGCAAGCATTGCAACATTGGAGGCACTACTTACTCTCAATGGAGTTTGTGTTGTTTACTGATCATGAAGCATTGAGGTATGTCAACTCTCAAAAAAATTTAAACAGTAGGCATGCCAAATGGGTTTCATTTTTGCAACAGTATACATTTGTCCTGAAGCACAAATCGGGAAAACAAAATAAGGTTGTTGATGCATTGAGTAGGAGAGTCGTGTTGTTGACCACTATGGAGAATGAAGTGGTAGGATTTTAGGGGATTAAATATATGTATGAATCTAATGCAGATTTTGGAAATATTGTGCAATAGTGTAAAATTGCAGTAGAGGGTGAGTCTCGTACTATTTTTTAAGAGTGTTTTTTACATAATGGTTACTTGTTTAAGGGTAGTCAATTATGCATTTCCAATGGCTCTATGAGAGATAAAATCTTGAGGGAATTACATAGTGGGGGTTTGGCTGGTCATTTTGGAGTAGCCAAAACTACCACTCTTGTAGAGGAGAAGTACTATTGGTTGAAAATGAAGAGAGCCATAATCAGGTTTGCTCTAGATACATAGTATGTCAAATGGCTAAGGGCCATGTCAAAAATACATGGTTGTATATGCCATTTCCAGTTCCTACAGGACTATGGACCGATCTGAGTATGGATTTCATGTTGGGGTTGCCCAAGACACAAAGGGGTAAGGATTCTATTTTTGTTGTGGTAGACAGATTTTCAAAAATGGTGTATTTCATTGCTTGCCAAAAAACTAATGATGTAACTAGGACTATAGTTTTAATCTTTGATGAGATTGTGTGGTTGCATGGTGTTCCAAATACTATTACTTCTGATCAGTATACTAAGTTCTTGAGTCACTTTTGGAGGACATTATGGAAGAAGTTGAACACTAGGTTGCAGTTCAGTAGTGCTTACCACCCATAGATCGATGGGCAAACAGAGGTAGTGAACAGAATCTTGGAAAACCTCTTATGGTGCATAGTTGGAGAAAAACCAAAACAATGGGATTTAGCCTTGTCACAAGCCGAATTTGTATACAATAGTTTAGTGAACAGGTCGACAGGTAAATCTCCTTTCCAAATTATTTATGGTCAAAATCCTAGAGGTGTATTAGATTTGGTTGAATTACCAATTGGGGAACAAGTTAGTGATGATGCAGAAGCATTTGCTGAGCATATCCAAAAAGTGCAAGAGTTAGTGAGGGAAAAATTGCAGAGTAGTAATGCTCACTACAAAGAGTCTGCTGACGCACACAGAAGGGTGAAAGTATTTGAAGAGGGTGATATGGTTATGGTTCATCTTAGGAAATAAATATTTCCTAAGGGGATGTATAACAAACTAAAACTTAAGAAAATTGGGCCATGCAGGATTTTGAAGAAGATCAATGATAATGCCTATAAAGTGGAGTTGCCCGATGAATTTGATATTTCACCCATTTTTAATTTTTTTTATTTATTTTAGTATCCTGGTACTACCTAGGATGGTGAATTATATGAGACAATAAATTGGCACGACAGATGCCTAAGAAGAAAAAATATAGAGTTGCACAGGTGCTCGATAAGAATGTGATTACCACCAGACATGGGAGCTACAACAGATACCTGGTTCAATGGGAAGGATTACCACAGTCAAATAACACTTGGGTTTTAGAGTTAGAGCTAAATAAAATTGATAACTAGAAGCTACAGGATTTCAATTCAGTTGAACTCGCAGGAGCTGAGTTCTTTTTCACTAGAGGAGAATGATGCACCTTGCTAGAGCCATAACTTGTGAATTGTATGTCCGTTTGCCTTAAAATTTAATAGGTGTTTCCGCATGCATGTTCTGCATCAATAAAATCTTTTATTGGCCTAACTCTCCAAAAATCATGTTTTCGGGACCTAACTCCGACATCTAGTGTCCCAAAATTAGCTTTTAGAATAGGTTCTCGGGTTTTTTGGGTTTTTTGCATGTTAGAAGTTTATTATATTTTGTTATACCTTAATTTGAGACCTAATATTTTAAAATAAATTTTTTTATTGTAAGAGGGATGTGTGCATCAAATTTGGGTGCAATCCAACTCATTTCTATTTTTAGCAGTTTTTAGAAAAATATATTTTTAGGGTTTCTTTAGGGTTTCTTTAGGGTTTCTTTGGTTTTTGGTTGCTATATGATGGATTGTAATATTTTGGAGGAGGGGTGTGAATTCAAGAATGATAATAATATCAATTTGCAGGTTTCTTCCATTATATTGCATTTGTGTTATGTGATTGGAGTTCATTTTGTTGGTCTCTTGTAGCTGAGTTCACATCAATTATGCATGGGTTTGCTACGTATACTATGATTTAAGCTATCACTATTGTCCTCTCACAAGCTATATTAAGTTAGGTATAATATTCTAAACCTAGTACCAATATCCCTTAGGGGGTCTCAAGCCCTTAGGTTAACCTCTAAGTTCACCCTCAAAGTTACTATTGATTTTTATAAAATTTATTCAAACAATATTATAAATAATAGATCTAGATACTAAATCTAACAAAACATAAATCATTAAACAAGCAAGGAATAACTAAAACATAAAGTAATAACTAAAGGATAAACATGCAATAGAAAGGATTTAAATGCAATTACATTCAATTAATTGAATACAAGGTGCATCAACCATATTGTTCATTTATTACATAATTATGTATGGTAAACCCCATACCTCAAACAATACATTACATCAATTTCATTGGGGAAATCTCCCCACAAATCTAATCTATTTGCATAAATAAGCAAGATGTAAGGTAAAGAAAAAACTTGTGCATCGGTCCATATTATGACTTTGTTCCTCCCGCTCCTCCATCGATCAAGTGAAGATAGTAGGGGATCAGGACACTCATAGTTCAAGATTGATATGCTTCTAAAATGTATTTTTCATTTTATTTCCATATTGCAACTATACAAATAACCCAAGTACTTCAACTTTCTAATGCATAGTTGATATTATAGAAAAGTACTCTTTCTATTTCCCCTCTCATATTCTCATGAGAGCTACTCAACCATGCATCAAAACCACATGCTCTACTTGCAATAAATGGTCTAACCCTTATTTAACAATCAAAGTCACATACCCTTAATTGTTAAATAATATAGGTTCACATTTATTATCCAATTTAAAGCCAACTACTTTAATATTCAAATAAATATTTTTCTTCATTTCGTAAATTAAAGTCACACACTATTAATTTACAAAACAAACCATTTTTCACATTCATTATCCAATTAAAACAAACTACTTTAATTTTCAAATAAACCTTTTTCTTCATTTCATAAATTAAAGTCCCATGCCCTTAATCTATAAAAGAAACCATATTTCACATTTGTTATCCAATTAAAGCCAACTACTTTAATCTTCAAATAAACCTTTTTCTTCATTTCATAAATTAAAGTCCCATACCCTTAATTTATAAAACAAACCATATTTCACATTCATTATCCAATTAAATCCAACTACTTTAATCTTCAAATAATATGTTTTCTTCATTTCATAAATTAAAGTCTCATATCCTTAATTTACAAAACATACCATATTTCACATTCATTATCCAATTAAAGCCAACTACTTTAATCTTCAAATAAATATTTTTCTTCATTTCATAAATTAAAGTCCCATATCCTTAATTTATAAAACAAACTATATTTCACATTCATTATCCAAATTATATTCTTTTAAATAATGAAATAGCATTATAGAATCTTTACTTTCATTAACCTAAAATCTACCATTTTAAATAATGAGATAACATTAAAGCTTCTTTCCTTTCATTACATTAAAATCTACCATTTTATATAATGAAATAACATTAAAGATTCTTTTCTTTCATTATCCTAAAATCTACCATTTTAGATAATGAAATAACATTAAATATTTATTCCTTTCATTACCCTAAAATCTACCATTTTAGATAATGAAACTGTTATTAAAGGTTCGGTCCAACCAAACATAATCTACTCGCCTTCCTACGCAAATATTAACCAACGATCGACTCTCGCGAAGGGAGAATAGATCACCAAAGAGTGGTTTACGACATAGAGGATGACAAGGGTGCTATAGAGATGGCTTCTATCCCACAACAAACCAAGGTGTAGGTGGAGTGTTTATGGGGTCTCCATGGTATCAAATATCAGTCGCAGCATGCTCAAGTTGTTCCATCGCCGACGTAGCCAACAATGCTACACTGTCTATGCCCAAAGTTGATGATCGAGTGGGGTTAAAAACATTTCAACCTAATGAGAGTAATATCTACCTTTACTATCAATAGTGTAACATCCCGTGTAATGGTTACAATGGTGGGCAATATGTGGTACAAATAGCAGACTAGGTAAGGGTGCTACCATAAACCAGTCGACTACACGCCATAACTGATTTGCATAGGCAAGGTGCTAAGGCCTGGTTACGGAGGTTAACATGGCCATGAGCTCTCAGTAGTTTCATTAAGCATTCAATAGGAGGACAACCATAGGATCACCTTACTAACCTTAGCATTACATACTTTAAGGAAATAGGTTCCATAGTTTAAAGGAGTCTACGTAAACAGGCAAGAACCAACAGTCAACAACAGTCTAAACCAGAGAAAAGAAAGAATTAAGCACATCTTATTAAATGTCTTCATGAGTCCCACCTAGTATAATTATTTCTAGTTATTTATCTATATTACCTTCGAAAACACCTAATGCCCACTTTATTTTCTTCCTACTAGGATTATCCTTCAACTTTGTGGTGCTTCCTCCTTCCCTCAATGCTCTCCTCTATGCCTTATCCTAGCACACTCTTCCCTTTTTCCTCCATTCACATCCTCTTATCAATACTCATCTCATATCATTCTCCTTGGATTTCACCCCCCACCTACTCACCATAACTTCTCATATGCATCCGTCAAATGGTAGGGGAGAACGTTCCTTCTTTCACCTTTCCAATATGTTTGCCATAAAGAAGCCATTCCTTCATATCAAAGGGATCTTCGCACAGCTGGTCCAATCGGATTTCCAAAGGGTGGCCTAACTGATTCTCTGAAGGACGGTCTTATCATATTTAAACCAACATTGGTTGGTAATCTTAATTAAGCGAATCCACCATCAATTCAACTAGTTAAAGTCTATTCTCTATGAGTTCAATGAATTACATTTATCATTTTAAATAGAGAAGTCATTTTATTAATGGGGTTCTTTTATTTCTTAATATAAAACAACCATTTCCTTTTTTTAAAAGGTTTTCTTATCAATCTGAAATAAATCACATATTTATTCAAAATGAAAACTCTTTATAAAATAAATCAACCATTTATTTAAAATGGGATTTCTTTAACATTCTAAAATAAATCAATTATTTATTTGAAATGAGATCTCTTTATTATCTAAATAAATTAACTATTTATTTAAAATGAGATTTCCTTATCATTCTAATTAGATCAACTATTTATTTAAGAATGATATTTATTTATTATTTAAATAAATCAACTATTTATTTAAAATGATATCCTTTTACTATTTAAATAAATCAACTATTTATTTAAAATGATATCTCTTTACTATTCTATTTACCAGGGCATGTAAGGAGTTATGAAGACAACCTATTCATTCATAGCTCAAAAATTAAGGTAAATAGTGTTGAAGTAAAATACAATCAAGCATGTGCAACAAACAAAGAGGGAGTATTTCCATCAATCTAGTCACTTGTCTCAACCTCTAGAACTTACGATAGCTACTAGGCTATCAGTTTGGGGTTCAATATGGATGGCTATTGACGATTATCCCTTAACCGAACGCATTTCTATATGAAGGTATCCATCCTTGTTACCTCTGAGTTGCCTTATCATTATTTCATCAACCTCAAGTACCCTCATCTTCGGTGGATGACTCAACTTCTTCCACTTACGAGTGCACCTGATCCTACACATTAGTAATTTTGCTAGTAGTATCATGCTCTTCAATATCTATTAATATCGTATAGTTGCTTAATTACATAAAATCAAGTATTAAGGCATCATCAGTTAATACATTTTTTTATTCATATCAAAAAGGTTTGTCTGGGAGGGTCATGACATTTTTCTTCTATGTTCTTCTACTACTTGTTGTAGTGATATTTTACACACTTTGGACATGGCTCCCTAGTTCTTGTGTTGGACTGTATTTTTTCTGTGACAATAAATTTTAGATTCTTTTTATTATCTTTATTTGATGAGTGCTTATAAGGGTGGTTTGAATTTTTGTTTATAGTTCTTTGTTTCAAGGGCTAGTGATATGACTTCATGTACTATTTTTATCTCTTTGGGATTTATTTAATATTAGTTGCTATGGTAATTTTCTTCACTGTACCTAAGGATTTGATATTTTTATAGAAGTAATAAAGTCTTGTCATTATGTTTTTGGTGATTTTACTTTGTTCTTGATTCCAATTGTTTAAGTTTTACCTATTTTGTAAAGGTGTTTGATTGTTTTCAAAGCTTATCCTTTTGACCATTAAGGTTTTAAGATTGGACCAAATGTGTACAATTTCTTTATCCATATGTATTTTTGAATACTATTGTACCATTCTAGTGTTGTTTCTTTGAGATGTAAAACAATATTAAGAGCCTTATCTTTTGCTATAATCTCAAGTATTCAAAAGAAATTATCATTTAACTTGAATCATGCTTCATGAGCCACATGGCTTGTGGAATCAAAAGTCTAATTTGTGAACTTCTTGAGATCTCAATCATTAATCCATATAATTGGATTGACTTACTTCCTAGCCATTTGACAATCTTTGTACATTTTCCACTTATATTTTTACTACTTGAAATAAGTTTGTATGAGTTGTTTGTTGTGAAATTGATTGTTATTCATCTTTCTACATATGGATGGAAAAAAACATGGATTCTTTGTATGCCATCATGATGGACCATCCCACTTATAGATGCACCCAATTACAAGATACAAAATCAATGATTGTAGTCTCTTTACTTTATTTTAGTAAACATGGGGGTTAGAGAATTAGCTTATAACTCCTATTATTTCATTTTCATGTGGTATTTAACTCATGGATGATGAGCCAAAACTTGGTCAAGCAAGCATAGGTTTTGTTAACTTTGTTGATGCTTATATATCCAAGTGTTTCCTTCAAACCATCTAGATATGCATCTTCCTTTTGATAATTATTAGAATAAGGTTATCTTTGTTGGCTCTCTTGTATTTCTATTAGCTCTATATCACCCATGTTTTCAAAATCCATATTATAAAGTACCAGTGATCTATTTTTGTCACTTGTGAAATCAATATAATTTCTTTTTTTCTTCTAACTTTGTTTCAATTTAAAAAAACAATCAAAAGATTTTATTCCATGACAACTATTTGCATATTACCATTGGGTTTAAAGAATGTCAAAAGATATCATTCATAATTTATTCATATAATGTTTGGAGACATAAGATTACCACCATCCATGAATACAAGGAACATGATGTTGGAAAACTCGTTATCATATGGATATTTTTTAATTTAGAATATTTTCATATGTATTTGATTTTTTCTTTATATTTCTTAATGGAGTAAGATAAAGTGATAAATTTCAAGCATCAAAGCAATTGATCAATTTAATAAAAATATTTTAATTTATATCTATGTAATTTTCTTTTTAATAATGATTATAATCAAAACTTGCTCATGGTTCCTTGTTAATATTTTAAACCTATTGTACTATGTCCTCTAAGATTTGATCTACTTTTTCTTCATAGGTTAAAGCCTCAAAAGAATTGGTATTTCTTCCAATATCCTTCCTTATTGGTATTTAATATCTATTAATTTTTTCTATCTAGACCTATTTTTAGAAGTTGAAAACCTTCCACCTTTGTATCCATTTGTATTCTTTGAAATGAAAATGTTTGCTTCCCTCTCTGTAATAATAAAAAAATATTCATCCTATAAGTTTATCTTGCTCCTCAAAAAGCTTATTTGTTAGCTTTTAAAGCTATATACTTAAGATAAATTAACCTTAAAATATCAAATAAAGTCATAAACCAATGTATATGATAATGGTAATATTTTGCAAGTATGAAACACAAAAATAACTCTAATAACTACTCATAAACATACCATAAACAAATGCTCACAAAAATGGTGCCATAGCTCTATAAGTACCAAGTAATGTCATTACAAGTCATGTCATCTTACATCTTCACATTACTCTGCATATATAATGTAATGTGACTCTTCATATGTAGCACTCTTGGCCTTCACACTTCTAGAGACTCTTCTACTTCCTACTCTATGGACTCATGTGCACATGGACAACTATGCACATTTACAATACCAAAATACTTTGCACACTTTAATAATATTTATGCATTTATTACATTACATAAAGTAAGACACTTTTCTAATCTAAGGATGTACCAAATATTGTACATTAGGATGAACTAAATAATGTAATATACTCCAACATTTTTGGTGGATTTCATGTTCCCTACCTTACACAAATAATTTATCAGTACAACATAAGTAATGATATATGGTGTAATACTTTTGTTAGAACTTTATCCTAACCATTACTGTTATATAAATTGTTATAACTACTATTTGTCATATGATCATAGAATAACTAATTAGCATGGGTGCCTATTTTGTATGTTGGTCAATCCTTGATAGTTAGGTTTAGGGTGAGTGGACATCTATATAATGTGAATGTATTATTGAAGAAAGCATCTTGGATAATTGCATTGCGATCACTATTGTAGGTCATCCCCTTGAAGTGGTGTTGTGATACTTGTTTCTATTAATACAATTTCTTGTTCCACAAGTGCACTTGCTTTTGTTATTGCAATTTCTCCTTCTTCAAGTGCATTTATCTTTTTTGGAAATAATACATATATCCAAGAACATTGCAAGTGACATTGTACATGAAATAAAAGCTCTTTCTACGGCCATGTTTTAAATATCATTGCAAGTGGTGTGATATATCTTTTTAGGGCTATGTCCTATAACAACTTCAATAGTTGCAATAAAAATTAACATTCTTTTGTGTTGGTGGTCTAGGCTAGAAACCTTATTTAGTAGGTTTTAAAAATATTGTGGAAGATCTAATATTATTGACAAAGAACACTTACCCATAAAGTGGTGAGTGAAGTGAGGTGAATAAGGGTACCAATACCCAAACCTTAAACAAAATTTGACTCTGTCTATACACACTTCACTTCATACACTGCTTTATGGGTAAGTATCCTTAGCCAGTTATGACATATCTTCTTCTATTTTTTAAAACCCCTGAATATGGTTTATTTCCTGGACCACTAATATAGATTTTTTTGGAAAGTTCTTATTATCGTTGTCAGGGTTGTTGGAGAACACATTTGTAGAAGGAGCTTTGTATACCATCATGATGGACCATCCCTCTTAGAGATTGCACTCAATTTCAAGATACAAAATCAACAATTTTAGTCTCTTTATTTTATTGTAGTAAACATGGGGGATTAGATAATTAGCTTATAACTCCTCTTATTTCATGTTCATGTGACATCCAACTCATGGATGATGAGCCAAAACTTGGTCAATCAAGCATATGTTTCTTTGAACTTTGTTGATCTTTATGTATCCAAGTGTTTCCTTCAAACCATCTAGATATGCATCTTCCTTTCAGTAATTATTAGAATTAGGCTATCTTTGTTGGATCTCTTGTATTTCTATTAGCTTTATATCACCCATGTTTTCAAAATCCATATTATAAAGTACCAATGATCTACTTTTATAACTTGTGAAATCGATATAATCTCTTTCTTTCTTCTAAGTTTAATTCAATTTAATAAGCATTCAAAAGGTTCCATTTCATGATAACTATTTGTATATTATCTACATCACAGTCACTTCCACTAATGCAAGTCCCTTTTTCGTAGGCATATCTCATGCAAGTCCCTTTTGTGTAGTCATATCTCATGTTATGCACATAATTCCATCCATCTCATCAACCTTGATGAGCTAGACTTATCACCTTCAATCATTAGAAAGTGTACACGCATCTCCATATTCCATACAAACCATTATTGATGCACCTTGCTGGAGCTATAACTTGTGAACCGTACGCCCGTTTGCCTTGAAATTTAACAAGTGTTTCAGCATGCATGTTCTACATCACGTGAATCTTTGATTGGCATAACTCTCCAAAAATCATGTTTCGGGACCTAACTCTGACATCTAGTGTCCCAAAATTAGCTTTTAGAATAGGTTCTCGGGTTTTTTGGGTTTTTTTGCATGTTAGAAGTTTATTATCTTTTGTTATACCTTAAGTTGAGACCTAATATTTTAAAGTAAGTTTTTTCATTGTAAGAGGAATGTGTGCATAAAATTTGGGCGCAATCTGACTCATTTCTATTTTTAGCAGTTTTTAGAAAAAAGATCTATTTTTAGTAGTTTTTAGAAAAAAATGTTTTTAGGGTTTCTTTGGTTTTCGGTTGCTATATGATGGATTGTAATATTTTGTAGAAGGGGTGTGAATTCAAGAATGAGAATAATATCAATTTGTAGGTTTCTTCCATTATATTGCATTTATGTTATGTGATTGGAGTCCATTTTGTTGGTCTCTTGTAGTTGAGTTTACATCATTTGGTATCAAAGCGGGTGTGATCTCGCTAGTGAAGGGAAGATGCCACCTAGAAGATATGCCTAGATGAATAGATAGATTGAGGATCTAAATGTAGAAATAGCATGGCTTACTGGTGTGATTGATCGCATGGGAGATAGACATCCCAGGGCACATACAGATCAAGGATCTGATGATGAAAATATACCTAAGGAACATGGATCTAAGGTCCACATAGAATCAGAACTAGAGGGCCTAGAGGAAGAAGGGCATGGTTTTGAAAATCGATTGATTCAAGCTCTAGACAGGCCTAAGGGGAATCGATATGGGATCAAGATTGAGGTTCTTGGGTATGCTGGTGGGTTGAAACCGAAGGAGTTGATCGATTGGATCAATAGCCTAGAAAATTATTTTGAATGGAGTAACCTTGTTGAAGAGAAGAAGGTTAAGCTCGCATGCACAAAGTTGAAGGGACATGAATTGATTTAGTGGGATCATTTACATACTACACGACAAAGGAATGGAAAGGAAAAGATCAGGGATTGGACAAAGATGAAGAAGAAGTTACAGGAAAGAATTATACTTGTAGACTATTCCCAAACCCTATTTCATAGATTTTAGAATCTCTGACAGAAGGATCAATGCCTCGAGGACTATACTAATGAATTCTACAAGCTATCCATTTGAGTGTAGCACAATGAGATGGAGGACCAAAAGGCTGCTAGGTATGTAAATGGCCTAAGTTTTGCTATCTAGGATGAGATGAGCATGCATCGCACTCTTACAGTGGAGGATGCATATCAAATGGACCTTAATGCAAAGGAGAAATTATAAAGGGTTAATAGAAGAGGTAATAAGGGATTCACACCCTCTTCAGGTCGGGGTCAAAGTGGATCTAATTTTCTCAAGGGAGAATCCTCAATACCTACTAAACAAGAAGAAGATGGGAAAAATCTGAGAGGAAGAGGATACCAAAGAGGTAGAGGTTATGGTGGTGGACGAAATGGGAATGATCCAAGAAGGTCGTATACTTGTTATGGATGTGGTGAGGAGGGGTACAGAGCATTTAAGTGTCCCCAATGTGATGTCCAAGAAAGGCGTCAAGGAGGACAAGGAAGGGTTAATATGGTTGAGATGGAAAAGCAGGATGAGGATGAAGTTGTTGCTGACATGGGGGAAGCACTTATGATAAGGAGGATGTTGATTGTTCCTAATAAAGAGAAGGTGCAGAGCAAAGCGAAGGGGCAGACCATAGATGGTGATGATTTTGGGCTATGAACAAACATCTTTCTAAAAAGGTGTACATCAGGAGGAAAGGTATGTAACATTGTCATTGATGGTGGTAGCTGCGAAAATATGGTGTCAAATATCATGGTTGATAAAATGAACCTGGAATGCGAAAAGCATCCTTATCCATATCGCATCTCATGGGTTAAGAAGGGGAATGAGGTAATAATAGATCATAGGTGTTTAATTAAATTTTCAATTAGGATTACTTACAAGGATTAAGTGTGGTGTGATGTGATCCCGATGGATGCATGTCACATTATATTGAGAAGACCTTGGCAGTACGATAGTGCTACTAACAATAATGGGAGAAAGAATAATTATAGATTTTGGAAGGGCGATGTAAAGGTAGTTCTTGTACCTCTGAAGGAGGATGGACCGAGTGATGGCTTGTTGACGATGAAGGATTTTCTTGCAGATATCAAGGACGTTAGCTTATATTATGCCTTAACAGCTAGGAAGCTAGAAACAGAGGAAGTTGTTATGCCGACAGTAGCAGCTAAGTTGTTAAGTGAATATAAATATGTCACACCAGAGGAGTTACCAGATGGGCTACCACCAAAGAGGGATATCCAACATCACATGGATTTGATTCCAGGATCAGCGCTCCCAAATCAGGTAGCTTATCGGTTGAACCCAACACATAATGCAAAGTTGAATAGGCAAGTGATAGAGTTGATAAATAAGGGATTAATTAGGGAGAGTATGAGTCCATGTGCAACTCCAAAAATTTTGATCCCAAAGAAATATGGTGATTGGCAAATGTGTGTGGATAGTAGAGCCATAAACAAGATTACAATAAAGTATCGATATCCTATGCCGAGAGTGGATGACATGATGGATGGATTGGTTGGAGCTAAATACTTTAGTAAAATTGATCTGTGAAGTGGCTACTACCATATCATAATTAGAGAAGGGGATGAATGGAAGACAACTTTTAAGATAAAATATGGGTTGTACGAGTGGATGGTGATGCCATTTGGGTTGTCTAATGCACCCAGTACATTTATGTGGTTGATGAACAGAGTACTATGGGAATATAATGGTAAGTTTGTGGTTGTGTATTTTGATGATATTTTAATTTATAGTAAAAGTGAAGAGGAGCATTTGTTACACCTGAAATTAGTGTTAGATGTGCTCAGGAAGGAGAAATTGTATGTCAACCTAAAGAAATGTAGATTTCTTCAGGATAGATTAGTGTTTTTAGGATTTTTAATTTCAAGAGATGGCATGAGGATGGATGACGAGAAAGTTAAGGCGATTCTGGAATGGCATCTTCCATGAACTATAACAGAAGTAAGGAGCTTTCATGGCCTAGCTACATTTTATAGAAAGTTCATCAGGAACTTCAGTAGTATAGTTGCCCCTATAACTGAGTGCACGAAGGGAAAAGAGTTTGTATGGACTATGGCAACAACAAAGATTTTTGAACTCTTGAAAAAGAAGGTGTCAGAAGACCTTGTTCTAGTGTTACCAGATTTTAGTAAGGTGTTTGAGGTTGATTGTGATGCCTTATTTGTTGGAATTGGTGGTGTCTTAAGTCAAGAGGGTCGGCCTATAGCATTTTTTAGTGAGAAGCTGAATGATGCAAGCAATAATTATTCTACATATGATGTGGAATTTTATGCAATTGTGCAAGCATTGCAACATTGGAGGCACTACTTACTCTCAATGGAGTTTCTGTTGTTTACTGATCATGAAGCATTGAGGTATGTCAACTCTCAAAAAATTTTAAATAGTAGGCATGCCAAATGGGTTTCATTTTTACAACAGTATACATTTGTCCTGAAGCACAAATCAGGAAAACAAAATAAGATTGTTGATGCATTGAGTAGGAGAGTCGTGTTGTTGACCACTATGGAGAATGAAGTGGTAGGATTTTAGGGGATTAAATATATGTATGAATCTGATGCGGATTTTGGAAATATTGTGCAATAGTGTAAAATTGCAGTAGAGGGTGAGTCTTGTACTATTTTTGAAGAGTATTTTTTACATAATGGTTACTTGTTTAAGGGTAATCAATTATGCATTCCCAATGGCTCTATGAGAGAGAAAATATTGAGGGAATTACATAGTGGGGGTTTGGATGGTCATTTTGGAGTAGCCAAAACTACCACTCTTGTAGATGAGAAGTACTATTGGCCAAAAATGAAGAGAGCCATAATCAGGTTTGCTCTAGATACATATTATGTCAAATGGCTAAGGGCCATGTGCAAAATACAGGGTTGTATATGCCACTGCCAGTTCCTACAGGACCATGGACCGATCTGAGTATGGATTTCATGTTGGGGTTGCCCAAGACACAAAGGGGTAAGGGATCTATTTTTTTTGTGGTAGACAGATTTTCAAAAATGGTGCATTTCATTGCTTGCCAGAAAACTAATGATGCAACTAGGACTGCAGTCTTATTCTTTGATGAGATTGTGTGGTTGCATGGTGTTCCAAAGCCTATTACTTTTGATCGGGATACTAAGTTATTGAGTCACTTTTGGAGGACATTGTGGAAGAAGTTGAACACTAGGTTGCATTTCATTAGTGTTTACCACCCACAGATCGATGGGCAAACATAGGTAGTGAACAGAAGCTTGGGAAACCTCTTACGGTGCATAGTTGGAGAAAAACCAAAACAATGGGATTTAGCCTTGTCACAAGCCGAATTTGTATACAATAGTTCAGTGAGCAATGTCGACAGTGTAAATCTCCTTTCCAAATTATTTATGGTCAAAAACCTAGAGGTGTATTATATTTGGTTGAATTACCAATTGGGGAACGAGTTAGTGATGATGCCGAAGCATTTGCTGAGCATATCCAAAAAGTGCAAGAGTTAGTGAGGGAAAAATTGCAGAGTAGTAATGCTCACTACAAAGAGTCTGCTGACGCACACAGAAGGGTGAAATTATTTGAAGTGTGATATGGTTATGGTTCATCTTACAAAATAAATATTTCCTAAGGGGACGTATAACAAACCAAAACTTAAGAAAATTGGGCCATGCAGGATTTTGAAGAAGATCAATGATAATGCCTATAAAGTGGAGTTGCCCGATGAATTTGATATTTCACCCATTTTTAATTTTTTTTATTTATTTCAGTATCCTGGTACTACCGAGGATGGTGACTTATAGGAGACAATAAATTGGCACGATAGATGCCTAAGAAGAAAAAATATAGGGTTGCACAGGTGCTCGATAAGAAGGTGATCACCACCAGACATGGGAGCTACAACAGATACCTGGTTCAATGGGAAGGATTACCACGGTCGGATAACACTTGGGTTTCGAGTCAGAGCTAAAGAAAATTGATAACTGGAAGCTACAGGATTTCAATTCAATTGAACTCGTAGGAGCTGAGTTCTTTTTCACTAGAGGAGAATGATGCACCTTGTTGGAGCCATAACTTGTGAACCGTACGCCCGTTTGCCTTAAAATTTAATAGGCGTTTCCATGTGCATGTTCTGCATCAGGTGAATCATTTATTGGTTTGACTCTCCAAAAATCATGTTTTTGACACCTAACTCCGACATCTAATGTCCCAAAATTAGCGTTTAGAATAGGTTCTCAGGTTTTTTGAATTTTTTTGCCTGTTAGAAGTTTATTATATTTTTTTATACCTTAATTTGAGACCTAATATTTTTAAGTAAATTTTTTTATTGTAAGAGGGATGTGTGCATCAAATTTGGGCGCAATCCGACTCATTTCTATTTTTAGCAGTTTTTAGAAAAAGATATTTTTAGGGTTTCTTTAGGGTTTCTTTGGTTTTCGGTTGCTATATGATGGATTGTAATATTTTGGAGGAGGGTGTGAATTCAGGAATGAGAATAATATCAGTTTGCAGGTTTCTTCCATTATATTGCATTTGTGTTATGTGATTGAAGTTCATTTTGTTGGTCTCTTGTAGTTGAGTTCACATCAATTATGCATGGGTTTGCTACGTATACTATGAGTTAATCTATCAATATTGTCCTCTGACAAGCTATCTTAACTTAGGTATAATATTCTAAACCTAGTACCAATATCCCTTAGGGGGTCTCAAGCCCTTAGGTTAACCTCTAAGTTCACCCTCAAATTTACTATTGAGTTTTATAAAAATTATTCAAACAATATTATAAATAATAGATCTAATACTAAATATAACAAAACATAAATCATTAAACAAGCAAAAAATAACTAAAACATAAAGCAATAACTAAAGGATAAACATGCAACATAAAGGATTTAAATGCAATTACATTCAATTAAAGGAATACAAGGTGCATCAACCATATTGTTCATTTATTACATAAGTATGTATGGTAAACCCCATACCTCAAACAATACATTACATAAATTTCATTGGGGAAACCTCCCCACAAATCTAATCTATTTTCATAAATAAGTAAGATGTAAGGTAAAGAAAAAACCTGTGCATCGGTCCATCTTATGACTTTGTTCCTCCCGCTCTTCCATCGATCAAGTGAAGATAGTAGGGGATCAGGACACTCATAGTTCAAGATTGACATGCTTCTAAAATGTATTTTTCATTTTATTTCCATATTGCAACTATACAAATAACCCAAGTACTTCAACTTTCTAATGCATAGTTGATATTATAGAAAACTACTCTTTCTATTTCCCCTCTCATATTCTCATGAGAGCTATTCAACCATGCATCAAACCACATGCTCTACTTGCAATAAATGGTCTAACCCTTATTTAACAATCAAAGTCCCATACCCTTAATTGCTAAATAATATAGGTTCACATTTATTATCCAATTAAAGCCAACTACTTTAATATTCAAATAAATATTTTTCTTCATTTCATAAATTAAAGTCACACACTGTTAATTTACAAAACAAACCATATTTCACATTCATTATCCAATTAAAACAAACTACTTTAATTTTCAAATAAACCTTTTTCTTCATTTCATAAATTAAAGTCCCATGCCCTTAATCTATAAAAGAAACCATATTTCACATTCGTTATCCAATTAAAGCCAACTACTTTAATCTTCAAATAAACCTTTTTCTTCATTTCATAAATTAAAGTCCCATACCCTTAATTTATAAAACAAACCATATTTCACATTCAGTATCCAATTAAATCCAAATACTTTAATCTTCAAATAATATGTTTTCTTCATTTCATAAATTAAAGTCTCATACCCTTAATTTACAAAACAAACCATATTTCACATTCATTATCCAATTAAAGCCAACTACTTTAATATTCAAATAAATATTTTTCTTCATTTCATAAATTAAAGTCCCATATCCTTAATTTATAAAACAAACCATATTTCACATTCATTATCCAAATTATATTCTTTTAAATAATGAAATAGCATTAAATATTCTTTCCTTTCATTAACCTAAAATCTACCATTTTAAATAATGAAATAACATTAAAGCTTCTTTCCTTTCATTACCCTAAAATCTACCATTTTATATAATGAAATAACATTAAATATTCTTTCCTTTCATTATCCTAAAATCTACCATTTTAGATAATGAAATAACATTAAATATTCATTCCTTTCATTACCCTAAAATCTACCATTTTAGATAATGAAACTGTTATTAAAGTTTCGGTCCAACCAAACATAATCTACTCGTCTTCCTACACAAAGATTAACCAATGATCGACTCTCACGAAGGTAGAATAGATCACCAAAGAGTGGTTTACGACAAATAGGATGACAAGGGTGCTATAGAGATGGCTTCTATCCCACAACAAACCAAGGTGTAGGTGGAGTATTTATGGGGTCTCCATGGTATCAAATATCAGTCGCAGCATGGTCAAGTTGTTCCATTGCCAACATATCCAACAATGCTACACTTTCTATGCCCAAATTTGATGATCGAGTGGGGTTAAAAACCTTTGAACCTACTGAGAGTGATATCTACCCTTACTAGCAATAGTTTAACATCCCATGTAATGGTTACAATGGTGGGCAAGATGTGGTACAACTAGCAGACTAGGTAAGGGTGCTACCATAAACCAGTCGACTACACGCCATAACTGATTCGCATAGGCAAGGTGCTAAGGCCTGGTTAAGGAGTTTAACATGGCCATGAGCTCTCAGTAGTTTCATTAAGCATTCAATAGGAGGACAACCATAGGATCACCTTACTAACCTTAGCATTACATACTTTAAGGAAATAGGTTTTCCATAGTTTAAAGGAGTCGACGTAAACAGGCAAGAACCAACAGTCAACAACAGTCTAAACCAGAGAAAAGAAAGCATTAAGCACATCTTATTAAATGTCTTCATGAGTCCCACCTAGTATAATTATTGCTAGTTATTTATCTATATTACCTTCGAAAACACCTGATGCCCACTTTATTTTCTTCCTACTAGGCTTCTCCTTCGACTTTGTGGTGCTTCCTCCTTCCCTCAATGCTCTCCTCTATGCCTTATCCCAGCACACTCTTCCCTTTTTCCTCCATTCACATCCTCTTATAAATACTCTTCTCATATCATTCTCCTTGGATTTCACCCCCCACCTACTCACCATAACTTCTCATATGCATCCATCAAATGGTAGGGGAGAATGTTCCTTCTTTCGCCTTTCCAAGATGCTTGCCATAAAGAAGCCATTCCTACATATCAAAGGGATCTTCGCACAGCTGGTCCAATCGTATTTCCAAAGGGTGGCCTATTTGATTCTCTGAAGGACGGTCTTATCATATTTAAACCAACATTGGTTGGTCATTTTGATTAAGCGAATCCACCATCAATTCAACTAGTTAAAGTCTATTCTCTATGAGTTCAATGAATTACATTTATCATTTCAAATAGAGAAGTCATTTGCTTAATGGGGTTCTTTTATTTCTTAATATAAAACAATAATTTCCTTTTTTTAAAAAGGTTTTCTTATCAATCTGATATAAATCACATATTTATTCAAAATGAAAACTCTTTATAAAATAAATCAACCATTTATTTAAAATGGGATTTCTTTAACAAATCAATTTTATTTGAAATGAGATCTCTTTATTATTTAAATAAATTAACTATTTATTTAAAATGAGATTTCCTTATCATTCTAATTAGATCAACTATTTATTTAAGAATGATATTTCTTTATTATTTAAATAAATCAACTATTTATTTAAAATGATATCTTTTTACTATTTAAATAAATCAACTATTTATTTAAAATGATATCTCTTTACTATTCTATTTACCAGGGCATGTAAGGAGTTATGAAGACAACCTATTCATTCATAGCTCACAAATTATTAAGGCAAATAGTGTTGAAGTAAAATACAATCAAGCATGTGCAACAAACAAAGAGGGAGTATTTCCATCAATCTAGTCACTTGTCTCAGCCTCTAGAACTTACGATAGCTACTAGGCTATCAGTTTGGGGTTCAATATGGATGGCTATTGACGATTATCCCTTAACCGAATGCATTTCTATATGAAGGTATCCATCCTTGTTACCTCTGAGTTGCCTTATCATTATTTCATCAACCTCAAGTACCCTCATCTTCGGTGGATGACTCAACTTCTTCCACTTATGAGTGAACCTGATCCTACACATTAGTAATTTTGCTAGTAGTATCATGCTCTTCAATATCTATTAATATTGTATAGTTGCTTAATTACATAAAATCAAGTATTAAGGCATCATTAGTTAATACATTTTTTTTTCATATCAAAAAGGTCCGTCTAGGAGCGTCATGACATTTTTCTTCTATGTTCTTCTGCTACTTGCTGTAGTGATATTTTACACACTTTGGACATGGCTTTCCTACTTTTTGTGTTGAACTACATTTTTTCTGTGACAATAAATTTTAGATTATTTTTATTATCTTTATTTGATGAGTGCTTGTAAGGGTGGTTTGCATTTTTGTTTATAGTTCTTTGTTTCAAGGGCTAGTGATATGACTTCATGTACTATTTTTATCTCTTTGGGTTTTATTTAATATTAGTTGCTATGGTAATTTCCTTCATTGTACCTAAGGATTTTATGTTTTTAATAAAAGTAATAAAGTCTTGTCTTTATGTTTTTGGTGATTTTACTTTGTTCTTGATTCCAATTGTTTAAGTTTTACCTATTTTGTAAAGGTGTTTGATTGTTTTCAAAGCTTATCCTTTTGACCATTAAGGTTTTAAGATTGGACCAAATGTGTACAATTTATTTATCCATATGTATTTTTTAATACTATTGTACCATTCTAGTGTTGTTTCTTTGAGATGTAAAATGATATTAAGAGCCTTATCTTTTGCTATAATCTCAAGTATTCAAAAGAAATTATCATTTAACTTGAATCATGCTTCATGAGCCACATGGCTTATGGAATCAAAAGTCTAATTTGTGAACTTCTTGAGATCTCAATCATTAATCCATATAATATGATTGGCTTACTTCCTAGCAATTTGACAATCTTTGTACATTTTCCACTTATATTTTTACTACTTGAAATAAGTTTATAGGAGTTTTTTGTTGTGAAATTGATTTTTATTCATCTTCATACATATGGATGGAAAAAAACTTGGATTTTTTGTATACTATCATGATGGACCATACCACTTATAGATGCACCCAATTACAAGATACAAAATCAATGATTGTAGTACTTTATTTTAGTAAACATGGGGGTTAGAGAATTAGCTTATAACTCCTCTTATTTCATGTTCATGTGACATTTAACTCATGGATGATGAGCCAAAACATGGTCAAGTAATCATAGGTTTCGTTTAACTTTGTTGATGCTTATATATCCAAGTGTTTCCTTCAAACCATCTAGATATGCATCTTCCTTTCAGTAATTATTAGAATCAGGTTATCTTTGTTGGCTCTTTTGTATTTCTATTAGCTCTATATCACCCATGTTTTCAACATCTATATTATAAAGTGCCAGTGATCTACTTTTGTCACTTGTGAAATCAATATAATTTCTTTCTTTCTTCTAACTTTGTTTAAATTTAAAAAAACAATCAAAATATTTTATTCCATGACAACTATTTGCATATAACCATTGGGTTTAAAGAATGTCAAAAGGTATCATTCATAATTTATTCATATATTTTTTGGAGACATAAGATTACCACCATCCATGAATACAAGGAACTGGATGTTGGAAAACTCGTTATCATATGGATATTTTTTAATTTAGAATATTTTCATATGTATTTGATTTTTTCTTTATATTTCTTAATGGAGTAAGATAAATTGATAAATTTCAAGCATCAAAGCAATTGATCAATTTAATAAAAATATTTTAATTTATATCTATGTAATTTTCTTTTTAATAATGATTATAATCAAAACTTGCTCATGGTTCCTTGTTAATATTTTAAACCTATTGTACAATGTCCTCTAATCTTTGATCTTCTTGTTCTTCATAGGTTAAAGCCTCAAAAGAATTGGTATTTCTTCCAATATCCTTCCTTATCGGTATTTAATATTTATTATTTTTTTCTATCTAGACCTATTTTTAGAAGTTGAAAACCTTCCTCATTTGTATCCATTTGTAAGTTTCTCTTATGGTTTTCTACATATGTTTATATTGGGATCTTCTTAGGGAATGATCTTTCAATATACCCTACCTCATGACATATTCTAAAACTAAAAAAAAAAAATCATAATCTATTATTTGGATCCACAACTTACCCCTATACTTAAGAATGATTTATTCTAATAAAAGTTTACTTATATCAATCATGACCAATATCTGAACATAAATAACCAAGAATCTATCTTTTGTATTTTCTAAGATCTCAAGGAATTCTTCCAAAGTGTCACTTATTGCCCTAAAGGTTTCAATTTACAAATATTCAATGAGTAATCCATACATACTAACCCATACTAGTATTAAGGATAGATTTACAATTTCAGGTGCAAAGCCTTCATTCCAGCGGGTAAGGAAGAGTCTTGCTCTTCCCACAAACCAAGGGCCCTCTTTAAGGATTCTATCTCTTTCCTCTCTAAAACAAAAAATGGCTAGGAAGAAACATTTGTGAAGAAAATATAGAATCACTTATGGAGATTTCCAACTTCTATTACTCAATTTTCTCAAGATTGAAGCCCTTGGTCAATATCCATTAAATTTATGAAAAAACTACCCTATATTTTACATGAGAGGATTGATCCTCTGTGGGTCACTCACAAACCTCTACTATTAGAGGTGATTCTAAGGATTTAGTTGTAAATCAATCCATGGGAAGAAAAATAAAACTCAAAATCTACTAAAATGTACCACAAGATCCTATATAAATTATAATATATGAAAAATACCTAAAATAATTTGCATGCAATATTTATAAGAAAAAGAAAGGGAAAAAAAACTTAGCTAAATTTTTTATGCCCAAATAGAATATCTTGTCTCACTAAAACCCTAGCCCTCCATTGGTCCTCCCATCATTCGAACACTCATTGATAGATATTTGCAATTTTATTTTTCATGACTTGAAAAATTATCACTACCCTTGTTTCAAATAACTGACTTCATAGGGTTGTATCTCCCTTAATATTTCTCATATTCCTTTAATTTGCTTACATATATTTTTTTTAATAAGCTATGTATGGCTTCTATTGAGAGCCACTCCCATTATAAAAATAAAACATTACATTGCTCTTATTACATTTCTAACAATTTAATTAAAGCATACCCATATTTGCCTTTCTATCAAAGATATTCTCCATCTTCCTCAAACTACTAAGTTTCCATAATCAACTTTTTTTTTAAGGAACTAACAACAATAACAATCGTTACATGACACATAACTCCACAAAAAGAAGGAAAACAAAAATAACAATCATCCATCAAATAGGAAATCAGTTTGATTATTTTTATTCTATAATAGAGGTTCTTCCTCTTGAGTGGCAAGACCTGAGAATGTATTTTTGCACTTCAAGCTCCTAAGGTAATATCTAGTTGTAACACATTTTGTAGGATCTTCATTTTCAAAAAACTGATTGTCACTAATTATTTCATAATTAGATTCAAGAATACCATCTGAGGTGTTAACATTTTCCATGGAACCATCTAGATGGTCTTTAGTAACCATTTGAATTTTATTAATGATCTAATTTAAATTCTGCTTTTGGGGTTGAGTCTTTTGTTGCTCACATAATTCTTGCTAGATAATTGGCGCATCTAGAGAATGAGATTCTTTCTTTTGAACTGGGATATTTGAAGGTTTCAAATCATTCATGTGCAAGGTCTTCTCCTCCACCAAGGAGGAATTAGAGCATGATCAAATGATCGGGCATCTTTTCTTTAGGTAATCATATTGTTGATAATCCTAACATCTTAGGGAGAAGTTTTCATATTCAATATTTTGGATCCATTCCCCTTTGGTTGAAGAGATAGTAATGGATTGAGGTCTAGAAACTGAAACATCTATCCAAACAACCAATCTTAATTTACTCATTAATTTTACTAGATAAATTTTTCTTTGCTTGGGCATCCATATATTAGAAAGCACCAATGGAGTTATTGATTTTGGTGAATATCTTATCTTCCCAAAACTCCATAGGGCTCACCCAGACTAGAAAACCATTAACCTCTTCTATAAAGGGGTTGAACTAAGAGTCCAAGGTCCTATATAGACACCCCTTTGTCTGAAAAACTAATTATATCAATAATCCATTACCCTATCTCTATCCACTAAATAAAACAAGGAAATAAAAAAAAAATTGGGTAGTAAAGTTACTTGGAATTCTGTACTGGTCCACCAATATTTAATGTATCTTTTTAGCTCCTCCAATATTGGTCTTTTTCCTTGAGTTTACATATAATTATTCGAGCTTCATGATCAATTAGATCCAACCCAAATTAATCCTCTGAAATCTTGATAGAGAGCAAAGGTTCATCAAGAAAATTCACCTGTGAACCCAAATATCCTTGAGAGATACTTCTGATTGAAGAAGCTTTCTCAGTGATTGAAGAGTGGTTAATGTCCTCCTGAATACAATGGACAGTCTGCAAACAACCCTCTTCCTTCAACATTTGATTGCACCTAGATTTTATACCCCTTTCACTTTCGTGAAGACTGGAGCCAAATGTATCACTTTTAAATTTTTAATGTTCTTACATTAATGATAAGTAATTTAGTAAATTAAGTAGTTGATTTACTAATTCAATGTGACTCATGTATAGACTCTTTGATATTTTAGTTCTAATTAGGATTAAAGTGAGCATCTTCAATTTTAAGTCTCACCTTATTATAGGTAAATATTTAAAATTGTATTTTATATATTGAATATTAAATAAATGATATTAAATATTAATATTCAGTATATATATATATTAAATATTAGATTGTTTTTGAGTAATATGGTATTTCACTTAATTAATTTACAATAATATAATTGTGTTCATGTTATTAGATTATCAAATGTTATAAATTTATATCGACAACATTGCATTTTGAAACATTTTTTTAAAGTTTTAGTACTTTAATTTGGAAACTTAGGACAATTGCCTATGTTTTTTATTTTTATTTTTATTTTACATGGTGGAATCGGTATCCACCACGAATTCGGGCAGGTTGTCCGACTTTTTATGGTTGCCACAATATTTTGCGATGTTCACCCCGAAAGCCGCCACACAGATCTTCGCGCAATCCGCCCCTATAACCACCATGCCATGATCATTTTAAACCTTTTACACTGCTAAAAACACCAGGAAAAGGACAAGTGTTCAGTCCAATGAGGCTCGAGATTTGAACCTTGGACCTCTACCCCCTTACTGGGTTTGAGGGAACCAATTTGTCTACACCTCAGACCTAACAATTGCCTATGTTAACACCACAAAATGTGTTTTATAAATTAGATTTAATTTTTATAAAGTATCTTTAATGTCTGGTATAATATATTTAAATAATATTTTTAAATTTGTTTATTGAAAGATAGACTCTTTGTATGAAATACAAGAAAATTATATTTATGATAATATTTAAAACACTTTTTAATGGTGCGTTTTTATAAAATAATGTTCAACCATGAATTTAGTAATTATTTTATAATATTGTTGTAATTATGGTGTATTTTCCTTAATTAAGGTTTTAATTCGCACCAAGTACATTCTTGGCAAGTTTCTTCAATCCTCGAAAGGAGGTCCGAGGTTCAAGCCTAGCGACTTGCATCGAATACAAAAAAAACTTTGGTTAGCCTGAGGAGTATACCTAGATGGGACAAGTATCGTGAAACGAAAAGTCCTGACCCCCAAGGGATACGGGGAATGGTTTTCCTTAATTAATTTTTTCATCTACACCAAGTACCTTACTGGTATGTTCCCTCAATCCTCTGAAGGAGGTTCGGGTTTCAACCCTGGTAGCCTACATCAGATACCAAAAAAATCCTTCCAACTAGCTTGAGGGGTATACCCAAATGGGACAGACCACATGGAATGAAAAGTCCTGACCCCCATGGGATACGGGGAACAGTTTTCCTTAATTAAGGTTTAGTATTTGCACTAGGTACCTCACTAGAAATTTCCCCCAATCCTCTAAAAGAGGCCTAGGGTTCAAGCCTGATAGCCTGCATCGGATACAAAAAAAAACTCAACTAGCCTGATAGGTTCACTCGGATGGTACAAACCCTATGGAACCAAAAGTCCTGGCCCTCAAGGGATACAAGGAATGGTTTTCCTTAACAAAGGTTTATCCGCACCAGGTAACTTACTGGCAAGTTCCCTCAATCCTCTGAAGGAGGTTCGAGGTTCAAGCTTGGCAACCTGTGTTGGATACCAAAAAAAAAACCCTCGATTAGCCTGAGGGGTATACCCATATGGGATAGGTCTCATGAAATTAAAAATCATGGCCCCCCACGGATACGAGGAATGTTTTTCCTTAATTACGGTTTTGTCCACCTTTGTAGCACAACTGGAGAAGGCAAGCTTGGCCCCGTTGAACAGGAGGTTCATGATTCGAACCTCTACAATGCGAAGGGGGATACAAAAAAAAATATCTTGTGGCTAGATAGTGGTATACCCAAATGGAACGGTATCGTCGGCCACCTAAGAGCAGCTCTCAATATTTTCTCTCTACCCTAAGAGTTTAGATTGCTCAGCCGATGCAAAGGGGGATACAAAAAAATATATATCTTGTGGGTTCCCTCTAGATAGTGATATACCAAGATGGAACAGTATCGTCGACCACCTAAGAGCGGCTCTCAATATTTTCTCTCTACCCTAAGAGTTTAGATTGCTCAGCCCTATGCATCAATCATAGGGGTTTATCACACTACCCAAAATAAAATAAAATAAAATAAAAAATAAATAAATAAAGATAATTTTCAACTTACATTTAAATACTTTTATTTTACACCTTTGTTATTTATTTTTTATTTTTTTAAATGGTTGTATGAGATTGTAATAACCTCCAACTATATTACGTTATGACCATATAATGGTATTATAACAACTTGGTTACATTATGACCATATAGTCATATTACAACAACTTAACTATTATGTATATATCCTTTCACAAGATTTATTAATTTGTTGAGCTAATACCATTTTATTTTACATCTTTTTTATATACATAGGGAAGTTGGTTACATCCACACTATTTTTAGTAACTGCCAAGTGTAGGGTTCACACCACAGGGGTTGCTTCCAACAAGCCTATACCACCTTGTTGTTAATGACTCGACGTAAGAGGGACCACTAGTCGCTTAGGTTTTGTACCATCGTCGTTGGTCTAGTGCGCACTCAAAGAATTGAGATCAAACTACCCTAGGTCTCTTCTCAGTAAATGTTTGGCCGAAAAGACAATTATCAATCCACCTAGCCCTTAAGGGCTACATTTGTTTTTTTTATTATATATTTTTTTAATATTTATTTAAACTATTTAAAAATTATAATTTTTTAGTTGAAAAACAAATAAAATTATACATTCAAAACCACTTTTGTAATTTTATTTATATTTACTTTATTTTTTTTCCTAATATTTATTTTTGAGTTTGAAAAACATTGCAAGGCTACATGTATGAAGTAACCTTAAGAATTTCAGTTACATCATATTTAGGAGTATATCTAAACTAAAGTGAGAGGAGTATTGGTCTCTCTACTGTAATTATAATCCATAAATGAAATTCTAATAACAAGATTGATAGGTGGAAAGCAAGAATAACTTCTTGATCAATCACAGTTCTTGAATGATTCTTATCTAAGTAGAAAACTAAGGACTCATGTTTCAATTATGAAGACAAATGCTATTTCAAGCATGTATTTCTATAAAATAAAGGCAAGGGTTCCTTTCAAAGTTCTTTTTCTTTTGCTATTAATAGATCTCTAATATGATCCTTAATAAGAGGAAGACTATGAGGAAACCTCAATACCTCTAACCATTTCTTCCCTTTCCCAAGTGTCTTTTAGAAGATTTAAACCATCTTTTGAAAGGTCATCTACTTCTACATTTAATTCTCTATAGACATGCTTGTATGAAATTTTTATTATAGAATATTCTAATAATTTCACTTGATCATAGAAAGGACTGAGTAAGTGTTTCATCTTAACATTATCTGCAACCCAACGTATCACTAATTTTAAATCTTCATAAATCTGTAAAGTTGTAATCCTTGCTCCATTGATATTCTTATCAAGAGGAACAATGCTTTCTATTCTATCATATTATTTATTCCTTCCCCTAAACCTGCCTTGAAAGTGAAATTATAATTTTTATTTAAGTATAGTACTCTCCCCACCCTACACCTACTTGGGCTACCAAGCCAAGCTTCATCAAAGAAGTTTTATGGCTTCATAGGATCCACTATTAATGTTCCTTTATGCCTACTCAATTTTGGTTTTGGAAAGATTTATAGACTTTCAAAAAAAGATTTAATTTGCATTTATACCTAAATCACCAGAATTTCCTTGCCTTCAAATAACCTGGTATTTTTAGCCAGCCATAAACCCCATCCCACTGTCAAAAGGACAAATCTATATTCCTTTAGTCCTCTTTGTTTGAACCATTGTTGCATGCTATTGTATGCTATTTGAAATATTCCTAGCAGGCCCACTGTTCTTCCCCCTAAGTCAAAGATAAAATTGAATTCTACTTGCAAGCTATCCTAAATATTACTAGCACGCCATTGTCCTCTTCCTTGAGTCAAAGCAAAATTGAATTCTACATTTCTCTTGGGAAAGGGCAATGAACCAAAATATGGTATTATAATTTAAATATATTATGTGTGCCTTATATGTTATCTATGCTATTGAATGAGATACTTATATCAATGTTATTGTGTATTATGTTCACTACACTTCAATTTATCATTTTAGAAAAACAAATTATATAGTTATGAAAAATGTTTCAAAATTTGAAATTTTGATGTGTATTATATGTTATTCATACTATTAAATGAGATACTTACATTGACATTATTATGTATGATACAACTTCATTTATTATTGTAAAACTGTAAATTATATAGTTATGATAATGTTTTAAAACCTAAGATTTGACTTGCATGTAATACAATTTTTTATTTTTTAGAATGATTTTCTTTTTTTAAATTAATTATATAATATTTGAATGGGCCATAATTATTATATAATGACCATAAATAAAGAATTATATATATATATATATATATATATATATATATATATATATATATATATATATATAACAATTTGTTATTTTTTAGAATGATTTTATTTTTTAAAATTAATTATATAATATTTGAATGGGCCATAATTATTATATAATGACCATATATAAAGTATTATAACAACACGTGTATATATACAAGAATATTTCATCATAGTTCTTCTGAAAAGTTTTGAATTTTAACATTTAAACTATGCATGGATTATTACAATGACATCATTGAGAGTTAAGAATCTAACTTATTAAGCTCATGTCATTTGATATTTAATTTTTTATTTGTGTGAATGTATAATTTATAATATAAATTTACTTTATCATAATAAGTTTCAATATAAAATATTTAGTTTTCAAATTATATATATATATATATATAGATTTCATCATAGGTCTTCTCAAAAGTTTTGAATTTTAACATTTAAACTATGCAAGAATTATTACAATGACATCATTGAGAGTTAAGAATCTAACTTATTAAGCTCATGTCATTTGATATTTAATTTTTTTTTGTGTGAATGTATAATTTATAATATAAAATTACTTTATCATAATAAGTTTCAATATAAAATATTTAGTTTTCAAAATATATTATATTAACGGGTTATATAGGATTGATATGACCCCCAACTTTGTATTACATCATTACCACATAGTGGTATTACAACAAAGCTTGGATACTATCCATGTATCATTTGGCAAGATTTTAACCTAGGTTTCCTCCTTGAAATATTGAAGAATTTAACCAAACAAACTTAAAACAACTTAAGATTATGATTATGTTATATCTTTTTTAATTAATTCAATCCAAACAATAATGTTTTTTTTTTTTAATAGATAAACAATAATATTTTATTATTATATAATATGTTTTATTTTTCTATAATAAACTTTACCTTAAATTATTTAGTTTTCAACTTCAAAAAATATATATAACTTATATATTAATTATTATTAAAGCTTATAACTAAAAAATATTTTATTATAAGAAGCTTCAACTTTTAGATTTCAATCTATAAGAAGTTGCAACTTGTGATTTGACATTTATTTTTTGATGCAACTTGTGATTTGACATTTATTTTTTGATGCAACTTGTGATTTGATATTTATTTTTTTATGATATGATCTCTTATTTTAATATAATAAAGAGAATAAAAATTTTCCTCACATAGAGTTTGGATTAAAGATCTCTTGTAGAAGGTATCTTTCTTTCTCTGTTTTTTTATCAGAATTGACGATGAACAATCTTAGAAGAAGAGGGATGATCATTCTTAATAGATGTTATTTATGTTGTGGAGATGAGGAAATAGTTGATCATGTTTTTATCCATGGCCTCCTTTCTTTGGAGATTTGGCATGTGCTTCTTTAACCGCTTAAAACTCAGTGGTGACAACAAAGTCTTTAGAGGCCTTATGGGAAAGCTAGGTTAATCCTTATAATAGCCCTCGATTGAAGAGAATTTGGATTTTTGTTTTATCCCGTTTTATTTGGTAAATATAGAAGGAAATGAATAAACAAATGTTTTAGAAAAAGGCTAATAGTGTAGAGGTTATTATTAGGAGTATTAAAGCTACCATTAACATGGACAACCAAATCTATGAAAATGAGTTGGAGGAAGAAATAACAGTAGACTAGAGACTTATGAGAGCTACAGGGAATCAAATTAGCTGGTCAAAGAGAAAGGTGAGATGAACTCCTCTCTCGTACAGTGGGTAAATTGAATTTTGATGGAGCTTCTAAAGGCAATCGAGGGAAGGTTGGAGGGGGAGGGGTTTTGAGATCTAGCTTAGGGGTAGTGATGTCTTGTTATGCGATGAACTTTGGCCATACATCAAACCATGTAGCAAAGGCAAGAGCCATGATTACAAGAGTAAGGCTTGCAAAAAAGATGAATGTTAAGAAGCTTATAGTGGAAGGAGATTCTATGAATATCATTAATAGTTTGAATACTAAGAAAACCGCTAGTTAGAGCATTGAAAGTATTATTTAGGATGCAATGAATATACTATGAGGCATGGAGTCAGTTGTGATCTAGCACATCTACATGGAAGGTAATGTTGTGGCTGATGTTATGGCAAACATGAGATTTTAGGTGGATGGATCCAAGATATGGAATGATGTTTTCCTAGAGTCTTTAATGATTATAACTCTGAAAGAGGAAAACGTTTCTAATATTGTTGAGTTAGAATTTTCAAAGCCTTACAGGCACTGATAAGTGCAAAAGAGTAATTAGCATGGGGTCAATTTTCAAGGAAACTAAACTGAGATTTAGGAGCTGATAAAAAAAGGTTGCATATTATATGAAGAGTAGGCAGAATCTTCTGAAATTCTCAGGAAACGCAAAATTGGAAGGAAATTGAATTGAGATTTAGGATCTGATTAAAAAAGTTTGCATATTATATGAAGACTAGGTAGAATCTTCTGAACTTCTCAGGAAATGCAAAATTGGAGATCTAATCTGAAGCTAATAGAGAATTGATTAAGGCTCTTGAAGATTCTAAAGAAACTAGATGGATTAAATTTAAGAAATATTGAATCCCCATGGGATAGATTTAAATCAAAATTGTTGTATCTAAGTATGCAACATGCTCCTTTTTAGTCCAAATTTTATAATATGTAGGTGTTGGAAGTGATTTTTCTCTTCTACAAATGTAAAATATTTGGGGCCCTTTGAAAACACCTTCATTTACCATAATATATAATAATGGTAAAATAATTTTACTAATATTTGGGACCCTTTGAAAACACCTTCGTTTACCATAATATATAATAATGGTAAAATTATTTTACTATAATAAGCTTCATGAAGAGCCTTGCTCTACCAAAAAAATCCAAGGCCCCTCGTTGAAAAATGTCCTCCCTATCTTCTTCAATAGCAAACAAAATAAAGAAGTAGCCATTAGGGTAAGTATTAATTTTGAACTCACCTTTAGTGCTCCACTTTTTAGTTTTAACTTCACTAATGGGGATCCAGTAGTTGCTTTCATGCAACCCATCTTTGTTTTCCTTGAATCGACCTTTGGCATCCTCAGTGGTTTCCATGGCAATTGTTGATTGTGTTTCTCTCATGTTTGAGATGGTCCTCCCTGAATAGCTTTGTTGAAACCCTCCATCCCATAATCCAACAAATGAAGTTGTAGGAAACCCTAAATTCCCACATAAACCCTAATGGATCTATGAATCTCTCCAGGTTGCAAGCGTATTCGATGCAACCACTTTGCTAAAATCAATTTCCTCAATGTTGTTCACTCCTTCCCTCACCCATCCACACAACAAAAAAGCGAAAGGATTGGAACGCTAAACTTGGCGTGACGAGTTGAAACAACGAAGACAAATGTTTCTTTGGCACACAGGAAACTCCATTACATTTGTAAAACCCTAAATCTCCTTTGTATCCATAAAATCTCTCAGTGCACTATAAATATCAATTTCAACGAATTACGATGGGTTTGACGGACTTTTGCGCATTCACGCCTGCAAATCACCGTCGACAATCGCAGTGGAGCGTCCTATTTAATTAGGGTCACACCTTAGGAACTTGAAATTTTTATAATTAGAGTCAATTCTAAAAAATTACAACTTGTTAAAAATATTTAATACTTCAAATTTTAAAAATTTACAACTTGTAAAATTAAGATTGATAATGACGATATTCAACTTAAAATATTTAACTATTAAATTTTATTTTGAATGTAAAAATTATAAATTTAATAATTATAATTATAATATTGATATGCAGCTATGATGTCCCACAAGAATGAGATTTCAAAATACTTAGATTTGAACGTATAATTTAAATGAATTTCAAATTTATAATAATGAAATTATTTAATGGCAATGAGTTTTCATTTAAGATATTTATCTTTGAAATGGTTAGAATGCTCGAGCTGTGAATTTAAGTTTAACAACTAGAAGAATATTTTAATGCAACAAACTTCAATTTAAAAATTTTAGTTTTTAATTTCAGATATATTTAACTTGTGAATTATTATTAAATAAATTGTTATTTAAAATATTTACTTTTAAATATTTTAATTTTCAATTTTAAAAATTTATTACAAAATCTAAGATTTATAAGAATATGATTTTTAGTCCTGAAATAAGATGCTACCACAAATATTTAGTTTTTCATATTTAACTTTTAGAAATTTAAATTTTAAAATTTTAAGATTTACTACAAAATCTAAGATTTATAAGGATGTGATGATGTTTCACTTTACAACAATTTTTAATATAAATTATAATCTAATCTTCAATAATGTTTTATATTATTTTTATTTTTTATTTGAATGGTGTGATGTTTCATTGACTAAGCAATCTCCTCCCTAACATGACCCTCTCGTAGAGCCGAAAGCTACGCTCATCAATAAAAATTTAACACACCATACACACACCCACCCCTCACACACTTACTCACACTACAATTTGAACCTTGGACTTCCCGAAAAAGAACCCAAGCCCAAACCGTTTCCGTTGCACAATTCCCGCATGAGACCAATGATGTTTTATCTTACTACAATGAATTCTTAATTTAATTATGTTTATATATATAAATATGATTTTAAAAGGTTTTATCCTTTCCCTATGTATAATAAGATCATATCAACTAGTCACGTTAAGTTATATAACTATTTTGGTGATATTAAAATTTGAAGTTTGATGTAAACAGCACCCATAGATTTCAACCATTGAACCAATACCTTATTTCCTCAATGGACTTGATGACCATACCAGTAAACCATGAAAAGCTTGGCATTCCTGCAAAACCAGAGTCACCCTTGAAACATTTTCTCTCAATCAGCTTCACTAAACAAAGACAACTATGAATTACTCTTGCGAGCATAAGTGAAACCCAAATTCACCTTAAGGTATTCCAATTCTTGTGAGCCCATTCATAGAGATCATACAAGGAGAGTTGATTCCCCTGAAAACATTAGGGGAAAAAATGCAAAAGAATGCTCCTAATTATATGTTGATGATGTTATCCCCACCTTCTTCCAATAAAGCTTCAACACCAAGCCACCCTTCATGGCTTCTATGCATGTACTTGTCACTTTTAGTATTAGCTTTTCCTTCTTCCTATTAATTGATTCCTTGAGTGTTGTCATGTTCCTCTTAATTGGTGTCAATTTTTTTCCATTGAAAATTTGATTGACAGAAACACCTACATAGATAGAATCCCCCATTTCCTTTTGAAATTCTAAGGTCAACTTGAAGGAGGTGTATACCTATCTCAGGCAGGTTGCTTGCCAAATTTTAGTTTTTTCCTCCTATCCTTATGAAAGATGCTTGTCCTTGTACCTTCAAGAAGCTAACACTCTTCAATGTCTAAGTGTTATGAAATAAATAAACTAGCACTTGATTAATCACCTGAGTCTTTCACCTATCTCTGCTACTTCATCTGAGATTACAGCATTCCAGATTGATAATAGCTGATCTTGTACATCCTTCTTTGCATACAAGAGTAGCTACTAGAGCTTCAATGACTTCTCATTTTTGCTTGTGTGGATAGTACTGTGGTCCACTAGTGTCAGATTGGCAACTCCTCGCTTACCCATAACATGTAAACATCCACAACTTCTCAGTTTCTTGTATTCTTCTGTTGGTTCCTTAGCCATGGATGGAGTTTTGAGAGGTTAGACCGTACACCCTCCTAGGATTATCTAACCATGCCCCTTAAGTCTTGGCCATTCTCCTAGAAAGATCATTAGATCTTATGTTAGTTCTTTTGCAAAAGTTGGTGACAATGACAACAGTATTTCTACTTTGCATTCCATTACTAATTAGAGTTGGCACTAGGATCCACTTGAGTTCTTTCTCGTTCACTGGTTCCCTCACTTCTTCACTATTTGTAATATATTTAGAGTTTTACCTATTTCTAGGCCCACCCCACGATGTTTAGTTCTGGTCTTATACAGTAGATTCACTTTACATAACAGAGTATTTTGAAATTGGATATATCAAAACTTTAAATAACAACAAAAAAACATTATTTGGGAACTTCTACTCAGTCTATATAGATAGATCAGCACCCATCTCTGATTCTTGGGGCAACATGTTTGCTTTATTGAATGTTTGAACATGTCTAATGATATGGAACTTGGCTACAGTATTGAAAGAACTATTGTTTGGTGTCCACCAATTGATTACAGAGTTTTGCAGATATATCACTTCTTTTTTTTTTGAAATAAAAATTCAATCAAATGTTTTTGTTCCTTTCCTAACTGGTCTCTTTCTTTAAGTTTATAATCCCTCATTTTTCTTCCTTCTGTTTTCTCATACGTTTTTTGTTACCGGTATTATGCTCTTCACTTGCACGTAATGTGACCTGATGAACCAGAAAGCTTGCAGCACTAAGAGTATGCTCTTCACTTGCACATATGTGATCTGGTGAATCAGAAACTACTTTACGTTTTTAGAGTATTGCTTCGTTACGTTTCTTTTTTTTTTTTTCATAAAAGATTTGCCTTATTTATTGTTTGAAGATTGCAGCACATAATTTTTTTTATGTATATATTTATATTAAAAAGGGAAAAAGCTAAACATCCGTTAATAATTTAGAATAAAGCACAGAAGCAGAATCTACCTGTTTTTCACATGCTCATGGCAATATTCCAAAAGAGAATAAAAATCTATTAGTTGGGCTTTAAAGCCCCCACCTGTTATAGGATGCCATAACTATAGTTTGATGAGTTCTCACTATCAAGAAAACAGAGATCTACAGGCAGACATTTAATTCAAATAACTTAAAATTCTCAATAAACAATAAAGACCCCCATTTGCTACCTATTGGAGAGAGAAAGTAGCTTAATATAATCTAGGCTATAACATTGAATCTAGTGACACAAGAATTATAATCAAAGTTAACTTTTTTTTGAAATTGGAAAAGATAACATCCAAAAGTTGAATTTTGTTGTTCCAACTACACACAAGATTACAATGACACTGGGAAAAAATAAACAAGTATTCATGTTGCCCAAATGTTCTAATAAAGACAAATATGCCATGAAGGGAAACAACTAAACTCGTGTTGATAGCCCCTTCTAAAGCTTCTGCCTCTGGGGTGTTGAGTTGCAGAGATTCAGATAAACAAGATAAGATTATTTTTCTTAATATTCAGGAGGACCAAAGTAGGCTAATTAAACTTGTTGAAAAGAATTGTTATAATGCATTGTAGTGACCAAAAAGTAAGCCAAAGTAGGGTAAAGAAACTAGCATAAATTACATTAAAAAAATTTCAACTGTATGGTATTACATTACAGCCTCAAGCGTTGGACCCAAAAGAGGTAAAAGCCCAAACATAAAGGTAATGACAAAGAACGAGACAACATTCAATAATATAAAAGTTATGATGAGAGAGAGACCCTCCATAGAATTGATCCAATTGAAAAAGATAGGAAGTCGGTAATGTAGTAGATAGAAAACTAATTTTATGGCAATCCAAATAGGACATAAAATGCAATGTAGATCAAACCAAGTCTCAACTTTTTTTACTCTTCTTAAATGCAGTTCATACCACCCTTAATGTGATATGAACGTCTCTCTAATACTTTACTAAACTGAGTCTTTTTAAGAACCATACGCCATAATGTGATAGTAACATCTCTGTAACACTTAAAAAAAAAACTGAGTCTTTATAGGAAACATGCTGTATTGGAATTCTGGTAGATAGAGATATAATTAAATAACAATCGAAGTACAACATAAAATGCAACATAGATCGCGTCAAGTCTCAATTATTTTTACTCTCCTACTCTTTTGAAATGCAGTTTATACCACTCTTAATATGATGAACGTCCACTATTAATATGATCTTTGTAGCACTTAAACAAAAGTGACTCTTGATTGGAAGTTTGGAACCATACTCCCCCATTGTGTGATTGGTTCACGGCTCCTTGTTCTAGTAAGTTGACATGCACCAACTCCAACATATGGGCACATCATAAGGAACCAAGAGGTTTGTACAATAAGTAAACTCTTGAAAGATAATATATGATGTTTTTTCTTATCGACATAATGATGAAGACAAATAAAGGGGATGTGCGCAATTCATTTAGCTGCCGAGTTGGGCCACTGTGACATAATCAACGAGTTTTTCTGGTCAAGGCCAAAGTTTGTGTTGTCATATTTGTCATGGTCATAGTTCACCATTTGTCTTGTGTGGGGATGGTCAAATAGTTGTTTTTCACCACCTCAAGTTTATTGTGCTTGATTGCAAAATGAAAAGCAGTTTTATAGTTTTTGCTACAAATGTAAACACACTTTGGCCTTGACCCGAAAAACTCCTTGATTACGTTGCAATGGCCCAAATCGGCAACTAATGAATTGTGCACGTTTCCTCTTTAACCGTCTTCATCATCGAGGTCAGAAAAAAACACCACTTATTAGCCTTCAAGAGTTTCCCTATTGTATAAACATGTAGGTTCCCAACAGATGTGTGAAGTAGTGGAGAGTCCATCGTCAACCTCTAATTATTTTCAACCTTCTTGTTACCTCGTCCATTGCCCTCTCTGTTGTTCCTGTTAATAGGAGCAAAGGCTGTTAATAGGAGCAAAGGCAGCACATTCGATGTCACAAATTAAATTATGTTCTCTAAAGAAATGAAATTCATGATAGCTAAAGATGGAATCTATCTTTGGACTGAAACAAAGAAAGAATCTCTCAAATGATACCCACTTGACCCTTTTAGACTGAAAAAGAATCTCTCAAATGATACCCACTTGGCCCTTTTAGACTGAAAGCAACAAGATCTTCAAGGGGATGCCTAAAACATCGGAATAAAAGATCCCAAATAAAACATCGAAATTTCTTCCTAGAAACCATAAGATCAAAAGAAAGTTGGAACTTATTTTAAATTCTTTTAAAAATTAAACTAAAGAAGCCAAAAGTACCTCGAATTCCAAATATTATAACTGATCATATTTCAAATACTTCAAATGCCTAACAAATTGACGCTAAAGAAGCCAACATTTCTCTCAAAACCTAAACATTCTAGAAAGGAATAAAATATCCCAAATAAAAACATCGAAATTTCTTCCTAGAAACCATAAGATCAAAAGAAAGTTTGAACTTATTTTAAATTCTTTTAAAAATTAAACTAAAGAAGCCAAAAGTACCTCGAATTCCAAATATTATAACCGATCATATTTCACTTCAAATGCCTAACAAATTGACGCTAAAGAAGCCAACATTTCTCTCAAAACCCAAACATTCTAGAAAGAAAAGAAAAATATTGTTCCTATTTCAAATACGTCAAAAATACCTAACAAATTAAAACTAAAGAACCAAAGATACATCGAAATTTCTCTCAAAACAGCAACATTCTAAAAGGATAAGAGAAATACTGATCATATTTCAAATACCTAACAGAATGAAGCTAAAGAAATACCTAACAGAATGAAGCTAAAGAAGCCAAACATACCTCGAAATTTTTCTCAAAATCATACCATTCTAGAAAGAAAAGAAAAATACTGATCATATTTCAAATACTTAACAATAGCTAACAAATTGAAGCTAAAGAAGCCAAAGATACCTCGAATTTTTTCTCAAAACTGTACCAATCTCAAATAATTAGGGCCCTGTTAGACTAATTACTCTCCAAGAAATGAACAATAGACCCTCTTAAACTGAAAGTGAAACAAAAACATCTCTGTAATGAGTATCCAACAGATCCACTTGGACTGAAACAAAGAAAGAATTTCTCCAAGGATACCCACTAGACCCTTTTAGACTGAAGGCAACAAGATCTTCAAGGGGATGCCTAAAACATCGAAATAAAAGATCCCAAATAAAAACATCGAAATTTCTTCCTAGAAACCATAAGATTAAAAGAAAGTTGAACTTATTTTAAATTCTTTTAAATATTAAACTAAAGAAACCAAAAGTACCTCGAAATTCCAAATATTATAACTGATCATATTTCAAATACTTCAAATGCCTAACAAATTGACGCTAAAGAGGCCAACATTTTTCTCAAAACCCAAACATTCTAGAAAGAAAAGAAAAATACTGTTCCTATTTCAAATACGTCAAAAATACTTAACAAATTAAAGCTAAAGAACCAAAGATACCTCGAAATTTCTCTCAAAACAGCAACATTCTAAAAAGATAAGAGAAATACTGATCATATTTCAAATACCTAACAGAATGAAGCTAAAGAAGCCAAACATACCTCGAATTTTTTCTCAAAACCGTACCATTCTAGAAAGAAAAGAAAAATACTGATCATATTTTAAATACTTAACAATAGCTAACAAATTGAAGCTAAGCAAGCCAAAGATATCAGTTCGACCCTTCGCAGGAGGAGACGCTTTGATACCTAACAAATTGGAGCAAGCCAAAGATCCCTGTTCGACACTTCGCAAGAGGAGACGCTTTGATTTCAGCTCCGTGCAATCTTCGGCGCAACAGACACGGGGAATGCTGGGGATCCTTTTAAAGGGCCGAACCGCCATCAAGCCAAAAAAATTCTGAAGGGTAAATGAAGCCGCTCTGTCTAATTCACGGAAGCAAAGAGGACAAATCGTTAGGAAACTGACTGTGCGTAAATGAAGCCGCTCTGTGCATTTAGGGTTTGGAAAAATCGTTAGGGGACTGAGTGCGCGTAAACGTAGGCGCTCAGTCGAATTAAGGGAAGTCGTACTTAGGGTTTGGAAAAATCGTTACGACACTGCCTGCGCGACAAAGGTTACGGAATAATAACAAGACGTTTCACCATCTTCCTAAGGCTATACACACGATAAAATATTTAATGTATATTTTGAAGGTTCATCCACAATATGCTAAGGTGAAAGGATTTGAGAATGCGAAATAGGTAAGGTATTTATTAAGAAAGTCAGATATTATATTAATTTTAATATAGGTAAGGTTTATATTTGGTTATGGATGTTTTATTCATGATTCACTTCATTTTGTTGTTTTTAGTTGATGAATAGTATTAACATCAAAATATTATAATGTTCTCGTTAAAGATATAATATAATCTAGCATTTTTAAAGAATAAATTAGGTTAATTTTTTTAATTATTGTAAAGAAAACATGAAAAATTATATTATCAATTAATTTAAGTTTTTAACTGGTAAAATAAAAAACCTATTAACACAAGATTATATTTTATAAAATATTTGTATTTTATTTTATAAATGATACTCTAACCAATTCTCCCCACATACATTTGGGAGGAATACAATGACATAATGACATCATAAGTTCTTAAATTGTGACAAAGTGATCATGCAGGTTTAGTCTCTAACTTAGATTCAAGTCGTGATGTTCCATCCAAGAAGATGAGAAAAGCTTTATAAAGAAACTATTAAATATAAAATCAATACAAGTGTTAAATGTCTTTAACATTCTACACGTAACAAACATAAAATCAATATAAGTGTTAAATAAAAAATATTCTACCACATAAATAGGTAGAGAATAAGGAACAATCAAAGCAAATTACCAAAATGAAATCAATATAAGTGTTAAATAAAAAATATTCTACCACATAAACAGGTGGAGAATAAGGAACAATCAAAAGCAAATTACCAAAATGAGTTTTCAGATGAGAAAGAAACTTACAGTCCCACAACTACACCACTCATGTGGGCACCAAGACTTTATGTGCAAGAGCTAATGAAAATGAAAGAGAAACTTGAAAGCATGGAAAGGAGGGATAAATTAAGAGAAACTAAATCAGATGAGGTTATAAACACCATTCGGAAGTTGGAAAAGGAAAACAGCCAACTCAAGGAGCAAGTGTCAAAGCTATAAAATCTTGCAAACATGGGTCAACGTGAATGGTATGTCCTCAAACAAGCCATCCACCCCCCAATCAATGATGCAATAGAGGTGGAAAAAACAAATGCAAATCAAATAAAAGAGGTACAAAAAACACTCCAAAACATGGAAACAAGAGAAAATGAGCTACAAAATGAATTAGCAAAGGCAAAGACATGGTCTCAAGTAGTAAAAGAACCAATCAATCAACAAAAAGAGTTGATAGAGAAGCAAGTAAAAATTCAAATAACAGAAGAGAAAGAAAGACATGAGAAGTTATCAAATATAATCATCAAAGGGTTGAAATATTATGGGGACAGAGAAGACACAAATCATTTAACCAGGGACTTCTTGTCAGATTGATTACAATGGAAGGGTCAGATAAAAAAAGCAAGCAGAATTGGCAGGCTGAGAGAAGGAGGAGAGATAGACATATTCGGGTCACATTGATGAGCTACGAGGATAAAATAAGGTTACTTAAAAACAGAGGCATGCTGAGAGGGTCACAATTTTATTTAGATGATGACCTAACATTTTTACAACAGGAAGAAAGAAATAAGGAATGGAAAAAGGTGAGGGCAACAAGGAATGAAGGGAAACAGGCATATTTAAGAAATGGAAAGACATACATCACATCTAAACAAATCCAAAACAAATAGGGAGTATGGCCCGCCCGGGAACATCTTACAATGGTAAGTTGGAACTGTAGAGGTTTCCCTTGGAGAAGAGGACTCGGGTTAGGGCCCATTTCTAGAGACAAAGATATAATTATATTGATAGAAACACATGAACACGGTGGATGTAGGACTCTAGAATTTGTGGGATACAAAAAAATAGCAATATGAAATAAAGTAGCAGAAAATGGCAAAGGGCATGGGGGTATTATGGTTTTAATAAAAGAGGAATGGATAGGATCATTAAAATTGAAAAACAAGATGAAAATAAACAGTACATATGGATAAAGATCCTAGAAAATAAGTCAATTATTAGCATAGCAGCATGTTATTTTGCTCCCAAGAATTCTAAATTCTATAAGAGACATGACCTTAATAGAGAAGACCCATACTCCTCCCTGAAAAGAGATATTTCAATATAAGTAAGTTGGGGAGATTATATTAATTGGAGATTTCAATGCAAGGACAACAAATAAGCAAGCTAACATTCTAGAAGGTAACGAAGATATTGAGATTAATCCTCTTTGGATGCCAGAAGAGGAAAATCAACAGTGGACCAGGACTTCAAAAGATGAGAATGGGGCTATCACGCAATATGGAGAAGAGTTGTTAGGTCTTTGCAACATATACAATTTGATTATTTACAAAGGGATGAACAAATAAAAAATTTAGGAAAGTATACATACAAAACATATAAGGGACAAAGTGTAATAGACTATGTAGATGCTCATAGAATTACATCCCAAAAATAGAGGAGCTATAAGTGGAAGATTCTCCAGTGGAACTTAAGTCAGATCACAACCCAATTGTTATAAAACTTCGAATGCATGGAGACAAACCAAGGGAAAAACACTTGCAAGGCAATCAAAATAAATATCCTCACAAGGGAAACATTCTCTTAACGAGATGAAAATTGGCGAAATTTTAGAGCAGTATTAAATAACAAGTTACAGGAAAGGGAAGAACTACATCACAATAGTAGAGATTACAGTAATAGTGAATGGTTAATGCACGTTATTCAAGAAGCTCTAAACAAATGCAAGAGAGCTAAACCTAAAAATAAAGAAAGGAATAACTTCCCAACCAACCCATGGTTCATTGAAGATTGCAAAAAAATGCGAAGATTACTAAAGGGACCAACGGGTAAAATAAGAGCAACCAAAAAAGCATATGAGAAACTGGTAAGGGCAAAAAAAGAAGAATACACTAGAACAAGGAGAAAATAATTGATTTACTTAGGGAAGCATGAACCAAAGAAATTTTGAAAGGAACTAAGTGTGAAAGAGATGCAAACTGAAAATAACATAACAGTTAATCAGTGGTTGGAGTATTCAAAACAATTGTATCAGCGTAGTAACCAACGAGGAGACACCCCCTACTATCATTGTCAAGAAAGAACTTTTCACAATTGAAGACATTATTCAAGGGATAAAAAAGTTAGCAACTGGTAAAGCTCATGATATAGACAATCTTCAAGCAGAGCATATAAAATGGGGGGTAGAAATCTCGTGACATAGACAATCTTCAAGCAGAGCATATAAAATGGGGGGTAGATATCTTAGCACCGTAAATAAAAAAAAAAATCAATGAGGTCATACAAAATGGCTTCCCTACTGAGTGGACAACTAGCTTGACCATTCATTTGTTTAAAAGTGGAGATGTAAATAATCCCTCAAACTATCGAACTATCATGATCAACCCTCTCTTTGCAAAGTTGTTTGGGAGTATGATAGAGCATAGGATCAACATATGGGCAGAAAAAAAGGGAAAGAGAGCAAAGGGGCAAGTAGGTTTTAGGCCCAAGCACTCAACTATTGATCATTGTATCACGCTCAGACACATAGTGGAAAAAATATGGGACAAAAAAGAGGAGGCTTTTTGTTGTTTTGTAGACTTCAAAAAGAAATTTGACACAGTGTCAAGGAAAAAATTGTGGAGCAGAATGGAAGACCTAGAGGTTCCAATTCACTACAGGGCAGCAATTCACAGACTATATGAGCATGTAAAGGCTAGAATCAGAACACGGGAAGGGTTATCTGAATGTTTTGGTAGTGACATAGGTGTCAAACAAGGTTGCCCTTTATCTTCGACCTTATTTGGGTTGTACATTGACAAGTTAGAAGAATGGATAAACAAGTTTGGGGGAGAGGGTGTGCATTTAGCCAAATATGTGGTAAAACTCCTCATGTATGTAGATGATGTAATTCTTGTGGCCAAAACAGCCAAAGATCTACAAGATCACCTTCAAGCTCTATAACTCTTTTGAAAATAATTTGGGATACAGGTGAACACAAGCAAAACAAAAATTATGATTTTTTCAACAAAAAAGAAGCAACAACTCAAATTTCAGTTTACAAGAGAACCGCTTGATGTAGTAGTAGAATACAAATACCTGGGTATATACTTTCATGACAAACTTAATTGGAATACATGTAGGATGAAAAGAACTCAAAGTGGTTGGAGAGCACTATATGCACTTCAAAACAAGTGTAGGAATGTCGAGTTGTGGGATTGGAAGACCATCAAGATCTTATTTGGTCTACTTGTTACACCGGTTCTGTTGTATGGTTGCGAGGTGTGGGCTAGTGGCACAACAAATGCAAAATGGAGGTAAATAGAAAGGATTCAAAAATATCTAATCACAAACTTTTCAAAATTAAGGCCATAACCCCTTATGAAATTATTCTAGTTGAAATTGGAATGTTCCCTTTAGAAGCAATTGCTATGACTAAGTTGTTATGTTACTTGAAAAAAACAGAAAACATGATAAATGATAGATGGCCTAGGGCATCTAGGGACGAAGAGTTGCATAGGCGAAAGAATACATGGATGAAACAAAATCAGAAATGGATGAAACATTGGGAAATCAACATAAATGAATGCCCAAATGTCAACAAAGAAAAAAAATTATGTGAATGAAAAGTTCAGAAGTGGAATGTGGAAAAGTGCAAGCAGGAAAAGACAATATTATATTGCAAATTTTAACCCAACGTATAACCACAAGGAAAAAGCGTATATAGGCGTTGAAATCAAGTGGAAGAAAAAAATACTCATTGTTGTGGAAGAAAAAAATACTCATTGCTCAGATAAGGACCAGCTCTCATAGGCTTAGATGTGAAACAGGGAGATGGACAACGCCCAAAGAACAATGGGAAGAAAGGATATATGCTTTATGCAGCACATGGGCAGTAGAAACAGAGGAACACTTCATCTATAAATGCCCGAGTTTTTCAAATATCCGTGACAAATACAAAGAAATACTTGGGAACGAGTTTATGGCAGATTTATTTGAAGACAGTAAAATAAAAAAAGTTGGGAAATTGCTAACACAAATCAACAGAAGAAACAACCTTCTCAAAGATATTAAAGATCATATGATATGATTTGAATAATTATACTTCCATATTTGAGGTCCCATAAACCATATTTGAATCTCGCGAACGTAATTAAAATCTTTCATTTCGTTTCATGTGTATTTAACATTCTACACATAAAAAACATAAATCAATATAAATGTTAAATGTCTTTATCAATCTACCATAAAATCAACACCATCGTCAATATTCTCCAATACTTATAAATACAAATAAATAGAAATAATGTTTTCGTTGATTCATTATACATGTCATTGCATTTCATTTGGTGTTTTAAAATTTGAATTTTATTGGAATTAATTTAACATTACAATTATCTAAATTATTTATTTTGATTTTTTTTTAGTTTTATTGGAATTAATTTAACATTACAATTATCTAAATTATTTACTTTGATTTTTTTTAAATATGTTTATATATATATTTTTAAATCGTTTTTAATAATAAATGATAACCATCTATAATAATAATAATTTTTATCTAGAAAATATATATATATATATATATATATATATATATTTTTTTTTTTTTTTTGAATTTTAGTGCTTGTAAAAAGTGCCCTAACTTCTAATAATAAGTGATGAACACAATAATATTATTTTTTATCCAAAAATCTATGAATCTCTTTTAATTGAAATATATTTACATTATTTTCTTTTACAATTTTAGTTTTTGAAATAGACACTGCTCCTAGTACCCTAGCGTAAATGTGGAGAATCTGGAGCGGGAGGGTCGGAATGTTCGGCCTCCTGAGCAAGATGATGTCCCTGGTTGGGTTGAAATTGTACCAAATGCACAGACTTGTACTGTTAGTGGTACTACTGCTATGGTTGGGGGATCCGATTTCTTCAACCGTTGGATGGACTTATGACCTTATGGAGGAAAACTTCAAGCCTTCCACTTGGTAGTGATTTCTCGACTCCTTTCTTTCTGAATGCATATTTGACACTGTTTTGGCGATTGTTATCTGGATTTTTGTGGATTGTTTCTAACACTCTTGTGTACTCCTAACCACAGTGGTTAGTGTGTTGGTTTACGGGGTGTGCTAATCCCACCCGCCCTTTTTTTATATGATTAGATATTATTTTATTAATATAATAACTTTTTCATATATATATATATATATATATATATATATATATATATATATATTTATTTATTTTGGAGTGTTTTTGTGGATTCATTATACTTGTCATTGCATTTCATTTAGTCCATTGTCTTCTAAAATTTGGATTTTATTGGAACTAGTCTAACATTACAATTGTCTAAATTATTTACTTTGATTTCTTTCTTTATAATATGTGTATACTTCCTTTCATTTAGTCTATTATCTTCTAAAATTTGGATTTTATTGGAACTAGTCTAACATTACAATTGTCTAAATTATTTACTTTGATTTCTTTCTTTATAACATGTGTATACTTCCTAAAGGTCGTCTCTAATAATAAGTGATGAACATCAATAATAATATTATTTTTTATCTAAAAATTTGTGAATCTTCTTCAATTGAAATATATTTTATTATTTTTCTTTTGTAATTTTAGTCCTTGTAAGAAGTGCCCTAACTTCTTATAATAAGTGATGAACATCAACAATGCCCTAACTTCTAATAATAAGTGATGAACATCAACAATAATATTATTTTTATCCAAAAATCTATGAATCTCCTTTAATTGAAATATATTTTCATTCTTTTCTTTTACAATTTTAGTTTTTTGTAAGAAGCACCCAAGCCTTTGCATAGTTGTTAGTTGAAATTTCATATGGTTTTTTTTTAATCTTGGGTATTGTGATAAATCTCTACAACCAACACATAGGGTAGGGCTAAGCAATCTCCTCTGAATCATGACCCCTCCTAAAGTTGAGAGCTACGCTTATTAATATAGAATTTAACACACAACCATCACACACCCACTCTCTCACACACTCGCCTAAGTCACGATTTGAACCTTGGACCTCCGAAGAAGAGCCAAAGCCTGAACCATTGCATTATCCCCCTTGGGATTAAACTCTTAGGGTAGAGAGAATCTTCAAATCCGCTCTTAAGTGGTCAGTAGTGTTGTATCATCCGGGTATACCACTATCTCGAGGGAATCCATAGGAGAATTTTTGTGTCCCCCAGTGCATCGTTGAGGTTCGAACCATGAACCTCCCATTCAATGGGGCTAGGCTCACCTTATCCACTTGCGTTACAAAAGCGAACAAATTTCATATGATTTTGAGAAAATTATATGAATTTTGCCTTCATTGTTTCTAAAACACCACCTCCACCAACTTTTCCTAAATTTCCTTTAGAAGCACTATCAAAGTTAATTTTGATAAACCTAATTTTTGGCCAATTTTATTTTACCCAAGTCAAAGTAGATCTTTTGTTTTAATTCCATTATAGCAAAGGACTCTTCAATTTATGTTTAGATCCTATAGCCAAGTTATTATAACCTCTTTTATGCAATTGAGATATTCCATGATGAGCACCATATTTGTAGAAATTTTGTAAGAGAGGCAATAATATGATTCCAAACTTAGGTATGATTTTGAGATATTTTTTATAATTATTTATTTCAAGCCATATATTACAACAAATAATGACAAGGCCAATCCTCCAAAGTATACATAATGTTTTAACTATGAAATAATTAATCCAATATTTTATCAACTCTTTCAATGTCGATGGAACTACCCAATATAATTTCATATTTTTAAAAAGTAACCTCAAATGGTGTGAGCAAACAAACAATAAAGAAGTAAATGGTCCAACGTTTCTAAATCCTTCTCACACAAGGCACGTTTAAAAGGTCTATAATATCCTTTTCTTTATAGACTCTTTTTTAGAAATCTTACTTCGAACTGCTAACCAAAGGAATGTCAAGGCCTTAGGAAGAGCTTCTAATGACCAAACATTCTTCTAATAAAAACCTATGGGAGAAAAAAATATGATTGTTCTAAATTCTCATATCCGAACTTGACCAAGTATCCACCATCCTTTTATAAATTCCAAACCAACTTATCCTTTCATGTAAAAATTGATAAATAAAACTCTTGAAGCATCTTTAGAAGTTCATATACAATTTGTTTGAGAGTCTCTACTTCAACCAGGTTACTAAAACAAATCCATGATCTGGTGTTGTTACTCATAATAATATAGTCTTTGATGTTTGGACCATTACATGCCAAGCATGCTCAAGCCAATGGTTGACATTTTGAGTCAGATATAAGAGGATAAGGCTTCAACCAATCATCAAACCAAAACATTGTATAATTCCCTTCATTGATTGGCCATCTAATATGTTTCTTTATCAATTGTAAACTATTTAACATTAAGTTCCATGTTGACGATCCTTTGGGTAAATTTATTTTCCTAAATAACTTCATTTCATCAAGAGAACCTATATATTTTTGAAGTAATTTTTTTGCCCAATTGAGAACCTATATCATTCTTTTCATATTTTAATAGTTGATTACAATCAATTAAAAGGTTATATTATTGTTTAAATTCAACGTTCAATATCTAGTTTTAAAAATTTAAGTAAAAAAAAATTCTTTATGTAATTTTAGTTTCAAATTTTACATGTTTTTTTAAATATTTTACTATTTTAGAAATATTTCATGTTATAAATAATATAAATATTTGGTATGCAACTCAAATATAACCCCCACCCCCTCTTCTCCAACCCTTTTTTTTACCAATAGAATCTATATCTAGATATGCATGAATTTTAAATACCCCTCCCCTATAAGATACTTACCAATATACCGATGGTTCAACTTGATATTAAAAATATCCCCTATATATACTCACGTGGCATTTACCATTTTTCTAAGAGTGACCCTCCCATATGGATAGCTTAGGTGTGGAGAAACTAAAGGTTTTAAAATGAGTGATTCTATGTTGGGAGGCATAGATCCTAAATTTCTTGAGGATGGAATCCTTGATGATGTTCTTTCTAAGGTTGTGGTAACAACTGGGTCTTGTTGTTGATCACTTATGAGGTTTGATCTAGGTTGATGTGGAATTTCTTGAAAGGGTTTTTCCATAGTAGAACGAAACCTTTCCTCTTCTCTAAAGGTCCATGGATTTGAAAACTACCTCTCCTTGTTTGTTATGAATAGGAGAAAGGGTTCCAAAAGGAGGAACTTCTTCCTACTCTTCCTCATAGACAGGGTTTTTAATCAAAGGTTGCTTCTTTGGAAGTTTAGAAGAAACACTCAAATTTTGTGTCATTTGTCATGCACGAGGTCACTTAGTCAAAAGCCTTCAAAACACGTGCGTTCACGGATTCTTAAAAAACCCCTTATTTTTATAATTTACCACCTCCCATTTTAATTTATTTAGCCCCTCATGGCAAATCCCTATATAATAAATAGTAACCCATTTTCAAAACTTACCATTTTGCCAAAAATAATTTGAATCTATTTTTAATATCCCTTGGTAGTTTTACCATTTTATCAATGTATACCCATTGAGCATGTTTGACTCCATCAAACTATCAAGTCTTTATGAGCATAACAAAAATTAGTGGTTTGAACTCTAACTTGAAATGAAAATATCTTCACACATTTCATTTAACCATTAATATATAAGAGAAAGTTTTTATTATAATAATTATTAAAAATATAATTAAATAAATATAAATTGAAATATTTTTTAAAATCGTTCAACTGCTCTAACTTCCAATCTATGTTACATGAAGTTCTAGGACAAACACGACGAGATAGCTTTTTGAGATGGTAGGACATGTTTCCAAGACAATAGGATGAGGTTTTTGGGATGTCAAGATGCACCTCTGGGATGGCCCCCAAATCCCAAGACAAGTCCCCATGGAACATAACTCCCAATGACTCCACTTAAAGAATCTCACAAAAATCTAATTTGTTTAAATTTTTCACTAGTACAATTGAAAAGTAATAAATCATTAAAAACTTTGCCTCATTCCTTGAAAGAACAATTTTCTATTAAGATTAATTAAAATCATGCAAATTATTCTATAATAATGTTTACATGCTTGTGTACACCATGTGTAATAAATATTTTTTAGTTAAACCAGATCATTCAACTTGGCAGGTCACAAGAATCAAGATTTCAACCGAGCAATTGATTTCCAAGAAAAATGTGTCTTGATGGTAAATAAGAACAAAACCATGCCAAGGGTGACAACCTAGTTTAAAATATAATCTTCAACAATACCAAGTTCCAAGAGGTAAATTTTGTTCCACACAAAGCCTAACTAGTAGAATTGAAGGTTCAAGCCAACTCTACAATCCATACCATAATAACTCTACTTGTTAATATGCAATAATAAACAATTCATAACACATTATGATTGTGGACAAGCATAGTATTAGTCATTACTTGGTATATGTCGGGACAAGACTGGACCCCCTGATCTTCAAGGAGGCTGCTTTGTAATCACATTTCTAGTAAATCACAATGTATAATATTTTCCAAATCAGAGTTTCATTCCCTAGTTCTCGTTTTGAGGTTATCACAATTTCTCACTAAAAAAAAGTTATACCTAAAATATTAGGATGGACAATGCAAAACCATTTAGAGATGCAAATTTACATTTACAAACTGCTTTCATAAACCTATTTTCTATGCTTTGATAAGCCCCTGATTTCACTTTATTATTAATATCGTTTTATGTTCAGAATGGTTGTTTTAATTAGTGTTATGCAGTTCCTCTACACCACTTATGAGTTGCTTACTTCAGAATTTTATAGTATGATCACTATAGAAGGCCCTGATTGCCTTGACTTATCCATCCAAGCATAAACTCTTTCTAGATACACTAAAGCAACAAACATTGGATAAATTGTGTGGAATTAGCATAGATGTTTTTGGTAGTTGATTATATCATCTAATCGAGAAGACGTAAGTATCTTAAGAAGTATAATTTATCATCAATGTGGCATCATAATGAAACCATATTAGGATGGACAATGCAAAACCATTTAGAGATGCAAATTTGTATTTATAGATTTCTTTCATAAAACCATTTTCTATGCTTTGATAAGCCCCTAATTTCACTCTATTATAAATATTATTTTACGTATAGAATGGTTGTTTTAATTAGTGTTGTGCAGTTTTGCTACACCACTTATGATTTGCTTACCTCGAAATGTTATAGTGTGATCACTATAGAAGGCCTTGATTGCCTTGACTTATCCATCCAAGCATAAACCCTTTCTGGATACACTAAAGCAACAAACATTGGATAAATTATGTGGAATTAGCAAAGATGTTGTTGGTAGTTGATTATAACATCTAATCTGGAAGACGTAAGTATCTTATAAGAAGTATAATTTGTCATCAATGTGGCATCATAATGAAACCACTCTTGTCCATTAAACAACTCACAACTGCACCATCACTTTCTATGTGCAAAAGGGTGTCAACTAATGAATATATTTGTGTCCCCTGCACTTTCCCCTCTTTCAAGTTTGACAACACCTTTATGAACTGAAGGTAAAGAATCATTGCTCATTGCATGGTGACAAATGGAAATCAATGACTTGTATTGATCTAAATCAAAGTCCTCATAACAAGATAGTATTTGGCTTCATAAAGTTAATACCACATCTCCTTGTTGAACATGATCTTGACATTAGTAATATGATTTTCACCTGTGAACAGTATTTTGAGGTCTACCCTGGCTACTGTTCGATCCTCGACCATTTGCCTTCCATGGGTACCATTGGACATATATTGACTGTAGTTGGCTCATGGGCAGAATATGAAGCTCATAATGGGATCGCTGACACATTTGACTGACCATAGCATCTTGAACACTACACCCTATGACAGTAACAACAATTGTGTATGTACAGATAGATAGTTGCAATCATAACATGGTGTAAAAAGATCATATTGAATTGTGATGTTCCTTACCGAATAGCATATATAACCAAAATTGAAGGATTCCCAACTGTACAACCTAATGACTAGTTGTAGGCCTCTAAGTTCTTGGCATTACCTATGACCCCATTGCTCCAAATCCATTCTATTTGTTTGTTTGTGTCCATCCTAGATAAAGAGTATGCAATTGCAAAAAGTAGGGACACTCCAAATTGAAGCACCCGCTCTCCCTGATACAAGTTTGGACTAACAGGAGCAATCCAGATATGAAAGATCATCTTTAGATCCTGAGTGACAAAAATAAACACACTGCAATTTCTCTGCAACCATGCTCTAATAACAAATGGTAGTAATGAACACGCTACAATTTTTCTGCAGCTATGCCATACTACCACATGTAGAATTAACATTTTGTTACCAAATTTTTGGGAAACCAAATGCTGCAGAACCATACAAATTTACATGCATCTTCGCTATTACTATAACATGAAACATACACATAAAACTTTGTGCCATACAATTTCATATACTCAATGTGGGTGCAAATGCACATCGAATCATAACACAATTTTACTGTAACTTTATGCAATATAATCAACGGTGGGTGATGGATAATTAGCTGGTGAAATACATGAATATATAACATTGTTACAATGCTAATAAAAGGTTTTCTTAACTGTTTTATTTTCGAAAACCCTACACCCACAAGTATGGGTGTCTGAGTTTGAGGCCCTTCCCATTAAAGAAGAAACCCAATACAATACAATGTACATGATTTGAATCAAACTTCACAAGAAACCAAAATCATATAAATAAATTATTTAAAAAAAAAACGTTGAACCCTAGAAGCTTCCCAAACACATGTAGAGATAGAATCCAGTTTATGAAGGTGAAATATGTTTTTTCAAAAATCACAATGAAAAAAACCCTAAAAAATTAACAGATTTTTTCCTTTAAAAAAACACATATCTAGCAAAATACGCTGATTAAATGCAACCAACTTACCATGATGGGAATAGAAATGTTAGTAGATGTAACAGGACCTGCATTCTGGCTCTTCTCAGTATTTGCAATGCACATAAGAAACACTCACAATCTTCACCATAGTCGAGGAAGGGAACAATGAGGAACACTCACAGTCTTTGCCAACATTTTGATTTATCTTGATGATCTGATAATATTTTCTCATAAGAAAGAATAACATCTAGAACATTTGGAGATTTTTTTTCAAATATACATAGAGTTTGGCATCTCTTTAAATCCAAAGAAATCATTCTTCGCAGTCCACTAAGGTAAGTTATTGGGACATATAATCTCCAAAGAAAGGATGGTGATAGATCCTGATAGAATAAAATTAATTGTAGCTCTTCCTCTCCCCACAAATAAGAAAGGCTTGCAGTCCTTCTTTTGGCAGATCAGTTTTGTGATGAATTTCATCTCAAAATTTTCTCAAGTAGTCATGTCCATATCATAGTTACTCAAAAAAATCAAGGAGATCAAATGGACTGAGAAAATCAAGTTAGCCTTTGAGGTAATAAAATAGGCGATTGCAACTGCACTTGTATTAATAAGTCCTAATTTTAGAAATGACTTTATCTTATATGCCTATACACGAAGATGACCTACATAACCAGAGATTGGCTCAAAAAGAAATTTGAATTCAAATTTCTTAAAGGGGGAGCCACTCTCGAATCAAGGTATTTGTGTCATTCACTCTCTGTTATCTTATTATGTCTGTGATGTAGTTCATCCTTACCCAAAATTAATTTTGACAATAGTTAAGTTTTATGACCCCTCGACTAGGGTAGTAAAAATAGCCCAGGGTAGAACCTTGTTCCAAATAATTGAGCAACTTTATCGAGATTTGTTTGCAATGGGTAAGCGGCTGCCTGTAACCCCTAAAGAATTTAACCCTGAACAACAAGCCAAGTACTATACCTTGAACAATCACAACCAAAATGGTGATCATTTTAGAACTTGGGTATATGGCCAATTCAAAACCATAAGATCAAAAGAAACCTTACCACAAACCCCAATTGCCACCCAACAGTTTGTGAATCCAGAACTATTTTCCATGTTAGTTGTATTAGCTAGCCTAGATTCTGATTTGTATGTAAGGGACTGGAAGTTAGCCACTGTGTACTGCATCTCAAGTATCAAAATGTATAGGTAACCAATAGGGGATGGTAACAACTACCCAATTTACTTCAATTGGCTTGTGTTCCTTGCCAAGAGAATGCATGAGCAACTAGTAGCTATGAAGAAGGGAGGAAGAGAACCCTTCTTTCAGACATTGCTCTAATTTAGTCTGGATGTTCCTTAGTGCCACCAAAAAAGATAATCCTTGGATATCAGTTGTAGACAAAGATGAAGAGGGGCACCCCTACTAGTCTATTATTGGACTAGGGTTTTGAGTAGGGTTAAATCATATTATACCTTCAATATGGAATTTTTGGGACCATCCTTGAAAATCATGTATGACAGGTGCCCTAGGCTACCTCTTGAAGTAAAAATTATAAATTAAGGACCAAGGAGGTTGAAGAAGGAGACTGGTATATCCTAATAGAGGGGATAATCATTCGACTATATGGTTTCATAGAGAAGCCATTTTTATTACCCCATTACGTCACCCATCGCTTATTTGCACTAGAATATTGCAGGTAGGTTGACTTCATAAACTACAAATTTGGCACTAGGAACAAAAGAAAAGGGATAGTTATTTATCCTTTCAAAGAAGGTGATATTACCATATCAAAGAGGGGTCAATATGAGTAGATTAATGCAATCCTTAAAAGGCTAGGGCTCTACCAACTCCCTCAAAGATGGAGATATGACCAAGATGACTTATTTTTAGAAAGAATAAAAGCCTTACATGGAGATAAAGTTGCTAAGTTTACAAAGATAAGCCACCCACAAATAGAGAAGTGTAGAAACAATAGAGAACAATTTCCCCCAAAATGGAAGAATGTAAGCATCATGGAACCACTTCCGCCTTGGAGATATTTTTATGAACATGTGCTAGACTATGATCCAACCAAGAAGTCTCATCAGCTTGACGAAGCAAAAATTAAAGAGATGCAGGAGACTTATGGTTGGATAGAGGGAAATTTTTTGGAATGGTGGAAGATGAGGGTTGAAAGGAATACAATAAAATCCAAGTATGGCAAACCAATTGATCAAGAATTTGAGGAAAGGTATGACAAACACGTTGAAAAGTGGAAGGCCAAGCGGAAGAAAAGCTTAGCATTAAGTCTTGGAAAAGCAAAGACAAGTAAGGCTGGAAAGGGTAAAACTAAAGGTAAGAAACCTGAAACTCCTAAGAAAAAGCAAGGACCAACACCCCCAGTCTCCTCCCCTGCACCTACTCAGAAAAAAGAGAATATTGAAGTAGTTGCCACTACAAAATAAATTGGTACTGTCGAAATTATCCCAAAGAAAAGGAGATCATAACGTAAGGCTACAAGAGAAAAGACTCCTCAAATAGCTCAAAAAGAAAAATAATATGAAGTTGTATACCTGACCTCTGCCAAAGATACAATGGTGACTCCTAAACCTACAAATTCTCCTATTACAGAAGTTGCAGTATCACTCCCTCAACACCAACAGGGTGTAACAAAAGACGAAACACTTACATTCAAGAGGAAGGAAAAGAGTGCAGTAGGGGAAATGAACAAGGATGTCAGTAAGAAATAAAGTGGATGAAATAGAGCTAGTGGCATAGGTTCCTATCACAACAGTCGACCAAGATGCTTAGCCAGAGAAGCAACAGAGTGCTAACGAGATCTTCAATATGTCTACTTTAGTAGTCAGGTATATTTTCTAATCTTTATCCTCTTGCTTCTCGCTCTTATTTCCCAAAGAGATCTCCCTCCCCTTCTAAAGTAAAAAAGAAGCAAAAGGTATCTCCTCCTCCTCACAGTTCTCCATAACCATCACCACCTCACTCACCCCCATCTTCTCACCAAGTTTCATCTCCCCTTCATTCAATGGAAAGTCCAAAGCCATCATCCCCCCTCATTCACCACAAATCCCAATATCATCGTCACCTCCAAATTCCACTCATTCACCTCCCACATCATCATTACCCACATCAATGGTGGGAATATCACTGCCATCCACTCCACCCGCATTTACAGCTATGAGTTATATTACATATGCAACCCCTACTATAAATATAGAGTCCATTATTATCACCACTACTCCTCTCCCATCTATGATGATCCCATTATTCCCTTCAAACATCACATCATCTACTCATATTTATCACCTAATGGTGGCCTCCCTACAAAATATCAAGAGTACTTCACTAAAGGCACAAAACTATTGGAGCAAGAAATTGGCTCAGTCATCAAAAGAGGTTTGCTCGTGTAAGAAAATAAGTAATGATTGACCCTGTGGCTAGGTAAAGGATAAAATTCAAGATCACCCCTCTAGTAAACAAACCAGAGGAGGATATGATAGTAGAATATTATCAGCTCGAAGAAAAAATTGAAGACATCTCTCAGTTGGTTCTGGAGGATGAATTTATCACAACCAAGGTTGGGCTTGAGACTATGTCAAAAGTGACATTTACAAGGAAAAATATGCAAAAATGGAAGAAAAAATTGCGATGCTTGAAGCCACAATAAGGGGCCAAAAGAAAGAACAAAAAGCACTGCAGAATGAGGCTAAGAAGTGGCAAGATAAATTTCAAAAGATGGTCAGTTATAAAGAGCAAGTTGAGCAGTTGAAGAAATAAAATCAAGAGTATGCAAAACAAGTACAATCTTTACAACAATAGCTCCAAACTAAAAAATCTAAGGCTAAAGGATTCTCCAAGGACAAGATGAAGCTAGTCAGAAAGGAAATTTTATCTAAAATCCTGGAGAAATGCTCTGAGATCCAACCCATCCTTGATTTCATGGATGAGGCCAGCCATGTGCTACAAAAAACCAGGGAAGATCTAGAAAATGCCACTAAGGAGATACAACCAATAGCCCCCCAAGCTAGTAAACTCTTTAATCTATCTAAGGCTAGGTGCAATGAGCTAGCCAAACCTATTCCCAAAAAAGAGTGGAACACTTCAAGAGTTACAACTAGAATTATCCTTAAGAAGAGTGGATTTCTTCAAAAAGGATGGTTGTTGATTAACAAAATTGATGACAAGCTCCAAAATATTGTGAATACCAATGAAGAGATGATGCAATATGGCTTCAAAGGATTTTGGGATGAAAATCATCTCTTGTTATCAAAGAAGATCTCCGGACTAGTATAAATGCAATGATACAAGATGAGTCAGAGATAGATTCATGGCAGGAGTCGATTGACCAAGATAAAGTAACTCAATTAATAAAAGAGCTAACCAGACTGAGAGATTTGATGGGAGAATTAGCAGACTAGGGGAGCTCAATCTCATATGAAAAAGCTACTAAGTTGTGTTACATTCTTCAGCAAGTAATGGAGATAAAGAATCCCACCCAAGCAGCCTGGAATAAGGCCTTGAGCACTTTGGACCGTATCACTCAATTATTGAAGAAAGATGCAGAACAAAAAACGATAAAACTGACGATGAGGAAGATGTAGATGAAGAAACTCAAGAGGAACAAGAAGGTGATGAATATGAAGAAGAGATACACCAAGAAGAAGATAATCTAGATGAAGAGAATGTAGAAGACACTGCAAATGTCTAAGAAAGTGAAAAACAAGACCAAAAATAAAATGCACAAGGGTACTAAAATTTTGCTATAAATAAGCTAAAAAGTTTTGAACGTTATAGCTGGCAGAATGGCCATAGAGGCATTTTTTGTATGCATTTTAGAGTCTGACAATGTCAAAAGCCAGCAAAAAGAGCATGAGCTTGCTAGGGCATGTGAAAGTTATGATGCAGAATTCTAAGGAGGAAGAACACCTTTTGATCTAGCCTATAAAAGAGCACATCTTTATGCACTTTTAGGTAGATTTCCATCTTGTTTGATTCATGTATTGGCTTTTTGTGTACTGACTAGCCGCTAGATATTTTGGTTTTTACACTCAAGCGGCTCACAGTCATGAGAAGGTGATTCTTTGGAGGTTGATCTGATGGAAGAAATGGTTCTCTGCAGAGAAAATCTACAACTGCCTCTAGTATTGCCTCCTTATGAATCGTTACTCTCTGAGCATCTCCACAAATATTTAAAAGAGTAAGGTCCACAGGGAAGTTATTCCTTGAGACATCATTTGCAACTAGTTGGAGTTGATTTCATCATTCGTCTCCCTTCACCCATTCATCCTTTCCAACCCTTAGTTTTCTCCCTGTACTCCATCATCTCTATTTCTTTTCAAATCTCATTCCATTCATCCATTTCATGGCCATCATACAATCCCATCATTCATTTTTTACTCCAGTTGCCCAAAGGATAAGGATTTGAGTTCGTAAGCCTTGCTAGCAAAGCTCCCTAGGAGGCACTAGAATGTAGGCCCAAAAGGGCCACATACTTAGCAAATTTAAAAAAATTGACTAAGTGTTGAAAAGGTATCCCGAATATTGTGTTAAATTTTGCTAGAGAGTTTTAACAGTGTTAAATTCCGTTGGAGAGCGAAGGCAGTACAATTTTCCACGGTCAAAACAGTCAAACATGCCTTAGTGAAATTTTGAAGAGCAAAGTATAATAGAGAGAGGTGAAGATAACTCTAAGCCAATGTTAATTTTTGTGTGGGCAAGGTACAATGTTAATTTCTGCGGTCAACCCGATCAAATTTGGTGCATCTGAATTTGAAGCAGCATAATTTCAAAACATGACTCGAGAAGTTCTTCACTCCGCCAAGGGAAGTCTTATGTTATTTTTTGCACACCCAAAGCGTAGTCCTAAATTTTGTGGTCAAACTAGTCAAACCCGACGCAATTTGGCGGAGCGGATTTTGCAAATGAAGGCAAGTCAAACCAAAAATTTTCAAGCGTGGAATTTCCCAAGGCATTCTTCCTCCCACACGACTAAACGTCAATCTCATACCCGAAATTTGAGAATGCGACAAGCAACAAATGCAAAATTTCATGGAACGTAGCTCACTGTAAAATTCTACACAATTCTTTAAAAAGTTTCCATTTCACGGTCGACATGGTCAAACCTGATGGAGCGGAATTTTGAAGAACAGATTTTTGTATTGTGGATACTCAAAAGTTCACAAAACAAAGCATTGATTGCCAAGATTTTGAAGGGGTGGATTTTAATGCTGGAAAAGCATAGAATGATGCGGATTTTTGAAAGCATGCTAAGTCATATTTTAATATAAGACGTTTAAAGGAAGATCAAAGGTTGGTGATGAATTTAGATCTGAGTTCATTAAAGGGGCAAGATTCCACGTTGATAAAAGAATTGACTCTCAATCTACGTTATTATTGAGCGTGAGCGTAAAATCTAGGGGAGATCAAGCATTGCAAATATCAAGATCCATCGATAGATTTAGTTGTAGATCTATAGCAGAAAAGCTACGACAAGAACAAGGGATGGTTCTGATTACCTAGCAAATAACTCAACAACCAGAAGTTGTGGAAGACCGAAGGACTTGCAGAGGTCGAGGTTGCAGAGGGTTTCATGGAGCGCAACTCCTTTCTTTCTATAAGAAAATAAGAGGCGACCACCTCAACACTCCATTGATCTGGCACATAAAATTCCTTGTAATGTTCCTTAATTTTCTATTTCATTGTAAAACTATAAATAGAGGTCGAACCCTCGATTTGAAGGGTCAGCTCTAGAGTGTTTGCTTACCCTATTGTTGTAAATTTTTTGAGAAGTCAATAGAAGGAGCATTACTTGGATGTTTGCCTCAGGCATGTGTCTTCATTTCTTGTGAGTTTAATCTGTGAATTCATTTTTGCTACTGTTGTTATGGTTAGTCTATTTTGTTGTTATTGGATTGCTAACTTAGGGCAAATTGAAATGCTTCATGTTTAAACAAATATTGTAGAGAACTTATTTTTTTGTTAATCAGAGTGTTGATCTAATTCTACTATTTGGATTATTAACATTTTAGATGTTTGAAATAGTTCTCAAAGTATTTTCTTGTTCTGTAATGGTGAAGATTATTGGTCTTGAATGTTGTTAGTCTTGAGTGTGGCATACTAGAAATGTGATTTTCCAGAAGATTCTATGTAGTTGTCTATGATGTTAGCTTTATTCGACCATCATTCATTCAACTTATTTCTAACCCTTATCCCATTTCTATAGAATGTCATAGATTCATAGTCACAATTTAGGTTTTCCTTGATGTCAATTCAGACCCCAACAAGACCTAGGATATGGGTTAAATAAAAACTATGGCTAATATTTAAGGTAAAAAATCATCTAGATTTAAAATCCTCCCATAAATATTTTCCCAATAGCACAGTCAAATTCTGGAACTATTAAATATTTTCTCACTCCAAAACTAAAAATAGTACCCACTTAGGAATCTCAAACTTAAGACAGTAATATTCCTCATCCCCTTCTCACTTTTCTTCTCTTTTATATTTATATATTTTGTTATTTTCCAGCTTCCAATTTTGAGTCCATCCCAAGGATAAGGTAAGTAGTCTAAGTTCACTCTTTTCAGTAGGTTGAAGAGCCTTAGGAGTTGCCAAGACTATAGGGAAAATTTTACTACAACCTCTACTTCACTCTAAGGCTTAAACAAAAGTAGTGTATGTGGAAGAAGGCAATCAAAAGGTGTCTTTCACCTTCGGTCAAGAGGAAGGGATTCCAAGAAGAAAGTGGAGGAGTCAAAAAGTTGCATTGGATGTTAGATCTTCTATTGACAATTGGTGGTCATTTTTCATCCAAGCCAGAAGCATTGAAGGTGTCAAGGTTTGCAAGTTATTAATTTTCCATCGAATGGTATGTGTGGTCCTTTTGATATAGAAGAGAGCAAAAAAGAGGAAAAGGCCCTAACAAGACTCAAGGCTAGACATGTGGTAACTAATCGAGAGCCCAAGGAGAAAGACATTAAAACCTAGATGAAGGAGGTATGCCATTGGCCAAAGGAGGTCCCACCTTAACTAGAGATATGTGGTAGTTATGTGCATAAAGAAGAAGGTAAGCAAAAGAGAATTTGAGGAGAACCTAGCATTGGCCATAAAGATTGATCTTTTGTGGCCTAGCCTGTTAAAGACAATCATGTGGAAGCCATGATGACCACCCATCATACACTTACACCTACCCTATTGATTTATCCTAGTCAGGAAGACCATGCTTGCTATGTCAACAAGTAGAAAATTCCAAGAGAAATGTAACAAGGATTTAATTTCACAACCATCCCTATCAAAGCAACAATGAGACATGTTAGCGATGATTCATCGTATAAAGGCCCAAAAAATCCTAACATTAATCGATTTGTATTTAGAGACCTTAAAACTACTAATTTTTAGTTGTAGAATAATTTTGGTTGTAGAGCAGAGGATAATTTGTAGACTTTCTATGCAAAGTTTTGGAATGAAAGGATTGTTGACTTTTTAAACCTATATTTTTTTTGTGGAAAATACCCCAGAAGGGATGCCACTTTTGGATAAGACCCAAGGAGGCAGGGGTATCTCTTCCGCAAAAATTGCCCAGGGCTCGCACCTGGCCTACCACCTTTGACATACTCAAGGAGTAAACCTAAAACAACAAAAAACAAGAACACACAAACACAAACATACAAAAAGATTAAAAAACAAAAAATAAAAAAACTTGCTCCTTGAGTGTGTCAAAAAGATAAAGCACAACCAAACATACACACAATAAGATAAAAAAACACAACACAAACCACACTAGAAAAAATACAAGAACAACATAACAAAACACAAACATAACAAAAAACAATAGAACACTACAAAGACACAACCAACAAAAACATGAAAAAGAAAAACAACCAAAACCTAAAAATAAATAAATAAAAATAAAATAAAATAAAAAACAACCAACAACAGACAACAGAGAAAAATTAAACATAGAAAACACTCACACACCAAAACATAAAAACACCAATTAACACAAACATACAAAAACACAAGCACAAGAACAACAAAAAAAAATACAAAACAACAAAAACACAAGAACAACATAAAAAACACAAAAACAAAACAAAAAGCACACACATAAATAGAAAAGAAAAAAAAAAAAATAGAACACAACAATGACCTTTCTAGACCAAAAGACTATTAAGGCAAGAATCAACAGAGAAAATAAAAGAAAGATTAGTTTGAGCTAGGGAACTAAAATACCTTGACCGAACCAAAGAGAAGCAAAAATAAAGCAATAAGAAACTAGGTACCTCCAAATTTAGAGCCATCTAAAGAAATGATAGAAAGAAGAGCTTCCATTATTTGTGAAGCCCACCATCTAGGAGGCAAGTAAAATCACCTTTGTCCAAAGCCCAATTAGCTATAGCATCAACACTCTTGTTCTGATTTTTGACCACATGATTGTAATAAAATTTCAAAAATCCCATATGGATTAACTGAATCTTCTCAATAATTCTTTTTATTCTCCAATCAACATTATGATTCTTAGAAGGAGTCTTCAAAATATTAGTCATGAGTTGAGAGTCGGACTCAACTAGTACATTTTCCCATCCAACCTTAGTAGCCTCTTGAAGGCCTCTAAGGATATCATACCCCTCAGCAAGGTTATTGGATAGAATACCCAAAATCTTAGTAAAACTAAAAACCACGGAGCCATCTTTGAGGAAGTAATAAATTTTAGGAAGGCTTTAGATATTTACTTATCTGCCTCTGGTCAAATGATTAATGAAGAGAAATCAAAGATCTTCTTCTTCAATACAAATGGTCGAATTCAACGTAGGATTGCTAATATTCTACGTTTTCAGGTGGGTTGTTTGCCAATGGAGTATCTGGGGATTCTTATTTCTTCTAAAAATCTTGGAAGGGCTTACTGGAAAAGTATTTTGGATAGATTTCAATCAAGGGTTAATCATTGGAATTTTTGGTGGCTATCCTTTGCTAGTAGATTAACGTTGTTGAAGTCTGTCCTTCATGCTTTACCTATCTACAGGTAAAGCATTTCTCAAAGAATTTGATTCTCTTTCTAGAATTTTTTTATGTGCAAGAAACATGGACTGTAATAAAAGGATTCTGGTCAGTTGGGATACTGTGTGTTACCCTAAAGAGATGGGAGGTCTTGGTTTGAGGTAATCCAATTTGAATAGTCTCACTTTGGATGTTAAACTTTATTGGAGGTAGTGCAGTATTCTTGATCAACTTTGGGCTAAAATTCTTAACCTCAAATATTTTGGTGGTGCTCCAACTAATGAGATTCTAAGATTGGAGATGAGGGGGAAAGGTTCCATTGTTTGGGACACTCTCAAAAAAGGTGCCATGCTTATTAAGCAAGGTCTCTTTTGGATTGCTAATAAGGGAAACAATACCTTATTTTGGGAAGATTCTTGGGATAATAATCCTCCTATCCTTTATTTTTCCCCCATATTTGTCTTCTTCAGGATATTTTTTCTGATGCAGGCAAGTCTAAGGTGGCTGACTTCAACTGACAAAGTCCTCTTGGCAGTTCTTTTACTCACTTCTAGTGGGATTCGCAGGGCTGGCTAGAGGGTGGTTGTCCTGAGGATCGTGACACTCTAGCTTCTATTTTGGCTGAGAGATCGTGTTGTTCTGTTGAAGACTATGATATTCTTTCTTGGGGCCATAATTCGAAAGGGAAATACACTATTGCTTTGGGTTATCAAATTGTTATTATGCAGAGAAGAGAGGAGATTTTGTCCCCCTGGTGGAAGAAGTTTTAAAATAAGTTTGGTTGGCCCAAATGTAATTTTTTTCTTTGGATTCTATGTCAGAAGAAATGTTCAACTTAGGATAATATTCAGAAAAAAGGTTTTTAGGGTCCTTCACTATGTTTTCTTTGTGGAAAGAATGAGGAAACCATTCCCCATATTTTCTTCCAATGCTCATATTCCCTGGAGGTCTGGAACTTGTGGTGGAAGATCTGGAAAAGGTCCATCATCCATGCTACTTCTATTTTGATTTTTGGGAAAGCTTGGGTAGACCCCCTACCTTTGCTTCATGTCTTCAAACTGCCTAGGATATTGGTCCTTCATATTTTGGTAGATTTGGTTGGAACGCAATCGAAGAATTTTTTAGGGATGTAAACTTGGAGCCTTCCAAGTGTGAATCAGAGTCAAAAGGATGGTTAAGGATACTGTTGAGGCCAAGTGTGTTCTGAGTTCTCCTCTTACTTCATTTGACTACCAGATTATCAATAGATTGGAGATTTCTTTATCATCACCAACTGCAAACAAAGGCCTTGTTAGGGGGATTGGTTCATTGAAGGTTAATATATCTGGGAAGTGGAGCCCTCTTTAGGGATGCTATCAAAATAAAAATGGATGGTTCTTCCAGGGGTAACCCAGGTAATGTTGGTATAGGAGGAATTGGTCGTGATAGTGAGGGTGTGGCCCATATCCTTTTCTTTGTGTACAAGGAAATTCATTCAAATAATTATATGGAAGCATTGGCAATTCTCCATGCATTGGAAACAATTTTTTCTTTGGGATGGAAAAGGGTTATTTGTGAATCTGATTCCATGATAGTGGTGTCTCTTCTGAACAACAAGCATTTTCAAGATGCTTCTTGGTTTATGGCTAGAATAGTGAAACAAATTTTGAGCTTGGCTAGGAATTTTGTTGAAATTTCTTTTGTTCATATCCCAAGAGAATGGAATAGAGTGGCTAATTTTTTGGCAAAGTGGGCTTCTAAAGGATTCCCTTACTAGAAAGCTGATAGCTGGAATGATCTTGATCAGGAGAAATCCAGACTCCTTAATTAGTTAATTCATGAGGACCAGGAAAGATAATTTCAAGGTGGAGGAACCCAATTGTCATGGGTTGTTGTGTCATGTCAAAGTTGTTGTCAGAATGATCCATGGATTTCCTTGGTAGATTTATTGTATTTCGTATGATGTGTTGGCTTGGATCACTTTGAAATCCTTGTGGAATGTATTGTTTTAGATTTTGAATAAAAAAAATTTCTCCCCCCAAAAAAACCACGAAGCCATATGAAAGTCTACCAATTCCTCCCACACTAGCTTTTCTAGGGTTCCCTCTAGAGGCTCCATTAGTATTGAATTTTCCAAAATCCTTAGGAGGAGGTTGCCAATTCCTTGTTTTATCCATATTGCAATTACTCACATTCCCTTTAAGTTGGTTGCTCTTAGAAGAGTTAATATTCAATCTTTGCATCACTTGATCCCATATTTGGTGGGATTTTTAGGGGTGATTAAGGAGTTGATGGACTGATTCAACTAAGTTGGCAATGGTCTTTTTCCAGATATAGTGATTATCCTTCCTCTCTTGATTAAAAATTTGGTTGTTCCTTTCATTCCAGATATTCCAAAGAAGAATAGTAGAACCCATCCAAACTAACTGCCTAATAAAACGATCAACACCCTCTTGATTAGGCCAATCCCTCCAAATTTATTCAAAAGTAAAAAAATTGGACCACTGTAAGCCAAGTAAAGTGGCCATTCTCCTCCAAAGCTCATAGGCTAAAGTAAACTCAATAAAAAATGGCTGAGAGTTTCCACATTCTCTCCACACATTTCACATCTAAAAGGGCCATGAAAACCACACTTCATAAGATGCTCCCCAATAAGCACCCTATGATGCAATAAAAGCTAAGTAAAGAACCTCACCTTAGGCTAGAGATTTTGAGCCCACAACTGAGAAAATATGTCATATGATTGGTTGGGATTATTATGGCATAAGGCCAAATAACCTTGAGCAACTTAACACTCACCCTTAGTAGTGTTGTTCCATCCAAAACAATCTTTATCATGGGACCAAGAGAGAGATCTCATATGAAGGATGCACTGGATATCTTGTCTTTGCCTTTTTAGGATTTGAATAGGCCAATCCTCAATAGGTATCCAATATCTATCAACTTATGAATTATGAGTATGGTACTGATAGTAATTAACCATCTTTATCCAGTTAGCTTGGTGAATCTCCTCCATCCAAGGCCTCCAATCGGGAAATTGAGTTATCAAAGGCTTGTGACCATCCCAAGAATATTTCCAAAAATTTACCTGTTTACCATTATGAATGATCCAAAATAATTTTTTCTTTATCAAATCCTCACAAATCTTAAGAACTGCTAAAATGGGAGAACCTTTGGAAGGCAATTGATAGAGAACAAGGTCTTCAAGACTTTTGTTCTCAGCATATTTAGTCAAATTTTTAAACCTATCTACCACAAAATATCACGAATTATTTCATAGGATCAAATTAAAATAGCCACAATAATAAAGGTCAAGGTAATAATAATATGAGTAGAATAATATGAGCAAATTAATATGTATATCAAGGCTTATATAATAAATAAAATATTATTCATTTATATACTAAAATATGAATGTAAATAACTTGAATCATTCATGTACTATGCATGAAGAATACTTACAATATTAATTGCTCAAAATTACAATCTTTATTTCTCCTCTTCTTCTTACAATGAGATACATGTTTTGATTCAATATCTCCTATGGAGCATTTCTCCATGATATAACCATAGTAGTGTGACTCTTTAGATACTTGACTATTGCTCTCCGTTTTCCAAGTCTCATGACTCTTGGCTTATCAACTTGCCACTTGCATACTTGATGGACACTTGATTCTACAATACTTGCACACATAAACAAGACTCTTGGAATCCTACATGCACTCCTAAACTAAGACACTTGTGCACATTCTCACATTACATATTTGCACTTTTACATACAAGATACTTGTGCACATTCTCTCTTACATGACACTTGTGTATTTATTACACATATATTTACATGATACTTGTGCATTTCCTACACATTCACACTTACATAAAAAAGGAAATATAAATCACACTCTAAACTATAGACTCAACCCTAATATACTATTTACAAATGTACCATGGGGGTACATTAGCATGTACCAAATAATGTAATATATCTCAACACCCCCTGTATTACATTATTTGGTTATTGAAGACTTTAGTCTTCAATCTTGGTCTTTGTATTTATCTTCAATCTTGATCTTCATCTTTGTCTTCGATCTTCAAGCGACCTTGCATTGTTCATGAACCTTTGCTTGAGATTGGTCTTCAATCCACCTCTTTTAGATCAATATATAAATCTATAATATATGGTTCTTCTTTAAATTTAGATTTATATCTTTTATTATCCTTCCTTTTGTGCTTGCCTTTTGTAGACACCTTAAAATCTCACATTGTCCCTCATCCCATGCTAGTGACAAATTAATTTGTAAAACACCTTTAATTTTGCATTATTTGCCTAAAAATACTATTCATCACCTTAAACCCCTTGGCCACTTAAGCCCTTTCCTAAACCTAGCCCCTTTTCACCATGTGATCATCCCTTAGGATCAATCTAGGGACACCTCACCTAGTCTACTCTTTGACTAGCCTAGCTTCCACCTAACCCTAGCTCAACCAAGCCTAACCTTGGTCAAATCTCAACCTTGGTCAAAACTCCACATCATAGTCAACCCTAAATCCATGGTCAATCTAACTACAATTAATCTAACCCATGTTCAATCCTACTCTAGCCTAGATTCCACCAAATCCTAGCCTTCACCTCACCTTGGTCAACCTTTAACCCATGGTTACCTAACTATGGTCAGACATAGACACTTGCTCCACACATATTCCTATGCACATTTAATTTCATAAATGACAAATTAAAACTTTTTGCATTAATCCATTCAAGGCATTAAAGGTATGGATGAGTCATCCTCCACCATGTTATAATGGGAAGAAGACTTTCATGGCTCACCCGCACCCATTTATTTCATGTGGATGGGTGAGGAATTCTATCACCCAAGTCCATTTATGAGGCATGACACCCCATGCCACCTCAAGGGACACCTCACAAGACACCTCATAGGATACCTTAGCACCCCCAACTTTGGAAAATTCTACATAGGATGTTGTTTCCTCTATTCATAAAAAATCACTCACTCACATACCCAAACTCTATTGAAATCCCTCTAGACTACCAATTGCACTCAACCATCACTCACTATCACTCACCATAAATCACCATGGCCACCCACATGTGCTTATCAACATCCCCATTTGCTTTGTAATTTGCTCTCAATTGCAGGATTAGAAGGTGATCCGATGCAAGAAGGAGCTCCAAAAACACTAAAAGGACCTCTACATTACAACTTTACTCTATCTGGATATCATAGAAGAATTTGTATAGACAATTACAGACCAAAATTTGTACCTGAAGATGCAAAAAACACAACACTACAACTATTGCTTAAATGAATGAATACACAAAAACCAGAATTGAACAACAATAAAATATATATTATATTAATGGGGAGGAGCTTATAAACTCTGTTGTTACAAATCAAGATGATGTGTAATCCTTGTGATACAATAATATAATATTCATGGTTCTCCGAAACTCTAATAACAAAGCTGTAATGTCTTCAATCGCGCTTTTGATCCCAACAGTGGTGAGTGGGCTTCGTGCTATCCAATACTGGGCCACTCCAGCTTAATCAACTGCTCAATGCTAATGGATCTGTAGACATGCATACATAACAACAATACCAAGAGTTAATAATACCAACGAGGGCTCCACTATGTGAGACCCTTAGACATTAATAGAAATCCTAGCTATTGTTAACTTGTAATGCATACCAAATCTGAAGATAATAAAATAAAACGACCAAAGTGATTTACCTTACTTGTTGATTTGTGTGTGGATGACTTGATCTGATGCAGATTGATGATGAAAACATATTATGGCACCGCGCAAAAGTACAAAGCCTTCAAAAAGGTTTACATAAGATGCCCATGGGTACTTGGCAGCTATAGGAGGCACCCGTGGGCACTTGGAAGGCGCCCATGGGCACCTGGAAAGCTTGTGGGTGCTTGGGAGGTGCCCATGGGCACTTGGGAGGCACATGTGGGCACTTGTGAGGTGCCCATGGGCACTTGGGAGGCACCCATAGGCACTTAGGGCTGAGGTAGAAGTCTACAAAAGTAGATCGGGCGAGGGTGAAAGATGCGACAACTATGACGATGAGCGAAGGTATGCAAAATGTAGCATATGGATGGGGATTATGGCACAAAAGGTTGGATAACAACCTTAGGGCACTTAGGGAGGTTAGGGTTTGGAATCAGGGATTCAGGTATTGAAATAAAAAACTTAAGGAAATCAGAAACTCAAGGAACTCAAAAACTTAGGAACTCCGAAAACTAAAAGGACTTAGGAACTTAGGGGTTGAGCCATCAAAATGGCTCCTACTTATAGTCCAATCTAGAGTATTCTAGGGTTTCAATGATACTAATGGTGTGGCTGTGATTAAAACACATCCAAGGGTGGATAATAAGTTTAGGGTGTGAAACGGATTAAGGCAGATGGACGGATGAGATTAAATGAAATCTGATGGTTGTGGTTTATTTATTTATATAAATATATATTTATTATATTGTAACCAAAATAACTAAGAAATGAAATATATAAAACACAGAGAGAGAAAAATTGTCAAGATTGTTTTTTCTTTATTGATTTTGATACAATTTGTTACAAGAATGAATTTTGGATTGCCCCAAGTATGTTTGGGACAATGTTATAATGCTTTCTCGCTCTATATTGATGCAAATGAATGAAAACTGATGGAAAGATATCTTCCAACGCTTTCGCAGAGGCACGTGCTCTTCGTTCTTCTAGCCACAATCCAAGATGAGTGGGCTTTGGTATCCGACAAGGGACCACTCCAGCTTCAGTAGCTTATCCAAAGTACCTGTCACCTGCACACATTCCAACCGGCAAAGGGATTAGTAGCACCTGTATATTTGAGCAATAATATTAATGCATGCATAAAACCCTAAGCATATAATAATGTGAAACAAATGACAGAACAAATCAACAAATAAAAGCCTTGCTAATCAAGTGAATTATGTTACAGATCTCTAATGTGCGTGCGATTTCGTTCTCGAGACTGTGGAACTATAGAAGCGCGGTTGTGGACTAGAAATTGCGGACCTGTAGTTGTGAAACTATGGACCTGTGTTTTCGACTGTGAAATCACGGGCGGGTGGTTTCAGCTAAAATGACAGGTCATCTCAAGATGCATGCCAACGGTCAAAATCAAGCTTGCACTCTCAGTTTCTTGTCGGGTTTGGATGTATTTTGGCAGTCTGTCGGTATGCAAATTTAGCTCCCCTTGTTTTATGGACTAATGATGCTTTTATAGGTTTCCTAGGTCTTTGGAGGGGAATGAGAGGTGGCAAGCCTGACATGCCAAGTGGTAAATCTGTACTGGCAGGTGAAAGGGGCAGTTACAGTGAGTCATTCAGTGTGGATCACTTAACTGGGGTGATGTGGCTTCAAGTGGAGTGGGATGTGGGATGCTATTTTATGTGAAGGGACAAGGAGACAACAACAAATGAGTTGTGGCATGGGTGTTGGGAATCTGTCTCATGTGCAAGGACAAGGGGGACAAGAGTGGGTAAGATGTGGCAGGGGTATTGGGTGAAGTGTCCAGGACACATGTCCAATGGGTAGACAGGGTATCATAGGGTAATTTTCCTAATTAAATAAATTAGAAAAATAGGATGATGTGTAGGATTTTATATCCCTAAGTTTAGACTTACGCATATAATTTTATTATGCAGGATTTGATGGTGGGTTGGTGCATGTGACTTAGAGGGTGCCAGATTTTGGTGTCTACATATATATATTAAATATAATGTTAAAATATTATTATTTAAATATATATTATAAATATATAAAATATATAAATAAATAGGTGGAAATGGCGAGAAAGTTAAGATGAAGGGCAAATGGCTATATTTTAGTGGTGGAAATGGCCGGAAGGCATGGATGGAGGACAAGTGGCTAGATTTTGGTGTCTACAATACCCAAGGGTACACACCCCTCTAGGGGTAAATTTCACTCCAAAACCCTGCAACAGATTACCAAGCCAAGTAAATGTCACTGTTTTACTATTTTCAAATTTTTTCCAACACTATGATTATGCATTAGACTAGATTTTTGAGTCTTTTTGTCTGTTATCATAAGGGATTTTATAGAGACAAGCCCCCAAACACTTTTAACCATTTTTTTAGGGTTGTATAGGTTTAGAGGACCTATATAACTAGCAATGGCCCATGTGCAGTAAGCCCACTCCCCATTTGAGGTATCTAGAGAAGACACTTGCAATTATTTGCCAAATTCACTAAAATAGGGCTTCCACTTTGGAAGACCCATATTGTAGCCTTCAATGATAAATTTATAAAAATGATAGCTCTTGTAACCCTTTTAATCATCAATACAAAGCAACAATTTTCTTGGTAACAATTGCTTGAGATTCGTCTTTAGTCCACCTCTCTTAGATCAATATCTAAATTTGTAGTATATGGTTCTTCTTTGAATTTAGATTTATATCTTTTGTTGTCCTTCCTTTTGTGCTTGCCTCTATTCTTCTTCCTTCCTCTTTTCTTATGTATCTTCATTTGTGCTATACCTAATGATGTGCCTTCTAGACATTAAGTTAGCAAATCATCACAATAATACAATCTTGTTTTTATTGATTCCTCATTGAAGCTAACATAAGCTTCATTCAAGTTGTATGTGTCAAATTTATTTTTTTATCCTTTTTCTTGAATTATTTTAAAGGTAAGTAATGATAAATACATCATTAAGCATTCTTTCGAGGAAAATATAATGGTGTTTTGTGAATTCCACCATGTTCTAAAAAAAATTCATGAAGATAACTTATAAGTGTTGTAAAATTTTCCTCTTTTGCATCCTTGAGAAATAAAGATAGTTTCTCTTTTAAAATATTTATCATTTGTTTCTTTCCATAAAAATCATCTATTAAGTTTTGAGAATAAAACTTAAGTTTGTTTACCATTTCTTCACTATCTTCATTGAATGTATTTCTAATAATTTCTTCCATGGTATGCAATTCAATTTTATGATTTATTTCCTTTGAGGTAGTAAACCTTGACTTCCAAATAAATAAAAAAACCTTAAATATAAATTTTGCAAATTATAAACTTTCCTAATCCTTTGATGTTGAAAACCTTTTAGCTCCAAAATTGAATTTGCAAAATTTCAAAATCTTTTTAATATATTTTTCAATTTCAATTTTTTTCAAAAATTGAAAATACTTAAAAATAAATCTTCTATTAAAATAACTTTAAAAACTTTAAAAACTTGAAATAACCAAATAAACTAATTAATGTAGAAATACTTATCACTCCACACTTTTCAAAAAATTAAAAAACTTTAATTTAATCCTTATAACTCCTACTTAATCACTTTATGACTTCTAAGCTTTTAATTGCCTTATGACTCCTTACTAAGGGTATAATCACCTCATATCACCTTATGAGTTCTCAAATAAAGGTAATTAATAAAAATACATCTAACCTTTATTTCCTCTTAGACGTCTCGAATGCACATTCATGATGCGCTAGCCCTAACGTCCACAAATAGAGCTCAACGTTCACTGAATTCTCATGCTTTATGGATGCTATTTTTACATTCATTGTATCTACTTTAGCTCAATTTTATCATATCCAAGTTAAGCATGAAAAATTACAAGATAAGCCTAACGTAATTTGATATTATATAATCTTCTTTGCCTTCTAAAATACGTTATGTCTATTGGTGAATATATAACTACTATAGGTATTATGCATGTTGCTCCTCTTCACTATTGTGTGTGTCTGCTTGAGTCCTCCTTATGGTTGTTGGCTCTTCACTTGACCCCTCCTTGTTGTTTTAGCTTTTATTGGCTTGTTTACTTGACTCCTTGCTATGCTAGCTTCCAAATTCTCTTGCATATATCCTTCTATTCTCCTTCTTGATAGTGCACTATTTGAGTGTTGGTTTTTACTTTGCTCCCATCTATGCTTCTCTTTCTTGATAGTGCACAGTCTGATTGTTGGTCTTCTTGCTCAAATCACTCGTCGATTCTATGGTCTCTAGCTTGTGTTGTGTCACTTGCTAGTGCTCAGATCACTTGTTAGCATTCTAGTCTTGAATAGTTGCTTAATCCACTCACTGATGTATAGTCCATCTATTGGTGAGCGAACTACTCTTTGGTGCTTTTTGATGCATGGGATTTAGGTTAACACTTCTTGGTGCATAGGCTTCAGGTTGAAACTTGTTGTTACACATGCTTCACGTTGAAGAATATGCTGCTCTTTAATGTTGCTCAAACCTTTTATTGAAGGTTGTTTGATGGTTCTCAAGCATCTAGTTGAAGGTCAAATAATAATTTATACATTTCCTTCATAGAAGACACCTTATGAAGCTCCTATTAAGAGATCTCTTTGCTATCCAAATTTTGTTGTTGAATAAATACCGTTAGTGCTTTTATATTAGGACTAAATCATGTCTTTCAATGCTTAATCCTTTGTCTATCTGCACTTAGCAATTTATCAAATATTAGTGCTCTTAATCTTGATGACACTTTCCTTAGAATTTACTAATGTAGTGAATATCTTCTTTTCCTTCAAGTATCTTTAGAATTATTTTCTTTATACTTTGCTTATCCTCTACTTGTCTAGTTATCCTCTATCTCAATAGCTATGTACTTCTTCTCCCCTCTATTATTTCTACTTCTTCTATTCTTTGTTCTTAGGAAGCTTTGAATACTTCAAATTCTGTTGTAACTTAGAAGCTAAAATTCTTCTCTATCTTCTATAGGAAGCTTCTCAAACTTCTATAGCTTTAATATCTACTTTCTATCAATCATTAATATTCAATATCTTAGGTCACAAATAAGAACCCAATATCAATGTTAGGGTGCCCATGAATATCCTTGAATAATCAACATTCTCTTGAGTTGGATTTCTTGCAATCTTCAATAGTGATTATCGTCTTCTTATCTAGAGAATTCAAAATCTATATTAGGGTGAATTTAAGCATCCTCGAATGTCCAACTATATTTTGAGTTGGTTTCCAATTAATATTCAATCTCCAAATTTTTAAATTTTAATATCCAAGTTTTCTCTGAGTTGGTTTCTAATCAATATCAAACGTTCAACTTTTTCTTAAGTTGTCTCTTTTCTTTAATAGACATGAGTCCTACTCTTCACTAATTTTCCTTCAACCTAGTGGAAAGACCCTAGCCTGCTCTACTCAATAAGACCTTTAAAAAATTAGAGTCCAACTCTTCACTGCCTTTAAAATGTATATTCTCTTAATTTAATTTATCAAAATGGAAAAATCTAATTAATAATGGTGGTTAAATAAACTCATCAAACTTGATAGAGTAGTTGTGATACCACTGTTGGCTTTTTAAGCCTATCTACCATGGAATATTATGAAATATTCCATAGGATCAAATATAAAATAATCATAATAATAAAGGTCAAGGTAATAATAATATGAGTAGAATAATATGAGCAAATTAATATGTATATCAAGGCTTATATAATAAAGAAAATAACATTAATTTATATACTAAAATATGAATGTAAATAGCCTAAATCATTCATGTACTATGCATGAAGAACACTTACAATGTCAATTATTCAAAATGTATACAATCTTTATTGCTCCCCTTCTTCTTACAATGAGATATATGTTTTGATTCAATATCTCCTATGGAGCAGTATCCATAATATAGCCATAGTAGTGTGACTCTTTAGATACTTGACTATTGCTCTCCATTTGCCAAGTCTCATGACTCATGGATTAACAACTTGCCATGGACACTTAACTCTACAATACTTGCACACATCTACAAGACTCTTGGACTCCTAAATGCACTCCTAAACTAAGACACTTGTGCACATCCTCACATTACATATTTGCACTCACATACAAGACAATTGTGCATATTCTCTCTTAAATGACACTTGTGCATTTCCTACACATTGACACTTACATGAAACTTGTGCATTTTTTGCACATTCATAAATCACACTCTAAATCCTAATCTACTATTTACAAATTACCATGAATGTACCATGGGGATACATTAGCATGTAATAAATAATGTAATATATCTCAACAAGGACCCTCCTCTTGGATTTTGTAAAGGTATTGGGAGTTGTTTGCTCATGCCTAGTATCTGGCCTTGTGGGCTCTTACTTTTAACCCCCTCTCTTCTTTGTTTTAATAAGTAGATCCCAAACCTTGATATGTTGTCTAAGTATCATCAAGCCTCTCTAGATATCATGCCTTGCAATCATCTTTGGCATTTTAATAGAAGTTGTGACTAATTTTACACTATCCTCCTTCTTTGATGTGTTTTACAATCTTAGTTATGTATAATTTAGTGTGTTCATTCTAGTTATTAGATAATGGTTCCTATTTTCATTTATAGCTACTTCTTTCAGTCAAGAAGAGGGACTTTATTCTTGTCACATCATCCTCATTTCTTGGGTTTTATTTTTTTGCAAAATTTATTTTTTTTGCTTTTTTACTTTCAATGCAATTCCCTTTCCTTGAAAACCCCCTAGACTTAGATCATGAAGGCCTTAATGTGCTAAGGATTCAATTCAATGAGGATCTGGCCTCGATTAAAAACCCCATAGGTTTCCCTACAAGCGATCCTTTCATCATCGATGCTTATTTCTACTTCACTCTAGGTCAGGCATGCATACCGTTGGCACATTGGGCTTTCACCTTGATGGGCCAATGCATTTTGAGATGACAATAGTAGCTTAACACTTAAGTGTTAGTAGTTCTCTTATAAAGCTCCAATATTATTTATACTAGTGACATATGTTCCAACACATAAATATCTAGATCAAAAATCATGTGCACCATGTAACATTGCCAAGTTAATGAATAATAACTTGGGACTATATTAACTTCTATTAAATCCTTCTAGGATTGCAAATACATAAATGCTATTGTATTTTATATTTGTCTCTAGTAAAATAATTTTTTTTTAACATCTTTGTGATGGGTAATAGGTTCTCAAAAATGGTAGTTATGACACTCTATAAGAAGCACATCAACATAGGTTAAATTACCTAATATTTTTATAGTAAGTATAGGTTGTGTTTGGCTTTCTAAAATCTATTGCATGAGACAAACACCCAAGGTTTATCGGTTTAATATATAAATACTTAACAAACTTCTTGACACTAGCCTTAACTATTCAACTATTTTTCACCCACATATAGATGGATAGATTGAGGTAGCTAATAGAATATTGGTATATTTTCTACATATGTACAATTAAAATAAATTTTCTATATTCAACACTTGTATAATGAGGACTTATATATTTCCACATTTCATAGTTCTTTCTAAGCATACCTTCAATTTTATCCTAATATTTCTCCATACATCACCTTTTCAGTGCTTATTAGCACATAAATAGTAGCTCAAACTAAGGAAATGGATAAATTTGAATGCTTTCTTTAACATTCAAAATGTTCATAACCAATATGTGTGTGTGTGAGCATGTGTGTGCACTAATAATAAAATAAATAGTATCATGATCACCATCATGCCTCTCATAACATTCAACTTGGATATCGGGTTTATCTCCATATTTAGAAGGAACACATATGTAATCTACATTTGAAGATATTTAGAGACTCAAGGTCCATCAATTTACTATAGAAATACTTGTTAAAACTTCTTTCCACTATGCCTAAGGAAGCATCTAATTTTTAACATAAATATCATGGGGCTATTTGCTTTATCTTTGTCAATTCATGATTATATAACATCCAACAGACTTAAATCTTAGATCATTTGATTTTAGCCTTAGAAAATTATTTGATTGAATCCATCATGAGACGCGCCCACCAAGGATCTTATGGTATTTTCATGATTGTTAAATATTATCAGTTTACCACTCGAAATGTGGAATAAAATTGATTAGACTAAGATCTAATTCCTTTAGTTAGAATTTGATGCAACAAAGATCGTCACTCATCAAAAGAATATGAATAATCAAAGTGAATAGTTTTATTGCATTATTAATCATCACCATGGATGCCAAGGTCTATCATATCCTAGTGTAAACATAGACCTTAGCAAGTTATATCATATTATAGATCAATTCTAAGGTAAAGATCCTATCAAAACTAACATTTATTCTAAACCCTTGGTGTTAATGCCTATCTATTATCAAGCTAGAAATAAGTGTTAATATATTTTATTTACACTTGTACCACTTCTATTTGCAGTATGAATTTCCTAAGCACTAACATTATAAAATACCCAACTACTAAGTGTAAATTTCTAGCACTAGATCTAGATATCAAAGTTCTACAAATAACGTCTCCATATGTTAAGTATCAAAAGACATAGTACCAATATTTAGTGCATGTCATTACCTCACTCTTACCTCAGGAAGACATAGTACCAATTTTAGTGCATGTCATTACCTCCCTCTCACCTTAAGAAGACATACAAAATCCTTTAGTGTGATTCATCATATATTCTTTCTTGTAATTGTCAAAAATTGAATTGATTTCAAATTTATAGGGATATTTTAACTATATTACACACTCATATATATAGCTTATTATCCATCATAAATGGCTCATTTCAATTTGTTTAAGTCTTCCTCTTATTCATCTAGCAAGGAGTTAAAGTATAACATTGTAATTAGGATTAGGTAATGAAGACAAAAAACAATCCTTCAAAAACCATAGCATCATATAACACCCATTGTCTTCAAAAATATAGACTAATATTTGTTATTATTACTCACTCTTGAGTGCCTTTGTATTTATTCTTTATTTAGATTTTCATTACTTATATAAAGTTTCTCATTCATTTTTTTATTTTCTTGATTTGCTTTATCAATGCACATTAATATGATACATAAATACTAAACATATTTCATTGAGCCTCACCATATCAATTAGATATTTATCATCCATATCATGTATTCGAACCATAGCAATTCACATTTCTATATAAGATCACCAACACTGATAATTCTCTTAACCTTAAAGCATACTAAGAGCTCATATCTTGTCTATAAAAATATTAATCCATAATTTTATCCTTCATATTGAATCCGCTCCCAAAATCAAAGGGATGTTGTGAAGAAAATAATTAATTCATTCTAATAATAAGGAAAATCACTATAGTGTAAAATAAATCAGGCAACTCTATTATAAGGCAAAGAGCTAAATTGAACCACAAAATCTCTCTATTTCTATTCTCAACAAGGGTTATCTCATCTCCACATAGTTGATATTAAGCAATAATATTCACTAATTCATGCCACATTGATTTTAGAGGTAAATGGAGGATAATTCTCATAACTTTGAATTTATGTAATAAAAAGAAATCTAATTTAACTTTGAATTTCTAAACATTGTTATATGTGTTGTTTTATCAATGATACTAAGCTCCTTGATGTTTTAACTAGTAAGTCTCATTTATCCCTAGAAAGAATTTGACAAAGCTTAATGATAAAACAAAATATTCCATTTTTTGATGTTTTTCAATTTTAGTCTTTTTCCTTTTCAAAAAGGATTATAGCTTTTGCTAAAATCACTCAAAGTGTATAGCATTCTAGAAATACCATTTTCTATTCTCATTAAGAACTCTTGAACCAAAGTTATCCCAAAATAGGGGTTTACAATAACTTCAAAGTCTTTAACTTTATTACCATCAGTTGAGCTCCAAGTTTCAAAATATTTTTTATCCTCTCATGAGACAATTGTAGAGAAGCCAATTTTTTTCTCTTAATAGCAAGCTACCTTGGGGAACTGGATAAAACAGACTTCTCAATAAAAGTTAAACTACAAGATCTAATTGAAAAGGGGCTTCTAAATAAATGTTAAACTACAACCATCCTAAAAAAAATGTTCAAACCCTTATCTTCCTCAATACTCCACAAAGGATGGATAGTACCATTTTTTCCATCTCTATATCTTGTGAATGTAAACTTTCCTCTCCAATAGAGTCCCAAGATTCATAGTCTCTATCCCTTTGCGATGCTACATCATCACCACAAATTAAAGTCTATCCCATGTAATTTTTTCATTAACCTCTCAAACACTTATTCTTCAAGGATTGTTTGTCCTCTTTAATTAAATATTTATCTAAGAAAGATTTGGGATCCATTTCACCTAACTCAACTCCCAACACATTAGAGAATTTCACATATAAATTTCAATTTCAATTTAGTTGGCTAAAAATATGGGTTTAAATTCTCTTCAAATTTGAAAAAAGAAACCCTATAATTTTTTACTTCAATGCTCTCTATAGTATAATCTTAAAATGATTTTTTTTTCATAATTCTTAGATGTTGACTCCTCAATGCTCTCTATATTATAATCTTAAAATGATTTTTTTTTCATAGATGTTGATTCCTCAAATTGTTTATTCAAAACAACCTAGCTTTTTTTTAGCTAAAGCTTTGAACAATGCCCATTTGATTTACACAAATCACAATTCAATACTAACTATATTACAATGCCCATTTGATTTACACAAATGACAATTCAATACTAACTATATTTAATACCCACTCTTAGATCATTAAAAAAATGATTGGGTTTTAGATTCAAAATAACTATATTTGATACCCACTCTTGGATCATCAAGAAAACGATTAAGCAGCTTAAGATCAATTAAAACCCTTACATTATAGTGCAAGATGAAGGAAGAGGATTTGTCAATTAAAGTACATCACCTAGTGGCTCTACTAGAAGGAAAGTAAATTCCATAATAACAATGAACATAACAATATCCATCGACCTTGATTCTCCCAAAAGATTAATATTCTACATCCACTTCAAAGAATATCTAACAGACTTCGAGTAGATTTTTCCACAATAAAATAGTTTGCTTAACCACCCAATATCTTAGAAGGAAACACATAAACTTCAAATATCATTGTTATCTACAAAATTTGCATGCACCCTATTACGTAAGACATTAGCATGAACATTCAATGCCTTGTCTCTCCAACCACCCGCAAATGCCCACCAAATCGCTACCTGGTCTCTTAGAAATACAAGAACGAAATGACTAGGCCCGTTTGAGAAAATCGTTAGATTCTAACAAGATTAAGAAAATCGTTAGACTGGCCTATTAATTTTTATTGCTTTTTTACGCTTTTTTATGATTGGAATTTATATTTTATGATTGAAATTTCGTTCACCTTAATATCTATTTATCTATTTCATTTACGGATACAGAAAAGAGCTGCACAAAATAGCGAAATGGTTTCTGCAATTGATTTCAACATGTCCCATGTTCTTTTAGGGTTTAAAATATGTTAGCTCCACTCACTTAACAGTTTTTGTTTTTAGATCTTGCATATTTTGAAGATGGAACGTCCTGCCTCTTGTCACCCTTGTTAATCTTTTACCTCTAACATGTGTTCTATTACACAACATAGTCTTGGAAGGATATAACGTTTGAAGAATAAAGCAAGGGCTTGAAGGCAAAAAGAAACAGATGAACATATCAACAAAAATAGTTGGTAAAAATCTTCCATATAATTAAGATAATATTACTTAACAGAGTTGGTAGACCTTAATAGAATAAATCATGAAAGCGAACAGAGCCTACTTTTACGGGTATTGCCTTCCAAATTGTTATTTTTTTAACAGAGAAATAAACATCTTCTTACTGTATATAGGTTGGTCGCTTGCTGTTAAGCCAGAGTTCAATACACCGCAGCTCAAAATTGTCGTTAAGCCAAAATAAAAAGCATAGGTTTTTTTTTAAGATAAGCGTAGTGCTTCTAATTTAAATATAAAAGATCCACAAATTATACATTCTTATTTTATTTTTCGGACTATTATATATCTTAAGGAATAAACAATTGTAACCTAACCTTTATAAAGGTTTATTATTTATTTAATAATTTCATTTTTTCAAGTTAAAAAATATATTATTAGTTAAATGTATTATATTATTAAGATACACAGTATAATATGGAAAATTTAAATTGTTTTGATTGAAAATAGCTTTGGAAGAAAAAACTACGGCATCAACCCCGTCTCTTTGGTTGTAAATTGAAGACGAGAATGTTGTTCCATGAGGGTCCAACAGAGATGCCTCCAGATCCTCTCTTAAAAATATTTTTTGGGGTTGTTAGAAAAATATCAACTTCTCAAAGAGTCAATGGATGCTTGCCACGATCGGAATCAAGGCCAAAGATCGTCAGTGAGCAAAGAATAGTTGAAGAAACAATCTTGTATAGAGTCAATCATGACTTGATCTGTAAATTCCTGGGTATTCATCCTACCCTGATTTTTTTGTATTTGTGGATTCAATAGAATTGGAAGCCTCTTGGTGAGTATTCTTTGTGGTTTATTAATAATGGATGTTTTATTGTTAGTTTTTCTCACTTGTCGATAGAAATAGGGCATTCAAATAAGAAAAGAGGAATCATGACCTAACAAGATTATTTGTTCAGTTCTGGAAAGTAAAATTTCATCCTCAAACTGAACCTATTATTGTCTTGGTTTGAGTTTGATCGTATGCACTCCCAATAGAGTTCTAGAGTGAGTAGATATTAGAAATCATCGATAATTTCCATGGAATATATTTTGGGTGTCTCTAGAGATACAATGGAAGGAAACACAATCATTTATGCTAGATTATGTGTTGAAATGGATCTTAGCTAGCCTTTTCTGGCAAAGGTGGAACTCGAACTCATATGACTATCTTGGATTTAGCAATTGGATTAGGAGGCATTGCCCTTCAAGTACAGATTTTACCACAAATATGGGCATTTATCCCAGTCCTTCCTAAACAATATGATCACAAAAAGAAGGCTCCTATGGGAGTGTTGAATTTCCCTAAGGATGGTAAGTCTACAATCAATAAAGAAATGGTCAATGTTTATTAAGGAGGAGAAGGCAAAAGAAAAAATAAGGTAAAGAGCAAACCCAACCCAAGCCCTCAAATATATATGAAATCTTCAAAACACTAGTGGAGTAGGAAGAAGAAAAACTCATGAAAGGAGTGGATGAGAATAATAAAAATAATAACAATCATGTTCAAGCCCATATTTTAGCTCTTTTTAGCCTAGAGTAGGTAATAGAGTGTAGTGAGTTACAATAATCAAATATTATAGGGGCATTGATAGTACATAACTAGGAGTTGTCGATAGTAAATAATGTCATCATGGGGGTGGTAGAAAAGAATAGAGAAAAGCCAACTCTAGGGATCATCCAAGTGTAGAAGATATCAAAGAATGTGAACTCATAGGGAGTGGATAGAAAATGAAATAAAGAATTGATATCATCTCAATGAGACAAACTAGTCATTGGGGATTGATGAGGATAAAAGACTCTTATTGATCTCTAGGTAACCAATGATTATACAATAATGGAATATTAGGGGTTTAAACAACATCACCCATCAATTTGTTGATCGAATACTCTTAGAAAAGTAAAATAATTTTTTTGCTTATCCACGATCTAAAAATATTGTTAGATCTCATGTATAAAACAATAAATTAACTTTGGAGGGGTGTTGATCATATGGAAGTGGCTCCCCAAGGGGCCTCATAATTTGGAACTCTATTGAATGGACAACAATATAACATATAGCTTGGAGGGGTTCCTTACATCCCATTTTAGGAACAATGTGATAGCTGAGTAGGTTTTACTCACAAATTTATACGGGGCTCAAAATCTAGATGGCCAAATTTATCAATGGGAAGTGATGCATAATATTAGAATCTTGAGGGAGAAGTTAGACTAGATTGTTGTTGGGTATTTTAATGCTAAATTACAATCTAAATACTAGGAAGGGGGAGCTCCAATTTTAGACTCAAGGAATCAACTTCTAATTGCCCAGGTCCATGCATTACGCTTGATGGTATTAAATGTCCTATAACCAACTATACTTGGACCATAAGATGAGAGAACCACATAGCAAGAAGGTGAATTTAGACCAATTTTTTATTTTAGAGGAGGCATTTGTAAAATGGAGTCCAAAATTTTAGATTTTGAATGGTTTGGTCTTGGATCACTTTCCCATTCTGTTGGGTGGGGGATCAAGATAGGGAAGTACTATAAACCATTCAAATTTTAAAATTATTGGTTAACAAAAGAGGAAATTTGAAATAAAATATCATAATAGTGGGAAGAGGGACAATTGGAATATAGGACAATAGTGTTTAGATTCCACAAGCAGCTTCATTATGTCAAGGATCAACTGAAACAATGGAGGTAAGCAAAAAAGTTGGACTTCCAAGACCAAAGAGCTCCATTGGTGGTCAGATAGGATGAGGTGAAAAAGTCTTCAAGGAAGGAACAATTTCAGAGCAACTCAAAGAAGAAAATGATGAATTGTGTAAAACGATGGAGGACATTGACAATCGAGAGGAGATCTACTAAAAATAGAGAGCAATAACTACTTGGTTATTGGAAGGTGAAGAAAACACTAATTTTTGCCATCAAGCTATTTGTACTAGGAGATAGACAAACAAGATTGAAGCTCTTTAGGATGAGAATGGGCTCTCCTTTAATATGATCCTAGGTATGCATTTCTATTCAATGGATTATTTTGCTAAATTGTTTAAGATATGTTACAAGACAAAGAGGCTCAGAAAGAAGTTCTTGTTGTCATGTCCTCTATTATCTTTGAGGAATAAAATTAGGTCATACTTAAATCCATTGATAGATAGAAGTTAAAGAAGGTACTCTTTGGAATGAGTACGGGTAAAATGCAAGGTCTAGATGGCTTGACTATCAAGTTTTTTGGACCTTCTAGGATAGCTTGGAGGAGGATCTAATGGTTGTTATAGAGAATTTCAAAGGTAGTTAAAGAAAGCTTAATATTTAAAGCATTAAATTAGACATTCATTGCCTTAATTTTAAAAGGGGAGGAGAGGATGCATATAACATATTACAAACCTATCGCCTTATGCAATGTCATATACAAAATAATTACAAAGGTTATGGTTGAGCAACTAAAACCTCTCCTATATAGCATTATCTCCTCAGAGCAAGGAGGGCATGCAAATCTTGGATGGTGTGGTTCTAGCTTAGAAGGCAATCCACTCAATAAAAAAATCTCGCAATAGAGGAATGTTCATAAAATTAAATATGTTAAAGGCTTATGATATGGTGAAGTGGAGGTTATTATTAAGGATGATGGCAACCTTTGGCTTCTCTCAAGATTAGATAAAATACGATATGAGTTATGTCTCTACTTTGACATACTCAGTGTTAATTATAGGTCTTCCCTCGTAACCATTTGGATCCACTTGAGGCCTTCATTAGGGAGATCCTTGTTTCCTTTATATTTTTCTCATATTGGTTGAAGGCTTGGGTAGAGTCATGAGGAGAAGACAACATGGTTTGTTAATAGGTTTCAAGGTGGGTGAGTAGGTTTTGACTCACCTATAGTTTATGGATGATACAAGATTTATGGGAGTGGACTACCTCAGGGAAGCAAGAATGATTAGAGATACTCTTGATGTTTACCTTAGAGCCACAATCCAAGTCATCAATGATAATAAATCCAAAGTGGTCTTCTTCAATATTAATCCAAGGCTTCAGGATAAAATTTTAGAGATCTTGGGATTCATGAGGACTTCTCTCCTAGTGGTCTATTTTGGGGTCCCTTTGCATTTTAAAAAATGGAGATAACTATATAGAGGAATTTTTTGGACTGTATCAAAGAAAGAATCAGTAATCAGTCTCACAAATGGTTAACATTTGGGGGTAGATTCATTTTTTATAGTCAGTCATTCAAACCATGCCAATTTATAAATTTTCTATCCTTGTTGCCCCACATACCATATGGAAAGATTTGGCCAAGATGGCTAGAACATTTTTATGGGGAGGAGTAAAAGGAGAGAGAAAATAGGTGTTAATAGGTTGGGAGAAAGTAAGTCATCCCAAGGCAAAGGGAGGTTTGGAACTAAAAAAATTGAAGCTAAATAATGAATCTTTGGTTGGAAATATTTACTGGAGGTGGATCTCCCAACCAACTTCTTTATTTTGTAGAATTTTAACTAGTGAGTATTTAGGACAAGTGAATCCGGATTAGGTGGATTATTTTTCTTTGGATAATAATGGGTCCCTAGTGTGGTAGGCTCTAAAGTTAGGATCTCAGGTAGTGAAAGATGAATTATTTTAGAAAGTGGGGAGAGGGGAGAGGGGAGAAAGCACAATTTTCGTTAGATTCATGGAATCAATACCCACCTATCATTATTGAATTCCTAGAACTACAACTAATAAAAATAGCCATGGAAAGTAGAGGTTGGATCAATATTAAAATTTATTTCAACACCAAATAGCTGAGGGATTATAGGTTTTAAGAAGTTTACAAAGTTGGATGAGTGGCCAATTCCAATCCCCCCAAAATTGGCACCTATCATGACTAAAATCTTAGCAAAGTAGAGATGATGAGGATGAATTATCTTAGGGTTATGGGAGCCTTAGAGTCTACACAGTGAAGAATAGATATGAAAAGATCCTTCTAAAACCGTATTCTCATGCATATTAGGTTGAGGATTGGAGAAATATTTGGTAGTCCAAGGGTTGGCCGAAAGTAAACTTCTTTTTCTGGTCGTTCATGCACAATGGAATTCTTACTTTTGATAATATAATACCTAGGGAGATCATTGGCCCATCCAGGGTTATGGATAGCGGCTATTTATCACCAAATTGACTAAAATTAGGATTTTTCAGATTTAGAATTGGCTAATATTTGGGACCCTTGACCAGGGCCCATTAGCTAAAAAATTTTGGGTGCAATTTTTTTGGGTCGATTTGTCCCAATTTTATAATAATTTGACCATTTTAAGTTTAAATTTCCAACATTACCCCTAATAATAGTGAACCTTCTACATGCATTTGGACACAATTCACCTAGATTTCGAAACTAATTCACCAAATTTATAAATACATTTTGGGGCTAACCCCTTACGCATAATCTTGGTCCCATCCCAATGTGTTTTATGCTTCAAGAGTGAGAAATCATATGACCACTTGATGTTTGAGTGTTTATTCATGTGTTAGATCTAGGAGCAATGGTTTTTAGCTTATAAAATCCAATGCAATGTTGATTTAAATCAAATTAATATTTGAGAAAGATGGAATAGGGGTATATTTAATTTTGAAGCTCTTAATATCAGGTGGAAACTTAGATTAAAATTTATTTTGGTGGCAAGTGTGGTTGAAGATAAATGGTATAATTTTTAGAGATACCTTTTCATCCTTGGATGGCGTCTTATAGATCATTTAGAGCAAAGTCACAAAAACTATGACACTATATGCTAAAGAGGAAACTCAAACTGATATAGGAATTATGGATATGGAAGATGAAGTGTAGGAGGTAGAGGTTAGAGCTTGTTGAATAACCCTAAAGGGTTGGATTAAAATTAATATTGAAGCTACAAAAGGTATTTTGGGTAGAGCTAAATTGGAGTGTCTACAAGAATAATCTTAGAACAATGCTTTATTGGGAACTATAGGGCAGGGCAAGACCATAAACAATGATACATAAGCCTTAGCTATCAAATATACTTTTATCTAGGCAATAAGATAAGGTTATAGGAGGATAATCATAGAATCAAATTCTTAAATCTTGGTAGAAGCTTTGGGTTATATGAGAAACTTTGCTTTGGAAATGTGGAGGTTGAGAATCTTGTAACCCAAAATAAGAATTTATGTGGGTAGAGATCTAAATAGAGTGATAGACCTCTTTGTTAAGATGGGTATTGAGAAGAAGGTAGGGGTTCAATGACATAGTGGTATGGTTATTGAGGATGAGAGGATTAGGCAAGCTGTAAGAAAATCTAGAGTTTGTCTAATTTAGACAACTATTGCAAACATATGGTTCTCTCCTTCTAGTGTTGTAACCAAAAGTGGTTAGTTATTAGGATCTTGGGTTTTAGAGTTATGGAATTTTGTTAGAAAGTTAAAAGGAGGAAACAAGTGCTCTTGTTGGCTAAGGCTAGGAGGAGTCTTGTTCCAACTTGTAAATAATCTTTTTTAATATATTTTTTTCAATTTCTTTTTCAAAATAAAATAATGGACAACACAAACATTATTGGATTCCCTTCATTGCAATTTAATTTTTTAATTAATTTAATTTTTGATTTATTTTTAATAACATTTAAATAGGATGAATAGTGAATATATTAATCAAGAGATTATAGTTAACAAAACTAATTAATTAATTGTTTTCTAATATATTTTTAATTTAGTGTTTTAAACACTTTATTATGTGTACTAAATGTATTAGTTCAATAACTTAAATTTTTAATCTTTAAGAAAGAGACTTAGGTGCAAATCTTGCTAGGGGATACATGCATAACAACCAAGTTATTTAAATACCATTAAGTAGTTATAATATAATAATGGAGTGGTACGTTGATATCTTTGGGAAAGAACATGGAGAAAGTACCAATAGGAAGAGCCTCACCTTTTTCTACCAAAGATCCTTGAGGAAATTCAAAGAATAAAAAATATAATTTTTGTAAACACACTCACACGCCTTGCCATGGTTTGAACTTGAGTCTCTTAGATGAATTTGGGTTCTCATTCGAGAGACCCAAGTTCAAACCATAGTGGGGAGACATGCTTTTGTATAATAAAAATAAAAAGTACTATTTTATGCATGAAATAAATTGTTCATATAGATGGGAGGAGTGTGAGCTAGGAGCTTGCCTCACCTTTCTTATTCTCCTTCTCTTGTTTTATATCTTTGGAGAAGAGCCTTGAGAGAGTACAAATATGTAGCAAGTGTGTATAAGGAGTGAGCCCCACCTTTTCTTGCCCTAGAGCCTTAGGGAAATTCAAAAAATAAAAAATACTATTCTATGCATGAAATAAATTGCTCATGTAGATGGAAGGAGTGCGAGTTTTAATCTAGCCTCACCTTTTCTTATTTTATATCTTTGGATAAGAGTAAGGAGAGTACAAATAGCTAGCAAGAGTGCATAAGAAGTGAGCCTCACCATTTATTGCCCTATTTCTTTAGGTAAATTTGAAAAATAAAGGATTCATATGAAGAAAAACTAGGTAATGTGGAAGGAAATCCATATGTTGGAGAATGTTATATTATTTGGTACATGCAAGTGTACCCCATGGCACATTTATGGTACAAATGTAAATATGTAATAGATTAGGGTTGAGTCTATAGTTTAAATGAGTGATTTATATTTTCCCTTTCAAATAAGTGTTAATGTGCAAGAAATGCACAAGTGTTATGTAAGAGTGCAATATGCAGGAAATGCACAAGTGTCATGTAAGTAAGAGTGCAAGTGTACATTATCCAAAAATGTTTCCTGCTCCTTTTGTGTGCCCTGTGTCCTCTGCCCCTGCCCCTGCCTGTCCGCCTGCTACTGGTGGGCCTTTGCCCGATGCTCCCTCCTCTGTTGCGCTGGAGCCTGGGGAGATCCCCCTGGATGGCCCACCCTTTGGGATTGACTCGGGAGGGACTACTACAGTGTTGTACTTGCAAAAGGTTGTGGGGCTCCACCAACCCCTTCCCACCTCTGATCCTGTTCACCCTGTCATGGATGGTGAGAACTTGGTCCTCACGGATTCCCTCATGAAGGAAAAGCTTTCCTTCGAATCTCTTTCCCTTGGCAAATTTCTTAGAGGGCGTCCCGATATGGAGTCCATCCAAAAATGGGCTAGATTCAAATGGCGTGTGCTTGGAGATCTCCAGTCAGTGGCCCTTACCAGAGGTTTTTTCTTGATCTACTTGAATAACCAAGAGGACCATGATCGCATCCTGACCGGAGGCCCCTGGTTCTTTGGTAAGAAAAGCTTGTTTTTAAGGAAATGGGGAGAAGAATTTTTCCCTAGCACACAGGACATCAATTTCGTGCCTATATGGGTTCGTCTCCCAGAGCTTCCCATCCATTTCTACCATGAAGACATTGTCCGCTGGATTGGTGACTACATTGGGAAAACGGTGGTCCTAGACCCTGCAATGAAAGCCCGATCTCAACATGGCTTGTGCCCGCATTTGTGTTAATGCCAACCTTGCTTCCAAGCTCCCCACCCGTGTCAACCTCATCTATGGCAATTTCCATTGGTGCCAGTTTATCAAATACGAAAACAAACCCCCCTTTTGTATCGAATGTAATTCCCAGGACCACCTTCGATCGTAGTGTCCTTCCCTCAAGCCTCAGCGACCAACTCAGGGCAAGGAGCTCCTCCATCCTAGGCATGGTGATCGATCATCCAGATCGACGAACAGCAACGAGAAAGTGATTCAAACTGGTCTACAGCAGTCTCCCGCTCTCGCTTCTTCTGTGCACCCTGATCAGGTATGCTCCATGTTTACCTTTCCTAATAAGTTCGGTCCTCTCCTATCTATGAAGGATGAGATCCTCTTTCCTAAATATTTCCTTGAAACCAACCCCTTGTCCCAAGGCCTGTCATCCCCGTTACCTTCTACATTAGGTTCCCCTCGGCCTATCCCTACAACCTTCACTAATCCCCCCCTCTGTAGAACCCCTGCTCACTCCTAACCCCTCCCCCTCTTCAGGCATGTCTGTTGAGGATCCCCTTTCTCCCTCTGGCTTGGACTCGAACTCCTCGGACCAACCCCCTCCCATCATCACTAGAAGCAAAAAAGGCTTGGTGGACTCTGGTGTTGAAAGAAAAAGAGGGAGACCCCCTAACAACGAGCTAATCAGGAAAGAGGCTAACGACCAAGTGGCTGATGGAAGGCAACTAACCTTTTCTGAAACCCTTTTCAATCAATAAAGATATGATAGCAGAAGTTCCAAACCTCCTCCTACCCTCAGCAAAGGAGGCAAAAAAACCCCCAAATCGTCTAGATGAAGATCCTTTCATGGAACATTAGGGGCCTCAATAGCAGGAGCAAACAAAGGTTAGCTCGATCCATAAGAAAAGACCACAATCCATCTATTCTTCTCCTACAGGAAATAAATATTGATGACGACAGAACCACTAGTATTGCCCCTAAGATCTAGAAAAAAGGTCAATGGGCAGCATCTCCAGCTGAAGGGACTGTTGGAGGCCTTATGTGCATGTGGAACCCAGAAGTTGTTGAAGGAAGAATCATATCCTATTCTAGCATATCCCTAAACATGGCGTTCTACTGCAAGGAAAACAAATTCATGTGGGTACTCTCCAACATCTATGCTCCCAACAATCTTATGGACAGAAACAACATGTGGGCCTCCTTGTCACTCATGAAGAGTGCAGTCTCTAACCTCCCATGGATGGTGGCCGGAGATTTCAATTCCCCCCTTTGTATAGCTAAAAAAAAAGGAGGAACCAGTGTGCCAGCTAAAAGCATCAGTGACTTCCAAAACTTTGTTCGTGATAATGAGCCCATGGACATTCAACTCCGGGGACATCAATTCATGTGGAGTAACAGAAGAGTTGGAGCGGACCACATTCAAGTTAAGTTGGATCGTTTCTTCCTATCCCAGCAAGCTATTCCCTTGTTTGGTGATACCTCCCTCATTCCCCTTTCGTGCATTGGCTCAGATCATTCCCCTCTTCTTCTTGAGTCCAATAAATCCCCTTCCTTCAAGACCCCCTTCCGGTTCGAAAGCATGTGGATTCTCCATCCGAAGCTAAAACTGAAGATTCAAGAATGGTGGTCCACCTCTGTCCATGGGTCAACCATCTCCCGTGTGTCTCAAAAACTGAAAATCATCAAAGAAGGCCTCAAAATCTGGAACAGGGAAGTGTTTGGGGACATTTTCAAAGCCAAAAAGGAAATCTCTGACCGCCTCTTACTGCTGGATCACCTGGATTAGCATAGGCCGTGGACCCCTGAGTTGAGGGATGAGGAAAAACACTTGCTTTTTTAGCACCACAACATCTTAGACAAAGAAGAAACCTTTTAGAGGCAGAAGTCTCAGGCTCTATGGCTCAAGGAAGGGGATGCCAACACTAGTTTTTTTCATGCATCCACCCTCCGCAATAGAAGTACCAAAAAGATCAAGGAGCTCCTTCTCGTCGATGGCACAGCCACCCAAGATATTATCAGGATTTTCCATGAAGCCTCCTCCTTCTTCAACAACTTGCTAAATTCTGAGCTTCCCCATGATGGGCCCGCCCAAGCCTCCCTCAACAACATTCCCACTCTCATCACCCTGGAGATGAACCAATTTTTGACTCAAACTTTGGAAGCCAAAGAAATCAGAGATGCCCTCTTTGCCATGAAGGGCGACAAGGCCCCCGAGCCCGATGGGTTTCCTCCCTGCTTCTTCCAAACCTTTTGGGAGGTGATCGGGGACGAGGTCGTCTGTGCCATTCGAGAGATGCATCACACTAAAATTATCCCCCGTAGGACCAATTCCACTTTCATTGCTTTCATTCCTAAGAGCCCCCACTGCAAATCCATGAATGACTTTCAACCTATCAGCCTGTGCAACATTATTTATAGAATCTTAACCAAATACCTGGATCAAAGGCTCAAGCAAATCCTCCCATCCATCATTGACCCATGCCAAGGGAGTTCTATCGAAGGGCGGTCCATAACTGACCTAAATCATGTATCTCATCAACACTTTGTAGAAGATACAATCATTGTTACAAAATATTCTATCCCTCATGCAAAGGTAATCAAGAACATTCTGGAAACTTTTGAAAGAGCAGTTGGTCAAAAAGTTAATTTTCTCAAAAGCAAGGTATTTTTTCTTAACACTCCATTGGATAGACAAAACATAATTACTAGAATATTTGGATGTGAAGTAGGGAACTTGCCAGCAACATACTTGGGAATACCTCTTTTCAATGGCAAAATGAAAGAGGAATGGTGGAATCTAGTGGTGAAAATATTTGCAAAGAAATTAGCAAGGTGGAAAGGAAATCTTCTTAGTCAGGTAGGAAAGGTTTTTTTGGTAAAATCTACCCTTCAAAGAATCCCTATTTACTTTATGTATTTATTCAAAATGCCTAGGAATATTTGGAAAAGAATTTTAAAAAATTCAAAGGATTTTTTTATGGACTGGAATGGAAGAAAAGAAAATAATTGCTCTTGTTGCTTGGGACAATGTATGTACAAGAAAATAATCTAGAGGACTTGGTTTTAGGAAACTAAAACTCATGAATAAAGCTCTCATGGGGAAACAAGGTTGGAAAATAGTTATAGATGAGGAAGTCATATGGGTAAAAATTTTAAAAGTAAAATATATGGGGAATAAAAATAGGTTTTTGGAAGATGAAAATGTTGTGAAAGGGTCGTTTTTTGGAATAGTCTCCAAAAATAAGACCTCTTCTTCAAAAAGGCTTGAGATAGAAAATTGGAAATGGGAGGAATGACAAATATGGTTAAATAATGTTCCATTGTGTGATGAAACTAAGTTTAAAGACCTTGAACATGAGCTTTCTCAACAATATGGTCAATGGGTTCACAATTATATAACTGAAGGTCCCAATGGAAATATGTGGAAACAAGTTCACTTGGATAATATGGATGATAGAAAAAGAAGTGATCAGTAAACTAAATAGAATGTTACAAGTTTACTTCTTGAATCATGACAAAGATGGTGACTCTCTAATATGGAATTTTAGGAAGGATGGAAAGTATTCAGTCAAAATAGGTTATCTCCTTTTGGAAAACCATGATGACAAATGGATTCTTGTGAACAAGGTTTGGATGAAACACCTAATCCCCAAAGTAGCTTTCTTCTTTTGGTTGGTGGTTAAAAATAAGATCCTTACTATGGACAACTTAAAAAATAAGATCCTTACTATGGACAACGTAATGAAGAGAGGCAATACCAAACAAGTGCCCATTATGTGAATATGCTTGGGAAGAGGTTTGACATTTATTCTTATATTGCTTTTTCTCTTATGAAATTCCTACTTGTTTGATTGACAAATTTAGCATGGCTTGGGTTTTTCCAAATTCTATGGTGGATTTATGTTTGAGTTGGGAATCACATTTTAGAAGTAAGATATTATGCACCCTTTGGAATTTTAGTTTACCACACTTCATTTGGGGTATTTGGAAAGAAAGGAATCAAAGAATTTTCAAGGGAGAGAAGAAATATGTCTATTGTAAATAGGATATACAATGCAATAAATAAAAATGTTCTGATTATAGATTCTAGTGATACATTGGAAGTGATAGAGGAAAAATATATAATGATCAAATGGGGGTTGCAATCTTGTCCTAATCAAAGGAATAATTCCACCAAGATCAGTAGACTTCAAACTAAGTGGAAACCTCCTCCAAAGAAATGGTTGAAGCTAAATTTCAATGGTGCTTCTAAAGGCAATCCGAGAAGTGCAAGAGCAAGCAGTGTTATCCGATATGAAAATGGGTAAGTAATTATATTTTATGCTAAAATTTTGAGTTTCAATCCAACCACTTTGCAAAGACTAGGGCTCTTTTCTTAGGGATAAAATTTATTGATAATTTGGGAGCAAAAAATCTAGTTATTCAAGGGGACTCCTTAAATATCATCAATTTAATCAAAGGTAACCAAAACTCACATTAGGAGATAGATGATATGATAAAGGTAATAAGAAGTATTATTATGAAATTGGACAATTTTCAAATAATACATATATACTGTGAAGGTAATGTAGCAACAAATTGGGCAACTAATTTTGGAATCAAGGTAGAAGGATATGTTATGATGGAAAACAATTTTCCCCAAGAACTAATCAATATCACCAATAATGAATTTAAAAATGCTTTTACCTAAAATAAGAATTAAGGTCTCTAGGAAAAAGGAAAAGTACTTTGGAATGTATTTTGAATATGAAATTCTTAAGTTTGAAATAAGGACAAAATGGCATTGGAATGGAGGAAAGCTAAGTATTCACAAGTACCTTGATAAAAGATTTGAAATGACAATAGAGATTAAGGGATTAAAGAAATATATTTGCTTATATCAAAATCTAATGTTGATTTGGGTGAATTCATACTTATTTCCAAGTTTTTATGATAGGACATGTGAAGTTAGACTTATCGCTCAACATTCAATCATTTCCAAGCATGGAACAGGTAAGTGGAAAATCATCAAAGAAGATCAGCGAGTTGGCATGGTTGTTTCTATTTTGAGATCATGGATGGTGATTAACTTCAAGCCTCTTCTATGGATTATGATGGGATACTTTACACATTATGAAAATGACGTGTTTTTTGGTATAAATAAATCCAAGCAAGTTTGTTGAATGGAATATTGAGATTTCAGTTTTAGGGCTATCGAGTATTTTTGTGAAGATCTTAGTGAAGATGGGTGGTAAGCTTATTCAAACTAAACCACTTAAGATGGAAATAGATCAAGAGGTGGGAGACATCTTATATAAGACTAGTTTTCTATTCAAAAAATTGATGGGTTTAAATCCCTAGAGAAATATGTAAAGGGTGTTAAAAAGGGAAAATGGTCTGAGCCTTTGCACCAAGGTCTTCTTAAGCTACTATATGATCATGTTGCAACTAAGTTTGGCATGAACATGCATGTTAAGGGGTCTATATTCCAGGCGTTTAAGTTATTTAAATATAGCATTGTATTAGGTATTCATGGTAGATATGGGAGCGACAAGCCGAAACCAAAATTGGAGGCTGAGATAGAAGGAAGCAAAGTTGCGAGGACTAGGAACTGTAGTATGGAATGTAAGGAAGGTAACTCAAAATGATTTGGCCAAAAGAAGGAAATTTGAGTCCCGTTCGATGTGGTTTGAGAAGTCTGCTCAAAGTAAATTGGCAGATTCAAATGTGGGATTTTGTAGGTCTCAGGGAATTTCATATTTGAAGAATAAGAGCTAGGATGTGAAAGGTAAAAAGGTGAAAATTTTTAGTATTTTTTATTTGGATTCAAGTGACAATAACAGTTCTAAAATTTTTGAGAATTCTAGTTTACCAATGACAGGTGATAATGAAGATAAGGATGATGGTGGTAATACTAAAAAGGAGAAATATTTTTCAAAAGAGGAGGTCTAGGAGAATATGGCAATGATGCCCAAGAGAAAGGAAATGAGGATGATGATGAAAATCAAAAAGAAAAATACAAAACGAGGATCCATCTCAGGATCAATTCAATGCATCTAATCATAGTGAGGATATTTCTTCAAATAGGAGGAAACCCAAGCAAAGAAAATGGCATAATATGATGAGGATACTAATGATTTTATCTTTGTGATTAGCTTAGGGGTGAATCTAATATTCCTCGAGCTTGATGATCTAGTTTTCTTCAAGTAACTTCTCTTGCATCTGGATTCTCTATTTTCTCTCTAAATTCATGACATCTTCCTTTTGTTATTTTTCTACATCCATAGCATGTTCCCTCTGTTGTAACTCATCTAGGCCCTACTTATTTGCTTCTTTTCCTCTAAGTTGTTCTCTCCCATAATTTTGTTATCACTATGCTCAATGTTGCTTATTTTGTAAGTCTTCTCTTATTTTTTCATTTGTGATTTTGAGGTGCAAATGGGTTTTATTTATAACCTCATTTTCTAAGTTTTCAACCTTCCTATTGTGCTCCTACCCAATGTGGGAGTAAATGATGTAATCAAACTTCTTATACAAGGCTTTTTTCTTCTCTATATAAGTCTAAGTTGTACTATTGATTACTCTTTCTTCTTAGAGAGGTTAGAAGTCACAATTCTTGAGTCTTCATATACATGAAGTTGTTTAATTCCTTGTTTTATCGCCAATTTGAGTCGTATTTCATAGGCTATCATCTTTGTCACATTATTGGTTGTTTTCTCCATATTGATCTTGAACTATATTAGATGTCACATAGGATCTACCAATATCACTCCTTCAGTTGTAGCCTTGGCTAGATTTTACTTAGATGCTCCATCAAAGACAAGAGCAAGATACTTTATTTTTGGTGTTCTAATGTTAGGACCCCATCCTAACATTATTTTTGTAATTCTCATATGACTATGTAATGACCCACTTCCAATGTGGGGACCTCTTTTTAATGTTATTTTGTAATACTTTGTAATGATATGTGGTAATTAAGGCACCTAGACAAGTGGGGCCATTTCATGTAATCGTTATCAAGAATGTAATCAATGTTTGGTAGAAGATTATAGCTCAAGTGGTATTTTGCATGTAAGCCAACTCTTGAGCTTTAGGTTAGGGTTGCATGAAGTGTTTCTTTAAAAGACATGGAGCCATGTACAAATGTATATTTTTGCAAATCAATGAAGTATTGAAGGATGTTGCCCCATCAAAGAGGCCCGTGATCCTATGATTGTTGTGAAAGTGTTTAATTTTGCATTTACTTTTTGCATTGTGATATTTTGCTATTGCATGAACCTTTGTTTATTTTTAGTATTTTGTGTGAGTTTATTTTTAATAGTATATTCCTAGTAAGTGGTATCAGAGTGCTTTCCAAGGTCGAGTTTCGCTATGACTGCAACAGTTTTTGCCTATCCATTCTAACTATTAGGTATAATTTTCCTATATTTTTTATTTCCTATTTGTCCTTTATTAATAAAAACCAACAAAAATATAGTCTTTTATTTTTTTTACAATAGTTGTGTAGGTTAGAAACCCTATGTTGGGGGTTTAAAATACCATGGAGAAGCTATAATTATTGGCTAAGCTAGATAGCCCATAAAGCATCTAGTGAAGTGAGGGGTGATCAGGATTCAATACCCAGGCCTTAGACAACATCCACGTATGAAATTGAGCTCCCATGTATCTTCAGGAATTTAAGGAGATCGCCTAATATTTAACAAACATTTAGCCCTAAGAAGCTTTTTTGCCCTTGTATTATCCACAGTACACCAGATACAACATTCGAAAAGATTACCCTCTTGTACTATCAAATAGACAGGTAGTGTGCTCAAGGGTATGTGTGGAATTCTCCTTGAGTAGTGGCTCGAAATATTGGTCCAAGCACTATCATTCATCACCACAATATAACAAAGGTACTATGGGTATTACATACTCCTTGGCTTTGAGTACCTGGTTTTGTCCACCTACAAAAAAAAAATTGTGTTTATATAAACCTTGCAACCACAAATTTCCCACAAAAATTAAGCATACGAAGGAGACTTCCCTATCATGAAATAAATTACATGCACAAAGGAAAGAATTGGGGAACCAAATAGAAACAATCAAGGTAGAGTCTATAAGTGTCTTAATCCAGTTTCAATCAGGTCAGGATTGTTAATTAGCAGTAATAATTATTTGTAGCAGTTAGTAATTATAGAGTTGCCAATGACCAAATAGAGCAGGTAATGCCAGTACAAGGTACCACCAAATAGTGCCAGTATTCATAGTACAATTATCTATAACCGTTAGTAATTATAGGTTTGTTAGTGACCACAATAGAATAGACAATGTCAGTACAGGAAAAAATCAAATAGTGTTAGTATTTTTAGTACAAGTGATAGTACAGTGCCATAAGTGGTTAGTAGTTAGAACAAACAAAGCAAAGTTGGCCAACACAAAACCCAAATTTTAACTCTAATTTCTAGAGATAAAATTGATCACACTAGTAAACTCGATAAAACAATAGTATAAAAAAAGTTTGGGGTCTCTAAAACCAATGTTGTGGGACATAGATCATTGTGACCATCTTTTTGAGTTGATCAGTTTGATATATAACACCCAAGCACTTTTGGACTTCTCACTTAAAATAGTAACCTCTGAAACCACACTTTTAATTTTAGTAATTCAATGAAAGAGGTTAAAACTTACCAAAATGGTTGGTGACACTCACGGACATCAAAAAAAGGTAGAACACACCACTTCAATTTTGGATCAAATACAAAGCACCCTTAATACCCTTCTCCATGATAATCAAGCAATAAGGGAAGACATTCAACGATTTAGAAGTGAATACATCAACTCCAAAGCCACCTTTGAAGAACACCTTGTAGAGGTTGAGTCCAAACTTGACGGTGTCCCAAAAGTGTTTGAGTATCATGATACTAAACAATCAGGTCAGGGAAAAGGAATCCATAAGGACAAGGAAGGCTCTCACACTCTTTTTGACCATGATACTCCCTTTAAGATGCCTAAATTAAAATTTTCTAAGTTCAATGGGAAGGACGCATATGGGTGGTTATGTCATGTAGATTAATTCTTTAAAATCTATAATATCCCTAAATATGTATGGATCCAAATGGCTCTTTTCAATTTTAAGTTTGAAGCTTTACAATGGTACCAATGGTCAAAACACACAATTCTCAAACCCTCTTGGGAAGTTTTTGAGTCCCAAATAGTCACTCACTTTGGCCCTAGTGAGTATGATGACTTTCAAGGAGCACTAACCAAGCTAAGGCAAACCTTTATAGTTCGAGACTATCAGACCCAATTTAAAAATTGGCTAACATAACCAAGGATTTGAATGAAGGATTTTTTATGAGTTGTTTCATTAGTGGTTTGAAGGATTATATCTAGACCAAGGTCAAGATGTTCAACCCACAAACAATGACATCAGCTATAAGCTTGGCATGGTTGGTTGAATCCAAATTCTCAGCTTAAAGGAGGACATATAAATTTCCACAAACTAAACCCTCATTTCCTCCCAATTTCCCAATTAATAATGAAAATAAAATAGTTCCCCATAAATGCTTGACTATAGAAGAAATGGATGCTTGACGTGTTCAAGGTTTGTGCTATAATTGCGATGAAAAATATGTTTGAGGGCATAGGTATACCCAAAAGAAGTTGTTTCTCATAGATGTGAAAGACCCAATCAATAGTGACCAAAGTGATGATGAAACAAAACCAACATAAGAACCACCTCAAAATGAGGAAGAAATACATGAAGAACCACAAGCAAAAAATTCTTGTCCATGCTTTTGTAGGGATTGCTACCCCATAAACCATGAAAGTTGTGGGTTTTTTCAAAGGCCAACGTCTCACAATCCTTATCGATTATTGAATCACACACAACTTTATTGATCCTCAAATTTCCAAGGAGGCCAATTGTTACATACACACATGTAATTCGTTTGAGGTTATGGTGGCAAAGGGAGGGACTTTTCCTTGCAAATGCAAATGTTGCAATGTCAAAATGAAAATAGGGGATTATGAGCTTAAAATTAATATGTTTACCCTACAATTAGGGGATGTGATATTGTGTTGGGATCTCAATGGTTAGGTGAATTGGGAACCATCATATGGAATTTTATAGAGTTATAGATGCAGTTTTCACAAAATGGCAGGTCTTACACTCTTCGTGGTTCACAAGCAAGGCCTCCTCAGATTATTAGCTCAAACCATATGAAGTTGTTAAAAATCTTCTCATGGGGTATCGCTCAGGATATTTGTAATCCAACCACCTACTTTAAAGGTGGACCAAATTCTAGAAGATTTACAACTAGTTTTGACAAAGCACAATGCAGTTTTTGTTTAACCATTAGAATTGCCACCACATTGCTCCCATTACCATGCTATTCCATTGGTACCTGGTAGTGTATTGCCTAAAATTAGGCCGTATAAATGTCCTCATGCCCTTAAGTAAAAAATAGTGAAGTCAGTACATGAATTATTAAAATTTGAAGTCATTCGATCTAGTAACAATCCTTACTCTTCTCCTATCTTATTGGTGCAAAAGAAAGATGGATCCTGGTGATTATGTATCAATTTTTATGAGCTCAATAAGCTCACCATTAAGGATAAGTTTCCTATACTAGTGGTGGATGAATTACTTGTTGAGTTTCATAGGGATATGTTTTTCTCCAAATTAGATCTTTGCTTCAGGTACCATCAAATCAAGCTCAAGGATGAAGATATTCCCAAAACTATATTTTGTACTCATGAGGGTCATTATGAATTCTTGGTTATGCCATTTGGCTTCACCAATGCACCTTCCACATTTTAAAGCCTCATGAATAATATTTTTTGTCCATTCCTTCATAAATTCATTCTAGTTTTCTTGGATGACATTTTGGTTTATTGTTGCTCTTGGGAAGAGCACCTCACCTGTGTGGATCAAAATTTACAACTTTTGGCACAACATAAATTTTATGCTAAGCGGTCCAAGTTTTCTTTTGGGTTGATAGAAGTGGATTATTTGGGATACATTGTCACAAAATATGGTATTGAAATTTATCCTAAGAATATTCAAGCAATTCAAGAGTACCCGAAACCTCACACTTTAAAAGGTCTTCTTGGATTTTTGGGGCTTACAGGCTATTATTGCAAATTTATCTACAACTATGGTAAAATTGTCACTCCCTTAACATCCATGTTAAAAAAGGATTCTTTTACTTGGATTGGTCTAATTGAACATACTTTCCTTGATTTGAAGCAAGCTATGACAACCATTCCAATCTTAGCAATGCCTAATTTTTCCAAGCCTTTTGTAATTGAAAGTGATGCTTCAGGTAATGGTACTATTGGAGTGGTGTTGATGCAAGAAGGGCACCCCTTGGCTTTCACTAGTAAAGTGCTCTCCAGCCATAATCTAAGCAAATCAACTTATGTTAAGGGAATACTTTCAATTTTGTATGTGGTCACTCATTGGAAACCTTATCTCATTGGGTGTCATTTCTCCATTAAAATGGATCATCAAAGTCTTAAATATTTCTAGGAGCAACATGTTACCACCCTCGAACAACAAAAGTAGATCTCTAAGCTCATGGGTTATGATTATGGTATTACTTATTAAAAAGGCAAGGATAACATTATGGTGGATGCCCTCTCTACCCAATTTGAGGCTCACAATACACTATGTGCCATTTCTTCACCCATTCCATAGTGGATAAATTTTCTTCATGAGGAGGTGTTTTTGGATTCAGGCTTGCAAACTTTGGTAGCCTCCTTTCAAATAGAGCCTACCTCATGTCCAGGATACACTTGGAATGGACAATATTTATGCTACCACCAGCACCTTGTTGTTCCTCACACGTCTCCACTTCAAGAACTCCTCATGAAGGAAACGCATGCTTCACTCACTACAGGCCATTCTGGGTTTCTCAAAATATATGAAAGGATTAAGCATTACTTTTTTATAGAATTGTATGAAGAAGGACATTCATAAATTTTTAGCAGCATGTGAAACCTATCAACAGATGAAAGGCAAAATGGTGCATTCTCTGAGAACTCTACAACCCTTGACTATTCTTGAATAGGTCTGGATAGACATTTCCATGGACTTTATTGAAGGGTTGCCTAAGTCCAAAGGCAAATAAATTATTTTCGTGGTAGTGGATCATCTCTCGAAGTATGCTCATTTGTGTTCTTTCTCCCATCTTTACACAACCTCCATAGTTGCCAAAAATTTCCTCGATTCTATCTTTCACCTTCACGGCATGCCCACATCCATTGTGTCTGATCATGATCCTATATTCACTAGTAATTTTTAGCAAGAATTGTTTAAGTTGTAGGGAACTCAACTCAAAATAAGTTCAACTTATCATTTGCAAATGGATGGCCAAACTGATATTATCAATAAATGTTTGGAGATCTACCTTCATTTCTTTACCTCTAATCATCCTACACAATGGGTGAAGTGGCTTCCCTTGGTCAAGTGGCACTGCAACCAAGGTCACCCCTTTTGAAGTAGTTTTATGGATGACCTCCATCCATGCTTTCCTCCTACATTCTAGGAAACTCCAAGGTCCATGTAATCGATACTACACTTAGCCAATATGTTGAAGTCCTTCATCAACTGAAGATGAATTTGGAAGTGGCCCAAAACTGGATGCACCAACAAGCTGATCAACACCATTCTGAGCATAGATTTGATGTTGGTGATATGGTATTCCTTTGCTTGTAGCCATACAAACAGTCATCCCTCTAGCTTCACAAGTGCCATAAACATACTACCAAATACTATGGCCCCTACCAGGTTTTATAGTAGATTGGTGCAACAACCTACAAATTGGCCCTACCATCTACATCCAAGCTCCACCTTGTCTTTCATGTATCCTCTCTCAAAAATATTGTGGGCAACCAAAGGTTCAATTTGCCCTCCCAAAACTAGATGAAGAAGGTTCTATCTTGCTTGAGTTAGAATAATTTTTGGATCGTAGGACACACACTCTTTGCAACCAAGCCATTACTGAGGTCCTTATTCAATGGTATGGTCTACGACCAAAAAATGCTACATGGTATTCTCTCCAATATCTCCAACACTAGTTTATTCATCTATAGCTTTGAGGACAAATATTTTTGAAATGGAAGGACATGTTAGGACTCCATCCTAACATTATTTTTGTAATTTTCATATGATTATGTAATGACCCCTTCCAACGTGGGGTTCCCTTTATAATGTTATTTTGTGATGCTTTGTAATGGTATGTGGCAAGTAAGGCACCTAGACAAGTGGGGCCATTTCATGTAACCATTATCAAGAATGTAACCGATGTTTGATAGAATATTCTAGCTTGAGTGGCATTTTGCATGTAAGCCAACTCTTGAGCTTTAGGTTAGGGTTGCATGAAGTATTTTTTAAAAGACATAGAGCCATGTACGAATGTATCTTTTTGCAAATTAATGAAGTATTGAAAAATGTTGCCCCCTTGAAGAGGCCCATAATTATGTGATTGTTGTGAGAGTGTTTAATTCTGCATTTACTTTCTACATTGTGATATTCTATTATTGCATGAATTTTTGTTTATTTTCAGTATTTTGTGTGAGTGGGTTTATTTTTAATAGTATGTACCTAACATCTAACTTGGCTTATTTTGATTCTCTATATTCAAGAGCCCTTGAAATTCTATTTTATGTAACGTTTCTAGTTCCTTGTACCTTAACTTGTTGGTGTTTTATTTCTTGTGATACATGGATTTTGTGTTTTATACTATTTTTCTTACCACTCTATTTGTTAGAACTCTAAAGTTGGTCCTTTTGTCTTCAAAAATTATCCTATTTTATTCCTTCTAAATGTTCCAAATAATGAAGGGTGGTATGGATGACTAGATTTGTTTTAGGAGGTGTTTTTCCTTTAATTATCATCTATACATATGGGCCCGATTATTGAGACATGTTTACAAGTTTATACTCCCTAATATAACTAATCCAAATTATTTTGTTATCTCAATCGATATTTTTTATTGCTTCTATAGAATCAAAGAATAATTTTGTTATTGTTTCATTGTTTTTGAAGCATCTAAGATATACATGATGCCCTATAATATTCCTTTTAACAAGGTTTTCTCCTATGAGAATATTATTTTGATGAACTAGCTAGAGAAAAATTGAAGCTTGGGTGGGATCTTATAATTTCATATAGTGATTTTTTTATTCTTCTACCTATGTTGTTGTAGGAGAACACCTTGGCCAACTGTACAAACTTTGGGTCCACTAATATTATCCCATATTTTCGAATCAGGGGTTTGAGGAGTTCTTTTTATCCCTACCATTTGGCTTTGTAGTTTTCTCTAGGATTCGTGTACATGTTGTGGTAGGGGAGGGTTGTCCAATTGGGTTGGTTACCTTCCCATTCAAATAAACTTGCAAGAGTACTAACACAAACCTACTGTAGTTCCTCTTCAAGCTCTAGAGCATAGTTCCATTTGATTGGTAATCCTCCCAATATCGGATCTTCCCATAGATTAATTTGCTTACCATCCCTAGGTGGCCATGATAATTTTTCTAATATAAGTGCTTTAGCTTCTATTATGTGTTTTCAAGTCAAGGAAGAGCTTGCTTTGCTATCAACACTCCTCAACAATTGGATGGCATTGGATTTATTTAGGTATGATGCTTTAGAATCTGTTTCCATTGGGAGTTAGATGGGGTGACCAAATTCCATAACAATTTGGCACCTAATGCTTTGTTCACTATCTCTATTTTCCTTATTCTCAATCCTCCTTGATCCTTGGGTTTAGTGGGTATCTTCCAATTTACCATATGGAACTTTTTCCTATTATTTTTCTTCCCCCCATTCCATATGAAGAATCTAAGCAGTGCATCCATCTTTTGCAGGATGTATTTGGGTGTGTGGTATACCTCTTTGATTCGGCCAAGAACAGAGAGGCAAGAGTGTTTTATTTTAAAATAGATAGGAGAGGTTAATTGGTATATCGGTAGACTTGCTAGAAATGACTTGATTAAAACAATACTTCCTACTAAACTTAGTCAACCATTATTGCATTATTATTTTTTCTTTGACACCTTCTCCGATATAGCATTCCAATTTTTCCTTGTTTTTAGTGGGAATACCATAGGGACACCCAAATATTTGAATGAATGATCATTACCTTTGTTGAACCCTAGAATTTGCAAGAATACCATAATTATTATTTAAAATTTGTTTTTTTGAGTATTTATCTTTGCTCTAATGGCTAAAATAAACCACTATAGTGTTTTTATTTTGATGCTTCTCCTAGTAATATAGTATCATCTACAAATTAAGCATGGGTGATTGACCTGAATCCCATGGTTGTTTTGATTCATATGATTTATTTTCCTCTTCTCATTTTGGTTAGATTTCTTCCTAAGCTTTCATCTAGAAGGATGTATAAGTATGGGGATATTGTGCATCCTTATCTTAATCCTTTAGTGGCTTTAAAAAATTTTGCAAGCTCACCATTAATTAGAGGGGATATCTAGGGTCCTTCTATACATGCCCCTATCCAGTTTATCATTTGGATTGGGAAACCAAATTTGATGAGGACTTGTTTTAGGAAACTGGTGTCTACTCTATCAAAAGCATTAGCCATATCAAGTTTTATGACTATTCTTTTCTTTTTGGATTTAGCACTTATGTTAAGGACTTCATATATCATTATGATATTATCATAAATCTATTTACCTGGCACAAATTCCCCTTGTTTTACTCCTATTAGGTCATTTATCTTCTCCTTAATCCTATTTGTTATTATTTTGGTCATTATTTTGTATGAACAATTGTAGAGAGATATAGACCTAAATCTAGCAAATGATAATATTGTATTGTTCTCTTTTAGGATTAGTGCAAGGAAAGTGGCATTGATTAATCCAGAGAGCTTACCTCTTGTCCTAGCCTCTTCTATCATTTTCAATAGATCATCTCCTATGATATCAAAAAATTGCTAGTAGAAATTATTGGTGAAGCCATCTGGTCTTAGAGTTTTATCCTTGGGCAAAGATTGTATGACTTCTAGATCTTTTTAGATCATTGTTGTTGTGAGGCCTTCTCTATATTTTTCTTTTAGCAATGTAGGAATATTATTCAAAAGAGTGGTATGTGCCTACTGGTTTTTTGGTACCTTTGTGAATAGTGATGAGTAATGTTCACTTGGTATCTCTTTTATAACTGACTAGTTAGTATATATTCCTCCTTTTTATATTTCCCTAATGGTACTCCTTTGGTAATGTTGCATTGTCTTTAGATGGAAATATTTGGTGTTCCTATATCATTTTTTGAGCCATGCCATTCTTGAGTAGAGACTCCAATATACCACTTCTGCTCTATAGCTCTAGTCCATTTCTTGCTTTAATTGTGCTCTTCTCTTTTCTTGTTGTGGTGTTGAAGGATGATCACCAATCTCTCTCTATACTTCTTCCATATGTTGTATCGCATTGTTTTCTTGGATTTTTAGAAATCCAGTTGTTTATAGCTTTCTTGAGATTGGAATTTTTATTTTCCATACCTCTTATGGACTTTTTGAGGTGATTTGTTGCTTCCAGGTGGCTTTTACTAGTAGACCAAAGTCTTCATGCTCCATCCAATCTAAATTGTATTTAAAAGGATTTTTTCTTCCTAAGGGTATTGTCTCTAATGTCCAATGAGATGGGTTTGTAATCTTATATTAAGCTTTGGATTATGTTACTTGATATAAGTGGATACCTAGTCAATATGTAATCTTGTATCAAAAAATTATCTAATATTTTTACTATGTATTTAATCTCAACTCTTTTTTTGTCCATGAATTTTTTTCTTTTTAGGGGATTATGTCTTGTAGTTGCTCCTCAACTATGATTTGCAGTACATGTTCTTTCGATGTAGTGCCCCCTGTTAGCGTATTGTATTATGTTTGTCTTTATTTTATTATTAGACAGACTGTTGCTCTGTTACAACTGCTGTAACGAGTTCAGTTCTGCTGGTGCCTATTCATGGCAAGGTAAACATTATTTAATCTGTGCAATCCAATAATAAACTAGTTCCTGGTTTTACATGGTATCAGAGCCAGTTTGTAGTTTTGTCGGGCAGAGGATTTTTTTTGTAGAAGCAAATTTTTTATACGTCGCGCGCAATCGCGCGACGTAGCAGCGGAAATAAAAATCCAGCGTCCAGGCAGGGGACAGAGACCGCTGGCGTCCAGCGTACAGCGCAGACGCAGACGCGGACGCAGGCAGGCGCGGAGGATCGCGCCCCCCCAACCCGCGGTTGACTGCAAGCGCTTGGCGCACTGCGTCGTGGGTGGGCAGAGCCCCCTGTCGCGACGCACAGGTCCATTCGCGTGCAAGGGACGTGGCAGGAGCCTATCGCGCCCGCGGGCGGACTGTCGCGCCATGCGAACAGAGCGCGCAAGGCAACTGTCGCACTACGCGACAGAGCGCGCAGGCCCCTGTCGCGTGACAGGCCCATGCGAGAGGAGGGGAGACCCCCCCCCCGGTCCGCGCAAAAATTTAAATTAAAATTCCCGCCCGGGCCGAAGGGGCACCGAGGCGCGGGGTATAAACCCTCCCCCCCGCACGCAGCGCGAAAAGCGCTGTCGTGCTCCCCCCGGATTTTTTTTAAAAAAAAGGAAGTTGCAGCCCCCCCCCGTGAAAAAAAAATTCAATCAGCCCCCCCCCACCCGGTTGATTTTTTAAAAAAAAATTCGAGCCCCGTTGCAAGATTTTTTTTTGGAACACGCGACGGAGGAATTTTTTGCAGCAGGAAAGGAACTGGAACTGCTACGATTGGCAGAGGAGGAAGCCGCGTAGCAGTCGGACGCTACTGCAGAGGGTGTTGAAAAGGGAGGAGGCTCATTGATCCCTTCAAATCAACCCACAAGCTCACCTGGCAGTGAGCTGTGTGGTAAGGCTCAGGGAGCCTGCAAGTTGGGGGTTCAAATCCCGCCGACTCCCCTCAAGGTATAAATTTTTTTTCAAACGTTTTTTAATTATTATTATTTTTTAGTTAAATTTTTTAATTTTAATTTATTTTTTAATAGTTTTTAAACTTTATAAATTAAAATTTATTTTTTAAAGTTTTAAAAACTATATAAATTAAAATTATTTTATTTAACTTTAAATAAATAATAATTATTAAAATGCTTTGTTAAAGAAAACCTTTTAAGGGGGGATATTTTTTCAAAAAAATCAAAGGGGGATTGTGAGTAATTTTTCTAAAAATAGCAATTTGGCATTGTAAAAGGTGCATTTTCGGCTGTGACCGACACCTTGTGGGTTATTCTTGTGGGCAATTTTTTTTGTTGTATGTTGCATATTTCATTTTTGCACTATAACATTAAAAATTAAAATCAAACACTCCCTAAGTCCCCGGAATAATTAAAACCCATTCGTGCAATTTATTGCATCTGCAGCGTTCGGTATTTGTGATACCTCTGGCCAGCACTTACAGGTAAAGCTGTCGTGATTTGGCTACTGTATCCGCCACCTAATATAGCTGCTATAACGACGTCTGAGCTTGTTCTCTATAAATCATCGAGGAGAGATAAGTTTGCCATTTTTGCATTTTTTTACTCCATCCACTACCCTTTATCGCACTTGTGTTTAGGCGTAAATCCTGACGAAGTATTCTTCATAGTGTTTAGGGGAAGTTATGCCCCACGCATGAGAAGAATCTTCTATGGTAGGTGCCATCAACAAGGCGATTCCCTTTCAATACCGCTTATGTTCCACGTATCGTATGATCTCTAAAACTCACCTATAGTCTCCCTCACGTAAGGGCGGGTGATTTTTTGTTGATCTTTCTAAATACCTATAGTTTCCCTCACGTAAGGGCGGGTATTTTGTACGGTATATTGGCCTAGCAAAAGGTATATCGAAAGGGGGACCAATTGGTGATATAAGGAACCTTCACTATGGCCGTTGTTGCAAAGTTGATGACTGATCCGCATCAGTTATTGAAAGGTCCAAATCATACACCATGGAAACATAAGATGAATGCTATTCTCCAAATGGAAGATTTGTGGGATATTGTTACTGGAGTAGCAACTAGGCCTTCACCAACAGCAGGATCCACAGGTCCTTCGATAGATCAGATAGCTTTTGACAAGAAAGACAGTCGAGCAAAGGTGCTCATTTTGTTTGTTGTTTCAGATGAAGTGCAACCTCATATAGCTGACAAAGCAAGTGGTAAAGAGGCATGGGATGCCCTTCAAACCATCTATGAGAGAGAATGATTCCACCATTCTTCATCTTCAATAACAACTTCATAACCTGAGTTTGAGGCAGGGTGAAACAGTTGAACTCTTTCTGTGCAGAGTGTCTGAGTTGAAAGAGAAATTGAGTTCTTTGGGAGATATTGTGGATGAAAAGCTTCTCATTTCACTTGTGATGAGAGCTTTACCTTCTTCATTTGATATGTTGATAACCTCCATCCAGGTGTCTCAACGACAAATTACCTACATCGAGTTGGTCAATCTGCTTCAACAACAGGAGGCACGCCAACTTCACAAGGATGATTCTTCCAATACAGCCCTATACACCAACAAGCAGGGTTCTAGGAAGAAAGGTAATGGGCAAAAAGGAGGCAAATTTTAGAAAGGAGGAAATTCTCAATAGGATACGAAAGGAAAAGGCAAACAACCTCAACAGAAGAAGAGGTGGTGCAAGATCTGTGAGAAAGACAACCATGACACCAACAGGTGTTGGCATAAGAACAAGCAGAAAGGCCAAAACAAACCACAAAATAAAAATAAGCAACCCCAGGTGAATGTTGTTGTTGAAGAATCTGACTCAGATTATGAATGGGCACACAAGGTGCTCATGACTACCACAGATTCCACACAGAGGGATCCTATTTGGTATGTCGATTCTGGAGCTAGCAAACATATGACTGGCGATAGATCGTGGTTTGAATCATTTGTGGCCAAGGAGGGCAAACCTGTCACCATTGCTGATGATAAAACCTATAGGGTTCAGGGAGAGGGTACAGTTTCAGTCACTCTTCCTGATGGCAAGTGTCAGATTTACAAAGTCCTCTATGTTTCGGGATTGGCCAACAATTTGTTGTCAGTGACACAAATCTTGGATAGAAATATGGTTGTCAACTTTCGTGTTGAGAATAGAAAGAAGTGTTGTACCATTACCAGGAACGGTAAGCAGATTACAACAGCTTCATATAAGCACCGCTTATTTGCACTAGATGCTATCTCTACTCCACATGTTGCCATGTCTGTCTCTACCAAGGAGGCAACTTCCCTATGGCACAAGAGATATGGGCATCTTAGTTCCGGCTACTTACTTGAGCTCAGTAAATATGAGATGGTAAAGGGTCTTCCTTCCCTTTCCGCCACATTGCCGGTGTGCTCCGATCGCTGGCAGGAAAGCAGCATAGAGTACCATTTGAGAAGAGCTCAACAAGAGCACGAAAACCTCTAGAGTTAATTCATACCAATCTATGCGGTCCTTTCACACCCAACAGTTGTGGAGGGAAGAGGTACTTTCAGTTATTCGTAGATGACTACTCACAAAAGATGTGGGTTTTCTTTCTCCAACTAAAATCTGAAGCTTTCGCATTCTTCTAGCAGTTCAAGAAATCCATTGAGAAGGAGTCAGGAGCTTCTATTAAAACCCTCCGCTCAGATCGAGGGGGAGAGTTTACCTCTAATAAATTTTTTGCATTCCTAGATAAGCATGGAATCAAGAGACAGTTAACAATCGCCTATACTCCTCGACAAAATGGAGTTGCTGAGAGAAGGAACCGTTCTATCATGGAAATGGTTCGTTGTATGCTCACAGGAGCTACTCTTGGGCAACAATATTGGGCAGAAGTTGTCACCACTGCAGTGTATTTGTTGAATAGGGCACCCACAAAGGCCCTAAAAGGAATGACTCCACAGGAAGCATGGAGTGGTCGAAAACCCTCCATATCTCATCTACGTATTTTCGGATGTAACGCTTTCATGCACATACCGAAAGAGAAAAGGAAGAAGCTAGATGAGAAAACACTGAGATGTATTTTTCTTGGTTATTCTGAGCACTCTAAAGGATATCGTTTGATAGATCCTTTGACCAAGAAAATTCATATCAGCAGAGATGTTGTCTTTGATGAAGCTTTCACATCACAGAGCACATCTAAAGTACACCAAGATATTGTGGAAACTAAGGAAGAGAAGATTCCTTCGTCAAAACAGACAGGAGGTCCTTCTACATCTTCTTCAACTCCATCGAAGAAGAATCCTAAATGGTGTACAAATACAATCAGAGACGCAAATTTATCCACTCCTCCCAATTTGAATTTGGATAGACCTCGTACACGCAGTATGGCTCAAAAGGAAAGAGAAGCCAGAAGCCGGTGAGGTTGATGATCTTTTTCAATCTTTTGAGGAACTTTCTGTGACTCCAAGTACAGAAGTAGAGGATATGGATATTGATGATGACAGGGCGTTCATGTCTACCATAGATGGTCTTGAACCTGCATCAGTGCAAGATGCTCTCAGTGAGCCTCAGTGGAAGGCCGCTATGGATACAGAGTATGAGTCTTTGATGAAGAATAAAACTTGGAAGCTTGTTGATTTGCCGCATGGAAAGAAGCCCATTGGCTGCAAATGGGTATACAAAGTCAAGTACAAGGTAGATGGAACAATTGATAAGCATAAGGCCCGTCTTGTTGCAAAGGGCTATGCTCAAAAAGAAGGCATTGACTACGAGGAAACTTTTGCACCTACTACTCGGATGACCACAATTCGGGTTATGTGTGCTATGGCAGCACAATATGGGTGGAAAGTTCACCAGATGGATGTCAAAAGTGCCTTTCTAAATGGTGATCTCCAAGAAGAAGTCTATATGACTCAGCCTGAAGGATTTGAAGTGGAAGGCCAAAAGCAGAAAGTTTGCAAATTGGTCAAATCCTTATATGGTCTGAAACAAGCTCCTCGAGCTTGGTATATAAAAATGGACAATCACCTTATGCAGCATGGATTTAAGAGATTTTCGTCAGATGCAAACCTCTATTTCAAGAAACAGGGTTCTGAGATAGTGTTGCTTGTACTCTATGTGGATGATCTGCTCATTACAGGGAGTTCAGAAACTATGATCTCTACTGTCAAAAGAAACTTGTTCAAATCTTTTGAGATGATAGATCTCGGACTTGTTCATTATTGTCTTGGTCTGGAATTCAGCCAGAAGGAGCACACCATCAAAGTGTCTCAGAAAAAATATGCCAAGACATTGCTGGAAAAATATCGCATGATCGATTGCAAGCCAATGGCAACTCCGATGGAGAATGGACTTCGATTATCACGATATGATGACTCACCTCAGGTAGATGGTACTCTCTATCGACAGTTGATTGGGAGTCTCATATATCTGACCAATACTAGGCCAGATCTCGTATTTGCTTGTCAACTATCTTTCGAGGTTCATGCAGGAGCCTAAGACCACTCATTGGAAAGTAGCAAAACGTGTTCTTCACTATGTCCGTGGTACTATGGAATATGGCCTAGAATACAAGAGGAACAACAAATTCTTCTTGCAAGGATACACGGACTCCGACTATGCCGGATCATTTGATGATCGCAAGTCAACTTTTGGATACATTTTTCATCTAGGATCCGGTCCTGTCTCTTGGCACAGCAAGAAGCAACAGGTGGTTGCTATTTCATCAACAGAGGCAGAATATCGTGCCACACATGAAGCTGTGTGCGAAGTGATATGGTTACGTCGCATTCTGACAAGTATGGGCCATCCATCAAAATCTCCAATACACTTGTTTTGCGACAATCAGGGTGTTCTGAACCTCGTCAAGAATCCGATCCATCATGAAATAACAAAGCACATTGACACACAATGTCATTTCATTTGAGATGAAGTTCCAAAGCATCAAATTCAGCTTCAGCACATTCCCACCGATGCTCAAGTTGCAGAAATTTTCACTAAGGCACTTGGACGTGTCAAATTTGAATTGTTTTGCAGCTCTCTTTGTATTGCACAATGATGTAAGGGGATGTTAGTATAGCTATTAGTTATTACATTACCCAAATAATGTAATAAATGGGGATGTTAGCGTACTGTATTATGTTTGTCTTTATTTTATTATTAGACAGACTGTTGCTCTGTTACAACTGCTGTAACGAGTTCAGTTCTGCCGGTGCCTATTCATGGCAATGTAAACATTATTTAATCTGTGCAATCCAATAATAAACTAATTCCTGGTTTTACACCCCCCTTTTTTCCCTATTGTGCTAATATAACATTTAGGTCCCATGTTATGATTATATCAGGATGTATTTCTTGCCTTATCAATTAATGTGGACTCTTCCATGCCTCCTACTTTAATACTATGTTGTTTGGGTCGTAAAGTTAATTATGGTCCAAGTCTATATTTTTAGAGAGTTGAGTGAAACAACTATCCAGCTGGTGTGTATGAATTTGTTGGTACATGTCATGGCCTATGGGTTCTAGGATATAATGAGTCCACTAGAGGCTCCTAATGAATTTGTTGCTTCTAGTTCTAAGTGTCTCCATATTTTATTTCATTCTAATTTTATTGTTTGCTCTGACAATTTTATCTCTTATATGCAAACTACCTTTGGATTTTGTTGATCTATTAAGTTACTTAGGTAGTTTTTATTTAGGGGACTACATAATCCCCTTCCATTCTAGGATATAGCCTTCATTTCTTTGTTGACTTCTTATTATAAAGTTGTGTTGCATTAATTAATATATTTTTTACTTTGGAGTGGAATATGAGAACAATAAATTGAACTAAAATAGTGGAAGATACTTCAAATAATCCATCAATTATGTTTATCAAAAAATTTGTAATTGAACATCAAATGACTTTAACTCAACCCATTAAATTTATCAACTTTCAAGAAGAAGACCTGTAATCTTACCAAAGAATACGTATACACCCCACCTATGTTATTTAATGAATATATAATTGTATTACAACTATGTATACATACACACCCCACCTATTTTACGTAATGACTAGATACTCATATTACAACTACTTGGTAACTATACATTTATTGTTTGGCAAGATTCTATGTCTTCTTCTTGAAAGTTGACAAATTTAATGGGTTTAGTTAATGTCATTTGATGTTCATACACACAAATACATACATGCATACATTTATATATCCAAACAAAGATTTGAAAGTAAGTGATTCATTATCCATCCAAATGGTCCAAAAACGTTGAGACCTAAAGTCAAAGAAAGACTAATGGAACAATTTGGAATTTCTAATATGCCAACAACATTTGTTTCTAGGTTTTAGACATGTAGTGAATATTTTTTTCTAAAGGATTTGTATTTATAAAGGATGATATTTTTAGTGCAATAAAATATGAATCAAGATATGAACTCAAAATATTGGAATCACAATTGAAGACTTTAAAACTATGAAAAATAAATATTTATTTACTTATGAAATATAAATAAATAAACAATATAAATTACATATTGACAACAACAAAGCACCTACAAAGCATGGAATAACATACTTTGATAAAAATTATAATTAGCAATATCTTTGGAGGCAATACACAATTTAAAGTCAATGCTTCAACTATTAGGTATCAAAGAAGTAAATTTGTTGCAAATAAACTCTCTCTCTCTCTCTCTCTCTCTCTCTCTCTCTATATATATATATATATATATATATATATATATATATATATATATATTGTTGGACATTTTGAGTCCCTAAGTCAAAGTTGTCATTGATGTCACCAGATGAAGTCATCAGTAATTTCAAGGAATTTGGCAAGAGATAAAGTCGTCTAAGTTGTCAATATAAATCCCAAGGAAGCTTGTGCAAAGTTAAAAAGGAGATATAATATTTACTTTATAAATTATTTAAATTCAATGAGAATTTAAATTTTATAAATAAATATTATTTGCACCATGGTATGCAATGGAAAGAAAGCAATAAACTCAAAAGGATATAATATTATAATATGTGTTATTATAATATTAAAGTGATATGGTGAAAACCCCAAATAAAATATTTATAATTCTCATTATAATATTTTATAAATCAAAGTGGGTTTTATAAAGTTCAATTATATTTCATAAACCCAAAGTTGGGTTTGGTGGCAAAGGCATTCGAAGCACCTTATAAAATTATTAAACCTTCGTCGACGTCGTGGAAGGAAAGACTTTGGAAGCACCGACGTTCTCCAAGGAGTGGAGAAAGCAAATATAAAAACTTTTTCCAAAGGGCATAAACATTAATCCTTGTTTGATTGAAATATTTCACACGAATTAATTAAAAGAAGAGCTCGTGCAAAGAAACTGTGAATTTCGTGTTTGACTTGCTAGCAAAAGGAAACAAAGGGGAAAGCGTTGAATGGTTGAAAGCCATCTGGGCACCTTGGCCTAGCAGCAAGAGGGCTGAATCTTAAGTCTTGTGCGCAAGGAGGCCAGCATTCGAATCTCGACGAAAGCGCTTGGTAGTTGTGTTGAAAGCACCAAAATGTGAGGCGCACATTTTACGAAACGAAGGTGGAGAACCTTTTGAAGCACGTGGTGCTTCTTTCATCTCCAAAGAGCATGTAGCTCATGTGGTTGTTTGCGACTGCGGCTAAGATGTAGTGTGGGCTGCGTTGAGAGTTTGAAACTCTCCAAGTGCAAGGTAATTGAATTTTAATTAATTTTTATTATTGCCTAAGTTGGGAGATAAAAGGGTGTTAGTTGGATTTGTCTAGAAGGGTTTCTAGTTGGATAGTGGTGGTTATTGAAAAGTGTCTTTTAGGAGTGATAAGAAGTTTTAAATTTAGTTTTTAATAAAGTATTAATTATCATAGTGGCATATTGGAGAATTAAGATTTTTGAGTATTGTTTTAATTTTAATAAGGGTTTTTGAGTTAAAGAAGATTATTGTGAAGGTGTGGAATATTATTTAAGTTGGAGTGATAAGGTGTGACTTTGACAATATTTTATATTGTGTCTTGTTGAAATTATTATCTTCTAACCCTTATTGAGATTTGCAAAGAAGTAATTGTGAGTGTGGCAGATTTATGAGATCAAGACAAGCAAAAAGGTATGGGCAAATTCTTCTTTGGTTAAATTGATTGGTTGGTTTTCTGAAAATAAGTTTGGAGTAAAAAGGACTTGATTAAGGTTTCCTTTTGAGAGTGTTAGAGTTAATGCTTCAAGGTTTTCTGGAATTAAGTGTTGTGATTAAAACCTTGTTTTATAAGCATTGTTGTTGAAGCCATTGGTTGTGTGAATAACTTGAGTTAGGGTTTTGAAAAGAACATGAGTATCATTGTTATGTGAAGATAGTTTTATAAGCATTGTTGTTGAAGTGAGTTGTTGTGAACTTGAACTAGGGTTTGAAAAGAACATGAGTATCATTGTTATGTGAGATTTGTTGTTGAGCATTGTTGGAAATATTTTGAGTTGGTTGATATATACTTGGACTAGGGTTTATGAGCAAAGGTTGTTTCATTGAGTAATTGGTTGAGTAGAGTTGATTGAGCCTAGTCAAGTGGATGTGTGAAGTGATTGTTCAAGTTCCATAAAACAAACTAATTATATATTCAAAATTGAGTTTATGAGCATTGAGTGTAGAACATATTGAGTCTCTAACAATTCTCTTTATGATTCTATGAGATTGGACAAGTTCTATGTGGACTTGTTAATCAAATTTGAGGCAAGTCTTTGAAAATACTTATGGATTGATTTTGTGTGAGCTTTGTGGAAGCTTACAATACAAATTGGATAAGTTCTGAGTGAACTTGTTGAGCAGATTTAGTTAGGTTTTGAGTGGACCTATTGAGCAGATTGGACAAGTTTTGAGTGAGCTTGTTGAGCAGTTTTGGTTAGGTTCTAAGTGGACCTATTGAGCAGATTGGACAAGTTTTGAGTGAGCTTGTTGAGAAAATTTGGTTAGGTTTTGAGTGGACCTATTGAGCATATTAGACAAGTTATGTGTGGACTTGTTGAGTAGATTTAAGCAAGTTCTGTGTGGACTTGTTGAGCATATTTGAGCAAGTTTTGTGTGGACCTGTTGAGCATATTTGAGCAGGTTCTGTGTGGACCTATGAGTAGGTTCTATGTAGACCTATTGAGCATATTTGAGCAGGTTCTGTGTGGACCTGTTGAGCATATGTGAGCAGGTTCTGAGTGGACCTGTTGAGCAGACTCAAGCAAGTTCTATGTGGACTTGTTGAGTAGATTTGTGCTAGACCAACTAGAATATGTTTAGTATATATTTGAGACAGACCTTTGGAGGTGACAGAGTAAAGAGGACAATAGTCTCCAGTGGATAGATATCCATCAGCCAGGGCAGTGAGGACAGGTATTCTAAGTGGGGACAAGAGTCTTCAGTGGAGAGAGATCCACAAGCCAGTGCAGTGGAGGCAGTAGTCTTCTAGAAGATCACCGACCAGAGCAAAGGAGGAGTTCTCCTGTGGATAGAGATCCATGAACTTGATTTGGTGTTTTGGTGTCTCCTTTGGATAGAGGTCCATAAATATTGTAATTGGGAAGGATTCCTAAGATATTGATTGAGAAAATTTTAGTGAAAGATTTTCTCCGTGGAGTAGCCCACATTGGGTGAACCATGTAAATTGTGGTGTCTCTATTGTGCGTGATGATTTGTATATTGCTTTTATTACTACTATTGATATTATTGTCTACACACTGCATAATATTGGTTTGGAAATAAAATTAAAAGTGGCCTTATATTGTTCACCCCCCCTCTTAGTATAAGCTTGTGTTCTTCATATATATAACAAGGCATTGTACTCGCGTCCCCCACCCTTGACAAATCACAACTCTCTTCTTCAAAGAATGAGAGTTTACAAATAGATTCAATTATCATCTCAATTAAGTTGCTATAACTAGAAACCTACATCGTTTTACATATAATGTCTAAATTCGTGATTTTTATTCTTTGGAACTTTTTCAATTTTTTGTGTAAATACAAATATTCCAAAGTTTTGCATCCTTCTTGACATTTTTCTACAACATCCTTCACAATACCAAAACTTCACCTCTATTATCTATGCATTACATCTTAGTAGAGTAATATTTCCAAAACATCGCACTATCATAGCCTACCTCAATAGATCTGGATTGCTTGTTTCATTCCTAAAGCACAAGTGCAAAAACAAAAATTGTAATAAATAGTATATACGAAAGCACATTAATGTTATAAAATAAAGCAGATATTACCAATGGAAAATATTAAAGTAATTTTTAATCATTATTTGATTCAAGCAATCAAAATTTTCTTGTTAGCTTTAGCTAAATTTACTACTTCCTCTAACCAAGGAAAAGAGAATTTAACTTCATGATCCTTAATTAAAACCCCTCTATTGGCTAGCCTATCTGCACATTTGTTTCTTTCTCTTAATGTATGTGTAAACTTGATTTCTTCAAACTCTATAACAATATCTTGAATTTCCACAATTATCTCTTGTATGTTCCATGGAGCCTTTGCTTTCCTCAAAATTACATTTATTACTATGAGTGAATCACATTCCATCCATACTTTGTTCCATTTCATTTGTTTGGATATTTTTAACCCTTCCAAAGCCACCGAAGCTTCAACTTCATTATTTGTCTTAAATCCACTATTGAAAGCGTAATGAGACAAAATCTCTCCTCTATTATTTCTAATTATTCCTCCTCCTACTTGTCTTGGATTTCCTTTAGATGCTCCATCAAAATTCAATTTGACCAACTCCACATATGGTGGTTTCCACTTTATATTCTTTGCCTTCTTTTTATTTATCCTATCCCCAACATCATAATTCCATTTGATGACTTGACTCCATCTATCAAGGATCTCTGCTTCTATATTAGGGATTGGTTGAGTTGATAGGGTTGGTTTAGACTCCCCTATGGCTAAAAAAACCTTTATTTTCATTACCTCTAATTTTTTTTCTTTACTTTAAGTATTATTCTATTCCTTTCTAGCCAAATAGTCCAAAGTATTGTATATTTTGGTATATCCTAGATCATTTGTAAATCATCACTTTTAAAAGTGCTTTGCCATTGCTTTAACCATTCCTTAATTATTTCATTCATCAACATGTATTTACCAAACATATTAAGAATCCCTTGCCACAATTTCCAAACTATTGAGTAATGTCCCAAGATATGGTCTTGTAGCACCCTAAAATTGGCGCAGTAAAACCTTAAATAATTACAATTACTCTAGTAAATATTTAAATTCAAATTTTAACCCCCAAAATCGCTCCCAAACCGTCGTTTAACCCGTTTCCTCCTTTCTCGTGCCATTTTTAGAGTTTGTTTTGACCGTTTGACGATATCGTCGCCGATCAGATGATATCGCCTCAGATCGGACGATTTCGTCTAGACTAGGACGTCCAGATGATCTTGTCCCAAAACTAATTTTTCTCAATTAGCCTCTATTCCAACGGTGTCTCTAATCTGGACAGAAGCATGTCTACACCGTTAGAGACCCTCCCCGTTGGAGATCTCCCAAATTGGGATGATTCCCAACCTCCTAACCTCCCTCCTAAGCCTATTTAAACTTAGGCCCTCCCCTTAACCTACCCTTGGCTGATATTTCCTGTAACTTGACTTTATACGCATTGAAACATCCCAAATTACTATCTGCACTAGTCCTATCCAAATTTTGTTGCAGGAACCTTAGTATTTTTTAGCCGAAGCAAGCTCAGTTTGTCGTGGACGATCCTATTCAATTCGAGACGATTTCGTACCAATCCGAGATGATTTCGATTGCAATCAACATTGGGGGCAATCAGTGCCTAAAGTTTGCATTTTTCTCTTTTCATCTCCTGTTCTATTTTGCATCTAGTCAGTTTATTTATTATTTTTTGCTATTCTACATCTTGGAGTTCACCCATGTAGTCTAATTGCATAATGAAATCATGATTAACTATTAAAACATCATAATTTGCTTGCATTCCTATTTAGGATTATCTGTTAACATCTTTATTATCATTTTACATCTTTATCCTCTATTAGCATTGCTGTATTTTTTGTATTTTGTGTCTATTTCTCTGTTTGCATGTCTCTGACAAATTCGTCAGATCTCAGACGATCCTGCAGGTCGAAGATGATCCTGTCAAATTCCAGACGATCTAGACTACTTCAAACATCAGAATCTCCATCAGACATTTGGATTAGGTATGGCTCTGTAATTTAGATTTTTCTCTCTATTTTTTGTATTTCATTTAGCCTGCATTTTCATAATAGAACAACTTAGATTCATTTGGCCAAACCTAGGACTCGAATGTTTAAAGATAAAACTGAACACATTAAACACATTCCCAACCTAGGCATGGAAACTACCATTCAAACGTTTCCTGGTGAACCCACCATTCGTCAAAAAATCACCATAATACACCTCCCCCGAGAGGTGGGACCTTTGCAAGGTCTCTCAGTCCGAGGTACCATGCCATCCTTTTCCCATCCTCCTTTCGAGCACGGATCCTATAGCCTGAAGGTAAGGATGTGAAAAATTTGGAGCGATACATTTTGGTGAACCCGACGTGAATGCATTTAAAACCTTTTGAAAACAAAACAAAAAATAAAAAAAACAAAAACATAGATGCATTTAAAATCATTTAAAACTAATAAGTTGCATATCATGTTTAGATGGTAGCTCCTAAGAAAATATTAGCAGTTACTATAAATGTTGAAAACCAATTAGCAGCCATAGAAATCAATTATGTGCTTAGTGTGCCTGAAATAGATAGAAATCAACTTTTGTGGGATGAACTTGATAGAAGACTAAGTGTCATTTCATCTAGGTCAACAAAACTTAAACAAATCAAGAGGTTTGTCCTAGATAGAATCCTGGATCCTCATCAACTCGTCTTTTATCATGAACTTCAGAGAGCTTGCCATAGATGGTTAGCTTATAGGAGAGCTCTTGTGTCTTTAGAATTGTTCACCTTCGAGGAATATCTCGAGAACGCAGCCACTATACACCAATTCCTAGGTCGTGTAGAAGACCAATAGGTCGTTCTTACGGATAGGGAAAGATGGAATAGAGTTCCTCGAGCTATGTTATATCGAGAGTATTGCCACGAGCTTTACTTCTATCAACCAGAATCTGAGACAAATAATATCACTATAGCCCTTTTCATTAAATTCTTGAAAGAAAATTTTCAATTTGAAGAGGAACACTTCATGACTCCCGAAGAACTTGAGCCCATTAATGACATTTATAAATTATTTATAGAAAACTAGATCATTGCTTTCAGTATTATTTCTTGCATTTATTGTGTTATTTGTTATCTTTACAATATTATTACAAAAACAAGAAAAACAAAAAAACATAACAAAAACCAAAACATTTCATTTTAAATATTGTAGTAGGTATATAATTAATATATACCTCTTAAGCTTGTTGCATATATATATATATATATATATATATATATATTTGCTGAAATCTAAGTTAAGCACAATGCCTAAACTTAGGAATGGTAAACAAACTGAAGGAGAAGAAGAAGATTGGTTAGAAGATAAAACTAGAAACCCAAATGTCCTTCCCTGAGGATCCAATTTCGGAAGGAGAAACTCTAGATCAACCAGAAGATGACCTAGGTGAAGACAATGAACAAGAAGAAAATGTTAAAGAGGATGGATCCTCGTCCCCTAGAATAGCTCCAGATGGAACTATTGCTTTTGATAACTTAGATCATTTCTGAACATTTTCAATAATAACATTGGCGCTCTTAATATGGCAGTTCGTATTGATAAAGGGAAAATTAGTGACACTCAAGTAGCCATGGAACATATGTTTGATGTGCACACTAATCCCTTGTCTTTTATTGATCAAGAAAGTGATAAGGTTGGACCATCCAATAGAGATATGGTCACTATGACTCAAAACATGCCAAAAAAACAGGTTACCCAACCTTCTAAGGAACCTGTTATTGAGCCTAAAATCATGCCCACACAAAATAAAACTTCCTTCACTGCTTTACTTCGCCAAACTATTGATCAATATGCTTCAAGTAAACAAAAATCTAAAATGAAGCCAAACACCAATTTTCAACAATCTGGGATACAACATAATACAACTTCAAAATTTCTTCATAACACCCTTCCTACCAACAATTTACACAATAGCAATATAGCATCTAATATGCATGTCCCTCCATAATATGCTCACAAATCCCATATTAATGCCCTATCGAACCAATATGGTGGGCAAACCAGTAATCTGGAAGCCATGGTGAAGTAGTTATCTTCCCGCATGGACCAGATAGATCCCTACCGTCCCTCGTACAATTATCGAGAGATATGTAGTCAACCTTTGGATCCCATAGTTGTAGCACAATCGTACCCTAAGCATTTTCCCATGCCCATCCTGCCTATATATAAAGGAACCGAAGATCCCATAGAGCATCTTCGCATATTTAGGATAGCATGTCATGATATATCACATGATGACTTGCTATTACTAAAAATGTTCTCGAAAAGTTTAGGTGGAATGGCATTAGAGTGGTACTATCAATTGCCCACTCATTCTTTGAGAAACTTTGAAGAAAAAGCTGAATCTTTCGTCCATCAATTTAGTGCCTACATCGAGAGGCATGTAACCATTAAAGATTTATACAACTTAAAACAAGACAAAGATGAATGTTTTGCTGATTTCTTAGCTAGATGGAGGCAGTTGATAGGAAAACTGCACTTTGTGCTACCTTATAGGGAAATGTTGGACATTTTTATCAATAATTTGCAAGAACAAATTTCCTATGAGTTATCAACTGCTACTTTAACTACCTTCGATCAAGCTATAGATTTAGCTCGAAGAGTAGAAGATGCCCTCATTAGGAGAGGCCAACTTAGGAAGAAAGATGATGAGAAAACATCCAAAAATTAGTATAAAAACAAACAAGTCGTAGGTGACGGAGTCACTAACAGCAGAAATATTGTTAATATCAATGCAACGAAGACAACAAAAAAATTTATATTGAAACCTCCTGATAAACCTCCTCAAGAATTTACTAGATTGAATCAACCATTATCAACTATTTTACCTCAATTACTCGAAAGAGGTTTGATCCAATTACCAACTATCCGGGAACCTGATCCAACTATACCCGGATACAGAGCCGACTTACATTGTGATTTCCATAGAGGACCTGGACACTCTACCAACGCTTGTAAAAGGTTGAAACATAAAATACAAGATCTGATTGATAATAATGAAATGGAGGTGCAAGCCTTCCAACCTAAACAAAATGTTCCTAATAACGCTCAAAAGACCATTCCCCAAAATCAAAATCAAAATGCTAATCAATCATTAGACATATTTCAACATCCTTTACCAAGACATGGTAAAGAGGTGGCCAATCAAATCGAACATCATAATGTTCCCCCTCCTACCCGATATGTAGGAACTATTAGCGGACAATTACCTGTTCAGGATCCTCAAACATTTGACACAACCTTATCCCTGGTCATGACCAGGCCCCTACATAATTTTCAAACTCTAGATACTAGTGATGTAGAATCAGATACTGAAAGTGAAATAGACATCACCTCAAACCAATTGAATAGTTCTGAAAATGAATCAGATCCTATTCAACCCATCACAGATGCTATGGTTTCAGAAGAACCATTTCCTAGAAGAGTTACTACTCGACCCTCTTCTAATCAATTCCTCCCTAATGAACAAGCCATAAACGCTCAACCGAGACCAGTTCAATGTCTTCAATATAACATTGTAGGTACCATTGGAGTCGTTACCCGACAACAGGCTCAAAATTCTCAACAAGAACCAAACCAAAATGATGGATCAGCTCCATTTGTTTTGAAAAATCCCAATAAAGGAAATCATGCTCCCAATGTTCAACCTAAACCCCCTTACAATATTAATGAGCAATTATCGAATACTACAGCCAGAATTTCTCTTTTGGATTTATTAAGATCTTCTCCTACCCATAGGGATGAGTTGATGCTTACATTAAGCCAAATGATGGTACCTCAAAATATTCAACCTGAAGCCATGGCCAATACTATCATCACTCGAGAAGTTGATTGTATTGACTTCCGAGATAAAGATATCCCACAACACAGTTTACATAAGGATAATCCATTATATATTACTGCCCTAATTGGATATGTAGCTATTAAAAGAGTCCTGATTGATAATGGTTCATCTCTAAACATTTGTACTTTTGACTTCTACCAACGATTTGGCTTTAGAAGTGATGAAATGAAGAAAATTGACATGATCATAAAAGCTTTCAATGACGAAACACAAGAAACGTGTGGAGTTCTTACCATCCCATTGCAAGTTGGTCCTAGAACCTTAGATACAATCGTGTTTATTGTACATTGTTTCGCATCATACAATATACTCTTGGGTCGTCCTTGGATCAATGCAATGCGGGCTGTCCCATCCACTTTACACCAATGTGTTAAATTCGAATTTAAAAATCAGTTGGTCACTATCCATGGTGATCCTAGACCCTTTGATATGTGTGCTTTGGCAGAACCTATTGGAGTTCAATTTTGCCTCGCTCTGTCATCCACACATCCTAATTCTTATTTTTCATCTAAAACTGTGAAACACACACCCATAGCTTCACCTATTTCTCCTCCATTCATTTCACCCTCATATATAGATCAACAATCTTCTAAACAAATCACTCTAGAACCTCAAAAAGATCTTCAATCCACAACCAATCCTTCATGTTCTATCCCTATAATTTCAAAACCTATAGACCCATTCATTCACACTTCCACATTATCAACATCTATCATACCTTCCACATCTAAAGATATAGGGAATGATCCTTCTACATCTTATGCTCTTTCTGATGAACTTTTACCAGATTTATCCACAATCTTAATATAAAAAAAAACAAATGCTTTCATGCAAGATTCAATTCTTTTAAATAACTTTTCACCATCTCCTCGTACTTTGGGCCTCCCACAACCTATAGGAAGTACTTACCAAGTTGGGAGTTGTGCCTTCATTTATAAAGGATATGACTGGGGAAGAATACCTCGAAATATCAAAACTCATAATGAGGGATATGCACGATGTTATTTTACTAATGAGTATATTAAAGCTAAACCCATAATGCTTAAAATGGGATATAAAGGCAAAGGCTTGGGACCTTTTCAAAATGGCACGAAAGAACCTTTCGAGGTAGAACCGTGGCCTACCCAATGTGGTGTGGGCCTATTTCCTAGTAAGGGTCAACCCTTTCCTTTTGAAGATGATGATCAACTCATATGTTATCAAGATTATTTGGATAGGTGTGATGATTTGCCTCTAAAAAATCAGCCATTTACATGTAACATGCTATCCATAGCTTACCCCGAAATGATTGCTGAATCTGATGATGAGTTGGAAGGAGATATCTTCCACGATGTCTCCTTTGAAGAAATTTTACACAATGGATTTTATTTTGATGGTTCTATACCAACTATAGCCCAGCTTAGGCCACTAATCCTCAAGATGAATTATTCAACTTAACCTTAAATGAATTACACTAATTGGGCGTCTCACCCGCCCCACCTAATTTTGACAAAGATCTACACATGGAGGTCGAAAACGTCATTAAAGTTAACATTGGAACTGAGGATAATCCTCACATAATCAATATTGGGTCGAAATTAAGTTAAGAAAAACAAGAGCAATACATTGCATTCCTTAAAGAATATGAAGATGTCTTCGCTTGGACATATGAAGATATGCCAGGTCTGGACCCTTTCGTAGTCATGCATCATCTAGTAGTCCATCCGGATGCTAAACCCGTTAAACAAAAACTTAGAAAAATGCATCCCAAAGTGGCCCTTGCTAGTCAAAGGGGAGTTAGAAAAACTCCTGAATGTTGTTTTTATACAAGCTATTGATTATGCTGAATGGATCTCAAATGTAGTTCTAGTCACCAAGAAAGAAGCCACCAAAGTTAGGGTTTGCACAGACTTTAGAGATATTAACGTTGCATGCCCTAAAGATGATTTTCCTCTTCCAAACATGGATCAAATCATTGACTTTATTGTCGAGAGTGGGATGATGTCCTTAATGGATGGATTCTTCGGTTATAATCAGATCAGGATAGCTCCTGAAGATCAGGCTAAAACAACCTTTATTACCCCTTGGGGTACCTTTTGTTGGAAAGTGATGTCATTTGGCTTAAAAAACGTAGGTGCAACCTATCAACGAGCTATGACTTATATTTTTCATGATATGATGCATGATATCCTACATGATTATGTAGATGATATTATAGCTCGCTCTATTAATGAAGATAATCATTTAGATGATTTGAGAAAAATTTTTAATCGATTAAGAGAATATCTTATTCGATTAAATCCAGCCAAATGCATATTTGGAGTTAAGTCCGATAAACTATTAGGGGTTTTAGTTTCTTTACGTGGTATCAAAATTGACCCTCTCAAGATTGCGGCTATCACTGATATGCCCGCACCTACCAATATATCTAAATTACAAAGTTTACAAGGTAAACTTCAAGCTATCCGTCGCTTCATCGATAAGTTGGCGGACAAAACCGGTCCCTTTCTTAAGCTCCTTAAGAAGGATGTCCCTTTTAATTGGGACGATGAATGTAAAGAAGCTTTTGAACTTCTCAAACAATACCTCCTTAACCCACTTGTGCTTTCTCCACCTAAACCTGATCGCCCATTTCTCTTGTATATTTCAACTTCAGATTCTGCCTTAGGAGCTATGTTAGCTCAGCTTGATGATGCGAAGAGAGAACATGCTAATTATTATATTAGTCGAACCTTCATCAGTTATGAAACCCGCTACACAACATTAGAAAAGCTATGTCTAGCAGTTGTGTTTGCTACGCAAAAATTATGCCATTATATGCTCAGTCAGAAAACCTATGTCATTGCTAAATATGATCCCTTGAGGTATCTCATGAGTCGACCTTATTTATCGGGTCGTACAACCAAGTGGGTTCTTGCTCTAAGCGATTTTGACCTCACATTCATAGGACAAAAGTTTGTTAAGGGTCAAATCATAGCAGATCAATTAGTTGTTGCACCCTTAGAGTCTACCCATCCCCTCATCATTGAGTTTCCTGATGAATGCCTTCAATTAGAGGCAGACCATATTGAACAATGGTCCTTATACTTTGATGGAGCCCGATGCATGAGTGGGGCTGGTGCGGGTATTATTTTAATATCTTCGCAAAAACATCTTATTCCTCTGTCATTCAAATTAAAATTTGCTTACACCAATAATATTGTTGAATATGAAGCTCTAATCCTTGGATTACGAGTTGCCTTGGTGCTAAAAATTAAACATCTGTTAGTTTTTGGTGATTCTCAACTTGTTATAAACCAAATTAATGAAGTTTATCAGACCAGAGATGATAAACTACGCCCATATAAAGCCTATGTTTTACAATTAATGTCTTTATTTGATCAAGTTTCCTTAGAAGCTATTCCTCGAACTAGCAACCGTGCGGCTGACATTATGGCCACAACTGCATCTCTTCTGCCCTTGGAGTTAGATGACGAATATGCCACCATCATTATTCGTCGACTCCAGGAAACCGCTTCAAATAAGTCATTCTTAGAACCTTTGGATGTGTTTCTAATCAATGAAACTACTCCTGACCCTTGGTATACAGATATATTTGATTTTTTCCAAAATGGGACTTTCCCTGCCAATTTTAATAGAAACCAGCGTCGATTATTACGTCGACGCACAAGTCGATTTGTAATAATTGGCAATACTTTGTATAGGAGATCTTTTGAAGGTATCCTATTAAGATGTTTGAATTTAGAAGAATCCAAATCAGCCTTGAGTGAAGCCCACGATGGATCTTGTGGAGGACACTTCAGTGGTAGTGTCATTGCTAAAAAGCTCCTTAGGATAGGATACTTTTGGCCTACCATGGAAAATGATGCACATGAGTATGTGCGCCATTGCGACAAGTGCCGGAAACATGCTGACCTTGTCCATGCCCCCGCACAAGAGCCGCAGGCTATTTCATCTCCTTGGCCCTTTTCAAAATGGGGCTTAGACATTATTTGCAAAATTAATCTTGTGTCATCCGATGGACACAAATTCATCATAACCGCCACCGAGTATTTCACGAAGTGGGTTGAAGCTATGCCTTTAGCTTCCTGCACTGGCACACAAGTTTCTAAATTTATTTTTAATCAAATCATTTGTAGGTTTGGAATTCTTGCAAATCTCATCTCTGATAATGGAACTTGTTTCAAAAATAAAGATGTCAAGAAATTATGCCAAAAATATAAGATTCAACATCGCTGGTCCACTTCCTATTATCCTCAGGGTAATGGTTAAGCAGAAGCATCTAACAAAACCTTAATCAAAATTCTCAAAATATTGGTCAATAAATATGGCCACGACTGGCACATTCAATTATACCCAGCCTTGTGGGCCTATCGAACTAGTGTTCGAACCCCCACTGGAACTTAACCTTTTGTTTTGGTTTATGGTGCTAAAGCCGTTTTTCCCTTTGAATTAGAAGTTCCTTCTTTGGCTCTACTACTTCAAGATACCGAATTAGGAGATGAATATCGAGCTGGCAGACTCAGTCAGCTGGAACTCCTAGATGAAAAGCACATCAATGCTTTGGAGCATCTCCGTGCCTACCAAAACAAGTTTAAAATATCATATGCTAAAAAAGTTCGTCATCGATCCTTTGAAATCGGCGACCTTGTTTTAAAAGAAAATAAAAAAAAATACTAATGCAACTAAAGACCTTAAAGGTAAATTTGAGCCCAACTAGCTTGGACCATACATTATCACCGCTAAATTTGAATCGGGAGCATACAAATTAGCTACCTTAGATGGTAAATATTTAAAAGAACATATGAATATTATGCATCTTAAGTGATATTACGCATAAAATTTGGTCATTTCATCATTTGTACATATTTTGCATGTTGTCTTATTTTAAAAATATATCAAACTGTTTACACAAAAACAAAAACAAACAAAAATAATAAAAATAAAAACAACAATATTCTTGACTCTTTCGAAACCAAAACAAAATAAAGAAGAAAGAGAGAGTCAACATTCTCAAACTTCTCCAAAAAGTATTTGTATATATTCTTACAAATGTTGCAGTTATATATTTCAAATTATTTTGGATAAATTAGCATTTATTTCGAATCCCTCACTTTCACAAACACAAAATAAATATCTTGATTTTTATCTGGCATGATTACTAATCTCTCTTATATCAAAGTCCACAAAATTCAATTAAATAAAGTTTGAGCACAGAGAATTGATCTTGTTATTTACTTAAACCAAGCACATCTTTTCACAATAAAATGATTATATTTGTAATGTCCATGCTATGCTACATAGTAGAAGTGGTTTCTTGAGCGAAAAGTTTCCCCTGCTATCTTATCATGCACATGGTCTAGAATCTTTGAGAATTGGCAAAAGGACAAGCTCACCCCTACCCAGAATAAAAATCCCTTGCTCTACAGCTAATCCGAGCAAGTATCCCTAGCATAGGAAGAAAAACAAAGTTCAAGAAAAAGAGAAAAAAAAAAAAATGTTATTTTATATCATTACAACAATGTTTCAAGCATTATCTCAAAAATCAAGCAAAAATACAAAATAAAAGCAAAAGAAAGCAAAAGCAAAAGCAATAAAATCCCTCTCCCTATCCCTTGAAAAGAAAAGAAGGGTTGATGAGCTTGAATCCCTGGAATTCTCAATTATTCAAAACTGTGAGGTAAGCCCCATAACAGGTGGTTTGTGCCCAACCTCGCTTGGCCTTGGGTAACTCCTAGCGTGGCGATATGTCTGTCACATTAGCGACCTTCTTTTGTACAGACCTATGTCTACTTATGGATTAGCTAGCTCTTGATAATCTGACTTACATAGTAGTCTGGTGTGGTTATATGCATCTAAATCATGGTTAATGAACACTTATTTGGTTCATTCAAATCACTTGTATCATAGTATCTTGCTCAAAATGGTAAATGAACAATGCAATTGCACACACATTTGTATTTGAGAGATTTTGTGTATCATTATAATGAATCAAGATTGGAAATGAACTCACATATGCACATGGGATTCCTTATAAATCTAACTTTTGTCTTTAAGATAATTTGAAATATTTTTTGCAAATTGCTTGGAATAAATTCATTTTCTTCTTTAAAGTACAGTTGTTTAGTATAAATACAACTACATACATAATCAAAAATCAAAATTTCTTTCAAACCATACAATAAAAACACACACACACACACACACACATATATATATATATATATATATATATATATATATATATATATATATATTGTCGACTTTCACGACGATGGTATAGTTCCAAAACTAAAATTGGAATTTTATGACTAGCGCAAGTCCTCATCTTCATATTTTCTAACTATTTTCAAAAATTAAAAATCAACCATGCAATAAAACAATCTATTTTCTTCTTTGATTTTCGTGATGATGGTATAAGTCTATACCTACATATTCTATGCCTAGCGCAAACCATGGTATTAATTTTATTCCCCATTTATTTAAAATCATAAAAACCATATGACTTAAATCATTCTGTTATACAATTATGTTTTAAAAAAAAAAAAAACATGCACATTATCACTATTTCATGTCATTATGTCAATATGCAAATTTGCAACCATGGTATAATTTCTAAGGAATTATTCAACATTTTATCACACTTAGGAATTTATGCCTAGAAAAAATCATTTTACAATATTTCATGCATAATATTTTCATGAAAATTCTGAAAACAAAATCATCATCATCATCATTTGCATCATCACACCAAAGTCTTAAGACAGTCTCTTAAGCACCCTTTTACTTTTAGCAATATTTCTATATTGGGATTAGCTTGACGACCGAGTGAGCGGCGACTCCATGAAATGGTCTATAATAGCGACAATGTCCTTTGAAATTATTGTTAAAAGTCCCTTTTATTCTTTATCAAATCACATTGCAACAACCAATTTTTTACATCAGATTATTTCATTTAAATTTTTAAAACATGACATTTAAACCATAATATTTTTCAATGACATAATTACATGAATGATTAAATCAATCACACCAAAACATTAAAAGCATCATACAAACACATAAGACAAGTCATATGATCAAAAAATATCTCATCTATATATATATATATATATATATATATATATCAAATATATGTACATTATATCAAAGATAGATTGGTATGCCACAATCTACATCTTGGCATACTCAATCCTTTCAATCATATATCCTCTGTGCAGTGTCTCGAGAACCCCTCGAGCTCTCAACCTCATCTCCTCCCTCGCCCTGAGGTGGACGAGGTGGCCCCATCATAGTATGTGTGGTACTGCGAGTCCTAGTCATCGATCGAGATGAAGTCCTCGACGACCCAATCCTGATCGGGTCAACAATGCTGACTGGCAGTTGTACCCTTTGACTCTCTGGTACCATCTAGAAGTAGATACCCTGGTAGAACACGGTTTGAGAAATCAACCGCACCAGCTCCTAAGTGCTCGCTCCTCCGCTCCATGCTCTGAGACATGCAACCTCATCTCTGAGCTGTGTAGCCTTCGCTCGGTGTCGTGCAGCCTCCTCCTGCAAAGTCTACACCTGTGCTTGGAGACAGATAGTCTCCGCTCGAAGAGTAGCCATCTCACTAATCTCTCATGTGTCCACACCCTTGCCCTTATCAGGCAATGGTGGCGATGGTGGTCTCTCTCTCTGTGGATAAGGGGGTCTCTCCTCCCTCCTCTCCCACTGTCACGGCCTCTGTTGAGCTTGTGGTCTCCTCTGCTCTCTCCCTTCGTGACCCTGTGCAGCCTCAATGGCCGCCTAGCATCGCCTCCCCATCCGATGCACAACTGCATGAATCAGACCCTGAGCCCTCATCATTTGAGGAGGGCGGATGCCTATGTACCAAGCATCATAGCCATCGGCTACCCCAGTGTCATCCCCATCCACTGGCTGAATGGGGGCATCATCTATGTCTTGACTCCAGAATCGTTGCATATCTGGAGCCCCGCTAACTGTAGTGTTGTCTCGAACAGTCAAGGAAAACTCATAGTCTCTCAGAGATGGAATCCCCTACTATAGACTGAATTGCCTCAAAACTTAGTCATACCGGTTGAGCTCCACCTCTCCCCTCTCCATCCTCAGCCAGCAGACTCGCCTGATGCAAGCCAGCTCCTGTCCATCCTCGGCCCACCCTGGATGATCTCTCTAAGGCCTCCAGGTGATCTGGTCGAAGACGAGGTCGTCAAGTAGTCTTTGAGACACTGGCAGATCTATCCACCACTGTGCCCCTCTTCGGAGCCACCAGTAGAAAACTCGGGGCCTCTCCTCGTCAATCCCTATCAGTGGGAGCCCTATCGGCCTTCGCACCGCAATGTGCTCCCAACACCAAACCTGTAGTAGTGATGTCATAACTAGACATCGATCGCCCTTGTATATGACCCCATGAAGGATCCTATACAACCGACAGAGTACAAAGCTCCCCTAAGCAAACCTGTATCCGTGGTCTCTCATGTCGCAGACCACATCTATTAGTACCCATGGTACCCTGCATCCACTTTGGTGGCACAGCAGAAGTCCACCTACCACCCTAGCCAAAACCCATGTGAGTCTAGATGCCCCAGGCATCTAGCGCAACGACTCGATATTCACTTCGCCCTTCTCCAAGGCAAAGCTCGGATCGCCACACAATCGCATCATCGCGTGGCCCTGATTGGCCGTGGGAGTGATCAACCGTCCTTGTATGGGGATCCTCAAAATCCTCCATACATCCTCCAATGTGGGAGTCATCTCCCTATCGGTAACCGAAAATAGAAAGAACTCGGATACCACCTCTCTGCTAGGGCTGTCAATAGCCCCATATCTGTAGATACTTGTGGCATCTCTGCCACATGCCGCAAGCCGACCCGAGCTAGCTGATCTCGCTCTGCCTGAGACAGGGCGGCCAAGTCATCCCTTAGTCCATCGTATTTCCATTCTCTGCTCTTTAGTAATCCTCTCTGCAACATAAACAACATAAACAATAAAAAATCAACAATAAAAATCATTAATAAATAATTAATTAAAAATGCAAGTCAAAATAAGTTTACTTTCACAAATGATGATATCATCCACTATTGGATGATATCGTCCCAAATTTGAGCAAATTCGTCTCTGATTTTGCCAGTCGAAATTGTCCCCTTTTTGATGAAATCGTCCCCATTTCATCGATTTTGCCTCTGGACAAAATCGGCGATATCGAGACGATTTCGACGAAATCGAGACGATTTCGTCTCGACGACGTTGACGGCCCAAAAATGGCCGCGATGCTCAAAAATCAATCAAATATAATCTAAAAAGCATGAAATTCTAAAATTAAGCATTCTAAACTAAGTTTAGATCCTTACCCGTAGCCCGCGCCGGACCTCTATTGATCTGTGCGCTGTCTCGACCATCTTGTCTCTAGAGCTCTAAAAACTAGGAAAATGAACAGTAACAATGAATTAGGGTTTTACCCTATTTTTCTTAATTTTATTCAAAAACAATTAAAAACATTTTAAAATTTTGCTTTTTCGCGTTTTTACCTCAAACGTTCGATTTGGGTAAAAACATGGAGGGGGCACCATAGTAAGTTGTCGTACGATTCGACCTAGAATCATCGCCTAAAAATGGGAATAATTTTTGCTTTCTCGTAGATCGAGAAGAACTCATCTTGAACACATTTTCCTCGGAAAATTCGCTAAAGAGGGGGAAAAATGTAGCACCCTAAAATTGGCACAGTAAAACCTTAAATAATTACAATTACTCTAGTAAATATTTAAATTCAAATTTTAACCCCCAAAACCACTCCTAAATCGTCGTTTAACCCGTTTCCTCCTTTCCCGTACCATTTTTAGAGTTTGTTTTGACCGTTTGATGATATCGTCGTCGATCAGACGATATCACCTCAGATCGGACGATTTCGTCTAGACTAGGACGTCCAGACGATCTTGTCCCAAAACTAATTTTTCTCAATTAGCCTTTGTTCCAACGACGTCTCTAATCTGGGCAGAAGCGTGTCTGCATCGTTAGAGACCCTCCCCGTTGGAGATCTCCCAAATTGGGATGATCCCCAACCTCCTAACCTCCCTCCTAAGCCTATTTAAACTTAGGCCCTCCCCTTAACCTACCCCCGGCTGATATTTCTTGTAACTTGACTTTATATGCATTGAAACATCCCAAATTACTATCTGCACTAGTCCTATCCAAATTTTGTTGCAGGAACCTTAGTATTTTTCAACTGGAGCAAGCTCAGTTCATTGTGGACGATCCTGTTCAATTCAAGACGATTTTGTACGAATCCGAGATGATTTCGATTGCAATCAACATTGGGGGCAATCAGTGCCCAGAGTTTGCATTTTTCTCTTTTCATCTCCTGTTCTATTTTGCATCTAGTTAGTTTATTTATTATTTTCTACTATTTTGCATCTTGGAGTTCACCCATGTAGTCTAATTGCATAATGAAATCATGATTAACTATTAAAACATTGTAATTTTCTTGCATTCCTATTTAAGATTATCTGTTAACATCTTTATTGTCATTTTACATCTTTATCCTCTATTAGCATTGTTGCATTTTTTGTATTTTGTGTCTATTTCTCTGTTTCCAAGTCTCTGACGAATTCGTCAGATCTCAGACGATCCTGCAGGTCGAAGACAATCCTGTCAAATTCTAGACGATTTGGACTGCTTCAAACATCATAATCTCCATCAGACATCCAGATCAGGTATGGCTCTGTAATTTAGAATTTTCTCTATGTTTTTTGTATTTCATTTAGCCTGCATTTTCATAATATAACAACTTAGATTCATTTGGCCAAACCTAGGACTCGAATGTTTAAAGATAAAACTGAACACATTAAACACATTCCCAACCTAGGCATGGAAACTACCATTCAAACGTTTCCTGGTGAACCCACCATCCATCGAAAAATCACCATAATACACCTCCCCCGAGAGGCGGGACCTTCGCAAGGCCTCTCAGTCCGAGGTACCGTGCCATCCTTTTCCCATCCTCCTTCCGGCACGGATCCTATAGCCTGAAGGTAAGGATGTGAAAAATTTGGAGCGATACATGTCTATACTCTCCTCCTCCATTTTACAAAGAACATGTTTTGAGGGGCCATGAAAATCCCTTTTCATAATGTTATCCCATGATACAATTCTTCTATGACCTACTAGCCAAACAAGCATTTTGACTTTAAGGATGCTCGGTATCCTAAATATCTCTCCATATTATTGTGATATTCCTATCTTGATTGTGCTTTATATTATATCCACTTCTTGTAGTGTATTCTCCTAAGTTATTCAACTCCCAAATCAACTTATCCTTGGCTCCTCTTGGAATTATCATTGATGTTATCTTTCTACTGAATAGCCTCCTAGCATAAATATCTTGTATACTTGTAAAAAATCTTATTTCCATTTGTATCTTCCTTCTTGATACTTGTACAAAACGTTTGAAACCCTATCACCATATTTGTCTTGAAGTACCCTCATCCATGGTTTCAAAATTGGATCTAGATTAAGTGATTTTTTTACCACACCAAGTATCCATCCAAATAAATTTTTTCTCTAGTTCCCACCACCCATCTTAAACCTTTAATCACTAGATCAATTGATTTTTTTAAATCATTCCATAGTGAAAACCTTGGTAGAGATAATACAATAAATATTAAGCGTAGGTCATTGGGATCAACATACTTAAAATAATTCTTACCCATTGTCTTTGACTCTCTTTGTACAATCTCCAAATTACTTTTCCCCTAAGAGCTAAGTTTACATCCGTAAAAACTCTTAAACCGAGACCTCCCCTAGTTTTATCATCACACACCTTGCTCCATTTCACCAAAGAGATTTTCCTTTTATCATGTAATCTTGACCACAAAAATGACCGCATAATATAGATGAAATTTATTTCTATCAATTTTGGCATAGTATACAAGAACATATAGTATGTTATAATAGCTTTTAAGACTATTTTAATTAGTTTCACTCTTCTTGCTAATGATAACCATCTACCTTTCCATGCTAGTAGTTTATTTTGAACTTTACTTATAATTAGATTCCATAATTCTATCCTCATTCTCCCCTCAAATAAGGGTATCCCTAGAAAAGTTGTTGGTAAGCTTACCTCCTCCATTTTAAGTAATAGGCATATCCCTACTTTGATTTTAGTTGGGGTGTTTAGAAAGTAAATTTTGAATTTTGTCCTATTAATTTTTTGCCCTGATGCTCTTTCATATTCCTTTAATAAGTTATTCAAATATTTGACCTTGTTTATCCTTGCCCTACCAGAAAGGGTTGTATCATCTACAAACTATTGATGGGTGATGTTGTCAATGTTATTATTAACTTTAAGTCCACTTATAAGGTCATCTTTGTAAGCCTTATTCAAGTTCCTACCCAAAACCTCTACCATAATAATGAACAAATATGGTGATATAGAATCTCCCTGTCTAAGGCCTCTCTTGGATTTAAAAAATTTTGTTACTAACATTTTGACCAACACAAAATATAAAACTATAGGGACACAAGCTTTAATCCATCTGACTTATTTCTTCCCAAATCCAAACTTTTCTAATAATTCAAAAATAAAATCCTATTTAACTTTATCACACGCCTTACTCATATCAAATTCTAAGATCATTACTTTCTCTTTTCTTGAAGCTTCTGAATGCATAACTATTAGGGTAAAATAGGTAGTATATTGCATTAGACTAAACCCAGGTGTTGTAGGTGAGTTGGAGATGAGAGGGCAATCCTCCAAGGGAGGTCCCAGGTTCGAATCTCCACCCTACCAAAAAGTTGAATTGGGTACCCAAAATCCAATTGATAATGTTGGTGCAGGTGAGTCAGGTGCGACCCCTGGGTGACTTTGATGGTGTAGAACCCCCTGTTTGTGGTCTCTCAGACCAAGGTGGCTCCGCAAGGGGTTTTTCGCTAATATATATATATATATATATATATATATATATATATATATATATATATATATATATATATATATTGCATTATACTACATAGGTAGATTATTACATTTACTTTTCTACTTTTTACTTTCTACCATGTAGATATTTACTGTCTTAAATATCTAATGGTTAATCCTAAATATCCTAGGTAAGAGTTCTAAACCTAACACTCTACCTACGTTAGCGTTCAGTTAGCGTGGATATAGAGAGATTAGTTTTCTTTCTATTTTGTAATCTATTTAAATGAATGCTTTATTCCTAAAGCTAATGTTAATGCAATTATCAATTTGATTAAACCTACCTATCTCCTGGTCACATTGGTACCAGAGCTGGAGCGAGGAGTTTGACAGAGCGAGGAAATACGACACCAAATTTGGTGACCCTTAATTATTTCCTACGCCCATTTTTTAATACTCCTAAGCTAGGTTTTGATTATTTTATTTTGGCATTTTATTTGTTGTTAGGATTTATTAATCTCGTAGGGCACAAATTCTGACGTAGGGTGTGGATCCCAACGTAGGGCATAGATCCCAATGCAGGGCCATTTTGACCCTGGTCGTAATCGCAACCCGCGAGGATTTTTTCGTCCCCATGCGGATCGCGACCACCTACGGGCCCGCAGTCCCCACCACGGGAGCGTACGAGGGTAGGCGGCCCTCACACTCCCCGTGGCCTTTTGGGCATGGATCTCGAGGCCATGGCGGGAATGCCTAGAGGGTAGGAGCACCCTCACGTATCTCGTGGCATGGATCTCGAAGCAAGGAACGCTTCGAGGGTAGGAGCACCCTCACGTTCCTCGTAGACCTGCATGCACCCCGAGGCGAGGCGGTGCTGACGTGGACCTGCATGCACCCCGAGGCGGTGCAGATCTGACTCGACCAATAGCTAGGCGACACGTGGCACTCTGGCCATGCGCCACCTGGCATCTGATCGGGATGGACTGGACTGACACGTGGACCTGACACGTGGATTGGACTGACACGTGGGACTCGACCTGACACGTGGACCTCCCTTGTTGCGCCACGTGGCTACCGATAAAAGGAGGCCCGAACTCGATTTCCCGAAGGCAATCATGAGCATAAGTGCTCGTTGAGGCCTTTAAAGGCCTCTGCATCCTTTACAGGATGCATGTGGGATTTATCCCACTTATTTCCAAAGAAGCCCGCGGGCTTCTTTAAATCTCAGGCTTCGCAGCCTGAGAACCAAGCCGCGGGCTTGGTAAGTTGGCCAAGGCGGACGCCTTAGGCCAACAGGAGTCGACGGATCGACTCCCGCGCCCGCCATAAGCAAGTTAATATTTTTTTTGATGAAAATTTCATAGTTTTTGGCCTAAATTAATATTTTTATTTAAATTTTTATGCTTAAAATTATTTTTTTTAGTGTTTTAAATTAGAATTTTTCATGTTAGTTTTTCATAAATTATATCAATTTTGTTTAACTATTAAATTGATGTTTTTTATTTAAACTTTTATGTTAAATTTTCTTTTAAAAAGCTTTAAAATTTTTATATATATAGCATTTAAATTTATAATACAAATGCCAAAATCCTTATGCAACTAAACCATTGTTGTTCTTTAGTTTTCTCCGCATGTGGAGATAAAGAGACAAGAACCAAAGACACATTTTGTTGCTTACAATTTCATCAAAATTTCCTTGATTTTTCATCATTCTTCTAAGTTTTCATGAAGATCAAATCTTGGGTGAGGAAAGCTCTTCGTAGACAAAGAATCATCAGAAAGAGAAACGAATTACGAAGGCAAACAACACGATCACATTTTCGTCGTATGCTTCATGAATATCGTAGATCTATACCTCACTCACTTATCTATACTGATCCATGGAAGGGGTTGGACAGAAGCTATGGTCCCATGAGGATTCGTGAGCCTTTTGATCCTAATGCACCACCAATTTTTGAGTGTTGAAAACAAAAACCAAGTCGTGTGTCGATTGGTCTAGAAGCCTTTCAAACGCGGGTCGTGTGTCGACTTGTCTTGAAAGGAGTGCTTGCTTTCTCAATTTTGTAATCATTAAGGGGGATAGAAGTTACATTTGTGCTTCTATTTTTTGCAAAATTGTAAAGACAAAGGGGGGATTTTCTAGAATAATAAAGGTGCATTCTCGATTGTACTCGACACCTTTTTCAAAAATTGGCTTCATTAGGTGCATTTTTGGTTGCATCCGACACCTATAGTGATAAATAATTTGGGTTGCTCTCTTTTTTATTATTGCACTATACATCATTTTGCAATTAAACAATCATAAAAATTGAAGAGCACTTCACACTTGAAAACCCAAATTTCACTACAAATCGTGCTACATCTTGCACAAGGTTAAACAAAGTCAAATTTTTAAATAATCCTCACCCAAAGGTCCAAAACTACAAACACCTTGATTTACTCTCTTTGTTTGGCTTAATTACCTCAAAATTTTCATCCTTCTTGAAGGGTGTTAAGGCAGGTGCCATTAAATATCCTAGAGAGCACAATCAGAAGTCTTTCAAAACCTACCCCTTTAATTTGCTCTATTTGTTTGGCTTAAAATCCTCAAACTTTTCATCCCTTGTTAAGGGTGTTAAGGCAGGTGCCATTAAATATCTTATAGAAGCAAATTAAACATCTTCCATATACTCTTTTGAGGGTATAGTGCAAGATACAACCATCTTCGTCCTATCAAATTTGAAACCTTCACCATGGCCATGATGCACAAGTATCTCACTGAGAGCCAACTGCTCAAAGGTTCAAATTATTCTGCATGGAAGACTAAGATGAAAGCTATCTTAACTGTAGAGGATCTATGGTCTATAGTGGATGGAAGTGAAACTAGACCTCAATCAGCAGGAGCAGATCAAACAACATTTGATAAAAAGGATAGAAAACTATCCTTAATGATCTTGCTAGCCATTACTGATGATATCCAACCTCATATCAGTGAAGCTAAAAATGGTAAGGAGGCATGGGATGCCTTAACAACCATCTTTGTGGGGAAGAATCAATCAACAATTCTTCACCTCCAAACACAACTTCATACTCTTCATATGAAATCTGGAGAAACAATAGAGCTATTCCTCTGCAGAGTGGCAGAATTGAAAACAAAACTGCAATCCTTAGGAGAAAAAGTGGAAGACCAAGTCTTGACCTCTATCATTTTGAGGGCTCTTCCCGACTCCTACAGAATGTTGATCACTTCATTACAAGTCTCTGGAAGGACAGTGACTTTTGTCGAGTTGGTAAATATGCTTCAAACAGAAGAAGCTAATCAACTCCATAGAGATGAGGCATCTAACAATGCTCTTTTCTCGAATAGACAAGGTGGTAAGAAAAAGTGGAATCAACAGCAAGGTTCTTCTTCTAATAAAAACAAGGGTAAAGGCAAAGAGACTCAAAAGAAGAAGCAGTATTGTAAGATTTGCGACAAGGACACTCATGAAACCAAAAGATGTTGGTTTAAGAACAAACCGCCCAATGAACAAGGAAACAAGAAGGGCAAAGGCAAACCAAAGAACAAGAATACACAACAACAGGGACACATTGTAGCTGAAGATTCTAGTTCGGACTCTAAACGAGCACACAAGGTGCTCATGACACATACAGATTCCCTTAACAAGGACACTGTGTGGTACATAGATTCAGGCGCTAGTAAGCATATGACTGGCGATAAGTCCTGGTTTGAGACATTTGAGGCTCGAGAAGGTAGACCGGTCACCATTGTTGATGATCAAACCTATCGAGTTCAGGGAGAAGGAAGTGTTTCTGTCTCCCTTCCAGATGGAGAATGTAAAATTCAAAAAGTTCTTTATGTACCAGGATTGAAAAATAATCTCTTGTCAGTTCCACAAATCCTGGACAATCACATGAATGTCAATTTCAAGGTGGACAAAGAAAAGAAACGTTGCTTTATCACCAAGAAAGGAAAACCGATAGCAATAGGTTCATACAAACATGGTTTGTTTGTCTTAGATGCACTTACCTCAACACATACTGCAATGGCAGTAACCACGAAAGAGGCCACATCTCTATGGCATAAGATATTTGGGCATTTAAGTTCAGGATATTTACTAGAACTCAGTAAATATCAAATGGTGAAAGGATTACCTACTCTTTCATCTACTTTGCCAGTATGCTCAGATTGCTTGTCAGGCAAGCAACACAGAGTGCCCTTTGAACCTAGCTCCTTTCGAGCTAAGGTACCTTTGGAGTTGGTTCACACAGATTTGTGTGGTCCCATGTCTACTAGTTGTGGAGGAAAAAGGTATTTTCAATTGTTTGTCGATGATCACTCACGCAAGATGTGGGTCTTCTTCTTGCAATTGAAGTCTGAAGCATTTACCTATTTTCAACAATTCAAAAAGCTTGTTGAGAAAGAATCAGGATGCTTCATCAAGACCCTCCATTCAGATCGAGGGGGGAATACACATCAAAGGAATTTTCCTCATTTTTACAGACTCATGGGATAAAAAGATAGTTAACCACAACCTATTCTCCTCAGTCAAATGGAGTTGTTGAGAGAAGAAATCGGTCCATTATGGAAATGGTTCGATGTATGCTTAAGGGAGCGAATCTTGAGCAAATTTACTAGGCTGAAGTTGTTCAAACTATAGTATATCTTCTAAATAGAGCACCCACAAGGGCTCTTGAAGGTATGACTCCTCAGGAAGCATGGAGTGGAAGGAAACCCTCCATATCTCATCTACGGGTATTTGGGTGTAAGGCTTTTATGCATATACCCAAGGAGAAAAGAAAGAAATTAGATGAGAAGTCCCTACCATGTGTTTTTCTTGGCTATGATGAATTCTCAAAAGGCTATCGATTGATAGACCCATTTACCAAGAAAATACATGTCAGTAGAGATGTAGTGTTTGATGAAGCTTTCACACCTAACACTACATCAGTATACCTTGATGATGAGGAGCAACAACCACTTCCTTCTCCACAATAGAAAAATCCTCCCAAATGGTATACGAGCACAATAAAAGATTCCAAACTCACTTCCCTACCTGATCTTACTCTCAATCATCCAAAAACATGAAGCATGACTCAACAAGAAAATACTGAAGCATCCACTTCAGTTGATGATCTTTGTGCAGATTTTCAAGACCTTTCTATTGATAGAGAGTTAGCAAGGGAAGATGATATGGAAATAGATGAGGAGAGGGTTTACTTATCATCATTTGATGAAAATGAACCTTCTACAGTTGATGAAGCACTTAGACTACCTCAGTGGAAGGCAGCTATGGATGCAGAACATAACTCCCTCATCAAGAATAAAACATGGAAGCTGGTAGATTTGCCTAAAGGAAAGAAACCCATAGGCTGCAAATGGGTTTACAAAGTCAAATATAAGGCAGATGGTACCATAGACAAGCATAAATCCCATCTTGTGGTGAAGGGCTATGCTCAAAAGGAAGGCCTTGACTATGAGGAAACCTTTGCTCCTACAGCAAGGATGACCACCATTCGAGTTCTTTGTGCTATGGCAGCACAGTTCGGATGGAAATTACATCAGATGGATGTAAAAAGCGCCTTTCTGAATGGTGACTTAAAAGAAGAGGTATACATGACTCAACCCCCAGGATTTGTTGAGGAAGGCCATGAGCAACAGGTTTGCAAATTGGTCAAATCATTATATGGGCTTAAACAAGCCCCAAGAGCATGGTACATTAAAATGGATAGTCACCTACTACAGCACGGATTCAAGAGAAGTCCATCTGATGCAAATCTCTATATCAAGAACACAGGTTCTAAAATAGTGATTCTTGTATTATATGTAGATGATCTGATCATCATCGACAATTCAGAGAAAATGATTAGCATCGTGAAAAATGACTTGAAAGAGTCATTTGATATGACAGATCTAGGACTTCTCCACTACTGTCTTGGTCTTGAGATAGAACAGAAGAAGAATCATCTTAGGGTGACTCAACAAAAGTATGCCAAGACTTTAGTAGAAAAATATCGTATGACTGATTGCAAGCCCAAGGCAACACCGATGGAATCAGGGCTTCAGTTATCACGGTATGATGATTCACCACAGGTAGATGGCACGCTATATAGACAGATGATTGGAAGCCTTATCTATCTGACCAATACTAGACCAGACATTACTTATGCTGTAAACTATCTTTCTCGGTTCATGCAGGAACCAAAAGCCTCTCATTGGAAAGCAGCTAAGCGTGTTCTTCACTACATTCAAGGTAGTGTAGAATATGGTCTAGAGTACAAGAAGAATAACTCATTCTTCTTACAGAGTTACACTAACTCTGACTATGTTGGATCCTTAGATGATAGAAAATCAACATCAGGATATGTATTTCATCTTGGATCTGGTCCTGTCTCATGGCATAGTAAAAAGCAATAGGTGGTTGCTTTATCTTCAATAGAGGCAGAGTATCGCGCTGCACGAGGAGCTATGTGTGAAGCGATATGGTTAAGTCACATCTTGGCTACCATGGGCCTACCAAAGAAACTTCCTATTCACATGTTTTGCGACAACTCAGGTGTTTTGAACTTGGTCAAGAATCCAGTCCATCATGAACGCACAAAGCATATTGACACAGATTGTCATTTCATTCGTGATGAAGTTCCTAAACACAGAATCAAGCTCCAATACATTCCCACCGACGAACAGGTTGCTGACATCTTCACCAAGGCACTTGGACGTGTCAAATTTGAGTTGTTTCGAAGTAAACTTTGTATATCAAAGTAATGTAATAAAGGGGGGATGTTAGGGTAAAATAGGTAGTATATTGCATTATACTACATAGGTAGATTATTACATTTACTTTTCTACTTTTTACTTTCTACCATGTAGATATTTATTGTCTTAAATATCTAATGGTTAATCCTAAATATCCTAGGTAAGAGTTCTAAACCTAACACTCTACCTACGTTAGCGTTCAGTTAGCGTGGATATAGAGAGATTAGTTTTCTTTCTATTTTGTAATCTATTTAAATGAATGCTTTATTCCTAAAGCTAATGTTAATGCAATTATCAATTTGATTAAACCTACCTATCTCCTGGTCACAATAACTTTGTGAGTTACTATGATCCCATCCAAAATTTGTCTCCCTTTCATAAATTCTCCTTGCTCTTTTGAAATAATTATGTCTAACAATGGTCTTAACTGATTTGCCATCACTTTGAAAATAATCTTATATGCCATATTACATAGGCTTATGGATCAAAATGAATCAAATAATTTTGCATCCTTCTTTTTTGGAATCAGGGTAAGATATGTTGCATTTAATTTATAAGGAATGTATTGTTTTACCCTAGATTGTTCCATTGCCACCAATAAAGAATCCTTCACTATATCCTAATTATGTTGATAGAATATTGTGGAGCGCCCATACCATTTTGGGGATTTATCCTTCTTAAAAGAGAAAAGAGCTAGATGAGCTTCTTCTAGAGTAATAGGCTCCATTTGTTCCCTATTGTCTTTATCTATTATAACTAAAGGAACTTCTTGTAGAAGTGTATCATTAAGAACTTCAAACTCCTCTAATCCTAGAATATTCTGATAAAAAGGCATTGCCTCTTTTCTGATTTCACTCTGGTCTTCAATGCAAACCCCTTCTATTGATTTAATTTTACTAATTTTGGATGTTGATCTTTGTACTATTATCATCCTATGAAAAAAATTTGTGTTTTTATCTCCTCCTTTCAACCAAGTTTGTCTTGATTTTAATCTCCAAAAATTCTCTTCCTTACTCAAAATATTATGATATTCACTAAGTAACTCCCTTTCCTCTGAGCTTGGATTATTATGATCACCTTTTTGAAATTTTGAAAGTTTATCTTTTAGTTCTTTCTTCTCAAAAATGTTTCCAAAAGTGTTATTGTTCCATTCTTTTAATCTAGATGTCATTGATTTAATTTGTTTTGGAAGTGTATACAACCCACCATTTCCTAAATAATTCCATGTTTTTGTTATCATATCAACAAATTTAGGATGGTCTTCCCACATCTGCTCATATTTAAAATATGATATTTTTTTAATTCACTTACCACCATTTTAACTTTTATTGGTCAGTGATCTAAACCAATCCTTTTCAAGGTATTAATTTTAGCACAAGTTCCTTCATCTAGCCAATGATCTAAGAGAATGCATCTGTCTATTTTTTTTCTATTAGGTTCTGGCCTCTCCTAGTTGTTGGTCCATGTATAGTTGTCCTCTTTAAACTCAACCTCCCATAGATTATTTTTTTGAATAAAAGCTGAGAAATCTCTCATACTTTGGGTTATTTTCCTAATTCCTCCAAAACACATTATCCCAACTTGGTTATGGCATTAAAATATCCTATGATCATGAATCATTTTTCTTGGTCTTTACTTCTCATAAAGGCTTCAATCCCATAGGTCCATTGACATTGATAAGGATGAAACAAATATCTACAAAGAAGCATGCCATTAAATATGCTATTCGATGCATAATTTTATGAATAGTTAGACAAGATATTCTAATAGGATTCCAACAAGTTAGAATCCCCTCTACCGCTCCTTCAAAATCTATAGCATCCCATTCACATCTGGCCCATACTACTTTCATATTTTTGGAAACTTTTTCTTTCATCATTTTAGTTTCCTTGATACAAAGGATATCAAGCTTATTACTTAAACAAAGGTCCCTAATACACCTCTATTGTAGGGGCATTAGAACCCCTTATATTCCATGAGATGGTAATCATGTCTCATTAGGGTCTATTGGCCTCACTTGCAAATTACCAATATCATTTTGTTGTTTGGTAAAGAGAAGTTCAACCAACTTAGTTTGTGTCCCTTTCTCTATGTTTGCTCTTGCTTCCTTGGATCTCGCTTGATAATTTGAGGCTTTTCCTCTTTTTGCCTTGCATGTATCAGGAGTAGGTCTTATTATTCTATTCCTCAATATTCTTTCACAACTTTCTTTTTTCTCAGATTTATCCTCTCCTATCTCTACTATGGAAGCTTTTGACTTGTCCTGCTCATTTTTTGGTATTTCCTTATTAGTGGTAGATGTATTAACATCTAACACTACATTTTATTTACAATTTTTTTCTCCTGAATGGTGCATGGTACTTCAAGAGAGTCTTCAAAATATGATTTGACACATTCCTTAGGTTCATCGAGAATTTTCATCCCTAAATTAAGATCATATTGAATAGACAGTTCCTTGTTAATATGTTAAACATGTTGTACTATGTCCTCTAATATTTGATCTACTTTTTCTTTATAGGCTAAAGCTTGAAAAGAGTTGGTATTTCTTCCAATATCCTTCCTTACTAATCTCCACTTTATTTTCTTTCATTTTTCTAGAACTATTTTTTGGAAGTTGAAAACCATCTTCATCCATAACCATTTGTAAGTTTCTCTTGCGATTTTCTACATATGATTATGCTAGACTCTTCTTAGGGCATGATCTCTCAATATGCCCCACCTCATGAAATATTCTACATTTAAAAGATATATTTTCATAATCTATGGTTTGGGTCCACATCTTATCCCCATACTTAAGAATGATTGATTCTAGTAAAGGTTTACTTATATCAATCATGACCAATATCCAAGCATAAATAGCCAAGAATCCATCTTGTGTAGTTTTTGAAATCTCAAGGAATTCTCCTAGAGTGTTGCCTATTGCCTTGAAGGTATCCATTTCCCAAAACTCAATGGGAAACCCATACATCCTAACCTAGACTGGTACTAGGGATAGATTTATATTTTCAGGTGAAAAGCCTTCATACCAACGGGTAAGGAAGAGTCTTGCTCTTCCCATAAACCAAGGACCCCCTTTTAGGATTATATCTCTTTCTTCCATAAAAAAAAATGGCTAGGAATAAACCTTTGGGAAGAAAGGATAGAATCACTCTTGGATACTTCCAACTCCTATCAATCCATTTTCTCAAGGCTAAAGCCCCTAGCCAATACCCATTAAATTTACCAAAAACGCCCTATCTTTGAGCAACAAGGATCGATCCTCTATGGTGCTCTCACTAACCTCTACTACTAGAGATGATTCTAAGGATTTAGCTATAAATATTTCCATGGGAAGGAAACTAAAACTCAAAATATATTAAAATTTACCAAAATATCCTATAGCAAATATAATATTTGATAAAAAATTATAATAATTTGCAAGCAAAATTTCTAAGATAAAGAAGGGAAAAAGAAACTTAGCTAAAAAATTCTATGCCTAAATAAAATGTCTTGCCTCACTGAATCCCTAGCCCTCCATTGCTCCTCCCATTATCCAAACCTTGCTTTTTTTGTGCTTCTGGTTCTCTTCTAATAATTTACTTTCTTTTTACGTATTAACTACCTTTTCCTTTTATAAGATTTTACGCAGTTTTTATTTTTAAACCTTATTTGATAAATATTTATAATTTTGTTTTTCACGACTTGAAAAATTGTCATTGCCCTTGTTCTGGATGGTTAACTTCACAAGGTCATATCTCCCTCAATATTGCTTGGATTCCTTCATATGACCACTCATTTTAAAGCTCTTCAAATTCTGTACAAATTGGTCCAAGAATCAACTAAAAAATATTGCTAAAAAATCGTCACTACCCTTATACAAAGTGGTCCAAATTATCCAAACCCTATTTGATAGATATTTATAATTTTGTTTTTCATGACTTGAAAAATAATCACTGCCCTTTTTTTGGATGGCTAAGTTCACAAGGTCATATCTCCCTTAATATTGCTCAGATTCCTTCATATGATCACTCATTTTAAAGCTCTTCAAATTTTATGCAAAGTGGTCTAAGAATCAATTGAATCAAACAATCCTTTACAAAGATATGGCTCCTAAAATATGAGACATTACAAAAATTGCTCTAATCCTTCATGAAGTGAGCATATCTCTTGACCCCCTTCTTATACATATATATATATATAGAGAGAGAGAGAGAGATTAACTCCCATTTTGTAATGAAGATCATGTAGTTGTAGTCTTTTATCCAACCATATACAATGATCTTCTATTACATAAAAAATAGTAGAAAAGGCTTTATAATCCGATCAAATTAATATACTTGTAGATTGGTGTTTTTTTTTTAAAGGTTTAATAATCCAATTGAATGAATACATTTTTAGATTGAAGAAAAGTAGGTAAGTTTTCTTTCTTCTATATTTCATTTTTTTTTGTTGGATAATAAGGGGTTGTACTCGGGTCCCCCACCCTTGAAAAATTACAACTCTCTTCTTTAGAGCTTGAGAGTTTACAAATAGATACACTTCTCATCTCAATTGAGATGCTATAGCTAGAAACCTACATCATTTTACATAAAATGTCTGAATTCTAGATTTTCATTTTTTGGATCTTTTCAATTTTCTGTATGAATACAAATATTCCAGAATTTAGCATCCTTCTTGACATTTTCCTATAGCAGTCTTCACAATACCAAAACTTCACCTCTACTATCTATGCCTTGCATCTTAGTAGAGTAATATTTCCAAAACATCGCATTATCATAGTCCGCTTTACCAAATCTGGATTGCTAGTTTCCTTCCTGAAACACAAGTGCAACCACAAAAATTATAATAAATAGTCTATATGAAAACACATTACTATTACAAAATAAAGCAGATATTACCAATGGAAAACATTAAAGTAAAACTTAATCATTTATTGATTCAGGCAATCAACATTTTCTTGTCAGCTTCAACTAAACTTACTACTTCCTCTAACCATGGAAAGGAGAATTTAACTTCATGATCCTCAATCAAAACCCCTCTATTGGCTAGCCTATCTGCACATTTGTTACCTTCCCTTAATGTATGTGTAAACCTTGATTTCTTCAAACTCTTTAGCAAGATCTTGAATTTCCACAATTATCTCTTGTATGTTCCATGGAGCCTTTGCTTTCCTCAAAATTGCATTTATTACTATGAGAGAATCACCTTCCATCCATACTCTATTCCATTTCATTTGTTTACATATTTTTAACCCTTCTAAAGCCGCCCAAGCTTCAACTTCATTATTTGTCTTAAATCCACTATTGAAAGCGTAATGAGACAAAATCTCTCCTCTATTATTTCTAATTATTCCTCCTCCTCCTGTTGGTCCTAGATTTCCTTTAGAAGCTCCATAAAAATTCAATTTAACCCACTCCACATCTGGTGGTTTCCACTTTATATTCTTTGCCTTCTTTTTGCTTCTCTTGTACCCAACATCATAATTCCATTTAATGACTTGACTCCATCTATCAAGGCTCTCTACTTCTAGATTAGGGATTGGGTGAGTTGATAGGGTTGGTTTAGACTCCTCTATGGCTAAACATATCTTCCTTTTCATTACCTCTAAACTGCTTTCCTTTCCTTTAAATATTCTTCTATTCCTTTCTAGCCATACAGTCCAAAGTATTGTATCTTTTGATATATCCCATATTGTCTGTAAAGCCTCACTTTTATAAGTGCTCTACCATTGCTTTAACCAATCTTCAATTTTGCTATTCATCACCATGCATTTACCAAACATATTAAGAATCCATTGCCATAGATTCTAGACTATTGAGCAATGTCCCAAGAGATGATCTATACTCTCCTCCTTTTTACAAAAAATACATTGAGAGGGGCCATGAAAACCCCTTTTCATAAGGTTATCCCAGGATAAAATTCTTCTATGACCTACTAGCCAAACAAACATTTTGACTTTAGGAATGCTTGGGCTATCCCAAATATCTCTCCATATTCTAGTGATATTATTATTTTGTTGGTGTTGTACATTATATCCACTTCTTGTTGTGTATTCTCCTGAGCTATTCAACTCCCAAATCAATTTATCCTTGGCTCCCCTCGGAATAATCATAGTTGTTATCTTTCTACTCAAATGTCTCCTAGCATCAATGTCTTGTATACTCGTAAAAAAATCTTCTTTCCATTTGTATCTTCCTTCCTGATCTTTGTACAAAATGTTTGAAACCCTATCACCATATTTGTCTTGAAGCGATCTCATCCAAGGTTTCAAAATTGGATCTAAATTGAGTGGTTTTTTATCACACCAAGTATCCATCCAAATAGAATTTTTTCTCCAGTTCCCACCACCCATCTTAAACCTTTAATCATAATATCAATAGATTTTTTAAACCATTCCAAAGAGCAGAACCATTTGGTAGAGAGAAAGCAGTAAATATTAAACTTGGGTCATTGAGATCAACATACTTAGAAGAATTCTTGCCCATTGTCTTTGACTCTCTTTGTACAATCTCCAGATAACTTTTCCCCTAAGAGCTAAGTTTGCATCTGTAAGAACTCTTAAACCAAGACCTCCCCTAGTTTTATCATCACACACCTTGCTCCATTTCACCAAAGGAAATTTCCTTTTATCATGTAAACCTGACCACAAAAAGGATCACATAATATAGATTAAACTTTTTCAACTGATTTTGGCATAGAATACAATGACATATAATATGTTGGGATGGCTTAAAAGACTGACTTAATTAACTGCACTCTTCCTGCTAATGATAACCATCTACCTTTCCAAGCTGGAAGTTTATTCTAAACTTTACTAATAATTGGATTCCATAATTCTCTCCTCATTCTCCCCTCAAATAAAGGCATCCCTAGATAAGTTGTAGGTAAATTTGCCTCCTCCATTTGAAGCAACCTAGAAATTCTTGCTTTGATATTAGCAGGAGTGTTAAGGAAGTAAATTTTGGATTTTGTCCTATTAACTTTTTGCCCTGATGCTCTTTCATATTCCTTTAAAAATTTATTCAAAGCTCTGGCCTCATTAATCCTTGCCCTTCCAAAAAGGGTTGTATCATCTACAAATTATTGATGGGTGATGTTGTCGATGTTATTACTAACCTTAAGTCCACTTATAAGCCCATATTTGTAAGCCTTCTTTAAGTTCTTACTCAAAACCTCTACCATAATAATGAACAAATAAGGAGATAGAGGATCTCCTTGTCTAAGGCCTCTCTTGGCTTTAAAATATTTTGTTACTAACCCATTGACCAACATTGAATAAGAAATTGTAGAGACACAAGCTTTAATCCATCTAACCCATTTCTTCCCGAATCCAAACTTTTCTAAAACTACAAAAATAAAATCCCATTTAACCCTATCATAGGCTTTACTCATATCAAGTTTTAAGATCATTGCTTTCTCTTTTCTTGAAGTTGTTGAATGTATAACTTCATGAGCTACTATGATCCCATCCAAAATTTGTCTCCCTTTCACAAATCCTCCTTGCTCTTCTGAAATGATTTTGTCTAACAATGGCCTTAATCGATTTGCCATCACTTTGGAGATAATATTATATGCCATATTACATAGGCTTATGGGTCTAAAAGAATCAAACAATTCAACATCCTTCTTTTTTGGAATTAGGGTAAGATATGTTGCATTTATTTTATAAGGTATGTATTATTTTACCCTAGACTGTTCCACTACCACCAATAAAGAATCCTTCACTATATCCCAATTATGTTGGTAAAAAGTTGTAGAGAGCCCATCTGGACCTAGGGATTTATCCTTATTAAAAGAGAAAAGAGCTAAATGAACTTCTTCTAGAGTAATAGGCTCCATCAGTTTCCTATTGTCTTCATTCATTATAATTGAAGGAACATCTTGAAGAAGTTTATCATTAAGAACTTCAGTCTCCTCTGATCCTAGAATATTCTGATAAAAATACTTAGCCTCTTTTCTAATTTCACTCTGGTCTTCAATCCAAACCCCTTCTATTGATTTAATTCTACTAATTTTGGATGTTGATCTCTGTACTATAGCCATCCTATGAAAAAACTTTGTATTTTTATCTCCTTTTAACCAAGTCTATCTTGATTTTAATCTCCAAAATTTCTCTTCCATACTCAAAATATTATGATATTCACTAAGCAACTCCCTTTCCTCTGAGCTTGGATTATTATGTTCACCTTTTTGGAATTTTGAAATTTTATCTTTTAGTTCTTCTTTCTTCTCAAAAATATTTCCAAAAGTGTTCTTGTTCCATTCTTTTAATCTAGATGTCATAGATTTAATTTGATTTGGAAGAGCATACAACCCACCATTACCTGAATAATTCCACGTTTGAGCTATCATATTAGCAAATTGAGGATGGCCTTCCCACATCTGCTCATATTTAAAATATGATATTTTTTGAATTCACTAACCACCATTTTAACTCTTATTGGCTAATGATCTGAACCAATCCTTGTTAAGGTATTAATTTTAGCACAAGTTCCTTCATCTAGCCAATGATCTGAGAGAATGCATCTATCTAATTTTTTTGCTATTAGGTTCTGGCCTCTCCTATTGTTGGTCCAAGTATAGTTGTCTTCTTCAAACTCAACCTCCCATAGATTATTATTTTGAATAAAAGCTGAGAAATCTTTCATACTTTGGGTTAATTTCCTAATTCCCCCAAATTTTTCATCCAACTTGGTTATGGCATTAAAATCTCCTATGATCATGAATCAAGTTTCTTGGTCTTTACTTCTCATAAAGGATTCAATCCCACTCCAAACTTCTAATCTACCTAATTGAGTTGTAGGTCCATAGACATTGATAAGGATAAAATGAATATCTACAAAGTAGCAAGTGACTAAAGAGGCTAACCAATGCCTAGTTTTATGAATGGTTACATAAGAGGTTCTAGAAGGATTCCAACAAGTTAGAATTCCCCCTACCACTCCTTCAGAATCCATAGCATCCCATTCACATCTTGCCCATACTGCTTTCATAGTTTTTGAAACTTCTTCTTTTGTCATTTTAGTTTCTTGGATACAAAGAATATCAGGCTTATTACTTAAACATAGGTCCCTAATACACCTCTGCTTTGAGGGGGCATTAGCACCCCTTATATTCCATGAGATGATAATCATGTCTCATTAGGGGCTTTTGGCCCTGCTTGCGTATTACTAATATCATTTTGTTGTTTGGTAAAGAGAAGTTCAACCAACTTAGTTTGTGTTCCTTTCTCTATGTTTGCTCTTGCTTCCTTGGATCTTGCTTGATAATTTGAGGGTTTTCCTCTTTTTGCCTTGCCTATATCAGGAGTAGGTCTTATTATTCTATTCCTCAATATTCTTTCACAATTTTTTTTTCATCATATTTATCCTCTCCTGGCTCTATTATAGAAGCTTTTGACTTGTCCTGCTCATTTTCTAGTATTTCCTTATTAATGGCAGAGGTATTAACTTCTAAAACTACATTTTATTTACCAATTTTTTTCTTGAATGGTGCATGGTACTTCAAGAGAGTCTTCAAAATCTGATGAGACACATTCCTTAGGTTCATCGAGAATGTTCTTCCTTAAATCAGGATCATACTGAATAGATGATTCCTTGTTAATATGTTGAAATTGTTGTACTATGTCCTCTAAGCTTTGATCTACTTTTTCTTCATAGGCTAAAGCCTCAAAAGAGTTGGTATTTCTTCCAATATCCTTCCTTATTGGTCTCCACTATTTATTTTCTTTCATTTTTCTAGATCTATTTTTTGGAAGTTGAAAACCATCTTCATCCATAACCATTTGTAAGTTTCTCTTGCGGTTTTCTACATATGATTATGTTGGGCTCTTCTTAGGGCATGATCTCTCAATATGCCCCACCTCATGACATATTCTACATCTAAAAGATATGTTTTCATAATCTATGGTTTGGATCCACATCTTATCCCCATACTTAAGAATGATTGATTCTGGTAAAGCTTTACTTATATCAATCATGACCAATATCTGAGCATAAATAGCCAAGAATCCATCTTTTGTTGTATCTAAAATCTCAAGGAATTCTCCTAGAGTGTTGCCTATTGCCTTGAAGGTATCTATTTCCAAAATTCAATGGGTAACCCAAACATCCTAACCTAGACTGGTACTAGGGATAGATTTACATTTTTAGGTGAAAAGCCTTCATACTAGTGGGTAAGGAAGAGTCCTTCTCTTCCCATAAACCAAGGACCCCCTTTTAGGATTTTTTCTCTTTCTTCCCTAGAACAAAAAATAGCTAGAAAGAAACCTTTGGGAAGAAAGGATAGAATCACTCCTGGAGACTTCCAACTCCTATCAATCCATTTTCTCAAGGTTGAAGCCCCTGGCCAATACCCATTAAATTTACCAAAAACTGCCCTATCTTGGAGCAACGAGGATCTCTCTGAGGTGCGCTCACTAACCTCTACCACTAGAGATGATTCTAAGGATTTAACTATAAATCGGTCCATGGAAAGGAAACTAAAACTCAAAATCTATTGAAATTTATCTAAATGTCCTATAGCAAATATAATATTTGATAAAAACTTTATAATAATTTGCATGCACAATTTCTAAGATAAAGAAAGGGAAAAAAAACTTAGCTGAAAAATTCTTTGTCCAGATAGAATGTCTTGCCTCACTGAAGTCCTAGCCCTTCATTGCTCTTCCCATCATCCGAACCCTAGCTGACAAATATTTGCAATTTCGTTTTTCACGACTTGAAAAATCGTCACTGCCCTTGTTCCGGATGGTTGACTTCATAGGATCATATCTTCCTCAATATTGCTCGGATTCTTTCATATGACCACTCATTTTAAAGCTATTCAAATTCTGCACAAGTTGGTCCAAGAATCAACTGAATCGAATAACCCTTCGCGAAGATATGGCTCCTAAAAGATGAGATATTTTTCAAAAAAAACCCTAATGCTTCACACAAAGCGTGGATATTATCCATATATTGCTTGGTAATATTTGAACCTGGGTATCTTTCTTGAATCATTCATTTTGTTTTTATTGAAATTATAAAATAAGTTAATTATGTATATTATTCATATCTCCTTCATTAAATAACTATATTTAGAATTCATTTTTTTATTAAAGGTTATTGATAATTTTGCATTTTGAAATACTTGCTATCAACTACTCCTTAATTGATGATCCACCCTTTTTTGCATTACTAAAAATCAAAATTCATTGAAGATCTAGTTTTTTATATACAAGGCAAAGACAAATCCATAACAACACCAACAAATATTAGTCTAATTGAAAAAGTGTAGCCACAAAATAATTTATCTACAACCAAAGGAAAAGTTATACATAAGGGTGTGCTTTGACAATAGAAAAATAAAAAAGGAGAAGGAAAATTTTTTAGTTTCAAAGTTGTTGATGAAGGTGGCCAAGACCATATAATATCATTCAATATAGCAACAAAAAATAAATCATCAAAGAGTTCAAGATGACAAAGTGTACATTATATAAAGTGGAAAAATAAAATTGACTTATAACAAATTCAATAATTCAACAAGTCCTTGAGAGGTTACTATAAATATGTGATCAACAACAATATTGTGATGTGATGATGATAATCAATCAATTTCTATGCATCAATTTGATTTCATATCAATTACTAAAATCAATAATATCGAATATAATTTTATAATTGATGTTATAAGAGTTGTTGTTAGAGTTAAAGTGCACTATGCCTTCAGTTTGACACTTGTCAGTTTCATTGACAAGTGTCATGTTCATCATATAGGCCTTCTGCCTATATATGTAACACATTTTTATCAATAGAAAAATCCCTTCAGTTTGAGCCCTCCTGACATTTGGTATCAGAGCTCCAGGCGGTCTCCTGAGCTTGTGAGCTTGAGGGGGGATTTCCCTCATGGAAATCCTCCCTCCCCCATTTTTTAAAAAATTTACCGAGGGAGTATGCTCTCCATCAAAACCAGATGGTAAGTTTTTTAATTTAGGGAGAATTTTTTTTTTTTGAAAACTTCGCAACCGACTGGGCTGCGCTGCTGCATGTGGCCCTGGCTTCGCGTGGGCGACCTGGGACTACGTATATCTGTGGCTGCATAGTTCCTTGGAGCTGCAGGCAAACTTTTTATTCGAGAGTGGTGTCCCAGAATCCAGCGTTTCGTACCAATGCAGATGATTTTTCCGCTCTTCGATCGATACGAGAAAGTTGTGGACATATTTATCCAAAGAGACAGGCCAAAGCGAAGAGGCCCAGTCCTATAGCTTGATGTTGTAGCAGAGGCTCCTGCAAATCAGAGCTGGCCATGGTATGGATTCCGGTGCCCCCCTCGTGCGAAAACAAAACAGAGGAAGGAGAGCACGTTCCGGAGCGCGAAGGGGCTGGGGAACCTTCGCTTGTCAATCGTCGTACTTTTCTCGATCGCCCGCTTTTGTTTTTTCCCTCTATCTGTTGCAGCTGATGATAAAAATATCGTCGTCTCCAATCGACGAGCTATCGATCCATGACGGGTTCGTTCACAGTGTCGGGGCGAGGGTTTCTTTCAGGTAAAACAATCAAAATCGCAAAGAATAAGGGCCAATGCAACAAAATATTTCAGAGACGTCTATTTTCGTTCGTGTTGTTAAATTTGCTGGAGTCTCAACTCCATTCATCTCCAAAATGGGCGTCGGCAAGCCACAATCATGGCTAACATGGCGAACATGCCCTTGAGAGCTGTGAAGTATAGGAACTTGTCGGGCTCCATGTGAGTTGTGGCCTCGGCCATTGATCCTGCTCTTGTCGCTGCTCTTGGCCCCTGCCACTGTCGAGGAATGCATCGGATGAGGTTAATCCATGACTTCGTGCAGTAATGGACTCCACGAGTCACCCGTAATCTTGGTATTATTCATCTTTCTGAGGACAAAGCAGGTTTTGACAGCACAGGAGTTGAGCATTCTATTTGCTTAGAAGAGAAAGAGTTAAATAATTCCATGGATTCTCATGGAGAAAGCCTGCATATCAAATAACTGAGAACTCCTTAGTTGGCTTACCAAAATCTTTTGGAAAACATGGTCATTTGAGGAGCGTGGTGTCAAAAAAGATGGTGCAAGAAGCACTAGCGGTGGCTACGACAGCGGCTGCGGAAGAGATAGCAGCAGCGGTGATGCCGAAGGAGGAGACTGACAAAGGTGAACATGCAAAAAAGGCGTTCTCACAGTGAGTTCTGGCGGCTGCTGTGGAGCGTGGTGGAGAGGCAGCGCCAGGTGTCCAGGCCCGTGGCCATGCGGAGGTTGCAACGATGGTGGTGTCATCTGCACCACCTCATCGTCGTCAAGAGCGACGGTGCAGCAGCAGTGTTTTGAACAAACGACGTGGAATTGGAAACTTTTACTTGGGGCACTTTATTTTCTTTTAACAATGTTTTATTCCACATGTCAAGTGGAGTAGAAAAGGCCCACATGGCCACATTTTTTCAAAATTTGTAGTTTGCCAAGGGGGGAGAATTTTTTTAACTCATGGTAAAGAATTTTTTTATTGGCCAACAAAATGGCTTTATTGGGCCCGTTATTTTTCCAAATAGAAAGTGAAAGAGTGGAAGGCCCGCATGGCCTATTTATTGTACTTTTTCAAATTTTGAAAGAAATGATGGCCCACATGTCTATGTAATTCCCCTCCAAGGGAAATTGAGTCTGTCCTTTTATTCCGCCTCAGTGCGATGCCAGGAATATGATATTCCTGAAGTTTATTTTGCTGCCTTAGATAGGCATGATGGTTTTTTCAAATGATGAAGGCCCCATTCAGACACAAATATAGGGGTATTTATAGTCATTGGAAATGGTTTTCCACGACGGACACAATGGAGGTGTCAAATTGTAATTTTGAGGCTGTTTCAATTGAGTTTTTTAGCCTCAAATTTTTTTCTACCTTGGAGTGCACTCTCGGTTGTACCCGACACTCCCAAGGTAATTTTATATGTGATCCTTGTACCTAGTGATCTTTTCTATACACTTGGCGAATGCAGCGGTCGGTTACCCATGCATTTCGGTGGGATGACATGGTCACCATAAGGACACTTATACTAGGGACTACAAACAAAGACACCATAGACTCTATCCAATGTTTTTTCGGATCTACTTCTGAAGACTATAGACGAAGACACTTCAGAAGATTCTCTTCTTTTCTTCTTCTCTCCTCCTATTTTGATCTATGGCTCATTTTATTGTATTGAGTGCATTTTCGTTAGAGACCGACACTCTTATATGGCTCGTTTTTCCTTTCATTAGGTGCATTTTCGACAGAGACCGACACCTTCTAGATTGAGTTCACCATGAGGAGGGATTTCATACTCATGGTGAATCTAGTCAGTGACCTACGAGAGGCAACATCCTCTGAGGATGACCTGTAGAGGCAACAGACCCAGATGTGGCTGACCCTGAGGCACCCATGATGACCCTGAGGCACTTAGACGGCTGACCCAGTGGCAACAGACCCGTTGAAGTGGCTGACCCTGAGGCAACAGACCGAGATGTATACACAGTGGATCTAGCATTATTCATAGTTGGAGAGCCAAGCGCAAAGAGCACGAGCCTAGACCAAAAAAAAGAGGATGATAGGTTATTTTTTAGAGAAGTCAACATTAAGGGGGAATGTTACCTAATGTTGACTTGCTTTGTTTTTTCTTTAGTTAGGATAGTGCACTTTAAGGGGGAATGTTAGAGTTAAAGTGCACTATGCCTTCAGTTTGACACTTGTCAGTTTCATTGACAAGTGTCATGTTCATCATATAGGCCTTCTGCCTATATATGTAACACATTTTTATCAATAGAAAAATCCCTTCAATTTGAGCCCTCCTGACAGTTGTTGTATGTGTTAATTCAATATCTACCATACAAAAAGAGGTGACAAATAAATTGTGAAGAAAATAATTCATTTGAATGACATTTTAAATTACATTATAAATATCCAAGTTTGGGGTCCATTTTTTAATAAGGAAGAAAATCAAATTAAAGACTTGTATAGCTCAAATGATTTCCCTATTGTTACACTGAAGTCCATTCAAATTATTAAATTCAATGGTAAAATGTAGGGGACTACATACAATTCCCATATTTTCATAAATCCTTAAATAGGTCAAACCACAAACTTAAATATTGGTTTTCAACAAATGGAAGAGGTCCAACATTGCATTCATAATCCAAAAGTGTTGCTAATGCAAAATAAATAGTTGAAATATTATTATAGAACTTCCACAGCTAAAAATTAAAACTTGATACAATTGTTTCTATGTATATCTTTGTTTCAAAAGGACAACCCATTGATGATTCTAAGTTATGTGATTTATAATAATAAATTTGTTGAAAATATTTGTGTAATCTTAGATGTTATTTTTAGTTAAATTCATGTTTTTTATGTTTTATATTAGACATTATTCATCTTTATTCCTAGATTTAGTTTTTAAATATATAATATATATTTTAAATTTTATCAATAATATAATTGATGGTAGAACTAAAAAACAAACTTTCAAAATTCCAAAAAGGTGATGAAAATGATACAAGCTCAGAGGAAAGGGAGTTGCTTAGTGAATATCATAATATTTTGAGTAAGGAAGACAAGTTCTGGAGATTAAAATCAACATAGACTTGGTTAAAAGAATGATATAAAAATACAATTTTTTTTCATAGGATGGCTATAGTACAGAGATCTTCTTCTAGAATTGGTAGAATTAAATCAATAGAAGGGATTTGGATTGAAGATCAAAGTGAAATCAGAAAAGAGGCTAAGTTGTTTTATCATAATATTCTTGGTTCAGAGGAGATCGAAGTTTTTAATGATAAACTTCTTCAAGATGTTCCTTCAATTATTATAAATGAAGACAATAGGAAACTGATGGAGCCTATTACTCTAGAAGAAGTTCATTTAGCTCTTTTCTCTTTTAATAAGCATAAATCCCCTAGTCCAGATGGGATCTCTACAACTTTTTACCAACATAATTGGGATATAGTGAAGGATTCTTTATTGGTGGCAGTGGAACAATCTAGGATAAAACAATACATTCCTTATAAAATAAATGCAACTTATCTTACCCTAATTCCAAAAAAGAAAGATTCTAAATTGTTTGATTCTTTTAGACCCATAAGCCATTGTAATATGACTTATAAGATAATTTCCAAAGTGATGGTGAATAGATTAAGGCCATTGTTAGACAAAATAATTTTAGAAGAGCAAGGAGGTTTTGTGAAAGGAAGACAAATTTTGGATGGGATCATAGTAGCTCATGAAGTTATGCATTCAACAGCTTCAAGAAAAGAGAAAGCTATGATCTTAAAACTTGATATGAGTAAAGCCTATGATAGGGTTAAATGGATTTTTTTTTTGCAGTTTTAGATAAGTTTGGTTTTGGGAAGAAATAAGTTGGATTAAATCTTGTGTCTCTACAGTTTCTTATTCAGTGTTGGTCAATGGGTTAGTGACACAATATTTTAAAGCTAAGAGAGGCCTTAGACAAGGAGATCCTATATCTTCTTATTTTTCATTTTTATGGCAAAATTTTTGAGCAGGAACTTAAAGAAGGCTTGCAAAGATGGGTTTATATGTGGACTTAAGGTTAGTAATAACATCGATAACATCACCCATCAAGATTTTGTAGATGATACAACCCTTTTTGGAAGGTCAAGGATAAATGAGGCCAGAGCTTTGAATAACTTTTTAAAAGAGTATGAAAGAGCTTCAGGGCAAAAAATTAATAGGACTAAATCCAAAATTTACTTTCTTAACACTCTTGCTAATATCAAAGCAAGAATTTGTAGGTTGCTTCAAATGGAGGAGGCAAATTTACCAACAAATTATCTAGGGATACCTTTTTTAAGGGGAGAATGAGGATAGATTTATGGAATTCAGTTATTAGTAAAGTTTAAAATAAACTTCTAGCTTGGAAAGGTAGATGTTTATCATTAGCAGGAAGAGTGCAGTTAATTAAGTCAGTCTTAAAATCCATTCCAACATATTATATGTCTTTGTATTCTATGCCAAAATCAATTGAAAAAAGTTTAATATTTATTATGTGATCCTTTTTATGGTCAGGTTTACATGATAAAAGGAAATTTTCTTTGGTGAAATGGAGCAAGTTGTGTGATGATAAAACTAGGGGAGGTCTTGGTTTAAGAGCTCTTACAGATGCAAACTTAGCTCTTAGGGGAAAATTTATTTGGATATTGTACAAAGAGAGTCAAAGACAATGGGCAAGAATTCTTCTAAGTAAGTATATTTATCCCAATGACCCAAGTTTAATATTTACTACAGTCTCTCTTCCAAATGGTTCTACTCTTTGTAATGGTTTAAAAAATCTATTGATATTATGATTAAAGGTTTAATATGGATGGTGGGAACTAGAGAAAAAAAATTATTTGGAACTTGGTGTGATAAAAAATCACTCAATTTAGATCCAGTTTTGAAACCAAGTATGAGAATGCTTCAAGACAAATACGGTGATAGGGTTTCAAACATTTTGTACAAGGATCGAGAAGGAAGATACAAATGGAAAGAAGATTTTTTTACAAGTATACAATACCTTGATACTAGGAGGCAATTGAGTAGAAAGATAACAACTATAATTATTTCGAGGGGTGCCAAGGATAAATTGATTTGGAAGTTGAATAGCTCAGGAGAATACACAACAAGAAGTGGATATAATGTTCAACACCAACATAATAATAATATCACTAGAATTTGGAGAGATATTTGGGATAGTCCAAGCATTGCTAAAGTTAAGATGTTTGTTTGGCTAGTAGGTCATAGAAGAATTTTATCCTAGGATAACCTTATGAAAGGGGGTTTCATGGCCCATCTAATTGTATTTTTTGTAATAAGGAGGAGGAGAGTATTGACCATCTCTTAGGACATTTCTCAATAGTATGGAATCTATGGCAATGTATTCTTAATATGTTTGGTAAATGCATGGTGATGAATAGTAGAATTGAAGATTGGTTAAAGCAATGGTAGAGCACTTATAAAAGTGAGGCTTTACAGACAATATGGGATATATCAAAAGATACAATACTTTGGACTATATGGCTAGAAAGGAAGAGAAGAATATTTAAAGGAAAGGAAAGCAGTTTAGAGGTAATGAAAAAGAAGATATGTTTAGCCATAGAGGAGTCTAAACCAACCCTATCAACTCACCCAATCCCTAATTTTGAAGCAGAGAGTCTTGATAGATGGAGTCAAGTCATTAAATGGAATTATGATGTTGGGTACAAGAGAAGAAAAAATAAGGTAAAGAATATAAAGTGGAAACCACTAGATGTGGAGTGGGTTAAGTTGAATTTTGATGGAGAATCTAAAGGAAACCGAGGATTAGTAGGAGGAGGAATAATTAGAAATAATAAAGGAGAGATTTTATCTCATTATGCTTTCAATTGTGGATTTAAGACAAATAATGAAGTTGAATCTTGGGTAGCTTTAGAAGGGTTAAAAATATGTAAACAAATGAAATGGAATAGAGTTTGGATGGAAGGTGATTCTCTTATAGTAATAAATGCAATTTTGAGGAAAGCAAAGACTCCATGGAACATATAAGAGATAATTTTGGAAATTCAAGATTTTGCTAAAGAGTTTGAAGAAATTAGGTTTACACATATATTAAGGGAAGGAAACAAATGTGCAGATAAGCTAGCCAATAGAGGGGTTTTGATTGAGGATTGTGAAGTTAACATCTCCTTTCCATGGTTAGAGGAAGTAGAAAGTTTAGTTGAAGTTGACAAAAATTGTTGATTGCCTAAATCAATTAATGATTAAGATTTACTTTAATTTTTTCCATTGATAATATCTATTTTATTTTGTAACAATAATGTGTGTTCATTTAGACTATTTATTATAATTTTTGTGGTTGCACTTGTGTTTCAGGAAGGAAACTAGCGATCCAGATTTGGTAAAGGGGACTATGTTAGTGTAAAGTTTTGGAAATATTACTCTACTAAGATGCAAGGCATAGATAGTAGAGGTGAAGTTTTGGCATTGTGAAGGCTGCTATAGGAAAAATATCAAGAAAGATGCTAAATTTTGGAGTAATTGTATTTATACAGAGATTTGAAATGATCCAGAAAAGGAAAATCAAGAATTCAGACATTTTATGTAAAATGATGTAGGTTTCTAACTATAGCATCTCAATTGAGATGAGAAGTATATCTACTTGTAAACTCTCAAGCTCTAAAGAAGAGAGTTGTAATTTGTCAAGGGTGGGGGACTCGAGTACAACCCCTTTTTATTAAGCAAAAATAATAATATAATTGATAGAATCTATTTTGTAATTTAAAAATATGTGTGTTTTCATGATGACAAATATTATACAACAAAACTTAAAGAAATCTTTTGTTTCCAATATATACATAATTTTGAACTTTATAAAATTAAACTATTATATATAAATATTATAGTTGTATTCTAGCTATTACATTATAGTTTTTTTATCTTTCAATTGGTTATGCAGGATTGAACCCAGCCCCACCCGTATTACATCACCACCACATAGTGGTGTTACAACAAAGTCTGGATATTATCCATGAAACAAGCCCCACCCATATTACATCACCACCATATAGTGGTATTACAACAAAGCCTGGATATTATCCATGTGTCAATTGGTAATATTCAAACCTTAGTCTCCTCCTTGAATGTTGAGGAATCTAACCAGTTGAGCTAATGCCACTTGATGATTACATTATCATTTTTTTCAATTGGTTATATGGGATTGAAATAGGCCCCATCTATATTACATCATCACCACATAGTGGTATTACAACAATGCTTGGATATTATCTATGTATCGCTTGGCAAGATTTGAACCTTAGTCTCCTCCTTAAATGTTGAGGAATCTAACCAATTGAGCTAATGCCACTTGATGATTACATTATAGTTTTTTATTGCACATGGATTTTTTTAATAATTTGTTATTTGATTATCTATTAATATCTTTGGCTATTTTTCGAAAGGTCCAGGGTTCAAACCGCGATGTGGGCGAGTGTGTGAGGGAGTGGGTGTGTGGTAGCTTTGTATAAATTCTCTATTGATAAGTATAGTTCTCGACTTTACAAGGGATCATGATTGCGAGGAGACTTCTCAGCCTTGTGTGTCGGTCATATAGGTTTCTCACAATAACCAAATAAAAAAAAATTTAAATACAATTTGTAGTACATCACATAAGTCAAAAAAAAATATTCTTCTTCAAATTATGTTAGCTATAAAGATGAAATAAACTCATGTTATGCTTGTTATGTATAAAATAAGGAAGAAACAAATAAACATAGGGGATAAAATAGAAGCATGCAACAAAGTATAGCAACATCAACAAGACTACTATTTGTTCTACAATCAAAGGTGCAATATGAGGGGTCAACTACTACATCACACTATTAATCAATAACAAGTAGAAAATTTCAAAGTCAAACATGGAGAGCATTTTCTAAAAATAGAATTTTAAATATTTTCATGACATGCCTAGTGTCAAGGTTGTAGAAAATCCTATGAGATTTATATCACACTTGAGAGTTACACAATTATATTAGACTAAATGCATAAATGAGCTAATAGATATGATCAAGCAATTAGATCTCCAACATTTTTTTTACATTGAGAGAAGTAGACCTTGATATATAAAATATTGTGTCCATTATTTCTCCATCAAATCAAATAGAATCTTATTAATTGAGAATTAAAAATATTATTAGATAGTCATAGTTGTAGCCATTTGCATGTATCATAAATTCACCATTGTTTGTAAATAAGTGATTGAAAAGTATTTGAAAGCACATGAATTATGGTTTAAGTACATAATAATTGTCAAGGACTATTTCAAAATCTAAATAATAAAGTCATTTTCATAAAAAAATATGCACTAAATATTTCTTATTCAAGTATAAATGGAAACACAAAGGATATTTACATATCCATGGATTCATTTGGTCTAAAGTGCTCTAAACATGGATACATTGAATTGGGATAATCTAGAAGATATAACAATTCATAGAGCTTCTTTGCTTAATATGTCATAGTTTGCAACCGTTGAAGTCAAAACCAACGAGACATAAGAATTCATAGATCCTAAAGAACACACGCTTATATTGAGATGGGAGTGAACAGTATAAGATAAAAAATTTATCTTTTCTTTTCGAAGTAATAACTTGAAATAATATCAATGCAATAATGAAACAATGCACAAATTACCACACACACAAGAGACAAATATTTTACGTGGAAACACCCTCTCGAGAGAAAACCAAGGTAAAATATTGCTTATATTTTCTTCAATAAATTTCGTAGGCAACAACCCATAGGAGACACCAATCCCCTAGTACAAGTTCATGGGCACCAACCCACATGAGACACCAATCCCCTAGGTTCTTGGGCACCAACCCACAGGAGACACCAATACCCTAAGTTCATGGGCACAAACCCACAGGCGACACCAATCCCCTAAGTTCATGGGCATCAACCCACAGGAGACACCAATCCCCTAAGTTTGTGGGCACAAACCCACAAGACACACAAATCCCCTAATTTCATGGGCACCACTAATCCCCTAGAGGCACCAACATTAGGTCTAAAAGCACAACCTTCTACTCACAAATCTGGTCCAAAACTCTACTCAGGTCTTGCTCAAAAATTTGATCCAAAATTGCTCAAATTTACTCCATAAAATCTGATCCAAAACTACTCAAATCTGATCCAAAACTGCTCAAATCTACTCCATAAAATCTGATCCAAAACTGCTCAAATCTGCTCCACAAAATCTGATCCAAAACTACTCAAATCTACTCCAAAATATCTTCTTGGAACTGCACTCTAATATTTTTCATTACCACATTATCATCTCTGCTATATCTTGCTTTTATTCTTTAAAAAGAAACTCTGAACATAAATTTCCAAATGCATCACAAAGTCCACTTGTTTCATTCAACAAGTCTCCATTTAGCCACGATGCAAATTTTTCGCCTCTTCCAAGTGCCAACATATCATTCATTTTCATAAGCTAACTTAAAACATACAACTCCTTATTCTTCTTCCTTATCTCTATTTCTATGTATTAACTAAAACCATATACTATTAGCATTAAATTTGATACTTATAGGCTGCACACCATCTTACATAGCTCCTCTTCACATTCCTTACTCGACTTCCTCCAGAGTCTCTTCAAATCAATGACTACTCAAACCTTTGGCACTATCACAAACGTGATACCCTCAATCGTTACGCGCATAAGAGGAATATTACATCGACGTCTATTATCAATGTTGTGTCCATATCTCTTGGTCAATCTACACTGAAACAATGGAAGCTTTGAACTATGTTGTGAATACTTTATACGTAAAGATAGTTGTGTGTTAACAATTAGAATCTCCTTGCCTTCCTCATGGTGTTGTCTCAAAAGACAATAGCTCTATGAGCCCTTTGTGTTTGTCTCCTTAGTACGTTCAATGTACACGCTGGTTGTGTAGATAACTTTTCACTATGTAATCTTCTAAAAGTTTCTCTGTGTCACAAATATATACACTTGTGCTCCTCTAAATGTATGGCTTCAATATTTAGGCTCAATGTACAGTGGTATATATTTCTCCTCTAAATATTATCTGCAAACATCTATCTTTAACGTCAATATCTATTCCATAGCCTATTAAATTATAACACCTCCTACTGCACAAAATTTTTTGCCACCACCTTCGTTTCGCTTGAGTTTTGAAGTTCACGCATCTCGCTCTGCTCTTTTTATTTCGAAGACACCAAAAATATTCCTGTGCATGTCTAAAACTTTAGCGAATTCAAATGATCACAAATGCCAAAATCCACACCAAAGTGCAATTGTCGGATATTGTTGCTACAAATATTACTCGAGAAAGGCTCTTTCTATTGAGATAAAATACTCCTAAACCTTCATGTGAGCAGCTCCTCTCAATCTTACAAATGTTTTTAGAGATGGTGGTGCTTTTGTTTTGCACTTCACTTTCTTTAAACAATCAACTACCAATACAAAAGCAAATATTTTATCTCATTAACGCAAACCATGAGGAGCTTACCTTCCACGTCAATCTTCTTTCCTATTTCTCAATTTGATCGAGTGCTTGGTTCCTTCAGCTCCTAGAGTGTTTTGCATTTGATCATAGAATCGGTTGGGTATCTATTTATTATATATCATTTGTTTCTTTGTCACGATAGATCATCCAACAAAATGGACTCACAAATAAATCTTCTTGTGCAATTTTATCTCTTTCTGAGTTATTCCTCTCGCTTTTTGAAAAGGAGGTGCCTCGTGATCATATATTAACTTTATCGAAATGTATGTTTGTCCAAAGCAAGGATATTATGTATTCGTGTAGGCTACGAGAGTCTGCAATCGAGATAAATTCATGTTTTGTTCCTTCACACACCTTATTATTGATCACTAAACCTTCTCTATAAATGTGATTCTCTACACCACATCTTTTCCTTCACATATTTGAACGATCAACCGTTTCTCAACTCTATTTTAAACAAACCCTACAAAGCATTATGGACAACAGATCCTTTGTAAGTACAAACACTAATTTCCACAATTCAACCATAGAGATTCCAAGGTTCTAACTCACTGCACTCCTCAAAATTGTTGCTTAAAATGATCTCTCCCTACTAATTCTACCATCAATTCTGCACCGTGTTATCCTTTGCTTCCTCATGCTAATGCAGTCCGAAAATTCACCCTACGTTTAATCCATTTGATGTTCACCGCGTATGGTGCCAGTGGAGCTCCAATAATAACCTCAAATGCAACACACTTTGGCTCTCGCTCAGCTCTTGATTTGTAGTGTGGTAGTCATATCCTAAATGGAATGGCCTTTTTACCTCCAACGAAACTCCATATAGCTATTAACAACTATTTGTAGATGTGAGGATATTCCATCATATATCACATTCACCAAATGAACTTTTGGTCTTTTATATATATATGTAGAACATTTTCACCTTCTAGCTTGGTGCCCAAGGTCGGTCCATTCACGCATAACGTTAACTTTCCCTTTTTGTCTTTGGCGCCTAAGATCAGCCCATTCAATTTAAAACTTTGCTAACACTTTATATTATAATATTTAAATATTAAATCTTTATTTATCTTTATAATATTTGCCTTGAATCATTCATCCGTTGTTTGCTATCAACCAAGTTGGCCTTTGACATCAATAACAACTCAATAATTCTAATAATATCCCCCTTTGTCATTGATGGCAACCCTGCAAAGAAATTGTCCTTTATTGCAACATGATCACAAACTGCTCCCCCTGACAAGTTGCTCCCCCTTATTGAAATTCTCCCCCTTTGACATCAATGGTAAAGGCTCCTTGGGGCTGAAGGATAAGACACTTGACAATGTCCCCTTACTACCTGCTCTTCTTGAGATGTTCAATGATGATATGGGAGTGAAACTCCCAAATTACTATGCTCATTTTCTTGTTCCATTTTATTTTTCTAAACTTTGGAGGACATACCCTTATGAACATTTTGGTCATCCTCCTTCTTACTTGACTTCAAAAATTCAAGGAACACTGTTCTACACCATTTATCTCTATGCCCAAAATTATCACATTTATAATAAATGACATTGTAATCAATGAGAGGTGCAAATAAATTGAAATTTCTCTTGGTGAAGCCAACATCATTCTTAGCACAAACCCTACAATTTACAGCTTTATGATCAAATTGGTGACATGAAAAGCAATAACCATGGAAGAGATTTTGAAACCTGTTTGATTGCCTTGGAGGATATGACCGCATAGTTCTCTCATTGTTGTTTCTATGATGGTCCTTGATGCATGATGATGCTTTATTTTCTTCCTTCTTGATGCTTCCATTTCTCAACATATTAGCATAGGTCTTAGGCTCTTCTTGAATTATTTTCTTTGATGCCTCTGTTCTTTTTGATATTGACTCCTTTTATTTTTTTAAACTTTCTTCAAAACCAAGTCTAGTCTTTATAACCGAAGATCTATGTGCTTTGATAATATCATCCAAGATTTATGTGCTTTTCTCAAACCTGATATTTTGTTGAATCTTATTATTAGATTTTTCCACTTCCTTCCTTATTGAGATAACCTCATATTCTAGTTTTTCACATTCCAACTCTTTTGCCTTTAACTGCTCAGCCATACCTTCTTCAATCCGCTTTGCCTCTTCAATTTTAACTTTCAAGTCGATGAGTTCTTGCAAAAGCTTTACCTTATCTTCTCATCCTCTTGTACTTGAGTCTCCAATCTTAAGTTCTTCTTTCTAATCCTCTTCACCTCTTTAAGAGCAAAAATAATTTCCTCTTCTATGTCAACTATGGCTTCCTCTTCATTTTTTGGATATTTCTTCTTTTCTTGGTTTTTGACAACAAGGAGCATCTTCTTTCACCTTCTTAGCCATGTGTGTTCTTGTAAGATATTCCTTCAAGCGGTTAGGCTTTCACTAAGGAATCCACCTGGATACCAATTGAAGAACACATGCTTATACTGAGAGGGGGGTGAAAAATATAAGATAAAACTTTTCTCTTTTCAAGTATAAAATGGAAACACAAAGGATCTTTACATATCCATGGATTCATCTGGTCTAAAGTGCTCTAAACATGGATACATTGAATTGGGATAATCTAGAATATATAACAATTCATAGAGCTTATTTGCTTAATATGTCATAGTTTGCAACCATTGAAGTCAAAACCAACGAGACATAAGAATTCATAGATCCTAAAGAACACACGCTTAAACTGAGATGGGGTGAACAGTATAAGATAAAAATTTTATCTTTTATTTTCAAAGTAATAACTTGAAATAATATCAATGCAATAATGAAACAATGCACAAATCACCACACACACAAGAGACAAATATTTTACGTGGAAACACCCTCTCGAGAGAAAACCATGGTAAAATATTGCTTATATTTTCTTCAATAAATTTCATGGGCACCAACCCATATGAGACACAAATCCCCTAGTACAAGTTCATGGGCACCAACCCACATGAGACACCAATCCCCTAGGTTCATGGGCACCAACCCACAGGAGACACCAATATCCTAAGTTCATGGGCACCAACCCACAGGAGACACCAATCCCCTAAGTTCATGGGCATCAACCCACAGGAGACACCAATACCCTAATTTTGTGGGCACCAACCCACAAGAGACACAAATCCCCTAAGTTCATGGGCACCAATCCATAGGAGACACTAATCCCCTAGAGGCACCAACCTTAGGTCTAAAAGCACAACCTTCTACTCACAAATCTGGTCCAAAACTCTGCTCAGGTCTTGCTCAAAAATTTGATCCAAAACTTCTTAAATTTACTCCATAAAATCTGAGCCAAAACTGCTCAAATTTGCTCCACAAAATCTGATCCAAAACTGCTCAAATCTGCTCCATAAAATATGATCCAAAACTGCTCAAATCTGCTCCACAAAATCTGATCCAAAACTACTCAAATCTGCTCCAAATTCTCTTCTTGGAACCGCACTCTAATATTTTTCATTACCACATTATCATCTCTGCTATATCTTGCTTTTATTCTTTAAAAATAACTCTGAATATAAATTTCCAAATGCATCACAAAGTCCACTTATTTCATTCAACAATTCTCCATGTAGTCATAATGTAAATTTGTTACCTCTTCCAAGTGCTAACATATCATTCATTTTCATAAGCTAACTTAAAACATAAAACCCCTTATTCTTCTTCCTTATCTTTGTTTCTATGTATTAACTAAAACTATATATTGTTAGCATTAAACTTGATACTTATAGGATGCACACCATCTTACACAACTCCTCTTCACATTCCTTACTCGGCTTCCTTCAGAGTCTCTTCAAATCAATGACTACTCAAACCTTTGGCACTATCACAAACGTGACGCCCTTAGTCATTACGTGCACAAGAGGAATATTACATCCACGTCTGTTATCGATGTTGCATACACACCTATTGGTTGGTCTACACTGAAACAATGGAAGCTTTGAACTATGCTATGAATCCATTCTACATAAAGACAACTGTGTGTTAACAATTAGAATCTCCTTGTCTTCCTCACGGTGTTGTCTCAAAAGACAATGACTTTGTGAACCCTTTGTGCTTGTCTCCTTAGTACGTTCAATGTACACATTGGTTGTGTAGACGACTCTTCACTGTGCAATCTTCTGAAAGTTTCTCTGTGTCACAGATATATACACTTGTTCTCCTCTAAATGCACGACTTCAACCTTCAAGCTCAATGTATAGTGGTACATATTTCTCCTCCAAATGTTATATGCAAACATCTATCTTTAACGCCAATGGCTATTCCATAGCTTGTTAAATTCCGACACCTCCTACTACACAAAACTGTTTATCGCTGCCTTTGTTCTGCCTAAGTTCTGAATTCATGCATCTCGCTCTCCTCTTTTTATCTCGAAGACACTCACCAAAAATATTCCTATGCACGTTCGAAACTTCAACGAATTCAAATGATCACAGGCACCAAAATCCACATTGGAGCGCAACTGTCGGATATTGCTGCTACAAATATTACTTGAACAAGGCTCTTTCTATTGAGATAAAAGACTCCTGAACCTTTGTGTGAGTAGCTCCTCTCAATCTTACAACTTATTTTAGAGATGGTGATGTTTTTGTTTTGCACATCTTTACTTTCTTTAAACGATCACCTGCCAATACAAAAACAAATGTTTTATCTCATTAATGCAAACTAGAAGGAAATTACCTTCCACGCCAATCTTCTTTCCTATTTCTCAATTTGATCGAGTGCTTGGTACCTTCAGCTCCTGGAGTGTTTTTCCTTTGATCATCGAACCGATTGTGTATCTATTTATTATATCTCATTCGTTTCTCTGCTGTGATAGATCATCCAACAAAATGGACTCACAAACAAATATTCCTGCATAGTTTTATCTCTTTCTGAGTTGTTCCTCTAGCTTTCTAAAAATGAAGCACCTCGTGATCGTATGTTAACTTTACCAGAATGTATGTTTGTCCAAAGCAAGGATATTGTGTATTCGTGTAGGCTACGAGAGTTCATGATCGAGATAAATTCTTGTTTTGTTCCTCTGCATGCCTTACTATTGATTGCTGGACCTTATCTATAAATGTGATGCTCTACACCACATATTTTCCTTCACATATTTGAACGATCATCCGTTTATCGACTCTATTTTCAACGAACCCTACAAAGCATTTTGGATGAAGATCCTTTGTAAGTCTAGACACTAATTTCCATAATTCAATCATAGAGATTCCAAGGTTTTGACTAGCTGTACTCCTCAATGTTGTTGCTTGAAATTATCTCTCCTTGCCAATTCTACCATCAATTTTGCACCGCGATACCCTTTGCTTCCTCGTGCTGATGTAGTCCAAAAATTTACCCTGCATTTAATCCATTTGACATTCACCGCTTATGGTTCCAATGGAGCTCCAACAATAACCTCGAATGCAACACACTTTGGCTCTCACTCAGCTCTTGGTCTACAATGTGGTAGTCATCTCCTGAACGACATGGCCTTTTTACCTCCAACGAAACTCCATATGGCTATTAAAGGCTATTTGCAGATTCAAGGATATTCCATCATATATCACATTCATAAAATGAACTTTTGGCCTTTTATATATATATATGCAAAACCTTTTCACCTTCTAGATTGGCACCCAAGGTCGGCTCATTCATTCATAACGTTAACTTTCCCTTTTTGTCTTTGGCAAAACTCCATATGGTTATTAAAGACAATTTGCAGATTCGAGGATATTCCATAATATATCACATTCATCAAATGAACTTTTGGCTTTTTTTTATATATATGCAAAACCTTTTCACCTTCTAGATTGGCACCCAAGGTTAGCTCATTCATGCATAATGTTAACTTTCCCTTTTTGTCTTTGGCGAAACTCCATATGGCTATTAAAGGCTATTTGCAGATTCAAGGATATTCCATCATATATCACATTCATCAAATGAAATTTTGGCCTTTTTTTATATATATGCAAAACTTTTTCACCTTCTAGATTGACACCCAAGGTCGGCTCATTCATGCATAACGTTGACTTTCCCTTTTTGTCTTTGGTGAAACTCCATATGGCTATTAAAGGCTATTTGTAGATTCAAGGATATTCCATCATATATCACATTCATCAAATGAACTTTTGGCCTTTTTTATATATAAGCAAAACCTTTTCACCTTCTAGATTGGCACCCAAGGTCGGCTCATTCATGCATAACGTTAACTTTCCCTTTTTGTATTTTGCGCCCAAGGTCGGCCCATTCAATTTAAAACTTTGCTAACACTTAATATTATAATATTTAAATCTAATATTTAAATATTAAACCTTCATTTATCTTTATAATATTTGCCTTGAATCATTCGTCCGTTGTTTGCTATCAACCAAGTCGACCTTTGATATCAATGACAACTCAATAATTCTAATAGATCCCTTGATGATGATCCATGTACTTTAACAATGTAAGAAATTTTTACAAGCAATCCTTAAAAAGACTATGAAAAACTAATCAATCGTGTTTAAAGACATGCTACATACAATGAAAAACATTTCTTTGAGAAAATAAAATACTACATAATGTGATGATGGGGACACGAAGTTGCTCAGCCCAAATTCCTCAAACTCTCATTCATTAAACTTAAAAAAAAAAATTACAATACTAGCCCGCAAGCATAGTTTCTTGATCTGAGCAGCACTTCCTCCTCCCCTGGAAGAAAAACAGCCCAAACAGGTCCAGAGTGGCCCTCTTGCCTTCAGCTCTGCAACTCTGTCTCGGCAGTTTTTTGACCCCTTGTGCATGCCTTTGCTTCCCCTTTTAAAATCTTTGGGTTTCTTTCGAGGTCTCGACCCTCTAGGCCATTAATGACCCACCTGGAAGAATACATCCTCTGAATCTAAAAATCGGCTCTTGTCCCCGCCTTTGTGACTGAACCTTCACATCTTTTACCCTAACTGGCAACTGCCACCGGGTCAGCCACAGAAACACGCATTGATGAGTCGTTTGAACGTCTTTGACCTCTGGATGCAACATTAGAGTGGCCGCCATGCTCAGCAAGCTTACCAGGCAAGAAATCTTGCATTAATGAGGCCTTTGACCTCCTCGAGAAACATCGTCTAGGAACGCATGCCTTTTTGAATCATGAACCAGTAGTATGTCACGATATTGTGACATTTTTCTTCCTCGTTGCCTTTCTCTTCTTCGGGTCGCGATATCGTGACATTTTTCTTCCTCATTGCCTTTCTCTTCTTCGGGTCGCGATATCGCGACATGTCACGATATCGCGACATCTTTCCTTTTCGGCTCTTCTTTCTCCTTTTCGATCACGATATCGTGACATGTCGCGATATCGCAACATCTTTCCTTTTTGCTTCCTCCTTGCCTCTCGGGTCACGATATCGCGATAGCTTTGCCTTTCGCTTTCACTCTCTGCTTTGGGTCGCGAAATCGTGACATGTCACGATATCGTGACATCTTCCTTCCTGACCTTCTCTTGTCTTCTTCGGGTCACAAAATCGTGACATGTCGCGATATCGTGACATTTTTTTTTCTTGCCTTCCCTTTCTTCTTCGGGTCGCAAAAACGTGACATGTCGCGATATCGCGACGGTTTCCTTGCTTTCTTTTCGCTCCTTCGGTCGCGATTTCGTGACATGTCGTGAAATCGTGACATTTTCTTCTCTGGCCTTTCTTGTCTTCTTTCGGTCGCAATTTTGTGACATTTTTCTTCGAACGCCCTCTCTCTCCTATTTCGATCGTGATTTCGCGACATGTCGCGAAATCGCGACATTTTCTACGGATGCCTTCTCTCTCCTGCTTCAGTCGCGATTTCACATGTCACAAAATTGTGACATTTTCTTCGGGCACCTTCTCTCTCCTGCTTTGGTCGTGATTTCGCGACATGTCACGAAATCGTGACATTTTTGCTCCGTGCCTTCTCTCTCCTTCCTGAGTCGCAAAAATGCGACATGTCGCGATATCGCGACACTTTCTCTCTCCTACGCCTCCTCTTGCCTTTTGGTCACGAAAATGCCACATGTCGCGATATCACGACACTTTTTTTCTCTTTTGCGCCTCTCTTGCCTTTTGGTCACGAAAATGCGACATGTCGCGATATCGCGACACTTTTCTCTCTTGCGCCTTTTCTCATCCTTTGGTCGTGATAATGCGACATGTCACGATATCATGACACTTTTCTCTCTTGAGCCTTCTCTCGGCTTTTGGTCGTGATAATGCGACATGTCACGATATTGCGACACTTTTTCTCTCTTGAGCCCTCTCTCGGCTTTTGGTCACGATAATGCGACATGTCACAATATCGCGACAATTTTCTCTCTTGAGCCTTCTCTCGGATTTTGGTCACGAAAATGCGACATGTGATATCGTGACACTTTTTCTTCTTTGCCGACATGTCGCGATATCGTGACACTTTTTCTCCTTGCGGTATTTTGTTTTTCGTTGGATGCTCCTGCATCAGACAACAGGGGTGGATTGAGAAGTGACCTTCACTTCTATACTGTTATATCACCTTCTTTTTCACTAGGGTTGTACAAGCTCTCCAAGCTTCAACAAAATTTGGGTCTTCAGGGTATAAACCCTTAAGTTCTTCAAACCCCACAACTTCCACTCTCATTGTTGTCAACAACCTCTTTTCATCCATCCCCTTCAGTGGCTTTAGTTTATGGCGCACTCCATTCTTCGTCACTGAGTAAGTGTTGGCGCAACCATCATGCACTGCGCACCGATCAAACTGCCATGGCTTTCCAACAACAAATGGCAAGCATCCATAGGCAGGATGTCACACAAGACCTCATCACAGTAATTCCCAATATTAAATTTCACCGAGCATTGCTCATTGACCAAAGCCCTATGGTCCTTCTGTAACCACGCAATCCGATATAGATGTGGGTGTCTCCTCCTCTTTAACTGTAACTTAGTAACCATTTCTTCCGAGACCAAGTTATCAGTACTACCATTATCTATAATAATATTACAGACCTTACCCGAACTTCTACACCTTGTGCGAAACAGGCTCCTCCTCTGGTCTGATCCTTTCTCCTTATTCAACAAGGTCCTCCTTGTGACCATAACTTCTCCTCTCTCTGCCTCCTCAGAATATTCTAATTTAGCACCTTCATCTGCTACAACAGCTTTGGCAAGACCCTCAGGTCTCTTATTCATCCTTTCTCGGTGTTGTGGACACTCGTATGCTCGATGTCCTTCTTCGCCACAGTGGAAACAGGTTCCACGAAATCCTCCTCTTCCATATCCATGTCCAGATCTACCTCTCCCTCTTGGGTAACCATTGTTCTGGTTATGGGGTTGGTAGGTGTTCCCCTCTTTCTAATCCTGGCTATTACTGGTTTCACCAGCCTTCTTCTGATCTTTATATTTTTCTCCACTGGTCCTTCCACCAGTTCTTCCACCATGACCTCTTCCTCTTTGCTTACCCTCAAATCGTCTGTTCAACTTCTCTTCGACTTTGAGGGCAAACTGGTAAGCATCCTCAATGGTGCTCACCCTAACCAAACTCAACTCTTCTTGAATACTGGTTCTTAACCCATTGATGTAACGGGCCACCTTCTCCTTGTTAGCCTCTGAATGGCCAGTTCTTATGGAGATCTTATAGAACTCCTCCGTGTATTCTTTGACAGTTTTGCTTGACTGTCTCAAACTCTGCATTTTCCTTAACATATCCAATTCGTAATCTACAGGAATAAACTATCTTTTCAACTTATCTACCATTATATCCCATCTTGTTATTCTCTCTTTTCCTCTTCTATTTCTTTCCAGCTGTACTCCCTTCCACCAGATGTTGGCATGACCTTTCAGCTTGGTCTTAGCAAATCTGACCCTATCATGATCTTCAACCTCCTCATACTCAAAGTATTCTTCCAAATCATTAATCCAGTCAATCAACTCCTCTGGATCAAGATTTCTAGAATACGCAAAAACCTCCATCTTTGGTTTCTTTCCAATCTAGGAGATGGCTCTGTATAACCTGGCTTGTGCAGGATCTACAACCTCTTCTTCTTCCTCAAACTGGTCCTCTTCTTCATCAACTTCATCTTCACTTTGGTCTTCTCTCCTTGGCTCAATCCCTCTTCGCAACTCCTCTTGTAGGGCTTGCACTTGCCTTTGCAAAGCTTTGAAATCTTCTTCAGGTACCACATTTCTCCCACCACCATGGTTTCTTTGTGGAGGCATTATTCCTCGCTCTCTTCTCACAACCCTTCCACAGATCCTGGTGTAAACTGCCTCATGTCAGACGATCTGTTTACACACTCAGGAACTCTCGCTCTGATACCACTTGATGGGGACACGAAGTCGCTTAGCCCAAATTTCTCAAACTCTCATTCATTAAACTTAAAAAAAATTTACAATACTAGCCCGTAGGCGTAGTTTCTTGATCCGAGCAGCACTTCCTCCTCCCCTGGAAGAAAAACAGCCCAAATAGGTCCAAAGTGGCCCTCTTGCCTTCAGCTCTGCAACTCTGTCTTAGTAGTTTTTTGACCCCTTGTGCATGCCTTTGCTTCCCCTTTTAAAATCTTTGGGTTTCTTTCGAGGTCCTAACCCTCTAGGCCATTAATGACCCACCTGGAAGAATACATCCTTCGAATCTAAAAAGTCGGCTCTTGTCCTCGCCTTCGTGACTGAACCTTCACATATTTTACCCTAACTGGCAACTGCCATCGGGTCAGCCACAAAAACATGCATTGATGATCCGTCTAAACATCTCTGACCTCTGGATGTAGCATTAGAGTGGCTGCCATGCTCAGCAAGCTTACCAGGCAAGAAATCTTGCATTAATGAGGCCTTTGACCGCCTCGAGAAACACTGTCTAGGAACACGTGCCTTTTCGAATCGTGAACCAGTAGTATGTCGCGATATCGCGACATTTTTCTGCCTCACTGTCTTTCTCTTCTTTGGGTCGCGATATCGCGACATGTCATGATATCGCAACATTTTTCTTCCTCGCTGCCTTTCTCTTCTCCAGGTCGCAAAATCGCGACATCTTTCCTTTTGGGCTCTTCTTTCTCCTTTTCGATTGCGATATCGTGACATGTCACGATATCGCGACATCTTTCCTTTTTGCTTCCTCCTCGCCTCTCGGGTCACGATATCGCGACAGCTTTGCCTTCCGCTTTCACTCTCTACTTTGGGTCACGAAATCGCGACATGTCACGATATCGCGACATCTTCCTTCCTGACCTTCTCTTGTCTTCTTCGGGTCACGAAATCGTAACATGTCACGATATCATGACATTTTTCTTTCTTGCCTTCCCTTTCTTCTTCGGGTCGTGAAAACGTGACATGTCGCGATATCGCGACAGTTTCCTTCCTTGCTTTCTTTCTGCTCCTTCGGTCGTGATTTCATGACATGTCACAAAATCATGACATTTTCTTCTTTGGCCTTTCCTGTCTTCTTTCGATCGCGATTTCGTGACATTTTTCTTCGGACACCCTCTCTCTCCTGTTTTGATCGCGATTTTGTGACATGTCACGAAATCGTGACATTTTTTGCGGATGCCTTCTCTCTCCTGCTTCGGTCACGATTTCATGACATGTCGTGAAATCGCGACATTTTCTTTGGGCACCTTCTCTCTCCTGCTTCGATCGCGATTTTGCGACATGTCATGAAATCGCGACATTTTTGCTCCGTGCCTTCTCTCTCCTTCCTGAGTCGCGAAAACGTGACATGTCGCGATATCGCGACACTTTCTCTCTCCTACGCCTCCTCTCGCCTTTTGGTCGCGAAAATGCCACATGTCGCGATATCGTGACACTTTTTGCGCCTCTCGCCTTTTGGTCACGATAATGCGACATGTCGCAATATCGCGACACTTTTCTCTCTTGCGCCTTTTCTCATCCTTTGGTTGCGATAATGCGACATGTCATGATATCATGACACTTTTCTCTCTTGAGCCTTCTCTCGGCTTTTGGTCGTGATAATGCGACATGTCACGATATTGCGACACTTTTTCTCTCTTGAGCCCTCTCTCGGCTTTTGGTCATGATAATATGACATGTCACGATATCGCGACACTTTTCTCTCTTGAGCCTTCTCACGGCTTTTGGTCACGAAAATGTGACATGTCGTGATATCACGACACTTTTTCTTCTTTGCCGACATGTCGCGATATCGTGACACTTTTTCTCCTTGCGATATTTTGTTTTTCATTGGATGCTCCTGCATCAGACAACCGGGGTGGATTGAAAAGTGACCTTTACTTCTGTACTGTTCTATCACCTTCTTTTTCACTAGGGCTGTACAAGCTCTCCAAGCCAAAATCTAGGTCTTCAGGGTACAAACCCTTAAGTTCTTCAAACCCCACAACTTCCACTCTCATTGTTGTCAGCAACCTCTTTTCATCCATCCCCTTCAGTGGCTTTATTTTATGGCGCACTCCATTCTTCGTCACTGAGTAAGTGTTGGCGCAACCATCATGCACTGCGCACCGATCAAACTGCCATGGCCTTCCCAACAACAAATGGCAAGCATCCATAGGCAGGATGTCACACAAGACCTCATCACAGTAATTCCCAATATTAAATTTCACCAAGCATTGCTCACTAACCAAAGCCCTATGGTCCTTCTGTAACCACGCAATCCGATATGGATGCGGGTGTCTCCTCCTCTTTAACTGTAACTTAGTAACCATTTCTTCTGAGACCAAGTTATCAGTACTACCATTATCTATAATAATATTATAGACCTTACCCGAACTTCTGCACCTTGTGCGAAATAGGCTCCTCCTCTGGTCTGATCCTTTCTCCTTATTCAACAAGGTCCTCCTTGTGACCATAACTTCTCCTCTCTCTACCTCCTTAGAATGTTCTGATTTAGCACCTTCATCTGCTACAACAGCTTTGGCAAGACCCTCAGGTCTCTTATTCATCCTTTCTTGGTGTTGTGGACACTCGTATGCTCGATGTCCTTCTTCGCCATAGTGGAAACAGGTTCCACGAAATCCTCCTCTTCCATATCCATGTCCAGATCTACCTCTCCCTCTTAGGTAACCATTGTTCTGGTTATGAGGTTGGTATGTGTTCCCCTCTTTCTAATCCTGGCTATTACTGGTTTCACCAGCCTTCTTCTGATCTTTATATTTTTCTCCACTGGTCCTTCCACCAGTTCTTCCACCACGACCTCTTCCTCTTTGCTTACCCTCAAATCGTCTGTTCAACTTCTCTTCGACTTTGAGGGCAAACTGGTAAGCATCCTCAATGGTGCTCACCCTAACCAAACTCAACTTTTCTTGAATACTAGTTATCAACCCATTGATGTAATGGTCCACCTTCTCCTTATTAGCCTCTGAATGGCCAGTTTTGATGGAGATATTATAGAACTCCTCTGTGTATTCTTTGACAGTTTTGCTTGATTGTCTCAAACTCTGCATTTTCCTTAGCAGATCCAATTCGTAATCTACAGGAATAAATTGTCTTTTCAACTTATCTACCATTCTATCCCATCTTGTTATTCTCTCTTTTCCTCTTCTATTTCTTTCCAGTTGTACTCCCTTCCACCAGATGCTAGCATGACCCTTCAGCTTGGTCTTAGCAAATCTGACCCTATCAGGATCTTCAACCTCCTCATACTCAAAGTATTCTTCCAAATCATTAATCCAGTCAATCAACTCCTCTGGATCAAGATTTCTAGAATACGCAAAAACCTCCATCTTTGGTTTCTTTCCAATCTGGGAGATGGCTTTGTATAACCTGGCTTGTGCAGGATCTACAACCTCTTCTTCTTCCTCAATCTAGTCCTCTTCTTCATCAACTTCATATTCGCTTCGATCTTCTCTCCTTGGCTCAATACCTCTTCACAACTCCTCTTGCAGGGCTTGCACTTGCCTTTGCAAAGCTCTGAAATCTTCTTCAGGTACCACATTTCTCCCACCACCACGGTTTCTTCATGGAGGCATTATTCCTCGCTCTCTTCTCACAACCCTTCCATAGATCCTGGTGTAAACTATCTCATATCAGACGATCTGTTTACACACTCAGGAACTCCCGCTCTGATACCACTTGATGGGGACACGAAATCGCTCAGCCCAAATTCCTCAAACTCTCATTCATTAAACTTAAAAAAAAATTACAATACTAGCCCGTAGGCATAGTTTCTTGATCTGAGCAGCACTTCCTCCTCCCTTAGAAGAAAAATAGCCCAAATAGGTCCAGAGTGGCCCTCTTGCCTTCAGCTCTACAACTCTGTCTCAACATTTTTTTGACCCCTTGTGCATGCCTTTGCTTCCCCTTTTAAAATCTCTGGGTTTCTTTCGAGGTCCCGACCCTCTAGGCCATTAATGACCCACTAGAAGAATACATCCTTCGAATCTAAAAATTCGGTTCTTGTCCTCGCCTTTGTGACTAAACCTTCACATCTTTTACCCTAACTGGCAATGGCCATCGAGTCAACCATAGAAACACGCATTGATGAGCGATCTGAACGTCTTTGACCTCTAGACGTAGCATTAGAGTGGTCGCCATGCTCAGCAAGCTTATCGGGCAAGAAAGCTTGTATTAATGAGGCCTTTGACCACCTTGGGAAACATCGTCTGGGAACGCATGCCTTTTTGAATCATGAACCAGTAGTATGTTGCGATATCACGACATTTTTCTTCCTCGCTGCCTTTCTCTTCTTCAGGTCGTGATATCACGACATGTCGCGATATCGTGACTTTTTTCTTCCTCGCTGCCTTTCTCTTCTTCAGGTCGCGATATCGTGACATGTCACAATATCACATCTTTCCTTTCCAGCTCTTCTTTCTCCTTTTTGGTCGTGATATTGCGACATCTTTCCTTTCTACTTCCTCCTCGCCTCTCGAGTCGTGATATCACGACAGCTTTACCTTCTGCTTTCACTCTCTGCTTTGGGTCGTGAAATCGTGACATGTCACGATATTGCAACATCTTCCTTCCTAACCTTCTCTTGTCTTCTTCGGGTCATGAAATCATGACATGTCATGATATCGCGACATTTTTCTTTCTTGCCTTCCCTTTCTTCTTCGGGTCGCAAAAACGCGACATGTCGTGATATCGCGATAGTTTCCTTCCTTGCTTTCTTTCCACTCCTTCGGTCACAATTTCGCGACATGTCGTGAAATCGTGATATTTTCTTCTCTGGCCTTTCCTGTCTTCTTTCGGTCATGATTTCGCAACATTTTTCTTTGGACGCCCTCTCTCTCCTGTTTCGGTCGTGATTTCGCGACATGTCGCGAAATCGTGACATTTTCTGCGGATGCCTTCTCTCTCCTACTTCGGTCACGATTTCACATGTCACGAAATCGCAACATTTTCTTCGAGCACCTTCTCTCTCCTACTTCAGTCGTGATTTTGCGACATGTCACGAAATCGCGACATTTTTGCTCCGTGCCTTCTCTCTCCTTGAGTCGCGAAAATGCGACATGTCACGATATCGCGACACTTTCTCTCTCCTGCGTGTCCTCTCGCCTTTTGGTCATGAAAATGCGACATGTTGCGATATCGCGACACTTTTTTCTCTCCTGCACCTCTCTTGCCTTTTGGTCGCGAAAATGCGACATGTCACGATATCGCGACACTTTTCTCTCTTGCACCTTTTCTCGTCCTTTGGTCACGATAATGCGACATGTCGCGATATCGCGACACTTTTCTCTCTTGAGCCTTCTCTCAGATTTTGGTCGTGATATCGCGACACTTTTTCTCTATTGAGCCCTCTCTCGGCTTTTGGTCGCGATAATGCGACATGTCATGATATCGCGACACTTTTCTCTCTTGAGCCTTCTCTCGGCTTTTGGTTGCGAAAATGCGACATGTCGCGATATCGCGACACTTTTTCTTCTTTGCCGACATGTCGCGATATCGCGACACTTTTTCTCCTTGCGTTATTTTGCTTTCCGTTGGATGCTCCTGCATCATGTGACTATAAAGATCCATGGAAATTAAAAACAAATTATAAATATATATGATGTTGATGTAATTATAAATATCACTTAGCATTTAACATTACCATCCAAAACTTTAGAAATAGCCTACACAACCACCTTTGCATATAAAAATTCAAAGAATAATTAGTATAATAAAGTCATATCTCATCAATTGCTTATGAAAAGAATTCTCAACAACATGATCTTTTGGTTCATCTACATTTCTTTTGTTATCTTGAACAAGTGTTGTAGCCTTCAACATACAAGCAATGAACATACATATTGCTTTGTGAATTCCAGTAAATACAATGCTCTCACTAAAAGGTTAAACCTAACCACTTTTCAAAAATAAATAAAACATATTAATATATTCTTATTGATAAAATGAGCTTCATTGGTCTAAAAAAAAAGATAGATTATGATGAGCATTCCCAACTCATCATAATGTATCCTTCAATGATTGTTCAATCATCCTTGTTGGAGATCTTAGAGAACTACAACTATTAAAGATATAATAATTTATGTAAAAATATAGTGCATCATACATTGCAGAAGGAGTTTTATATTGTGACCCCTTATATATGACATTTTTGTGTCTTCTACGCAACATAAAAAAATGTAGAACCAACAAAACAATAATGGAATATTCTCATGGCTAGATCAGACAAATTCCTACAAAATGATAAGAAAAAATACTTGACTCATACATACATCTACAAGCAACAAATGACAAAGTAATAACTAAGAATAAGTAAATACTTAAATCCTTGCAATTGCTAATTACACAATACATTGAAGACCAAATTAGAAAAATATCAAGTTCAGATGATACTACTGTTGAATAATTAGAGAGGAAAGTGCTACTTTGCATAGGGCAATACGTAATATTGACATCAAATTTGTGGGTATTAATATATTTGGTAAATGGAGCTATAGGAATTGCAAAGAACATAATTTATAAAGAAGGATCAGAGCCACCACAAATACCTATGTATGTTGTTCAATTTGATAATTATGTCAAACCAACATGGAAGTGTAACAACCCAAAAATATGTCCTATTCCACCAATAATAAGACAAAGCCAAAGATAATGACCTCTAAAGATGGCATGGGAACTAACTATATATAAAACTTAAGGTTTAAGGTTACAAAAAGGTATAATTCATATTGGTATAGTTGAATGCCAAGGGCTCATATTCACTACCATCTCTACATTAAAAACCCAAACCACCTTTTTCATTTGATCGAAACCAAAACAAAAATATAAGGAAAGGAGATCCAATATCTACATTTTATGAAATTGCAAAATGATGAGATTAATTTAAGTAGAGGTAATATGCAAAAAAAAAATGTACAAAGCTTTAGCTCTAATTTATATTTTTGTATTTTTCCATAAACTAACCAAAACTAGTATAATTTATTTTTAAATATAACCTATAGTCATAAAAATTTTACTTTTAATCTTAATGCAAATAACAATAATAAAAAAAACAAAACAAATATGATAATTAGAATTTATATTTTTTTATTCCATAAACATTTTTTTATTTTATTCATAGGAGAGTTGGTTACAACCACACTATTTTTAGTACCTTTTAGAGTTGGTTACAACCACACTATTTTTAATAATTGTTAAGCACAAGGTTCAAACCATAGGGGTTGCTCCCACCAAACCTATTTCATCTCATTATTGTTGACTTGGTGTGAGGAGGACCATCAATCGCTTGGGATTCATACCATCATCAACGGTTTAGCACACATTCAGAGGATTCAGATTATATAACTATCTTTGCAAACAGGCTACCCCCAAGGTTTGAACCTAGGTGTCTTCTTGGTAAGTGTTTGGCCAGACAAGCAACTGCCAATCCACCTAGTCCTTGGGACCATAAATTAACCAAAACAATTTTTTTTTTTACAATCGTACTTTATTTTAGATTATAACCTTGGTAGGAACCTAGGGTTCCTAGCACATAAAATGATAAATAAATAATAAATAGACCTAAAACTAAAAGAATCACCTTTTGAATTGTCGGGAAGTCCCTTCAATGATTTAATAAATCATATATTATATATTTCATGGATATTTCGAATGATAGAGTTGTATAGTGTTTTATACCCACTCTAGGGTTATAGGTGAAAGGTTGCAATGCTTCCTAACCCTAATCTTATAATAATATAATAATTAATATAATTAATTATTATATTATTTTATTATTATAAACTTTAGGATAAAATATATTATTATTATTATTATTAATTAATGGTAGGATAGGATCCTAACATTCCATCCTTCCTCGAAATAACTTTGTCCTCAAAGTTGGAAAGAATGCAAAATATTGTTCGTTGCCATCCTTTCCTCATTTTTCCATTAACAATGGGTAAGAGATTTTGATGAAGGAGCTCACAAGCAAGAATAAGTAGAGAGGCGGATATGGTTGACGACCAAAGCCTAATTGATTTCGCAATCAAATGAAATCACGAGATGATCACTATTTCATGATTTTCGGATTTCTTTTGACCTCGTTAAATTATTGATAGCCAAGCTCAAAAGCAATAAAAATAATGAAAAAAGGCTTTTATTTTTTGGCTTATTCTATAATTCTTCTTTTTAGCCGAAGGTAGGACACATTCAAATAAGAAATTTAATTCCTTCCATAAATCTAAATCCACATCTCTGGACATAACCATTACATGTCCATCACTCATTAGTATTCAAATTGTTCTCATTATAACCACACTACTCACCGCCAATGCCAAAATTTGAGGGTTGGGTTCTTCGATTGCATGGTTGTGTCAAACAGCGGGCGTGAGGGTCATTTCCTTCATTTTAATTGAGTGGCATCAATTTTAATTGAATGGCATCTGTTGGTTGTTGCGGGGTCATGCAAATATGCAAAGAGACTCTCATTGAATAGAATAGATGAACTATAACATTGATTACATTGAATAAATCTTCAAATCTAACGATCAAACCTTTAAATAAGCTTATTATATGGCCTTCCTCCAACCAACTTCTAATAGGCCACATTTGCTCATTCCTTCCCAATAGATTGTTTATTAATTGAACTATTGACCTCCAATATACACTTCAATCACATTACTACTAGAATATAATTTGAACTTAAGAAACCCCACCTGTTTTACACAATCAACCCAAAGTATTATAGCCACGAACCCAGTGTGCCAACATATGGTCCAACCTGGCGATAGAGTTGAATAGTCCGTGCCCAATGGTCATCGATGCCCCATGATTGCACGGTTGTCAAGGTGTGTTAGCGCATGGTCCAGCGTGGAGATAGAGATGAACAATCCGTGCCCAATGGTCGTAGTAGCCATTCCCCCATCGACTTTTCATTTTGGAAAACCAGAATTGAGGAGAATGGAAAAGTATAAAGGAGAAGCGGCATGGCGAAAACAATGCAGAATGCAGAAAAAGGTCGTCTTACACCTTCGATTCAGTAGTTGATAAAATTAAGAGTATGGAATACGCGATAAGGAGGTGCTATGATAAGGAAATAAAATATGAGGGAGACGTTCTTTGTTGGATCATGTTTCTTATCGGCTTCCCTTGCAATCTTCTCGTACACTCCACGTGCAAATTTAATTTTCATGTAATCCGACAGGTTTTTCGTCAATGACATATCCATTTGGTAATGCCTCTGTGAGCCCTTTAAGTTCTTCAAAGGTTCCATAACTGTGGACATTCTTGATCCGTGGTCTCCCTACTGATATGTTTCTCTGATGCGTTTAGACACACTGTGAAACAAATGAAACTATGGCATTGATGAAACCAAACGCTGATAAAATAATACATCAGAGATCGTTAACCTGAAGGTTACCCACCCACTGGAATATGGAAAACCAATATCCTACAGAAATTGGCTTGCGCACAAGGAATTTCGCAAGAAACAAATAAAATAAAATAAAATTATAATTATTTTCCTCGGACGTCGACGCTGTTGTGACTGCGGTATTATCTGACTGATGTTTTTTTTTTAATTTGTATCTTATATTTTTAGTTTGATAAATAGATAATATATATCCTACTAATATGTGCACTGTATTTTTACAGAACTTGTGAAATGCATGGGCTAGCTGTACAAGTGTCTCCTCTTGAAAATTCAAATCCAATTGTTGCTGATATTTGGATTTCTATGCAAAAGAATCTTTGTCTTGGTAAGAATGTTTATGAACTTCGATCAGAATCACTGTTGAAAAACATCACAGTATAATAATTTAAGACCATTCTATATTTTTTTTTTTATTATATATATATATATATATATATTTTATATCTATGATGCTTCCTCTCATATGTATCAAATCCCTCGCTTAAAATTCACAGCATTGGATAGCTTTGTCCAGGAATGAGGTCGGTGGATGAAATTAAGTGTAAGATTGTATTTTCATGTTTGGTAAGCTTCAGATATTTACTTTACTCCTGCTATATTTATGATATGACAAATGGCCTGCACCCTCCGTATCTCCCATCCTTTATTTCTTATGATGTGGATGCCTTCCTCGATGTATTCTTCCTTCCTCGACGTACAATTAAATATTATCTAGGTATGATTAGATCTTTAACCATGACGCAAACAAAAGGCAATAGGTCGCTTGTCTTCCCCTCAAAAGTATATTGTGAATGAAACCAAAGTTTTCATAGAAGGTTCTTACTGAGAAACACTGCGAAAGAAAACAAAGTGAATTTCATTCCCTTTAATACCTCTACTCATGACATAAACTGACGGACTTGCTGGCGTTAGTTTTCCAGTTGACGAAGATAGTAAGCCTGACGAAAAAACATAGTTCATGGCAAAAATTTGTGCTGGCAGAGATCGAGTGGCTGGTGAAGGCATTATGTGGTTGTTTTATGACAGTTATTACGCCGACTGATTACACCAGGTGATTACATAATGTGGCTGATTAATTAATTTATTTTGAAGACAGTAAATTGTTGATGTAGCATTGAAGGGGCCGTCATAAATAGAATCCACGACCACACGAAGTAACATATGTAAAAACATAAATCATTATTCAAGTAAAATGAAGACGAAGTATTTGGAGAACGAATTCACTCCAGAAAATTCAGTTCCCTTGCATGGAAGGAAAACCAGAAGGTTAGCTTTATTATTTTCGTTTGTAAAATACATCTTCAAGGTCTTTATGGATGGCTAGTCTAATAGAGATTACTATTATTTGTTGATGTGCAGCCTTGTACGCATGCACCCATGGTTTGCTCCCAAACCTAACTATTTAATCTTTTAATAATTGTTTTTAAATGCGTAAACATCTCTGCTAAATTTTCAATTTTGGTTTTTATTTTTTATTTTTTCTCAAGCAATGTATATTGTCTATTGCAAGAATTTGGTTTTAGTTATGGTGGCGGCCATGGAGGCGGATGTGCATCAGAGAGCAACTTTGCAGTTGAATCCATCAAGTTGAGAAGAGACACCTTCTGCAATATCATTTTTCTATTGATGTCATAATCGATAGGTTGTTTCATGGAAGTTTCTATTTGAGAGATGGTTATTTTTAAAGCAAAATTTTGATTTATTTTCCTTGATTTTAGTAGAGAGGTCTGCCCCAACTGTCTCCATGAAATTAATGAAAATTTATGATTTAATAAATGGAGAGGGTGGTGGTCAACTTGCTTTGGTCTGTCATCCCCCAGGAAATGAACTGGATTGAGGGCAAGGTTCTTGCTCTCTTGATGGTTTAAAATATTTTCTTTATTTTCGAGAAGTGCAATAGGTACCAATTGGGATTTCATGACTACGGGCTCTTCCTCCTCCTCATATTCCATGGCTATGGGCTCCTCTTCTTCCTGGGATTCCATGGCTAGGGTCTCCTCTTGCATTTCCATTAAATATTGTATAATACGATCAGAACGTTCCATTTGTTTTTTTTGTTTTTGTTCAATCATTCTTCTAATTTCTGCAATGTCATTTTTCATTTCCTTGACCAATGTGGTTGGATCCATAAGGCTCTGATACCGGATGGTAGGAACCTAGGGTTCCTAGCACATAAAATGATAAATAAATAATAAATAACCTAAATCTAAAAGAATCGCTTTTGAATTGTCGGGAAGTCCCTTCAATGATTTAATAAATCATATATTATATATTTCATGGATATTTCGAATGATAGAGTTGTATAGTGTTTTATACCCACTCTAGGGTTATAGGTGAAAGGTTGCAATGCTTCCTAACCCTAATCTTATAATAATATAATAATTAATATAATTAATTATTATATTATTTTATTATTATAAACTTTAGGATAAAATATATTATTATTATTATTATTAATTAATGGTAGGATAGGATCCTAACAAACCTATACTCTCATGTAAGTAAATTTAGTAAATATGAATATATCTAGGTTGCATTACATGTAGTGCCACGAATATGTATTTTATTGTGTCGAGTTATTATAAAAAACAAATTAGTTGGAAGCTTGCAGCTTTGGCCTCTCTCAGAGAGGTCTAATATTTAAACTCTACTTAGTATAAGAAAACCTGTGTAAGCTCATTGATAATCAAGTGACATTAGCTCGTTAGATTCCTTGATATTTAAAGAGGAGGCTAAAGTTCAAATCTTGCCAAACGATACATAGATAATATCCAAGTTGTGTTGTAATACCACTATGTGGTGATGATGTAAGTCAGGTGAGACTCGTTTCAATCCCACATAACCAATTAAAAAAACTATAAAAAATAAATTATACATAGTTATTATTATATTTAATATTTTGGTTTTTTCATTGTTTATACAGAGGAGAGTTGGTTACATCCATGCTATCTTTAGTAATTGCCAAGTGCAGAGTTTTTTTCATTGTTATTTACTTTTCTTTATATTGTAAAAGAAAACAACCACAAATTTTTTGAAGAAGTAGAATATATATATATATATATATATATATATATATATATATATATATATAGTTTGATACTAAGGGGTTGTACTCGGGTCCCCCACCCTTAATAAATTACATCTATCTTCTTTAGAGCTTGAGAGTATACAAATAGATACACTTCTCATCTCAATTGAGATACTATAGTTAGAAACTTTCATCATTTTACATAAAATGTCTAAATTCTTGATTTTTATTTTCTGAATCTTTTCAAATCTCTATATGAATATAATTACTCTAGAATTTAACATCTTTCTTGACATTTTCCTATAGCAGCCTTCACATTGCCAAAACTTCACCTCTACTATTTATGCCTTTCATCTTAATAGAGTAATATTTCCAAAACATCGCACTATCATAGTCCACTTTACCAAATATGGATTGCTAGTTTCCTTCTTAAAACACAAGTGCAACCACAAAAATTATAATAAATAGTCTAAATGAACACACATTAATATTACAAAATAAAACAAATATTACCAATGGATAAAACATTAAAATAAATCTGAATCATTAATTTATTTAGGCAATCAACATTTTTTGTCAGCTTCAACTAAACTTTCTACTTCCTCTAACCATGGAAAGGAGATGTTAACTTCACGATCCTCAATCAAATCTCCTCTATCGGCTAGCTTATTTGCACATTTGTTTCCTTCCCTCAACATATGTGTAAACCTGATTTCTTCAAACTCTTTAACAAGATATTGAATTTCCACAATTATCTCTTGTATGTTCCATGGAACCTTTGCTTTCTTCAAAATTGCATTTATTACTATGAGAGAATCACCTTCCATCCATACTCTATTCCATTTCATTTATTTACATATTTTTAACCCTTTTAAAGTTGCCCAAACTTTAACTTTAAATCCATAATTGAAAGCATAATTAGACAAAATCTCTCCTCTATTATTTCTAATTATTCTTCATAATGAAACAAAAGCTCTCCTCTATTATTTTTAATTATTCCTCCTAGCTCTTGATTTCCTTCCGTCAAAATTCAAATTTAACCCACTCCACATCTTGTGATAATATATATATATATATATATATATATATATATATATATATATATATATATTCTAAATTTTTATATTGATTATATCAAATTTATATTTAAATAATATACAAATTTTACATCTTACTTAACAAATTTAAATTATCTTTTACTCCATACATGAAACACAATTTTAATAATAAAATAAAATATTAACTATTATATTATAACTATTTTATAATTCATTTTTCTTTGAATAATAAATAAAGATAAAAAATCAATTGAGTTTGGTAACTTATTAAAAAACTAATTAAAATTTGATTATTATAAAACTTCAAACTTCTTAAACTTATCAAATTTATATTTAAATAATATACAAATTTTACATCTTCCTTAGCAAATTTAAATTGTCTTTTTATGGATTTTACATCTTCCTTAACAAATTTCAATTTTCTTTTACTCCATAGTTGCAAAGCAAGTTTGATAATAAAATAGAATATTAACTATTATATTATAACTATTTTATAATTCACTTTTCTTCCAATAATAAATAAAGAAAATAAAATCAATTAATCGAGCTTTGGTAACTTGTTAAAAAAAATTAATTAAACTTTGGTTATTACAAAATTTCAAACTTTTTAAACTTTGATTTTTCTTAGCAAATTTAAATTATTCTTTAATAAATCTTTTTCTCCATTAGATACGATCATTAGTTTGATAATAAAATAAAATGCCAGTTATTAAATAATAGTTATTTTATAATTATTTTTAAATAAATAAAAAAATCAACTAATTTAACTTTGGTTATTACAAAATTTAATTTGAATTACTATTATAAATATATTACTATGTTGTTTTAAAAATACTCATTGCTATAAATATATTACTATGTTGTTTTAAAAATACTCATTGCTGAAATCGAGTGGAGGGAAAAAATACTCATCGCTCAGGTAAGGTCTAGCTCTGATAGGCTTAGATGTGAAACAGGGCAGTAGAGACAGAGGAACACTTCATCTATAAATGCCCGAGTTTGAGTTTTTCAGATATCCGTGACAAATACAAAGAAACACTTGGGAACGAGTTTATGGCAGATTTATTTGAAAACAGTAAAATAAAAAAAGTTGGGGAATTGCTAACACAAATCAGGAGGAGAAGGAACAACCTTCTCAAATATATTAAAGATCATATGATATGATTTGAGTAATTGTACTTCCATATTTGAGGTCCCATAGACCATATTTGGGTCTCGCGGACGTAATTAAAATCTTTCATTTCATTTGAAAATGATATGAAACAATAAAACAATCTTTTAAAATTTTAAGAGAAATGCAGGCATGTCTTTATAAGAGATGAAAGTTATACTTTTTATATTCAAATTTATCATTAGATACTATATTTAAAAATTAAATCTCGAAGGAAAGATTTATCTTGTTTTTTTAATAGATTATATGAATTGAAATGATCTCACCTTTATTACATCATATGATTACATAATGATATTATAATAACTTGACAATCATACATATTAAATGTTGACAAAGTCAAAATTTGAATCATTCCTTCAAAATTTTTAGTCTAAATTTATTTTTTTTAAATTTCTTCTCAACAAAATTAACTATTAACAAAATCTAAATTTAAATATTTTCTTAAAAGTTTAAGTAATTAAAAAATAAAAATAAAATTAAGACATAATATACCATTATATAATATTTCTACATAATATCGTACTAATAATAAGCCTCTCTGCATTAAATAAAATAGTCTTCTTCCTGTCCGGTCAACACCTTGGGTATAGCTTAAATAGTCTTGTTCCTGTCGGGACAACACCTTGCGGCTTTGAGCACATTATCCGTAATATTTTTATTATTTTATTTCGTAGGTAAGGTTTAGTAATTGGAAAGTTTAGCGAGGTAAGTTACAATTATATCTTATTTTCCTTCCTGTTTCGATAAAACTTTTATTTTAAATAAAGAACTTCCAAAATTTTCTAAATTGAAATCGTTCGACACACGGCATAACATAACATAACACGGCATAACATAACACGGCATAACATAAAGTCTGGTCGCTATTTGGTAGCAGGAAGCCCACCAGATCGGGCCACGTGGAATAGACGAATATAATATATATTATAGCCGAATTTACTTCCTTAAGACGGCGGCCTGGTAGCCGCGTGGAGTTATTCAAAACCTCTGACCTGCACACAAATTATATTTGCGGTTGATGCATTTTGCTAGGGAGCGGATGAAATTCTGCCCAGAATTTCTGCGTAATTGATGAAATTTAATGGAGAGGGATCCCCTGTTATTACATGAGAGAAACCAGAGATTTGTGATGGTGAGATGCCGAAGGAAGATGCAGAAATTGCAATTCCACGGGAAAAAGTGTTTTGGCAGATCTCTGGTTCCGCTGTTAATTCTGTGCTTTTTGACGCCGATGTTAGTAATTCACTTAGCGCCGTCTCTGCCGAGGGATTATTTGTTAGGTCCTGCGCCGGAGCCGAGTTGCCAAACCCCCGGCCCGCGCCTCGTTCTTGAGGATTCGGGTTTATGCATTGGGCCCTGCAGATCCGAGTGTTTTCCTCGCGTTAAGAGCCTTTGCATTTCTCCTTCTGAGGTGAGCTGCTTCTTATTTATTAATTGATAATACGGGATTAAAAGCGGCTAAATCGCAAAGGCTACATCGCAAACCTTGTGTAATTCTTCTTCTTTGTTTCTAACCGATTTCTCCAACTCTCATGTATGTTCATCTATTTATTTAATTTTTTCCCCGAAAGTTTAATGAGAAAACCTTGTTTGTCCCTTTCGAAGCATAAAATTGGCCGCCTTCTTTGTTTTTGACCAATTACTCCACATCTCCAATTTTCTCCCCGAAAGTTTAATGAGAAAACCTTGTTTCTCCCTTTCAAAGCATAATATTGGCCGCCTTCCTATCCTTCATTGAAGGTGCTTTGAATTGGAGCAATTAATCGTTTAGAGGTCATTTATTAAGGTAGAAATTGACTTAATTGTGCAGAATGGAGTTAGGGAATTGCTGCTTTGTATGCTGAGATGCAGTTTGTTGAAGGGAGGGAAACTACACAGAGCTTGCAGATTTTTTTTCCCAGCAGGATATTTTTTCCTTCCCTATATATGACTTAAATAAACTTTCTGGTGTGTGTGTTTCTTTCCTCTTAATCAGTCACACAATTACAAAAATAACGAGACCTGTAAGAATTAATTGTTCTACTTTATAAGTCGCAAGGCAAGGCCTTGTACAGTCTTTGAGTAGGCTCGACAGTGAGGTACTGTGCTCTCCAGGCAGAAGGTCCAGTATTCAAAGGGTAGGTTATGCAAGTTCTATAGCAGATAACACAAGACAAGAGCCTTCTTCCACTCGTAGTGGACCTAGGGGAGTACCGAATGGTCTAATATGCGTAGTGGACCTAGGGGAGTACCGAATGGTCTAATATGCGTAATGCTTCTGAACCTTAATATTTAGAATAATAACAGCCCAAGCTGTGTACTTGTTATCTTTCGTTCTGTTGTATCTGACTCTGTACAATTGAAATTTGTGCATCCCAAAGACAGTCTTGGTTTTAAAGAGCTAAAAGATATAACAACTTGATTGAGCCTAACGGTTCAGATTTTGGAACTCCGAATAGAAGGTCCAAGTTTCGAATCTGAAAGGGATAGGGTTGTGCGCCATATGCCAATACGAGCGGATAAATACTTGGATTATGGCCACATGGATAAATACTTGGATTATGGCTACTATACTTTACGTGCATATGTTCTGTAATAACATCTCATCCTCTCCGAGGATCATAAAGCTTTGCAATGCTAATATAGCTGCAACTTATGTTTAATGCTTGGTCACTTGTCATTTATTAACTAAAGATTCTTAAGCTAAAAATGAAATTTGAAAATAAAACAACAGCTTGAGTTTTGTTGGTTTTGATACATTTGAAGCTTTAACACGTTTTGAAAGCGATGCTTTGATTCTGTCTTTTATCTGTTTCGTCGAATTCTTTTAACATTCTGTGCATAGATATGTTAGTATGTACTCCTGATTTATCTCTAACATTTCAGTACTAGACACAGCATGCTGTTTGGATCCCGCAGAACATAACATAACGGATTAAACCCTCTATTGCAGGTGAAATACTGTAAGGTAGCAAAAGAGGAGGAAGAGATTGCATCCACTCAATTAATGTATCAACATGAAGACGAAAAGAAATTGCCTCAACCTAAATCCCCCAGAATGCCAGATATTATGCGTTTTCGTGGGGAACGCACGACTTTACCTGTGGTCAATTCTTGTGATCAAGAAAAGAAGGGAATACGTGGCTTATCTCTAGTAGCAGACCAACGGTTTCTTCCATACGGAAGGCCAAATCCTCATCACGAGGCAGAAAAACTTATCCCTGCAATTTTATTCACACACAGTCAAGAAGCACGCAATCACACCCTTTATTGGTTCTCCACTCCAGATGAAGTATCTCAGTGGGGAAAGGGTTTATTAGAAGCATTCAACATGCAAGAGAAAGTGAAATACATAGATCTTCCTGAAAGGAAAAATAGTACCATTTGCTTTGAAGATGCTATAGTTTTCTCAGCTGGAACAACGCTCTACTATGTACCTGACCTTCATACAAATGACTGGCTACGGCAACAAGTACTGCAATACTGCTCCATTCCAATTGTAGGTAATACTTCTTTTTAATAGTAGATTGATTTCAGTGAAATATGCTGTCATATTGTAATTGCAACTTCTGAAACTTTATTATTAGATTACTTGAATATTGTGATTAATGCCTCTCAATATACTTAATAGAAACTCCCATCTTTATTACATTTTTAGTATATGGAAAATTTATGGTGCTTATTTGATATTGTCACCCATTAATTATTGGGGCAATCTCAAAATTATATGTGAAACTTTTTAGCAGATTACCTGAAAAGTGTTGGTAAGCATCTTTGTAAAACATGCAGTCATATTGTAATATCAATTTTTGAAACTTTATTATTAGATTACTTGAATATTGTGATTAATGCCCGTTATTATATGTAATAGAAGCTCTCATCTTCATTACATTATACATATTTAGTATATGGAAAATTTATGGCGCTTATTTGATATTGTCACCCATTAAATATTCGGGCAATCTTGAAATTATATCTGAAACTTTTTAACAGATTACCTGAGAAGTTTTGGCAAGCATCTTTTATCGGGGGACAAGGAAGTCTCCCTCCTTCCCGATGTTCAAATCTGTCAAAGTTGTATGCTAGCTTAGAATTGAACCAACTGAGGTGGTTTAGGGTCTGAGTTTTCTTGTCGCTTTTCTCAGCTTTGGTCAAGGACTTCTCACCAAGCATCGGCCGATATCAACTGTACAGCATGTCACCACTAGTTGTTTTATTGAGATGTGTATATGAATTTGTAAGATAAGGCCAACGAGACCGATCATCTAAGGCATCTATCACAAATTCTCCTACCTTTTCTTTAATGGTTGTTGTTTTCAGACCTGATAATCCTGTTTTTTCTTTTTCATCTATCTTGATAATCATATTGATTTCATAACTTTCAGCCGTATCAAGATGATATCTTTTATGGACAGGACTTTCTGGTGTTTGTGGTTTGTCTTCTAAGACAGTTCTCTGGATATTTTGAGCAACCATTTCTGATCTGACCTTTTCTCTCATTTCATCTTTCATATTTTGATACAGATCTACTGGTGGTGCGTATAGAGCTTCATCTTCAACAGATTTACTGACAGGTTTAGAGGATGAAGATCCTCTTCTGCGAATGGAGACTTGAAGTTCCACTGGTTTTCTGTCTAACTTTCTTTTATCATTACAAAGACTCACCAGCTTTCGTTTGGCTTCTTTATCCAATGGCTCATAATTGATCTGCCAGTACATTGGGATCTCGAAATCCTGAAGGAATTTCCTGGGCTGCAATATTACCACTAGTACTACCTATAGGGACTGCAGATTCCATCTGATTGATTTTTTGAGAATTTATGATAATAGGGTCTGCAGTATTACACAACCTACATAGCATGGACATGCTAACAGCCATATAGACCTCATATGGTTTCATATTGGGTCCAACTGTCTGGGTCATAAGTTTTCAATATGTAGCCCATCTTTAGTTTTCTAAGGACTGCATATAGTTTTCGAAAGAAATTCATAACAACACGACCTTGGTTCAAGGTACACACACATTCACCTACTCTGGCATCATAATAATTATTATGTCTATCATTTACGAGACTTGTCATATTACTATAAGCCAAATCAGCTCTGACTAAGGGAGTAATAACAATCTGAAAATGAAATGAATAAAATTAAACCGACTAAGATATGTGCGATATCTACTGGATTAAACAAACTAATAATAGCTTGCTGAATTTTATCAGAAATGGAAATTCTGATGGTCTTCTCTTGACGCTTAAAGAGTGTGCATGCTTTGAAGTTAAAAGGATTTCTCAAGAACTTAGTAAGACTATTACCTGATTGTTTGTGAGCATCTTCGTCTGTATAAACATCTCCAATCTGCCTGCTTTTTTGGAAATTAACAGTCAAGCGACGGCTCGTCTTCATCAACGTTGACTTAGAAAGTGTTGACCATTTTGGACTGCTCCATTTCTTTATTAGTTTCTCAAACAACGGTGATGGCTTTCTTATCCTCACAAACACCCTAGATGCCCCCCTGGCTAAAGCAGGCAAACAAAGCACAGACTTATGCCGATGACTGAATGAGAAATACACGAGAAACAGAGTGATTCCAAAACTTCAACAACAATGGCTTAAAATGGATTCAACAAAACTGTCACAGGGCTCTGACACCAGTGGTGACATGCTGTACAGTCTTTATTGGCCGATGCTTGGTGACAAGTCATTGACCGAAGCTGAGAAAAGAGATGAAATAACTCAGACTCTAAAAATCTGAGTTGGTTCAATTCTAAGGTATTAGACAACTTTGACAGATTTGAACATCATATAAAACATCCATTTGTTGCTGTTAAGCAAGGATTAATTAAAATGGACAGAGAAATGAATGAACAGTTTCATCTTGTGCTAGAAGATTTAGATGAAGTCAAAAGTTCTGTAAATTCTTAGAAATATTCAGTTGAGTCTTTCAATCAGAATATCTATTGAAAGACTCAGTTGAGTCCCTCCCTACCCCCTTCCCAAAGACTCAGTTGAGTCTTTCAATAGATTTTCTTAGAAAATGGACAGAGAAATGAATGAACAGTTTCATCTTGTGCTAGAAGATTTAGATGAAGTCAAAAGTTCTGTAAATTCTTAGAAATATTCAGTTGAGTCTTTCAATCAGAAAATCTATTGAAAGACTCAGTTGAGTCCTCACAAACACCCTAGATGCCCCCCTGGCCAAAGCAGGCAAACAAAGCACAGATTTATGTCGATGACTGAATGAGAAATACACGAGAAACAGAGTGATTCCAAAACTTCAACAACAATGGCTTAAAACGGATTCAACAAAACTGTCACAGGGCTCTGACACCAGTGGTGACATGCTGTACAGTCTTTATTGGCCAATGCTTGGTGACAAGTCATTGACCGAAGCTGAGAAAAGAGATGAAATAACTCAGACTCTAAAAATCTGAGTTGGTTCAATTCTAAGGTATTAGACAACTTTGACAGATTTGAACATCATATCAAACATCCATTTGTTGCTGTTAAGCAAGGATTAATTAAAATGGACAGAGAAATGAATGAACAGTTTCATCTTGTGCTAGAAGATTTAGATGAAGTCAAAAGTTCTGTAAATTCTTAGAAATATTCAGTTGTCTTTCAATCAGAAAATCTATTGAAAGACTCAGTTGAGTCCCTCCTTCCCCCCCTCTCAATAAATATATTGAAAACTATGGAACCCAAAATTGTAGACCCAGGTTGGAATAGAAGGGGGTAATTGCAACTAGCTTTGTTTTATAGATGACATGGAGCCTGAAAAAAGAATGCTTGGAAACAGTGAAGAGTCTTTAGCTCACAACTGGCCTCCTTCCAACTGTTCTCAAAATAATATATGAATAGCAATAGTATCAAACTTGTTGAGTTTGCCCAAATGTGTGAGTCTTGTTCTAGTTTGGTTCAGGGCCATCTCTTACTCACCAATTGGTTATGGTTAATACATGACATCAACAATGAAGGAAAATTGGGCCAGAAAACCTCATAAACAAGCCTGCAACAAGACCAGCAACAAAATCCAGACCATTCATGAGAAATTGCACTTGGAGCTCTTCACAGTCAACAGCTTTATTAGTGCTCAATTTGTGGTTGTCTCTACTGATGTGCCTGGACAAAAGAGATGGCAGGATGTAGGAGGGAAGGATACCCTTATAGGTAAGTGTTTTGGGACATTATAAAGTGAAGCCTCATGAGAGACCCAAGCCTATCAGATTGAAGCCATTGGATTAAGTAAGGCAGTAGAAGAGATCCAAGCCTATTGGATCCTATGGGAAGGCATTTGATTTCTACTGCCACTCTTCATTACGTTACAGCTATTGACTGTCTGTCTTTTTGTTCTATGAATCTTTGGTATGCCAGTGACTATAAGGCCATGCATAAGCATATTTGTTTAGGTCTCACCTATGATCCATCTTATCCTATCTGCCTAGAGAGAGTTTGGTTGCTTTTTTTGATGCAGCAAATGGGACTCTGGTTGCTTTCTTTGTTGCAGCAAATGGGACTTTTTAAAACCTTTAGGCATACCTTGTGACAATCCTTGAGAAGGTAGTCGTGTATTACTGTCTCCAGGTTGCAGATTACTGCCCATTTACTGTCTTTTGTAGCTGCTAATATGCACACCTGAGCTTTTTAAAGCTCCTGTGCTTGGATTAGGTAAATAGGTGGAGAGGAAGAAAAGCCCTGCTTTAACTGTTGCTCCTAAATATGATTCTTCACTGTGTGGAAGTGAAAATTAAGTGTGGAGTCTACTGACACCCAAGCTCTTTCTAGATTCATATTTTTAAGGATTTCAGTCTCATGGTTGAATTCCTAGCTAGTCTGAAAGAGGGTCTACAGAATTGGGAAGACTGCTCACACAAAGGTTCAACTCCTTAGCACATGTGGCTCTTCCTGTTCAAATTTGGTTTGTACAAGTCAATTAAACAACAAGTGTCATTCTTCTCAAATATCTGGTTATTAACAAATTGAACACAAGAGCTATAGTCCTTGATTTGTCTCCAACAATAATGTTGCTGGTCAAGTGTTTTCTGTTGAATATTTCTGTTGTTGGGTTAAGTATCTATACTTGCTTTTGATGCCTTTGTTTTCTTCTTATCAAATACAATTTCTGTATGTTAATGACAGCTTTCACAACTGGTGTAAGACTGCCCTGAGAAAATTATACCATGTCTGGGAATTTTCAAATATTAGATATTTCTGCATCAAAATTTCCAGCTAAAATTATGTGCAAGTTTCATACAGCACCAGTGGTATATTTCTTCCTACATGCTTGAAAATGCCTGTAAGAAGTAGGAAACTTTGAACACAATACTCTGTTGTGAGATGCCTGGAAGACCTGAAGATCAGTAGGCATAATCTAGATCTATGTTTTCCTGTTTTAAGATGACTGGAAATGCAAATCAAAGAACCGCAAATTGGTAATATTGTATTGAAATGGGTCCAATCTGTATCATTATGATCATGTTAACATGGTATTACAAAAACCTTATAGTGGTGTTACAACATCATTTTGGCAATTGCCAATTATGCATATATATATATATATATATCGCTTGGCAAGATCTGAACCTGGGTCTCTATCTTGAAAATCAATGTATTTAACATCTTGAGAACATTCTATCTGGTAAAGAAAAAGAGTCTCTATTGCAAACTCTGATTTTTCAGATTTTGTCTAGTTTACCCAATCACAAATTTCTAGATGGTTTCTGAAGATTCAAGCCAGTGTCAAAAGAAACTTAAAAAAATCATGATTATCCCGTGTATCACGATTTTTTCCAGTCCCCTGATTTATTTGCGAGTAGATGATTTTTTAAAATACTACTGATAATTTAGAAAAAGTTGAAAATTCAGGACTTCTTCAATCTTTTCCATCTCTTGGCTCCGTCTTTTTGGGCAACCCACCTGTACACCAGTTGATCCTGTTTTCGTATGACCCTTTCCTCCAAATGGCCCACTCATCTGAATGAACATCCCCTAGACAATCCTCTTTCTGAACATCCCTTTCTGTAAACAACCTTTTCTCAGATGTCTTCAATGACTCTTCGTGAATGCCCTAGTTGATCATCTTTCTTGCTTCCTTGGTTTTTTTTGCCCTTCTAGATGTCCATATGATTCTCTTTTGGTTGACCTCATCCTTCACCTCCAGGTGGCCCTTACCCCAATGACCTACTCACAAATGGCCTATCCTTCAGATAATTCACTTTGTGAATGTTTGATATAGCCCTCTTTTTGGCATCTGTTTGGATGACCTTTCTCTGGTTTTGCCATGACAGCTTCATTGGGCATTTGTGCTGTTTGGATGAGCCTCTCTGTGATGATCCTCTCTCACTTTCAAATGATCCTTTGTCAGTTGGGCCACTCATGTATAGAAACCAGAGTGAGTTATTGGTCATCTATGTTCTAGAAGACCTTTAGCATAAAATATGTGAATCCTATAGCATGGTCCAGTTGTATCCAAATTGAGTTATTGTGCAACTATAAACTTCTAGGTTGCTCCTGTTTCTCGTGTTGGAAATGCTACCATAAGGGAAACTCTTGGAAACCCTTTGGAAACTTGTTATTTGCTTACCACATTTCCAGACATTTCCATTGGTGTTTGGTAATGTTTCCATGCGTTCCTTTTTGTGTTTTCTGGCTGTTTGACGAACGATAATTCTAATTTTGTGGTTTTTGAGGGGTTGTGGGTTCACACTGCCCCTACATACAGTATGCATGCCTCCCTTTAGTAAAAGAAATATCTTTATGTTAAGATAAGAAAGAAATTTAGCTAGCCGTTTGCTTCTTTGATTCCAACCTATTTTGAAATTTAGCTAGCCCTTTGCTTCTTTGATTCCAACCTATTTTGTTTTGTTTTTCCTTATAAGAAATAAGATTAATAGGGCAACTAAGAAACTAGTGCATGGATTAAAAAAATTAACATGGGCATTTTCTTGGCTGCAATTAATGTCATAGGTGAGGAACATCCTCTTCATATGCCTTTGGTGGAGCTATGGCGGTTTTTCTCTTTTGATGGTACTGCTGATTTTGATGATTTTAAAGATTGAGAGAGAACCTTATGCTGTATGACATACAATGCTTGTTGGCATGACATGTAGCATGCATACCTCCCTTTAGTAAAAGAAATATCTTTATGTTAAGGAAAAACAAAACAAAATAGGTTGGAATCAAAGAAGCAAAGGACTAGCTAAATTTCTTTCTTATCATATAAGATATAAGATTAACAGGGCAACTAAGAAACTAGTGCATGGATTAAAAAAATTAACATGGGCATTTTCTTGGCTGCAATTAATCTCATAGGTGAGGAACATCCTCTTCATACGCCTTTTGGTGGAGCTATGGCGGTTTTTCTCTTTTGATGGTACTGCTGACTTTGACGATTTTAAAGATTGAGAGAGAAGTTTATGCTGTATGACATACAATGCTCGTTGGCATGACATGTAGCATCATCAATATAGGCTAGCTTTAAGCGTTTATTTTTTTTCTCTGGGCGATTCACCTTTCTAAAGATGTTTCCATTTAGGAAACTGTACATATTTCCAAGTTTAGTGCAACTTCGGTTCAACCTAATTAATTATTTAGATCAGGTCATAAACTTGTTTTAAAAATTAGCATTCACATTATGCTATCATTTTTGAGGTGGATGAATTTTATTCTCTTTATTTTCCAGGTTAATGCATCTTGGCCCCCTAGAAAGGTGGTGATATTGGATCGAAGAAATGGTTCACGCCAACTTCAAAATAAACAAATGGTATTTATCTACGTTTTTCTACATGTGCATTATACAGGTTTATATGCTTCAACATATGTATGTTATGCTTTCTTGTAAAATACAGTATTAAGTGTAAAATTTATGTTTCAAGGAAATTGCTTTGTTTTCCTTTGACAGAGAGATGAGCTGATTGATCATACAAAGCTAATAGTCCAAAATGAATTGATGGAAGTGAATAAGACTTGAAAGTTCCTTTGTTTGATTAAATTGGTTAAATCTCTAGATGTGACTAAAAGAAGGTGCACTGCCAGGAACTTGCAGATTTTTTTTATGAAATCTATCAAATATATAGCATTGTATGAGTTGTTACAGTCACAGATGTTTGACAGCAATAGGTAAGAGTCTTTATAGTTATTGTCTTTTTATGTTTCCGAATCAATATATTCACCTGCTGAAAAAAAAAACAAAATAGTAGTTTTACAGTAACAAGAAGCTTGGTTGTATGCAATAAAATTAGATACCTATAGCAGGCTGTAGCCACAAGACCAAGAGAAAAACAAACAAACAAATCTGAAACAAGAAGACCAGACCAAGCGATTTTAATTTCCAGACAGAAGCACCTTATTCTTCTGACCCCTTTTTTAGTTTAATTGGCTGAAAACAAAGGAATGTATACAAATTTTTCAGCAAAGGCTTCATTTTTTTTGGTCCACATCTTGAGCTGAAGAATTGTGCCTATGTGTTTTTCCTGAGAGTCATCAGTTTCAGCTTCATTACAGTTATGTTCAATCTTCTCTTAAACAATTAATGATCATATTTTAGACTTCCATTTCACAGAAAACTGTCACATTAATAAATCAAATAGTAGTTTCTAATTCCAGTTGTTGGCAACGAGCAATGCTCTATCTTGTGAATTTGGGCGCTTTCACAGTCAAGTTCCACAAAAATTTCCATTTACTTTTCCGTACACATTTTTCTATGTTTCTTATTTCATCTATGAACACGCGGTAAGGGTCGGAAACTTGCTCAGGAAATATAGAAATGTCAGTGGTTCTTTCTAGCCGTTAGATAGGAGATTTTGTAGGTTTTCAGTACTCTAACTCAGCTTCTAGAAGTTTCAATAGCGTTTCCAAGCGACATCAAAATGTTCTACATCTGAATATGTTTCCAATAGTTTTGAAATGTTCTGGATACCGTTTTCACAAGTTTCTGGAGGTTTTTGTTATAGTAGAATCTACGTGAGAAAATATGAAGCTGCTATGTTCAAATTTTACCTTGTAACTCTAGTGCATGACAATCATATTTACCAACCCTACACCTAGAAGGCATAATCTATATATACTGGCTTAACAAGCAAAGTTCACAAGCATCACTATCATCAAGACACTGCTTCAATGGGCCAAGGTGTTGTATTATGCTTTCTTTCTGTTTAGACAGAAGCAGATAATGATGAGTTTCTGACAAGTTAACGAAAGTTTTAACTTTTGAAAATAAAAGTAAATGTAGAATTGGTCTTTCTGAACCCTTTTGAATTTGAAAAGGTGATGATCATTAATGTTGTAATTGGATATTCTCAATTGAAATTACAAAGGCAGTTGCCTTTTATGGTCTCTCTCCTGTTTAGCATGTAAAGATGTGGTCTTTGAATTTTGCTTCTCACTTATGCTTGTTGTATAAAGTCTCACTTTTAAAGAGCAGATGTGTTCTATTTTGTAATCTGCCTTTTTTGTGTGTTATCTTTATATTAGGTTGCAAAAATATTGTCAAGGATGCTAGGAATCAATGTGAGGCAAGGCTACAGTGGTGTTGGTTCATTTTGTGATCAGGTATCCTCATCCTTATTCCCGTATGTGCTTAGATATTATCATATGTTGTAGATAATGATGAATTGTTTCTCTACTGAATTCATAAAAGGCAACTGCAGAAAACAGGAACTCTTGAAATGACATATCTTTTCTTATTTCCTTTTTCCCTTCTGCTGAAAAGGAGAGTGCAAAGAAATCATTTCATTTTCCTTTTGTGCAAAGTTGCAAAAATTATGATGGCCAATTTATTGTGAATGTTCGAAAAAAATTAAATGGCCAATTATTTTACAAAAAATCAGGGAATTAATAGGAAAAAAATTAAACAGTTATAAAGTAACCAATTTTCCTAAATTAAGAAAATAAAAATAAGTAAAATATTTCAAATATTTAGTGATCTTTTGAATGTATTGTGCCCCCCTCTTTCCCATGCTTTGCAATTTATCGTGACTTGAAAAAAATATGCAAGTTGCAAATCTCTCCTGATTTTAACAATTTGTAATCTGTGCACACTCCCTCCCCAAGTGATTGTGAGTTTTTCCAAAAGAGCTGTTAGTTTATGGTTTTCTCCTGATTTTAACAGTTCGTATTTGAAAAAATTGTAATTTTTATGATTATCATGATTTATTGTTGATTTTGGTAACTATGCTTCTTGACATTTGCAAAGAAAAAAAATATTCTCAGTGTTACAAGTTGATTCAATATGTTCTATGTTTTTTGTCTTTTCATATGTTTTTTTGATAGGAGCACACTGTTAGAAAAAAGCCAAAAACTTTAGAAAATCTTCATAAATCCAGCCAAGCATTCCTTAAAACAGCACTTCAGAAACTCAGATACTGAATATTATTAAAAGCTAAAATTCCTTAAATAGATAAGTAGCTGAATTCCACTTCCACAAGAAAAGCATAGGGTGACAGTCATCAAAGGTAACCAAATTTTTGTATGATGTTCACTATCTCTCTGCTTATTTTTGTATGATGTTAAATTGTGGAGTTGTCCTTAGCTTCCAATTTTGTAATATCATTTCATTGTCTATGCACAATAGTAGTTAGATGAACAACTTACCGCCTATCAAAACTTCTAAGTCATAGATCCACTTGAGGTTGTTATCAGTTATGTAATTTGGCCTTTCATCTCTTAGTCTCTCATCTAGCCCCTGATTCTAAATCCTCTCCTAAAGAGAAGGCATATCCGTTTTCAAATCCATCTTTTGTTCAAAGATATTTTAGAAGACCTTTATTCCAACTCTTCAATTTACTTTTTGAAGACTTAAGTCTCCACAAAAATGTACATACATTGCCTAATGTGTAGGGAAGTTCTTGCCACCAATCAGGACTTCCAAGGGCATTTCCTCAATGGACTTGATGACCAGATACCAGTAAATCATGAAAAGCTTGGCATTCCTGGAAAACCAGAGTCAGTCTTGAAACATTTTCTCTCAATCAGCTTCACTAAACAAAGACAACTATGAAATACTCTTGCAAGCATAAGTGAAACCCAAATTCATCTTAAGGTATTCCAATTCTTGTGAGCCCATTCATAGAGATCGTACAAGGAAAGTTGATTCCCCTGAAAAAATTAGGGGAAAAAATGCAAAACAATGCTCCTAAGTCCATGTTGATGATGTTATCCCCACCTTCTTCCAATAAAACTTCAACAACAAGCTACCCTTCATGGCTTCTATGCATGTACTTGTCACTTTTAGTGTTAGCTTTTCCTTCTACCTTCCAATTGATTCCTTCAGTGTTGTCATGTTCTTGTTAATCGGTGTCAATGTTTTTCCATTGAAACTTTGTTTGAAAGAAGCATCTACATAGATAGAACACCCCCATTTCCTTTCGACATTCTGAAGTCAACATGAATGAGGTGTATACCTATCTCAAGCACATTTTAGTTTTTATCTGCTATCCTAACGAAAGATGCTTGTCTTTGTACCTTCAAGAAGCTAACACTCTTCCATGTCAAGTATTATGGAAGAAATAAACTAGCACTTGATTAAGCACTTCATTCTTTCACCCTATCTCTGCTACTTTGTCTGAGACTACAGCTTTCCAGAATGATAATAGCTGATCTTGTACATCATTCTTTGCATACAAGAGTAGCAACTAGAGCTTCAATGACTTCTTATTTTTGCTTGTGGCTGGACAGTATTGTGGTTCACTAGTATCTTTGCTACTTTGTCTGAGACTACAGCTTTCCAGAATGATAATAGCTGATCTTGTACATCATTCTTTGCATACAAGAGAGCAACTAGAGCTTCAATGACTTCTCATTTTTGCTTGTGGTTGGACAGTATTGTGGTTCACTAGTGTCAGATATTGATAACTCCTCACTTACCCATAACATGTAGACAGCCACAACTTCTCGGTTTTCTGTATTCTTTTGTTGGTTCCTTGGCCATGGATGGAGTTTTGAGAGGTTAGACTGTATGCCTTCCCAGGATTATCTAACCGTGCTCCTTAAGTCTTGGCCATTCTCCTAGAAGGATCATTAGATCTTGTGACAATGACAACAGTATTTCTACTTTGCATTCCACTACTAATTAGAATTGGCACTAGGATCCATTTGAGTTCTTCTTCCTTGTTCACTGGTTCCCTTACTTCTTCACTACTTGTAATATATTTAGAGTTTTACATATTTCTTGGCCCGCCCCATGATGTTTAGTTCTGGTCCTATACAGTAGTTTCACTTTAGTTAGTTTATTCTAGTGCATCTATTCTAGTGTGGTTTATCTTGTTAGGACTTTCTTAGTCGCTACAGTGCAGTCTAACATATTATTTTTGGTGAGCACCATTCGCCTGTTTTGGTCATCCATGGACATTAATAGAAACATCTTATATTATCTTTAGAAGATATAGAGAGAGCTATGTGAGTTCAAGCATTTCAGAATTGAAAAAAGAGCATAAAATCCCTCAATGCTCCACCAACTCCTGATCTCTGAATCCCATTCAAATAATAATTTAGTTAAAGGTCAACCATTTTTTAGTTTATTTCTCAACTTCAAACAACATTCTATTCATAGTGATGATGTTTAGTTCTGGTCCTATACAGTAGTTTCACTTTAGTTTAGTTTATTCTAGTGCATCTACTCTAGTGTGGTTTATCTTGTTAGGACTTTCTTAGTTGCTACAGTGCAGTCTAACATATTATTTTTGGTGAGCACCATTCGCCTGTTTTGGTCATCCATGGACATTAATAGAAACATCTAATATTATCTTTAGAAGATATAGAGAGAGCTATGTGAGTTCAAGCATTTCAGAATTGAAAAAAGAGCATAAAATCCCTCAATGCTCCACCAACCCCTGATCTCTGAATCTCATTCAAATAATAATTTAGTTAAAGGTCAACCATTTATTAGTTTATTTCTCAACTTCAAACAACATTCTATTCATAGTGATGATGTTTACAGAATATTTTCTATAACTATCTCAGTGTTAAAACTTTCATCAACGTTGTTCTCCTGAACAAAGTGGGAAGAAGTTAGATGTCTCTATTCTATTTCTCAATCCACATAAAGGAAGATAAATGAAATGTTCTATTGATTAATTGAAGCCTTTTCTTTCTGTCTAAAACTTTCTTATCTGCCTAACAGTGGATGAAGTGCTCTATGGTTTCAACTACAACCAATAATGAAAGCAGCAAACCTCTCGGGCATTGTTCTCTAGAGTGAACTACTGCAAGGCTGGTGTATGCTTTGATGTGCTACAGGCAAAATAGAATGAAACTATCTCCTAACCCCACCTGATTCTGATGTAATAGATTTCTCACATTCATGAAAGGTTCTCATTCCTGAAAGGTACTACCAACTCCAAATGACATAATTCATAGGATAGTAGTCTAGTTCCTACTCCTCACCATTTGGAGGCCAGGAGAAGAGTGTACATATTCTTTATTTGCCTCTATTGTTGGACGGTTGCCTGATCTTCAAATTGGTTCCTTTGTCCATTGTGTTGTTTATTAGAAAATTTTCAATTTATGAGATTTATTCTTTTGTTAAATCTTTTTTTTTTGTACTTTTCATGTAGGAGTTGATTTAGGCACTCCTTTTGCTTTTACACCTTGGTGCATGTTGAATTCCAAATATCCTAGCCATATTCTAGAAATTACTGAATATTATTATATTTTCTTTTGCTCTTTGCCAGCAAAATGCAAATGAATGGAACACAAGAGAGAAAGACCCTATTCCTTGACTCTTTGTCCAAATGTTTGCAATTCAACAAGATGACAAGTTAAGCATGGTGCTTCCAGCAGCACATGACGTGATTGCAAAACAATACTAATTTTCTCTCATACTTAGGATTTTTGGTTTAAAAGCTGTAAAATACCTCTTTTTTAGTCATTTTTAGTTCACCAGCAAACTTCCAGAATTGTTTGCAGAAAATTGAATTTGACAGAGATATGGTAAATATTCAGAAGATCCAGATCAGCAAACTGCTAACTTTCAACCCTCAACCCTCAGGACAGAAAAATAGAACACTCTCCAAATTGCAGGTAACTAATGCCAGTCATTGACCCGAAGTTTGAGGCTCCAATTATTTGTCTGGATTTTTCATCTTGCTAAGCCCTATATAAGCAGTAGTTCATGGTGATTTTGAGCTACACACCATGCACTTTTAAGACCATCCAGATTTTTGTTTTAGAGACCTCTTGAGCCCTCTTCTTAGGAAAGTCTCTTTGCAAGCATATCACTTTGTAAAGGTAACTGATTTAAAACCTAAACCCAGCTACTTATCTATTTAAGGATTTTTAGCTTTTAATAATATTCAGGTAGCTGAGTTCTTGAAGTGCTGTTTTAAGGAATGTTACTGGTTCGTTTTGGGTTCGGATTCGGGTTCGTAGAACCCGGTTCGCCAGTACGGAAAATTTGTTTTTTGTCTTTGGTTCGTTTTGGGTTCAGCCATACAAAAATTGATAAATATATATAAATTTTCAAGTATTTTTTTTTAATTTATTAAATATAATCTATAATTTATTTTAAAAGTTAAAAAAATTATAAACAAATACAAATATAGCTAAAAAAATTAAAGTAATATAATTACATTATTTACGTCTACAAATGAAACCTATCTAAATTAAATTGTAGTTTTTTTTTTTAATTTACATGGTGGAATCGGTAGCCGCCACGAATCCGGGAAGGCTGTCCAGCTTTTATGGCTGCCACAGTATTCTGCGTTGTCCGCCCCGGAAGCCACCACACAGTTCTTCGCACAGTCCATCCCTATAACCACCATGCCACAATCATTTTAAACCTTTTACACCGATAAATTAAATTATAGTTAAAGAGCATATTATCATCAAAATATATTATAGTATAATATTATATAAATCTTAATTCTATATATTATAATTTAAATATTATAATTAAAAATTTTTAATTTATTTATAAAATTCATAATAATTAAATAAATTATAATTTTCGCATCTATTACATTGTCAAATTAAAAAATTGGGGTTATACGTCGCTATATGAAACAACTATATTATATTATGATATGATATACAATCTTTAAAATTAAACCTAAACTTTTATTTAAAATTTTAAATTCTCCACTTGTACATAATTCCAAAATGGTCAGAATCTTCCAAAGATTAAAAAATGGAATGATGAATGTAACCACAGAATTAAAAGGCTCAACAATATGCCTTAAAAGCCTTTGAAATCGGCTGGGCTGGAACGAATTGTGATGGAGGAGCTCAACGCATAACGTAGAAGTTTGAGTTCCGCACCAAGTGCAGGCAAAATTCGGGGTCCGGTCAAACCTGAATTTTTTATTTCGGCTGTCAGATTTCGAGTCAAATATTCCTTAAGCTGTAAAATCTCTTTGTTTCAATTATGAACCAGTCGCCTCTTTTGTTTATATATAGTCTATGTTTAATCGAAGAAGTAGAAGCCAGTGACGGAGGGGGCGAAGATAGAGTAACAACTGAAGAATGGAACGTATGTAGTGCGACATAATTCATTTCGCAGCAAACACTATAAAGCGCCTCCAAATGTTTGTTTTCTTTCTCTACGGCAGCGAAAAAATGGATTCTGGGTGAGTGCCAGCACAGGCCGAACTGCATTTTTTAAATATTCTTTTTCATGCATTTCCCATCAGTGTTTTCTCTTGGTGGAAGAAAAGAATTGAACAGCATTTTCAAGATCTGATTTCACAGGCAGCTGAGCAACTCCGGTCCTTGGTGTTTTTCTATGTTTTTTCCCCTGTTCGTGGGTTTACCCCGGGGCCGCCCAGGGTTCGGCCTGGACAAACTCAAACGTACCGGTCGGCTCAGGCCGAACTTTGGGCGGACCCACAGGTGAACCGGACCCGAATCTGAACCGGGTACGGCCCGTATCCAGACCCGGGGTCCAGTGGGGCTGAGCCGGTAACATTGCATTAAAATAGTATGGAATTTAACTTATCAAGCAAATAAACACACATTTATCAGAAATCCAGAGATAATGGATGCATAACCTTATTGAACACAAAGATTAAGGTGGTGTAAAATATCAGTTGTGAAGCATCTCAATGGGGAAAGAGGAAAAATGCTTTCTTATGTAGTAAATCGAGCAAAAACACAGAGATACGTATGACAGAACAGCACAATGAGGGGCTGATAAATTCTGCAGTTTTTGACTTTGATCTATATTAATATTCCCTGCTATTCATTTCCCTTCTGATTTCAATACTTAAGCGTTGGTTGGGCTTCCAACCCTCTATTTTTCAAGTTTTCTTGTTTTCCATGCATGTGTTTTGACATTAAACAGATGAATTTTAATTTGATTTTTGATGGGCACAAGGAAACATGTATTCAAGATTTCACCAAGTCAAATTTCAGCTAATTTTTACCTCATTTGACCACGTTAGAGCAGAAATGCAACATACTTTTCTCCCACTTTGAAAAGTTAAATGAACAAATTTCTCTTGAATTTCAAGAAACATACAGTGCATTGAATCTTTCATTTCATCTGCTTTTTGCTTGTTTAATTGACATGTTGTATGACCAACAGGAAGCCAACATACAATCTTCTGGTCTGGAGTGTTCCATTACTTGTTTGGGGATAAACAGTAGAATTCTAAAACAATTGGGAGGTGTTATAGTTAGTAGAAAGCACTCTATATAATTTCGTGTTATTTCCATTGTTATATTGGAAAGTTATTCTTGCCACATTGGTGTCCCCTGTTTTGTCAAGCTATTTTGAAGAACACAAGCTTATACTGAGAGGGGGGGGTGAACAGTATAAGACCACTTTTAACTTTATCTATCAATACAACTTTCAAACCATTAACATGCAGAATAAGATAGCAGTAATAACATCAGTAAAACAATGCACAAGATGCAATCCACAAAGAGACACAACAATTTACGTGGTTCACCCAAGGTGGGCTAATCCACGGATAAAACTTTTCTTCTAAAAGTTGTATCAAAGTCCTCTGGGAATCCTTCCCAATTACAATGTTTATGAGCCTCAGCTCAAAGGAGACACCTTCCCCTAATTCTGCTTTGGTGATCCTCTAGAAGACCTCTACCTCCTCTGCCCTTAGCAAGTGGAATTCTGTCCACAGAAGACACTCGTCTTCCCTGCTCCGGTTGGAGATCTCTGTCCTCAACTCTGTCACTGCAAAGCTGGTCCTCTTTTCTGTACCAAACACAGTCCTTCGGTCTAGCACAATTCTGTCCTCTTCCACTGTTCTTTTCTGCACTTGGTCGAAATCAATTTCTCACTGACTGTGCAAATACAGCAACACTTAATCAATTTATTTGTTTCTGCGAAAACACAGTAGCACAGACTTCGCGTGTTTCTATGAACACACAGCAGCACAGTCTTTATAAAATACTGCAGCACTCTATCGCACAACAACTTATGCGCCTATGTGTAATCACAACAGCACCCTCTTCGCACAGTCTGCTTCTCCTCGATCGTTCTTCTTCCCGCTCTCTGCTTCTACGAAGGTCACACTTATGAATGCACACTTCGATCGATTCGATACGACTGCTCTTTGCGCAACAGACTTCACTTGCGCAAAAATGACACTCACACATTCGACACTTGAATCTCAAAAATAGTCCTCCTTTTATAGCAATAATTCATGATTAAATTCATGATCTTAGTCGGCTGTAAATCCTTAAAACAATCGTCGGCTGCACAACCTTACACTTTGTCGGCTTCAACCGCCTCTGCTGTTCTGTAGCTTTCCCAGCGCGAAACTCAAACATGTCACGATATCGCTACGCCTTTGTCTGCCGTACACCTTGTAATACTTGTTGTCACGAAATCGTGACACTACTGCCTGTCGTGTGCCTTCTTTGGTTTGTTGTCATGAAATCGCGACACTACAGCCTGCCGTACACTTTCGCTAGCTTGCTGTCACGAAATCGCGACACCTCGCTGTCGTTACCTTACCTTGAGTTTGTTGTCATGAAATCGTGACACTCCCTCTTGCAAATCGACACATTTGCTTTCTGACGTCATCATGATTCTTGTCACGAAATCATGACGCTTTAGTCTGCAAGACCTTCCTCGCTGCTCTTGTCATGAAATCGTGACACATTTGCTTTTGCTGACGTCATCATGATTCTTGTCACGAAATCATGACGCTTTAGTCTGCAAGACCTTCCTCGCTGCTCTTGTCGCGAAATCGTGACACATTTGCTTTTGCTGACGTCATCATCAACTCTGTCACGAAATCGCGACACTTCTTGCTTCTTCAACCTTTCCTCGGTTTGCACTAGCGAAAATGGAACATGTCATGAAATCATGACGCTTTTTTTGCCTTAAGCTCTTTTAGGACTGAATGGACCTTTTAGCACTTTTTCCAATGCTCGTGAAACTGGAACATGTCATGAAATCGTGACGCTTTCGTTGCCTTAAGCACTTTTCAATAGAACATGTCACGAATTGATCTTAATTGGAACATGTCACGAAATCGCGACGCTTTCGCCACCTGCAAGCTGCCAACTCAACCTGTCATGAAATCGTGACACTTTTCCCTGCTTTGCCTCTGCCTTCCTGCATGTCACGAAATCATGATAGATTTGCCAACGCTTTCTCTCTCCTCAAACATGTCACGAAATCGTGACAGTTTTTCCAGCGCTTTCTCTCTCCTCAAACATGTCGCGAAATCGCGACAATTTTTCAAGCAGCCTGCAACCTTTTTCTAACTTATCTTTTTTTGGATTTTTTGGCAACTGGGCTACTCTGATTTTCTTGGAGACTTACTGATCAGCTGAAACCTTCATCAAAACACATACTTAGACAACTAATCAAATTGCTTCAAGAACTCCTTGACATCAAAGACAACAACTACCAAGAGCTCCTTTGACATCAATGACAACAACTATACTTGAGCAAAGGCAATGTACTCAAGGTACCCAAAATTGCCAACAATCTCCCCCTTTGTCATTGATGGCAACCCTTAACTAAAAACATATCTCAAGAGCCAAAACTGAACCAACTGATCCATCAATTTGGAATTCTGCAATTGAAGTTTTTGCTCCCCCTGACTTGAAGCTCTTCTCTTCACTTGAAGCACTTCCCCTTATACATATCTCTCCCCCTTACTCAAATCTCTCCCCCTTTGTCATCAATGGCAAAGGGTCACCTTTGGGGTTTTGGGACTAAGAATGAGTCTCTTAGCTTAATCCCTCCCCCACCTTCTATTAAGGTGATTTAAAACAGGGTTGGGAGTGAAACTCCCATTAGACACTCATCATCATTAATGTCTACTATTTCTTTGTCGGGCCTTCTCTTGAATTCTTTTTCCACATTGTTGTTCTTATTACTGTTTTGATCCTCGGACCTGTTCATACTGTTGTTCCTGTTCCTTTCATCATTCCTGTTTTTCTTCATACCTTGATCCTTGAACCTGTTCATATCATTTTTCTTGTTTCTATTGTCATTCCTGTTCTTATCCATGCTTTGATCCTTGGACTTGTTCATACTGCTGTTTCTGTTCCTGTATCTCGGAAGATCAGCTCTACATTGTCTAGCTAGGTGACCCTCATTGTTGCACTTATAGCAAGTAACAATATTATTTCTTTCAGGCATGGCTGTTCTTTGAATCCGCCTGTTCTGATTGACCCAGTTCCTGCTATTTCCCTTACAAAAAATTGCCTTGTGCCCGAATTGTTGACAAGCGTAGCAATACCCTTGAAAGAAATTACGTCTCCTGAAACTGTCATTTACTTTCTTCACTTGAGTCATGCAATGTACAGCCATGTGACCAAATCTGTGACACGCAAAACATGTGCCATGAAATTTTCTTTTATTCGACTTCATGGGTCCCGAAAACTTCTTCTTCTCAATCTGAATATTGTTTTCTGTTTCTGCGCATTCATTACTCACGGACTTATGGTCTGAAGTACTTTCTTCATCAGAGCTTTCTTCCTTTTGAAATCTCTTGCTGGATTCCCCAACCTATTTTTTGTGCGGCTCAACAAAACCGAGACCTGTTTTATCTGTTGGATTTCTTTGACTTTTGATGAGAGACTTAACTTTCTTGGAGCTATCCTGAAATCTGTAGAGCTTATCCTTGTAATCTTTATTTTCTTCTTTCAGAGAAGCCATTTCCTGTTCTAACTCACTATACTCCAGATTTTTAGAATCCAACTCATTACTGAGTTCTTGTGACTTAGCCATAGAGACTTCAAGATTTTCTATAAGTTCATCTCTCTCCATACAACATTCATCTAATTTAATCTTGAGTCTATCATTCTTCTTTCTTTCCTTTTTCAAAACACTAAGAGCATTATTGAGTTCACATTCAAGATCCTCTATTTCATGGTGCTTTGAATTATCACGGCCTTTTTCAGTTTTCTTATCACTAGAGGTGCTACCTTTTTCAAAAACCATACATGCATCTTCATTGTAGTTTTCTGAAGCATCCTCATACATACTAGCAGCTAAATCATCATTTTTGCAATCATCCTCAAGGTGCCCAAAATTTCCACATCTAAAACATTTCATGATAATGAATTTATGTTTCGGTTCTTCCTCTTTTTCTGAAATGAACAACATCTCATTTTCATCATCACTAGAAGAACTTTCACTATCACTGCTAGAACACTTACTTGCTTTGTCTAAGTAGAGGCTTTTCTTATTCTTGTGAGAATGCCTCTTTCCCTGATTGTTGTACTCATCTTTGCTTTTCTTGTGATTGTTGTACTCATCTTTGCTCTTTTTGTAATACCTGTACTTTTCAGAATCCTTGCTCTTAACATCCTGTATATCTTCATCACTTTCATTTTTGGAAATAGATACAGTCAGTAGCATAATGACCAAATTTCCCACAATTGAAACATCTTATATTTTTCTTGCTTTTGTGCTTTCTGGAAAACTTGCCTTTCTTGCTGTAATATGCCTCTTCTTCACTAGAAGACTCATCACTTTCTTGAATCAGTTTGCCCTTTGATTTCTTGGTAGCTTTGAAAGCTGCTTCTTTCTTTACATCAACTTTCACTTGAGTTCTCAACTCAAATGCTGCAAGAATACTATGGAGCTCATCCTTTTTCAATTTATCTAAATCTTTGGCTTCCTCAATAGCAGAAATATTTTCACTAAATCTATTAGGAAGAGATCTTAAAATCTTATCACACACATCATTTTCAGCAAGTTCAAGACCTAAGTCTTTCATAGAATTAACAACTTCATCCATCCGGAGCATGTAGTCACTAATATTTTCATCATCATTCATCTTGAGTTGTTCAAACATACCTTTAAAATGTCTCAACTTGGCCTTTCGAACATTTGCATCACCTGTATGAACAACCTGCAATTGTTTCCACATTTCACTAGCTGTCTTGCAGTGAATAACTTTGGTGAGATCTGCCTTTTGTAAACCCTTCAGGATAGCATTCATGGCTTTTGAGTTGCTGTGATGTAGAAGCCTGTCTTCTTTAGTGTAAGGACCATTTGCAGGAATGGTGTACCCATCTTCAATAACTTCCCATACCTCATTACCAAGAGCCATAAGATAGACTTTCATTCTTGCACTCCACAGACCGAAATCTGATCCATCCAGAATAGGTGTTGCATTGCCACTTGAGTAGTCCATTGTGTTCTTTGCAAACTTTTCCTTCAAGCTGTTAAACTTTTCGAAGGCACTGGCTCTGATACCAATTGAAGAACACAAGCTTATACTGAGAGGGGGGTGAACAGTATAAGACCACTTTTAACTTTATCTATCAATACAACTTTCAAACCATTAACATGCAGAATAAGATAGCAGTAATAACAGCAGTAAAACAATGCACAAGATGCAATCCACAAAGAGACACAACAATTTACGTGGTTCACCCAAGGTGGGCTACTCCACGGATAAAACTTTTCTTCTAAAAGTTGTATCAAAGTCCTCTGGGAATCCTTCCCAATTACAATGTTTATGAGCCTCAGCTCAAAGGAGACACCTTCCCCTAATTCTGCTTTGTTGGTGATCCTCTAGAAGACCTCTACCTCCTCTGCCTTTAGCAAGTGGAATTCTGTCCACAGAAGACACCTGTCTTCCCTGCTCTGGCTGGAGATCTCTGTCCTCAACTCTGTCACTGCAAAGCTGGTCCTCTTTTCTGTACCAAACACAGTCCTTCGGTCTAGCACAATTCTGTCCTCTTCCACTGTTCTTTTCTGCACTTGGTCGAAATCAATTTCTCACTGACTATGCAAATACAACAGCACTTAATCAATTTATTTGTTTCTACGAAAACACAGTAGCATAGACTTCGCGTGTTTCTATGAAAACACAGCAGCACAGTCTTTATGAAATACTGCAGCACTTCTATCGCACAACAATTTGTGCACCTATGTGTAATCACAACAACACCTTCTTCGCACAGTCTGCTTCTCCTCGATCGTTCTTCTTCCCGCTCTCTGCTTCTGTGAAGGTCACACTTACGAATGCACACTTCGATCGATTCGATACGACTGCTCTTTGCGCACAGCAGACTTCACTTGCACAAAAATGACACTCACACATTCGACACTTGAATCTCAAAAATAGTCCTCCTTTTATAGCAATAATTCATGATTAAATTCATGATCTTAGTCGGCTGTAAATCCTTAAAACAATCGTCGGCTGCACAACCTTACACTTCGTCGGCAAAGGTTAACTTCGTCGGCTTCAACCGCCTCTGTTGTTCTGTAGCTTTCCCAGCATGAAACTCAAACATGTCACGATATCGCTACGCCTTTGTCTGTCGTACACCTTGTAATACTTGTTGTCATGAAATCATGACACTACTGCCTGTCGTGTGCCTTCTTTGGTTTGTTGTCACGAAATCGTGACACTACACTTTCGACTATCGTGAAATCGTGACACCACAGTCTGCCTTACACCTTGCTTGAGCTTGTTGTCATGAAATCGTGACACTCCCTGACTTTGCTGATGTCATCATGATTCTTGTCACGAAATCATGACGCTTTAGTCTGCAAGACCTTCCTCGCTGCTCTTGTCATGAAATCGTGACACATTTGCTTTTGACGTCATCATGATTCTTGTCATGAAATCACGATGCTTTAGTCTACAAGACCTTCCTCGTTGCTCTTGTCATGAAATCGTGACACATTTGCTTTTGCTGACGTCATCATGATTCTTGTCGTGAAATCATGACACTTCTTGCTTCTTCAACCTTTCCTCGGTTTGCACTAGCGAAAATGGAACATGTCACGAAATCATGACGCTTTTCTGCCTTAAGCTCTTTTCCAACCTCGCTGAATCGAGAACATGTCATGAAATCGCAACGCTTTTGCTGCATTAAGCACTTTTCTTCCAACTGCTCATGAAATTGGAACATGTCACGAAATCGCGACGCTTTCGCTGCCTTAAGCACTTTTCTGCCAACTGCTCGCGAAACTGGAACATGTCGCGAAATCGCGACGCTTTCGCCACCTGCAAGCTGCCAACTCAACCTGTCGCGAAATCGTGACACTTTTCCCTGCTTTGCCTCTGCCTTCCTGCATGTCGCGAAATCGCGACAGTTTTTCCAGCGCTTTCTCTCTCCTCAAACATGTCGCGAAATCGCGACAGTTTTTCCAGCGCTTTCTCTCTCCTCAAACATGTCGCGAAATCGCGACAGTTTTTCCAGCAGCCTGCAACCTTTTTCTAACTTATCTTTTTCTGGATTTTTGGCAACTGGGCTACTCTGATTTTCTTGGAGACTTACTGATCAGCTGAAACCTTCATCAAAACACATACTTAGACAACTAATCAAATTGCTTCAAGAACTCCTTGACATCAAAGACAACAACTACCAAGAGCTCCTTTGACATCAATGACAACAACTATACTTGAGCAAAGGCAATGTACTCAAGGTACCCAAAATTTCCAACATATTTGACTATGCAATTCTTGCAGCCTCTTCTTGCTTCTTGAGTAAAATGATAATAACAAAATTAAATGATGGTCCTCTATAATGTGGGGCATTGAACTGGTAAATCTCATTTAGATATTTCCTTTGTATTGAATATCTGAAGACCACAAGATCTCTCGATTGAACTAGAAAATCATTTTCTGGGTTCCTCAATGCTCATAAGCACTGAGGACGCTGTTGAAGAGACCCATTTTCTGAGTTCCTCAACCTCCTGTATGGTTTTTGATGCTCATAAGCCCTGAAGATGCTGTGGAAGAGGCCCTTCATTTTAACATCCACATGCGTCAATAGTCTTTTAGGTTAATCTCCAACTCAGCTGTCAAGTGGGGGAAAGCTCCAAGGGTTTAGGCTTCACAACATGTTGTGTTGGTTGAAAATATCTTTGTAGAGATATTTATTCAAGTTTTGGCAACATCTAATCTATAAGGTGTGTAAGTTAACCAAGAGAATATACTGCAACTATGTGGGAGTTTGGAGCAAAACTGTACATAATGTTCTAGTGGTACATTTAGCAGCATTTTTCTAATTTGTCAAGATTTGCAAATATTTTCTGACGCTTGTAATTGATGAGAATGTGTCATGTTATTAACCTCTATAGCTATTTCTTTGTTCCCAAGGGGTAGCTTCTTGTATGCATTAGCATGAGTTCTTTTCTCCAACTGTACTTTCTCTATTTTATATTCTTTTGCCATTAAACATTTCTTCTCTTCTGCTTTCACATTTTGAAAGCCGTCATTGGTCCACACAAAATAATTTCCCCCCCCCCAAAAAAAAAAGAACTTTGTACAATTAACAATATCTGTGCATGCATGTATACTGCAACTATGTGGGAGTTTGGAGCAAAACTGTACATAATGTTCTAGTGGTACATTTAGCAGCATTTTTTTAATTTGTCAAGATTTGCAAATATTTTCTGACGCTTGTAATTGATGAGAATGTGTCATGTTATTAACCTCTATAGCTATTTCTTTGTTCCCAAGGGGTACCTTCTTGTATGCATTAGCATGAGTTCTTTTCTCCAACTGTACTTTCTCTATTTTATATTCTTTTGCCATTAAACATTTCTTCTCTTCTGATTTCACATTTTGAAAGCCATCATTGGTCACACAAAATATTTTCCCCCCAACCAAAAAAAAAAAGAACTTTGTACAATTAACAATATCTGTGCATGCATGTATGCTGCAACTATGTGGGAGTTTGGAGCAAAACTGTACATAATGTTCTAGTGGTACATTTAGCAGCATTTTTCTAATTTGTCAAGATTTGCAAATATTTTCTGACGCTTGTAATTGATGAGAATGTGTCATGTTATTAACCTCTATAGCTATTTCTTTGTTCCCAAGGGGTACGTTCTTGTATGCATTAGCATGAGTTCTTTTCTCTAACTGTACTTACTCTATTTTATATTCTTTTGCCATTAAACATTTCTTCTCTTCTGATTTCACATTTTGAAAGCCATCATTAGTCACAGAAATTAATTTCCTCCCAACCAAAAAAAAAAAAGAACTTTGTACAATTAACAATAACTGTGCATGCATGTATTCATTCCAGGTTCGTGAAGTTGCAGAAGAGGACCTTATAGTTGTTCCTCATGGATCACAAAATGTCAATCTTCTTTTTGCTCGTAAAGGAGCTGTAGTCATTGAGGTAAGAAACTCACTTTTCATAGTCATTTATAATTTCTCTTGATAACATGCTCATTGGTTTAGTTATTTCATTCAAGTTTAGAATTGTTTATATTTGTCATATGATACTGAGGTTTGTATATATTCTAGGTTTCTTTTGCTGGGCTAGTTTTGGATGCATCTAATCATCATTTCAATAGCAGGTTTTCCCCTACTTGTATTATACGACTGCTTTGAAGAACTATACACATGCAGCAAACTTGCATGTTTATCCACTTCTTGGAGATATTCCAGAAAACGGCCTCTTCATGCGTCTTGTGTCTATTGTGGGATGGGATTTTTGCTTTCAGAGGTTGCGATGGTGTAAAAACTACTCTCGGAAACAATTTGTTCATGCTGATATTGGAGAGCTAAAGAAATTGTTGCATCAAATTAAAAAAGGCAGAAGAGGTAGGAAAGATTGATATTTCTCTCTTAATTTTTGGATTTTTCTAATTGAAATATCTTTGCGATCATCTATTGGCCTCATGCTAGTTTTCGTTATTCTTTGAAATGCATGATGGCGAGAATTATTTTTATCAAGTAATGAATCTCTATCTTTTAAAATTCTAGGAGATTAAAAACAAGGGCAATACTGGGCACTGACATAAAAACAACATTTAATTCTTGATATAATGAAAATATACCATACACTAAATATTTTATTATGACTATCTCTTTAAAAAGATTTCCTCTACCCTGAGATTTATTAACCTGACAAATTGCTGCGTTGCTCAGTTTACCCCTTGTGCTGAAAACATTTAATAATAATATGGCACTATATGTTATAAAATTTCAACCAGTTTCCCTTTTGTCATATAATTTATTAATTTATTCATATTAGCCAACAGTTGGAACCACTATAATCCTTCATGGTAAGCAAAGTGGTATGAGCACAATGGTGTATCTTTCAATGAGAATTAGCTTCAAATTTAGCAAAGTGATGCATGTACAATTGACAGGTTGTTGTTTAATACTACAACGTAGTCATGATCGAATTAAGGAGGGGTCATTGCAATTTCATAACCAGTTAAACAAAATTAGTATTCTTTGTATGTGAAATATGGATATATTCTAATTGTGCTCATGTAAAACAATTAATAGTGAAAGAGGGTTGTATTCCTTAATAATTCAATCCAATTATTAGTGGAAAAGAGGAGAAATAAATCAAAATGCATGATGTAGAAGGGAAGTTGGTATGTGAGGCATGTTTGTTGTATTCCATAATAATTCAATCCAGTTGTATTCCTTAATAATTCAATCCAATTATTAGTGGAAAAGAGGAGAAATAAATCAAAATGCATGATGTAGAAGGAAAGTTGGTATGTGAGGCATGATTGATGTTTTTTTACTATTGTAGAACCATGGATGTGTATATTTTAATTGTATTCATGTACCACAATTAATAGTGAAATAGGGTTGTATTCCTTACCAATTCAATCCAATTATTAGTGGAAATAGGTGAAATAAAACAAAATGCATGAAAGTAAATACAATTGAGTGACTAGCCAAATTAGCATGATTTAATCAATGAATTAAAAAGAATAATAGTGCCTTAAACCTTGAACAGATCTAAAAAGACTAATATGAGATAAATAGGTAAAGCCATAGATATCATTCTCTTTAAAGAAAAATATCTGAGTATACATTATTGTTCTTCAAATGTCATGCTCAAAATAATAGTGCCTTAAACCTTGAACAGATCTAAAAGGACTAACATGAGATAAAGAGGCAAAGCCATAGATATCATTCTGTTTAAAGAAAAAGATGTGAATATACATTATTGCTCTTCAAATGCCATGCTCAATTTATTCATTCATAACAGTTGAAATACAAATAGAAGATTGTTACAAGTAAATAGTCTTCAAAAAGAGTTCAGAGGACAAATCAGCTTTGAACTCCTATTATAGCAAAATGAAATGAACTTTAAATCTGACTACAATAAATAAATTTTAATCCTACTTAAGCATGATTTAGTAGGATCTTAAAAATAGATGGTAAATGATTGCCCAAGCTAGCCATATTTTGCAATAAAATCCCTTTTAGATGCACTTAAGTAGTTGTTTGTCTTTACCAACACTATTTGAAGAGAGAATATGTCACTTTCTAGGTTGTTCTCTTATTCCTATGTCTCACAATCTATGCCAAACATGCCTCAATCAATAATGGGTGCTTAAGATACATTTTTTTTTCACGTTTCCCCCCTAATGACGATTTGTTGCTATGGCATGATTCATCTTCTTGACAAATGACCATATTCCTTGAAACGACTCAGTTATTTTTTGAGGAGTGATGGTTATAGTTTGATTATATTTATGGTGATTTACAAGGACATTAAGCTTGATTGATGATAAATATCGACTTGTCTTATTCCATTGAACACAAAGTCCTCAAAACTAAGTCCATGAAAAAGACAATTATAAATTTGTAGGACATTGCTTTTTGTGTGAAAGGCTCTAAATTAGGAGGCAATAAAGTTTACAGTGTTTTCTATTTTGCATTGGAAGGAGTTTGCACTTAATTCAACTCCATGATCATTGTCTCCAAATATTTAAATTGTTCTCTAGGAAGGTCTCCATTTTTATCCATTGTTTGCTTAACACTTCTAAGTAATGCCTCCAAATCAGCAATCATATTTGAGGCTTTAGTTGTTGTTTTCCTAGACGATATCTTTTCCACCTGTGCACTTTAACATTTTTCTCAATTAAATTAACCTACTAATCACTAGTGATAATTTCTTCATGATTTGGGAGGGGGATAGGCGATCCATTGTTCACTATTGAAGATGCCTTATGTTTCATTGCTTCTAGGGGTAGCTTCAAGATATCACGATCTTCTATGCAATCATCTAGTTTTCTTTGTTTCTTAGACAGGTTCTTAAGCAACACTTGTATTACCTTCTTATCAATGATGTCCAATTATTGGAGATATTGACTTGTTGCTTTATACACTTGTTCCAATACTTGGGTAAGTTTTGTTTCAATTTTGCCTTCACACTGTTAATAGCTACATTGGCCCTTTCAATTATTTTTTTGCATTCTTTTAGGTACTTCAAGTATCCCCTCGTATGCTCCACTTCTATGTATATTTGGTCCCAAAAGGATTTGGTCCAATCTATAATGGACACTTGGGTCTTCATTTTCTTCATCTATTTTCTTGGGTCTTCCATTTGCTTTAAGGAAACAATCTCCTCTCTCTTCTTCTTGGCCTCCTTGAATTTTTTAAACTTCTATAACTAATATTGGATATTTTGCTTTTCTTATTTGAATTGATGTTTAAGGTGCTCCTCCTCTTGCTTGCTCTAATCCAGTCGTAGACTATTCACATCCTATAGTTGTCTCTTTCGGTCTTCTTTACCCTATTCCAGTATAAATATTTCTTTTCTTTTTTAGACTTCCAAATCTTTTTGCAATTGGGCTATTTGATCTTCCACTCGAATTTATGTCATGTTATGCTTCAAGGCATCAATCATCTCCTGGACATGTTTCTTGTATTTCTCTACCTCTTGAGTTACATGTAAGTACTTAAGGGCTACCGCTTGGTTAATTTGCTCTACCCATTGCACTACTTCAAGAGGCGTGACTTGTCTTAAGTCTAATAATGATAATCTTGTTAGAAAATCTATAGATGTTGTAGTCAAGCCAAAATCTAGAAGCAATGCTTCAACAAACAACAATTGTTATTTTTTTTAATCCAATTATGTTTGAAAGAATGTTAGAGTTGAATATGATGACGCATATTCACTTGTGACATGGTCTTGAACCTATATGGTCTTTTTCCTTCTATAGGTGTGCTGCTACCTCGTCTATGCTTCACTTTCTTGGATATTTAAAGACTTGTTATGCGAACTATGAGAATACATTAATAGTCTTTATAGAGGCTTGTTCTGATCATAGTTTGGGATGACCTCATTCTTGATCCAAGCATGGTGGTTATCTACAAACCCAACTGGAAGGTGGAATCCCCTAGAGTAGTACCAAATTGATGGGCCATTAAGTCACAACTTGTGGACCCCGTTGGTGAAGATGAAGTCATGGTATGTGAAGCCATTATTGACACAATTTGTGAAGATGCAACTAATGTAAATGATGAAGTGGTTGAGACTATCATGTACAAGGTCATAACATGTGATGATGGTGGGATAGAGATGGATGGACCAATAGAGATGGAAGCAGACTAGATGTAATGGATAGTAGTGATGAGGACTAAGCAACAAATGATGTCCTATATAATGAGATGGATGGTTTGTTTGACAGTGTCACAGTTGTGGCTATGATTGATGTTGTTGGAATAGGTGGAACAAAAGGTGGGATTGAGGGACAAGAAATGGATATAGTAGATGATGGAAGAGAAGAGGAGGAAAATAAACAAGATGTGGAAGGAAGCAATGTGGATATGATTGTAGGGGTGGTGATAGAAGACACTAGAGATTCTAAAGCAACAACACTTGTCTTTGTTGTTTCTTCATCAACAAAGTTAACTTCTATTATTTTAGAACCTTCCTCGATGATAATTTCTATCTTGTGTTTAATTTGTTCACTTATAGTTCCAACATCCATTGGCTGTTCTCCTTGAACATTCATTTCCCCTTTAATATCAACTATATATATTTTTTTCTCTTTGCCCTCTTCTTGTTCACCTTGAGATACTGATGTGTCAACTATAATGTCTTCTCCTTTTTTGAATGGCATCTAGGAATGTCCCATGTTTATGTAATGATCCCTTTTTTCTATTATGGTGGATGTTGCTTCAACAATTGTGGCTACTTCTACCAAGGTTGTCAATAAGTCCACTAGCAACGATTGGTGAACAATAGCTTAGGAAAGGGTTTGACATGCTTCTAGCTCTTTTTTCTCTCTTCTGAATGATGTTTATTCCAAAATTTAGGGAACAATATCTCATTTGTTGGTATGCTAGTATCTTCTCGGGGCTTCATTTGTCAACGTTTGTCAATGACTTAAGTATTTGATGGATGGCTTTTCATCCAAATAAATGTAAAGGTAAAAAAAGGTAAAGTAGTTTTTACTGTCCACAAGGCCATATGCCATATGAGATGACCCTTAAAGAAGATGTTATTTACCCAATATATGTTTATCAAATCAAACTCTTGTTACCAAAGTATGGTGTACAACTCTACCTGCATTGAATTCAAACCTTGAACCTCCTATTCAAAGTTCCAAAGTCATATTTCACCTTATTATCCTTGTAAAAGGAAATCCATGGGAATGGGTAATGTTGGAGCTTTATGACTTCTTTTTCCCATGGTTGTAGTGTATTCAGTTTTTCCCTCGTCACTTCTTCATGCACATACTTCAAGAAAACCACATCTATATAGTAATACCAATAGTCTTGTAATTTCTCTAGCTCTAGTTCTCTTAACCGAATCTAATTTATCTACACATAATTTGGTTATGGGAGTTATCTTGAGGTATTTCATCTGAGCTACATAAAATCTTGACTTCCTTTGTCACTTAAAAGTACTTATGATCGACATAATCAAGTTGACATATAGCAAAAATATTATCCAATACATGTGCTAGAAGCTCAAAAGGGTGTCTAGAGAATTCATACAACTTGATGAAGACTCTTATGTTGCCTAAATAGAAATCAACCTTTTCCTACTTGGGTGCCCTTGTTATTTCCTGCTTTTAGCTTATAACCTTAGTATTTGTCCTTATACATTCTTGGTGATGGGTTCATAAAAATCTACATATAAATTGTAGTTGGTTAACCTTAACCTTTATAATGCCTAATATGTAATAAACAAGGGTTTAGTAACTTGTAATTAACGTTGTCTTTATGCTATGTCAACTTGGGTTAATGTGATATGTAATTATTATTGTTGAGGTTTAGGTATTTGGTATAAATACCCTTCAACCACTTGATCCATTATATTGGTGTTATCTCATGTGATTGTGCTTGGTGCTCAAGTGTATGCATCCAAATATATTTATCGTGTAATTGCTTCTATTCATTTATTCAAACTATTATAAAATCTAACATGGTATTAGATCAAGTATGGATTGACATTACTTGGTTATACGAGGAGCTTTGTTGGATCCTCATTCTTCATCCAATTAATAGGGTAAATTATCTCCAATTGTTTCATAGTTATTCTCACAAAAGAATAAATGAGAGAAACTAAATAGTTCATAACCATTATCCAATAATGTGCATCCTCATGAGGGTAAAGTTAAATTTCCCTTGTATAATATTTCCTCTACTTCTATATTATGTATCAATTTTTTGGTATGATGATATTTTGGTCAAGTCCTCTATTTCTATATCCTTCTATCCTAATATGATCACTTAAGAATTTGACGGTGGAAGTATTTGAAATATTGTTTTTGAGTTGGGATCTCTAATGCAAGGAAGAGATTGTGTTATTCTTTGGATTCCATAGATGGGAAGCTTCCAAGGAACTTCCCAATAGTCACCTCCACCTAGGCATGTGCCAAAGTGGTTGGAATAATAATGTTTTGGCATTTGTGTTTGAATGGTCTTATGTTCAAAAAATTATCTTATAGTTATTCATTAGGCATAGGCATCAACACATCCCTTTCTTCTGGGCTTAAAAGTGATCTCTTTTTCTTGGGGAAGACTTAGATCCTAGCTAGGAAGCATAGCACTATCAATCAAACGAGGGCATAAAAGTTCTTACACTTGACAAGTTGCAAGATCAAAACATGACCATCATTTTCTTCTTAGTTTTAATGGTGTGCCCTTCATTATGTGCTCACTTTTTTTTCAAATGACATCAATGAGAAAGTATCCAATGAGGTCTTGACATGGATGACAATAACCTTGTCATTGGAACTCAAGATCTAGAGGTCATGGGTTCACCCCTTTTCCTCCCTCAAATAAGCACTTTGGTCACTATGGTGAGTAAGGGAAAGTTTATGCATTTTGCTTGTTCCTTTGGATGCTAGGTTGTGGCTTGGGCACTCAAATAACATTAGTTGTGTAAGATGTTGGCTTTACAAGAGGTGCAGGTTTGATTCCCTTTACCTCTATTACTTGTTTAATGTATATCATGTGGATGATGACGTACAACATGGTGACCAATGTGGATAAATTAAATTTACACACACACACACACACACACACACACACACACATATAAGGAAAACAAATCAACCAACCCTTTTCAAATATCACTTCATAATCATATTGTCAAACATAATAGCAAATTGGTGGAAGTGAATTAGTGATAGTCATATGCAAACTATTGCATGTTAAGAGTTGATTTTTGGTTGATGGTAGGCATTATAAGGCTTGGTGGTATTGATTTATTTCTATTATTTTTGTTAATAACAAAATTCTTTTGATGGTCATAAATTTTATATACGAAAGCATTTTGGGCCTACTTTTTCATATTGCACAACTTTTTGAGCTCTTTGTATTTATGATATTTTTTAATTATTATGGTAGAGGGAAGGGGTTTTGAGAAGGGTTTTGAGAGGCTCCCCAAACCTTTTACACTTTCTTTCATAGATTAAACATTAAATCTCTAAAATTGAAACAAGAAAAGAGGAGACAAAACACCCAACTAAGGAGCCACATAGAAAGACTCCATCAACCAAGACTACCTAAAACATATTACTAAAGATCCTACATAAAATATCACTATAGAACAAGAGCCTAACATGAAGAGACTAGACTTATCAACAAATTAGGAAAAGGTAAGATCAGTCAAGTTCATAGGCCACCAACTCCATTTCCTCACACGAACTAAAAGAAATCCACTGTCTTGACTTTGCTTTCTTTAATGATAGGAAAGCACACGCATATTTTGAAGAGACAAAAACTAACAATTTTTCAAAAGCTTCAAAAGTCGACACTCGTGGGGGTGGCAACAAAGAAAATGAATTGTAAAAATATGTAGTGACACATGCCACACTTTTCTTTAAGAGAAATATCCCCTTTGTGAGGTCTTTATGCATCTCAATTGAATGGAGAGAACTGTTGCCAAAGTTATTATCCATACCATCTAAATGGTGCCTTCCTGATGACTCTGACTCCATAGATGCCACACCATAATTGCTTGAACTTCTCTCAAACCAAGAATTTTCTAGATTGGTGGTAGTGACATTTTGATGTGGAATAAAAAGAGGAAGCTCTTTGCTTTGAGAGGCTGGCCAAGAATCCCAGAAAGAAGCTTTTGTCACACATGTGAGCACAAACCAATAAAACCATAATTAAGAGGTAATGGTACATATGATTATCAAACAAGGTTCAACAACTGTAGCATATACCCTAATGGTGCTCCAAGCTCTTTTACTAAATTATTAACTAGGCACATCATAAACAAATATTAGAGACAAAACATAAAGGACAAGGAGTGCATAAGGAAAGAGAGCCTCTTGATATGACTAGGATGATGTTGGGTCCCATTAGGCAAAAATTCTACATAGGAAAGTTGTACCCCACATAGTCCAACTCTAGAATTTATCAATTTGACCCTATTTTGAGAGGTAGAAAAATCATGCTTACTCCAACTTCCCCCCTCTAGGTAAACATAGTGGTTCCTCCAACATAGAATTGATTTGCCCCTTAGATTTGCTATACACTGTGATCCGTTTGCTCAGCATGGATACGAGCTTCCAAATTTACCAAATCCTGGACCTGACTAGGAAAGCTAGCTTCCCATTTTTGAAAACCATCCAGGATCACCCCTAGGTTTTCCAAGCTATTCACAACCCCATTACCTTCTCTAAAAACATGGTTATATTGAATATTCTCCAAAGGGATTATTTTGTGCTTAGCTTTTAAAAACAAATCAATAACACTCTAGCTAGATGGTTGGTTTCCTTTTAGAATATTAATAACATTTTGTGAATCACCCTCTACAATTAGATTTTTAATATTAAGGCTCTCAATAAGATTTAAGCCTAGGAAAACAACCTTGGACTCAAAAAAAGATAAATTTGCTCCACTAAGGCCTCCACATAGGTTGGGATAGCCTTCTCCTTATGATCTTTGAAAACACCACATGCTTTGGTCCTTCCTGGATTCCCTTTCGTAGCACCATAAAACTTTAGCTTCAGCTAGCCAGGGGGTGGTGGTTTACACTTTGTGTTAGCCCTCATAAGTTTGGATGGCAGACCAGGGCCTTGAGCCCAGAAATCCAAGCCCTAATTATTGACAATACTTTTTTCCTGATCAAGCTCTCAAGCACCTTTAAAACTTATGATCTTGAAATTCTCCACAATGGTAGTGGAAGATCTGGCTTTAGTGGAGGTGATATATATATTTTTATCCTTGAATATACAATTATTTTGCTCTTTCCAAACTCCCCACAAGGCATGGGGGAGGCTTAGCTTCCACAACATTTTTAATCTCTTGCTTTGAAAGGGGGATTCCCACTGGAGACACAAGTCTGGAAGGGAATTTGGAAGGACCTAGGTGACTTAAAATTTGCTAAGCACTCTATTCAATATTTTGCTCATGAAGGGGCACTCAGTGAAGAGATGGTTTGTATCTTCCCAATTCTTCTCACACAACACACATCTATTGGGAATTATCATCCCTATATTGCAAAGATTATCCATTGTCATAATCTTATTTTGGATCGATAGCCAGTAAAAGTAGGCAATTTTTGGAAGGAGCTCCTTGATCCACACTTTTGTAGTAGGCATCTAGCCTAGGCCCTCTCCCTCCATCACGTAGTAACTAGATTTAACTGAGTACTCACCTTCCTTTTGATTCTTCCATAGGAGAGTGTCTAAATTTCTTGTACTATTTAAAAAATAGACCTATAGCATCCTATTGAGCTTCCTTAGGCTTTGTTGGTTCCTCTCATCCATCCCATCTACCTGTAGGTGCCTCCATCGTTTACCAAATTCATCAAAGATGATGTGGTTTTGCACATAGTTTCCATAGGGAGAAAACAAGACTTGTTTCAATCTAGCAAAATTTGGGTTCTCACTTAAAGAAATGTTCTTCAACCATCTATCTTTCTAGAAATGGACTTGGGATCCAGTTCCAATATACCAACAAATACCCTTATTCAAAAAAGGTTTGGTAAGCTGAAGGTTATTCCAAAAATTTGAACTATGAGGTAACTCACTTTCCTCTAGGAATCTAGAGTGGTTCTTGAGATACTTGGCTTTAAGGATGTGGACCCAAATGAGGTCTTTATCCTTTACAAGTTTCCAACCCAAATTTCCATCAAGGCTTTATTCATTCTTTTCAAATTTTTGAATCCCAGCCCCCCCACTTCTTTCTTTGTGCAAACTCCAAGTTACCAACATCATTCTTTTTTACTTTTTGCACTAGGCCATAAAAAGTTTCTTTGAATATGCTCTATTTTGTCACAAACATTGATATAAAATAGATTGGGATATTCTATAGAGATGATTTTACAAGTTGGGCTTTGCTAGCCTGACTGAGCAAAGAACCCGTCCGCCTTTTAAGTTTTTTTATTATCTCTCTACAATTGGATTCCTTAACTCCTCATACATACTCTCTTTGAATAGAGATATCCAAAGGTAGGTTGAGGGAAGATCCCCTATGCCACAACCAAACAGTCTAGCTAATCTAGCCTGCATGGGCCCTAGCATGTTAATAAAATAGATCTTAATTTTAGAATAGTTCACTTTTTGACCAACTGCCTTCTCATAATTTTCCAAAATAGATTTCAATTCTTTGGCCCGTGGGATTGAATATTTTGTAGTAATGATCGTGTCATCCACAAATTTTTGGTGGGAGACAAGGAATAAAGAAGAGGCAGGTTTAATTCCCTCAAATTTCCCATTCAAAGTAGTAACACAGATCACTCTCCCCAAATATTAAACAATGATAATTAAAAGGTAGGGAGACAATAGATCTCCATAATAGAATCCTTTTCTATTCTAGAAATACCCTAGTATTGAATGATTTACTAAAACTAAAAACATGGGTAAAGAAACACATGGCTTTATTAGATTAATCCATTCTTGATGAAAGCTAAAGTTGTTCATGGTATCGAAAAGGAATTCCTAGGAGACCCTGTCATAAGCTTTATTCATGTCTAGTTTTAACGTCCTAGCCTCCCCACTCATATCTATGGAATGAATCACCTCATTAACGATTATAATACCATCCAAGATTTATCGCCCTTTAGCGAAACTACCCTGATGGGGGTTGATTATGAAGGGTATAATTATATTAATTATGTTGGCTAGGACCTTAGACATAATCTTGTATAAAGTATTGCATAAACTTATAGGGTAGAATTTAGAGAAGGTCCTAGCACCTGCCACCTTAGGAATGAGAGCTAAGAAAGTCAAGTTGACATCTTTGGAAATATATTGTGTTCTTTAAAACTCCATAACAACTTGGGTAACATCTGCCCCAATAATGTGCTAGAATATTTGAAAGAAAATAACAAAAAAGTCATCCAGTCTTGGGGCCTTGTCAGCATTTGTGTCAGACATTGCCTTCTTAATTTCATCTTCCTTTAAGGACTAAGGAGATAGTCATTGAGCTAGTCTGTGACAAACCTGGGAATGTTCTACAACATGATGTTCATAGAAGCATGATTTTGAGGCTCCTCATATCCTATCAAATTGACAAAGTTAATAGCTTCCTCTCTAATTTGAAAGGGGTCATTAGTAACGAAGCCATCCATTTTAACAATTTTCTTAATCTTATTGTAGTTCCTATACCTTAAGGTTGAAACATGATTTTTTTTGTATTCATGACATTAATTCAAGGGCCTATTGTTCTATTCTTTTCTATGAAAAATGGATCCCCTAGCTTATATGACTCACATTAATGGATGAAACTATTATTGAAATATCAATAATTTAATCTTATGGACTGAGGCTAACAATGTATGATGCAACCTTTATTTAAGCCTATGGGAATGTTCGATGTAATATTTACATAAGTTGATGGGAAATCATTGTATAATTATTTGATGTATTACTTAAACCACTATCATGGTTAACTTTATAACTTGTAATTAATCGTTAAGCCTTTATGTTATGTTGGCTTAGGTTAATACAATATGTAATTATTGTTTGTTTAGATTTAGGTATCTACTATAAATACCCCCTCAAGTCTTTGATCATTTGTATCAATATGATCTATCATTTGGTTCTCAAGGGCACTCCACTCTTTTTTTTTGTCTATTGATATTTCTATTTTATTTATTAATCTTTTATTTCACTTCTTTATTCTTTTGCATAAGGAATTGTGGTGAATGCTATGCTTTTGTTTGTTTCTAGAGAACATTGCAAAATTTTATAAGTATAATACTTGGTTTATTCAAATAATAAACCTTTTGAGGAGTAAGAATATGTAGTGTATCATTAATGAGGATACAATGACTAAACTTGATGAAGCAATTTTGGTAGATAAGGAGGCAACAATAGGTCTATTTACAATACTAGTATTACTAGATATAATTTTTCACATTAGAGAGATAACTAATACCATGAAGACATAGGTTGTATTGAAGGAATTATTTGAAAAATTCCATGCCATGGAAGTTAGTAGATTGTTAATGGAACTTTTGTCTCTCAATATTTTAGAAATCAATAACATCAAGGCATATATTTCTCGCTTTAAGGCACTACGGAAAGATATAGAATCTTTGATAGAAACAATGAGGACAAGTGGAAAATAAATTAATATATTATTTTCAATATTGTCTTGACATTTCAATTTGTTGGACTAACAATTCATGTAATTACTTTATTAGTTTAAGAGCCTCTTCTTATAACACTTGATGCTTTCTTCTCTCTTCTTGTTCACTTCTAGGTAGGTTTAAATAATTATGGTGTTCTTCCTCAAAACCAATCTCATGCAAAGAACTTCAAACCCATGGAAGCTATGACTCAATGACAAGAGAAAGTCAAAGTCTTTAAAGAAATAAAATCCCACTTGAAAATATAACAAATGAGAAGAACACACTACAAAGTATCTTTCCTACGATTACAAAATATTGAAGTAGAGTTGTAGAAGTTAGGTAGTAGGCTTCCAAATGATGCGGAATATTCGATAGGTTCCTTTGATATAAAAAGTGAATCAACCCATTAGAGAATTCATTATGTAGAGGGAGATGTCTTTACCTCTAATGTTTCCTCTCCTCTCCCTCTCAGTTCAAATTATGAGGAGTATTGAGATATATTTAATTGGATCTTATTGGCCAAGGTTGCAATTATATGATGTAATCATATGTAATACCTATGATAAATCATTTTATAATGTATTATATTATGAATTCATGTATTTATCCCCATGGGCAATGGTTAAACCACATATATGGTTAATCTTAACTAAACCTTCATAATGTCTAATGTGTAATAGACGATGGTATATTGACTTGTAATTAAACCTATGCCTTTATTGTTATGTCACCTTGGGTTAATATGATATGTAATTATTATTTTTGGGGTTTATGCATTTGGTACAAATACCCCAACCACTCAATCCATTATATTGATGTTATATCATTTGAAAATCGTGTTTGGTGCTCAAGGGCACCCATTTTATTGTGTTTATTTCTCTTTCTAGTTGCTCTCTTAAATTCTTGTATAAGATTTGAGTAAATGGATTGCTTATGCTTGTTTTTGGAAATTATTGTGAAATCTAACAACCACAACCTAACCATTTATAAGAATTAAGGTTTTGAATCCATGTAGACTAAAACTGAAATGGCTTTGGATGACCATTATTGAGTAGATCACATCTGAATGTAATTGGTTTATGATTTGATCATTCATCACAATAAAACATCTAAAAATATTGTATATGCTTTGTATATCCAAATATTATATGTCAAAAGCCTATCCAATTGTTTTGATATGTGATATTTCCTAACTTATTATCCCATGTATATTGAAAACTTGAAAGAACAAGATTCCAAAGGCCATTTAAATTGTTAAAGAAAGCAAAAACCTCTATTTGTCTAAACCAGATAGGGGTACCACAAATGTATTGAAGTCCCTCTAAGAATACAAAGATTGCATCTCATCATTGAATTTGACATGAGTAGACTAATATGTTTCTAACATCTATCTTGAAGAGTAGAGCATACATACTTATGACTCCAATTTTCATTTATGCATATTTTCTATACAAAATATTACTAACCCAATTACTTCTTGCTTATAGCAATTACTCAAGGGCATCCATAATTATTGTTTTTATTGCTCTTTCTATTCATTCTTTTTACTTATTGTATAATATTTGATTGTTTTTGTTTGTTTTTGGAAATTATTGTAAAATATAACAACCACAACGTAACCATTTACAATAGATCAAGGTCTTGAAGCCACATTGACTAAAAACAAAATGGTTTTGGGTGACCATGATTGAGTAAATCACATCTCAAAAGAATTTGTTTATGATCTGATTCTGATCATAATAATATATCTAAATAGATTGTTTTTTTTGGTAATTATTTTAATGTATTAACAATGGGTTTTTATAAAGGATCCCAAAACCTTATGTAAAAAATTAGCCAAATTTCTAACAATAAGCCTAATTGCAAGTAAAGTCGTCCTAAGACTAAAGACTTGGAGACTGCAAAAAGGGCATTTAGGCCTGGAAAACCAAAGAAAAAAATGAAACAGAATAAACCCGAGAGAACAACAAGTAAAGGCCGAAGAACTGACACAAGGAAAACAGAAGCAAAACAGTCAAGACACCAGGAACAGCTAATCCCCCGCAGAGGCCTTCCCGCCCATCGACATCTCCCCGTACAGTCCTCTCACATTACATGAGAGGACTTTCATCTGGACAGTTTGAGGTTTTTCCTGCCTCCCCTTCCTTGTTGAGGGGGAGGTTTTGATGCATGCGCTTCGTTCGTCTAAGTGTCAAAGTCATCCAGAACCAGCAAATGCTGGGTTCCATTTGCAACGTCTGTTGCTGTCTCTTTGTCTCGTCTGTATTTGTTAGGAGGACGGCCCTGCTTCCTCTCACTACCAAAATCCACACTTTGCTTTCGGCTCCTCGTGATTCGGGGGCTAATGTGATCGGGATGTTCACCCCTCCTTCCTAGGAGGTAATCTTCTAGCAGTGTCTACGACTGGCTGAAATCGGGATGGCCCAGGTCTTGGAGCAGAGAAACAGACTGAGTAATATTTTGGGATGGGGTCCGGTCCTTCTCCTCCTACGATTCATTTTCCAAGTGGGAGTCTGCTCCTTGCTGATTGTCAGCTTCAAATTGCTTAGGGTCCGATTGGAGAGTGGGATTCTCTTTAGGCTGAGAGAATTTGACGCGGTCTCTGGAGGGGCCTGGAGATTCAAGGCCCTTCGTGTTTGGAAGATTTGACTGCTTGACCTGACCTTCACCATGCCCCAGGGGGTTACAGGTTTCACGCTTCTGCTTACCCGGCTTTTGAAGAGGACAATGGGACTGGAGGTGTCCTTGGGACCGACACTGGGGGTAGAAAGCTGGTCTATTTTCATAGACAATAGCTTGTTTATGAAGAATGGTACCTCCAGACCGAAGAGTGATGTAAGTTGGGAGTTCCTCCTCCAGATCCGCTAAAATGCAAAAACGGGCTTGGACGAACCTTGTTCGAGCTCGGGTGGGAGGGTCAATGGTGACCAACTCCCCAATGGAGCGAGCAATACCTCTTATAACATTTTCATGCCAACCAAAGAGGGGAAGACTCGGGAGCCTAACCCATATTGGGGCGATGTTGATGCTCTGGGTGTCAGGATTGAAATCCATGCCCCATTTCCTAAGGAATAAACTTTTGCAGCCCAAAAACCATGGCCCGCCAGCCAAAATTTTATAGTAATCCTCCTTATTGTTCAGTCTAATGGCAAAAAAACCCTGGGATAGGGCCGCTAGCTCCATATGACCAGAAGTCCTCCATTTACTTGTTGCCCACTTTCAGATGGTCTCCATGTCGGGACGACCACCAATGAATTTGCCTATGAGGGTAAATTTCTCAAACTCCATGAAGCTTGAAAGGACTTCCGTCGGGATGTCCAGCTCATCCCCAACCGAAAACAACTCTTTGGTAGAAAACCCATTTAGGGTTTCTGAGGCCGCTGCCTGAGCATAAGACTTGTGTGCCCCACCACCCCCTTTGTCTGGTGGGTCCTTACCCCGACCGACACCGCCGCCAGCCCGATCTTCATCAAAGGGCCCGGACGCCTCCGTACCCCCGGGCTCCTGGTGCCCTCCGTCTGCTCCGCTGTGCCCAAGGATCGAACCATAGCCGCTCTCGAGCTCCCCCGTAGAAGCCTTCCTGCCCATCGACCCCTCACCCCCAAATTCCCAAAACCCTAAGAGCCATATCTAAATAGATTGTATATTCTATGTATATCCAACTATTTCATGTCAAAAGCCTATCCAATATTTTGTCCATGTGAGATTTCCCAACATGCTTATTATCTTACATATATTAAAAGCTTGAAGGAACAACATTCTAAAGGCAATTTAAATTGATAAAGAAATATAAATCCTCCATTCATCTAGATCAACTAGGTGTACCACAATTATTTTTCAAATAAGATAGACACATGTTGAAGTCCCCTTTAAGAATCCAATAATTATGTCTCATTATTGAATTTAATGAGTAAACTGATGTTCTTCCAACATTTATCTTGAAGAGTAGAGCATACACATTTATGAATCCAATTTTTATTTCTTCCTCTTTTCTACAAAAAATATCATTAACTTGATTACTTCTTTCATCTAGCATTTGTCCACCCCATTTGTGATTATCCAATATCATTATAATACCTCCTAAAAATCCTATTATAGAAATCACTAGACAATCCCCTATCTTCCAAATCATTTTAAATGTTGACTTGCATTCCACACTAACCGTTTTTATTTCTTGTATAAAAAAACCTAGGACTTTAACAATCTATTAATTCTTTAATAACTCATTTTAACCCTTATTCATACCCCATATATGTTAAGATATAATGTTCATCATAAATATTTTTATTTTTTTGTGGGTTTAACCCCACTTATTTTCAAAAAAATTCCAAATCAACATCCCTTTAGGTTTCCTTTTATTTGTTCTTGCTTTAAGGATTGTCACCTTCTTTTTCCATTCCCGCCAATGCTTTCATCCTCAATATCTTTTATTTTTTTATATTGTTTATGATTAAACTTATCATATGTAGATTTTTACTATAAAAATGTAAAGTGCAATGCTTAACCTTGGAAATACCCTTTATTTTATGCTACCATAGAAATCCTAAATTACAATGGATAACCTCTATAATAATTACTTTCTCATATTGCCCTGAAAACCCCAAGGTGCAATGAATATGTTACGTGTTGCTTTCTCTATTATACTTCCTAGAAAATACTAAAGTGCAAGGGACAACATCTAGACTACTATTTTTACAAGGAGATGATTTTATACTATTTGAGAAGATTCAAGATGATTTACTAAATGTTAAGTTCACCTATAGGATTGGAACCTTGGTTTATAGTGTGAAACTCTTTGCTCCCCTCCAATCATCCAAATCCCATGAGATCTTAAGTACTTTCTGTTTAAAATTGGTTATATGGGATTGAAACTAGCCCCAATTGCATTACATTGTGATAAATAGTGGTACTACAGAAACTTGGTTATTATGCATGTATCACTTGACAGGATTCAAACTTGGATCTCCTCCTTGAAAGTTGAGGACTTTAAGTAGTTGAGCTCATGCCATTTCATCTTCACTACTTATTTTTGTCTATTGCATTAAAACATATTTATAACTACACCAACCTATTAATTCCTTGAGCTTTTTTTGATCATTTTCATACCTAAATATCCCAAGATACCATCTTTACCACTGTTTATAATCTTACTTGTGGGCTTAGTGCTACTTATCATAAATATTTTTGATGTTTATTATTGGATTCTCATAGCAATCTCTCTCTATTTTTTTCTTTCTTTAATCTTGCTTTAGGGATCTTCCTCTCTTTCTTTTTATTCTCACCACTGTTTCATCCTTCTCAGTCTCTTTAAGTTTTGTAGATTATTTATAATTTTACATTTTGTCTATAGGTCATGCTACTCTTGACAACCTAAAGAGTAAATAAATCCTTTCAACTAATTTTTTATGTTGATATAGAAACTCTAAAGTGACAACCTCCATTCCCTAGAAATCCTAAAATGCAATGTATTAATTTCATACTACATTTATTTTTATTGTAAGGAAATAATTTAAGACTATTTAAAGCAAAGGGAGATGGTTTAACTAAATTGTTAGGAACCTTCTAATTAAAGTAAGCACATTCACATAAAAATTGCATTAGAAGTGGAAATTCATGAAGAATAGAATATTGTAATATGAAATGTAAATGCAAAAATATGATAATATCACAAACACAACACCATATAGTGGGCCTCTTTGAGGAGGTAACATCCTTTAGTACTTTCATTCAATATGCAAAAATATACATTCATTTATGGACCCTTGTCTCTTAAATATACACTTCATGCAACCCTAACCTAATGCTCAATATTTGTCTTACATGCAAAATGCAACTCGAGCTAGAATATTCTACCAAACAATAATTACATTCTTGATAACGATTACATGAAATGGCCCCACTTTTCTAGGCGTCTCAATTACCACATAACTTTACAAAATATTACAAAATATCAATATAAAAGGGTCCCCATGTTGAAATGGGTCATTACATAATAATGTTAGGAAGGGTTCCTAACATGTCCTTCCCCTTCAAAAAGCTTTGTCCTCAAAGATGAATATTAGGAAACTGATGTTGTAGCTGCTGGAGAGACACCCAAGTGGTATCTTTAGGTTGAAATCTATGCCATTGAACAAGAATTTTAGTGATGACATAGTGCGAAGGGGTGCACGATATCTGATCCAAAATTTATTTATGCTTAAGCAAGATGGAACCCTCTTCATCCAGTTCTAGTAAATAATATTGAACCTAAACCTGATTTCCAAAACCTTCTTGAGAGAGGATACTTGAAATACTAGATGGAGCTTTAATGTAGCCAAAAAGGGCTAATTTGTAGGTCGTTACACAAATACACTAAAATACCTGGTGGGGCCCATAGTATTTGGTAGCTAGTTTTTGGCATTTGCAAATCTAGAGTGATGACTATTTATAATGCTATAGGTGGAGAAAATTTAGATTACCTACTTCAAAGCTATGCTCAAATTGGTGTTGATCAGCTTGTTGATGCATATAGTTTTGGTCCAATTTAAGATTCATCTTCAATTGACGGAGGACTATTGCATGCTGACTGAGTGTAGTGTCAATAGCGTGAACCTTAGAGCTTCCTAGAATGTAGGAGGAGGATGTTGATGGAGAATGACCATGGATTGATTCAAAAGAGGTAACCTTGGTTGCGGTGTGATATAAATTATTATACCACCATTTGACCAAAAGTAGCCATTTCACCCACTATGTAGGATGTTAAGAGGTAAAAAAATAAAGGTATGTCTCCAAACATTTATTAGCAATTTTTATTTGGCCACCCATATATGGATGATAGGTTGAACTCATTTTGAGATGAGTTCCCTGTAACTTAAATAGTTCTTGCCAAAAATGCCTAGTATAGATCAGGTCTTTGTTGGACACAATAGACGCGGCCATGCCATGAAGGTGAAAGATAAAGTCTAGAAATATTTGGGCTACTACTAAAGCTATGTAGGGATGGGAGAGGAAATAAAAATGTGCATACTTGGTGATATGATCCACTACCACTAGAATAACTAATTTTCCTCCCAACTTCGGTAACCCTTCAATAAAATCCATGCAAATATCTATCCATAGTTATTTTGGAATTGGCAAAGCCTAAAGAGTTCTAAGGGAATGTATCGTTTCTTATTTAATTCTTTGGCACATTCAAATATAAAATTTTGAATATCTTTCTTCGTTCCCTTCCAAAAGAAAGTATGCTTAATCCTTTCATAAGTATTTGGAAACCCAAAATATCCCACGGTGGATGAGGCATGAATTTCCTTCAAGATGAATTATTGTAGTTGTGAAGTTTGGGAAATAATAAGGTGATTAGGATGTTGTAAATATTGGCCATTCCAAGTGTACAACGAGCATGAATTAGGCTTTTTCTGAAGTTTGGTGATCAAATTTTGTAAGCCTGATTCTTGGATCACATCCTTTCTAAGAGAAGTAATCCATTGAGGTATGGGAGAAGAGATAGCATTTAACATACTCTAATCCTCAAACTATCAAGAGAGTGCATCAACCATGATGTTCTCCTTTCCTTTTTTATATGTGATCTCATAATCATAGCCCATTAATTTAGACATCCACTTTTGTTGTTTTGATGTGGCAAAATTTTTTTCCAAGAAGTACTTGATACTTTGGTGGTCTATGTTCATTGAAAAATGGCATCCAATGAGATAAGGCTTCAAGTGATTAACCATGTGCAAAATAGCTAGCATCTATTTTGCATAAGTAGATTTATCCTAATTGCGGCCTAAAAGTGATTTACTGGTGAAGGTTAATGGTCTTCCCTCTTGTAGCAACATGAGCCCTATTCCATTTCTTGAAGCATCACTTTCAATTACAAAATATTTAAAAAAATTAAGCATTGCTAACATTGGGACGGTTGCCATGGCATGCTTTAAGTCAAAGAAAGCCTTATGAGTTGGGTCTGACCAAGTAAAAGAATTATTTTCCATATGGTTTTCAAAGGAGCTATTATTTTTCCATAGTTTTGGACAAATATGTGGTAATACCCTGTTAGTATTAAAGATCCTGGTAGTCCCTTGAGGGTGTGAGACTTTGGCCAATATTGAGCAACTTGATTTTTTTTAGGATCAACTTTAACTCCTTTGGTGTCAATGTGATCCAAATACTCCACTTTTGTCATCCCAAAAGAACACTTAGACCTCTTGGCATAAAGTTTATTTTGAGATAAAAGTTGTAGTCTGATCCAAATGTATGAGGTGCTCCTCCCAAGAGAAACTATAAATTAAAATATCATCAAAGAAAATCAGAATAAATTTGTGAATAAATGGGTAGAAGACATGATTCATGAGACTCTAAAATATGGATGGTGCATTTGTTAGGCCAAATGACATGACCAACAATTCATAATGGTCCTCATGCTTTTAAAATGCTATTTTGGGCATATCTTCCTCCTAGAGTGTATTTGATGATAGCCCGAGTGAAGATTCAACTTGGAGAAACAAATTGCACCATATAGCTCATCCAACAATTCATTGACCATTGGGATAAGAAATTTATCCTTAATAGTGAGCTTATTGAGCTTATGAAAATCAATACACAACTGCCATGATCCATATTTATTTCTAACCAAGAGTACTGGAGAAGAATAACGACTATTACTAAGTTGAATGACCCCTACTTGTAGCAATTTTTATAACAATTTCTCAATTTCTAACCTAAGGGAATAAAGGTACCGATAAGGTTTGATGATAGGTGGCACTCTACTGGGTACCAATGGTATTGCATGATCGTGGGAATAAAATGGAGGTAATTCTATTAGTTCCACAAAAATTGCATCATGCTTAGATAGAATAAATTGCAAATCTTCTTGGGGCTTGTCTTCATCTGAATTTTATGGTTGAATTGCAAAGATTTTATCTACTATCACATGTGAAGATTTTTTTAACTTCTTCATCCAACTTGAATTGATAATCTATGGAGAACCATGAAGAGTGTAGGACTTACCATTCCATGAGAACTGCATTCATTATTCTATAAAGTTCTAGGATATTGTTCCTAAGGTACCTAGCCATTGATCTTTGGGCACAACATCACATCCTCTTAGTTGAAGAGAAAACATATCAATTTTGAGTTCATAGTCCCTTATATTCAACTTAACATTGTAATATTTATCCTTACAAGGTAAATTTTCACAATTTTCCACCATAACCTCAAAGGAGTTGCAAGCATGTATGTAGCAATTCGCTTGCTTGGCTACTTGGAGATCAATAAAATTATGCATATTTCCTAAATCAATGAGAATTGTAACATGTTGTCCTTTGAATAATCCCACTACCTTCATCATATGAGGGGTATAAATTCTTGCAAGTGCATGGAAAAATATATTTGGCTAGGGTTCTTCTTGTGTTTCACCGTCATCTTGAAGCTTTTCCTCTAGTGGTTCTACTTCTTCATCAAGTCATTCACTACTTATTAGTTTCTCTAAATCCAACAAAAATAAATTCTTTTGGGTGCATTTATGCCCTAGTGAATACTTCTCATCACAATTATAACATAATCCATTTATTCCATATTCAAATGCATGAATGTCATAGACTTAATGCCAATATTTGATGTGAACTTTGAAGGAAATGTGGGTTTAGCCTATGGAAATTTAGATGGTCTCCTTTGAGCCAAATTTTTTTCTTCTACTAATCTAGCCAATCCTATGGATTGCATCATAGACTATGGTTTGAACATTTTTACCTCAACCTTGATACTATATTTCAATCCACTAATAAAATGCTTCATTCAACCCCTTTGTCCTATTAGCTAGTTTCTTAAATTGGGTCTGATAGTCATGGATAGTAGAGGTTTGTTTCAATTTGGTCAAGGCTCTTGTAAAGTCCTCATACTCACTAGGTCAAAAATGAATGAGTAATTGTGACTCAAAATCCTCCCAAGAAGGGCATAGAGTCATGTTTTGTAACCACTGATACCATTGTAAGGATTTCAATTCAAATTTAAAAATGTCATGGTGATCCATAAATATTTAGGTACATTATGAAGTTTGAAGAAGTGATCTGCTCGACATAACCAACCATTAATGTCCTTTCCATTGAACTTAGGAAAGTCTAGTTTAGGCATCTTAAACAAAGTGTTTGTGTCAAAATAGAATGATATCCTTCTTTCTCCTTATGAACTCCCTTCTATTTATTGCCTAAACTGCCACCTAGTTTTTCAATGTTAAGATGCTCAAACATATTTGGGCCTTCCCTTATCTATCCTCAACCTCTAGGATTTTTTCTTCAAGTGAAACTTTGGATCTAAGATAATCACCTCTCATAAGCAATACTTCTTCCCTCATCTATTTAAATTCATTTCCAAGGTTAGTGAGTGCGAGACTCATTTGCTCCATAAGGTTAATTTGGTCTAACTCCTTTGGTGTCCTCTAGTTCCTCCAGCAATTTAGGTTTGATTTGAACCATGCTCACTGATTTTATAAAAACAAAAGTATTATTCCAATACTTACTATTTTTAGTAATGGGTAAAAAAGGTATTTGGGTGCTTTATATCAAAATGATTAGATAAAAAATATGAGCACAATGGACTAGGTCTCACAATGACGGTTTTGACACTCCAGACTATTTTTTTGAAGGGAGTGTTGTATTAAGTGTTGTTCCTTTTTTTTAGGGGAGTGTTGTCCATTTTCTCAACAAATTAACTTTTGTTTGACAACCCCTTACTAGACTCTACACTGTCTATTATTGATTGTAGATAGCGATGAGTATCTTCCCATTACAAGGGAATACCATATTTTAGGAGAGGGAGTAATGGAAAACTTGACTAATGATCATAGTGCTAAAAGTATCATATGAGTAACTGTTATGACTGATTAGATAGGATGAATCTCCAGTGACTAATCAATGAATGACTATAGATAGATTAGCCCAAATGGCTCAAGTATGAAAAATATATCCCTAAAAAATGGTACTTGATATATGATGGATAGGTCTATATGGATAGCTCATGGACTGATAGGTATAGAAAGATAGGCCTAGATGGATTGCTCTCTGACTGATAGGTCTAGATGGATAGGCCTAGACAACTAGCTCATTGATTGATAGTTCTAGACGAATAGATCATAGATTGATGATGAATTAGATTGGGCTTTAGATAGATAAGCCAAATGGATGGCTTATATTATCTCCTATTCATTAATTCCTATAATATATTTTTGTAATCTCTTGGGTCTTCACCTTGATACTTGCTCCTACAATCTGCACAACAAGATCTAACATACAAGAACAACATATGCACAAGACAACACAAACATCAACTGGATCATGGCATTAGCACTTGAAGAACACATTCAAAAACACAATATTGCGAAACTTTCCAACTATTATCTTACAAAAATGAGTAGGGGGTGTATTTATCGAATGGTCTTGGTGGTTACTGTAACAAAATAGACTCCAACATCCCCAATTGTCCACTTGTTATAGCCTTAAATAATTCATTCAAAACTAATTAGCTCGAAACCAATCAGTTTGGGATGTAACTAATTAGTCTAAGATGTTAACTAATTAGTCTAAGACTTAACTAACTAGTCTTAAACAAATCCCTGATGGTTGATTTACATAAGTTATTTACATTATAATTCTTTTACTAATCAGTCCATAAATGTTATGTGATGACTGACTATACAATTGTCCAAAATATTATATTAAGTCAAAACTTCAAAACATTATGTAGACATTTTTCCAAGCACTTTTGAATTATCATTTATTTTTGGAACTATTATCTACATCTATCCTCCCCTTTGAATTAGTCGATGTCCTCAATGATTTTTTGTGTTGTTCTGTCATAGTTTAAACATTCTTTGACTCAACAATTTGGAATCTTCCAATTCCTGCACCTAGAGCTTGAAGGCTTCTCATTCATCATGAAATATATTGGCATATTTGAAATACTTGGCCCATTCAACTTTCATATTGTTGGTCCTATCTTCCATTTCTTGGAGTTTTGACAACTCTTATTGATGCTGAATGAAAATTTTCTTCATTTGTTGCGGTGTCAAGGTTGAGGAAGATGGTTTCCTCTATTCCAGCTCCTCCTTGAGAGTTGCTTTTCTCTGCTATGATTGAAGCAATTCGTTATGCAATGCCTCTCATTCATTCTACCAGGTATCCTTACTCTAAATTTTTTGGACCCCTAATTCTATAGTCTATTGCAAAAGCAATTCCTTGGTTGATTTTTGGTGTAGCATTTCCTCCTCCATGGTCACAATCACTTGATCCCTTTCACTATGGATATGAAGGTTTGAGAGTTCTTGTTGTTTCTCCAAAATATTCCATAGAGTATATTCCAACTGTATGATATCTTCTACCAACTGTCATTATTTTTCTTGTAGTCGTACCTTCATTAGCTATAGGTCTTTATCAAGGTTTTGCTTTGTCATATTAAACTGCTTGATCCCCTCAGCTAGCCAACACAATAAGTGTGCTATGAAGTAATCTGATTGTACATTGATAGTAATTTTGGTACCAACTCCACATGTTGCCTTTGTTCTATGGTGTGTTGGTAAGGGGTATTATTACCATGGCCGAGAACATACATTTATGCTAGCTCCAAATAGAGGGTAGGTTTCTTGTATAGAAGTTTCTTGACTCCCTCCATGGTATTCAAATACTCGGTAGGAATATTCCATGATGGTTTCTAACAAAATTGTCCAACTCTTCTTCTATAATTAATTTCTATTTCTTCCACTATCCCATACAACCTACATAAAATTATAGTTGTAAGCTATCCATCACATGAGTTAACTTTGTGAAACACACTATCACTTACTAGTCAATACAAGAACCCATGTTTGGTGGATCTAAAATGTTGGGCAATTTTAGCAATATGTGTTTGGACCATTCATCCTCAAAATATTCCTCTTCCTTGGTTTTGAGAGGCTCCTTTCCTTTCTCAAAAATATCAATGGTATTCTTATCCACTTTTCCTTGTATGATCATTGACTAATCTAATGGTATCTATGATTGGCTACTTTCTCCTGCTACCATGACTTCCTGTTGAGGCACTTTAGTCTGTTGTGAGTCCTTTCCATGCACCATTCTAGTATCATTCTCTGGAGACACTTCCTCTTCCACTAAAATAAGATGTTGTTGTGTTCCTTCCAGTAGGTTTTGAATGGATTTCAAAATGAATGTTAGGATCTCACTATTGAAAATAAGCGCACACACAAAATACTAAAAAATAACTCAAATACATCAAATGCAGAAATGAAACAATCTCACAATAACACAAAATCGTAGGCCTCTTTGAGAGGTAACCTTCTTCAATATTTCATTAGCTTGCAAAAGGATGAATTCGTACATGGCTTCATATATTTTAAATCAAAAATTCATGCAAACCCTACCTAAAGGCTCAAGAGTTGGCTTACATGCAAAATGCCACTCAAGCTAGAATATCCTACCTACCATCGGTTACCATCTTGATAAAAATCGTTACATGAGATGTCGCCACTTGGCTAGAAATCCTACTTGCCATATACATTATAAAGTATTACAAAATAATATCATAATGGGATCCCCATGTTGGAAGTGGGTCATTACATAAGTAAATGAGAATTACAAAATGGTGTTAGGATAGGATCCTAACATGTCCTTACCCTTCAAAAAGCTTTGTCCTCAAAGCTAAAAATGAGGGAACTGATGCTAGAGCTGATGGAGAGACTCCCATGTAGCATCTTCTGGCTAGATAACATGCCACTGAACAAGAAATTTTGTGATGGTACAATTACGAAGAGTGCGGGTTCGATGATCCAACAATTATTTAGGTTTGAGTAATATGGACCCTTCTTCATATAATTGGTAATGTCGACTGAACCTGTACCTGTGTGTCCATAACTTTTTAAGAGAGGAAACATGGAAAACAAGATGGAGCTTGGAGGTGGGTGGAAGAGCCAAAATTTTAAGTAGTGGAACCAATCTCTTGAAGAACTTGGTAGGGTCCATAGTATTTTGCAGTACGTTTCAAGCATCGACGAAGTTGTAGAGATGATTATTTGTATGAATGCAAGTGAAGGAAAACCATGTCACCCACATCAAAGCTACGCTTAGAACGATGTTGGTCAGCCTGTTGTCACATCTGATTTTGGGCCATGTCCAAATTCTTCTTCAGTTGGTGGAGAACATCGATATGTTGGCCAAGAGTAGTATCGACTGCCTGGACCTTGGAGCTTCCTGGGATGTATGAAGAAGGTATGAGTGGAGGGTACCCATAAATGACCTCAAAAGAGGTGAGTTTTGTTACTGTATGATAGGAAGTGTTGTACCACCATTCAACCAAAGGAAACCACTTCGTCCATTGAGTAGGATGATATGATGCAAAGCAACGAAGATAGGTCTCCAAACATTTGTTGATAATCTCAGTTTGACCATCCATTTATGGATGATAGGCTGAACTCATTTTGAGCTGAGTTCCCTACAACTTAAACAATTCTTGCCAAAAATGACTAGTGAAGGTTGGGTCTTGATCAAACACAATGGAGGTGGGCATACCATGAAGGTGAAAAATAGAATCCAAAAATATTTGGGCAATGGTGGAGGTTGTGTAAGGATGGCCAAGGGAACAAAAATGAGCATACTTCGAAAGGCGATCCACCACCATGAAAAATAATGGAATTACTGCTAGATTTAGGTAACCCTTCCATAAAATCCATGGAAATATCAATCTAAAGCTGATCTGGAATGGGCAAGGGTTGAAGAGTATCCGAAGAACGTACTATTTCACCTTTCATCCATTGGTAGGTATCACAAGCTGCTACAAAATCATGAATGTCCTATTTCATACCTTTCCAGAAGAATGTGCGCTTGAGGCGTTCATATGTTTTAAGAAATTCTAAATGGCCTGTAGAGGGAGCAATATGTAGTTCCTTCATGAAAAGCTCATGGAGTGGGGATGTGTGAGGAAGAACAAGGCGTTGGTGATAACGCAGTTCATGGACCTCCCAATTGTAGTTTAGAAATGAAGTAGGATCTTCACGTAGCGACGCCAACAAAGCTTTCAAGTCTGCATCCTAAAGTACCTCTCATTGTAAGAAATCTATCCATTGAGGAATATGTGAGGAAATGGCACACAACATACTGAGGGCCTCAAATTGGTGAGAGAGAGCATCAACTACAAGATTTTCTTTATGCTTTTTATAGGTGATATCATAATCATATCCCATGAGTTTAGAAACCCTTTTTTGTTGTTTTGGGGTAGCAACCTATTTTTCCAAGAAGTATTTGAGACTCTGATGGTCTGTTTTAATGGAGAAATGACAGCCAATGAGATATGGTCACCAATGAGTTACAACATATAAGATGGCCAACATCTCCTTGGCATATGTAGATTTTCCCAAGTTTTTATCATAGAGTGCCTTACTAGTGAAAGCCAAGGGTCTCCCTTTCTACATCAACACAGCCTCGATGCCACGACTGAAAGCATCACTTTTAATGACGAAAGGCTTGAAAAAATATGGTATGGCTAAAAATGGTGTTGTGGTCATAACATGCTTCAATTTGAGGAAGGCTTGGTCAGCAGGCCCCATCTAAGTAAAAGAGTCCTTCTTTAAAATGGATGTGAGGGGAGCTACTATTTTGCCATTATTACAAATAAATTTGTGGTAGTAACCTGTAAGCCCTAAGAATCCCTGAAGCCCCTTGAGAGTGTGAGGTTGTGGCCAGTCCTGAACTGCCCGAATCTTCTTGGAGTCGACCTTGACACCATATTTGAAGACAATGTGTCCTAGATACTCTACTTTATTTAGACCAAAGGAAAACTTGGATCACTTAGAAAAAAGTTGATGTTGTGCCAACAATTGTAATGTCTGATCCACATGGATAAGGTGTTTTTTCCATGAGCGACTATAAACCAAGATATCATCAAAGAAAACCAGGATGAACTTCCATAGGAGAGGGCGAAAGATGTTGTTCATTAGGCTCTAAAATATGGAAGGAGCATTTGTCAGACCAAATGGCATTACCAAGAACTCATAGTAACATTTATGAGTACAAAATGTAATTTTAGAGATATGCTCATCCTTGAGCCTAATTTGATGGTAGCTAGAATGCAGGTCTAACTTGGAAAAGTACACAACTCGATGTAATATATCCAGTAATTCATCCACTATCATAATGGGGAATTTATCCTTGATGGTAATTTTGTTGAGCTCATCGTAGTCTATACACAATCACCACAAGCCACCCTTCTTGCGAACTAGTAAAACTGGAGAAGATTAAGGGCTGGTACTTAGTCAAATGACACCAACTTTGAGCAATTCTTGTACCATCTTCTCGATTTCAGAATTGAGAGCATGAGGATACTGATATGGTCTGATGTTGGGTGGTGCATTACCTGGTATTAGTGGAATAGCATGGTCATGTGAGTGACGATGCAATAGGGTAGTTGGTTCTAAAAAATTCCATCGTGCTTGGTCAAAACAAGTTGTAAATCTGTTGGAATTTGATCCACTATGGAAGAGCTTGGTTGAATTAAAAATATTTGTGCAATGACCCCGCGAGATGAATTTTTCAACAATTTCTCCATACGATTGGAACTGACAATTTAGGAAGGGCCTATTTTGGCACCATAGAGGGTGTGTGTTTGTCCATGTTGTGAAAACTGCATCCATAGTTTTGCAAAGTTCCATTTGATAGTGTCCAAGGTGCTCAACCATTGGGATCCCAACACAATGTCATATCCTTCCAATTGGATGGTAAAAATGTCTTGTTTGAGTTCATAATCCCCCATATTTATTTTAACATTGTGACATTTACCTTTACAAGGTAAAGTGCCTCCATTTGTCACCATGACTTCAAAGGAATTATATGTGTGTATATAGCAATTGGCCTGCTTAGCAACTCGAGGATTAATAAAGTTGTGTGTACTACCTAAATAAATAAGAATAGTAAGGCATTAGCCTTTGAAAAAACCCATAACTTTCATGGTTTGTGGAGTGGTAACCCTGGTTAGAGCATGGATGGAAATTTTTGCTTGAGGGTCTTGGGTTTCTTCTTCCTGTTGATTTGGTGCTTCAGATGTGTCACTCTCCTCATCACTATGGTCACTGCTATCGGGTTCCTCTACATATATTAAGAATAGTATCTTATTTGCACATTTATGCCCCTTCACAAATTTTTCATCATAATTATAACATAGCCCTTGGGTGCGACGCGCATCCATCTCAGCTGTAATCAGTTGCTTAGGAGCAGGAGGTTTATTATTAGTATTATTTTGGAATCGAGGAGGAAAGGGAGGTTGAGCTTGAGAAAATCGCGATTTCCACCATTGAGCCAAGAGTTTAGATTCATCCAATTGGGCTAAAATGATAGCCTCCATCATGGTTTGTGGTTTAAACATCTTGGCTTCAGCCTGGAGATCATATTTCAACCCACTCATGAAACAACTCATAAAAAATCCCTCATTCAAGCCCCTTGTTTTATTGGCCAATTTCTCAAATTATGTTTTGTAATCATGAACTATGGTATTTTGTTTCAGCTTGGTCAATGCTCCTGTAAAGTCTTCATAGTCATTAGGGCTAAATAGGGTGAGTAGTTAGGACTCAAAGTCCTCCCAAGATAGATCAGGGGTAGTGGCTCTAGCCATTGGAACCAATGTAAGGCTTAATAATATAATTTGAAGGAAGCCATCTGAACCCGATGATATATAGGGACATTGTGGAGTCTAAAGAATTGATCAACCCGACATAACCACCCATCGACATCCTTTCCACTGAACTTAGAAAAATTTAGGCATTTTGAAGGTCGGATCACGATCATAGTGAGTGTCGTTAGTTCCCTTTCTTCAGTCTTATATTTCCCTTTTTTGACCTTGTTCAGATTTTTTAGCTTGGTTTTCAGATGTGAGAGTACCCTGCAATTGTGTCTCCACCATTGTAAGTTGTTTTTCTAAGCGAATTCTAGTGGTATCCTGATCTTTTCGGAGCTCTTAAATCTCTTCTCTTATGGTGTGGTTTGTAGTGGTCAAGTAGTCAAGGATTTTTTGCATATCAACCAATATTGTGGCAATTTATAACTCCTTTTGTCCATGAGTGCCGCTCGCCATTGTGAGCCCTATTTTACTTAGTTACTAAAAATAGATGTGGGATTTCAAGAGTTACTATTTTTAGTAAGGGTCCAAAATTTAATTTGGAAAATGGGTTGCAACATTGATTTTAGGATAGGGTCCACTTCGATGGCTGTTTGATCTGAGTGATCAATGAGGAGACATACTAAATTTCTTGACTTTTTGTGATCTCCTGTTTTTTTTTTTTTTTTGGTGGTGGCCACAAGGGGTAAACAGACTGTGACCACGAGGGAACCATTACATAACATATTCGCAACATGTGAGGCGAGAGATTTGAACCTGGGCCTCTCAGCAACTAGAGAGGTTTAACTACCCACTTGCTCTCCAACTCCTCTACATGGGCGGATAAAGTAGTGTAGTTATGACCAACTCTCCTATGTAACCGATAAAATTATATTTGTGATCTCCTGTTGGTTGCAAGTTGATGTCAAGGTAATTTCTTCCACTTGGACTTAAAATTTCACCAGTGAGTCCTTGAGGGTCTTTGGTGCAGAATAAAAAGTAGCTTCTATTCCTAAAAAATTTGGATCAATTTGATTGACCGTTGAAAAGTTATGGCCTTAGCAAGAAAAATAAAAAATTACTATTTTTGGAAAATCAGTGTAAAATTTGACCAGGGGCTGCCAAGGATAATTTTGTTTGGAATAGAGTGTAAAATTATCTATTATTTTTTTTTATTTGTTGTGCATTTGGTGTTGTCAATTTCTTATTTGGAGTTACAGTTCAAAAGTTGGGGTCTGGGATCAACTGTCTTTGACTTGTAGTCTACACCCTAACCACCCTATCACAATTCTATTCCTTCCTTTATCACCTGTATTGCAGTTACTGACACGGTTCTTGTAACTGACCCTGGAGATTCTTTGACATTGACAATACTATTTTTGACATTGGAAGTCTATAATTTTGGACTATTATAGAGAGCTGTTACTGTCGACTTGACTATCTCTGTTACTGATCCAATTGTTTCTGTCACTATCTTGAATATTCTATTTTTGACCACAGGCTATTGCAAATACTTGTAAAATCTATCCTGACTGTTGGTGCATGCAATTTTTGTTTTCTGTGATAAGATATGCCTTCTCCATATGCTCACTTTTGTGGTTGTGAATGCAGGTTAGCAAAATAGTGATGGTGTTTATTTGTGGGTGGAAGTTATGTTTTGTAGAATCAGGGTATGCTAAGTAAGGGAGTATGTAATACTCATAGGCCCTCTGTTATACCACAGTGACAAACAATAGAGCTCGGACCAATATTTTAGACCACTATCCAAGGAGGATTCCACACATACCCTTGAGCATACTATCTGTCTTTCTGATAGTACGAGAGGGTGATCATCCGAGATGATGTGTTCCATGGACTATGGATAATCCAAGGCCAAAAATATTCCTAATGGATGAAATTTTGTTTAAACCTAGATTGTCTCCCGATACACTTGAAGATGCATGGCAGATCAAGTCCATGTGCAAGTGCTATCTAAGGCCTTGGTATTGGAGCCTGATCGTCCCTCACTTCACTAGACGCTTTATGGGATATCTAGCTTAGCCAATAATGATAGCTCCTTCATGATATTTTAAAACCCCTAGCATAGGGTTTCTAACCTACACAACTACTAAAACAAAGACTGTATTTTTTTTGTGTTTTCTAGATTTTTGATCGAAAAAAAAGGACTATATATTTTTTTGAATTTTTAATAAAGAAAAAAAAACGAAAAAAGATACATAAATTTATACCTAACAGGCGGAATGGTTGGCAAAAATTGTCTATTGCAATAGAACTCAACCCTGGAAAGCGCTCTGATACCACTTGTTAGGATCTCACTATTAAAAATAAGCACACTCACACAAAATACTGAAAAATAACTCAAATACATCAAATAATTCAATAACACTATGCAAAAATCAAATGCAAAAATGGAACAATCTAACAATAACACAAAATTGTAGGCCTCTTCGAAGGGGCAACCTCCTTCAATATTTCATTAGCTTGTAAAAGGATGAATTCGTACATGGCTTCATATATTTTAAAGAAAAACTTCATGCAACCCTACCTAAAGGCTCAAGAGTTGGCTTACATACAAAATGCCACTCGAGCTAGAATCTCTACCTACCACCGGTTACAATCTTGATAAAAACGATTACATGAGATGGCGCCACTTGGCTAGGAATCCTACTTGCCACATACATTACAAAGTATTACAAAATAATATCATAATGGGATCCCCTACGTTGGAAGTGGGTCATTACATAAGTAAATGAGAATTACAAAATGGTGTTAGGATAGGATCCTAACAATGAATGGTAGTTCTTTATTTATCATACCTACTTTTGATTCTTCTGTGGTGCCTATGTCTATAGACCTGCCCATCGCCTTTGCTGTCATAGCTGCAAGCATATCCTCAAATGAGAATGCACATAGGGTGTTTAAAAAATAAGTCCTTGCAAATAGGGATTTTGAGGGTACTTTAGGTGACTCCAAATGATCCCAAAATTACACTTTTACCAAAAATTATGCAGGCTTCACGTATATAGAAATACTATATCCTAATGGTATGTATTTGAGAAAAACAAGGATTGTAAAGTCTACCTCCTTAGTTTCGATTCCCTTACTCTGTTATCTCATTTATTGCTCAAATTTACAAGCCACTACTTGACTTTGAGCTATCTTCTCTGCTATTATTCCTTCCAATGATTCTAGTAACAGTGATGGTGACTAAATTTTTTACCTCTTCCTTGTCATTTTTACTACTTCTTGTGCATGTGCCACAACTTCCTTTGCTGGCAATTTATTTTCTTGCAATTATGATGCAATATCCTTCCCTTCTAAATCTTCCACTGGGTCTTCTTCTAGTGAAGTCTTACTCAATTGTTATTTTAGTACTCTTTGCTTTTTAATCGATGTACTCCACTTCACCTATGGTTTTGCATCCTTCCACCATAAAATTGTTGGTGCTAACTTTGATAATTCTTTGGGAGGGTCCAATCCTAGAATTTGCACTCTTGCTCTAAATGCTACATCTAGAAATAATTTGATTGCATGGAAGACCAAAAAATTATTGGTGGTCCTCATCAATTGTTTTTGAATATATAGTGCCAAGTAAGTTTCCCAATCATAGGCAATTCCCTTCTCAATTTATTGTAGATGTGGGATCAACCATACTGGTAAATCTAAGCTTTTTTGTTTCTTGAATAGCCTGGTCATCAACACATTCATGATGCACTACAATCCCTTATTCAAAAACTGAGTCTGTTTGACCCCTTGGCTACCATGTATCAACATGACTTCAATCTCCTCATTCTTCAGGATTGTAATACTCTGAATTAGTTGTGGGGTCTTCTTGGGGTTGACTCATTCATTTAATACAAGTTTGTCCCCTTCTCGACAATCCAAAAGTTCTTTGAAATACCTTGAGCAAGAAATCCACCACTAGTTCTTTGTATCCCCTTTGTACTTTATTGACATTTTTGCCATATCATACATCAACAACATTTGTATCAAGTACTCAAAGAAATCTTTATCAAAATTAGGGGCATGCAAAGTAAAATGTACTCTAGTTGACTTGATATTTTGCTTAACTAGATTTTTTGTTGGTACATATTCCCACCGTTGTTGACAAAAATCTCCCTTAGCATGAATCCATGTAATCTCCTTAATTGGTACTTGATCCTTTTCAAATTGTTGCACTTATTTGCTCTTCATTTATGGTGCTACTTCTTATGCATGCCATTGTTTACCTTGAGTCTTCCCTTGCTATGGTTTTAGTAGTTGTCCTTGCATTTCTCCTCCAGTATGGGCATGTTCTTGGTGATGGTAGAGTCATTTTCCTATTATTGACTTTAATAATTCTTCATCTCTTGGGGTTATCATTGTTCTACTTCATCTAGCATGTTTGGGCTCATTGATCAAAATTTGGCCTAATAGATGCTGACTTATTCTTCCAAACCCATGATAATCATATTTTTAATGTTTATGATAACCTAGATTGGTCTTTTATTTTAGACAACTATTCTCTATAGTTGACAACACTTGCAGTTTGTATCGAAAACCTTCAATCACTTGTATGATGGCACCTAACGGATACTTGATGACTAATGTGCTTCTTTAGATGACTCTAATCTAGATGGCTCTTAAAATGGCTTAAGGTAAGATGATTTTTTTTCATATGGCTATAGTCAAGAATCGTCCTTCTCAGGTAGTTGCAATTAGATGGCTCTGCCTTAAATGACTGCAGTTAGGATGAATCCTCCTCAAATGACATTGCCTTAGATGGCTATAGTTAGGATGAATCCTCCTCAAATAACTCTACGTTAGATAATTATAGTTAGTATGAATCCTCCTTAAGTGGCTATAGTCAGATGACTCTACCTTAGACAACTGTAGTCAGTATGGCTCCTCCTCAAGTGATTGAAATTTGTCGTAGCCATAGATGATTCAAGCGACTTTCTTTTAGGCTTCTCATTCGTCTATGAATCATGGAACATGATATATTGCACTTACACTACTGATGATGAATTCTTCACGAAGTCTATTGATCTTCTAGATAGATGTGGCTTCGAATGAATTCATCTTGTGCAAATTTTTGGTGCACAAGTGATCCCCATCTCACTTCTAACCCAAATTTGCTTGCTTTAATGTCTTCTTTTAGTCTACACTAATGATCCTCCTTCCTCATTTGCATCCAATTTACATATTTCTCCTCTGGTTGTTGTTGCCATTCTAACTACCTATTTTACCGCCACTTCCACCTCTAACTTTTTGCATGTTCACCACCTCATCACTTTTGCATGCGATTGTCATATTTTTCCATTTTTGTCCTTTTTCTTATTTGATCTCTTTCTCTTTTGTTTACTTCTCTTCTTTCATTGTCATCTAGTGAAGCGCATGGCAATGCCAATGCATACTTCCATTATTTCAAACTAACCACCTTATTAATCATGATTTCATGTTTTAAAATCATCTTCTCCATATTTTGATTCTACTTACTGACGATTTCGATGCTTTACTTGACTTCAAGGAATTTTCTCCTATGGTTGCTCTTCCTGCCAAATATTTCTAGTCTTGATGATACACCAATCTACACTATCTACCTTTGTTGGATGAAGTTTTCTTTCCACCATCAAATTGTGAAGATCCCTTGGATTTGTTCTATTGCTGACACCTTGATGGCTTCCCCTTCTGATGTCACCCTAACTAATTATTTTAATCCTCTCATTTTTGTGACTGATATCTCTTGATTTATCATCATTAGGATGGGTCAGTATTGATCTGTTGTCTTCCATAAGGATCTTTCTACCTTTAGGATGGATAAGTCATGTTTTTCATCTTCCAGATAAATTATTTTATCTATAGGATGGATCAGTCCTAGGTTACCATCATCAGGACGGGTTTTGTTATCTTCAAGATGCATCGCTCGTAACCTACCATCTTCCATATGCATCTTGTCATATCCAAGACTAATTCTATTAATCTTACCATCCTCATGTCTAATAATTATGCTATCATCAATGTAGTAGAATTTAGTCCTGTTCTACTCTTGACAATTATCTATCCTTTCAATTGGATGGTGGTCTCCTTGTCATATGGTATTCTGATGGATATTTCATGTAGCCTACCCTTTACCTCAAAGTTTTCCTTTATGCCTTCAAAAATTTTCTCCTTCTTGGAATACCTTATTTTGGGTTGGACTCCTTGGAGGTACTTGATCCTTATTTTTAAATCCATGTTTTCTCCGAGCCTACTTGAATCATCCTCTCCCTCTTTTTTATTCAATCTCTTTAATGTTGGTCTATCGCACTGCCAACTACTTGAGACTCATCTATTCCCTCAGTTACTCATGATGATATCTTTAGTTTCTATGAGCTTTTTGAGGTAGACCTAATGGTCTATCCTTATAAATTCATAGTTGTTGTTTGATTTAAACTATGTCTACAAATGGCCCTTGCATTCCATTCAATGGACTGGTCAACCTATGGGTAGTAGGAGGGGAATTTCTTCCTTTTAAGCTACTATAAAGGAGACCAATAAAACTCCCTCTTGGTTAGGCATACTTGGGTTACCCAAGTTGCCTCTATTTATGGCTTGGTAAATGAGTTTTGCTCTAGTGCTTGGTTTTGCATGATCTTGGCTTTCAAGCATCAATTGAATTAGAATTCTTAATCTTCTATCTTCCCTTATCAATATTCTTCTCCACCTCGCTTCTTCAAATAATCTCTAAGATGCGCATTGAGCTAAGGTTTACATATATTGGTTTGAGAAGGCAAAATTCATGCTTGAATCATTCTCTTCTCCTACAATATTTATTGGCTAATTTGATGTTTCATGAATCCTTCTTTGCAATTGCCTCACTTCTCTCCTTTGTCTTCATAATTGATACATAGCAAGCTGATACTCTGCCACCTCTTGATGTTCTATCAACCTTATGATTGACTCATATTTGCTACTTGAATGATTTTCCATTCTTCCTTCCTCTTCCTCCTAAGGCATTAGTGGTTCCTCATTTTCAATCACTTGGACCATTTCAAGGAATCGAACCCTTACTTTTCAACTTAAAACTTCATCCTTTTGTCTTCTTTGTTCTAAATTGGGACTTGGATAGGGTATGTTAGGGTACCTAGGGAGATTTTCATCACTACTTAATTCTTCCAACCATCCTCTATTCCTAGGCTATTCGGTTACTTCTCTAACATCCCTCCATAAAATGGTAATTGTTTGTTCCCTACTTACCTGATGTCTTGTATTATTGGCAAGACCTTGTTGTGGTTCCCTTATCCTATCTTGTTCTGGTGGTCTTATGGCCCATTGTCTTCTAGAACATCTTGTCAATGGTGAAGTAGTACTCGAAGAGTCTTCAGTATTCAAAAGGATCCTCAATGTTGTTGAAGATGAACTACCGGAGTCCAAGGAAAATAGGCTACTTTTCAAAGGTACTTCCTCATTGCCTTTTGTGCTTACCTTTAAATTCCCTTGTTGCCTCTCCAGTTTTTGTTTAAATTCATTTTTTATTCTTTGTACTTCTTCCTATTCCTACATTCATTGCATGGTTTTGTATAACCCTTAAACCACTTGTTCTCTTAGTTGTGCATTGTGCATTATTAAGGTTTCATATTCCTCCTACAACCTATGTGTTTCCCTAATCATCTATTGTATAACTATTGATTCTTCATTTTCCTCTTCTTCCACTTTTGATTATTGCTCTTGCAATGTGATATTCATAAGGATCTAAAGTCATTCTTCTCCTTCATTACTTGGGAATCTAACATGAACTTGTAATCACATCTGTTCTCCCTCATGATGTTCCAACTCTATATACTTGATTATAGGTTCTCTTTATGCTCCAAAAAACCACTCCAAGTTTGTCTTTCTTCATATCTAACAATACCAATCAATTCTTAATGTTTGTAGGATCATATCCTTGGTCATGATTCCTTTTTTTTCTTCTATAAATGTCTCCTGATATTTCTAATTTGATCACATTCACCTGTGCCTATGCTTTATACACTTTCAACTTAGAACTATTCACAATTTTGGGGTAAACTATACCATCCAATTTATTTAACTAGATAGCCCTATTGTATAGTACTTCTTCCACTTAGAGTCTAAGCCATAATTTTTTTTAATTTTCTTGGCTTGATTTCTCATTTCCCATTGAAATTAAGCACTAAATCATCGGTCTTCAAATCCATCTTCCTAATATGCTTATCATGCCAATACTTGCATCTTTGTTGAGCAATATTTGTTGTCCACTATGCCATCACTCTCTTTTATCCTAACTGTACTAGTGTTTTGAGACTCTCTTCCTTGCTCTCTTCATCATTTTGGAAGTGCTCTATTGCTATTCTTAAACTTGGTACCAAAAACTCAACTGGTACCACCACCTCCTTCACGTACATTAACTGAAAGGGTGTATGGTTTGTGGTTGGTTTGAAGGTGGTCCTATATGCCCACAGAACTATCGACAAACACTCCTCCCAATCAGTGCCTTCTACATCACATGTTTTGTACATAATCAAAACCATGACCTTATTTGTTACCTCTTCTTACCCATTTTTCCTAGGGTAATATGAGCTTGACAAGGAATGAAAGATCTTCAATTCCTTTGTCAAATTTTGAATAATTTCATTTAAAAAATGGCCTCCTCAATTTTTATCAATTTAAGAGGGATTCCAAATCATGTGATAAATTGCTCATACATAAATTGAACCATGCTCCTTGCATAATTATCAGGTAAGGCTCTTGTTTTTTACCTATTTTATTAAATATTCTATTACTACTAAAATGTATCAATATTTTCTCTTACATCTGGTTCACAATGGTCCCACAAAATCTAAACCCCATCTATAAAAGAGTTCCTAAGGTTACAATGAGTTTAATGACATGAAGTATCTTTTAATGGCTTCCTCACTCTTTGACACATATCACATTCCTTGACATACTCCTTGGCATCATGATAAAGGGTAGCCCACCAAGGCCCTACCAACATCACCTTCCTAGCTATTACATCTTGTCCCATATGGCCTCTTGCTAGTCTCTAGTGTGCCTCCTTTAGTGTCTGCTATACTTCATATTCCATTATGCATCTTCTTATAAAGTGGTCCTCTCCCATTAGCAAACCTGTAATCAATGTGAAAGGTGCCAATTTTGTAATAATTTTTCTTTTATCAGTTGTCGTTATCTCCTTTTTTATCTCTTCTATCGATAAAAATTCCTTAATATATTTATACCATGTAGGTATCGCACTTATCATAAATAATTGTGTTAGAAAATTCATCTTGTATTCCTCCTTCTATTGGTTATCCTAAGCAAATCATCGATAACTAGTCTGTTATGATTGCTTCTTACCTGGTCTCACTACCATCCAAAACATAAATTCCTATAAAGTGATGAGCCACCTACTTACTCCTCCATAAATTTTTGGTTTATTAATCAGATACAACAGTGCTTGGTAATCTACATAAAAAGAAAATGGGTTAGCCAATAAATAGTGCGTGTTCTTATGTACTGCATACAACATTCCTAGTGCTTCTCATTTGTTGTACTATAGTTCTTTGCTCTAGATAAAAATTGACTCACAAAATATATGGGTTGGTCTAGTATGAACAGTCCTTCTTGAGCCAATGCACATCCAATTGCAAAATTCAAGGCATCCATATGAACATGGAATTCTTTTTCCACCTTCACCAAATGCACCTTCAAGACCTTAAAAGCCTCCTAGTGTTCCTCTGCCTATTTGAAAGGAATATTTTTACGTGTAAGAGCACCTAGCAGATGAGAGGTTTGTACATAGTTTCTAATAAACCTTCTATAATAACCAACTATTCCTAAGATGATCTTATAGAACTGTTGGTCACGAATCTGCCACAGGAAAGGATTTTATACGAAATGCGCCCTAGACCCGGCCAACATTGAAAGGTTGGGAGAAAGAAATGTCTCCCAGACCAATCTCCAGAGAGGGCTGGTTCCCTTACTAAATCTAAGCTTGATGAAGACTAGAGTTACTAGAAAGGAATTATAAATGTGCAGAAAGAAACAAAAGAAGGGAAATATAGCCACAGGCCTAATTTATCAGATCGGGAAAGATTAGCAGCAGATAACTTCAAGCACACTAACAGCATATAACAGAAGATAGCGACGTAATTAACTTACAACCTTGCGTAGAAAACCTCCAAGATCACATTCCAGAACTCACTTCCTCACTAGCAATATTTAAACTCAGATGCATAATTCAAATTAAGCAGCAGATAAGAAATACGAGCGTAAATTAGGAATGCATAAGATAGAAGGAAAAACACACAGACAGTTGCTTGCAAAACCAGAGGCCAAATATCTTTCATTCATGCAAAGAACTTGAAAGCTTTCAGCAAAAGTCTCTCTCTCGATCCCTCTTTTTGAGATCTACATTGATATTTATAGAGGTCTTGCCTCTCTACAGCATTTAAAACATGCAACGGACTTCCTCGAGATCTACAAAATGTGCAACAAAAACAAGGAAATGATCCCCTTAAACCAGCCTCGGAGAAACCAAAAATTAAATGAAACAAGGAACCGATCGTCTTCATTAAATGGTCATCCTCGAAGCATGCTTGAACCGTTAGAAAAATCATGAACAGAAGCTTTGAATAATGGAGGCGTCTTCAATTCTAGTGGCTTGGGCACGTTCTTCTATCTTGCTCACATTGGAAAGCAGCAAAACATTTAATTCTGGAGTGCTTTTAATCCTTGGAAATCGCAATGCTTCATCGGGCCGTTTGAACTGCTTTCTGGTGCAAAACTATAACGGGTCGCGAAAACGCGACATGTCACGAAATCGCGACATTTCTCTGCTCCGTACACTTTTGTCACTTTTGGATCACGAAAATCAACCATGTCGCGAAATCACGACGTATTTGGCTCTTTGGTCTCCTTCGCCACCTTAGCTCGCGAAAACGCGACGCGTCGCGAAATCGCGACGTTCCATACTATTCTGCTCTTTCTCCGCTCTGTTTCTATGAAACTATGACCTGTCACAAAATTGTGACATCCTTTCCCCATGTTGTTCTTTGGCTGCTTCGAACCGCGAAAACGCGACAAGGCACGATTTCGCTACACCTTTCTCTCCTTTGGCTTTGTCTTCCTGATATGTCACGAAATCGCGACACTCGCTTTGTTTATCTTCTCAACATGTTGCGAAAACTTCACCATGTCGCGAAATCGCGACTTCTTCTACCTTCTGTGCTCTCTTCTCTTCTGTATACCCATGAAACTGCAACATGTTGCGATTTCACGACAGTTTTCTCTTGCCTTGTACGGTCCAGCTCTCAACCTACGAAAACATGACACTCTTGCCTCAAGTGGTTCTTTAATCTTCAGCATGTCGCGAAATCACGACAGGTTTTGTCTCCTTGGACTTTACTGCTTTTCGACCGCGAAAATTCGTCATGTCGCGAAATCGTGACATTCCATACAATCTGGTTGCCTCCTTGCTTCCTCTTCGCGAAAACGCGACATGTCGCGAAATCGCGACAATTTTCTGCACTTGGTCCTTCCGCCCCAATATGTCACGAAATCGTGACGTTTTCTTGTTGCTGGACTTCATCTCCACAAATGTCACGAAATCGTGACGTCTTTCATGCCTTATGCTTTTTGTTTCAACTTTGCCGCGACCATGCAACACGTTGCGATTTCGCGACGTCTTTCGCATTTTGTGCCTTGTTCATTATTCTGTCGTGAAATCGCTACGAGATTCATTGTCATCCTTTGCTTAATTATGTCACGATTTCGTGACCTTTTCTCTTACTCTGCTCCATGGCCATTGTAAGTCGCGAAAACGTGACATGTCACGATTTCGTGACAATTTTGCTGCGCTGCCTCCGTTGACCATTTTGACCGCGATTTTGGAACACGTCGCGAAATCGTGACAACTTTGCTGCTTAGCCCTTTTTTGCCTTTGGCACCGTGAAACTGTGATAGGTCACGATTTCGCGACACCTTTGCTTTTGACTTCTCTCTCCTCAACAGACCCGCGATAACGCGACATGTCGCGATATCGTGACGGTTTTGAAACTGTGCTCTCCATGCTGCTTTTTGTCGCGATATCGCGACAGTCTTCGGACTTAGCTATTTTGGCATCAAAACTCGTAGAGGAATGAGAACTTCAACATTTTATGCATGAATAATCAACAATCAAAACAATGTGGCAAAAATGCCAACATTCTTGGCGGCTCGTGGGGTATACAGTTCTGCTGTATGCACGAATCCTAGGCCTGAATCCATTGGGCAACAGAGTCAAGAAAAACTAAAGAACAGAAAGCTGGTCGATGGGGTACATCTCGTCGGACTCGCCGCAACAACTCTTGCGGGACTTGACTGAAAACTCAAAGGAATCTGTATTTGGCTTAGCTTACCAAGTGCTGTAAAAGAATCTCCATGAAAGCACCTGGGGTACAAAAACGGAAATGAATGAAATAAGTGGAGTGAGGACTATGGAATGGAAATAGTAAATGATGGAATGGTGGAGTGGAGGGAGTGATGCGGTAGATACAACAAGAAGAGGGGCTACTGTGTCATCGACTGCGGGGATGGAGGGAAAATGAATAATGGAATGGAAGTGGAAGGGATGACAAATGCGGTATGAACTGCGGATAAATGCTAAAACGACAATGAAATTAGAAGAAAAGGAAAAGAAGAAACGGGAATATCAGAAAGGGAAAAAGAAACAACAGTAGTGGCTTGATTACTTGACGATAAGAAAAAGGAGTAGGAGAAGAATGAAATAGAGAGGAGGGGAAGGAAGAAATTGACAAAAGCCACTATCTGTTGGGAAGGAAGAAGAAAAAAGAAAGAAATAAACGTACCTGCGGGCTCGCATGCAAAAAGAGCCAAAGTTGACAGAGGAAAACAACACTTTTTTTTTTTTCTGTTTTATCTTTTTTTTTTTTGTACAAGGTTACTCTCGAATTAGCTATGAACTTTTGGGAAAGACATGAACCCAAACACGGTTTCGTATCTCCGGATCCCGCGACTCTTGATCAGACGACTCGATAGACTCTTGGTTGATGATCAGCTCAAAGCCACCAAAGATTTGAAACTATTGCACTCCAAGTGTCCCGACCCTCTTGAGACCTAGGCATGAATTCGGTTCAGTCCCAGTGTTCAGTGCCATTATTTGTATCTGTGCTCCATCAAAATAGAGCCGATCTTGCACAGAGTCTTGACCAACTTGATCAGGAGGCATCTTGACTTCAACCTCTTTAGTGCTTTGTAATGGAATAACAACCAATCTCGGTCTCTAGCATAGCATTGAAATCAAGCATGGAAAACCCATCTTCCAACTAAGGCTCATCTAAAACCTCATTCATCAAATCAGACCCCTCTAACTCTTCGGTTAGCATGTTGACAGACTGCATGGTCTTTCCTGCTTCATCCAACCTTTCAATATGAAAAGAGGAAGGTTTTTCATTATGAATCCGAAGTCTCTTTCCTTTGAAAGGGATCTCCAAGTGGGAATAATCCAGTGCAAGGTAACCTCCCAACTTTGCAGTAAACTCTCTGGATAAGCACATACTGAAATACGGTTCTAGATCGACCACAACTATCTCTTGAATGATCGTAATCTGAGGCATAGTGTGTAAAACAATCGAGACATCCTTGATTACACCCACCATTTTCATAGGAGTACCATCTAACTGCAAGACTCCAGGGCTACTTCGTGTGTATTCCATACCCATAACTTCGCATACTGCCTTTGGCATGACAGTTGTAGCGGCTCCAGAGTCGATCATGCAGTTATGCACGATCCAACCCTCTATTTGCAGTGATAGATAAAATGGGGGTGGTCTATTTTTACCAGTGATGGAAGTGGTTAAAGCTTGAGCATAAATTGTCTGGGTAGGACCCTTCTCACTATCCTTCATAGATTTTAAAGATTCTTGCAATAAATCTACCTGCCCAGGCAATTGCAATGCATCATAAAGACTAACCTTAGTTGGGGTCTTCTTCAGTTCTTCGACAATGTTGTATGCAACCGCAGTAGATTCCTTCTTTTCAACGGGGTGATCATATCTCGCTCCGATATCGCTCGAGTGGCTTCTACTCTCAGCCTCTTCATCAATGAAGGGTACTTCAGCTTTTCTCTAGCTTGCTCCTCTCGCTTTCGATCTTGCCTATGCCAGTTGCGGCTTTTTCTTGTACTCTATGTGGAACAGGGTCTTTCGATAAAACAGGCGCATCTAGCTTTGAAACTGACACAGGAGTTTTCACTAGTTTCTTCAAATCAGCTGGCACTTTTAATGGCTCTAGCTCAGCAGGATCTACTATAACAGGCTTCTTTCTAGTCCTCGTGAGAACCGAAACTTGTTCTTCAGATGGAACCATTAAGCTATGGCCTACCTCAGAGATCATGTTGACTTGCCCTCCCGAAGAACTAGCGGCCAATGTCTACACATAATTCAAATGAACCATGCAAGTGTCTTCTCCATGTGGATCATTGCATGTCGAACACCAATATGTTCTTTCCGCAGGGACTACATCTTCATTTGCCAAAACAGTTAGGTTCTTCTCGGGTGCTTTGCTTGTTGAAGCAGCTTGTTCTCTAGTAATCGATGGAGGTTGAAATCTCCTAGGCTGGAAATCTCGCTCAGCTTGCTTCCTTTCAATAAGCGTGATCTTATTACCCATTGCTCTTATTGCAGAATTGGTAGATTTTACCTCTTGCAAGAGTGTCGTATAAGGATCAGGATTTACAGGCGCAGGAGGTGCTGGTAAGGGCAAAGGTGTTGGTGGTGCCGGTAATGCTGGGAATGAAGTGGAAGCAGGGAATGGCAGAATGTTGGGTGCAGGAAACTGGGGATTTGCTGAAGTAGAGAGCTGAGGAACTGGGATGGGTGCAATTTGAGGTGCACTGGAGCTCCATGATGGAACAGGGTACATAGAAGACATAGATTGCGAAAAAGAACTAGGATATAATTGCTATGGAATATCAGGTAAAATGGGCATTGCTACCTTTGGAGGAAGCCTACCGATTGCAATCAAGTCTGCCTCCACCTTTTGTGCTTGCTCGAATAGTTCCGGGAAGGTCATCACATTGGACTGCCTGATCGCCAAGCCAATGTCTGTATTGAATGCTCGAAGGTAGTAGAACGTAGCTTGCTCAGGGGTAGGGCGAAGTCCTTCAGGCACTCGCTGCCAGCTTCTGGTGAAACGAACATTGAAATCTGCTATTGCCTCCTATGGGTGCCTCTGGATTGCGTTAAACTGATGCAACAATGAAAATGGGTCACCTGTTCATGAAAATTCTTAACTAACAATTCTCCTAGCTGATCCCATGATGCAATAGTGCCTGGTTGCAGAGATCGATACCAATACAACAATTTTCCTCTCAAGGATAACACTAATAACTTCACCATCACATCTTCATCTGTTATATCATGAATGGCTGCCAAAGAAGCTACATCATGAATATGTTCATATGCAGTCTTACCCGTACCATCATAGGTTGGCAAGGCTTTCAAAGCAGCCTGGGGAACTGGATTTTGAGCCTGCAAATTCAAGGCTCTTGAGCTATTCCATGCTAAAAACTGCCGGGGTGGAGGATACTGGGCCATTGGGACTAGTGTATGTAACTGAGAAGATGGAAAACTAGTAACAATACCAGGGATTTGTGTGGATATGGTAGATGATGCAAGCGATGGGGAAACCAACCTAGAGTGTTCACCTCTTTTTGTGCTGTCAAGTTCAAAAAACTCAACAAGATCTTCAACTTTTTTGGACTTTGATCTCGTGATCATGAAGTACAGCTTTCACTGCATCCACGTTCAGAGATTTTTGGGTACTGCAGAGTCACCAAATGTTCTAACTATACGGCATGAAGGCGAACATTAAACCCTCAATACTATGGGATCTTTCTGAGATAAAAATAGTCTATCCCATCGGGCGTGCCAAAAACTATTGGCACAGGTGGGTTTATCAATTTGAAATAATGCTTATCCCATCGATTATGGATTTTTGGAGATAGAAGAAGTCTGTCCCACCGGGCGTGCCAAAAATTGTTGGTCACGAATCTGCCACAGGAAAGGATTTTATACGAAATGCGCCCTAGACCCGGCCAACATTGAAAGGCTAGGAGAAAGAAATGTCTCCTAGACCAATCTCCAGAGAGGGTTGGTTCCCTTACTAAATCTAAGCTTGATGAAGACTAGAGTTACTGGAAAGGAATTATAAATGTGCAGAAAGAAACGGGAAATATAGCCACAGGCCGAATTTATCAGATCGGGAAAGATTAGCAGCAGATAACTTCAAGCACACTAACAACATATAACAAAAGATAGCGACGTAATTAACTTACAACCTTGCGTAGAAAACCTCCAAGATCACATTCCAGAACTCACTTCCTCACTAGCAATATTTAAACTCAGATGCAAAATTCAAATTAAGTAGCAGATAAGAAATACGAGCGTAAATTAGGAATGCATAAGATAGAAGGAAAACCACACAGACAGTTGCTTGCAAAACCAGAGGCCAAATATCTTTCATTCATGCAAAGAACTTGAAAGCTTTCAACAAAAGTCTCTCTCTCTCGATCCCTCTTTTTGAGATCTACATTGATATTTATAGAGGTCTTGCCTCTCTACAACATTTAAAACATGCAACGGACTTCCTCGAGATCTACAAAATGTGCAACAGAAACAAGGAAATGATCCCCTTAAACCAGCCTCGGAGAAACCAAAAATTAAATGAAACAAGGAACCGATCGTCTTCATTAAATGATCATCCTTGAAGCATGCTTGAACCGTTAGAAAAATCATGAACAGAAGCTTTGAATAATGGAGGCATCTTCAATTCTAGTGGCTTGGGCACGTTCTTCTATCTTGCTCACATTGGAAAGCAGCAAAACATTTAATTTTGGAGTGCTTTTAATCCTTGGAAATCGTAATGCTTCATCGGGCCGTTTGAACTGCTTTCTAGCGCGAAACTATAACGGGTCGCGAAAACGCGACATGTCATGAAATCGCGACATTTCTCTGCTCCGTACACTTTTGTCACTTTTGGATCGCGAAAATCAACCATGTCACAAAATCGTGACGTATTTGGCTCTTTGGTCTCCTTCGCCACCTTAGCTCGCGAAAACGTGATGCGTCACGAAATCATGACGTTCCATACTATTCTGCTCTTTCTTCGCTCTATTTTCGTGAAACTATGACCTATCGCGAAATCGCGACATTCTTTCCCCATGTTGTCCTTTGGCTGCTTTGAACCGCGAAAACGCGACAAGGCACGATTTCGCTACACCTTTCTCTCTTTTGGCTTTGTCTTCCTGATATGTCACAAAATCACGACACTCTGCTTTGTTTGGACTTCTTTCCTCAACATGTTGCGAAAACTTCACCATGTCGCGAAATCACGACTTCTTCTACCTTCTGTGCCCTTCTCTTCTGTATACCCGCGAAACTGCAACATGTTGCGATTTCGTGATAGTTTTCTCTTGCCTTGTACGGTCCAGCTCTCAACCTACGAAAACATGACACTCTTGCCTCAAGTGGTTCTTTAATCTTCAGCATGTCGCGAAATCGCGACAGGTTCTATCTCCTTGGACTTTACTGCTTTTCGACCGCAAAAATTTGTCATGTCGCGAAATCGTGACATTCCGTACAATCTGGCTGCCTCCTTGCTTCCTCCTCGCGAAAACGCGACATGTCGCGAAATCACGACAATTCTCTGCACTTGGTCCTTCCGCCCCAATATGTCACGAAATCATGACGTTTCCTTGTTGTTGGACTTCATCTCCACAAATGTCGCGAAATCGCGACGCCTTTCATGCCTTATGCTTTTTGTTTCAACTTTGTCGCGACCACGCAACACGTTGCGATATCGCGACGTCTTTCACATTTTGTGCCTTGTTCATTATTTTGTCGCGAAATCGCTACGAGATTCATTGTCATTGCCTAATTATGTCACGATTTCGTGACCTTTTCTATTACTCTGCTCCATGGCCATTGTAAGTCGCAAAAACGCGACATGTCGCGATTTCGCGACAATTTTACTACGCTGCCTCCGTTGACCATTTTGACCGTGATTTTGGAACACGTCGCGAAATCGTGACAACTTTGCTGCTTAGCCCTTTTCTGCCTTTGGCGTCGCGAAACTGTGACAGGTCACGATTTCGCGACACCTTTGCTTTTGACTTCTCTCTCCTCAACAGACCCGCGATAACGCGACATGTCGCGATATCGCGACGGTTTTGAAACTGTGCTCTCCATGCTGCTTTTTGTCGCGATATCGCGACAGTCTTCGGACTTAGCTGTTTTGGCATCAAAACTCGTAGAGGAGTGAGAACTTCAACATTTTATGCATGAATAATCAACAATCAAAACAATGTGGCAAAAATGCCAACAAGAACTTACATCATACAACTCTTCCATTAATAATATCACTCATATTTTATCTAGGTCTAGGTCCAAACCTTCTTGATGTACAATATGTCCTAACAACTTCCCATATGGTACCATTAATACACAATTGACTAGATTTAATAATACTCAAGCTTTCAAGTACAAACTCATACATTCCTCCAGTGCCTTCAAATGCTCTTGTATCTTGCCATATAGGGACCAATCATCTAGAAAGACCTTGAAGTTACTTGTGGATTATTTATCAAAAATGTATAATATAATTTTTGAAGAGTAGTTGATTCCTTACATAATCCAAATGACATGCGGTTATAAGCATATATTCCTTTTTCCATTATAAAAAATGATTTTTAGCTTATCTTCCTCCACAATACTTATTTAGGTATAACTTGTGAATTCGTCTAAAAATGAATAAATCTCGTGACTGAGTAGTTCCTCCAAAATAGAATATGTGAAGGGGATTGGGAATGGATTTTTTATAGTTACAAAATCAAGGCTTTGAAAATCCACACAAATCTAAATTTTATTTACCTTTCTCTTCAAGGTAATCACAATCAGTGACACCCATTCACTCATCATAATTTTCAATATTATACTTGCATTCAACATTTTATTGTTTTTAACATTCATCAAGGTTACGTATTTTGGATTAATTTTATATGGCCAACTTATTGGTTGCTCACACCTCCGATTAAAAGAATCTTATGTACACACAGATCTACTGGTACCCCCTTCAAATCCTTATATGTCCAAGCAAACACATCCTTGTACTTTGTAAAAAATCTTGAATGCTACTATTTTCAGTATAGGATCCTAATCATCCCCACATATAATCATTTTCTCTTGCGCACCTAAACCATTCTTGGTCTTTCATACTTAATAGACTCAAGTTATTCTATCGCTTTTAGAACATCAATATGATGGGTTGGCTTATCCTCAATTAATACATCTCCCATCGTATATTTCACAAATTACTTTGGAAATGTCCACTTTTACCATTCTTGGTCCTTCTTTACTACTAATTTATTTTTGTTGCTTTCTCCTCTCTCGAGCTCTTCCTTTCCATTCTCTTGAATTTTATCTTTTGCATTAATGCATAAACACTATGGAGAGAACACTTCATAATCCTCCATCTACTAGTGGAGTAAGCCTTTATCCTCATCATTTTTGTCTTTAGTACATTCTTCTAGTTGCAATACTCCTTCATCTGGTTCATACTCTATTTCATCATCATATGAAGAACTCTTTGATTCTTTTGAAGTTGCAATGTATTGGCTTACTGTCTGGTTCTTCAGGTTAATCATATGCTTGTGTTGGTATTTTTTGAAGGTGAGGTGTTCCTTCTCCCAATTATGGTTTACCTTTGCTATTCTTAGCCACCCATATTTGAGTAATGTATCATATGCAAGTTTTTGCATAGCAATTACAAAGAAATCCAAAATGAAATCTTGTTTCGCTATGCATACTTTTTGGATCATCAATACTCCTTTTGTTTTAATACCATATTGGTCAACTCAATATAACCTAAAACTTTGAGATCTTAATGCTCATTGGCAAATAATATACCATGTTTTCTTTGGAATCACATTTAAACTTGATCCTCCATCGATAATTATTTGATTTATCTTATGGTCCAATATCTCCATGTAAAGCTAGATTTTTCTCTACTTCAGTGATTAGTATCGTAGGATTGATAAATTGCTCTTTCTTGGTATTAGCTACCTATTAGAATTTATACCTCTTTTTTTTTTTATCACTTCACCAACTATAGCATATAATTTAGGTACTACACCAAATAGACTTGATACCTTTACTTCCAAAGTCGTATTGAGTACCTGTGTTACCAAGCGTTCAACTGATGCTTGCTTTTCTATTACGATCTCCATCTTCTTCAAGGATTTTTCTTGGAATAGCCTTTCCTACTTTTCTTTGTCCAATTCCATATTAATCATTTCTTGAGCTTCTTGCCATCGTTCGTTCTCCTTGGTAGGATTCGAATATTGCTCCATTTTCCTAGAGTAAGCTATGGTTACCACTAGGCCTTCTTTCCCATTTTTCCATCTCATTACTAACTTCTCCAATGTCAATCCAATTGACATTTTGTGTAGCACTTATACTTGCTTTATTTGGGTAGTTTATCTCTTTATGGTTTCTTGGCCCACACCATCAAAATTTTTGGGTAGCATCGCTACCATTAGTATTGCCTGCATTCTAAGGTTTATGACATTTTTTTTTAAATGTCCCCATTCTTGATAGTTTCAACATTGAATGATTGGTCTTTCCTCAAATTCATACTATAGATGACTTTATCCACCCTATCTTCCACCTCGACAGTTATTCCTGAATTTGTCACTTATTACACCTTGCTCATTTCTTGAGGTGTTTGGTTGTTCTTCCTATTGTACTACCATTGTTTGATGCCTTACTCCTTTTAGATTGAATGGGTAATCTTCCATTGAATTTCCAACTATGTTGCATATACTACAATATGTATTCTTTGAGCAGTTGACATTTGTATGTCCTTATGATTTATAGTCTGAACACCAAATATCCTTTTGATCCTTCCTCAATTCTCCTTTAACTTCTTTCATGATTTTCATGAACTCTCTTCAAAAGAAGTATATAGCACTTTGAACTTTATATTCTATATCATTGTTGGAATCATCATTTATTGAATATACTTCGATTCTTGCTACTAATTGTTTAGCCTTGCTCTAATTTTTTTTCTTTTTTGAGAGCCTCCTTGTATGTGGAGGATGATACTACTTTCATTTTCTTTCTATATTTTGGTAGAAGTCCGTCTAAAAACCAATGTTTCACCATTCCATTTATTGGTGGCATTTGCATTTTATTAGCCAATTGTTTCAATCTCCTATTATAACTTTTGACATATTTGTTTGAATTTTGTTTAGTTGTAAAAATTTTAGTGATGATATTTGTATCATCCCTTAGTGGTCAAAATTCCTCTATAAGTGCATCTCTTAAAATATTCCATTGCATAAACTATTGGGTACTTTATTTTTTTAGGTACCAATCCATAGCCACACCTCGTAAGGTGGCCAAAAATATTTGTAATCATTCTACTAGTTGTGATACTCAATTTTCCTCCTAGATTGTAATGCAAGTACCTATACGGTGTGTTGGGTCTTCTTTTCCTTTCCCAATGAAGGATGGGTATTTTTATTTGTTCGCTTTGTTGGCAATATTTGCCATTGGAACTCTTCTAATATTTGTGTCACTTGATGATGAATCTTGTGGAGTTCTATTCCACTCCCTTTTCGATGTAGGTGGTTCAAAATCTCATTCAAGTACCTGTTCAAATAGCCTTCTTCTCAATTCACATACGTTACTACCTTATTATTTTCTTTGCAAGTACACGAGATGTGGTTCTAGTCTTCCTCCCCAAGAACACATGTGTGGTTGCTTTGGTACAAAACTTCAATCTTCTGCACCCATTGGCCAACTCCTCTCTATTGGATCAAGTGTTATCATCCACTCCTCACTTCAAATCTTAGGTTCAACTAAATCCCTATAATTTTTCTCTGCTATTTGATTTTGTACTTTGTCCTATGTTGTGAATACTAATATTTCCTACCTTTCTCGCTATGCTCTTGGACTCTCATTGTCCAAGGGACTCCACACTCGTTCCACCTTAGGTTGTGAAACATCATCTTGAACTTGTGTTCTCTGGTTTACCAATCTTGCACTTTTCCTAAGTGGTATCCAATTTCTTCCTCATCAACCTTATAGATTGGAATTTTTCATTCATGTCCTTGCCATGTCGTATTCAGTTCTTCCTTAACTCAGATTTGATCTAGGTAATGATACCAAATATACAAAATTATGAGTGTATTCTCGAGATGAGGGAATGATATATTTTAGGAGAGGGAGGAATGGTAAAATTGACTAAAAATCATAGTGCTAAAATTGTTAGACGGATAATTGTTATGACTGATTAGATAGGATGGATTTTCAATGATTGATAAATGAATGATTGCAAATGGATTAGCCCAAATGGCTCAGGTATGACAAATATATTTGTGACTGATTGTACTCAACATATGATGGATAGGTCTAGATAGATAGTTCATGGACTAATAGCTGATAGGTCTAGACAAATAGCTCTTTGATTGATAGGTCTAGATGGATAGCAAGATTATGCATAAGAGGTAGTACCAAAAAATTAATTATAAATTCGAGGTGAATCAAGGTGAATCCTGTATAAACTTTGGGGCGAATTTTTCAAAATTTTGCAGAAAATTTATCAAAATATGGCGAATTTTCAAAAAATTTACACGTAAATTATAAAAAAATTTGGGGGTACTTTTGACCTATTAAATCATCCTAAAACTTCATAAAAACACCACCATTAGATCAAGATTTAAAAGAGCTTTCCAAAAAGTACAAATATGTCTATGTTTGGATATATATTGATGCCTAAAACTATGAAATTATTTTTAGTTGCCTTGTGATAGTTGCCATGTGACAGTCGCTTGTGTCAGTCGCCACATGGCGACTGTCACATGACGTCACATGGCAACTATCACAAGGCAACTAAAAATAATTTCATAGTTTTAGGCATCAATATATATCCAAACATAAGTATATTTGTACTCGTTGGAAAGCTCTTTTTGAGCTCGATCTAATGGTAGTGTTTTTATGAAGTTTCAAGATGATTTAATAGGTCAAAATCTATCCCAAAATGATATTACTTCCTTACCACCATATTTGGGGCCACTTTTGACCTATTAAATCATCTTGAAACTTCATAAAAACACCACCATTAGATCAGACTCAAAAATATATTTTCAAAGAGTACAAATATGCCTATGTTTGGATATATATTGATATCTAAAATTGTGAAATTATTATCAGTCACCATGTGACAGTTGCCTTGTGATAGTCACCATGTGACAATCACCTTGTGATAGTCACCATGTCACAAGGCAACTATCACAAGGCGACTATCACATGGCAAATGTCACAAGGCGACTGTCACATGGCAATTGTCACATGGCGATTGTCACAAGGTGATTGATAATAATTTCATCATTTTACATATTAATATATATCCAAACATAGGCATATTTGTACTTGTTGGAAAGCTCTTTTTGATCTTGATATAATGACAATGTTTTTATGAAGTTTCAAGATGATTTAATAGGTCAAAATCTATCCCAAAATGACATTACTTCCTTACCACCATCTTTGGGACCACTTTTGACCTATTAAATCATATTGAAACTTCATAAAAACACCACCATTAGATCGGGCTCGAAAAGAGCTTTCCAATGAGTACAAATATGCCTATGTTTGGATATATATTGATGCCTAAAACTATAAAATTATTATTAGTCGCCATGTGATAGTCACCATGTGGTGATTGTCACAAGGCAACTATCACATGGCGACTGTCACAAGGTGATTGTCACAAGGCAACTGTCATAAGGTGACTGTCACATGGCGACTATCACAAGGCAACTGTCACATGGTGACTAACAATAATTTCATAGTTTTAGGCATCAATATATATCCAAACATAGGCATATTTATACTCGTTGGAAAGATTTTTTCGAGCTCAATCTAATGGTGATATTTTTATGAAGTTTCAATATGATTTAATAGGTCAAAAGTAGCCCCAAATATGGTGGTAAGGAAGTAATGTTATTTTGAAATAGATTTTGACCTATTATATCATATTTAAACTTCATAAAAACACCACCATTAGATAAGGCTTGAAAATAGCTTTCCAATAAGTAAAAATATGCATATGTTTGGATATATATTGACGCCTAAAATTGTGAAATTATTATCAATCACCATGTGACAGTCGCCTTGTGACAGTCACCATGTGGTGACTATCACAAGGCGACTGACACAAGCGACTATCACAAGGCAACTGTCACAATCATTTGTGTCAATCACCTTCTATCAGTCACATTGTGTCAGTCGCTTGCTTTGTATCATTTGCTATTGGATAAAATTAATGTTTTAATTATATGGGGTACAAGAGGCAAATTTGACAGGATAATTTTTTTTAATAATTTTAAGGCAAAAATTAGGCAAGAAACCTTATGGTATCGGGATGAATTTACCCTAAAAAATTGATCCTGTAATTTTTGGGCAAATGGACCGACCTCTAGGGTCCCAAAATTAGCAAAATAAAAATTGTGAAAATCCTAAAATTTGCTCTAAATTACAAAATTCACCACTATGCATAACCCTTATGGATAGGCCTAGATGGCTAGCTCACTAACTAATAGGTCTAGATAGATAGGCCTAGATGGATAGCTCATGGATTAATGATGAATACGTTAAGATAGATTAGCTTGGGATTAATATGGATAAGCTAGACATATAGCTTATGTTGGATAAGCTAGATGGATGGCTTATATCAGCTCTTGTTTGTCAATTCCTACAATAGATTGTTGCAACCTTTTGTATCTTCACCTTGATACTTGCTCCTGCAATATGCACAATAAATATCTAATATACAAGAACAATATATGTACAAGACAACATAAGCATCAATTGGATCATGGAATTAGCACTTGAAGAACACCTCCAACAACACAATACTACATAACTCTCCAACTATTCTGCTTGACAACCAGTGGAATTACTCTGCATGAATATGGATTTCTTACAAAAATGAGTAGGGGGTGTATTTATAGTATGGCCTTGGTGGTTATTTTAACCAACTAGGCTCCAACATCCCCAACTATCCACTTGTTACAACCTTAGCTAATTCATCCAAAACTAATCAACCTAAAACCAATCAGGCTAGGATGTAAATAATTAGTCTAAGACTTAACTAATTATTATAAAACAACTTTCTAACAACTGATTTACATAATTTATTTACATTACAATTATTTTACTAATCAGTCCATAATTGTTATGTGATGATTGAATATACAATTATCCAAAACATTATATTAAACATTTTATTAAGTCAAAACTTCAAAACATTATGTAGATATTTTACCAAACACTTTTGAATTATCATTTCTTTTTTGAACTGCTATCTACATTGACTGTATTCTGTTTGACATTGTTCTATCACTAACATTGTAGCTCACCATCTCTTACAACTATATTAATTGACTCTATTAATGATAAATTCCTTGTTTGTTATGATTTCCAAATGTTATAGGTAATTGTTACTAATGCTGGTAGGCTCTACCTTGATTGTTATTGATTTCTACCTGACTATTACTATCAAACCTTGTTGTGACTATGATTTTTGTCAGTAATTTTTCTATTGACTATTTGTGTTCAGTTAGTTCTGGGATAGTGTAGTCTTTTTGATATGCTCATTTTTAGATATAGTTTTTTTGACATGCAAGATAAACAAAAATAGGTCATTCTAAGCCAAGGTGTGTGTATTGCCTATAGGCCCTCTGTTATATTGTAATGATGAACGATAGTGCTTGAACCAATATTTTAGTCCACTACTCAAGGAGGATTCCATGCATACACTTGAGCACGCTACCTGCCTCTCTGATAGAATGAGAGAGTGATCTTCTCAGATGTTTTTTTCAATGTACTATGGAGAATAAACGATAAAAAATATTTCTAGGCATAAAGGTTCTCCTAATCCTAGGGGGTCTCCCATATACCCAAAGATACGTTGGAGCTTAATTCTATATACATATGTTGTTTGAGGCCTGGGTATTATAGCCTGATCGCTCCTCACTTTACTAGATGCTTTATGGGAAATCTAGCTTAACTAATAATAATAACTTCTTCATGATATTTTAAAACCCCCAACACAGGATTTTTAACCTAATAAACTAATGCAAAAAAATGGCTATTTTTTAATAAGGAAGTGGGTGGAAAAATGAAAACATGAAAAAATTATACCTAATAGTTAAAATGACAAGGCAAGAATTGTCACAATCATAGCAGAATACAACCCTTGAAATCATTCTAATACCATTTGTTGGGAACCTTCTAATTAAAGCACATTCACATAAATATTTCAATAAAAATAGAAATTAAGGAAGAATATAATATTGCAATAAGAAATGTAAATGCAAAGATATAATAATCTCACAAACACAACACATAATCATGGGCCTCTTCGAGGGAGCAACCTCCTTCAATACTTTCATTCAATATGCAAAAAGATACATTCATTTATGGAACCTTATCTTTTAAAGATACACTTCATGCAACATTAACCTAATGCTCAAGAGTTGGCTTACATGCAAAGTGCCACTTGAGCTAGAATCTTCTACCAAACAATAGTTACATTCTTGATAACGGTTACATGAAATGACCCCACTTGTCTAGGTGCCTCAATTACCACATACCTTTAAAAAATATTATAAAATATCATTATAATGGGGCCCCCACATTGGAAAGGGGTAATTACATAATAATATGAAAACTACATAATAATGTTAGGATGGGTTCCTAATATGAATTGATCTTAACATCTTCCTTTTTTGTCACTTTGAAATTTGAATATAAATCTTCCTTCATAGCTCTAATTCCTTTTGAGTTTGAACTCACACATTGCAACTACTTATCATATGCATCTTTCTTGATTTCTTTTAATGTTTGCTTTGAATGAATTATGATGACCTTTTTCATCCAATAAGGTAAAAAGGCTTTCTTTTCACTTTTTAGAAGTGAAAAACCTTGATTTGAGTTATACTATAATATTATATGATCCCCTTGCTTCAACTATAGGTTAATCCCATGGCCAAAATCTTTCAACTCTTTTTTAACAATTGTTATTTTGAAATCATCTACTAGGTGTATAATCTCATGACGTATGCACTATTAGAATGCAATATTTTCATAATGTACTTTTTGAATCCATTGTATTCATTTGAGTTTAATCATGATTAAAATTGGAAAAGGCTTTAAAATATACATGGCAACACATATTTGTGTCAAAATAACTAGATTTTATTCTTTAAAAGGTGGTGATTATTGTATAAACCCACACACAATATTACAATTTTTTTCAAATTTGTCTTGTTAACAAACTAATATGTAAGTCCAAAAGTCATAACCCAAACTAGAACCTCTACAAATATCTTTTCACTCCATAACCCTTAACATAAGTCAATTATCCTTATAAATCATGGCCTGCCACTTATTACTATACCCTTGATTTTAAAATTGTATAAGATGAGAAAAGAATCATGAAAGTAAATTCAATGATTAATGTGAATTTAGTCCCCATTATTCTCAATCCACTTTAGAATATTTAAAAAGCCTACCTAGAACCCATTGAACTTATATATTAACCCTTTACTTTTAAGAATCAATATATCATGCTTGATCATCTTATATTTGGTGATAATTTTTAATGAATCTTTTATCACATGGATAACAATTTCTATAGGTTCACTCTTTCTTTTGTTATTTATTAATAAAATTCACTTCCCCAACCAAAGCACCCTTAGTTTAAAGTAGGATTTTTCATATGACTTTTTCTTTTTAAAATATAATTTCTACCATGCTTTTCCACATGAGAATCCTTCATTTTAAAATATTTTCTTAATATATGGAGCAAGAAATCTATATGTGATGCTCATTCCTCACTCGCACTTGCATTCCTAGCAAAAATATAAAGAAATACTCCTAGACATTATGTTTAGAAAGTTATAAATAGAATTGTATCCACATTATATTTAATACTAAATTTATACGTATATAAAGATTATAATAAAAATTAAATACATAAATGTTAATTTTATAATTTTTTAAAAAAATACTAAATTACTTAAAAAAAGGTACCTATACAATAAGTTACATATTATTATACAATTAATATATGTTCAATAAAAATTCCTAAATATATTTATTAAATTTTAAAATATATGTTAATGATGAGCCTGATATGCATTAAAATTGTAAAACATAATAAATATTTGGTATTAGTTTTGTATGTTTGTTAGCATACTTTAGCTCCATGATCAAGTGGATGGTCATGTGACCTTACATATTGCTACATCATGTTAAGTTTAGTATGACCTATATGTTGGACCAACATGGTGATTGACAAGTTTTATTAATTAAAAATATCACATTTATAGTACAAGATGGAGTCATTTAAGGTCAAAAATATAATGACCAAGTAACTAACTCAAGATGTATGGATATAACTCATTATCACCATATTAGACACCCCCAAGCACCCTAATAGGTGATGTAATATTCATAATATTTCCATATTATTGTATCACTACTCAATGGGGCTAGGAAATCATTTATTGCACCGAATTAGGATCAGGTATTACATTGCATTTCATAGTGGGATTCACCTCATTACATTACAACAATTATGGAGTATACACATAAGTACATAAATTTAAGTTGGATTTATTAACAACAAATTTTGATTACCCAACAAGTGAATAATATCATGTGCACTCACCCATAAATATATAAAATGAAGGCTTCATACTCTTTTACTTCATTCCTTGTGATCACATCTTTTAGGGACCATTAACATGATTGTTGAATCTTGGCAAGTTATCTTCTAATATCTCCTTGCACATCATGATCATCAAAATCATCTTGAAGTTTTACAAAATTTAAAAATATATTAGCATACACCCCTTAACCTATATATTATCTTTAGGTGGAAACTCTTCTCCATATGGTAGCTCTAGATAACAACTCTAGAGGGAAGCTATATATGGTAACTCTAGATGATAGAACTAAACAATAGCTCTTTTATAGATGATAGATTCAGACACCTCTTCTAGTTGAAAACTTTAGATGACAATATTTTCGAGATGGTAAGATTATATGATGTATTCACAATATTTATATCTTGATCTAATCTTATGCATATTTGACTTAATTCAAGGTAGCAAGATACAAAGAGGACGAATACCAACACACTCAAACTCTAATGCAATGCTCCATATGACTCATTATTTTTTAGATGACATGTTTCTTCCACCAGATGACAACAATAAATTTATTGATGACAACTCTTTTGCCATAAACTAAATAATTTTTGAATGGCTCTATAACTCATCTGATATTAACTAAATTCTTGTAACACATGCAAACACAAACAAGAATAAAAAAGAATTATTTTATTCTCCAATTGGAAAGGTTTTCTCCTTGCTCAAACTTGTCTACTCCTTTCTAGACTCACAAAGGTAGCACACAAATATGATCTTCATGATAACTCACTTAGAAAATAGGGATACACACTATTGTCAACAACTTTTCTATCAATAGGGAAATCCATGACCATTTTATAGGTATACATACATGAATAGGGACACATTCTATTATCTACAATAATAAATAATGCACACATCAACTTGATATTTGTAGAATAATACAAAAAATAAAATATATCTTCATTACTTTGGTTTCCTCCAAACTTTGATCGTCATCAATCCTCTTGTTTCCTCTTACGTATCACACTATAATACCACATGTTGGACCAATAGGGTGCTAGACAAGTTTTATTAATAAAATAATATTATATTTATAGTGCAAGATGAAGTAAAATAAGGTCACACAACATAATGACCAAGTAACTAACTCAAGGTATATTTGTAGGACCCATTATCACCATATTAGAAACCACCTACCATCCTAATAGGTGATGTAATATTCACAACACTAGATGAATAGAAAATTATTCTAGATTATCCAACATGCCTAGTCTATCGGTAAGGTGAATCAATTGTTATGATAAGAACTCAAGTTTAATTCATGTTGGGCATGCTTTCTATGGTTATGAAACAAATATTATGGGTCAAAAGTGGAATGTGATTATGTGCAGCTTCAAAGTGAATTTTAAATGAAGATATTTCCCTTGACACCATAGTTTTCTCAATCCAAAGAAACCTAGATCATAGTGTGTTTGCCACTCTAGTTTACTATGATACACTATGGTTGATACTAATATTTTTAGTCTTGCAATAACTATTACATTGCTCAGACTAGGGCTTGGTGTTACAAGGTCTTCCCAATAGAAAAATTATTCTAAACTATATTAAGTAGCTAACATGATATACATATGTTCACATACCTTCATAGAAAAATATATCTTCAATAAATTTGATCAAATAAATATGGTCTTCAAAAGAATGTGTAGATTTATTATAATATTTTTATTTGGTTATATAAATTTGACATAATTCTTATATGTGATACATCTATATTCATAAACTATATCATTGTGGTATTATGATAGACAATATTATCATGTATATCACAAAAGAGCTCATCATAATATAAGAACTAGAATTTGTGTCACACTCATAGGATTTCATCCCATTTACCATCATTCCCCAATGCCTTCTACATAATATCTAAGTACTCATTGAAATTTAAACCTTGGCTTATATTTTGAAACTTCTCACTCTCAATCATTTGATCCAAATCCATTTAACATATATTTGCTATAAATTAAACTAATATGATATTCAATTATAAGTATTATATAGTTCAATTAACGTTTCTATACATTTAAATACTAAAATACTAATTGTAACTTGTCCATGATAATATTATAATATAACTTTCTTTGATATTAAATTTTGACATGCTTGTTTTATACTTTGAGTTCATCTGTAATGTATAAGGACATATGCCAATTAAAATTTTACATAGTGTTATATGCTATAGAAAAGTAGAAATATAAAAATGTTAGTTTTTAGTTTCTTTTAATACTTACATTGTAATGTCCTTGGGGTTAAATTTTGAATAATGAGAATATTTGTCTTATAAAGGTCCAATTAGGGTTCAATTCCCATGGGTACCATGATAGTATAATTTTTTGTTGTGCAACTATGTGGTTTGTTGAAATACCATGATAACATGTTTATGATGTAATATATATGTGGCTATTTAAATCATATATAATCAATTCAAATTTTAAAAAATCTTTGTATTGTAATATCTATCCAAGGTGACCATGGAGTTTAAAGCAATTAGTAGGGAGTAAGAGTTTGAAAGCCTAAACTAATGTTCAAATCTCATGGGTGAACCTTAACATATATCAAATGACATTAGCTCAATTGGAAAAATTCTATAACTTTCAAGGAGGAGACATCTTGCCAAGCCATACATGGATAATAGTCAAGCTTTTGTAATACCACTATGTAGTGATGATGTAATATGAGTGGGGCTTGTTTCAATCCTATATAACCAATTAAAAAAAATCTATCCAATGCATCATGGAGAAAAACTAAAATAATATGCAATCATATTAGCACAACTCAAGTATAAATATTCATATTGAGGTTGATATTATTACAACAAACTGACATGATAATACATTTTTATATAGTTAACCATAATAAGACGATTTATTATAATACCATGGTAATATGGTTTGTTGAATTAGATGTAATACAATACCAAAGAAAAAAGGTAATTTATAGAGTGGAAGGCTCCAAAATAAATTTACGTCAACTTAGCTTAAGTGGGAATTCAAAACAAAATAGTTATATGGAGAGTCAACAATTTGTAGAGTGGAAGGCTCCAAAATTAATTTTCTTATCAATTTTAACTTCATAAGATGGATTTATCTCTTATATATCCAAACAAGTATATGAAATTCAAGTAAGTTGATGGAGTCCAAGACTCTTATGAGCATATTCTCTTCACCAAAGAGAAAGGTTGGATTAATTTGGTTGTTAAAGAAAATTCAAGATTTATAATCAAATTGATTGTCAAGAAGGTTACACTTATTGGTAAAATGAATATCTTAGCCAAGATATACATCCATTTTGATATTTAAAAAAAATTAATTCTTCTATTTGTCCTCATGTTTACATGGAATGTGATCAAATGGTAAACAAATTACTAAATGTTAAATCCCATGTGAGCCTAAGGGTTGACAAGTGAAAATAAAGGATTTATCAAAGTAGTTACTTATGTTAGGAAAAAATGATGTCAAGTCTTTAATCAAATAATTATCCTTTCATTTATTCCCCAAATGATAAGACAAGGACAAAATATTAGGTGGCATCTTCAATGAATTTAGATGCCAACATCATCAAATATGATGAGAAATAAAATTTATGTTGCTTTCAAATGAATATATGGGAATATGTTTTGATAGAATATGGTTTCAAAGCAATTTGTTTTATGGTATATGTGACCCGTAATTTCAAATTAATTTGCAATATAGGGTTAAAAACCAATTACATCTATATTAAAGGAGTCAAAAGTGCATGGTTTAACTTGGGACTTGTTAGAAATGATAGATGTCAACAAAGAATTATTGATTATATTTCATGATATATCATCAATGAAGAGTGATAATATTCTAGTGTAATGGGAGGAATGACTTATTTTTTAACCAAGAGAGGAGTGAATAGATAAAAATAGGAAAAGAGTAAGTGATGAGGGTAGAAATTTAATTGTAATGTAAAGTTTATTTTTGTATTTAAGTTGTAACTTTTAGGATATATTTGTATTTTGAGCAATAACATGTACGTCGTTGCATGTTTTTTAAATAAATATTATCTGCAACTATTATGTTTTAAATAACTCCAATTTTACATATATCATGTGGAAATTTTTGTGTTTTAAGTGAAAATAGATAAAATGCTACAGGATATCTATGGAACACTACTACAGAAGAGCATTTCTAAAATAGTCTACAAATGCAGTCGATGGAAGAAGGCTACAAATGAATGCTGCTGAAACAATCTACATATACGATCAAAAAAAGAAGGCCACAGATGAATGCTGCTGAAACAACCTACAGACACGACCTATAGAAACCTATCTATTATAGCAACTTTCTTTTATGCTTTAAACACCACACATATTGCCAACTCAACCAATGTTGTGTGAGACATTTGAAACAGTCAAGCATGTATAATTTGTTATTCTTCGTAACGGGACGATGGTTGACCTTATGTAAATTGTTATATAGCTATGATTATGTAAACTCCAAAAGGGAGTAATAAATTTATATTTTCCTTAAGAAAAGGATAAAAGTTGTTTCATAGTAATCCAAAGCAGTTATTGAACTATTTAGATTATAGATTGCTTTATTATATATTTTGTGTCTAAACCAAATTCGTTCAACCATGTAACAATAAAATATTGCAATTTCTATTGGAAGAACATGATGTACAAGTATATATTACAAAATTAAGAATGTAATAAGGGTACACACGCAAGAGAAGAAAGGAATAATATTCCTACAACCATGTTACATTGTACGAGTTTGTATGGAGTTTGGAAAAAAATAAGAGTAAATATCCTATGGATATGGTAATGGAATTCTTTATTTTCTTCATGATTTGTTTGTGGTTGTTGTAGCTTCCTTGTATTTCTTGCACACGTGTAGTAGAATGCATAGAATTAGTTTAATGAATATAAATTTTTGAAAGTTAAAATAGAGTAAAAGGGGGAGGAGGTTAATATTGACCTTGAGGAGGCAGGGCCCACTCCAAAAGGTTAGTCTCTAGATCTCTTCCTCAAAAAACATAGTAAATATAGTTAGAGCATATAACAAGTTTAGAACATAAATTTTGTTAATTTGCATATCATGGAATTGTAGAATATATTAAGATAAATAATGTATAATTAGAATTACAAAAGTGGATTCACACCTAGTTTATATCATAGTTGTATTCATTAAAATAAGCACATTTTTGAATTAATACTTTCATTTATTGTAAAATTTATTTCATGCAAGAAATTAAGAAGAAGGAATAGAAATCAATAATCATAATTATGGATATCTATATGGGATAACTATTCTTTAAATCTAATCTTGGTTGACATTTAAGTGTGAGATATTTTACTCAACATTTTGGTGTTGTTGCTGAGGAGAATTGTGCCATAAGTTCTAGTTGGAGACTGTTGGAGTGCATGAGAAGGAGACTTTACTTGCATGCTAGTCAGGAGTGGCACAACAAGTTCCATTAAGTGTCTTCATTTCAAAATTACTAGGTTTCATTCTCTTGGTTTCATTTTCTTGGTTTCAATTTTGTTGTTTCTTAAGTTAGTATTTGTTTTAGCATTTCATATAAATTTTTTGATTTAATTTTAGCAAATTATTTTTAGAATTTTATGGTTGTTACATCTTTGGTTTGGAAGCTTTACTTGCATGCAAGTCAGAAGTGCAACAAGATCATATTGAGTGTCTCTTAAACCAAAGTAGTGGCAACATTTCTTAAGTTAGTATTTATTTCAGATATTTCTATAGTATCAGTGTTTGGTTTAATTTCAACAAATTATGTTCAAAATTTTATGGTTGTTATATCTTTTGTTTGGAAGATTTACTTGCATGCAAGTCAGAAGTGTGACAAGATCACACTAAGTGTTTCTTAAACCAAAGTAGTGGCAACATTTTTATTTTTCTTGCTGCATTAAAATTGATTGTTGAAGTTCAGATATGATTTTAATAGTAGTAATTTATTTCTTTTGAGAGTTAGAATTTAGTTGTTGTTTCTGTAAAATTACATTTTTCTTAAAAACAAAACAAGAAGAAAAATTACTAAAATTTGAAAAAAAGGAAGAAAATTTTTGAAAAAGAAAAGAAAATAAAAAAGAAGTTTACATTGCTAATGGTGGAAAATTGCATTAGTCAGTCTACATCAATAGACCTTAGGAGAATACTCCTAGAACAATAAATCAACCTACTTTATGAACAAGACATAGAACAACTCTAGGAACACCTTGATTTTATTAGGCAAAGGTTAGAAGAATTGGGAAAGATTAAAAGAATCAATATAACTAAAGCCCTAGGTACAAATTATCACTCACCCTACCTTGACCTTTTGAGAAGTTGTGAATATTAGTCAGGGGATAGAAGATCAAGTGTAAACCCATACATGTATCTCTAGGAGCATTACTTTGAGGATTCCCTTGTTGTCCATAACTTCTTAGCAGATATAGAAAATAGGGAGGTGAGTTTGGAATTTAATAGAAGATACCAAATAGCCCCTAGGATTATATGCTTCAGATAGTTGTATCATGACTTAGAATTTGAAAATCCTATCATAGTACAAAGACAAGCTTTCATTACCCCATTGATTCATCTTTTAAAACAAGATTTTACATTCAAAGAAGAACATTATATGACCCCAAAACACTTAGATCCAATCAATGATATCCATAAAATTTTCAATGAAAGTGAATTTAAACCTATTTGCAGAGGTTAGCAGCATTGTTTATTAAATAATCAACCTAGAGATTCATAAATTTATGAATCATCCTAGAAATTCAAATTTATTAAAGTTGACAAAGAAGATAACTTTATAAAAAAATCTAGTAAAAATATTAACATTGTTGAATCAAATAAGGTTGATATTATAGTTTAAACAACTAAGGAATCTTCAACATCACTAGAACAAATTGAGCCTACATTAACTCTACTAGATCAAGATCCTAAAACATTTCTATAACCTGAACCTAAATTTGATAATCATATAGACCCTTCCACCATTTTTTCTGAGCTTATACCTGGTCCAATCCTTAAATTCCTTCAAATAGTTATGGATGAACATAATAGTGATTATGGGGAAGTATAAGAGAACCAAAGAAGATATAGGCAAAGAAATAGTGAACATGAGGAAGTAGAAGGAAACCAGAGAAGAAATAGGTAAAGAAAAACTCACATTTTTTATTTCTTCTTTGTAATATAGGATAACAAGGGAAACAAAGGCTATTTTTGTTGTTATTTTACCTAATTTCCATATAAAAACATGTGAGGACCCTAATGTTTTCCTATTTTAATTAAAAGTAGTATGTCAAGCTTATTTTTACACCACTGGTGAATAGAAACTATGACTGTTTCCCTCTACACTTAAGGATGCAGCCTTAAGATGGTTTATGGGTTTAGAGTGTTTGTAGATGATGGGATGGAGAGAATGAATTAAAGGATATATTCCTTGAAATGTATCAAGATTACTGTAGAGTTAGAGATACGAAGGCTGAATTATTTTGCATGAACCAACAAGAGGAATAACCCCTCGAAGACTACCTTGAAAGATTTTAGTTTTTGGGATCTAGAGTTAACATTGAGCTAGATGAAGAAATATTAAAGGAAATATTCCTAAAAGGGTTAAAATAAGATGTCCTTAATAAACTAAACCTTATGGCTAAGGGAATATCCACCAAATAGGACTTGAAGAAATTGTGGATTGAGTCATTTGACCCAATTCCCTAGTCCTCTATCCTTCCAATCAAGATAATTAGATACAATATTAACCCTTTAAAAGTAGGATCAAATCATCTAGAAATAGAATCATGTCATATGGAGACAAGACCAAGTCATCTAGAAGTAGGGTTAAACCATCTAGATCATTTCAAAAGTTAAGGTGGAATAATAGGACATTGACAATAGTAAGGAGGAAGTTTCATCACCACTAATATTAATTGATTAAGTATTTGATTCTATTATATAGCAATACCATATAATATGGTAAATAATAGACAGGTTGTTTATCTATTTGTTTCATTTGGTTGTTTAGCTAATGTGTCCCATCATCAAGCAAAAAATAGATAGTAATTCTAAGGAATATAGCTATTTGAATAAATGACCACAATTGTCTAAGTTATCTGACTCTCTGTTAGTTGTTTGTGGATCTTTGATAGTAAGTAGTCAGTCATAAAATTATCTATCCTAACCATTTTATCAATTGGGTTCATCATCTAGTCTCAATCATATCCATCTCGTTAATAGGTTTGACCAATCAATTGTAAGGGAAGGTAGTATAGCCCCCAATCCATCTAGCCTAGTTATCTATCCAATAGATTTGGTTGTTCTGTTAGGAAATAATTTTGATTTTATACCTGCAAGTGGAAACACAATAACAAAAAACAAAAACAACACAAGTAACACAAAGATTTACGTGGAAACATGCAATGTGTAGGAAAATCATAGGGCACTGGAAACTTCTCCTTTTATTATTTTCAACAAAACTTTACATTCACATTTTCAATGTTTCAAAATTCATTTGATATGCAAGGCATCAAGTCCCTTTTATAAATTAGAAGGAAGACTCCAAACTGTTTGTTTCCTCTCCCAAAGGAAGCCTCCAAAACTGTTCGTTTCTACTCCCAAGTAAGGTGCCTAAACCTATTTGTATTTTGTATTTAGATGTCTATCATGGATGTCTACTTTCCTAGACATCTAGCCTAGATATCTAGAAGCCCAGACATATGGTCTACTACTTAGACATCTGACCTAGACGTCTAGCAGCCTAGACATCTAGTCTGCTACCTAGACATCTAGCCTAGACATATAGCAGCCCAGATGTTTGGTTTGCTACCTAGACATCTGGACTAGATGTATAGCAACCCAAACATCTAGTCTGCTACCTATATTTCTGGCCTAGACATGTAGCAATATAGATGTCTGGTCTGCTTCCTGTGCACTTGCATAATGATTTCACTTGCTAACATTCTCCCACTTGAAGTCAGTATTTAGGAATTCTTCTACCAAATTTTTTCATCTAGTGTCAATTGCCCAATGCTGCCTTAGTTACTTTTTCAGCAAGCCTAGAGAAGTTCTTCACCACTCAAAATTCTCTACCTTGACCGAATTTGTAAGCATATCTGCAAAGTTAATTTTTTGCAATATGATCCTACCTTATTCCATCACATTTCTTATAAAGTGGTACTTGACATCAATTTATTTTGTGTAATCATGGAATATTGGATTATTCCCTAGCTGAATAGCACTTTGGCTATCACAATGCAGCATAGTTTTCTCCTGCATTACCTTGAAGTCACCCAATAATCGCCCTAGCCAAATTACCTCTTTGTTGGCATGAGTTGCTGCAATGCTTTCTGCTTCAGTGGTGAATAAAGCCACAACAGACTACAACTCTAAATCCCAAATCATCGCTCCTCGAACAAGAGTGAATGTATATCCTATAGTGGATTTTCTCCCATCTCTATCTCCACCATAATCAGAATCCATAAAACCTTTAACTTTCAATTTTTTTGATCCAAAGTAAATGGCAACATTTGAAGTGGATCTTAAATATCTAAACATCCACTTCACCGTATTCTAATGCTCCTTACCAATATTTTCCATGTACTGGCTGACTACTCCCACTACTTGGGCAAAACCCATTTTGTTGCTCACCATGGCATACATGAGGCTTCCTAATATTTATTAAAATGGTACATGAGACATTCTTGTCTTCTTAGCTTTTATTCTAGGACACTGGTTGGAAGATAACTTTAAGTGTGGAAGAAGTGGGGTACTAACTAGTTTTGCATTCTGCATATTGAAGCGTTGCGGAATATTTTCCACATATGACTTTTGACTTAACCAGATATTTCTTCCTTTTTTGTCCCTGTGTATCTTCATCCCTAAAATTTGGTTTGTTGCTCCTAAATACTTCATTTCAAATGTCCTAGCCAATTGAGCCTTAATATCAATGAATTTATTCATGTTGGGACCTTCAACCAACATATCATCAACATACAACAATAAAATAATAAAACTGCCATCATCAAACCTCTTATAGTATCCACAATGGTCAACTTATCTCCTACTGAAACCTTGCCTCTTCATGAAGGTGTCAAATTTCTTGTACCACATCCTTGGTTCCTATTTCAACTCATACAATAATTTTTTCACTCTGTAAACCAAATACTTTTTACCTCTTTCTTCATAGCCTTCAGGTTGATCCATATATCTCTTCCTCGATATCACCATGAAAGAAAGCAATATTTACATCAAGTTGCTCCAGTTCTAAATCCTGTGTAGCTACAAGTGCAAGTAGAACTCTAATAGTAGTTATCTTTACAACTAGAGAGAAAAATTCATTAAAGTCAATACCTAAATTTTGCACATAGCCTTTTGCCACCAAGCAAGCTTTATAGTATTCCAACAACCCATCATTGTTCTTCTTCACTTTGTACACCCACTTGTTTCTAACAGTATTTCTTCCAGGTGGAAGATCCACAAGTTCCCACATTTTATTCTTGCGAAGTGCCTCAATTTCTTCCTCCATGGATTTCCTTCACTTTTCTACATTCTCAGACTCTCTAGCTTCATGAAATGGACTAGGTTCACCATCATCAGTTAACAAAGCAAAAGAGGACTGATAAACATGAGAATGCCTTTTCAAAAACTTTTGTGTATGTGTAGATCTTCTAACCTAATGATCTATTGATTGTGGCTCTTGGTATTGTTATCATTGTGGCTGCTCTACTTTTTGGTCTTGTTTTTCTGCCTGATGATCAAAAACTTTAGCATGTTGATTTTCATATTCATCTTCACTCATTTCTACTTCAACTGGTACAACATTAGAATTTTGTTGTACCTCCTTTTGTATGGATTTTTTATCAAAAATTACATCCAATATAATAAGTACCTTGTGGGAAGTAAGATCCCATAGTCTATACCCCTTCACTATATCTCCATAGCTGAGAAAAACATATTTTCTTGAGTTTGGATCAATCTTGGACCTTTTTTCTTTGGGTAAATGGGCAAACACATCACAGCCAAAGGTACGCAAATGAAAGTAATAAAGTGGCTTACAACACCAAACCTCCTTTGAAATCTATCCATCCAACACAGTTGTAGGTGACCTATTAATAAGATAAACATATGTATTAACAACCTCTACCCAGAAATTTTTCTCCAACATGGTTGTACTAAGCATACTTCTTGCACGTTCCATTATTGTGCGATTCATCCTCTCAATCATACCATTTTGTTGTGGAGCAGATGGTATAATATTCTGGTGCTTAATACCTTCCTGCATATAAAATTTATCAAATTCCTTGGAGTAATATTCACCTCCATTATTTGACTTGAGACATAAAATTGACTTGCCCAAACTCTTCTCTACCCGTTCTTTGAACTCTTTAAATTTTTTCAAAGCTTTCGACTTCTTCTTCAGAAAATAAACCCAAACTCTCCTAGAATAATCATCTATAAAATTCAAAAATAGATGGTGCCATTTAAGGACTGAGTGGGGACTGGTCCAAATATATCCAAATGTATAAGTTGCAGAAAATCAAAATTCTTACTAGGACTTGTAGTAAATTGAACCCTCTATTGTTTACCAAAAATACAATGTTCACATAAGTTTAAATTGTAAGACTTAATACCAAAAATCATACCTCTGTCATGCAAAATTTTTAGATCTTTTTCACTCACATGGCTTAGGCATTGATGCCATAGCATTATTGCATCCTGAACATAAGTTGTTGTTGTTGTATGGTTTATCACTGTATTACCGTATAAATGATATAGGTTCCCATAATATTCTCCCTTTGCTACTACAAGAGCTCCTCTAGTAATTTTGTGGTAGTTGTTACTGAAAGTGACAAAATACCCTAGCTTATCCATCATCTTGATTGAGAGAAAATTATTTTACAAATCGAATACATGTCATACATCACATAACATCCTTTCTCTACCATTATCCAACCTGATCCTTATATCCCCTCTTACCATAATTTCTAAAGGGTGATCATCACCCAAATAGACCTTTCCACTACAATATGGCTGATATTTTTCAAACTAGTCTTTATGGGGAGACGTGGAAAGATTCACCTAAGTCCAAAATCCAAGTATATAAAACAAATATGTTGTTACTGATGGAGAAGGCTTCACATGTTTTCGTCTCTCCTAAATTTACTACACTGACCTCAGCTGATGGCTAATTTTACTTTTCACCATTCTTTAATTGCCAACAATCCTTCTTTGAGTGTCTTGGCTTACCATAATGCCAACACTTCCCTTTTCACTTATGTCCTTTAGAATTAGATCTGGACTATTTTCCACCTTGTTTACTCCCCTCAAAATATCGACCTCTCACAGATAGGGCTTCATTGGTTAAGGTTTCCAGAGGTAGTTTTTGCCTCAACTCTTCTACCAACAAAGCGACTACCACATCATCAAATTTTAGAGTTCGTGATAATGAATTACTGATGGTCATCATCATATGATCCCAAATGTCTAGAAGGGAAAAAAGTAGGGTAATAGCTCTATCTTCATCCTCCATATTCACATTAACTGAAACCAATTTACTAATAAGAGTATTAAACTCATTCAAATTATCTACAACGGATGAACTTTCCTTCATCCTCAAGCTATAAAGTTGTTTTTTAGAAAAACCTTATTTGTTGTTGATTTTGTTTCATACAACTTTTCAATATTTTTCCAAAGGGATTTTGCGGTCTTCTCTTCAACTACATTGAAAAATACAGAGTCTACTAGGTAGATACGGATTATAGAAACTGTCTTCCTGTCTAGTGTTGCCTACTCTTCATATTTCATACTGCTTAGTTTACTTGCGACCCCTTTCAAGGCTTGATCTTAGTCATTCTGAACCAGAAAATCCTCCACCTTCATCTTCCATAGACCGAAGTTCCTACCATAAAATTTTTTAATCTCAAACTTGGTTACACCTCTTATCCTTGTTGTAGCTCTCATTCACACAAAACCTTGAGCTCTGATACCAAATGTTAGGAAAACTTTTGATTTTATACCTACAAGTGGAAACACAATAACAGAAAACAAAAACAACAATACAAGTAACACAAATATTTACGTGGAAACCTGCAATGTGTTGGAAAACCATGGGGTAATGGAAACTTCTCCTTTTATTATTTTTAACAAAACTTTCCATTCATGTTTTCAAGGTTTCAACATTCATTTGATATGCAAGGGATCAAGTCCCTTTTATTGAGCAGAAGGAAGACTCCAAACTATTCATTTCCTCTCCCAAAGAAAGGTGCATGAACCTATTTTTCTTTCGTATTTAGATGTCTATCCTGGACGTCTACTTGCCTACATATTTGGCCTAGATGTCTAGCAGCCCAGACGTTTGGTTTGCTGCCTAGACGTCTAGCAGCCTAGACGTCTGGTTAGCTACCTAGACGTCTAGCAGCCCAAACGTCTGATTTGTTGCCTGGACGTTTGAACTAGAGTCTAGCAGCCCAGATGTCTGGTCAGCTGCCTATACATCTATCCTAGATGTCTAGCCTAGATATATATTAAAAGAATGTTTAAATATATATTTCATTTAAATAAATATTTAATATGTATTTTATTTGAAATAATGGTTTACTGGAATAAGGACATTTCATTAATTAAAACTAATTTGAGGAAGGACATTTCATTAATTAAAAGAAAATTGGATTTGATAAGTACTTGCTCGATTAGGAGTATGGGCTCTTAATTGGTTAAGGAAATTAGTTTGATTTTTGATTTATTAGAAGTATGAACTCTTAATCGGTTGAAGAAAGTGGTTTGATAAGTATATGATTGATTATGAGTATGGGTTCCTAATTGGTTGAAGAAAGTGGTTTGATAAGTATTTGATTGATTAGGAGTATGAGCTCTTAATCGATTGAAGAAACTGGATTGATAAGCGGTTAATTGATAAAGAGTATGGGCTCTTAACTAATTAAATTAAGTGATTTTATGTTCATTTTTGTACTGATGTTATGGCTACATTAGACCCCTAGAAGGATTTTACTCCTCTGAATGATTAGAAGGAAGAAACTATCCTTTGAAGAACAAATATGAATTTTTTTTTAGGGAATTATGGGATTCCCTCATGGTTTATGTAATATGGATTAAAAGAACAATCCATGGTGGATATTTGAGAACTATAGGGTTCTTATGCATTTGTATTGGCATATGTTTGGAAAAAATAATTATGGGATTCCTTGTATTAAAGATAACTAAACTTATGCAATAAAAGAAATATTTGAGGCTAGGTTTTCCCATAAGGGTTTTCCCAAGATATATGATGTGTTATGTGTGTTTCAAATATCTTCATTTTTTATCTTGCATTTAATGTATCTTAGATAAATGGAATATATCTTTCACTGATTAGACATGTTATTTGCTTTATCAGTTTAAATAGATTGACTTTGACATCCCTATTTCAATAAGGAAGATCGAGTGATCTTTATGAATGGTCTAATGAATATTAGATGATTGGAGAATGACATCTATCAATGTATGCTTATGGAGTAGAAGTGTCCTACTAAGATGTGAAGTGTTTACACATGCTAGTGATACTTGGAATCTTCTCCTAGTTAGTAAGGACTTTTATTCATTAGAGTTAGAGAGAGAGTTGAATAAGGGATTATGGGGTCCCTTTGAGAAAGAAACTTTGGGTAAACTTGGTTTTATAAACATCTCCTTAAATGACCCAACCTTGGATAGTTGTGGGAAGGCAACAAATAGGTTGTAGTGATAATAAATGGACTATCATGTGAAGTGATAGATGTTTCAGTTGGCTCATCGTTTAGATGAGATATACAACTAAGACTTACTTGCATAGATGGACTTATGTATTGTAAGAAAAGTAAGGAATCTTATATCGCTATGCTTAGCACATCTACATAGATAAAATTATGTATGGTGTATGTATGGGCATACCCTTTGATAGACTAAAGGGGATAAGTTAGCTCATCACAGAGACGAGACTAATAGCTTATTGCATTGCACTTAGTACACCTACATAGACATAATTATGTATGGTGTAGGGATGGGTGTACCCTTTAAAAAACAAAAGAGATAAATTGGCTCATCGTGATGATGAGATGGACAACTTAATCATAAGGATTCTCATTAATAAATACCTTCATAGAATGATGTATGTAAGGTGGGGATATGTAGATCCCTAGTGATAAAAAAATTCTCTCAAATTGGTTGGATTTTTGGGTTGTTACATTTGGTATCATGGTTGTAGATCATAAGACTAGACACTTCCGTAAAGGAACTCTAGGTACAATGGACTAAATACGTCCTTGAAATGTGTTAAAGGTTTAGGTATCTTCATATTCAAGCCCTTGCTTAGTTTTACGCTAAAGCTAGGAAGACCTTGAACTTCCAGTTGCTTAGAAATCAAAGCACATGGTCGTAGGACTATAAGATTTCCTAGATAAGATCTAGGTATGATGGACTAAAATATTTCTTGGATAAGCTAAATATTGCTAAGTATTGATCCTAGGGAAAGTAGCTTTACTCTAATATATTATCTTGCGTAGAGCAAGCATAACCTTAGCCATCAACAAATGAAATATAATGAAATGAATTAGTCTGTAAAGATAAAATAACTAAATACAACTTTGTTGTGGCTAAGGAGAAGGGCATCTTGTGGTGAAACAAGTGTAACACAAATTATTACCAGGAAGGTAATAATGGTTGTAATCAAGATGGCACCTTGTGGAAATACAGGTGTGAGGGTGACTATTAATGGTCTAAGTTTGTTATGGAAAGGTAGAACTAACCTTCAAAAGTACAATTGAAAATAATTATAACTCATTCAAATCCTTTATGTGGTAAAGAGAAATGACACTAAGATAAGGAGGAGAAGAAGAGGATCTTCTCAAAATCCAGGGCTAGCTAGGCATGATAAAACTAAAGCTAGACCCCAAAGAAAATTTTTGGAAGAAATTTCAATAGAGGTAGAAAACCTCACAATTGTAGTTTAGTTACTACAAGAACAATTGATTAATAGAGGGAACAAATGAACCAACAAAAGCAATGATTAGAAATTATTAATCAAGTTCCTAGAATGAAAATTCTAAGGTAGACAGGAGGAAGATCCTGCTATAAAATATTATGACGGCAAAAGTTCGTATGGAGGTAGATATAGCCAAGGACCTAAAGAATAACAGGGTATCCAAATAGGTTAGTAAAATCAACCAAGGTATGGTTGTACAAATTGGAAATGTATCTTTTCTTGAGGAATTACTCATTAGTAACCCAAATCGTAGGGTTACCTTTCATTTGCACGATACAACTTTTCAAGTGATGGAATGAATTCAAGCTAGCAATGAAAATTTAGGTGGAATGGTTTTTTTCAAGCCTTAAAACAATGACCTAAATGGGTTACTATATGGTTATGTAAAATTTTCCTACATAATGAGTGAAATTCATTTTTGAGGGTTGTAATTGGTGAGGAGGTTTTTGATGTTCCTTATAACTACAATGAAGGATGGTTCCCAAGCAGGTAGGCTTTGGGAAGGTTCTAAGTTGTGTAGCTTGGACTATAATAGATGCATCTAGTGGTGTTCGAAACATTAAATTGGCTCCTTACTTATTATGAACAATAACCATGGATCCTTGTGAACCTGGACTATGAATATGACATATAATAGAAATTCTAAAGCTTGGACATACCTGTTGGGAATAAAGAATTATCTAGAAAAAAGTAGGTAGGAAACCTATTCTTGAGAGGAGTATGAGATCCTCTCTCTAAGTTGTTAAAGAATGTACCAAATTTTGAGTTTAGTAAGCACTTAAAGGCATAAAGATCCATCTTAGGAGTAGATCCTAAGATCAAGAACAAGGTAGTTCTACTCAAACTTAGGACCTTGAAGAAGGCACATGGATATTGACCTGAAATCACATGGATTTAATGGATAAATTCTGGGAAATGCGATCTCAAGACAAGTCTTACAGTGAATTTTGGGTCAAAAATAAAGGAAATCTTGAAGAAAATGATATTTTAGCATGTAGGATGGACTTTTATGCTTTAAGGATTGGGTAATTTTGCACAAAATTGGCAACCTAAAAATTTTACTCTAACCTCGCTTTAGTATATGACATCTTTATAATTTATGGCTTCTAAATTTTTTTGTGTTCAATCTACGCATGCTGATGGTGGTTGTACTCAGTTTGTTTCACTGTCTATTGATCCTTTGAAAATTGCACCATCTCGGACCTCAAGCTGTGTGAATATTGGTCAGGCCAAGGTTGTTTTAAATCAAATTTATTACTTTATTGGATTGGAACTAGAGTCCAGGGCAGTATTAGATTTTTTTCTTTGTTTTTATTTACCTGAAACCTTTGATTTTATTTGGATCATATTTAAATTAGAAGTAGATTAATTTTTATTCAAAGCATTGAATTTAGTTTCTTGTGTATTATAATCATTGTTGTTATATATATGTGTGATATATCTTAAATGCAATGAATGATATGAATTGAGTAATCATTATGCTTAAATTTATCTTTTGTTGCTCAATTGTAATTCCACTCAACTCATGTTTATTTAAATATTAATGTAGTGGAATTATTTTAGATAATTAAGTGTTTGGTTTTAATTTTAAGCATTGTACCAGGAAATTTATCTTTAAACATAACCAACAAAGGCCCCTTTAAAGGAAAAATTATCAATAACCTTTGAGTCTATCCACACTGGCCAAGACCTGGCATACCCAAACCTTTGGGGAAATACTTTCCTTTCAATAGGGAACAAATATTTGTTCCAAGTACGTTGTAATTCCCTTGACTACATGTCATTTGCACGCTCAAGAACTCCCAAATTTTAATTTCTTCAAATAAGTAACCAATTTCAAATCTTCAATTTTCAACCAATCAATCAATCAATTTTAATTTTCCTTATATCTCCCAGTTTTAATTTCAATTTCAAATAGTCAATTTTCAAGATTTAATAAAGAAATCAATTTATTTTCCTTCTTATAACTCCCAAATTCATTTTTTATAAATCACATTTTTCTTCATACATTCATTCATTCATTCATTAAAATTTATAGAATAAAATTTTCCACTCTATGGAGAATTTAACAAGAACTACATCCATCCCAAAAGGTTTAAAATTAGAATCAAATATATTTTAACAAGGGATCCGATCAACTGAGAAGATAGCCTATCATCTCTATGCATTCAAACAACCCTCCAAAATTAGAAAACCCTAATATTTTGATCCATTTTTGTAGGTTTCAAAAATGACACCCTGTTGCAAAAATGCTAGTGGTAAATTTGACAAACTATAGTGAATTTGATCAGGCACTGGTTCAAGTAATTTTGTGACTAGGCATCTCCTAGCTTGCTGTAATTTCATCATTTTTAGTTTGTAGACATTTGTTTTTTTATAAATTGACTATTTTAAACCATATTTACTTTAGAAAACAAATGAACCTTAGCATAGATCCTTTTTATTCAAAATGCATTTAGGAAAAAAAATTTAAAAATCATATAATTTGCATCCTAGGTTGGCTTGCTTGTTGCATATCCCATTTTTACCCTTAAAAGAAAATATTCTTTAGCATAGATATCATTTAAAGTAAAAAAGCATACTAGGTTAGCTCTTGTATTCTTGCATTTTGTGTGTTTATACTTAGCATGCATTTTAGATGATATTTACTTTAGGTTTGAATAAACTTTATCTTGTCAAGGATTGATAAGCAATCATATTAGTGATCCAAAACCTTAGGTGTTTGTTGAATTAAACTCATTAAACACCATACAAGCATAACATCAACACAACACACATAGTCACCTTGTTTTATACATAAGGTAGAGCCTACTTGCATTGAAGATTCCTATATCTTTGGGATCTTGTTTGGAAAGAGATCCTCAAGTAGGGAAATAGGGGTTCCAAAAAATCCCCTTGGCACACGTACAAGGTTGCAGATCTACAAAACCAAAAAAATAGTGTGGAATAGGTATTAGAAATATTAGAGTTAAATGAAGCTCTAATAGGTAAACTTTGTTGGAGAATGATGATAGAACCTGATAATCTATGGGTCAAAATTATTTTAGTTAAATATTTGGATAACCAAGATAATCCTAGGGTGATTTCTATTCAAGGCCCTTGTAAAGGTTCAGTGATATGGAATTTCCTAACTCAAAGCAAAAAATTACTATGGAGAAATGTGAGATGGAGGATAGGGAATGGGGATTGTATATCCTTTTGGGAAGATGCATGGTTGGAGAAAAGACCTCTAAATAGCATAGATAAATGGAACAATATAAAGGATGACATCAAAACCAAATATGGAATCTACATTCACAGTTACATAGAGGTAGTTGAAGGGGAAAGAAAATGGATCCCACTTAGCTTGGATTCTCAAGACAAAAACATGTAGGTTAAAAAACTAAATGAAAATTTGGGATAATATTATTTAGGTCAACAAATAAAGGAAGATAAAATAATATGTATAGCAGATCCCTCAGGTGAATATAGTTTAAAATTAGGTTATGAGAACATATATCCACAGGAAAAAGAAGGTTATAATTGGGAAAGTATATGGAGAAATTTTGTCACTCCTAAGATTGAGCTCTTCATCCAGTTAGTGATTTACAATAAGATTCCAACTTTGAATAATCTATAGAAAGATATTTTCAATTCCCCAATATATGATATCTTTGTGGAAACAAGGAAGAATCGATCAATCATTTGTTTCTAGAGTGTATTTTTTCTAGAAGCATCTAGAAACTATTATAAAAAGAACTTGGTGTAGCATGGGTCTTCCCAAATAATAGTCTACATTGGATCACCCAATGGGTTAATCCTTACAGTGAAAATAGACTAAAAGCTTTATGGAATTTGATACCTTCCATTTTATGTGGAGGATTTGGTTGGAAAGGAATCGGAGAATCTTCAAAAAATTAAAAAAATATAGTTTTAGATCATTCTTGAATACTAAATCTAGTATAACGGATAACTTATTTGTCCTTAATTTCAAGGAAGGGTATGAAACACCATACAAATATAAAATTGCAATAAAATGGAATCTTAAAGAGATGAATGAGATACAACAAGATTGTAATAAGATGAAAATATTGGAGATAAAATGAGAAAAACTACATAATTGATGGTTTAAGCTCAATTGTGATGGAGCAACTAAAGGAAATCCAAGAAAGGTAAGGGATAGAGGGATCATTAGGGACTTAAAGGAGAGGATTATTGGATCATATGCATATTATTATGGAGTAGATACCAACCATATGGCAGAGGCTAAAGCACTACTGACTAGGCTCAAATTGGCCAAGAATATGCAGATAAGGAATTTAATCATTGAGGGAGACTCTCTAAACATATTAAAAGGTTTAAGACAGGAGAATTCAATTAGTTGGACAATACATGATATCATTAATGATGTTATCTATATTAAAAAAAATTCTATCCAACAAGATCAAGCATATTTATAGGGAAGGAAACATGATAGCATATTGGATGACAAACTAGGGAATACAAAGAGGCAGTAAATTTTTGGTAAAAGAGTAAAAAATATTCCTAACATTATTTTGGAGATGGCACACCAGGAAGCATGGAGATATGATAGACAGAGTGAGATCTAGAAAAACACAGTTAGACTAAGATCTGAAAATACAAAAATGTGAGAAACATAGACAAAGTGAGATCTAGGAATAAAAATCTAAAAAACACAGATAGAAAAACATAGACAAAGTGAGATCTAGAAACACAAAATTTTGAAAAACATAAACAAAGTGAGATTTAGAAATTCATAGACAAAGTGAGATCTAGAAACACATAAATTTGAAAAACATAGATAAAAAATATCTAGAAAAACGTAGATAGAATGATATTTGAATGCATAGAGGACTAGTGTTTGGCATAGTAATTGGAAGAGAAATACAAACATAATGAGATCTAAAAATTCTTAAATAGCGTGAGATTTGGAAACACAGATTGCATATAAATTTGGTTGCATGTGTTGCTTTATTCACGTCATTTGGTTGGAGTGCAAGTGGCTCACTTAATAGTAAGCTTTTGTTATTTTGGTTGGTTTGTATCTTAGTTCCAATTTGTGGACTAGATTTTTTTTCTTGTTGGTAGTCTTGGAATAGGTAGTAGTCTTATCTCTTCTTTAGTCTTTTTTCTCTCAAGCCTCTTTGTAAAAGGGTAAGGGACCCTTTCAAGACCCTTTTCTTACTCTTGTAAATAAATAAATCCTTTGAGTTTCCGTTTCTCTTTGTTTTTGCTTCTCAATTATTTCTCTCTTTCTTCAATTTCAAAACCTTCATCTTAATTAATATCTTTGATTTTTTTATATTATTTATAGTGAGATATATCATCTATAGGTTTATCTTGCTCTAAAGGATTTAAAGTGAAAGGAATAACCTCAAAAGTAGTATCTTCTTTGTGTTGCCCTTAAAACTCTAAAGTGGAAGGATGTTGTTTATACATAGCAATTATCTTCTTATGTTTTAAAATTCCTAAATTATAATGAATATCATCCATCCTCATTTATTTATTATGTTGCTCTTGAAACCCTGGAGTGCAAGGGACAACCTCTACACTACTTCCATTTTTTTTTCTAGGAGATGATTTTATACTACTTGAGAAAAATGATCATTTACTTGTAATAAACTTATCCTCATCCACCTCCTTTATTTTATATTTTTCCTCCACATCTTCCTTTTCACCTTTAATGCCTTCTAAATTTGAGCTTTCATATTGTAATTTCTCACCCCCTATATCTTTATTTGTTTCTTCTAATAATAGATCTACCTAAACTATGGTGGCCTTTACCACATGATGTTGTCGATAGGTTTTTTTTGCCTCTTATTTTAGAATGAAATATCCTTGGCTTAATCTAGCTTCTACTACAATACAATTTCCTTGCTTCATATTGAAGCTTGTCTCACAACCAAAAATAATTATCTTTTTATTTATCATTTCATGTTGTAACCTCTTTCCATGTGTCCAATCTTATAATAAATGTGGCGTCAGAATGCAATGTTTTCAAAATCCACTTTTTGTTCTCGTTTTCTTAATTCAAATTTAATATTAATGAATTATGGTAAAGATTTTGAAATATCCATAATGATGGAAAATGGTAGGAGGACTGTGAACCCTATAGAGCATTGGTAAACCATAGTAGGGGTTGGCAAGATGGTGGAGGTTGTAGTGGGGCCCTTTGTCCTCCTAGCCAAATCATGCTTCCAATGGAACAATGGCAAATCAAGCTACCCATTCGCTTCAAGAAGAGGGCAAGAGGCCTAAACCAAAAATGTCTGGCTTTGTAAAAAAACTTGATGATAATTCAGATATTGCAATCAACCTATAGGAGGTGAACAAGGAGATCCATAATCTAGAGAATGTTGCACTCATTAGATGTTTTTGTGGAATGTGGCTCAAGGAATATGCATTGAAATATTAGATAGACTTAAACTTGGGTTCATGGGTTGAAAGGAAAATAGAACTGTCAATGGAAGGTTGAAGGTTCTTCATAGAGGTATTCAACTCCACAAGTGATAGGGAGAAGATGTTCAAACAAGAACCCTATTTGATAAGTAGGATTGGGCTTTACCTTTCACCATGGCACCTCCATTTTAGCCTTATGTAAGAGACACCTAAAGAAGTTCTTGTTTGGGTAAGGTTACCTTTTCTTCCCTGCTTCTTAAGAAAGCAATCAATCTTGGAAACCATTGGAAACATAATGGGCAAGTTTGTGAGAGGATCAGAATACAATGGAGTCATTGTAGTAGTAACACGAATCTGTGTGATGGTGGAAATTGATATTGGACTTCCATAAGTTATTTATTTGAAGGTAAACTCTCTCCATCTAAAATAGAAGCTATACTATGAGTCATTACCATTTAGATGTGCCCACTACCATGAGTATGACCATTTTACTTGATATTATCCGAAGGGTACAGAAAAAAATAATCCTAAGAATACCACCAATGATGGCTACCAACAAGTTAGAAAAATAAAAGGATAGAAAGTAGATTATCAAAAACCTTAAGGCCCTCAACAAGGCAATTAAGGGGTGAGCACCTCAACCAATAACAGGTTTTAGATTCTTCAACAAGTCACAAAAATAATAATACAATAAAGGAACCCCTAAATAACAACACAAGAAAAAATCAAATAGTAGGGAAGAAAAAGCATAATGATGATACTCCAAAGAACCCGTAGTAGATGAACAAGAGGGGCCTACAAACAAACACGAGAATCAAGACTTGTTGGGAAGATGTACCAATTCCTAAACAAGATATGGCTACTAATAATCTAGGTTTGAGTAATGCTACTCTAATTGTAACTCATTTTTAAAATAATATGGTAGGTATTATTTCCTCTAAAAATATGCCTCCAATATAGCAAAACCTAGCCCAAGGTTACGATGCAAAAAACAAAATAGGCATAAACAAACAATGTGGCATGGATACAAGGGGATCTTCTAAAAGTGTAGGCAGACCATAAAAAATAACAATGAGAAATAAACAAGCCAAATATGTTATAGTGGAGGGTACCCAACTCACTCTTGAGGATTTGAGGATTCTTAGGGCTAGGTCAAGAAAAACCCCTCAAATAAAAATTATAACTTGGAATATTAGGGGTCTTGGATCCCCTAAAAATTAAACACCTTGAGGTGGAAACTTAACCAAGAAAAACCAAGTATAAAATTAATTCAAGAAATAAAGTCGAGTGAGTAGGATATTTCTCAAGTAAAGGACTGCATTTGGAAAAATTATCATCTAGAAGCAATTAGTTCCAATGGCAAATCTAGTGGTTTGGTCATATTGTGGAAAGACAAGTCTTTGAAAGTTTTCAAGAATAGTACAAGCAACAATTGGTTGTGTTTAACTTTCCATGACACTTTCCTGAACATCTCATTCAATGTAATTAGCATCTATGGGGCCAATGACATCTCAAAAAAGTTAGAAATGTGGCAATAGGTTTAGAACATAACAAACAATATAAATGATCAATATATAATATTGGGAGGAGATTTTAATACTATTTTGAGTAGCTAGGAGAAAAAGGGGGACACTTCAATAAAAAAATCTTAGTTCATCTAGAAATATATAGGGGGATATACCAGTTTAATAGTTTATATCCTTCCAAAAGAAGGCTAGTTCACTTGAAATAACAAAAGAAAAGGGAGGGCGATGATTCCAGAAAGATTAGATTGGTTCTTAATCTATGAAATCTTAATATCTGATTCTTTGGTGGTTGAAACAAGGCTTCTCTCAGGAACCATTTCTTACCATTGGTTAGTCATTTTCAAATATCACTTTCTTTTAAAAGTCTCAAATGTGCCCTTTAAGTTTCAACCTCAACATGAAGATTTCTTATCTAGGGTTAAATATTGTTGGGATATTGGAAGTCCTTTCGGTATGCTATTGTATCAATTTCACAAAAATTACTAAATTACAAGAGAGGTTTAAAGTTATAGACGAAGGATATCAAATATCAACAACAAGCTCTTGCTAAATAGCAAGAAAGAATCTAGATCAGATTGAACAAAAATTCCTTCAAGGGGGTTGGGAAGATTATCTATTTAAAGAGAAATAAAAATGGTAGAGTCATAGATAATGAAGAATAGAGATGAGTAAGTTTTTAGGTTAAAGTTAAGAATATTATGACTACAAAATGGGGATTCAAATACAAAATACTTTCACAAAGCAGCAAACCAAAGAGGATTATTTAATCAAATTACTAAAATTACACACATAGGATAAGTAATCAGATATCAAGATCGAATCAAGATTGAGGCAGTTAAACACTTTAAAAATCTCTTAAACGAAGAAATAGAGAATATTGAAGAGGAACAACAATGAATTATGTGCTTCATTTCCTTAGTGGCAATTCCTCGAATAAATTTTTAGCTCTTAAAACCAGTAAAAGAGGGGGAAGTTTTCAAAACAATTCAATACATGAAACAAAATAAAGCTCCAGATCCGAACAGTTTTCAGGTTAACTTCTACCAGGCATGTTGGGATATTTTTAAGAAATATTTGATGGGTATGGTTGAATATTCAAGAACTAATGGAGAAATTTTAGGAGCCATCAATGTGTATTTTTAACTCTTATACCCAAAAACCACAATGTAGTTTCTTTTGATAGATTCAAACCTATATCTTTTTGTAACACATCATACAATATTATGTCCAAATTAATGGCCAATAGACTCAAAAATTCATTAATAAGTAAATATTGTGGAACAAGGGGTCTTCATACCAAGGATACACATTCAATATAATATTATCATGGCCCAAGAATCTATTCATTCAGCAGTTATAAATAAAGAAAAAACAATGGTCACAAAGGTGGACCTATCTAGTGCTTATGACAAGTGGACCTATCTTGACCTATTAAGAGGTCACCCACAAGATTCTTTGAAATGTCCAAGGGTATTAGACAAGGCTGCCCTATTTCTCCCTTTTTGTTTGTCCTTGTATCAAAGGATTTAAGAAAATCAATTCAAGTCTCCTTAGAACAACTAGACTTTTAGGGTATCAAGGCCTCAACCAATATCAAACCTACAACCCATATGCTATTCATTGATGACACTCTTCTAATGGTACGGTCTAGCATTCAAACAACAAAAGCAATCTAAGGCATTTTGAGGGACTTCATTGCAGCCTTGAGTAGTAAGATAAACAAGGATAAAATCTCCATACACTTCATCAATGTATCAACAAATCTCAAGAGAAATATCTATAGAATTCTTGAATTTCAAGATAATTTAGACAACAAATCAATGAATTATCTAGGAATACCAATCAAAGTGGCAAGACACAAAATTAGTGACTAGAAGTGCCATGTAGAAAAAGTCAGGAGAGCAATGAGCAGTTGGGAAAATCAATTTCTTAACTTAGTTGGTAAGTTAATCTTTATCAAGTCAACTTTATCTACAATTCCAATCTATTGGATGACTTTACTCTTGGTGCCAAATGCCATTAGTTTGGAGATTGAAAAAGAAATCAAAGCATTCTTGTGGGTAGGCAACAAAAATAACAGTAAGAAATACCACTTAGTTAAATGGTCAAAGATAGTCAATCCCAAATCATTTGGAGGTTTGGGGATAAGGCAAGTCAAGAATATGGGCCTAGCTTTGGCTATAAGGACTACTTAGAGATTGATTTTGAACCACTCAACTCCATGGGCATCCCTTATCATCCATAAGTATTGTGGTGGGGCAAAAATCAAGGATTTATTATAGCAGTGTATCCTAAATCCCAAGGGAACATCAATCTAGAAAAACATTTCAGGAGGTCTATAAATCGTAAAAGAAAATCTAACTTAGATGGTTAAGGAAGGAAATATAGACATGTTCTCTCAATCAATTGCATGACTCAAACCCTTGGAGACCTATGAAGATCTATATGTAGCAAAAGAGTATTGTAATCAAAAGAACCTAAGCAAAGTTAAATATTTCTACATGATGGTGGATCATGAATCAATTTGGAAGGATTGTATAGTTAAGAAGAGTTTGTTGGAGGATTGCCCTAATAATTTAAAACCCCAAATCAATATTTTTAGGGAGTTATTGTAAAACATTCACATGGTTATCCAAGAGGGTCAATATATTCCTATATGGTTAGAGAAGAACAGATTTGTTGAACCAACAATTAAGAGGGTTTACTCTTATATTTTGAACAAAAGTGCAAGAAATATTAATCAAAATTGTGAATGGGATTTCACTTGGAAGGGATTCTCAACCCCAAAATTAAGGTCTTTGTTGATTTGTAGTGCATGGCTCTATTTTGACAGTGAAAAATAGAAGGAAAAGGGATGTGCAGGGCCCAAATAGATGCTTTACTTGTGATAAGGATAGTGAAATGGTTAATCATTTGCTATTCACTTGCAATATTTCTAAAAATATTTGGAGAAGCCTACTTGATATTTTCAATCGACATGAACTTGAACCAATTGAATTCTAAGATATCATTCAAATATCAAACCAAAAGTGGAATAGCAATCTTATAAAAAATTTATGGCAAAATGGATCACAAGGTCTCATGTGGCAAATTTGGAAAGCAAGAAATCGGTGTTGCTTTAGGGAGAAAATCGTGGAAACAATTAAGATTTTGAACATGACTCTAAGATCCTTGGTTGAACAATAAATAATTCTTTTCCCACAAATAATGTGGAGTAGAAAACAACATAAAAAGGAGACTATACATATCTTGACAAAATTAAACATAACCTTGATCTAGATCAACAACAAAAATTTGGTTGTGCATATCAATTTTTACAAAGACTCTCTATTGAGTAGATGGATTGTAGACATCTACTTGCTACTGAATAAGGTACGAAGGGTAGGAGGCCAATTTTTTTTAAGCTCAGATCCTTTGTTATCAGATATGGGAACTAGAACTATTTTTAACGCCCATGACTAAAGAGTAGTTTGGTTTTAGGTTGGTATGGCTTTTTTGTAGGCTTCTCCTTCAATTATTTTATGGTTTATCTAGCATTGTAGTTATTGTCGTAGTCATGTCCTAAGTTGAATATGTTGGGCCTTTATTGTAATATGCTTTTTTATCTATTTTTCTTATTAAGAGAAAATTTACTTTTTTATTTGTAAAAAAAAAAGAAATATCCATAACAACACATATCTGAGCGTATAACATGCTTTCACTCCTTGATAGTTGGTTCCTTCTTGATGAAATCCCTAAGGTATTCCAATATTCTTCAAAACATCCTTATCTATAAGCTAATATATAAGTCCAAAAAGCCTAACCCACATCAAAATATTTTGAATAGTTTTTGTCTCAATAGAAAATTTTTCACTCCATGGTCTTAAATAAAATGTATCTCTCCCTCTAAACCATGGGCCACCACCTATTATTTTATCCCTCATTTTTAAGTTGAAAAAGATGATGAGGAAAAACCTTTCAGAAGAAAATTCATGGAGTAATTTGAATCTAATCCCCATTTCCACTTGATTTGATTTTTGATCTCCAAAAACCCTAATAAATATCCATGGAACTTATATATTAACCCTTTGCTTTTATGAACCATTATACTATGCTTGATAATCTCATCTTTGATAATCACTTTTGGTGTAAAGTTTATTCCTTGGATCGAACTTGTCATATATTTGTTCTTCCCCTTGTATCTAACTTAGGCATCCATACTTCTAGCTAGGGCTTCTTGATTTCTAAATAGGGCTTTCAAATATGGCTATTCTTCCATGTTATTTGGTGAGGCTCCTTGAATTCTAATTAGGTCTTTGAAATATGACTTTCCTTCCATGCTATTAGTGATACTCACTCTGGGATTGCATGTTTTTATTATTTTAATATTTAAAATAATTAACATATTATTAAAAATGATAAATGATAAATTTGATTAGTTAATTATTTGTATCAAATGGTATGGATTCAATTGGTTAAATTTGTCAACTTTCAAGGATACTAAGGTTCAATTTTTGTCAAACAATATATGTATAATTATTGAGGGGGACATATGAGTTGGTATGACTTAGGGTTCTCATCAAGGAGACCCAGGTATGAATCATAAGGAGGGTGGATCTCATTGTACCCCAAGTTGTACTTTGCATCCTACTTTAAAAAATATATATTAAGGTGTTTTAATACCACTATGAGGTCACTATGTGATATGTGTGAGGCACGTGTTAATCTCATATAGCAAATTTAAAAGATTAAATAAGTATTTTAAAATATTTTAAAAAAAATAAATTTTATTTACATATCAAATGACATATCTCATTCAGTTAGATTCATAGAATTTTGAGGAAACTAATGTTCGACTCTTGTGAAATGATACATGCATAATTGCCAAGCTATCATACTACCACTATGTGGTCATAATGTAATATAGATGGGCCTATTTTTTTTAAGTAGGGTTTTGAAAGGGTTGCCCTTTCCCTTTTACACCAACTTAGTCACATTGAGTTATACAGCCTATTTGATGCCATCGAGATTTGAACTTTGGTGTTGGATACATCAACTATTTATCCCAACCATTGAACCAAAGCCCCATTGGCAATATATGGGCTTGTTTCAATTCCATATAACCCATTAAAAAAATGATTACCTACATAAATAATATTTAGTAATATATAAATAAGTGACTATAACTTGTTAAATTATTTTTTAAAACTTTATAGATATTGAAATGACTAAATAGTGATATAAAAAATTCACATAATGTTTTATAATCGATCATAAATCATTGAAATAACCCGCATATCACTACATATCTTTAGAATTATAGGTATATTATTGTTTGATAAGATTCAAAATTTCATCTCCTTATGAATTTATCTAACTAAAATCATACCACTTAATATAATATATAAGTTTTTGAATTATACATGGATTGTTTGATAATTTTAGAACTTGCATCTCATTAAGAATTTAACTAATTGAGTTCACACCACTTTTTCTTTTTTGCTTGAGAAAAAGTGGTTGAACTCGAGTCTCCCACCCTTGAAAAATCACAACTCTCTCCCTTAGAGATTGAGAGTTGACAAACAAATACAATTATCATCTCAATTGAGTTGCTATAGCTAGATACCTACAACTTTTTTCATAAAAAGTTTGAATTCTTGATTTTCATTTTCTGGATCTTCTTCATTTTTTGTAAATACAAATATTCCAAAATTCAGTATTCTTGAAATTTTCTTGTAACATCCTCCACAATACTAAAACTCCATATCTATTGTTTATGCACTACGTCTTAGTAGAGTAGTATTTTCAAATCTTCGCGTTATCATAGTCTACTTTACCAAATTTGGACTATTAGTTTCCTTCCTGAAGCACAAGTGCAACAACAACAATTATAATAAATAATTTAGCAGTCTCAAAAAGTTGAAAGTTTATGATTAAATCTTATCAAGGAATATATGCAAAATAACTAAAATATGGATCATTATATAATACAAGTGGAATTCATTTTAATTTCAAATAACCAATTAAAAATATATTTTATCATTTTAATGAGTTATGAAATGAATCTCATTCATATTATAATGGTATTTTAACAAATTATAATGACAGTATCAAAAATTTGAAAGTTGAAAGTTCCAATCCATACTCTATCCCATAATCCAACCAACAACCAAAAACTCAAATAATCCATTTAGCCATGAAGTCCATATGATATCATCTTCTTCTACTTTAACATACAAAACTTTTACTTGCTTCACAAAATCATAGTCTACTTTACCAAATATGGACTGTTAATTTCCTCTAATGCATTAATCTATAAATGGATCCCTTGAAACATTTTGTACTCCTCTAGAACGTTATTTTAAATTTACTCCTACTTACTGCTTCCTCTAAATTGTTTATTATCAGCTTCATCTAAACTTACTAGTTCCTCTAACCATGGATAATATATTTAAATTTGTGATCCTCTATTAAAACCCCTCTATTGGCTAGTCTATCTGCATATTTGTTCCCTTCCCTTAACATATTTATAAACCTAATTTCTTCAAATTCTATACCAGGGTCTTGTATTTCCACAATGATCTCGTATATTTTCCATGGAGCTTTTATTTTCCTCAAAATTGCATTTATTATTATTAATGAATTGTCTTACACACATACTTTGTTCCATTTCATTTGTCTGCATATTTTTGATCCTTCCAAAGCCACCCAAGCTTCAGCTTCATTATGTCTTAAATCCATTATTGAAAGCGTCGTGTGACAAAATCTCATCCCTATTATTTTTTATTATTCCTTCTCCTCCTATTGGTCCTAGATTATCTTTAAAATCTTCATCAAAATTTAATTTTACCAACTTTGCTTTTGGTGGTTTTCACTTTATATTTGTTGCCTTCATTTTGTTTCTCATATACCCACCATCATAATTCTAATTTATGACTTGACTCCATTATCAAGGTTCTCTACTTCAATATTAGGGATTGGGTGAGTTGATAGGGCTAATTTAGACTCCTATATGGATAAACAAATCTTACTTTTCATTACCTCTAAATTGATTTAATTTCCTTTAAATATTTTTTAGTTTCTTTCCAACCTAGTCCAAAGTATTGTATCTTTGATGTAGCCTAGATTTTTTGCAATACCTAACTCTTAAAAGCGCTCTACCATTACTTTAACCATTCTTAAATTCTACCATTCATCACCATGCATTTACCAAACACATTAAGAATCCATTGCCATAGTTCCCATACTATTAAATAGTGTCCCAATAGTATCCCAATAGATGGTTTATACTCTCCTCCTCCTTTTTACATAGAACACGTTAAGAAGGGCCACGAAAACCCCTTTTTATTAGGTTATCCTAGGATAAAATTTTCCTGACCTACTAGCCATATGAACATTTTGACTTTTAGAATGCTTGGGCTATCCCAAATATCTCTCCATATTGTATTCCTATTTTGTTGGTACTTTACATTATATTTACTTCTTGATGTGTATTCTCCTAAGCTATTCAACTCCCAGATCATATTATCCTCGTCTCCCCTCAAAATCATTTTTGTTATCTTTCTGCTCAACTGCCTCATAGCAACAATGTTCGGTATACTTGCAAAAAAAAATCCTTACCATTTGTATCTTCCTTCATGATCCTTGTATGTAATGTTTAAAAATATATCACCATAATTATCTTGAAGTAATCTCATCCATGGTTTCAAAATTTGATCTAGATTGAGTGGTCTTTTATTCCACCAAGTATCCATCAAAAAAGATTATTTTTATCTAGTTCCCACTACAATTCTTAGACCTTTGATCACTATATCAATTGATTTTTTAAAATCATCCATATTGCAAAACCATATGGTAGCGAGAATGCAATAAATATTAACCTTGGGTTATTGCGCTTAACATACTTAGACAAATTCTTGCCCATTGTCTTTGACTATCTTTGTAATCTCCAAATTACTTTTCCCCTTAGAGCTAAGTATGCATCCATAAGAACTCTTAAACCGAGACCTCCCCTACTTTTATCATCACACATCTTGCTCCATTTCACTAGAGGAAATTTCCTTTTATCATGTAATCTTGACCACAAAAATGACAAAATAATATAGATTAAATATTTTTCTACCTATTTTGGCATAATAGACAAGGACATAATATGTTGGAATGGTCTGTAAGACTAATTTAATTAGTTGCACTCTTTCAGTTAACGATAACCATCTACCTTTCCATGCTGGTAATTTATTTTACTTTATTTATAGCTAGATTCCACAAATCTATCCTCATTCTCCTCTCAAATAAGGGCATCTCCAGATATGTTGCTGATAAATTTACCTCCTCCATTTGAAGTAATATGCATATCCCTACTCTAATTCTATCTAGAGTGTTTAGGAAGTAAATTTTAGATTTATCCTATTAACTTTCTACTTCAATGATCTTTCATATTCCTTTTATAAGTTATTCAAAGCTCTAGTCTCATTTTCCCTACCTTTCTAAAAATAGTTGTATCATCTACAAATTTTTGATGGGTAATGTTGTCGATGTTATTACTAGCTTTAAGTTTGTTTATTAGCCCATGTTTGTATGCCTTTTGTAGGTTCCTTCCCAATACCTCTACCATAATAATGAACAAATATGGTGACATCTCCCTATCTAAAACCTCTCTTGGCTTTAATGATTCAATTACCAACCCATTGACCAACACTAAATATGACACTCTAGAGACATAAGATTTAATCCATCTAACTCATTTCTTCCCAAATCCAAAATTTTCTAAAAATTGCAAAAATAAAATCTCATTTAACCCTATCATAGGCTTTGTCCATATCAAAGGCTTTGTCCATATCAAATTTTAATATCATTGCTCTCTCTTTTCTAGAAGTTTTTGCATTACCGCATGGGCTAGTATGATCCCATCCATAATATATATTCCTTTCATAAATCCTCCTTGCTCTTTTGAAATAATTTTATCTAATAGTGGTCTTAACCAATTTGCCATAACTTTGGAGATTTTCTTATATGACATATTACATAGGCTTATAGGTATGAATGAATCAAACAAATCCACATCCTTCTTTTTTGGAATCAAGGTAAGATATGTTGCATTTATTTTATAAGGTATGTGCTATTTTACTCTAGATTGTTCCACTACCACCAATAAAGCATCCTTCACTACTTTCTAGTTGTTTTAATATAATGTTGTAGAGATTCCATCCAAACCTAGGGATTTATCCTTATCAAAAGAGAATAGAGCTTAATGAACTTCTTCTAGAGTAATAGGCTCCATCAATTTGCTATTGTATTTATCTATAATTGAAGGTACTTCTTGTAGTAGCTTATCATTAAGAACTTCAATCTCCTATGATCATAGAATATTATGGTAAAAAAGCATTACCTTTATGATTTTGTATTGGTCTTCAATAAAAACCCCTTCTACCATTTTTTTTTGTGGAAAAAATCCCATAAGGGATGCCACTTTTGGGTAAGACCCAAGGAGGCAGGGGTATCTATTTCGTCAAAATCACCCAAGGCTTACACCTGGCCTACCACATTTGACATACTCAAGGAGCAAACAAACACACAATAATATTAAAATAAATTAATAAATAAAAATAATAAAATAAAATAAAAAACATGCTCCTTGGATGTCTCTAAAAGATAAATCACAACCAAACACACACACACAATAAGATAAACCAAAAAAAAACCACAACACGAACCACATAGAAAAAATGCAAGAACAACATAACAAAACACAAACATGACAAAAACAACATAACACTACAAAGACATAACCAACAAAAACAAGAAAAACAAAAATAACCAAATCCTAAAAAATAAAAAAATAAAAATAAAAAACAACTAACAACAGACAATAAACAAAAACAAAAAACATAGAAAACACTCACACACAAAAACATGAATCAACACAAACATACATAAACACAAGAACAAGAACAACAAAAACACAAGAACAATAAAAAAAAACACAAAACAACAAAAACACAATAGCAACAAAAAACACACACCTCAAAAAACTAAACAAAAAAAGAAAAAAGAAAAAAATTGAACATAACAATGACCTTTCTAGACCAAAAGACTTTTAAGACAAGAATCAATAGAGGAAACAAAAGAAAGAATATTTTGAGTTAGGGAACTAAAATACCTTAACCGAACCAAAGAGAAGCAAAAATAAAGCAAGAAGAAGCTAGTTACCTTCAGAACTGGAGCCATCCAAAGAAATGATAGAAAGAAGACCTTCCCTTATTTGTGAAGCCCACCATCTAGGAGGGTGGCCATAGCAAGTAAGATCATCTTTGTCCAAAGCCCAATTAGCTAAAGCATCAACACTCTTGTTTTGATCTCTGACCACATAATTGTAATCAACTTTCAAAAAACCCATCTGGATTAATTGAATCTTATCAATAATTCTTTTTATTCTCCAATCAACCTTATGATTCTTAGAAGGAGTCTTCAAAATATTAATCATGAGTTGAGAGTTAGACTCAACTAGCACCTTTTCCCATCCAATCTTAGTAGCCTCTTGAAGGCCTTTGAGGATACCATACCCCTCAACAAAGTTATTGGAAAGAATACCCAAATTCTCAGCAAAAGTAAAAACCAAGGAGCCATCTGAAAGTCTACCAATTTCTCCCACACTAGCTTTTCCAGGGTTCCCTCTAGAGTTGAAAAGGATGAAAATCCAACTAAGAGTTCTATTATTTACAAATCATTATATAGGCACTAATGGCCCAAAATACATAACCAACCCATGAAATCATGGATTTGATTCACACGCTTAACCCAAAAGCTACAAAGGTGCAAAGGAGAATGCACGTAAACTTCTAAGTTAAGATTGCTAACTAGAAGATCCATTTTAGCTAACTTGAAGCACACACTTCCTACTTTGAGTTCACACTTGCTAACTAACACTCTAAAAGACAACTAGAAGACAACTAGTGCCCACAAGTGCATGTGAGAAAGAGACTCACTTACAATATGAATTTGCTAGAAAATAAACTAAGCAAACCTAAGCTAGGAACTACTAGAGGGGTCATATGAAAGATCTAACATCAATCCTCATCATGCCTCCCCACAATAGAAGCATTGGACTCCAATGCTTTCAAAAGAATAGGAAAGTCACGGGACATCTGATGAAAAGAAATCCAACGAGCCTGATGCGGCAGCTGTCCTCGCCGAGCCACAAGATATGAGGTGGTAGACCCCTGACGAGTCTGTCGAGTCTTCGTGTCATAGATCTGATCTGCATCCAATGGTAACTGTGCTTCAGGAACCACGTCCACAGGATGACTGATAGCTGGTGCAGTCTCCAATGTAGAGTCAAAGTACAACTTCAAGAGATCCACATTGACGACGTCATGAATTCCCAAGTGTGCGGGAAGATCAAGGCGAAAAGCATTCTCGGACACCTGCTGAAGAATAGTGTAAGGCCCATAGCGAATTGGTTTGATTTTGCTATGAGTCTTATCAATGAAACGCCGCTTGTCAAGATGCAACCAAACTTTATCACCAACCTGAAAAGGATGAGGAATTCGATGTCGATCCATGGCCTTTTTCTCGTCGTCGTTGTGTCTTTTGCAAAATCTCAACCACCTTTGATTGAAGATTGTGCAAGTGTTGAACAAATGAGTGTGCCTTGTCTTGCTCCTTCTGAAGATGTGAAGTGACAGGAGAAGGCAAAGATAAAGGTAACTCATAAGGTGCCAAGGGCTGAAATCCCATACAAACTTCAAAGGGTGAATGACCTGTAGAAGAGTGTAAGGCCCTATTATAGGCATGTTCAATATGCGTGAGACTCAAGTCCCACTTTGCTGGTGAAGCGTGATGATAGATTCGCAAACTTTGCACAAGTGTACGGTTTACCACTTCAATCTGCCCATCGGATTGCGGATGATAGGCGGTAGAAAAGTTAAGGGAAACTCCCAAAATCTTCCACAAAGAATGCCAAAAGTGACCCACAAAGCGTGAATCACGATCCGAGATAATGCTGGTAGGTAGACCAAAGGAACGCCAAATGCTATCAAAGAAAAATTGAGCTAAGTCTGATGCGTAACTTGTCTTGCGGCATGGAATGAACTTAGCCATTTTGTCGAATCTGTCAACCACCACGAACACACAATCATGTTGGCGCACTGTCATAGGAAAACCACTAACCAAGTCCATGGAAATGCTTTCCCAAGGACGAGAAGGAATGGGCAAAGGCATGCCTAAGCCAAACTTTCTATTAGCTGGTTTTGAGCGACAACAAACTGCACACTGCTTGAGAAATCTCAACACATCCCTTTGCATTTTTGGCCAATAGAAAAATCGTTGCAAATGATGAAGTGTTTTATGCTTCCCAAAGTGACCACCATAAAGTGTAGAATGAGCTTCCTTAAGAAGCGACACTCGAGGTTCACAAGGAACACAAACCTTGTCCAATTTGTAGAGAAGTCCTTCTTTGATGTAGAAATCTTGGAAAGGACGCAAATTGGAAGAAGAAGGCTTACTCACTTGCTCAAATATTTTTCCAAAATCAGGATCCTGAGAATACTGATTAGGCCAAGTCTGAAATCCCAAGTGTGAAGTGGACATGATCGTTAAGGCAAGAGCGGCCGGAGGCCTACTCAAACAATCAAGAATCGTATTACTCTTCCCCTTTTTGTACTTGATCACCAAGTGAAATTGTTGGAGGTAAGAGGCCCACTTCATATGTCTTGATTCTTCAATTTTACTTTGAGATTGTAAAAACTTGAGAGGCATATGATCAGTGTGTACTACCGTATCTTTTCCCAAAAGATAGTGTCTCCAATACTTAATGGCTTGAACTAAAGCATACAACTCCTTGTCATATGTAGAATAGTTCAACTTAGCAAAGTAAAAGGTTTCCGAATGATAAGCAACTCGGATGACCATTCTCGTTTGAGCACAGCTCCTAAGGCAACTTTAGAGGCATCTTGTTTCAATCTCAAAAGGTTGAGAAAGGTCAGGTAAAGTTAACACCGATGCTGTACACAATTTCTTTTTGAGTTTCTCAAAGGCAACTTCTTGGCTTTTCTCCCAATGAAATGGAGTTTTGGACTTAGTGAGATAATGCAATGGAGCTGCAAGGGTGGAATATTGAGGAATGAACTTGCGATAAAAGTTCGCAAGTCCTAGGAAACTCCTTAACTCAGTGAGAGTTGTAGGAGGGGACCACTTAAGCAAAACATCAACTTTAAGGGGATCTACCCGAATTCCACTCTCACTAATCACATAGCCAAGGTAAGAAACTGAAGTATTGCCAAAAGAACACTTGGAAGAGTTGGCATATAATTGATTCTTCGCAAGAAGATCAAGGGTTTGCTGGATATGCCTAAGGTGTTCCTCCCAAGTTTTTGAGAAAATCAATATATCATCAAGATATATAATGACAAATTTGTCAAGGACTTCACGAAATACATCATTCATCAACCTCATGAAGGTTGCAGGAGCATTAGTAAGACCGAAGGGCATGACCAACCATTCAAAGAGGCCCATCTTCGTCTTGAAAGCAGTCTTCCATGTATCCTCAGCCTTGGATACGCACTTGATGATATCCACTTTTGAGATCTATTTTTGAAAAGAACTTAGCTCCTTGAAGCTGATCTAATAAATCATCAATGCGGGGTAAGGGATATCTATTCTTCACAGAAATTCTGTTCAATGCACGAAAATCAATGCATAATCTCCAAGTGCCATCTTTCTTAAGAACTAACAAAATAGGTGATGCACAAGCATAAGTACTTTCCTTAATGAAACCCTTAGACAACAAATCTTCTATTTGCTTTTTTATTTCTTCATTTTGCAAAATAGATTGTCTATACATGGGAGCATTAGGAAGAGAAGAACCTGGAATTATTTCAATGCTGTGATTAATTGTGCGAATTGGAGGAAGAGACTTTGGCTCCTGAAATATGTGTGAATAACTTTGCAATATTTTATCCATTGAAGAGTGTTGCTTTGTAATGGATGTAGATGTAGAAGTGTTTTGAGAGCGAATGAAAATTAGAGCAACATCACCACCTTTCTTAATTACTCTTTTCGTTTGCTTGGAACTTAGAATGATATTAGGAGTGTTGGTGCTTTTAATGAGAAAGACCTTACCATATTTTTGAAGTGTGTAGGTTCTTTTAAAAGCATCATAAACAGCTCTCCTATCATACTGAAAAGGTTGTCCAAGCAAAATCCCACAACAATCCATAGGAGTCACATCACAAGTGACTTGATCTATGAACTGTGGGCCAAGTGCAAATTTTAAAGTGCAAGTGTGAGTGATTTCTGAGCCTCTTCCACTATCCTTCCAACCCAAAGAATAAGGTTGAGGATGAGGCTCCATAGGTAACTTCAAACGCTCGACAATGGACCTCGCAATTAGATTTTTCTGCGAGCCATTGTCCACTATACAATCAGTTGCAAAGTTGTGAAGTAAGTGGGCTCGAGTGATGAACAAAGCATCACGAGCTCCATCTCGAAGAACTTACATTTACTAAGGTAACTTCATTAAGCTTACCTCGTAATTCCGTATATACTCTACTCTCTCCTACAGACTCAAGGGGACCCTTGGAAGCATCCTCCTCTTGAGTAGTAATCACTAAACTCTTCTTTTTGAGCTTAAAGCAATCAGCTTTCTCATGCCCTTTCTTCTTACAATAATTGCAGAATTTCTTAGAAGAAGAAGATGAAGATTTAGAAGAAGAAGAAGAAGGAGTAGAAGCGGAAGGGGAAGGAGAAGAAGGAGATGGAGAAGACACATTCTTCTTTTGAGCAAAATTCTTCTTTTGAGAGAAAGAATTATTCCCTTTTGATGAGTTTCCAACCACTTGAGTAACAGGTGTGGGAATGCCCGCGATTGCGCCTTGAACTTGTCCTCCGCAAGTCGCGCCTGATTGAAAACTTGATCCAATGTTTCCATAGAAACAAACATTAGTTCCCTGTACAAATGTTCTAACAAGCCACTTTGAAACTTGAGAATCAAACCTGAAATATCATCTTCCACATTTACAAGTATTCTGAATCTGTTAAACTGGAAAATATATTCTTGTACAGACATATTAGTACCTTGACGAAAACGAAACCATTTAATAACCAATTCCCTAGAATAATTTGAAGGATAGAAATTGGTCTTAAGACATTGTACAAGCTCCTCCCAAGTAGAGAGTTCTTGCCCTCATTTTCGTTCCACAAGTACTTTGGCTAAGCCATAAAGTTTAAGCTTAGCATAAGGCACTACATCATCTTCTGAAAGTTGAGAAAAAGCAAACCAAGAACTCATGTCAAGAATCCAACTATTCAAGACATCAGGGTTCCTGGATCCATCATACAATGGAACTTCACAACGAACTCTCAAACGTGAATCATGAGCAGAAGTGGAGGTATTATGCAAAGAAATGTCATTTACCTTCATGGCAAGGTTGCCAAGAACTTCTGCCATTGTAGTGTCATTTGCCTTATCTGCCAAAGTGTTTACAACATGGGCCAATTCTGCCACTTGGGCAGCCAAGTCAGAGGCCATGTGTTCTCGGGTATAAGCCAGAAGTAAAGTTTAAGAAAGCACTAAATCAAGGAAGCAAAAATGCAAATTTCCTTGTTACAATGGAGTGCTGCTTAAAATTGAAAATTTACTCCTAAGGCATAAATTTTGAAATTCTTAAACTACTATAAAGTGCAAAATTAACATTAATTAATTTAAAAATAACTTAATCAAATATTAAATTTTAATTAATCAAAAGATTAAAAAAATTTAATTAAGTTATTAAAAATTAAATTAATAAAATGAAATTTGAACTTGCACTCTAAAATAGTAAAAATTTAAAATTTTACAATAATTTACCCTTCAATCTGCTGTTTAACTGGACAACAACTACAGTGCATGAAAATTTTACAGTGCATGAAAATTTTACAGTGCATGAAAATTTGTCCTCTGCACGCTTCCCGAGGCACAATTCCCAAGGCAGAGGCAGATGTGCAAAAAAAATTAAAAAAATTTACAATTTGCTAGGCAATTTCCTTTGCCTGCTCTGCACAAAAATTCATGCACAGAAGTTCGTGCACATCACCCCTGGGGTCCACGCACGCAGCCGCCCCTGGCCTGGGCCGGTGCCGGCTCCTGGTGCTGCCGAGCTACGAGCTCGGCAGCCCGTCGGCAAGCAATGTCGACGCCGCCCTCAAGGCGATGCGGGCGCAACGACGTGCACTGGCCTGACCGATCGTCGGCGCTGCGTCGCAGGCCGCAAGCCTGCAGACGCCTGACAGAAATGTCAGGCGCTGCGACGCTGGCCTGCGCGGCACCGGAGCCGACGCCTGACAGACCGTCAGGCTGTCGGGCCGGCCGGCAGTTCAACTGCCGCCGGCTCGCTTCGGGCGCTGCGCCGACGTCGGGCGACGATAACGGCTGCGATAGCGCTCGCGCTGTCACCTGGCAGCAAGTTGTCTGTCGAGCCCGGCAACGATCGAGGGCCGCCAGCGCAGCCGCGTGATCGTCGTCTTGCGGACAACGATCTACCACGGCTGTGCCCGACGGTTCGTCGGCCGACAAGCGACGGCACGCCCGGCAACAGTGCTGAAGGCTGCCGTTCGCTGTCGAAAAGGCCGAACGCAGCAGATATGCTGCAAATTGCAAAAAATAAAATAAAATAATATTTTTTTTTTTTACAATTTAAATATAAATGCAGCAGATCTATATAATATATTATAAAAATAATATATAGAACAATTTTTGAAAGCTTTTCTACAACAATTTGAAAAAAATTATAAATTAACCAGGGGGGTTAATCTAAAATTTGAAAAACTTTAAATTGTCAAAATTCGAGCAACCAGCTCCCACCAGTAGCTCTCCTTTCAAGATCCGGTCGACACACGACCAGCGTTTGAAAGGCACCCAGATCTAAGTCGACACACGACCTAGCTTGAAGTCCTCCTGGAGCTCTTCAGTACTCAAAAATGGGGGGGGAAGCAGGGTCAAATGGCTCCCTAATCCTAATTGGACCGTAGCTACGATCCAATCCCTTCCAAGGATCGGTATACGAAGAACTCTGGGGCAAACTCTTCCTATACTTTTTAAGCATAAGCAAGAAGTTGGAACGAGGGGTTTGTCGGCGAAGGAACTTCCTTCTCCGAATGGTTTTCAAGCTTCCTTTGGGCTTAAACCGAGTCCTCAATGAGAATACGTTTCTCATACTAATCCTATCTCCTATCCTCTCACCTCACAAGCCCTAGTGCTAACATGAACTAGGCTCTGATACCAATGAAAAGGATGAAAATCCAACTAAGAGTTCTATTATTTACAAATCATTATATAGGCACTAATGGCCCAAAATACATAACCAACCCATGAAATCATGGATTTGATTCACTACGCTTCAACCAAAAGCTACAAAGGTGCAAAGAAGAATGCACGTAAACTTCTAAGTTAAGATTGCTAACTAGAAGATCCATTTTAGCTAACTTGAAGCACACACTTCCTACTTTGAGTTCACACTTGCTAACTAACACTCTAAAAGACAACTAGAAGACAACTAGTGCCCACAAGTGCATGTGAGAAAGAGACTCACTTACAATATCAATTTGCTAGAAAATAAACTAAGCAAACCTAAGCTAGGAACTACTAGAGGGGTCATATGAAAGATCTGACATCAATCCTCATCAAGAGTCTTTATCAATATTGACTTTTCCAAAATCCTTAGGAGGATGTTAATAATTTTTTGTCCTATCCATATTGACTTTAAGTTGATTACTCACATGATCCCATCTTTGGTGGGAGTTTTGGGGGTGATTAAGGAGTTGATGGACTGATTCAACTAAGTTGGCAATGGTCTTTTGCCAAATATAGTGAATATCCTTCCTATCTTGATTAAAAAATTTGGTTGTTCCTTTCATTCCAGATATTCCAAAGAAGAATGGTAGAACCCATCCAAACTAATCTGCCTAATAAAATGATCAACACCCTCTTGTTTAGGCCAATCCCTCCAAAGTTGTTCAAAAGTAAAAAAATTGGACCACTATAAGCCAAGTAAAGTGGCCATTCTCCTCCATAGCTCAGAGGCTAAAGTACACTCAATAAAAATATGGTTGAGAGTTTCTACATTCTCTCCACACATTTCACATCTAAAAGGGCCATGAAAACCACGCTTCATAAGTTGCTCACCAATAAGCACCCTACGATGCAATAAAAGCCAAGTAAAGAACCTCACCTTAGGCTAGAGATTTTGAGCCCACAATTGAGAAAATATGTCAGATGATTGGTTGGGATTATTATGGCATAAGGTCAAATAACCTTGAGCAACTGAATACTCACCCTTAGTAGTGTTGTTCCATCCAAAACAATATTTTTCATGGGACCAAGAGAGAGATCTCATATGAAGGATGCCTTGGATATCTTGTCTTTGCCTTTCTAGGATTTGAATAGGCCAATCCTCAATAGGGATCCAATATCTACCAACCTTTGAATTACCAATATGGTACCGACAGTAATTAGCCACCTTTATCCAGTTAGCTCGGTGAAGCTCCTCCATCCAAGGCCTCCAATCGAGAAATTGAGTTATCAAAGGCTTGTGACCATCCCAAGAATCTATCCAAAAATTTGCCTGTTGACCATTATGAATGATCCAAAATAAATTTTTCTTTATCAAATCCTCACCAGTATTAAGAACTTCTAAAATGGGAGAACCTTTGGTAGGAAGTTGATAGCGAACAAGGTCTTCAGGACTTTTGTTCTCAGCATATTTAGCATAGAGATTATTGGCCCAAAGAGCATTGGGGTTATGCAACATCCTCCAATATAATTTAGCAGCTAAAGCTTTGTTGTTATTAATAGAAGACCAGAATCCTAACCCCCCTTCATTCTTAGGAAGACATAAAGTGTCCCATTTCACCAAGGCCCATTTTCTTTTCTCCTTAGTACCACTCCAAAGGAACCGATGACTCGATTTGATCCAGTTCTCGAAGAACAACCTTTGGGATATTCAACATGGAAGAAACATAAATAGGAATAGCTTGAAGGACTGATTTTACCAAGGTGATTCTACCCCCAGAAGAAAGCCACCTGTTGGTCCACTTTCCAATTTTCTTCTTGACTTTGTCCAACAACCAATTCCAATATTTTTTTTTTGCCTTTGAATATTGATGGGAATACCTAAATAAGTGATCGGAAGGGAGGTCTTATTATATATTAATTTATCCAAGACCATGGATTCCTGTCTAGTAGAGCAATGAAAGAAAATAACTTTAGATTTGTCTTCATTGATCAATTGCCCAATAGCCTTAGAAAAATAGCTAATGATTTGCTTAATATTAGAAGCTTCCTTAACTGTAGCTTTACCTAAAAGAGTAGAGTCATCAACAAATTGAAGATGAGAGATAGGTCTAGCTCCATGAGCAATGGTAACTCCCTCAAGGGTTTTGTTTTCTCTCTTTTTGGTTATAGTCCTACCCAAGCATTCAACAAGAATGATGAATAAATAAGGGGATAGCGGGTCACCTTGCCTAATACCTCTGGAAGCTGGGAACGACTGAGAAGGCCTGCCATTGATAAGAACTAAGTAGGAAACTAAAGAGATACATCCCATAATCCAATCCATCCAATCCTTAGAGAAACCAAATTGCCTCAAAACTTTGATAAGGAAGTGCCAATCCACTCTGTCATAAGCTTTGGATAAGTCTAACCGAATGAACATGGAAGGAGATTTTTGCATATCCATGGAATGGATGGCTTCCTGAGCAAGAACTATCTCATCTACTATTTGATGCCCTTCCACATAACCCCCTTGTTTAGGGGAAATAATCTTATGCAAAAGAGGCTTCAACCTTTTTGCCATGATCTTAGTAATGATTTTGAGAAGAACATTACATAAAGCAATAGGTCTAAAAGTTGAGATATGATCAACCTCTTGAGCTTTTGGAACAAGAGTAATATAAGTTTTATTGATAACCTTCAAAATTTCTTTGGCTTTCCTGGCTTCTTCCACCACCTCTAATAAATCAGCATGAAGGATATCCCAGAACTCTTGGTAGAACTCAATGGGAAAACCATCAGGACCTGGGGTTTTCCCTTTTTGCATTTTAAAAACTACCTGTTGAAGCTCATTGATAGTAACATGAGTAGTCAAAATAGAGTTCTCCTCAGAAGTGATAAGAGAAGGGATTGCTTGAAGAACATTTTGTTGAGAAGCTGAGTCAAGAGGAGTAGCAACAAAAATATTGGAAAAGTAATCGACAACAATAGAGTTCATGCCATCCCAAGTGTAGACAACATCTCCAAAATCTGATTTCAAGGAAGAAATAAAGTTGTGAGATCTTCGAGCTAGAAGAGATTTGTGGAAGAAATTTGTGTTTCGATCTCCTTCTTTGAGCCATTGAATTCTAGATTTTTGCTTCCATAAGAGTTCTTCTTTTTTCCCATTCCTCTAACCGAGTTGTGAGTTTAATTTCATCTGCACTTCTATTCTCTGTGAGGCCATCTAAATGGATTTTCTTATTCAAATTTTCAAGTTGAGCAATAACTTCATGTTTTTTTTATGAACATCCCCAAACTCCTTCCAGTTCCAAGTCTTGATTTTGGATTTAATGTATTGCAGTATTTTGGAAAAATAGAACATCTTAGTCCCATACCTAGGCTTACCTTCCTTCCACCATTGTTGCACACGAGGTCTAAAGGAACTATCTCTGAGCCACATTAATTGAAAACAAAAAGGAGAGAAACTCACATTGGTTTTCCACATTTCCACCATGACTGGCCAGTGATCCGAACCAACATTGTTAAGAGTCTTCACTTTAGGAATGTGACCATGGATTAAGAAATTTTTAGAGAGCAAAAACCTATCCAATCTCTCCATTATACAAGCTAAGCCTTGCCTTCTGTTAGACCAAGTCATAAGGCCATTATCTGGTTGGATGTCCACAAGATGGAGGTTTGCAATATATTCGCTCATGAGGTTAGTGCTTTTGTCCAAATTTCTATTTCCCCCCATTTTCTCATCCAGAGAGAGGATGGTATTGAAATATCCTCCGATCAAGATCCAAGCTTCAGGAAAATGAGAGATAATATGAGTTATATCCTTCCACTGTCTTCTTTTTTCCTCCAAAGCAGTCGAAGCATAAATAGTAATGCAGAGCATAATTTGGTTGGAATGTCTACTTTGAATAGCTATAGCCAAAAGACCCCAACTGCCAACCATATGGTGAATAACTACCTCTTTTGGGTCCCAAAGACAAGCAATGCCACCAGAAGTCCCCTGGGAACTGAGGGAAACCACTTTTCCAGTTGGCCAAATTTTACTAGCAATTGAGTCCATATCCTCCATTGACATCTTCGTTTCTTGAAGGAAAACAAGATGTGGATGATTTATCTGAATCATTCTTCTAATTTCATTTTGTTTTGAAAGACTCCCTTTGAGTCCTCTAATATTCCAAGTGATGATCTTCATTAATACCAGGGCTAAAAAATTTGGGAAGGGCATTAATCTTACCTTCCTCTACAAGCTTTTCACCTTCTTTTACCATATGATATTGATTGGTCTTGCGACCTGCTTTTTGATTAGAATCCATCTTCAATTTTTTTTCTTGTTTCTTGACTTACTCCAATTGAATCTGAGATGGCTTCTAACCTTGAAGAATGCTCGTACACAACCAAAATTTTACTAGAGGGTTCAATAGAGTCTATATTGGGACCTGTATTATTTGAAGTTTTGACATTTAAAAGATTGTTTTTCTTGTGTAAATTTTCTCCTTTTTTTTTGTTGAAAACCTTTGATTTGTTGGTTTGTCTCTGAGTTCTTCCCTTCATATTTAAATTGTGTTTCTAAGATTTTTGTTTCCATTATTTCCTCTTCCTCACTTGGGACATCATTTGTGGAAAGGATTTCAAACATATTATCAGATGACTTTGATTGATCCTTCATAACTGGTTTTTTCTGAGTGTTCTTCTTCTTAGGCATTTGGAAACCTGTTGAGTTTATATCTTCTTTCTTTTGATCAAGAATTTTATTTGGGCAAGCACTAGCCAAATGACCATATTCATGGCAAATTCTACAATGAAAAGGAATGTTCTCATAGTCCACTACTTGCTCCCAAGTGTCTTCCCCAAATTGTAATGTGATATTTTTAGGTAGGGGTTTGTCAAAATCCATTAAAACACAAATCCGAGCATAAATAATATGTTCAAAATTTTGAGTACAATCAACAGTCATCATAAAAGTTCCTAAAGAGTTTCCAATTGAAGAAAAAATTAGTAGGATTCCAAAATTCAATAGGGAGGCCAAAGAGTCTAACCCACATGGGATCTATAGAAGGCATCTCTTCTTCGGATTTAAATTTAGTATGCCAGGGCTTCATGAAAAGCCCTGCCCTTCCAAAAAACCAAGGACCCCCTTGAAAAGTTTTCTCTCTATCTTCATTATTAGCAAATAAAACAAGAAAATAACCATTTGGATAAATAGAGATTTGTAACTCACCTTTAGTTTTCTAGCTTTTTGTAGCCCAAAATTTGAAAGCAGATAGGCTCGGATGAAAACCCATGAACCGACAAATTAGTCCTCTTTTTTCCAGATCTTCAATGCCGGTCTGAATGTTACCCATATCAAGCTTAACAATAGGAGTTCCATCAGCTGCTTTAAGACATCCTGACTCCATTTTCCTGGGATCAATCTTAGGCATTCTTAGAGGTTTATGGGAAGCCCTAAGATTAATATTAGCATTGGGCTGAGGTTGTCCACCATGGAGGGCATCCCTAAAATTTATTTTTGGGGCTGAGTCTTCGAAATTCTTACCCTTGATAGGGGTTTTCACAGTAGAATTATTTTGTGGGTGCACCTTAGCACCAGATTCACTTGAGATCTGAGCCATTTTTTGATCAACTGCTTGAAACTTGTTTCGTGATCTCTTTAATCCTTGCCCTAGACGTCGTGGAAAGGTATGGTTTTCACTTTTATTTTGTGCAGCAAATTGGAAGTCGTTGTCACTCAAGTTCACAGCATGATCTATTGAAAGATAAATTTCTAACCCATCTTGGATCCCCTGCAACATATCCTACTAAAATATTGAGTAGAAACCACAAAAATATTGGCCTCTAGGGCCCGAAGGCCCTAAAAACCAACCTCTGGAGCTGCTTGCACTCAACACGATGAAACCCTCGCACAATCGCTTGCCAAAAATCTCGTTCACACATAGGGATGCGCTAGGATCTGTGTTGCTCCAAATGATCTGAAAATTGGTGGAGACGTTCTAGGGTTTTTCAGGCATCTACCCTCAAAATTTCAGCTCAATCCGAGTCTGGATGAGTGAAATATGGCTAAAACAAGTTTGATAGTTTGGGCAGTCCTGCAAAAAACGTCCCTCCTCACTCATCCAGGGATAAACAAACCAATAATGTGTTTCTTTAATAATCCAATAAGTTTTAGGTTTTGTATCAAGCTTACATCTACCCAATAAATTTTGAACTTGATAATTTTTATTTGATGCTAATTGTAGACACCAAAATCTAGCCACTTGTCATCCATCCACAACTTCCCATCACCCCCTTCTACCGATTTAATTATACTAATACTAGATACTATTCACTATAGCGTTGCTATAGAAAAACTATGTTTTTATCTCATTCTTTTAACCAATTCTATCTCAAATTTAATCTCCAAAATTTCTCTTCCCTATTCAAAATATTATGATATTCACTAAGCAACACCCTTTCCTCCAAACTTGGATTATTATGCTCATCTTTTTAGAATTTTGAAAGTTTCTCTTTTAGTTCTTATTTCTTCTAAAAAATGTTTCCAAAAGTGTTCTTTTTCCATTATTTTAATCTAAATATCATTGATTTATTGTTTTTGAAGTGTATACAACCCATTGTTTCCTGAATAATTCTATGTTTACACTATCATATCAATAAATTGAGGATGGTCTTCCCACATTTGTTCATATTTTTTTAATTGGTTATATGGGATTGAAATGGGTGCCGCCCATATGACATCATCATCACATAGTGGTATTGCAACAAAGCTTGGATATTATCCATGTATCACTTGGTAAGATTTGAACCTTGGGCTCCTCGTTAAATGTTGAGAAATGTAACTAGTTGAGCTAATGCCACTTGAATTTTCAATGAGTTTACACAAGTTTTTATGAGGGGTCCTGGTCCCCTCATATTGAGTGGGGTTTGAACCTTAGGCCTCTCAAATATAGGCCAAATCCCTTACCACTGCAGTAATATTGCAACTCCACATATATTCATATTTAAAATATGATTTTTTTTAATTCACTTACCACCATTTTAACTCTAATTATCGAATGGGTTGAACCAATCCTTGTCAAGACATTTAATTTAGCACAAGTCCCTTCATTTAGCCAATGATATGAGAGTATACCTCTATCCAATTTTTTACTTTCAAGTTTTGGCCTATCTTATCGTTGGTCCATGCATAGTTGTGCTCTTCAAACTCAACCTCCCAAAGATTATTGTTTTGAATTAAAGATAATAAATATCTCATACTTTGGATTATTTTCCTAATTCCCCCAAATTTTTTATCTATCTTGGTTATGGTATTAAATTCTCATATGATCATGAATTGGGGTTTTGATCTTTAATTCTCATAAAGGCTTCGATCCTACTCCATACTTATGATCTGTTTGACTGAGTTATAGGTCCATAGACATTGATAAGAATGAAATGAATACATACAAAGTAGCATGTGACTAATTAGACTATCCAATGCTTATTTTTATGAATGGTTTTATAGGAGGTTCTAATTGGATTTCAACATGTTAGAATTCTCCCTATCTCTCCTTCTGTATCCATAGCATCTCATTCACATCTTGGCCATACTGCTTTCATAGTTTTAGAAACTTTTTCCTTTGTCATTTTAGTTTTATTGATATAAATAATATTAGGCTTGTTACTTAAACAGAAGTCCCTGATACACCTCTACTTTGATGGGGCATTAGAAATCCTTATATTCCATGAGATGGTAATCATGTCTCATTAGGGGTTGTTTGTTCCTCCTATGAATTACCAATATTATTTTGTTGTTTGGTAAAGATAAGTTCAACAAACTTGGATTGTGTTCCTTTCTCCATGTTTGCTCTTATTTCCTTGGCTCTCGTTTGATAATTTGAAGTTTTTTCTCTTTTTCCTTACCAATATCAAGGGTAGGTATTATTATTCTATTCCTTAATATTATTTCAAAACTTTCCTTTCCATTATATATATCCTCTCCTAGCTCTACTAAGGAAGATTTTGACTTATCCTACTCATTTTTTGATATTTCCTTGTTAACGATAGAGGTATTAGCATCTAACGCTAGTTTTCTCTACCACTTTTCTTCTTATGAATGGTGCATAGTACTTCAAGAGAGTCTTAAAAATAAAATGAGGTAAATTCCTTAGGTTCAACAAGAATGTTTATCCCTAAATCAAGTTCAGACTAAGTAGATGGTTCCTTGTTAATATTTTGAACCTGTTGTACCATGTCCTCTAAGCTTTTATCTGATTTTATTCATTAGCTAAAGCCTCAAAATAATTGGTTTTTCTTACAATATCCTTACTTACTAGTATCCATTGTTTATTTACTTTCATCTATCTTTTGGAAATTGAAAACCATCCTCATCCATTTCCATTTGTAAGTTTCTCTTTTAGTTTTCTACATATGTTTCTACTAGACTCTTCTTAGAGCATGATCTCTCAATATGCCCCACCTCGTGGCATATTTTATATCCAAAATATATATTTTCATAATTCATGGTTTGGTTCCATAACTTGCCCCTATACAATGGTTGATTCTGGTAAAGGTTTACTAATATCAATCATGATCGATATTTGGGCATAAGTAGCCAAGACTCTATCTTTTGTAGTTTCTAAAATCTAAACGAATTCTCTAGAGTGTTGCTTATTGCCTTAAAGTTATCCATTTCCTAAAATTAAATGGGAAACCCATACATCTAGATCCATACTAGTATTAGGGATAGATTTATATTTTTAGGTTTAAAGCCTTCAAACTAGTAGGTAGAGAAGAGTCTTGCTCTTCCTATAAACCAAGGACCCACTTTCAAGATTCTATTTCTATCCTCCATAGAATATAAAATTACTAGGAATAAACCTTTGGGAAGAAAGGGTAGACTCACTCCTAAGTACTTCCATCTCTTATCAATCCATTTTCTCAAAGTCAAAGCCCTTATCCAAGACCCATTGAATTTACCAATGACTACCTTATCTTTAAGCAACAAGGATTGTTTCTCTATGAGGTCCTCCCTAACCTCTGCTACTAGGGATGAATTTATAAATTTAGCTATAAATCAATCCATGGGAAGGATACTATAACTCAATATCTACTAAAATATATTATTATACTAGAGGAATCAGTAACTCGTTACAATTTTCTATGCCTCTTCATGGGTTTGACTCCTGCTCCTTGTTGCCACTATAACCTCCAGTTGTTTCGAGTAAACTTTGTAACATAGTTGACGATGTTTATGCAACATACTCTCTTGTACTAAAAGTCCTGAGATATTGGAGCCATGGTCCTTGCGCTCCCATAGGAGCATTTTGACCACTAGACTAGGCCCTCAGACCTAATATCTACTAAAATTTACTAGTATATCCTATAGCAATTATAGTATTTGAAAATAGACCTATAATAATCTACATGCAAAAATTTGAATAAAATGAAAGGATAAATGAAACTTAACTGAAAAAGTTCTACACCTAGATGAAATGTCCTGCCTTGATGATGTTCTAATCCTTAATTACTCCTCCCATCATTAGAACCTTGGCTAAAAATATCTATAATTTCATTTTCCATGAATTGAAAAATTATCACTACTCTTATTTTAGATGGTTGACTTTACACAGTCATATCTCCCTCAATATTGCTTTTATTCCTTCATATGACCACTCATTTTAAATCTCTTTAAATTTTGTATAAATTGGTTTAAGAATCATTTGAATCGGATAACCATTCATAAAGATATGACTCTTGAAAGATGAGATGTTTTTAAAATTTCTCTAATATTGCCCTTATTTTGGATAGTTATCTTCATATATGTAGGGGATTTTACCTACATTCCTTGCTTTGATTGAAGAAGCACTTATTCAAAAGTGGGACCAATAGAAGAGATTCTAAAGGCACAACCCACCTTTAGTAGAAAGGATCGGGCATCAATACCATGATGCAAGGAATACAAATAAGCATTGAAGTCATGCCAATCATTAGATCCTTCATCAATGACTAGCACTCTTTTTCATCTAAAGCAAGCAACCATGATTAGTTGGTCCACATCAATCATTGGATCTTTCACCAATGGTTGACACTCTTTTTTGTCTAAAATAGGCAAGTAAGAGTCATTGAAACCCATGAGCCCTTTATCTTCCATTTGATGGTATGTGCTTCTCCCCTTGATAGGGCTCATAAGAGAGAAAAATCCATACTGTATCTAGGGACTAAATATGTGGTAGTCACTCATGAGTAATGGGAGTAAGCATAGAGAGACGATAAAAAGGGCTCACCATTGGCTAGAAAAATATTAGCCAAAGTTGACTTCATAACCCAACCAGTTGTAGTCACCCATGTGATGATTGTACCAACTGCCCATCATATAAGTAAGCCTGTCCTTCTAGACTACAACAAATAAGAGGTACTATATTTGCAACATCAATGGATGAGACATTTCAAAAAGTAGGCAAGATCTTGGAAGAGCTCTAGTGTTTAGAGCCTCGAACCAAATGAGAATTCATTAACCTTTCTAATATCGCACTAAGGGGCGATGATAGTAACAACTACCCATTCGAGGGCTTGGAAGCCTCCAACATTAATAACCTTCAATCTAGAGACCTTGAGGTAGCTAAATTTAGGTGCAAAAAATATCTTGGTCATGAATCAAATATAGCATCCTAGATTATTAAAATAAAATTTTAGATGGAAAAGCCCCATAATCTTGGCCTATAAATAGGCATGTAAAATTCATTATAAGGTATTAGGATTTGCTTTCTCATGCCTAATACCTAGCCTTGTATACTCTTATTTGTACCCACTTATCATTTGTATAAGCAAGACTTGAACCTTGAGTCATTGTCTAAGGAGCATCAAGCCTCTTATGGCTACATACCTTTGTAATTTTGATGCATATAAAATCTATAGATAATTTTAATTTGTCCTACTTATGTGTTTTTAATAATTGGGTATGAATTAAGAAGTGTGTTCAATTTACAGCTATTAGGCTATGGTGAATGTGTTTATATTTTATCACTCCATACAAAAGGGAAGGATTTAAGTCTTGATACACTACCTTTGTAGCTTAGGATTTTCTTTTTTGCATTTATGTTTTGTTTTCTTATCCCTTTCATTGGAAAAAACACAAACTAAATCTTGTGAGGTATAAAAGGTGTGCAAAGATCACATATGACAAGTATTTGGTCTTTGAAAAATCCTAGAGGTTGCCCCATAAACATTATCTCTGCCTACAAAGCTTTCGTCGTGTTACTCATTGTGAGGCATGGGTGTCCAACCATGTCAATCTACCATCCAAGATGGTCAGAACAATCTGAGATGCCAACAATCTATTTGGCATGCCCAATGGGATGAGCTTAACACATTCACCCCATGAAGCTAGAAGAAAAGTCTCCAACAAAGTCTTTGGTGAAGGCCTTAGTTGACTGCTTTAAGAATTGCCATGTGTCGTTAGGGTTTAAATTTACGCTAGTTGATTGGGTGAAAATTGTGTTTTAATTCTTTGATTAATTTTTTGAAAAGGAGCAACGTCAATATTAAAAAAGCGTTTAGAATATTTTTTTCATCAAGGTTTATTTTCCTCAATCATACAATTTTTTTTACTTTTTATCCTTAAGTGAATGGTCCAAATGTATGCCTTTGTTAATTCTGTTGAGAATAATGGTTGAACCGTGGGGTATCGAATTAAATTCTAACTTTTAAACTTGAACCTTATAAACTCTTCTAACTAGTTTCTCCAGTTATTACTTCATGAACTGCCACATGGACGTTGCTATTTTTCTTACGTAATAGAAATTAAATTTCATGCGTAGGTTTAATAATTATTCTTCCTTTAATATGCGAAAATCACGTGGATTGACACTGGAACAAGCCTACATTACTCCGAACACCTAGCGATGGAAACCTAACAATGATGGATTTCTAATATCGACAAGGAACAAAAAATGAAAATTTAATGAACTATCCACTTCTATTGGAAAAATAAAATATTGTTTGAAACCTTAACATCGTCGAGAAACCAGAAAGCATCAAAACTTGCATCAATCTGCAAATCCACACTTATCGCGTGTCGAGTTCTAAATTGAGGAAGACAAAATTTAGGTTAATTTATGCACAGTTTAATCCTTAGTACTCTGCGTGATTTTAATTCTGCAAACTTCTTTGCCTATTTGAGAATGTCTCATGATGTTTGTATTTTGCACAACAATCTACAGTGATGTTCGAAGATCACCTTTGCCTTCTCTAATTGGAATCAATAGTAAGCGAGTACACTTTTTCTATCTATTGCTTTCAATAATGAACTAATACAAAATTTTGCTAGGTCTCAATGTATGAGGTTGAAGATGGAATGAAATCAAGGTTTGGATAGGAAAAATTATCCGAGTTCAAATTGTAAGGCAATTCACTACATCTCCTAGTTGGACATGTAATACTGTATTTAGACATCGTTCGTCACCTAGGATTAAAAGCAAAGTCTTTAAATTGATCTATGAATTTGAAGATAAAACATTTGTATTTCTAGTTGAACAAAAAAACAAGGACAAACTATGTGAATTATCCCAAGTTCTTCGGTTTATGACTATCCCTACAGGTGATGACTTGAGTGCAATCTATCGATAAATATGACGATCCCTGAGACATTAGAAAAAAAATCTTGTTGAAATGGAATGACCTTGCCCCATATAAAAATATCATGTTGGACTTCCTTGTTGCATTGGCTTATCAATTTCCAAGAGATAAAAAGAATTATTGTGTCTTTCCTAGATTGTTAGATCTGATACCACTTGTAAGGAAACTCCTTACTCGTTAAATAAATCAAATACAAATATCAATCAAATCTGGGAATGATGATGTGAACTGAATGAGTTTAGCCACTTAGGGAGGGTAGAGTCTCTTGAAATATATGCAATAGGAAATTATGATTATTCAATGATGAAATAGAGAGACTTATCTCCTATTAATAATGAATATTAATGATGAACTAATGCGATTAATCAATGAACCGACATGACTATTGGGATCGTTACAAGATTTACTTTGTGATTCTATTGAATAAGAAAAGACTCTAAAGGAGTCATCCAACAAAATTTAAGGTTGATAATCTTATGGGGGTATTTGTCCCCTACCTTATTGAAGCAATCCACTTCCCACCAAGTGGCTCTATTTCCAAGAAGAGACCTAAAAATAAATGAGTAAAAAACCTATCACTAGGTCCTTCGCTAGAACCAATCAACAAGAGTTGATACCACCTTTGAATTGAAGAGCAAAGAGAAGAAAGCAATGATGCAACATGGCAATTTAGTAGAATCAACCTCTAAGGAGATTCTTGGCTTGCAATTACAAGGGTCCTTTAATTTTGCCTTTTTTATCTGAATGGTAATTGATCCTTGCCTCAGAGTTAAAATATCTCCCTGATTTCATTGGGGAAGATATTTTTGGATGACTCCTTCAAAGAAAAAATTTAAGAATGGTACATTAGGCTCAATCCTCAATCAATCTAAATTTGGGATCAACTAGTGGGCCTCTTAATAGATAAATTTAGAGAAAAAGTGAATGGGGTGTCCCTCCTAAAGCAACTGACAACCATCAAGAGGGTGCTACAAAATGATAAATGATTTCAATGTATAATTCCATAGATATTGGCAAAGGATTCTTGATGAGATCAAACCACCCCTGGATATGGTATTTATCTATTATTTAAACAATTTTAATTATGAAATAACCATGATGTTTAAATTTTAAGGGAGGTAATTCCTTGTCAAAAACCTACAAAATAGTCATCCAAGTCGAGAACAACCTAATCTAGATAGGAATTCTAGCCCCTAGGCCACATTTTCCATTATTTACCTTTGTTTAGCCTTTATATCATCCCACTCCAATTATCCAACCCACTACCTCTCATTCTACTTCCATCATAAGCTTAGGGCAAACCCAAGTTCCTGACTGAATCTGACCACATCCCCATCCTAATCCTTATGCTTCTTAACTAGATGAATTGAGGAATATAATAAGGATATTATCCAATGAGATAATGGCCCTAAAAAGGTAACAAAATAGATAAATATTTTCCTATCAAAATTATCCAAAGCCTCCCTTCCAATAAGCCAATCATAATTTTTGACCTTCTCCAAAAGGGCATCAAAAACCTCCTCTTTTGCCCAGTAGAAATGTTGGTCAACCACATGCCTCAACTGAAAAAATAGTACCTGTGGTAGTTCCAATACAACAAGCATCCCCCAAACCCACTCAAGGACCTAGTTACTACACAAAATAATTATATTAAAGATCCCAATGTGCAGTATCATTTTGCTCCTGATTTTTACTCTAACTTTAATATTGAGAATGAGTGTTGGTCAGTCTAGAAGGCCCCACAGACTCATACACCCACTCCATATCTACAATCAGATGCTTAGGTGTTGATTCAATAACCTAGGACCCTATCTCTGACCATATTATTAGGAGCTAATTTCTCAATTCTAGAGCAAATGTTAGTTACCTAGGACAAAGAAGAGGTATATGTCATGTCCGATGAAGTATGTTCCTCAACTCTTGGGAGACTACAAGTTTAGTCATATTAGATAACCAAGGCTAAGATGAAGGCTATTGAAGAGCAAGGGAAGTCTAGTTAGCTAGACCTTAAGCCCTAGGGTAGGTCAATAAATAATCAAAAGGGTTCCCCAATGCAAGATCCACTAGATAATCAGACCTGAGCAGTTCCAAGAGCAGGTTGAAAGGTCTTGAAACAACACATCATAGAACTCTTAAGACTCCAACAATGAAAAATTATAGGCCTCCACTACCATCAATCACCATCTTGAGAACCTTTTTTGTTGGATCTTTCAATGTAGTAGACCATCTAAGGAGGTCCATTGTAGCAATACCTCTCTAGGACATGATTTCAATGCCTAAGGAGTCTCTTTATTTTTGTAATAAGGATTATTATTTAAATAGAAAAGAATCATTTTAAAATATTGAAAGGAGATATTTTGAGAAGAATAATATTATATCAAAATATCTTGCCCCTTGCTACCTGGGGTAGGTGAGCTTTTACTTATGGTAGTTGGGGCTTGAGTTTTATAATAGAAAGAATAAAACCTTTCTCACCTATTGGCGGGTGGTAGTAGAGAAAAAAATATATTATGTAGCTGCAATGCCTTTTGGGAGGAGGAGAATGGCCTGATTTTTGGGAGAGGCAATTTGGACAATGAAGAAGAAAGAAGGAAAAATGAGGTCATGCTTGGGGAAGACGAGATTGGAAATAAAAATAGGACCATCAGGTGAGGACTCGCAAGTTGGGGTGTTCCCATATTTTATCATGATGTTAATATTTGTAAAAACAAGTATGTTGTTTATTCTATGCTTATGGATCTATCATGGTTGTGCTTTATGGTTTTTTTTAATGTTGTCAAACCAATCCCTATTGCTTGGCCTCTACCCTGAATTATCATGGTTGTGATTGTTTTTAACTGCTCTCTAAGGGAATTCACCTCCTCCCTACCATTTCGTTAACCACCATAATTTTACCTAAGTGCCATGTGATAGAGCTTTAACCCCAATTGATTTCAATAGTGACTTTAGCATCCATGCACGTGTATTCATTCATTTGTGTATGCATTTATTGCATCGCCTAAGTCTGTGATTCAACCCTATGCCTATGCGTGTTTGATTCCCTCCTGTCAGCATTGGTGCTTCTTCCTCCACTACGGCTTGAATAATTGAAAATGGGGTTTCTAATTAAATTGGGAATGGACCACTGGTTGAAAATAGAAATAAGGTTGTCATTTTAGTTTTTGTTTATATGAAAATTAGGGTTTTTATTAAATAAATAAATAGAGTCTATTTTATCTTGCTCATGTAGAGGAGTTGGAGAGCAAGTGGGTAGTTAAAACTCTCTAGTTATGGAGAGGCCCAAGTTCAAATATCTCCCCTCACATGTTGCAGATATGTTGTATATAAAAGGTTACTCATCAAAAAATATTTAATATGAATTTTATTTTAAATAATGGTTTACTAGAAGATAGACTTTTTATTAACCAAAAGATAAACTGTATTTTATTTAAAGAATGCTTTAATATGTATTTTATTTAAAGAATGATTTAATATGTATTTGAAAAAAGAATGGTTTACTGGAAGATAGACTTTTCATTAACCAAATGATAGATTACATTTTATTTAAAGAATGCTTTAATATGTATTTTATTTAAAGAAATATTTAATATGTATTTTATTTGAAAGAATGGTTTACTAGAAGATAGACTTTTCATTAACCAAAGGATAGACTGTATTTTATTTAAAGAATGCTTTAATATGTATTTTATTTAAATAAAGATTTAATATGTATTTTAAAGAACGGTTTATTAGGAGATAGAATTTTCATTAACCAAAAGATAAATTGTATTTTATTTAAAGAATGATTTAATATGGATTTTAATTAAAGAATAATTTAATTTGTATATGAAAGAATGGTTTACTAGAAGATAGACTTTTCATTAACCAAATGATAGACTGTATTTTATTTAAATAATGTTTTAATATATATTTCATTTAAAGAAATATTTAATATGTATTTTATTTGAAATAATGGTTTACTGGAATAAGAACATTTCATTAATTAAAACCAATTGGAGGAAGGACATTTAATTAATTAAAATAAAATTGGATTTGATAAGTACTTGATCGATTAGGAGTATGTGATCTTAATTTGTTAAGGAAATTAGTTTGATTTTCGATTGATTAGAAGTATGAACTCTTAATCGGTTGAAGAAAGTGGTTTGATAAGTATTCGATTGATTAGGAGTATGGGTTCCTAATCGGTTGAAGAAAGTGGTTTGATAAGTATTCGATTGATTAGGAGTATGAGCTCTTAATCGATTGAATAAAGTAGCCTAATAAGCGGTTAATTGATAAAGAATATGGGCTCTTAACTAATTAAATGAAGTGATTTTTATGTATTATTTTGGTACTGATGTTATGGCTACATTAGACCCCTAGAAGGATGTTACTCCTCTGAATGATTAGAAGGAAGAAACTATCCTTTGAAGAACAAATATAATTTTTTTTAAGGGAATTATGGGATTCCCTCATTGTTTATGTAATATGGATTAAAAGAACAATCCATGGTGGAGACTTGAGAACTATAGGGTTCTTATGCATTTGTATTGGCATATGTTTGGAAAAAATAATTATGGGATTCCTTGTATTAGAGATAACTAAACTTATGCAATAAAAGAAATATTTGAGACTAGGTTTTCCCATAAGGGTTTTCCCAGTATATATGACATGTTATGTGTGTTTCAAATATCTTCATTTTTGATTCAGATGGATGAATGAGGGAAGAAAGCAGAGAGGAGAGGGCTCTGGTCCCTTCCCTGCTCCCCCTCCCCTGGATCCTGGATCCTGCCCAGTCCCTGGTTCAATCCAGGTCATCCCTCCCTGGGAGTGGTTGTTTGCAGATGATCTCCTAGGGGGAGATCCTTCTCCATTTTTTGCGCCCCTCCCAGCGGGCTCGGGCTTCCTTGGTTGTTCTGGTGGCCTGGTGCTTCCCAGGGATCCCTGTTTGTTTGGGGATCCCTTCCCTTTTTTCTCTTAGGCTTCCCCCTAGGGTTTTTTTGCAGGTTATTCGCATGGATCTGGTCCCCTGCGTTTCTCTGAGTGATGGAGGTGATGGTTTAGGGTTTGACAGCTTCCTAGGGTCTCCCTTGAGGTCCTCACAGCTTTGGGGGTGGTCTGGGGGGCCTCTTTCCTCCTTTGCTTGTGAATCCTCGACGGGATCTTGTGGCTGCTGTTCTTCCCGCGTGGAGGCTTCTTTGTGCTGGTTCTGCTCCTTGGTGGACACCCTGGGCAACTGGTTTGGCCTTGGGGGGGGCTTTCCTCTACCTGGGCTGTTCCCATTCCCAGTCCCAGTTCCCTGAAGCTGCTTCTGTGCTTGGACAGGATCCTTGGTCCCTGCTGCTGGGTTCCTATGGTTTCTGCTGCATGTTTCTTTCTTGGGGGGGTCTGATCTATGCATGCAGACCTTAGATCCCACTTGTATGGCTCCTTGGGATCCTTTCCCTGTGACTATTTTCCTCTTCCCGCTCGAGATTCCCAGCCCCTGGATCCCTGTTTCCTTAACCTGCTTTCCTTGCTATTTTCCTAGGGCGGGATCCTCGTGGTGAAGTTGTCTGTGTGCTTCCCGCTGGGCCGGATCCTGGCTCTCGGCTTCTTGCTGGGCGGGATCCCCCTGTCGCTGGGCGGAATGGCTTCTCGCTGGGCGGGATCCTCTGGGCGGGATCCACATTTTCTGCTAGTTTTCCGCTAGGTGGGATCCGCCAAATCTGCTAGGCGGGATCCGCCAAATCTGCTGGTTTTCCCGCTGGGCAGGATTTTCACCTTTTTGCTGGTTTCCCGGATGGTGGGATTTTCCTGGTGAAGTTTTTTTGAAGCTTTTCGCTGGGTGGGATCTTCTCTGAGGTGGGTTTAAGCTGCTTCCCGCTAGGCGGGTTTCTCTCTTTGGTGGTTTCTGACTGCTTCCCGCGAGGCGAGATTTTATTGTAACGGTTTTTCTATGATTCCTGCTGGGCGGGATCTTCTCATTGGTGGTTTTTGGCTTCTCCCTGCTGGGCGGGTTCTATTTTATTATTTAATTGTCTTTGGTGGGATCGTCTGCTATGTCAAAAAATTTTGTAATTCGGTCTGAGATGTGGTTTCCTGTCTTAATCTTGCAGCCCTAAAGGTGCTCTCCTTCTATTGTTATAAGGTTTTGGGATCCTCTTAAAAAACCCGCTATGTATATAATGTTACTTACCAAAAAAATATCTTCATTTTTTATCTTGCATTTAATATATCTTAGATAAATGGAATATATCTTTCCCTGATTAGACATTTTATTTACTTTATTAGTTTAAATAGATTGATTTTGACATCCCTATTTCAATAAGGAAGATCGAGTGATCTTTATGAATGGTCTAATGAATATTAGATGATTGGAGAATGACATATATCAATGTATGCTTATGGAGTAGAAGTGTCCTACTAAGATGTGAAGTGTTTACACATGCTAGTGATACTTGGAATCTTCTCCTAGTTAGTAAGAAGGACTTTTATTCATTAAAGTTAGAGAGAGAGTTGAATAAGGGATTATGGGGTCCCTTTGAGAAAGAAACTTTGGGTAAAATTGGTTTTATAAACATATCCTTAAATGACCCAACCTTGGATAGTTGTGGGAAGGCAAAAAATAGGTTGTAGTGATAATAAATTGACTATCACGTGAAGCGATAGATGTTTCGATTGGCTAATCGTCTAGATGAGATAGACAACTAAGACTTACTTGCATATATGGACTTAAGTATGGTAAGAAAAGCAAGGAATCTTATGTCGCTACGCTTAGCACACCTACATAGATGAACTTATGTATGGCGTATGTATGGGCATACCCTTTAATAGACTAAAGGGGATAAGTTATCTCATCATAGATATGAGACTAATATCTTATTGCATTGCAATTAGTACACCTACATAGACAGACTTATGTATGGTGTAGGGATGGGTGTACCCTTTGACAAACAAAAGAGATAAATTGGCTCATCGTGATGATGATATGGACAACTTAATCATAAGGCTTCTCATTAATATATACCTTCATAGAATAATGTATGTAAGGTGGGGATATGTAGATCCCTAGCGATAAAAAAAATTCTCTCTCAAGTTGGTTGGATTTTTGGGTTGTTACATTTGGTATCAGAGTTGTAGGTCATAGGACTAGATGCTTCCATAAAGGAACTCTAGGTACAATGGACTAGAGACTTCCTTGGAATGTGCTAAAGGTTTAGGTATCTTCCTATTCAAGTCCTTGCTTAGTTTTAAGCTAAAGCTAGGAAGACCTTGAACTTCCAGTTTCTTATAAATCAAAGCACATGGTCGTAGGACTATAAGATTTTCTAGATAAGATCTAGGTATGATGGACTAAAATATTTCTTGGATAAGCTAAATATTGCTTAAGGATTGATCCTAGGGAAATTAGCTTTACTCTAATATATTTTCTTGCATAGAGAAAGCATAACCTTAGCCATCAACAAATGAAAGATAATGAAATGAATTATTCTGTAAAGATAAAAGAACTAAATACAACTTTGTTGTGGCTAAGGAGAAGGGCATCTTGTGGTGAAACAAGTGTAACACAAATTATTACCAGGAAGGTAATAATGGTCGTAATCAAGATGGCACCTTGTGGGAATATAGGTGTGATGGTGACTATTAATGGTCTAAGTTGGTTATGGGAAGGTATAACTAACCTTTAGAAGTACAATTGAAAATAATTATAACTCATTCAACTCCTTTATGTGGTAAAGAGAAATAACACCAATATAAGGAGGATAATAAGAGGATCTTATCAAAATCCAGGGCTAGCTAGGCATGATAAAACTAAGGCTAGACCCCAAATACAATTTTTGGGGTGTAGAGGTAGAAAACCTCACAATTGTAGTTTAGTTACTACAAGAAAAATTGAATAATAGAGGGAACATATGAACCAACAAAAGCAATGATTGGAAATTATTAGTCAAGATCCTAGAATAAAAATTCTACGATAGACAGGAGGAAGATCCTGCTATAAAATATTATGAAGGCAAAAGTTTGCATGGAGGTAGAGATAGCCAAGGACCTTAAGAATAATAGGGTATCCAAATAGATTAGTAAAATCAACCAAGGTATGGTTGTACAAATTGGAAATGTATCTTTTCTTGAGGAATTACTCATTAGTAACCCAAATAGTAGGGTTACCTTTCATTTTCATGATACAAATTTTCAAGTGATGGAATGAATTCAAGCTATAAATGAAACTTTAGGTGGAATGATTTTGTTCAAGCCTTGAAAAAATGACCTAAATGGGTTACTATATGGTTATGTAAAAGTTTCCTAGATAACGAGTGAAATTCATTTTTGAGGGTTGTAATTGGTGAGGAGGCTTTTGATGTTCCTTATAACTACAATGAAGGATGGTTCCCAAGCAGATAGGCTTTGGGAAGGTTTTAAGTTGTGTAGCTTGGACTATAATAGATGCATCTAGTGGTGTTCAAAACATTCAATTGGCCCCCTTACTTATTATGAACACTAAACATGGTTCCTTATGAACCTGGACTATGAATATGACATATAATAGAAATTCTAAAGCTTGGACATTCCTGTTGGGAATAAAGAATTATCTAGAAAAGAGTGGGTTGGAAACATATTTTTGAGAGGAGTATGAGATCCTCTCTCTAAGTTGTTAAAGAATGTACCATATTTTGAGTTTAGTAAGCACTTAAAGGCATAAATATCCATCTTAGGAGTAGATCCTAATATCAATAACAGGGTAGTTCTACTCAAACTTAGGACATTGAAGAAGGCACATGGATATTGACCTGAAATCACATGGATTTAATGGATCAATTCGGGGAAATGTGATCTCAAGACAAGTCTTGCAGTGAATTTTGGGTCAAAAATAAAGGAAATCTTGAATAAAATGATATTTTAGCATGTAGGATGGACTTTTATGCTTTAAGGATTGGGTAATTTTGCACAAAATTGGTAACCTAACAATTTTACTCTAACCTCACTTTAGTCTATGACATCTTTATAATTTAAGGCTTCTAAAATTTTTTGTGTTCAATCTACGCATGTTGATGGTGGTTGTACTCAGTTTATTTCATTGTCTATTGATCCTTTGAAAATTGCACCATCTCGGACCTCAAGATGTGTGAATATTGGTCGGGCTGAGGTTGGTTTAAATCAAATTTATTACTTTATTGAATTGGAACTAGAGTCCAAGGCAGTATTAGATTTTTTTCTTTTTATCTTACCTGAAACCTTTGATTTTATTTGGATCATATTTAAATTAGCAGTAGATTCATTTTTATTCAAAGCATTGAAGATAGTTTCTTGTGTATTATAATCATTTATCTTTAAAAATAACCAACAAATGCCCCTTTAAATATTAATGTAGAGGAATTATTTTAGATAATTAAATGTTTGGTTTTAATTTTGAGCATTGTACTAGGAAATTTATCTTTAAACATACCAACAAAGGCCCCTTTAAAGGAACAATTATAAATAACATTTGAGTCTATCCACACTGGCCAAGACCTGGCATACCCAAACCTTGGGGGAAATACTTTCCTTTCAAGAGGGATCAAATATTTGTTCCAAGTATGTTGTAATGCCCTTGACTATATGTCATTTGCATGCTCAAGAACTCCCAAATTTTAATTTCTTCAAATAAGTAACCAATTTCAAATCTTCAATTTTCAACCAATCAATCAATCAATTGTAAATTTCCTTATATCTCCCAGTTTTAATTTCAATTTCAAATAGTCAATTTCAAGCCTTAATCAATAAATCAATTTATTTTCCTTCTTATAACTCCCAAATTCATTTTTTATAAATCACATTTTTCTTCATACATACATTCATTCATTCATTAAAATTTATAGAATAAAATTTTCCACTCTATGGAGAATTTAACAAGGACTGCATCCATCCCAAAAGGTTTAAAATTAGAATCAAATATATTTTAACAAGGGATCTGATAAGCTGAGAAGATAGCCTATCATCTCTATGCATTCAGAAAACCCTCCAAAATTAGAAAACCCTAATATTTTGATCCATTTTTGTAGGTTTCAAAAATGACACCCTGTTGCAAAAATGCTAGTGGTAAATTTGAAAAACTATAGCGAATTTGTTCAGGCACTGGTTCAAGTAATTCCACGACTAGGCATCTCCTAGCTTGCTGTAATTTCATCTTTTTTAGTTTGTAGACATTTACTTTTTTATAAATTGACTATTTTAAGCCATATTTACTTTAGAAAATAAATGAACCTTAGCATAGATCCTTTTTATTCAAAATGCATTTAGGAAAAAATTTTAAAAATCATATAATTTGCATCCTAGGTTGGCTTGCTTGTTGCATATCCCCTTGTTACCCTTAAAAGAAAATATTCTTTAGCATAGATATCATTTAAAGTAAAAAATCATACTAGATTAGCTCTTGTATTATTGCATTTTATGTGTTTATACTTAGCATGCATTTTAGATGATATTTACTTTAGGTTTGAATAAACTTTGCCTTGTCAAGGATTGATAAGCATTCATATTAGTGATCCAAAACCTTAGGTGTTTTTTGAATTAAACTCATTAAACACATCAACACAACACACATAGTCACCTTGTTTTATACATAAGGTAGAGCCTACTCGCATTGAAGATTCCTATATCTTTGGGGTCTCGTTTGGAAAGAGATCCTCAACCAAGGAAATAGGGGTTCTAACAAATCTTGTTGGCACATGTACGAGGTTCCAGATCTACAAAACCAAAAAATAGTGTGGACTAGGTATTAGATATATTAGAGTTGAATGAAGCTCTAATAGGTAAACTTTGTTGGAGAATGATGAGAGAACCTGATAATCTATGGGTAAAAAATATTTTAGATAAATATTTGGATAACCAAGATAAGCACAGGGTGCTTTCTATTCAAGACCCTTGTAAAGGTTCAATGATATGGAATTTCCTAACTCAAAGCAAAAAATTACTATGGAGAAATGTGAGATGGAGGATAGGAAATGGGGATTGTATATCATTTTGAGAAGATGTATGGTTGGATCAAAGACCTCTAAATAGCATAGATAAATGGAACAATATAAAGTATGACAAAAAAACTAAATATAGAATCTACATTCACAGTTACATAGAGGTAGTTGAAGGGAAAAGAAAATGGATCTCACTTAGCTTGTATTCTCAAGATAAAAACATCGAGGTTCAAAAACTAAATGAAAATTTGGGATAATATTATTTAGGTCAATAAATAAAGGAAGATAAAATAATATGTATAGTAGATCCCTCAGGTGAATATAGTTTCAAATTAGGTTATGAGAACATATATCCACAGGAAACAGAATGTTATAATTAGGAAAGTATATGGAGAAATTTCGTCACTCCCAAGATTGAGCTCTTCATCCAGTTAGTGGTTTACAATAAGATTTCAACTTTGAATAATCTACATAAGAGACATTTTCAATTCTCCAATAAATGATATCTTTGTGGAAACAAGGAAGAATCGATCAATCATTTGTTTCTAGAGTGTATTTTTTCTAGAAGCATCTAGAAACTATTATAAAAAGAACTTGGTGTAGCATGGGTCTTCCCAAATAATAGTATATATTGGATCACCCAATGGGTTAATCCTTACAATAAAAATAGACTAAAAGCTTTATGGAATTTGATACCTTCTCATTTTATGTGGAGGATTTGGTTGGAAAGGAATCAAAGAATCTTCAAAAATGTTAAAAAATCTAGTTTTAGATCATTCTTGAATATTAAATCTAGTATAACAAATAACTTATTTGTCATTAATTTCAAGGAAGGGTATGAAACACCATAAAAATATAAAATTTCAATCAAATGGAATCTTAAAGAGATGAATAGGATACAACAAGATTGTAATAAGATGAAAATATTGGAGGTAAAATGAGAAAAACTACATAATTGATGGTTTAAGCTCAATTGTGATGGAGCAACTAAAGGAAATCTAAGAAAGGTAAGGGGTATAGGGATCATTAGGGACTTAAAGGAGAGGATTATTGGATCATATGCATATTATTATGGAGTAGATACCAACCATATTGCAGAGGCTAAAGCACTACTGACTAGGCTCAAATTGGCCAAGAATATGCAGATAAGAAATTTAATCATTGAGGGAGACTCTCTAAACATATTAAAAGGTTTAAGACATGAGAATTAAATTAGTTGGAAAATACATGATATCATTAATAATGTTATCTATATTAAGATTTTTTTCTATCCAACAAGATCAAGCATATTTATAGGGAAGGAAACATGATAGCATATTGGATGATAAACTAGGGAATACAAAGAGGCAGTAAATTTTTGGTAAAAGAGTCAAAAATATTCCTAACATTATTTTGAAGATGGCACACCAGGAAGCATGGAGATATGATAGATAGAGTGAGATCTAAAAAAACACAGTTAGACTAAGATCTGAAAATACAAAAAATGTGAGAAACATAGACAGAGTGAGATCTAGAAATAAAAATATAAAAAACACAGATAGAAAAACATAGACAAAGTGAGATCTAGAAACATAAAATTTTGAAAAACATAAACAAAGTGAGATTTAGAAATTCATAGATAAAGTGAGATATAGAAACACATAGATTTGAAAAACATAGATAAAAAATATCTAGAAAAACGTAGATAGAATGATATTTGAATTCATAGAGGGCTAGGGTTTGACATAGTAATGGTAGGAGAAATAAAAACATAATGAGATCTAAAAAATCTTAAATAGCGTGAGATTTGGAAACACAGATTGCATCTAAATTTGGTTGCAGTCATTTGGTTGGAGTGCAAGTGGCTCACTTAATAGTAAGCTTTTGTTATTTTGGTTGGTTTGTATCTTAGTCCCAATTTGTGGACTGGATTTTGTTTCTTGTTGGTATTCTTGGAATAGGTAGTAGTCTTATCTCTTTTTTAGTATTTTTTCTCTCAAGCCTCTTTGTAAAAGGGTAAGGGATCCTTTCAAGACCCTTTTTTTACCCTTATAAAATAAATAAACTCTTTGAGTTTCCTTTTCTCTTTGTTTTTGCTTCTCAATTATTTCTCTCTTTATTCAATTCCAAAACCTTCATCATAATTAATCTCTTTAATTTTTTTATGTTATTTATAGTGGGATATATCATCTATAGGTTTATCTTGCTCTAAAGGATTTAAAATGCAAGGAATAACCTCAAAAGTAGTATCTTCTTTGTGTTGCCCTTAAAGCTCTAAAGTGCAAGGATGTTGCTTCTCCCTAGCAATTACCTTCTTATGTTGCTTTAAAATTCCTAAATTATAATGAATATCCTCCATCATAATTTATTTATTATGTTGCTCTTGAAACCCTGGAGTGCAAGGGACAACCTCTACACTACTTCTATTTTTATTTATAGGAGAGGATTTTATACTACTTGAGGAAAATGATCATTTACTTGTAATAAACTTGTCCTCATCCACCTCCTTTATTTTATATTTTTCCTCCACATCTTCCTTTTCACCTTTAATTCCTTCTACATTTAAACTTTCATATTGTACATTCTCACCCCCTATATCTTTATTTGTTTCTTCTAACAATAGATCTACTTGAACTATGGTGGCCTTTACCACATGATGTTGTAGATAGGTTTTTTTGCCTCTTATTTTGGAATGAAATATCCTTGGCTTAATCTAGCTTCTACTACAATACGATTTCCTTGCTTCGTCTTGAAGCTTTTCTCACAACCAAAAATAATTATCTTTTTATTTATCATTTCATGTTGTAACATCTTTCGATGTGTCCAATCTCATAATAAATGTGGTGTCAGAATGCAATGTTTTCAAAATCCACTTTTTGTTCTCATTCTCTTAATTCAAATTTAATCTTAATGGATTATGGTAAAGGTTTTAAAATATCCATAACGATGGGAAATGGTAGGAGGACTATGAACCCTATGGAGCACTGGTAAACCCTAGCAGGGGTTGGCAAGATGGTGGAGGCTGTAGGGGGGCCCTTTGTCCCCCTAGCCTAATCATGCTTCCAATGGAACCATGGCAGATCAAGCTACCCATTCGCTCCAAGAAGGGGGCAAGAGGCCTAAACCAAATCCGCCTGGCTTTGTAAAGAAACTTGATGATAATCCAGAGATTGAAATCAACCTACAGGAGGTGAGCGAGGAGATCCATAATCTGGAGAATGTTGCACTCATTGGACGTTTCTATGGAATGTGGCCCAAGGAATCTGCATTGAAATCTTGGATAGACTTAAACTAGGATCCATGGGTTGAAGGGAAAATAGAACTATCAATGGAAGGTCGAGGGTTCTTCATAGCGGTATTCAACTCTGCAAGTGATAGGGAGAAGGTGTTCGAACAGGGACCCTATTTTATGAGCAGGAGTGGGCTTTACCTTTCACCATGGCACCTCCACTTCAGCCCTATGGAAGAAATACCTAAAGAAGTTCCTGTTTGGGTAAGGTTACCTTTTCTTCCCCACTTCTTGAGAAAGCAATCAGTCTTGGAAACCATTGGGAATAGACTGGGCAAGTTTGTGAGAGGAGCATAATACAATGGAGTCAATGCAGTAGTAACAAGAATCTATGTGATGGTGGACATTGAGATTGGACTTCCAGAAGCTATTTCTCTGAAGGTAAACTCTCTCCATTTAGAATAGAAGCTAGACTATGAGTCATTACCATTCAGATGTGCCCACTACCATGAGTACGGCCATTTTTCTCGATATTGTCCGAAGGGTATAGAAACAAAGAATCCCAAGAATACCACCAATGATGGCTACCAACAAGTTAGAAGAAGAAAGGGATAGAAAGTAGATTATCAAAAACCTCAAGGCCCTCAACAAGGCAACTTAGGGGCGAGCACCTCAACCAATAACAGGTTTGAGATTCTTCAACAAGTCACGAAAATAGAAACTACAATAGAGGGACCCTTGAATAACAACATAAGGAAAAATTGAATAGCAAGGAAGGAAAAGCATACTGATGATACTCCAGAGAACCAATAATAGATGAACAAGGGGGGCCTACAAACAAACACGGGAATCAAGACTTGTTGGGCAGATGTACCAATTCCTGAACAAGAGATGGCTACTGATGATCCAGGTTTGAGTAATGCTACTCTGATTGTAACTCATTTTGAAAATAATCTAGTAGATATTATTACCTCTACAAATATGCCTCCAAAATAGCAAAACCTAGCCCAAGGTTATGATGCAAAAAACCAAACAGGCAGAAATAAACAGTATGGCATGGATACAAGGGGATCTCCTAAAAGTGCAGGTAGGCCATCAAATAGAACAATGAGAGATAAACAAGCCAAAGATGCTATAGTGGAGGGTACCCAACTCACTCTTGAGGATCCAAGGATTCTTAGGGCTAGGTTGGAGAAAAAACCCTCAAATGAAAATTATAACTTGGAATATTAGGGGTCTTGGTTCCCCTAAAAAAAGAAACACCTTGAGGTAGAAACTTAACCAAGAAAAACCAAGTATAATCTTAATTCAAGAAATAAAGTTGAGTGAGGAGGATATTTCTCAAGTAAAGGACTGCATTTGGAAAAATTATCATCTAGAAGCAATTAGTTCCAATGGCCAATCTGGTGGTTTGGCCATATTGTGGAAAGACAGGTCTCTGGAAGTTGTCAAGAAGAGTACAGGCAACAATTGGCTATGTTTAACTTTCCATGACTCTTCCCTGAAGGTCTCATTCAATGTAATCAACATCTATGGGCCCAACGACACCTCAACAAAGTTAGAAATGTGGCAACAGGTTTGGAACTTAACAAACAACATAAATGATCAACATATCATCTTGGGAGGAGATTTTAATACTATTTTGAGTAGTCAGGAGAAAAAAGGGGATACTTCAACAAAAATGACTTAGTTCATCCAGAAATATACAGGGGGATACACCAGTTTAATTTAGTTGATATCCTTCCAAAAGAAGGTTGGTTCACTTGGAATAATAGAAGAAAAGGGAGGGTGATGATTGCAGAAAGATTAGATCGGTTCTTAATCTCTGAGAGCTTAATATCTGATTCTTTGGTGGTCGAAACAAGGGTTCTCTCAGGTACCATTTTGGACCATTGGCTGGTCATTGTCGAATGTCACTTTCTTCCGAAAGTCTCAAATGTGCCCTTTAAGTTTCAACCTCATTGGATAGAACATGAAGATTTCTTGTCTAGGGTTAAATATTGGTGGGACAATGGAAGTCCTTTCGGTATGCTAATGTATCAATTCCACAAAAAAATACTGAATGTCAAGAGAGGTTTAAAGTTATGGATGAAGGAGATCAAAGATCAACAACAAGCTCAATTAATAACAGCAAGAAAGAATCTAGCTCAGATTGAACAAAAAGCCCTTCAAGAGGGTTGGGAAGATGATCTATTTAAAGAGGAAGAAAAATGGCAGAGAGTCATAGATAATGAAGAAGAGAGAGAAGAGCAAGTTTTGAGGTTAAATTCAAGAAGATTATGGCTGCAAAAGGGGGATTCAAATACAAAATTCTTTCACAAAGCAGCAAACCAAAGAAGAGGATTTAATCAAATTACTAAAATTAAAAACGAAGAAGGAGAAATAATCAGAGATCAAGATCAAATCAAGACTGAGGTAGTTAAACACTTTAAAACTCTCTTGAATGAAGAAATAGAGAATAATGAAGAGGAACAACAATGAATTTTGAGTTTCATTCCCTTAGTGGTGACTCCCCGAATGAATTTTGAGCTCTTCAAACTAGTAAAAGAGGAGGAAGTTTTCAAAACAATCCAAGACATGAAACAAGATAAAGCTCCAGGTCCGAACAGTTTTCGGTCAACTTCTACCAGGCATGTTGGGATATTATTAAGAAATATTTGGTGGGTATGGTTGAAGAGTCAAGAACTAATGGAGCAATTTTAGGAGCCATCAATGTGTATTTTTTAACTCTTATCCCCAAAAATCACAATGCAATTTCTTTTGATAGATTCAGACCAATATCTTTATGTAACACATCATACAAGATTATATCCAAATTAATGGCCAATAGACTCAAAAACTTCATTAATGAGTTAATATTGGTGGAACAAGGGGGCTTCATACCAGGGAGACACATTCAAGACAATATTGTCATAGCCCAAGAATCTATTCATTCAGCAGTCATAAATAAAGAAAAAACAATGGTCACCAAGGTGGACCTATCTAGTGCTTATGATAGGTTGGACAATAGATCTTGACATAAAATTGAAGGGTTAATGAGGGGGGATTAAATGGCCGGGGTGTTGATAAACCAAAAGCGAGATGATAATGGTGGACCCACAAGCTTCTTTGAAACATCCAGGGGCATTAGACAAGGCTGCCCTCTTTCTCCCTTCTTGTTCACCCTTGTGTCAGAGGGTTTGAGCAAAGCAATTCAAGTGTCCTTAGAACAACTAGACTTTCAGGGTATCAAGGCCTCAACCAATGTCAAACCTAAAACCCATATGCTATTCGTTGATGACACTCTTCTAATGGGACGGGCCAGCATTCAAACAGCCAAAGCAATCTAGGGCATTCTGAGGGACTTCACTGCAGCCTCGGGTAGTAAGATAAACAAGGACAAAAGCTCCATACACTTCATCAATGTATCAACAAATCTCAAGAGAAAGATCTGCAGAATTCTTGAATTTCAAGATAATTCGGACAACAAATCAATGAATTATCTAGGAATGCCAATCAAAGTGGCAAGACACAAAATTAGTGACTGGAAGTGCCAGGTAGAAAAAGTCAGGAGAGCAATGAGCAGTTGGGAAAATCAATTCCTTAACTTAGCTGGTAAGTTAATCTTAATCAAATCAACTTTATCTGCAATTCCAATCTATTGGATGACTTTACTCTTGGTGCCAAAGGCCATTAGTTTGGAGATTGAAAAAGAAATCAGAGCATTCTTGTGGGTAGGCAACAAAAATAATAGTAAGAAATACCATTTAGTTAAATGGTCAAAGATAGTCAATCCCAAATCAGTTGGAGGTTTGGGGATAAGGCAAGTCGAGAAGATGGGCCTGGCTTTGGCTACAAGGACTGCTTGGAGATTGATTTCGAACCCCTCAGCTCCATGGGCATCCCTTATCATCCATAAGTATTGTGGTGGGGCAAATATCAAGGATTTATTACAGCAGTGTATCCTGAATCCCAAGGGAACATCAATCTGGAAAAACATCTCGGGAGGTCTACAAATCCTAAAATAAAATCTAACCTAGGTGGTTAAAGAAGGAAATATAGACATGTTCTCTCAATCAATTGCAGGACTCAAACCCTTGGAGACCTATGAAGACCTAGATGTAGCAAGGGAGTATTGTAATCAAAAGAACCTAAGCAGAGTTAAATATTTCTACATGATGGTGGATCATGAATCAGGTTGGAAGGATTGTATAGTTAAGGAGAGTCTGTTGGAGGATTGCCCTAACAATTTAAAACCCCAGCTCAATCTTTTCAGGGAGCGACTGCAAAACATTCACATGGTTATCCAAGAGGGTCAGGATATTCCTATGTGGTCAGAGAAGAACAGACCTGTTGAACCAATAGTTAAGAGGGTTTACTCTTATCTTTTGAACAAAAGTGCAGGAAATATTAATCAAAACTGTGAATGGGATTTCATCTGGAAGAGATTCTCAACCCCAAAAATTAAGGTCTTTTGTTGGTTGGTAGTGCATGGCTCTATTTTGACAGTGAAAAATAGAAGGAAAAGGGGTGTGCAAGGCCCAGATAGATGCTTTATTTGTGAGAAGGATAGTGAAATGGTTAATCATTTGCTATTTACTTGCAATATTTCTAAAGATCTTTGGAGAAGCCTACTTGATATTTTCAATCGACATGAACTTGAGCCAATTGAATTCTAAGATATCATTCAAATATCGAACCAATAGTGGAACAACAAGCTTATAAAAACTTTGTGGCAAAATGGATCACAAGGTCTCATGTGGCAGATCTGGAAAGCGAGAAACCAGCGTTGCTTTAGGGAGCAGATCGTGGAAACAATTAAGATTCTGAACATGACTCTGAGATCCTTGGTGGAACAGTCAACAGTTCTTTTCCCCCAAATAATGTGGAGCAAAAATCAACATACAGAGGAGACTATACATATCTTGACAAAATTAAACATAACCTTGATCTAAATCAACAACAGGAATTTGGTTGTGCATATCAATTTTTATAAAGACTCTCTATTGAGTAGATGGACTATAGACATCTACTTGCTACTGAGTAAGGTACGAAGGGTAGGAGGTCAATTTTTTTTAGGCTCAGACCCTTTGTTATCAGATATGGGAACTGGAACTATTGTTAAAGCCCATGACTGAAGTGTAGTTTGGTTGTTAGGTTGGTATGGCTTTTTTGTGGGCTTCTCCCTAAACTGTTTTCTGGTTTATCTAGCATTGTAGTTCCTGTCTTAGTCATGGCCTGAGTTGAGTCTGTTGGGCCTTTGTTGTAATATGCTTTGTTATCTATTTTTCTGATTAATAGAAAATTTGCTTTTTTATTTATAAAAAAAAAAATATCCATAACAACACATATATGAGCGTATAACATGCTTTCACTCCTTGATAGTTGGTTTCTTATTGATGAAATCCCCTAAGGCATTCCAATATTCTTCAAAACATCCTTATCGATAAGCTAATATATAAGTCCAAAAAGCCTAACCCACATCAAAATATTTTTAATAGTTTTTGTCTCAATAGAAAAATTTTCACTCCATGGTCTTAAATAAAAGGTATCTCTCCCCCTAAACCATGGGCCACCACCTATTATTTTATCCCTCATTTCTAAGTTGAAAAATATTATGAGGAAAAACCTTTAAGAAGAAAAATCATGGAGTAATTTGAATCTAATCCCTATTTCCACTTGATTTGATTTTTGATCTCCAAAAACCCTAATCAATATCCATGGAACTTATATATTAACCCCTTGCTTTTATGAACCATTATACTATGCTTGATAATCTCATCTTTGATAATAACTTTTGGTGTAAATTTTATTCCTTGGATCGAACTTGTCATATATTTGTTCTTCCTCTTGTATCTAACTTAGGCATTCATACTTCTAGCTACAGCTTCTTGACTTCTAATTAGGGCTTTCAAATATGGCTATTCTTCCATGTTTTTTGGTGAGGCTCCTTGAATTCTAATTAGGGATTTGAAATATGACTTTCCTTCCATGCTACTTAGTGATACTCACTCTGGGATTGCATGTTTTTATTATTTTAATATTTAAAATAATTAACATATTATTAAAAAACATAAATGATAAATTTGATTAGTTAATTATTTGTATCAAATGGTATGGATTCAATTGGTTAAATTTGTCAACTTTCAAGGATACTAAGGTTCAATTTTTATCAAACAATATATGTATAATTATTAAGGGGAACATATGAGTTGGTATGACTTTGGGTTCTCATCAAGGAGACCCAGGTACGAATCATAAGGAGGGTGGATCTCATTGTACCCCAAGTTGTACTTTGCATCCTACTTTTAAAAAATTATATTAAGGTGTTTTAATACCACTATGAGGTCACTATGTGATATGTGTGAGGCACGTTTTAATCTCATATAGCAAATTTAAAAGATTAAATAATTATTTTAAAATATTTAAAAATAAATAAATTTTATTTACATATCAAATGACATATATCATTTAGTTAGATTCATAGAATTTTGAGGAAACTAAGTTTCGACTCTTGCGAAATGATACATGCATAATTGCCAATCTATCATACTACCACTATGTGGTCATGATGTAATATAGATGGGCCTATTTTTTTTAAGTAGGATTTTGAAAGGGTTGCCCTTTCCCTTTTACACCAACTTAGTCACATTGAGTTATATAGCCTATTTGATGCCATCGAGATTTGAACTTTGGTGTTGGATACATCAACTATTTATCCCAACCATTGAACCAAAGTCCCATTGGCAATATATGGTCTTGTTTCAATTCCATATAACCTATTAAAAAAAAAATTACCTACATAAATAATAGTTTGTAATATATAAATAAGTAACTATAACTTGTTAAATTATTTTATAAAAACTTTATAGATATTGAAATGACTAAATAGTGATATAAAACATTCACCTAATGTTTTATAATCGATCATAAATCATTGAAATGACCCGCATATCACTACATAGCTTTAGAATTATAGGTATATTATTGTTTGATAAGATTCAAACTTTCATCTCATTATGAATTTAACTAACTAAAATCATACCACTTAATATAATATATAATTTTTTGAATTATACATGGATTGTTTGATAATTTTAGAACTTGCATCTCGTTAAGAATTTAACTAATTAAGTTCACACCACTTTTTCTTTTTTGCTTGAGAAAAAGTGGTTGAACTCGAGTCTCCCACCCTTGAAAAATCACAACTCTCTCCCTTAGAGATTGAGAGTTTACAAACAAATACAATTCTCATCTCAACTGAGTTGCTATAGCTAGATACCTAAAACTTTTTACATAAAAGTTTGAATTCTTGATTTTCATTTTTTGGATCTTCTTCATTTTTTTGTAAATACAAATATTCCAAAATTCAGTATTCTTGAAATTTTCTTGTAGCATCCTTCACAGTACCAAAACTCCATCTCTATTGTTTATGCACTACATCTTAGTAGAGTAGTATTTTCAAAACTTCGCATTATCATAGTCTACTTTACCAACTTTGGACTATTAGTTTCCTTCCTAAAGCATAAGTGCAACAACAAGAATTATAATAAATAATTTAGCAATCTCAAAAAGTTGAAAGTTTATGATTAAATCTTATCAAGGAATATATGCATAATAACTAAACTATGGATCATTATATAATACAAGTGGAATTCATTTTAATTTCAAATAACCAATTAAAAATATATTTTATCATTTTAATATGAAATGAATCTCATTCATATTATAATGGTATTTTAACAAATCATAATGACAGTATCAAAAATTTGAAAGTTGAAAGTTCCAATCCATACTCTATCCCATAATACAACCAACGACCAAAAACTCAAATAATCCATTTAGCCATGAAGTCAGTATGATATCATCTTCTTCTACTTTAACATACACAACTTTTACTTGCTTCACAAAATCATAGTCTACTTCACCAAATATGGACTGTTAATTTACTCCAATGCATTAATCTATAAATGGATCCCTTGAAACATTTGGTACTCCTCTAGAACGTTATTTTGAATTTGCTCCTACTTACTGCTTCCTCTAAATTGTTTATTATCAGCTTCATCTAAACTTACTAGTTCCTCTAACCATGGATAATATATTTAACTTTGCGATCCTCTATTAAAACCCCTCTATTGGCTAACCTATTTGCATATTTATTCCCTTCCCTTAACGTATTTATAAACGTAATTTCTTCAAATTCTATACCAAGGTATTGTATTTCCACAATGATCTCGTGTATTTTCCATGGAGCTTTTATTTTCCCAAAAATTGCATTTATTATTATTAATTAATTGTCTTCCAGACATAGTTTGTTCCATTTCATTTGTCTGCATATTTTTAATCCTTCCAAAGCCACCCAAGCTTCAGCTTCATTATTTGTCTTAAATCCATTATTGAAAGCATAATGTGACAAAATCTCATCCCTATTATTTTTTATTATTCCTTCTCCTCCTATTGGTCCTAGATTATCTTTAAAATCTTCATCAAAATTTAATTTTACCAACTTTGCTTTTGGTGGTTTCCACTTTATATTTTTTGCCTTCATTTTGTTTCTCCTATACCCACCATCATAATTCTAATTTATGACTTGACTCCATTTTCAAGGTTCTCTACTTCAATATTAGGTATTGGGTGAGTTGATAGGGCTAATTTAGAATCCTCTATAGATAAACAAATATTACTTTTCATTACCTCTAAATTGATTTCATTTCCTTTAAATATTTTTTAGTTCCTTTCCAACCTAGTCCAAAGTATTGTATCTTTGATGTATCCTAGATTGTTTGCAATACCTAACTTTTAAAAGTGCTCTACCATTGCTTTAACCATTCTTCAATTCTACCATTCATCACCATGCATTTACCAAACACATTAAGAATCTATTGCAATAGTTCCCAGACTATTGAATAGTGTCCCAATAGATGGTTTATACTCTCCTCCTCCTTTTTACATAGAACATGTTAAGAAGGGCCACAAAAACCCCTTCTTATTAGGTTATCCTAGGATAAAATTTTCCTGACCTACTAGCCATATGAACATTTTGACTTTTAGAATGCTTGGGCTATCTCAAATATCTCTCCATATTGTATTCCTATTTTGTTGGTACTTTACATTATATTTACTTCTTGATGTGTATTCTCCTGAGCTATTCAACTCCCAAATCAGATTATCCTCGTCTCCCCTCAAAATCATTTTTTTTATCTTTCTGCTCAACTGCCTCCTAGAAACAATGTTTGGTATACTTGCAAAAAAAATTCCTTACCATTTGTATCTTCCTTCATGATCCTTGTATGTAATGTTTAAAAATATATCACCATAATTATCTTGAAGTAATCTCATCCATGGTTTCAAAATTTGATCTAGATTGAGTGGTATTTTATTCCACCAAGTATCCATCCAAAAAGATTATTTTTCTCTAGTTCCCACTACAATTCTTAGATCTTTGATCACTAGATCAATTGATTTTTTTAAATCATCCATATTGCAAAACCATATGGTAGCGAGAATGCAATAAAGATTAACCTTGGGTTATTGCGCTTAATATACTTAGATAAATTCTTGCCCATTTTCTTTGACTATCTTTGTAACCTCCAAATTACTTTCCCTCTTAGAGCTAAGTTTGCATCCATAAGAACTCTTAAATCGAGACCTCCCCTACTTTTATCATCACACATCTTGCTTCATTTCACTAGAGGAAATTTCCTTTTATCATGTAATCTTTACCACAAAAATGACAAAATAATATAGATTAAATATTTTTCTACCTATTTTGGTATAATATACAAGGACATAATATGTTGGAATGTCCTGTAACACTAATTTAATTAGTTGCACTCTTTCAGCTAACGATAACCATCTACCTTTCCATGCTGGTAATTTATTTTAAACTTTACTTATAACTAGATTCCATAATTCTATCCTCATTCTCCTCTCAAATAAGGGCATCTCTAGATATGTTGCTGATAAATTTACCTCCTCCATTTGAAGTAATATGCATATCCCTACTCTAATTCTTTCTAGAGTGTTTAGGAAGTAAATTTTAGATTTATCCTATTAACTTTCTACTTAAATGATCTTTCATATTCCTTTTATAAGTTATTCATAGCTCTAGTCTCATTTTCCCTACCTTTCTAAAAATAGTTGTATCATCTACAAATTGTTGATGGGTGATGTTGTCGATGTTATTACTAGCCTTAAGTTTGTTTATTAGCCCATGTTTGTATGCCTTCTTTAGGTTCCTTCCCAATACCTCTACCATAATAATGAACAAATATGGTGACAGAGGATCTCCCTATCTAAAACCTCTCTTGGATTTAATGATTCAATTGCCAGCCCATTGACCAACACTAAATATGACACTTTAGAGACATAATATTTAATCCATTTAACTCATTTCTTCCCAAATCCAAAATTTTCTAAAAATTGCAAAAAGAAAATCTCATTTAACCCTATCATAGGCTTTGTCCATATCAAATTTTAATATCATTGCTCTCTCTTTTCTAGAAGTTTTTGAATGCATTACCGCATTGGCTAGTATGATCCCATCCATAATATGTATTCCTTTCATAAATCCTCCTTGCTCTTTTGAAATAATTTTATCTAATAGTGGTCTTCACCAATTTGCCATAACTTTGGAGATTTTCTTATATGACATATTACATAGGCTTATAGGTATGAATGAATCAAACAAATCCACATCCTTCTTTTTTGGAATCAAGGTAAGATATGTTGCATTTATTTTATAAGGTATGTACTATTTTACTCTAGATTGTTCCACTACCACCAATAAAAAATCCTTCACTATTTTCTAGTTATGTTGATATAATGTTGTAGAGATTCCATCCAAACCTAGGGATTTATCCTTATCAAAAGAGAATAGAGCTTAATGAACTTCTTCTAGAGTAATAGGCTCCATCAATTTGCTATTGTATTTATCTATAATTGAAGGTACTTCTTGTAGTAGCTTATCATTAAGAACTTCAATCTCCTATGATCATAGAATATTATGGTAAAAAAGCATTACCTTTATGATTTTGTATTGGTCTTCAATCCAAACCCCTTCTACCATTTTTTTTGTGTGGAAAACATCCCAGAAGGGATGCCACTTTTGGGTAATACCCAAGGAAGTAGGGGTACTTATTCCATCAAAATCACCCAAGGCTCGCACCTGGCCTACCACCTTTGACATACTCAAGGAGCAAAAAAACACACAATAATATTAAAATAAATAATAATAATAAAATAAAATAAAAAGCATGCTCCTTGAGTGTCTCTAAAATATAAAGCACAACCAAACACAAACACGCAATAAGATAATTAAAACAAAAAACCACAACACGAACCACATAGAAAAAATGCAAGAACAACATAACAAAACACAAACATGACAAAAACAACAGAACACTACAAAGACATAACCAACAAAAACAAGAAAAACAAAAATAACCAAAACCTAAAAAATAAAAAATAAAAAAATAAAAATAAAAAACAACTAAAAACAGACAATAAAAAAAAACAAAAAAACATAGAAAACACTCACACACAAAAACACGAATCAACACAAACATACATAAACACAAGAACAAGAACAACAAAAACACAAGAACAATAACAAAAAAACATAAAACAACAAAAACACAATAGCAACAAAAAATAACACAAACAACACAAAAACAAAACAAAACAAAAAAACACACACCTCAAAAAACTAAACAAAAAAAGAAAAAAGAAAAAAATTGAACATAACAATGACCTTTCTAGACCAAAAGACTTTTAAGACAAGAATCAATAGAGGAAACAAAAGAAAGAATAGTTTGAGCTAGGGAACTAAAATACCTTGACCGAACCAAAGAGAAGCAAAAATAAAGCAAGAAGAAACTAGGTACCTCCAGAACTAGAGCCATCCAAATAAATGATATAAATTAGAGCTTCCCTTATTTGCGAAGCCCACCATCTAGGAGGGTGGCCATAGCAAGTAAGGTCACATTTGTCCAAAGCCCAATTAGCTAAAGCATCAGCACTCTTGTTTTGATCTCTGACCACATAATTGTAATCAACTTTCAAAAATCCCATCTGGATTAATTGAATCTTATCAATAATTCTTTTTATTCTCCAATCAACTTTATGATTCTTAGGAGTCTTCAAAATATTAATCATGAGTTAAGAGTCAGACTCAACTAGCACCTTTTCCCATCCAACCTTAGTAGCCTCTTGAAGGCCTTTGAGGATACCATACCCCTCAACAAGGTTATTGGAAAGAATACCCAGATTCTCAGGAAAAGTAAAAACCAAGGAACCATATGAAAGTCTACCAATTTCTCCCACACTAGCTTTTCCAGGGTTCCCTCTAGAGGCTTTATCAATATTGACTTTTCCAAAATCCTTAGGAGGAGGTTAATAATTTTTTGTCCTATCCATATTACAATTACTCACATTCCCTTTAAGTTGGTTGCCCTTAGAAGATTTAATCTTCAATATTTGCATCACTTGATCCCATCTTTGGTGGGAGTTTTGGGGGTAATTAAGGAGTTGTTGGATTGATTCAACTAAGTTGGAAATTATATTTTGCCAAATATAGTAAATATCCTTCCTATCTTAATTAAAAATTTTGGTTGTTCCTTTCATTCTAGATATTCCAAAGAAGAATGGTAGAACCCATACAAACTAGTTGCCTAATAAAATGATCAACACCCTCTTGTTTAGGCCAATCCCTCCAAAGTTGCTCAAAAGTAAAAAAAATTGGACCACTATAATCCAAGTAAAGTGGCCATTCTCTTCCATATCTCAGAGGCTAAACTACACCCAATAAAGATATAGTTTAGAGTTTCTATATTCTCTCCACATATTTCACATCTAAAAGGGCCATGAAAACCACACTTCATAAGTTGATCACCAGTAAGCACACTACGATGCAATAAAAGCCAAGTAAAGAACCTCACCATAGGATAGAGCTTTTCAACCCACAGCTGAGAAAATATGTCAGATGATTGGTTGGGATAATTATGGCATAAGGTCAAATAACCTTGAGCAACTAAATACTCACCCTTAGTGGTGTTGTTCCATCCAAAACAATATTTTTCATGGGACCAATAGAGAGATCTCATATGAAGAATACCTTGGATATCTTGTCTTTACCTTTTTGGGATTTGAATAGGCCAATCCTTAATAGGGATACAATATCTACCAACCTTTGAATCACCAGTATGGTACCGATAGTATTTAGCTACCTTTATCCAGTTAGCTCGATGAAGCTCCTCCATCCATGGCCTCCAATCGAGAAATTGATTTATCAAAAGCGTGTGAACATCCTAATAATCTATCCAAAAATTTGCTTGATGACCATTATGAATGATCCAAAATAAATTTTTCTTTATCAAATCCTCACCAGTCTTAAGAACTGCTAAAATGGGAGAACCTTTGGTAGGCAGTTGATAGCGAACAAGGTATTCAAGACTTTTGTTCTCAGCATATTTAGCATGAATATTAATGGTCCAAAGAGCATTGGGGTTATGCAACATCCTCCAATATAATTTAGCAGCTAAATCTTTGTTGTTATTAATAGAACACAAGAATCCTAACCCCCATTCATTCTTAGGAAGACATAAAGTGTCACATTTCACCAAGGCCCATTTTCTTTTCTCCTTAGTACCACTCCAGAGGAACCAATGACTGATTTGATATAGTTCTTGAAGAACAACCTTTGGGATATTCAACACAGAATAAACATAAATAGGAATAGCTTGAAGGACTGATTTTACCAAGGTGATTCTACCCCCAAAAGAAAGCCACATGTTGGTCCACTTTCCTATTTTCTTCTTGACTTTGTCCAACAACCAATTCCAATCTTTTTTTTTGCCTTTGAATATTTATTAGAATGCCTAAATAAGTGATTGGAAGGGAGGTCTTCTTATATCTTAATTATCCAAGACCATGGATTCCTGTATAATAGAGCAGTGAAAGAAAATAACTTTAGATTTATCTTCATCGATCAATTGCCCAGTAGCCTTAGAAAAATAGCTAATGATTTGCTTAATATTAGAAGCTTCCTTAACTATAGCTTTACCTAAAATAGTAGAGTCATCAACAAATTGAAGATGAGAGATAGGTCTAGCTCCATAATAAATGGTAACTCCCTCAAGGGTTTTGTTTTCTCTCTTTTTGGTTATAGTCCTACCCAAGCATTCAGCAAGAATGATGAATAAATAAGGGGATAGCGGGCCACCTTGCCTAATACCTCTAAAAGTTGGGAATGACTGAGAAGGCCTGCCATTTATAAGAACTAAGTAGGAAACTAAATATATACATCCCATAATCCAATCCATCCAATCTTGAGAGAACCCAAATTGCCTCAAAATTTTGATAAGGAAGTACCAATCCACTCTATCATAAGCTTTGGATAAGTCTAACCGAATGAACATGGAAGGAGATTTTTGCATGTCCATGGAATGGATGGCTTCCTGAGCAAAAACTATCTCATCTACTATTTGATGCCCTTCCACATAACCCCCTTGTTTAGGGGAAATAATCTTATGCAAAAGAGGCTTCAACCTTTTTGCCATGATCTTAGTAATGATTTTGAGAATAACACAACATAAAGCAATAGGTCTAAAAGTTGAGATATGATCAACCTCTTGAGCTTTTGGAACAAGAATAATATAAGTTTTATTGATAACCTTCAAAATTTATTTTTCTTTCTTGGCTTCTTCCACCACCTCTAATAAATCAGCAATAAGGATATCCCAGAACTCTTGGTAGAACTTAATGGGCAAACCATCAGGACCTGGGGTTTTTCATTTTTGTATTTTAAAAACTACCTGTTGAAGCTCATTGATAGTAACATGAGAAATCAAAATAGAGTTTTCCTAGGAAGTGATAAGATAAGGGATTGCTTGAAAAATATTTTGTTGAGAATTTGATTCAAGAGGAGTAGCAACAAAAAGATTGGAAAAGTAATCGACAACAATAGAGTTCATGCCATCCCAAGTGTAGACAACATATCCAAAATCTGATTTCAAGGAAGAAATAAAGTTGTGAGATCTTTGAGCTAGAAGAGATTTGTGGAAGAAATTTGTGTTTTGATCTCCTTATTTGAGCCATTAAATTCTAGATTTTTGCTTCCATAAGATTTCTTTTTTTTCCCATTCCTCTAACTGAGTTGTGATTTTAATTTCATCTGCACTTCTATTCTCTATGAGGCCATCTAAATGGATTTTCTTATTCAAATTTTTAATTTGAGCAATAACCTCATGTTTTTTTTTATGAACATCCCCAAAATCCTTTCAGTTCCAAGTCTTGATTTTGGATTTAATGTATTGTAGTCTTTTGGAAAAATAGAATATCTTAGTCCCATACCTAGGCTTACCTTCTTTCCACCATTTTTGCACACGAGGTCTAAAGGAACTATCTCTGAGCCACATTAATTGAAAACAAAAAGGAGATAAACTCACATTGGTTTTCCATATTTCCACCATGACTGGCCAGTGATCCGAACCAGTATTGTTAAGAATCTTCACTTTAGGAATGTGACCATGGATTAAGAAACTTTTAGAGAGAAAAAACCTATCCAATCTCTCCATTATACAAGCTAAGCCTTGCCTTCTATCAGACCAAGTCATAAGGCCATTATTTGATTGGATGTCCACAAGATGGAGGTTTGCAATATTTTCACTCATGAGGTTAGTGCTTCTGTCCAAATTTATATTTCCCCCCATTTTCTCATCCAGAGAGAGGATGGTATTGAAATCTCCTTCGATCAAGATCCAAGCTTCAGGAAAATGAGAGATAATATGAGTTATATCCTTCCACTGTCTTCTTTTTTCCTCTAAAGCAATCAGAGCATAAAGAGTAATGCAGAGCATAATCTGGTTGGAATGTCTACTTTGAATAGTTATAGCCAAAAGACCCCAACTACCAACCATATGGTGAATAACTACCTCTTTTGGGTCCCAAAGACAAGCAATGTCACCAGAAGTCCCCTAGGAAGTAAGGGAAACCACTTTTCTAGTTGGCCAAATTTTACTAGAAATTGAGTCCATGTCCTCTATTGACATCTTCATTTCTTGAAGGAAAACAAGATGTGGATGATTTATCTAAATCATTATTCTAATTTCATTTTGTTTTGAAAGACTCCCTTTGAGTCCTCTAATATTCCAAGTGATGATCTTCATTAATACCAAGGCTAAAAAATTTGGAAGGGCATTAATCTTACCTTCCTCTACAAGATTTTCACCTTCTTTTACCATATGATATTGATTGGTCTTGCGACCTGCCTTTTGATTAGAATCCATCTTCAATTTTTTTTCCTTGTTTCTTGACTTACTCCAATTGAATCTGAGATGGCTTTTAACCTTGAATAATGCTTGTACACAATCAAAATGTTACTAGAGGGTTCAATAGAGTGTATATTGGGACCTGTATTATTTGAATTTTTGACATTTAACAAATTGTTTTTCTTGTGTAAATTTTCTCCTTTTTTCTGTTGAAAACCTTTGATTTGTTGGTTTGTCTCTGAGTTCTTCCCTTCATATTTAAATTATGTTTCTAAGATTTTTTTTCCATTATTTCCTCTTTCTCAGTTGGGATATCATTTGTGGAAAATATTTCAAACATATTATCAGATGACTTTGATTGATCCTTCATAATTGGTTTTTTTTTAGTGTTCTTCTTCTTAGGCATTTGGAAACCTGCTGAGTTTATATCTTCTTTCTTTTGATCAAGAATTTTATTTGGGCAAGCACTAGCCAAATGACCATATTCATGGAAAATTTTACAATGAAAAGGAATTTTCTCGTCCACTACTTGCTCCCAAGTGTCTTCCCCAAATTGTAATGTGATTTTTTTAGGTAGGGGGTTTGTCAAAATCCATTAAAATAAAAATTCGAGCATAAATTATATGTTCAAAATTTGAGTACAATCAGCAGTCATCATAAAAGTTCCTAAAGAGTTTCCAATTGAAGAAAAAATTGTAGGATTCCAAAATTCATTAGGGAGGCCAAATATTCTAACCCACATGGGAGCTATAGAAGGCATTTCTTCTTTGGATTTAAATTTAGTATGTCAGGGCTTCATGAAAAGCCCTACCCTTCCAAAGAACCAGGAATCCCTTTGAAAAGTTTCTCTATCTTCATTATTAGCAAATAAAATAAGAAAATAACCATTTGGATAAATAGAGATTTGTAACTTACTTTTAGTTTTCTAGCTTTTTGTAGCCCAGAATTTGAAAGCAGATAGGCTCGGATGAAAACCCACGAATCGATAAATTAGTCCTCTTTCTTCTAAATCTTCAATGCCAGTCTGAATGTTACCCATATCCAAGCTTAAAAATAGGAGTTCCATCAGGTGCTTTAACACATCCTAACTCCATTTTCCTGGGATCAATCTTAGGCATTCTTAGAGGTTTATGGGAAGCCTTAGATTAATATTAGCAATGGGTTGAGGTTGTCCACCAAGGAGGGCATCCGTAAAATTTATTTTTGGGGCTGAGTCTTCAATATTCTTACCCTTGACATGGGTTTTCATAATAGATTTATTTTTTGGGTGCACCTTAGCACCAGATTCACTTGAAATCTGAGCCATTTTTTGATCTGTTGCTTGAAACTTGTTTTGTGATCTCTTTAATCCTTGCCCTAGACGTCGTGGAAAGGTATGGTTTTCACTTTTATTTTGTGCAGCAAATTGGAAGTTTTTGCCACTCAAGTTCACAGCATGATCTGTTGAAATATAAATTTCTAACCCATCTTGGATCCCCTGCAACATATCCTATTAAAATATTGAGTAGAAACCACAAAAATATTGGCCTCTAGGGCTTGAAGGCCTTGAAAACCAACCTCTGGAGCTGCTTGCACTCAACCCAGATGAAACCCTAGCACTATTGCTTGCCAAAAATATTTTTCACACATAGGGATGCGCTAGGATTTGTGTTGCTCCAAATGATCTGAAAATTAGTGGAGACGTTCTAGTATATTTCAAGCATCTACCCTCAAAATTTTATCTCAATACAAGTCTAGATGAGTGAAATATAGCTGAAACAAGTTTGATATTTTGGGCAATCCTACGAAAAACGTCCCTCCTCACTCATCCAGGGATGAACAAACCAATAATGTGTTTCTTTAATAATACAATAAGTTTTAGGTTTTGTATCAAGCTTACATCTACCTAATAAATTTTGAAATTGATAATTTTTATTTGATGCTAATTGTAGACACCAAAATCTAGCCACTTGTCATCCATCCACAACTTCCCACCACCCCCTTCTACCGATTTAATTCTACTAATTCTAGATACTATTCACTATATCGTTGCTATGGATAAACTATGTTTTTATCTCATTCTTTTAACCAAGTCTATCTCGATTTTAATCTCCAAAATTTCTCTTCCTTATTCAAAATATTATGATATTCACTAAGCAACTCCCTTTCCTCCAAACTTGGATTATTATGCTCATCTTTTTAGAATTTTGAAAGTTTCTCTTTTAGTTCTTATTTCTTCTAAAAAATGTTTCCAAAAGTGTTCTTGTTCCATTATTTTAATCTAAATATCATTGATTTATTTTTTTTTAAGTGTATACAACCCATTGTTTCTTGAATAATTCTATGTTTGCACTATCATATCAATAAATTGAGGATGGTCTTCCCACATTTGTTCATATTTTTTTTAATTTTTTATATGGGATTGAAATGGGTGCCGCCCATATTACATCATCATCACATAGTGGTATTGCAACAAAGCTTGGATATTATCCATGTATCACTTGGTAAGATTTGAACCATGGTCTCTTCGTTAAATATTGAGAAATGTAACTAGTTGAGCTAATGCCACTTGATTTTTCAATGAGTTTACTTTTTATGAGGGGTCCCGGTCCCCTCATATTGAGTGGGGTTTGAACCTTAGGCCTCTCAAATATAGGCCAAAGCCCTTACCACTATAGTAATTTTGCAACTCCACATCTATTCATATTTAAAATATGATTTTTTAATTCACTTACCACCATTTTAACTCTAATTGGCCAATGTTTTGAACCAATTCTTGTCAAGGCATTTAATTTAGCACAAGTCCCTTCATTTAGCCAATGATATGAGAGTATAACTCTATCCATTTTTTTACTTTCAAATTTTGGCCTATCTTATTGTTGGTCCATGCATAGTTGTCCTCTTCAAACTCAACCTCCCATAGATTATTGTTTTGAATGAAAGCTAATAAATATCTCATACTTTGGGTTATTTTCCTAATTCCCCTAAATTTTTTTATCTAGCTTTGTTATGGTATTAAATTCTCCTATGATCATGAATTAGGGTTTTAATCTTTAATTCTCTTATAGGCTTTGATCCCACTCCATACTTATGATTTGTTTGACTGAGTTATAGGTCCATAGACATTGATAAGAATGAAATGAATACATACAAAGGAGCATGTGACTAATTAGACTATCCAATGCTTATTTTTATGAATGGTTTTATAGGAGGTTCTAATTGGATTCCAACATGTTAGAATTCTCCCTGTCTCTCCTTTTGTATCCATAGCATCCCATTCACATCTTGGCCATACTGCTTTCATAGTTTTAGAAACTTTTTTCTTTGTCATTTTAGTTTTATTTATATAAATAATATTAGGCTTGTTACTTAAATAGAGGTCCCTGATACACCTCTACATTGAGGGGGCATTAGAAATACTTATATTCCATGAGATGATAATCATATCTCATTAGGGGTTGTTTTTTCCTCCTATGAATTACCAATATTATTTTGTTGTTTGGTAAAGATAAGTTCAACAAACTTAGATTGTGTTCCTTTCTCCATGTTTGCTCTTATTTCCTTGGATCTCGTTTGATAATTTGAAGTTTTTTCTCTTTTTTCCTTACCAATATCAAGGGTAGGTATTATTATTCTATTCCTTAATATTCTTTCAAAAGTTTCCTTTCCATTATATATATCCTCTCCTAGCTCTGCTAAGGAATAATTTGACTTATCCTACTCATTTTTTGATATTTCCTTGTTAATGATAGAGGTATTAGCATCTAATGCTAGTTTTCTCTACCACTTTTCTTCTTATGAATGGTGCATAGTACTTCAAGAGAGTCTTAAAAATAAAATGAGGTAAATTCCTTAGGTTCAACAATAATGTTTATCCCTAAATCAAGTTCATACTAAGTAGATGGTTCCTTGTTAATATTTTGAACTTGTTGTAACATGTCCTCTAAGCTTTGATCTTATTTTCTTCATTAGCTAAAGCCTCAAAATAATTTGTGTTTCTTACAATATCCTTACTTACTAGTCTCCGTTGTTTATTTACTTTCATCTATCTTTTGGAAATTAAAAACCATCCTCATCCATATCCATTTGTAAGTTTCTCTTGTAGTTTTCTACATATGTTTCTACTAGACTCTTCTTAGGGCATGATCTCTCAATATGCCCCACCTCATGACATATTCTATATCTAAAATATATATTTTCATAATCAATGGTTTGGTTCCATAACTTATCCCTATACTTAAGAATGGTTGATTCTAGTAAAAGTATAATAATATCAATCATGATCGATATTTGGGCATAAATAGCCAAGACTCTATCTTTTGTAGTATCTAAAATCTTAAGGAATTCTCTAGAGTGTTGCCTATTGCCTTAAAGTTATCCATTTTCCAAAATTAAATGGGAAACCCATACATCTTGATCCATACTAGTATTAGGGATAGATTTATGATTTCAGGTTTAAAGCCTTCAAACTAGTAGGTAGAGAAGAGTCTTGCTCTTCCTATAAACCAAGGACCCACTTTCAAGATTCTATTTCTATCCTCCATAGAATATAAAATTGCTAGGAATAAACCTTTGGTAAGAAAGGATAGACTCACTCCTAAGTACTTGCATCTCTTATCAATCCATTTTCTCAAAGCCAAAGACCTTAGCCAAGACCCATTGAATTTACCAATGACTACCTTATCTTTAAGCAACAAGGATTGTTTCTCTATGAGGTCCTCCCTAACCTCTGCTACTAGGGATGAATTTATAAATTTAGTTATGAATAAATCCATGGGAAGGATACTATAACTCAATATCTACTAAAAAACATTATTATACTAGAGGAATCAGTAACTCGTTACAATTTTCTATGCCTCTTCATGAGTTTGACTCCTGCTCCTTGTTGCCACTATAACCTCTAGTTGTTTCGGGTAAACTTTGTAACGTAGTTGATGTTGTTTATGCAACATAACCTCTTGTGCTACAAGGCCTGAGAGATTGGAACCATGGTCCTTGCGCTCCCATAGGAGGATTCTGACCACTAGACTAGGCCCTCAGACCTAATATCTACTAAAATTTACTAGTATATCCTATAGAAATTATATTATTTGAAAATAAACCTATAATAATCTACATGCAAAACTTTGAATAAAATGAAGGGATAAATGAAACTTAGCTGAAAAAATTCTACACCTAGATGAAATGTCCTGCCTTGATGATGTCCTAATCCTTAATTACTCCTCCCATCATTAGAAGCTTGGCTGAAAAATATCTATAATTTCATTTTCCATGACTTGAAAAATTATCACTACTCTTATTTCAGATGGTTGACTTTACACAGTCATATCTCCCTCAATGTTGCTTTGATTCCTTCATATGACCACTCATTTTAAATTGCTTTAAATTTTGTATAAATTGGTTTAATAATCATTTGAATCGGATAACCATTCATAAAGATATGACTCTTGAAAGATGAGATGTTTTTAAAATTTCCCTAATATTGCCCTTATTTTGGATAGTTATCTTCATATATGTAGGGGATTTTACCTATATTTCTTGCTTTGATTGAAGAAGCACTTATTCAAAAGTGGGACCAATAGAAGAGATTCTAAAGGCATGACCCAACTTTAGTAGAAAGGGTCAAGCATCAATACCATGATGCAAGGAATACAAATAAGCATTGAAGTCGTGCCAATCATTAGATCCTTCATCAATGACTAGCACTCTTTTTCATCTAAATCAAGAAACCATGATTAGTTGGTCCACATCAATCATTGGATCTTTCACCAATGGTTGACACTCTTTTTTGTCTAAAATAGGCAAGTAAGATTCATTGAAACCCATGAGCCCTCGATCTTCCATTTGATGGTATGTGCTTCTCCCCTTGATAGGGATCATAAGAGAGACAAATACCTACTGTATCTAGGGACTACATATGTTGTAGTCACTCATGAGCAATGGGAGTAAGCATAGAGAGACGATAAAAAGGGCTCACCATTGGCTAGAAAAATATTAGCCAAAGTTGACTTCATAACCCAACCAGTTGTAGTCACCCATGTGATGATTGTACCAATTGCCCATCATATGAGTAAGCCTATCCTTCTAGACTACACCAATAAGAGGTACTATATTTACAACATCAATGGATGAGACATTTCAAAAATTAGGCAAGATCTTGGAAAAGCTCTAGTGTTTAGAGCCTCAAACCAAATGAGAATTCATTAACCTTTTCGACATTGCACTAAGGGGTGATGATAGTAACAACTACCCATTCAAGGGTTTGGAAGCCTCCAACATTAATAACCTTCAATATAGAGACCTTGAGGTAGCTAAATTTAGGTGCAAAAAAGATCTCAGTCATGAATCAAATATAGCATCCTAGATTATTAAAGTAAAGTTTTAGTGGGAAAAGCCCCATAATCTTGGCCTATAAATAGGCATGTAAAATTCATTATAAGGTATTAGGAGTTGCTTTCTCATGCCTAATACCTAGCCTTGTATACTCTTATTTGTACCCAATTATCATTTGTATAAGCAAGACTTGAACCTTGAGTCATTGTCTAAGGAGCATCAAGCCTCTTCTGGCTACATACCTTTGTAATTTTGATGCATATGAAATCTATAGATAATTTTACTTTGTCCTACTTCTGTGTTTTTAATAATTGGGAATGAATTAAGAAGTGTGTTCAATTTATAGCTATTATGCTATGGTGAATGTGTTTATTTTTTCTCACTCCATACAAAAGGGAAGGATTTAAGTCTTAATACACTACCTTTGTAGCTTAGGATTTTCTTTGTTGCATTTATGTTTTGTTTTCTTATCCCTTTCATTGGAAAAAATGCAAACTAAATCTTGTGAGGTATAAAAGGTGTGCAAAGATCACATATGACAAGGATTTGGTGTTTGAAAAATCCCAGAGGTTGCCCCATAAACATTTTCTCTACCTACAAAGCTTTCATCATGTTACTCATTGTGAGGCATGGGTGTCCAGCCATGTCAATCTACCATCCAATGGTCAGGACAATCTGAGATGCCAACAATCAATTTGGCATGCCCAATGGGATGAGCTTAACACATTCACCCCATGAAGCTAGAAGAAAAGCCTCCAACAAAGACTTTGGTGAAGGCCTTAGTTGACTGCTTTAAGAATTGCCATGTGTCGTTAGGGTTTGAATTTATGCTAGTTGATTAGGTGACAATTGTGTTTTAATTCTTTGATTAATTTTTGAAAAGGAGCAACGTCAATATTAAAAAAGCAATTAGAATATTTGTTTCATCGAGGTTTATTTTCCTCAATCATACAGTATTTGTTTCTCCAAATTTTTTTACTTTGTATACTTAAGTGAATGGTCCAAATGTATGCCTTTCTTAATTCTATTGAGAACGATGGTTGAACCGTGGAGTATCGGATTAAATTCTAACTTTTAAACTTGAACCTTATAAACTCTTCTAACTAGTTTCTCCACTTATACTTCATGAACTGCCACATGGACGTTGTTATTTTTTTGACGTAAAAGAAATTAAATTTCATGTGTAGGTTTAATAATTATTATTCTTCCTTTAATATGCAGAAATCACATGGATTGACACTGGAACAAGCCTACATTACTCCGAACACCTAGCGATGGAAACCTAACGATGATGGATTTCTAATATCAACGAGGAACAAAAAATGAAAATTTAATGAACTATCCACTTCTATTAGAAAAATAAAATATTTTTCGAAACCTTAACATCGACGAGAAACCAGAAAGCGTCAAAAATTGCATCAATATTCAAATCCACACTTGTCGCATGTCGAGTTTTAAATGGAGGAAGACATAATTTAGGTTTATTTATGCGCAGTTTGATCCTTAGTACTCTGCGTGATTTTAATTCTGCAAACTTCTTTGCCTATTTGAGAATGTATCATGATGTTTGTATTTTGCACAACAATCTACAGTGATGTTCGAAGATCACCTTTGCCTTCTCTAACTGGAATCAATAGTAAGCGAGTACGCTTTTTCTATCTACTGCTTTCAATAATGAACTAACACAAAATTTTTCTAGGTCTCAATGTACGAGGTTGAAGATGGAATGGAATCAAGGTTTGGATAGGAAAAATTATCCGAGTTCAAAATGTAAGGCAATTCACTACATCTCCTAATGGACATGTAATACTGTATTCAGACGTCGTTCGTCACCTAGGAGTAAAATCGAAGCCTTTAAATAGATCTACGAATTTTAAGATAAAACATTTGTATTTCTAGTTAAACAGTGAATCAAGGACAAACTATGTGAATTCTCCCAAGTTCTTTGGTTTATGACTAGCCCTACGGGTGATGACTTGAGTGCAATCTACCAGTAAACTATGACAATCCCTGAGACGTTAGGAAAAAAATCCTGTTGAAAGGGAATGACCCTGCTTCATATAAAAATATCATGTTGGACTTCCTTGTTGCGTTGGCTTATCGATTTCCAAGAGATAAAAATAATTATTGTGTCTTTCCTAGATTGTTAGATCTGATACCACTTTTAAGGAAATTCCTTGTTAAATAAATCAAATACAAATATCAATCAAATCTGGGAATGATGATGTTAATTGAATGAGTTTAGCCACTTAGAGAGTGTAGTCTTGTAGCCACTTAGGGAGGGTAGAGTCTCTTGAAATATATGCTATAGGAAATTATTATTATTCAATGATGAAATAGAGAGACTTATCTCCTATTAATAATGAATATTAATGATGAACCAATGTGATTAATCAATGAACCGACATGACTATTGGGATCGTTACAAGATTTACCTCATGACTTTGTTGAAGAAGAAAAGACTCTAAAGGAGTCATCCAATAAAATTTAAGGTTGATAATACTATGGGGTATTTGTCCCCTACCTTATTGAAGCAATCCACTTCCCACAAAGTGGCTCTATTTCCAAGAAGAGACATAAAAATAAATGAGTAAAAAACCTATCACTAGGTCCTTCGCTAGAACCAATCAACAAGAATTGGTACCACCTTTGAATTTAAGAGCAAAGAGAAGAAAGCAATGATGCAACATGGAAATTTAGTAGAATCAACCTCTAAGGAGATTCTTGGCTTGCAATGACAAGGGTCCTTTAATTTTGCCTTTTTTATCTAAATGGTAATTGATCCTTGCCTCAGAGTTAAAATATCTCCCTTATTTCATTGGGGAAGATATTATTGGATGACTTCTTCAAAGAAAAAATTCAAGAATGGTACATTAGGCTCAATCCCCAATCAATATAAAGTTGGGATCAACTTGTGGACCTCTTAATAGATAGATTTGGAGAAAAAGTGAATGGGATGTCCCTCCTCAAGCAATTGAAAACCATCAAGAGGGTGCTACGAAACAACAAATGATTTCTATGTCTAATCCATAGATATTGGCAAAGGATTCTTGATGAGATCAAACCACCCCTGGATATGGTATTTATCTATTATTTAAACACTTTTAATTATTTTGGAGACATGTGAAAGCAATCTAAGTTATCTCAAATTCAAAAGGTATTTTCAATGCGATAAGGGCCATTAGATCCATAAAAAGAGAACTCTAAGGTAGCTCTAGCATTCATTTGATCAAAAGAGAGTGCTCCTCAAAAAACACATGGCTCAATCTTGTGGATAAGATCATGACAAATGGAAGGCCAATACCAAGGAAGTGCTAACCATTCTATCAAATATCAACAAAGGCACAAGCACTACCAAGTATTGATACAATTTTAGCCTTGTGGAGCAATGTCGACCTTTGGTATATGGGATAATTGAACACGTGGTGAATGTATGCTAATCCAAAGTGAGAGAAAAAGGGAACCAAAGATAAAGTAGCACTTATAGTCCAATAAATGATCATCTATAGTGAATAGCATGACCACACCAGCCAGAAGGGACCCCATCCATGATTGATATTAATGAGGACACACACCCCAATCTTAGGCTATGAGATGACCATAAGCACTTAATCCATGCATAGGGAGGTGTACCACAATGTCCAGCTCCTAAGGCCATGATGGATGACACATGCAAAGCATGCGCTAATTCTAAAAGCAAAAGGGAGGAGCTTTACGATAGGTGTATCTATCTTACAAATAACGTTTGATTATATGCACCTAGAATCATGCAACCCCTCCACTTGAAAAAAAGAAAGGCTTAAGTTAATCCTTCAAATAAAGAGTTTTGTAGCTTGGAAGGGCAGTAATAATTTTATGCAAATGTCAAAGAGACAATAGATATATCTCATTGCCTTTGTAGAAAAAAAAATTATGTGTATGGAAAATTTAAAGTTGATACTCCCATTGCCATCCAAAATGGAGCTCCATAAAAAATGGACCCCCTTCCTTCAAAATTCTTCTTATTTATAGGATAAAAAAAGCAACATAGTAATTGAGGAAAAGCCTAGGCAAAAAAGAGCCCATTCATGTGAAGGTGTCCATGAAGCCATGGAGAGAAGAAGTAGCACCTGCAACCCGACAACCAAATCTAAGTCCTTTCCTATTTCTTTGGTTGCTTCTCCATCTACCTCTGGCTAGGAGATGTTGGCTCGAGAATCCCAAGCTATGGTTCTTGATCTATTGAGAGATGTGATAGAAGGGTAATAGGGCAAAAAACCTAAAAGAAGAGGTATTGTAGTGATTCAACCAAAGTACCTTCGAGTGCTTTGGAGCTTAGATTTAGAGCAACACCTTGGCTCAATATCTAGTACCCAAGGTGCATAGCTACTTTAAAATTGTGAATGCATGTTCCAAACATTAAAATCCCTAGACTTAGGAAATATGATCTCTCAACAAAGGTTTTAAGGTCATCATCCACACCCACCTAATTCAGAGAATGTTAATGGTGGAGACAAGGAGGCTTGTTGTGAAGTTTGAAAGTGTCATTGAGCTTTATAGTATCATTCCTAACAAACTAGACTATCTACAAGAGGAGTGCACCATCAAAGATGACAAACTACCAGGATTCCCCTTAGACCTCAACACCTTAAGGGTTAGTGCCAAGGATGCCACTAGAATGTTGGTATTAATTTTTTTTATCTCATGGGAGACAAAGACCTATTCTAGGCTCAACTCAATGATTTATATCAAATGAGGTGCACACCTAGTAAATACAGGGTGGTCTTCAACTTCAGTGATTATATTACCTAAAAACTTATGAAGGATTGGTCAGATTTTAAAAAACTAGGAACTTCAAGTTCTTAGCATTCCTGACCTATTTTATTATATTCCAAAATTTGTATGCCTATTTGAGGCTAGTTGTAAGGCTCATGGATGAATTGGACTGTTATTGGCCTATTTCATCTTAGATGGAGGGTTTGAAGGAGTTCTCCTCCTATTCAAAATTCATGGATAACTTCATGGTCCCGACGTTGATGGCCCTAAGTAGGTAAAGGCTTGAGTGCCTCCCAGCTAAATACAATAATTTTTTGAAGGGCTAACACCCAGGTGATTGGTTCTTTGTCAAAGATGCTACTTTGGTTAGAATGCATGGTCTTAATAAGCATATTTGTTGGCTATAAAAATACATTTCTAAGTGGATTTATGCATTTGAGGTACTCCAACAAATGGATTTCATAGATATAACTTTCATAAGTGAAAGGAACAATACCAATTTATTTAATCTTCCCTTCACCTTCAACAAAATCACGTTGTTGAAGAGGAACACCCATGACATCTTGGAGAAGAAGCTTAAGGACCTCAAGTTGTAGATGGCGCTAGGAGAGTGAAAGTATGATCCTAAGAAGAAGTTCATTGATTGACTCATCAAAGGCAAAAACTTGATAGAGTTCATGCATAAGTCTAAGCTAGACATTAAAGCCCTCTAGAACCCCATTGATAAAGCTAACACACCATTACTAAAGCAACTTATAGAGCAAGCACTAATTCTAGCACCAAGGAAGAAGGCTTACAAGACCTTCTATATAGCAATGGGTAAAGTGGACCCAAACTACCAGATTCACATGGCTAAGTTGAAGTTGCTAAAGGGAGAACAATGGAAGTAAGATAAGATTAATTCCTAGTGGAAATTTTTATAGAATATTGAGAAGGCCATACTTGCATATTGACAGATAGACGAGGATACAAATTTTGATGAAAATTATAAAAAAGAGTATATATACGTAGAAAGTGCCTATGCATGTGAGGGTAGAAATGAGGTGATAAAGGGAATGACTCCCATTTGACAACAATTAAAGAAGCAACTATGAAAGAATTCATACATATAGGGGAATCACCTCCAAATATTAAAAATAGCTAGCCCCTGATCATTATAGAGAACATGTTCTAGTTGTTGAGCCCTCACCTCAAGCAACTTCCCTAATATTGTAATAGCGAAGAGGAAGAGAGTTACCTCATGGAACCATTACTCCACCAACAATGAGAAGAAGGGAGTCTTTAAGGATGAGATATCAAGATATTACATATATGATGATTGATGAGCTACCTAGCATCACCTTATTTTCTATGTTATTTGTTGGTGCCTTGCCACTTATGCTATCAACCCCACTAGCCCAAGCCTACATCACTTCCCTCTCAATGGTCATAAATTCCTATGCAACCCTATCAACACCACCTTTTCATATGGGACCTCTACTCCCAAACCTTGTATTCCTCACCCCATTAGCTTTCAATCCAAATATCCCATATATTGGCTCTTAACCCTTCCTAGCTAGGGAATTCTTGCCCTTCCCTTTTACCTCTCAACCATTTCTAAATTATCTATTTCTCTAATGGTGTTATCGCACCTTTCTCTACAAGGACAACTTGTAAGTTCACAAGTCCTTGTCATTGTACCAGGTGTGCTATTACATTTCCATTAGATCTAGAAGAGAGCATCCTAGTATACCCAAAGGAAGGAGGCCAAAAGGGCAACAAGGTCAATAGAGGGAGCTTAGGAGCCAATTTGACCTATAGGAGAAGATCCTTCATTTTACCCATATTAACCCAATCATCTCTAATATTGAGGGTAAAATATAGCTATAAGATTATGAGGTAACCCTAGCAACCATAAATCTCTAAGGTGTAAAGGCTAGGTATAAATTCGAGTTGACCAATCAAGCAAACAAGATTTTCAACCATGATTTTGTGGTCCTCGAAATAAAATTGATGAAGAGGAAGAAAGAGCTCAAGGAAGTCAATAAAACCTTCAAAATATCAAAGCTCGAGGTCAAAGGATTTCAAAATCAAATAGAGCAACTTGAAAGTGCCTAGGAAACAACTGCTCTCCTAGATGTGGAGAAAAGAAAGAATCAAGACTTAATCAAACAACTTATCATCATGGAGGCCGGAATATATTCAATATTAAATATATAATCAAGCATGAATGTGGGAAAACTAAAGGGCATTGAAAAATATCCATAGAGACAAATGAGTGATTGGTCCTCCCCAAATAGAAGTCTCCATTAGGAAATTCTACTAATTTCATGATTTCCATGATTCATCTGACAACTTTGGTAATTTTTCCCTAAATTTATCCATAATTACCTCACATACATCATTAGAGAAGTGGTAATAGGTATTATTCACTTCTTTATAGGGTAATTTTATGCACTTTACCATGGAAAAGGGTTCTCCATCTTCCCCTACCCAATCTACCTATAAAGTTGAAAATAATTGTTTGTTTTGGTAAAGGATGAGTCAAACTAGGTAGGAAGTGTAGGTGAACTTCCTCTTTTCTTTGAATGTGTTTTTTTTACTAACCATTTGGTCTATAAATTTACTTGGTGTATTCAATCATATATTAGTGCCCTAGGTAAGTCTAGACAACTTGTAGAAGGGCTATGACTTCTATTGTAGACAACACCAACTATACATCCTCCTTGAAGAGTTCTAGTTCTAGAGTGATATTGAAGTCTACTAATAGGTTGAGATTCTTCATGTTAGGAATTAGTAAATCCATCCAATAGTTGGTAGAGCATCAATATTAGAAGTCTTTATAGGTCTTTGGATTGTAGGACACCCACATGAAACCATCATTTTTGGCTTTTAATATTTTTCTAATGTCCCCTTCTCTGATACAAAATAATTCTTTGCTCCATTATGGAATTTTTTTGCTTCTTCCAAAGACATCATACCTTTCAACACATACCTCTATGATTTGTAAGAATCTCCACACTTGAAGAACAAAGTACATTACTAACCCTAAGGTCTATATCTTGTCAATGCTCTAAGAGTTGTTTTGGGAATCTGGGTTAAATCTCTACAATACCTATCCTAAATTTCCCAATGGAGTGCTTATACTTTCCCTCCTCCACCCTCCTATATGGATCGTTAAATAGTTATTTAGGTCTTTGAGGAGAAAGGGAAGGTTGTCTCTTTCTCTTTCCTTTGTCAGTAAATATTTTTCTTCCCATGGTAAATTCGGTATATGTGAAGATGGAGCAAAAGTGGGTAGAGTAATGATAATGGAAGTAGGAGATTCTAGGTTAGCTTATGAAAATGGAAAACTTTTGAAGGTTGAGGAGGTGTACATGATGGCCAAAATTAGGAAAGATAAATTTTGGAAGTTCAAGGATTTTTTCAAATTCTTGAACTAGGTAGCAATTCACTCAACCCTGCAAGTGATTCACTTGCTTCATGGTAATCAAAATTTGAACTCTTTTGCTAAAAAATTTAAGTGATTCACTCACGTTTTCTAGAGATTCACTAGTTTGGCACTACTTAAACAATTTTAGTATTTTTATTCTCAGCTAGAAGGTGGAGTGCTTCACTTTTTCAAGATATCCACTTAAATTGCCTAGTGAATCGCTACTCTGATTCAAACTTCCAAACAATCTTCAAACAGTTGTGATTGACTTAGATTTGACAAGTGAAATGCTCAAAATTTAAGGCCTTGGACAAAATGGATGTAGGAAATTGATTTTTAAGGTAGACAAGCTGCTAGGAAGAATAATTTTCCAAGTAGTTATTCCACAAGGAAGCCCCATTAGGAATTGACCCAACTAACCAATGGTGAAGGAAGCATTGTTGGCATGCATGTGCAAGGATATATGCAAATAGAATATAGTGGGATGAGCCAACCAACATTAGTAAATTATTTGAATGGATTGGGTGCTATGGATTATGGGTTACTTGCACAAAATGTGAGTGAGGTATTAAAATGAGGGGGTGCCTTGCATAAGGACTTTTATAGCCTCTGCTTTGTGTAGGTTCTTGTCTATGCCTACCTATGCCTAGCCCCATTGGGTGTGGGGATTATTTACATGGATAAATTAGCCTAATAGGGTATGATTTTCCTACATGATCAATCAACCTAAGGCAAGTATCCTTGGCATACACTTTGCTTGCTAAGACGAGTGATTTGATCATCAAGCATTGAATTGATTTTTTCTATTTGAGGAAGAAATTGAAGGAATACTTTGCTAAGAGAATAAGGGAAAGATGAAGTTAAAATAATATCTAGAATAAAAAATAAAATAAATATGATATGTACTATTTATATTTTTCCTTTTGGTCGTATTTCCCATTAGATAGGTCAAAGGTGTTACCCATTCACCAAAATCAATAGGATTCTTCCATCCATGGTGGAAAGTTTATAGGAATTTGGACCCATGATATGAAGAATTTGGTAGGTCCCACTCCAAAAGGAGTCAAAGTTTTAAAGTTTTCTTGGCTTAGCTTAGTCCTCGTCTCACTTAAACACTAGATCACCTCCTTGTAATCCATATCAATGGGTCATTTTTCAAACCACCTTTTCCACTTCTTGATGTTGCATCGTCCTCTCAAACTCATTTTCTCTTTCTCCCTCTAGGGCCAATAAAGCATTCAACCTTACTTGTATTGGCTTGATTTCGGTTCTTCTAACTCTATTATTGTGACATTTTAAGGAGAGGTAGTTCTAAATTGACTGGCAACATTACCTCCTTGCCTTAGATTAGCTTGTAAGGAGATGACCTAGTAAACGTCTTTGGTTTCACTTGATCTACCCAAAGTGCCAATATCAACTTGGTATTCTAGTCCATCTATAATTTGATAATGGTTTTCTTTATGATCCTTATTATGTTCTTATTCATTGATTCTACCAATATATTGCCTTGAGGGTGGTAATTTGAGGATGTCTTGAGAAAAACCTATAATCCAAGAAAAATTTCATCACTTTGGTCCCTTTGAAACTTCTAGTAATTAGATAATTACTTCTTGATTAGTTGATGTAGTTTATATTTCTTTAACCCTCTTAGTGAAGTTTTATATGATGGTAAGGATCCATCCATACCCCATTCTAGACAAGGGACTAATTTTATCAATAAAGTCTAGGCCCCATTGTTGGGAAGGTTTTGTAAAGATAATCAACTTTAAGGGTATTGACGCTTTTGTTCTCTTACCCAAGAATATGTAATGAGACTTATACTTGTTAACCCATTGGAAATAACCAAAATTATAAAAAAAGAGTATCAAACTTCCAAACAATCTTCAAATAGATAAGTTCTCCATTGAAAGGGTTACATTCCAAGATCTTTGCTTCTAATTTATCTTTGAACTTGCTTGCCTTAGCCTTTGATTTCTCTAAATATTCTATGAGCAATAATCTTTCTTCATCACATTCTTGAAACTGACTTTCAAGCTTAGAGTGTTGTTTTCTTACCTTCTTTACTATGTCAAAGGCATAGATAAGTTCTCCCTTGAGATCATAGCCATTCTCTATTGAATAATCCTCTATTTTTTTACCTTTGTCCGAGTTTCTAATTCCTTTAGACTTATCTTCTATGGGGTCACTCACTTATTCTTCTAATGCCATTAGAATATTTTCATCTGGTCTTTCAAGTGCATCTTCAAAATCATCATCACTAAAACTATAACCATCCCTAGTGCAATCATCTTCAAGATGTCCAAATTTACCACATTTAAAACACTTGAGAATAACTGGAGTCCTTTTCTTAATTGGATCTTTATCTTTAACCATAAATAGGACTTCATCTCTATCATTGTCTGAAAAACTAGCATCACTATCAATTGAGTACTTACTTGCATTATTCGCATACTAGCTTCTCTTTTGTATCTGGAATAACTTATTTCCTTGTCTGCTTTATTCATCCTTACTTTTCTTTTGGTACCTTTATCTTTCTGACTCCTTGTACTTGTGATCATGTTTTTCTTCATCATTGTTGTTCTTTGGCTCCTTGCACTCTGTTGCAAAATATCCATACCTTCCAAAATTGAAACATTTGATAGATATTGGATCTATGGGTCTCTTGGAACCTCTATCTCTTCTGCCATAATTTACTTCTTCATCACTGGATGACTCACTGCTCGATTCTATCTTTTTTACCTTTGACTGTTCAGCCATATCTTCTTCAACTATTTTTACCTTTTCAACCTTATCTCTCAAGTCAGAGAGATCTTGTAGGAGCTTTGTCTTACATCTCTCATCCTATTATATTTGAGCCTTTAATTGTAATTTCTCTCTTTTCACCTCATGAAGTTCCTTGAGAGTAGCTTCTTCTTCTTCTTCTCTTTGATCTTCAATTTCTTCTATTGTCCAAAGTGGAGTTTCTTCTTGATACTTGCTTCGATTGTTTATGTTATCCCTTTCTGAATCATCCTCATTTTCAATGTTATCAAAACCATTGCAATAACTTGCATCATGACCGAGTTGACCACAAACAAAACATTCTTCACCTTCTTGTGAACAGTAAGTTGGATGATGACCTGTCTTTCCACATCTGGTACAAAACTTTATCAGTCTGGATGTGTCTCCTTTGTTTGATTCATTCCTTGAATCTATTTTCATTTGTCCTCCCAAAACAACAATATCAAACTCATCTTCGTTTTCTTTCATGACCATGTGTGTTATTTTCTTCTTGTGTCTCATGGTTTTGCCTTTGCCTTTCTTTGCCATTTGTGTTCTTGTAAGATCTTCCTTCAAGATGTTAAACCCTTTTTGAAGGAACCCTCTCTAATACCAAGTGAAGAACACAAGCTTAACTGAGAGGGGGGGTGAACAGTATAAGACCACTTTTTACTTTTCTTTCCTAAATAGTATTAATAAATATAATCAATGGCAGTATTAATAACAATAACCAAAGTAATGCACAAATCATCACACACAATAGAGACACCAATTTTAACGTGGTTCACCCAATGTAGGCTATCTCCACAGAGAAAATATTTCTTCTAAATATTTCTCAAATAATCTCATGGGAATCCTTCCCAATTACAATGTTTATGGATCTTTGTCCAAAGGAGATGTTGATCCCCTAAATCTCAAGTTTGTGGATCTCTTCCACAGGAGAAATATTTCCCCTTCTGCTCTGGCTAGTGATCTTCTGGAAGACTCTATCTCTCTACTGCATTGACTTGTGGATCTCTCTTCACTTGAAGACTCCTCACTCAGATCTGTCTTCAATTGTCCTAGCTAGTGGATCTCTATCCACTAAGACTCTGTCCTCTATACTCTATCACCTCCAAAGCTCTATTTCAATACTGTACTAAACACATTCTAGTCGGTCTAGCACAACTCTACTCAATCTCTTATACTAAACACAGATCATTCGATCTAGCACAACTCTGCTCAATCTCTTGCACTAAACACAGTTCATTCGGTCTAGCACAAGTCCATTCAAATATGCACTAAACACAGTTCATTCGGTCTAGCACAAATCTTCTCAATAGGTCCACACAAAACCTTCTCAAATCTGCTCAACAGGTCCACATAGAACCTGCTCAAATTTGCTCAACATGTCCACACAGAACTTGCTCAAATATGCTCAACAAGTACTCTATAGAACTTGTCCAAATATTCTCAATAAGTCCCTAGGACTTCCTCAAATTTGCATAGCAAGCTTCCACAAAATCTTACACAAAATCAGTCCACAAGCCTTCTCAAAGACTTGCCTCAAATCATTTTAACAAGCTCACACAGAACTTGTCCAATCACATAGAATCATAAATAGAATTGTTAGAGACTCAATATGTTCTATACTCAATGCTCAATCAATATCTCAATTCAATCTCATAGAAGCATAAATAGAATTTTTAGAGACTCAATATGTTCTATACTCAAATCCCAATCTCAACTCAATCTCAATCTCATAGAAGCATAAAGAGAATTGTTAGAGACTCAATATGTTCTCTACTCAAATCCTAATCTCAACTCAATCTCAATCTCATAGAAGCATAAAGAGAATTTTTAGAGACTCAATATGTTCTATATTCAAATCCCAATCTCAACTCAATTCAATCTCATAGAAGCATAAAGAGAATTGTTAGAGACTCTATATGTTCTATTCTAAAATCTCAATCTCAACTCAAATCAGAATATAGAATAGTTTGTTTCATGGAACTTGAACAACCACTTCACACAATTACTTAACTAGGCTCAATCAAATCTACTCAACCAATCACTTCAAGGAAAAATCCTTTCCACAAACCCTAGTCCAAGCATGTATCAACCAAATAAAAATATTTCCAACAATGCTCATCAATAAATCTCACATGACAATGATACTCATGTTCTTAACTCAAGTTCAAGTTCTTTGTATAACCATTGGCTTCAACAACAATGCTTATAAAAAAAGGTTTAATCACAACTCTCAAACTAGAAAACCTTGAAGCATTAAACTAAAAACTCCTCAAAAAAGAAAACCACAATCAATCCTTTTCTCTCAAAAGATATTTTCAGAAATCAATCACCCAAATAAGTTAATGAAGAATATTGCCCATATTCTTGTGATGCCTTATGAGTTATCCACTAAATATGCCACACTCAACACATTTTATTTTTCCAATCTCAACAAGGGTTAGAGGTCTTGAGTAATAACACAATAATAAAAATAATATCTCAATAACACCTTATTACTCCTACTCAATAAAATGCACCATATCCTCTTATGCAAGAAATAAACCCTCAAAAGAATGAATCAAACTTACTTTTGAAACTCCTTGACAAAACCAAAAATATCTCCTTGCACACACTTTATTTCTTCCTCTAAGTAACTTTCGAAAAGAGCTTTCCAATGATATATACTATGATATACTTCCAAAAATAAAATCACCATAAATCTCTATCTTTAGTAGGGCATACCATATCCTTATTTCTCCTTAGGCAACCTTGGAAAAAATTAAAATATTAAACAACATCAAAAATTAAATCCACTTGCCTTGCCCTCGACGGGATTCGATCCCCCGACGTCCTCCTTCCCAACGCCTTAGCCACAGCCAAGCCGTCGTTGGGCCATGCGCCTTAACGTGTCTAAAATGGCACGTCCTCCATAAAGTTTTCATGAACATCGCTCTTCCTAAAAACAACAAGTGCTTCAAGCGCTTCTTCCTTGCAATCCAAAAGGCCTCACGCGAATCGAACGCGGTACCTCCTCCTTAGTGCCAAGCCAACATACCACTAGGCCACGCTAGCCTTTGCGCTTAGAGCCTCCGAGCCTTCACACCTTTAGCCTTTATGTAAATCGTAAGGCCTTCGAAAAACCAAAACCTTTTTGCATGCGTTTCAAATAATTATTGCAAGGGATGCCTTGGTAAACATTTTTTTGATGGCATTTATATAATACCTTTGTCCTTTTTACAATCACGTCGGCACTTTGAATAATTTTGACATCGGCGTGATTTTTAATTTATAATTAATTTAAATTTAAATATTATAAATTAAAAAGAACCAACCTTAGATTTAATTTAATTAAACCTTAGAACCTTGTCTTAATGCCCAATCTTGGTATAATTAAATATTATTTATAAAATTTATATTCCTTGTGAATTTAAATAATTTATAAATAATTATTAAATCTCCTTTTTAACCTTTGCAATAACCCATCTTGGGTTTTTATAAACCAATAACTTAACTTGTGCTCCTAATAATATTAAAATATTATGGAGCCTTTTTCCTTTCATTTATGCACTGATGAAGCTTTTTCTTGGATGACTTGGGTGACTTTATTTCTTTCTAAATTCCTTAATAAGAGTGATAACTCTATCGGGTGACATCAATGACAACTTTGACTTAGAGGATTTAAAATGTCCAACAAATATTAGCAAATAAAACAAGAAAATAACCATTTGGATAAATAGAGATTTGTAACTCACCTTTAGTTTTCCAGCTTTTTGCAGCCCAGACTTTGAAATCATATAGGCTCGAAAGAAAACCCACAAACCGATAAATTAGTCCTCTTTTTTCCAGATTTTCAATGCCAGTTTGAATGTTACCCATATCAAGCTTAACAATAGGAGTTCCATTAGTTACTTTAAGACATCTTGACTCCACTTTCCTTGGGATCAATCTTAGGCATTCTTAGAGGTTTTTGGGAAGCCTTAAGATTAATATTATCATTGGGCTGAGGCTGTCCACCACGGAGGGCATCCCTAAAATTCACTTTTGGGGCTGAGTCTTCAAAATTCTTACCCTTGATAGGATTTTTCATAGTAGATTTATTTTATGGGTGCACCTTAGTACCATAATCACTTGAGATCTAAGCCATTTTTTTATCAGCTACTTGAAACTTATTTCGTGATCTCTTTAATCCTTGCCCTAGACATCATGGAAAGGTATGGTTTTCACTTTTATTTTGTGTAGCAAGTTGGAAGTCATTGTCACTCAATTTCACAACATGATTTATTGAAAAATAGATTTCTAACCCATCTTGGATCCCCTACAGCATATCATGCTAAAATCTTGAGAAGAAACCACAAAAATATTGGTTGCTAGGGTTCGAAGGTCCTGAAAACCAACCTTTAGAGCTGCTTGCACTCAACCCAAATGAAACCCTCGTACAACTTATTTCTAAAAATCTCATTCACACATAGGTATGCACTATGATCTGTGTTGCTTCAAATGATATAAACATTGGTGGAGACATAGAGTTTTTCATGCATTTAACCTCAAAATTTTAGCTCAATCTGAGTTCGGATGAGTGAAATATGGCCGAAACAAGTTCGATAGTTTGGGCAATCCTGCGAAAAACGTCCCTCCTCAATAATCGAGTTATTATTTTTTCTTGATTTTTTAATCTATTTAAATAATACCTATTATTTATTCATTTTATTCCTATAGTTTAGAAATAAATAGACTATAGTGAATAATTTTATAAGGTGCATTTAAGGAGTTAAAAGGTGCATTCTATTTTTTTTGAGTGGGCAATTTTTGAAATGAAAAGAGAAAGTTAGCAAAAGGAATTTGATAGAAAATTGAAAGTTGGAAAAAAATTTCATCAAAAGCAATGTTTTTTGTACACAAAAATCAGGTACGAAGTCTAGAGCCTAACATAGCTACCATAACGATGTTTAAGCATTGACGTATAAATTGTTGGGGAGAAATAAGGACACATTTTTGTAATTTTTTATTTCACTCCTTCTTACCCCATTCATTACTATTGTTAGATGTAAATCTTGAAATTGAGAAAAATCAAGTATATAGGGAAGTTACGTCCATGTATGAATATTTCTCTTTAAGCAAGTATAATTGATAGGATGAATCCTTTTTAATACTACCTTGGTACCACATATCACTCTCTTTGACATACCTTAGGATATCTCTCATGTATGACCATGTATATTGAGGACTAACTCCTTTCATGTACCGATGAGTATATAGGAAAAGTGGGTATATCAAAAGGTTTGGTATATAGGACTAGTAATATATAGAAAAGGGGACCATTTTTGGAGATATAAGGAACCTTTGCCATGTCTATATCAAAAATATTTCCCATAAAATCTCAATTGCTCAAAGGTTCAAATTTTACGCCATGGAAAACAAAAATAAGGATATTACTAATGGTTTAAAAACTCTGGGATATAGTTATTGGTGATGAAACTCCACCTAAAGATATTGCAACTAGACAAAAATATGTTGAAGGAGATGCAAGGGCACTTATGCTCATCAAATTTGGAGTGGTTGATGAAATACAACCACATATCAGTGAGATAAAAATATCAAAATATGCATGGGACATACTTTATACCATATTTGAAGGGAGAAATGAAACCACAATCCTTCATCTACAATTACAACTTTATACATTAAGGGTCTAGGATGGTGAGAGTATTGAACAATTTCTTCAAATAATTGTTGACTTGAAGGAAAAATTGAACACCATGGGAGAAAATGTGGATGACAAGCTCTTAGTTTTAGTTGTACTTAGAGCTCTCCATGAATTGTTCAAAACATTGGCTACATCTCTCCCAAGTATCAAACAAAAGGGTTTCATTTGAAGAATTGGTAAACATCCTTCAATATGAAGTAAAAATCAGTTGAGAGATGAGTTATCCAATAATGCTCTTATCTCCATAAAGAAATCACAAAAGGGTTCAAAGGGTTCTTCCACTTCATTTTCATCACAAAATTAGCCTCAATGGAGAAGGAGGTATTGTCATATTTGCAAAAAAGGACATGATACCAAGATTTGTAAATACTATTTGATGACTCGTGGACCTCTCCAAAGGAAGTAATAGTTTGAAATCTCAACAAAGGTCAGAACAACAAAGGTATATTGATAAAAGTGAACTAGAACCAAATTATGAAGATGAGTGTGAAACAACACATAAGGTCTACATGGCCAAGGAAGTTTCAAATAAAAAAGGATATGGTAAAAAAACCAAAAAATAAGGTAAAATTCAAAAGTGTGTGCCATCAAAAGATAGCGAAGATGGAGAATTTTCAAAACTCAAATATTGTTTGCAATTGATTTAAAAAAATTGATGAGCGATACTTTGAAAATGGTGTGACAAACTGTATTGATGTAGTGAGAAGAATGTGCTTGACAATTCACTCTTGACATCCTTGAGGTGCAATGTAGAATGTAAGTAAAAATAATTGAAAATTTGAAGGATAAGCCCACAATGAAAGATGTTTATTGTGACATGAGTTATCTTCTTCAAAGGATAAATTTTAATTGTGATATTAGTGATTTGAGGTCCATAATGGCAAATGGTTGTTGTGATACATGTGATCTTGTTTAAAGGGAAGATATAGCTTGTGATATAAGTGATTTCAAGATTTTTAATGAGAGAAAAGATTGTGCAGAAGATTGTTGTATTTGCCATGACAAAGGTTTTATTGTTAGAATTGAAAGTGATAATGTTGGTTCAAATTATGTTGAAGGTCATTGTGATGATGTTTTTGGGTATTTGAATGTTATTGGTGATAGTGATAGACCATAGTGGAATTGTTAAAATTGGGTGTTTTGAAAAGCATACCAAATATATTGATTCAAAATTAATGAAAAATGTGATACAATGGTACAAGTTTTGGAATATATGGGCAAACGTATGGAAAGAATGGTCTTGATTATGATGGTCAAGTAGGAAGAAGTGGCACTAAGTTTGTGAAAAGAGAAACATATGTAGAAGTTCCTAGGATGAGTTGTTGCAGTCATTGTGGAAGATCCAGATACATGATAGCTAGGTGTTGAAACATGCATCCTTGTAATATTTTTGGAGGTAATAATCACCCTCAAAGAAAGTGTTGGCACAAATACTGAGAAAATACATATGAATTGTGGATGGATGAATGTGTCAAAATAGGAAAAATCAAAAGAAATGTTGAATGGTTTCTATAGAAGAAGACCAAGTTTGGTACTTTAGAAATATCATAATGTAATTTTTTTCATGGAGCAATGTAATATTATAAAACTTAATCTATGACCTAAGCTATGCTCGAAATCTTGCAGTGACAGAACATGTAGTGAAATATTTTAGATGTATAGTGATTTCCCATTAGCGATGACCTAAAGTAAGATCTAGAGGCTAACTTAGAGGTAACCCAGAGGTGATCCAAAGGTAATGATGACCCAAATCTAACCTAAAGGCAAAGACCTAAAGGTCTAGAGGTTGATCTAAAAATGCACACCTAATGGAGATTATCCAAAGCTAAAGCCAAAGCACAATTATTGTTTACCAACCCAAATTATGAGTGGTAATGACATTTATACCAAATAATATAATAAGGGAGGATGCTAGACATTATTACATTATTTGATATTATGTAATTATTAGGGAATGAATGATTATTTCATCTTATATGAGGTTGGATAGTCACATTTCCTATAAGCATGAGAGAAGATGAAAATACAAAGCTAAAGGTGAAACACCAAGGGGTGAAAACACTGAAGAGTCTCTTGAAACTAAGAGACACATTGCTATATAAATATGCATGTTGTACATAAGTTTTGGTTGGTGAGAAATAATATGATATTGTTATGATTAATTCCAATAGGTATCAAAGCAAAAGAGATTAAGCCTCATTTTGATTGCTAGTATCATCACAAATACTTAAACACCCTATTTCAATTGGGATTTTTCCCCAATGTATGTTAGTGGTAGTATCCATTGGAGGGGACAATGATTGGGTGGTCTTTCCACTTCATCAAAGAAGAAGCTAAAAAAAAAACCAACATGACATAAATAATATCAATGATGGTAATAGTATATTAATATAGTGCAAGGTGCAGGAAAATATAGTAATGAACCATCGAAGGTTCAATCCCAATAATTTATAGAAACACATGAGTGACCTCGGGAGAGGGACAGGGTAATAAACATAGTCTCATAGCCCTTGAAGTTCCCACATAATCCAAAAAAGGATTTCAAATCTTAGGACTTTGCAAAGATCTTATTTCTAGGCTTTTAAGTTCCTTAAACTATAGTTCGATCCAAGGTGATATTAAATCATAGTATGTGTTTCTTTTATGAGGGCTGCAAAGCCACCAATAATCCCTTGGAGAAAAACAATGAGTTTCAATCCCCTTATGATGATGAGTGTCATAGACACCCATATCTCCAGTAGTATCTCAATTCCATTAAGCACTAACTACCAGAGAGGAGTCACTATTTATCACTAGTACGATCTACCAAAGCATGAATTTCCCCATCCATATGCCAAGGCATATCTTTGATATAATCTCCTATACAAAATCCTCATTAGTAAAAATATCCATTTACAATATCCAAGAGAGTTACTCAAAGCTCGACCTAGATGAACATGGCTACATTCGATGAGAAATTCATTGGCTACATTCAATGAGAAATTCATTGGCTACATTCAACGAGAAGTTCATTAAAAATATCAAGGAGTGACCTAAAAAAATGTTAGAATCATAGACACAACTTAGTAAATGTTGTTTCTTGAAAAGAAGAAATTATTTTGATAAAAAAATTGATTCTATTTTGGTAATGATTGATCTTGAACATAATGTGCCATGTTAACAGAAAGAAATATTTTTGGAGGAATAACATTTGCAAGGTAGGTGAATAGTAGAATTGGCATCATGGTCAATGTTAAGGTTACAATATTGGAGGTCTCAAATTTGATTCCTTAACTTATCCTTTTGCTTTGCACATTTTAAAATAGAAAAAATAGCCCTTTTTTTAATACATGAAGCATTAAGTAGGAGAGTTGAAAAATTAAAAATAAAGTATTATTTTTTGTAAAGGTGCATTTTTGGATATGACCAACACCTTCAAAATTTGAAAATTTTACTTTAAAATTTTATGCTTTGAATACCTCTCAAACAAGTGCTTAAGCACACTAGCAACGTTCGGTATCAACAAAACCTCTAACTCATGTTTATAGATAAAGTTGTCACATTGAACTACTATATCTATAGCATAGCAAAGTTACCATAACAACATCTTGGGATCATCCCCTTAAATAATTTAGGAGATATAAGATTATCATTTTTTATGCTTTTCCTCCATAATCATACATATTTGTCACTATCGCTAGACATAAACCCTAAAATCGAGAAATCCCAAGTATATAGAAAAGTTAAGACCATGTACAAATATTTCTCCTTAAGCATGTGTCATTGATGCTACAAATCCCTTTCTATAGTTTCTTGGTAACTTGTATCATTCTCTTTCACATACCTTAAATTCTCTCTCATGTACGATCATGTATATCAAGAGGACTAGCTTCTTGCACACACCGACGGGTATATAGGAAGGGTGGGTATATACAAAGGTTTGGTGTATCATATTTGTTGTATATAGAAAGGAGAACAATTTAGGAGTTATAAGAGATCCTCACCATGGTTATACCTAAATTTCTTCTTACATATTCATATCTACTCAAAAGTATAAACTTTAGACCTTAGAAAAATAAGGTGAGAACCATCTTGATAGATGAGAAACTTTAGGCCATTGTCACCAACAAAGTCACTCAACCTATAGAGGATGAAAATGCATAGAAAAAAATTGATGATGTGGATGCTAAAGCACTAATGATCATCACCCTTGCCAAAACATATGTTATTTGGCCACACATTTGTGAAGCATAAACATCCAAGGAGGCATGGGATACACTTTATACCAACAACGAAGGGAAGAACGAATCTACAATATTTCACCTTTAATATAAACTTCATACATTGAATCTAATATGGAGAAAATATTGAGGATTTTCTTTGTCAAGTTATAGAGTTAAAAGCCTGCAAAGTGAATTATATAGGAGAAATCATGGTACCCATCGTACTTAGAGCTCTACATGATTCATTTTCAGTGTTGATCACTTTCTTACAAGCTTCAAGTATGAAGTTATCCTTTGATGAGTTGGTAAATATGCTTTAATAGGAAGAAGTAACCAAGAAATTTATGGATTAGTTGAAAAATAATGCACTTATTTTGAAGAAATATGGGAGAAAGAAGCCATAGAAGGATCCTTCCCCACCATCACGATCACAAAAATAACCTAAAAAAAAAAGAGATATTGCCATAACTATGATAAAGAACACAATACAAAGAGTTGTTGGTATAACCCTACGACTCAAGAAGATAAAGTTTACAAACCTCATAAGAAATAAATACAATACAAACCATGTCCTAAGTAGAAATGACAACAAAGGCATATTGTGCATGAAGAATCAGATTCAAAACCTGAATAGGCACATAAGGTGCTAATATCCAAGGTAGTAAAAATACCAAAGGATGAAGTTTGATATATTGATCTAGGTGCTAGAAATCACATTATTAGGTACAGAGTGGTTTGACTCAGTACAAGCCAAATATGTGAAACCAGTAACCATTGACAATGATAAAACCTATCATGTCAAAGGAGTGGGAGATGTTCCTCTCAATCTTCTTGGAGGTAGATGCACAATTGAAAAGGTACTATATGTACCTATATTGGAAAATAATTTTTTGTCCGTACCATAAGTTTGAGGTTAAAACATAGTGGTCTAATTCCAAGTTGTTTATGGCAAGAAGAAATATTTTATCATAAAATATGAAAAGAGTGTCGCAACAAGTTCCTACAAGAATGTTTTGTTTGCACTTGATGTCATATCATCTCCTAATGTCACATTTTCAATAGCAAAAATAAATGCTACCTCCCTTTGGTATAGGAGATATGGTAATATTAGTTTAGATACTTATTCTAGTTTAGTAAGCATCAAATGGTGTTAGTTTTACCTAGCCTTTCACCAACATTGCTAGTGTGCTTGGGTTGTTTAGTAGGGAAGCAACATCGAGTACTTTTTAATTCAACTCTCATAAAGAAAAAGGATAGCTGAATGTGATACACATTGATCTATTCAAAACCATGCCAATCAATTTCAATTGACGTAAGTACTTTTAATTATTTATGGATGACTATTGATGAAAGATGTAGGTGCATTTGTTGGAATTAAAGTCAGACAAGCTCAAGTATTTCCATTATTTCAAGAAGCATGTAAAAACAAAAACTAGGGGTTCTATTCAAGATCTCTACTCATATCGAGGGAAGAATATATATCCAATGACTTTTCAAGGTTTCTCATATAGAAAGGGATAAAGCAACAACTCACTACAACATACACTCCATAGTAAAATGGGATTACTAAAAGGAGAAATCATTCCATTATGGAAATGGTTCATTTGCATGCTCATAGGAGCTAATATAGAGCAATAGTATTGTGTTGAAGTTATTTCCACTACAATGCATCTTCTAAATAGAGAACCCACAAAGGCACTACAAGGATTTACTGTAGGGAATTTTCCCTATAGTCCCACTTCACTCAAATGCCTAATTGGAAGCAAGACAAGCTGAAAAGAGGAGTCAAAAGATGCACCCTATTTTTTTATCAAAAGGGTGGGTGCTAGATTTTTAATAAGAAGACATAGACATATTTTAAGTCATATTAGTTGTTGCATGTCAATTCAACAGTCGATGCTCCTTTTTTTTATTGAAGCTAACAACTTTGAGGTATCGAGGACCATAGGTCGTTGATTTTCCATTCTACAACCCATGTTAATCTTTTGATGAAGGAAAGAAAAAGAGGAAAAAAGAGGTCCCACCATAGCTAAGGCCAAACACGTGGTAGCCAAATAAAAGCAAAATGATATGAGCATTGGGGTACAGTTGGAGAAGGCCTTCCATTGGCCAAATGAAAGACCATATCATCTAGGGACACATGGCAATCATTCGCAAATACAAGAAGACAATCCAAAATGTAGTTAAGAGTGTATATGCCATTGACTATCAAAGTTGACTTTTATGGCTTGATCTATCAAAATCATCCATGTGGTATTTGCAACAGTCGTTTGTCACATGAGTAAGCCTGCTCTACCATCCTGCACTAGTTAGGGAGGTCATACTCACTAATTTAGTGAGAAAGAGATTCTAGAGGGGAACCTAGTAAGAAATTAATGGCACAACCATCCTAAAGTTGTAGTAATGAGAGATGGCATCAAAAACTTGCCATTTATGGGCTTGAAAGCCTCCAACATTGATGGCCTTAGATCTAGAGACCTCAAATCTTCTAACTATAGTTGTATATTAATTTTATTTGTAGAAAAGAGAAGAATACACAAACCTTCTATGCAAAGTTTTAGAGGTAAAGAGCCCTCATCCTGGCCTATAAATAGGCCTATAATTCCATTATAAAGGCATTAGGAGCTACCTACTTGTGTCTCATATTTGGCTTTGTAAGCTCTTCCTTTCATTTCTTGAATTGTATGATCAGGGCTTGAACCTTGAGTCATTATCTAAGGAGCATTTAGCCTCTTTAGGTTGCATGTCTTGTAATTATCTCTACACATGAATGGAAGCTATGACCAATTTCACTTTGTTATGCTTCTTTAAGAGTGTTTTAGGTATGGATTATGCATTATGAAGTGTGTTTAAATCCTAGCTATTAGACTATGGTGAATGTGTTTAATTTTATCTTGTTCATGCAATCACAAGGGGAACCCTGATCTTGGCACATTGCCCCCATAGCTTAATTTTTTGCTTTTTAATAAATTTATTTTCCTGCAAGTTACTTTCCTATTTTTATGCCTTTTGTCATTTCCTTTCTTTACCTTTCCTCTCCTTGCACCCTAATAAAATTAGGCCTAAGCCTATGAGATTTGAAAGCACTCAAAGATCAAATTCAACAAGGAGCCATCCTCGACTAAAAACCCAGAGTTTGCCTTGTAGGCATTTCCTTCACCTATGGAGCTTCCTGTTGTTTCACTCTACATGAGGCATGAGTGTCCCAAGTGCTTTGGGTACTGCATCAACATGCCAAAATATTCAGAGATGACAATACTTTTTTTAGCATACCTAGTGGGATGAGCTTTTACATTTACCCCATAGAACTAAAAGAAGACTCATGACTTTGACCCTGATAAATGTCATAGTCATTCCACTTGTAGCAAATCATCAAGAGATTCACATAGCGACTCTACTAAAAAGAAAATATTTTGAAGCTCTTCAACAAAGTTAGTCTAATATATTGGTGGGGATCTCTATCTCTTGGGCTTGTTAAGAATTGTATCCCTACATGGTGACTCTGTTCTCAAGGAAAGGATCCAAAAATATATGAGTGAAAGGCTTGTAACCAAAGCTTTTGCCCAAACTAATCAACAAGAGTTGGTGTTGCCCCTGAATCGAAGAGTGAGGAGAAACCAACAACACAACATGGAAGTTCCATTGAATCAGTCTTAAATATTTTTGGCATATTATGACAAAGGTCCTTTGATCCTGCATACTCCACCAATTATATGGGATTCATTTCTTGCCTTGGTGCTCAAATCCCTACCTTATTTCTTGGTAGAAGATATCATCATCCCGATGAAGCATTTGTACTAACTAGTAAGCTTGTGTGTCATGTATTTAATTGAAAAATAATAAATAGCCCTAAGGTTATTGGCTACCTCTTTTAAAGGGAAGTCTTGTGAATGGTACATCAACCTTAATCCTTAATCAGTCAAAAGTTGGGACTAACTATCAAACCTCCTGACAAGAAAATTCAAAGAGAAGGCAAATGAGACATCCCTCATAGAGTAGCTCACAACAATAAAAAGGGAACTCGTAGAGACAATGGATGATTTCAACATACAGTTCCAAAATACTTGGTAGAGGATCCTCGACAAGATTTGATCTCCCCTAGGTATGGCATTTATCTACTACTTTAAAGTTTTTAATTCTAAAATTGCCATGATGATTAAGTATAAGGGAGGGAACTCATTACTAAAATCCTATGGGATAGCCATCTAGGCCAAAAATAATCTAATCCAAATAGGGAGGCTAGCGCCTAGACCACCTCTACCATTGTTTCTCTTTATGAAATATTTACATCACCCTACTTCAACCATCGAACCCATCATCAGTTCAACTATTCAACCCAATTCTTATGCTACTAAAATCGATGAAATGTGGAATATGATGAGGAATTTCTCCAATGATATTGTAGCCCTAAAAATGAAGAAAAATGATCAAATATTTTCCAACCATAACTATCCAAAGCCTCCTTTCCAACTGGGGAATCAAAATGTCCGACTACCTCCAAATGGATATCAAAAGCCTTTGCCTTTGACCAATAGAAATCCTAGTTAGTCATAGGCTCTGACTCAGTAGATAGTACCCCTATCAACCCTAGTCCAACAGATATCTCCAAACCTGATCAAGAACTCGACCACCATGCAAAATAATTATATCAAAGATCCTAGTGAATGTTATTGTTTTACTCTTGAATGTTACCCTTTCAATTTTTATGTCAAAAATACATCTTAGGCAGTTAGAATGGCTATACCTAATAATAATATCATCCCATATTCATAGTTAAAATCCCAAATGCTAAGTCCAAAATCTACCTTATAGACTCCAACTATGTCACTAGTTTCCAACTTATTAGTTACGGAGCATACCTTCATTGCCTAGGATGAAGCAAAAGAATACATCGTATTAGATGAAGTAGACCCCTCAGTTTCTAAGAGACCACAAGTCTGATTAGAGTGCATCACCAAGGCTAAGAGGAAGGACATTAAAGATCAAGGTAAGTCTATTCCATTAGACTCTATACCCCAGGGTAGAGAACTATATATTGAAAGAACACTTTGACTCAAGATTCGCCAGATAATTTGGCCCAAGCAAGTTTGAAAATTACAAGAATAGTCCCAAAACCTCTAAAGCATCATGCTACTAATCCATAAGAGCCTCCTCTAACAATGTAAAAGTCTAGGTCTCTATAAACATCAAGCATTATATCAAAAGGCTCCTTTCATCGGATCCTTCAGTGTAGTGGAGCACCTAAGGAATCCCACCATAAGAATACCGCTTTGGAACATCTTCTTGATTCTAGAGAAAATAAAGTATTTGGAAGGGTCCCTAGAAAAGAATAAATATCTAGATAGATAAACCTGTCGTGCTATAAGTCTCTAGCTCAAAGTCTAGCCAACCCAAGCTTATGCTATTTTATCTGATCTTGATATGCGAAGACAAGCTAATTTATAATTATCTTATGCACTCTAGGTAGAACAACTCAATCATGCCTAAAAGAGTATTAGATGTGCTAGGCTTAACATGTGAGCCCACCAACAACAAATTGGTTTAGCTAGATGGCTCTTTAGGTCCAATCTTTAGATTAGTACAAGATCTTCCCCTAGCTCTCAAAACTTGCCTTGACCTGATAGTATGCCAAGATATGGTGGTGATTGATCTACCAGCCACATTTAGGATATGCCTCTCAAGGGGCTTCACTACCAAAATTGGAGGTTAATTGCCCCTAAACTAGACTCACACGCTACTCTAAAACAGGTATGGGACCAAGTTTAAGATCCATTCAGAACCTCTCCACATGCATCACATAGAGTGAGTTATCTCCTTAGAGATCGTAGAAGAGCATGTGACTAATTAGACTATCCAATACCAATTTTTATGGATGGTTTCATGGGAGGTTCTAACTATATTCCAATATGTTAGAATTCCCCCTATCACTACGTTTGAATCCATAGCATCCCATTCACATCTTGACCATACTGCTTTCATAGTTTTGAAAACTTTTTCCTTTGTCATTTTAGATTTTTGGATATAAATAATATCAGGCTTATTATTTAAATAGAGGTCCCTAATACACCTCTACTTTGAGGAGGTATTAACATCCCTTATATTGCATGATATGGCAATCATATCTCATTAGGGAATATCAGTCCCTCCTGTGAATTACCAATATCATTTTTTTTTTGGTAAAGATAAGTTCAACCAACTTAGATTTTATTCCTTTCTCTATGTTTAGTCTTGTTACACAGGCTCTCGCTTGATGATTTGAAGGTTTTTCTTTTTTTTCCTTGACAATATCGAGGGTAGTTCTTATGATTATACTCCTCAATATTCTTTTATAACTTTCATTTTCATTAGATATATCCTCTCCTAGCTTTTCTAAAGAAGCTTTTGACTTATCTTGCTCATTTTTTGGTATTTCCTTGTTAATGATAAAGGTATTAACATCCAATGCTACATTTTATCTATGAAAATACTTCTTATGAATGTTGCATAGTACTTCAAGAGAATATTAAAAATTTGATTAGGCACATTCCTTAGGTTTAGTAGGAATGTTTATCCCTAAATCGAGTTTAGACCAAGTAGTTGGTTCCTTCTTAATATTTTTATCTTATTGTACCATATCCTCTAAGCTTTGATATGATTTTTCTTCATAGGCTAAAGCCTCAAAATAATTGGTGTTTCTTCCAATATCCTTACTTACTAGTTTCCATTGTTTATTTACTTTCACCTATCTAGACTTATCTTTTGGAAATTAAAAACCATCCTCATCAATATTCATTTGTAAGTTTCTCGTGTAGTTTTCTACATATGTTTTTGTTGGACTCTTCTTAGGGCATGGTATAGCAATATGTCCCACATCATGATATCTTCTATATTCAAAAGTTATATTTTCATAGTCCATGGTTTAGATCCATAACTTACTCCCCTCCTTAAGAATGATTGAATCTAGTAAAGGTTTACTAATATCAATCATGACTGATATCTGGGCATAAATAGTCAAGACTCTATCTTTTGTAGTGTCCAAAATATTAAGGAATTCTCCAAAGTATTTCCTATTACCTTGAAGTAATCCATTTCCCAAAATTTAATGGGAAATCCATACATATTAACCCATACTAGTATTAGGGATAGATTTACATTTTCAGGTGCAAAGCCTTCAAACCAGTAGGTAGAGAAGAGTCTTGTTCTTCCCATAAACCAAGGATCACCTTTCAGGATTCTATCTCTTTCCTCCCTAAAATATAAATGGCTAGGAATAAACCTTTGGGAAGAAAGGATAGACTTACTTCTAGATACTTCCATCTCATATCAATCCATTTTATCAAAGCCAAAGCCCCTAGACAAGATCCATTAAATTTATCAATGACTACTTTATCTTTGAGCAGCGAGGATTTTTGCTCTATGAGGTCCTTCCTAACCTCTACTACTAGGGATGAATCAAAGAATTTAGCTATAAGTCATTCTATGGGAAGATAACTATAACTCAACATCTACTGAAATTTACTAGTATATCCTATACCGATTATATTATTTGAAAATAAATCTATAATAATCTACATGCAAAACTTTGAAGAAAATAAAGGGATAAATGAAACTTAGCTAACAAAAATCTACATCCATATGGAATATCTTGCCTTGTTGATGCCCTAACCCTGAATTTCTCCTCCCATCATTCGAACCTTGGTTGACAGATATCTATAATTTTGTCTTCCCATGACTTGAAAATTTATCACTACCTTTGTTTTGGATGGTTGACTTCACATGGTCATATCTCCCTCAATATTGCTTTAGTTTCTTCATATGACCACTTACTTCAAAGCTCTTAATTTTTTTTAGAAATTAGTCTAATAATCATTTGAATTAGACAACCCTTCGTACAGATATGGCTCTTGAAAGATGAGACAATTTTTTGGGAAAAAATTGCCCTAATGTTGTCCTTATTTTGGATAGTTATCTTCATATGTGTAGGGAAGTTTCCCTACATTCCATACTTCATTTGAAGAAGCACTTGTTCGAAAGTGGGACTAATAAAAGGGAGTCAAAAGGCATGGCTCACGTTTAGTCAAAAGGGACGTGCATCAATGCCACAATGCAAGGAAGGCAAACAAGCATTGAAGTTGCACTAGCCATTAGATCCTTTATCAATGATCGGTGCTCTTTTTTATCTAAAGTAGGTAACCATGATTAGTAGATCTGCACCAATTGTTGGATCTTTCATCAATGGTCAACACTCTTTTGTATCAAGTAGGGAAATAAGAGTCGTCGAAACCCATGAGCCCTCAATATTACATTTGATGGCCTATGCTTCTCCACTCGACAAGGATGATAAGAGAGAAAAATTCCTATTGTAGCCAAGGACCGAACATGTGGAAGTCACTCATGAACAAGGGGAGTAAGCATGAATAGGAAATTAGAAAGTGATCACCATTGGCTAGAAAAAGAGTCGCTAAAGTTGACTTCATAACCCAACCCATCGTAGTCACTGAAATAATGATTGTATCGATCACCCATCACACGAGAAAGGCTACCCTACTAGCCTACACCAATAAGAGAGACCATACCTACAATATTAGTGGATGAGACATTCTAAAAAAAAAGGCAAGGACCTAGAATAGCTTTGGTGTTTGAATCCTTGAACTAGACAAGAATTCATTGTGTAACAACCTTTCACGTGTTGTAATGAGGGTCAATGGCAACAACTACCCCTTCAAGGGTTTGGAAGCCTCCAACATTAATAACCTCAGATCTAGATACCTCGAGGTAGCTAAATTAGGATGCATAAAATATCTTAGCCATGAGTCAAAGATAGCATCCCAAATTCTCAAATTAGAGTTTTGAAGGGAAAAACCCCATAGTCTTGGCCTATACATAGGCATGTAAAATTCATTGTAAGGCATTATAAGTTGCTTGCTCATGCCTAATACCTAACCTTGGATGCTCTTAATTTCACTCCCTTATCATTTGTATAAGCACGAATTTAACTTTGAGTCATTTTCTAAGGAGCATCAAGCCTCTTCTAGCCACATACCTTTGTAATTTTAATGCATATAGAATTTATGGATAATTTCACTTTGTCGTACTTCTCTTATGTGTTTATTAGAGATTGGGTATGAATTAAGAAGTATGCTCGATTTATAACTACTACACTATGGTGAATATGCTTATTTTTCTCACTCCATACAAAAGGAAAGTATTTAAGTCTTGACACATTGCCTCTATATCTTATGATTTTTTTATTGCATTTATGTTTTGATTATTTGTCCCCTTTCATTGGTAAAAACACAAACCAAATCTTGTGAGGTTTGAAAGATGTGCAAAGATCACATCTGACTAATCACTTCCTGAAGCATCAAGATATTTACTTGGTGACTCCACTGAAGAAGAAAAGACTTTGAAGAAGTTGTCCAACAAAAGTTAAGGCTAATATTCTTGGAGGGGTCTTTGTCCCCTAGGTTATTGAAGCAATCCATTTCCACCTAGTGGCTCCATTTCCAATAAGGTAGCCAAATATATATGAGTAAAAGACCTATCATTAGGTCCTTCACTAGAACCAATCAATGATATTTGGTACCACCTCTTAAACAAAGAGCAAAGAGAAGAAATCTATGATGCAACATGGAATTTTAGCATAATCAACCTCCAAGGATATTCTTGACCTAGAATGACAAGGGTCATTTAATTTTACCTAATTTATCTCTTATATGGGATCTAATCCTTGCCTCAGTGCTCAAATATCTACCTCATTTCATGGGAGAAGATGTTGTTACCCTGATGAAACATTTACATCATCTAGTGAGCTTATACGCAGTGCATTTCATTGAAAAGCAAGATATAGCCCTAAGGTTGTTGGTTGAATCCTTTAAAGAAAAATCTTGAGAATGGTACATCTGGATCAATCCACAATCAATCAAAAGTTGGGATCAACTAGCGAGCCTCTTGATAGATAGATTTGGAGAAAAAATGGACAGGGTATCCCTCCTCGAGTAATTGATAACATTTAAGAGGGTGCCTATGAAAATGATGGATGATTTCAATGTTTGATTCCACAAAGCTTGGCAAAGGATTCTCGATGAGATCAAACCACCTCTAGGTATGGCATTTATTTATTATTAAAATCTTTCATTTATGAAATAGCCATGATGTTTAAAGTTGGGAGAGGTAATTCCTTGTCAAAAACCTGCAAAATAGTTATCCAAGCTAAGAACAACCTAATCCAAATAAGAATTGTAGCCCCTAGGCCACCTTTGCCATTATTTACCTCTATTAAGCCTTTATTTCACCCTACTCCAATTATCCAACTCGTTACCTATCAATCTGCTTCTATCATAAGATTAGGGAAAACCCAAGTTGTTGATCCAATATGACCACATCCCCATATTGATCCTTACGCTTTTGAACTAGATGAAATAAAGAATATGATGAGTGTTGAGCGTGCAAATGACACATTGTTAAGGGTAGGATAACATACTTGGAACAAAGATATGTTCCTTCTTGAAATGGAAATCTCTTTCCCCAAGGTTCAAGTATGTCAGATCTTGGTTGGTGTGGATAAACTTAGAGGTTGTTGAAAACTATTCCTTCAAGAGGACTTTGTTGGTTATGTTTTAAAAAGATAAATTTTCAGGTACAATGCTTAAAAATAAAATGCTTAACTATATAAAAATAATTTTACTACATAGATATCTCAACATACATAAGCTACATAGAATTAAAATAGGCAAAGAAATATGAATTTGAAGTTGTGTAAATCGTGATTGCCCAATCTTTATCATTCATTGCATTTAAAACGTATTGTAGATATAACAACAATGAAAATTAATCTCCATCGTTGAAGTGGACGTTTGCATTTCCTTTGAATTTTTGTTGAGTTTGGAAGATTCAATCTCAATCGTTGAGGCTACTCGGGGGGATTAATCTTGGCTATTGGAGTTGACATGATTTTAAAATGGCATTGCTTATCACCCAATCCTGTTCGTTGAAGACACTGTAGAAAATGATCATGATCATTTATGCACCTTGGTGAGTTTCCATTATATCCTTGGATCAATCATAATCGTTGGAGAGATACGAAGGATAAATCTTAGCCATAGATAAATTCTTGTTGTTGTATGGAAAGTTTGTCCTTTTTGTCACTTGATCCTATTCGTTTGTGGTATTTCAATATTTAATCTTTGTCGTTGGAGCGATTTGACTTTATAATGTTTTTCATTGTCCTAAATGTTTGTCCTTTTTGGTGCTCAATCCTATTTGTTTGTGCTATCTCAAGATTTAATCTTGGCCATCATAGTTGACATCACTTTAAAATATTTATTTTTTTACTACTCAATCATGTTTGTCCTTGCTATTTTGAGATTTTATCTTAGTTGTTGGAGCTGACATGACATTAAAATGCTTGTCGTTTCCCTAAATGTTTGTCTTTTTTTGTTGCTCAATCCTATATGTTTGTGCTATCTTAACATTTAATCTTGGTCATCGGAGTTGACATGACTTTAAAATGTTTGTCTTTTTTTACTGTTCAATCCTATCCGTTTGTGCTATTTCGAGATTTAATTTTTGCCATTAGAGCAATTTGACTTTAAAATGCTTGTAATTACCCTAAATGTTTGTATTTTATGTTGCTCAATCCTGTCCATCCATGTTATTTCAAGATTTAATCTTGGTCGTTAGAGTTGACATGACTGTAAAATGTTTATATTTTGTACTGCTTATCCTATTCGTTTGTGTTATTTCAAGATTTAATCTTGGTCATTGGATTTGACAAGACTTTAATATGTTTGTCATTACCCATAATTTTTTACTTTTATACAACTCAATCCTATCCGTCTGTGCTATTTCAAGATTTAATGTTAGCCATCAAAATGATTTGATTTTTAAATGTTTGTCGTTGTCCTAAATGCTTATCTTTTCTATTGCTCAATCCTATCTATTCATGCTATCTTACGATTTAATATTGGTTGTCAAAGTTGACATAACTTTAAAATGTGTATATTTATTATTGCTCAATCTTGTTTGTTTGTGTTATTTCGATATTTAATCTTGGTCATCGGATCTAACAAGATTTTAAATTGTTTATCGTTACATAGAATGTTTAACTTTTATGCAACTCAATCTTGTTCGTCCTTGATATTTCAATATTTAACCATGGCCATTGATGAGAGGAGAACTTTTTTGAGACATAAACAAGAGATTCAAATATTCGAAAGTGTCGTCATCTATGTCGTAAAGAGAAAAATCAAGCCTTCAATGTTTAAGCAGTTTCAATGCACTAAAGCTATGGAACATAGGCATGTAGGCACTTGTTGGAAAGATTATTTCAAGTTTGACTTAATGGAAAAGGTTATTTTCAACTGAAATAAACCCATAGACACAAACATGTAAATAAACATCACAAAAAAACTCAAAGCAAGAAAAATTTGGGTCAAAATTAAAAGCTTTCATCTAGAAACTGAAAACTACAAACCAACCCAAGAAAAACAAGAGACAGCTTACAAAATGTTTAAAAGTGGATCCCAATTCATGCAAATTAGGGCATGTTTTGTAAGCACAACAATAATGAGAACATTATCCAATGAGATCACAACCATGAAAAGGCAACAAAATATCCAAAGGTTTTCTAATCATAATTACCCAAAGCCTCCCTTACAACAAGGCAATCATAATTTTTGACCTTCTCCAAATGGGTTAAAAAACCTCATCTTTCATCCAATAGAAATGCTAGTCGATCACAAGCCTCGAATCAACAAATAGTACTTTTATAAATTCTAGCACAACACGTTTCTTCCAAACCCAGTCAAGGACCTAGTCACCACACAAAATAGTTATGTTGAATATCCCAACGTGTGGTATTGTTTTGCTCTTGATTTTTACTTCTCTAACTTTAATATCAAGGATGAGTCTCAAGAAGTCGAAAAGGCCCCACAATCTTAACCATCCACTCCATATCCATAGTCATATGCTAGGTTATTAAGCCAAGAACCTATGAACTGTTCTCTGACTGCATTACTAGGAGCTAATTTCTCAATTCCAGAGCAGATCTTAGTTACCTGGGATGAAGTAAAGATATATGTCATGTCATATGAAGTAGGTCCCTTCAACTCTTGGGAGACCATAAGTCCAGTCAGATTATATAACCAGGGCTAAGAGGAAGGCTATTGAAGAGTAAGAGATATCTAGTTAGCTATACCTTAAGCCCTAGGGTTGGTCAACAGATAATCAAAAGGGTGCCATAACATAAACTCCGCCAAATAATCAGGCCAGAGTAGTTCCAATATTAGGCCTAAAGATCTTGAAGTAAAATTGAACTCTTGAGACTTCAACAACAAAAAACTCTAGGTCCCCTCCACCATCAAGTACCATCTTGAGAACCTTTTTTGTTGGATATTTCAATCTAGTAGACCATCTAAGGAGGTCCATCATAGCAATACCTCCTTAGGAAATGCTTTCAATGCCTAAGCAAATGAAGTACTTAGAGGAAGATTTGTAAAAGCAAAAGGATTTGGACAAAGAAAAGGTATGCATAGTCCTACAAGTCTCTAGTTTGAAAGCAAGTTGAACTAAGCTTATGCCTTTCTATTTGACCCTAATTTATAGAGATGAGTTGATAAATATTTTTTTGGTTGATTCCAAGTCTAGCACATTAGTCATGCCCAAAAGGGTAGAGAATGCACTCAGGTTGGCATACAAATCAGTTAACAATAAGGTAGTTAAACTAAATGGCACCTTGATATAGATCTTTGAATATGTGCTAGACCTCCTCATGGCTCTCCAAGCCTTATCCAAACTCTTAGTATGTTAAGATATCATGGTCATTGAGATTCCAACCACCTTTGGCATATGCCTATCAAGAGATTTTATTGCCAAGATTGAAGGGTATCTATCCCTAAACTGGACCCATATGCTACTCAAAACTAGGTATGGTACTAAGCTGAAGATTTATCAAAACCTCTCTATATTCATCGTATAGAGAAGGTCCCCTCCATAAAACTTAATGGGGAGCAAGAATACATAACTAAATAAGAGCCATTTGGATCTAACCTATTTGTTTATGAAGTACATTCATACATCCTAGACGATAACCTAGATTAAAAATATGGGAATCAAGTTTCAACGAGGCATTCAACCAAGCTGGGATGGGATGATCTGTTACCATAGGTATGTTGTATATATTGTATAAAGAATATGGAAAGTGTGTAGTGGATCTGTGAAAGCAATTTGACTTATTATAGATTCATAATATCTTTTCAATGCGATAAGGGCCATTAGATATGTAAAAAGATAACTCTAAGGTAGCTCCAACATCCATCCGATCAAAAGAGAGTGATCCTCAAAAAACACATGGCTCAATCTCATGGATAAGGTCATGAAAAAGAGAATGCCAATACCAAGGGAGTGTAATCATTTGATAAAATATCAACAGAGGCATAAGCATCACCAAGTATTAAGAAAAATTTGACCTTGTAGAGCAATGCCAACCTATAGGCTATAGGAGAATTGAACACATGGTGAATGCATGCTAATACAAAGCCAAAGAAAAAGGGATCCAAAGATAAAGTAGCACTCATCATTTGATCAATGATCATCTATGATGAACAACACAACCACCTCAATCATAAGGGACCCCATCCATGATCAATATTAATGAGGGCACACAACCCAATATTAGGCTATGAGAGGATCGAAAATATTCAATCCATGTCATGGAAGGTGTGCCACAATGTCCATCTCAAAGTGGTTACTCCTAAGGCCATAAAGGATTACACGTGGAGAGCACATGCCAAGTATAAAAGCAAAAGGGAGGAGATTTACAATAGGTGTATCTATCTAATGGGTAATGTTTTCTTATAGGCACCTAGGATCATGCAACCCCTTCAATTGGACAAAAGAGATGCCTAAAGTTATTAGAAGATGACACCCTATCCTATCATACTAATTGCACAAGGTCATTCTACCAATAGGAAAATTCATGGCTAGGGAGCATTATGCCTCATTTGCCATCCCCTTAAAGCAAAGTATTTAGATCCAATGCCTTGGTATGAGTGCCAAATCTCTTGGGTGCAAGCAACACACCACACATTCATGGAAGACAAGATTGTTAATCCTTCAAACAAAGAGTTTTGTAGGTTGGAAAAGCAATAATTATTTTAGGAAAATGCTGAAGCAATAATACATATGTCCCGCTATCTCTCTAGAAAGGAAAAATTTTGTGTGCATGGAAAATTTAAAGTCGATACACATGCCAACGTCCAAAAGGGAGATTTATAAAAAGGGGACACCATACCTTCAAAACAATTCTTATTGCTAAGATCAAAAAAGAGTCTACAAAGTTTAAAGCAACATAGCAACAAAGAAAATCCCAAGAAAACAAGAGCCCATTCACGTGAAGGTGTCCACAAAGCCATGGAGAGAAAAAGAAGCAACTCCTCCAACCTGACAACCAAAGCTAGGCCTTATCCCCATTTATTTGGCTACTTCCCCATGCACCTCTGGCTAGGAGATGGCTTGAGCATCCCAAGCTATTGTTCATAAGATATTGAGAGATACAAAAAAATGGTAGTAGACTCTAAGTTGTTAAAGAGGACAAAAAACCTAAAGGAAGGGACATTGTAACGATTCAACCAAAGTACTTTTGAGTGCTTTGGAGCTCAAATTTGGAGTAGCACCTTAGCTCAATATCTAGTATCCAAGGTGCATAACTACTTTAAAATTGTAAATGCATGTGCCAAATATTACAATCCCTAGACTCAAGAAATATGAACTCCCAACAAAGGTTTTAAGGTCATTGTCCACACCCTCCTAATTCAAAGAATGTTAATTGTGGAGATAGGAAGGCTTATTGTGAATTTTGAAAGTGCCACTGAGCTTTGTAGTTCCATTCCTAACAAGCTAGCCTATGTACAAGAGGAGTGCACCATCAAATATAACAAACTACCAAGATTACCCTCGTATCTCAACACCTTGAGGGTTAGCGCTAGGGATGCCACCAAAATTTTGGTATTCTTTTCGACCTTAGGGGAGAAAAACCCTATTCTAGGCCTAACTTGATGTTTTATATCAAATGAGGCACACACCTAGTAAAGACAGGGCAGTATTCAACTTTAGTGAGTGCATTGCCTAAAAAATTCATGAAGAATTGGTCAGGTTTATAAAAACTAGGAACTTCAAGTTTTCAGCATTCCTAACCCATTTGATTATATTTTGGAATTCAAGTGCCTATCCTAGGCTAGTTGTAAGTCTCATGGACGAATTGGGCTGCTAGTGGCCCATTTCATCTTAGACGGAGGGTTTGAAGGGGTTCTTCTCTTATTATAAATTATTTGAGTACTTCACGGTCCCAATGTTGGTGACCCTAAGTAGGTAGATGCCCAAGAGCCTCCTAGTTAAATGTAAAAAAATTCTGAAGGGCCAACACCTAGGTGACTGGTTCTTTGTTGAAGATGTTACTTTGGTTAGAGTTCATACGTGCTTACTGGCTATCTAAATACATGTTTGAGTGGATCTGCACATTGGAGGTGCTTCAACACATGAACTCCATTGACATACCTTTTGTGAGTGAAAGGAACAAGACCAATTTCTTCAAGCTTCCCTTCACCTCCAACGAAATCACATTGTTGAATAGGAAGACCTATGACATCTTGGGTTAAGAAGCTCAATGATCTCAACTTGTTGATGGTGCTAAGAGAGTGAAAGTATGATCCCAATAAGTCCATTGATTGGCTTACCAAAGTCAAAACCTCAACAAATTTTATGCATGAGTCCAGGATAGACGTTGAAGCCCTTTGAAATCCCACTAATGAAGTTGTCACATCTACACTAATATAACTTCTAGAGTAAGTTTTGGTGCCAATCCAAGGAAGAAGGTTTACAAGACTTTCTATCTAACAATGGGTAAAGTGGGCTCAAACTACTATATTCACGTGACTAAGTTGAAGTTCCTAAACGGACAACAATGGAATGAAGAGAAGATTAATTCCTGGTGGAAATTTCAATAGAAGAATGAGAAGATCACACTTGCATATGGACAGATAGAAAAGGATGTAAATTTTAATAAGAATTACAAAAAGAGTAGATAGACATAGAGAGTACCTATGTAGGTGAGGGCACCGAAGCGTGATAGGGGGAATGACTCCCCATGTGACAACAAAAAAAGAAGCAACTTTGAAAGAAGTCGTACATATAAGGGAATCCCCTCCAAAGGCCATAAAAGCACCAACCCTAAAAAATTCTAGAGAACATGTCCTCGCTATTGAGGTCCAGCCTAAAGCAACTTTATCGAAATTGTTTTAGCAAAGAGGAAGAGAGATGCCTTGTGGAACTTCCACCAACAAAGACAAGAAGGGAGTCTTCAAGGATGATATATCAATATGTTGTGTTTGTAGTGGTTAATGAGTTGCCTAGCATCCCTCTCTTTTCCATGCCAGTTGTTGATGTCCTGCCACCTATTCTATCAACCCCACTAACCCAAGCCTACATCACTTCCCCCTCATTGGTCATAACTTCCTATGCAACCCCATCAATACCACCTTTCCACATGGGATCTCTGCTCCCAAACCTTGAAGTCCTCACCCTATTAGCTTTCACTCAAACTACCCCACATATTGGCTCTCAACCCTTCCTAGCTAGGGAATTCTTACCCTTCCCTTTACCTCTTAGTCCTTTTGAATGTCCATTTTTCCAATGGTGTTACCACCCTTTCCCTTGCAAGGTCAACTTGTAAGTTCACAAGTCCTTGCCATTACATCATGTATGCTATCATATTTCAGCAAGGTCCATAAGAGAGAATCCTAGTATACCCAAAGGAAAGAGGTAAAAAGGACGAAAAGGAAAAAAAAAAGAGGGCTTAGAAGTCAATATGACCTGTAGGAGAAGATCCTCCATTTTACCCATATGAGCCCAATGGTCTCCAATCCTGAGGGACAAATGCAGCTACAAGATTACTAGGTGACCCTGGTAGCCATAAACCTCTAAGGTGTTGATGCCAGGGATAAAGTTGAAATGAGCAATCAAGCAACAAGATCTTCACCCATGATTTTGTGGTCCTCGAAAGAAAATTAATGAAGAGGAATAAAGAGCTTAAGAAAGTTAGGAACATATTCAAAAACTCATAACTCGAGGTCAAAGGGCTCCAAAATCAAATAGAGCAACTTGAAAGTGCCTAGGAAACAACTGCTCTCCTAGAGGAGGAGAAAATAAAGAACCAGGGATTAATCAAACAACTTGTCACCGTGGAGGTTGAAATCATCTCAGATATGAACAAATTTCCAAAAAGAGTTGGAAACAAAAAAACAAGAGTTTGGAGGCCTTGAACAAAGCATCGCAAGGTTGATAAGAGGGGTTTATGCCACATAATAGGTAATATGGCCAAGACTATATCATTAATATTTGAGTTGATTGAGTTTATCAACACAAATTTCTTTAAGGCATGCTAATTGCCCAAGAGATTGATCATGCCCTAGAAAAGAACTTCAAGAAAGTGGTTGAAGTAGAGAAATTCAAGCCTAAGTCACCGCAAAAAATAACTAGGAGTTGTTAGCCATCTGTATCCAAGATGAAGGTAAAACATTGAAGAAGCTGAGACACACTCAACAAGGAGTAGGCCACACAAGAGTGCAAGGCCCAATTGCATAACTTGATCACAATGATCACTAGCCTATGAAGTCCCATAAACTCACTAATCTAGAGGGGCTTGCCCTCCCCTTGGATGACCAATGATATGATCCTTTCAGAGCAAGGATATGCTCAAGTGATGGAGCTATAGAAAAAATATGAACTTTTAGAAGTGGTCAGAGCCCCTCACCACCATGGATGTTGTAAAAGTCATCGGGCCTCTGGAAAAACTCGAGTGTGAAAGAGGTTGCACATGGGATGACAACCTTCTCATGCGATGATTAGATAAAACTCTATAGAAGCTACCATTATTTCCAAGAGACAAGATTACCTTCTAGGGAGGAGTAGAAGTAAAGGCCTTGAAGAAAAATTTGCCCTCACAGTAGCTCCCTTACCTTTTTTCTTATTCATCCTCATATTGCCCCTCTTTTTATTGATTTCCTTTTCTTTCATCCTTCATCTCTTATTGTTGATTCTGCACCCACACACAAAGCACAAGCTATATGGGATTCATCATTTTCAATAGGATTAAGAGCCCTAAAAGTCGCCAAGACCATAGATAAGGTTGCCTATATTTCTTGCTTCACTCAAAGAAGCACTTATTTAGAAGTAGGACCAACAAAAAGGAGTCGAAAGGCACAACCTACCTTCAGTCAAAAGGGGCAGACACCAATACCATGATGTAAGGAAGGAGGGCGAGCATTGAAGTTGTTGCAATCGTTAGATAATTCATCGGTGATTGAAACTCTCTTCCATATAAAGTAGGCCACTACACCAAAAAAGATCTTTAAGCGTGGTTTTTAATTGCCCTCGCAGATATTTAAGGGTATTTATTCAACCATTGTCTATAAGGGTATCGTAAAAAGTCCACATCATATGATAGCGTTTAAAAACCGCTCTCTTAGGGTCTATTAAGGTGGTTAAAAATTGCCTCGAAAACCACCTTAATACACCCAAAGAGGGTGGTTTATAACCACTCTCTTAGGGTCTATTAGGGTGGTTTAAAACCACCCTCTTAGGGCTAATACCTCTTAGACCCCTAAGAGGGCGGTTTTAAACTATCCTCTTATCCCTAATGGAACTATAAATCCTGTGTATCAGGAAAGACCTTAAAGATTGACCTACCTTAGCTGAGAAACCACCAAATGCATTTTCCATGGAGGAAAATTCAAAAAATTTTACTTTATATGCTTGCAATGTTGCTTTAATCTACAATTACAACCATGAATTTCCAATCACAATAAAAAGAAAATACATTGACTTGTCCACTCTGCTAAAAATTTAAAACGAAAAGCTAATGCTCATATCTTTATCAGGTATGATAAATTGAGCTTTATACACAGTATATGTGCAGAAAACTAAATTAAAATAGGTATTTCAATCAACAAGACCCTTCGATATGACAAAAGTGTGCTTTGAAAACAACAAAACCTACTATCAAATTCTGAATGAAAGAACAATAATACCTCAATTTCCAACTTATTTCTAGGAAATTTGAGAATATCACTTTGTTCTCTACTGGTTTTCATGCTACAACCATCACTACCATCCTCACACATTTCAATTTTTAGCTTTGACTCCTTAACCTCTCATATTGAGAAATGATCAATTCTTGTGGATGTTATAAAAAGGATGCTTTCCAAAGACCACAAAAGAATCCAACATAATAGGAATAAGAAGAAATGATATTTAACAAAAATACATTTAATATACTTGTATATCAAATGAAGATTCCTCACAAAGATTAAAGTGAATCAAGAAGTGAACTTGATATTGATGAATTAGAGTGTTGATGCATAAAAACAAGACATTATCTTTGTTCTCATTAGCATTTAATATCCTCAATATGTTAATATCGACAACATCTGGGATGTGTGCCTTTTTATCATAAAGTAATAAGGTTGCTAAGAATTGAGAATCTTGGCTTAGCTACAATAATTTTACTCAAGGTACCTCCATTGTATCCAGGTTGGTTTATTTATGTCAAAAGTAAGCCTAAAACTGATAGGAAAAAACTCTCCTAGAGTAGACATTAATTTTGGTAGTAACAAGATGCTAAGTGTCTTGATAAATTTTATATATTGAAGGTCAAATTCCATATTTGGAGATGTTTGGAACTATACCTTTCATTCCTTTGATAAAACAATCTGGCCCCCTTGCACTTGAATTAACCTAATTTTCTCAATGTTCAAAGAGTAGCAAGAACAAAAAGTAGTTTAATTTGCTTTTGGTCCCTTTTGAAAATTTCAAGAACACTGAGAATTCCCTCTAATCTCAGTGTGACTACACTGTAGTAAGTCTATTAATGAGTTGTTGTGAAAATTTTGGAGAGTGGGTACATTGAATTGGCCTAGTTTAGGATTTTGGTTAAGAACCTATATCCACAAATACAAGTTTGATTTCAACCACAAACCTATTTTACAGATAATTCTTGGAACAACCAATAGCTAATATTCTTGTATCTATTACAAAGTAAACAGGGCAATCCAGATTACATAGGGAGAAAATAGGATCATTTGGATGAAGTGACCTAAGAGTAACCAACAACTAACTATGAGAAGGGCTCGAGTAACATACTTTTTGTCAATTATGTCAAACATTAACATGATTTACTTAAACAAAAGGCATTTGCATAAGAGGGATTATTTAATGATTATAATACTCATTCCAAGAAGGAAGACATCTTTATATTGATATCTTTTAAGAGCTATGATCAGATTGTCATATTTCTATAATCGTGATGTTAATATGTTACTGTGAGTGAACTCATTTGTCAGCTAACTTACAGAAATATGAAACACAAAAGCTTATGTTATTGTAAGAGGGGGTGGAGAGAATATCCACAACAAAAACTTATGTTAGTGTGTGTTGGACATTGAACTTAAACTAAAAATTAAAAAATTCTAAACATTGCAATAGTCTTGCATTTAGATTTTTTTAATATTTAATTTTGATGACAATCGAGAAGAGGGTTTGGAGGAGATGATCTGATGCTAGGATTTCAGGTCGGTGCTGAAAAATTATGTGAAAACTAGCGTGTTGGTTGGTGAAAGGTGTGTTGTAGTTTAGCTTTAGATATGGTAGCTTCGGGGGTCCTAGTGACCCTCGATATTTGTCTTTTACGGATGTTGTTCTAAATAAGGATGCCTCTTCTTCTCATCATGCAAATGCCATGGTTTTTTTGCTACATGCAACCCTTGATCTTGTTTCTAATTCCTCTTTGACTTTGAAGCCGAAGAATAATGGATGCTTGGAGAAAAGCAAATATCGTCTTGTCTTAATTATCAGTCATGATTCTATTGTGGATGATGTTTTATATTTGTCTGAGCATGCACTTATATGCAAATTCATGGGTCTCATAATTTCTATGCCTTTTTTAGAAAATTGGGTTAGGAGAAATTGGAGCCCTAAAGGTGATCTGGAGATTATTCTTGCAGCTAATGGGTATTTTATTGTGGTGTTCTCCCGTATGGTAGATCATAGTAAAGTGTTCGAGGAGGGTCCTTACTTTCACAATGAGTATGGATTATTTATCAAACCCTAGAATTTAGGATTTGATCCAATGGAGGAGAGGCCTTCTAGTATTCCTGTGTGGGTCCATTTACCATGACTCCCTATGGAATATTAGAGGCAGGATATTCTTCATTCTATTGCAGAGGTTATTGGGAAATTGGTTGGTCTGTCTCGCCAAAATTTGGATAGGAAATTTGCTTCTTTTGCACGGCTCTGTGTTGAAGTAGATTTGAATAATCCTTTGCTTGAATCATTGGATATTAAACTAGGAAACATGTCTTGGGTCCAACAGTTAGATTATGAAGCTCTCCCATTTCGATGTCGCATATGCCATGAATATGGGTATCTTCAGAGAAACTGTAAGAAAGTGAATTCTCAACCTTCATCCTCTTCATCTGACTTTCAAGATGCATCTACAAAGGCAAAAGTAAAAGCTCCTATGGTTAATGAGATGCCTTGTTCTGATGGATCTATTCCTGTTAAGTATCGTTCAAGATCTAGGCCTTTTGTTCGTCAGAATAAAGGTGTTGGGAAGGGAGGTTCTGGTAATAGATTTGATGTGCTTGAGAATTTGTAGGAGCCACATTTGGAGGAGCAAGTCTAGAACAAAGGTGATATGGATGCTTGTATTCAAGAGCCGGGTACTTGTTCTTTCCTAAATCCTTCTTTTGAAATGCAAACTTTTGATAATGAAGGGGTGGTGCCTAATAACCCTCTTGTAGGAAATGAATATAAGTCCAAAGAGGTGTCATATTGTCTTGATAAAGTTCTTGATCATTCCCCTTTGGCTGAAAACTTGATTGAGGGAAATGAGGATGAGACTAGGTTTGAACCCTCCCAGGACAGGATTGTCAGAGAGGAAGGAAAAAATAAAGTTTCTTCTGTGTTAGGTATTCACCCAAAATCTATCAAAAAATGTGGGGTGGAGAAGGTGGTAAAAGCAGGAAGAAAGAAGGATCAAGAAAAAGTGAAATTAATAGGGGAATCCTTACTTGAGTCTGGTGTTGTTAAGACATTAGATTCTCACTTCTCTATTCCCCCAAAATGAAAGTGATATCTTGGAATGTTAGGGATTTGGGTAGCAGCCCTAGACAAAAAGCTACTCATGATTTGATCAAAGATCATAGACCTGATATTGTTTTAATCCAAGAAATAAAATTATCTTGTGAAGATATGGTTAGAATTGCTTCTAAGATATGGAAAGGTGGTCAATGTCTTGCTATTGGATCCAAAGGGTTTGACAGGTGGTGTTACGTGTTTATGGGATCCACGAAGCTTAACTCCCCCTTGGTGGGTGGGTAGCAAGAGCTGTCTCTCCGTGGTTGCTACCTGATTTTCATCTAGATCTTCTATTCTTCTATCTAATGTGTATATCCCTAGTGATTTATCAAGTAAAATCCTCTTATGGAATCATCTTAGATTCATTCGATCTCTTGCTCCCAATTCTCCTTAGATTGTGGTTGGGAATTTTAATTCTATCATGTCCTTGGAGGAGAAGAATGGTGGTGTGGAGTGTTTGGGCCCTTCTTCTACTTTGATGCGGGATAATATTTCTTTCCTTAATCTTGTTGATGTGAAGCCTCGAAATGGGTTTTTTACTTAGTCTAATAGAAGATGTGGAATGTATTTTACTTCTAAAATATTGGATCAGTTTCTTACTTCAGATAGTTGGTTTGATGATATTTGGACTTCGTTCTCAGAGATTCTAGGCTGGAGGGGCTCTGATCACTGGCCCATTCTCTTTTAGTCCTCAAGATTCTCATTGCCAAAAAATTCGTCTTTCAAATTTTAACTTATGTGGCTCAGGGATAATGATTTGTATGAATATGTGGAGAGGTGAAGGGCTGAAGGGAAACCCAAATTTTGCACTGCTATGTTTACTTTTTTCAAAAGCCTCCAACTTGTCAAATTCAAACTCATAAAATGGAATAAATTTTCTTTTGGAAATATTTTTTAGAAGAAAAAGCAACTACAGGATAGCCTAGAGGAGATCACTTTTCAAATTAAAGATGAAGGATTGATAAAGGATCTGTTGGAAATGGAAGCTTCCATTTCTAGTCAACTTGTTGAATGGGAGCTTCTTGAGGAGATTTTTTGGAAGCAAAAATCTCAAATTGACTGGTTGTTGGAAGGGGATGGAAACACCACTTTTTTTCACAATTCAGTTAAAGACCGTAGGAATAGTAATGCTATAGTCTCACTTACTTATGATCAGGGGGAAACTCTCTCATCCTTTGAAGATATCTCTAATGAAGCAGTCAGGTTCTTCCCCTCTCTTTTCTTCGAGCAGAGTCCTCATGATGCTATTAATATAAGACTTATTTTGGATTGTATTCCTAGGATGGTCTCTAATGATATGAATAAGATGCTAATGGACCCCATCTCGATGTAGGGACTTAAAGCGGTGGTTTTTCAAATGAAAAAAGGTAAAGCACCTAGACCTGATGGTTTCCCTATAGATTTTTTCTAAGAATTTTGGGAAGTGTTATCTTTTGATCTGCTAAAAGTTGTTCAGAAATCCCAAGTCAATAAGCAAATTCTTAAAGCTATTAATTCAACCTTCTTGGCTCTTACTTCCAAATATAAAAATTCTAGCTTATTGGGGTATTTTTGTCCTATTTTCCTATGTAATGTTACTTACAAAATTATTACCAAGATTATTGCAGATCGACTCCTGAGCAAGGTGGGTTTGTTAAGGGTCGTCAGATTTTGGATGGTGTGGTGGTTGCTGCTGAAGCTATTCACTCTATGGATATCTCTAAGGAAAAGGCTATGTTCATTAAGCTTGATATGTCCAAAGCTTATGACAGGGTTAGTTGGTATTTTTTGCAGAACATCCTTCAAGCTTTTGGGTTCTCGTATAATTGGATTGAATGGGTCATGAGTTGTGTGAATTTGGCCTCCTTTGCAGTTTTAATCAATGGTTTACCGTCTGCTTTCTTCTCGACATATAGGGGGATTCATTAAGGAGATACCTTGTCTCCTTATATTTCACCCTTATGGCTAAAGGTTTGGGCAGACTTCTTAAGAGTTTTGAAAATCGTGGTGCTATCCAAGGATGGTCTTGGGCAAAGAATTCTTTATCCTAGTCCCATCTTCAGTTTGTCGATGATATTGCTTTGATGGGGAGGGAAAAAATTGAGCAAGTAGTAAATTTTAGGAAGGCTTTAGATATTTACTTATTTACCTCTGGTCAAATTATTAATGAAGAGAAATCAAAGATCTTCTTCAATACGGATGGTCGGATTCAACGTAGGATTACTAATATTCTATGTTTTTAGGTGGGTTGTTTGCTAGTGGAGTATCTGGGGATTCCTATTTCTTCTAAAAATATTGGAAGGGCTTACTGGAAATGTATTTTGGATAGATTTCGATCAAGGGTTAATCATTGGAATTTTTGATGGCTATCCTTTGTTGGTAGATTAATACTTTTGAAGTTTGTACTTCATGTTTTACTTATTTACATACTTTTGAAGTTTGTACTTCATGTTTTACCTATTTACAGGTTTTCTATCTTGGCTACTCCTAAGTGCTTTCTCAAAGAATTTGATTCTCTTTCTAGAAAAATTTTATGGGTAGGAAAACTAGACTGTAATAAATGGAGCTTGGTCAGTTGGGATACTGGGTGTTTCCCTAAAGAGATGGGGGTATTGGTTTGAGACAATCTGATTTGAATAGTCTCGCTTTGGCTGCTAAACTCTATTGGAGGTGGTGCAGTAATCTTGATCAACTTTGGGCTAAAATTCTTAGCCTCAAATATTTTGGTGGTGCTCCGGCTGATGAGATTATGAGATTGGAGTTGAGGGGGAAAGGTTATATTGTTTAGGACACTCTAAAAAAATGTGCCATGCTTATTAAGCAGGGTCTCTTTTGGATTGTTAATAAGGGAAACAATACCTTATTTTGGGAAGATTCTTGGGATAATCATCCTCTTATCCTTTCTTCTTTTCCCCACCTTCGTCTTATTCGAGATATTTTTTCTGATGCAGGCTGGTCTAAGGTGGCTGACTTCAAGTGACAAAGTCCTCTTGGCAGTTCTTTTACTCACTGCTGGTGGGATTTGCATGGCTTGCTAAAGGGTGGCTATCCTAAGGATCGTGACACTCTGGATTTTATTTTGGTTGAGAGACCATGTTATTCTGTTGAAGACTCTAATATTCTTTCTTGGGGCCATATTTCGAAAGGAAAATACACTGTTGCTCTGGGTTATCAAACCCTTTTTATGTAGAGAAGAGAGGAGATTGTGTCCCTCTGGTGGAAGAAGATTTAGAATAAGTTTGGTTGGCCCAAATGTAATTTTTTTCTCTGGCTTCTATGTCAGAAGAAATTTTCAACTTGGAAAAATATTCAGAAAATAGGTTTTCGGGGTCCTTCACTATATTTTCTTTGTGGAAAGAATGAGGAAACCATTCCCCATATTTTCTTCCAATGCTCATATTCCCTAGAGGTTTGGAACTTATGGTGGCAGATCTGGAAAAGGCCCATAATCCATGCTACTTTTGTTTTTGAGTTTTGGGAAAGCTTGGGTAGACCCCCTGCCTCTGCTTCATGTCTTCAAACTGCCTAGGATTTAGGTCCTTCCTTCATATTTTGGCAGATTTGGTTGGAACGCAACCAAAGAATTTTGCAGGGATCAACTTGGAGACTTACAGGTATGGCTCAAAGTCAAAAGGATGGTTAAGGAGACTATTGAGGCCAAGTGTATTATGAGTTCTCCTCTTACTTCCTTCTACTGGCAGATTATCAATAGATTGGAGTTTTCTTTATCATCACCAGCTGCAAAAAGAGGCCCTGTTAGGGGGATTGGATCGTTGAAGGTCAATATATCTCGGAAGTGGAGTCCCCCCCTAGGGGTGTTACCAAAATTAACATAGATGATTCTTCTATGGACAACCTAGGTAATGTTGGTATAGGATGAATTGGTCATGATAGTGAGGGTGTGGCCCACATCTTTTTCTCTGTGTACAAAGGAATTCATTCGAATAATCATATGGAAGCGTTGGAAATTCTCCATGCATTGGAAACAACTTTTTCTTTGGTATGGAGAAGGGTTATTTGTGAATTTGATTCCATGATAGTGGTGTCTCTTCTGAACAACAAGCATTTTAAGGATGCTTCCTGGTTTATGGCTAGAATGGTGAAACAGATTTTGAGCTTGGCTGGAAAATTTGATGAATTCTCTTTTGTTCATATCCCAAGAGAATGGAATAGAGTAGTTGATTGTTTGGAAAAGTGGGCTTTTGAAGGATTCCTTTATTGGAAAGTTGATAGCTGGAATTATCTTGATTAGGAGAAATCTATACTCCTTAATCAGTTAATTCACGAGGACCAGGAAAGATAATTTCAAGGTGGAGGAACCCGATTGTCATGGGTTCTTGTGTCTTGTCGAAGTTGTTGTCAGAATGATCCATGGATTTCCTTGGTGGATTTTTTGTATTTTGTATGATGTGTTGGCTTGGATCACTTGGAAATCCTTGTGGAATGTATTGTTTTAGATTCTGAATAAAATATTCCCCCCCCAAAAAAAAAACAGTCTTGCATTTATAATTTCATTACGAATTCAATAATTACAAATGAACACCATAACAAAATTGGATGATCAATGGTCATTTTGATGTCTTCCATTGTAAATAATTCTTCGTAATAGTATAATGATGAACATGTCGCAAAAGCTTATTCAGCATTGATAACATCCCTATACATAACGTTCATCAGTTTTGCTGTTGCGAGTCATGACCAATCCTCTCGGACATCCTAAGGTAGCCGCTTGGACGATTTGTTGTTTTTCATTATAAACAAGGTAATCTCAACCTGAAAAGAATCAAAGGTACATGTTATATGTGATAGAATAGAAACCATAAGCAACCCTTCATATAAATACTCGAAGGGATGAAAATAGCTCACAAATCTAAAAAAAAAAAAAAAATTGCCCACAAATCTAAAAAATAAAAAATCTCGCCTGCAAATCTAAAAATAAAAAATCCCACCCAAATCCTTCATAATTTTTTCTATGGTGATTGTTAAGGGCTAAGAGGGTGGTTTTAAACCACCCTCTTAGACCCACCCTAAGAGGATAGTTTAAAACTACCCTCTTAGGTCTATTAGGGTGATTTTTTACCGTTGTAAAAAACCACCGTCTTTTAGGCATCGTTAAAAGCTTTTTTTGGTGAGGGCGATTTAAAACCACCCTCTTAGGGTCTATTAGGGCGGTTTTTTACTATTGTAAAAAAATGCCATAGTTTAGTCGTTCTTAAAAGCCTTTTTTGGTGTAGTGGGTGGCTATGATTAGCAGGTCCACACTAATTATTAGATTTGTCATTAACGTTCCATACTATTTTTTGCCTAAAGTAGACGACCAAGAGTTGTTGAAACTTGTAGGCCCTCAATCTTCCATATGACGACTCACTCTTCCCCCCTTAACAAGGGTTAATACAAGAGATAAAAAGCCTTGCCATAGCTAAGGACCAAACATGTGGTAGTCACTCGTGAGCAAGAGGAGTAAGCATAGATAGGCAATAAAAAATGGCTTTCCATTGGCCAAAAAAGGAGCCATTGAAGTTGACTTCGCAAACTAGCCCATCAGTCACCCACATGGTGATTGTATCGTGCATCCATCACACGAGTAAGCCTACCCTGCCAACCTACACCAATAAGAGGGACCATACCAACAATATCAATGGGTAAGACATTCTAGAAAGTAGTAGGCGAGGGCCTAGAAGAGCTTTGGTGTCTAGAGCCTTGAACTAGACAAGACTTCATTATGCAATAACCTTTTGTATGTCGCAGTGAGGGGAACTAGTAGCAACTACCCATCCGAGGACTCGAAAGCCTCCAATAGTAATAGCCTAATATCCAATGACCTCAAGGCAACCAAATTCAAGTGCAAAAAATATCTTGGTCGTGAATCAGAGATAACATCCCAAATTCTTAGAGCAAAGTTTTTGAGGGAAAAGCCCCCTAGTCTTGGCCTATAAATACACATGTAAAATTAATTGTAAGACATTAGGAGTTGCTTGTTCATGCCTAATACCTAGCCTTGTATGGTATTCTTTTCACCCCCTTCTCATTTGTATAAGCAAGACTCAAACCTTAAGTTGTTATCTAAGGACCATTGAGCCTCTTTTGGCCACATACCTTTGTATTTTTTTATTTTGCTATTGGTAAATAATAAGGTTTTGAAAGGGACCCTTCCCTTATACAACTTTGAGAAATCCAAGAAAAACAAATGAATCAATATAGGCACAAAAAACAACTTATCTTCTTACAAATCAAATTCTGCATTTTCTAAACAAGACACCCTTTTTTGACCAAAAGTACAATGACCAAAACAATAATAGCCTAAAAAAATTGCTAGACTGTTAGTTATAATTTTCCACCGACAATACGAAAAATTTTAAATGTAGTTTGAAAAATGTGAATAAAATGGAAATAAACTTGTCATTAATCTGTAAACACTATCCCTCCAACCACTTTGGATTCTATAAAGTCCATAAACCCCTATATGCACCATCAACAAGAACCATTTCCACCTGTGTTGTTTTCCAAATTGAATTCTTTACCTTCTAAAAATTGGAACCATCCACTTTAGTCTCTTGTAATAAAATAATATCAACTCTCCCCTCCTTTCTTAACTATCTAAGCACCCTATGTTTAGCTAGGGCATTAATCCCTTGAATATTCCAAGACAGAAAAATCATTTTATATCAATTTAAGGAAATTTTCCTCCTCCCAAAGACATAATTCTTTGCTTCCCATGAACTACATCCTTAGCAATGGCTAGGTTCTCAATTCTCGAATATTGGGCCTTCCTTGAGAAACTAAAATTCCCAAATCAACCTTCTTAGATTTCCTTCTACTTCTAGCAAAAAAAATTGGATAATCTTTTCCTTATTTTCCAACTCTAAATCACCATCCTCAGACCCATTATGAATAATGTTAATTTTTTTATTTCTTCCATAGCCAATCAATGTCACATTCTACTGAGGAGTGGTTTCTCCCGAAACCCTTGTTTCTATGCTTTTTTCCTTCAACCTTGCTGGAGAGTGTGACTCTTTTTCAATATTCTCTTCTACGTGCAAAGAATAATTCTTTTCCTTTTCAAACAAAGCCTTAGTCAATGGTTCATTAATACCTTTAGGTTGAGTTTATGGAACAAAGTCTTACCCTCTAACAATGTCATCCCCATCAAGGGTAGCAAGAACCTCAAAGCTATTTGGAGATGGACCCTTACTACTTTGACCAATTTCTTTCTACCCTATAACATCTCCTTGCTTACTTTCATTTTTCCTCCAAACCCTCAAAGGCTATCCAGTTCTATTATTCATGAATTTCTCCTTAGGATTTTCTAGGCATATTTTCCAAATATACCCCTCTTTTTCAAAGGTTACACAAGGGAATGGAAGTTTCATATTGAATCACTTGTTCCCATTCCTTGTAATTTGAAACTAGCCTAATAGATTTAGGCAGTGGTTAAGCTAGAGTTGCCTATACACAAAAATGTGTTGCTATTATTATGGTTCAAGCTTTAGTAGCTCAATCAAAATATATTATTTTTCCAATAGCTTGAGCTATCCTAAGAATAAAACTATCATCTCAAAATTCCATTGGAAGCCCTAATAGACTCACCCATAAGGGCATCGATTGAAGAGTGGTTGTGGTTGGATTAAAGCCCTAACTCCATTTTTGTAAAAATAACCCTCTCCTCCCAAAAAACCATGGGCCCCTCAAAAAAACATTTGCCATATCCTCCTGATTTGCAAAGTTAAACAACGAAAAATTATTAGGCAAAGCCACCACTACTTCCTACCCCAAAAGTTTCCATTTATCCCCAACCCACTTTCTTATTGTATCTAAATCTGGTCTACTGCCCAAAAATTTCCCAACCAAAGATTTTTTTCCTTTTTGAATCACTTTGTCAACTATATTTTTTGGGACCTTAAGAGTAAAACCCTTTTCATCTCGATGTGGAGACAGAAAAAATCCCTCTTCTTGTGAATTTTGACCTCTCTTCAAAACTTGCGCCCAAGAAGTGCCTCTCTTTGATCTTTTTGCTGCTATCAAATTTTGATCTACTGCTCTTGGATCCAAAGGGTTATAATATCTCCTCTTCGCATCCTTAGGGGACTTTGTTGCAACAAAACCCTCACGTATCACCTTTCCTACTCCTATCCCTGCTCCTCCTTCAAAATACTTGTATACCCCATCCTTTCTCCTCTAGGGCTTCCTTTGGCGGATAATCACCACCGACATTACCTTCTTACATAGATCGGGTTTCCCCTTCTTAACAGTGGCCATTACTATATCACCGTTGCATGTAGCTGACAACCTACATAACCCGTCGCATGCCTTTGTAATTTTGACACGTATAGAAGTTGTGGATAATTTTGCGTTGTCCTACTTATCTTATGTGTCGATGCATATAGAAGATGTGACTAGAAGTGTGCTTAATTTCTAGCTATTAGACCATTGTGAATGCGTTTATTTTTTCTTACTTCATGTAAAAGGGAAAGATTTAAGTCTGGGTGCATCACCTCTATAGCCTAGGATTTTCTTTCTTGCATTTTTGTTTTGTTTTCCTATCCCCTTTCATTGGCAGAAACATAGACAAAAGTCCTTAAGGTCCAAAAGGTGTGCAAAGATCACATTCAACGAGGAGCCAACCTTTGCAAAAATCCCATAGGTTGCACAACATATGTTTTCTCCACTTGCAAAACTTCCTGCTATGTCACTCAATGCGAGGAGTAGGTGCCTAGGTGTGTCAGATCACTGTCCAAGACGATTGGGACATTGTGAGATGACAACAACATGGATATATCTCCTTCAATATTCCTTGGATTATGTCATATGACCACTCATTTCAATGCTCTTCAAATTCTGTATAAAATGATGCAAGAATTGTCTAAATTAAACAACTTTGTGCACAGATATAGCTCCTAAAAGATGAAACATTTTTTTGATTTTTTTAATCTTATAGCTCTAATAACAAGACTAAGAATATTTGGATTTGGAAACTCATAGGACTCATATTATAGTTGTAGTTATTTCTTTCCAAGTTCACACCACTTAATAATACATGTACATAATTTTTTAAAATCAATTATATGAAATTGAAACGGGTCCAACTATATTGCATCATAACCATATGGTCATATTACAATAAGTTTAACAATTGTATATATGTTGCTTAGTAAGATTTGAACCTTGGTCTTTTTTTTTATATAAAAAATCTAACCTGTTAAACTAATACCATTTAAGTCCTCGGGGGACAACGCAATGGTTCGAGTTTTGGCTCTTCTTCGAGGGGTCTAAGGTTCAAACCATGGTGTGAGCGAATGTGTGTATAACTCTGTGCTTGGCCCCTATTGATGAGCTTAACTCTCACCCTGATTAAAAGTCATTGTTGGGATAAAGATACCTAACCTTAACGTTGATAGTAAGAATTTTTTACACTAACCTCAATAAAAAAATACCATTTAATAATAATAAATAAATATATAATCATTTTAATATTTTAATTTATTTTACTAATTTTTAAATTTATAATATTAATACTTAAACTAAAAATCCTCTAAAGATTCCCTACGCAAAGATAAAAAAACACTAAAATTAAAAGAGAATTCAATACAATCTTACCAAACAAATTTTATCATATTAGAGGAGACCAACTTAATCATATTTTTTTCTAAAATAAAAAATTAATTTTTGTTTTATTATATTAAGATATGGGGGTTTTGACCAGGAATCCCCAACCTGTTACAACAACTCCACCAGGGAGACACACACCCACCCCCTCACACACGCCACGGTTTGAACCTTAGACCTTCCGAAGAAGAGCCAAAGCCCAAACCGTTGCGCTGCACCCAGGTACTAAATTTTGTTTTATTATTTTATATAATTAAAAATAATAAAAATTTAAAAAATTGTTGCGAGTTTGAAATAAATAACCCAATTTCGATAAGATTAAAAGAGAATTCAATACAATCTTACCAAACAATTTTTATCATATTAGGGGAGACCAGCTTAATCCTATTTTTTTCTAAAATAAACAATCAAATTTTGTTTTTATTATTTTATATAATTAAAAATAATTAAAATTAAAAAAATTTGTTGCGAGTTTTGAACTCAATTTCAATAAATATTTATTTATATATATATTTTTTGAGTAATACTTCTTCTATATACAGGTCATATCACCAATAATACAAACACGTCCTTCCAATAAACTACACTCATAAATATATTTATTTATATTTTAATAATTACCTGTTCCCCTTCGGCAGCACTAATAATGCACTTTGGTGTCCTATAATATACACATCTATAGATTTCCAACTTAGGTTGTAGTCAACGTTTGCAAACTTTCATATTTGGCAGCCACTCTCAGCCTTGTGAAGCAGCTGCAGGAGGGCCGCATCAACCAGGGTTTAGGGTTTGAGCTTTATTGCAACAGGAAGTTATATCTAAAGGTCGAGGGTTCTATTCCAGTCACATAAACTTGAAGGTACGTATTTGACCATATACGGAGTGTTCTAGGCTTTATTTCTTTGCATTTTTCTGCAAATATTGCACCCTTCTTTCCCATATATGTGTATTTTAAAAATCTGACCAGCATGACAAGTTAAGCTGGTTTGAAACACTACTAAAAGGTAAAGCATTTGTTTGCCCCTCAGGTTGGCTGAAGTTGAATTTCACGGGACTGAATTAGTTTAGTATACATGTGAATAAATTTCGCGAAGTTGAATTTCATGGGGACTAAATTATTTTAGCATACATTAGATGAAATTTCACGAGGACCGGCTTATATAAGCTCAGATAGAACGGATTCAGTGTAGAGTTTACTTGAACACAATCTTATTTCTGAAAGCAAAAGGAAACAAAAAGTTGTTCCAAATGCCATTGAACATTGATAGATAGATTGAGATAGAGGAAGGTGATAATAAAAAATATTTAAACAGAATCCGGCTGGAAGAAGCAGGTGGGTCGGATTAAATTGAGATTAATTTATTATGGCAGTTGCAAGTGTCCGTAAAACTGCCATAAAATTTTAACTGCTGTAAACTAAAGGGTGCATGGAGAAGCTTCTCTTGGCTTGTAACTCGAAAAATCAATTTCCACAAGGACAACAGTGAGCTTTTAAGAATTGGTTATATGACTCATCCATATTACATCAAAATCACATTTTATTTGGTACTTTGGTCTCCTCCTTACCCGTTGAGTTAATCAGACATTAATTTTATATATATATATATATATATATATATTATAATAAACTATGTGTGGCTTTTATTAGGGCACTCCCATTACAAAAATAAAACAATATTGCTCTCATTACATTTCTATCAAATTAATCAAACCATATCCAACCTGCCTTTCTATAAAAAATATTCTTCATCTGCCTTTCTTATCAAAGAGATTCACCATCTTCCTCACTGCTGAGTTTCCACAATCAACTCCTATATATCATTTCATACATATGCCTTCCAAAATTTAAATTTTGTCAAGATAAAATTCAACACCGTGAATGGCTAAAATATTTGCTGCCCAGTTTTCATATCTATAAATATAAATATATTGTCTATAACAATCTGAGAGTTTCTTAATACCTTTTTTAAGGGTTCTTATTCATGCCCCTAATATTCCAAGATATTATTTTCATTGTAATTTTTTGTTTTTATTTGTGGGTTTAGCCCCACTTCTTGTTAACACTTGCGATATTTGCTTTTGTTTTCCCATATCAATATCCCTCTGGGTTTCTTTTTCTCTTTGTTTTTGCTTCTTGGGTCTTCCTCTTTTTTTTCATTCCCACCAATACTTTCATCTTCATCAATCTCTTCAATCTTCTCACACTGCTCAAAGTAAGACTTATCATCTATAGGTTTGTCTTGTTGTGAAGGATCTGTAGAGCAAGGAATAACCTCAAAAGCACATTCTTCTTTATATTGCCCTAGAAACCCTAAAGTGCAAGGACTCTCTTCCAAAGCAATTACCTTCTTATTCTGCCCTAAAAACCCTAAATTATTACAGACTTCCTCCATCCTCATTTCTTTATTATGCTGCTCTTGAAACCCTAAAGTGCAAGGAATAACCTCTATACCACTTTCACTTTTATTACCAGGAGAGGATTCTATACTACTTGAGGAAAATGAAGATGATTTACCTGGAAAGATCTTGACCTCTTCTGTCATCTTTGTGTTAGGATTTTCCTCCACATCTTCCTTTACACCTTTAATTCCTTCTGAACTTGAACTTACATATTGTACTTTCTCATCCCTTATATCCTTCTTTGTTTCTTCTAATGGTTGATCCAAGTGAGTTATGGTGGTCTTTTCCATAAGATGTTGTAGATAGGCTTTCTTTGCCCCTTCTTTAGGAGTGGAATATCCTTGATCTGATCTACCTTCTAATAATGTATGATTTCCTTGCTTTGCCTTGAAGTTTATCTCATGACCAAAGTTTTTGTCTCTTTCTTCATAGTTTTCACTTTGCAAACTCTTGCCAAGTGGCCAGTCTCATAACAATTGTGGCAACGAAATGCGATGTTTTCATAATCCACTTGTTGATCCCATTCTCTTGATTCAGATTTAATCTTAATGGATTGTGGCAAAGGTTTTGAAATATCCATAGCAACACATATTCTAGTATAAATAGCATGCTTCCACTCCTTAATAGTTAGTCCTTCCTTGATGAATTCTCCTAGGGTATTTCCAATATTCTTCAAAACATCCTTATTGATAAGCTGATATGGAAGTCCAAAAAGCCTAACCCAAACCGGAAGCTTCTTAATAGTTTCTGTCTCAACAGAAAAAATTTCATTCCATGGTCTTAAATAAAGGGCATCTCTCCCTCTAAACCATGGGCCACCACTCAATATTTTGTCCCTGATTTCTAAATTAGAAAAGATGACAAGGAAAAAACCTTTAGGAAGAAAAGTCATAGAGTAATTTGAATTCAATCCCCACTTCCACTTGATCCAATCTTGAATCTCCAAAAACCCTAGCCAGGATCTATGGAACTTACATATTAACCCTCTTCTTTTTAGAACCATTATATCATGCTCAATCATCTCATCCTTGATAGTCACTTCTAGTGTAACATCTGCTACCTGGATCGAACTTGCCATATATTTGCTCTTCCACTTATCTTCAACTTGGGCATCCATACTTCCAACTAGGGCATCTTGACTTCCCATTAGGGCTTTCAAATATGACTTTCCTTCCATACTAGCTATTGGGGCTCGCTCCTGGCTTGCACTCCCTCTTGGCTCGCACTCGCTCCCGATTCACACTTCCTCCTAGCTCGCACTCCCTCCCGACTCGCACTTGCTTCTGTCTCTTCTTTCTCTCGGCGTTCCTTTGCTTCGGCAATTTTTTGAAAACAATATTTGCTGCATTCATGGTAAGGGTTTGAAGCATTGATACACTCCGGATGAACCCGTTGCTCTTCTGCCATATTTGAAGATCTCAAGATTGCTAAAAGAATTGAATCCTCCTCCACTCTAAGCAACATGGAATCCTCCCACCGTACTCTACAACTCCTAGGGTTTGTTGTTTGCAAATTCTCCTTCGCTTTTGGCTCTCTGCATGACAGTTTGGCTTTCCAAGTGGCCGTCAGAAGACCAGGCTCTCCAGTTCGTGCATCGTGGTTCCAGCTTCACCCGCAGTCCTCCCGAGACAAAACCACACAACTTTAGCATTTTGCTCTTTGCATCAGCACAAACACTTCTTCCAGCACCAGGATTTCATGGCGCATAGTGGCAAAGGCTATTTCAAAAATTAAAACATGGGTTCCTCATGCTCTACCCCAAACGACCAAGCTCCAACTTAACATATATGTATATATATATTATTCATTTTTTGGCTTTTTTTTCAATTGGATGTGTGGTTGAATACTGTCCCACCCGTATTACCTGCATTACATCATAACCACATAGTGGTGTTGCAACAACTTGACTATTATACATGTATTGCCCAGCAAAATTTTAACTTGAAAGCTGAGGAATTTAAAGGAATGCCATTTGATAAGGACAGAGGAGCTTTTACTCCATGAATCAAAGAGTTTTATTTTTTGGTTTTAAATTGGTTATATGTAGTTTAAACAGGTTTTATGTGTTTACTTTTTGGCAACATGCATTGCCTGGCGAGGTTTGATCCTCATTTTCCTCCTTGAAAGTCAGAGTTATTTAACTGGTTGGACTTATACCCTTTAGTGAATAAAGAAACTGTTCCGAAAGCTTTTGATTGCTTGGAACAGCTTCTTGCTTAGTTTCTATATTGAGTATTGGTAATAAAAATTTCACCTTCAGCAGTGAGTTTTTGAGAGTAGTCTAGAGACCAAGCTCTAGCTGTTTACAATCACATTTGCCCATGCTGGAGAGTCAATTTTGATTCACCCATAGTGAGATTGAATCAGATTTTTGTGTCCTAGACCTCTTTGTGTGCTTCCTCCTATATAACAAATGGAATTGATTTTAAAGAATATTTATTTATTAATTATTACCTAGGGCTTCAGAGAGTTGGCAAGTTTTCAAAGGAGTGGACCTGTTTGGTCTTTTTCGGGCCCCCTTGGGGCTCTGGCTTGGGCATAGAAGTGTGCAAAGTTGTTTTACTGGTAGGAAGCCTCAAAAAACAACCTTAAAACTGTCAGGAACATATGCAATAATAGAGAGTTTGCATAGTTCAAAACTTGACAATCCATTTTACCCGAAGAGGAAGGTAAGAGAAATTGCAGGCACTCTTTGTTGTACTTTCTGCAGGGAATTTGGATGAACCTTATTCACCTGCCAGCTATGCTTCTAGTCTTGCTTCACTCTTTGGAATTTTTTTCATTTATCTTATTTGCAATTCCCATACCTTTTAGCAGGCATCTGGCATGTATGTCATTAAAGTGCATTTCTCCTTAAAACTGGTAGGAAGCCCCAAAAAACAACCTTAAAACTGTCAGGAACATATGCAATAATAGAGAGTTTGCATAGTTCAAAACTTCACAATCCATTTTACCCGAAAAGGAAGGTAAGAGAAATTGCAGGCACTCTTTGTTGTACTTTCTGCAGGGAATTTGGATGAACCTTATTCACCTGCCAGCTATGCTTCTAGTCTTGCTTCGCTCTCTGGAATTTTTTTCCTTTATCTTATTTGCAATTCCCATACCTTTTAGCAGGCATCTGGCATGTATGTCATTGAAGTGCATTTCTCCTTTGTCATTCATCTCTATAAACATTACTATATTCAGGAGTGAACAGTGTTATTTTTAATTTTTTTTTTTAAAAATTGGTTATATGGGATTGAAGCAAGTCCAACCTATATTCCATCGTGACCACATTACCACAGTACTCTAACAAATCACATAATGGTATCACAATTACATTTTTGGCAATTATGCATGGATTGCCTGGAAAGATTTAAACCTGGGTATCTGCATCAGAAGTCTATGATTTTAGCCACTTGAGATCATATCATCTGATAAGAGTAACCAGTGTTATTGTGATCTTAAGATTGGAAAATTTAATTATTTATGGTTGATTTCTTGAAGTGGTTATTTTATTCAAGAAGTTGTGTGTTTGGCAGAGTCCCCGCAATCTTATCATTACCATGAGGAAAAAGGTGGATGAGCGCATTCGAACCTTAGTGGAAAATGGTGTTAAAGCTAGACATCGCTCCATGTTTGTCATTATTGGAGACAAGGGTCGTGACCAGGTAAAGCTTAAAATTAAATATGTTAACATATGGAGTTTCCTTGTTTAAGTTATATACATAACAGGCTTGATAATTGCAGGTTGTCAACCTTCATTACATGTTAACCAAGGCAACTGTCAAGGTGCGGCCATCTGTACTCTGGTGTTACAAGAAAGATCTTTACATTAGCAGGTATGTTCTATGTCTTCCTCATATTTTGTTGCATGCTGCAATCATGAAAGTGTCAGAATAGTGCATATTTGGATGTGTGTGACATAAAATATAGTCTGGTTAGTTAGTGTGTCCGGAATAACACTGATGGAGCAAAAGCAAAACCTCACTGCTTTTCTTCCATGTTTTCAATTCCCTCATACTTGCCATCTTTTATGAAAAGCTCTTCAATCCCGATATAACCTAGTTTTGAACCAAGTTTAATGAGTCTGGTTCTGGCATAATTTCTCTTAAGAATCAATCTGATTGCTGGCTAGAGCTGTTAAATCATGTTCATTTTCTAAAGTTTTGCTGTTTGAGTTTATATACTTTGACAATATGTTAATGATTATATGTGATTATTGGGCTATCATTTGTTTGAATGATGAGGATACATTATTGTAATGGGTTGCTTTTGTGCATAATCAGGAGCTTTAGTCAAGCTTGGACGAGGTTGATTGGTCCAAATTGAACTCTTAGGGCAATCCAAGCTTGTTTGGTTCCATGTGACTCTTCTATTTATTTTTATTTTTTTATAAGCTATTTCAAACTTTTAAAATAAAATGAGAAACAATCCAAAAAATAAAAATGACCTGTTCTATAATTAACAAACAATAGTGGACTAAATATTAATATTTGTTAATATATTTCAATAATCCTATATGTACATTTTTATATATATATTTTTGTACATTTTTGTCGTTTATTCAAACTGAACTTTTGTATCTGACAACCATGTATTAGTATATGCTATTGTCGAGGACATTTTGTACTGTGCTCTGATGTTTGTATGGCATTCTTTGAGGTTATCTTTACAAGTGCTTGTGTTAGTGGTTACCTGTTCAATGTATGCCTTCCATAAGTTATTATGGTTGACCTATCCTACTGATTCAAGATTTCCAATACATCATTGATTACAAGAGAGATTTTTATATGGTTGCAATCTTGTTTTTACTCTACTTTAACAACTAGGTGTATCTTCTATCTTGTGCATTGGATGCATAATTTTGGATTTCTTTTCCTTTTTTTTGGAATGGAAATTTCTGTTTGTAATTTCATTTTGTTTTGGGCTGTGTGCAGTCATAAAAAAAAGCGTATGAAGCAATTAAAGAAGATGATGCATAGAGGATTATTGGATCCAGAAAAAGATGATCCATTCTCATTGTTTGTTACAAGTACAGAAATCCGTTACTGTTATTACGCAGAAACTGAAAAGATTTTGGGAAATACATACGGCATGTGTGTTCTTCAGGTTTTATACTAGCTGTATTTGGTTTGTACCTGAGACATGGCCAAGCAACCATTCTATAAATGACATTTTATTCTGCTTTTTTAAATATCCTGATTTCTTCTTAAATTTTTTCATAGGATTTTGAGGCACTCACTCCAAACTTGCTTGCACGAACCATAGAGACAGTGGAAGGAGGTGGTTTGGTGGTGTTGCTTCTTAGTTCTCTTTCCTCCTTGAGCAGTCTCTACACTATGGTTATGGTTAGTATATTGATTCCCTTTTTGTTTTAGGAATTGACTACATGTTCAATATTTTGTGTTTGTTCCACCTTAGTACAATTTGTTTCTGCCATCTAGATCATGTGTTAGATCTAATTTTATTATCTTTGAAGCTAGTGATAGGGAAAACTTTAAGTGGGTAGCTATTTTTAACTTGTGTTGGTAAATGCACTTTTCATTATCATGGGTATGCTGGAAGTTTTATTCATATTGTGTTTGTTGACATTTTGCTCCTGGAAATCACTTTGTGGAGCCGACAGAGCAAGTTGTATCTGTCATGATAATAAATCTGTGCCAATAACAAATATATTTTAGTACACAGCTTTTTCTTCAATGAGAATAATGAAGCACTACACAATGAATACATCAAATCTGAGTGGGAGGCTTGAGATCTGAGAAGAATGCCAAAGCCACAAGTTAGATACAAGGAAAATGTAGAACCCAATGATATAAACATATTATTTTCCCCTACCTCAATATGCTCTCCTCACTTGAAAGTAAGAAGTTGTTGTAAAACCCTGCTGAAAATTTGTATATTGATCATTTATCTTCTACTTTCTATCTGTAGCAAAACCTCTTTCCATTGCCTCAGGAAGCCTTTCAGCTTCCTCTGGACTTGGGTTCTCTCCCTGTTCTCCTCTTTATTCTCTCCACCTCGCCCCCTCCACCTCCCTCTCTTTCTTCGCCCACTCCTCCCCACCATGCCACAATCATTTTAAACCTTTTATGCCGCTGAAAGCACTAGGAAAGGGACAAGCGTTCAGTCCGGCGAGGCCCGAGATTTGAACCTTGGACCTCCGCCCCCTTATGGGGTTTGGATGAAGCAATTGGTCTACACCTCGGACCCAGGCTTTATGCTTGTTAATGCCCAAAAATTTATTTATTTTTATCCTAACCACATTATCAAGGGCATAACTTTGTGCTTGGGACTTTGATTTGATCCATTCAAGGAGTTTTGGAAAGCTTAGAGGGAGAACAACAATTTTGGCAGGCAACTACATTGCACTTTGTGGAAAAAACGCTTCGAAGGCCCTAAAAAATGCGAAATAAAATATTTACTAAAAATAGTAGTCTGTTTTTAGATTTTTGTAGCCAAAATTCATCTTTAGCCATGTTGACACATCAGTAGAAGACAAGACACAAAGAGACAATCATTTAAATGTAATTTTCATTTAATATGCTCTTTGTAATTCATAGAAGGTGAATCACAACATTCGAGGAGGAGTGTGGAGACAAGACACAAGTCATTTATATGTAATTTTTATTTAATATGCTCTTTGTAATTTATAGAAGGTGAATCCCAACATTTCCATATGGGTGACCTTCTAACTAATGGAATGTGAACCACCACATTTCCAAATGGGTGATGTTCCCTATTCAATATGGAGGATTTCCAACACACATTGTATAAAAAGAGATGCACCCCTGACTGTAAAAAGCACTAGTAGTGGATACAATGTTATAACCTCACATCTCTTCTCAGAGATTGCTTGCATTGTATTATATTTTCTGATTAATAAAATCATTATGCTATTTTGGGTATATATTTTTCTGTTCTGGTTTGTCATACTTTGTTATTTCTAGATTGTACTCTTTTTTGATCTTCCTTAACTCAAAATTCTGAGTTTCGGATTAGTGGTATCAGAGTGGTTTGTCTTATGAGTGTATGTCCATAAACATGAGATTAGCATATTGGAAGTTTGGGTAATAGACGTGAGATCCCTTGATTACTTCGCTTGTTAGTCTAAACAATCTCAGGTGAGAACTAGAATGCACAACATTGAGACAACCGATCCGTTCAAGGAGATGTTGAGATGTTGAATGAAGCCCTCGTGAAATAGAGGAATGAGATGATGGATCAATTTGCTCAAATTCTTCAACGACTTCCTATTGTAAATTTTGCAACCTACTCCGTGCAACCTCTCATTGCCCTAGCACCATTTAGTGCCCCCACACCTTTTAAGGAGTAGGTGAATTTTGATATTCCTAGTTTTGAAGGAAAAATTAATGTTGATGCCCTAGAAAATTGGTTGGATTAGTTATCTTCATACTTCTCTGTAAATAAATTCACAAACAGCGAGAAAATCACTTTTGCACTCTTGAAAGCTTTATAACCTGTTATAAATTGTTGGGAAGCATGTTGTAATAGTGTGATGGAAGAGAATGAAGATGAAGTAATGTTCACATGGGCTTATTTCATGAAGCCCATCATGGGAGCCTATGAAGACCTATACATGCAATGGCAACAATTGCATCAAGGTGAAGACCAGTCTGTTCAAGATTATATTGATGCTTTCCATGCCATGGCAACAGAACTATGTATTCAAGATATCCAAAAGCATTGAATCCTCAAGTATCATAGTTGGCTGCAATGGTACATTCCAGAGGACATGGACCTCTTTGAATTTAAGACATTGGGAGAGGCATACAAACTTATTGTCAATTGGAGCAGAAGCACAAAAGGAAAATATTAAAGGAGGAGGAGCAAATAACAAAAACCAGAACACTAAGCACTAGCCAATTAAAGGCAAGCGTGTCTCTCCAGAGAATCAGGACAAAGGGTGTTGGCCCTAAAATTAGAATTGGAAGCAGAAAAATACTCCCAAGAAAAGAATCCCTTGAAGGCCAAGACTAGCCAATGATGCGATTATACAAGAGCTCATTGTTTGTTGAGTCGCAACTCTCTACATCCACTTCATGTCTATGTCCACATCCACTTCATGTCTGTGTCCACATCCATAGGTCGAGGATAGAGAGAAGTGGATTGTGGAAGCTGAACAAAATGTGACCATTACCACTACATATGCTGCACCAAAGTGACAAGAAGAGTCACAAGAGGAGGAACGATTGTTTCACTCACAAATGTGGGTCAAGGGTAAGCCAATTCATTTCATTGTTGATAGTGGGAGTCAAAAGAATTTGATTTCTGCTCAGATGATAAAGGATTTGAATTTTCTTGTCACACCACACCCACAACCATCAAATGTTGAATGGTTACAACAAGGGAGAGACATTTGTGTTACTCGACAATGTCTCCTCTCTTATGCCATCAAACTCTTCAAAGATGAAGTTCTGTGTGATGTACCCTTGAATGTTTGTGATGTGATTTTGGGCCAACCATTTATGTGGAAGAGGCACGGTGTTTATGAGTCAAGGCATTGAAATGTCATCATCACTATCAGAGTTTAGTGCTTTAGGATACGAGAGGTATCTTCTCCTACCTCTGTTTCCTTTAGTGCTTTAGGATACGAGAGGTATCTTCTCCTACCTCTGTTTCCTTTATCAGTGCTAAATAATGCAAGAAGATGATAGCCAAAACAAAGAAATTCATTTTGTTGATGAGTAAACCACAAAGCAGAAGGACCGTTGCTACATCTGTCGCATGCTCTGCACAACAAAAGCAAGTGAACCAGGTTGCAGCAGATTGTGATGACTTGTTCAAGTCACCAACTGGGGTTCCACTTCATTATGAGGTAAAGCATTCCATTGATTTAGTTTCTGGTTCTCCTTTGCCTAATGCACTTATTTATCATAGATCAGTCCTTCAAAATGATGAAATCAAGAGGTAGATCCAAGAATTGAATTAAAAGGGACACATCAGACCAAGTGCTTCACCATGTGGCAGTCCATTTGTCTTGGCTCCAAAGAAAGATGGAATGTGGAGACTATATTCACTACAGAGCTTTGAATAAAATCATTGGGAAGAATTGATATCCACTCCCTTGGATAGATGAATTGCTGGACCAGCTTCGTGGTGCAATGTTCTTCACCAAAATTGATCTCAAATTCTGCTATTATCAAATACCCAGAGAGTCCACAAGGATCCATTATTGAAAAGGTGCGATATAGGGCCCAGTAATGGTGTCATTTAAAAATAGAGAGAAAACAAAACGTTCATAACACTCATGTTTGAAATATCAATTTTTGTCTGCACTTACATCTGATGAGAAGCTTTGTTCACTAGAAAATCTGTAGCTTGGTTAACCCTCCTGTCTTGTATGAATAAAAGTGATATTCATAAAGGCTAATTTCAAGCAGTTTATTTCTTCAACAAGTCCCTTGGTCTTCGCATTTTGTTCTCCTATAAAAGAGGGATTTTGGATGATATCAGCAAGTATTTGCAAATTAGATTCCACCAGCATTTTATCAAGATTTATCTTCTTATTTCCATAAGAGTGAAATGGATAGCCACTGCTTCGACATGATTATTTGTATAGAAGCTTAAAGGAGATGCGGCACATAAAAGAGGTTCTCCTAAACGATTCCTACATATACCTCCCATTCTAGTGACCTGAATTTACTTAAAAAGCTCTATCAACATAAAATTTAACCCATCCTCTAGAAGGTTTGTTCTAGAAAACTCTGATTTCTATGATGCTCCCTAATAGTTGTGTAACCAATACTATTCAATATTGCTAGGTAGATTGTTTAATTTGAATTGAATCTTGTGATTATTTTGCTGTTTTGATATTCTATTTTACGTGCTGCACTGGGCTACATGTGCTAATTCACATTATTGTGAGTTAGAGTGTCAAATTTGTTCTTGATTTTGAAGGATATTATGTAGCAAAGGTTGTTTGGAGGCAATGTTGGGGTTGTCACAAATAACAAGGAGACCTTTGCATAAGAGTTTGTGATCTGTGTGGGTCAAGTCATTGCATTGTACGTGTGTTTATACAAAGATTACATCTCAATAAATGCAGGCCGAGTTTGAGGAATTGATAGAGGCTGTTTTAGTAGGGAGTTTTCATACATAAGTGCACTGTTGATGAGTTTGCATATACATTTTGATAGAGGCAAGAACAATTTGTCATTCACCACCTCAATTGCTTTGGGGGCAAAGCAAGCCAAGGAGGGGGGGGACTGTAATGAAATTGGTATTTTTATTTCTGTTTGATTTTGTTGGTGGCCCCAGCTGGCCATTTAAATAGTGGGTCCATTAAAAAATTTAAAATTTGTTTGTGGAGGCATGGATTTGTATCATCACTTAGAAAAGTAATAATCCCACATGCATATAATGAAATTACCAGCAGTGATAAATAGATACAAATAGGAAGTAGCTGTTACTGAAAGATGTGTCTTTTGGAGAGTTGTCACTGCAGTTAGTTGATGAGAGACAAGGTTGCCTGGCCAAGAGCAATGCCTATAGTGCCCTTGGAGATCACCTGGGTTGGCAATCGCGTCCTTCAAGAAAGTGCTCTTTTCTTGTTAATGTGTTTAAGAGAATTTGAAATTGCTCTCCTGACACAGAACTTATGTCCCTTTGTTCACATATTGTAATTGATCTCCAGAAATTTCAGGTTTAAGGAAAAATTTATTGTCTTATCCTGTCTCTTCAGCTGCCTATTGAAGTTCAAATGCATGTGATTACCTAGTTGGTTATTGAGGTTCTTTGCAATAAGCTAGTCCAAATTTGATTGGCAGTGAGTGGATGATTGGGATGGTTGTGGGGCATCCTTGATATCCCATACCCCCTCTCTCCCCCTTTCTCTTCCTCTTGGGATTCTATGGTGTCTTGTAGATGCCCAAATGTCCTTGGGATCCTGCAGGGACGTCTTTGGTGTCCCCATCGCGTCTCAGGGATGTCAGCTTGGAACGACCCATTTCAAGGAGACTACCAAGGACCTTGGGAGGTTTGGGGACAACCCTATTCCTGTCCCCCAAATTGGGGACATTTTGTCCCCATCCTTGACACACCGGGTACTGCAAAATGGACCCCTAGAGGTGGAGAACGCATCCATGTGTAACATTGAGAATTTCATTTTAATCTCTTTGCTTGGTGTAGAATTTGTGACATTTGTAATTTCAAGTATTAGGTTCTGATTGTCCAGATTTTTTTAAATTTTTGGGAGCAACTTGCAGCAGGATCATAAATTGGTGTTGGAGCACTTTTTAGACGTGTGGGGAAGCCCTACTAATGGCAGATTTTGTAGGAGGATTTAGTCTATTAGTCCTTATTGATCAATATCCAGGCTTATAGGGAACTCACAAAGAAGAATCTCTTGAAGATGTTGAAGGCCTCTCATTCCCAAAATATGCCGAGCTTCTTTCATGAGGCCATTGTTCGAGTTTGAGGAACCAATTGAGGAAGTCATAAGCAAGGATGAAAATAAGTTTGTCCATGGAAATGTTGGTGAAGATCCCTATCAAGATAAGAAACCAACACAAGTGGTATGGGATGAGAGCCCTTATTAAGATGAGGAACAACCACAAGTAAAAGGGGTGATGATCTTTGTGAAGAAGAAGAATAAGCGATGTTGGTGGATAAAGATGCACATGAAGGTAATGAAGGGGCATAGGTAGAAGCCATCATGAAGATCAAGGAGTGTGCATTGGAGCCTATATTCAATGTGCCTGATAATCGTTTAGTACTCCTGCAAGAAGGCATTACACATATGGGAGAGAGACATAATGCTATTGGCCATAATGCTCTTCATGATAATGTTGCATAGTTTACTTCATTAAATGTGGAAGCAACGCCAAAATAACAATGTAAGCAACATCAGATTTTGTACATCACATTGTTATATGCCATGGATGCATGAAGTAGCATCAGTAGCAGAGGTGACAACATGGTAAAGCTTTCACTGGTGCTCAAGCTTTGAAGACAAAGATTTTCTTGTAGAAGGAAGGACTGTTATTAACCTTTTTTAATATTTCCTTTGAGACATTAAATAACAGTTCTTGACACACCTTTTGTAAATATGTTGCCTTCAGGTTAGTGGGCCAACCCGTTTTTTGGTGTAGTGGGTCTACTGTGAACTTTTTTTCTTTCAAAGTGATTGGTGTGCCAAGTAAGATTTTTGTTTAGTTAGATGCACTTTCTGGGAAATTGATGTGGGTCCATATCATTTGTTTGGATGCACTTCTATGCAATGTGCTTATACCATATGCAAAGTGAATAAAGACCTAAAGTGAGAATTAACCATATATAGGTGTTTAGATTTTGTGAGGTTTGGTTATGTTTTGGACTCATATCTCTGGCAGTCTGAAGACTAAGTTCTTGGCCAAGGCAGCAATACAACTGTCCTGACTCCTGAGTTCACCTTGAGTCAATGCCCATACTTTCTCAGGGAAGCCATCTTTGTTTATGTGCTGCACATAAATGTGTTTCAAAATAAAATAAAGTTTTATTTGGTTTGGATTTCAGAATTGTTTTCAATTCAGATTTCACATCTCTGTTCAGTATCATTTTTTTGACATGTTTCCTTTGTTGTTCAAGACTGCCGATTCCTTTATGAAAACTGCAGATTCAGTAAAAAGGAATAGATTTTTAATTTTTAATTTTTTAGATCAGATTCTGCTTTCTTTTTGTGTCTATCACTTTTAACCATAGTGTTTAGACTTTCCTTGAGTCTATGAGTACATCAAGTCTGTAAGGAGAGATATCCTGGCCAAGTCCTTTGACCCTTCTTGAGCCTCTATAAAATCTACTATATTTTATTTTTTCTTTATTTGTCAAATTTTTCTCTGATATTTTTCCCTGAGTCCAAGCTCGCGTCAAAAATCAAAGGGTTGCCAAGTCCGAGTCTCAACACTGCTTTGAACACAACATATACACATTCAGAATTTATCAGTTTGAATTTGGGAACATAACACTTGCTTAACCATCTCTTAGTGGAGGTATAATGTAGTCTAGACATTTTCTTGAGGCCTTTTTGTGGTTTTTTAATAATTTATTGAGCGTAACCTTGGTTCCTTTTTTTTTTCCTGGAGTGCATGACCATATGATGTGGGTTGATAAATCAGTGCTAAGTTGTTTTGATACATTCCTATGATAAGAGAAGTTGTTGCAGCAGAATTCTCTATGCTCTATCTCCATTGATGGTGTGAATGTCCCTTTTGCATTGAGGATGATCCCTTGCTCTCAAGTATTATTGTTCTGTAATGTGCTCGGTAGAAAGAATAAAAGAAAAATTATACCAGTGACTAAAGTATCAAAGACTCGGCATGCTTGTGGCACGTTTTTCGTAGTACTTTTTGCTTACTACAGTGCATTGTAACAGCTATTTTCAACAAGTTCCACTGGCCTACTTTGGCCATCCGTGGATACGAATAAAATTATATTATCTCAGTTGCCTACAAGAAAGATGTTAAGTTGTTAACAATGAAGTTGTTGATAGTTTGTCTTCAAAGACACTCAACAAGAAGATAATCATCTGTTTGTTTTCTAACCAAAGGGGTGGAGATATGATTTTATAACAAATACTTGTGGGTGTAGTTGTTTCAAGTCTAATGCACTAGTTAGCTTTTGATTTTTGACAATTTAAAACAAGAATCTATGAATTTGAAAGTTTACATGGTGGAATTGAAGACTATCTAGATCTGTCCATCTCGTGGGCATGGGGTTGATTGTTTTGTCAATAGCAAGGTGCTTTCCTGGATGGCTTTGAGTATTAGTGAAGCTGGCTTTGCATCAGTGTGGCACTACAATTCCTGTTATTTTAGCAATAAAGGCCGGGGGGGGGGGGGGGGGGGGGGGGGGGGGGGGGGGGGGTTGATGTGAGAAGGTTGTAATTTGGAGAGTGTTCCTTTGCTAATAGTTGCTTGTTTAAAGCATGGAAAGGGGATTTGTACTTTTGCCTCCTTGCAAACAAAACATAATTTGCTAGCACACAGATGGGTAGAAGCAACAACAAAAAATCATTTTGATGCCTTTAATATGCATTTACTTTCATTTTTGGCTGTGAAGATGATGAAGCCTTACAAAGTAATTCTCAAAGCCAGGGGCACTCAGTGTAATTATCAGTTAAGGCTGATTTATGCTGTAGAAAGATCTGAAGCACCTCAGCGAGTCAACTTTGGGAGCATACTACGGGATTTTTTATTTTCTATATTTTGTAATATCTCAGACTTTGGTGCATTTTGATTCTGCTATAAGCTTGCCTAGGCTACAAACTACTCATATGTTACGTTAGAACACAGTTTTTCATTTTTTTTTTTTGGGTACTTGCATGTTATTTGCAAGCTTATTTCCTTTTTAGTGTATTGCTTTATAATATTGCCTTGAAGGAACCTTCCTCTTCTTGAATTTGTAGCATCATTTTGAAAAAAAAAAATGTTCCATTATCTGATTTTAGGGTGCTTTTTGAAAAGAAATGTTGTTGATAATTTAGTTTGATATAGTGTTCAAATTTTTATAGGTTATGATACTGTTTGTTGATCTTTTTTTTTTCAATTGGTTATACGGGATTGAAACAGGACTCACTCGTATAACATCGTCACCACATAGTTGTATTACAACAAAGCTTGGCTATTATCCATGTATTGCTTGGCAAGATTCGAACCTTGATCTCTTCCTTGAATGTTGAGGAATCTAACCAGTTGAGCTAATGCCATTTGATACTGTTTGTTGATCTTTGTAACCAACTGTTTAGAGTTTTTTTTAGAATCTTGTGCACCTGTGCTTTATATCCTAAAGAATACAAGTACACGTGTAAAGGTTATTTTTAAACTTTAGTGTAGCATATGTTCAGGTAGTATTCCACATCTTTAATAATTAATTATTTTTTTAATACTGGGAAATGGATTTGTGGACTATACATTGGCACGTAAATGTTGAAAGCAATGATTTCTAACAGATTGGTTCATGTAACTTTTATTTGATGGCATGATTTGTAGTTTATTTAATTTTCTTGTTTATAGTAGCAAAAATGTATATCAGCTGCAAAATTTCCTATATGGAGAACTCTAATATACATTTGGAGGTTCTCATCCTCAATAGAATTATTTTAAAACCTTAGTTTTGAACCATTTTGACCATTTTTTCTCTCTAAGCATTTCATGAGGATTAAGAATGGCATTATTACTTGTTCTAATTATGTTGAGTGACATTGGACACATAGCCTTAGGATTCCTCTTGGTCAACTCAAAGTATGCTCACATCAGTTGCGGGTGGAGACGGACCACCATATTCCTTGAGAAGAGAGGTTATGTTGTCTTTGCTCTGTTCGGGAGGTGGAGACTAAAGAACATTTCATCTTCAAGTGTCCTATTTATTATGAGATTTGAGGAAGGTACTATTGCTTGTATAGAGACTTAGGTGGATCGCTTGCCACTTTTTTCAGCTATTCTGACCAAAGATGCTTGGCTCTTTACCTTAGGGAAGCTATGACTCTTCGGCGTCAGTTATTATAGGGGAGACAGATTACTACTTGACTAATCACCTCATTCTTTCACCCTATCTTTGCAGTTGAGAGTAATAAACGCTCATTGGAAGCTACAACTATCCAAAATATTAATGACAGATATGTGCGCCCTTGTTTGCATACAAGAGTGGCTACTAGGGCTTCAGTTCTTTCTTCTTGCTTGCAACAGGACAAGTCTGCAGTTCTTTGGCATCGGGTTTCAACTATCCCTCACATATCAAGGAGTTGTAGACAGGCGCAGCTTACTAGTTTCTTGTCCTCTTCTATTGGTTCCACAGCCAAGGATTCTAGAAGAGTCCTTAGGGGTCGAACTCCATGTCCTCCCAAGATTATCCAAGTAGGCCCTCTTAGTCTTGGCCATTGTCTTGGGAGTATCCTCAAATCCTGTGTTGGCCCTTTGGGGATAGTTGATGAAGACGCTGCCTGTGCTTGTACTTTACATCCCACTATAGATTATTGTTGGTGCTTGGATCCATCGGAGCTCCTTTCTGTCTGTGTTGTACCTCAACTTCTAGATCTCTCTTAATCATAACTTTTATCATGGCAGGGTTTATCTATTTTGGATAACCCTGGAGGCTGTAATTTTATGCCATACAGTTGTTCCACTTTAGAGTAGTTTACACTAGATTCTTTACTCTAGTTTAGCTTATTTTCATAGTACTTTGTGGTTACTACAATGCATTGTAATTTGTAACAGCTCTTTTTAATGAGTCCCATCGTCCTACTTTGGCCATCTGTGGACATTAATGGAATTATCTTTTGTCTCTAAAGATTATGAAGCATCAGAAAACAAGAAATTATCCTTGCTTTTGAAAAATTTCAGTAAGTGTTAAATTGTTATCTGTCTAATAGTCAATGTTTTTAATTAAAGCTGGGTAATGCATGCTCTATAAGTCTATTAAAGCAAATTTATTCTTTTTATAGTATGGTGTGGAATAAACTAATCTCGTTGTATATATTATCCACATTTGATGTGTTTGCCCATTATCGGTTGTCAGGTTTTGATTTTGTCTATGATGCAAGGGGTTGGTCCTTATACCTTTTCTTGTGACATGACTCATATGACTGGCACATTTTTTGATTACAGGATGTTCATGCAAGATTTCGGACAGAATCTCATGCTGACACGGTAGCCCGATTTAATGAACGTTTCACTTTGTCGTTGGCATCTTGCAAAGCATGTGTGATTATGGATGATGAACTTAATATTCTTCCAGTATCATCACACATACGCTCCATTACTCCAGTCTCAGTGCCAGAGGTTAGTTTCCAGTAGTTGCATTCCATTAAATGTCAAACCAGTTTTTTAAAAATGATTTTGATGGTGCTAGATCCTTTTGCCATACTTACTGTTTTAGAAAAGATTCGAGTTGGATATGGCTGTTTTCTATTAAATATTTAAATCTACTTTTTAAACTCTTATATACTATATTTATGTGAAGGGTGATGAGGGCTTATCTGAAGCAGAGAAGGACCTAAAAAATCTTAAAGAGCAGCTTCGTGATGATCAGCCAGTGGGGCCATTAATTGGAAAATGTCGCACACTGGATCAGGTAACAAATATCTGCTTCTTGAAAGGCATCTTTACTTCTTTACCTACACTCTTTCTTTATATGTCTTATCATACCTTTTGGTTTGTTCGCCAAGGTTGAAGAGGTGTACACAATGTAATTTCTTATTGCGGGCCATGACTATTGTAATATATATTCTGTGATGCAAAGGGAAAAGCTGTGATTACTTTCCTTGATGCAATACTGGAGAAGACATTGAGAAGCACTGTTGCCTTAACTGCTTCCCGTGGGCGGGGCAAGTCTGCTGCTTTAGGTCTTGCTATTGCTGGGGCTATTGCTGCAGGGTCAGTATTATGCCATTGGAGTGTATAACATGACCTTCATCATTTCATGAGATTGTTTGATAAATTGTGTATTACATGTGTTACAGGTACTCAAATATATTTGTTACAGCTCCGAGTCCTGAAAATTTGAAGACATTATTTAAGTTTGTTTTGGAGGGTTTTGATTCATTAGAATACAAGGTTTGTTAGTTTTATGGTTGGCAAAAATTTACTATTACAATTTTCAATTTTATTTTGTTTGTTCTTCCTTTCTGGCAATGTCACGACAACTACAGCTGCTTGGGGATACTTACCAATTTCAACTTAAGGCAACTAAATGCGGATGCCTCTTTTTGATTTTCGAACTTGTAATATGAAATTTTATTCATGCCAACTATGTCCGTTTTGACAAAAAGCTATATTGTCCTTGTGGCTAGGAACATACACACTATGATTTAGTACAGAGCACAAATCCTTCATATAATAAGGCTCTTATTCGAGTAAATGTGTACAAGCAGCATCGACAAACAATACAGGTATAATTTTGTTTTCTTTCAATAAATAATATAGCCACATAAGATAATTCTGTACACAGCAAAAATTTTTAGTCATTTGGATTTTGGACTATTCATTTATTTGTATTTGGATGGATATCCCTTGCACATATTTTGCATGTCTTTATGTAAATCATCTAAAAGCTTCCTTCCTTTTCTTCTCCATGAAGCTTTTATGTATGTATTTCTTTTAGAAGCTTTGTCTTGTACTCTATATATTCATAATGGCAAGTTAAATGAGCATACGGTCATGTACAGTTCTGGAAATCTTTTCCTGCGATCTTTGTGTCCTTGTATCCTTGCGGCATGTTGCATGATGGTTCTATACCATTTATTTTCTCTTTTAGCAACATCATTATTATTTTTAGGTTGATACACATGTCAAAGGATTGTGATTCAGTAAAAAGGGTTCTGTTTCCAGATTGTGATTCAGTAAAAAATTTCTGCTTCTCGTGTTGCTGTTCATTTCTAAGTCGCTTCATTTCACTTTGCATTCTCTAGATCCAACATTTTCTTTTGAAATATTTTGTTGGTAATGTCTGTGGTATTGATTATAGTGTAATACATTCACTTTGTTGTATAGCTTGTTTTCTTGAATATCTTGTTTTTGGAGTGGTTATGATACTTATTTCAATGTAAAGGCTTATCAGTTAGAAGCATTTGTGTTTTTCATTCTTCTTTGAGAGTCAACACACTGAATCATTTAGGATGTGGCTGCTAGTCATATAAAAGCACTGCAAATCGATATCTAGAAATAAGTATATATTCTTTGAAATGCATACAAACTGCTTCTCAAAGCGATGGCTAAGTGAAAACATGGGAAGTAGTATTTCACTAGAACATATTCAAATGAAGCTGAGAATATTATTATGATAAGTGATATGAACCTATAGTAAAAATAAGGTACCAAAATGCACAAGACATACATAAAATAAGGTAGCACAATGCCAAAATTGATGATGTTCGCTTGTCATTACTATATATAAAATAGATGTACAAAGATAAGATGTGACTGTTGTAGAAAGCTACAAAGCACATGCAAAAGAAAACAGATATAATATGCTCATAACAAGGATGCCGATTTACATGGGTAATAATAAAACATAGAAACATTCTAATTTATAAATATAGAATAACTTTCTCAACTTTAATCTGTGGAAGTTGTCCCCAACTTGTAGATGTAGAATCTTTGTTACTAGAGCTGAGTTGGAGAATCACTTGGCTTGTGTTGGCAAAGTGCTTTTGTGACCCACCAAGTAGTTGTTTGCTTGTTGCAATTGGTGCAAGTTTGTACATCGAGCAAAGTATCATCCATCAAGGGTTGCCGAAAATGTGGAATGGGATCTTTAGGATGAGTGACACGAACAGCCTCCTTGAAGTGACATGTTGCTTTAGCTAGCTTTCACTGAAAAAATCATAATTGCCAAGTTGAGCTGGGAGCTCCAAATGAAAAGCATTGGGCTCCACTACTTTGAAATGAAATGAAATATTATTAATGTCCGCGGTGGCCAAAATAAGACCCAAGGGACTATAAGAAGGACAATAATGACTGCCAGCTAGCAGGCTAAAAAGCCCAACAAAGAAAAGAACTAGATAAATACAAGATGAAACCCGACAAACGGGCTGCAATCCAATAGAGAGGAGTGCACGCCAAGAAGAACGGAGAGAGAGGAGGGGGGAGGGAGCAGCCCGGGGGGGGCAAGCTCCAGGAACCCGCTAGAAACTAATCTCTCCTAACAGTCGAGGCCGAAGTACCGGAGCTGAAAATGTCCATGATATGTCTCTGCCCATTGCTAGTTCGGAACCTCGACAAGCTGTTGGTGCGCTTGTCTAGTGACCCTACTGCTGTTCGAACTGGATGATGTGGGGTGTTTCCGATTGAAGTCACCTGGTCCGTCGGAGTTGGTGAAGTATGTTGTGATGAGCCGATGTTGAGGAGGGTGAGATCCATTTGGAGAACTTTTATGTCGTCGAAGCTGCGTTATCTCCTTAAGAAAGAGTGCGAGACAATGCTGGTCCGGGTATCTGAAGAAGGTAGAAACAGATCGAGAGTTGTCCTTGAAAAGGCAATGGAACCACTATTTGATCGGATTCAACTTGTGATGTTGTTGTTTGTGAAACCGTTGCTTGCCCAAGTGAATCCAAACATGGTCACCATCTTGGAAAGAATGAGGTACTTGATGGTGGTCATGAAGTGTCTTGAATTTGGCTTGGCTTGGCTATGCTGACAAATATCTTTAGTTGTATTATGAATCTTATCCAAATTGTGCACAAAGGAAGAGGCTTTATCTTGCTTTGTTTGTTTATGGGACATATGCAGAGTTGAAGAGAAATTGTAATCTCATAAGAGGCAAAGGGTTGGAATCTATGACAAACTTCAAAAGGAGATTTTCATGTAGAGGGACATGAGTAGTGTGGTTGTAACAATGCTGAGGAATTTGCAGATAATTGTTCCATTGCTTGTTCTGTTGATGATAGATGCGTAGAGCATGGACTAAGGTGTGATTAGCAATGTAAATCTTGCCATCATTTGCAGATGAAATGAAGTGGAGGTTTGCAACTAACCTCCAAGAAGCTTCCACAGTGATTTCCAAAAGTGACTCAAGAAACAAGAGTTACAATCATAAAAAATAGTAAATGGAGCTCAAAATTCTTATAAACATATTTGGAAAATAATCAGCTGCTTGGGGAGAATAAGTACACTTGGTGCATCTAATAAAATTTGCCATTTTGGAAAACTTACTTCAATAAAAATGCAGTTATGTTGGGGTGGAGTTGTAGGTAAGCCACTAATGACATTAATAGAAATAGATTCCCATGGTTGAGAAAGAACCATCAAAAGCTGATACAATCCAATATTTTGATTTGAATGGTTGATTTGCGGCAAAGTTAGCACCAATGCATAACATGCTTAACTTGCTTCCTCATTGAAAGCCAATAGAACTAGCCTTGAAGGTGTTCCAAGGTCTTCTACACACCAAAATGTCCATCATAGGAAGATGAATGAGCCTTCTTGAGTAGAAATTGATGAGAAATGAAATGAAATATTATTAATGTCCACGGTGGGCCAAAATAAGACCCAAGGGACTATAAGAAGGACAATAATAACTGCCAGCAAGCGGGCTAAAATGCCCAACAAAGAAAGAAACTAAGATAAATACAAAGATGCGACCCGACAATTGGGCCAAAGAGAAAGGGAGAAGAGAAGGGGGGAGGGCTGTAGTCCAAAAGAGTGGAGTGCATGCCAAGAAGAACGGAGAGAGAGAGGGAGGGGGAGGGAGCAGCCCAAGGGGGGCAAGCTCCAAAAATCCCTAGAAACTAATCTCTCCTATCAGTCGAGGCCGAAGTATCAGTGGTGAAGAAGTCCATGATCTGTCTTTGTCCATCACTAGTCCGGGGCCCCAACAAACTGTGGGTGCGCTGTCTAGTGACCCTGCTTATGTCCGAACGGGATGATGTGGGGCGTTTCCGTTCGGTGTCACTCGGTCCGTCAGAGCTGGTGAAGTAGGTTGTGATGAGTCGATGATGAGGGGGGTGAGATCCATCTGGAGGAGAGCTTTTCTGTCGACGAAACTAAGTTGTCTCCCTAAAAAAGAGTGCGAGACATCGTTGGTCCGGGTACCTGAAGAAGGTAGATAAAGATCGAGAGTTGTCCCTAAAAAGGCAATGGAATCTGCCTCGGATCTCATAGTAAATGGGATAGCAAAAAATAAAGTGATGCAAGGTTTCAACTTCACCCAAGGAACAAAACAAGCAAACCCGCTCCTCCATCGGAAGATGGTGATCTGACTCAACTTGGAGTTGGTGGGAACACACCTTGAGTTGTCCAATCGGGATCCAAAGACTATGCATTGTGTGTTGTTGAAGGTACTGTGGAGGAACTATTTTGCCTTCTTGAATCTGGAGGAAGTGCTCGTGGTAGAAAGACAACTTGGGGGAAAGAGGGGCAGCAGGAGAGATCCATGTGCATCTGGTGTACTGGAGACTAACATCCTTCTGGATCTTGTGGAGCACCTTCTCCTTATTATTCCGAGAGGGGGGAGAACACCCAAGGAGTAAGGGGGGAGCCTATCTATTTGTATCTGAATGCTGGCCAGGAGTGTAGAGACCTGAAAATACCAGCTCCTCCGGCCTCCTCGAGAACTCGGAGAGAGTTCCATCGAGGAGCGAAGGGCGAGGTAAGGGTACCACCTGCAACCCGCATGGGTATCTCCTAAAGTACGGATCCTTTGAAGATAAGTGATAATCAAGAAGATGATCTCAAGCTGGAGAGGAGAGGCCCCAAACTTTGCTAGAATAATAGAACGGGGGATTGTGCCCTTGCAACAAATGAATCGTCGAAGAAAGAGTGTTTGTACTCGTTCAACACGAGACCATTCAATCGGGCCAAGACTAGGACCCCAAACCACTGACCCATATGTAATAGTTGGCTTGACCAAGGCATCAAAGATCCTCATCTTCACAACTATATCTTGGAAATGTGCTTTGAAGCAATTCCTCTCGAGCAAAGACAGAGCTGCATACCCCTTACACACCCAGGCTTGGGCGGCGGGTTTCATACCAAAGGTGGGTCCAGTGAAGAGAACCCCCAAGTACACATATGAGGTGGTGATCTCAACCTCCTGACCTTGAAGAAAGAAGTGGAGATGGGATAGAGCCTCTTTGGTAGTATTGAACACCATAACCTTGGTCTTAGAAAGATTCATTGTCAATTGTCTCAAGTTACAAAAAGTGGCAAGAGTGTCCAGATGATGTTGAAGCCCCTCAGGGGATGAAGCTAAAAGAACGTCATCAGTGAAGAGGAGGATAGAAATCAACACATGGTGGAGAAGGCAACCATCCTCTGCGTGTGTGTTCTCTCGAATAAAAGACTCAAGCTCGTCAATGAAGATCCCAAAAAGTGTCGAGGAAAGGGGGCAACCTTGTTTCACTCCTATGGTGCTAAGAATATTGGCTGAAAGCCCCTGTGGAGAGCGAAACCGACCCTTCACAGTCTCATACAACCGCAAAATTGTTGTCAAAAGCTACCCAGAGATGCCAACTGACCGAAGTCTCTCAAGAAGTAAATGTCGAGGCACTGTGTCGAAAGCTTTCCTGAAGTCTACAAAGCAACAATAGACCTTTGAGGACTTGGAACGTGCCTCCTCAATAATAGCTTTGAGGACTAGGATATGATCCGTGGTCTGGTGATCTTGCCAAAAACCAGCTTGGCCAATGGCCCTGTGACCCTCCTCCTCCAACCTTCGGGAAAGAAGCACATCCAATGCTGTGGCATAGAGCTTGGCAAAGACATGCCCAATCATGATAGTCCTATAATTGTTGGGTTCGTGGGGATCACCTGCCTTATGGATGGGGTGAATGATATGTTGAGTCCAAGAGTCAGGAAACTAGAATAGATAGAGATTGAAGAGATCGGTGAGGGGCCCAACAAGAGGGTCAATGCCATGCTTCAAAAATTCCGCTTGTAGCCCATCTAAATTTGCTGCTTTGCTTGTACAAAGTTTTCGAATAGCTTGCTTAATAAGCCCAATAGAGAAGAGATGGCAAGATGAAGGAGGGGAAGGAACCGTAATAGGAGGCTGATTTGGGATGGTATAGAGGGATGAGGCGTGAGTGGTCCAAGAGGAAAGATTGATCCCATGAGTGACCCGATCACGAGGGAGGATAAGGCGCCAAAAGGATTTAGGAGAATGGTGAAGGGAGTGAATAAGATCCAGTCTACGCTGAGAGAGGAAGAGACGTTTCTTCCTTCGGAGGAGCAACCTGTAGTCTTTGTGAGAGATGGCATTGAGTTGGGAAGGATAACGAGTGGCATGTTTCAACCTTCGATGGGCAGACTTACATTCCTCATTGTACTAGATGTTCATGGGGCAATGATCGGAGGGACGAGGGCGAGGAGGGGGGCAAATGGTGTGGGGGTACGAGTCCAAAGCTGCCTTCCAAATAGCTTGGACCAAGGAAGTAGAACGATCGGAAACATCGGGGAGAGAAGACATCCTAGGGAGAACCTGATGCAAACGGTCCATGTAGGTAAAGGAATAATAATAGTCAAAGTCTATAGAGACTCGAGGAGTGGGAGTGGAGGGAGGTGGTGGAGGAATAATAGGAAGGGAAACAACGGAAAAAGTAAGAGAAAGAATGGAGTGATCAATAAGGGGGGAGGGTTATCAGAAACGTTGAACCGAGAAATGAACGCGATGAGGGTGGTAGAGGAGAGAGCATAGTCCACGACACTGGCACCACCGTTGTGAGGAAAACAAGTAAACCCACTAGAATCTGGAAAACAAGATAGACCATTGAGAATAATGAGCCTGTTGGATTCACCCAACTCAAGAAGATGCTTTCCGTAAGCAGTAACCTATGTGTCGATGGAGGTTCGAGTATAACCAAGGTCATCAGGATCCAATTCTCGAGTCTGCATCTTGTTTGTTGTGAGGTCGTGAAAAGAAACTTGCATAGGTCCGGTCCGAGCATTGAAGTCTCCCAGCAAAAGCACCTCCCCTGAAGTCGAGTACCTAGTAATGTCCTCATAAAGGTCTTGGAAAGGGTCCCCATCCGTGTGAATAGCAAAATTGGACGTGGTGGGGGGGAAGTAACAAGTGGCAATGAAGATATCCCGAAGAGGTGGGTGACGATGAATTTTAATCCATATAAATCTGGAGTGGGGATCAGTGGAAACTAGGGTCACAAAACCCTGGAGTCTATCCTTGATGAGAGCAGCAACACCACCTGATCCTCAAACCCCCCAAGAACGCCGAGTAAGTTGCCAACAACTGGACCACCAGAAGTAACCAGAGATAGTCAGTAGGGCCCGCTCAAGACTCTCACGTGTCTTACAAATGAAAATGATGTCGTGTCCGTTGATCACATCAACAAGGGACCCTGGGGCAGACCATGTCATACCATTACAGTTCCAACAAGCTACAACTAGCTTATCAGTCCCCTCCCTTCCGTGTTGAAGGAGTCATTTAGTAGGTAAGGGTTTGGACCACCCTGGTGGGGGAGAGTCCCTGATCACTGCACGCAGATTACGAATAACTGCCCATTTGTTGGCTTTCCTAGCTGCGACTACTCGTTCTCTGGCTTTCTTCAATTCATCAACCTGGAGTCGCGTAAGGTCCTCATCAAGATAGATCTTGTCATGAAGATTAAATAATTTCTATTTGGCCCTCAATGCCTTCATACGCTCTTCCGCATTCTTGAAGCGTATGACCAATGTGGAATCGGGAGAGACCCATGCTTTCTCAAGAGTGATGTCTGTTAACTCAAGAGTGTTATGAATGAAGGCATTACCGGCTTGAAGCGGATCAGTAGGTTTGGGCACCCCACGGACCCTGAGATTGAGGGCTTTAGCATTGCGAATCCTTTCTTCTTCAAATTTAGCCTAGACAACAAGCTCAACTATAGGAGGGGGGTTCTTCTTCTTGGCTACAACTTGAACCCAAGATTGTTGGGCAGCTAATTTCTGGCTTTGTGCAATTGATGCTTCCTTGAGATGTTCTTGTTCTGCTAGAAGGACAACTTGTTCATCTTGGATTTTTTGAAATTTCAGAGTGAAAATTCACAGAATCTTGAGGAGCCAAAGATAATGCAAAGTTGATTCAACTTGTACAACCACCATCTCTCAATCTATAGTCAAAGAAAGGCGTCCTATTCGCTATATTTGGTTGTTGTAAACCATTAACTATTGGATCAAAGTAGGATCCATGGTGTAGAGATCTTTGCATCCATCATGAGCTACACACCTAATATCCAAGATGTTGAGCACATGAGGAGGACTAAGAGAGTTTGCCATGTTGATGGTGACACCTTTTTTGTATTAAAAAAAAAAGTAGGGTTTTGAAAGGGTTACCCTTTTCCTTTACATCAATTTAGTCACATTGAGCTATTTGGTGTTGCTGAGATTTGAACCTTGGTGTGGGCTACATCAACTATTTGTCCCAACCGTTGAACCAAGGACCCATTGGCAACACCTTTATTATATTTGATTATCAAATAAAATCATTGAATGTAAGTTTCCCACTTTAAATGTTGATGTTTCTGAATCTTTGCATAAGAGTTTGAGAACTAGAGGGGTTGGGGATTCGTATGCAAGATAAGTTTCCTCCTTATTGAGAAGATAAGAATGCTATTGCTTGAGTGCTTAGGCTAAGGCATAAAATTCCTTGTCGTGAGTGTTATAATTGAACTTGGATTTTGGCAAAGTCTCAAAATGATAGACCACACCGTGCTTAAGGACCCACACTTATGGGGTATTCAGAAGCATCGGTATCAAGCTCAAACGATGGTTGTTAGTTAGGAAAGGAAAGCACTATAGAAATAGAGTGCAACACACTACAATATATTTTCATTATAGAAATAAAGGTGTGCAATGGGAGGTACTTACAAATACATCGAAATATACAAGACAATATGTATTGTTCATATTCCAAACACTTGCTATACATCATGGTCTAGTCGAGTGCACAACACATACACCATGTAGGTGGACAAATATAGATGACCAACATTCTCAACAAACATTATACCTTGACAAGCATCTTCTTCCTCTACCAACATACCTCCACCAAGGTAGATGGTATATATGATTATCATGGGATTCAGTAGATAGTTGGCAACTACTTGACTACCATTAAACTACCCATGTACATGAAACATTAAATATATCCATAGTGTTACATGATATTTATTACAAATACATGTCGTTACATACACACATGCGGTGAATCTGTGATGACAACACGCCTGCGACAAACTCTATTTACACAATGTTATTGCATTATGGATGTGGTGCATGCATTCATGTGCTAATGCGGACGTGACACTAATGCGCCAACTTGTTTGCCTACAAGCATAATACTAGTGCAAAGATTATTATTTAGATAAGAAAATGTTCTATTAACTTCTTGACTCCAAGTAAGAGATGTTTGATGAGTAAGTTGATGAGGTGGGTGGGCAAATACATTGAAATATACAAGACAACATGTATTGTTCCTATTCCAATCACTTGCAATACGTCATGGTCTAGTCGAGTGCACAACATAGACCATATAGGTGGACAAATATAGATGACCAACATTCTCAACGAACATTATACCTTGACAAGCATCTTCTTTCTCTACCAGCATACCTTCACCAAGGCAGATGGTATATATGGTTATCATGGGATTCAATAGGTAGTTGACAACTACTTGACTACCACTAAACTACCCATGTACATGAAACATTAAATATATCCATGACGTTACATGATATTTATTACAAATACATGTCATTACATACACACATGCGGCAAATTTGTGATGACAACACACCTGTGACAAACTCTATTTACACAATGTTAATGCATTATGGATGTGGTGTGCATTCATGTGCTCATGCAAATGTGACGCTAATGCGCCAACTTGTTTGCCTACAAGCATTATACTAGTGCAAAGATTATTATTTAGATAAGAAAATGTTCGTTTAACTTCTTGACTCCAAGTAAGAGATGTTTGATGAGTGAGTTGATGTAGTGGGTGGGCAACATGTGAGCAGGTACCAATGAACTCCTTATAGAATTTCATACTCCCAAGAAAACATTTAATATTGAAATGTTGAATGGAGTGGGCCACTCACAAAGTACCTTGGCTTTGTTGGGATGTGCATGTACCAATCTCATTGTGCATCAATGAGGAAGTGCAAGTATTGGACTGAAGTTTGTCCAAAGAAGGTTTTCTTCATCTTTGCTTGGATTTGGAGTTGGCAAAGATCCAACACTCTCTAGATGTGGATCAATAGGTCAACCCTAGTCGTACTATGGAACAAATGTCAATGAGATAGGCAACAACAAATTTTTCAATATGGGAACAAATTTTCAAGATGGGGCTTGAAAACTTTATTAATGATGCATATAAATGTGGTGGGTGCATTGATGAGGTGAAAAGGCACGACCAACTGCTTCTAGAGCTGAAACTTTGTTGTGAAGAATCTTTTTCAGACATCACAAGGCTCCATGTGAACTTGGTGATATCTTTAAGTCAGGTTGAGCTTAGTTAAGTACTTAGCTTCTTGAAGTTGATCTAGAAGAGCATCAGTTCGACAAAGTGGGTAGCAGTTCTTCATAATGATTTTGTTGAGAGGCCATCAATCTAACTGCCACTCATATGCTCTTTCTTTGGCACTACAAGAGCAGGACATCCAGGAGAAGTGCTAGGCTCAATCTTGCCATCCTTAAACAATCTGATTGGCCATCTATCATGGTACTCTGAATGGATGAAGTGTAATATAGTGGTTGATTGGGCAACTAAGATCTTGACAAATGCTCAGTAGAATGCTGAATGGACTTGAAAGGGTGAAATACTTTAGGCTTCTCAAAAACAACAGAGCACACATCACTGAGGGATTGGATTATTGATGATGGCAGCTTGTTAGCATTGTTTTTCTTAGCTTCTCTAATGATATGGAGTCAAAAATTTGTGCAAATTATGTCTAATCTAGGCCTACTCGAATGCAAATGACGAAAAAAGAATCGAGTTTATACACTTCCACATTGTTTTGCAATAGGTATATCTTGTGAAAGCCATCAAGAACAGCTTTGTGGTCATATTGATATGTTGCCTCAAGTAGCAAATCACAACAATCCAATGGAGGGTCATCACATTTTGTTATGTCTTGGCATGGCTTAATGATGAATGCTACAGAATAAGTGTTAATTGCCTCTCTTTCTTGACCCATCCCAATTGGTAATGGTGTGGATGTTCTTTATTTGGCAAACAAATCTCATCCATCAACTTTTGTAAAATCAGGTTATTTTGACACTCATCATCAGGGATCAGCTCCTCCAATTTGTGTTTGACTTGGCAGTTATGTGCCAACAAAGCTTCCTAATTTTTTTGCTTCAAAACAATTGACCATGATAATGAGCTAAGTATTAGGAGTGTTGGGATTGCCTGCCCTAATTTTGGAATCTTCATGATGTGGCTGCAGCCATGGCTCAACTAGAAGGGTCTTGGTTTCCCCTTATTTCAAGATATAACATTCTTCCATAGAATGTCCAATGTGCTTATAATAAGCACCAAGGTTCTTCTTAATACCCTTGGTGGATTCACTTTGGGAGAAATTTCTGTTGTTGGATACGTGGGCAGGATTTGAAGAGTTGGTTGGGTTAGACGTGCTCTTTTTTTATTTAGACGCAAGAGAATGATTAGTCTTCCATTTTTAGAGCAAGTTGGTAAACAAGCTCTAAGGAATAATGGTGACAAGCACTATCTCCTCTTGTAAATGAGAAAATAATACAACATTTGATGTGAAGGACATTATTCAACTACGCCCAACTTGATAGTCAACTGATTGAACTCCTTGATGTATTCTTGACTAATTGGCCAGATTTTTGACAAAGCTGAAGCCAAACAATCTATATCTCTTCTATAGACCTGAGGGCATACAATCATGCATCATATTTGCTTTGAACTTTTCCCATGTATCAGTCATTGTCTGCTTTTGTTGCTTTTAGAAGCTTGATGTGATACTGTCACCATGTGAGGGCTTCATTGCCCATATAAACGTCATCAATGATGATTTTTTGTGCTTCCATGATTGTTTTTTGCATCTTGAAATAAGCCTCTGGACCTTGAACCCATGCATCCAGTTTATCCCCATTAATGCTACCATTGAAATGAATAATAAATACCCTGGTGTCCAACTTGAATGCTGGCTGGGCAATTAGGACAGTCTTTGAGGGAGAACTTGAGGCTGTGCAAAATGGTTTTTAGCAAAAATGCCATAACCAGCCACAGTTGGAGGCTGTGCAAAATATTTCTTAGCTAAGATGGATCCTGAAAGAGGTGGAATGTAGTTGGATTAAACCTCATTAAGGCTCCATAGTTACTGTATCCATTATTCCTCTTGCTTGGATATTTGTATCTATGCATTAGACATGGATACAGATACAATATTCCCTGGGTACCATATCTCAGCATATCTAAATACACAGATATTGTACTCGGATGTATCTGAATAGATAAATATTATATCCAGAGATATATCTCTGTGCACGCTGTATCTGGTCCATATCTAGTACTTCTGGATATGGCCTCAGACATATTTGGAGTTGTATCTATGACATGAGTTTAGAAAAAAACATACGATTTTCTAAAAGATAGCTTTTAAATAGAAAAAAGCAATGCAGAATCCTCCTCAATTAATGAAAATATCCTATTTACAACTTTTATGGGTGTAAACCTTTTTCTTCTTATTATTTTTTAAAATAATAAATATATAAAGTACATATGTTTTTTGTAACGTAGTGTCCAACCGAATCTGTATTAGAGGATCTTGAAAATTGTGATATCTGTGTTGAAGACTATATCTGTTTCCATGCAACTTTGCAAGGCTACGTAACCAAAAAAATAGAAGATAGCCTCTAAGACTGATCATTTGCACTTTTCATTACTATGTATGAAATGGATGTACAAGGATAACATTTGCTTTTTGGATAAAGCTGCAAAACACATGCAAAATAAAAAAGATAGAATATACTAATTATAAAGATGATGATTTATATGGATAAGAATAAAGCATAAAAAAAATTCTCATGTACAAATATAGAATTTCTTCCTCAACTTCTAATCTCTAAAAGAAATTTTACTGTAGAAATTATAATGTTTAATTTGTTTAGTTATTACTTTGCAGGATTAGTATTTTTTAAAGTATACCTGCTAGATAATTATTGAGTTAATTAATATCAGTGTTCCACAGGGACGCGTCCCCCCCCTGAGGGACGTGTCCCCCTGTCCCCCGGGACGGCATTGGGGACGTCTCCCCCTGTCCCCCTTTTGGGGGACGGCTGGGAAACGTCCCCGGGGACGCCTGAGGCCTATGGCCTCCCGTCCCCGGGACGTCCCCTATTTTGGGGCGTCCCCGGGGATGGCTGGGTCCCTTTGGGGACGGCTTGAGTGTCCCCAAAGGGACTCAGCCTTCCCCCATGGCTGAGCATCCTCAGCCAAAAGAAAAACTAAAAAAAAGAATTAAAAATGAAATTTTAATCTGTTCTTTAGTACGTTGTAAGACATTTCTGTTCTTCAATCTTTCTTTAGTACATTGTTGAAAATGATGACTTTGACTTTCCACAAATGAAGATTAAAGCAAATATTACAGTATTCTAAAATTACAATATTCTAAAATTACAGTATTCTAAAGCAAGTCCTCAACCAATCTGTTCTATGAATATCAAAGCAAAGTTCGTATTCTAAAATTACAAGTGAGGGATAAAGATTGTTGATATAAAAGCGGAGATCACTGAATAACATAAAGAGTAACAAAGAGAGACCCTACTCATACTAGTGAAAATTACTTAGAAATAAAGGAAGTTTCTTAATGTCTGCAAATGATAAAGCAGGTATTTGGACTCAAATACACATTGTTTAACAACGTCTGGAGAGAGCTGGAAATAGTGTTCCAAAGAAAAACCAAGAATACAAAATTAATAAGCATAAATTTACAAAATCCCTTTAAACAAGGTTAATCAAAATCTTTTGAGAAGGAAGCTGACAAGGAAAAAAATAGTTAAATTGTAGGATGTTAAAAAGTGAAACAAACAAGTTTTACAGGACTCAGAACAGCGTGCCTCTTGACTCATTTTTCTTTTTAGATCATGGCTTTGCATGTCTTAATTCAGGTTCATAATTCAGAAAATCATGTAGGTAAAAACATGAGAAGCTGTGGCTAGTCAAAGCGGCATGATAACTTTACTGGAATGGCACTTTATTTGGTGGGGAAAGACCTGGTCCAAATGTTCTATTGCTGTTTATCTAATGTTCAAGAAGATTTTTGTGAAACAGATAGCATCCAATTAGATTCATGTTCACTTTTTGTTTTCGTGTGTTCCTTTGTTGCTATAAATGTTTTGTTTGCTGCAAAGTGGCCTATTGTTTGTTTCATATACTTCCATTGAGAACATACGATGAGGAATGTTGGCATCAATTTCTTACTCTTACAAAGAGACAAATCCATTGATTTTAGGACATTGATTCAATGAGAAAATTGTAACTTTTGCTTAGGACATTGACTTCAATGACAAATCCGCTTATTTTAGAATACTGTAATATTAGAATACTGTAACTTTTGCTTTAATCTTCATAGAATACTGTAACTTTTGCTTTAATCTGTTATTTATGTTCTTTAGTACATTGTTGAAAATGATGTGTAAAAGCTGAATAATGTGGCATTCATTACTTGAGCAATAGCAACTAATTTGGTTAACTGTTAGAGATTGGCAAATTGCACTTGATATCCTTGGCTGAACCTTCAAGTTATATTTGTTGAAACAATTAAATGGCTGCACTTAGTAACTAATATAAATTTGAATATCCTCATATCATTTTTGTTGTGTGTAGAATTCTGAATGTGTAGATTATTCTAAATTTCTAAAAATTTCAATTTTCATAGTATTATCCCAGCCGTTCCCCCAGCTGTCCCTGAGCCGTCCCCTAAAATCAGCCTGCCGTCCCCTGCCGTCCCCCGAAACCCGTCCCCCCGTCCCCCTCCCCCAGGCTTGTGGAACCTTGAAATTTAATATTATTAAAATGTGGTTAAAATATCTACATTGTTGGAAATGAAAGATGGAGCATATGTTTCTGTTTCCAATGTCGCACACTGCATTGCCAGTCTGAGGAATTTCTGGGCCACCTCTCTATTGTGGTCTTGCACGGTTGATATGTATTCTGGGACAGCCTGAAAGTGGCTGCATCTGGGCAAAGGACCTTTTTAGATGTAGGATTGATGAATATGTGAAATGAAAATATTTGTATTTTTCCAGAGAGACAGGTATAATTGTTCCCTATTAGAGGCCTCTTTATTGCTCTTTCTTGTTACATTATCCTCTCCATTATGTGTTAGGCTAATGTGTAATTGGGTGAAATATGTTGCAGAGTAGTTGTGATTAAATATAAGATAAAAAATTACTGAAAACTGGAAACCAGATGTGAACTTAGATAAGATAAGATAACTCTATTAATATCCACGAATGACCAAAGTAGGTCAGTGGGACTTGATCCAAAAAAGTTGTTGAAAAGCACTGTAGTTACCAAGAAAGTATTAATAAACTAAACTAGGGACTAGAGTGAACTTACCAATTAAACTATTGTACAACATCTGACCACATCCTTGAGCGGTGGACCCAGAAATGGGTAAACCCTAAAATGTTGCAAGTAAATGTTAGAATTCTAAGTTTGTTTTAAGGGGTGTTAAGCATGTTATAATTGGGCATAATGTAAGTTTTGAAATGAAATCTGTCTGCAATTATCATAGAAAATGAAAAATTCACTACATATGAAAAAGAGAATGAGTACTTAAAATATGCCCCTCTTTAAAGATTGGTTTCCTCCTAGAAAGTGGCAAGACATGTCAGGGCAATGGTGAGAAGGGAGAAATTACAAAAGTTGGCGACAACATAAATAAATAAGTTTACCTTGGATTTCCTTCAAAGAATCGTCAGAACACTGAGAAACTCTGTACCTAAATATTCAAGTGACATTCATGTAAAGATAAAATGTGACTAAGTTCCCGTATATATATTTTTAATGGGTAATGTGGGATTGAAATGGGCCTCACCCATATTGCATCGTGACCGTGCTTGGCAATTATGTATGTATTGCTTGACAAGATTTGAACCTGGGTCTCCTCCTTGAAAGTCTAAGAATTTAACCGATTGAGCTCAAGCCATTTGATGGCTAAGTTCTTGTATTTTTTTTTTTTGTGACCTTGGGGCCGCCTTGGTCGGCGGGGGTTCTTCGCAAGTCCCCGGCGCCCCCGCCCCTTTCAATTGGATTTTGGATACCCAATTTAGCTTTTTGGGGTGGTTGACTGCGGCCTCCTTTGGAGGATTGCCCTCTCCTCTCCAACTCACCTACAACCGGGTAACTAAGTTCTTGTATTGAATATTAGAGAAGATAGATTATATTATTGCTCAAGCCTAGAGTGTGTATATATACTCTACTTAGCAAAACAATCTGTAGGTGGCCAAGTTGGCCCACGAGTCTTGGTTTGACCAAACATGTAATGGTGTTATGTTTTGTTGTGTTGAGAGTAAAAGATTTAATAAACAACATTTTTTGTATATTAGTTTTTTTCTTTGTTACATAAAATTTTGGGACGAGGCTGGCAGGGCACATGTCAGGACGGCAGGATGCCTTTTTGGGATGGCAGGACGCATCTCCTAGATGACCTCCAAATCCCAGGATGAAACCCATGGAACAAAGGTTTTTTTGGATACATTTAATTTCTGGTTATGAGGGGTAGTTGGACAAGTGTGACAGTTGCGCTTGCTCTGTCCCTAGGGCAATATGTGCCTTGCTGTCCTGTCTGGGGCAGCATGCATGCTCGACAGCGACTATTCTCCCAGTTGTATTGTGTTCTTCTTGGAGAATAACATTGATTCAAGTGTTTACTGCATACTTCTTTGTGTAAGTTAGTTGACCTTCCAATGTTCTGACATTGTTTGATATTGCATAATATTTTATTGCATGATTACTTTATGGCATTACTCATATTGTATGCTATGCTGCTGTTGTGTGACTTGAATAACATTGATTCAAGTGTTTACTGCATACTTCTTTGTGTGTGTTAGTTGACCTTCCAATGTGCTGACATTTTTTGATATTGCATAATATTTTATTGCATGATTACTTTATGGCATTACTCATGTTGTATGGTATGCTGCTGTTGTGTGACTTGAACACTTGCCCATAGTGAACCTTGATCCAATGTTGACAGATAAAGTGAGAATTCCAAATATAGGTCTATATTCATTTGTCCATTGCTTGTTTCATATTAGGAAAATGCTTATAGAAAGAAATAAAGGAATTATATTAATGATCACGAGTGATCAAAGCAGGTCAATAAGTTCCTACACCATGACAACTCCATTAACAAAGTATTGTTGTGTGCGGGAGAATATCTTGGAAAGCAGGTACCTTGCAAAAGTTCCAGGCTTTGCCTTTTGGTCAAGGACCCATATCCAGAAGTACAAAGTTGCGAGTTCTAATTGAAGACACATGCAAGAGTGCTTGTTTACATAGCAAAACAGTTAGAAGACTAACTGCCGTGCTCCCCAAAATTTGCAAAAATGTTATAGAAAAGCCCAATGCATACAATAAATTCTATTTTCAGAGGCAATTTACATGCATAAACAAACTATGAAATATTTAGACACATTTCCTTTGTATTTGATGCTTCATCAGCTATTCCTAGGGATTTTAATCTTCAAATTAATTATTATTTGGATCTGTATTGGTCATGACTTGCAGTCCACAAAAAGAAAAAAGTAACTGTTGGTTACGGATCTGCCACAGGAAAGGGTTTGGTCTGTTTATGTGCCCTAGACCCGCCCAACACCTTGAAAGGCCGGAAGGAAGGAATGCCTTCCGTGCCAATCTCTAGAGAAGGCTGGCTCCTTTACTACACTAAGCTTGGGGTTTTTAGATTAGGGAACTGGAAAGAGATTGGGAAATTACTGAAAGAGATAAAGGTTGCCTAGTAGTAGCTGAGGGGAAGAACGAACAACACGATTACCTATCTCTATTCGAATTAGCAGCAATCAATATAAAGAATAAAACAGAAACTAACGCTATATTTCCTTCTCTATGCATCCTCCAGGAGAATTCCAGATTCGCTCAATATAAGATGTTTAAATCCAAATAACATAACAATCACATAAAGAGACGAGACTAACAGAAATAAACACAGGAGGCGTCATACAAAGAAATAGAATCAGAGCCAGAATTTCTTAGTATTGATGCAAAAACTGAATACAATGGCTTTCTAGCAAAGCGTTCTCCCCTCCTTTCTTCATTACAATAAGCTGGTTTTTATAGAGGACTGCCCCTCTGTAGCATTAATAACAAACCCTAAAAACCGCTGGGGTAGCTGGGATTTGACTCTTGTCAGGCAAAATAGCGCGGATCGAGAGGCCTCTTGGGAAGCGCGCAGCTACGAGACACGGCTCACCCTGAGATTGGTCGTTGGAAGCCTGCATCGGCAGTTACTGCAGTTGGTGAGGAGATCTCTTCGGGATTAGCATCGCCGCCCTGATGGGATGGGCGAGAGGCTCCAAACCTGTGCGCCATGAAAGCGCCTTGAATGCTCACCCACCCCCTTCGCTGGAAAATCGGCCCGAATCGCTCTTGCGATGGCCTTGTGGGTAGTTTCGCTGAAACTGCACCCGAAGTGTAGCTTCATTGGAATGAAGGCCCAAACTAGAGGTTCACGGGGCCAAGGAAGAGCTGCGCTTCGACGACACCGCTTTTTATCTAAGTCCGAAAATGGACTTCGGTTGCGGGAAGTTCGCTGCGAACATGCTCGAAGTGTTGCTTCGCTTGAGGGGAGACCTGAACTGTGGGTTCGCTCAGCCAAATAGCGAAGACAAGCCTAACCGTTTGCCTTGGAAATCATTCGCTCGCAATGCCACTTCGCTGGGAATGAGCCCGAAGTGGTAGTTCGGCAACATTATGGCCCGAAGTGGAGCTTCGCTATCTTCAAGGGCGAAACGCCCTGCTCATGCCTTAGCCAAAATTTTGTGCCCGAAGCACGGCTTTTGCAATATTTTTTCGGCAAAGTTGCTGCTTGCTTCAAAAGTGCGCAAAGCACATATTTAACTCCATGCTTGGGCGAAGCTGCCCTATTTCCACAACTTTCTCAAGTGAAGCTGACCCGAAATAAAAACATGCATGAAAAACGAGAGAAAGAAATGGTCCTAGGCGCGTCTCAGCGTCGCGAAGATGCCAGAGAAGAACCCTTACTGGAGAATGCCGCTTCCAGAGGAGAATGAGAAATAATACATAAAAACAATATTACAGTAGCTCAAAATTTTACCCCTTAGGCAAAATGTGACAACAGTAACATGCCCCAGGCCACTAAATATGAATTCCAATTTGGCAAAGAGATCCATGAAATGAGGGAGTGGAGTGAATTGATGTAACTCGATTGAGAACGGTAGGGGGGGAGATGGCCCCGCCCTCTCTGTTTAAAAGGCCCCTTTCTAAAACATGAGGGGCTCTTAACTTAAATTAAAAGGTCTTAAGAAAAAATAAAGATACTTTTGGGTTCAAACAAGCTAAAACAAAACCTTTTAAAAGGCTCTGAAAAAGGATTACTCGAATCAATGATGCATCCTGAGAGGAGAGGAGAGAAGAGATCATGGGCTTGGAAAGTCAACAAAATGATGACAGAGGTCAAGCTGTTGAGACTCAACCTGGTCTCAGAATCTGACACGGCATCCTGCATACCAGGAAAACAAATTAAATATCCATATTTTCTTGATTGTTTTTGAAGATTTTAGAATGGCTTAAGCATTGATTTTCCTTGTTTTAAATTGGTCAATGTATTACCCTTTCTTGTATCCTACATATTGTCACAAAACCATGGCTTAAGCATAAATATGGCATTCTAACTCTCTTATCTTCCTCTGGCAATGAACCATGTGTGGCATAATATTATCTTTTCTGCAGTCTTCAAATCTGTGGGCAAACCACCAAGGCCGGTGTTGGTGGACATGTTACCAGAAACAAGAAATGGGATCAAACCAAGAAAGGGGAGTCGAATAATTTTGGTATAAGAAAAGTGTTAGAGGTGTTTTATATATTTGTATACACATGCAAAAAACTATCAACACTTATTCAAAATTTTACAAGGATATTCAGTTATCATCTTAAAAGAAATGGGTCAACTCAATATCATTACATTGGGCCTGATGGTGAGGACTTGGAGACTCCATATAGGAGGTCCAAGGTTCAATGAGGAAGGTGGGATGTTGCGCTGGGGGTGCTGACACGTGTCCCATGTGGTTAGGGAGCGGGGGTGATTTGATATGTGCAATGCTTGTGGACCTTAAAAGAAATGGGTCAACTCAATATCATTACATTGGGCCTGATGGTGAGGACTTGGAGACTCCATATAGGAGGTCCAAGGTTTGATGAAGGAAGGTAGGGTATGTATGCCGCATAGGGGGGTAGCATGACAAAAGTGCCTCCTACCAATATAGTGGTCCTAGGGGAGCGTGGGGTGATTTGATATGTGCAATGCTTGTGGACCTTAAAAAAGTTACATTACTTCGCTTCACTTCTATTGGATGATGAAGAAGATATGTAAAATTCTTCGTCTTTCCTCTTTCCCTTGCCCAATCCCATTATTTTTTTTGATAGTTTGTATGCTGATGATTATGCTGCTTGTTTCTCCAAATTGATCTCTTAATTCCACCATGACAGCAAGCCAATATAAATTCTTATTGTGCATCATATGGGATGCAGCCCTGGGCATCTTTCCCCATACATTTACCTTGCCAAGGACAGTCTGTCACATTGGTTCTGCCCCATGAATCATTGGTTTGATGAAGGATGCAAGTCTATGCAGTGGAAGCTCCACTTATGCATGAGCCTAATGTTGTATCTTCTACTTGGAGGGGATATAAATGCCTCATTTGATGTATGAAACACATTATGAGCTTCTAAATGCTTTTCAGCACTCTTCAAAGTCCTTCAGTGACACCCTCTTTCCAGGGCAAGCTCCACTCGTATACCAATTTTTTTCTGGGGACATCAAGATACCTTTACCTCCAGGCTAATTTTGTGAAGTATGGCATCGAAATTATTGTCTATCCCATTTCAGAGCTGTTCAATGAGGTTGTTTGTTTTGGCTGCCCTATTTCTTGGTCACAATACATTAATTACCCCATCCACAAATCTGGGGACTATTCTGATCCCACTACCTACAGAACTATATTGACTAGGCAGACATTTGCTAAGCTTAATGACTTCACAGGGTTGTATCTCCCTTAATGCTGCTTGGATTCCTTCATAAGACCACTTGTTTTGAAGATCTTCAAATTTTGAACACAATGCAACAAGAATAGGACAACTTTGCACAACGATACGACTTCTGGAATATGAGCCATTCTCTGGAAAATTTTCTTCCCTAATTCTACAATACACACAAAAACAATCCCCACTTTGCCAGAATGGTTGCTATGATACCACTGGTTATGAAAATTTATTCTTATTAACATAAACCATTCATCATATACTGAAATAACAAATCATCCATCCACAAATAATTATCCACAATAACAATCTACACAATGAGACAAAGATAGATAATACCCTTAAGGTAGGGCAACACCAATAATACTCCTTAAGGAAGGAATAACTCCACAAGATCTCCCAAGATGAGAGGCCACTCCAGGGGCAAAGATGATTACAAGAGAATACTTGATATGAATCATGATTATTACAATGGCAATATCTGTTCTTTATATACCCATCCTCTAATATTACTTTGGAGAGCTGACTCCTAAATCCTTATCCAACTCATTATTATAATATAATCAGCCTTGGATTATGTGTGGCCCATGCCAACTATCCTTAATACCCAAATACAATATCCCCATATACCTATCCCTAGGTACCATAGCACAGGGCACACATTTGCTAAGCTTAATTCTAGGGTTTTGAACATGAAACTCTTAGATCAGCTAGAAAAAGGCAAGCTTAGAGGTAAAGGGCAGGCTAGTTTCAGAGGTGATCATCAGACTGTTGACCATGTTTTCACTCTCCAAGGTATTATTGAGGAGGCTTATCAATGGTCTTTCAAAGTCTTTTGCTATTTTATGGACTTTATAAAGGCCTTTGACATTGTTCCTTGACATACTTCTGTTTTGGAGACTGCAAGACATTGGCATCTTGGAGTTCTTTATCACTACTATTAGGTGACTTTATAAGGTAGTTAGTTGTTTTTCAAACTGGCTCCGAATTGTCAGACGACTTCCATAGCACTATTGGTGTCAAATAAGGGTGTTCTCTTTCTCCTCCACTCTTTGGGATCTACATTGATGATCTTGAAGAATTTATTAATCAAATCACACGTTGATGATGGCTGGCTTCTACACCATGTCCTGATATTTATGTTGCTTTTTGCAGATGATTTAGAAATAGCTCTTTTTGCTCACACTCTTGATGGCCCGCAGAGAAAATTGGATTCTCTTTACTTGCTTTTGCTACTTAAGACAGTAGTCAACCAAGCAAAACTAAATCTAAATTGATTGTGATAACCACTAAGTACAGCTACTTGGGGGTTCAGTTTTCAGGTCCTTCCCTTAATCTTTGGTCAGCTTCACAGTCACAACTTTGCAAGGGAAGTGCACCCTTCTCAATCCTTGCATGTCAATGTTTCTAGCTATACTTCTAGAATATATCTACAATAATGTGTCCCTCTGATTGCATTATCAAACACACATTCCTATGTGAATCTAAGAGTTGGGGTCCATCTGTAGGATGGACTGATTGGACTCGTATTGAGAGGGTCTATACTGTATTGCTCAAAAGATTCATCTGATGTAAAAGAACAATTTTACAGTTTATTGTTCAGGTGAAGTCTGGTGCTCATCCCCTTCGCTTGGAGAGCATTTTCAAAATTTTCTTTTTTTTTTTCATTGCCTTAGATCCATGGGTAGATTGCACTTCAGGTCGTGAGAGATATCTGTACTTTACACTTTGTTTCTCAGTATCCGTTTCTTCTAAAAGCACTCTGGTCATTGTTAGGGATGGTATTCAGGAGCTAGTTCACTCTTTGAGTGAGTTCATCTCTATAGATTGACTACTTCCATTCAAATACTCTTTGAATGCTTCTCTTCCCTTCTTCCTGGTAAGAAGGTGATTATGCAAGCGGTCAAGGATGACATATATTGACAATATATTCAGGTCATTTGGATTGCTCTGCCCCAGCCTCATGGTCCTGAGTTAGCCTTTCTACATTTAAAATTTCATGAGGATTAAGGATGGCATTATTGCTTGTCCTGATTATATTTACTGACATTGGATGCACAAACTCAGGATCCCTCTTTGTCAGCTTAGAGTCCTATAAGAAAATGTTTTTAAATTTAACTCACTTTTCCTGGTTGGTCAGAAACCAACTTGAAATATAGGTCACAGGCAACAGGGAAAAGAATGGTGGCGGGCCCTAACAATTTAACCCCAGGTCAATGATTTTTGACAGAGAGTCCAAGTGGCTTTGATACCATATGATGGATGTCTAAAGCAATATTATTTAATAATGAAGAGCTTAATGGCACTAGATATCTACTATACAAATCCAAATAGGAATGGAGAGGCAAGATTAAGAGCAGTGTGATAGACACACCTCAATAAACTAAAATATGTAACAAATTAACAATAGATAGCAATTTATTATTTAATAATGAAGAGATAAATGGCACTAGATATCTACTATATAAATCCAAATAGGAATGGGACAAGATTAAGAGCAGTGTGATAAGACACAACTCAGTAAACTAATAAATAGCAAGTTAAGGTATATCGCAGCCTTGCAGCTGAATTTATTCTTTTTTTTTGAAAAGTATCAGCAATCATGCAATTAACCGACAGCTGTGTATCTTGAAATTATATTTACAGCAATCATCTTCCTAAATATTATCATTATTTTATAGTTAAAACAACATGCCTAAACTTTTCCTTGTTTAATATGGAGTGCGCAATGAAGGTAGTTGTGTTACCTTTATTTTTCTGAGACTTCAGCCTCCTATTTGGGAACTAAGGCAATTGGGTCAATGTATATGGAGCATAAAAGGTCGATGAAAATTTATTTAAGTAGTCAAATTTGTTTGGAAATATTTTTTCCTTGATTCTTTGCTGTACGAATCAGGGAAAATAATGGTGGCGGGCCCTACAGTTTAACCCCAGGTCAATGATTTTAGACAGAGAGTCCAAGTGGCTTTGATACCATAAGATGGATGTCTAAAGTAATAATGAAGAGATTAATGGCCCTAGCTATCTACTATATAGATCCAAATATAGGAATAGAGAGATGATATTAGGGGCAGTGTGATAGACACACCTCAATATACTAATAAGTAACAACATATAGCAATTTAAGGTATATCACAGCCTTGCAGCGGAAATTATTTTCCTTTTTTTCTTCCTAATGAAATTGTTTTTGAAGTATCTGCAATTGTGCAATTAACTGGCATTTCTGTGTTTTGAAATTATATACACAGCAATCATCTTCCTAGATATTATCATTGTTTTGTAGTCACAACTTTCCTGGTTTTATATGGATTGCGTGATGAAGATAGATGCATTAGCTTTATTTTTCTGAGGCTTCAGCCTTATATTTGGGAACTAAGCCAATTGGGATGTATGTGAAGCTTATACTGCATAAGATGATGTGTATATATTTAATTAGCCAAATTTGTTTGGAAATCTGTTTTCCTTGATTCTTTGCTGTTTGGAACAGAATATGTTGATTGATGTTTCGCTTCCCCTGAGTTATCTGTGAACATTATACTGTTTTATTTAAGTAAGGTTAATGATTGTAATCGCGTGATATGCAGTATATTCAGCCACAAGATTATGGAAAGCTTTCTCAAGTGGAGTTACTAGTCATTGATGAAGCTGCTGCAATTCCATTGCCAGTTGTAAAGGCTTTACTTGGGCCTTATCTAGTATTTCTGTGTTCAACCGTGAACGGGTAAAAATTCAGACTCCATCAATTTTATTATTACTTTATTTTATACAATGCATGCTTTGACATGGCATTTTTCTTCACTAATATGTGTGATGTATAACTGAGTTGTTACTTTAGTATCTTATTATATAAGATGTTATGGGCTGACAAGTGGTAAAGTATGTTAGTTTTAACTTTTAAGGTACGTAAAGAATTAAGTTGTCAAAAATTAGATTTGCTTAATCGTTGTTTGAGGGATTAACCTAAAACATGCTTTTTCCTAGTTTTTTTATTTTTATTTTTCTTTTTTTCCTTGGGTTCTTCGTGTTATTAATAGTTGTGTTAGAGATGCATTACTCTCTTTGTTCATCCTCGTTTCTTTCAGCTGTTCAGTTTATCATTTGTGGTCATTTATTTTCACTATTTTAGTTTAATATTGACAAAAAGGAAAGTTCTGCTTCTTATTTGGCTCTGGGAGAGCATTCTAGGACACAGGGAAACTAGCAGTTTGAACTTCATCTTGAGTCAATATTTGTATTATAACAGGTATGAAGGCACTGGGCGCTCTCTCTCTATTAAGCTCATTCAACAGTTGCAAGAACAAAGTCAGAAACCAGCTAATACTGACAATGGATCTGTATCAGGTTTGTCTGCTCACATTTCCTTTTGTCCAACGGTTGTTTGCCTGTATTTCCATGTTCTCCAATATTTTTATGTAACTTAGACCTTGATATTCATTAAGGATTTTCATTTGTTGAATTCTAACTGATCCAACGTGTGGACCATGGTAATCTCTGGGCAATATAGTAGCCCTGTTCCAAACTGTAAACTTATTTATATTTGGTTGGCTAATGCGAACAAGTACAGTAACCTTATCCTTATTTGAAAGTGTGATTGTTTCAAGAGTTGAATTCTGTTTAAATTGCACTTAAAGATAAAAGGGTTTTGGTTTCTGTTGAGAACAATTGTTATGTAGAGTGTGCTTGGTGTCTAATGTCACATGTTTGAAGATAAATTTATAGAAAGGATTATAAATACATTACATATAGCAGCTTTTGTCAGTTCCTGCTATATCGTGGCTTCTATTTGGGGCCACTCACCTCAAAATACACTGACATCAAAATACTAAAACATTATATTTGCTGTCAGGTCATATAAACCATATCCAGCTTGTCCTTTTATCAAAGATATTCTTCATTTCCTTTTCTATTAAATGTATTCTTCATCTTCCTCAAACTGCTATGTTTTCACAATCAACTTTTTGTGATCATTTTCATTAAGAGAAAATCTTACTTGGCGAGTTGTATTCTAAAATTTGAATTTAACCAATACAAAGATCAACACCATGATTGGTTAAATTATCTACTACCTGATTTTCATTTCTACAGGTATGCTCACATTTCTAGGAGTCTGCCTCCAACAATATTTATGAACGTTAGCAATAATGCTATATTTTGTTAGGCTAGGCTATAGTTTGTTATTACATTATTTCATTCTTACTATCCTAGCTGTTATTCTAACTTAACGTATAATTTATTGTTAGCTTAGAGTATTAGTTGTTAGTTTGTTTGCTATTGTTAGCTCTGCAAACAGAATTTGTTAGCATATTGTTTCAGGCTATTCATAGCCTTTAACATTGTATTTATATGTATGAAATCAATGGAATAGATGTTCGATTATCCTACATTGGTATCAAAGCACGAATTTATGGCTCTCTTCGTGGGGATTGCCTCTGCCAACAGCTGAATGTGTGCTCATATTGGCGAGCCTGCAGCTGGGCATAGAAGGTGCAAAAATTCTCCCCTGTTTCTGAATTCTGTGGAGCTGCCACTGTTTTTTTAAAGCAACGAGAGAGAAACAAAAAAAACTATGCTCATACAGGCACGTTTGGCCCACCAACAGCCACCAAGTTGCAGTTGCGCAGCCACCAGCGAGCGCGGCCCGAAGCAGTGCACCGCCCACCAGCGTGCAGCCCGCGTGGCTCAACAAGGCTGCACAGCCCTGGGGGCTGCAGATCCAGGGTTGTAGAAGCCACAAGGCTTCATATTGGCCCCGAGAAGCCGTTGAGCACAGCCGCAGCTAGAACGGCTGCAATCTGTGATCAGTCACGGGTAAGGCTAGGAGTGCCCCCCTCCCCCCCCCCCCGATCCGCGCACAGCGGGGTGCTGAGACCTTGCTTGCCGGTCTCGACTAGCCCCATCCGCCGCTAACAAGACGCGCAGCGATTCAGTGACGCACACCGTGCATTATTAATTGGTTGTGGGCGCAGATCAGAGTGAAGCCGATCGCAGTGAGGTAAAAGTGATTGCGTGCAGTTGCAGAACAGCTTCTTCGTTGCAGAGGGAAAAATTGCAGGCGCACAATGAAAAATTAAAATCCTCCTTCCTAAGGTTTAAAACCCTTGAAAAACAGCCAATAGCATCGCGAGTTCTTCCAGCCAATCCCATCGCGCGACGGATATTGATGACACGTTGCATCGTGGCATTAAGCAAGTGGCAGCATTGTGTTTGTTTGCTAAGGGAATATTATCCCACATGCGCCAAGAGAAGGCACTCCAAGTAATTTATATGCGCCAAAACGCATGTTCAAAATTGACACGTTGTGCAAAGAAAGCCCATTGTGCTTGTTAGCTCGTTGGAATGCACACCAGTTGACTTGCTGGCCGTTGACCGCTGTTGCTGCTTGTTTACAGCGGACAGACCCTTCGCTTGGAGGAGCCGGTGCCAATCCCCGGTAATAAAAAACATTTTTTTATTATTAAAAATTTTGCATTTTAAATAGTTTTAAAAATGATCTAAATTAATTAATTAAATATTTTTTTATTAATTAGTTAATTAATTAGGTAATTTAATTAATTATTTGATTAAATAAATTATTTAATTTAAAACTTCAATGCAAATTTCTAAGGGGTCTTCCAAACACACTTCACAAGAGCAAATAAAATTGTTTTGACTTGATGTTTTTTGGAAAACAAAAGGGGGCACAAATATTTTGCAAAACAAAACTCAGACATATCAAACAAACTTGAACTGATTTTTTGCAAAAATTAAGGCGAATCAAAATTCAAAAGAGGGCTACAAACCTTGCACCAAATCTTGTTATTTTGCAAAATCAAAACAAAAAGGGGGGGAATACAAAATTTTGTTGTTTTTTGCAAAAATTAAACTCAAAACAATGACAAAGCAAAAGCAAGATTGTGAATTTCATTTTTTTGCAAATCAAACATTATTGCAAAAATATTTTGAAAAATTGGCATTGTTAAAGGTGCATTTTCGGTGGAATCCAACACTTTCAAAAATTTTAAATTTGTGGGGGATGTATGAATGAATTTAATTTTCGGTTTTATGCATTGACAAATATACATATTGTGACAGCAAAAGACCCCAAGTTTATACCTATTTTTGTGCAATTTATTGCGCAAAGCAGTGTTCGGTATTTACGGTACCTTTGGCCTGCATTTACAGGTGATGTTGTCATGCTTTGGACTACTGTATCTAATGCCTAATATAGCCGCAACAACGACGTCAGGGCTATTGTTCCCTATAAACCGTCGAGGAGAAATAAGGAAAGCCAATTTTTTTTTATATTCACTCCATTATTACTCCATTCACTACTATCGCTCGGCGTAAATCTTGAAATTAAGTTCTTCCAAGTGTTTGAGGGACCTGGCGCCCTACGTATGCGAGAGGCTTTTTAAGTAGGTGTCAAAGATAGAGTGAATCCCTTTCAGTATTGCTTATGTGCCATGGATCGATCTATTACATGTACCTTAAAGTCTCCCTCACGTACGGTTGTGTATATAGAGGGGACCAACTTATTCCATGTACTGACGGGTATAAAGGAATAGTGGGTATATCGAACAGATCAGGTCTATCGGTCTAGCGGTATAAAGAAAGGGGGACCATTTGGTGTTATAAGGAACCCTCACAATGGCCATTGCAAAAGCATACTTGTCAGATTCACAACTGCTCAATGGTTCGAATTTTGCTTCATGGAAGACAAAGATGAGAGCAATATTGCAGGTTGAAAAGATGTGGGACATTGTGATTGGAAAAGCTAAATTCCCACTACAGTAGATGATAAACAAGAAGCATATGATGATGCCGATGCTAGACCACTGATGATCATAATTCTTGCCATTGCTGATGAAGTTCAACAACACATTTGTGAAAATGAGACTGCAAAGGATGCATGGGATACATTCTCAACAATATATGAGGGAAGGAATCAAGCCACGATCCTTAACCTTCAATCCCAACTTCACACTCTTCGCATGAAAAGTGGAGAAAGTGTAGAAGTGTTTCTTTGCAGAGTTGTTAAATTGAGAACTAAGATGCATGCCATGGGTGAAAAAGTAGAAGATAAGCTCTTAACCTCAATCATTTTGAGAGCTTTACTAGATTCTTTTAGAATGATGGTGACTTCCCTTCAAGTGTCTAATAGACAAGTCTCTTTTGAAGAGTTAGTTAACTTGCTACAACAACATGAAGCAGATAACAACCAAAGAGATGAAGTGTCCAAAATTGCACTTTTTTCTAAGAAATTTGGAGCTAAGCAAAAAGGCTACTTTTAGAAGGGATCTTCCTCGAAAGGTTCAACCATCACTTCCTCACAAAAGACACCTAAAAAACAGAAGAGGTACTGCCATTTTTGTGAGATGGACAATCATGACGCCAATAAGTGTTGGTTCAACAAAAGTGACAAGAATAAGCAACCACAACAAAAAAAGGGCCAAAACAAACCACGAAGAAGAAATAGACAACAAAAAGGAAATGTTGCTATTGAAGAATCAGATTCAAATTTTGAGAGAGTGCACAAGGTGCTCATGACTCAAGCTGATCCCAAACAGAAAGATAATGTTTGGTATATTGATTTTGGTGTCAACAAACACGATTGGTGACAAAAGGTGGTTTGACACATTTGAGGCTAAAGAAGGCAAACCAGTAACAATTGCCGATGATAAGACCTATAAAGTCCAAGGAGAAGGCAATGTTTCAGTAACTCTTCTCGATGGACAATGTTAAATTGAGAAGGTCCTATATGTGCTAGGATTGGCCAACAACTTGTTGTCCGTGCCTCAAATATTGGACAAAGATATGGTGGTTGATTTTAAGGTTGTTAAAGGACAAAAGCGTTGCTTCATTACCAAAAAGGGTAAACATATCGCAACAACTTCCTACAAACATGGATTGTTTGTATTAGATGCTATCTATACCTCTCATGTTGCCATGGCTGCCAACTCTAAAGAAGCTACTTCATTATGGTACAAATGGTATGGGCATCTAAGTTTAGGCTATCTACTCGAATTGAGTAAACATGATATGGTGTTAGGTCTGCCCAACCTTTCCCATACTTTGCCTATATGCTTGGATTGCTTAGTAGGGAAGCAACATTGAGTTCCTTTTGAATTGAGCTCTTCACAAGCCAAAAGACCATTGGAGTTGATACACACCAATCTGTGCGAACCAATGCCAAACAATTATGGTGGAAAGAAGTACTTTCAATTGTTTGTTGATGATTACTCTCGAAAGATGTGGGTTTTCTTTCTACAACTGAAGTCAGATGCATTCTCGTATTTTCAGCAGTTTCAGAAGTGTGTTGAGAAAGAATCGGGATGTTCAATCAAGGCCCTCCGCTCAGATCGAGGGGGGAATTCACCTCCAATTAGTTTTCACGGTATCTCACTAAAAATGGGATAAAAAGACAGCTTACTACAATTGATACTCCTCAGCAAAATGGAGTTGCTGAGAGGAGGAATCGTTCCATCATGGAGATGCTTCGTTGTATGCTCACAGGTGCACATCTTGAGCAACAATATTGAGTAGAAGTTGTCACTACTGTTGTGTATCTCCTGAATCGAGCACCAACAAAAGCTCTTCAAGAAGTCACACCACAAGAAGCATGGAGTGGAAGAAATCCCTCCATTTCTCATCTAAGGATATTTGGATGTAAAGCCTTCATGCACATTCCAAAGAAGAAAAGGCACAAGTTAGATGAGAAAACTCTGCAATGTATCTTTCTTGGTTATGATGAAGAATCCAAGGGGTATCGATTGATTGACCCTAAAACCAAGAAGATTCATATAAGTCGAGATGTGGTATTCGACAAAGCTCCCAAGTTGGATACACTAGAAACTAGCAAAGACACATCTCTTGCTATGTACTTGGATTTTGAGGAGCCTAAGGCAAAGACTCCCCCAAAACAGAAGAAAATTCCAAAATGGTATACTAGCACTATAAGATACGCAAATTTGGATGCACCTCCTAATATCAATTCAGATCGACCACGTACTTGAAGTATGTCTCATCAAGAAAGAGAAGCCGAAGATGCAGAAGACACGAGTGAAGAGGAAGACTACAGTTTCATGACTATAGTTGTGGAGCATGAAACTGCTTCAGTGCAAGAAGCTCTTAGTGTGCCTCAATGGAAGGCAGCTATGGATGCAGAAAATATGTCTCTTATGAAGAATAAAACATGGGAGTTAGTTGATTTGCCTGCTGGTAAGAAATCCATTGGCTGCAAATGTGTATACAAAGTCAAGTATAAGGCAGATGGAACTATTGATAAACATAAAGCCCACCTTGTTGCAAAGGGCTATGCTAAAAAAGAAGACATAGATTATGAAGAGACATTCGCACCAACTGCAAAAATGACAACCATTCGTGTACTCTGTGCAATGGTAGCTCAGTTTGGATGGAAGCTTCATCAGATGGATGTGAAGAGTGCCTTCTTAAATGGTGATTTAAAAGAAGTGTACATGACTCAACCTGAAGGATTTGTTGTACAAGGACAAGAGCAAAAAGTTTGCAAATTGATCAAGTCCTTGTATGGTTTGAAACAAGCTCCAAGAGCTTGGTACATTAAAATTGATAATCACCTCCTATAGCATGGTTTCAAGAGAAGTCCCTCAGATGCCAATCTCTATTTCAAGAAAGTTGGTTCTGAAATAGTGATCCTTGTGCTCTATGTAGACGATATGATCATCACTTGCAGTTCAGAAGAGATGATTGAAGCAGTGAAGGGTGACTTGAAAAAGTCATTTGAAATAACAGATCTAGTACATCTTCATTATTGTCTTGGCTTAGAAATTGTGTAGAAAAAGAACCACATCAGGGTTACACAAATGAAGTATGCCAAGGCATTAATTGAAAAATATCGAAGGACAGTTTGTAAGCCCAAAGCAACTCCAATGGAAACTGGGCTACAACTGTGTCGATACGACAATCTCCTCAGGTAGATGGAACTCTTTATCGATAGTTGATTGGGAGTCTCATATATTTGATGAATACCAGGCCATATATCAACTTTTCTGTAAGCTATCTTTCGAGGTTCATGCAGGAACCTAAGGTCAATCATTGGAAGGTAGTAAAGTGAGTTCTTCACTATGTTCGTGGCACACTAGAATATGGCCTGAATTACAAGAAGAATGATAAGTTCTTCTTGCAAGGATACACGGACTCGGATTATGCTGGATCTATTCATGATAGAAAATCAACTTCAGGATACGTATTTCATCTTGGATCTTGTCTTATCTCTTGGCATAACAAGAAGCAGCAAGTTGTTGCACTTTCATCTATAGAGGCTGAGTATCGCGCAACACGAGGAGCAGTGTGTGAGGCGATATGGTTACGTCGCATTCTTTCAAGTACGAGTCTTCCAAAGAATCTTCCAATACACTTGAATTGCGATAACCAAGGTGTTTTGAAACTCGTCAAGAATCGAGTGTTCCATGAACGAACAAAGCATTTTGACACTCAATGTCACTTTATTCGATATGAAGTTCCAAAGCATAAGATTCAGCTCCAGTACATTCCCACCGATGAACAGGTTGTAGGCACTTGCACGTGTCAAATTTGAGTTGTTTTGCAACTCTCTATGTACATCAAATAATGTAATAAGGGGGGGATGTTAGGCTAGGCTATAGTTTGTTATTACATTATTTCATTATTACTATCCTAGCTGTTATTCTAAGCTAATGTATAATCTATTGTTAGCTTAGAATATTAGTTGTTAGTGTGTTCGCTATTGTTAGCTCTGCAGATAGAATTTGTTAGCATATTGTTTCAGGCTATTCATAGCCTTTAACATTGTATTTATATGTATGAAATCAATGGAATAGATGTTCGATTATCCTACATTTTTTATCCAATCCCGACGTCTATTTTTGTCAATAACATTAATAATAATTTGTGAATTCCCCTTAGTTGAAATATATATCCATCATTTTTCAATTGCAATATTTATCCTTGTAAGAAGTGCCCTAGCCTCTGCATAGTTGTTAGTTAAAGTTCCATATGATTTTGAGCAAGTGAGGAGAATTTTGCTTTCATTATTTCAAAAAACACTACCTCTACCAGCTTTTCCTAGATTTCCTTTGGAAACACCATATAGATAAATTTTGATAATCCTATTTTTGGACATTTCCATATGATCCTGAGTAAGTGAGGAGAATTTTTCCTTCATTATTTCAAAAAACACCACTTCCACCAGCCTTTCTCAAATTTCCTTTGGAAGCACCATCAAAATTAATTTTGATAAACTCAATTTCTGGACATTTCCATTTTACCATAGATTGAAGCAAATCCTTTGTGTTAACTCCATTGTTGCAGATGACCCTTCCATGTATATTCAAATCCTATAACCAAGAGGCTAGCAACTCTTTTTGTACACTTGAGACTTCCCATGATGAGCACCATATCTGTAAGCATTCTGCAAGAGAGGCAATAATTCGGTTCCAAACTTGGGCACGATTTTGAGATTTATTTATAAAAAAATTATTATTCCTTTAAGCCATACATTCCTACAAATAATAGCAAGACCAATCCTCATTAGAATAAATAATGCTTTAGCTCTGAAATATTTAATCCAACATTTCATCAACTCTTTCAATGTTGATGGAGTTACCCAATACATATTTATATTTTTGAAAAAGCAGCCCCAACTAGTGTAAGAAAAGGGACATTGAAGAAGTAAATTGTCTAACGTTTCTAGATCCTTCTAACACAAGGCACACCTGAAAGGTCCATGATATCCTCTTCTTTATAGAGTCTGTGTTGTAAGAATCTTGCTATGAACTGCTAACCAAAGGAATGTTGAGGCCTTGGGGAGGGCCTCTTATGACCAAAATATGTCTATATATATACATAATAAGTTATATGTGGCTTCTATTGGAAGCCACTTCCATCAAAATACCAAAATATTACATTTGCTATTAGGTCAATCAAACTATATCTAGCATGCCTTTTTATCATAAATATTTTTCGTTTCTCTTTCTATCATACACATTCTTCAAATTCCTCAAAGTGCTATGTTTCCACAATCAGCTCTTTGACATCATTTTGATTAAGAGATAAAATCTCACTTGGTTTGTTGCCTTCTAAAGTTTGAATTTCACCAAGATGAAGATCAACATGGTGATTGGCTAAATTATCTACAACACAAATGCTCACATTTCCAAGAGATTGCCTCTAATAATAGATGATGAACATCAACAATAAACTTATTTTTTATCCAATTTCCACATCCTTTTCTTGTTGATAGCATTAATGATAATTTTTGAATCCCCCCTCACTTACTCATAATCATATGGAACTTCAACTAACAACTATCCAGAGGCTAGGGCCCTTTTTACAAGGATTAAAAATTGCATGATAAACCCAATTTTTGGACATTTCTCTTTTACCCTAGATCGAAGTAGATCCTTTGTTTTAATGCCATTATCGCAGATGAGTCTTCCATGTATATTCAAATCCTGTAACCAAGTTGTTACCACCTTTTTTCTGCAAATGATGAACACCATATTTGTAAACATTTTGCAAGAGAGGCAATAATATGGTTCCAAACTTGGGCATGATTTTGACATTTATTTTTAAAAATTCTATTATTCCTTTCAAGTTATAAATTCCAACAAATAGTGGCAGGTCCAATCCTCTACATGATACAAAATGAGCTTTGAAATAATCAATCCGGCATTTCATCAACTCTTTTAATGTTGATGAAGCTACCCAATATATTTTCATATTTTTTAAAAAGTAACCCCAAATGGTGTAAGCAAAGGGATAATGAAAAAGTAAATGGTTTGATGTTTCTAAATCCTTCTGACACAAGGCACATTTGAAGAGTCCATGATATCCTCTTCTTTGTAGACTCTCCTCTAAGATTCTTACTTTGAATTGCTAACCAAAGAAATGTTGAGGCCTTAAGGAGAGCCTCCAGTGACCAAACATTTCTTCCAAAGAAAATCTTTGGGAGTAAGAAATTTTGATTGCTCCTCTAAATCCTCATATCCCAACATGACCAAGTATCCTCCATATTTTTATAGATTCCAGCCAACTCGTCCTTTCGTGTTAAAATTGGCAAATAAAATTCTTGAAGCATATTTTGAAGTTCATATGTAATTAGTTTGAGTTCCTCTCCTTCAACCAGGTTACTAATAGAAATCCATTATCTTGAGTTGTGGCTCATATTAATATAGTCTTTGACCTTTGGACCTTTACAATCTAGGCATGTCCAAGCCAATGGTTGCCATTTTGAGTTAGAGATAAAAGGATAAGGCTTCAACCAAACATTAGATCAAAATTTGCATAATTCCCTTCATTGACTAACCAACTAATATATTTCTATATCAATTGCAAACTATCGGATATGAAGTTTCATGTTGACGATCCTTTGGGTAGGGTTCTTTTCCTAAATAATTTCATTGCATCAAGAGAACCTATATATTTTTGAAGTAATATTTTTGCCCATGTTTTTCCTTGATCTTTGAATAATCTCCACTCAAGCTTTGCCCCTAAGGCCAAACTCAAGCTTTGCAATGTAGTCTTTATGAGTTGTAACTTTCCTGCTATGGTTAAGAACTTACCTTTCTAACCTGCCAAACAAGCTTTTAATCCAAACAAGCTTTTAATCCAAACAAGCTTTCATTCTATCCAAACAAGAGACCCAAAGCTCCTTTTTATTTCCTTTATGAGACAAAGGAATACCCAAGTAGGTTGATGGAAAGTTTTCAATTTTAAGCCCTAAAATATCCACAATAATTTGTTGTAAATCTAGGGTAGTGTTAAGGAAAAAAAACCCTAGATTTTGAAGAATTAACGAACTGGCCAATAGCCTTCTCATATCATGATAATATTGATTAATACTCCATGGCTTCATTGACTGAGGAATGGCCCAAAAGTATCATCAACAAATTGGAGATCAGATTTGAAGGAACCATTTTATGCAACCTGAATACCTTTGATTTTTCCTTCAATTTTTGCCTTTGAGAAAGCTCTCCATAATGCCCTGCAAGAATAATGAATACATAAGGAGATAGTGGATCACCTTGGCGGAGTCCACAAGATGACTTAAAGTAACTAGTAGAAGAACCATTGATCAAAATAGAATATTTTGTAGTGCTATAAGAATATTTAATCCATTCACACCAATTGTAATCAAAACCAAACTTTTTGAGAATATCATGTAGAAAACTCCAAGAAACCCTATCAAATGCTTTGTTCATATCAAATTTCATAAGTATACCTGATTTTTTCATGGAATGAAGAGAATGTATGGCCTCTTGTGCAATGATTATACCATGAAGAATTTGTTTGCCACGAACAAAATCACCTTGTTCCTCAGAGATAACAAAATCTAGAATGCCTTTCAATCTATTTGACATAATTTTTGAAATGATGTTATGAATCATATTACAAAGGCTTATTGGACGAAAATTATCAAAATATTTTGTTTTGCCTTTCTTGGGTACCAACGTAATAAAAGCAGTATTGATCTCACTTATTATAGCCTTCCTTTTCTAGGCCTCTACAATCATAATAACATATCACTCTTTAATAAATCCCAAAATTTTTGAAAGAAAATTGCAAGAAATCCATTAGGGCTAGGTGTCTTGTTAGGATGGAAAGAGAAAACTCCTTCATGTAGCTCCTCCATAGATATCTTCTTCATAAAGCTTTCCTTTTGCTCCTGTGTGATAATTGATGAATATTTTGCAAAAGATTATCATGTGCCTCCTTATCTTTTTTTTTGATAAGTAGCATTATATTTACAGCGGGTTTTTTGAGAAGGGACCCAAAACCTTATTTACAGAAAAAGCCGAAGCTAAAGGAAGTACCACCGCCTGAATCTAATCCCAGGGCCGGAGTCCGGGGCCCTTTTTTTTTTTTTCCTTTTTTTAACAGGTTTTGAAAGGATCCCAAAACCTTTTTACAACAGGTCAAAAGATCAAACCTAGGTTCAAAAACAAACCCTAGGACATATCCCACCCAGTGAGAAAATCCGAAAAAGGGAAGAAGTTGACAAATCCCGTCTTAGCGGGAAAAAACAGTAAACCCTAAAATCCCATCTCAGGGAAAAAACAAAATTATTTGAAAAATCCCAACTAGTAGGAAAAGGAGCAAACCCTAAACCGGCATAATTGAAAAATCCCGCCCGGCGGGAAAACCAGCAGGATTGGAAAACCCGCCCCGCGGGAAAAAACAGTAGGAGCAGAACAACCCGCTCAGCAAGGAAACCAGCAGTAGCTGGAAGAGAAGGATCCTGCTCAGCGAGAAATCTGCCAAAGGAACAAACCCCTGTCCAACAGGAGGCCCGGAACTGGGAAGCAAAAAACAAGGGAGGGACAGGGAAGATGTCCCACGAGCGCCCGGGGCTGGAAAGGGAACCTTGGCCAAGACGAAAGTAGCGGAAGACCACTGAAACGACCAGCAAGAGAACAACCAGCCCCATCCATGCCTGGAGGAGACAGAAGCCAAGGAGACATAGCTGCAGGTTTGGCCCCCCCCAGGGCCCAAAGGGCAGACTACAGAAACCGAGGGTCCACCTCAAGACCAGACAAACCCCAGATCTACACGGAGATCCCGAAGGCAAAGGCAACCTGGAGCAACTGAGGAAGGGCCTCATATGCGGGAATAGGCCCCCCCCGAGGCCAAGAAAGAGCACATGAAGATCCCCAAGTGGCAACCAGGAAACCAGAACCAACCCTCTTTCAGCAGCCGCCCTTGGGCAAGCTGAAAACCCGCCGAACCAAGGAACTCGGGCCCAGAAACCGCAGACCCTGCCAAGCAAAAGCAAACCAAGCAACGGGAACCCTGAGCAAACACAAGATCTGGAAAAGCAGGGCAAGAGAGTGCCCGGGGAGGGGGCGGGGAAGGGGAAGAGGGACAAGAACCACCCCGCAACGGGGCCCAAGCGCACAGGATCCACCCAGTCCAGGGACTAGCCCCCCCAGGAGCCAGCCCGCACGGGGACCACCCCGACCAGGGGCCATCCCGCATGCCAGCAACCCGCCCGGGGTCCAGCCTGAACAAGGACCAATGATGAACAGCTACCAGCACCCGCAGAAGCACTCCGCGCAGCGGCCAAAGAAGACAGCCAGCACAGCACCCCCAACCGCACAGCCGCCAGCCAGAACAGGAACCACCCCGCCTAGCAGCCACCCCGCACCGAAGCCCGTCGGTGCAGCAGACGTCCACCATAGCAGCCAACCCGTCCAAGCGCCGCCTCGCCCTAACCCGGCCCCCCCTGCAACATGACGAAACTAGGTTTTCTCGCAAGCAAACCCTCTATAATGTATTATTTGCTCATAGAATCTTTGTCTAATATGTTTGCGCATCCATGTGCCTCCTTATCTTGCCCAGTATATGACAAAATATTTTTGAAATAATTAATTGCTTCCTTCTTTATATATTTTTCTTCCTCAATATTTCTTCCATCTAGAGTTAAAATATTTTTGAGATGATGAAAAGAAAAATTAGTTTTTGTTGTAGCATGAAAAAGATTTTGTATTTCATCTCCTCCTTCCTTGAGCCATTTCTCCCTAGATTTTTGGAATCGGTATGACCCCCTTTTCAATGCATTATGATAAAAGAAAAGAATTGTTTTTCTTTCACATAAGAATCATGATCCATTCCATTAGTTTCTACTATATCTTGTAAATTTTTGAGCTTGGATTTAATTTCTTTCTTTTCTTTAAAAATGTTACCAAAATATTTGGCATTCCAAATCTTCATTTGCTTCTTTAAATATTTCATCTTTTGAACAAACTTGTACATATAAGATCCTCCAAAATTTGCTTCATCCCACCATAACATAACCATTTTGAAGAAATCGGGGTCTAGGAGCTGTTGGTTATGAATCCGCCACGAGGAAAGGATTTTGTAGTTATTGCGTCCTGGACCCGCAAACCAACATTGAAAGGCCGGAAGGAAGGAATGCCTTCCGAGCCAATCTTCGGAGAAGGCCGGCTCCTGCAGGGTTTTATGCAAGGTTCCACGAGCCTGGGGGACGAGGGGAAGGGTTTTCGGGGACGGTGGGGACGGCTCGGGGACGGCTAGTATAATACTATAAAAATTGAATTTTTTTAGAAATTTAGAATAATCTACACATTCAGAATTCTACACCCAACAAAAATGATATTTCATATTACTAATCAATTATGTAAGTGCAGCCATTCATATTCAGATTAGTTACTAACACATAAGTGCAGCCATTCATATTGAGATTAGTTACTAACACATAAGTGCAGCCATAATTGAGTCATTTAACATTTTCATATTCATATTAGTTACTAATATGCAGCCATTTAATTGTTTCAAGTTCAACAACTATAACTTGAAGGTTCAGCCAAGGATATCAAGTGCAAACAATGTTCAAACAGTCATCATTTTAAGTAATAACAGTCATCATTTTTTCAGCCACCAATGTTCAAACAAAGACTGTCATTTTTAAAAAATTTCAGTCACTAACTATCACTAACTATTCAAATTTTCAGTCACTATACCAAAAGAATTGGTATTGTTTAAATAAACCTCCTTTTAGTCTTGTAATGATGGCATTATAGCATAATTCCAAAGACCCTTACCATTTTTTAAGTTAATTTTTTTTTTTTTTTTTCCCCCTTGGGTGAGGATGCCCAGTCGTGGGGGACGGCTGGGCCCCATGGGGGACGCTCAGACCGTCCCCGGGGATGGCTGGGCGTCCCCGAGGACGCCCCAAAAAGGGGGACGTCCCGGGACGGGAGGCCACAAGCCTCGGACGTCCCGGGGACGGGAGGCCACAGGCCTCAGCCGTCCCGGGGACGTTTCCCAGCCGTCCCCCAAAAAGGGGGACGAGGGGAAACGTCCCCCTTGCCATCCCCCTATCTTGGGGGACGCGGGAAATGGGGGGACGCGTCCCCCAGCACGGGGGACGGCAAGGGGGACGTTTCCCCCCGTCCCCCAAAAAGGGGGACGGGGGGAAACGTCCCCCTTGCCATCCCCCGTCTTTGGGGGACGCGGGAAACGTCCCCCCGTGCTAGGGGGGGGACGCGTCCCCGTGGAACACTGGTTTTATGGTTTTTAAGATGAGAGTGCAAGAAAGAGATAAAAATGCGGAAAGAATTTACAAATGTGATTGGAGTTGGGTGGGGGGAACTAACAGTACGGCAACACATCAATCACCGCTACTTACTGCATCATAAATACAAAGCATAACCAGAAACTGCAAAATCTAAGTATACTTTTTATATAAAGAAGTGTAAGCACAGCTACAATGGCTCCCTAACAGACATTCCCTACAAGGAACTAACAGTACGGCAGCTCATCAATCACCACTACGGACAGTAACATGAATACAAAAAGCAACCAAGAAATGTCAGATCCAAGTATGTGTGTTATGCAGAGAATTTGTACGCACAGCTACAATGACTCCCTAACAGACATTCTCTACAAGGAACTAATAGTACGGCAGTGCATCAATCACCACTACGGATAGCAACATAAACACAACACACAAACTGAAGGAACTGCTACCAAATTTATTCTATGTATCCTCTGATCTATGAAGTCCAGGAGTACTTGGCCACCAAATGCTGAAGCGAATCAACAAGCCATGACACAAGCAGTACCTCAGGAATACCTGACCATCAAATGCTGAAGTAAATCAACAAGCCATGACACAAGAAAACGTAAGGCAAAAATATTAAGTAGAGGCAGCATACAAAATAAAAGCAGTAGAACAGAGCCAGGCATATACTTTATATTGATAAGCAGAAGCACAGTTACAATGGTTCCCTAACAGACATTCCCCTTCCACCACCTTACAATGAAAATGTGGTGGGTATTTATAGCCCAAAGTCCCTCCCGTTACATTAATGGGCACAAAGTCCCAGTCAAACATTGGCTGACAAGAGCGGCGGTGGAGTTGCTCAGGCTGACCTTTGTCGGACGGAGCTGTACCCGCGAGCATGGTCTCCCCGAAGGTTGTACGGATATGTGTCGGTGTGCTGAGTAGAACTCCACTAACGACGAAGCTGCAGGTAGCTGAAACAGGTAGGGTCTTTAATTATCTTCAAAAGTGGCAGCTGGTATAAAATAGTGCGTCCCATGCTTGTCCATGTGCTCGACATGTTTTGGCACGGATCTCGAAGTTGGACACCTATCGGATGATGTTGCCTAACGCGTGTTTGCCCTGAAAGGTAGTCTGTCCAACTTCGCCCAGAATCAGGGCGCAGTCCGACTTCGCCCAGAAAAGGGGGCGCAGTCCGACTTCGCCCTAAAAAGGGGCGCAACCCGACTTCGCCCTGAAAAGGGGGCGCAGCCCAACTTCGCCCTGAAAAAGGGGCGTAGCCCGACTTTGCCCTGAAAGGGGGCGCAGCCCGACTTCGCCCTGACACTTAGAATTTTTTCAGGGTAACTGTTGTCATTTTGGAGATTTGACTGAAGGGCTTAAGGGAAAGAGGGAAGAATAAAAATGGAGGGAAGAGAGAGAAAGGGAGAACTGAAGAAAGGGAAAGAGAGAAGAAGGGAAAGATAAGATCAACTCTCTTTAAAAAAAACTGAAAACATTGCACCCCGTGCAAAATGTGACAACATTTCTGGAAGCTCGCGGGGTGTCGAGCTCGCCTCGGCACAAAGAATCCATGCCTTCATCCATTGGGCAACAGAGTCACCCTCGCTGTCCTCTTTGAGCTCGCCTCGATGTGAGGACCCAGGCCTTTATCCATTGGGCAACAGAGTCACCCTCGCTGTATTCTTGATACTCACTGCCAGCAGCCACCTCTTTCTAAAACCCTTGGCACCCATGACCCTCTGCTTCTGTCGGAAAACTGAAAAAGAAAACAATGCACAGACTGAATTAAGGAAACAACTAAAACTTTGAATACTAGCCGGATTATTTATACAAAATTTTGCGGCATTATTGGCATGCCGCTAACACCAATCTAGCTTTGGTTGCCTATCCGGTGAACCTGCAGTGTCCGGACCAGATCTGATTGTACTTCAGATGATCTTTGAAGTCCGGCTGGCCTCCCAAAGTTTGCCAGGTCGCGAACATGGTGCAACGTGGCAGATTTTCCTTCATGCCGGTACCCGTACAATTGATGGACGATGTGGCAAGGAGATTTTTCAGACGGGAGCCCTCTTCGGGTACCGGTTGCGGTAATGGTTGGAGCCAATACCACCACGGTGGAGACTGTAGGTGAACATTCATTTCTCCGCTTGTGAGGTCAAGGCTGTTCACCAAACCTTGATTCCTCCGGGGTGTCTTCTTAAAAAAGGGCGTCTGCGCTCAAGAAATCTGGATCTTCAGCTCAGTCAGAGTTGCCAGGTGATTTTGCCAGATGAAGGCAAGCCAAAGATTCACCAACTCGGGCTTCCTTAAAATATGGAGACTGATCGTCTCACCTCACGGATTCGTCTATGCGAGCTTGGTAATCAGCCGACTGACGCGCTCGCTCGGAGCATTGGTATTAATTTCGTAAAGTCGGGTCGGTTTCCCGGGTTCCTCGCTCGCCAACTTCTTGTTTGAATGAAGGCGTCAGGACCGGTCTTTTGGACTCAGAGAATATGAACGTGCAGAGTCGCCAGGTGCTCTGATTTTGAACAACAATGAAGCGAGCACCAGTGCTTCGATTCTGTTTGGGGGTGAGAAACTTCCATGTCCCACCGAGTATTCGGAAATAAACTGTTAGCTCGAGCGAGGACGAGCTTGAGATCTTCCAAATGCGAGACAAAGAGTCCCACCGGGCGTGCCAAAAACTGTTGGTTACGAATCCGCCACGAGGAAAGGATTTTGTAGTTATTGCGCCCTGGACCCGCAAACCAACATTGAAAGGCCGGAAGGAAGGAATGCCTTCCGGGCCAATCTCCGGAGAAGGCCGGCTCCTGTAGGGTTTTATGGTTTTTAAGATGAGAGTGCAGGAAAGAGATAAAAATGCGGAAAGAATTTACAAATGTGATTGGAGTTGGGTGGGGGGAACTAACAGTACAACAACACATCAATCACCACTACTTAATGCATCATAAATACAAAGCATAACCTGAAACTGCAAAATCTAAGTATACTTTTTATATAAAGAAGTGTACGCACAGCTACAATGGCTCCCTAACAGACATTCCCTACAAGGAACTAACAGTACGGCAGCGCATCAATCACCACTACGGACAACAACATGAATACAAAAAGCAACCAAGAGATGCCGGATCCAAGTATGTGTGTTATGCAGAGAATTTGTACGCACAGCTACAATGACTCCCTAACAGACATTCCCTACAAGGAACTAACAGTACGGCAGTGCATCAATCACCACTACGGACAACAACATAAACACAACACACAAACTGAAGGAACTGCTACCAAATTTATTCTATGTATCCTCTGATCTATGAAGTCCAGGAGTACTTGGCCACCAAATGTTGAAGCGAATCAACAAGCCATGACACAAGTAGTACCTCAGGAGTACCTGACCATCAAATGCCGAAGTAAATCAACAAGCCATGACACAGGAAAACGTAAGGCAGAAATATTAAGTAGAGGCAGCATACAAAATAAAAGCAGTAGAACAGAGCCAGGCATATACTTTATATTGATAAGCAGAAGCACAGTTACAATGGTTCCCTAACAGACATTCCCCTTCCACCACCTTACAATGAAAATGTGGTGGGTATTTATAGCCCAAAGTCCCCCCCGTTACATTAATGGGCACAAAGTCCCAGACAAACATTGGCTGACAAGAGCGGCGGTGGAGCTGCTCAGGCTGACCTTTGTCGGACGGAACTGTACCCGCAGCATGGTCTCCCTGAAGGCTGTACAGATATGTGTCAGTGTGCTGAGTAGAACTCCACTAACAGCAGAACTGCAGGTAGCTGAAACAGGTAGGGTCTTTAATTATCTTCAAAAGTGGCAGCTGGTATAAAATAGTGCGTCCCATGCTTGTCCATGTGCTCGGCATGTTTTGGCACGGATCTCGAAGTTGGACACCTGTCGGATGATGTTGCCTGACGCGTGTTTTCCCTGAGAGGTGGTCTGTCCAACTTCGCCCAGAATCAGGGCGCAGCCCGACTTCGCCCTGAAAGGGGGCGCAGCCCGACTTCGCCCTGAAAAGGGGGCGCAGCCCGACTTTGCCCTGACACTTAGAATTTTTTCAGGGTAACTGCTGTCATTTTGGAGATCTGACTGAAGGGCTTAAGGGAAAGAGGGAAGAATAAAAATGGAGGGAAGAGAGAGAAAGGGAGAACTGAAGAAAGGGAAAGAGAGAAGAAGGGAAAGATAAGAGCAGCTCTCTTTAAAAAAAACTGAAAACATTGCACCCCGTGCAAAATGTGACAACAGGAGCCAAATAGACCATAAATGAAATGGCTTTGGATGATCGTTATTGGGTAAATCACAAGTCAAAAGAATGGGTCTGTGATTTGATTCTATTCGCAATAAAATATTTGAAGAAATTGTATACTTTGGTTGCAACCATGTGTTGGAAAACAAGAATTGATTTAATCTTTCCGCTATATGAATTTGCCCAATGCGTCTATTATTGCATGTACATAGAAAACTTGAAGAACTAACATGGCAAATGAAGCAAAATCTTGCATTGATTTAGACCATCCTGGAGTACCACTCTTCTTTTCCAAAGTAGATAGAATAGTGTTGAAATCACCCCCAAGAATCCATAGATTACAATTATGAATCATCATTGTGTTTGACAAAAGTATGTTAAGGTCCTTCCAACCTCTTTCACGAGGAGTAACTATGGTTGGAGCATATACATTTATAACCCCAACTTTGATGTTTTCCTCTTTCCTGCAAAATAGTCTAACAATTCAATTACTTTTTGCTTCTAACAATTGCCCCGTCCCATTTGTGTTTGTTCCATATTGTTGCAATACCGCCTGAAGCTCCTATAGAAGAAATTGCCAGACAATCATCCATCTTTCAATTTTTTTTAAAAGCATCCTTACATTTCTCACGGCTTAATTTTGTTTCTTGTATTAAAATAAACTCAGGTCTATAACAACTTATTAATTTCTTATAACTCTTTTTTTAGGGGTCTTATTCATATCCCTAATGTTCCATGATATATTTTCTTCATCACTTTTTATTTATTAGGGGGTTTAGCCTTACTTCTTGTTTTTTTTTTTCGTTTGAGAAAGAGGGGTTGTTCGTAGGTCACCCACTCTTGACAAATCACGATTGTCTCGTTAAGAGTTTACAAACATATTCAATTCCTATATCAATTGAAATGCTATAGCTAGATACCTATATATTTTTTCAAAAAAAGTCAGAATTCTTGATATTCATTTTCTGGGTCTTCTTCAATTTTCTTTGTAAATACAAATATTCAACATCCTTCTTCTTGACATTTTCCAATCTTGTTCATCTATCCATCCAAGTGAAATCTTGATTAGTGGTGGTCTTCAATGATGCCAAGATGCCATTTTGCCACTTGAATATCCATAACTGCTTTGTTGGCTCCATGCTTTTGCGACTTTGCTTTGATATTCCGAACGATTGGTCTTGTTGTTCCCTGATATTGCTGCACCCTTTTGAAATCCATAACCACTATGCTTTTTCTGCCAAACATTGCCACACTTGATGCCTTTTTGACTCCATGTAGATCCGATGCCTTAAGCCATGCCTCCAAGATTGTTTCCGCTCAGGGTGGTGTGGGTGCCGATGTGCTGTAACTTTAACCTGACATTCTGTTTCTTTTGATTCTTCAACAATTTGTTTTTTATTTTAAATTCTTCTTCACAATCTTCTCTCTTATGCCCTTCTTTTGGTGCATCCTTGTGCACTTATGACAGGGCTTCCTTGGACTTTGCTGCTGCTTCTTCTATGGACTTTATTGTTGCTGCTACTGTAAATTCAACTTTTGAGTCTTCTATTGGTTCTTCAACTTGTTCCCCTGCCATAACTACTTCTTGCTTCTCCTTGGATCCTTGCTTCTTAAGCTTTTCCTTTTGAATGCAACCATGAACTTGCACATTGTCATTTGTATTTTTTCCTTCTATTATATCCTCTTTATTCATTTCTTTTAGTTCCCTCTAAAGCCTTTTTATTTCTTCTTCATATCCTTTGATGGTGACCTTCAAACTAGCTATCTTTTTATATGGGTCCCATTGACTCAAGAATGCATGCTCCATTTTGTCCCAAGTGTAATTATAATTCCTTTCCTTATCAAAACTTGCCCACCAAACATAAGCTTCCTCTCTTAAAATTTTCATAAGTTGGATTTGCCAAAAATGGTCACCAAAATATAGAGATCTAAACTTCATCCACCATTCTTGAGCATCAATGTCATCATTTCCAGTGAAAATTGGTAACTCCATGATCTCAACCCAATTTTTTTTCTAAAGCAGCTAGGGTTTTGGGAAAAAAAAATAGGGTTTTTCAAAAAAAAAATTCAAATCTCCTCTATTCCTTGCTATCAACAAATAATTCTGTAGATTTTCTTCAAAAACAAATTAAATTGCAACTGATTTGCTTACCTTGATTGACAGAGATATCTGTAATTTTTTTTTTGCGTTTTGAAAAAATCCTCACCGTCCTTGTCTTAGATAGCTGACTTCATAGGGTCAGATCTCCCTTAATACTGCTCGGATTCCTTCATATGACCACCCATTTTAGAACTCTTCAAATTTCGCACAAATTGGTCCAAGAATCATTTGAATTGGACAACTTTTTATTTTTGTTAGTGGGCCTAGCCCCACTTCTTGTTAGCACATGTGATATTTTTATTTTGCTTCCCAAATCGATATCCCTTCGAGTTTCCTTTTATCTTTGTTCATGCTTTGATGGATTTCCTCTCCTTTTTTCATTCCCACCAATACTTTCATCTTCATATTGTTCATAGTGAGACTTATCTTCTAAATATTTATGTTACCCTAAAGAATCTGAAATGCAAGGAATAACCTCATAAACACTTTCTTCTTTATGTTGCCCCAAAAACCTTAAAGTGCACGAATGATCCTCCATAGTCATTACTTTCTTGTCCTGTCTTGGAAACTATAAATTTCCTTGGATATCTTGCATATACTTTTCTTTATTGTGCTGCGCTTGAAACCCTAAAGAGCAACGAATACACTCTGTTCTACTTTCATTTGTATTTGAAGGAAGAGATTTTATGCTACTTGAGGAAAATGAAGACGGTTCACTTGGATTAACTTTGACCTCCTTCACCTCATTCACTTTAAAATTTGCCTCTCCATCTTCCTTTGCTTTAAAATTTGCCTCCACATCTTCCTTCACTTTTTAATTTACCTCCCCATCTTTCTTCGCACCTTTAACTTTTGTATTTGAACTTGTGCATTGTACTTCCTCATCCCTTGTGTCATTTTTTTCTTCTAATCATTTTTTAGAGTGAACTATAATTACCTTTGCCATTTGACGATGCAAAGTGGGTTTTCCTGCCACTTTAGAGGAATGGAAAATCCTTGATTTGACCCATCTTCTCCTATGATATGATCTCTTTATTTCATATTGAAGTTTGTCTTGTGCCCAAAATGTCTCATCCCTTTCTCCATCATTTTCACTTTGCAATCTTTTGCCATATGTCTGGTTTCATTACATTTGTGACAGGAATGTAATGTTTTCGTAATCCACTTTTTGATCCCATTCTCTTGATTTAGATTTAATCCTAATGAATTGCGGTAAAGGTTTTGAAATATCCATGGAAACACATATTCGAGTGTATATAGCACGCCTTCTCTCCTTAGTAGTTGGTCCCTCTTGGATGAACTCGCCTAGAGTATTGCAAATATTCTTCAAAACTTCCTTATTGATGAGTTGATAAGGAATTCCAAAGAGCCTAATCTATATTGGAAGCCCTTTAATAGTTTTTGCCTCCACAGAAAAATTCTCACTCTATGGTCTAAAATATAATGCATCTTTGCCCCTAAACCAAGGGCTTTCATCCATTATTTTATCCCTTATTTCTGAACTGGAGAAGATAACAAGGAAAAATCCTTTCGGTAGAAAACTCTTGGAGTAATTTGAATTCAATTCCCACTTCCACTTTATCCAATTTGGAATATCAGAAAAGATTGGTCATTATCCATGGAATTTACATATTAACCCTCTAGTTTTAAGAACTATTATATTGTGCTCGATCATATCATCCTTGATAATCACTTCTATTGTAGTATTTGCTACCTGGATAAGCTTTTGATATATATTCACTCTTCCTCTAATTGCCAACAAGGGCATCCATACTTCCAATAAGGACTTTCCTACCATATTTTCTTCACATGAATTCTTTAGTTTCTAAGTTTCTCCTAAGATCTGGAACAAGGATTGTTGCCAGTATCCATGGAACTTACTTATGAACTCTCAAGAACTTTAAGTCATCTTGTGGACTCCACCAATGTGATCCACTATCTCCTTAAGAACCATTATACCATGTTTGATCATCTCATCCTTTATAATCACTTCTGGTGTAGTATCTACTACTTGGAGAGGGTTTGAAATAGATTCGCTCTTTCTCTCGTCGTTAACTAGGGTATCCATACTTCCAACTAGGGCATCCTTGCTTCCAACTAGGCCATCCTTACTTCCAGTAAGGACTTTAAAAAATGACTTTCTTGCCATGTTACCTAGATTTTCTTCACATGAATCCTTTAGTTTTTGAGTTTCTCCTAATATCTGGAACAAGAAGTGGTGCTCACTCCTTGATCGCACTTTGCTTACTAATTCCTGCTCATGCTTCCTGCTTCTTGCTCATACTTCCTGCTTCTTGCTCATACTTCCTACCGCTCCAGGCTCGCACGCTCTCAGCTCGCTGTTACCAAAAATATAGTTGTCTATTGTATATTAAACCTCAGAAGGAATTTATTTTCTGCATTGGATCAAGGTATGATTTTTGATACAAACATATTTACATTTTTGTAGGCAGAATATTCAGAAAAGTGGACCTGGATGAGCCTATAAGATATGCAGCAGGCGATCCTATTGAATCCTGGCTTCACAAGTTGCTATGTTTAGATGCTGCAAATTATATTCCTAATATTGATGCGAGGTAATCCATAAATATTTATATATTTTTAATATTTTAAATTTTGTTATGTATTTAAAATATAGTGCAGATTGTATGTGCTTCTGTGTTCATTTGTTTTTCTTTAATAGACTTCCACACCCAAGCGAGTGCCAGCTTTACTATGTCAACCGTGACACTCTTTTTTCATATCACAAAGCGAGTGAAGTCTTTTTGCAGGTGAAGGCTCTGTTTTTTATGTAATAATCTATTGAAGGAGCATTGTTTAATACTTTTTGAACATTTGTCTCTGAGAAATCTAACTACATACCATATGTTTTCTTCCATTAATGCAGCGCATGATGGCGCTTAATGTGGCTTCTCATTATAAGAACTCTCCAAATGATTTACAGCTAATGTCAGATGCTCCAGCGCATCACCTTTTTGTGTTGCTTGGTACATATCAACTGTTGCACATTTTTTGCAGTAATTATTTTCTGGTTCAAAATCTCATCAGGCTTTCTTGGCAGGCCCTGTGGATGAGACAGAAAATCGTCTCCCAGACATCCTGTGTGTAATTCAGGTTTGGGAGACATATCCAACTTTCTTTTAACTCCATTGAAATATTTTTTAAGAATTCATAAGATTTGTGTCTTAGGATTGCTATAGTTATGTTTTCAATCATGGAAGTTGCATATTGTAGTTAACTTTTAAGTCCTCTGTGTTAATTAGTTTGTTCAACAGTTAAATGATAACTTCGACAAGCATGTTGGAGCTGCAAATTGATCTCCAAATATATATTAAAATTTAAACTTCATATGGAATAAATGTATTGGATTAGTTGGTAGTGGATACCATCACCACACTTTCCTATTTCTCCATACCCTCTATTAAGGTTTGTGATATTTAAAGGCATAATTATTTGGTGGCAGTCTTCTTGTGCATTCAAATTATGTGTCATGTTCAGGCTTCGTCTATTCTGGATGTTGTTTATATATAATAATGTGCTGCCTGATAACCTGCATTTATCAGAGTACAAATGTGAAAGCATGTTAGAATGTGGTACAGCGTGTCTATGTGCAAGGTCAAAGGTGTCAATACTAGTTCCTCTTGTACAAGAAGAAATTTAAGGTCTGAAATTCAAGAGTCAAGGACATGAAGATAATGTTGGTCAAGACGTGATTCAAATATAGAGGAATGGCCTCATAAGGTCTAGCGTAGCAGATTATAAAGGTTAAGATGACACATTGGCCATTCTTTGACACTCAGTCACTTTCGCTTTGACCCCAGGTGTCTGACCTTGTTCTAATCCCACAACCTGCTTCGTGACGATATTTAGAGGAAGTAATGGCCTTAATCCAGATTGCACTATCTCTGCATAAAATTGGGCATATGCATATATTATTCAGGAGATGCACAACCTAACACTCAGAAGGCAGAACTCCAATAAGCACCATGTGCATGTACAGACAAAGGAGAAACCTACAAAGTTGTGGTCCTTGAACAGGTACACAAGCAATAAACATGATAGACAGCGCACTTGAGGCACAGATAATATGGTGTTCAAACTTTCAGATATCCGATATCAGGTGCAACATTTCTCTGGACCATGACAGCAAAAATTCTCCCTTGTTTTTTTTTTTTTTAAAGTTAAATTGAAGCTGCAGAATGTTCTTGATTACAGTTATTCTCGTGGCTGGATGGGTCTATAAACATGGAATGTGCATACATTTATGTGCAAAGAAAGTCATGATAAACACAGTTTAGTATTGAATGGCCAGTACGTTGCATGCATGCTTTGCTTGCAGCTTGTAACTGACAGTAATGCAATCCCCGTGTATCTGGATGATCTGCGTGGACTGGTAACTGGTATCATGGCATGGGGACTAGAGAAGGCAGCAGTCAAGTTAGACCTAATTAAAGGCTATGTGAAAACAGACTATCCTTTAGTTGCCTATACCAAGAAATACAGTTGGCTATGGTAAGGGTGTGACCATTGCATCCATGTCTGGTGAAGGGAGACATGGCTGTGCTAGTTCCGTAGAAGATAGTGATAAATCATGAAGCAGGAGAAAGAGCAAGGCTTTGATTAATGCTCAAATTTGATGGCCTTTTCAGAATAATCAGATGCAAAATAAAATTGGCATCAAGAAATTATAGAATTAGCAAAGTCACAAGCAGCACCTGTGCTTATATCCGTTTGAGAGATGGGACACTGTTGGAAGTTTACTGAATGTAGGCAGTCAATCAGATAACATACTTCTTTATTTTTATTGCTGTTATCATGTTGAGTTCTGGAACATTAACTTGAAGTCTCAGAAGTCCTCTACTTGAATGGGGAATTTGAAGTCTTTCTTCCTTACATCATATAAAAGACCGAGGTTCTCTCTAAGATACTTGGCAATTTGGGAGATTATTCAAGTTTAAATTTCAAGTTGTGATTTGTTGAACTTGATGGCATCAGGGCTGAAGTTGTAAATTTGTAGCAGTCGGTATTGGGCTAGAATATGTAGAAATTTTAAACAAAGAAAAGCTTAGGCAGCTCTATAGGCATTTGTTTTCTTGTCATGTATATGATTGTTTGAACCCTCATCATAGATATAGGGCTAGAATATGCCTGATAAAGCATGACAAGAACATATTTAAAACACTTAAAATATTGTTCCGTAGAACATATGTAACCCTTGGTAGAAATCAGTGCTAGCTACTGCATAATTAACTGGAATAGGGGCATGACATTCTCCACTAAATGCATGCCTCTTTGCTTGTGAGAATTAAGCTATATTTCAGAATTATTTGTTCAAGTATGTTTCTTGTGTTAGGTATTTTTCAGAGCTATATGTAATTTTATTTTTGGTTGATGGCAGGGAAGTTCAACAGATTTGGGAGTGATAAGTATGCATGTGTGTGTTCTCCTGAGATGTAAGACAGTCTTTTGTTCACTGAGACTTGGTCATAGGGATTGTCTTTGAAATTGAGCTATTCTAGGAGGTGTTGATAGTCTAATTTAAACCTTTGAATATTAACGTTTGTATTTGATTGCGACCCTTATAAAATTTGTTGGCTTTGAGGATAAGTAAAGTGTTTTTAGTTGTAGTTGATTTGAATACGGCTTTATGAGGCACTTTTGTAGAGCATAACAAATAATAAAAGGAAAAACAGAGGCTTAAAATCAATACCCAAGACATAAATGCTAGAAACTCAATAATACATGAGAAGAACTCCTGAAGTAGAAAAACAGTATCACAGTTGCAGAAGAAAGTTATGAAGTTCTAAATCAGAAAATAAGAGAACTAAAAGGAGGTCTCAAGATGAAGATTTAGATGATAAAAGATAGTTGCATCTATTCATGGATCAAAATGAGGCATTGCATTCACACAGACAAAAGTGAAAAGAAAATTGAAGAGAATGTGTTCGTGTCATGTTGGACATTTGGATAGTATCTAATTTCCTGAGATGGAGGAGAAGCTGGATCTTTCTGTTGAAACTGACATCCATAGACCTTTTTTAAATCAAGCCAAACAGAGATAGTCGTGGAGTTGGCTACTATGGAAATTGGAAAACCGATTTTTGGTGATTCTGATTTGTTTATGCCAACCAAGTTTCCCACAGGAGGATTTCCTCATAGAGGTCTAATGTGTTGCTGCATTGACAAAAGTTAAAAAAATGGTGTTGCGAATATAGGGGATAGTGTTGTGGTCTGCACCTTATGTTTATTGTTAGAAAACAAGCAACACTTTGGAGACATTGCACACACTGTCCGAAATTTAGCGAGTTTAGTGAGATGGTGTGTGTGGATAGATAACAAGGATTGGGGAAAATTTCCATCTCACATGGAGAGGACAGACACTAGATCTTAGTCCAAATAAGTTGATTTCTAGTATAAGCGATGATCACTAGTACATAATTTCATTCTGCAGTACTCTCACCATGAAAGGAGGTTGAAATGGGAGAGAGCAGTTTAGATAATTTTGTTAATGTCCATGGATGACTAAAGTAGAGCAATGAGACTCATTAGAAACAAACTGTTAATCTGCCGAGCAAACAAAAAGTGTTAACAAGAAAAACTAGAGTAGCATTAACTATACTATAGTGGAGCTATTGTACAACATTGTGCGGTCGACCCAATTAAGGTTAAACCCTAAATATGTTGTAAGTAGCAAAGGAGTGATGATGGAATCAACAGCCAAGGAAGAAAAGAGAGATAGAGAAGAGAAGGGCTCAAATGTATACAAGCATCGACTCTAAGCAGCAGTGGAATGCAGAGTAGAAACTGAGTTGATGTCATCACCAACTGTCACAAATAAACCAATACAAGATCTAATGATGCTCCCAAGAGAATGCCTAGGACTGAAGGGGTCTAGTTGGATAATCTTAGGAGGTCCTTGAGCCCAGCCTCTCAAAACACTCCTAGTATCCATGGCCAAGGAACAAATAAGGGACAATAAGAATAGGTAAGCTGCATTTGTTGATGTTTCTTGGGTTAACGAGCAATGGCCAATATCTGACGTCTATGAGCCAGAATCTTGCCTTGCAGCATGGAAGAAGAAGAAGGCACCAAAGCCCTGGTAGAAACTCTTATATACATACATCAACAAGGATGCATAGATATAAGGTTATCATTTTGGGAAAATTCTTTGTCCGATAAATGCTTATTGCACTTTGCAGTATGAGTAGGTTGGAAAATATTGCGATTAGCTGAGTGGTAATTGATCTCTCCTATTGTGTTTGATGCCAAAGAATGAACCTCTTAAAGAAATAGAGCCAGGCATCTCGGGCCAGGATAGTCGAAGAAAGTGGCAAGCAATTTGCCCCTATTTTTGTATAGGCAATAGTACCTCCCCTAAATCATGTACTAGATAGGGCACCTAAAGAAAAAGTGCTCTTTTGTCTCCACCTCTTGAAGAGAGTAAAGATGAAAAATTCTATCCTCCCGAGAAATATGGTGGTCTGTTTCCACTTGAAGCTGATGTGATCAAATTCTGAGTTGAATTGGAGGGATTCCAAGGCTGTATGTTCAATATCATTGGATATAATCAAGATGATTGATAAGGCCATCCATATCCTCACAAATTGCTCCATGCAGAAAGCTTACTAGGGACTGAGAGACTGGGACAGAGCAATCCAAGTGGTCTGAATATATGGCCAATATATGTCATCCTTGACTTCATGGTTAATCACCTTCTTATCGGGGAGAAAATGAGGAAGAGCTTTCAGAGAGTATTAGATGTAGCACTGCAGTGGTATTCCACAATTGAAGGAACAGAGAATGAAGGATGACAGGAAAAATAAGCAACACAGTATTTCCTGCTTTCGACATCAACATGCAGGTTTGGAAATTGAAAACAACAACAATATCTTGGAAAACACCCTCAGACAGCCCTGCACAAACAAGACAAACAAGGAAATTACCTAGATGGCCCTGCACACATAGCATAGTTCAGACGACCTTGCACAACTATCTACAGTAAGCATTCATTGGTGGAAACAGTTCAGACGGTCATGTACAACGCTGGATAACATAAAAAATTTACAAGCACATGCACAACATTAGCAAAAGTCTGCACAACAATGCTTGAATGGAAGTATTCTCATTATCTACATGAATACATGTTTGGTGACACCCAACATCCATTCCATTTGAATGAGGGGGGTTTCTATTTATACAATTTCCTACGAATGGGAAGGTACTTGCATTCTCAACTCCCTCCAACTAACAATCCCAATATCCTATAATTTCTTGAATTACATTTCACATTCATTTATCTTTCATTTACATTTCATGAACTTTATTAATTACATGTACGACATTTCATCAAAAACTTTATGTATGTGTAACAAACCACTCAAAAGGACAAAAATATTACATGACAAAATTCATTGTGTATACTTGACTCCATACGCACTCCATTAGCTCCGAGGTGGCACTTGAGATGGCGCCATGTCCAAACTAGCGCCTACATTAGAGATACCAGCTGATTGAAGAAGTGAACTATCTTCTTATTACCAGTCCAAGTGACTTTTAGAAGTGTTCCTGGAAGCAACCACTATAAGGAACAAAGTGCTAAATATGGGTACCTCCTTTAGTCTGAAGCACGATTGCATTTAAGGCCATCGAAGTGAAAATCATAGTAGCAAAACTTGGACTTGAAAAAAACTCGACAAGGCCAAATTCGGACTCGGTCTCGGACTCAGAAAAGAAAAAAAACCAAAGAGAATGCAATTTTTCATGCAGATCATAGTAAATTAACATTATACAAATCCAAAATTAATACTGTAAGTGATAAAACCTTAGACTACACATGAAAGTGACAAAACACACCTTGATTAAAGAAATTTTAATGCCTTCAAAATTCAAATATTCTTGTATTGCTTATGATATAAATGGGTGCAAATTACAAAATGTGTCAAAAGGCCTCAATAGGCCCACTATCTAGTGTCTTGCAATGGCTTTGTCCTAGCTGCAGCTCTACTCCTCTCTTTTTGTGCTTGTGCCCATGCCTCTTTCTATGCCTTTGCTGTTAACTCCTCCGCTATACTTTCAAAATCATCCATTGAAAAGAGAGGCTCTTGTTGCTGCTCCTCTAGCTCTGTGATCCATTTAGATGATGGATCAATCTCACCTAAATCAATGGCTTCATAATTTGTTCTCACAATTTTTTTATGGTGGAGGTGAAGGTTGCAATGAACAAATACAATATCATTCAATTTTGTTGTGTAAGTCTATTGCGCTTCTTGGAGTGAATGTGCTCAAACATACTCCAATTGCGCTCACAACCTAAAGTGCTACATGGTTGACACAAAACTTTCATGGCGGTGTATATGCACCAAAGTCCTCCCAACATAAATCTAGAAAATGCCAAGAGAAAATAAATTTAATGATCTATGTAAAATCGTAAATTGAGATTATTTTTGAAAACAAAATCAATGATAATTCCATCCATAAAGGTTATATGGCCTCAAAGTTTTCCTTGCTGGAGTTGCATTGTGGGGATGTGAAAAAGTCGGCCCTCATATCTCTTATAATCCTGTAACTCATCATGTATCAAATTGCAGGTGTGCTCATCTAGCACCATCTGATCAAGGCATTTTTGAAGGTCGGACATCATCTCATAGTTAGTCTCAAATGAATAATAATAAATTTTTTTGGGGTTGAGGTAGTACCCCGTTGCATGTAGCGGGCCATGGAGTTAGAAAGTCAATCGCTGGTCAATCATCTTCCAAATGTGATTGTATCTAGGCTCAAAATAATTATAAAATGAGGCAATTGCATCTTTGGCCCTATCCATAGTGTCATATACATATTCCATTGGTGATTTTTCTCCATCAACAAGATGGAAAACCCTCACCAAAGGCTCTAACAATTGAAGTCAAATGAGAGATTTTAGTTATTGTTAGCAACTTAGCTATTTGAAATTTGGATTACAATTCAAAATTTGGAAAAGGAAAAATAATATTTAAAAAAAAAGACCTTAATCTTGTACCTTGATTGCCTCATGCATAGCTGTCCAGAAGGCCTCCTCAAAGACATAATCGTACACCTTTTGGCCCTCATTGGAGAGACAATATCTAGCAGCGTCTTCAACATTCCACTCATCGCTCACAAACATCCTCTTCAATGCCCCCTTTGCATCAAAGAGGCTTTGCAATGTAATGAAGTTTGTGGCGAATCCTGTAACTCTAGGGGGCAAAAGCTCCCTCCCATTAGTGAATTGTTTCATCATCTGGAGGACCCACGTATGGTTGTAGATGAATTTGGTAATACATTTTGCCTTTTGTAAAACCTTAGACATCCAATGTAATTTCCCAATGTCTTCGAGAAGCAAATTGAGACAATAGGCTTCACATGGTGTTCAAAAAATGGTGGGGAATCTCTCCTCCAAAATCCTTCCAGATGCTACGTTATCTGTGATAACTTGGACAACATTCTTTTGCCCGACCTCTAACACAACCTCCTCCAGCAACCTAGCAAGCTTTTTGTCACTCTTAACTTGTGCTGAATTGTTGATGCATCCACTGACTTGAGAATACAATTCTTCCTGTAGAAGCAACCAAAAAAATGATCAATGTCTAATTCTTCCCATCGGTCCACCCATTGGACATGACCCTTTTTCTCCATACCCTGCGTTGCGCTTCAACCAAGAGCTAAATATCCTCCACGGATTCTTGAAGTTGCCGCTTAAATTCGGGGCTGCAAACTGTGAGGGCATCAACCATTCCTCGCCAATATGGAGAGATCGCCACATTGAAGGGAATGTCGGAAAAATACCAAAAACATGCATAAACCTTCCTTGTGGCCTTGTGCCTCTCCTCGTTCCATGTAGTCATACCCTGAAGTGTGGGTTGTGACCTTGGCCTGAAACGTTTTGCAAAATAGACTCCTTTGTCCCATTCCTCGGGTTTGCCATAGATGGACTTGCTCCACTTCGATGTTGTTGAAACAGGCTAAAGGTATTGTTGATATCCTTTGTATGAGGTCAAGAAGGGGGAGTAGCCACGGCCTTGCTTGTTCCGTTTTAGTTCTTTCTTCTCACCATAGTCTGTTAGGAGGGCATTGCATTCCCTCACAACCTCAGGCTTCACCTTTGGACATGGCTTGACATCATGGCCAGATAACCTTGCCAAGTGGTATTTGAGGTGGTTTATGTCTCCATGAATTTTCTCCTCACAAAAATTACAATACACCTCCCCTTTCTTTGCTCCATCCTTTGCATACTTCCACGTTGGGTCTCTTTTTCCCATCATTTTATTTCAATGTGGCTGCACATGGAAACAATAAACAAGTAGTTAGAAACTTAAAAAAGAAAAAAAAGCCCTAGGGTTTAAGCATTGACAGCTGAAACCAAGTTTTTTTACCTCAAATGTAACTGTTGGGTGGCTGTTAGATTCTTTAAAACTAAGAAAAGTTTGGATTTAGGATGCAAATGAGTGCTTTTGTTGGTCTGATTTCAACTTATCTCTGCTCTCTGCAACAGGAAACAGCAAAAATCAGGGCAGTTTGAAAGAAGAAAAAAAAAAAACAATTTATGCCGTTTTCCCATGCTTCTGCTGCGTTGGCCGATTTTTTTTGGGGACTGAGTGAGTTATATAAAACTCGCGAGTTTAAAAAAAAGTTGCTGAGCTCAGAAAAACTCGCCGAGTCGAGGCCAACTAACTCAGCAAGGTCGACTCAGGTGTGGGCTTGGCGAGTTTTTTCGCTGAGTCTTGTAACTATGGTGAAAATATTTTGAAGATGATCTCGAGACAAGAGGATGGGCACCATACTCAGCCTGGACAATACATTATTGATTTATTCTCTTACATCTCATTAACTGTTGAAGCAAATTAGTCTGAACTTTCTTGGTACGAGCCAAAATGGTGCATTCTAGATTTGAACCCCAAAAATCAGATCCATAAGAACTGTGGTTTGATAATATAGTCAAATAGGGGCATCTTCATGGGTATGTCTTGGAAGTGTAGTTGCAAACATTGGTGTTCAAGCATTGAGAGAGATTCATATTCCTCACAAATCCGTGACTTTGGAACTGGTCAACGTTTGAGGGAAGGACCTGTAATTGAACCCCCAGATATGTGTACATGTTGGTAATCTCAATAGATTTGCCAGTAACAGATATGATGGAAACATACATTCCTGAGCACAGACCCACAGACCCAAAAGACCTCCAAACAGACCATTGGAAAACCATATCAAAACAAGGAGACACCCTCAAGCATGTTCAAGTTCACTGCCAAGCATGATTGCTGGTTCAAGTTCGTAGTAGAAGTGGTCATCCTCATTGTCAGAAGCCACAAGAAAATGATCCATTTCCCCGAGTAAAGGGACTGGGGGGCATCTTATTCAGCTGCTCCGTGAAATCTTTCTCAAGTTTTTTGCCACCTTCCACATAATCTTCTACTTCCAGAGGAGGTCCTTTTTAGCCATGAAATTAGAAGCAATAAGCGTTGTCAAGGTGGATGATACATGTCCCGTAATTGCACTGCACCATGCAAGTTGTGATGGGTCTTTATGACACCAGATCCCTGCCATGTTTTTGTGTAAGGAACTCCACACTAAAACCTTCAATGTCACCCTCCTACAAAGTGAGCATTCCAGAGAATTCTACCCATTTCAAAGTTAAGCTTTTCAGCTCGCATTTTCTCAAACTGTTTAGTACATGCATTAACATATTTTCCTCCACCCTCCAGAACTGTTTTAGCACCTCTTTCATCTTCAGAATCAGAAATTGCAGAGCATAGAAAGATGACTGACAGAGAGGATAACAGGAAGATCAGCAGATGCATTAACAGAGACTAACCAAGCACTGTTACATTAAGAGCTAGAGGATGCTGCCAGTATAGCTTCAGCCTATTCACATCCCATTCCAAGAATACAATAAAAAAATCTCTCAGTTAAGAATCATGATGCTGCAGTTTGAGAGAGTTAGAATGAGGGAAAATATTCCCTTTACCACTTTCTGTGGATGCACACCTTCTGTAATGAAAGGCAGAGAGGTCAATGTGATGTTAATATAATTTAGGTTGCCTAGACGTATGCATGTTTCAACATAGATAGGCTAGTGACAGTTTAGCTATTTCAAGGGCCCCAATGCATCGAGCGAGCCACTAATGCTGGTATGATCGAGGGTCCTAATGCATCAAGCATGGACCCAATCACAAACAATAATGTTTGGAACATCGTGCCACTTGTTACAACAGGCTCGGGCATAATTTCTAATGTCTTATGACAGGGAAAATATACATAGTACACACATATAATGCAAGACCATAAAGTGTAGGCATATACATTGTGTAATAACAATACTGCGTGTTCCACATTGTTATTATTGCTACAAAGTTACATTGTGATTAACAAGCCAATTTTTTTTTTTGGCTGGATAATAAGGGGGGTTGAACTCGGGTCCCCCACCCTTTACAAATTACAACTCTCTTCTTTAGAGCTTGAGAGTTTACAAATAGATACACTTATCATCTCAATTGAGATGCTATAGCTAGAAACCTACATCATTTTACAAAAAATCTCTGAAATCTTGATTTTCATTTTTTGGATCTTTTCAATTTTCTGTATGAATACAAATATTCCAGAATTCAGCATCCTTCTTGACATTTTTCTATAGCAGCCTTCACAATACCAAAACTTCACCTTACTATCTATGCATTTCATCTTAGTAGAGTAATATTTCCAAAACATCGTACTATCATAGTCCGCTTTGCCAAATATAGATTGCTAGTTTCCTTCCTGAAACACAAGTGCAACCACCAAAATTATAATAAATAGTTTATAAAATAAAGCAGATATTACCAATGGAAAACATTAAAGTAAATCTTAATCATTATTTGATTTAGGCAGTCAACATTTTATTGTTAGCTTCAACTAAACTTACTACTTCCTCTAACCATGGAAAGGAGAATTTAACTTCATGATCCTCAATCAAAACCCCTCGATTGGCTAACCTATCTGCACATTTGTTTCCTTCCCTTAAAGTATGTGTAGACCTGATTTCTTCAAACTCTTTAGCAAGATCTTGAATTTCCACAACTATCTCTTGTATGTTCCATGGAGCCTTTGTTTTCCGCAAAATTGCAATTATTACTATGAGAGAATCACCTTCCATCCATATTTTGTTCCATTTCATTTGTTTGCATATTTTGAACAAGCCGCCCAAGCTTCAGCTTCATTATTTGTCTTAAGTCCACTATTGAAAGCATAATGAGACAAAATCTCTCCTCTATTATTTCTAATTATTCCTCCTCCTGCTGGTCCTGGATTTTCTTTAGATGCTCCATCAAAATTCAATTTGACCAACTCCACATCTGATGGTTTCCACTTTATATTCTTTGCCTTCTTTTTGCTTCTCTTGTACACAACATCATAATTCCATTTAATGACATGACTCAATCTATCAAGGCTCTCTGCTTCCAGATTAGGGACTGGGTGAGTTGACAGGGTTGGTTTAGACTCCTCTATGGCTAAACATATCTTCCTTTTTATTACCTCTAAATTGCTTTCCTTTCCTTTAAATATTCTTCTATTCCTTTCTCTCCATATAGTCCAAAATATTGTATATTCTGATATATCCCATATTGTCTGTAAAGCCTCACTTTTATAAGTGCTATGCCATTGCTTTAACCAATCTTAAATTCTGCTATTCATCACCATGCATTTACCAAACATATTAAGAATCAATTTCCATAGTTTCCAGACTATTGAGCAATGTACCAAGAGATGGTTTATACTCTCCTCCTTTTTACAAAGAACACATTGAGAGGGTCCATGAAAACCCCTTTTCATAAGGTTATCCTAAGATAAAATTCTTCTATGACCTACTAACCAAACAAATATTTTGACTTTAGGAGTGCTTGGACTATCTCAAATATCTCTCCATATTCTAGTGATATTACTATTTTGTTGGTGCTTTACATTATATCCACTTCTTGTTGTGTTTTCTCCTGAGCTATTCAACTCCGAAATCAATATATCCTTGGCTCCCCTCGGAATAATCACAGTTGTTATCTTTCTACTCAATTGCCTCCTAGCATCAATGTCTTGTATACTTGTAAAAAAAACTTCTTTCCATTTGTATCTTCCTTCCCGATCCTTGTACAAAATGTTTGAAACCCTATCACAATATTTGTCTTGGAGCAATCTCATCCAAGGTTTCAAAATTGGATCTAAATTGAGTAGGTTTTTATCACACCAAGTATCCATCCAAATAGAAATTTTTCTCCAGTTCCCAACACCCATCTTAAACCTTTAATCATTAGATCAATAGATTTTTTTAAACCATTCCAAAGAGCAGAACCATTTGGTAGAGAGAATGCAGTAAATATTAAACTTGGGTCATTGGGCTCAACATACTTAGAAGAATTCTTACCCATTGTCTTTGACTCTCTTTGTACAATCTCCAAATTACTTTTCCCCTAAAAGCTAAGTTTGCATTTGTAAGAACTCTTAAACCAAGACCTCTGCTAGTTTTATCATCACACACCTTGCTCCATTTCACCAAAGGAAATTTCGTTTTATCGTAAACCTGACCATAAAAAGGATTGCATAATATAGATTAAACTTTTTTCAACTGATTTTGGCATAGTATACAATGACATAATATGTTGGAATGGCCTGTAAGACTGACTTAATTAACTGCACTCTTCCTGCTAACGATAACCATCTACCTTTCCAAGCTGGTAGTTTATTTTGAACTTTACTAATAGCTGAATTCCATAATTCTATCCTCATTCTGCCCTCAAATAAAGGCATCCCTAGATAAGTTGCTGGCAAATTTGCCCCCTCCATTTGAAGTAAGCTGCAAATTATTGCTTTTATATTAGCTGGAGTTTTAAGGAAGTAAATTTTGGATTTTTTACTATTAATGTTTTGCCCCGATGCTCTTTCGTATTCCTTTAAAAAGTTATTCAAAGCTCTTGCCTCATTTATCCTTGCCCTTCCAAAAAGGGATGTATCATCTACAAACTGTTAATGGGTGATGTTGTCGATGTTATTACTAACCTTAATTCCACTTATAAGCCCATCTTTGTAATCCTTCTTTAAGTTCCTACTCAAAACCTCTGCCATAATAATGAACAAATAAGGAGATAGAGGATCTCCTTGTCTAAGGCCTCTTTTGGCTTTAAAATATTCTGTTACTAACCCATTGACCAACACTGAATAAGAAACTATAGAGACACAAACTTTAATCCATCTATAACCCATTTCTTCCCAAATCCAAACTTTTCTAAAACTGCAAAAAGAAAATCCCATTTAACCCTATCATAGGCTTTACTCATATCAAGTTTTAAGATCATTGCTTTCTCTTTTCTTGAAGCTGCTGAATGTATAACTTCATAAGCTACTATGATTCCGTCCAGAATTTGTCTCCCTTTCACAAATCCTCCTCGCTCTTCTGAAATAATTTTGTCTAACAATGGCCTTAATCGATTTGCCATCACTTTGGAGGTAATATTATATGCCATATTACATAGGCTTATGGGTCTAAAAGAATCAAACAATTCAACATCCTTCTTTTTTGGAATTAGGGTAAGATATGTTACATTTATTTTATAAGGTATGTATTGTTTTACTACCATCAGTAAAGAATCATTCACTATATCCCAATTATGATGGTAAAAAGCTGCAGAGAGCCCATCCGGACTTGGGGATTTATCCTTATTAAAAGAGAAAAGAGCTAAATAAACTTCTTCTAGAGTAATAGACTCCATCAGTTTCCTATTGTCTTCATTTGTTATAATTGAAGGTACATTTTGAAGAAGTTTATCATTAAGAACTTCAGTCTCCTTTGATCCTAGAATATTCTGATAAAAAGACTTTGCCTCTTTTCTAATTTCACTCCGATATCCAATCCAAAGCCCTTCTATGGATTTAATTCTACTAATTTTGGATGTTGATCTTTGTACTATAGCCATCCTATGAAAAAACTTTGTATTTTTATCTCCTTCTTTTAACCAAGTCTGTCTTGATTTTAATCACCAAAATTTCTCTTCCTTACTCAAAATATTATGATATTCACTAAGCAACTCCCTTTCCTTCGAGCTTGGATTATTATGATCACCTTTTTGGAATTTTGAAAGTTTATCTTTTAGTTCTTCTTTCTTCTAAAAAATGTTTCCAAAAGTGTTCTTGTTCCATTCTTTTAATCTAGATGTCATAGATTTAATTTGTTTTGTAAGAGCATACAGCCCACCATTTCATGAAGAATTCCACGTTTGTGCTATCATATCAACAAATTGAGGATGGTCTTCCCACATCTACTCATATTTTAAATAAGATATTTTTTGAGTTCACTTACAACCGTTTTAACTCTTATTGGCCAGTGATCCGAACCAATCCTTGTTAAGGTATTAATTTTAGCACAAGTTACTTCATCTAGCCAATGATCTGAGAGTATGCATCCGTCTAATTTTTCAGCTATTAGGTTCTGGCCTTTCCTGTTGTTGGTCCATGTATAGTTGTCTTCTTCAAAATCAACCTCCCATAGATTATTGTTTTGAATAAAAGTTGAGAAATCTCTCATACTTTGGGTTAATTTCCTAATTCCCCCAAATTTTTCATCCAGCTTGGTTATGGCATTAAAATCTCCTATTATCATCCAATTGATAATCATATTCTATTTAATTAAAATCTGATGGGGTAGCAGGCTTAATGTAAAAAATGGTAGGGTTTTGAAAGTGTTGTCCTTTCCTTTTAACATTAAATTAGTCACATCGAGCTGTATAGCCGATTTGGTGCTGCCAAGATTTGAATCTTGGTGTAAGCTACATTATCCACATGTCTCAACCATTGAAGCAAGGCCTCATTGGCAATAGGGAATTTAACACACAACCACACACACCCGTGGTTTGAACTTTGGACCTCCCGAAGAAGAGCCAAAGCCTGAACCGTTGCGCTGCCCCCCTGGACTTAAATAAGGAATTTAACGCATAGCCACACACACGCCGCGGTTTGAACTTTGGACCTCCCAAAGAAGAGCCAAAGCCCGATCCGTTGCGCTGTCCCCTCGAACTTCCAAAGGGAAAAATACATCGAGAGGAGGAGCAGCAGTATGAGGTATTAATGTGAAACGAAATTCCATCATAGGAATATGCCACTGCAAATAAACAGCTTGTATAAGAACAGCATCACATGAACCAGTTAGAAAGCAAGAGGGCCTACTTCCCTCTAACACACATGCTGCGACTCGATGTTAATAGGGGTGAGGAATCCCACATAAGTGGGACCAAGGGCTTGCCCCTTTAAGTCAATTGATAATCATATTCTATTTAATTAAAATCTAAAATCCACATTTCAAAATAAACAAATAACAACCATATCACTAAACTTCATGGCTAAATTAAAATAGCAAATTTTCATTTAGAATGCAACATGAAAAACTTTCCTCACCTTCTGGACAAAATTGAGGTTATGTTCGTCTCTTGTTGTCTCTTTTGTTTCTTTGTTCTCATTATTTACTAGTTTGGTTGGAGTCCTTTTGTGTTGTTAGGGGTTTCAAATGGCTTAATTAATTTTAGTTAAATGGGTACCTGTATGGTATCCACAAGAGATGCCATAATACAGGGAGATGCCTGGACATGCCAGAGGATCTATCTTCAAGTTTCCATGCTTGTTGCTACTTCCAGAGATGTGCACTCATACCTCGTACATTTATGCTCTGCCTGCAGATACAGATGCACCTGCAGCTAACAGAGCTTCAGAGTAAAGCCGAGTCATAAAGTTGAAATTGGAAGACAGTGATATAAGATGAATTTTTAAAGTAGAAAGCTCTTTTGCAAGTTATTCCTCAGTCCAAGGCTGTCTCATCATTTTTGGCTTCAAGATTCCTTACATTAGGGATGCTTTATTTGTTTGCTATAACATGACTCTAAACCCAGTTGTGACATTACTTTGTTTTTGAGTTTTCTTAATGTCTATTGTCGAACATTATAGCTTCTTAAGCATGTCGTTTGGGCAGTACATGTGTTTGAGTTTAGAACTTATCAGTTGCATGGATTACAAAAATGCTTGCTCTCAAATGTTGTTGTGCTGCAGGTTTGCTTGGAGGGACAGATAACAAAGGATTCAGTGTTAAAGAGTTTGAGTGATGGTTACCAACCTTCAGGAGATCAAATACCATGGAAAGTTTCAGAACAGTTTCGGAATACAGATTTCGCAAGTCTGTCAGGCGCCCGAATTGTTCGTATAGCTGTACATCCAAATGTCATCAGGGTATTCTAAATAACTTCCTCCTATTTGGTTTTTGGCTTTTATTCTACAAAATTATGAGATCTTCCTTTTCTATTTCAAACTATATTTTAATCATTTATTTTTTGATAGGCTGGGTATGGGTCAGCTGCAGTGGAGCTCCTTACAAGGTATATCTAACCAAGATGTTTTTGTACTTCAAAAAAAAAAAATTAAATAAATAAATTTTTTGTGATAACTGTGACCTGTCAGTTTGATTTCCTATAACCTTCTTTTAGTAAAAGAAATATAATGTAAGTGAAACCTCGTTATACCCACACTACTGAAAATACTTACAATTTTGTCCCCATGTAACGTGTGATAGATCAATATTGGTTGAATTCTTCTTACAACTTCGTTCTACATATGTATAATTTTATCAGCACGACCCTGGTATATAGAATTTTAAGGCTAATATGGAAGTGTTGCTAAATATAAATACTAGCATGTTCTAAAGAATTATTTTCTTTCCTCTTGAAATCTTTTTGTGCCTATGGACATTCATTACTTTGTTTTGGACTACTACCTTTGTAATTACAATGGTGACTATTTCTAACCATGATATCTTTAGAACGGGTCTTCGAGGAGGATTGATTGGTGTGGCACTATAATTCTGAAGAAAAATGGGAGTTATTCTGAGTGATCAAGGGATCAATATGAAACTTTTTTTGTTTAGACATATTATTCTTTTCTTGTTCGGATGAATTTGCATTGTATGTTAGCTATTTGATATGTTAGCACTTGTTAGCAAATTTATGCTATGATATATTGCATGTTCCATAGTAACGTTTGACACTATGCTGATTGGTAGTATCCTGAATAATTTCATTTTATATATATAGATATTATGAAGGACAATTGACAGAACTTACTGAGGTAGATGTTGAAGAGATGAAGGAGGAGCGTGAGAAAATAACACAAGCTGCAGAGAAGGTGCTGTCCCTGCCTGATTCGTCATGTATCTGATGTTTTTTAGTATACTTAATGCGTATGAATGTAAATGCTTTCCTTTTGGTTGTCTGCAGCGTATCTGCGATTAACCTTTCTAACCTTTTAGAATTCATTGTAAAAATATGCATTGCATTTAATTGGTCAATTTTCTGTGGATTCCTATGCTTATAAAGTTAGAAGGTTTTCAGAAATTTATTTCTATATGACTATGCTGGAATATTAAACCATAATGCTTCATTATATAACAAATATTGCATCTGTTCTTCATTTGTTGAATAAAATCATGTTCAAGAAATGTTATAAGTGTTTGGTCTTAGTGGTGTCGGGCCTATGTCATATGTTGGGAAAAAATTAAAAAAAGAAAAAAAATGCCACAAGAAATGTTGAAGTTTGACCGCTGTATTGTTGTAATGTAACTAGAGTTGGACATTATTTTTTATTTTATTGCATCATATGACTGTCAAGTGTTACAGATTTCACATATATAATCCTTTTATTTGTATTATTTTAGAAAACAAACCCATAGCCCTGTAAATTTGCTTGATTTTGGTTGTGATGGGAGGATTGTCCATTCCTCATTGCAAGCTTTGTGTATTTATTAAGAGTGTGTACACATATGCACACACACTTTCTTTTTCTTCAATTGGTTATATGGGATATCATCACCACATAGTGGTGTTACAACAAAGCTTGGATATTATGCATATTCGTTGGGCAAGATTTGAACCTTGGTCTCCTCTTTAGATATTGAGGAATCTAACCAGTTGAGCTAATGCCACTTGATAAAAGTTTTTATGTAATTACTATTTTGGAAATTTTTTTTTTTATTAAAATAAAATTTTTGGAGATTTTTTTCTTCTCTTTGGCTTCTCTCTCTATGGGTAACATTTTTATGTTGTGATCTATGTTTTTACGTTTTTTTTTGGTTGGTAGAAGGGATTTTTTAAAGGGTTCCCGAACCTATTACAAGTAGGGTTTTGAAAGGCATCCCCAAACCTTAGATCTAGCAATAAGATATCAAGAAAGCAAATACAAGAGATTGTCACGGTCAAACAGCCAGCTGGCAACAGGGGCCAACATAGGAGAAACCGGCACCCAAAACAACCAGGGGTGCTTAGAGAACCAGAGAGCCAAGAATCTCGCCTAAAACTGGATCAGATCTACAGCAACAACATCCAGCCTGACAAACAACTAAACAAAAAACAAACAAAAATCACTTGTTGGAAGCCTTTCTCAGTGAGGTCTTGGGAGGCCTGCCCACCTTTTTTTTGACCCCCATAGAAAGAAATCCTTTTTTCAGGCCACACTCCTGAACACATTTGTTCCAAGTCTCCACGATTGGAACAACCTCATTCTCTTCAGGATGTAGAGCCTCAAAACTATCCGTTAGAAGGGGTTGTACTCCGTTAGCAATTTCAGAGTCGATCTCCCTTTTCCTGAGTGCTTTGTTGCTGGGTCTCCCCACTTTCCTTTCGTCCCCTACATCAATACGAGCTTTCCTGTGACTTCTGGTCTTCGGACCCGGAGAGCCTTTCTCAAACACAGTTTTTGGAGAGGCTAGAGAGCTTTCCATTAACTGTTGAAGAGTCGGATCATCCATGTCAAGACAGTCAAAGGAATTTTGGAGGATAAGACTAGAGGGATTTACCTCTTCTCCACTCTCCCCAAATTTAGGAAGTTGAACAATATCCCCCGCTACTGGGCTCACTTCCCTTCTCTTCACAGGAACCGTGTTCAACTCCTCTCCATCAAACATGATTGATGGAAGAAGGGCTTCCTCCTGTAATTCCTCACTGAGCCCAACTTGAGAAATAGAAATCAAATCTTGTCCTTTCAAATTTTGAGGGTTTTGCTTAGGCACCCACTTTTCACTGAGCTTCTTACTGTTTTCCTTATGGCTCGCCGAAGTACTTAGAGCTTTAGGATGCAGGGGGCATAAGCTCTTATGGTGCCCACCCTTACCACACTCCTGGAAAACTTGGGGTTTATTTTCATATTCAATGTTCTGAACCCAGGTGCCAAGATTAGAAAAGAGTTCAACAAAGCTCGGCAGATCCTTCTCAATATCTGCCATCACACACATTCTAGCATAGAGCATTTGAGATTTGGAACTGGTAATCTGATCAAAGAAAATCAAATCCCCGATCGTCTTGGCAATAGCTTGGAAGATGCTCTCATGCCAGAGATGAAGTGGGATGTCTGGTAGCTTGACCCATAGTGGGACAAGATTAATGCTCTGCGTTAGGGGATTAAAATATGGGCCCCATTTACGCAAAAATAAACCTCGTTTGCCAAAAACCCATGGACCCCCTTCCAAGATCCGCTTGGAATCCTCCTCAGAGTTGAGCCTGATAAGGAAGAAATTTCTTGGGATGGCCACAATTTCAAGAGACCCGATAGGTCTCCATCTTGCCAAAGCCCATCTCCTCAGAGAATCAATATCCGGCCTCCTACCTTGGAATTTTCCCACAAGATCCCATAGCCCATATTTCAGGATATTATCAATCAAGCTATCGGGGATATGGATCTGGTTTGACAGAGGAGAAATGTCGAAGAGGGTGTCAGATCCTCCATTACCGCCAGCGGCCAATTTTGCAATTGAAGGTGCACTAGGAGGGATGGGGTCATCTCCGCAGGTTCTACTGGTCCCACCTCTGAGCTTACCAGGATCCCACTCCTCCCATTCAAACGAAAAGGAGGGGTCACGGGAGTCAAATGGACCCACCTTCACAAACTTAGCTTCTTCAGCAATGGGGTCAAAGCTGCCCAACCAGACATCCACTTCCTCTGCAATGCTCATCTTCCTCCTCTGCAACGCTCCTCTGAAACCCTAATCTGCCTCCTCTGCACTGCTCCTTTATCCTATGTTTTTACGTTCTAGTGCTTAATAGAGTGTTTGGTATTTTAATTTCACAAATTTGTTATTTTCATCGCTCTAAAACATCTGAAGTTGTATGTCATACACTATGAACATCTGTCGGTTCCTTGGATCCTTTGTAATCATGTTTCATTTGTTGTTGTTTCCAGTTTATTTGAAATCTTAGCACAATTGTGACCTGTATAACAGAGTATTAGTAGTAACTTTCTCTTCAAAGTACCCTCAATGGTTGCTTGAAAGAAAAGATAACTTATTTTGAATCTGTTAAAAATTGTTTGCTCTGATGTTATAGATAATGTCTCACATTAGTGACTGATGACTTTCATGAGGCATTTGGGAGACTATTTACAGCAATTTGTTTGGTGTTAAGTTTGTTATAGTGAAGGCATACACAATGGCGATGATTTTAATTGTGGTTCGATTCAATTTGGCTTTCTTTTGGTCCTTGTGACTCGACCTAGGAAGAAATGCACAAATTCTGAGACACATTATTATGTGTTTGCCTATTGCCTGTGAAAGGGTTTAGCTTGTTTCTTTTATAGAATAGGTCTGTTCTAGATGATGTTTTGTGAATTTGGGTTGTTCCCAATGCATGAGCCACTTAATCTTCCAAGTTTCTATTTTTTTGAGGTAAATTGTCATCAGTAAGAGATGTATATTTAAATATGGGATGAAAATTGTATTTATGTGTTTAGTTAATAATTAAACTACCAATTATCAAGTGACATTAGCTCAACCGGTTAAATTCCTCAACATTTCAAGGAGGAGACCCAGGTTCGAATCTTGCCAAACGATACAAAGATAATATCCAAGCTTTGTTGTAATACCGCTATGTGGTGATGATATAATACAGGTGAAGCCCGTTTCAATCCCATATAACCCATTTAAAAAAAAAAAATTAAACTGCCAATTTATTGTATTCTCTATTGTTCTTGGAGAAAATATTGTGGGCAGCTTTGACTCGTTTATTTCTTACATGAGTACGAAAGCCTAAATGCCATCTGTTGCACATCATTTCTGTTTCCTCAATGTCTATAACTAGTGATGACTACTGATAATGCCTATATATATATGACTATCATTTTTGGAGGTTGCTTTCCTATTCTGTTGAGTCTTCTATGCGAAGCTATGTGCATTAACTGGTCAAGTGCAGGTCATACACAACAGTTAGTGTTGCACCAGGTTTATAAGGGATTACCGATACTATCCTTCCTCATTTATAATTGTCTAGTTAATACATATTACACAACTTCATTCTTCCTTCAATCCTTTCTTTTAATGTCAGGTATACATTTCTTTCTTGTAACTTTGGTCTTTTGCCATATTCCACATTGACTTGGTTCCTATATATCATTTCAGTTGTACTCACTTAAATTCTGACAGTAGGTCTGTGCAATATTTTCTTCAACCTGTTTAGAAAATCTAACAATAACAATGATGTGTCATTCCCTGCTTTTGAGCTTGAGTTTTCTGGGTCAACCATTATTTTTTTTCAGTCCATCTGATGAATTGTTTAGCCTTCCTATATCACTTGACAGGTACTGTAGGTCTGTGCAATATTTTCTTCAATCTGTTTAGAAAATCTAACAATAACAATGATGTGTCATTCCCTGCTTTTGAGCTTGAGTTTTCTGGGTCAACCATTATTTATTTTTAGTCCATCTGATGAATTGTTTGGCCTTTCTATATCACTTGACAGGTATCGTTAATGGAAGAGCAAGTCAAACCACGATCTAACCTTCCGCCTCTGCTTGTTGGTCTTCATGAACGGCGTCCTGAGAAGCTGCACTATATTGGTGTTTCTTTTGGACTTACTCAGCATCTATACAATTTCTGGAGAAAGCACAATTTTGTTCCTTTTTATATTGGACAGATCCCGGTAATGTGCTCAAAGTTAACCTCATCTATGACTATTTCTAGAGGCAGTGTATTGGGTTCTATAAATCTATTCATCTTAGAACCATAAGTTTACTTTCTTGCCTTAAGTTTTTTGTAGTATACTGCTTATTCAAATTTTTATCTTTCCAATTGCTAAACAGAGTGCCATAACTGGGGAACATACTTGTATGATGTTGAAGCCTTTAGAAAATGACGAAATTGAGTACAAAGGGAAAGGTCCTGCTGGATTCTTTGAGCCATTTCATCAAGGTAATGGAACTCACTCCATTACATTTACTCTCATTAAAACATTCATAGAGTTTGCAAGGGACCCATTTGGATTGATTTGTATTATGCAGATTTTCGCCGGAGGTTCATTCAACTTCTATCCTCCAGTTTCCGGGCATTTGCCCCTGCGCTTGCTTTGAGGTAAATAATATTCTGAAATAATACACTAATTAAAGTGTTAACATAATGGGATCTATAATTTTCCTTAATGGGATCTTTGTTTTCAGTGTTCTGGATCCAAAGATAAGCTTTTCAGAGCAAGAAACGCAAGATGGAGTACCATTAGAGAGCATATTTGAAGGAAAATGGCAATTACTGACTCCATATGACATAGAGCGCCTGGAATCCTATACAAGCAATCTTGCAGATTATCATCTGGTTGGTAGAACTTTTTGCTTTGAAAGGAACTGATGTATTTGCGTGGCCAACGATCACCCTTGATATCCTATAGTTGCTTGTTAGGGTAGGTAGTTTGGTTCACATACAGATGATCGTAAAGCTAACTGCTATCAGCTTAGGGACATTATGTTCCTTATATTGATTGAACAAGTAGTTGCTATCCATAATTGTGTATGTCCAGTAGTTGATGCAGATTGATTTTACACCATGCAAAAAATGTCCCATTCTGTGCCAGGAAAATACATGACAAGTTTGTGTGCAAAGCTTCTATTTGAGAATGCATTGACAAAAGTTCCAATTATTTATGTTTTCTGTTTACTTTTTCTGATAAGATATATGTGGCTTCAATGAGGGGCCACTCCCATTAAAATATCAAAACATTACGTTTGCTATTAGGTCAATTAGACCATATCTAGAATTAAGAGATAAAATTTTCCTTGGCCAGTTATTTTCTAAAATTTGAATTTCTTTGAGACAAAGACCAGAACTGCTGTTGGCTATTAGGTCAATTAGACCATATCTAGAATTAAGAGATAAATCTTCCATGGCCAGTTACTTTCAAAAATTTGAATTTCTTTGAGACAAAGATCAGCACTGCTATTGGCTATTAGGTCAATTAGACCATATCTAGAATTAAGAGATCAAATCTTCCTTGGCCAGTTACTTTCTAAAATTTGAATTTCTCTAAGACAAAGATCAGCACTGCTATTGGCTAAATTATCTGCTATATATGTTGACATTTCCAAGATACTGCCTCCAAGAATAGTTGATGGACATCTTAAATAATGCTATTGTTGATCCACTTATCCATTTTTTGTCACAGCATTAGTAATAATTTGTGAATCTCCCTCGCTTGAAATATATCTCCATCCTTTTACAATGGAAATCTTGATCCCTGTAAGAAGTGACCTAGTGTCTGCATAGTTGTTAGTTGAAGTTCCAAAGTTCCATATGATTCTGAGTAAGTGAGGAGAAATTTGACTTTATCATTCTGAAAAACACCACCTCTGCCATCTTTCCCTAGAATTCCTTCGGAAATACCATCGAAATTAATTTTAATGTACCCAACATTTGGACGTTTTTATTTTACCATAGGGCAATGAATGCTGCTGTTGGCATTTGAATTAATTTTGTTCATCTCTGAAGTTTTCCTCTTGCCTTGCACCTATCAAACAATACTTTCAAAGTTCTGATTCCCTCTCCCTTCCCAAATTAGGAGTTAGTTATGCAGATTGAATCCGTTCTTGCCTTGTACTGCTATTATCTCATTATTTGTCTTTCATCTCATAAGCTGCAGACTTTACAAAATTTAACGTATCTTGTATGCATTCAGATCCTTGCATTATCTTTCAGTGGCTTTAAAGTAAATGTGAGTGGTGATATATTCACCTATTTTCTCTGGTGTGTTGGATATTTTTTATATGATGTATGTTCTTGAGTCTATGGTTCAGCATTGTCTAAGATGTCAATTCACTTTTTTTCCCTCGTTCTTTGGTGTGTTGGATATTTTTGATATGATGCGTTTTCTTAAATCTTCATGGTTTAGCATTTTCTAAGATGATATTTTGAAGTGACAAAGACTCTCAGAAGAAGAGAAAATACTATTTTTTTTATGTCATCTAAACATAATCAAAAGTTGACAGTGGATATGCCTAACTTGCTTCCAGTTTCTTCTTTTGTTAGGGCTTAAGAGATATTAAATATTTTTTGAATATTTTAGATATAGTAAAAATCTGACAATGGATCTTTCCTTATTTTCTGTCATCAGTTATCCGCTCTTGAATGGAGCCTGGAGCTTTTTCTTTGTCATAGGAAAATTAAAATTTGAAATTCAAGCATATGGCAAGGAACTTGGTTGCGGTATGCTACTATATTTATGAAAACTTTTTTATGAGGGAGAACAGCTCTTCAAGGAGGCAATCTATATTCTGAACATTGCGACTTTTGAGATTATGCACATCATATTTTTGTAGTCCTGATTAGCAATAGCTTCGACACTCTGGATAAGCTATTTTACTTTGCTGTAGTTTAAGCCTGATTGACACATACATTTGGCTTTGAGTGGACATAATTTGTTGTATGGTCTTGCAACATGTAGGACTGTTCATTAATTGAAAATTTTAGGTCTTTTTTCACAATCTATATTCCATGAGTTCTTTTATTCTTTTTCATTCATATTTATTACTGCAGCTGCTTTGTTTTCATATGAAGGATTCATATTGCCGAGACTCATTGAAAATTGAACCTCGTCACTTTACCTTTTTAAGCACTGTATCAGAACCTATGCATTGCTGGACATGTGGTCAGAACATGTACATAACATATTAATGGAAAAATGAATTTGCGGTGTTAAATTTTACATAATAAGATAGATACTGGGAAAAAGAGTGAGACATTTCTTTTGGGAGATTATGTATTTATTGTTGGAAGAATCATTAAAATCTTTGTGAGAATTGGCGAAGACATATTTTAATCATTGTGTCTGAGATCATTGAAGTCTGTTTTGGGCATTCAAGGCAGAACTGAATATAAAATGATAATGTTGGAGATTGTATGCTATCTTGACATGGCAGCATGCAGGTTGTGAGTTACAATGGTGAAACAACACATTTTCACATTGATTTGGACAACAAGACATGAAGAGTCTGTTTGGGTTGGAGTAAGGATTAAAAATTACATGTCATTAAATGTTTTTCACAAAGTTACATTGCCACTCGGAGATATCAGGGTGGTATTAATCATTATTTAACCTACAAATGGTTATCTGATTTTTTTTTTCTTAGAGATATGTTTCCAGTTATTCAGGGATGTAATTCATAAAGAAATATGGTTCCAATTCATGCAATCTTTTGTCTAAAGCATTGGCATCAACTTCCCTTCATAATAAGGGATGCCAATATCAACCTATATCCTAAAAGGCATTGCAGTACCCAAGGATTGACCTTTCAAAGGAGGATGAGATGCAATCGGGATTTGTTGGATGCATAGTGCAAATTGGACCAACATTTGGTTCTGCTTCTGCTTGATAAGATAAAATAATTCTATTAATGTCCACAGATGGGCAAAGTAGGCCAATCGGACTTGTTGAAAAGAGCTGTTACAAATTACAATGCATTGTAGTACCCGCGAAGTACTACGAAAATAAGCTAAACTAGAGCAAAGAATCTAGTGTAAACTACTCTAAAGTGGAACAAAAGTATGGCATAAAATTACAGCATCGAGGGATACCCAAAATGGATAAACCAAAACATGCTAAAAGAAATGATTAAGAGAGATCCAGATGAGGTACAATAGAGATTGAAAGGAGCTCCAATGGATCCAAGCATCAATATTAATCTGTAGTGGGATGTAAACTAGAAGCACAATCGTCGTCACTAACTATCGGAAAAGGGCCAACAAGGGATCTAATGATGCTTCCAAGAGAATGGCCAGGACTAAGAGGGCCTAGTTGGATAATCCTGGGAGGACATGGAATTTGATCCCTCAAGACTCTTCAAGCATCCATAGATGTGGAACCAATAGAAGAGGACAAGAAACTAGTAACCTGGGCCTATCTACAACTCCTTGGTATGTGAGGGGTGGCCAAAGCCTGATGCTGAAGAACAGCAGTCTTGTCCTGTCGTAAGCAAGGAGAAAGAACTGAAGCCCTAGTAGTGACTCTTGCATGCAGAAAAGGGCACACAGATCTGTCATTAAAAGTTGACAGATCTTTAGCTTCCAATGAGCGCTTATTACTCTCAACTGCAGAGATAGGGTGAAAGAATGAGGTGATTAGTCGAGTGGTAGTCTGTCTCCCTTGTAATAACCATCCACATTTCTTGAGAACAGACATCATATAGCATGACTTTGTTGAATAAGACATAGAATAATGCCGTAATATTAAAAGTTGACAATGACTGGGGGTATAGTGATTATGGACATGAAGGAGTATTAAGAAAATATGCTTTAATGTTTCACTACGAGTGGCAGCTACAAGGTTGATTATGACCCATTACCAAAGGTCATAAAAGATGTCACTAAGGCAATTAAAATTTCTTGCATAATAATGTTACAATAAGGTAATGTCACTACGGTAATGTACACATAGAGATTCAAGACTCTATCCTTGACTCAGCCTTCTTTCCTTTTCAGTGATTGCACTTTTGGTAGAGGGCCGAGTCAAGGATAGAGTCTTGAATCTCATCAGAACCCATTTTTACTATTAGTGCATCTATTAACTAGTTGTTGTAACCTTTTCCTGCTCATCCATTTTGTTATTATTCTGTGTTGCAGATCCTGGATCTTGTACCTTCCCTTGCTCGTCTATATTTTGAGGAGAGGATACCAGCTTCATTGTCTTACAGTCAAGCAGCAATTTTGCTTTGTATGGGTTTGCAAAGTCATGACATTGACCATGTGGAGGTTGGTTTGGTTTCACAGGTTTAGTTACTACTTGGTATGTATGAGGGCTGGAAGACCATCCCTTAATGTGTCCGTCTCATGATGCATGCAGGCACAGCTGAAGCAGTTAGGGAGACAACAAATCTTAGCATTATTCAGCAAAGTGATGAAAAAGCTGCATGGACAATTGCATAAAGCTAAATCTAAGGAGATTGAATCTACCTTACCACGTGTGAAGCGGGTAAATCTAATTCTTTACAAGCTCCTTTGCAGTGGTGTTGGATATTAAGACACTGTAGACATTGATAAAACACACTGTTTTGATGTTGACAGATTTCCATGCATCCTCACAATACATCAGTAGAGGAGGACCTTGACAATGCTGCCAGGGAAGTGAAGGTTAGTTCATATCTTTTGTCATGATTGCTCTCAAATTGTCATAATGCTGGTATGTGCATTGTGGCTTATTTGCACTGCACTTTGTCAATTGAATTACCATGCATTGTAATTTCTACTTCTTTCCTATTTTAAAATTTAAACCGGATGATTTTAGAATTAAAATTTGTGCTCATCGAAATTAAACATTATAAATTGAGCCAATGATTTGTTCATTTTATTATTTGTCATGCAGGAAAAAATGAACAAGAGTTTTCAGAATATGTTGAATCCTGAGAAGCTTCAACAATATGCCATTGAAGGAAGAGATGCTGATTTTGAAGCAGCACTTCAGAACAGTGGTGGAAAGACAATCAAGAGTGGTCTGATTAGTGTGAAGGGAGAAGTAAAAAAGAAAGACAAAGTCAAAGACAAACAAGCAAAGAAGCATGGTAAAAGGAAAGGGGCTACTAGAGAAGAGTCTTCAACAAAGAAGAAATCAAGAACATTAGTTATTAAGTGGTCTGATTAGTGTGAAGGGAGAAATAAAAAAGAAAGACAAAGTCAAAGACAAACAAGCAAAGAAGCATGGTAAAAGGAAAGGAGCTACTGGAGAAGTCTTCAACAAAGAAGAAATCAAGAACATGAGTTATTATGCTACTATGCTTCATAAATTTTTTGGTAATCTTGTAAATGGAGATAGAACATGAGCAATTATGCTACTGTGCTTTATAAACTTTTTGATAATATTTTTGTAAATGGAGATACTCCATCGGCAGTTGAAGTATAATATGCCCACAAAGTCATTGGGCTTTTCTCATAGGCATTCTCACAGCATATTGGTTTATGGGGTACCATCCATTAGGTTCCAATGTGCATCGTCTTTGGCCGTTCATTGAACAGTTTTGGAAGAATGGTATTTAACAACAATTTCCCTTGCTCCAAATCTGAATACATCTATGAGAAAATGAGTTTTTTGCCTAATTTCCGTGTAGAAGAGGTGGGAAATCAATGTTAAGAAGACTATTCCCATGGGATGCAAACAAAATAAGAAACTATTATATAGGTGTAACTAATTAGAAAGAACATAAGGATAAACAGATTCTGAAACTTTCAGGTAAGCACTCCTTAGGCTGTGTTTTATTCAGAGTTCCAATTATTGTAGTATTTCATTTAAGCTTGTCAATAACCAGGTCAGAAATTTACAGAACTAAGAAACACCTTTTTGTGTAAACATCCATGTTTCTTGGGGATAACTTGCATGTTCAGTGAAGGAAAGGCATCAGGTACATATAGATTGCTTAGATATTATTTGCTTGTGTACTAACGTGGCCCCTATAATGCATTAATGGTGACAGTATGGATTTAACCTGCTTCATGTGGTTGTATGGGTCATGAATATAGCCTGAAAGAGTAATGGCTTTTGGTTTAGGAACCATTTTGCATGAGGTTGAGTTTGGTTTATCTAGTCTATATAAGGTCATTTCATGTTGTTAGGTCTTGATACAATAGTCACTTCCCATTTTAAATTTGGATGTTGCAAGGCACAATTCTTGAAGAAGTCAAAAACCTTTATTGGAATGTCACCTATGATGGGCCAAACAATCATAAATCAAGTGCAGTAAGGGTAAATAATCCCAAAGGAAACATTTTATCAATCCAAACAAATAAAGATAAATTAATTCTCCCAATGAAGTGCTCTAATAATGATGCAGTCAATAAACTGCTATAGTAAACATGGAACCGAAGTGTGAAAAAATACAAACTCCTAACGGATGCAGTCAATAATATGGAGGAAAAAAGAAACAGGTTTTTTTAATTTAATTCTTCAGACTACCCAATACAAACAGTCAAAATTCTTGTTCATTCCTCACATTCCCCTCTCAATTCAATTGCATCACACAGTATATAAAAGTTTGTTATTTCTATGTTTACTTTTCTTTATGCCCAATATTTAAAAAAAGAAAAAAGAAAGATCCGCTATATTAAAAAAAAATCATGATTGCCTAAGCTAGCTATTTTCTTTTACATGAATATTCTCTTATCCATTGGGAAAGTGTTTCTAAAAATGTCTAGATGCATAATCTTAACTAATTTAATTACTGTTCTGTCTTTTTTTTTTTTTTTTTTTTTTTTTAAATTGACTTTTTTAAAAATTTTTTTTATTTTTTTTTTTTAAAAGAAGACTAACCAACCTTCATATTTTTTATATATTTTTTTTAATTAAATTTATAACCATCATTTTTCATTTTTTTTTATTTTAATTTAATTTTAAATATATTTTTTTTTTTTTTGAGGGGATTTTTTTCCTGCGGGCTTTTTTGGAGTCATCTTCAAAAGAAGAGAGATGTGTGTCGAGATTTTTATCTCGGTGTTTTTAGATATATATATCTTTATATTAAGCAGTATATTGCTATTTGGTGATGTAGATTATAACATCTTTAGGATGCTCTTGCATTAGACGCTGCAAGTGAGGGCATCCAATGACTGACCATGATGACTAATCTTGGACGGACTCATCTGTGGAGCTTTTTTTTTGCAATTTTGCCATACCTAACCAAATATTCCTTATAATGTTTGCCTGGTGTTTGTTTCACCACGGAAAGTTGATGATTTATATAATCTACTCCCTTTAACTTTTTGGTAATTGTTAGCTCTAGCCTGGAATCATCAAATCTGAACTGGTATTGTTCTCACTTGGCTGTCTTACATGATAAGAATACCAGTCACATTGAACATAGACGAGATATCAATGTCATTTCACAATTCTATTTCATAGCCATTGAATGAAAATTGTTTCAATATCTTGTGTGGACCTATCTTTTTCCACTTGAGCTTGTTATAAGTTCCTTTTGGAAACTGTTCCTTTTTGAAATGAGTGACGACCAAGTCCTCAATCTAAATTTCTACTTTTTGTATCTCAAATCAACATGTTGCGTGTACTTGGTGGTGTTCCTCTACATGTTCATGCACTTGTTCCGTGAAGTCAACAATTTCTTCTACTTCGACACTTGTCCTATCAAATTCTTGCAAATCTTTCATCTTTGTGACCTCTCTTGGAGGATATCATAATTTGAAATGGTGTTCTGCTTGTCCTTCTATTGACTAAGTTGTAAGCGAACTTTGCTAGAGACTAGATCTCGACTTCTTGATTTATCACCTATAAGACATCTCAACATGTTTGCAAGAATGCACAACTTTCATTTGACCATTAGTTTATGGATGGAGGCTGAGCTAATCTGCACCTTAGTGTTGATTTTTTTCCATAAAGTCTTTACAATAATGTCCAACAAACTGTCTTTCTATCAGACACTGTTCATTGGGAACCCATATAATTAGTCACTTCCCCACAGAACAAATTTGTCACGTTTGTAGCATCATTAGTCTTTTTGAAAGCCACAAAAGAGCCATTTTAAAAAACCTATTAACTATCACAAAAATAGAATCAAGAATCATTTCCTTTCTATCTTAGGTAAGTCTAAGACAAAGTCCATATTGATATGCTCCCAATGTCTCTTTGGAATGGGCAATGATTTATACAAACCACCACCACTATTTTGACTAACCCTTTCGCAAATTGATATATTCTACAACATTAAACTGTTTATATCAGCTGCCATCTTGGGCCAATAACACCACTTATTCAAAATGTCCTATCAATCCACCACTACGCATCTTCTTGATCAAGTTCTCCCTCATGGACCCTTGAGGCACATATAATTGTTTTCCTCTAAACAAGCAGCCATCTTGTAGAAAGTTGTCCAACCATAGAGTCCTGACCAAGCCAACATAACTTTTAATACTTTCCATGCTTTTTGAAATCTACATCTTGATACAGACCACCACCACTATTGACTCCCCTTTTGCAAATTGATATATTCTACAACATTAACTTGTTTATATCAGTTGCCATCGTGGGCCAACAACACCACTCATTCAATTGTGCAAGAGTCTTATCAATGTCAAAATGTCCAACCAATCCACCACTATGCAACTTCTTAATCAAGTTCTCCCTCATGGACCCTTAGGCACATAAAATTGTTTTCCTCTAAACAAGTAACCATCTTGTAGAAAGTTGTCCAACCATAGAGTCTTAGCCAAGCCAACGTGACTTTTAATATTATCCATGCTTTTTGAAATCTACATCTTGATACAACTCTTACAAATTCTCAAAACCAAATGTTGCTACTTGCATTTCATTCAATAAGAGAGTTCATCTAATTAATTCATTAGTTATTGTAACGTTCTTGATGTAGCCATATCGACTATGTTTATTTGATATGCTTGGGCCTTTAGGATTAGTCGATCCTTGAGCATTACAATTAGAGTTTGCTACTTTGGTAGGCTATAAATAGGAAGAGAGATGTTGAATCATGAATTCATTCTTCTATTGCCTCGTGCACATAACAGACTTTGTCCTCTTTATGTGGTTGAGATTTTTCCATCTCTAAGTGGCTTGTACTATTTATGAGATTTGGGATCTAGATCTATGATATTTTATTAGATTTGTTGTTTTGAATTTTATGAATTTGTTTATGTTGTGAATATTCTAATGAATGTTGTATAAAATGTTATTTTTTAAAAGTTTTTTCTGTGCAAGTGGTATAAGAACAAATATTTTGGCCCCTTGTGGTAATGAGAAGTGACAATAGAACTACTAACACACCAACTTCAAAACCTCTTTCACCAAATTTGCATCAAGTCAGGTAGTTTTTGTGATTTAGGTAGAAACGTTTGTGATACATGAACTTGGAAAAAAAGCATTAAGTGTGTTGGAACCATTGCAAGGGATCTCTCATTTGCTTGTCTTGTCGAGTTGATCAAAACAAGATATATCTCTGGTAGGTCTTTTTTGGTGTAGTTTGAACTGATTTTTGGGCAATGTCATTTTGTCAATTATGCATGTTTAGTCCATATACTTCCACATGCTCAGAACATATCAAAAATTGCTTGCGATGGACAAAATTGACCAAGGATGAGTGCGTGAATTTTAAAAAATATCATCCACTAAGTTAAGGTAAGCATTATAATGCTTTAAACAACATCAGTTGTTTCAGTCCTCACACTCATTTAGCCCTTGCCACCATGAGTTCCTCTTAAACCCCTCTTGTAGAGAGTAGCCCTCTAAACAAAGATGAGAATTTTTGTTAGTACATTATCTCAATAGAATCCAACTTGGATGTCTGGATTTAAATGGTGTAGCATCATTAGCCAAAGGCTCATTGAAGTATAAAGGAATGTTAATCAAGTACAAAGTGAGTTGAGGAGGATTTCTACTTTACTTCAAGGATGGCAAAGAAGTCCTAGATTCATAAAACCGAGTTAACACTCGAATAAAACTTCCAACAAGTTGCTTTTGAGCAGGATCAAGGATGATAGAAGCAATTTGAGTCTCCTAAAGTCAACCAAACACTTGAAGGGGACTTTCAATGGGTTGCTTTTGAGCAACATGTGGGAAACTCCAACTTTACTAAGGTACATACACATCCCTTTCAAGGTGACCATTCAAGGAGTGTTGCTAATGAATAAGATTTTGCTTTTTATTTGAATACTACAACCAATGGTGTTGCTTATCTCCTAGAATGGTCTCAAGATGTTTCAGTCACTAAAATTACTATGTTGCATTTTGTGGGGAGGACCTTAGAGGGTGGAATTTTAAAATGGAATGCCTTCTACATTTTTATAGAGTACTTGAAAAAGGTAGGTTCACACTCACTGCCTCCTAACTTGGTACCCATGCTTATCAATGGATTTTGTGGGAAATGAGGTATAGAGGCTACCCTCTCAATTGACCAATTTTTTGTTGTTCTTGATGAAGTTTGATAAGAGACACTTCATCTTATGTGGTCAGGTTATTGTAGACTAAGCAAACATGAACAGTTGATGAGTATTGCATGGAATTGATGAGCCTCCTATTTCTTGAACCCATCAAAGGTTAGTTTAGTATTTACATATGGGCTCAAGGAAGAAATTCAATGGGAAGTTATATGTATGATCTGCACACTCTCCATGATGCAAATAATTTAGAAAATAAGCTTTGGATGTTTAGATCTTAGTCACAATAGGACTTTAATCCCTCCATGACTTTAATAACCACAATGATTGTCACCCTCAAGATATTTTGTGTCAAATGTAGATCTTGGCACCCATGAGATCAACCATGTGAAAAGATAAGGGACTCTCACATAGAAGCTAAATGCAATTCTAAAGATGAGGATGTTGGACATTTTGAGTCCATAAAGTTGTCATTGATGTCAAGGCATGAAGTTGTCATCGATGTCAAGGAGTGAACCACCGTTGATGCCAATAGGTTAAAATGAGCAATGCAAGAAGTTGACAAAATAATATTATTTGAAGCAAAATGAAAGGTTTTTATTAAAATTTTGGTGGCATAAAAGGTTTTTATTAAAAACCACGATGGTATAAAAGGTTTTTAAAAACCATCTGGGCAAAAATAAAGGTGTTTATAAAGACCCAAGGAGGCCTTTTTAATTCCAATTTAAAAAGCCAAGGAAGAAGAATTAAATATTTAATTTATAAATATTTAAATTCAAATGAATTTAAATTTTATAAATAAATATTAATTTATTTACTTAGGGCTCAACCCTAAAGTCATAGAGCCGACGTACAAAGTCGAACACCATCGCCGACGCATTGAAGGAAACCAAAGGCAATATAAATATTGCCTTACCCAAGGCAAAATAAAAGGTAATTCGAATTCCGAATCGTGAGATATTCGTTGCAATTTCATGGAAGGAAGAAGAGGAGATAGTGTGCTGACATCATCCAAAATTTTGGGTGGTTTCAAAAGGACAAGCGAATCACCATTAACCACCATATGACGACTAGTGCAGTTGGCAGTGCTTGGTCTTAGTGGCATAGAAGTCATGGGTTCGAAACCCAGTGGCAGCAGGCGATAAACATTTTCGTGTTTGTTTTGGTGATGCCAGCGAGAGGGTAAATAAGCACGTGGGTGCTTAAGCTCCCATGTGAGCGCTTAGCTCACACGACAGCCAAGGCCATGGCTAAGGCGCAAAGGGGAGGTAGCATCTTGGGTTCGAATCCCACAAAAGGGTAAGGTATTAATTTTTTATTAATTTGAATTGCCTAAGGTTGTGTGAGAATATTAGGAGGGATAAGGTGATGATTAAAAGTGGATTATTTACTTTTAAGCTAAAGTGATTTGTGGGCATGATAAAAGATAGTTTTTGATAAAGTAAAACTAAGGCAATTAATTTTTATCTTAGAAGAATAAATTGCATTATTTTATAAAGTATTTAATTTGATAAGTGCAATTTGAGAAAGGAGTTATAAGTAGTAATTGAGTTATATTTTATTAAAGAGTTTTTGATGAAAATTATGATGTTGGAATTTATTATTGAGATGGAGCAATAAGGTGTATTTGGGATTTGAGTTATCATTGTATTTTGTGAAAAGTGTTAGGGTGATAATTCTTGTCATCTAACCCTTTGTACTTGGCAAAGAAAGTTGTGATATTTGATCTAGGTTTTGAAGGTCATCCTACATCAAAGAAATAGGTATGGGCATATTCTTGTTTGGTTGAGTTGATTGGTTGGTTTTCTGAAAAACAAATTTGGAGTGAAAAAGACTTAATTAGGTTTCCTTGTTGAGTTGTTGAGCTATATGTGAAAATTGTTTTATAAGCATTGTTGAGTGTGCTTTAATGCTTCAAGGTTTTATGGAATAAAGAGTTGTTGATAAAACTTTGTTTGATAAGCATTGTTGTTGAAGCCATTGATTGAGTGAAGAATTTGAACTAGGGTTTGCAAAGATCATGAGTATCATTGTTATGTGAGGTAGTTAGATAAGCATTGTTGGAAAATTTTTGAGTTAATGTTCATATGCTTGGACTAGGGTTGTGAGTAAGGATTATTTCATTGAGTGATTGGTTGAGTAGAGTTGTTTGAGCCTAGTCAAGTGGATGTATGAAGTGATAGCTCAAGTTCTATAAAACAAATTATTCTATATTCTGAATTGAGTTGAGAAAGTGATTTGAGAGTCTTGTGAGTGTGAAGCATATTGAGTCTCTAAAAATTCTCTATATGTTTCTAAGAGAGTGATTGAGTATTGGGGTGAATGTGAAGCATATTGAGTCTCTAAAAATTCTCTATATGTTTTGAAAAGAGTTATTGAAAGAATTGAGTATTGAAGTGAATGTGAAACATATTGAGTCTCTAACAATTCTCCTTATGTTTCTATGAGATTGGACAAGTTCTAGTGTGGACTTGTTGAGCAGATTTAAGGCAAGTCTTTGAGAAGACTTATGGACAGATTTGTGTGAGCTTTTGTGGAAGCTTAAAATCAGATTGAGAGCATATTTGGATAAGTCCTAGTGAGGACTTATTGAGCATATTTGGACAAGTTCTAGTGAGGACTTGTAGAGTAGATTTGGACAAGTTCTAGAGAGAACTTTTGGACAGATTGGTGTGAGCTTCTGTGGAAGCTTTCAAGATAGATTTGAGACAAGTCTTTAAGAAGACTTGAGAGCAGAGTTGATTGATTGATTTATTCAAACCTTGAGTTAAGTTTTGGGGCAGATCCAATAGAGTTGAGTTGAGATCGAGTCAAGCTGTGTTAAGGCTTGAGGACAGAGATTGAGGATAAATTTGTGCTAGATCGAAGGATTGAGTTTAGTGCAGATCAGAGGATAGAGATTGAGGATAAATTTGTACTAGACTGAAGGACTGTGTTTAGTACAGATCAGAGGACAGAGATTGAGGACATATTTGTGCTAGACCAAAGGACTGTGTTGAGTGGAGAGGACAAAGATTGAGGACAAATTTGTACTAGACCGAAGGAATGTGTTTAGTGCATATTTGAGATAGAGCTTTGAAGGTGACAATGTATAGAGGACTTCAGTATCTAGTGGATAGAGATCCATTATCCAGGGCAGTGAGGATAGGAATCTTCAATGGATAGAGATCCATTAGCTAGGGCAGTGAGGATAGGAGTCTTTAGTGGATAGAGATCCATTAGCCAGAGCAGTGGGAGCAACAGTTCTTCTAGAAGATCACCAGTCAGAGCTTAGGAGAAAGGAGTTCTCCTATGGATAGAGATATACGAACTTGATTAGGGAATTGGTGTCTTCTTTGGACAGAGGTCCATAAACATTGTAATAGGGAAAGGATTCCCAAGAGATTGATTGAGAAAATTTTAGTGATATTTTCTCCGTGGAGTAGCCCACATTGGGGGAAACACGTTAAGTTTGTGTCTTTATTGTGTGTGATGATTTATGCATTGCTTTGGTTATTGCTATTGATATTGCCATTGATTATATTGGATAATATTGTTTGGGAAAGAAAAGTAAAAAGTGGTCTTATACTATTCACCCCCCATCTCAGTATAAGCTTGTGTTCTTCAATTGGTATCAGAGATGGTTCCTTCAGAAAAGGTTTAACAACTTGAAGGAATATCTTACAAGCACACAAATGACAAAGCAAGGCAAAAGTAGAACCATGAGACTGTTGGAACAAAATCTGCCTTCGGGTAATAGTGTTGCGCCTTAGACTTTGCCAACATTGAATAGACAGATCATGCTTGAGATCATCTGTCTAGTCTCTAGAGAAGGCTGGTTCCTTTGAGTTTTTTAGAGAAAAGGGGAACAAGAGATAAGGGAAATATAGCCTAAGTTAGAACTTTTCTCACGGTACAGATTAGACAACAACAAACATTGATGATGCAGTTTAGACATCAGCGAAGCTAGAACTCTTCTTTATAGAAAACACGAATTCCTGAGTGTGACATTTAGATGTTCATCTAAAAGCATATAAATATCTATTAATGTTCAACTCTAGAAACAAGATTCATACGTGCACAGTCCAAATTTCAGAATAGATACATTATAAAACTCAGAGTGAATAAAAGTTAAAACACCAGATACATACAAGCACACAAAAGTTTTGAAATCCAGAGGAAGAAATCTTTTATTGCTTGTAATCCAGTACATGCGCATCAAGCTTGTAAACATCCAAGAGCCGACCCTTTTTTTTGGTCGACTCACTCCTATTTATACCCTAAAAAGAGTATCTTCTACTACGTACTTTTAATTTCTTCAATCAATTACAAGTAATTTTTTGTAGTTTCTAATAATACACAAAGAATTTCCCGTAGATTGGATAAATTTCCTTCTGGCCAATTTTAGGTGAGCCTGTTACTCTGCAATCATCCAGCGGACTCGCCGAGTTATAATCAACAGACCATTCTTCAAAAATCAGCACCTGATGTCAGTGCATGTCCCAAGTTGCCAAAAATATACTCTATTCCTTTACAGCTGGCATGTCGTGAAATCGTGACATTCGTCTCCTGCTTTGCTCCTCTGCCGCTTCCAGCCACGAAAATGAGACATGTCGCGAAATCACGACATTCGTCTCTTCCTTTGCTCTTTTGCTGCCTCCCACCGCGAAAATGAGACATGTCGCAAAATCATGACATTCTTTCCTTGCTTTGCTCCTTTACTGCTTTCTGCCGCGAAAATGAGACATGTCACGAAATCGCGACATTCGTCTCTTCCTTTGCTTCTTTTCTGCCTCCCGCTGCGAAAATGAGACATGTCGCGAAATCACGACATTATTTCCTTGCTTTGCTTTTCTGTCGCTTCCAGCCGCGAAAATGAGACCTGTCATGAAATCATGACATTCGTCTCTTCCTTTACTCCTCTGCCGCTTCCAGCCACGAAAATGAGACATGTCGTGATATCGCGACACTTTTTCCTCTTGGCTCTTTCCCTTTGCTTTGGACCGCAAAAAAGCAACATGTCGCGATATCGCGACACTTTTTCCTCTTGGCTCTTTCTCTTGCTCTTCAGCCGCGAAAATGCAACATGTCGCGATATCGCGACACTTTTTCCTCTTGGCTCTTTTTGCTTTTCTTAGCCACGAAAATGCAACATGTCGCGATATCGCGACACTTTTTCCTCCTTGCTCTTTCTCTTCTCTTTAGCCGTGAAAATACAACATGTCGCGATATCGTGACACTTTTTCCTTCTTGGCCGCGACTAAGCAACATGTCGTGATATCGTGACACTTTTTCTCTTTTGGCCATGAAAATGCAACTTGTCGCGATATCACGACACTTTTTCCATTTTGGCCACGACAATGCAACATGTCGCGACATCGCGACACTTTCTCTCTTTTGGCCGTGACAAAGCAACATGTCGCGATATCGCGACACTTTTTCTCTTTTGGCCGCGACAAAGCAACATGTCGCGATATCGCGACACTTTTTCCCTTTTGGCTTTCTCTTTGCTCTGGACCGCGAAAATGCAACATGTCGCGATATCGCGACACTTTTGCCTCTTTGTTCTTTTTTGTTGCTCTTAGCCGCGAAAATGCAACATGTCGCGATATCGCGACACTTTTGCCTCCTTGCGGTATTTTGCTTTTTCTTTGATCTTTAGCATGTGGGCCACTTCGGTCTTCTTGGAAAATATGCAAAAAGGTGCATCAGCTGTTTTTCTGTAGTTAGTCACTTTTTGACTAACAAAGACACAATAAGAAAATAACACACATGGTCATGAAAGAAAAGGAAGATGAATTCGATATTGTTGTTTTGGGAGGAAGAATAGAAATAGATTCAAGAGATGAATCAAGCAGTGGAGAGAAAACTAGATTGATAAAATTTTGTACCAGATGTAGGAATACAGGTCACCATGCAGCTTATTGTCCACAAGAAGGTGAAGAATGTTTTGTTTGTGGTCAAATTGGTCATGATGCAGGTTATTGCAATGGGTTTAGTAGCGGTGAATATGAAGATGATACTCTCACTGAAGTCCTAGAGGATGGTTCCAAAAAAGATAACGAGGACAATAAAAATAGGTATGAAGAAGAAACTCTACTTTCGACAATAGAAGAAAATACTCCTATTGAAGACCAAATAAAAGGGAGAAATTTAGAAAAAGAAAAGGAAGAAGCTACTCTTAAGGAACTTGTTGAGTTGAAAAAGGAGAACTTAGAATTAAAGGCTCAAATACAAGAGGATGAGAAATGTAAGACAAAGCTTCTACAAGATCTCTTTGACTTGAAAGTTAAGGTTGAAAAGGCAAGGAGAGCTAAAAAAGATATGGTTGAACAATCAAAGGTAAAAGAGCAAGAATGTAAAAGACTTAGTGTTGATCTCAAAGAATTAAAAAGGGAGAACTCATGATTAAGGGTTCAAGCTCAAGAAAATGAGAAAGCAAAAGCAAATTTTCTACAAGAACTCACCAACTTCAAAATCAAGGTTGAAGAGGCAAGAAAAATTGAAGAAGGTATGGCCAAAAAATTAAAGATAAAATATCTAGAGTGTGAAATATTAGAACATGAGATAGTTTCACTAAGGATGGAAGTAAAAGGCTCTAAGGACAAGCTACACAAGGTTGAGAAAAATTCAAAGACTTTGGACAGGATTATCAATGCACAAAGATCATCAGTCACCAAAACAAGACTTAGTTTTGAAGAAGAATAAGGGAAACATGAAGCAAAAAAAGGAGAGTCAAGCTCAAGCACCAAAGAAGAAGAAGCTTCAAAAGAAGAGAGTAAAAGAGAGAGTGAGACTTATAAGGATAAGTTGGACAATAGAAAGTTCAACAAGGAAAGGAACAATGCACAAATAAGGAATAGATGGAACAAGAAACAAGACAAGGTAGAAGAGACTAAGAGACCAATGGGGTCAAGACAAGGAAGATTCAATGGAAGATGTTTCTCATGTCAAAGATTTGGGCACATGGCTTCATAGTGCAGGACACATGAAAGACAGGAATATGGGAACAAATAACCTTTCCATGGGTATTGCTACTCATGTAATCAGTTTGGTCACAAGGCAATGAATTGTAGGGTTCATGATAGAAAAGGATATGGCTTCACTAGGAGAAATCCTAAGACATTTGCACTTCCAAGGAATAATAATATTAAGTGTTATAAGTGCAATAATGATGGACACATAACAAAGTGGTGTAGAGCAGACATTCTAGAACCAAGCATGAATAGGAATAGGAACAGGAACAAGAATATGGATATGAACAGGAACATGAATATGGACATGGACAAGAATAAGAACAAGAACAGGAACAAGAATATGGATATGAATAAGAACATGAATATGGACATGAATAGGAATATTCAAAGGAATCAGAAGGATCAGATGAGAAGGAAAGAGGATAAAGGTAAAGACCAGTGCTTTCTGGGAGTAGAAATACTCCCACCCTAGAATTAACCACCTCAAGAGGAGGTGGGGGAGGGGCTAAGCTAAGAGACTCATTCTTAGCCCCGAGCCCCAAAGGTGACCCTTTTCCATTGATGTCAAAGGGGAGAGATTTGAGTAAGGGGGAGAGATTTGGTTTAAGGAGAGAGCAATTTCCCAGGGGAGCAAAATAAAAAGGTCAAGGAAATGGTAAAAAGTTATTGGGTTGCCATCAATGACAAAGGGGGATATTGTTGGACATTTTGAGTCCATAGAGTTGTCATTGATGTCAAGGCATGAAGTTGTCATTGATGTCAAGGAGTGAACCACCGTTGATGCCAATAGGTCAAAATGAGCAATGCAAGAGGTTGACAAAATAATATTATGTGAAGCAAAATGAAAGGTTTTTATTAAAACCATGGTGGCACAAAAGGTTTTTATTAAAAACCATGATGGCATAAAAGGTTTTTATTAAAACCATGTGGGCAAAAATAAAGGTGTTTATAAAGACCCAAGGAGGCATTTTTTTAAAAATCCAAGGAAGAAGATTTAAATATTTAAATTCAAATGAATTTAAATTTTATAAATAAATATTATTTTATTTACTTAGGGCTCAATCCTAAAGTCACAAAATCGATGTACGAAGTCGAACACCATCATCGACGCATTGAAGGAAACCAAAGGCAATATAAATATTGCCTCACCCAAAGCAAAATAAAAGGTAATTCAAATTCTGAATCATGAGATATTCGCTGCAGTTTCGTGGAAGGAAGAAGAGGAGATAGTGCGTTGATGTCATCCAAAATTTTGGGTGGTTTCAAAAGGACAAGTGAATCACCATTAACCACCATACGACGGCTAGTGCAGTTGGTAGTGCTTGGTCTTAGTGGCGGAGAGGTCACGGGTTCGAAACCCGACAGTAACAGGCGGATAAATATTTTCATGTTTGTTTTGGTGATGCCAACGAGAGGGTAAATAAGCATGTGGGTGCTTAAGATCCCACGTGAGTGCTTAGCTCACGTGATTGCCAAGGTCGCGGCTAAGGCGCAAAGGGGAGGCAACGTCTTGGGTTTGAATCCCACAAAGGGGCAAGGTATTAATTTTTTATTAATTTGAATTGCCTAAGGTTGTGTGAGAATATTAGGAGGGATAAGGTGATGATTAAAAGTGGATTATTTACTTTTAAGCTAAAGTGATTTTTGGGCATGATAAAAGGTAGTTTTTGATAAAGTAAAACTAAGGTAATTAATTTTTATCTTAGAAGAATAAATTGCATTATTTTATAAAGTATTTTATTTGATAAGTGCAATTTGAGAAAGGAGTTATAAGTAGTAATTGAGTTATATTTTATTAAAGAGTTTTTGATGAAAATTATGATGTTGGAATTTATTATTGAGATGGAGCAATAAGGTGTATTTGGGATTTGAGTTATCATTGTATTTTGTGAAAAGTGTTAGGGTGATAATTCTTGTCATCTAACCCTTTGTACTTGGAAAAGAAAGTTGTGATATTTGATCTAGGTTTTGAAGGTCATCCTACATAAAAGAAAAATGTATGGGCATATTCTTCTTTGGTTGAGTTGATTGGTTGGTTTTCTGAAAAACAACTTTGGAGTGAAAAGGACTTAATTAGGTTTCCTTGTTGAGTTGTTGAGCTATATGTGAAGATTGTTTTATAAGCATTGTTGAGTGTGCTTTAATGCTTCAAGGTTTTATGGAATAAAGAGTTGTTGATAAAACCTTGTTTGATAAGCATTGTTGTTGAAGCCATTGATTGAGTGAAGAATTTGAACTAGGGTTTGCAAAGATCATGAGTATCATTGTTATGTGAGGTTGGTAGATAAGCATTGTTGGAAATATTTTGAGTGAGTGTTCATATGCTTGGACTAGGGTTGTGAGTAAGGATTATTTCATTGAGTGATTGGTTGAGTAGAGTTGATTGAGCCTAGTCAAGTGGATGTGTGAAGTGATAGCTCAAGTTCTATAAAAAAAATTATTCTATATTCTGAATTGAGTTGAGAAAGTGATTGAGAGTCTTGTGAGTGTGAAGCATATTGAGTCTCTAACAATTCTCTATATGTTTCTAAGAGAGTGATTGAAAGTGATTGAGTATTGAGGTGAATGTGAAGCATATTGAGTCTCTAACAATTCTCTATATGTTTCTAAAAGAGTGATTGAAAGTAATTGAGTATTGAAGTGAATGTGAAGCATATTGAGTCTCTAACAATTCTCCTTATGTTTCTATGAGATTGGACAAGTTCTAGTGTGGACTTGTTGAGCATATTTGAGGTAAGTCTTTGAGAAGACTTGTGGACATATTTGTGTGAGCTTTTGTGGAAGCTTACAATACAGATTGAGAGCAGATTTGGATAAGTCCTAGTGAGGACTTATTGAGCAGATTTGGACAAGTTCTAGTGAGGACTTGTAGAGCAGATTTGGACAAGTTCTAGAGAGAACTTGTGGATAGATTAGTGTGAGATTTTGTGGAAGCTTACAAGGTAGATTTGAGACAAGTCTTTGAGAAGACTTGTGAGCAGAGTTGATTGATTGATTTTTTCAAACCTTGAGTTAAGGTTTGGGGCAGATCCAATAGAGTTGAGTTGAGATTGAGTCAAGCTTTGTGTTAAGGCTTGAGGACAGAGATTGAGGATATATTTGTGCTAGACCGAAGGACTGTGTTTAGTGCATATCATAGGACAGATATTGAGGATAGATTTGTGCTAGATCGAAGGACTGTGTTTAGTGTAGATTAGAGGACAAATATTGAGGATAGATTTGTGCTAGACCGAAGGACTGTGTTTAGTGTAGAGGATAGAGATTGAGGATAGATTTGTGCTAGACTGAAGGACTGTGTTTAGTGTAGATTTGAGATAGAGCTTTGAAGGTGATAGAGTATAGAGGATGAAAGTCTCTAGTGGATAGAGATCCATTAGCCAGGCTAGTGAGGGCATGAGTCCTCAATGGATAGAGATCCATTAGCCAGAGCAATGGGGGTAACAGTTCTTCTAGAAGATCACCAATCATAGCTTAGGAGAAAGGAGTTCTCCTGTGGATAGATATCCATGAACTTGATTAGGGTATTGGTGTCTCCTTTGGATAGAGGTCCATAAACATTGTAATAGGGAAAGGATTCCCAAGAGATTGATTGAGAAAATTTTAGTGAAATATTTTCTCCGTGGAGTAGCCCACATTGGGTGAACCACGTTAAATTGGTGTCTCTATTATGTGTGATGATTTGTGCATTGCTTTGGTTATTGCTATTGATATTGCCATTGATTATATTGGATAGTACTTTTTGGGAAAGAAAAGTAAAAAGTGGTCTTATACTGTTCACCCCCCCTCTTAGTATAAGATTATATTCTTCAGATGAGGTAATGACATCATTGCACCAAGAGGAACCAATTGAACTTTAGGAGTACGAACAAGTTGCACATAAGGTGGACCTCTCAATATTTGTCTTAATGGGAGTGCAAGCATATAACACCATCAATGTATAAGGTTTTGTTAAGAATCATTGTGTCACTTCTTTTGATTGATTTTGGTAGCACCATAATTTCATCAATCACGATATGATAAAAACTCTAGGGTTGTATGTCAACTATTTTTGTACATTCAGTGTTCTGATTTACAATGATGGTAATGTTGCATATGCAGGTAAGTTGCTAATATCAAACTTAAAATGGGTAATTATTCTTGGATTGAAATCCTTTATATTATGGATCTGGATAGTGCAAATATTATCCTTAGGGCTTAGTGCTTATTACAATTTGGGGATGTTACTCTAAGCCTATATTAGTTATACTTTGAGTGGGAAAATTATGGAAGGGTTATTTTCCTCCATAAGTTGCAACTGCACCATCCAAGGTGATTAGTTCTCACTAGATGGAAAAGATTTTAAAGAATGCAAAAAAGGGTATATTCACATATATTTGTTGCATTTAAGTCTAGACAACTGAGCGAATATCTCTTATTCTTTCCTTTGAGATGCAATCCCTCATAGAAAAATATGCTAAGGTCTTTGAGGAACCAAAAGGTCTTCCCCTGAACAAATCATATGATCATTGCTATTCATATTATTTTGGGAAGTTAGCCACCAAAGGTCCATCCTTATCGCTATCCTCAACCTCAAAAAATAAAAGTTGGGAAGTTGTTTCAAGATATGCTATAACAAGGAATTACTCGATCTAATAAGAATCTCTATTCTTCCCCGATAGTCCTGGTGAAGCATAAGAAGGAAACTTGGAAAATTTGTCCAAAATTTTGACCACTCAATAAGATCACTATCAAAGATAAGTTTCTTATTTAACTTCTTGATGATTTGTTGGAGGATTTTAATGGTGCTAAGTTTTTCACTAAGCTAAAATTGTATTCTGGGTTTCAAAATATTATGGTTAGAGAAGAGGATATTCCTAAAAGAACTTTTCATAGTCATGATGACCATTATGAATTTTTGGTAATGCCATTTGGTCTGACAATGCCTCATCAACCTTCTAAAGTTTAATGAATTATATGCCATCTCATGTAGAAATTTGTGTTGGTTTTTTAATGACATTCTAGTCTACACTAAATCTTGGAAAGCCTATTTGCACCTCATAGAATAAGTGCTCAAAATTATGGAGCAAGAACAATTATATGTCAAGAGGTCTAAGATTTCTTTTAGGGCTTTTGAAGTAGAATATTTGGGTTACATTGTCTCATGAAAATATCAAGGTGGATCCTAATAAGATTAAGGCAACACAAGATTGGATAGTACCTCAATATTTCAAGAGTCTTCAGATTTTTAAGGTCTCGCTAGGTATTATAGGAAAATATATCTCCTTTGACAATTCTCATCAAGAATTATGCCTTTGTTTGGACTAAAGAGGCTACCTGATCCTCTATTTCCTTAAAAGAGATATGTATTTTGCTCTTATTTTAGATACTCTTAGCTTTAGCAAACCCTTTGTCATAAAATGTGATGTTTCAAAAATTGGCATGGGTGTTGTCTTAATGCAAGAAGGTCAACCCATGGCTTGTGAAAGAAAAAAACTCTTTGGAAAAAATTTGGGTATATCTCCTTATGAGAAAGAGACGTTAGCCATCCTACATGTTGTTGATAGATGAAAGCCTTATCAAAATCAATAATTATGGTCTCAAGTATTTTTTGGATTAATGTTTATCTTATCTAAAGTAAAACAAATGGTTAACCAAGCTGTTGGGTTATAATTTTAAGATTCAATATAAGGGAAGGAATATGTAGTAACAAATGCTATTTATCATAAGTATAAAGACTTGAAAGTAGTAACAAATGCTATCTCCAACCCCTTTCCTCTTTCTATCACTTAGCTTCATGAGGAATGATAATATTATCTTGAGACTTCTTATCTGATTTGATATCTTGAGGTAGGTACCTTATGCAATCTAGTGTTCTATGGTTTGATGGGATTATATGGAAGAGATATTAAATCTATCTAATTCAATCCTCCTAGGTCAAAAGAAATATCCTTAAAAAAATTTATGTCTCTCTCTTAGTGGGTTATTTTGGGTTTCTAAAAACTTATTAGCAAGTTAAGCAATTATTTTCTTGGAAATGAATGAAAGGTGATATCAAATAATTTGTTGTCAAATATGAAGTGTGTTAGTAGAATAAGGGTGAAACAATCAAGACTCCCAAATTGTTGATGCCCAAAGCATATCTCTAAGGAATTAATTAAGGCCTTCCTAAACCAAAGGGTAAAGTAATGATTTTCATGTTTGTGGATTGCTTTTCTAAGTATGCCAACTTATGTGCCTTACAACACCCATATATTGCTAGAAAATTAGATAAGATCTTCCTCGACTCTATTTTCAAACTGTATGGTATGCCCAAATCTATTGCATGTGACCTGATTCAGTTTTCATAAACTACATTTGAAAATAATTGTTTACTCATAGCAGTATCCAACTTAACATGAGTTCTTCTTGCTATTCTCATAATGATGGACGGTCAAATATTATGAACAAGTGCATGACAACATATCTGAGAAGCTTTACCTAATATAAGTAATACTAGTGAGTTAAATAATTTTTATTAACATAGTGGTGGTACAATACTTATTATATTTCCACTAAGAAGATCCCAATTGAGGCTTTATATGGTCAAATGTTCCCATTCTTGACAAACTATATTTTGGGGTCCTCTCATGTTACTCAAGTGGATAATATCCTCTAGTAATGGTAGTTTGTTCTTTAGCTCCTTAAGGAAAATCTTTATTAGTCTCAACATCATATGAAGCAGCAACAATATTAACATCAATCTAAATGACTTTTTGAAGTTGGTGATATGTTTTATTTGAGGCTCCATCTATATAAACAACTATATCTAAATATTAAGTGCAATAAAAAACTTACACCAAAATTCTATGGTCCATACAAGTTGGTTTGTAGGATCGTGGATGTGGTATATCAGTTGAAGCTCTCACTTGCATCCAAAATTTGCCATATTTTTCATGTTTCTTAAGTAGGTACTTGGTCAAAAGGTGTAATTTGAGATGATAAATACTCCATACTTGGATGAAGAAGGTAATGTTGAATTCACGCCGAAAGTTGTGTTGTAGTCATAGGTGTGTAAACTATAGTTTCTTTAGGTGCAAGAGCTACTTGTCAAGTGGCAGGATCTTCTAGGAGAAGACATGATATGAAAACCAACATCCATTTTTCATAAATTTTTAACTTTGAGGATGAACCTTTTGAAGGGAGAGGCCATGTAATAGCCCTAATGTAGCCATGTTGGATCTCTTTATTTAATTGCCTTGGGCCATTATATTAGGATTAATAATCCGTTAAGCATTAAGGTTAGGGTTTGTTATTAGTAGACTCTAAATAGGAAAAAATGTGTTGTAATTAAATTATCAATTCATTATTTTTAACTTTTATTGCCTTTGGTGTGCATAAGAGACTTCACCCTCTTTAACTGGCTAATAAAATGTCTTCTATAAATGGCTTTGATTATTTCTAAGATTTGGAATATGGATGTGTGATATTTTATTGGATTTGATGTTCTAAATTTTATGAATCTATTTTCCATTATGAATACTCAAGTGAATGTTGTGGAAATTGTTATTTTCTTGAAGTTTTTTTCGTATAACTACCTTATTAGACTTGCCATTTCTACACTTGAGCACAAATGAATAACTTAGCAAAAACTCTATTCACTTCATGTGCCATTGATTCAACTTATATTAATTGTTTTTATATAACAACGCTTGATGATTGGTGTTCATGACAAAATCCTTGGGAAACAAATAATGTAAGCACATTTTGAGAGCTTGTACTATGAAATAGAACTCTTGGTCATTGACTGAGTATTTCATCCTAGCATCAATGAGTTTTTTCCTAAAATATGAAATAGGTGTTCCCTCTTGCCTTATAATAAAATCTATTATGTTCCCATTGGCATCATAATCAATGTGGAATATTTTGACAAAATCTAGTAATGCTATTAGAAATATATTATATTCCATCATTTGGATCATGTAAATGTATCTTCCAAGGTACATACTTAGGAAATTAGATTACTTTAGGGGAAAGTTATCTAGTTACTTCATGCAATGTAATAAATGCACAAGTGTCAATGTGCAAGTTGTCCCTTGCACAACTAGGTAGAGTGTTGGCCAAGTAACCTATTTTTGCCTATATAAGGAAGGCCTCATTGTTAGATAGATATAGAGAGTCGGGGACATAGTATCTTAGAGCATCTTCGTAGGTAGTAGTGCAATTCTGTGTGGATCACCATCCAATGGTGATGGGTGTAATGTAGTTCAGTAGATTTATTAATGGAGTGTTCATTTCCTCCATAGCTACATTGTATTCATTTATATCATTTTTATTTATTGCATGTCTCAGTCTTCTTGCAGATTTAATTTCTTTCATATTATTCTGCATCTCGTGATTGTTATCTCCCTGTGGCCATTACATCAAAAGCTAATAGTGGTATCATAGCTATGGTAGATCTAGTCTGTGTAGGTCTATAGGAAAACCACCATCATTATTGAGCCTAATTTTTTGTCAAACTGACGCACCGCTGGACCAACCACTATCAAAAATCTCAGAAGAATCTAGGTGGTAGAATTAGGGAGAGTCACAAGTGAGGACTGAAAGAAATCTCAGTTCCAAAAATACTGAGATTGCACTTGACTAGAGTCTTTCCACAGAGTTGTAAGAAAAACTCGTGAAGACCGAGACTCAACATTCAATCCACTAGATTGATAGATCATCTAGTGAAGATCATCCATGATAGAACTTGCTAACTATTACCCAAAGTTTCTTTTGTTGCAGATAATTAATTCTCAGAGGATTGGTACTCCTCCTATGATAGAAATCTAGGAGACTCCAACTTCGTTGCCCGAAGGTCGGTGTGCCCTCATAGTGCAAATATTAGTTCCTTGTGCAAGAGAAGAACACTATGGAAGAAGACTTCTGGAGAAGATCCATGGTGAAGTTAGGAGACTGAAGATCTCCATTGCTATATTGAAGAACTTCACAGTTGAAGAACATGCCATAGAATCCTTGATACAAAAAGGCCATAGTAGCCTTGAAGAACAAGCCATAGAAGCCTTGATACAAAAAGGCCATAGTAGCCTTGAAGAAAAGACCATAGAAGCCTTGAAGAAGAAATCCATAGAAGTCTTGATATTGAAAAGACCATAGAAGCCTTGATATTGAAAAGGCCATAGAAGCCTAGATACTAAGAAAGGCCATAAAAGCCTTGATCTTGAAGAAGAATTAAAAAATAATATCTGATTCAGAAGTAGATTAAGATCTCAGTACTAATATTTTTGTTGTAGGGAAATAAGATTTAGTGAGTTGGGAGACTTCCTACAAGAAAGTTAGGAAGAGTATCTTCTTTAGAATCAATTCAACACTTGAAGCAAAAGATATCAGGAGAAGATCTCATCGAAGGACTTCCAGAATTGGAAGAAGAAGGACTAGGAGAGTCCTGCTCAAATCCAGAAGTAGTAGAATCAGATATCCAGAAGCATATCTCACCACCAACACTTCCAGGAGTAGAAGGTTGAAGAGGTCTCAAGGAAAGACCAGCAGAAGTTGCAAGATCAAAGACCTTGGGAAGGTCTCATCAAGCATCCAAAAAAGGCTAGGAGAGCCTTACTAAAGAAATCATCAAAGGAGAACTCACTGGAGAAATCCACTACCAAGGAGAAGCCCTTGATAGTGAAGGACTTGGGACAATTGTTACCATCCGACAACAAGCCCAATAGAAGGAGAATTTGGCAAGGAGTTCCAAATCCGAGAAGAAGAATCCAGTGAAGACCTCAAGATATTTAAAATCTTGAGAAGAAGATCCTGCTTGAAGTCAAAATTCGACAAGAAGACTTGAAGACAGAAGGAGCTCATCAAATCTAGGAGATTTGAAGATTACCTCTCACAGCAAGAAGGCACCGCTTCAGATACATAGAATTATCCAAATCTATAGCAGAAGGAGGAGATCACAAGAGGAGAACAAGCCACCAAATCTTAGGCTCATGAAAGAAAGTTTGAGACCATCATTTGGTGAAGAAGGAGTTGTTCAAGATAGTCTACAAAAAGCTGCAAGATCCTACTCGAAGCAACAACTTGGTGATCTTAGACACCAAGATCCACATCCTCTACAGAAGCGGTAAAAGGAGCTATAAAAGATTTTAAAAAAGGTATGCAACTACTGGTGCTAACTAACTCATTAATTAGATTACTTATCAGATTCATTGGAGCACCTTATTTGGATTAAAGTTGCAAGAAGAAAAAGTAGATTATAGTCTTCAAAAGTGCAAAAAGGAAAAGGTTCTTTTTAAGGTTCATTTGCACATTAATTAGGAGTTGATTAGATTTTAGAATTATATCTATCAACTACCTATCATCTACTTTGGAAAAAGAAAAGAAGACTAAGCCCTACAATATTAGTTGTAGTGAATTTGTAAAATAACTCTTGAAGATTCATTTCAGATTATTCTTGATTAGTTGCAGTAAATTGATAAAGTGCATTATCTTGAGAGTTGATTGGAGTGATAAGGTGAAATTTTTAGTGCATTAAAAAGAAAGTCTATTAGATTTATTTGCACTATTATACTACTCTCAAAAGAAATTAGTTTTGTGTTTTTGAAGGGCACAAAATCTGATTTGTATCAAGTGTCTAAAGACACTATTGAAGCACAAAAATATGCAACTCATAGTGGCCAATAGAAGCCACCAAAATTGGTTAGTACAAGTGAATAAAAACTAACCAAAAGAAGCTTCAAATATTGAGACTTGGTGAGTCTCAAATCCAAAGCACTATAGGGTTAAGTGCAGCAGAAAAAAGCTTCTATCTACAACATTTGTAAAGCTTGGATCTATCATTAAATATCCAAGCAAAGAGGGCAAGGAGTCTATCCAAAGGGACGTCCTCAAAACCCTCATTTGTGCATTCAAAATCTGCTACAAAATCAGACTACAAGACCTGCAATAAGGAGTGCAAAAAGGGTGCAATAAGAACGTATTATTCTCATAGAATATTACAAGGTATTGCACTACATTATTCATAGGAAAAGGGCAGATTGAAGGTGCCACTAAAGGCACAAAAACTACAGGGAAATCCAGCCAAGAAAGGCCGAACGTCAAACACTCCTCATCCATGACACAAGGAGCCATTCGAAGGGGCTCACACTTCACATCTTGGATGGATGAACCTGCAAAAGGCAATGCACATATTAGTCGATCATCAACCTGCATTTACGTAGACAAAAAGGGAGCTCTCTTTTACAAGAAAAAATGTGGTAGATTCTACCTCAATCAATGTGGATGAACAACGTAAAAGGAGCATGTTGAAGGGAACAAGGAACAAGGAGAACATGTGATATATTCAGAGGTTTCTAGCTTGGTGAATATTGTCCACCAAAAGAATCACCTACAATGCCATTCGAAGCTCCAAAATTACCTCAATGATCGACCAACAAGAGAAGAGGTTGCTTGCACTCCAAGAAACATAGCAAGCAAAGAAGAGGCATACAAAAATGAGTTATACTCTCCTTGGAAGCATTACAATGAAATAACTCCATGCAGAAAGGTTGAAAGCCACTTGGCATAAATTATCTAAGGTGCCATCCCATTTCTTAACATCCAAGAAAACTCATGAAGGAGTTACAAGCGCTCACACAAGTGTTCATGCGTTACAAGGTGACCAAGAAGCTAGCAGAGCGTTACTAAAGGATTGTTATGTTACAAAGGAGAAGGAGCACTCATACGTAACGGGTGTGACACATGTCACAAAGCTCAAGTTTATTCCTCCAATAAAAGGTGCCCGAAGTCCAAAGTTCACAACACAACAAAATGTAGTCAAAGCCAGTCAAGCACAATGTGGAAGGAAGGAAGAAGGAGCATTAAAGGCTCCTGGTCTTGAAGGTCAAACCTTCCTATTTTTGTAGCATCTACGTTCCAGCATTGAAGATGAGCATCTCCATTGATTCCAATGCCCAAGGAAACTTTAATACTGTTGTTATATCCAGTCGAAGGAAGCGCTAAACAGTGAGGATATTAGCATCAAAAGGTAAGGTTTTAAATCCCACTTTATTATTGCTTTCAATTTTGGAGATATAAGGGTTATAAGCTAAGGTTGAAATTTAGATTTTGAAAGCAAAAGCTATAAGGGATAACTTACCAAATTAAAATAATATTTGCAACTCAACCTAGGAGAAATAAGGAATTCTACTTGGATTAAATTCTTTAATATTTTGCAAAAATTATTAATTTTCTAAATTTCCAAATTTGGGAGTGATAAGGGTTACAACATCAAACTAGGTCTTTGGAAATTAGAAATTAAAACCTAAGGGTTATAAAAAGAGGTTATTAAATATTTTTGTTAAGGTTGGAAATTTATAATTTTCTTGTCTCAAAATTTCTCAAAAAGGGACAAAAGGAATCCAACATTAAAACCTCTTCAAAAATTGCAAAAGTGCTTAGTTCAATTAGGAGAAATAAGGTGTTAGAAAAGTTGATTTTTGATCTTTACAAAACTATACAAAATCAACCATAAATTGAACTATATTTTACAAAAGCACTATATCTTATTCCAAAATCATTAGGGAGTCATAAGGCATTCTACAAAACTTGATAATAATATCTATCAAAGGTTGTCAAGTTGGGAAGATATAAGCTTTCTTCAAAAACCTAAAATTAGGTGTTCATACTCTCATTACTAGGGAGACATAAGGAAGTCTACAACCTAAGGATTAATAAAGGTTTCATCAAATCAAGCTTATATACTTCAATCAAGGATTTCATAGGGAGCTATAAGAAAGACTACAATTCTATCTTATTTATTCAAATTCAACCTCTTCAAATGAGTAAAGGAATGCCATATAATGAACACTTCAATAAGAACCAACTCACAAAACATGATCACATGTGGTATATTGACTCAAGATCCAATCATCATATGACAAGAAATATACAATGGTTTGACTGTCTTGAAGTTGCTAAAGGTTACAAACTAAGAATTGCAGACAACCAAACTTATCCTATACATGGATATGGATGTGTAACTCCCAACAAATAATTTCCAAATATTCTACTACAAAAAGTATTATATGTTCCTGGATTAACATTCAATCTCATCTCAATAAGCAAGCTAGTAGAAAATAACTATATGATTAAATTTGGATATATGGATGGGATCAATACATGTCTCATTATGAATCAATATGGAATAAAAGTAACATGTTCAATCCATGAAAATACATACATCCTAGACTCAATGAGAATCTCACAAGATATTGTGGTGTTTCAAAATGATACTAACATATTTACAAATTATCAGGTTGAAGAAAATAAAGAACCAATAGACCAAAAAGGTAAGCATAGAAGGATCAAAAATAAAAATATGAGAGGACAATTGAACCATGCCCTACTCATTCATCAAAAATCAAGACCAAATGAAGACACTTGCAAATAGAACTATAAAGGTGGTTGGATAGAAGATAAGGAAGATGGATCTAAACAAGCCAAAGATCATCGAATGAAAGAAGAATATTTAGCTTCATCTACAACTTACTCTGCATCATATGAAGATACAGATTACCTGTTGAACCTAAACACAAAGAATGTAGAGGAAGAATACAAAGTTTAGGATGATGAAGATGAAGATCCATATTGAAGACTAAAAGTCTTCAATACCCAAATAATGTAATACAGGGGGTTGTTAGAAATAGATTATATTCCATCATTTGGGTCATGTAAATGTATCTTCCAAGGTACATACTTAGGACATTAGATTACTTTAGGAGGAAGTTATCTAGTTACTTCATGCAATGTAATAAATGCACAAGTGTCAATGTGCAAGTTGTCCCTTGCACAACTAGGTAGAGTGTTGGCCAAGTAACCTATTTTTACCTATATAAGGAAGACCTCATTGTTAGATAGATATAGAGAGTCGGGGACATAGTAGCTTAGAGCATCTTTGTAGGTAGTAGTGCAGTTCTGTGTGGATCACCATCTAGTGGTGATGGGTGCAATGTAGTTCAGTAGCTTTATTAATGGAGTGTTCATTTCCTCCATAGCTACATTGTATTCATTTATATCATTTCTATTTATTGCATGTCTCAGTCTTCTTGCAGATTTACTTTCTTTCATATTATTCTGCATCTCGTGATTGTTATCTCCCTGTGGCCATTACATCAAAAGCTAACAAATGCTAATATTCATTGCTCCATGATATTTTTTTTAGTAGCTCAAAGCTTCTTGATGTGTCTAAGAGACTTTAACCTCTTTAAGTGGCTTCAACTATTCTTGAGGTTTGATTCTAGCTTTGTAATACTTTACTAGATTTACTATTTCTAAAATTTGATTATGTTGTAAATAAATATAATGTATGTTATTTTTATTGTTATTGTAGAATTTACTATTGGAATTTTTGTTTTCTTGAAGCTATTTTGTTATAAGTGGTATCAAAACTACATTCAAACTCTCTCTAGTGGTAGAAAGTGGCCACAAAGTTGCAAACAATACTTTTGAACCCTTTTTGACCAAATTCATATCTTTCAATAAGGACAAATTATAACAATTTAGGAAATTCCTCCAATGCACTTCACATTCTACCATGACTTGTTTGATATTAGTTTGCATTCCTTTTCAAGAAAATATCACTTGGCCCTCTAATAGGTTTTGAGAAACCTAGAATGTCCTTCCAAAGAAGAAGCATGCAATTCCTAGAGAATGTTGTTCTTGACATGGGAGGACTGAATGAGGTAAATGTAGTTCTTCTTCCTCATAATATTATCAGACCAAGAGAACAATCAATTATGTGGGTTACCAACATCAATATAATGAATCAAATAAATTATATTGGGATCCAAGTGACACTTATATGGAAATTAGGTGATCCAAAGGGGAAGAAGTATGACTATATAATTGCCAATAAGAATCTTAATATTTGTATGAAAGAGCATCTGCTGCCACATTCTACTTTTGTTTCTTACAATCAATATCAAAGTCATAGACCAAAACCTTAGTCAAAAATTTATATTGCTCTAAACAGGAGAGACACTGCTCCAAAAGTGCTTGAGACTGTCAATTTTGATAGTGCAAATCTAGCCCAACAATTAAGGCTTCCATTTTAACATCACATATAATATGGCTAACATCTCATTCTAATAATTAGATTGACCTATATTCCTACCAAAGAGTTGTTTACTTCCAAGCCAATGGATGACCTTCCTACATCAAGACAACAACAATACCTATTCTAGAAGCATCCCATTCAATGATAACGAGCTTGCTAAAATTTGGAGTGTTCATTTAAGAATCACAAAATCTTCATGTGTAGCTTCTTGTTTCTTGACCTTTTATTTCTCTTTCTTCCATTTTCTAGATTCATATAAATGATCTTCAATAGTAATTGTCTAAGCTTTTGCCCAATCTACATTTACAACTCCTTGCTTTAACAAAAAAATATCTTATTAACTCAAAAAATTTAAGAAAAAAATATAATTTCATATTTTATAGAAGCATTCAACATTTTCACATTGGATTTTTGTCCTCCTTTTTAATATATGAGGATAGGTAAAGGATGTTTTTCTCAAATATAGATGAAAATATAAACAAGGAACAAGTTACAAACTCCAATTAAGATTAATGCTATCGAAGGAAAGTTCTTGAAACTATAAGGTTGTAGCATTTTTTAAAGTTTCTACAAACATCTACATGGAAACATCGTCATGTTCTATTATAAAGATACCACATGCGATGACAAATACCTTTGGGCGATCTTATGAATTCATTTTTCCATCATAAAAAAATGGAAGAAATTTTGTGTATACTTGAGGCATAGGATGAGCAATGAAAATCACAAGGAGATCAATTTGATTTCTCCATGCATGGAAATAAGATTGATCTTGGGTTACCATTGCATAACCAGAGAATAAAATTTTGAAGGATACAACAAAATGGGAATCATAGAAATTTATTTTAGAAATGGTATGGAAAATATTCTTTCTCAGAGAAAATATTTAAAGTATAGGTTATGATAGCCTTTGAGTTGGGAGAATTGAAGGTTGTTTTTTAGATCATGAACTAACAAAAAGTTCTTGATATGCTCATGAGGGGGAATTTTTTTTAGACTAGAAGAAGGTGAGATGACAAAGTAAATTTAAAATTTTCTAAATTTAGGTTAACTCTTGTGTTCATCAAAACCCCTTTATGAAGTCAGTTTATTTAAATAACAAAAGAATTCTATCAACTTTTTATAAACAAAGAAATTTAAATAACATTATGTTTGATCCTACCTACGTGTTGTAGGTGAGTTGGAGAGGGTAGGACAATCCTCCAAGGGAGGTCCCTAGTTTGAATCTCCACCCTACCAAACGCACATTGGATACCCAAAATCCAGTTGATAATGCTGGTGCGGTCAGGGTCGGGCGTGCCTCCCAGGTGATTTTGGTGTAGAACCCCTTGGTCATGGTTTCTTAGACCAAGGTGGCCCCGCAAGGGGTTTTTCGCTAAATTAAAAAAACATTATGTTTGATCCTTCTAAATATAATATTCCAATAAATTTCTTGAGCCCTCTACTTTATGATTAATTATAGTTGTACGTTCATAAAAAGGGCGAGTGAGAATATCTTAGTTGTACCTCAATGCATTTCATGAGTTTCTAGCAATATTAAATTATGGATGATGCCAAACTAAATTTTACTGAGGTGTATATGGAGGCACTAAAATTGTCATCTTCATGTCCTATGGTGGGAACCAAAAACTATTGATTTGCAAAATGATCTTACAAAGACAATTTTAGAAAATTTGAGAGAATTTCCTTCTGTTAATTTTGAAAAGAGATGACTCCCTTGAGAATTATTTTTTCAAGATATTTTTTTTGAGACTATGAACCAAAAGGGTTCAGATTAAAACCTAAAGCAGCAGTTGTACAAAAGTGAGTTTAAGTGTTTAGGGACCACTACATACAACATATCTTTAGCATGCAAGAAAATATTTTGTTTATACATTAAATACAAGGATTTTTTGAAATGGTTTTTCATATCAATAGAAGATAAAAGAACTAAAATTGGAATATATGCAGACCATATGATAAAGAGTTAAACTTTAAAATAGATACTTCATTCAAAGCTCACATACATCCATGAGAATTTTTATAGAAATTTTCTCACACATGATATACAAGTTGAAAGAAATATACATAAGAAGTTTTTTTTTTTTTTAAATATAACCAAGGCTAGACTTTTTATGGATTTTCTACTAGGTTACTCAAAAAAATTCAATATACCATGGAAGCAAAGGATTTATTCCTAATGTACTTGAATATACCATGTTTGACAATGTCAAAGTTGGTTTGAAGGAAGAAGGAGAAACATCAAGAGTTTAAAACCCTTCCCCATATGATATGGGTGAGCTACTAGGATATATTAAGATAGATGATACTTTTATCATGGGTTGATATTCCCCCAGATTTTTTATGGCCTATTCTTTAGTGTCTTGCTCCTGTCATACCTCCTATGAGAATTCTTGAATTTATTTTCTTTAGAAGATTTGATTCCTACCTCAATAATTTTTGTATTGGTGGATGCCTCCTCTTTTTCTTCTCCTCAATATTCATTAATCACTATCTTGGAAATAAGAGGTCTAATAGCTCTTAATATCCCAAATTAATATAGCCTCTAAAGTCATTGTATCTCACCCTAACCCCATCTTCATTGTCAATATTAGTCCATGTGTTCTCTTGCAGATCTAGACAAATGTTACAATAGAATGTTAGTGTTGTATTTATAAATTTATTTAGGACTCTCCTTCTATCATATTCTTCCTTCTAGGATCCTATTCTAGTTTAAAAATTTCTAATTTTATCATGAACTAATTAGTTTGAGTGCTTTATTTATATTATTTATCCCCAATGGTGAATAACAACTTTATAGGTTGTCTAATATATAAGCTTTGATATTTTTCAGTCAAAGACTTTAACTACCTTACATATTCTATCAATACAAAGTTATTTGTGACTTAATGTGCTAATATAAGGCCTTGAATATTTTCTTATAGCTCTATATATATGGTATATGGCTGTGGAGGGGGAAAACCACCCTATCGCGTATAGTTCCCACAAAGGGTGGATCTGCAAGAGACAAAAGAAGACTTATGGGGTGAACCGTAGGGGTTGCGTTGGTCTCTACACTTAGTGCTAGGGAGAGAAAGGGTTCACTAGGAATAAATTTAAGGACTTGTTCCAAGTCCACAAGAATTTTGGGAATGTTTGATATATTCGATTAAAGACGACACCTAAATTTGGCCTTTCTAGATCTATGCTATAAAAGATAAAGGACAATGCAAAAATATAGAAATGCAAGAATACAAGAGCTAACCCTATAATTATTATTTCTTTTTATTTCTCTTCTAACCTAGGATTCTAAGTAACCTTTAAGTAAGGGCTCAAGAAAATATACATAAACAAAATTAACCCTAAGTGCATACTATGCTATTTTCCTTTCAATGTCTAGAATTAGTTACATATACTTAATAAAGTCATATCTAGGGTTTTACAACATAAATGAAAGCACTCAAAAATCAACCTAGAAGACTAATAAAAAAACTTAGCTTATCCAGTGTTTATCTTTGATTTTATCCTTTTGTCCAATGCTACTGATAATACCCTGTTCCTGCAAGATAACTCAACAAACACTTGAAAATGGAAATAGTGTTAGGGGGCTTGCTTAGTCCACTGTACAATAGTGCTTGGAGGTGCAGTAGTTAAACCCCCTAGGTCATTTTAGCTGAAATTTGATAATTTAAAGCATAAATTGACCTTTGGATGAAAACAAGCACTAATGCAATTTAACAGAAAAAAATATAAAAATTACAGAACAAAATATGCCACTATGCTCTAGATGCTAATTAGAATGTAATGGAGAAAATAGAGACATCATATTACACCCAGTTTGATCTTAGGTAAAATCATGCCCCGTAATGGGTGACTGCGATAACTTTAGGCGAAGTTGCGTCCCGTAGCAGACCGAGCACGATTTCACAGACTGCGAAAAATAAAATATTAATGAAGAAGCTCGATTATGTCACTTAGAAAGTCTAAATGCTCATGTAGAAGAGTGAATTCACCTAGCAGAGAGTACATAATCAAAATAGAAGTGTTTTAGATCTCCTGGATGGTCAATCTCTCCTTTGGGCTCCAACAACCATCCATCAATAGTGAAGAAGAACAATGCAGCAAACAATCAAAATCCAAAATCCAAAGTTTCTTGTGAGAGAAGAAGAAGAAGAATGTAGATCGAAAAAGATAAATGTGAGTAATAAAATCATTAAGTGCTGAATAAAATGAGCGTGTGTTAACTTGTGTGTTATCGTGTTACCGTGTGTGAAAAGTGAAATCAAACCCTCCTTATATAGCGGATTTGAAGGCAAAAAGATAGAGTAAACCAAGGAGGGCTGACGTAAAACACACCAACCCAAAAAATTAGGGTTTTAATAAGTCAAACCCTAAAAATGTGAAGTCACGACCCGTCCGGGTCGACTGCGATATTGCAATGCGAAGTCGCACCCTGTTAAGGACCGGGTGCAATTTCACATAAAGAGGGAAAACGGATAAAATAGAGGGAGGAAGACCTTGCACTTGACTTAGGAAATTCTAAGGGGTCCCCCTAGAGGGCTTAGGTAAGATAGCCTACTGAAGCGGGTCAATTTTCTGTGTCTACATGTTACCCTCTCTTTGGCACATTTATGGCCTAATAAATATGTCAAAGAAGAGATGTAAACACCCACAAACAAAGAAATGATAAGCAAAAATGGGATGGTTGGTTTAGAAGAAAGGGATGATGCAAAATGGTGTTATTTCGAACACTTTCAAATTTTGCACGTAAATCGAGGCATTATGGACATTAATGAATCTAAGGCCAGGGTTCCCCCTTGAGTTTTATGAGGAACATGATCTTCATAAAAAATCAAAAAAGGTAGACTCAAAAGAAGCAGAAACAAGAAAAATAAAAAAAGAGAAAAAACGCTCGAAAATAGGGTTAAAAAGTGAAAAGGGGGAAAATAATTCATTTTAACTGCATAAGGAGGAAGAAAGGGCTATGGATAAATAGAGGAGATGACGCTACCGATACACCATTCAACGATCATGAGAGGCGAAACCAGCACGGAGGCGGAGCAGACATAGTTAGGATAAAAAACCCTTCCTTGCATGTCAAATTTGTCAAAATTTTAATGCTTTTTAGTGGTTTTCCGCAAAAAATGGTAGTTTTGCCACATATGACTCGGGCGGGGTCTTGCATCCCGATTGTAATTTTACCCTGGGTAGCAGCAATGAAATCATACCTGGCGAAAATGGACCAGGCACAATTTCGTAAAAACGTGCCTAACGAGTGCGATTTCACCGAAAAGGAAAAAAAGAGAAAAAAGGAAAAGAAAAGAGAAAAGAAAAGGGAAGGAAGAAAAAAGGAAAAATAAGCAAGCAAGAAACTTTAAAGATGTAGAATTTGATTATGCTATAGATTTAGATTAATTTTAAATTAATTAATTAATTATATGTATTACATTTTTTATTGAATTTATCAATGGAAATTTTTTATTTTGTTGTTATTGCAGCTTAGGATACTTGAGAGCCGCGAGTGGAGAGTAGGCTTCCTGGAGGTGGAGCTAGAGGCACTCAGGAAGGCAGAGAGGGATACTTTAGCAATGGTGGGGCTAGACCACCTGACCAGACTGCACCGAGTAGAGGTAGATAAGGCTTTGCTGACAACACTAGTAGAGATGTGGTACTCAGATTCGTCTACCTTCCGGTTACCTACGGGAGAGATGAACATCATACTGGAGGATCTGTGGTGCATCTTGCACATCCCCATTAGGGGTAGAGTAGTTTATAGAGCACGAGGGAGGCCAACTACCTTGCAATAATTTTCAAGTGGCTGGACCCACCAGGTGCGAGAGAGCAACATAGTTGTGGATGACCTAGTGGGTTGGTATGGGGTAGATCCATTGATGATCATGCTCTGTGGGGTGATTGCGGGTATGTTAATATGCCATACTAGTATGTGACATATGCCATGGGTGATGGTGGGTGTAGTGGTAGACATGCAATACCAGAGGGCTAGGTTCGCATGGGGTCCATATGTGCTGGCCCGCTTGTATAGGATGGTGTACAACATCATGTACAAGTGGTATACAAGGATAGTGTGTACAATGTTGCTTTAGGTGTGGAGCTAGGAGCACATAGTGGTACGGAGACCAGATGTATTGTTAGGTCCATTGCCTAGTCCAAAGTGACCAACAACATATAGGTGGCCCAGATCCTTAGAGTAGGTCGCAAGGACCTACGTCGGACATCTGCCACTAGAGAGGCATATAGTAGATGAGTTGAGGGAGACCAATATAGTATGGAAACCCTAGCATATAAACCCAATATGGACTTAGGATAGGACAAAGTTGGAGAGGGTCACGAGGATCAGGTGGTTGACTATGGATAAGGGGGAGCCAGAGGTCTTCCAATTTGACCAAGTCCTGAGGCAGTTCAAGATATTGTAGGGCATCCCATACCTAGGGGATTACTGTTACCAGAGAGTCTATCGAGACCCAACAGGGGTGGGTGGTGGACCTGAATTGGCTAGGTGGGCTGAGGAGGACTTATATGATCCTCCTTATGTGGATCCCAAGGTGGACTATGTGGGAGTAGCCTTAGGCTATTGCTGATGGTATAGAGGAGTCATGCACTCTAGGGTCTCCTAACCATTTTGATATAGAGGTGCCAGGTGATGGGATTAAGCATGCAAAAAGCATTGTGAGAGGTTGCTCTCAAGACCATAGAGGGATCAACAGGGACCAGTAGCTCCTAGACAGAGGTAGGATCGAGTCAAGATTGAGATGGTGACAAAGGACACCAATGCTACCAGAACCATGAAGGTAGGGGTATCCAGAGTTTCCCCCACGGAGGCTAGGGTACTACTATGGGGAGGATCAAGAGATATCTCCACATTAGCAGCAGTTGGCCAGGCCTAGGTTCTAGGGTGAGGGGATCCGAAGGAGGAGGCAAAGGTACTACGGGCTCAGGTGGTAACTCTGTAGAGGTAGGTGGACCTACTCCAGGAGGATAGGTCCAAGAGGATCGAGAGACTTTAAGGCTCACTAAGCATTGTAGAGAGGGAGAGAGATGCAACTCGAGCAAATACTGATCATATTCAAGGAGAGTTGAGTTGACTGGACATAGAGTACCAGAGAACTTGGGTAAAGGGGATGGCTATCATCAAGAGTAACCAGGATAGCGATGGAGTTCATCTTCTATAGGTGAAAATACAGAGGGTGGGAGAGAGGCTAGAGGTGGTCATTAAACAGGCTACCTTTTATGAGACTATGTACTTCCAGGTAGTACCATTGGGGTATAGGGTGACACTTCCTATGTACCTCTAGTAGGCTAGTAGGTCATGATCTCGATCACATATATTCTCAGTATCTCCGTTCGTGGGTATGTGGCTGCCTGAGCCACATCCTCCTCTAGGTGAAGCAAAGGAGATAGGATCTTAGATCTAGGCTAGGTATTGGGATGACATACCAATTTTGATTATGGTATGCATTCCTAGGGATTGGTTGAGTGTATCAGGATTGTACTGTGGTACATCAACTAGACACTAATGTATATCTCTTTTTCATCGAGTAATACATAGATGCTTTCTCTTTTATGTTTTGTGCATGTGTACGTGTGACTTAATTTTTATCTTAGATGTTCTTTAATTTGATATTTTATTCATGTAATCTATCTTAATGCAAGGCTATATGAAATGTATGGATAAAAATGGATGGAAGGAAAAAAACATGAGATGAAAATAAGAAATAAGACCAACAACATGAAGGAGAAGAAGAGAGAAGACGAAGAGGAAGACGAAGAAGAAGACAAAGAAGAAGATAATCCAAAGGTCAACCATCTAAAATAGAGAAGGATGAGTGAAATTAGCGTAGGTCGTAAGGGACCAATGTGACTAAATACTATGAATCGTACTAGAAAAGAGGGAGCTAAAACCCACTATGGATGTAGTGCTCACCAAGAGGTATGAGGTGTTGGATTATGACCTTCTATGGGTGGTTTCTCACTTATTGATTACTTTATGGTGATTACCCACTAGGATGTATGCAAAGACCTGTTGAAAATAGCCAAGAAGCTTATCCTGTAATGAGGTGTTGAGACTGCTGAGTCAAAAGAGAGTATAACCCAATAGATCATATTCGATAAGATACCCACTAGGATATAAAGCTATCCCATGTGGGGTGTAATATAAGGATAAAATATATGTATTAGGTGAGTGCTACCCATGATAGGGGTTTAGAGCAAAAAAAACAAGCTAGTGAGTGTGTGCAACTATGCCAAAAGACAATTTTGAAAAGAAATAAATAAAACATATGTGTTTCCTTGTTAAAATCAAAGGAAGATAAAATAAGGCAATGAAAAAGTGACAATGAAATACTAACAAGAGATCACCCTTGATTTAAGAGATACTTTTACTATTTTCAAAATCAAGGAAGATAAAACTTGAAGAGGCAAAAAGCAAGAAAGACTGAAGAAGAAAGCCCTAGGTGGAGATCTTACTAGGCATCAGAATCCTGGAGAGAGTGCAATGCATATGAGCTATGACCTAACTAGGTATCATCCCATGCCATTATCACAAGATCCCCAAAAATCTATATTATCAAGCAATCATGAACAAGCAATCATGCAAACTATGAAATTCAAGCATGCAAGTTGTATTAAATGTCAGGCAAACAATGCAAAAAGGATGACATGCAACAATGCAATATGAAAAAGCATATGGATGCAATGAAAATGTAAATGCATAGCTAAATGATGATTAATTGATTTGATGTATTTTTTTATTTGTTTTATATTTTATTATTAAGCGATTTAAATAACTTAATTTAGGCAAGCAGAATGAAAGTCGACACATATAAGTGTGATATCTTTTCTAACAAACAGAACAGATGTGCCATGGGTTGTTTTGTCAAAGAAATCTCTAAAAGGTAAGCCTTATCAATAATTAGAATTATGGAGAGGCTCCTTTATAGCTCTTTTCTTGTTAGTCATAACATGATAATAAATGCACTCATGAACATAACCATTCCTTTTAACATAAGGAGGAGAAATTTCTAACTTTGCAAGATTGTTGTAGGATAGTGAAGTAGGATCCTCTGATAAAATAGAAGGTTTACTTTTAGAGCATACATAATCAATCATATTGTAAAATAAGACACTAGAAGAATACAGGGGACCATCATCCTCATAATCCACTCCTAAATTTTGATAATCCATATATTCAACATAAGTCATAAGATGATCATCATCGTCAAATGGTAAAGGTTGGTATTTACTAGGTATAAAACCTATGCCACATCTCCCATATCAAATTTCAACATCCAAAGGCTCTTGAATGTCCTTATGTTGTGGCCCCAAACCTTTACCTACATATCCCATACTATATAGGATCTGTTTAGGAAGTGGGTAATCATTGGAAAAGTAACAATGATCAAAATAATGCTCAATAGGAGAGGGGTTGCTACCACATATTTTATCCTCGAAGGCAGTTCTGCGAAGATAAAAGTACATGTGCAAAAGTGTACAACATCACCTTTCTTATGGGGTAAACCCATGGTTCTTAGTGATGGTGGTAGCTTGGCTAAATCCAGAAGAGGTGATTGAAGAAACTAATTATCATGATCCTAATTTGAAAAAATTAAGATATGTTCGTCACTCATTTTTAACTTTTGAAATTAATATGATATCTGAGATGAGGAACATGGAGAAACCATTGAAGATATTAAGGGACATAGGTTAAACTCAGATTGAGCTCGCTCTACATTTGAACAAAATTGAAATGGTCGAGGGTTTCTCGAAATGGTGATCAATTGATTCTTAAACTCAAACTTGAGACACTGATGAAGAGTAGAATGGATGACCTCCATTGCATGGATCTAAGGTCATCCAAGAAGAAGATTAAAATATGCAAGACAATGTACCACATAAAACAAAGCATCCAATATTTCAGGCCCAACTTTAAGAGGAAGAGATATGATGCCACAGGATTCTTGGGACTCATTGTTGACAACTTTTATAATGATATCAGATTTTTTAAGTCTTCCTCTTCTAATCCAAATTTATGAAATAATTAATATGTACCCAAATTGAGGGAAGAACCATTATCAATCAGAATTATTTTGATAAAAGTATCCCCAATAAACGCAGTGATGTAAAGTGAAGAGTCTTCTTGCAAGTTTGAGGAAGGTTTATCATCATTCAAAAATGAGATATGATATATCCCAAGAGAACCTATGACATCAAGTATAGCATTGGGCGAAATATTTGAGGAAACCGATTTTTGCTTCAAAAATTCCATTAAAGCATCTATATGATTGGGAGAAGTTTGAAGGAGTTCTAAAACTGATATCTTTGCAGGAGTGCTACCCAACTATTTTTGGAGATCAAATTTAATCTTAGGTTGTGGTCTCAACACAATAGGTGGAACCCCTATATTTGAAGCTTTTCCTTTATTATTCTTCAAAATTGAATTGGAACGTAATATAGAATTTTGTCCTTGTTAAGGATGCTGAGTTTGATCTTGTCTTCTTGTAGTTACCCCAACCATGCCAACCATATTACCATAAGGAGGAGGCTCATTCTGATGAGCCACATGATTTGTTGTTTGTTGATTATATTTTGGCAATGAATCTATGAATATTTCCATATCTTGATGCGTATTCACATTTTTTTGGATAGGTACTTGATTATTTACTACTTAAGAATTGCTTAAGTCAATGCATCCTGCATCAATAAAATTCTGAACCACATGTTTCAGCTTCTTACAAGAATTCATCCAATGTCCTTCCACTCTATGATAGACACAATGCTGACCTGCCTTATACCAATGAGATGTAGTATCTGGATATCTAATAGGAGGTAACTCAATTACCTTGGCTTCTAAAATTTATTTCAAAACTGCTTCCATAGACATAATGAGTCTTGTAAAATTCCTTTGTGGAGGTTTCTGAAGTACTATCCTTTGTAGGTTGTTATTAACATTATTAATAGGCCTAATATCCATTCCATTGTCACCTCCTATGTGTTTATTCTTGTGTTGAGATCAAGTACATTTATCTTCCTTAACTTTAAGTTGACCTCTCCTGATGAGAGCATGTTCTACTTTCCTTGCTAAATCAATTGCTTGATCAAAATATGAAATAGTAGTAGTATCTAATGCATAAGATAACGGTTCTTGTAAATTACCAATAAATATCTCAATCATATATTTAGGAGGTAAATTATATTTCAAACGTCCAACTAAGTTTCTCCAAGAAGCCAAAAATTCTGAAAAACTTTCTATTTTACTTTGTTTTAAATTATAAACATCTTTCATTGTCACTTCTTTCTCAATGTAAGCACAAAATTGCTGAACAAATAATTATGTTGTTTCTTCAAAACTCTTTAAGAAATAATTGGGCAATCAATAATACCACTCTAATGCCATACCACCAAGACTCTTAGGAAATGTTTTAAGCAATAACATATCATCATAGATGATATCATGACAAGCTATTCTAAATCTTCTTAAATGCTCAATTGGATCTTCTGTACCCTTATAGATAGGCAAAATTGGCATAGGAAAATGCTTAGGATAAGGTCTAGCAGCAACAATAGGATCCAATGGTTGATTACACATTTCCTTATAACTATAAGTAAAAATTGAAGGTTGAATCATCTCAACTTTCGAAACCAACTGCTTCACCATATTTATCAAATTCTGCACTTCTATATTATTGTTATGTATTTTTACCATATTCCCATATGTGTGTTTAGGCACAAATACTTGATTCAAGTTGGAAGTATGGATATTATATGTAGCACCTTGTGAAAGTGGACAACTAACCCTAGGAAGAATAGAAGAAAAAGTGTTGATATTAGAAGATTGAGGAAGAAATTGAGAATAATTTTGAGTGAAACTACTAATTGGAGGGGTTTGTATATTCCTTCCAATGTTAGTGGTTGTAGTAGTATCAATAGCTGAGTTCAACTTATCAATATGTACTGATTTAGGCAAGGAGTTTTCTTATTTAAGCATAGGGGAGCTTATTGGAGGAGGTGGAGGAGTCTCATCTCTTTCGAGGTGAGCTTCTCACTCCATGCCTCCCAATATTCTATTCCTATTAGCTTTCATAAAATCCCAAATATGCTTAAATGATGAAAAGACAAAGCTACCATTAGGTACCTCATAAGGATCAAAACTCATCTTAGTATCCATGTTATCTTGTTCTTCTGGATATATGTTAGGATCCTCCCTATCAATCTGATCATATTTCAAAGGAATATAATAAGATTCAATATGCTTTCGTTGATTTCTAAGGATAGGAGCCATTAGAAAAACGAAAGGATAGAAGAGCAAACTAACAATAGAAATAATTTTTTTTAAAGATGTTATTAATATTATTCAACCACACAAATAGTTTTAATGATCTTGCTAAAAATATTTAAAAAATAAAGGAGGTGTTCACATCGGGTTCACCAAATATGTAGAGGGGGAAAACCGCCCCACCGCGTATAATTCCCATAAAGGCAGGATACGTAAGAGACAAGAGAAGCCTTATGGGGTGAACCGTGGGGGCTGCATTTTTCTCTACACTCGGTGCTAGGGGGAAAGGGTTCACTAGGAACGACTTTAAGGACTCGCTCCAAGTCCACAAGAATTTTGAGAATGTTTGATGTATTCGATTAAAGACAAAACACCTAGATTTGGCCTTTCTAGATCTATGATAGAAAAAATAAAGGACAATGCAGAAATACAAAAATGCAAGAATACAAGAGCTAACCCTAGAATTATTGTTTCTTTTAAATGCTCTTCTAACCTAGGATTCTAAGTAACCTTTAAGCAAGGGCTCAAGAAAAGATGCACAAAAAAAATTAACCCTAAGTGCACACTATATGCTATTTTCTTTTCAATGCCTAGAATTAATTAAATATACTTAATAAAATCAAATCTAGGGTTTTATAACATAAATGAAAGCACTCAACAATCAGCCTAGAAGACTAATCATAACACTTAGCTTATCCAGTGTTTATCTTTACTTTTATCCTTTTGTCCAATGCTACTGATAATACATGTTCCTGCCAGATAACTCAACAAACAATTGAAAATGGAATTAGCGTTAGGGGGCCTACTTAGGCCACTGTAAAATAGTGCTTGGGGGTAAAACAGTCAAGCCTGCTAGGTCCTTTTAGTTGACCTTTGATAATTAAAAGCGAAAATTGACCTTTGGATGAAAACAAGCATTAATGCACTACAATATAACATAATGCAAAAATCATAGAACATAATATGCCACTATGCTCTAGATGCTAATTAGAATGCAATGGATAAAACAGGGACAATATATTACTCCTAGTTTGATCTCAGGTGAAATCAATCCCCGTAATGGGTGATCATGATAACGTTAGACGAAGTCGTGCCCAGTAGTAGATCGGGAACAATTTTACATAGACTATGCAAAAAATAAAATATTAATGCTGAAGCTCGATTACGTCACTCAAAAAGTCTAAATGCACATGTAGAAGAGCAAATTCACTTGGTAAAGAGTGTAGAAGAAAAACATAAGGGTTTTAGATCTCTCGGATGGTCAATCTCTCCTTAGGGCTCCAAAAACAATCCTGCAATAGCAAAGAAGAACAATGCAACAGATAATCAAACTCCAAAATCTAAAGTTGATTGCAAGAGAAGAAAAAGAAGGATGCAGACCAAACAAGATAAATACGAGCAATAAAATCATTAAGTGCAAAATAAAATGAGTGCATGTTAACTTGTGTGTTATTTTGTTACCGTGTGTGAAAAGTGAAATTAAAACCTCCTTATATAGCGGATTTGAAGGTAAAAAGAGCAAGAAAATTAAGTAGGAATGATGTAAATATGCAAATAGAAAAATTAGGGTTTTAATGTGTCAAACCCTAAAAAGGCAAAATTGCGCTCCATCCGGGCTGACCGTAATATTGCAATGCGAAGTCACACCCCATCAAGGATCAGGTGCGATTTTGCATAAAGAGAAAAAATAGGCAAAACAGAGGGGAGAAGGCCTTGCCCTTGCCTTAGGCAAGTCTAAGGGGTACCCCTAGAGGGCTTAGGGAATATTACCCACTGAAGTGGATCAATTTTCTGTGTCTAAAATGGCTAATAGATATATTAATCAATATTTGTATGGATGGTCTTCATTGCCTCTTTAAATATCCTAGTGTTCCTATCACACCTTAGCCTCTCCATCAAGGGCTTCAAAAAATAGTTGCTAAAATTTATGCAATTCCTAAACCACTTCCCAACATAAAATATTGTAAAACACTCCAATGTAGGTCTTATTTCATCAAAAAAGATCTTATCCCCTAATGTGTTGACATGGGGGTCCACCCAAAAAAAAATACAAAATAAATAAGAAGTCATATAAATCTTCTTTAATGCAAGAACATCTACTAATCGCTCAATTGCTTATCGATTAAATAAGACTAGTTAATCTTGGATTTTTGAACAAAAAATAGCTCTAGGAATGCAAAAATCCAAGGTTCAAACTCAGATGAAGTCTTGTCTCTATCCAACCTATTTAGCAGAACTATTGTATCACAAATTTCTTCGATATATTCACTCTTATACATGTTCATCATAGTTTTATAGACAATAGTTCAAATTTTAGGTTTAACCCATTTACTACTCATAAAATTTAGGTTTTTCCACCTATCATTTATCCATTGGATCATCCTTTTTTCTTAGTGCAAGAGACTAAGGTTGAAGTGACTAGTATGTGAAAATAACAATTGTAGTTGGACAAAGGTTTGCCACTCTTTTCCCTTCTGCATCCAAAATATATTTTGTATGTCGATTAAAAATCTTGGCACATTCAAGTATCAATTATAGACAAGGGAAAATTGCTTTAAAGATATAAGCATTAAACATATTTGAATTATGAAACTCCATATACCTCATTTAAGTGGACCTAATGGTTAACACTTTGGAACTTTGAATAAAAGGTCCAAGGTTTAAATCCAAAAGGAGGTAGGGTTGTATGACATACTTCGATATGAGTGGATAAACACTTGGATACCTACATTGTCCCATATAGCTTATGATCTTGCAGATGTTAAAAATTACTTCGCTTCCATGGTAGCTTATTGTATACAAATCATCATAATTGACCATTATCATATCTATATCTATGACCTTTGATGATGTAGAAGTCATTGAGGACTAAATTATTGATGTTTATATGTGCTTCATTTTTGTGGTTGATGTAGACAAGGATGGTTGGTCTTTAGGCATTTTGTAACATTATGATATTTATAATTAACAATGACACTAAGGAATTATTTTTGAAAAACCTCATGAAGGGTGTAGTGGTCAAACACCTTTATTGGGATATAGAGTCTAAAAGAAAAAATTACTAATTGTTGAACATTGTGGAGGATAAGTATGCAGAAAATTAGGGTATCACAAAAAAAAGATAATACTTATCATTTGTGTATCTATAGAGGGAAAGGATTTAGTGAAAATTTGGATAGATAGACTATGGAAGGAAGACATCAAAGATAAAATAAGATAAAACTAGAATTGACTTATTAGTTTCATGAACATATAGGGAATTTGTTTGGAAGAAAACTTTTGTGGAACGTGGAAGGTGAGGATCCATCAATAAACAATACCATTTTTGAAAGCAAGAGTCTAAGACTTCCAATTATGTAGAGGAGACATGTCTTAGAAATTTTTTATTATGCAGACTGCAAATAATTAAGATAAAAGGGCTGAGGGCTAGGCAAAGAGTGTGGCTCCACTTGAAATTTCTACATCTACAAATGGGGAGGACTCACAAAAATCAAATACATTACGAGTTACAAAAGATAAAGCATTTAAAACTAAAAATGAGTTCCCAACTTTATTTAGACTTATAACTTCTTTATTTGTAGAGGAACAATGATAGCCAATTTAGAGAAGAGCAAACAACAAACACTCAACCCTTAAAGACTTAAAGACTGAAATTATGTTTTTTTCTAAATTAAAGGCTCTCTACATTCATAGATGTGGAAAACTTGGAAACATTGGATACAATATAGACTATATAATTGCATATATTAGGGCTCAAACATGGACAAACACAAATATCGAGCTAGAATCCCCACTTTTGTGTAGAAGGCAACACTTAGGAACTTCTTTTGAGTGAGAAAGTTGCAAGCTTTGGATAGTGAAAGGGCACAAAAGGATGGTGGAAAATACTATTATGTTTATAATAAGTTTTTTACATCCACAAATGAGACAATTAGTAAACAATAAGGACTAAATTGTAGACTATGGGGCTTTGTAACCTAAAGACTAAAAATAATCCTCAGATTGAGATCCATATCTCTATATCTACAAAGATGAAACACTCGAAAAAAATTATCACCACTAAAAATTGGATTGTAGGTAGTGTATGATAAGAATAAAAAGTAGGACAAATTCTTTGGATTAATAAAAATCCCACTCCCTACAAATAGACTATCAAGTCAATTTCTGGAGGTAAAGTTGCAATGTAGAACCCCTAGGTAACTCCTTTTGATAGTCACTCTTTTAAAGGAAAAGACAAAATGAATTTTTGAAAAAGGAAATTAGGATCTAACTTATAAATTTATTAAAAATTTTAAGCTCAAGAACTCATTTCCCAATAAAAGCACGATGAGAAATAAACACAAAATTTAATGTTATTTAGTCATTAAAACATAATAAACCCTAACCAAGAAAAAAGTGAAATTTCATTTAGAGCATGATACATTGCATTAAAAATTGAATGATTTATTAATTCTCCCTTTCAAATTTGTCATAAATCTAGATGGCTAAGGAAAAATTTTGAGCATTCAAAAGAGGGGAGATAGACATAAAATAGGGTAGGTAACAAATACAACTAAAAATTTCCTTTTTTACATAATTTCTTTAGCACAATATGAAGGATTAAATAAGTGCCCATTCAAACCAAAGAAAAGAGGAATTTTGGGGAGGTTTTGTAGAAGCCTTACCTCAAGCTCAACGATCAAACAAAAACTAGAAACAATAGATTCCATCAACAAAAATGCAAAAAGAGACCACCATTGAAATTGATATGAAAAATTGAGTAATGAGTTAAAAAAGAATTTGAGATTCATTGACGTAATTTTGTGCACTAACAATGACAATTATATATGCAAATAGTGGAAATTATATTCAAAGCAAGTAAATATGTTTTAGAGGGTTTAAACCAATGCCATGAATAGCATTTATGAACAAGAGGTAAGGTTGAGTAATTGTAGCGAATGGCATCAAATTTGTTAGGTGCTAAATTTAAATTCTCTAACGTGACATGAAGGATGATATGGCAAAGCAACTAGGTGGGATGACACAACTAAGTAGTAACCAAGGGTGTGAAGTGACAAAAATCAAGTGGCTTCACATACCCAATGGTCCAAAATATAGTAAGCTTTATGTTGTATGGAGGACTCAAATGACAAAAAACTAGACCAACAAAACAAATGTTTTGGGTGTTGTTTAGTTTTGGAATTCTGCATCCATAGAGTGGATGGGAGTTAGTCAATTCTTGACCTTAATGTTTATGGAATTTTTTTTTATGGATTTTAACATTGAAAGAATCAAAAGACCATACATTTAGTTAGAAAGCCTCTCACATATAAGAGAGAGCATAGTGTTATTTGATCAATCTTTAGAGTGTGAAAGATTGAAAAGTGGAGGAAGAAAGACCATTATTAGTTCACTATTTTCAAGGCTCCTTCCACATCTAATAATTCCATAAAGAGGTATTAATCATTTCAAATATTCTTTTCCAAATTTTTAACATTCATACAATTTATGCTTTGAAAGAAAAAATAATCCCATTCTATTAGGAATTTTGAGTTTAAATAATCAAAATAAAAAGTTCAAAACCTAAGACCATCAAGGCCCTAAAGTTCTAAGAACAATATTGGACTATATGGTGTTTATAATGATAATTAATTGAAATAATATTATTCATTTAAAAGCATAATTTGAAATAAAATATTTTAAACCTTTCCAAAATGAGAGAGAAAAACTATGATTTCACCTTTCTATTGAAATTATTTTCTCTCTTTTGTAATTAATTATATATTATTTAAATAATAAGAAAATGTTCTATGCTTACCAAGAAAAAAATGAATTTTACTTTTAAAAAATTATTCATTGTTTAATATTAAATTTTATATATTTTTTGGTTGAGACAAATCTCATCCATATAATTACAATATATTATATTATTATGGGTTGCTTTATTGTGGAAGGATCCATCACACTGTTGTGATTTAAAGTTAGATCGCATTGATGCAATTGCTAATTATTTACTACTACTCCACCCTTAATATGTCTATTTGAATGAACAAATCATTGTGCATGATTCGTTCCACCCTTAAGTCTTCTATTTAGAATACTCAAACCTTCACCATTAGATCTGCTTTATTTGAAATAGTCAAACCTTCACCATTAGATCCACTCAAGTTGTATTAAAATTTTGTTAGTCACTTTGGGAGGTCCAAGGTTCAAACCGTGGCGTGGACGAGTGTGTGAGGGGGTGGGTGTGTGGTGGCTTTGTGTTAAATTCCCTATTGATAAGTATAGCTCTCGGCTTTACGAGGGGTCATGGTTGGGAGGAGACTGCTCAGCCCTGTACGTTGGTCATAGGGGTTTCTCACAATAACCAAATAATAATAAAAAAAAATTGTTAGTCATATGAGGTTCACATCATCTAACTTCAACCATACTCTCTATTTCATTTATTTTTAGTCACAAGTTTGATTCCCATTGTTGTCCCTATAACCCCTATCCACTCTTAATAAATACACCATGACTAACCTGCCTCCTTTGTAACACCCCAAAAAGCATGAAACAAAAAAACACACACAAAAAAAGAAAAGTTTATATATTATTATTTTTTTTTACTAAGGAGAAGGATTCATAAATCCTCAACAAAACTTAGACCAACTTAATTTTTGACATCCCCTAAGTTTCTCAAGAGCTATACAAGACAATATTCCCTTCACACAAGTCACGTCTGCGTAAGCCTATCTTATGTTATGCACATAAGTCCATTCCTCTCATCAGTCTTGATGCGCAAGACTTATTACCTTCAATCGTTAGGTATACACACATCTCTCCATATCCACACAAGATATTATGTGTGGGCATGCTACACGTACTACAAGCTAAGCTATCAATCTTGTCCACTGACAAGCTATCTTAACTCTGGTACAATATTCCAAACCTAGTTATCAATCTCCCTAAGGGGGTCTCAAGCCCTTAGGGTAACCTCTAATTTCACCTAGAACTTACTAATATTTCTTTCTTTTTAACATCACAAGAGCATAAAATATCTAGATACTAAATCTAACAAAAATGAATTATCAACAAGCAAGAATAATCAAAGCATAAAGAAACAATCACCAATTAAACATACATTAAAATATTTAAATATAGTAAACTAAATAAAGAGGTACTAAATGTAGCAGTTGCAATGTTCATTTAGATACATAAGTAAGTATGGTACACCCCATACTTTCCACAATACTTTACATCCATTTCATTGGGGAAATCTCCCCACAATCTAATCTATTGCATAAATAACAAGATGTAAGATAGAGAGCAAACTTGTGAATTGGTCCATCTGAACTTGGCCTTCCCACTCTTCCATCGATCAAGTGAGGATAGTAGGGGATCAGGACACTCATGGATCTGGATATACATACTTCTAAATGCACTTACTTATTTCATTGCCAAGTTGCAACTATACAAATAACCTAAGCAATTAAACTTACTAATGCATAGTACTTATCATAGAAACTGCCCTTTCCATTTTCTCTCTCGTCCAACTTGAGACAATCGGTCAACCATGCATTAGCTCATGTGCTCTATTTGCAATAAATGAACTAACCTTCTCAACAATTAAAGTCCCATACCCTTAATTTCTAAGTAAACTGGGTTCACACATTCCGTCACTTAAAGCAACTACTTTAATTCCCAATAAACCTTTTTCTTCATTTCATAACATAAGGTCCCATACCCTTAAATTACAAAACAACCCATTATTCCATTTCATTTCATAACATAAGGTCCCATACCCTTAAATTACAAAACAAACCATTATTCCATTTCATTTCATAACATAAGGTCCCATACCCTTAAATTACAAAACAAACCATTATTCCATTTCATTTCATAACATAAGGTCTCAAACCTTAAATTACAAAACAGTTCATTATTGCATTTCATTTTATAACATAAGGTCCCATACCCTTAAATTACAAAACAACCCATTATTCCATTTTATTTCGTAACATAAGGTCTCATACCCTTAAATTACAAAATAACCATTATTCCATTTTATTTCATAACATAAGGTCCCATACCCTTAAATTACAAAATAACCATTATTCCATTTCATTTCCCTAAAATCCACCATTTTAGTTAATGAACAATACTTCAAGCTTTTACCCTTCATTATTCTAAAATCTATCATTTTAAATAATGAGCAACACTTAAAGCTTCTACACTTCATTATTATAAAATCTATCATTTTAAATAATGAGCAACACTTAAAGCTTCTACACTTCATTATTCTAAAATATATCATTTTAAATAATGAGCAACACTTAAAGATTCTACACTTCATTATTCTAAAATCTATCATTTTAAATAATGAGCAACACTTAAAGCTTCTACACTTCATTATTCTAAAATCTATCATTTTAAATAATGAGCAACACTTAAAGCTTCTACACTTTAGCGAACAAGAATACGACCAACCTCCAGTAGATGGGCTAGCGCATTCCACATCATGAGGAAAGACACAAGGTGGACTAAGGTTCGATCGAAGTGGCTTCTGCCTCGATAGCTCAAGATGGATGGTACTTACGTACCCATAATGTCGATAGTTGCTATGACATAGCAAATCATCCTTGGTGCCAATGGCACCCGGGGAGACTTCCCAACCAAGCTGCGACTGTAATGGGAGGGTTACCCATGATGCTACTTGACTAGCTACCTCCTAATACACTTAGCTTACTGCCAACGATAGCAGCAAGGCGACAATGCCATTGCATCTAGCATACATAGGGAAAGATGTAGACCACACTGCCAACGACAGTGGCTACTCACAGTATTCACAAAGGAAGACGTAGACCACATTGCCAATGGTAGTGGCTACACAAAATTCACAAGGAAGATGTAGACCACACTACCAATGATAATGGCTACACAACATTCTCAAAGGAAGACGTAGACCACACTGCCAACGATAGTGGCTACATAGCATTCACAAAGGAATATGTAGACCATGCTGCCAATGATAGTGGCTACACAACATTCATAAAGGAAGATGTAGACCACGCTACCAATGACAGTGGCTACACACAACATTCATAAAGGAAGACATAAACCAGGATGTCAACGACAATGACTACACAACATTCACAAAGAAAGGCGTAGACCATACTGCCAACGACAGTGACTATACAACATTCACAAAGGAAGATGTAGACCACGCTGCCAATGGTAGTGGCTACACAACATTCACAAAGGAGGACATAGACCATGCTGCTAACGGTAGTGGCTACACAAAATTCATAAAGGAATATGTAGACTACGCTGCCAACGATAGTGGCTACACAATATTTACAAGGAAGACATAGACCACACTACCAACGGTAGTGGCTACATGCAACATTCACAAAGCAAATAAAGACAACAATAGTTTCAAGATGAACCCACTTAGATCGTCTACACTGCTCACATGGATGTCCATCATCCGCTATTCTTTGCCCTAATTTTTCTTCCTCTCTTCGTGCTCCTTTGCTCTCCTTCGTACTCCTTCTCTCCTCTTCATGCTCCTTCGCCCCTAGTCCTCTCTGTCGATCCTTGCTTCTCTTTGTGCTCCTTCGCCCTTAGTCTTATTTACCAACCCCCACTTCTCTTTGTGCTTTTTTCCCATAGGAGTATTCTCTCCCTCCTCAGTCTACGTCCCTGCCTACCTGTCATTACTCCTCGACCACATTCAATAGGCGGTAGGGCGGACATACCTCCCTCCTCTCCCAAGGCGGTCACCATAAAGAGCTTTCCCTTCATGTCAGGAGAGCTTTGTGCATCTGATCCAATCGGGTCTTCAAAGGGCAACCTGGACCATTCTGCCAAATGTCATCTTGTCGCATTTACGCCTTATGGGTCGATCGTCGGGTGGGCGGTGACTTCCTAGACACGCCATGGCAAAGACCTTACCTTGGAGCTTTTAAAGAATTATATTTATTTTCTTATTTTTATTTCAAGGTAAGTTCTCCACTAGCAATTGTTTGGTAAATTGATTACCTCTTTGCTTATTTCAATACTAATGCTATTAAATAAATCAATCATTTTATTACAAATAACATCTACCAGCATCATTTAAATAATCAACTGCTCATTTTCAATGAGATCTTTGCTTTTATATAAAATAATTATTTATTTAAACAATATCTTCTTGCTTTTTAAATAAATCAAACATTTATTTAAACAATGTCTTTTTGCTTTTTAAATAAATCAAACATTTATTTAAACAATATTTTTTTTGCTTTTTAAATAAATCAAACATTTATTTAAATAATATCTTTTTGCTTTTTAAATAAATTAAACATTTATTTAAACAATATTTTTTTTGCTTTTTAAATAAATTAAACATTTATTTAAACAATATATTTTTGCTTTTTAAATAAATCAGACATTTATTTAAACAATATATTTTTTGATTTTTAAATAAGTCAAAAATTTATTTAAACAAGCACACATGAAGTTGTGAAGGCAAATTATTTACTCCATGCTCACCAGTTATCAAGGTTAATAATGTTGAAGTAAAAGACAATCATGCAAGTGCATCAAACAAAAGAGGGAATCTTTCCATCAATCTAATCAACTATCTCAACCTCTAGAACTTACGATAGCTACTAGGCCGTCAGTCTGAGACTCAAGGTGGTTAGATATTGATGATTATACCTAACCGAATGCATGCCTATATGAAGGTATCTATCCGTGTTACCTTTGAGTTACCTTATCATCATTTTCCCTTCCTCAAGTACTCTTGTCTCCGATGGATGACTCAATTTCTTCCACTCACTAGCGCACATGATCCTACACATTGGCAATTCATTAGCAATATAATATCCTTCACTATCTATTTATTATTGTGAGGCTGCTTGATTGCACAAAATCGAGTATTAGTCACATTTTTTAATACATTGTTTTTCCATGTTCAAAGGTCCATCTAGGAGGGTCATGACATCCTTAATGGGAGTAAAATGAGGTTGAATTTGACCTTCCAAGGGATCGAACCATGGTTACACACAAATTAACACTCAAGATACTTTCAATTAGTTAACCCTTTTGGGTCTCAAACCTTTGACCCACTCAAGTTGTCCTCAAAATTATAATGTTTATCCATGAAATTGAAACCATGGCTTAAGATATAAGACTCCTTTAACCCTACTTATTTGCTCTAACCCTAATAGACCAAATAATAAATTTCATTATACTCGTTGAAAAAATAATAATAAATTTCATTACTATTATTATGAAAATTTCATTTATTTATTTAAATATAAAAGTTTTATTTATTATTATTCTCTTTAAAAGTGTCATTTTCAAGGTGATTTGTCTAATAATATAAAAATTAATCTTTAATGACATTATCTATTCATTTTGTCTATATACACATACTGAGTTTTTAACAAAAAAAAAATTCTTGTTCAACAAATTCTTTTATGTATTTATTCCATCTATAGATATTTAAAAAATAAACAATATAAAAAATTAAACAAATAACTCTTAACTCGAATTTAGGTCTTCTTGAAAGTCAATTTTAACTTGTTAAACTAATACCATTTGATATCAACTCGTTTACTTATAATTAAAATAAAATTAAAAAAGCAAGTCAGAAGAGAGGAGGAAGTGTGAGCAAAGGTTGGAAGTAGAAAGCAAAGTGTGATTAAGGAACAAGTGTCACTTCTTGTTCCAGCTCCGTAAGTGCGAGTCAGGAGCGAGTACGAGGTGGGAGAGAGGAGGAAGTGTGAGCAGGAAGTAGGACGTAGAAAGTAAAGTGCAATTAAGAAACAAGTGTCATTTCTTGTTCCAGATCTTAGGAAAAAAAAAATATATATATATTTTAAATAAAATCTAGGTTACATGGAAAGAAAGTCATTTTTAAAGCCCTTACTAAAAGTAAGAATGGCCTAGTTGGAAGTATGGATGTCCTAGCTATCAAAAAGAGGAAGAACGAATCTAAGCAAACTCTATCCAAGTAGTAGATTCTACATCAGAATTGATTATCAAGGATGAGATGATTGAGCATGATATAATGGTTCTTAATACTAGAGGATTAATATGTAAGCTTCATAAATTCTAGCCAGGTTTTTCTGAGATTCAAAATTGGATCAAGTGGAAGTGGGGATTGAATTCAAATTACTCCATTAATTTCTTTTCAAAATGATTTTTCCTCATTATTTTAACTAGAAATAAAGGATAAAATAATGGATGGAGGCTCATGGTTTAAGGGCAGAGATGCATTATATTTAAGACCTTGGAGTAAGAATTTTAGTGTGGACACAAAAACTATTAAAAGGATTTCGGTATGGATTAGGTTTTTTGGACTTCTTTATCAACTCATCAATAAGGTGGTTTTGAAGAATATTGGTAATACTCTAGGAAAAATCATCCAAGAGGGACCAACTACTAAGGAGAGAAGGCATGTTGTATAAAATCGAATATGTGTTGTCATGGATATTTAAAAACCTTTATCGCAGTCAATTAGGATTAAATTTGAATCAAGAAAATAGGATCAACAAGTGGATTATGAAAATATTGTATTCAATGTCATGAAACCAGACACATGGCAAGAGACAAGAGACTTCAAAGTGGAAATGATGGAGGAAGAGATGGAAATTTTTGGGCACGAGGATATCTTCAATTTGAATCAAGGAGATCATATCATAGGAGAAGCTAGGTCAAATCAAGGATTTTATACTCCTAAGAAAGTGTCAAAAAAAAACCCTCTACATCATCATATGACAAAGGCCATTACAATCCACTCGAATCAACCATTAGAAGATAAAAATTATATGAGGGATGAGGAAGTACAATGCGCAAGTTCAAATATAGGAGCTAAAGGTGCGAAGGAAGAGGGGAAGGCAAATTTTAAAGTAAAGGAAGATGGGGAAGCAAATTTTAAAGAAAATGAGGTAAAGGAGGTCAAGCTTAATCTAGGTAAATCATCTTTATCCTCTTCAAGTAGCATAAAATATTCTCCTTACAATAAAAATGAAAGTAGTACAGAGTGTATTCCTTGAACTTTAGAGTTTCAAGAGCAGTACAATAAAAAAATCTTATAGAGGATATCCAAGGAAATTTATGGTTTCCAGGCCAACATAAGAAAGTAATGACTATGGAAGATCATCTATGCAGTTTAGAGTTTTGAGGGCAACTTAAAGAAGAAAATTCTAATGAGGCTATTCCTTGCACTTTGAATTCTTTAGGGCAACATAAACCTTTAAAAGATAAGTCTCATTATGAACATTATGAAAAATAGAAAAATAAGAAGAGATTGATGAAGATGAGAGTGTTTACAAGATGAGGAAGGTCATCAACGCAAGAACAAAGAGAAAAAAAAACTCAAAAGGAAATTGATCTAGGAAGCCAAATAAAAATATCACAGGTGTTAGCAAGAAGTGGGTCTAAACCCACTAATAAAAATAAAAAGTGTTGATAATGAAGATGATATCATGGAATATCAAGTGTATCAATAAAGCCCCTAAAAAAAGAGTTATTAAGGAATTAATAGGTTGTTATAGTCCTTAGCTTATTTTAATACAAGAAACAAAACTAAGCATTGAGGAATGTAAGGATGCTTTAAGAAGATTTGGAAGATGGGTGATTGTTTAGCTGTTTCTTCTATAGGAGCTTTAGGCGGTATTGTAATAATATGAAACAAATGCAAATGGGATGGGCAATTATTAGAAGCAAAAAGCAATTGGTTGCTGGATTATTTTGCAAGAAAGGAGAAAACATCAAAGTTGAGGTTATAAATGTATGTGCTCCACCTATAGTTACTCCTCGTGAAAGATGTTGGAAGGACCTTAGCATAATTTTATCAAATATAAGTATGATTAATTATGATCTATAGATTCTTGGGGGTGGTTTTAATATTGGTCTATCTCCTTTGGAAAAGAATGGTGGTATTACAGGATGGTCTAAATCAATGCAAGATTTTTCTTCATTTGTCAATTCAAATGACCTTTGGGATGTTAGTCCCTCAAGCTCTCAATATACATGTGGTAGTAGACACAATGGGTAAAATCATATGGTAGAAATATTATATACATTCTTGCTATCCAATAAATGGTTGCAAACAAAGTATACAATCTCTTCAGATTTTTATTACGAGTAGTATCTAATCACAAACCCATTCTTTTGACTTGTGAGTTACCTAATAATGGTCATCCAAATCCATTTCACTTCCAGTCTATGTGGCTCCAAGACCTTGATTTTTTTCATATGGTTATGTTATGGTGGGATGAATCAAAATTTGAAGGATCATATATGTACAAGATTGTTCAAAAGTTGAAATATTTAGAGCAAATGAAGATTTAGAATGCAAAATATTTTGGTAACATTTTCAAAGAAAAGAAAGAAATTTAATCTAAGGTCAAATATTTACAAAAGATAGTAGAAATTAATGGAATGGATCAGGATTCTTATATGAAAGAAAAATAATTGCTTTCTATCATAATGCATTGAAAAAGGAGTCATATTGGTTCCAAAAATCTAGAGAGAAATGGCTCAAGGAAGGAGACAGTTCATGCTACAAAAAAAACAAATTTTTCTTTTTGTCACATCAAGAATATTTAAACTCTAGATGGAAGAAATATCGAGGACGAAGAAGATATAAGGAAGGACACAATTAATTATTTCAAAAATATTTTGTTAGATACTAGGCAAGATAAGGAGGCACAAAAATACTTCTGCTAAATTTTCCATCAATTATCACTTAAGGAGAAAATAATATCTTGATGAAGAAAATATCTATGGCAGAGCTCTATGAAGCGGTTTTCTCTTTTCATCCTAACAAGGCACCTAGCCCCAATGGATTTCTTGCAATTTTCTTTCAAAATTTTTGGGATTTATTAAAGAGTGATTTGTTAACTGCAGTTTAAGAGGCCAGGAAAAAGAAGTCTATAATAAGTGAGATCAATGCTACTTTTATTTCCTTGGTTCCCAAGAAAGGCAAAAAAATATTTTGATAATTTTCATCCAATAACCCTTCATAATATGATTTATAATATCATCTCAAAAATTATGGCAAACAAGTTGAAGGGCTTTCTAGGGGGTCTTCTCTCAAAGGAACAAGGTGGCTTTATTCTTGGTAAATAAATTCCTGATGGTATAATGATTGCACAAGAGGCCATACATTCTCTTCATTCAATGAAAAAATCATGTATGCTTTTGAAATTAGATATGAACAAAGCATATAATAGGGTTTCCTATAAATTTTTAAATGTTATTCTCAGAAAGTTTGACTTTGATTATAGTTGGTGTGAATGGATTAAATATTGTTATAGCGCTGTAAAAAAATTCTATTTTGATCAATGGTTCTCATACTGGTTACTTCAAGTCATCTTGTGGATTTATCAATGTGATTCCACTCTCTCCTTATCTATTCGTTATTCTTGCAGAAGCATTAGGAAGAGTCTTTTCAAGGGCAAAAATGGAAAGGAAAAACCAAAGGTATTCAAGTTGTAAAAAATGGTGCCTCCGAATCTCATCTCCAATTTGTTGATGATACTTTTCTTTTGAGCCATCCCTCAGTCATTGAGGCCATGGAATTTATGTCAATATTATCATGCTATGAGAAGGCTATTGGATACTATGAGAAGGCTATTGGATAGTTGGTAAATACTACAAAATCTAGGATTTTTTCATCAATACTACCCTAGATTTACAACAAATAATTGTGAATTTATTAGGGTTTAAAATTAAAAAATTTTCATCAACCTACTTGGGTATTCCTTTGTCTGATAAAGGAAATAAAAAAGAGCTTTGGATCTCTTTTTTGGATAGAATGAAATCTTGTTTGGTAGGTTGAAAAGGTAAATTCTTAACCATGGCAAGAAGGATACAACTCATAAAGACTACATTGCAATCCATCCCTATTTATAAAAATGGAAAGGAAAAACCAAAGGTATTCAAGTTGCAAAAAATGGTCCCTCCGAATCTCATCTCCAATTTGTTGATGATACTTTTCTTTTGAGCCACCCCTCAATCATTAAGGCCATGGAATTTAAATCAATATTATCATGCTATGATAAGGCTATTGGATAGTTGGTAAATACTAAAAAATCTAGGATTTTTCATCAATGCTACCCTAGATTTACAACAAATAATTGTGAATTTATTAGGGTTTAAAATTAAAAAAATTCCATCAACCTACTTGGGTATTCCTTTTTCTGATAAAGGAAATAAAAAAGAGCTTTGGATCTCTTTTTTGGATAGAATGAAAACTTGTTTGGTAGGTCTAAGAGGTAAATTCTTAACCATGGCAAGAAGGATACAACTCATAAAGACTACATTGCAATCCATCCCTATTTATATGATGTCACTTTCAAGACCGTTAACAGGTATAACGTCAGAAATTGATAAAATTAAAAGAGAATTTCTATGGAAAGGTTGTGAGGAAAAGTTTAGGTTTCCTCTTTGTAAGTGGGATAGGGTTTGAAAAGAAAAAAATATTGGAGGAGCAGGCTTGCGGAATTGCAAACTTATGAATTTGGCATTAGGAGCAAATCTTGGATGGAGATTATTCAGAGATCAAGGAATTGGGCAAAAATATTACTTCAAAAATATATACGTTCTCTTGATGAAATGAAATTATTTAGGAAAGAACTCTACCCAAAGGATCATCAACATGGACCTTTATATGAGAGAGCTTGCAATTGATAAAGAAACATGTTAGATGGTTAGTCAATGAGGGGAGTTATGCAAATTTTTGGTCTGATGCTTGGTTGAAGCCTTATCCTTTTATCTCTGACTCAAAATGACAACCATTGGCTCAAGCATGCCTAGCATGTAAAGGTCCAAAGGACGACGACTTTATTATTATGAGCAACAACTCCAATCATGAATTTCTTCTAGTAACCTATTTGAAGGAGAGGAACTCAAACAAAAAACATATGAAATTCAAAATATGCTTCAAGAGTTTTATTTGCCAATTTTTACACAAAAGGATGAGTTGGTTTGGAATTTATCAAAGAATGGTGGATACTCATCAAGTTGGGATATGAGGATTTAAAACAATCAAAATTTCCTTCTCCCAAAGATTTTCCTTGGAAGAATTTTTGGTCATTAGAGGCTCTCCCTAAGGCCTCAACATTCCTTTGTATCAAAGTAATATTTTTATAGGGGGGTTTAAAAAAAGAGGATATTATGGACCCTTTAGATGTGCCTTGTGTGAGAAGGATTTAGAAACATTGAACCATTTACTTCTTCATTGTTTGTTTGCTCACACCATTTGGGGTTATATTTTAAGAAATATGAAATTATATTGGGTAGCTCTATCAACATTGAAAGAGTTGATGAAATGTTGGATCAAATATGTCAAAGCTAAAACATTATGTGTTATTTGGAGGATTGACCCTACCATTATTTGTTGGAATTTATGGCTTGAAAGGAATACTAGAATTTTTAAAAATAGATCTCAAAATTATGTGCAAGATTGAAACCGTATTATTGCCTCTCTTGAAGAATGTCTACAAATATGGTTCTCATCATGGGAAGTCTCAATTGTAGAAAAAGAGGTGTTAATGACTTGGCTACAGGATTTGAACATACATGGAAGAGTCATCTATGATAATGGAATTAAAACAAAGGATCTATTTCGATCTACGACAAAATGGAAATGTCCAGAAATTGGGTTTATCAAAATTAATTTTGATGGTGCTTGTTAAGGAAATCCAAGAAAAGTTGGTGGTGGTGGTGTTTTTAGAAATAGTGAAGGCAAAATTCTCCTCACTTATTCAGAATCATATGGAACTTCAACTAACAACTATGCAAAGGCTATGCCACTTCTTACAGGGATTAAAATTGTAATAGAAAAAGGATGAAAATATATTTCAATTGAGGGGGACTCACAAATTATCATCAATACTATTAACAAAAATGGATGTGGACTTTGGACAAAAAATAATATTATTGTTGATGTTCATCATCTATTACTAGAGGCAATCTCTTGGAAGTGTGAACATATTTATAGAAAAGGAAATTAAGTAGCAAATAAATTAGCAAATTGGGTGTTGATCTTCATCCCAATGAAATTCAAATTTTAAAAGGCAATTAGCCAAGTGAGATTTTATCTCTTAATCAAAATGATGTCAAGGTGTTGATTGTGGAAACATAGCACTTCGCGGAAGTTGTTGAACATATTTAAAAGGAAAATAAATTAAAAAATTGTGATAAAATGATGTCAAGGTGTTGATTGTGGAAACATAGCACTTCGCGGAAGTTGTTGAACATATTTAAAAAATAAATAAATAAAAAATTTGTGATAAAAAGGTATGTTGCAGCAAATGTAATATTTTGATAAAAGTAACTCCTAATATAAACCACTTAAAACTTTTTTTTTTAGGAATCCCCCAACCTGTCACAACAACTCCACTAGGGAGACACACACTCACCGACGCCTCGATTTGAATCTTGGATCTCCCGAAAAAGAGGCAAAGCCCAAACCGTTGCACCCGAGGTACATAAACCACTTATAACTTATTATATATATATATATATTATTTTTGTATTTTGATGGGAGTGACCCTCAATAAAAACCACATATAACTTATTATTATATATTCAATTCTGAGCAATTTTTTAAAGATTTCAATAGATCTTAACGAGATCTCCTTTCCCTTTCTATTAAACAAATAAAACAAAAATATATATATATATATATAATATATATACTGTTGATACATTATAAATTATCATATATTAACATTTCAACCATAAGATACTGAGGTTACATAAATTCTGAATGAATTCTACGCCAAGAAACAAATTATTGGCACAAATAACAATCGTGTTTTAAAAAATTCTACAGATATGGCTGCCTTTCATACCGTCATAATCCATAAAAATCACTGATGGCCACTGACCTAGTCTAGTAAGTGGGCTGTTTCAAACAATTCTCATCTGAGATTTACATATTTAAATAATTAAAAGTAATTAGAAAATTCTGCTTTAGGAATAAGGTGTTACCTGCCTGATGCAAAAAATAAAAATAAACATAGTTTGCTCTTATGTCATCCAGAAAGATATATAAATTTGATCATTCATACTCAACTTTAGAAGATAATTTCCCTCCCGAGGCACACTGCTTATGCAGAAAACAATCAATAAGTTTACCTCTTTCCAGATAGCAGTTTACTCAGAAAAATGGATTTGAAGCATAGCTACTGAAATCAAGATGTTTTTATGAGAGATCAAAAATGCAACCATGCTTGATCATGAAGCCTCTGTTGTCCAGCACCATAAAATTCATCTACTCTTTCTCCATCCCGAAAGAATTGAAACGTTGGTGTGTATCGAATGTCTTTTGTCACTTCTGGACACTCATCAACATCTGCATAGATAAACGTAGATTTTGCATACTGGTTACTAAGATTACAGAAGGTAGGAAGAACATCTCTATGACACCTGCACAACATAAAGATCACATAATAGATCCCCAAATACATGTGACGTAATAAAATTCATGATAATTAAAGAATCTCCTCCAAGTATTATACTCACAAGTAAAATCAGTTTGACAATTGAAAGAACATGAACCATCTATTTTGGAAGCCATATTAAATCTCAAGATTCCTTGGAATGAGTTATAGAATATTGCGTTCCTGGTGTTCAAGACATTTCATGATAAATGGTTGGTTCATACGACCAGCATGTGGCAACCAAATAACAGATTGTCTAGTCCGTTTGAAGGAATATAGATTAACACGAACCCAATGAAAATATATCAAATCATAAAAATCCAACCCCAACTCCAATCTCTTAAGGACATGAACCTTATTTAAGACAAGTCTTCAAAGAAAAGATGATGAGATCACAGACACAAGTTGTGTCCAGTCATTGGTAGAAATCTATTTTATTAAGGTTCAAAAAGGTGGAGGCTCTACAACCAAATTGACTGCCTCAAAAGCTGAACGGTGAGATTCGCCTATAGCTTTGAGGATTTAACCAAACATAATTACAAAATTCTCTGCAACTAAATCTAGAAAATGTCTTATTCAATGAGAACCCTAATGTTAGCAGACCAAATTTGAGATACTTGGGGGGGGGGGGGGGGGGGGGGGCGCGGGGGGGCGGGAGCGCGGGGGGCGCGCGTGGGTGGGGGAGGGGAGGAGGGGGGGGGGGGAGGAGGGGGGAGGGGGGGGGGGGGGGGGGGGGGAGAGAGGGGGAGGGAGGGGGGCGGGGTCGGGGTGTTTGGGGTGGGGGTGTGTTTTTGGTGGTGGGGGGGGGGGGGGGGCGGGGGGAGGAAGAGGGGGGGGGGTGGGGGGGGGGGGGGGGGGGCGGGGGGGGGGGGGGGGGGGGGGGGGGTGGGGGGGTGGGAAAAAAAGGGAGCTCTCATTCTCAAGTATGGTCAGTTTTAAATTTCTAGATTGTCCCAAAATTCCAAAAACAAAAAGGAAAAAGAAAACCAAAAAAAAAAAATTGATACTGGAAATGCCGTGTCTTCGCTGGAAAACCTGTTTTGTTTCTCCATATTTGTCCGTAAAATTCAATTGCCAATTTGTTTCTTAGGAGGAAAATTTTCAATTTCGTTAACTGGAACAAGATTTGTCACAGCTCTCAGAATTTAGTAATATATAAACTGTTCAAAATTTGGTTCTAAAGTCCAAAAGATACTGCAAAAATTGTTCATCACATGACCCAATAACTAAATCTAACCACATGCTGTTAAATATATAATTCAACCCATGATAAAGGCAAGAATTGATTGCAACAAATGGCTTAGGTCAACCGATTAAATTTCTTAACTTTCAAGAAGAAGACTAAGGTTTGAATATTGCCAAGGGATGCATGCATAATTACCAACCTGTTATAATACCATTATGTGATCATGATATAATATGGGTATAACCAGTTTCATTAAAAAAAATAAAAAAAAAAAAAAAAAAAGGCATGAATTGATTGCAACCAAATTGCTAGTTGATGATCAAATGAGGAAGGCAAGTTCCCCTACATATGGTGGAAAGTAAAGAACCCTACCCAAACAAAAATAAAATTAAAATATCTTCAGTATTGACCAGTAGATCCATGAACAGAGAAAAATGTAGCTTGCGTTTTTGTCCCCGTACAGAAGACAAATCAGGTCAGGATAGTAAGCAGTTAATAAAATGAGTGCAATGTTATACTCTAGCTCAAACTTTTCGATATGATGACTAATAACTTGTTTGGTACATCATATAGCAAAAATGCCGATGACATGGTAAGAGAGGAAACGCTCCCCCATTGTAATTGTTTTGTACCGGACAAAAGAAATATATGCTTTTCTCACTAGTAATTCTTATGAGGATGCTAAGCTACTTCATCTCTCAAACTTCAAGCCTTGGAGCTTAGGTTTTGAAAGTTGAGAAGTCTTATGCCTTGAGGCACTGTAAATACTAAAGACCAAACAAAGCCTGCCAGACAAACCTCATGACTAAAGACTTCTACCTCATAGGTGTAAGTTTTTCTGCATCGAAGAATAAGAAGCATGCAAAAGGCACTTTGTCTCTATATGGTCTTCTATTTGTAAGAGTTCAACTTCTACGTGTCATGCAATTTCCTCAATCTCCTTCCTTTTTATTCAAAGATCAATTCTAGATAGTCTGTCTTTTATGAAAGTTTCTTGGAAGATGGAATTCCATTGCCAAATAATGAAGCACCTTATGATTATAACATTCACCTTATTATTGTTTTCCTCTTCAGGCTGGAAGTTATATTATCTACTCCTGGTAAGAAGAGCATGCTTAAAATTAAAATCCTTCAGTATCCTATCATTCCCTTTTTACCAAATGATTTCACTCCACAAAATTTGCACTTTTTCCTACAAACGATATTCATATCAGAATGACATTTAAAGCTAAGCTTCCCTTTCTTTGCCTTTGAAAGTTTATTGGCAAATACAATTTAATTAGGTCCACTTAACAACAATGAAAAGCAAAATTAGCATCATTTTCCAATACTTTGACAGAATTTAATGCTTTGCAGTAGAACCTTAAGCTGGACGCAAAAGGCTTGTGAGGAATAGGGTTCAATGCAATGAATTGTAATATCTCTACAATAGCAATTAAAAAGACTTTACTCATTCCTTGGTAGTGGCCGACTACAAAAAGGGTCCTCTCATGCTTGGATTTATACATACAAAAGTAAATCTTGCCTCTTCTTTACAAAGGTTCTTCTTCAGACTCCTTTCATCTTATGTTTTGCCCTGTTTTGAGCAATAAAGGTTTCTAAAATGAGCCTGAAGCAGATCCATGGGATGTCTTGTCTATTTCAATGCTGATTTATCTGCTTTTAGACGTGCTTTTCCCAGTCCATTGAAACATATATTAAAGCAAGGCATTTGATCCCCCAAATGATTTCACTCCACAAAATTTGCACTTTTTCCTGCAAACGATATTCATATCAGAATGACATTTAAAGCTAAGCTTCCCCTTCTTTGCCTTTGAAAGTTTATTGGCAAGTACATTTAATTAGGTCCACTTAACCAAAATGAGAACAAAATTAGCATCATTTTCTGTGATTTTAAGCATTCGTTCTTTGCATATAATTTTCCAATACTTCAACAGAATTTAATGCTTTGCAGTAGAACCTTAAGCTGGACGCAAAAGGCGTGTGAGGATTAGGGTTCAATGCAATGAATTGTAATATCTCTACAATAGCAATTAACAAGACTTTACTCATTCCTTGGTAGTGGCCGACTACAAAAAGGGTCCTCTCATGCTTGGATTTATACATACAAAAGTAAATCTTGCCTCTTCTTTACAAAGGTTCTTCTTCAGACTCCTTTCATCTTATGTTTTGCCCTGTTTTGAGCAATAAAGGTTTCTAAAATGAGCCTGAAGCAGATCCATGGGATGTCTTGTCTATTTCAATGCTGATTTATCTGCTTTTAGACGTGCTTTTCCCAGTCCATTGAAACATATATTAAAGCAAGGGTTTTGATCCCCCAAATGGCCTCAAACATCGTATAATATCTTGCAAGTCCCATTCTATGTTTGCACAAATTTCTGTAGTAACATTATCATAATGCAAATGGCATACAAATGTTACACCCTAACTTTGCATCTGAAGAAGGGTGCCATGATGGAAAGACAGGCCCGTCGTTGGAAGAGGCAGCAATGATGAGCTTGGACTGAAACATTCATTTCTCAATCAAAAATTGTGTCAATCATGTCCATGCAATCCTCAATCCCCTCATGTGTTTTGCAGCAGCTAGAACTAGGAAGACTGCCAATTAGCAACAGAGGAATGCAAGGAAAAGCCCAGGTCAAATGTTATTTTGCTGACAACCATCACTGTCTATGGAGGGAAAATTGCACACATAAAAGGAAACATGATCCGGAAAAGCAAAAACACTGATGCCTTTCAAAAACACTGCACCCACTTGCCCAAAATACAATGAAAGGGACATGTCGTGACTCTCCATCAGCTCCAAGAAACAAGAAACAAAGACCAAAATCTTGTTAACCTTACATTGGCCAGCATATGGATGTGATAGACTAAAAGTAAAGGAACCAATATGAAAGAGGTTTGGACAAAAGAAACAATAGGAGGACAAAATATGAGAACACCAAACACAAAAATTTCATAATGGAAACAAAACTTCCCACAAAGGCCATGATAAGCATGTGCAATCTAGAAAGAAATTAACTTTTTACCTCGAACAAATAACATGAGCCTAATGGAAACTTACTAGGGAAGACCCTATAAGCATTACAGAAGGAGAAGGACAAAAACACTCCTTACCTGACCTCCCAAAGTATGAAGTGGAAACAAGCTCTGACATGAAATGCATCAAAACAAAGAAACTGAGAATGGAACCTCTAAAAAGGAGACCAATCAATTAGAGGACTTCTTGGGCGTTCTATCTTTGATGATAATAATTTCCTTGAGAGTAGGATTGCTATTGTCATCATCAATATAATTTTCCTTATTTAACCAGCGCACTTCCACTCCTCTGTTAGCAAAACACTATACAACTCTGTTGAAGTCTTTGAAAAAGTGTGAGAATGAAGCTTCTCAAAATGTATTTTTAGGACTTTTTCCTTCCTCTTTATATCTACAGATATGCCAATTAAGAGAACTACGCCATTCATAATCTTTATCATTGTAAGAGAGTCATCTTTAACCCATAGTTTCTAAATACCTCCCTCAATGGCTACACTGATGCCTAAAATCGCAACTTTCTCTTCCACAAAAATGTGTTGAACTCTGTATCAAAAGTAATTGCTTCAAATAGTTCATCTATGATGACTCTAATTACACAACCTCCACCATAGTTTCGAGGATTTCCGCTAGAAGCACCATCAAAATTAAACTTAAACCAGCCCTCTTGTTGAGAAATCCAACTGACTTCACGCCTATTCTATTTTTTAACTAGATGGCATAGGCTCATTAATGTCTGAAGCTCGGGCTGTTCCTGAATGATATGGACTTCCTCCTTAGTGAGCTCATTCCTTTTCCATCAATTATGTATCTCACTGCCTCAATAATAGTTCTTCCAATGTATTTCTCCAATGATTCTCATAGCTCCTCCCTGATTTGGACCCAAAGTCACCATGATATCATGGGTGGCAAGGCTTTCGACAAAGTTTTTAACTTTTTAACTGCCTAGCCCTGGAATCTCTTTCCCACCTTGCTACTAGGCTCTAATGTGTCTCCAAAGAACTCCATTAGCCCTGAATTTCTGAATGTGTAGCCAAACATTCCAAGAATAGTCACAACTAATGAGAAGGTGATTAACCTCCTGAAATTTTTCATAAGGAACACATCAAGAAGGGCCAAAGAATCCTCTTCAGTTGAGTTGCTCCCTTGTAAGGATTTTTGCCATAGTGGCCATCCATAAAAAGAGTTTGGCTTTTGCGCAAACATGAGAACCCCAGATCTCACCCCACACATGTGAGCCTTTTGGGAATCTAGCTGCAATTTCCTATACCCTTCTCTGACTGTGTAGTCTCAAGTACCTTTAAGACTCCATCTCAAAGAATCTTGTTCATCCCATTGAGGAGATCAAACACCATTCAATATCATCCTCTATTTATTTTCATGTCCTCCAGAATGCATTGGAATGAGGCAAGGGTTTCCAACTTCCTTCCCTTAGATTCTCTCCTCTCATAATCCTTGACACTACACCTACTTGTGAAAGAAAACCTTAACACATTGAAAAGGCAACTTGTATTAAGAATATCTTCCAGCTGATGAAAGTCATTTCCCCTCCCAACTAGCAAGTTTTTTTTTTTAAACCTTTCAATTAAGAGAGCCCATAGTTACTTCTAACCTATGCAATAAAAAGAGAAATATCAACATAAGTATCAGGTAGGACACCTCCTTCAAAACCCAATTGTCTTTCAAAATACAGTTGTGATTGATTTCCCATGTTAAAAAATAAGACTTTTGACTTCCTTTCATTAATACGTTGCCCAAAAGCTAGCTCATAATCTCAGACGATAGTTTTCCACTTATCTCCTTGATAGAAGGTTGGCAACAAGCATAGTATCATCTACAAATTCTAGTTGTGTTAAGCTGCTTAAGCATATTCAGTATTAACAATCTTCATACCTAGAAGACTTTCCTCTAAGTCTGGTTATTTTAAGGCTTCCTCCCAGAGCTGTGGCCATAATGATAAAAAGGTTAGGGGGATAAAGGATAACCTTGCTGAAGACCACGTCATGATCTAAAGAATCCTTCTAGAAAGCCAGTCAACAAAATTGAGGTGGGAGTACCCTACCATTGTCTCATCCATTATTGGGAGATGCTGTCAAACAGACTTATCAAGAGCTCCATTCAGGAAATCCCAACATAACCTGTCATAGGCTTTCAATACACCAATTGTTTTCAGCATTCCCTTTCATCCACATGAATCCGGAGAGTTGATCAATTCACTTGTCATACATCATAATCATACTGCTCATTATTTGTCTCCCTTTAAAAAAAGACCATTTTGTTCTTGTGAAAATACAAATGACAAGATTCCTTTATTTGCTAATACTTTGGAGATTATCTTATACACTGTATAAAAAAGCAAAAAAGGTCTGAAACCATTAAATTAAGCCACTTCTCCTCCTGCTGGAATGAGGATCATAAAAGTTTTATCTAAGGCTTTAAATATGCCTTGATATCCTGGATTCCTCAACTGCTTGCCATAAATTACCCTCCATAAGATACCAACAGTTTTTGGGGGGAAAAAAAACCAGAAAACCATCCAGACCAGGAGCACCATCACCCTTCACATTAAACAGAACCTTCCTTCTTTCTTTCGGATGGAAGCATTTAGGAAATCATATTTTTTTCAAGAAATAATGATGAGGATGGCCTGTAGTATTAGCTTTTGGGCCTCTGCCCTCTCAAGACCTCCTTTTGTGTTGAAATATTTGTAATCTGATCTTATTAGGCCAAGGCCAACAGTGGTGAAGTACCTATGGGTGCTCTTGATGTAAGCCTATGGGCAAGTGCTATGTAAGCCTTTGGGCATCTTGATGTAAGCCTATGGGTATGTGCTACGTAAGCATTTTGGCATCTTTCTATGTAAAGCCCACAAGCACTCTTCTATGTAAGCCTATGGGCATCTATGTGTAAGCCTACAGGCATCTTCATGTAAGCCTAAGGGAACTCTCATGTATTCACCCTTAGTAGTATTGGTTAATCCACCTTTATGGATAATCTTGCTTAAAGGGTAATTTATTATTATTTTATTGTAAAGTTAACCTCAAGGTTAAGTTAATGTTGACCTAAGGTTAACCTCTCATTGGGGTTTTGGTATCACTATAAATACCCCTCAATGAGCAATCATTTGTAACATATTGTGATATATGAAAATATTGTGGGGGAAAACGGGCACCCATCTCTTATTCCTTATCTCATATCGTGTTGTTTATCTCTTTCTCCCTCTTTTTTTGACTATACACTCTTCTTTTTCACCCTTCTTCCTTTTTTTGCATATGATTGTGGTGGATGGATCTTTCGGGATGTTTTTGGAAACTATTGCAAATTCCAACATGGTATCATAGCCAAAACGATGTAACTTCGCTCAAATGCACAAAAAGGTTGTACAGGGCAAACTGTGGCAAATATGGACATGTTGGTTACGAATCTGCCACAGGAAAGAGTTTGGTTTTTCTATGCACCCTAGACCCATCCAACACTTTGAAAGGCCGGAAGGAAGGGATGCCTTCCATACCAATATCTAGAGAAGGTTGGCTTCTTTACTACTCTGTACTAGGGTTTTAGATTAGGGAATTGGAAAGAGATTGGGAAATTGCTGAAAGGAATGAGAAATATGGCCACAGGCCAGTGGAATCCGAAGGGAAGAACAAGCAACACAATTACTAACTTCTACTTAAATCAGCAGCAATCAATACTAAGACTGTAACAGAAACTAACACCAAAATTTTCTCTAATATGTATCCTTTACACATTCCAGCTTTTGTTCTTTAGCATATACTTAAATCCAGATTGCAGAATTACAGCATACACATAAAGAAACAAAGTTAATAGAAATAATGATAGAAGGCATCATACATAGAAAAGAAGTCCAGAATCAGAACCAAGAGTTTTAATATTGATGCAAAATTTAAGTACAACAACTCTCTAGTAGAACGTTCCCCCTATTACATTACAATGAGCTGGTTTTTATAGAGGAATTCACCCCTGTAACATTAATGACAAACCCTAAAAGTTGCTGGGGTAGCTGAGATTTGACCCTCGTCAGATGACAATGCATTCATGGAATATGGCTCACCCGTATCTGCAGTTATGAGGTGTGGCTCCGAACAGGTATTATCACTGGGAATGCTTGTCTCATTACTGCAGTAGGTGGAGTCTGCCCTAGGGGGCTTTACCAGACCTGGCATCGCCGTTTTTATGGGATGGGCAGGAGACACAAATTCGTGTGCCATGGAAGCGCCTTAAATTCCCACCTACCTTCTCCTTCTTTGGAAGTGCGCCCTTCGAATGCAGCCTTAGTGCTGAAAAATTACTCTAGGGAGGGTCCACTGAAAATTAGGCCTGAAACGTAGCTTCACCGGAGTTGATGCCTGAAAATGGGAGTTCGCTAGAACTGGGGGGAGGGGTGCCTCATTGGGAGCTTTCGCTTTAAGTCCAAAATGGACTTTTACTGGATGTAGTTCACTCCGGTTAGGCCCAAAATGGAGCTTCACCGAAGAAAGGGCCTGAAATGGAGCTTCGCCAGGCTAAGGAGCGAAGACGGGCTCGAATTTTTGCCTTGGAAACTTTTTGCCTGAAGCACCTCTTCGCTGCCTATGGATGCTTCACCAGAGGTAGCACCCGAAACTGGGCTTCGTTGAATTCCTAGGTGAAGATGAGCTCGTCCCCCTTGACCCCTTTGCCTTAGCCAATTCTTGCTGGAGACGGGGACTTGCTAGAGATAGCGTCCGAAACGTAGCTTCGCTTGAATGATGAGCGAAAATGAGCTCAACCTTGCACTTTAGGCACTTCTCGCCCGAAATGTTAGTCTTACAATGACATTGAGAGGGGGGTGAATCAGTGTAGCTCTTTAAACTTGAATTTACAGCTCTTAATACCGCAGCAATTAAAACTTATTACTAGATACAACAAGTATAACAAAAGAGCATCACACAACACAAGATTTAACGAGGTTCACCAATGTGGCTACTCCTCAAAAATTGATTGCTTGGACTACCATCCAAATCCAGCCTTTGCAAAGCACCAACTTTACAATCAATTTACCAGCACCCACTGTAAGGAGCACCAACCCCTTATTTATCTGCACCAACAGAAAGGAGCACCAACCCCTTATTTATCTACCAATCGAAAGGAGCACCAACCCTTGATTTATCAGCAATAGAAAGGAGCACCAACCCTTATTTATTACAAGAAGGAGCACCAACCTTATTTATGACCAAGGAAGGAGCACCAACCCCTTATTTATTGCACCAATAGAAAGGAGCACCAACCCCTGATGCCAAGCTACAACTTGGACTTCAATTTGAAACTAGAATTTTGATAGTAAGATACCTTTGCTTTTGCAAGACCTATGGTCTTCTTTACTTCTCTCTGCTCTCTACTCTGCTCTCTCTGTGCAATCACTTCGCACACTCTGCTTCGTTACAGTCGAACTTCATGATCGTCTTCTCCCTTTTGCGCACTCTGCTCTCTTTGTAAATTTTGCACTTAGCACGATTCGACACGACTTGCTCTCTATGCACAATGACCGTATTTCACACACATTCGACCATCTTCTCAATTCTCCAAACAACCCTCCTTTTATAACAATATTTTTTATGATGAAAACCCTAATCTTAGTCGGTTGTAAATCCTAATCTTAGTCGGCTTTCATAACAATTGTAAACCCTAATTTTAGTCGGTTGTCATCGGTCTTCGTCGGCTTCAACTCAAGAAGATGTTCGGTTTATCCATCGCTTGATGATTTCATTATGGATAGACCCTGTAACCGCCATACTGACTTTTGATCACTCTTCATATTTTAGCAGTATGAAATCACTCTATAACTGCCCCTGTAAATGTCGTAGTGATGTCGGTCCATTGTCATACTTCTCATTTCAGTCGGGTTCTCCTTCTTGACTTGCGCATTTATGACCTGTCATGAAATCGTGACATTTCTGCCTCTATAGCTTCTTTTGTTGTTGTTGCCACGAAAATACATGTCACGATATCGTGACACTTTCGCCTCCGTACGCTTTCTCTATTCTTTTGTCATGATATCATGACATTTCTGCCTCCGTAGACTTCATCTTTTCTTTTGTCATGATATCATGACATTTTTGCCTCTGTATACTTCGTCTTTGCTTTTGTCGTGATATCGTGACATACCTTCCATAGACTTTGACTTTGCTTTTGTCATGATATCGTGACACTTCTGCCTCCGTAGTCTTCAACTTAGCTTTTGTCATGAAATCATGACACTTCTGCTTTCGTACTTAGCTTCTTTGCTTTTGTCATGAAATCGTGACACTTCTGCCTTGAAGTCTTCTTCTCTGCTTTTGTCGTGAAATCGTGACACTTACCTTTCGTACTTTACTTCTTTGCTTTTGTCATGAAATCGTGACACTTCTTTCGAAGTCTTGCTTTCTACTTTTGTCATGAAATCGTGATAGTTCTGCTTCTGTACGCTTCCTCTCTTTCTTTTGTCATGAAAATGCGACATGTCGCGATATCGTGACACTTTTCAAACTTACTTTCTCTCTCCTATTTTAGTCATGAAAATGCGACATGTCATGAAATCGTGACACTTTTCTTACTTGTTCTCTTTCTTCGAACTTGTCATAAAATCGTGACACTTTTTCTGCTTTCTCTTTCTCTTCCAACATGTCATGAAATCGTGACAGTTTTCCACTTGCCTTTTCTCTTCCAACATGTCACGAAATCGTGATAGTTTTCCTACTTTTCTCTCTCTTCCAACATGTCTGAAATCGTGAAGTTTTTCTACTTTTCTCTCTCTTCCAACATGTCACGAAATCGTGACAGTTTTCCTACTTTTCTCTCTCTTCCAACATGTCAGAAATCATGATAGTTTTTCTTGCCTTGTATATGTCGCGATATCGCGACACTTTTCTTACTTGTCTTTTTCTTTGATCTTTTGCATATGGGCCACTTCGGTCTTCTTGGAAAATCACTGTACATACTCTGAATAACCTTTGAACTCCTGTCTTCTGCATCTGAATAGCTTTTGAACTTCCTGTCCATTGCATCAATAGATCTATCTGACTGTGTTGACAACAATGACAATATTGTTGCTGCACCTTGCTCAACAATCTCCCCCTTTGGAATTTTTGGCAACACATGTGCAATTTCTTGTAACTCTTCTCCCCCTTTGACAATAATACCAAAGGGCTACTGCAGACTCCCCCTGAGTCCATGCACAACATTCTCAAGCAAAATTTATTACACTTAGCAAAAATCATGAACATGAGCAAAAAGATAATCAAATACTTAAATGCTCCCCCTCGAGAATGTGATCCCTGTAGCTAGTCAATTCTTGGGAAGTGTGACCACTCCCAATTTATTGCGAAGGTACTCAAAAACTTCCTTGGGCAATGGTTTTGTGAAGATATCTGCTACTTGCTCTGTAGTTGGAACAAAATCCAACTTAACCTCACCTTTCGCAACTTTCTCCTTCAAAAAGTGATACATGATAGCAATGTGTTTTGTGCGTGAATGCATAACCAGATTCTTGGAGATGTTAATGGCATTGGTGTTATCACACTTAACTGATATTGGCTCACTGAAGCTAATACCAAGATCTTTCAGGGTTTGTTTCATCCACAATACCTGCGTACAACATGTTGTCGCTACAATATATTCTGCCTCTACTGTCGATAAAGAAACTGACTCTTGTTTCTTACTGTGCCACACGACCAATCTGTCTCCAAGATAGAATGCACCTCCATTGGTACTCTTTCTATCATCGACACCTCCTGCCCAATCTGCATCTGAATACGAAATAAGGGTGAAGTCTTTACCTTTCGGATACCATAACCCATACTCCATAGTACCCTTGAGGTACCGAAGAATCCTCTTCACTGTGTCACATGAGTCTCCTTGGGATTAGCCTAGAAATCGTGCTACCATGCATACTGCCTACAAAATATCTGAGTCCAGTAGCTGTCAGGTACGATAAGCTCCCAATCATAGATCTGTACATGGTTTGATCAACAGGTGGAGATTTGTCATCCTTGCTCAACTTGCAACTTTGTCGTCATGGGAGTGATAACTGGCTTACAATCCTCCATTATGAAATTTTTAACATCTCTTTCACATATTTAACTTGAGAAATAAATATGCCCTTCTTATTTTGATTAACTTGCAACCTGAGGAAATACAAAAGTTCACAAATCATTGACATTTCAAATTCTTTCTGCATCTTATTTGCTAAATATTTACATGACTCATCTTTTCTGTTGCCAAATATGATATCATCTACGTATACAACAAGAACAATAAGATGCCCATTTTCTATTTTGACATACAAATTACTATCCACCATACCTTTCTTAAACCCTTGTTGAGTGAGATAGTTGTCTAGCCTTGCATACCATGCTCGGGGTGCCTGTTTTAAGCCATATAATGCTTTCTTCAACTTGCAAACCAAGTTGGGATCATCACCAAGTTGGAAACCATCTGGTTGCTCAATATAAACCTCTTCTTCAAGTTTCCCATTCAAAAATGCTGATTTCACATCCATTTGATAAACTTTGAAATTCTTGTAGACTGCTAAAGCCAGAAACATTCTAATTGCCTCTAGTCTAGCTACTGGTGCAAAAGTTTCCTCAAATTCAATGCCTTCAACTTGTGCATAACCCTTACATACCAATCTTGCTTTATTTCTGACTACCTGTCCGTCTTCATTCAATTTGTTTCGAAAAATCCATTTAGTCCCGATTATATTTTTATTTGCGAGGTCTAGGTACTAACTCCCAAGTTTCGTTTTTCTCGATCTGATCTAATTCTTCATTTATTGCCTTCATCCAACTTTCATCTTTGCTTGCGTCAAGCAACATTTTTGGGCTCAATGCTGGATAATAGAGAGTAGTTACTTACTACTCTTCTTCTTGTCTGAACACCAACTTTGGGGTCTCCAATTATTTGCTCTCTAGGATGATTTTTCTGCCAGCTGCCTGTTTTGAATTTCTTATTTTCTTCCACTTCTGAATCACAACTTAAATCATCTGAGTCAATTTTTTGTATCTTTTCCGTTTCGTTTTCCTCATCTCCTTCAATAACCTCTTCATAAATTGGGTAGTTCTTTTCATAGCTAATTACTCGTTCTCTACCTTCATCAAATTTAACATCGACATCTGTCCACAATTTTCTTTAGCCTCTTGTTGTAGCATTTGTAAGCTTTGCTTTTTGATGAATAACCAACAAAAATACCTTCATCCGCTCTATCTTCAAACTTACCAAGATTATCTTCGGTTCTTTTGATGTAGCACTTGCTGCCAAAAACTTTGAGGTATTTTGTTGTTGCCCTTTTACCGAACCACAACTCATAAGGAGTTTTGCTTTCATGTGTTCTCAGCATGTACCTATTTTGGATATACACCGTAGTATGGATTGCTTCTTTCCAAAATCTATCTGCTACTCTGCTTTCAGCCAACATAGTCCGTGCCATTTCTTGCACTGTCCTGTTCTTTCTTTCTACCACTCCATTCTCTTGAGGTGTCCTGGCTGCTGAAAACTGTCTCCTAATACCGTATTTTTCACAGTACTCTGTAAACTCCTCTGAAATGAATTCTCCTCCTCTATCTGATCTTAAACATTTGATCCTCTTTCTGTTTCATTCTCAACTTGGTTTTTGAAAGTCTTGAACATTTCAAAAGCTTCTGATTTATGCTTCAAGAAAAATATCCATGTCATTCTGGAATAGTCATCAATGCACAACATAAAATATTTGTCACCATTTATGCTTTGTGTTCTCATGGGTCCACATAAATCGGTGTGTATTAGTTCCAAAGGTTTGCTTGTGTAGTACTCTTTTGTTTTGAATGTGACTCTAGTTTGCTTCCCCTTTTGGCATGAAGCACAAATGTTGTTTGCGGGTTTGCTGATGGTGGGAATATCTCTCATTGCCCTTTTTGAGTTGATTTTTACTAGATTATCAAAACTGATATGACTGAGTCTCTTGTGCCACAACCAATTTTCTTCTTCCTGTCCAATAAAACAAGCTCCTTCTAGAAGTCTCCGAGAGCGTGTACGAGTTTCCGGATGTCCTTGATCCGGTTGCTATCAATTTTCCACTATTTGTTTTTCTGACTTCACAACCACTGCTTCTTAAAAACTACTTCATGACCTTTATCACAAATCTGACTTACGCTCAACAAGTTATGTTTCAAACCATCCACAAACAAGACTTCTGACTTAATTTTTTCGTCACTAATTTTAACTGAACCTTTGCCAACTATCTTAGCTCCATCATTATTTCCAAACTTTACTGAACCACCTTCATATTTCTGTAACTTCTCAAATTTTTGTTTGTCACTTGTCATATGACTGGAGCATCCACTATCAAGTATCCATGGTACATATTTATTCTGTGCTTTAAATGTTGTTTGTACGATTAAGGATTCCTTTTCTTCCTTAAGTCGCTCTTTTTCTTTCCACTCCGTTTTGATAGTAGTTTTGGGCTCTTGTTTTGCCTTTCCCTTATCAATAGCTTGTGCATGTTTTTGAGAAGTTTTCTATTTTGTCTCATCCTATTTGGTTGAAATTTTCTTCCCTGAAACTAATTTGATGCAAATGTATTTCTACAGTTTCTTGCAATGTGCCCAAAATTATGACGAGTTATAACATTCTACTGTATAATTCATCGAAGGAGAAAAAGCATTTCTCTTGGTGAAATTCCTTGGTCTTACATTATATTTGCAATCTGAGATTTTATGTCCATAGCCATTGCATTTAAAACAGAAACCAGAAAAGGGATAATTGAACCTGGGTGATGGTCTTTGCCATGTTGCCGTAGGAGCCATAGGTCTTCTTCTTCTTTGATGTGTGACATTGGTGAATCCATCATTGTCAATTCTCCTTTCGTGCCTGGCATTATTGCTTTCTTTTGCATGAGACATTTTTCCTTGATCAACCTATTTCTTATCTTCATTCTTTATGGATTCTACATTTCTGGCCTTTGATCCATTTGATGATTCTCCTTCGACGAAACCCAGACCAAATTTGATGCCTGCAGGCCTTTGGTCATTTATAATCTTATCCAGCTTCATAGAACTTTCTTCGCGTTTGTGATAGCAACTAATTTTGTGATTCATCTCTTCTATCTGCGTCCATAAACCAACATTCTCTTCTTCTAGTTTGCAGCAATAATCTATTTTCATGGTAATTTGTACTTCGAGATCTTCAGATATTTTCTTGTATTCTTCTGTCTGTACTTTCAGACTGGTTATGATTTCGTTTGCATCCTCAAGCTTTTTTGAAATTTTCTTATTCTTTTTCCTCTCTATTTTCCACTCTTCAAGTGCGAAGATCAACTCACCTTCTAGATCTACTTCAGCCTCGGGGTTTTCACCACATACTTCCGAGTTCACTCCTTCTTCCTTTTCTGATTTTACTTCTTCAAATGCCATGAAAAGAGCTTCACCTGTTTCCTCTTCAGAATCCTCATCGGAGATGTCTGTTGAACTGGCATTCCTGGAGATGAAACTTTTCTTCTTGAAGTTGCCTTTTCTGAAATTCATTTTCTTCTTCCAGTCACTTCTTTCTTGGTGCGATCCTTCATCATTTTTGTTCTTCTCATTAAGTGGACATTTAGTCACAAAATGCCCAACGCCTCCACAGTTGAAACATTTAAATGGTAGCTTTCCTCTGTATTTTCCTTTTCCCCTTTTTAGTTTTCTAACAAAGTTTGCTTCCATTTCATCTGATGTCTCTTCTTCCTCGGACTCTTGTTTTGCATTTTTATTTTTAAGGGCTTTAAAAGCCGCTTCTCTGTCTGTGGGTTTAGATCTTCCTATCCTCATCTCATATGCAGTCAAAGAACCATACATCTCATCTATACTAAAATAATTTAGATTTTTAGCTTCTTCTATCGTTGAGACTTTAGAATCAAACCTTTGAGGAAGAGATCTTAATACCTTTTTCACGACGGCAGAGTCTTCGATATCCTCACCGAGTCCTCTGATCGCATTAATGATTCCATTAACTCTCAGCATATATGCCTCAATGTTTTCATCGTCATTCATCTTTAATGCTTCGAATGAGCTCGATGTGTCTGTAACTTGGCCTCCTTGATCTTATCGTCTCCTTCATGAATACTCCTCGGTTTGTCCCATATTTCTTTTGCCATTTTACAGCTCATGATCTTTACTAGTTCACTTATCTGCTAATCCGCACATGATAGCATTCTTTGCTTTTGAGTTATTTTCAAACAGTTTCTTTTCGTGAGCCTCTTTTGGAGGAGTGATGGGTATTGTGTATCCACTAACTACTTGAATCCCAGATGTCGTATCCCAAAGCACAGAGATATGTCTGCATCCTGATTCTCTAGAACGCGTAATTAGATCCGTCAAACAATGGTGCTTTGTTTGATGAGAAGCCTTCACCACCTGCCATTGTGTTACTTCCAAGATCACCCTAGCCGGTTAAGCTTGTACAGGAACTTAGCTCCGATACCAATTGTTAGTCTTACAATGACACTGAGAGGGGGTGAATCAGTGTAGCTCTATAAACTTAAATTTATAGCTCTTAATACCACAGCAATTAAAACTTATTACTAGATACAACAAGTATAACAAAAGAGCATCACACAACACAAGATTTAACGAGGTTCACCAATGTGGCTACTCCTCAAAAATTGACTGCTTGGACTACCATCCAAATCCAGCCTTTGCAAAGCACCAACTTTACAATCAATTTACCAGCACCCACTGTAAGGAGCACCAACCCCTTATTTATCTGCACCAATAGAAGGAGCACCAACCTATAAAAGGAGCACAAACCCCTTGATTTATACTACAATAGAAGGAGCACCAACCCCTTGATTTATATACAACAAGAGGAGCACCAACCCCTTGATTTATTACAATGGAAGGAGCACCAACCCTGATGCCAAGCACACAACTTAGGACTTCAATTTGAATCTATAAGTATTGTCATTAAGATACCTTTGCTTTTGCAAGACCTATGGTCTTCTTCACCTTTCGCATCTCTTCTCACCTCTCTCTCTGCAAATCACTTCGCACACTCTGCTTCATTACAGTCAAACTTCATGATCGTCTTCTCCCTTTTGCGCACTCTGCTCTCTTTGCAAATTTTGCACTTAGCACGATTCGACATGACTTGCTCTCTATGCACAATGACCGTATTTCACACACATTCCACCATCTTCTCAATTCTCCAAACAACCCTCCTTTTATAACAATATTTTTTATGATGAAAACCCTAATCTTAGTCGGCTGTAAATCCTAATCTTAGTCGGCTTTCATAACAATGTAAACCCTAATTTTAGTCGGTTGTCATCGGTCTTCGTCGGCTTCAACTCAAGAAGATGTTCGGTTTATCCATCGCTTGATGATTTCATTCTAGACAGACCCTGTAACCGCCATACTGACTTTTGATCACTCTTCGTATTTTAGCAGTATGAAATCACTCTGTAACTACCCCTGTAAATGTCGTAGTGATGTCGGTCCACTATCATACTTCTCATTTCAGTCGGGTTCTCCTTCTTGACTTGCGCATTTATGACTTATCATGAAATCATGACATTTCTACCTCTGTAGCTTCTTTTGTTGTTGTTGCCATGAAAATACATGTCACGATATCGTGACACTTTCACCTCCGTACGCTTTCTCTATTCTTTTGTCATGATATCATGACATTTCTACCTTCGTAGACTTCGTCTTTTCTTTTGTCGTGATATCATGACATTTTTGCCTCCGTATACTTCGTCTTTGCTTTTGTCATGATATCGTGACACTTCTGCTTCCATAGACTTCGACTTTGCTTTTGTCATGATATCGTGACACTTCTACCTCCGTAGTCTTCAACTTAGCTTTTGTCATGAAATCGTGACACTTCTACTTTCGTACTTAGCTTCTTTGCTTTTGTCATGAAATCGTGACACTTCTGCCTTTGAAGTCTTCTTCTTTGCTTTTGTCATGAAATCATGACACTTCTACTTTCGTACTTTACTTCTTTGCTTTTGTCATGAAATCGTGACACTTCTGCTTTCGAAGTCTTGCTTTCTACTTTTGTCATGAAATCATGATAGTTCTGCTTCCGTACGCTTCCTCTCTTTCTTTTGTCATGAAAATGCGACATGTCGCGATATCGTGACACTTTTCAAACTTACTTTCTCTCTCCTATTTTAGTCACAAAATGCGACATGTCATGAAATCGTGACACTTTTCTTACTTGTTCTCTTTCTTCGAACTTGTCACGAAATCGTGACACTTTTTCCTACTTTCTCTTTCTCTTCCAACATGTCATGAAATCATGACAGTTTTCCACTTGCCTTTTTCTCTTCCAACATGTCATGAAATCGTGACAGTTTTCCTGCTTTTTCTCTCTTCCAACATGTCAGAAATCGTGAGTTTTTCTTTTTTTCTCTCTTCAACATGTCGAAATGCTTTTCTCTTTTTCTCTTCCAACATGTCGCGAAATCGTGATAGTTTTTCCTGCTTTTCTCTCTCTTCCAACATGTCGCGAAATCATGACAGTTTTTCTTGCCTACTGTATATGTCGCGATATCGCGACACTTTTCTTACTTGTCTTTTTTCTTTGATCTTTTGCATATGGGCCACTTCGGTCTTCTTGGAAAATCATTGTACATACTCGAATAACCTTTGAACTCCTGTCTTCTGCATCTGAATAGCTTTTGAACTTCCTGTCCACTGCATCAACAGATCTATCTGACTGTGTTGACAACAATGACAATACTGTTGTTGCACCTTGCTCAACACGAAATGCATCTTCGCTAGAGAGAGCCCGGAGCTGGGTTTCGCTGGCTTCCTGGGCGAAGTTGAGGATGAATTTGCCTTAGAAAATTTTCAGTGCTTGGAGTGGTCTTTCGCCCTAGTCAACCCCAAAGTGGAGGTTTTCTCATGTTGGGGCCTGAAGTGTAGCTTTTCCAATAGTTTGGGTGAAGCAGTTTTGAATTTTGCCTTAGATTTTCTTCCCTACCCAAACTGCACTGTGTTCCTGGTAGGGTCCGAAGCTCAGCTTCGCTACATCCTAGGGCGAAGTTGAGCCTTATCGACCTTAGCCAATTTTCAAGCCCAAAGTGAGCTTTCACTTTATTTTATTAGCGAAGCTATCTCTCACCCCGAAAATGAGCAAAACTCAGATTTAGCCTCCCACTTGATCGAAGTTGATCTTTCACTCCTGTTTTCACTAGCAAAGCTGCTTCGAACTTGGACTGCACATACAAAGTGAGCGAAAGAGAGTTTCTAGTTGCACCTTAGCACCATGAATCACCAGAGAAGGGTTATTTTCTAGAGAAAGTTGTTTTCAGAGGAGGAAGTGAATCCAAACAGGAAAAACCATAGCAACAGTTTGAAATTTTACCCCTTAGACAAAATGTGGCAAAATTGACAACATTCCTGGCAGCTCGCGGGGTATTGAGCTCGCCTCAATGCAAGGACTCGAGGCCTTTATCCATTGGGTTCGAAGTCATCATCTGCCTCCTCTTATGATTGTCTACTACTGATGAAGGGTTCTTCTTATAATCTCTCTCCTTCCTCTTCTTTATTGGGTTCTTGGTCATGCGTCGAGGGGGGCGAGACGGTCACAGATGCGCTGATAGGTGGCCTGAACCTAAGACCAAGCCTCTTCTTGGAATGGCTCATGATCATGGAGATATTTGACCAGATGCTTGAAGCTTTCGATCTGGTGCATCGACATAGCTAACCCTCTTGCTCAGATTGATAAGGTAGGCCTCAATTTGACAGAACCTAGATATCAATTGAATCACTTGCGTTTCCAGGACAGGGTCTATCCAATTGTCAATCTCAGTAGTATCTTCTTTGAAAGCATTCCATACTAGATTTAGCTCATCCCTGGGTAGAAATTTTTTGTCATCATCAAATCCGAGCTCTGTGAGGGTTTGAAAATACGCCAGGGAGGTGTTCTTTTCCTGCTCAAAGGTGTCTAATAGTCTCCTAGACTTTTTGACTCTTTAGCTTAGCGAAGAAGTCATGAAGAGTCGATCTTGTAGCATAGGGGTGCAGTATTCCCGATGGGGAGGTGATTTTCTAGTTCTTAGAATGATCAATGTATTATCTCTAACTCGTATACCAGATCGCACGACCGTACAGTCCCTAAACTACCCTTTTACACCCAATGAATAGCTTATACAGAAGTTAGTTCGATACACAGTACAATCCAAAATTATACAGGGGCATGGATTGTACGATTATCCACTCAACACATTCCTCAGATTTCGTTTTTCAGGCTACCATACATAGTTTTGTAACTAATAAGTCGATTTCTCCAAAATTGCTAAATCGGGTAAGTTCCCTTCTATCGCCTAAACTGCCAAATCGGGTAAATTGTATTTGTATGATTTGTATGAACTTTGGTGTACGATCTGCACGAAAAGAAAGTGTAGACAAATGCTAAATTGGATATTCTAATGGGCCAATCTCTCTCATATAGGTTTTATAAGGTTTTAATATGCCAATCAATCCTTTTCCTGCAACATGCAAAACATATCTATGGGGCTTGAGAGAGATGCAAATTTCTAGGTATACGTCCATAAATCATACAACAAGGTTCACAACATCCTTAGTAATACTTCCATAATAATAGATCATTCTACAAAGCTTCACCAGTACTGGATTAATCCATTCTATCACAACAAGGCATAAACTAACCAAATAAATCACTAGAAAGTACATGCAACACCAATAAGCCATCAATGGTCATTCATCCATGCCAGAATCGTACACAACCTGGAAAATGTAATTGTACTCATGTGTATATTATTCTATCATCAATTCAACTACAACATGGCTTATTCTATATCAATTATGGCTAAACTCAGAACATAATAGCATACTCACTCAATTTACAACCAGTAATTATCCAGCAAACATCCAGACCTATGAAATTTAAAATGAGGTCTTATATAACGTTGCCCAAGCCGTTCCAAAGTGGTTTTTGAGGAAATTAGTTATTTTACAACTGCCCATGCATAATAGAATGAATTAATTAAGGCTTTTAATAAGTCTAACACTTTAATTATCAAACCTATGCACCATTTCAATATGAAATTACATTTCCCATGCATTTCATTGTATTTCAGTGTGCCTTGTAAGGTTTGTCTTCACCTTGTATGGTTTTCCCTCTTGGTTGTATGGTTTACTCCTACCTGTACGATTTGCAAAACTTGTAATAACTGTCAAAATTATCAAAATTGAGCAAATCCATTTTATCACTTTCTCTTCTTCTAGGAGGTGGATTTGCTATCTACATCTGACCTCCCCTTTACTTTGGTCGGTGTCCTCGCCAACTGTCCTTTCTGCTTTAGTTGTGCCTCATAGTCTGCAACTAAATCTTGCAAGTCACTCACTTTGGTTTGAAGAATTGCATTTTTATTCTTAAACTTGGCTACATATCTTCCCATTTCCACTGCTTTCGCCCCATGGAAATTAGCCTTCTCTTCAACAATCTTCAAGAATTCCATCATTTTATTTTCTTGATCAGTGGCACTCCTCTTCAAACTCTCCTGCAAATGAGCTTCTGTTCGAGTTGCCACTTGAAGATCTTCATTCTTCTCTGCAATGGTCTTTAGGTGGTGATTAATATTAGCCTCCAAGACACGAATAGTATCTTCCCTGGCCTTCAACTATGCTTGCTTCTCCAAGACCAATTCATTGTATCTTTTGTTGTCCTTTTGAATTTCTATCTGCTTGGCCTGTGTCGCCACTTGCTCATTTTTCTCAGCCAACTGTGTTGTCATCTGTTCATCCTTTGCCTTGAGTTGTGCCTCCAACTCCTTAATTATGTCTTTTGTTGTCTGGGAGATCCGTCGCTTCTCTTCTTCAAGCAAATTAAGTCTAGTTTCAGACTCAGCCTTTATGTTTATCAGATCTTCCTCCAGTTTCTTTATTTTCTCCTCCGCTGTAGCCTTACACTTTACAATTCTTCCTCCATTGCCATCATTTCCTTCTGAGTGGATTCCATATCCTCCTTCTGAGCTTCCTTGCGCTGATAAATATGCTCCAATATGATGCTCAACCACTATATCCAATGTGTGAGAGAGCCAAATCTGTAGTAACCCTCTTGTACTCCAATTCCCCTATGTTCATTGGACAAGTGGGGTGATTGGTTCTATCCAAGTACAACCTCATATGCTACCTATAGTTGGAAATCACTCCTTCTAGCAAGTCGTATCTTCCCAACATTGTGGTTACCTCTTCCCTAGGTAACTTTCATGGGTCTTGTACATGAATGTCTACGATTCTCCTTGTATGCTCGTACTCACCCATTCTGTTATTTTCTTCAATTTGAGAGACACTTGTTCCTCCCACAAATTTAATTCTCCCACGCATCCAATACAAAACTATAATTTGGCACTGGCTATGGCATCGCCTATTTGTGTGAAGAAATATTCCACATCATCTTCTCCTTTCGCCTCCTCTTCCATTTCGATCTTGCTGAACTATGGTACCTTCAAAAGGTAACTTATTCTCATTCTCCATCGTTCCTCTTCTGTAGGAGTTTGTTCTTCCTCTTCCTCCATGTGGTGGCTAGAGCTTCCCCCAAGCTCTCGAAGTGCTCTCTTTATGTTTATCTTTTCCTCGGGTGGAGTCCGTTCTACAATATTCACCTCCTCATCACTATCTTCTATATTCACTATCTCCTGCTGAGATTGTTGCTACTCTATTTTTTCCTAGGCTTCTTCCTGTTCAGTGGAGCCCACTTGTTGCTCTTCAGCCACTTGCTCTTCCTCCATATTTTGTTGTGTTCCCATTGCTGTGACTTTCTCAACAATAGGTTCTTCCTGTTCTTGTGATGATTTTGTCTCTTATTGCGCATCACTTGGGTTATTTTACTTTGAACTTCCCCCCATAACAAATTTTAAGAAGGGCTTCTTCTTTTTACTAGACTATTCCTCTGAGGCTTCCACTCTCACTTCAATTTCCTCTTTTTCCTATTGAGTGGTGGCTTCCACTTCCTATGCTATCCGCCCCATCTCTATATTCTTCAAATATTTTGAAGCATCCAAGATTTAAAATTCATCATGTTGGAAATTTTATGGAGATACCACCATCTTCTCTGCTTCTACCCAACTCTAGTCATCTAAATTCATCTTCTTTGAATCTGACTGTTCTTACTCCTGCTAATCCTTCTGTGTCAGCTCGTCTTGTTTTTCTAGAACGGTATTCTTTGTCGTTCTTTCTTATTGTCGTCTTGTTCTTATTTGTATTGGGCTTACTTGTCTCTCCATATTTTCCTCCCTTTCCTAAACTAGTGACTACTCCTGATACCATTGCTTCATTTCTTATTGTTCCAGTTTAGGTTCCAATCTCCTTGTCCTTTTCCTACGAGGATGTACATCCTCATCATCCGAAGGAGTATCCTCTGGTGCCTCCATGGCCGACTGATCCATCTTTGTTTGAGGCTTCTTTGGAGTCTCCTTATTAATGGGTATTGACTTTGCTCACCTCAAAATGGTTGGTTGTCTAGCCTCCACATTCCTAGGTTCTATCAGACCTGGAAAGTGGATGCCCAACTCTGTGACAACATTCAATAATAGTCCGATGGCATGGAAGGTCATTCCAAAATCCTTCGGTCTCTTCGTCATTACTTCATGCATTTTTCTTTCTAGATAGGTACCCCAATCATACTTGATTCCCTGGGTGATACCTTCTACATACCGAGCCATCCAGATTGGCATCTCCATAGCTCATATATCCCCTAACAGTCGAACCATCACTGTATTCATAAAACATGGCCAATTGTCCCATTTTAGCTAGCTCTGTTTGATACCTCGAGTTCCTGCACCCAAGATTTTTGCAGCAGTCGGTGACTTCACATCAGTTAACGAAGTGATGATACGATATGACTCAATTGAATCAACCAACTTCTTAACTATCTCCGTGATATATGTTGGCAATCCGAATGTTTTCCTGAATGCATCCACCGTCACTTCTATTTTCATAGACCTCTTGTCCACATTGACAAAGGTAGTTCTGGTTGTAGGATTATACGCCTGGACCATCTGCAACAGATAATTATAGAAGAAGGTTTTCTGATGTGGTGGAACTTGTGCTATTATAGATACACAACCTCCTCAAACCGTTTCCTCTAGGGATGGTTCTTGTTTCGTTTATCATTCCACCATCGCCTGCATGTTTCTTCTGCATACTATATGAATAAAATATTTGTTATCTCCACCCGACCTTCCTCAGGTCCACTACTCAGATACTCATCCTGATCTAGAATATGTACTTCACTCCTCAATTCCCTTCTCAAAACCCTTTCTTGTGCCATTCTCTCCTCTTGATATCTTGGTGGTGTTCTTTTGTCAGCCTTCCAATACCTCTGACCTCTCCACAACCTGTATCCTCCTCTTCTCCAAGGATGAGTACCATGCCAATCGTGGTACTAAGACTATCACCCTTGGTACTATCGTGGATGTGACTTTCTCTCGTGTAAAGGTCCTGGTGATCGTTCCACCATATTAGCTGAAATCCTTCTCAACTAGTATCCAAACTATTTTGCTAAGATAATTTTCTTGCCATACCTCCTATTGTCTTGCTAATTGAACATCACCGATTCTACAATTGGAAGTGTGTTGAAAATTGTACTACTGCAAATCATGCAATCTATTAAAAATTATACAATCTGCTCTTCTTCCTAATCTTGTACGGTTTCCTTAGGGCAACCTTTCTAGATCGTACAATCCTTCAAACTGTTGTTGTTTGATATTAAACTACTCTATCTCCATTAAATCGTGCCACTACCACATGAAATCATACAAGCCCATACTACTCTATACGGTCTTCCTCCCTGACTTCTCCCCTTCATCGATTCCATATGATTTGCTCAAAAATGGTTGAAAACAACAAAAAATCTGCTCGAAATTGCACAAGTTTTTTTTGATATCATACACTCCACCGCAAAATCGTATAGTATAGATTTTCAAACTGTAGGTTGTAAAATGTTCATGATTTTTAATTCCTTTGCTGAATTATTCACTAACCTAGTTTCTAGATTGCCCTGATCTCTCTTTTTAATGCTTTTCTAAAGCAATTTCCCACTTTTTCACCCTTGACACAATTTATCCTCAAAAATAATTTTTTTTTGGCTATCAATTATGGCTGTATGGATTGCTCCTTTATTTCCTCTGTCTTCTCCCTTGTGCTTTTGGTAGTTTTGTTCAATTTAGGGTTTTTACTTCCTTTTCTTTGCAATTTCTCTACTTTGGCTTCAAGTTGTCACTTTTTTAAACCCTAAGATGTGTTTCTCCACCACTTCGTTTTCACTTGGATGCCTTATTCTGCTAATACTCCCTTATTTCTGACCGAAATTCTAATTCTCCCTTCAATGGAGTCAAACCCTAGCTTTTTCTCCCTTTTCTTCTTCGGTTCGATTTTTTCGAATGCAAAAAGTTCTCCTTGGTGCTAATTCAAAAATGGGTCACAAATTTATCTGTAGGTTACTGATGAGTTTTAATGCCCATGTGGTCCTCTTCATTCGGTTGCATGCTTTTCACCTTTGTCCTCCTAAAAAATTTGAATTCTCTCTTGTACGGTTTAAAGAAATTGCCAATTTACCCTCTATTTAAATTGTTCATCAAACCCTAATCTGAACCCTAACTACTTTATTTTCAAAATCATGCCACTTTGCATATTTTCCATCCTCCTAGCATGGATGATTGACAACTCAACATTTTATTTGAAAATTTTATCTTTTTCCCACTTTTTCTCCAACCACCTCTTATTTCACACATGCGACATTAAATGGGGTAGTTGAAAATCGTACATTGCACCTAAAATCATACATTGTACAATCTAAATTGTACATGTTCTTTTGTACGATTTCCCATGTGCTTTTGCCAATTTCCCCTTGTACGATCTTTCTTTTGTACTTTTTGACTTTAAAATTGGCTTTGTACGATCTAGTACTTGTGCTTTTCCATCTTTGATTTGTACGATCTTATACTTAGAGAATTTTTCATTTTTCTCTCTCTATAAAGAGGTCGTCGTTTTTAGTTTTCAACCCACTTCCTTCTTAATTGCATCCCGAGGGATTTTCACAATTAAGGAATTTTTTTTTAAACATAACCTATTTACACTTACCGTCATGGCAATCGTACAATAACATTCACTTGTACAATCTCCTCGGATTCTTCTCTTGGAGGTTCGACTATGACATTTTGAGTGGTTGTGTCGCCTGTCGATACTTGCTCCCTAGGCCAATTCATCTCCACTTGTGATGTTACTGAATTTCCTGGCCTTCTCCTTCCATGTGTACAATTTGGAATTATATAATTGCAAGCTGGAGTATCTTCATTTGGTGTCCTTTCTTCTTGTTACACAGGTGATTGATACCTTGGTAGCAGTGTCCTTACTACTCTACTATCATTCAAGCGACTTCTTCACCTATCCCCTTGAATCAATTTTGGCTCCAAACTTGGAGATCAGATTCTTAGCTGTCTCTGGTTTCTTCTGTTTGCAAAATGGACTCTTCCTCTACCAGCAAGGCCTCTCCCGCACGAGTGTCTTCCCTGTATCGTTCCTCTTGACATCGGGTTTCTCTATGCTAATGGTGATTCCTACCTTTCTTGGAGTAATCCTATGCCACCTACCACTCTTTGGGATCCTCTTAAGATTAGGGGTGGTCATTCTAATGGATATTGCCTTGCAGGGCTAGGTAAGATTCCTCTCATTCAAGGTAACCCTCGTAGATTCCTTGTCTAGTTCATATAGGCTAAAGTTGTATCTCCTAACCATCTAGGAGTAGGGGTTCAAAATATTCCTCGTCCTCTTCCTCATATGATTGTAACATAACCTTGTCCTTGATCATTTCATAGTCGAATACCTCCTCCCATTCCTGGCTGAAGCCTTAGGGGTCTTTCTCTGTTCCTTCCTCCCATTGCTCGGTTATCAGGAGTTATCTCTACCAACTCAATGTTGGCTAGTGGACTTCTACTTATTGTGCTTGGTCACAATTGTTGTAGTGCTCTAATTCTACAATCCGCACATGCTAGGTGACGTCTCCATATTCTTTCCTCGAAGCTTATTTGTGGAGATGATATTTCCAAGACCTCTCTATATGCGTCAGAAAAGTCCATCTCAGAACTTGAGTGATTCTGATTCTCTTCCTCTATTTTTTTCAATCTGTTGGAAAATTCATCAATCTCTCCAATCTCTGTACTTCTCTCCATTGTCTTCTTAACTGCCAATAGGCTATTATGTATGCTTGGGGTTCAATGTTGGTTTGACGTCCCTGTGATCTTCCTAGTTGTCGCTGTGTTGTTGTACATGCTGGGGGATCACGGTTACCTTGAGGATTTTGGAGGTTCTCTAGGAAATCATCCTTATCACTACTTTCTATACTAGGTTCTATTACTATCCAAGGCATTCCTTCGTTAATGGAGTCACTCAAATCTAGTCATACATTGCCTTGTGATTCAGGTGATGTGGTTGCTTCCTCAATGTCTCACCACAACATTTTTGCATCTTCATTCATCATTGGAGGATCACTTGGTGGTACTTGCAAAATTGTACTCACTCCATCCTTTCTTATACTACTCCTTGGAGTTATTCCCTCATCCTTATTAGCTTCTCCTTCTAGCTCTCATAACCTAGTTGTTATTTACTCATCCAACCTTCGTATTGTACTATCTAATTCTTGGATGATTTGTTCTCTCAACCTTGCATTATGACCTTGCAACGTTTGGTATTCTTCTTGCAGTTGCTAATTCTATAATTGCATTATTTGCTATAATAGCCCTATCTAAGCCAATGGAGTAAGTCCGACCAATTCTTGATCAATGGTCTCATTCCTTTCTTCCTCTAGAACTTCCATTTCAAAGGTGTCCACTCTATCTTTGTATCATACTGTTAGTCGTATCCTTCTTCGTCCTTCCAATTATTGGGGTAGTTCCCTCCGTTCTATTTAAGGGTACATCATATTTTTTCTTACTGGGGTTGCTTCTTCTTGCCTTTCCCTATTCCTGGGTAATAGTACTATCTCTTGATGTCCTCTTTCATTTGGATGAATCCAATATTTATATTCTTCCTCTATTCATTCGGTCCCATCCACAAATCTGACATGTACTCGCAATCTTCTTCTTTATCTAGGTTGAGGTGCCAACTCTTGCTATTCTATGGTTGGTTGTGTCTCCTCCCCTTATACAAATAAGTGTGTGAGTCCTATGTCAGGCTCTTCCTGTGATGGACCTGGCTCATTCTGAGCTCTCCTTTGAGATTTTTCTCGTATTCATCGTTCAATATCTTCTAAAGAAATGAATAAGCACTGTACCTTGTAAGGCTTCAACTTTGAGCCATTTATAGTGTCAGTCACCTCTTTCCCATTCAAATTCTATAACTTGAATGCTCCATTATTCATTACTTCAACTATTTTATAGGGACCAAACCATAACGTCTTCAACTTACCGGGCTTGATTTCCCGCTTCCTGTTAAATTTTAGAACCAAGTCGCTCGGACTAAGTTCTAACTTCCTCAAATGTTTGTCATGCCATGCCTTTCATATTTTTTGAGCTACTTTAATCGGCCATTGTGCCATGACTCTTATTTCATATAATTTGATCAGTGTTTTTAGTCGCTCTTCCAAACTTTCTTGATCACCCAAGCGATGCTCTACCGTGACTCTCAAACTTGGTATCAAGAATTTAAATGGCACCACTACTTCTTGTCCATACATTAATTGGAAAGGTGTATGTTTTTTTGTAGGTTTAAAAGTTGTTCTATATGCCCACAAAACAAATGGTAGCCTTTCCTTCCAATCTGCTCCCTCTATTCCACAGGTTTTATACAGAGTAGATACCAGGACTTTATTTGTTGCTTCTGCCTGCCCATTAGCTCTGGGATAATATAGACTCGAAAATGAATGTAAAATTCTAAACTTTTTCATCAACATTTTGATAATTTTATTGAAAAAGTGTCCTCATCGGTCACTTATTATCTATAGTGGAATACCAAATATTGTGATTACCTGCTCATACAAAAATATTGCTATACTTTTTTCTAAGTTGTCAGGTAATGCTCTTGATTCAACCCATTTTGTTAAGTATTCAATTACGACTATGATGTATTTGCACTTCCTTCATCGATATGTTTTCAATGGTCCAATGAAGTCTAACCCCCATCGCTCAAATAATTCTTGGGGTTGTGATGGATGCAAAGGCATAAATTCCATCTTTATCGGCTTTCCTGCCCTTTGGAAAGTATCATATGCTTTCACATATTCTTTCGCATCATTATACAGTGTGGGCCACCATAGTCCAACTAGTAATATTTTTCTAGTTGTTGCATCTGGTCCCATGTGCCCTCCTACTAAGCCTTCATGAGCTTCTTTCAATGCTGCTTTGACTTCTTCTTCCATCACACATCTTCATAGTATATCGTCGCATCCCATATTATACAACAATATTTCTATCAACTAGAAGGGTACTGACTTCATGATCACCTTATTTTTCTTGGTTGCCATCATTTCTTGTTGTAACTCACCTGTGGATAGGTACTGACCAATCAACTTGTACCATTATGGAACAACATTGATGGTGAATAACTATGCATTTGGGAATTCATCTGAAACTCTTGTTCCTATAGGTTCTCCTTATCGTATCCGAGACAATTGGTCCGCAATGACATGCTTCTTACCAGGTATTACTACTACTCAAAATATGAACTCCTGTAGGATGATGATCCACCTACTGACCCATCCTTGTATCATCGGCTTGTTTATCAAGTATAATAGAGCTTGGTGATCGAAATAGAAGGCAAAGGGATTTGCCAATAGGTAACACCTAAAATTTTGGACTGCATATACCATTCCCAAAGCTTCTCTTTCCATTGTACTACAATTTCTCTTTGGCGTTGACAAAAGGTAACTAGTAAAGAAAATAGGTTGATCTAGCCTAAACTACCCTTCTTGTGCCAAAGCACATCCAATTGCAAAATTTGAAGCATAAATATGGACATGGAACTCCTTATCCCAGTTTGGGAATACAAAAATCAAACTACTCACAAGCTTAGCCTTCAGCTCCTCAAAGGCTCCTTGGTGCTCCTCCGTCCATCTGAAAGGAACATTATTCTTCGTCAACAAATCCAATGGGTAAAATACATGTGCATAATTCCTGATAAACCTTTGATAATATCCCGTTGATCCCAAGAAGGTTTTAAGTGAACTCACATCATATGGCTCTTCCATGTGCAATATCACACAGATCTTATCATGATCTATTTTTAATCCTTCACTGCACACTAGGTGTCCTAAAAATTTCCCATATGGTATCATCAGGTAGCATTTCCTAGGATTTAATGATATCTGTGCATTTATGCACCTACTCATACATTCATTGAGGGTAGGAAGATGCTCCTTGATCTTCCCGTAAATGGACCAATCATCAAAAAATGCTTTTGTTAGACAAGCAAAGTCTCCCCAAGATCGAAGAATGCTCCACAAGATCAATCACACATAAAAGAAGTAAACCCACAACACAAATATTGAGTGATAAAACCCTACTTCAAATGAAGAAAGGAAACATCCACTATGAAGCTCACTATATTACTCAATGATTCAACAGTACAAGAATGCTTCAATGTTATGCAACAATATGCATCAACATAACCTACAACACAAGTCAATATGACAAGATACGATAAGATCTGATCATATGTAGTAGAAAAAACCCCTATTTAAAGAGAATCTTTTCTACTACAACCCTAAATCTTATCATAATCTAATCTTATCATAATCTATCAAATATTAGAAAGTGATTTAGTTACTTTCTAATTTTATCACAATCTAATCTTTGAGATATGTGATAAATGGCATTTATAAGATATTAGAAAGTTATTAGCTACTTTCTAATATTTGCTAGAAAAGGGGGAATAATTTTTTTTCATAAATTAAATATTCCTAGCACCCTTATTTTATTTATTAATTTGGTGGGAATATTTTACATAAGATAGAAATATATTCTAATTCAAATATTATTCTTTAGACTTTATATTTTAGTCTAAGAATAATTTACACAATGTTGCATTACATATTCCAACACTCCCCCTTAATGCAATATTGGGGAAAGTAATTATGAGACAAAGAAACATTCTCCCCCTAAAGATACAAACGGGGATGAGAATCAAATGAGTAATATAGTTACAATGAGCTTCTATGATCAAGAATGGTCTATAATAAGGCACCAATACAAAATGAGCCAAAATGGGACTACAAGCCCCCAACGGAGTAGCTTCAGATACAAGCAACTTACAAAGCCATCCATCAACCACAAGTGGTTGCAAATGACAAGAATAAAACATCACAAGGGTGTCTTCAATAAGCCTGCAAAATCCCAAACGGAAGTATCTGCAAGCTACAAGCAGCTCAACATAAGATCAGTTAGATACATCATCATAAATATATTCACCACAACATATATGAATACCCAAATATGATAACAAAACTGATCTAACAAATAGTGAACTATAAGTCATCACAAAAAGATGCCAAGCCATACTTATAGTCACGTGCTATATAGTTGATCAAAAAAATATCATGTACAAAGTTGCATAAAGCAAACAAGGAGTACCATGATAATGCAAAATCTAAAGTACCATGTATAAAAGTAGCACAAGGCTAACAAAAAAGTACCATGTACAAGAGTTGCATAAGGTATATGAAAATAATAAAGTGTGCACACTGGTTGCATAAAGCCAACCATAAAATATCATGTACAAAAGTAGCATAAATGCTAACAAGAAAGTACCATGATAAACCAATTGCATAATGCCAACTACATAAAAAACATGTACAAAGTTGCACAAGGCAACAAGAAAGTACCATGTAAAAGAGTCGCATAAAGCAATTGCATCATATACCATAATTGCACAATGCCATCTACAAAGTAACATGTACAAAAGTTGCACAAGGCAAACAAGAAAGTACCATGTTCAAAAGAGATGCTTGCAAGATTAAGTAAATTTTAATCAAATACTAAAATTGTGGTTAGGAAGTTGATTCATTTTTAACCTTCTTGATTAATATGAAAATTAGTAAATTGCAAGTTAGTTGGTTAGTAGATTGTTTAGTAGCAAGTTAGTAGTTAGATTAGTTGAGATGCAAAATGTAAGAAGTATGAACAAGATATAGTGGAGACACAAAGAAAAACACAAATACACACACACTCTCTCTCTCTCTCTCTCTCTCTCTCACTCTCACTTTCATTCTCTTTTACTTTCATAATGAGAGATACAAGTTACATTAATTTACAGTATGCTTCAAGCAAATATTGGAGAGATATTAGAAGAAATTAATAAAAATAGGGGAAGAGAGTGAAAAATTTGATCCAAAATTGCCTTGTATACTCCAAAACATACTTGGATAACCTTGCAAAATAAACAAACTCACAAACAACTATTGTTAATGTGAGAAAAAAATATTGCATTTTAAGGAGAGTAATAATAATTTTTAATACAAAAAATTGCTTAAAAAAAAGTGCAATTAAATTAATAAAATTTATTTTATTAATAAAAAAATTGTATGAAAATGTTTAAATATTTTTATAAAGCAAAACTTTTTCAAAAAGCAAAACTATTTAAAAAAAAAAACAAAAACTGTTTTTTTTTTTTTAAACAAAACAGTTTTATAAAGCAAAACTGTTTATATATATATATATAGCCGACTAGTTGTTTTTTTTTTTAAATGACTATATATGGAAATAAAGGTTTTTTTTTTGGTCTTCCGGACGCAACCATGGGGTCCGTTTAGCTCCAAAACCCTTCCAGAAAAAGCTTAATGCCAAAAAAATTTATAGATTTAAAATGAAAATACTGTTTGCAAAAGATCTAACAACTAGATCTAAAAACATAATAAATCTATAAACCCTAATGGCAAATTTGCAAAATAAGTTTACATAAAATACCCAAATATCAAATGCATGTAAAAAAAAAATATACCTTAATGGGTTTTCACATCAAAGGATTGAAGACACTTGATGGAGATCCCAACCGCTTTGATACCAAATGTGAGACAAACAAAGTCTTTCCAAGATCGAAGAATGCTCCACAGGATCAATCACACATAAAATAAGTAAACCCACAACACAAATATTGAGTGGTAAAACCCTACTTCAAATGAAGAAGGGAAAAATCCACTATGAAGCTCACTATATTACTCAATGATTCAACTGTACAAGAATGCTTCAATGTTATGCAACAATATGCATCAACATGACCTACAACACAAGTCAATATGATAAGATACAATAAGATCTGATCATATGTAGTAGAAAAAACCTCTATTTAAAGAGAAGCTTTTCTACAACCCTAAATCTTAACACAATCTAATCTTATCATAATCTATCAAATATTAGAAAGTGCTTTAGTTACTTTCTAATTTTATCACAATCTAATCTTTGAGATATGTGATAAGTGGCATCTATCAGATATTAGAAAGTTATTAGTTACTTTCTAATATTTTCTAGAAAAGGGGGAATAACTTTTTTTCATAAATTAAATATTCCTAGCACCCTTATTTTATTTATTAATTTGGTGGGAATATTTTACATAAGATAGAATTATATTCTAATTCAAATATTATTCTTTAAACTTTATATTTTAGTCTAAGAATAATTTACACAATGTTGCATTACATATTCCAATAGCTTTAAAGTTACCTGTTGCCAACTGATCAAATATATACAATATGATACGTTGAAATGTAGCTAGGGCATTATAGAGCCTGAATGGAATTTGATTATACACATAGATGCCATTCTCCACAATAAATGTGGTCTTCAGCTTATCCTCCTCGGCTATGTTGATTTTATTGTACTAAAACCCATCCAAAAATGAATAGATCTCATGTCCTACGACTTATTCCAAGATGGAATCTGTGAAGGGAATGGGGAAGGGGTCCTTAATAGTTACTGCATTCAAACTCCTAAAATCCATGCATATTCTGATCTTGTTCACTTCCTTCTTCAAGGTGATCACTATGGGTGATACCCATTCACTGGTTGTCACCCTGAAGATGATTCCTGCTTCCAGCATCTCTTCTATCTTCGCATTCACTAATGCAGTATACTTTGGATTCATTCGATATGGCCTCATCCTTACAGGTTGAGCTCCAGGCATTAGCATAATCTTGTGGATATATAACTCTGGTGGTACTCCCTTTAGATCCTTATATGTCCATGTAAAGACATCCTTATATTCCAAGAATATCTTAAAAGTTATTGCTTTCAGTACATGGTTCCAATCATCACCGCAGTGAATCATCCTAGGTTCCTCCTCTGTTCCTAGATTGATGTCCACTATCCAAGGTCCTCCATACTTGATATTCTCCTACTGTGTACTCTACAAAACTTTTTGGGAATGTCCATTTCTCTTATGCCTCCTTAGGTTCTCAACTGAATTTTGGTTCATCTTGTTTTTCCTTGATCTCCTCTGACTCAATATAGAGGTAATTGGGCTAAAAAATTTTGTACTTCTCGATTTGCCAATGAAGAAGTCCGTTATTTGATCTAGCTTCATCTTCACTACATTCGTCTAGGTATAACATTCCTTCTCCATCAGATTCATACCCTTATCTGCTAAGGAATTTTTTGATTCATCCGTCGTAGCTACATACTCACTAAAGTTTTGATTAGCTAGATTAATCATATATTTATGCTATACTTTCTTGAAAGTGATCTGATTCTTTCCCAAATTGTGATTAACTTTGGCTACTCATAGCCATCCTATCCCCAAAAAAGCGTCATATGCAGGCTTTTGCATTGTAATCACAAAAAAATCCAAGACAAACTCTTGGTCAACTATCACCACTTGTTGTGATGTCAAGACTCCCTTTGTCTCGATACCATACTGGTCAACACCATATAATTGAAAACTCGATGCCCATAGAGATGGAGTGCCTAGTTCTAGTTAAGTTATTTCATGTACTACATTAATGCCGGATCCTCCATCCACAATCACTTGTGTTAATTTGTGCCCTAGGATCTCCATATGAACTAATACGGGTTTATTTCCCACATAAATCATCAATATAGTCAGATCCATGAATTAATATTTCCTTTCCTTTTCTTGAATTGGATGGCTCTGCAATTCCATCACCTTATGCAGTTGTATTTATTCCACCATTGCTTTATGTAATGCTGGAATATCTTACAATAGGTTTGACACTTTAATCTCTACTATGGTGTCCTGAACCTATGCTGCCAGAATTTGTACAATTTCCTTCTCTTCTGATGGATTTTCCAGTTCCTTCCCTTCAGCTAACTTCACTTGTTTAGCTTTTTGTGCTTCATCATGTAGTATTTTCTTTGCTACTTTCTAGCGTTGATTTTCCTTTGCTGGATCTGGATACTTGTCATTTTTATCCTGATTCCTTGTCATGGATAATACTTCTTGGGTTTCTTCCTTAACTTGAGGAACCTCAATGTATAACTAATTGGCATTCTATGGGTTACTTGAACTTACCTGCTTTGGATAATTTAATTATTTGTGGTTTTTTGGACCACACCATCTACACATGTGTAGTACTTGCTTGTGGTGTTTCTTGCCTCTGAGGTGAAGGATAATTTTTTACAAAATGCTCCCATTCTTGGAAATTATGACACTGTATGATCGACCTTCCTTCCAAGTCATACTGCAAATGACCTTGGCCTCCTTATCGATTGCCCTGGTTTGGCCTTCCACCTCGCATGCTATTCCTATAACCACCACTTATTGCTTATTGCCCACTCCCTTGGGCTTTTGGTTTCTCTTCCTACTCTTAGATTTACAGAATCTATAGACGTACTCTTGCATTATATAGACATAGCATTACCTCATGTCCCATCATATTATAAATGTGGCAATAATAATTGTGTGGATACTTCACATTGTATGACCTTATGTCTTGCATTCCGTGAACCAAATGTCATTCCTGTCAAGTTTTCTTCTTTGTTCCTTCATTATCTTGTCGAACTCCTGATGAAATGATGCTATTGTATTTTGTATAGTGTCCTCATTTCCACTGTTTGAATCATTAGACTTGGGGTGAGACAAGATTCTTGTGTATGTTTGTTTTGATTCAATTTTGAAATTATTTGCATGCTTTATAGCTTCTTCATACATTTTTGATGGTATTGCCTTCATATTTTTCTTATATTTCGATAGTAATCCATCAAAAAACCATCGTTTTACTAGGACATCTACCAAGGACATCTACATTTTATCGACTAATTGCTTTAGTCTGCGGTTGTATGATTTCATATCTTCATAAAATTTTTGCTTTGTCATGCAAAGTTTAGTAACAATGTCTCCATCATACTTCAAGGGTCAAAATTATTCAATGAACTTCTCCTTTATTTGATTCCAAGTTTGAAAATCTATGGTATTTTTTCTCTTCAAATACCCAATCCTCTCAGAGTAGCAGGAAATAAAGTTACCCAATCATCTGGTCTATCTACACCATTTGCTTTCCAAATGGTTATACAAGTTTTGATGTGTCTTGTGGGGTCTTCCTTACCCTCACCTAAAAACGATGGACATATCTATTTGGTTGCCTTGTTAGCCATCTTTGAGGAATCATCACTGTCACTTGAGGTATCCCGTGGAATATCTGTCTAATTCCTCCTTGGGGTTGTCTTGCTACAGTAATTGTTAGAAGTTTTTATTCGATGTATCTTATTATATCCCACCACTCGTTGAACAAACTCTCATGCATCTTCACTCTACGACCTCCTTTGCTGATGTGAGGGAGATGGTCTTGGTATTTCCTCCTGAGACCTCATGCCTTGTTGCTCTGGTGCCTGACTCTAATCCTCTACACTCCATTCAAATCCTTCCATTGCTTTCTTAGGCATAACCATCCACTCTCCATCCTCTTGCACTTTCTCTCTATCAACTCTTGCCTCTACGCTAGGTGGTTTTATTTCCTCATTTTTTGTCTCTATCAACAATACCTCAAAGTCTCCTTCAGATGTCCAAACTTGTTCTATTTCTGGTTCATGTGTATTATGGTCTGAGTTACTTGCATTATCTCTTTGGAAAATCCTCATGTTCCTTATTACCATATTGTTCTTTCATACTTTCGTTTCCTATGCCTTTGTACACGAGTGTCTGTCATTCACCTCCAATTTTGTAGTATTCTTTCTTTGTCAATTTGACCTGTTTTAACAAAAATGCTAGATTCGATAAGGCAATGATACCAAATGTAGGACAAGCGTGTAGTATTCCTGGTGGGGAGGTGATTTTCTAGTGCTTAGAATTATCAATGTATTATCTCTAATTCGTATACCAGATCGTACGACTGTACAGTACCTAAACTACCCTTTTACGCCTAATGAACAACTTGTACGAAAGTCAGTAGTTCGACACACTGTATGATCCAAAATCATACAGGGACATGGCTTGTATGATTATCCACTCAACCCATCCCTCAGATTCTATTTTTCAAGCTGTCATACATAATTTTGTAACTAATAAGTCAATTTCTCCAGAACTGCTAAATTGTGTAAGTTCCCTTCTGTCGCCTAAACTGCCAAATTGGGTAAATCGTATTTGTACGATTTGTACGAACTCTGGTGTACGATCTGCATGAAAAAAAAGTGCAACCAAATGCTAAATTAGATATTATAATGGTACAATATCTATTAGATGGGTTTTATAAGGATTTAATATGCCAATCAATCCTTTTTCCTGCATAATTCAAAACATATCTACGGGGCTTGAGAGAGATGCAAATTCTAGGGCTACATCCAAAAATCATAAAACAGGGTTCACAACGTCCTTAGCAATACTACCATCATCATAAATCATTCCATAAAGCTTCACCAGTGTTGTATTAATCCATTCTATCACAAAAAGGCATAAACCTAACCAAATCAATCACTAGAAAGTACATGCAACATTAGTAAGCCATAAATGGTCATTCATCCATGCCAGAATGATACACAACTTGGAAAACATAATTGTACTCATGTGTATATTATTCTGTCATCAATTCATCTACAACATGGCTGATTCTATATCAATTATGGCTAAACTAAGAACATAATAGCATACTCACTCAAATTACAACCAGTAATTAAGGCTTTTACTAAGTCTAACACTTTAATTATCAAACCTATGCACCATTTCAATATGAAATTACATTTTCCATGCATTTCATTGCATTTTAGTACACCTTGTATAGTTTGTCTTTGCCTTGTACGATTTGCCCTCTTGGTTGTACGGTTTGCCCTCCTGGTTGTATGGTTTACCCTCCTAGTTGTACGGTTTACTCCTACTTGTACGATTTGCAAAACTTGTACTAACTGTCAAAATTATCAAAATTGAGCAAATGCATTTTATCACTTTCTCTTCTTTTAGGAGGTGGATTTGCTACCTACAGATCTCACAATGACCCATTCTCGAGTATTCAGGATCACCAAAGGAACCTGAAGGTCCATGCGCTCATAATTTTCAACTTCTATTGCTATATTGATCCAGCGCTCCGTGTCATGCTCGACCTCCTCCACAACAGGTCTACCCTGGTAAGCTGCTTGCTTGGCTTCTCAGATGAACATGAGGAAAAACAAGGCTCTTGATGCTCTAGGTCAGAAATTATTCAACAAATGAATGCTAACTTCTTTCACTCGGTCTCTCGAGAAGACCTCCATTTACACTTCTATCTCGATGAATTGCTGTTGCATTTCTTGAACCTGCGCCTCCAACTTTTCACCTTGTCCTCTGCCTCTTCATGCGCCTTGAGGTGATTCTCAATAACATTCTTATGTTTGCACACTTCCTACTCTAAAACTACCACTCATTGCCATAGCTACTCTGATTCGGCCTTCGCATCCTCCAGTTAGGTCTGCATTCACGTCAGGGTTTCCTCCAGCTTTATGTTTTTATTTTTTGTCGTGAAGTAGTGCTCTTAGATATGCTCATTGTGCAGGTAGATTGAGCCCATCTTGACCTATATGGTTCCCATTTCACCCATAACGTCAACTGTCTTCAAGTGCTTGATGGTACGCTAGTAGGTGTAGTCCAAAGGTGTTATTTCCTCCAAGGGTTTTTGGAATTTTGGGACCTCCTTTATTTTATGTAGCTCCATCTTCTGAGGGTTGAAAATGGTGCACTTTTCAATTCCAGCAGGGGCCCGCACTTTCCTCTTTTTGACATCCTTGATCCACTTGGATGAACTTTGTCGTGCCTAGTACAGGATCTTTGCTAAGGGGTGCTCTTCTATCATCTCCAAATATGTCTCCAAGGGTTCCACTTCTCCAAACATGTGCGTGAAAAGGAGTAGAGACCACTAAGGGAGGGCCTTGACAGATAGGTCAAGGACAGTGGAGATAGGGGTTTCGATGACTATTGGGGATGTGGAGGTTTGGATGATAGTAGGTAGAATACTAGGGTTTAGGGGTGGGACCCCACTTAGGTTTTCTACTATAGACGAGGTATTTGGGGTGATAAAGGGGTTTGATCAAAAAGGCCTAGTTTGAGCAACGTTGAGACTTCGAATGCATTGGAAACTGAAGTGTATGAACCAAAAATTTGGTAGAAAAACTAGGGAGAAGTGGGGGGTTGAATTTATTTGATCAATGGGTGGGATATTGCAAGGAGGATAGCAAACATAGATTCACTGCCTACGGGTAGGGTAGATACTAGGGTTTCAACACCAGAAGACAATGCAATCAGAAGTCCAAAAGGAGGAGAGGAGAAAGAGTGTGTACCTGCATGCTCTATGGTGAGAGGTGTTATGGTAAATAGATGCATGATAGGGCTCTAGCTGGACCTCCCTTCTTACTTGACTGGAGTGTCTACCTCCATATTGAAAATTTCTAACTCCTTTTATAGTGCAACGATGGGTGCATCCATGCTCACATCTATGTTAGCAGGCTTCTTTGGAGGGTTTTTTATAGAAGAGTGAGTTAGCATGATCCAAGTATTTTTTGCCTTAGGGGGTGGCACCTGCGCTTCATCAACTAGCCTTTTCAATGGCCTATCCTACTCCTTATTTGACTATTGTGTATTTTTCTTGACAGTATGGCCGGATCCTGCACCTTGCTCGGCTAGCTGCTTTTGTTGCTTTGATAGCTCCTCTACTCTTTTGGAGCTCTAGGTGCTTCGAGGCATAAGGTTCATGAATAGGACTAATTTTTAAGTGTTGCAATTTGCATCAAAGAGCTTGGAGAATTGGTTGTCAATCACGAGGGATTTATCTAATGTTTCTTTTCTATGGTGGACCCTCATGATCCACCATTTCACAATTTTTTCTTCGGACCAACCCAAACCCTTTATTCTGCTCTCCATATTTTTGAAGAATTTGGAGTTAGGATCATGCATTGGGTTCTACAATGGGTTGTATTATGCCTCTATGTGGTAAAAATTGTGCCATGGTGGGAGAGACTACATCCTTTATACATGCCACTCGAGATCATGCCCCGATGGGTTGTTGCATTTCTCCACGATCTCTAGGCGGGGGTAGATGTGGAAGCTTTTCACCCCAATGAAGTCTCTAAATTAATTCAGGGGATCGTACTTCCATCATTGGGGGAGTTCGATCAAGCCAAAGTATTTAAGTGTTGTCATGAGGAACTCGTTTTTCTTGGTTGCAATGACTTCAATGTCACCCCATTTGAAAGGGAAATCACAGATAAGTTACAGGGCAGGGCCAAGGAATGCTTGGTTGAAAATGTAGTAAGACTTCTTTGAAAGAACTGAGGTCCACTGATATACTAGCAACGCTTTCCCCTCCTTGTCGGTACAATTTGTGGGGATAAAGGTGAATTTTCTAGGTATGTGATAGAAGAACAACCAGACCAAGAAATAACAAGACCTAAAATATAGTTCCTTCCCCTTCCTCAGGTCGATCAATTGAGTATGTAAAATGTGCACCACCCAATATACCCAGTCAAATAACACTGGCTTCATTGTTGGTCCTATGGTGTCGGGAGTGTAGAACTCCTCATGTGAGATGCACTCTACGAGGGTGACCTCATATGGGTACACTGTTGCGTCGATGGAGATCCCAAACACCCATGCTAGCATTGAGTAAATATTCAGATATTTGAAATGTCTTAAAGACATGGGTATTTCCAGCCATTGGTTAGATGGTAACGACTTTCTCAGCTGGGACTCCATGAACAACCGCATCTGTGGAGTAGACTGGTACCTATTGCTTTGCTCACTGGTGTTGATGGTTATGATGATATAATCTATGGGTGGTAGCTGGTCGGGAGCAAAAGCGTTCTGGATGATATCATAGAAAATAGAAAATAAGATATTCCCTCTATTATCCTAAACTTATCTAGTCAGCAGTTTATAGAATCTAGTGATAGCACACACTAGTTCTGAGCAATTATGCACAGTAGTGCATAATAACCAATACAATTTAGAGTAGTATGCTACCATCCTCTTACTTTTAGAGGAAACCTTCGCCAGCCTCTCATCAACAGTCTATCGTAATTTTTTGATGCTCTTGGCAAGGACACCATCTCTTATTTTTTCTAATTTGTCGATGGGTGAGGGAATTTGCTCTTCCTCTGATTATGGTTATTTCCTTGGATTCTCCTCTGTGCTCTTCAATCTCTACTTCTTCTCTTTCTGCTTCTTCTCACCCTCTGGTCTATTTAAACTTCTGCCCTTGGGAACCTTCGCCTTCTTCTCAGCATACTTCTTGCCCATTGGGAACCTTGGGAACGTACAGGTGCACTAGAAATTACCGATAGATTCTCTTGCTTAGGGCCTCCAACACAACATAGAGCAATTTTTAGGAAACTAGGTAATTGTCTTCTCCTGGGCGCTGTCTTTCTTATGGAATTGGGCCTGAACCAACCCATTAATGGTGCAAACATGGAGTAAAAACCCGTAGGGAGAGTGGGCAGAAACAAATGCTTCCTCCTTGATGATTACTTACTTATCCTGAGGTTCGAACCTTTCGTGGGCTTGCAATCTTCCTTGGAAATCTGAATGCATTATTTTTTAGTTCCTAGGCATTGTCTTTTACTCCAACAACCCACTCTAGGATGTGCATTGGTAACTATACTTTAAAACATGCACCTTGGGTTTTTAAATGGGTGCCATCATTTTTTTGTGCTCTCCAATGCTTGTTCAACCCTGCTTTGTTCACCAAGGCACCCGAAGTGGAGCTTTGCGCTCCCCTTTTTGAAGTTAACACTTATATCCCAAAATGCACCATAACCAAGGCTTCAAACCCACCTTTTGCTTCACCCCCGTGCGACTCGCATATTCGCTTGGGATCTTGGCCGAACCTCACTTTTGCCTTATAAATGGGTGAAAATCTAGCTATCTTTGGAAATGGGTGAAAAACCTCCCTTTCGCCTCTAAGATGAACGAAGCTTATTTTCGGGGATAAAGCTTAACGAACCTCTTATTCAGTCGTTGGTAAAGCGACCTTAGATTTTTTATGCCCAAAAGATAGAACATTTTAACAAGGGCGAAGGGGCCCCTTTTCCTCTTTCTATGGGGGATCTGGCTTTTGCTATTGAGAAGGGTGAAACTTGACTTTGCTCGAAAAATTTAGTGAAACTGAGCCCTGCTCAACAACTTCATCAAAAATAACATTTCTTGTTGGGAAATAACTATGGCCTTCCCCACTGCTTTACCATGAGCCTCAACTGTACTTAGGTATGAGGTGAGTCATCAGGAGATTGGACGAAAAGTAGAGGGCAGGGCACACAAAAAGTACTCCATTATGGAGCACAATCACTCACTAAAAGCAGAAAACTTATATACATTCAGAAATGAACACAACAACAAAAATAAACTTATATACATGGGTAAAACCTTTGGATGCTTCTCACCAGTGGTAAACCTTCAAGTGAAGGCCATTGACAGGTTTAGGTAAAGTATGACCCTCCATGTCTTATAGGATGAAAGAGTTCACCTGGTTGACACGGGAAATTTGGAATGGGCCTTCCCAGAAGGCATCAAATTTATCATGGTTTCTCGGTTTTGCTTTCCATGCATCCCATTTCAGTACCAAATCTTCGACCTGGAAGGTGTGGGCGGTGGCTCTTTTTTCAAATTAGTTTTTTGTGGTCTTTGTATGATTCATGAAAGCTTCGTAGGCTTTCTCCATTTCTTCCTCCAATTGTAGAAATTGGTCCAGTATGGCATCCATGGGATCTATGTCCTCTCTTTCGTCATCCAGCATCCAAAGTACTGACATCTCAATATGAGTAGGTAGAACTACCTCTTTCCCGTATACCAATGAAGACGGTGAAATTTTGATGGACTTCTTAATGGAGGTACGATCCGACCATAGTGCCTGGTCCAAAAGCATATGCCACGCACTTGTTGCTCTCCAAGGTCCTCTTCAGAATCTTTAGCAAGTTCTTATTAGTAGACTCTACTAGGCCATTCCCCCGCGGGTAGTAGTTGGAAGAGGATTTTAAGTAGATTCCATACTTGCTGGAGAACTCATTGAGTTTGGCACCTATGAAGGAAGGGCCATTATCCATCACGATCACGTCTGGAACCCCGAAGTAGGTAATCAACTTTTACAAGAAGGAAATGACTACTTCCTGGTCAGTATGCTTGGTTGACAGTGCTTTGACCCATCGAATGAAGTAGTTATGGCAGTCAGTATATATTTGTGCCCCATCGAAGAGTTTGGTGATATTACCTTGATGAATTCTAAGCCCCATTACTGGAAAGGTGTTTCGACCTGGATTGGGTGTAGGGGTAAAGGGGTATTTCTATTTCGATCGACATATTTTTGGCACCTATCGCACTTTCAGCTAACTCATAAAGCATAAAAAAAAATTGTGGGCCAATAATAGCCTGCTCTGATTATTTTCAAGGCCATCGACCTTCCTGAAAAGTGGCCCCCCAAAATTTTGAAATGGAACTCATCGAGGATTTTTTTTTGGTTCCCCTAGCACATCTTAGGAGAACCTCATCAATATTTTTGAAAAATAGCCCATCTGGGCACAATACATACCTACGAGCCTAGAGTTTGAACCTTCTCCTCTGTGAGGCATTGAGATGGTCTGGGCATCTCCCAATGTCGAAGTAATGGATCAAGTCATCCGTCCAGTCACCACTACCCACAAATTGGTTGTCGAAGTTGCCTTCCAACATTGGGTCTTCTCACTGGCAGGCTGTTACTTTTACAACCACACTTTTTGTGAGTTGTTGGCATAACGCCCAACTGCATATGAGCTTGATGGGTTGGAATTCAATGTCAAACTCTTGGATTTTAGTAACCCAATTGCCCATTTCTCCTTGGATGATAAAATTCCTTACGTCTGGATGAATAACATACATTGTTGTTTTGCTCTGGGAGATGAAGTGTCAAAACTTTTTTAGGGACCTCATAACTGCATGTACTTGCCTCTCAATAAAGTTGTACCTCTCTTCATGCGGTTGGATAACCTAGCTCAAGAATGCTATGGGACGCTCCTCACCGTATTCTCCTTTCTAGGTTAGAACTACTGCATAGCTCTTAGGTTCTTCGACTGCATAAAGAATTAAGTCTTTAGAGTAGTTAGGGTTGACCAATACAGGGCCTTGGACAATCTAGGCCTTGATTTCTTCAAATGCCTTCTTCCTTTCTTCTGTCCAACTGAACTCAACATTTTTATTTAAGAGTTCGATCATCGACTTGACAAACTGGGCAAAATTGGGCACGAAATTCCTCACAAAGTTTATCTGGCCAAAGACTACAAACCTTTCTTATTTACTGGTAGTGGGATTTTAAGTAGGGTCTTTGCCCTATCAGGATCGACAACAAGCCCCTTATATGATATGGCGTGGCCCAGTAGTTTTCCTTCTTTTACCATGAAGACAAACTTCTTTGGGTTTATAGATATACCGAATTCTTGGCATATTTCAAATACCTATCATAGGTGTGAGGCATGATCCTCTATATTATGTGAAAACATAGTCATATCATCCAAATAGATGATAATGATGCGGTTTAGCAGTTCATCGGATGCCAAGTCCATGGATCTCTAGAAGGTGGCTCCTATGTTTGAGAGGCCGAAGGGCATACACTGATAAGCGAACGTCTCCCATTTGATGGTGAGTGCCGTCTTATGCTGATATTCATATTTTACCCAAATCTGGTTGTATCTAGAGAAACCATCCAAGAGGGAGAAGTGTTGTGCTTTGGTCGATCTGCGGGAGCGGGTAGTGGTCTTTCAGCGAAGCCTAGTTCAAATTTTGAAAATCAATGCACAAGAAAATGTCTCCATTTTTCTTTCAGATAGGAACTAGATTGGCAACCCAGGAAGAGTGCTTTATTGGGTAAATGATCTTTGCCTCGAGCATATTCAGAAGCTCAGCCTTCACCAAAACTTCAATCCTAGGATTAAAAGGCCTCTACTTTTGCCTACAAGGTTTGAATCCTTCTTGTAGCTTAATGGTGTGCTGTATGAACTCCCTGTCGTACCCCTTCGAATCTTGGTAGCACCAAGTAACAATATCTAGATATTCCCTACACAGGATCTGGATCTGATCCAACTCTTTAGGAGTACAATCTACTCTAATTTTGATGACCTTTTCAGACTCCAATTTGAGCTCTTTGTATTGCTTTTCGTCTACTTTGATTCTGTGAGCAATTGCTCTGTCATTCTGATCAAATAGACTTTCTAGAGTGATTAGCCCTTTTGGGACATGGTTATTTTTTAACTGTATCAACCCCTCATATTCCTCATCATCAGGGTCTCTACCTTCGATTGTGCTTGCTTCATGGATCAAAAAATTGATGATTTTCTCATCGCTGTCAAACACCTTCCAGTGGGTGCCCCTACCAGGCACAAAATACATGTAAATGGTTCTTACCGCCTTTGGCTTTTGCATCATGTCATCAGATAGGGAGTACTTGGCTCAAATAGATGCTAAGACATCTACATAATTATTATTTTCCCATGAGACAGCCTAGAAATTCAATGCCTCGAAAGACTTTAGCAAGTACCATACCCTATTGTGGTATGCCTTGAGATAGTGTTGTTTTGAGACGCACTTATTGGTGACCTGTTTGCAGACTAACTCTGAGTCTCCAAAAATCTGCAGTTGCTTGATTCTTAGCTTCTCCACTTTGTCAAACCTAGACACAAGGCTTCATACTCCACCGCATTGTTAGTACAACTCCAAACGATTTTGTAGTAGTAGTACTTTTGTTCTCTGGAGGGAGAGATCAAGACAACTCCTGCCTCAACACTTTTTTGCAACGGGAACCATCAAAGAAGAGTTTCCATAACTCAACTGGGGTGAGATCTTTGTCTTCCTATGCTGCCTTGTTTGCTTTCTTGGGCTTAGTTATAGAATAAAATACTATATATGATTCAATCATGGCATTAAATTTAGTTAGGAAGAACTCATCTTCTGTCCGAAGCTCCTCCAGGGACTCTTCTATCAGGTCCACCTCCTTCAGCTCTTCAGTCATCAAGTGGACTGAATCATCTCGTTGTTCATCTTCGATCATCTTCTCAATGAGGAAGGTGGAAGGTTTCTCATTGTAGATTTTCACCTTTCTCCCTTTGAATGGAACCTCTAGGTGCGAGTAGTCCAGAGAGAGGTAACCTCCCAGCTTAGCAGTGAACTCCCTTGAGAGGCACATGCTGAAATACGGTTCTAGATTGACCACTATAAACTCTTGGATTACAACATTGAGGCATTTTATGAAACTAGATGGGTATATATTTGATAACACCTACTATATTTATAGGAGTCCCATCAAGTTTAAGAAAACCAGGACTGCTTCGCGTATATTCCATACCCATTGCTCCACACACTGCTCTTGGCATGATGATGGTCACTGCACCTGAATTTATCATGCAATTGTGCATGACCCACCCTTCCATTCAGAGAGACAGATAAAACAACGATGTCCTATTCTTTCCTGTAGCTAAAGTAGTTAGAGTTTGAGCTAGTATGGGTTGGGTCAGCTTTTCTCCCTTAGTAGATTTCAATCTTTCCTGCAATAATTCAACTTGTCCAAGGAGTTGTAGGGTGTCATAGAGAATTACCTTGGCAGGAGTTTTCTTCAGCTCTTCGATGATGTTATAAGCCAAAGCAGTGTACACTTCTAGATCTCTTGCGACTTCATACTTAGTATGGTATAATTGTGTGGCCTCGACCCTCTATTGTTTCGTCAGTGATGAGTACTTAAGCTTCTCCCTGGCCTGCTCTCTAGTTTCACCTTGAGGTTGTAGTACTAGCGCTTTTATCGGCAAGGGTTTCTCTTTCTTTAGTGGGGTAAGGGAGCTTTATCTAGAGCTTTCGTTGGTGGTTGCTCCTTCTCATGGTGAGCATACACCTTCAAAGGATCCATTTGGACCGCATCCACCTTAATGGGTTTTTTCCCTGTTTTGGTAAGAACTGAGACTTGTTTATCTGTGAGGATAATGAGATTACGGTCTGCCTCTCTGATCATATTGACCTGCTCACTGGGGATGCTACTAGCCAACGTATAAATGTAATTTAGGTAGACCATGCAAGTTTCCTCTCCGTGCGAGTCATTGCAAGTGGAGCACTAGTACACCTGGTCTGATGTGCTTGGCTCTTCACTGCTCAAAATGGTTGCATTCCTCTCGGGGGGCCTAACAGCCAAAACTGCTTGGTCTCTTATGATTGTCAGAGGGGGAAATATCCTTGGCTAGAATTCTTGTTGAGCCTTCTTATTTTTTATGACAACTATCTTGTTTAACATCATCTGCATGGCAGAGTTGATAGACTGTACCTATTGCAAAAGCTTTTCCTATGGGTCAACACTCATGAGAGCCAGTAACAGTAGTGGTGCCATGGGTGGGGGCAATGCCAGATATTATGGAGTCAAAGGAAGTTGTGGAGCTATGGAAGTGGGAAACTACTAAAAATTAGGTGCATGGCTTGGATTCCATGATGGAATCGGGTACATAGAAGGTGCAAGAGGAGATTGAGCGGCCGCATTGGGGTACTGGTACTGAGGCAAATCGAGGAAGATTGGCATTGTTGGCTTTGGCAAGAGTTTGCCAATGGCAATCAAGTCAGCCTCTATCTTTTGTGCCTGTGTATATAAATCTAGGAAGGTATTGATACCAGAGTACCGGATGTTCATATTGATGTCTAAATTGAAATTTTTGAGGAAATAAAAGGCTGCTTGCTTAGAGGTCGGTTGAAGGCCGTCAGGGACCCTCTGCTAGGTCTGAGAAAATATGACATTGAAATCAAGGACCTCCTCCTACGGATGTATTTGGATGGTTGTGAACTGGTGTAACACAAAGAAAGGGTTTGTTGATTTGTTGAATCCCTTTATCAACCTTTCTGCTAGTTGATCCCAAGAGGTAATGGTGCCGGTTAGCAAGGATTGGTACTAGTACAAGAGTTTTCCTCTGAGGGATAGGACTAGCAGTTGCACCATAATATTCTCTTCCATAATGCCATGGATGATAGCCATAGCTATTGGAATATCCAACATTATTCCTAAGTTCCTAAGTTTAAGTCCTACTATTTAGTTTTAGCATTTTGATTAATTCTTTGTTGTAATGTCGAGGTATTAGCTTGATTGGTCAATGTTTGACCAAAGACAAAGTTTTAGGATGTTGTTAGGATTAAGCTAAACTTTAGGAATGCTATTTACGTAGCATTACTTAATTGTAGGATCTAAGGCTGGTTAGTTGTTGAATATTGGATTGTCATTAGTTTGGCATTATTCTCTCAACACCATTGTAGCTTTTTTCTATTTTCTCCAAGCTCTATAAGAGCATGTAATATTGATTTAATTAATAGAATAATTTTACTATTGATTCTCAAGAGTAGCGACATATTGGACATGTTTGTAAGTTGTCTTCCTAGTACCATCATACGTGGGAATGGCTTTTAGAACCGCAAATAGGATCTGGGCTTGCGCTGCCAGGTTCAGAGGCCCTGAATGGTTCCAGGCCGAGAACTACCAAGGTGGATTTGGCTACGCCATATGTGCGTTTGGATTCAACGGATAGGAGTATTTTGTTGTAGTGGTGACAAAAATGACTAGTTCAGTTGAATAGGAATAATCGTAATGCCCGAAGCACCTAGCTTATCCTTAGGTGGAACTGGAATACCCTAATGATATGGAGAATTTGGAGGATTCACGGGCCAGCTAGTGGTTGTGTTGTCTAGATTAGAAGTCTGCACAGTAACAACAACTTTCTATGAATATGCCTTGTCCAATGGGATATTTGGCCTGACTATCCTAGGATGCTCTCCCAGAGCATTAATGTCAATCTCATAGAACTCGATTTCTTCTTCTACGTTTCTAGTTATCCATATCATACGCATGAAGAAGTGATTTTTTAGACTGGTCTTCAAGACTTGGAGGTGTTCGAGTTTAGCAGAGTCACCAGATGTTCATATTTGATAGTACTAAGATGAACATCACTTCTTAATACCGCTTACAACCTAGAATGATTGCGTCCCACTGGGCATGCCAAAAAAAAATGTTGGTTACGAATCTGCCATAGGAAAGAGTTTGGTTTGTCTATGTGCCTTAGTGTCCAACACTTTGAAAGGCCAGAAGGAAGGGATGCCTTCCATGCTAATATCTAGATAAGGCTGGCTCCTATACTACTCTACACTGGGGTTTTAGATTAGGGAACTGGAAAGAGATTGGGAAATTTTCTGAAAGGGATGAAATTTTTTGAAAGAAATGGGAAATATGGCCATGGGCCAGTGGAATTCGAAGGGAATAACAAACAACACAATTAATAACTTCTACTTAAATAAGCAGCAATCAATACTAAGACTGTAATAGAAACTAACACCAAAATTTTCTCTAATATGTATCATTTACACATTCCATATTTTGTTCTTTAGCATATACTTAAATCTAGATTGCATAATTACAACATACACATAAAGAAACAAAGTTAATAGAAATAATTATAGAAGGCATCATACATAGAAAAGAAGTCCAGAATCAGAACTAGGAATTTTAATATTGATGCAGAATTTAAGTACAACTCTCTAGTAGAACGTTCCCTCCTATTACATTACAATGAGCTAGTTTTTATAGAGGAATTCACCTCTGTAACATTAATGACAAACCCTAAAAGTTGTTGGGGCAGCTGAGATTTGACCCTCGTTAGATGACAGTGCATTCATGGAATGTGGCTCACCTGTATCTACAGTTATGAGGTGTGGCTCTAGATAGGTTTTATCACTGGGAATACTTGTCTCATTACTGTATTAGGTGGAGTCTGCCCTAGGGGGCTTTATCGGACCCGACAACACCATTACGATGGGATGGGCAGGAGACACAAATTCATGTGCCATGGAGGTGCCTTAAATTCCCACCAACCTTGTCCTTCTCTGGAAGTGCGCCCTTCAAATGCAACCTTAGCGCTAAAAAATTGCTCTGGGGAGGGTCCACTAAAAATCAAGCCTAAAATGTAGCTTTTCCAGAGTTGATGCCTAAAAATGGGAGTTCGCTGGAACTAGGGGTAGGGGTGCCTCAACGGGAGCTTTCGCTTTAAGTCCAAAATGGACTTTTATTGGATGTAGTTTGCTCTGGTTAGGTCTAAAATGGAGCTTCACCAAATAAAGGGCCCAAAATGGAGCTTTGCCAAGCTAAGGAGCAAAGACAGGCTCACCTTTCTACCTTGGAAACTTTTTTCCTGAAGCGCCTCTTCGTTGCCTATGGATGCTTCGTCGGAGGTAGCGCCCAAAACTAGGTTTCGCTGAATTCTTGGGTGAAGATGAGCTCGTACCTCTTGACCCTTTTGCCTTAGCCATTTCTTACTGAATATGGGGACTCACTAGAGATAGCATCCAAATCATAGCTTCACTTGAATGATGAGCGAAAATGAGCTCAACCTTGCACTTTAGGCACTTCTCGCCCGAAATGCATCTTTGCTAGAGAGAGTGCTCGAAGCTGGGTTTCACTGGCTTCCTGAGCAAAGTTGAGGCTGACTTTACCTTAGAAAATTTTAGTGCTTGGAGTGGGTTTTCACCCCAGTCAACCCTAAAGTGGAGGTTTTCTCATATTGGGGCCCGAAGTGTAGCTTCACCAATAGTTTGGGTGAATCGGTTCTGACTTTTGCCTTAGATTTTCTTCCTTGCCCAAACCGCACTTCGTTCTTGGTAGGGTCCAAAGCTCAACTTTGCTACCTCCCAGGGAAAATTTGAGCCCTATCTGCCTTAGCCAATTTTCAATCCCAAAGTGGAATTTCACTTGATTTTATTTCAGAAGATTTCTTTCACCCCAAAAATAAGTGAAACTCAGATTTAGCCTCCCACTTGAGCGAAGTTGATCTTTCACTCCTATTTTCATGAGAAAAGTTGCTTCGAACTTGGATTGCATACACAAAGTGAGCAAAATAGAGTTTCTAGTTGTGCCTTAACACCATGAAATCACCAGAGAAGGGTTCTTTGATGGAGAAAGCTATTTTCATAGGAAGAATTGAATCTAAACAGGAAAAATCATAGCAGCAGTTCAAAGTTTTACCCCTTAGACAAAATATGGTAAAATTGACAACAATACAAACTGTCAATTTTGTTGGATTCCTTGCAAAATTTCAAGGGGATACCAGTTCAACACTTTTGGAGTTTTCACCATTTTGATGCTTGTTTTTATGTCCAAAAAATTTGCTCTTTTCCCTCCAAACAATCAAATTTTGAATTTTCAAAAATAAAATATTTCATTGTGCGACAGGAGGTAGAGAGGCGCATGTGGGTGGTCCTACGTCAAGTTTCAAATAATTTTTGTTTGGTGCATTTGTTGATGCAAGTGTTTGCTATTGTAAGCAACACAAGTCCATTGGTGTGCATGCACAGGGTGCACGTATGCAGGGCACATTCATGTGGGCCATTGAGGGCCTCACATGGCATGTTATAAAAAAGGGCATGGGTGCACAAAGTAAGGCACCATTCCTTTTATTTTAAAAAAACTTTTGGGCATTCTAACGAGAACGTTGTTGCTACTTTTCATGCATGTGCAACTATGGTGGATTGGTATGGTGTTTGCATATTCCACTGAAGATCTCAGGTTCCAAAATCTATGCTATCAATTTTTTTTAGAAAAGGTATGCTTTATCAATGTGGTTTTTTTATGCTCAAGGGTGACCACCCTTCTCTTTGAGCATGCTCGCACTAGTGGCACAATAGTAAGATACCAATTTTCAATGTGGGACATCCCATGTTCAATTCTTGTTGACATCAATAGCCTAACCTTAGGAAGATTTTTGTAATTTCATATATATTGAGGACAACCCACTAGACTCTGCCAAGTGTTGACATCGAAATGCTAATATCGTCCCAATTGGAAACACTATCAGTGAGTAACGTCAACAGAGGCAGTGCCTAGAGGTGACAAGTGGCAATTTTTGATTAGCTAAAATTTCTCCTAAGGTTTGTCATTTAATTTTTTCTCTCATTTCAGCTTTATTATGCCCAAACTTCTAGTAACTTTTGTATATGAAAATGTTTTAGGCTCATTTTTCAAAATTGCATAGTATTTCAAGCTCTATAGATTGGTGACAGTAGTTCAAGGATTTGTTACTGTTTTCTATGGGATTTTTACTGTGCAAGTTCTTCATATTGAGACCATGTATAATCTCTCTTTTCTCATAATGGATGTTTGCTTTAACTCCAACAACCCTTTAGTGCGGTGATTGGTAATCTTTTGGGTTGCAAGAGGAGTAGGTTTTGGATGATCAACACAAGGTACACCTTATGTCTATGGGCCCTTTCTAACCATTGGGGTTGATTATTCAGAGACCTACCTATTGCTTCATGATTCAATTTCCTTCTCTTGAGATTGGAGGACAAATTGTGGTCACCATAGTGCATGTTGAAGATCTTCTCATGGGAAGCTCAACATATTGATCCAAGAGGTGGAATTGCAGGTTCATGTTCAGGAAAGGTTGATCCTGTTCATGTACCTTTTGGAAAGAGAAGATAGCAGGATCTAGTGGTCCATACAAGTATTCATTATTTGGGGGATGTATCATCTCTAATGTCTTCTCTCCTTGGCCCCTTAGTTCAAATTCTAGGAGGGTGTTGAAATACATGTAATATGATCTTATTAGGCCAAGGCCAATGGTGGTGAAGTACCTATGGGTTCTCTTAATGTAAGCCTATAGACAAGTGCTATGTAAGCCTTCTGGCATCTTGAAGTAAGCCTAAGGGCCACTTCATGTACACCTATGGGTAGGTTCTATGTAAGCCTTTAGGAATGTTAGTGCAAGCCTACGGGCATCTTCTTGTAAGCCTACCGACATCTTTCTATGTAAATCCTACAAGAATTCTTCTATGTAAGCCTACGTGCATCTTCATTTAAGCCAAAGGGCACTCTCATGTATTCACCCTTAGAGGTATTGGTTAATCCACCTTTATGGATAACCTTGCTTAAAGGATTATTTTATTATAAGATTAACCTCAAGGTTAAGTCAATGTTAGCCTAAATTTAACCTCTCATTGAGGTTTTAATATCACTATAAATACCCCTCAATGAGCACTCATTTGTAACATTAGTGTGATATATGAAAATACTGTGGGGGTGTCTATGGGTACCCACCCCTTATTCCTTCTCTCATATCATGTCGTTTATCTCTTTCTTTCTCTTTTTTTTCTATACACTTATTTTTTTCTCTTCTTCCTTTTTATGCATATGATTGTGGTGGTTGGATGTTTCGAGATGTTTCTAGAAAATATTGCAAATTCTAACATTTTGAAAGTAGGTTTTGGAAACATAGAACAACCTCCCTTCCAATATCCTCTATTTAAGTGAGATTTTTTCCCTTTGGCATGGTTATATTAGTAATTTTACTCCATTTGAAATAAATCATAGTGACTAGGAGAAACCAAACTTGAAATTTTTGTTCCATTTTCTAAGCCCTAGAATTCTTGATTTTTGTCTCAAAATTTCCTCCCTAGTATGAATATTGTCCAAATCATCCTAAATTTTTGCTTCCTCCCCCTCCCCAATTCCTTAGTTTGAATGATATTTTAATATGGTACATGAACTTTTCCAATTCATATTTCAGTTCAAGAAAGTTCCTAAAAACTTCATCATTTCACTTTCTCAAATTATCCTTAAAAATTTTAATTTTGTTTCTAGCATGTATTGAGGGTCTCCACTGATCCTAGAAAAATTCCACCACTCCTCTATCTTCCTACTAAAGTCTAGATGATCCAACCATATTTTCTCGAACCTAAAAGGGACCCTTTCTTGCCTTTGATCATGGTCTATTATCAAACAACTTGACCAGTGCCCTGAACCTCCAAAGCTTAGAATCTCTGGTTTGATTACAAAATTCTAAACCATCCAACATAGAATACCTAAAAACATGTCTAATATTTCAACAATTTAATCTGTGTCAGTTCTATTGTTTGAGAAAATTTGAAACCAACCAACTTGGGGTTCAATACCCCATAATTCCATGTTATGGTTTGAATCTTATAAATTCTGTGTCTCTCCTTTTGTAGGAATTCTTGCCCTAATTTTTCATGGCAGACCTAAGAGGGAATTGAAATATCCACCTTATCCCATGTTCTCTTAAGTGAGGATCACACGTTGAACCTAACACATCCAAACATTTATTCTTAAGCAGCATTTGGACCATAACAGTTTGTTAAATTGGGTTCTACTCCCAAATTACAATGCTTCATACAAACCACTATTGATCACTTGCCTTAACAAAAACTTCAACATACAATGACCTGCAATTCCACAATATTGCAAACCCTCTCACCTAACTTTCTGCATATATTCCTACTACTAAAAAACATCTGTCATATTTAAACAAATATTTTAGAAGATAAGACTTACCTTTATTCCTTGAAGTAGAACATCTTGACTCTTCTCTCGCACTAGCCTATTCACCTGGTTATGTTTTTTAGGGAGTTAAGATCCTTTATATTCTATGGAATTATCTCCAATTTTTAGCTCAGGGTCTTTTTGACCCTTTCTAGTACCAAATCGTTGGATGAAATTTTTAAAAATATTGGCACCAAAGAAAGTTTGAATTGTTATTTTTTATTTCTTTTTGACCCTTTCAAGTTTCTTTTATTTCTTCTTTGGATCATTTATTTTCTGTGGATCATTTCATGCCATTTTCTTTGGTGCCAAGATTTTTAAAAATTCAAAATTTTTTGAGGGAAGTATAACAACACACCTTGAATGCCAATAAAATATGCCCTAGATGACAAAATAAGATAATGTGCTGAAATGAGATCCCCAATTTTTTTGCTAAGAAGTCAAATAAAATGATGAAATTTTTAATTTCCTAATGATTGGTCCTATGCAACCATTTTTGAAATGGACTCCTTCAGTAAATCTCCATCATCAAGGCTTCATGAGAGTTGTGTAAAAAAAAAAACTCTTCTCTAAACCCACTATATGGAGTTTTGCATAGTGCATTAGTCTATACCCAAAGGGTCACTGACATATATGGATGGTTTGTCCTTTTTCAACACCTCCTTCAATCCTATGGATGTTAGAAGGTCTGCCCTCTTATCTATGGTATTCTAACAACACAAAATTCAATAGAACAAAGGGTATAGAAAAATTCAGAAGACAAGTTGGGAGTTTTAAAAATTCCTCCAAAATCCAACTCATGCCTTTGCTCCATAGCCGCCCTTTTGAAATATATCTTCTCCAGAGGTCACCATTGCAAGAAAAAAATGTGAATTGAATGTCAAAAAATGGACAATGGAAACTATTGATGAATGCTTCTTTGTGCACTGGCTTTTATGACTACTGTAGTTCATTACAAAGTGACACAAAAAACATTGCTATCCAAGCTCCATGCAGAACTAGGGTTTTTAGAAAAACCCTAAAGAGACAATGCCACTTACACAAAATCTTCCACATTTGCTTCCAAATAACACACCTCTTTTGGAATTGACGTCATAGATTAAGCAATCAAACTTCTAGATCAAGTAATGCAGATTCTCACCCACTCTAATACCATGCTAGAATTTGGAATGTTTAGGAACAAAAAAATTGACACATACCCAAATCTTAGCATAAAAAGAACAAATATTACGAAAGAGAACAAAATAATGTGAAGACATGGGGTGGGTGCGTGTGGGCACCTATCACTATGATAAACAAATGATCATACATTGATACAAGCATCTCTTGACATATATGCATATCCAATATCAATACATGCATAATATGGTAGGCATAAGCATATGGGGTTTAGGATAAGTGGTGAGGAGAAAAGAGTTCGAAACCATATACCAAGGTTCCAATCCCATAGGTGAATCTCAACATTGAATCAAATGTTTAAATTCCTCAATTTTCAAGGAGGAAACTCGAGTTCAAATCTTGCCAAATGATATATGCATAATAGCCAAGTTGTTGTAATACCACCACATGGTCTTTATGTAATATGGGTGGGGTTATCTCAATCCCATACAACCAATATAAAAAAAATATGGTGGGGATCTATCTATAGAAATATATAAAGCAATATTTTTCATCATCGCCCAATTTAAGACTCAAAAAATCAAGGAAACTTTTTTAAAAGGGATGAATATCATGTATCTGAAAAGATAAAACTTGTTTTGTTATATAATCAGGTTTAATAACATTAAAATTCCTTGGATTCCTCAATTAGAATGTTCCTATCACTTAGCAATAAGTCTTTGGTAATTCAAGTAATCATCTCCTAGGTGATTCTAACGTGAACACGAGGACTTGAGAATCTATTGTAATTCAGATATAGGTTTAGGGGATGAGGTAGAAGAATCTAAAAAAATTTATGATATTATATGGTAATAATTAAGTTATTAAGAGGGCAAGTCAAGAGCGAGCACAAGTCGAGAGCGAGGACAAGGCATGAGCAAGAAGCAAGAAGCAAGTGCCATTTCTTATTGTTCCAAATCTTAGGAGAAACTCAAAAACTAAAGGATACATGTGAAGAAAATCTAGGTATAATGGAAGGACAGTCATTTTTTAAGTCCTTATTGGGAGTAAGTATGCCCTACTTGGAAGTAAGAATGCCCTATTTGGAAGTATGGATGCCCTAGTTAGAAATAAGAGGAAAATATAATCCATAGCAAACCCTATCCAAGTAGCAGATACTACACTAGAAGTGATTATCAAGGATGAGATGATCGAGCATGATATAATGGTTCTTAAAATGAGAAGGTTGATATGTAAGTTCCAAGGATACTAGATAGGTTTTTTTGAAATTCAACATTGGATCAAGTTGAAGTGGGGATTGAATTCAAATTACTCCATGACTTTACTTTCGAGAGGATTTTTCCTCATTATCTTCTCCAAGTCATAAATAAGGGATAAAATAATGGACAAAGACCCTTGGTTTAGGGGCAAATATGCATTATATTTAAGACCATGAAGTGATAATTTTTCTATGGAGGTAGAGACTCTTAAAAGGCTTTAGGTGTGGATTAGGCTTTTTGGACTTCCTTATCAACTCATCAATAAGGAAGTGTTGAAGAATATTGGCAATGCTTTAGGTGAGTTCATCCAAGAGGGACCAACTACTAAGGAGGTAAGGAGAGAAAGCATGTTTGATACACTTGAATATGTGTTGCCATGAATATTTCAAAACCTTTACCATAGTCCATTAGGATTATATCTAAATCAAGAGAATGGGATCAACAAGTGGATTATGAAAACATTGCATTCCAATATTGCAAATTTCATGAAACTAGACACATGACAAGAGATTGCAAAGTGAAAATTATAGAAAAAGAGATGGAAAATTTTAGGCATGAGGCAAACTTCAATATGAAACAAGGATATCATATCGTAGAAGAAGCTAGCTGAAATCAGGTATTTTCCACTCCTAAGAAAGTGGCAAGGAAAACCCCTCTGTATCATCAAATGGCAAGGGCCATTATAGTTCACTCAAATCAACCATTAGAAGAAAATAATGAAACAAAGGATGAGGAAGTACAATGCACAAGTCCAAATACAGGAGTTAAAGATGCGAAGGAATATGGGGAGACAATTTTTAAAGCAAGGGAAGAGGGGGAGGCAAATTTTAAAGCAAATGAAGTAAGGAGGTCAAGGTTAATCTAGGTAAATCATATTTGTTTTCCTCAAGTAGCATAAAATATTATTCTTGCAATAAAAATGAAAGTAGTACAAAGTGTATCCGTTGCACATTAGGGTTCCAAGGGTAGCACAATAAAGAAAATCATATGAAGGATATCCAAGGAAATTTAGGGTTTACAAGGCAACATAAGAAAGCAATTACTATGGCGGATTATCCTTGCACTTTAGGGTTTTTTAGAGCAACATAAGAAGTATTCATGAGACTATTCCATGCATTTAAAATTCTTTAGGGCAACATAAATCTTTAGAAGATAATTCTCATTATGAACAATATGGAAAAATATAAGAGATTGATGAAGACGAAAGTATTGGTGGGAATGGAAAAAGGAGTGGAAGAGCATCAAAGCATAAATAAAGAGAAAAATAAACTCAAAGGGATATCAATTTGGGAAGCCAAATAAAAATATCACAGGTGTTAACAATAAGTGGGACTAAGCCCACTAATAAAAATAAAAAGTAATGATGATGAAAATGATATCATGAAGTATGAATAAGACCCCTAAGAAACGAGTTATTAAGGAATTAATAAGTTGTTATAGTCTTGAGTTTATTTTAATACAAGAAAAAAATTGAGTAGCAAGGAATTGTGGATGCTTTTAAAAAGATTTGGAATATGGGTGATTGTCTAGCAAATTCTTCTAGAGGTGCTTTAGGTAGTATTGCAACAATATGGGACAAACGCAAATGGGATGGACAATTATTAGAAGCAAAAAATAATTGGATTGTTGGACTATTTTGTAGGAAATAGGAAAACATCAAAGTTGGGGTTATAAATGTATATTATAGTCACTTCTCGTGAAAGATGTTGGAAGGACCTTAGCATATTTTTGTCAAACATAATGATAATTTCTAATTGTGATATATGGAATCTTGGGTGTGATTTCAACTTTGTTCTATATTCTTTGGAAAATAATGGTAGTACTCTAGGATGGTATAAATAATGCAAGATTTTGTTCCTTTCGTAAATTCAACGGGACTTAAGGATGCTAGTTCTTCAAATTTCCAATATACATGGGAAAAAAGACACATTGGGCAAACTCATATAGCATAAATATTGGATAGATTCTTGTTATACAACACATGGTTACAAATAGAGTATACAAATCTTCAGATATTTTATTATGAGTAGGCTTGGATCACAAATGTATTCTTTTGACTTGTAATTTACCTAATAATGGTCATCCAAAGCCATTTTGCTTCCAATCTATGTGGCTCCAAGACCTCTATTTATTCTAGATGGTTATGTTATGGTGGGATGAAGCAAATTTTGAAGGATCATATATGTGCACGTTTGTTCAAAAGATTAAATATTTAAAGGAGCAAATGAATATTTGGAATGCCAAATATTTTGGTAACATTTTTAAAGGAAAGAAAAAAATTGAATCCAAGCTCAAAAATTTACAAGAGAGAAGAAATCAATGGAATGGATTAGGATTCTTATGTGAAAGAAAAACAATTTCTTTTTTATTATCATAATGCATTGAAAAAAGAGTCGTATTAGTTCCAAAAATTTAGAGAGAAATGGTTCAAGGAAGGAGATAGAAATACAAAAATATTTCATGCTACAACAAAAATAATTTTTTATTTTCATCACAACAAAAATATTTTAACTCCAGATGAAAGAAATATTGAGAAAGAAGAAGATATAAGGAATGACACAATTAATTATTTCAAAAATATTTTGTCAGATAGTAGGCAAGATAAGGATCCACAAGATGAGATTTTGCAAAATATTCCATCAATTATAGGAAAAAAATGAAAGCTTGATGAAGAAGATATCTATGGAGAAGTTACATGAAGCGGTTTCTCTTTCCATCCTAACAAGGCACCTAGTTTTGATGGATTTTTTGCAATTTTCTTTAAAAAAAATTGGGATTTATGGAAGAGTGATATGTTGATTGTGTTGAAGAGGCTGTAGACAAGGGTAAGTAGTTTTACAATACGAGGGAATGATGATAAATTATGAGGGAGTGATAATCCAAGGTACACCATTCATCATGTTACACAAGTACGAATAAACAAGTATTTATAGATGCTTTGAACACTAGACGTCTAAGGCAGACAATCTAGATGTCTAATACGGATGACTAGATGTCTGGGTTGGACATCAAGGATAGACGACCGGATGTCTGGACTAGACGACTAGACGTCTGGACCGGTTGGCTAGATGTCTAGACTAGACGTCTAGGCTGGGCGATTGGACATCAGGACTAGACTTCTAGACTAGATGGCTAGATGTTTAGGCTAGGCAGTTGGTTAGACGTTTGGGATAGATGGCTAGAAAAGTTCTGCCGATGAGACCAGATGGCTAGAATGATACACGCAAGGGTTTAATAATCCAGAGTCTAGATGTCCCAATTGTGCATTCATTCTCCAGTCCTCGATGCTCCTTAGCATGCCCTACAACAGGAAACCAACACACAATAATACATGCTCTCATACCAAGCTATGATCAATACCTAAAAAAAACACTATAACACAGATGCAATCTCGTACAAAACACATACCAGAATAACATTCTATTGCATAATAGTTCTGCATTATAGACAAGTATGGATAGATTACAAAATGAAATAGAGAGGTTATGCATAGGTAAGATCGGGTAGTTATTGCAATAACTCGTCTCAATCATCCAAACCACCTATTCTCTTTAAATAATGTGTTTACTGCCTAATTGACTATTTTAGACATCTAACATAGCAACCAAACATCTGATTAGTTAGGTTGGACGTCTAATCCAGACGTCTAACTAATCCAAACGTCTAAACACAAGATGACTGCATTTGTCCTTTTGTGCATACTTATTAATCAAGCCATATTCATTTGATTGGCTGATTTTACATTGCAAATTGTCATTTTCATGATTTGTACATTACCAAAATTGTTGTACATAGTCATAATTGTGAATCTTCATGGAAAATTCTTTGTCACACAACTTAGTGATTTATATATTCTTGGAACTGTTGTCTACATCTATCATCCCCTTCGAAGAAGTCGATGTCCTCAGTGACTTTCTCTGCTCACTCTGAGGAGTCTCAATATTTTTATGAGTTGTAGTCTATAATGTTTCATCCAATTGCATCTGCAGAGCCTCACAGTCAGCCTTAAGTTGCGTGGCATAGTTGAAGTATTTAACCCATTCCACTCCTAGGGCATTGACACAATTTTTTGTTTCCTCTAGCCTAGTCAACAGGTCAGCCTCCCACTATAAGAAAAGCTCTCTCATCCATGGGGCCGATACTGTGGATGAAGATGAGGCCTTTGATGCCTATTATTGTTTCAAATATGACTCGTACGGCTATGCTTGTAGCAATTTTGCAACATCTCCATTATTCATTATCATTTTACTGGAAAGAATGTCATTTTGCGATAAGTTTTGTGGTGCAGGTACAGGTATACGTGTGAAGGCAAAAAGAAGACACCCCCCTAACAGAGATAAAGGAAGGAGGCATCAGGTAAGTGGAGAAATGATGTCATGCCTCGTGCACCTTGGACAGTGGGTACATGGAAGCCCATCGCAGGAAACTGCATTTTAAAAATCATTCTATCTGTTGATGCATTTAATAAATGTCTGCTTTTGTTTTCTCTTGCATTTTTGTTTATTATTGATATTTGAATTAATAATTATAAAAATAAAAAAATATAATAATATGTATATATATATATATATATATATATATATATATATATATATATATATATATATATAGAGTTAAAATAAAGGGAAATATATATGTGTGTGTTGATTTTTTTGTATTAAATAATAATTATATATATATATATATAAATAAAAACATAATAGTAAATATAAACATTTAATATAAATAAAAATAATAATAAAATATTTTAAAAGCCACGGTGGTGGATCACTTAACTCATACGTATATTGGCAAGCATGGATATTATAAAAGAAACAAACAAATATTAACGAAAAATATATAAGCTATGGTGGAATAAAATATATAATATAAAATATATTAAAAGAAAAACATTTAATAAACCCTCCACTCGGATGAAGGAAACCCTCACCACTTGGCCGAAGATAATTACTTTGTTTTGAAAGGTGGCATCCAAAGAATAAGTAATTTCCCTTATAAAACGATATGAGGACGTAATGTAGGGGTGTGTGTGGTGTTCTTGGAATTCTGTGGACGTCTTCGCATTTGAGTTCGAGCGTTGTGTGCTTGTGGCGACGGAAGGCTTAAGTTGTCCAGGTTAGCTTTCATGGTAGTATGTGGATGGTAATTGCAGAGTAATTTTTGGAATGTTGTGTGTTAAATTTAATTAAGCAATGAAAGGGAGCTAAATTACAGAACTTGGAATAGATGAAATGGCTAAAATTGCCCTAATTATTTTATAAGAATACATTTGAATTTGGTAAATAAGTTTAACAAAAAAAAATGTGCTTCGCTGTTATGGTTTGTCTCCATGATGCAATGTGTGGTTTTCAATGCTTTCTAGTTTCTATTTTGCATTCTAAAATGTGGAAGTGTGTAAGTCATGCAAACTGAACTGCAGTCTTGGTAAAAGAGTTAAATAGAATTATGCTTCACTGTTATGGCTTGTTTCCATGGTACAGTGTGTGGTTTTCAATACACTCCAACTTTTATTTTTCCATTCTAAAGTATAGAGGTGTGTAAATCTTGTAAACTAATCTGCATTTTTAGAACAAGTACTTGGAATGCTTTCATTTGAAAACCTTGGGTAATTTTTGCATTGCACTATAGAAGATTGTTTTCTGCATGTTTGCCTGAGAGCATTTAGGAAATGCATACTAAAGGCCAAGCTGACCCCTAGCATACCTTCCTCACTTACGTCTCTGTCAAAATGGATGGTGTGTGGAGGCGATTGCAATTCTGGTTTGCGCATTCACCATGAGGAGTGGATTCTGTTTGCTATGCACTAGTTGACATTTTCCAGAGAACCTGCTATATATCTCTGAGACAATTTGTCTAACATTTGCTATTGTAAAAACATGTGGAGATTTACTGGAAGGGGAAAAGGGTATAGCCAAGCCTGTTGGAAAGTTTACCCTGAGAGTCGTATGATTCTTTGATTGTTGTGTATGAGATTCTCTAGAATTTGTTAAAATATTAAATGAAAATATTTAATAGTATTGAGTTATATATGTATGACTGCCAATTCTTATTTTATTGGGGCATGAAATGAATAAAGCATTTATGTGTTTAGATAGTTGAACAGACGCAGTCTTATGAAAATTGGGGAAAAATTCAAATATAAACTGTCCAATTGAATTGAAATCTGGAAGAGATATTTTTAAATGTTTATAACAGGAAATATTCATAGGACAAATATAAAATATCCAATTGAATTGAAATCTGGAAGAAATATTTTTAAAATTTTATAACAGGAAATCTTTGTGTGAGGGCAAATATAAATTGTCCAATTGAATTGGAATATGGAAAAAATATTTTAATTGTTTATAACAAGAAATCTTTGTGTGAGTGCAAATATAAACTGATCCATTGAACTAGAAGCCTGGAAAGGATATGAATGTTTTTAGGTGTTTATAATCAGTGATAGTCGCCATAGATAAAGACGCATTGGATGAGCATAAACTGTAGAAAATAGTAGCCGAATGTATATAACTGAAGTTTCTTAGGGTAAGATTAATTATTTTAGTTGAAACTGGAAGACTGCTACAGACTTATAACATTGGTTGATAATATAGTCATCAATTTATTTTTATGAATTTTAGTTTAGAAATGATAATGGAACCCTAAGATCAAATATAACTCATATATGAGATTAATTACTTTGAGGGTCTTAGAAAATAATAGTAATGTTTAAGTTCTTAGCATTGCTTTCAAATTGTGGTAATTATCTCCGTAGGTTGACTCATAAAGTATCAAATTAATATGACCAAAAACTTAGTTAGTATACTCTGGCATATTGAAATTCCATTATAGACAAACGATTATAACCATCGTGTAAATTTGAAGGCAGATGAAAGGAATTTTTAAACAAATAAATATTAAATAAGGGATGTGTTCATTATAATTTGTTTTCTCTCGCCAGACTTGAAAGAAATATAAAAAGGGCTTATGATTCTTTTTAAAATATGATTAATAAAAAGTTTGATGAGTTTATCTTTTAAAATTATATATAGCTTCGTCATTATTTTAGTGAAGCAACGATGGTATTCTTAAATGCTTTTTAGCTTTGTCATTTTCTAAAAATCTAGTGGTGGACGGCTTTGGTAATTCTTGAATGATTATTAATTTTAGATGTGTGAATTATAAGTAAGTTTTAGAAAAATTTATTAGATTTATGGAAATGGCAGCTATTTCAAATAAATATTGTGGTAGTTTCCATGTAAATTTTAATTACTTGAATTCATTGAAATCGGAACAAGTATTATTTAAATATGTGACTATTGCCTTTAAGATTTTAAGAGTTTAGAGCATTTACATGGTTAATTATATGGAAGTACTGTTAATGATGCCTTATGAGAAGGTAACCTTATCTTATGAAACATAAACTGAGCATAAAACAAGACCATGAGACCATGTGACCTTGGCTTAATGGTAAAGGAATTTTTATCGAGAAGATTATATATTAACAAAACCATTATGCTTATATGAGGGCCATGCTTATCGAGGAGGATAGCACTTACCCAACTCCGGTAGTGGCGGTGGTAGCTACTGTGTAACTAGTGTATCTCGCCAAATGTATGAACGGAGGTTCTACGTCATTAAGGGCAAGAGACAATGGTATGGGACATTGTTTTTGGATAACACTTATATTGTACGTGAGGATGCTCACGAACCTGCCCGATTATGGAATTACCAATGGAACTCATAACCAGAGGGCTGGTTTATGGGGTTGGAAGGTCCAATGGTAGATGGTATGGGAAGCATTACCATCAACCGAAGCTGGAACTGAGAAAATTCGGTCCAAGACCATGTGATGGTGGACCCTGTTCATACCTTAGTGGAAGGTCAATGAACAGTCAGGCATAGCAATGCTAGTTCCAAGACAAAGAATTAATAAGAAGCAAACGGTGAACTGTGAGTTCTCAAGTTTTGGAACATGAGAATTATTGTGTTTCCTCTTCCAGGTGTTATGGGATCCAAAAGAGCCAACCCATATCGAGACCTTAGTATACCGAGGAAAGGGTATGGTATCTTATTGGAAATTAGGTACGGGAAATTGGCCAGTATCGTGCACTTAAGTAACCATCTGCAATGGTAGGAAAACTTGAAGTACAATCCTTCTATACCTTGTACTAATATTCAGTTGGGTAAAACAACAGTTATGTGTAACATATAAAGCCCTCTTTACAAAAATTTTATATTGTAAATTTGACAACCAGGCGAGTAGAACCTGGGTTGTGATAGTTGGTATCAGAGCCTAGGTTGCGAAACCTTAGCAAATTAAATATGAATAAATAATCTAATATAATTCTTTTGGTGCTAGATATGGTAGGTACCTCACAGAGGGCCAATGTCAATATGCAAGAGGGGATTGCAGAGGTTCCAATAAAGGGACCGAGATGACTCATGAGAGAGTCTGAAAGGGTGCAAGTTATTGAAGTACCACGATGAGTGGTTAGAAAAGAAAAAGAGCCTGTAGCTATGAGAGCTACTCAGAATGATGGGAATATGGCTCGAATGATTCAACTCATGTAGGATCAACTAAACCAACAGTGTGAGCAAATGGAAATCTAGAAAGCTCAAATGAGTGAGCATATGGATCAACAATGGGCACAGATGGCCCAGTAGCAGGAACTAATCACCCAACAATAGAAAGTTATTGAAAATTTAACTGAGAAAAGAAACTGAAAATGTAAGTGAGTTTCCAGAGGGTTCCTCGAGGAGGAAGGTGGGTGAAGAGTTGAGAAAGGAAATAAAGAAGTTGGATATTTCTAAATTTGATGGAAGAGGTGATGGAAAAACCATCGTTAATTGGTTGAGTGAAGTCGAGGGGTATTTTGCAATACAACCTCTTTGCTCTGAATCTAAAACTACATGGGTAGTAGCACATTTAGAGGGTCCTACAAGAGACTGGTGGACCACATACAAGAAAATTACTCAGAAGGAAGCAACATATATACCCTGGGAAGAATTTGAAAGAGAATTCAAAAATCGCTTTCTTACTGAACAATTTTATATTGAGAAACATGGAGAGTTCACCAACTTACATCAGGGCAATATGATAGTAATCGAATATTACCAGAGGTTTGTGCTACTCCTTAAGTATGCACTAGAATTTGATGGGCAGGAAAAGTTCAAAGCTCATAAGTTTGTTATGGGGCTGCACCCAAAATATAGTTAGCCGGTGGGTAGAAAAGTACCTCAAACCCTGTCAGTTGCTTATGATGTTGCCCGATATGAAGAATCAAGCCAGAAAGAGGTAAAGGCTTACTATCAACAAGTTGAAAAAGAAAATTCAAGGAAAAGAAGGTATCCCGAGTAAAATAGAGATAAAAATTAGTACAAAAAATTTAGATATGGAGGACGTAACAGAAATGATAATAGAAACAAGGGTAAATATCATGGGTACAAAGGGTAGCCAGATTGAAGGAATTTTTAGGAGAAGAAAAATAATAATAGGGAATAGGGTAAAAATGGCAATCAGAATAAGGAAAATAATAAACAAAAGAATGATGGACCAAACACATGCTTTGCGTGTGGGGCACTAGACCATTTTTCCAGACAATGCCCAAACAGGGCAGATCGTAGGAATCCCATTGAGGAAGCACCACATAGAATTTTTGCTGCCACAAGTAATCCTAACCTTATGGGACAAGCTACTCCATTTTTTATCAAAGAAAAATTAGGCAATAGAGATGTACACATTTTAATTGATAGTGGTGCTACAGATAGTTTCATTTCAAATAGAATTTTAAGAGATATATCTATTAAACCTGGGATTATGGCAAGAGGATGGCAAGTCGAGTATGGCTCAAGATAAACTTACTTAGTCAACCAATGTCTATTTGAACCACAAATAGAAATACCTCAGGGAAAAATCAACTAGCATTTATATGTGGCTCCTTTACATGCATTTGACATAGTCCTAGGTGTAGATTGGTTAAAATCCCATAAGGCCCTGATGAATTTTGAGGAAAGGTGGTTGGACTTTATGGATGACGCTAACCGATGAATCTATATCCATTGCAATCGAACATCTTTTGAGTCTCATTTGATGATTGCTATGCAATTCAAAAGAGCTCTAAATAAAGGATGTAAACTGTATGTGGTTAAAATGAATAAAAGAGAAGAAACTGACTCAAATGTCATATTATTTCAACAATACCCTATGTTAAATGAATTTAGGGATGTTTTTATTGAAAATATGCCTACTTTACCTCCAAAAAGGGAGTTTTATTTTTCAATTGAGCTTATGTCAAGAGCAACTCCAGTAGTTTGAACCCCTTATCGTATGACACCTCTTGAGTTGCAGGAAATTAAAACTCAACGATGAGATTTACTGGAAAAATGGCACATTAAACCCAATGTGTCACCATGGGGAGCGCCGATTCTATTTGTCAAAAAGAAATATGGCTCCTTAAGATTGTGAATTGACTACATAATGCTTAACAAAATGACCATCAAGAATAAGTACCCTTTGCCTAGAATTGATGATCTGTTTGATCAGCTGAAAGGAGCTACAATATTTTCTAAAATTGACCTTAGGTCAGGATACCATCAGTTAAGAATTAGAGAGGAGGACACCCATAAGACTACTTTTAGAACTTGATATGGACATTATGAGTTCATGGTATTACCATTTGGGTTAACCAATGCGCCAACCGCATTTATGAATTTTATGAACAACGTATTTCGTGAGCAATTGGATCGATTTGTGTTAATATTTTTGGATGATATCTTAATTTACTCTCAAAATAGAGAAGAACATGATCAACACATGAGGATTGTGTTGGAAATCCTTAGGAAGAATCAATTGTATGGCAAGTTGTCCAAATGTGAATTTTATACATCACAAGTTCAGTACTTGGGACACATTGTCTCAGCTGAAGGAATATCCGTAGACCCTAAAAATATTGAAGCGATAATAGAATGGCCAGCTCTAACCAATGTATCAAAAGTAAGAAGTTTTATGGGAATGGCTGGTTATTATCGACGGTTTGTAAAAGGGTTTTCAAAATCAGCATTTCCAATTACTAACCTACAAAGAAAAGGAAAAGTTTTTAGGTGGACAGCGCAGTGTGAAGAAGCTTTCAAAATTCTTAAAGAAAAATTGACAACTACACATGTACTAAAAATACTGGATCCAAAAAAATATTTTACAGTATGTACAGATGCCTCACTAGAGGGACTAGGTGGCGTTTTGATGCAATATGAGGCCGTAGTAGCATATGAGTCCAGGAAACTCAAGAAACATGAAATAAACTATGCTACACATGATTTAGAACTAGCAGCAGTAGTTCATGCTCTTAAGATATGGAGGCATTATCTGTTAGGAAAACCCTTTGAGCTTAAAACCGATCATCAGAGCTTGAGATATATTTTTACATAGCCTATGCTTAACGCCATACAACGTAGATGGATGGAGTTCCTAGCCGAATATGATTTTGGTATTGAATATATCAAAGAAAAATAAAATAAATTGGAATATGCTCTTAGTAGGAGATGACATATAGCAGCACTTACTAAGTGTTAGTATGGGTTGAAAGAGCAGATCAAATAAATGCAAAAAAATGATGTGTTTTGCAACCAATGTCGTAACAAGGTTGAGCAGAAATCGGTTTAACACTCAGATTACAATGTTAAATAAGATTTTGTATACTTTCAAAACAAAATAATAGTACCTAATGATGAAGAGCTTAAGAAAACTATTCTATAGGAAGCACATTATGCACCATATTCTGCACACCCAAGGGTAATTAAGATGAGGGAAACTCTAAAGAAAGATTACTTCTGGCCTGGAATGAAGAAGGATGTGGTCCAATTCATCACAAGATGCTTGGAATGTCAGAAGGTCAAATCAGAACACCAACATCTTGGAGGTCAATTGCATTTTTTTGATGTGCCACAACAAAAGTGGCAAGTAATTACTATGGATTTTATAGTGGGCCTTCCCAAGGCACATTTTTAGCATGATGTATTTTTTGTGGTTGTGGATAAACTAACCAAGGTGGCCCATTTCATACTAGGCAATATTCAAGATGATGCACCTACTATAGCACAAAATTTTGCATAGAAAATCATGAGACTACATGGTTTTCCTAAAATAATTATCTCAGATAGAGATTTGAGATTCACCTCTGAGTTTTGATAAGCTTTACACCGAGCTTAGGGAATAAAGCTCAATGTCAGCACTGCTTATCATCCTGAGATGGATGGACAGACCGAGCGGGTCAATCAAGTTCTAGAAGATATGCTATGCATGTATTGCATGGACCACCAGAGTAAATGGGAAGATTATCTCTTCCTGGTGGAATTTTCTTATAACAAAAGCTATCATACCACATTGGGCATGGCCCCTTTTGAGGCCCTATACGGGTGTAGGTGTAGGACACATTTAACGTGGGAAAATCTGGATGATTGAGAAGTGATCGGTCATGATGCTGTTAAAAAAATGGAGATTCATTTTAAAGAGATTTTCTAACGACTTCAGGAAGTCGTTGATCGTCAGAAGAGTTATGATAACTTAAAACGAACCCCTTGAGAATTTGTCATTGGTGACAAAGTTTTTCTTAGATTCAAGCCAACCAAAAGTTCATTCAAATCCACTAAACTAAGCCCTAGATTTTGTGGTCCTTTTGACATTGTTGCTAAAATCAGTGATGTTGCCTACAAACTCTCACTACCACCGAACTTGTCAAAAATTCACAATATTTTCTATATATCCCTCCTTTGCAAATATACTGGCCCCTCTCATGTTTTGTATGTGTCACATTTGCAGACATCAGACCCGCAACTCATTGAGTTTTGACTAGTTATAATTTTAGGTTTCAGAACCACACATATAAGAAAAATAACTGTGGAGCAATGTAGGGTCCAATAGGATCACTACTCTGAAAAAAATGCCACCTGGGAAGGTACTGTTGCTATGAGAAATCAATTTTCTTACCTATTTGACAATTTTTAAACAAAAGATAATATGCTATATATATTTTTAAGACATTAAATTTTATGTATTGACATAATGGGACTTGATACATTGGATGTGATTAATGTATATATTTTATCTATTTTTGCATATATGTATATGACCAAATATTATGTAAATTTGTAATTGTATCTCTAAGATAACACATGGACTGTGTTTATTCCTAGTGGGGGAGTATGTAACATCCCCGTTATTCATTATCATTTTACTTAAAGGAATGTGATTCTGCGATAAGTTCTATGGTGCAGGTACAAGTATACGTGTGAAGGCGAAAAGAAGACACCCACCCCTGACAGAGATAAAGGAAGGAGACATCAGATAAGTGGGGATATGATGTCATGCCTTGTGCACCTTGGCCAGTGGGTACATGGAAGCCCATCGTAGAAAATTGCATTTTAAAAATTATTCTGCCTGTTGATGCATTTAACGAATGTTTGCTTTTGTTTTCTCTTGCATTTTCGTTTATTATTGATCTTTGAATTAATCATTATAAAAATATAATAATATATATATGTATATATAATAGAGTTAAAAATAAATGGAAATATATATATATCTGTGTGTGTGTTGATTGTTTTGTATTAAATAACAATTTAATATAAATATATAAATAAAAACATAATAGTAAATATAAAAATTTAATATAAATAAAAATAATAATAAATATTTTAAAAGCCACGGTGGTGTATCACTTAACTCATATGTATATGGATATTATAAAAGAAACAAACAAATATCAACGAAAAATATATAAGCTATGGTGGAATAAAATATATTAAAAGAAAAACATTTAATAAACCCTCCACTCAAATGAAAGAAACCCTCACCACTTGGCTGAAGATAATTACTTTCTTTTGAAATGTGGCATCCAAAGAATAAGTAATTTCCCTTATAAAATGATATGAGGACGTAATGTAGGGGGGTGTGTGGTGTTCTTGTAATTCTGTGGACGTCTTCGCGTTTGAGTTCGAGCGTCGTGTGCTTATGGCGATGGAAAACTTAAGTTGTCCAGGTTGGCTTTCAGGGTAGTATGTGGATGGTAATTACAGAGTAATTTTTGGAATAATGTGTGTTAAATTTAATTAAGCAATGAAAGGGAGCTAAATTTAAGAACTTGGAATAGATGGAAATGGCTAAAATTGCCCTAATTATTTCATAAGAATACATTTGAATTTGGTAAAGAAGTTTAAAAAAAAAATGTGCTTCCCTGTTATGGTTTGTCTCCATGATGCAGTGTGTGGTTTTCAATGCTTTCTAGTTTCTATTTTGCATTCTAAAATATGGAAGTGTGTAAGTCATGCAAACTAAATTGCAGTCTTGGTAAAAGAGTTAAATAGAATTATGCTCTGTTGTTATGGCTTTTTTCCATGGTACAATGTGTGGTTTTCAATACACTCCAACTTTTATTTTTCCATTATAAGGTATAGAGGTGTGTGAATCTTGTAAATTGATCTGCATTTTTAGAACAAGTACTTGGATTGCTTTCATTTGAAAACCTTGGGTAATTTTTGCATTGCATTATAGAAGATTGTTTTTTGCATGTTTACCTGAGAGCATTTAGGAAATGCATACTAAAGGCCAATATGACCCCTAGCATACCTTCCTCACTTATGTCTCTATCAAAATGGGTGGTGTTTGGAGGCGATTGCAATTATGGTTTGCGCGTTCACCATGAGAAGTGGATTATGTTTGCTATGCACTGGTTGAAGTTTTCCAGAGAACCTGCTATATATCTCCGAGACAAATTATCTAACAGTTGCTATTGTAAAAACATGTGGAGATTTACTGGAAGGGGAAAAGGGTATAGCCAAGCCTGTTGGAAAGTTTACCCTCAGAGTTGTATGATTCTTTGATTTATGTGTATGAGATTCTCTAGCATTTGTTAAAACATTAAATGAAAATATTTAATAGTATTGAGTTATATATGTATTACTGCCAATTCTTATTTAATTGGAACATGAAATGAATAAGGCATTTTTGTGTTTAGATAGCTGAACAGACGCAGTGTTATGAAAATTGAGGAAAAATTCAAAAATAAACTGTCCAATTGAATTGAAATCTAGGAGAGATATTTTTAAATGTTTATAACAAGAAATCTTCATAGGGCAAATATAAATTGTCCAATTGAATTGAAATCTGGAAGAGATATTTTTAAAATTTTATAACAGGAAATCTATCGAAAAGGATGCCACTTGCATTATTGGTGATGTGACCCAGGTTCAATCCCCATGGTGGATGTGTATAATAAGTATTACTCAAAAAAAAAGTTTATAACATGAAATATTCATGTGAGGGCAAATATAAACTGTCCAATTGAATTGGAATATGGAAAAAATATTTTAATTGTTTATAACAAGAAATCTTTGTGTGAGTGCAAATATAAACTGATCCATTGAACTGGAAGCTTGGAAAGGATATGAATGTTTTTAGATGTTTATAATCAGTGATAGTCACCATAGATAAAGACGCATTGGATGAGCATAAACTTTAGAAAATAGTAGCCAAATGTATATAACTGAAGTTTATTAGGGTAAGATTAATTATTTTAGTTGAAATTGGAAGACTGCTATAGACTTATAACACTGGTTGATAATATAGTCATCAATTTATTTTATGAATTTAAGTTTAGAAATGATAATGGAACCCTAAGATCAAATATAAATCATATATGAGATTAATTACTTTGAGGGTCTTAGAAAATAATTGTAATGTTTAAGTTCTTAGCATTGCTTTCAAATCATGGTAATTATCTCCGTAGGTTGACTCATAAAGTATCAAATTAATATGACCAAAAACTTAGTATACTTTGGCATATTGAAATTCCATTATAGACAAACAATTATAACCATTGTGTAAATTTGAAGGCAGATGAAAGGAATTTTTAAACAAATAAATATTAAATAAGGGATGTATTCATTATAATTTATTTTCTGGCGAGACTTGAAAGAAATATAAAAAGGGTTTATGATTCTTTTTAAAATATGATTAATAAAAAGTTTGATGAGTTTATCTTTTAAAATTATACATAGCTTCATCATTATTTTAGTGAAGCAATGATGGTATTCTTAAATGCTTTTTAGCTTTGTCATTTTCTAAAAATCTAGTGGTGGACGGCTTTGGTAATTCTTGAATGATTATTAATTTTAGATGTGTGAATTATAAGTAAGTTTTAGAAAAATTTATTAGATTTATGGAAATTGCAACTATTTCAAATAAATATTGTGGTAGTTCCATGTAAATTTTAATTACTTGAATTCATTGAAATCAAAACAAGTATTATTTAAAGATGTGACTATTGCCTTTAAGATTTTAAAAGTTTAGAGCATTTACATGGTTAATTATGTGGAAGTACTGTTAATGATGCCTTATGAGAAGGTAACCTTATATTACGAAACATAAACTGAGCATAAAACAAGACCATGAGACCCTATGACCTTGGCTTAACGGTAAAGAGATTTTTACCGAGATGATTATTTATTAACAAAACCATTATGCTTATATGAGGACCGTGCTTATCGAGGAGGATAGCACTTACCCAACTCCGGTAGTGGCGGGGGCAGCTACTTTGTAACTAGTGTATCACTCCAAACGTATGAATGGATGTTCTACATCATTAAGGGCAAGAGACAATGGTATGGGACATTGTTTTTGGATAACACTTATATTGTACATGAGGATGCTCACAAACCTGCCTAGTTGCAAAATTACCAATGGAAATCATAATCGGAGGGTTGGTTTATGGGGTTGTAAGGTCCAGCGATAGATGGTATGGGTAGCATTACCATCAACCGAAGTTGGAACTGAGAAAATATGGTCTAAGACCATGCGATGGTGGACCCTGTTCATACCTTAGTGGAAGGTCAATCAACAGTTAGGAATAGCAACGCTAGTTCAAAGACAAAGAATTAATAAGAAGCAAATGGTGAATTATGAGTTCTCGAGTTTTGGAACACGAGAATTATTGTGTTTCCTCTTCCAAGTGTTATGGGTCCTGGAAGAGCCAATCCATGTTGGGACCTTAGTATATCGGGGAAAGGGTATGGTCTCTTATTGGTAATTAGTTGCGAGAAATTGGCCAGTTCGGTGCACTTAAGTAACCATCTGCAGTGGTAGGAAAAATTGAAATGTAATCCTTCTATTCCTCGTACTATTGTTCAGTTGGGTAAAATAACAATTATGTGTAACATATAAAGCCCTCTTTACAAAATTTTTATATTGTAAATTTGATAATCAGGCGAGTAGAACCTGGGTTGTGACAAATTATTCATGTATCATTGCCAACTGCTTCTGCCAAGTCTCTTCACGCTATCTCATCTCCTGCTGCCATTTTTTTGAGCTGCTAATGTTTCATTTTGCTTGACCAACAATTCTTTAGCCTATTTCTGCTCTGACACCTCATTTTATAGAAGTTATACTGTTGATACATAGGCAGTAATTCAAGTGCTAGCTTTACCTGCGATCCTTGCTCTATGGATTGCTAGAAAGAAGGATTAATATTGTGGCAAAAAATGTACACCTATCTGGATTCCAAGTAGAGGGTTCACATTTTATCAGCCAGATGCTTGAATCCCTCCATTGTTGATGAGTGCATGATGGACATTGTCCAAGGCTAGTTCTGATAGATGCTAGAAATATCTGCTCACCATGGACCTTGTGTGGACCATTTCACCAATTTGTTCAATTCTTCTTTCGCCATAGATTGCCACTTCTTCCATTGAACCACACAGGCTATGTCAAATTGCAATCACAATTTTTTCATTATTTTTGTTAACTTGGAAAAACATTCTACTGCTCACTCATCCATATTATCTAAAGGATCCATGATATTGGGTAAATATACTAGAAAACATTCAAACCATGCATCCTTAGTTTGCTCCTCCTATTCCTCTTCTTGCAATATCTCTTTCCCTTCTTGGAGATATCAATAGTCTTTTTGGTTGCCTTGCCTTCTGTCCTTGCTTCGATCCATTTTGTTAAGTACTTAGTTGAGACTATGATGTATCTATGCTTCCTCTTGTAGCTTGTTCTTAGTGGACCCACAAAATTCAACCCCCATATTTTAAAAAGTTCTTAAGGTTGCAATGGATGTAATGGCATGAAGTCCCATTTCAATGGCTTCCCTATTATTTGACACATATCACATGCCTTAACAAAGTTCTTGGCATTGTGAAAAAGAGTAGGCCATCATAGGCCTGCCAAATTTTTTTTCCTTTTTATTGCATTTGGTACCATATGTCCTCCGATCAATTCTTTGTGTGCCTCCTTCAGGGTCTATTGTACTTCATCTTCCATCACACATCATCTTAGAATGTGGTCCTCCCCCATCTTGTTTAACAATCTTGCAATCAAGGTAAAAGGTGTAGAGTCACATAAATCGTAATCATCTTTCATTGTTCAACTACCGTCATCTCCTTTGGCAGCTCTCCTGTCGATAGGTAATCCCCAATATGTTTAGACCATGTAGGTATCACACTTATCATGAACATCTGTGCATTGGAAAATTCATATGGTTTTCCTCCTTCTGCAGGTTCTCCTAAGTGAATCCTAGATAGCTAGTTCGTAATTATGTGCTTCTTTCTTGGTCTCACTACCACTCAAAACATGAATTCCTATAGAGTTACAAGCCATCGACTCACTCATCCATAGATTTTTGGCTTGTTGATTAAGTACAATAGCACCTGATTATATAAATAGAAAGCAAAAGGGTTAGCCAAAAAATAGCGTCGATACTTTTGTACTGCGTACACCATCCCTAGTGCTTTGTGCTCTGTTTTACTGTTGTTCTTCTCAGCTTGAGATGACAATCGACTTGCAAAGTAAATGGGCTGATCCAACCCAAATTGACCTTCTTGAGCCAATGCGCACCCAATAGCGTAATTTGAAGCATCAACATGCACATGGAACTCCTTCTCCTAGTCTGGGTAAACCAAGATAGGTGTCTTCAGCAAATGTGCTTTCAAGTTCTCAAAATCTCCTTGATGCTCTGTTATCCAATGGAAAGGAATACCCTTATGTGTAAGAGCATCTAGTGTATGAGAAGTTAATGCATAGTTGTGAATGAACCTTCTATAGTATCCCAATATTCCTAAGAAGGTTTTCATCGAGCTTACATCTTATGGTTCATCCATCAACAATATTACTCGAATCTTATCCAGGTTGGGATTTAGGCCCTCTTGGCATATAATATGCCCTAGCAGCTTTTCGTATGGTACCATCAAGACACATTTGCATGGATTCAACGATATCCGAGCTCACCTACACAAGCTCATGCATTCCTCTAGGGACTTCAAATGTTCTTGTGTCTTCCCATATAGTGATCAATCATCGAGGAAGGCTTTAAAATTCCTTGTGGTCATCTTATCAAATATATATAGGATGATTCTTTGAAAATTAGCTAGTGCATTGCATAACCCAAATGACATGTGATTGTAAGAATATATTCCATTTTCAACCACAAAAATCATTTTTAGCTTATCTTCTTCTGCAATGCTAATCTAGTTATAACTTGAGCATCCATCCAAAAATGAATAGATCTCATGGCCTGCTACCTCTTCCAGGATGGAATATGTGAAAGGGATCGAGAAGGAATCCTTGATGGTTACGATATTCAGGCTTCAAAAATCTATGCAGATTCAAATTTTTTCAACCTCCCTCTTCAAGGTAATCATGATCGGTGAAACCCACTCACTCGTAACTTTGAAAATAATGCATGCATCCAACATTTTATCAATTTTAGCATTCACCAGTGTTGTGTATTTGGGATTCATCCTATATGGTCACCTTCTTACTAGTTGTGAATATTCAATCAGGGTAATCTTGTGTACGCAAAGTTTTGGTGGAACTCCCTTCAGGTCCTTGTACGTCCAAGTGAAGACATATTTATACTCCATCAATATTTTAAAATTTTTTGCCTTCAGTATTGGATCCCAATCATCTTCACATTTAATCATCCTATCCTTGCCATCTTCTCCTAAGTTTACCTGAATCATTCTCGAACCTTCATATTTAATGGACTCAGGTTCATTTTCTTCTTTAAGAACCTCGATGGGGTGGGCAGGTTGCATCTCCCATCGTATATTCTACAAAATTCTTGGGAAATATCCATTTTTCTCTCTCCTTATCCTTATTTGTTGTTGTCTATTTCTTATTGCTTTCTGCCTTTTATGGTTATTTTTTCTCATCCTCTTGGATTTCATTTCCTGCATCAATGCAAAAACATTAGGGAGATAAAACTTCCTAGTCTTCCTGCTATTAGTGGAGTAAGCCTTTATCTTTGCTATACTCATATTCTATGTAATCCTTCAGGTGTAGTACTCCTTCATCTGGTTCATACCTTGATCCTTTGTTTGAGGAAGAAACTCCTGAATCATTAGAACTTGCAATCTCTTGGCTTATTGCATGGTTCTTTAGATTGATCAAATATCTATGTTGACCTTTCTTGAAGGTTAGATGTTTTTTCTCCTAGTTGTGGTTTACTTTTGTTGTTCGTAACCATCCTCATCCAAGCAATGTGTCATGTGTTAGTTTATGCATGGAAATTATAATGAAATCCAATATGAAATCTTATTCTTCTATGCACACTTTTTGGATCATTAGTACGCCTATTGTCTCGATGCCATACTGATCTACTCCATACAATTTGAAGTTTGGAGATCTTAGTGTGGGTTGACCAATACTCTGCCATGTTCTTTCTAGTATTACGTTCACACTTGATCCTCCATCAACGATCACTTGATTCAAATTATGGTCCAGTATCTCCATATGAACCAAAGCGGGCTTCTTTCCTACCTCAATCATTAGTATCATTAGATCAATAAACTACCCTTGCTTGATGTGTGATGCCTGCTAGGTTTCTCTTTTCTTTGTTTTTATAACTTCTCCCACTATAGCGTATAACTTAGCTATTATATTTAATAGAATGGCCACCTTCACTTCTACTATCGTATTTAGTACATGTGTCACCAAGCCTTCTATTGATGCATGTTTATCATTTGGGATCTCCACCTTCTTTAGAGCTTTCTCTAGAACTAGCCTATCCTGCTTTCCTTTGTCTAGTTTTATTTTTATCAATTCTTGAGCTTCTTGCCATTGTTCTTTCTCCTTGGTAGGATTTGGGTATCTTCTAATTTTTTAGCCTGTGTCCTTGTTACGGCTAGGACTTCATCTTCCCTTTCCATTACTATACTTATTTATATAATATCAATCAAATTGACATTATGTATTCCATTGGAACTTGCATTATTTGGGCAATTAGCCTCCTTGTGGTTCCTTGGACCACACCACCTACACAAATGAGTAACATTGTTACTACCAATGGTGTTCGTATTATGATTTTGGGGGTAGTTCTTCACAAAATGACCCCATTCTTGATAATTTCAACACTGAATTATAGGTCTCCCTTCAGAGTCGTACTGTAGTCGACTTTGTCCTCCTTGTCTTCCTCATCGATGGTTATTTTTGTATCCGTTGCTTGTTGCACCTTGTCCATTTCTTGAAGCCTCAAGTTGACTTCCTTGTTGGATTGTTAATGTCTGGTGCCTCACTCCCTTCAAATTGAATGGATAATCTACTACTGGGTGACCTGCAATATCACATATGTTGCAATATGCTTTCATTGGACAATTGGTATTAGCATGTCGTTTAGTTTTACAGTCAAAACATCAAATATTGTTCCTATATTTCCTTACTTCTCCTTTGACTTTTTTTATAATTTTATCAAACTCTTTTCTAAAGGAGTGTATTGCATTTTGCACTTTGTCTTCTTCATCACTGTCAGATTCTTCATGTTTTGGTTGTCCACCGATTCTTATAGCTATTTTCTTGGCCATATTTTCAAAGTTCATTTCTTTCTTGAGGGCTTCTACATATGTCGAGGATGGTACTGCTTTCATCTTCTTTCGATATTTATGTAGTAATCCATCCAAGAACCAACGTTTTATCATTCCGTCGATTGGTGGCATTTCAATTTTATCTGTGAATTGTCTCGGTCTCCTATCGTATCTCTTAATATCTTCATCTGATTTTTATTTCATAGCAAATATTTTAGTAATGATCTCCATGTTGTCTATTAATGGTCAAAATTCTCAAATGAATGCATCCTTCAAGTGAGTCCATTGGGTGAATGGTTGGGTACGTTGTTGTTTCAAATACCAATCCATTGTCATTCCCTGCAAAGTGGTTGGAAACAATAACAACCACTCTATATCCTGTGTTACCCCATTTGATATCCAAATGATGATACAAGTTCCTACATGATGGGTTGGGTCTTCTTTTCCCTCCCCATGGAAAGGTGGATATTTTTGTCTGTTTGCATGAGTAGTAGTCTGTGCCATTGTGACTGTCCCACTAGGCAAGTGTCTTGGTGGTGAGCATGGTAGAATTCTATCCAGATTCCTCTTTGCTATTGATGGTGTAAAATTTTTGGTCAAATAGTCTCCTATTACCACTTCGTGACCTCCTTCACGAATAAACGAGATATGGTTCTATTTTTCCTCCCCACGAACCAATGCATGGTTATCATGCTACAAAGTCTCCTACTTCTGTATTCATCGACCAACTCCTCTCTACTAGTTTGGGTGTTACCGTCCAATTCGATTTCTCAATACCAGGAACTTTCCCCACTATTTTCTCTTCATATTCTATTGTTACCAACAACATTTCTACTCTTGGATTATCGTCTTCCATTGGATCCCACACTCTTTCCACTTCAGGTAGTGAAACTTCTTGTTCTGCATCATGCATTATTTTGTTTACCAGTCATGCAATTCTTGGCTATCTTGGACTCTTTCCTCTTATTCCTTGTGACATGTGATGTGGAATTCACCTCTTTGTCTTTATCACCTATACTTCTCGATCCAAATTTTATTTCTAGGCAATGACGTAAAATGTAGACAAGGGTAAGTACTTTCCTGAGATGAGGGAATTACAATAAACTAGCAAGGAATGCTAAGACAAGGTACACAAGTTATCATGTTCTACAAGTATGACTAGAAAAGTCTTTGTAGATGCTTTGAACACTAGACGTCTAAGGCAAACAGTCTAAACATCTAATACGGACATCTAGATATCTGGGCTAGACATAAGGGATAGACGACCAGACGTCTAGACTGGATGACTAGAAGTATGGATTGGTTAGCTAGACGTCTGGATTGGGTGGATAGAAGTCAGGTTTAAATGTTTAGACTAGATGGCTAGATGTCTGAGCTAGGCAGTCAGTTAGACATTTGGGCTAGACATCTAGAATAGTTCTACTGATGAGACCAAATGACTAGACTGATACATGCAAGGGTTTAATCATCCAAAATATAGACATCTCCAACTATGCATTCATTCTCCAATCCTTGATGCTCCTTAGCACACCTTGCAATAGGAAAACAACACACAATAATACATGCTCTCGTACCAAGCTATGATCAATACCTACAACACAACACTAAAACATAGATGTAATCTCATAAAACATGCATTCCAGAATAACAATTTTTTGCACAACATTTTTGCATTATAGACAAGTATGGATAGAATACAAAATGAAATAGGGGTGATATTTATAGGTAATATCAGGTAGTTACTACATCTAACCCATCTCAACCATCTAAATTGCCTATTCATTTTAACTAATATGTTTACTTCCTAACTGATAGTTTCAGATGTCTAACACAATAGCCAAACATCTAATACAATAGCCCATACGTCTGATTAGTTAGGATAGATGTCTAATCTAGATGTATAACTAATCCAAACGTCTAAACACAAGACGACTGCATTTTTCCTTTTGTGCATACTTATTAATGAATCCATATTCATTTGATTGGTTTATTTTACATTGCAACTTGTTATTTTCATGATTTGTACATTACCAAAATTGTTGTACATAGTCAAAATTATAAATCTTCATAGGACATTCTTTGTCAGACAGATTAGTGATTTATTTATGCTTAGAATTGTTGTCTACGGAGGCTCGAAAAAGGAAGGCAACAATAAGTGAGATCAAAATGCCACATTTATTACATTGGTTACCAAAAAAAGTGAGACAAGATATTTAGATAAATTTTGTCCAATAAGTCTTTGTAATATGATTTATAAGAATAGTTCAAAAATAATGGCAAACAGATTGAAAGGCATTCTAGGTTGTGTTATCTTAGAGGAACAAGGTGGTTTTGTTCATGGTAAACAAATTCTTGATGGTGTAATTGCACAATAGGCCATAAATTCTCTTCATTTTGTGAAAAAAACTAGGTATGCTTATGATATTAGATATGAAAAAAGCATATGATAGGGTTTCTAGGAGTTTTCGACATGATATTCTCAAAAATTTTGGTTTTGATTATAGTTGGTGTGCATAGATTACATGAACTCCTTCTAGGTAGCGTATCTAGTGTCTTCTGGTTTTATGAACTCCTGAGAAGGACTAAAATAGGGCTAAAGAAGTGTGATGGTTGTAAATGAACATTTGTATATCTCTAGCTTCTGCAACCATAGCCTTCACCCATTATATACTCCCAATGTCCTTCAATGCATTTTCAATGCATGGACACAACATGGGATCCAAAAGATGTCTATATGTCTGTTCTATCATTTTGCTTGCACACTGGCAAACAGGGGCTACATCTGTAACTACCTATAGTGTACAACAAAAATGGTCTCATTTAACAACCATTTAGAATCTAGATTTATAATTTTAAAGATTTTGACTTTCATAAGAAAAAGTTAAAAGTTAAAACAAAAATTGTCGAATTGATTACCTGTACAACATTAGAGGCTCCAAACTCCTCAATAGCCTCCTTCAATAGAAGTTATTGGAACTCAACATTCTTTTTTTTCCCCATGCAATCAATGGTTTTAAGAAAATAGGGACTTACTTTACATGTGACAATGATATTGATGAGTGGATGTTGACGAATTCCAGTCCACCCATTAATGATGATAGAACATCCATTTTTCAACCATGTGTTCCTCATATGCTCCATAACCACACTGCATTTGGAATAGTGTTTGTCCAAAAGAGAGGTACGAAGCCTAGTTTCTCCAGGCAGTAGATATGAAGTCCTTACCTTGGCTATTTGTTTTACTGTATCCTTGAAATAGGAGGAATGTGCAATATGGAAAGGAAGCCAATGCGCAAAAAATAAATTTGCTACAACATCATCTGATTCTTCTCTTGCTTGCACATTCCCTTTTTATTTGAGTGCAGCGATGGCATACTATATATTTGGGTTGATTCTTGTGGCTATTCTAAGGAGGCCCCAAAGTCCCCTCTAAATGATTGGCCAGTTGTAGGTAAATTCGAGCCACAAATTTTAAATTTATGCTCTTGCACAATATTATGGGCTTCATTAACTTGTACCCGGGTCATATTTTGGCAAGCCCTAACCCCTATTCTTGTATTATCCATGATATTCAACCCTAGTATAGTTGCCCTTAAACATAGTTTTGTAAAAATTACGCAGCCATGTTCTTAAGTCCCCAATTTTTTTTTTTGCCTTGGTCATAGTTGGTTACAAATTGCAACAAAGGTTTTTTGATATTAAATGGACCCTTGGCATATTATTTTAATAATGAAGATGCATAGCCAAAACTTGTTTGAGAAACAGTGTTGTCCCCTCTGGAATTTTGGGGTTGGATGGTAGAAGATGAATCCTTGACAGTAGAAGCATTAATATTTATATTTTCAGTTTCATTTTGGTTTCCCTCCTCCAAATTAATGTTAAATGAACCTGATCCATTGCTAGCCATTTTTTATGTTGAAATAAAAATATAAAATTTTAAAACAACTTGGAAGAGGTAATTAAATTTTGAAAACTTCAACACAAACTTGTATTTTTGCTAGTGTTGTTATCTCTGTTGTTGTTGCTTACTAGTGCTATTGCTTCCTGCTAGTGTTGTTGTTATCCCTACCCTTTTTTCCTACTATTACTGCCTCCTTTTGCTACCCCTTGTTGTTGTTTTTACTATCATGTTCTTAATGCCTACTGTTGTTGTCCCCTTTTGCTCTCCCAACTCTCCTTTTCTTCTTCACTATTGAAACTTGAAAGATGAGTGTTACTCTTTGTAACTTTGTTTTGAATTTTACTTTTTCTTTTAATTTATATAGTTTCTTTTAGGTTTAGGGTTTAGGGGGTGAGAATTAAAATGGGTCCCACCCCTTACCTTTTTATTTTATTAATTTTTCATTTTTTTTTATGTTTTTCTTTTGTCTGAGGATGCCCAGTCAGGAACACCCCAAAATAGGGGATGTACCTGGTGTAGATAGCAGTTCTAAGCAAGACAAACCCTAGAACTGGTTGGACTGATGTGATCCATCAATTTTGATTGTACATAGCAATTTTGGTAATGTTTGTATTTGCATTTGATTGTAAAATCAGCCAATAAGAAAGAAGGCTTGATTGTAGACGCACAAGGCACTAAAGGACAAAACTAGCCGTCATTTGCTAACTAGTATTTAGACGTCTAGTTAGACGTCCATTTTGTTAGACGTCAGTTTGGTTTAGTTAGAAATGGTTAAGGTTGAATAGTTGGGATGGTTGGATGAAGTAGTTGGAGGAACTACTTTGCCTCCCTATTAATACCCCCCTTTTCAAATATTGTAATTATGGTCATTATCCAAGTGAATACAATATCAATGCTATTGTGTCGTTGTTCTATCATGTGTATGGTGTTGTGAGTTCGTATTGTTGCAGGTTGTATTGCATTAAACTATGAATTAGAGGTTTATCTGTATTGATCAATGTTGCAGGTTGATGGTTCAACAAGGGCCAAAAATGTTGGTGTTAGTGCAGGTATAAAGGGTAACCAATGAAGGTTGTAAATGTCTGGCCCTTAACATATAGAACTATGAAATCTACCTCTCAAGCCTTGAAATCTAGACTTGTGATGTCTACCCCTGCAATTATGATGTCTAGACCTGTGACATCTACCCCTGTAGTTATGACGTCTAGACCTATGACATCTACCCCTGTAGTTGTGACGTCTAGACCTGTGACGTCTAGACCTGATACCTTGATGTCTAGACTTGTGATGTCTGGTCTTAGATGTCTACCCATGAAAATTGGGTAGTTGATCTTTGTAGCCTATAACCAGTCCATTGGAGTACTTATTACCTAAGCCTGAAGACTTACTATCTTGATTGTCATCACCCTATCCCAAGAATTTACTTACCCCTATCTCCATTTGGTGTCGTTGCCTAAGTGAACTCAGAGTCTAGTGACATAAGTGATAGGTGTAAAAAGGTGAATGACTGATTTTAGGTCACAAAGAAAAAATCAAATATTGATAATAAGAAGGGTACGATTGGCGAACTTAAGGACACAAGAGGCAACAAAAGTCTCTCACCCAGAAGTGGAGATAGTTTGGAACCTAGAATACGAGGATAATCTGAGCATTAAAACATTGTTGGTGATTACAAAAAATGAGGAAGAATAAATAGCTGAGGAAGAGCCCATCATTGAGAACTGGACGACAACACCAGAATCAGCGAGGGAGGGGTGGCCAGAGGATACTGAAGGAGACAACCTTATATCAGGGCATCTACATGGAGGTTCATGGGGAGGAAGGCTGGAGCCACATTTGGTATATTCACGAAGAAGGTCGTGAAGCAGAGACCAATTGGAGTCGAGTAGAAGGCTATTTGAGTACAATTTTGCAACATCAACAGTAGACAGACAACCAAATCAAACTCCATAACTATCAACATTAGAAATTCAAAATAATAGATCACATAGTATGGTAGCAAATATAGCCAATAGAATAATACAAAAAAAATACCCACATTTTTAAGGTGAAGGAAAGAGGATCCATTGTGACATGTGAGAACTTGCATTACCATTTGGGGAGCAAATGGGGTCACATAGGACACACAATGGTTGCAACTATTCCCAACCACATTACAAGGTATGGTGATAGACTGGTACTTGAAAAGATAAAGTACGCAAGAATTTACACAATGGGAAGATTTGAATACTGCATTCATAGAATAATTTCGACCACTAAGGTATGACACAAACATCATCATAGAAATATACATTACTAATAAAAAATCAGATGAGGATATCAAAAGCTATAATAAAAGATTGAAACAATTGACAGATAAAATAGAGATGACACCTGGTGACGGTATAATAAAACGATGATTTTTGGATGGGCTACTACCAAAATTCAAGAAGAAAATGAAGGCAGTACCATCCTCAACGTATGTAGAAGCACTGTAGAAGGCTAAAAACTTCGAAAGTGACGGTAAAAAAACAACCACAGGTATTGGTGGTTACTCAAAGCATAATGAAGATTCAAACAGTGAAGCAAAAGATAAAGTTCAAAGCACAATTCACACCTTTCGAAGAGAATTTGACAAAATTCTAAAGGAAGCGAAAGGTGAAAATCATAAGGATCGAAAATAAATTTGGTGCTCAGACTACAAGGCAGAAGGACATTTAAATGTAAATTGTCTAAAGAACGCATACTGTAACATATGTGAGATAGTGGGACATCCTACAACCGATTGTCCATTCAACCTGAAAAGCAAGAGGTATCAAACATTGGCTATACAACAAGAGGAGCAACCAAATATGCCAAGGAATGGACAAGGAGCCACTAGTAGAGGATATAGGAATAGTAATCGAGGAGGAAGAAAAAGAGGCTAGAGTCAACTACAATACGACTTTGATGGTGGGCCAATTATTCAATATTAGAATTTTCAAGAATGAGGCCATTTTACAAAGAATTGTTCCAAACCCCAGAATGTAGGAAATAACAATGGTAACAATACCACTCAAATTTGTAAATGGTATGGTCTAGGAAACTACGAGGCTAATTTCTTGAACAAGGCAAGTACCAGTGGAACTCAAAACATCAACCTCATTAGCATTGGAGAGGTGACAGAGGTAGAAAAAGAAGTCTTGGTTGTAACAAGAGCACATACCAAGAAAATGGAATAGTATTTAAACCCTACCAAGGAGAAGGAACGATGGTAGGAAGCCCAAAAATTTATCAAAATAGAACTAGCAAAGGAGAAGCAGGGACAACTAGTTTTGGAGAAAGTATTAAAGAGACTAGAGATCACTAAGAAGGCTTGGTAACAGAGGTGCTAAACATGAAGGTGGATATGAAGGTAGCCACTTTAGATGATTCAAGATCCTCTTCATCAGATGGTGATACAAGATATGAACCATATGAGGAAGGAGTGTTGCACCTTGAAGACTGCACGAAAGATGAGTATGACCAGGACAAAGGCTTACTACATTGGTAGTTGGAAGACTATGAGATATTTTCTCCCCAGTGTTTTTGCATAGATGTGGGAAAGGAGATTCAAAAGGATGAGAAAAGATAACTAGAAATAAAAGACAAACAATAGCAGAGAAGGACAAGGAAAGAGAGAAGTGGACATTTCCCAAGAATTTTGCAGAATTTACAATGGGGGAGGCAGTCATTGAAGATAAACCAGCCCATCCCATCGTTGCATTGAAAGTAGCAAATAACCCTGAATCCATAAAATATGAAGGTCCTAAAATGATTCAAGTAAACTTGGGAGAAAATGGTGAGGAGAAGATGATCAAATGTGGAGATGATTGGGATCTAGTCCTGAAAGTAGCAACATTTAAGATTTTTCTGGACTATAAGGATATTTTTTCTTGGACATATAAATATTTGAAGGGAGTACCACCGAACTCTGCATACATAAGATTCCTCTGATTGAAGGTGTGCAACTTGTGAGAATGTGACCTTACAAAATGAATCCCAAATATGCAATAAGGGTGAATACCGAAATAAAAAATATGTTGGATGCAGACATTATATTCAAAATTACGACAAGTGAGTGGGTCTCACCAATTGTGATCACTCTAAAACGAGAAGTAGATAAAATCCAAATCTGTGTGGATTTTAGAAGTTTGAATGTTGTAACCATAAAGTATCCCTTCCCGATCCCTTTCATAGACTCCATACCGAAAGAAGTAGCCGACCATGAGATATACTCATTCTTGTATGGATTATTGGGCTATAACCAAATTAGCATAGCAAAATTCAAAAAATTTAAAGACCACTTTTGTTGTTGGGAACAGAATCTACGCATATAACCGCATGTAATTTGGACTATGCAATGCACCAACTACTTTTTAGAGGATCATATTGTACATTTTTGAAAATATATCCACAGGGAACTTCAAAGCTTTCCTAGATGATTGGTCACTGTATGGCAAGACACAAGAACATTTAAAGGCCTTAGAATAATGTATGGGATTGTGAAGTATTGGTGCCATATGAAAATCTTCTAGGGCACATATTATGCTAGGAAGGTTTGAAACCCGATCCAGATAAGATACGATTAATATTGCTAATGGAGGAGCCATATGATGGGAGCTCAGTTATAACCTTTTTAGGGATAGTCAAATATTATAGGAGGTTTATCCGTAACTATGAACTAACATCTCATCCACTAGACACACTTACACAAAAGGGTGTTCCACTCAAATGGACATAGGAGCACCAGAGAGCAGTTGAGGGATTGAAAGGGCACTTTGTGAAAGCACCTATCCTGGTTTACCCAAACAAGGAGAAGAAATTCCATGTGCATGTGGATACCTCAAACTTTGCCATCAGATGTGCATTGGCATAAGAAGGCCAATACGGGTTATATCAGCACATATACTTTACAAGTCGGCTATTGTCGAGAGCCAAGAAAAATTATAGCACAACAAAGAAGGAGGCACTGGGAATGGTGTATGCAATGCAAAAATATAGACACTAGTTACTAGCTAACCCCTTTGTTTTCTATGTCAATCATCAAGCTCTGTTGTACTTAATAAATAAACCAACTATCTACGGATGAGTGAGTCGATGGCTCATCACCCTACAGAAGTTTGTGTTTAGAGTGGAAGTAAGACTAGGGAAGAAACATGTAATAGTGGACTTATTATCAAGGATTCGCTTCAAAGAACCTACAAAGGGAGGAATACCAGATAAATTTCCCAATGCATAGTTGTTTATGATTAATGTCATACCAATATGGTATAAGCATATAGGGAAATATCGACAGGGCAATTTCCAAAAGAGTTAACGATAGTTGAGCAGAGAAAGGTGATTACGAAACTAACACCCTTCACCTTGATTACATTATTGCTTTACAAGATGAGGGAGGACCATATATTGAGAAGATGCATAATGGAGGATGAAGTGCAGCAAACCCTGAAAGAGACATATGAGGGATTGGTAGGAGGACACATGTGACCAGATGCGACAGCTAGGAAAGTACTATTGGTAGGTATATGGTGGCCCACCCTCTTTCACGATGCAAAGAACTTTGTAGAAGTATGTGATACATGTCAAAGAATAGGGAAACCATTGAAAAGAGACTTCATGCCATTACATCCATCCCAGAATCAGGAACTCTTTGAGAGATGGGGACTAGATTTTGTAGGTCCTTTAAAAACAAGTCAAAGGAGGAAATACCGATACATCATAGTTGCCATAGAATATCTCACAAAATGGGTAGAAGCAAAAGCTTTACTGGATAATTCAAAAAAAAGTAGAACTCACTTTTTGTATGAATAAGTAATTACAAGTTTTGGGATACCTTTCCAATTGAAAAGTGACAAAGGAGGCCATTTTGTGAATGCGATTATCCAGAACTTGACGAAATAATTCAAGATTTTTCACTCCTTATCAAGTTTGTATTACCCTAGATCAAATGTGCAAGCGGAGGAGACAAATAATATCTTGGTTTTAATCATGTACAATACATGCAGAGTAGGAGTTTACTGGGAGGAATGGTTACTAGCAGTATTATGGGCATACAAAACCACCTTCAAGCCCACCATGAATCATACACCCTTTCAACTGATGTATGGACATAAAGTAGTGGTACCTATTGAATTCCTTGTACCAAGCTTAATAGTGGCAGTGGAAAATCATTTGAATGATGAAGATAGCATGAAAGAGCAATTTATAGCTTTGCTACAGTTGGATGAGAAGAGGGTGATGGCACAATGGGCTACAAATATTGCACAGAATAGAAGGAAATTCTGGCACAATAAGCATCTCCAAAATATGGATCTCAAGGCTGGTGAATTAGTACTAAAGTACAATGGGAAGAGAGAACTCAATCTAGGGAAATTGAATATTCTATGGCTTGGATCCTTCCAGGTAGAAGAAGTACTATAAAAAAAGGCAATAAAATTGAAGAAAATAGATGGAAAACTATGCCCTAAGGTAATTAATGGGTCTAAGTTGAAGGTATACAAGCCACATGATCAGGTAAATATTATCAACTTACATCAATCGAGAACTTCCAAAACAAGGACAGGAGAAGTAGATCCAAGGACACAATCTCCTGACAATGATGAGCAGAGTTATTTTGTTTAAAGGGAGTAAACACATAACTTGGATTGGTTATTTGGAATTGAGGGAGAAGAAGAGCAACAAGGATTGCAACAACAAATCCAAAATATAAATTACAATGAGGAAGACCAAATCCAAGCTTCGATGGAGGTCGCTCTATAAGAAGTTTTGGAAGAAGAAGTACAAGAATAATATGAAGAAGAGGGAGTTAGATTAATGCAACGAATGAGATTGGAGACACAAAGGTTGCATGAAGAATATGAAACCTTAAGATAGTACAATAATTAGTTGCAAGAACAGGAGATTCAGGAGTTGGACATAACCATGCAACAAGTAAATAAGAGGTATGAATCATGTCAAGTAGAATGGGTAGAATTAGGACAAGGAGAACTAAGAGGAAGTGCAACAAGAAAATCTTCAGAAAGCAGTTTATTCTCCTTGGAGTAAGAACAAGAAGATATTGGAAGCCCGATGGAAAATAGAAGAGGAAAAGCAATAGCAATAGGTGCACATTCTAGGAGTTCTTCAACCACATTAAAAATTATGATTAATTCAAACGAGTCCTCAAGATCAAAGTTAGTGAACCATCAGGAAATGAGAGAATCTCCAGAAAGACCCAAGATATGTGAAGAAGGAAAAATCTCGACTGCCAAATATCAGATAAGCAAGGAGGAAATGGCAGCCATAATATGGAAGGATATCGATATGGTACCAAAGAAACCAAAAACCAAAATTTAGTGGGAGGATTCAAGTAGTGACGAAAACCGACCTTAGATTCTTGATGTACCATATTCCAATCCTAACCCAAATCATAGAAGTTAAAGGGATGAAGATCACAGTCAATAAGCAGGTGTCAAATTTATAGAAACTGCACACATAATTGAAGATGATGCTTCACTGAGTCCACAAGATGATTACGCTGGGGGATTGAATGAGGACATTATGCCAAAATTACCCTCACCTCGTGCATGGAGAACATCATATGCTAGAGCCATGAGATGTCCAACTAAATGGGAAGAGGTAGCCAGGTACCAGATGGCTGCACTTGACTTACGACAACATAGAAGGGAAGTAAGAATATTGGAGAAATAGGTTCAATAAACCTCATAATGGCCAATGAACATGACAGGAGAAGGTAATGACCCCATACCTGATTTAGTCTTTTCAAAAGAGTACCAAGAAAACCTAACTCATTGTGCCATGCAATGACACTTTGAGGAAAGTAGATGGAGACAAAGATTGATAAGGACCAATAGGAGACTAAGGATATTTCACCAACTAAAACCTACGCATTTACACCATCCACCAGAAATAAGAGAACAACTAATAAATGAAGCCCATACCAAAGACAATTTAGGTACTCTCGAAAGACCCCAAGGAATTTCGAGAGCACTTGACTAAGGGAGGAGCATGGTTCCTGCTAGCTTGAGAGGAAGAAATTCTCCTCTAGTTACCAATAGGTTTACTGGTTCTCAGTTTGAACCGTAAGGTACATCTGAGAACTTAGTCCAAGCCAACCCATTACTACGTGCTCCTGAGAACAGACCAATAGGTCCATATCTGTGAGCTCGTAGGAATCTAAGACGTCATCAAGAATGACTAAGGGACTGATCGAATCTCGGGTAGCTGGGAGTTTGACAACCCAACACTAGAGAGATTCAATCAAAAGAAGGCCAAGGACGTGGTAACCAAGTTCGTGGAAGAGGAAATTAGGATAGAAAACCCAATTTAGAACAAAAGGATCAAGAAAGGGTAGTTGCAGGAAATGGTAGAAGACAAGGAAGAAGTCTAAGAAGGAGATGACCCCACCAAAATAGGGGACATCAAAGAAAACAATATCCCATTCAAAATGAACTTGATCAACCAACACAATAAGGGGAAAGGTTTCACTATTTGGATGATTGCATAATAATCCAAAAAAACTATGGAAATACAAAGTGAATTCCACTAGTGCCTGCCCATCTAGAACGTCCAAATGCAACTAGCAGACACCTGGAGGATGTCGCAAAAAATTTGGATAACAATAACACTAATCTAGAAGAAGGAGAAATTTGTAGGGTAGAATAATGGATGGAACAAACACGTCTAACAGTAAAAAGAAATAAAAAAACCATCAATAATGTCAGATGACGGGCTAGTATCCACCAGTCTCATGAGTTGAAAATACGATACCAACTGAAAGAAGTTGAATAACCTTACTGGAATATTGTACTACAAGATACTATAATATAGCAACAATAGTAATGCTTGAAAACTCCCCCAAGATGAAATAATCATTGGAGATGTCAACCGACAAAGGAAATAAATAGTGCCATTGATGCTGACTTCAGCAGTTTTGGAGAAAATAGTCATCATCACCGAAGTGAGATACCAAATACATGGGAACTGTGTATTATCTTGGCCATATGGTTCACCCGTCGATGGTAAAAGAAGACATCATATGCAATTTTGAAAAATAAGAAAAATAAAATAAAAATAATAAAAAATCAAAAAGAAAATAAAAATTCAAAAGAGAAAGAAAAATACAAAATAGAGAAAAATATGAAATAGGAAAAAATACAAAAAATAAACCTAGATGTCTAGACAAGCCTACGTGGCACTCATGCAAGGAAGTAGTTGCAAGATGGTGGTTGCATAATGGTTTTAGGGTTGGAAAAGCAACTATAAAAGGAGGAGATGTCATTCATTTGAAACATCACTCTCATATGCAAGGAAGAAGAGGAGGAAGGTAAAGTAGGCACAACGAATGACTAGGTTTATGGCTAGGTAACATACGAACGTCTATCTAGTAGCAGTGGATGGCTATGAAGCATGATAGCTAGGCAAAGTTAACAACTAGACAGACTAGATGGCTGAAGCACTTGACGACTAGACAGACTGGATGGCTGAAGTGCTTGACGGCTAGACAAACTATACGCCTGAAGAACTTGATGGCTAGGTAGAATGGATGGCTGAAGCACTAAATGACTAAAGCACTTGAAGACTGAAGCACTTTACTACTAGGCAAACTAGATGGTTGAAGCACTAGATGGTTGAAGTGCTTAACAGCTAGACATAATTGATGTCTATGAGGCTGGATGGCTAGAGCAGGCGTGATGGCTAGAGACTTGACGGCTAGGTAGACTGGTTGTCTAAGTGTTGGATGGCTAGGGTAGGTGTGATGGCTAGATGCTTGATGGCTAGGAGGTATACTAGATGGCTAAGATAGTAGATGTCAAGAAGGTGCAGGAGATGTCCAGGCAAGGAGGGAAGACGTCTAGGGTAGAAACTAACAGATTAGAAGAAGGAAGCATAAGGAGGGAAGGTGACAAATATGGCACATCAAAAGTACAAAAAAATCCAATTTTTATTAATTCCAAACCTGAATCTATGGTAGCCAAGAGGTTACAACACCAACAGGAAGTTGAAATATGGAGACAAATCAAAAGCCCATAAGGAGGAAAATTTCAGAATAGACGATAAGTAATAGAAGTGGCAACCCACAAAAATAAGGAAATCCATAAAAGTGGTAAGGCACCCATACCATTGGAGGAAATCAATTGGATGTGCTTGATAGTAGAGTATTGTCATCAATGGTGGGGCAAGCCACCATCCAACCACACAGTAAGAGCAAGACTTAAAGAGGTAGGAGTGCACTTCATCTTACAGGCTCCTCATTTCGAGAAAGAATTTTTCAAAGGAATTGCATAGGAGGAGGAACAAACAGATACTTGGTCCCAGGATTTCCTTTTTTGAGTACCCAATCTCATGGATCCTTCTGATAATATGGATGAGCAAGCAGTAGCATGATTTGAAAATTTGAGAAAAATCATGGATAGTTTTTGCTTGCAGTTCAATATTGCATGTGTGGGCCAATAGAAAAAGTGGTAAAGTATGGTAGAGGAGGACATAGACCAGTTGATTAATTGGGTGGCACAGGGTCCGTGGTAGAAGGATATCTTGAGAATTTATGCAAAACAGCCATGGTCACTACCCACTACCTATTTGCAAACAATGGAAGACATTGAGAAGTTTCCAGATAAGACACCAAGCCTCTATCTAAAGACAGTGCAGGTATACATATACAACCACGGTAAAAACTCTCCTTAGCATCCTATGAAATACGACACTCAAGAGGAAGTAGTGTTAGAATTACTGCCAATATACATGCATTTAAATTTTCTCACACACTTTATGATCTTGTTGGGAGAAGGGATCAAGCATTTACACTCGATAAAATAGGTAGTGGAACAAGAAGCCGTAGAAGCTTTGGAAAAGAAATACCAGCTCCTAGCAGATGGAATGGAACAAATGGATGAAGTAAAAAATGAACTTCAAGAGCTCAGATAGATTATGGGAGACCTAAAAACCAACCTGGATAAAATGAGTCAGTAATTGTCAGAATCAGCAGTAGAAAAATCACAACTGAAAAGTGTGAATGAACTATTGATCAAGCAGGTAGAATTATTTGTAGCTAACAAAATCTAGCAGGAGAATGCTTGGGCTAAGGAAATATCATATTGGCAAATGGAACAAGAAGCCTTGAAATAAGAACTACGGTTGGCAAAACAACATAAGACTACAACCGTTTCATCAATATCATAACAACATCAGAAGGACATGTTTCGAAGCAAGGAAACGTAGTTGTTATCCAGTCTCAAGCAGACTGAAGATCGATCCAATGCCATAGGACTAGAATGGGCCAAATACTTCAACTATTCTAAGAGGCTCAAGGACGAATGGGATCACTTGCGAGAATAACTCCAGGAGTATACAAAGGTATTATAAGCTTCCAATCCATAGATTTCAATACCCACAGATGCAGGTACCTCTTTAGTAGAATGAAGAAAGTCACTGAGGATATCAACTTCTTCGAAGGGGAGGATAGATTTGACAATAGTTCTAAGCAAGACAAACCCTAGAACTGGCTAGACTGATGTGATCCATCAATTTTGAATGTATGTAGCAATTTTGGTAATGTTTGTATTTGCATTTGGTTGTAAAATCATCCAATAAGAAACAAGGCTTGATTGTAGATGCACAAGGCACTAAAGGATAAAACTAGTCACAATTTGCTAACTAGTATTTAGATGTCTAGTTAGACATCCATTAAGTTAAACATCAGTTTTTTTTAGTTAGAAATGGTTAAGGCTGAACGGTTGGGGTGGTTGGGTGAAGTAGTTGGAGGAACTACTTTTCCTCCCTATTAATATCTCCATTTTCAAACATTGTAAGTTTGGTCATTATCCAAGTGAATACAATATCAATGCTATTGTGCAGTTGTTCTATCTTGTGTATGGTGTTGTTGTGAGTTCGTATTATTGCAAGTTGTATTGCTTTAACTATGAGTGTTATCTCTATTGATCAATGTTGTAGGTTGATGGTTCATCAAGGACCAAAACTGTTGGTGTTAGTGCAGGTGTAAAGGGTAACCAGCGCAGGCTGTAAATGTCTGGCCCTTGACATCTAGAACTATGATGTCTACTTCCCAAGCATTTATGTCCAGAACTGTGACATCTACCCTTGCATCTGTGATTTCTAGACTTGTGATGTCCAACCTTGTAGCTATGACATCTAGACCTATGACATCTAGACATGCTACCTTGACGTCTAGACCGGTGATGTCTGTTCTTAGATGTCTACCCATGATAGTTGGGTAGTTGATCTTTATAGCCTATAACTAGTCCATTGGAGTACTTATTACCTAAGCCTAAAGACTTAATATCTCAATTGTCATCACCCTATCCCGAGAATATACCGATCCCTATCTAAAATAAGGATGGGAGGTCCTAGGCCTTAGGCATCTCGGGGATGTTTCCTAATCATCCTCCAAAAGGGAGACAGGGGGAAACACACCCAATGTCATCCCCCCAGTGGGGAATAGAGGGAAGCATCCTCGTGTAACCCTAATTACATGTTATAACACTACAAAATATTCTATTTTGATCAATGGTTATCCTACTAGTTACTTTAAGTCATCTTGTGGACTCCGCCAAGGCAAATCACTATCTCTTTATCTATTTATCATTCTTGCAGAGGCATTTGGAAGAGCTTTCTCAAAGGTAAAAATGGAAGAAAAAATCAAAGGTAACTAGGTTGAAAAAAGTCCCTTCAAATCTCATCTCAAATTTGTCGATGATACTTTTATTGTGGGTCATCCCTTAATCAATATAGCCATGGAGTTTAAATCAATATTATCATGTTATGAGAATGCTACTAGACAGTTGGTTAATGCTACAAAATCCAAGAGTTTTTTTATTAACGTTGCCCTCGATTTACAATGAATTATTGTGGGTATTTTAGGGTTTAAAATTGAAAATTTCCTTGATGGATTTTAAGCCTTATTACCACACAATATCACATGTCCCAATATAAATAAGCCACAATATTATAGGTCGAAATATCAATAATAATGAAAAAATTAAGTATCATGAATATAATCTTCTCTTACATGTTACATTGTATGGAGCTTTGTCTCCATAATATAGTTGTATAAGATAACTCTTCAAGTTCTTGACTGTTACAATTCTTACATAACTTTTGGCTTCTCATATTGCCACTTGTATGCAAGACTCTTGACTTTCTAATTACTCTACTCTTATGACACTTGTGCATATCCTACACATAGAGAGAAATATAAACTATAGATCAAATAATGTAATATTCTCTAACACCCCCTATATTACATTATTTGATATGAACTTCTCTTGATGTACATAGATGATTCTGGAATATCTAAAAAGAAATTGATAAAGTGCTTTGGTAAAAATATCTGCAATATGATCTTCAGTAGAAGCATGCTTCAACTGAATATGATGATTTTGAACATAATCTCTAATAAAGTGGCATTAAGCTTCAATGTGTTTTTTCTTTCATGAATAATTAAATTTTTCATCAAATTAAGTACTCCTTGATTATCACAGTTTAATATTGTAGGAGTTATCCTGATTCCCATATCTAACAAAATATATTGTAACCAAATTTCCTCACATACTGTATCTTTTGTTGCATGATATTCTGCTTTTGTAGATGAAAGTGCTACTGCATGTTGTTTTTTATTGTACCAAGAGATAGTTCTAAAGCCAAGATAGAATACATAACCCAATATAGATTTTTTGTCATCTATAGATCTAGCATAATCTAAATCTGAATATCCCTATAGAAAAAACTTATTATCATCTTCATTTCTTTTATATATTAACCCATATTCTATAGTCTTGTTAATATATTGTAGTATTCTCTTTGTAGCTTTCCAATGACTTTCTCTAGGTTCTTGCATGAATCTTAAAAGATAATTTACAACAAAACTGTATATGGTCTAGTATTTGTTAAATATAGAAGACTCCCAATTAATTGGCAATAGATAGTGGTTGGAACTAGCGTTGTTTCATTATGTCTAGACAATTGTAATCCTTGTTCCATAGGTGTATCTTTGGATTTACAATTTTTCATTTTGTACTTTTCAAGTAATGATTTTGCATACTTTGTTTGTGTTATTGTAATATTGTTTTCACTTTGACAAATTTCTAAACCAAGACAATAATAAAGAAGCCCAAATTCTATCATTTCAAAATCCTTTTCTAGGTCTCTTTTAACTTCATCTATCAGACTTCGAGAGCTTCCTGTGATTACTATATTATCAACATATACTACGAGTACTATTCTATTTAGTCCTGTATCGCTCCAAATTTTTTGCATCCTTACCTTCAGGCTATAGGATCCACGCCCGAAAGGGGGATGCGAGAAGGATGGGACAATACCTCGGACTGAGAGGCCCTTTGAAGGTTGCGCCTCTCGGGGGAGGGGTATAAGGGTGAATTTTTGATGGATGGTGGGTTCACCAAGAAACTTTTGAGTGGCAGTTTCCACACCTAGGTTGAGAGTAGGTTTGATGTGTTCATTTTATGCTTTAATCATTCATATCCTAGGTTTGGCCAAGATGAATCTAAGCTATTCTATATGCCAATACTGATTCATATGAATATGGAAAACATGAATAAATGCTAAACATAGAGAGTATGCTAAATAGGATAGAATATACCTGATTTCGGATGTCTGATGAAGATTCTAAGGTTTGTAGAAGTCCAAATCATCTCAAATCATACGTAATCATCTGGAATTGCACAGAATCATCTCAGATCTCAGTCGGTCATCTGAGATCAGACGAGATCATCATCGATCTGACGAATTCGTCAAAAACCTACAGTCACAAAAATAGATACCAAAAACCAAAGATGCAACTGCAAAAGTAAAGGGAAATGATAGTAATGACAATAAATTTGCCTAAATGATAGATCTAGATAGTAATTAAAATAAATACATTAATTTAATAATTTTTTTTAACTTTATCATGCATCTATGCTAAATGAGGTGAACTCCAGGATGCAAGAATAGAATAAACCAAGTTAACGCAAAAAGAAATGAGGAGAGAAGATAAAGAAATACAAACTCCAGGTTCTAATTGCCCCCAATCTGGACTACAGTTGAGATCGCCTCTGATCGTACGAGATCATCGCCGATCTACGACAGGATCATCCGAAATCATCTAGAATCGCCTACGACGATCCGAGCTTGCTCCGACTAAAAAATAGTAAAATCCCTACAAGAAAACTTGAAATACGCAATGCAAACGAAGGTGCGAAGGTATTCTAATGCACAAGAAACTAAAGTTGCAAAGAAATTAGTCAGCTAGGGGGTTCAGGGGGTAAACTGAGAAAATCCCAGTTTATATAGGATTAGGGAGAGGTTAGGAGGTTGGAGATCATCCCAATTTGGGAGATCTCCAATGGGGGAGACTCTAACTATGCAGACACGCTTTTTGCCCAAGTTAGAGAAGCTGTTGAAACAGAAGCTAATTATGAAAATTTGGTTTTGGGACGAAATCGTCTGGACGTTCTGTTCCAGACGAATTCGTCATATCTGGGATGATTTCGTCTGATCGTCGATGATATCGTCCAACGGTCAAAACAAATCCTAAAAATGGCACGAAAAACAAGGAAAGCGGGTAACGGGCGGTTAACGGGCGATTTGGGTTAAAATTCAAATTTTTATCTTTTTACTAAGGTTTAACTATGCCAATTTTAGGGTGCTACATTTTGCCCCCTCTTTAGCGAATTTTTTGAAGAAAATGCGTTAAAGACAAGTTTTTCCCGTTTTACGAGAAAGCAAAAATTTACTCCATTTCTTAGACGACGATTCTAGGTCGAATCGTACGACTACTGACTATGGTGCCCCCTCCGTGTTTTTACCCAAATCGAACGTTTGAGGTAAAAGCACGAAAAAGCAAAATTAAAAAAAAATGTTGTTGGTTTTAAATAAAATTAAGAAAATAGGGTAAAACCCTAATTCATTTTTACTATTCATTTTTACTGTTTTGGAGCTCTATAGACAAAAATGGTTGAGACAGCACACCGATCGACAGAGGTCCGATGCGGGCTACGGGTAAGGATCTAATCCTAGTAAATGATGTTTTAATTTGTTTTGTACAATTTTTTGTTTTAAATTTTGATTGTTTTGGGGCATCGCGGCCGTTTTTAGGCCGTCGACGACGTCGGGATGAAATCGTCCCTATTTCGTCGAAATCGTCCCTATATCGTCGATTTTGTCTGAGGGCAAAATCGACGAACTAGGGGCGATCCCGTCCAACGAGGGGCGATCCCCAAGGTTGCGAAATAGGAGACGATTTCATCCTACAAAGGATGATTTTGCCCAATTTAGGACGATATCGTCCAATAGTGGACGATATCATCATTTGATGAAATTAAGCTTGGTTAAAATGTATTTAATTTGATTTTAATGATTGGTTTATTAATGAATTTTATTGTTTTATTGTTTGTTTTGTAGAGGGGATTACTAAAGAGTCGAGAATGGAAATACGGTGGGCTGAGAGATGACATAGCCGTGCTCGACCAGGCGAGCACGACCGACTAGCACAAGTCGGTTTGCAGCATGTGGCAGAGATGCCACAAGTATCGATGGACATGGGGCTACTGACAGCCCTAGCAGAGAGGTGGTATCCGGGGTCGTCGTGCTTCTGGTTATCGATAGGGGAGATGGCTCCCACACTAGAGGACGTATGGAGGATCTTGAGGATCCCCATAGAGGGACGGTTGATGACTCCTACGGCCAATCAGGGCCAAGCGATGATGAGGTTGAGCGGAGACCCGAGCTTCACCCTGGAGAAGGGTGGAGTGAACATCGAGTCTCTGAGGTAGATGCCTGGGGCATCTAGGTTGACTTGGGTGTTGGCCGGGATAGTGGGTGGCTTACTGTTGTGCCACCAGAGCGGATGCAGGTTACCCTGGCTCCTCTCAGATGTGGTCTACGACATGAGAGACCACGAATATAGATATGCATGGGGCAGTTTTGTGCTATGTCGCTTGTATAGGATCCTGCATGGGGTCGTATACAAGGGAGGCCGATGTCTGGTTGTGACATCGTTACTACAGGTATGGTGCTGGGAGCACATTGCGGTGCGAAGGCCAGTAGGGCTTCCACTGATAGGGGTTGACCGGGAGAGGCCCCGAGTTTTCTACTGGTGGCTACAGAGGGGGTCACAGCGGCGGATAGATCTATCGATGTCATGGAGGTTGTTGGATGACCTCATCCCAGACCAGATCACCTGGAGGCCATGGAGAGAGCATCCAAGGTGGGCCGAGGATGGGCAGGAGCTGGCTCGCATCAGGCGAGTCTGCTGGCTGAGGATGGAGTGGGGAGAGGTAGAGCTCCACCGCTATGACCGAGTTTTGTGGTAGTTCGGTCTTCAGTAGGGGATCCCTTCTCTCAGGGATTATGAGTACTCCCGGACTATCCGGGATAGTACCACACTGAGCGAGGCTCCAGACATGCAGCGGTTCTGGAGCCAGGACGTAGATGATGCCCCCATCCAGCCAGTGGATGGTGATGATGCTAGGGTTGTGGATGGATACGATGCCTGGTACGTAGGCATCCGCCCTCCTCGGATGACGAGGGCATAGGGTCCGATGCATGCCATGGTGCGACGGATGGGGAGGCGGCGTCAGGTTGCTATTGAGGCAGCGCGAGGTCACGATGGGAGAGAGCAATGACGGTCTCCATAGGAGAGACGCCAGAGGATGGGTCAGGCTCCACAGAGGCCACAGCAGACAGGGAGGAGGGAGGAGAGATTCCCTTCTCAGTAGGGGGAGAGGCCACCATCACCCGATAAGGGCAAGGGTGTCGAGGTGGGGGAGAGCAATGAGATGGCGGCTCTCTGGGCTGAGAATGCCCACCTCCGGGCTCAGGTGCAGACACTACAGGATGAGGCTACACGTCTCAGGGCTCGAAGTGGAGGGGCGAGCACTCAGGATCTGGCATGGGCTATTGCTCAGACCACGTTCTACCAGGGGTTATACTATCACGTGGTCCCAGAGGGACAGAGGATACCATTGCCAGCCCCCATTGCAGAGCCGGTCATGATGGGATCATCGAGGACATCCTCACGATCGACGACGAGGACCCGAGACACAACCCGGACCTCTATGGGACCACCTCCTCCACGTCAGGGCGGGGGAGGAGATGAGGGTGAGAGCTCGAGGGCTTCTCGAGGCTAGCTGCTGTAGAGGGTAGATTGTATTATTATTATTACTTTTGGAGGGGATTGAGTATGCTAGGGTATTGATTGTGGCATACCAATCCAGATGATGTACATATTTGATATATATATATATGATCTTTTTGATGATATGACTTGTGTATATGTTGTATGATGCTTTAATATTTGAATTTTGTGATTGATTATTTATGTAATTATGTCATTGGAAATAAATTATAATGTTATGTCATGCCATAAATTTGTAAATGAAATAATCTGATGTGAATAAATTGGTTGTTTTGTGGTGTGTTTTGATGAAAAATAAAAGGGACTTCTAACAATAATTTCAAAGGACATTGTCGCTGTTATAGACCATTTCATGGAGTCGTCGCTCACTAGGTCGTCAAGCTAATCCCAGCATAGAAATATTGCTAAAAGTAAAAGGGTGCTTAAGAGACTGTCTTAAGACTTTGTGTTGTGATGATGAAAATGATGATGGTGATGATTTGTTTTCAGAGTTTCATAAAAAATATTATGCATGACATATTAAAGAAATATGATTTTTTGCTAGGCATAAATTCCTAAGTGTGATAAATTTTTTGAATAAGTCCCTAGGAACTATACCATCATTGCAAAATTGAATGTTTGACATAATGACATGAAATAGAAAAAGTGTTCATTCTTTTTAAAGCTCAATTGTGTAACATAATGATGTAAGTCATATGTTTTTATGAATTTAAAATGAATGGGAAATAAAATGAGAACAATGGTTTGCGCTAGGCATAGAATTATAGGTATAGACTTATACCATCATCACGAAATCCAAAAAAGAATTTGATATTTTAGTTTTATTGCATGATTGATTTTTTGGTTTTGAGATAAAAAGAAAATAAACATGACTTTATTTGCGAGGTTTTTTGAAGATGTGAAAGAAAATTTTTGTTTGTTTGGAAAAACATATATTTAATTGTTTTTATGCTAAGCAAATGTTCTTAAATAAGAAGATGAAATGATTCGAAAAGAATTGCAGAGATATTTTGAATTATCTTAAAGACAAAAATGTAGATTTATAAGGAACCCTCATGTGCAAATGTGAGTTCATTACCGATCTTGATTTATCATAATGATACAAAATCTCTCAAATACAAATGTGTGTGCAATTGTATTGTTCATTCACCAATTTTGAGCAAGAGAATTTGATACAAGTAATTTGACTTAACCAAATAAGGGTTCATTGACCATGATTTATATGCATGTAACCATACCAGACTACTATGTAAGTCGGGTCATCAAGAGCTAGCTAATCCATAAGCCGACATAGGTCTGTACAAAAGAAGGTCGCTAATGTGACAGACATATCACCATGCTAGGAATTACCCAAGGCCAAGCGGGTTGGGCACAAACCACCTGTTATGGGGCTTACCTCACAGTTTTTGAATAATTGAGAATTCCAGGGATTCAAGCTCATTCACCCTTCTTTTCTTTTCAAGGGGTAGGGAAAAGGATTTTATTGCTTTTTGGATTTTGCTTTTTCATTTTCTTCTTTTCTCTTTTTTTTTTTTTTGTATTTTTGCTTGGAACTGAGACAATGCTGAAATATTGCTGCGATGATACAAAATAATTTTTTTCTTTTTCTCTTTTTCTTTGACTTTTCTTTTTCTTCCTATACTAGGGATACTTGCTCGGATTGGCTGTAGAGCAAGGGATTTTTATTCTGGGTAGGGGTGAGCTTGTCCTTTTGTCAATTCTCAAATATTCTAGACCATGTGCATGATAGGATAGCAGGGGAAACTTTTCGCTCAAGAAACCACTTCTACTATGTAGCATCATATCGAATTTGCAATGAAATCATTTTAATGTGAAGAGATGTACTTGGTTCAAGGAAATAACAAGATCAGTTCTTCTATGCTCAAAACTTTATTTAATTCAACTGTGGACTTTGATATAAGAGAGATTAATAATCATACCAAATAAAATCAAGATATTTATGCATGTGAGTGTGAAAGTGCGGGATTCCAAATAAATGTTAATTTATCCAAAATAATTGAAAATATAACTGCAATACTTCAAGAATTGACAGGTGCAAAAATAAAAGATGTTTTTGAAGATTTTGATGGTTTTAAAGTTTTTATATTTTGATTTTGATTGATGAATTGAAAGAATAAATATTGTTACTGTTTTTGAATTTTTTTTTTTATATGAAACAATATGCAAAATAACAATATATACAAATGATGAAATGACCAAATGTTATGCATAATAATGCTTAAGATGCATAATGTTCATAGGTTCTTTAAGATTTTTACCATCTAAGGTAGCTAATTGGTATGCTCCCGATCCAAATTTAGCAGTGATGATATACGGTCCAAGCCAGTTGGGCTCAAATTTACCTTTAAGGTCTTTAGTTGCATTAGTATTTTTTTGATTTTCTTTTAAGACAAGGTCGTCGATCTCAAAGGATCGATGATGAACTTTCTTGAGGTATGCTCGCTTAAGCTTGTTTTGGTAGGCACGAAGATGCTCCAAAGCATTGATGCGCTTCTCATCTAGGAGTTCCAGTCGACTAAATCTTCCAACACGATATTCATCTCCTACTTCAGTATCTTGAAGTAGCAGAGCCAAAGAAGGAACTTCTAATTCAAAGGGAAAAATAGCTTCAGTGCCATAAACCAAAACAAAAGGTGAAGTACCTGTGGGGGTGCGAACGCTAGTTCGATAAGCCCACAAAGCAGGATATAGTTGGATGTGCCAATCTCGACCAGATTTATTGACCAGTATTTTGAGGATTTTGATTAATGTTTTATTAGATGCTTCGCTTGGCCATTACCCTGAGGATAATAGGGAGTGGACCATCGATGTTGAATTTTATATTTTTGACATAATTTTTTGACATCTTTATTTTTGAAACAAGTTCCATTATCTGAGATGAGATTTGCAGGAATTTCGAACCTACAAATAATTTGATTAAAAATAAACTTGGAAACTTGGGTTCCAGTGCAAGAAGCTAAGGGCATAGCTTCAACCCATTTCATGAAATACTCAGTGGCGGTTATGATGAATTTGTGTCCATCGGATGACACAGGGTTGATTTTTCCAATGATGTCTAAGCCCCATTTTGAAAAGGGCCAAGGAGATGAAATAGCCTGCAGTTCTTGTGCAGGCGCATGGACAAGGTCAGCGTGTTTTTGGCACTTGTCGCAATGGCGCACATAATCATGTGCATCATTTTCCATGGTAGGCCAAAAATATCCTATCCTAAGGAGCTTCTTAGCAATGGCGCTACCACTAAAATGTCCCCCACAAGATCCATTGTGGGCTTCACTCAAAGCTGATCTAGATTCTTCGAGATTCAAACATCGTAGTAAGATGCCTTCAAAAGATCTCCTATATAAGGTATTACCAATAATCACGAAGCGACTTGCTCGTCTACGTAATAACCGGTTCTGGTTGCTATTACAACCTTCAGGAAAGGTCCCATTTTGAAGAAAATTAAATATATCAGTGTACCATGGTTCAGGAGTAGTTTCGTTGATTAGAAACACATCCAAAGGTTCTAAGCATGATTTATTTGAAGCGGGTTCCTAGAGTCGATGAATAATGATGGTAGCATATTCGTCATCTAACTCCAAGGGCAAAAGAGATGCAACTGCAGCCATAGCGTCAGTCACACGGTTGCTAGTTCGAGGAATAGCTTCCAAGATAACTTGATCAAATAAAGATAATAATTGTAAGACATATGCTTTATATGGACGTAATTTATCATCTCTGGTCTGATAAACATCATTGATTTGATTTATGACAAGTTGAGAATCATCGAAAACCAATAAATTTTTAATTTTTAGTGCCAAGGCAGCTCGTAATCCGAGGATTAGAGCCTCATATTCAGCAGTATTATTAGTGCAAGCAAATGTTAATTTAAAGGACAGAGGTATAAGATGTTTCTACGGAGATATTAAAATAATACCTACACCAGCCCCACTCATGCATCGGGCTCCATCAAAGTATAGGGACCATTGCTCTGGATGGTCTGCCTCTAATTTAAGGCATTCATCAGGAAACTCAATGATGAGGGGATGGGTAGACTCTAAGGGTGCAACAACTAATTGATCTGCTATGATTTGACCTTTAACAAACTTTTGTCCTATAAACGTGAGTTCAAACTCACTTAGCGCAAGAACCCACTTTGTTGTGCGACCAGATAAGTACGGTCGACTCATGAGATACCGCAAAGGATCGAATTTAGCAATAACATACGTTTTTTGACTGAGCATATAATGGCATAATTTCTATGTAGAAAATATGACTGTGAGACATAACTTCTCTAATACTGTATAACGAGTTTCATAACTGATTAAGGTTCTACTGATGTAATAATTAGCACGTTCTTTCTTCTCATCGTCAAGTTGAGCTAACATAGCTCCTAAGGCAAAATCTAAAGCAAAAATGTACAAGATAAATGGACGATCAGATCTGGGTGGTGAAAGCACCGGTGGTTTAAGGAGATATTGTTTAAGGAGTTCAAATGCTTCCTGACATTCGTCGTCCCAATGAAAAGAGGCATCTTTCTTAAGAAGCTTAAGAAAGGGTCCGGTTTTGTCCACCAACTTATCAATGAAGCGACGAATAGCTTGAAGCTTACCTTGTAGACTTCGTAATTCAGATATATTTGTGGGTGCGGGCATATCAGTGATAGCCGCGATCTTGAGAGGGTCAATTTCAATGCCACGTAAAGAAACTATAACCCCCAATAATTTATCGGACTTAACTTCGAATATACATTTAGCTGGATTTAGTCGGATAAGATATTCCCTTAACCGATCAAATACTTTTCTCAAGTCATCTAAATGATCATCTTCTTTGATGGAACGAGCTATAATATCATCTACATAATCATGTAGAATATCATGCATCATATCGTGAAAGATATAAGTCATGGCTCGTTGATATGTTGCACTTGCATTCTTCAAACCGAATGGCATCACTTTCCAACAAAAGGTTCCCCAAGGGGTAATAAAGGTTGTTTTATCTTGATCTTCAGGAGCTATCCTGATCTGATTATAACCAGAGAATCCATCCATTAGGGATATCATTCCACTCCCGAAGTAAAATCAATGATCTGATCCATGTTGGGAAGAGGAAAATCATCTTTAGGGCATGCAACATTAATATCCCTAAAGTCTGTGCAAACCCTAACTTTGGTAGCTTCTTTCTTAGTTACTGGAACTACATTCGAGATCCATTCAGCATAATCAATGGCTTGTATAAAAATAACCTTTAGGAGTTTTTCTAATTCCCCTTTGACTAGTAAGGCCACTTTAGGGTGCATTTTTCTAAAATCCATCAAAATAAAATCCGTTGTGTAACAATTCCTCAATGGAGACATCATGGAAGATATCCCCTCCAACTCATCGTCGGATTCAACAATCATCTCAGGGTAAGCTATGGATAGCATATTACATGTAAATGGGTTATTCCTTAAATGCAAAGCATCGCGTTTATCCAAATAATCTTGGTAACATATGAGATGGTCATCATCCTCAAATGGGAAGGGCTGACCTTTACTAGGAAATAGGCCCACACCACATCGGGCAGGCCATGGTTCTACCTCAAAAGGTTCTTTCATACCATTCTGGAAAGGTCCCAAACCTTTCCCTTTATATCCCAATTTAAACATTATAGGCTTAGCTTTAATATACTCATTAGTAAAATAACATCGAGCATATCCATCATAATGAGTCTTGATGTTTCTAGGTATTCTTCCCCAGTCATATCCCTTATAAATAAAAGCACAGCTCCCGACTTGGTAGATACTTCCCATAGGCTATGGGAGGCCCAAGGTACGAGGAGAGGGTGGCAATTTATTTAAAATAAGGGAATCTTGCATAGCAACGTTTGTTTTCTCTGATATAAGAATTTTAGATAAATCGGGTAAGAGCTCATCAGTAAGAGCGTAAGAGGTAGAAGGAACATTTCCTATGTTTTTGGATGCGAAAAATATGCCTCTGGTAGGTGTAGATGTTGTAGAGATGTCGATGGATGGGTCTATAGGTATGGAAGTTATAGGAGTAAAACAAGAAGCATTGGTTGTGGGTTTAGGATCTTTTTGAGGTCCTAATGTGGTTTGTTCAGAAGATGGTTGAACTATATGTAGAGGTGTAGTTGGTGGGGAAAAAGTAGATGATGTTATGAGTGTGTGTTTCACACGTTTAGGCGGATGATTAGAATTAGGATGTGTGGATGACAGAGCAGGGCAAAATTGAACTCCAACAGGTTCTGCCAAAGCACACATATCAAAGGGTCTAGGATCACCATGAATGGTAACCAACTGATTCTTAAATTTGAATTTAACACACTGATGTAAAGTTGAGGGAACAACTCGCATCGCGTTGATCCAAGGGCGACCCAAGAGTATATTGTATGATGCAGGGCAATGTACAATAAATACGGTCGTGTCTAAGGTTCTAGGACCAACTTGCAATGGAATAGTAATAACTCCACACGTTTCTTGTGTTTCGTCATTGAAGGCTTTTATAATCATATCAGTTCTTTTCATTTCGTCACTTCTAAACCCAAATCTTTGGTAGAAGTCAAAAGTGCAAATGTTTAAAGATGAACCATTATCAATCAAGACTCGTTTAACGGCTACATCTCCAATTAGGGCAGTAATATATAAGGGGTTATCCTTGTGTAAACTATGTTGTGGTATATCTCTATCCCGAAAGTCAATACAATCGACTTCTCGAGTTATGATAGTATTGGACATGGCTTCAGGTTGAATATTTTGTGGTACCATCATTTGGCTTAATGTGAGCATTAATTCATCCCTATGTGTAGGAGAAGATCTTAAAAGGTCTAAGAGGGAAATTCTAGCTGTAGTATTTGATAATTGTTCATTAATATTATAAGGAGGTTTAGGTTGAACATTAGGCGCATGATTCCCTTTATTAGGAATTTTCAAAACAAATGGAGTTGATCCATCGTTCTGAGTTTGATCTTGTTGAGAATTTTGAGCCTGTTGTCGAGTAACAGCTCCGATGGTACCTACAATATTATTTTGCGGATGATGAATGGGTCTTGGTCTAGCGTTTATGGCTTGTTCATTAGAAAGTAATTGGTGAGAAGATGGTCTAGCAATGACTCTTCTTGGAAATGGTTCTTCCAGAACCATAGAATTTGTGATGGGTTGAATAGCATCTGATTCATCTTCAGAACTATTCGATTGATTTGAGGTGATTTCCATGTCACTTTCAGTCTCGTATTCTGTATCACTAAGATCAGGTATCCGAATATTATATAGAGGTCTGGTCGTAACCATGGATAAAGTTGTGTCAAAGATTTGCGGATCATGAGCAGGTAAATGTCCACTAATAGTCCCTACATATCGGGTAGGAGGGGGAACATTATGATGCTCAATTTGATTAGCCACCTCTTTACCATGCTTTGGTAAAGGGTGTTGAAATATGTCCAATGATTGATTGGCATTCTGATTCTGATTTTGGAGGATGTTCTTTTGAGCATTATTAGGAGGATTTTGTTTAGGTTGAAAGGCTTGCACCTCCATCTCATTGTTATCAATTAAATCTTGTATTTTATGTTTTAATATTTTACAAGAGTTGGTGGCATGTCCAGGTCCTCTATGGAAATCACAATGTAAATCAGCTCTGTATCCGGGTATAGTTGGATCAGGTTCCCGGATATTTGGTAATTGGATCAAACCTCGTTCTAATAATTGCGGGAGAATGGTTGATAAAGGTTGATTTAACCTAGTAAATTCTCGAGGTGGTTTATCAGGAGGTTTCAGTATAAACTTCTTCGTTGTTTTCGTAGCATTAACATTGGCAACATTTCTACTATCGGTGACTCCATCACCCACAACTTGTTTATTTTTATATTGATTTCTGGATGTTTTCTCATCATCTTTCTTTTTAAGTTGACCTCTCCTAATAAGAGCATCTTCCACTCTTCGAGCTAAATCTATAGCTTGATCGAAGGTGGTCAAGGTAGCAGTTGATAACTCATAGGATAGTTGTTCTTGTAAATTATTGATAAAAATATCCAACATTTCCCGATAAGGTAACACAAAGTGCAATTTTCCTATCAACTGTCTCCATCGAGCTAGGAAATCAGCAAAACATTCATCTTTGTCTTGTTTTAGGTTGTACAAATCTTTAATGGTTACATGCCTTTCAATGTAGGCACTAAATTGATGCACAAAAGACTCAGTTGTCTCTTCGAAATTCCTCAAAGAATGAGTGGGTAATTGATAATACCACTCTAATGCCATTCCTCCTAAACTTTTTGGGAACATTTTTAGTAATAACAAATCATCATGTGATATATCATGACATGCTATCCTAAACATACGAAGATGCTCTATGGGATCTTCGGTTCCTTTGTATATAGGTAGGACAGGCATAGGAAAGTGTTTAGGATATGGTTGTGCTACAACTATAGGATCTAGAGGCTGACTACACATCTCTCGATAATTGTACGAGGGACGGTAGGGATCTATCTGGTCCATGCGGGAGACTAACTATTTTACCATGGCTTCCAGATTACCAGTTTGTCCACCATATTGGTTCGGTGGTACATTAGTATGGAGTTTGTGGGCGTATGATGGCGTGACGTAAGGATTAGATGCTATATTGTTGTTATGCAAATGGTTGGTAGGAAGAGTATTATGAAGAAGATTTGTTGTAGCATTATGTTGTATCCCAGATTGTTGGAAATTGGTGTTTGGTTTTGTTTTAGGCTTTTGTTGATTTGAGGTATGTTGATCAATAACTTGGCAAAATAGAGCAGTGAATGAAGGTTTCTTTTGTGTGGGAATAACCCTAGGCTTGGTAACAAGCACTCTAGGTGGTTGGGTAACCTGTTGTTGTTGCATGTTCTGGATTATAGCGGCCATATCCAAATTGGATGGTCCAGCTTGATCACTCTCTTGATCAACGAAGGACAAGGGATTAGTGCATGTGTGATATATGTCTTCTAGGGTTGCTTGAGTGTCACTAATTTGATCCTTGTCCATATGGACTGCTCTATTAAGAGCGCCAATATTAGTATTGAGGAACTTCCAGAAATGTTCCATATTCTCAAAAGTAACAGCTCCTTCGGAGACATTTTAGGGGATGAGGATCCTTCCTCTCTAACGGTTTCTCTTTGTTCATTTCCTTCAGCAAATTCTTCTTCTTGTTGGTCTAGGGTTCCTTCTTCCTGAATTGGGTCTTCAGGAAGGACATCTGGTTTATTTATTGGTTTTCCTAACCAATCTTCTTCTACTTCAATCTGTTTTCCATTCCTAAGTCTAGTCATTATGCTTAAACTTAGATTTTAGCAAATATATATATATATATATATATATATATATATATATATATTTGCAACAAATTTGGGAGGTATATATTTTAATTATATACCTACTATAATACTTAAAAGAAAATGTTTTGATTTTTGTTATATTTTTGTTTTGTTTTTGTTTTTATGATAATATTATAAAGAGAACAAACAACATACTAAATGCAAGAAATAATAATAATAAAAGAATGGCTTAGTTTTCTATAAATAGTTTATAGATGTCATTGATGGGATCAAGTTCATCGGGAGTCATGAAATGCTCCTCTTCAAATTGGAAATGGTTTTTCAAGAATTTGACAAAGTGTGCTATGGTGATGTTATCTACTTCTGACTTCGACTTGTAAAAATAGAGCTCATGGCAATACTCTCGATATAACACAGCTCTAGGAACTCTATTCCATCTCTTTCTATCCATAAGAACGACCTCTTGATCCTCTATACGAGATAGAAATTTATGTACTACAACTGCATTGTCGAGGTATTCCTCAAAGGTGTACAACTCAGAAGACACAAGGGCTCTTTTATCTGCTAACCACCTATGGCAAGCTCTCTGAAGCTCATGATACAAGGTCACTTGATCAGGATCCAGGATTCTATCTAGGACAAACCTCTTGATTTGCCTAAGTTCGGTTGATCTAGATGAAATAAGATTCAATCTCCTATTAAGTTCGTCCCATAAAGGTGGGACTCTATATGTTTGAGATACTCTAAGCAAAGAAGTAATCTCTATAGCTGCTAATTGATTCTCAACATTAATGGTGACAGCTCGTCTTTTATTATAATCTACCATCTAAATATGATATGCAATCTTACTTGTTTGTCTGATGATTCTAAATGCATTTATGTTTTGTTTTTTTTTTGGATTGTTTTCAAAAGGTTTTTAGTTTTCACGTCGGGTTCACCAAAATGTATCGCTCCAAATTTTTTGCATCCTTACCTTCGAGGCTATAGGATCCGCGCCCGAAAGGGGGATGCGAGAAGGATGGGACAATACCTCGGACTGAGAGGCCCTTTGAAGGTTGCGCCTCTCGGGGGAGGGGTATAAGGGTGAATTTTCGATGGATGGTGGGTTCACCAGGAAACTTTTGAGTGGCAGTTTCCACACCTAGGTTGAGAGTAGGTTTGATGTGTTCATTTTATGCTTTAATCATTCATATCCTAGGTTTGGCCAAGATGAATCTAAGCTATTCTATATGCCAATACTGATTCATATGAATATGGAAAACATGAATAAATGCTAAACATAGAGAGTATGCTAAATAGGATAGAATATACCTGATTTCGGATGTCTGATGAAGATTCTGAGGTTTGTAGAAGTCCAAATCATCTCAAATCGTACGTAATCATCTGGAATTGCACAGAATCATCTCAGATCTCAGTCGATCATCTGAGATCAGACGAGATCATCATCGATCTGACGAATTCATCAGAAACCTGCAGTCACAAAAATAGATACCAAAAACCAAAGATGCAACTGCAAAAGTAAAGGGAAATGATAGTAATGACAATAAATTTGCCTAAATGATAGATCTAGATAGTAATTAAAATAAATACATTAATTTAATAATTTGTTTTAACTTTATCATGCATCTATGCTAAATGAGGTGAACTCTAGGATGCAAGAATAGAATAAACCAAGTTAACGCAAAAAGAAATGAGGAGAGAAGATAAAGAAATACAAACTCCAGGTTCTGATTGCCCCCAATCTGGACTACAGTCGAGATCACCTCTGATCGTACGAGATCATCGTCGATCTACGATAGGATCGTCCGAAATCGTCTGGAATCGCCTGCGACGATCCGAGCTTGCTCCGACTGAAAAATAGTAAAATCCTTGCAAGAAAACTTGAAATACGCAATGCAAACGAAGGTGCGAAGGTATTCTAATGCACAAGAAACTAAATTTGCAAAGAAATTAGTCAGCTAGGGGGTTCAGGGGGGTAAACTGAGAAAATCCCAGTTTATATAGGATTAGGGAGAGGTTAGGAGGTTGGAGATCATCCCAATTTGGGAGATCTCCAACGGGGGAGACTCTAACCGCACAGACACGCTTTTTGCCCAAGTTAGAGAAGTTGTTGAAATAGAAGCTAATTATGAAAATTTGGTTTTGGGACGAAATCGTCCGGACGTTCTGTTCCAGATGAATTCGTCAGATCTGGGACGATTTCGTCTGATCGTCGATGATATCGTCCAACGGTCAAAACAAATCCTAAAAATGGCATGAAAAACAAGGAAAGCGGGTAACGGGCGGTTAATGGGCGATTTGGGTTAAAATTCAAATTTTTATCTTTTTACTAAGGTTTAACTGTGCCAATTTTAGGGTGCTACATTTTGCCCCCTCTTTAGCAAATTTTCTAAAGAAAATGCATTAAATACGAGTTTTTCTTGTTTTATGAGAAAGCAAAAATTTACTCCATTTCTTAGACGACAATTCTAGGTCGAATCGTACGACTGCTGATTATGGTGTCCCCTCCGTGTTTTTACCCAAATCGAACGTTTGAGGTAAAAGCGCAGAAAAGTAAAATTAAAAAAATGTTGTTGGTTTTAAATAAAATTAAGAAAATAGGGTAAAACCCTAATTCATTTTTACTATTTTGGAGCTCTATAGAAAAAATTGGTTGAGACAGCACACTGATCGACAGAGGTCCAGCGCGGACTACAGGTAAGGATCTAATCCTAGTAAATGATGTTTTAATTTGTTTTGTACAATTTTTTGGTTTAAATTTTGATTGTTTTGGGGCATCGCTGCCGTTTTTAGGCCGTTGATGACATCGGGACAAAATTGTCCCTATTTCATTGAAATCGTCCCTATATCGTCGAGTTTGTCTGAGGGCGAAATCGGTGAACTAGGGGCGATCCCGTCCAACAAGGGGCGATCCCCCAAGGTTGCAAAATAGGAGACAATTTCGTCCTACAAAGGATGATTTTGCCCAATTTAGGATGATATCGTCCAATAGTGGACGATATCATCATTTGATGAAATTAAGCTTGGTTAAAATGTATTTAATTTGATTTTAATGATTGGTTTATTAATTAATTTTATTGTTCTTTTTGTAGAGGGGATTACTAAAGAGTCAGGAATGGAAATACGACGGGCTGAGAGATGACATAGCCGCACTCGACCAGGCGGAGCGCGATCGACTAGCACAGATCGGTTTGTAGAATGTGGCAGAGATGCCACAAGTACTGACGAACATGGGGCTACTGACAGCCCTAGTAGAGAGGTGGTATCCGGGGTCATCGTGCTTTCGATTACCGACAAGGGAGATGGCTCCCACACTAGAGGACATATGGAGGATCTTAAGGATCCCCATACAGGTACGACTGATGACTATCCCGGCCAACACCCGAGTCAACCTAGATGCCCCAGGCATCTGCCTCAGAGACTCGATGTTCACTCCGCCCTTCTCCCTCCGTGTTTTTACCCAAATAAAACATTTGAGGTAAAAGCACGAAAAAGCAAAATTAAAAAAAATGTTGTTGGTTTTAAATAAAATTAAGAAAATAGGGTAAAACCCTAATTCATTTTTACTGTTTTAGAGCTCTACAGACAAAAATGGTTGAGACAACACACCGATCGACAAAGGTCCGGCACGGGCTATGGGTAAGGATCTAATCCTAGTAAATGATGTTTTAATTTGTTTTGTACAATTTTTTATTTTAAATTTTGATTTTTTTGGGGCATCGCGACTGTTTTTAGGCCGTCGACGATGTTGAGATGAAATCGTCCCTATTTCGTCAAAATCATCCCTATATCATCGATTTCGCTTGAGGGCAAAATCGATGAACTAGGGGTGATCTCGTCCAACAAGGGGCAATCCCCAAGGTTGCGAAATAGGAGATGATTTCATCCTACAAAGGATGATTTTGCCCAATTTAGGATGATATCATCCAATAGTGGACGATATCATCATTTGATGAAATTAAGCTTGGTTAAAATGTATTTAATTTGATTTTAATGATTGGTTTATTAATGAATTTTATTGTTTTTTTTGCAAAGGGGATTACTAAAGATTCAGGAATGGAAATATGGCAGGCTGAGATATGACATAGCCGTGCTTGACTAGGCGGAGCATGACTTACCAACATAGGTTGGTTTGCAACATGTGGCAGAGATGCCACAAGTACCAACAGACATGGGGCCACTGACAGCCCTAGCAGAGAGGTGGTATCTGGGGTTGTCATGCTTCCGATTACCGATAGGGGATATGGCTCCCACACTAGAGGATGTATGGAGGATCTTGAGGATACCCATACAAGGACGACTGATGACTCCTGCGACCAATCAGGGCCAAGCAATGATGAGGTTGAGTGGAGACCTGAGCTTCACCCTGGAGAAGGGCAGAGTGAACATCGATTCTCTGAGACAGATGCTTGGGGCATCTAGGTTAACTCGAGTGTTGGCCAAGATAGTGTGTGGCTTACTGTTGTGCCACCAGAGTGGATGCAAGTTACCCTGGCTCCTCTCATATGTGGTCTGTGAAATGAGAGACCATGGATACAGGTATGCATAGGGCAATTTTATGATATGCTGCTTGTATAGGATCCTGCATGGGGTCGTATACAATGGAGGACGATGTCTGGTTGTGACATCGTTACTACAGGTATGGTGCTGGGAGCACATTATAGTGCGAAGGCCAGTAGGGCTTCCACTAATAGGGGTTGACCAAGAGAGGCCTTGAGTTTTCTATTGGTGGCTACAGAGGAGGTCACAGCGGTGAATAGATCTATCAATGTCATGGAGGTTGTTGGACGACCTCATCCCGGACCAGATCACCTAGAGGTTGTGGAGAGAGAATCCAAGGTGGACGAAGGATGGGCAGGAGCTGGCTCACATCAGGCAAGTCTGCTGGCTGAGGATGGAGTGGGGATAGGTAGAGATCCACCACTATGACCATTTTTTGTGGTATTTCGGTCTTCGACAGGGGATCCCTTCTCTTAGGGATTATGAGTACTCTTGGACTATCCGAAATAGTACCACACTGAGCAGGGCTCAAGACATGCAACGGTTCTAGAGCTAAGACACAAATGATGCCCCCATCCATCCAGTGGATGGTGACGATGCTGGGGTTGCAGATGGATATGATGCCTGGTATGCAGGCATTCGCCCTCCTTGGATGATGAGAGCAAGGTTCGGTGCACGTCATGGTGCGATGGATGGGGAGGCAACGTTAGACTGCTATTGAGGTAGCACAGGGTCACGACGGGAGAGAGCAGCGACAGTCTCTATAGAAGAGACACTAGAGGATGGTTCAAGCTCCATAGAGGCCATAGCAGATAGGGAGAAGGGAGGAGAGATTTCATTCTCAGTAGGGGGAGATGCCACCATTGCTCGATAAGGGCAAGGGTGTCAAGGTGGAGGAGAGTAGCGATATGATGGCTCTCTGGGCTAAGAATGCCCGCCTTTGAGCTCAGGTGTAGACACTGCAGGATGAGGCTACACGTCTTAGGGATCAGAGCAGAGGGGTGAGCACTCAGGATCTAGTGTGGGCTATTGTGTAGACCATGTTCTACTAGGGGTTATACTATCACGTGATCCCAGAGGGACAGAGGATACCATTGCTAGCCCCCATTGCAGAACCGATCATGATGGGATCGTCGAGGACATTCTCACGATCGACGATGAGGACCCTAGACATAGCCCGGACCTCTACGGGACCACCTCCTCCATGTCAGGGCAGGGGAGGAGATGAGGCTGAGAGCTCGAGGGCTTCTTGAGGCTAGCTGCTGCAGAGGGCAGATTGTATTTTTATTATTACTTTTGGAGGGGATTGAGTATGCCAGGGTATTGATTGTGGCATACCAATCCAGATGATGTAATATATATATATATATATATATATATATATTGTCTTTTTGATGATATGACTTGTGTATATTTTGTATGATGCTTTAATATTTGAATTTTGTGATTGATTATTTATGTAATTATTTCATTGGAAATAAATTATAATGTTATGTCATGCCATAAATTTGTAAATGAAATAATCGGATGTGAATAAATTGGTTTTTTTATGGTGTGTTTTGATAAAAATAAAAGGGACTTTTAACATTAATTTCAAAGGACATTGTCGTTGTTATAGACCATTTCATGGAGTCGTCGATCACTATGTCATCAAGCTAATCCCAGCATAGAAATATTGCTAAAAGTAAAAGGGTGCTTAAGAGATTGTCTTAAGACTTTGTGTTGTGATGATGAAAATGATGATGGTGATGATTTGTTTTTAGAGTTTCATAAAAAATATTATGCATGACATATTAAAGAAATATGATTTTTTGCTAGGCATAAATTCCTAAGTGTGATAAAATTTTTGAATAAGTCCCTAGGAACTATACCATCATTGCAAAATTGAATGTTTGACATAATGACATGAAATAGAAAAAGTGTTCGTTCTTTTTAAAGCTCAATTGTGTAACATAATGATGTAAGTCATATGTTTTAATGAATTTAAAATGGATGGGAAATAAAATGAGAACAATGGTTTACGCTAGGCATAGAATTATAGGTATAGACTTATACCATCATCGCGAAATCCAAAAAAGAATTTGATATTTTAGTTTTATTGCATGATTGATTTTTTGGTTTTGAGATAAATAGAAAATAAACATGACTTTATTTGCGAGGTTTTTTGAAGATGTGAAAGAAATTTTTTGTTTTTTTGGAAAAAAATATATTTAATTGTTTTTATGCTAAGCAAATGTTCTTAAATAAGAAGATGAAATGATTCGAAAAGAATTGAAAAGATATTTTGAATTATCTTAAAGACAAAAATGTAGATTTATAAGGAACCCTCATGTGCAAATGTGATTTCATTACCGATCTTGATTTATCATAATGATACAAAATCCCTCAAATACAAATGTGTGTGCAATTGTATTGTTCATTCACCAATTTTGAGCAAGAGAATTTGATACAAGTAATTTGACTTAACCAAATAAGGGTTCATTGACCATGATTTATATGCATGTAACCATACCAGACTACTATGTATGTCGGGTCATCAAGAGCTAGCTAATCCATAATCCAACATAGGTCTGCACAAAAGAAGGTCGCTAATGTGACAGACATCTCACCATCCTAGGAATTACCCAAGGCCAAGTGGGTTGGGCACAAACCACCTGTTATGGGACTTACCTCATAGTTTTCGAATAATTGAGAATTCTAGGGATTCAATCTCATTCACCCTTCTTTTCTTTTCAAGGGGTAGGAAAAAGGATTTTATTGCTATTTGGCTTTTGCTTTTTCATTTGCTTCTTTTCTCTTTTTCTCTTTTTTTTTTTTTGTATTTTTGCTTGAAACTGGGACAATGCTGAAGTATTGCTGCGATGATACAAAATATTTTTTTTTTCTTTTTTCTTTTTTCTTTGGATTTTCTTTTTCTTCCTATACTAGGGATACTTGCTTGGATTGGTTGTAGAGCAAGGGAATTTTATTCTGGGTAGGGCGAGCTTGTCCTTTTGTCAATTCTCAAAGATTCTAGACCATGTGCATGATAGGATAGCAGGGGAAACTTTTTGCTCAAGAAACCACTTCTACTATGTAGCATCATATCGAATTTGCAATGAAATCATTTTAATGTGAAGAGATGTACTTGGTTCAAGGAAATAACAAGATCGGTTCTTCTATGCTCAAAACTTTATTTAATTCAACTGTGGACTTTGATATAAGAGAGATTAATAATCATACCAAATAAAATCAAGATATTTATGCATGTGAGTGTGAAAGTGCGAGATTCCAAATAAATGTTAAGTTATCCAAAATAACTGAAAATATAACTGCAATACTTCAAGAATTGACAAGTACGAAAATAACAGATGTTTTTGAAGATTTTGATGATTTTGATTTTGATTGATGAATTGAAAGAATAAATATTGTTACTGTTTTTGAATTTTTTTTTTATATGAAACAATATGCAAAATAACAATATATACAAATGATGAAATGACCAAATGTTATGCATAATAACGCTTACGATGCATAATTTTCATAGGTTCTTTAAGATTTTTACTATCTAAGGTAGCTAATTGGTATGCTCCCGATCCAAATTTAGCAGTGATGATATACGGTCCAAGCCAGTTGGGCTCAAATTTACCTTTAAGGTATTTAGTTGCATTAGTATTTTTTTTATTTTCTTTTAATACAAGGTCGTCGATTTCAAAGGATCGATGATGAACTTTCTTGAGGTATGCTCGCTTAAGGTTGTTTTGGTAGGCACGAAGATGCTCCAAAGCATTGATGCGCTTCTCATATAGGAATTCCAGCTGACTAAATCTGCCAGCATGATATTCATCTCCTACTTCAGTATCTTGAAGTAGCAGAGCCAAAGAAGGAACTTCTAATTCAAAGGGAAAAACAACTTCAGTGCCATAAACCAAAACAAAAGGTGAAGTACATGTGGGGGTGCGAACACTAGTTTGATAAGCCCACAAAGCAGGATATAGTTGGATATGCCAATCTCGACCAGATTTATTGACCAGTCTTTTGAGGATTTTGATTAATGTTTTATTAGATGCTTCTGCTTGGCCATTACCCTGAGGATAATAGGGAGTGGACCATCGATGTTGAATTTTATATTTTTGACATAATTTTTTGACATATTTATTTTTGAAACAAGTTCCATTATCTAATATGAGATTTGCAGGAATTTCGAACCTACAAATAATTTGATTAAAAATAAACTTGGAAACTTGGGTTCCAGTGCAAGAAGCTAAGGGCATAGCTTCAATCCATTTCATGAAATACTCGATGGCGGTTATGATGAATTTGTGTCCATCGGATGACACAGGGTTGATTTTTCCAATGATGTCTAAGCCCCATTTTGAAAAGGGCCAAGGAGATGAAATAGCCTACAGTTCTTATGTAGGCGCATGGACAAGGTCAGCGTGTTTCTGGCACTTTTCATAATGGCACACATAATCATGTGCATCATTTTCTATGGTAGGAAAAAAATATCCTATCCTAAGGAGCTTCTTAGCAATGGCGCTACCACTAAAATGTCCCCCACAAGATCCATTGTGGGCTTCACTCAAAGCTGATCTAGATTCTTCGAGATTCAAACATCGCAATAATATGCCTTCAAAAGATCTCCTATATAATGTATTACCAATAATCACGAAGCGACTTGCTCGTCTATGTAATAACCGACATTGGTTGCTATTACAACCTTCAAGAAAGGTCCCATTTTGAAGAAAATTAAATATATCAGTGCACCATGGTTCAAGAGTAGTTTCATTGATTAGAAACACATCCAAAGGTTCTAAGCATGATTTATTTGAAGTAGGTTCCTGGAGTTGACGAATAATGATGGTAGCATATTCCTCATCTAACTCCAAGGGCAAAAGAGATGCAGCTGCAGCCATAGCATTAGCCGCACAGTTGCTAGTTCGAGGAATAGCTTCCAAGATAACTTAATCAAACAAAGATAATATTTGTAAGACATATGCTTTATATGGACGTAATTTATCATCTCTAGTCTGATAAACATCATTGATTTGATTTATGACAAGTTGAGAATCACCAAAAACCAATAAATTTTTAATTTTTAGTGCCAAGGCAGCTCGTAATCCGAGGATTAGAGCCTCATATTCAGCAATATTATTAGTGCAAGCAAATGTTAATTTAAAGGACAGAGGTATAAGATGTTTCTACGAAGATATTAAAATAATACCTGCACCAGCCCCACTCATGCATCGGGCTCCGTCAAAGTATAGGGACCATTGCTCTGGATGGTCTGCCTCTAATTTAAGGCATTCATTAGGAAACTCAATGATGAGGGGATGGATAGACTCTAAGGGTGCAACAGCTAATTGATCTGCTATGATTTGACCTTTAACAGACTTATGTTCTATAAATGTGAGTTCAAACTCGCTTAGCGCAAGAACCCACTTCGCTATGCGACCAGATAAGTACGATCGACTCATGAGATACCGTAAAGGATCGAATTTAGCAATAACATACGTTTTTTGACTAAGCATATAATGGCATAATTTATGTGTAGAAAATACGACTACGAGACATAACTTCTCTAATAATGTATAACGAGTTTCATAACTGATTAATATTTTGCTGATGTAATAATTAACACGTTCTTTCTTCTCATCGTCAAGTTGAGCTAACATAGCTCCTAAGGCAAAATCTAAAGCATAAATGTACAAGATAAATGGACGATCAGATCTAGGTGGTGAAAACACCGATGGTTTAAGGAGATATTGTTTAAGGAGTTCAAATGCTTCATGACATTCATCATCCCAATGAAAAGAGACATCTTTCTTAAGAAGCTTAAGAAAGGGTCCGGTTTTGTCCACCAACTTATCAATGAAGTGGCGAATAGCTTGAAGCTTACCTTGTAGACTTCGTAATTCAGATATATTTGTGGGTGCGGGCATATCAATGATAGCCACGATCTTGAGAGGGTCAATTTCAATGCCACATAAAGAAACTATAACCCCCAATAATTTATCGAACTTTGAATATACATTTAGTTGGATTTAGTCGGATAAGATATTCCCTTAACCGATCAAATACTTTTCTCAAGTCATCTAAATGATCATCTTCTTTGATGGAATGAGATATAATATCATCTACATAATCATGTAGAATATCATGCATCATATCATGAAAGATATAAGTCATGGCTCATTGATATGTTGCACCTGCATTCTTCAAACCGAATGGCATCACTTTCCAACAAAAGGTTCCCCAAGGGGTAGTAAAGGTTGTTTTAGCCTGATATTCAGGAGCTATCCTGATCTGATTATAACTGGAGAATCCATCCATTAGGGATATCATTCCACTCCCAACAGTAAAATCAATGATCTGATCCATGTTGGGAAGAGGAAAATCGTCTTTAGGGCATGCAGCATTAATATCCCTAAAGTCTGTACAAACCCTAACTTTGGTAGCTTCTTTCTTAGTTACTGGAACTACATTCGAGATCCATTCAGCATAACCAATGGCTTGTATAAAAATAACCTTCAAAAGTTTTTCTAATTCCTCTTTGACTAGTAAGGCCACTTTAGGGTGCACTTTTCTAAGTTTCTATTTAATAGGTTTAGCATCCGGATGGACTACTAGGTGATGCATACCTACAGAAGGGTCTAATCCTGGCATATCTTCATATGTCCAAGCAAAGACATCTTCATACTCCTTAAGAAATGCAATGTATTGATCTTGTTTGTCTTGACTCAATTCTGATCCAATGTTGATTATGTGAGGGTTATCTTCGTTTCCGGTGCGGGCTATGGGTAAGGATATAATCCTAGTAAATGATGTTTTAATTTGTTTTGTACAATTTTTTGGTTTAAATTTTGATTGTTTTGGGGCATCGCAGTTGTTTTTAGGCCATCGAAAATGTCGAGACGAAATCGTCCCTCTATCGTCGATTTCGTCTGAGGGAAAAATTGGTGAACTAGGGGCGATCCCATCCAACGAGGGGCAATCCCCAAGGTTGTGAAATAGGAGATGATTTCATCCTATAAAGGACAATTTTGCCCAATTTAGGACGATATTGTCCAATAGTGGATGGTATCATCATTTGATGAAATTAAGCTTGGTTAAAATGTATTTAATTTGATTTTAATGATTGGTTTATTAATGAATTTTATTGTTTGTTTTACATAGGGGATTACTAAAGAGTCGAGAATAGAAATACGACGGGCTGAGAGATGACATAGTCATGCTTGACTAGGTGGAGCACAATCAACTAGAACAGGTCAGTTTGTAGCATGTGGCAGATATGCCACAAGTACCGATGGACATGGGGCTACTGATAGCCCTAGTAGAGAGGTGGTATCTGGGGTCATCGTGCTTCCGATTATTGATAGGGGAGATGGCTCCCACACTAGAGGACATATGGAGGATATTGAGGATCCCCATACAGGGACGGTTGATGACTTCTATGGCCAATTAGGGCTAAGCGATGATGAGGTTGAGCGAAGACCTGAGCTTCGCCTTGGAGAAGGGTGGAGTGAACATCGAGTCTTTGAGGCAAATGCATGGGGCATCTAGGTTGACTCATGTGTTGGCCGGGATAGTGGGCGGATTACTGCTATGCCACCAAAGCAGATGCAGGTTACCATGGCTGCTCTCGAATGTGGTCTACGATATGAGAGACCACGGCTACAGATTTTCTTAGGGTAGCTTTGTACTATGTCGTTTGTATAGGATCCTGCACGGGGTCATATACAAGGGAGGCCGATGTCTGGTTGTGACATCATTAATACAAGTATGGTTTTGGGAGCACATTGCGGTGAAAAGGCCATTAGGGCTTCCACTAACAAGGGTTAATCAGGAGAGGCCTCAGGTTTTCTACTGGTGGCTATAGAGGGGGTCACAATGACAGATAGATTTGTTGATGTCATGGACGTTGCTAGATGACCTCATCCCAGACCAGATAACTTGGAGGCCATGGAGAGAGCATCTAGGGTGGGCTGATGATGGACAGGAGCTAGCTCGCACGATTTTGCTAGCTGAGGATGGAGCGGAGAGAGGTAGAGGTCCACCGCTACGACCGAGTTTTGTGGTAGATCGGTCTTTAGTAGGGCATCCCCTCTCTCAGGGATTATGAGTACTCTCAGACTAACTGGGATAGTACCACACTGAGCGAGGCTCTAGACATGTAGCGGTTCTAGAGCTAGGATGCAGATGATGCCCCCATCCAACTAGTGGATGGTGACAACACTAGGGTTGTGGATGGATACGATGCCTGGTACGCAGGCATCCGCCCTCCTCATATGACAAGGGCATAGGGTCCGATGCATGCCATGGTGCAACGAATGGGGAGGCGATGTCAGGCTACTATTGAGATAGTGTGAGGTCATGACGGGAGAGAGCAGTGATGGTTTCCATAGGAGAGACGCTAGAGGATGGGTCAGGCTCCATAGAAGCCATAGTAGACAAGGAGGGAGGAGAGATTCCCTTCTCAGTAGGGGGAGAGGCCACCATTTCTTGATAAGGGCTAGGGTGTCGAGGTGGGGGAGAGCAATGAGATGGTGGCTCTTCGAGCTAAGAATGCCCACCTCCGGGCTTAGGTGCAGACACTGCAAGATGAGGCAACACGTCTTAGGTCTCAAAGCAAAGGGGCGAGCACTCAGGATCTAGTGTGGGCTATTGCGCAGACCACATTCTACCAGGGGTTATACTATCACGTGGTCCTAAAGGGACAGAGGATACCATTGCCAACCCCCATTGTAGATCCAATCATGATGGGATCGTCGAGGACATCCTCACGATCGACGACAAGGACCCGGGACATAGCCCGGACCTCTATGGGACCACCTCCTCCACGTCAAGGTAGGGGAGGAGATGAGGGTGAGGGCTCAAGGGCTTCTCAAGGCTAGCTGCTGCAGAGGGTAGATTGTATTATTATTATTACTTTTGGAGGGGATTGAGTATGCTAGGGTATTGATTGTGGCATACCAATCCAGATGATGTAATAAATATAGATTATCTTTTTGATGATATGACTTGTGTATATGTTGTATGATGCTTTAATATTTGAATTTTGTGATTGATTATTTATGTAATTATGTCATTGGAAATAAATTATAATGTTATGTCATGCCATAAAATTGTAAATGAAATAATCTGATGTGAATAAATTGGTTGTTTTGTGGTGTGATTTGATGAAAAATAAAAGGGACTTCTAACAATAATTTCAAAGGACATTGTCGCTATTATAGACCATTTCATGGAGTCGTCACTCACTAGGTCGTCAAGCTAATCCCAGCATAGAAATATTGCTAAAAGTAAAAGGGTGCTTAAGATACTGTCTTAAGACTTTGTGTTGTGAGGGTGATTTGTTTTCAAAGTTTCATAAAAAATATTATGCATGACATATTAAAGAAATATGATTTTTTGCTAGGCATAAATTCCTAAGTGTGATAAATTTTTTGAATAAGTCCCTAGGAACTATACCATCATTGCAAAATTGAATGTTTGACATAATGACATGAAATAGAAAAAGTGTTCATTCTTTTTAAAGCTCAATTGTGTAACATAATGATGTAAGTCATATGTTTTTATGAATTTAAAATGGATGGGAAATAAAATGAGAACAATGGTTTGTGCTAGGCATAGAATTATAGGTATAGAATTATACCATCATCACGAAATCCAAAAAAGAATTTGATATTTTAGTTTTATTGCATGATTGATTTTTTGGTTTTGAGATAAACAGAAAATAAACATGACTTTATTTGCGAGGTTTTTTGAAGATGTGAAAGAAAAAAATTGTTTTTTTGGAAAAACATATATTTAATTGTTTTTATGCTAAGAAAATGTTCTTAAATAAGAATATGAAATGATTTGAAAAGAATTGCAGAGATATTTTGAATTATCTTAAAGACAAAAATGTAGATTTATAAGGAACCCTCATGTACAAATGTGAGTTCATTACCGATCTTGATTTATCATAATGATACAAAATATCTCAAATACAAATGTGTGTGCATTTGTATTGTTCATTCACCAATTTTGAGCAAGATAATTTGATACAATTAATTTGACTTAACCAAATAAGGGTTCATTGACCATGATTTATATACATGTAACCATACCAGACTACTATGTAAGTCGGGTCATCAAGAGCTATCTAATCCATAAGCCGACATAGGTCTGTACAAAAGAAGGTTGCTAATGTGACAGACATATCACCATGCTAGGAATTACCCAAGGCCAAGCGGGTTGGGCACAAACCACTTGTTATGGGGCTTACCTCACAGTTTTTGAATAATTGAGAATTCTAGGGATTCAAGATCATTCACCCTTCTTTTCTTTTCAAGGGGTAGGGAAAAGGATTTTATTGCTATTTGGTTTTTGCTTTTTCATTTGCTTCTTTTCTATTTTTCTTTTTTTTTGTATTTTTGCTTGGAACTGAGACAATGCTGAAGTATTGCTGCGATGATATAAAATATATATTTTTTCTTTTTTCTTTGACTTTTATTTTTCTTCCTATACTAGGGATACTTGCTCGGATTGGATGTAGAGCAAGGGATTTTTATTCTGGGTAGGGGTGAGCTTGTCCTTTTGTCAATTCTCAAATATTCTAGACCATGTGCATGATAGGATAGTAGGGGAAATTTTTCGCTCAAGAAACCACTTCTACTATGTAGCATCATATTGAATTTGTAATGAAATCATTTTAATGTGAAGAGATGTACTTGGTTCAAGTAAATAACAATATCAGTTCTTCTATGCTCAAAACTTTATTTAATTCAATTGTGGACTTTGATATAAGAGAGATTAATAATCATACCAAATAAAATCAAGATATTTATGCATGTGAGTGTGAAAGTGCAGGATTCCAAATAAATGTTAAGTTATCCAAAATAACTAAAAATATAACTACAATACTTCAAGAATTGACAGGTGCGAAAATAACAGATGTTTTTGAAGATTTTGATGATTTTGATTTTGATTGATGAATTGAAAGAATAAATATTGTTACTGTTTTTGAATTTTTTTTTTATATGAAACAATATGCAAAATAACAATATATACAAATGATGAAATGACCAAATTTTATGCATAATAACACTTAAGATGCATAATTTTCATAGGTTCTTTAATATTTTTACCATCTAAGGTAGCTAATTGGTATGCTCCCGATCCAAATTTAGCAGTGATGATATAAGATCCAAGCCAGTTGGGCTCAAATTTACCTTTAAGGTATTTAGTTGCATTAGTATTTTTTTTATTTTCTTTTAAGACAAGGTCACCAATTTCAAAGGATCGATGATGAAATTTCTTGAGGTATGCTCGCTTAAGCTTGTTTTGGTAGGCACGAAGATGCTCCAAAGAATTGATGCGCTTCTCATCTAGGAGTTCCAGCTGACTAAATCTGCCAACATGATTTTCATGCCCTACTTCAATATCTTGAAGTAGCAGAGCCAAAGAAGGAACTTCTAATTCAAAGGGAAAAATAGCTTCAGCGCCATAAACCAAAACAAAAGGTGAAGTACCTGTGGGGGTGCGAACACTAGTTTGATAAGTCCACAAAGCCAAATATAGTTGTATGTGCCAATCTCGATCAGATTTATTGACCAGTATTTTGAGGATTTTGATTAATGTTTTATTAGATGCTTTTGCTTGGCCATTACCCTGAGGATAATAGGGAGTGGACCATCAATGTTGAATTTTATATTTTTGACATAATTTTTTGACATCTTTATTTTTGAAACAAGTTCCATTATATGAGATGAGATTTGCAGGAATTCTAGACCTACAAATAATTTGATTAAAAATAAACTTGGAAACTTGGGTTCCAGTGCAAGAAGCTAAGGGCATAGCTTCAACCCATTTCATGAAATACTCAGTGGCGGTTATGATGAATTTGTGTCCATCGGATGACACAGGATTGATTTTTCCAATGATGTCTAAGCCCCATTTTGAAAAGGGCCAAGGAGATGAAATAGCTGCGAGTTCTTGTGCAAGCGCATGGACAAGGTCAGCATGTTTCTAGCACTTGTCGCAATGGTGCACATAATCATGTGAATCATTTTCCATGGTAGGCAAAAAATATCCTATCCTAAGGAGCTTCTTAGCAATGGCGCTACCACTAAAATGTCCCCCACAAGATCCATTGTGGGCTTCACTCAAAGCTGATCTAGATTCTTCAAGATTCAAACATCGCAGTAAGATGCCTTCAAAATATCTCCTATATAAGGTATTACCAATAATCATGAAGCGACTTGCTCGTCTACGTAATAACCGGTGCTGGTTGCTATTACAACCTTTAGGAAAGGTCCCATTTTGAAGAAAATTAAATATATCAGTGTACCATGGTTCAGGAGAAGTTTCATTGATTAGAAACACATCCAAAGTTTCTAAGCATGATTTATTTGAAGCAGGTTCCTGGAGTCGAGGAATAATTATGGTAGCATATTCATCATCTAACTCCAAGGGAAAAAGAGATGCAACTGTAGCCATAGTGTCAGCTGCATGGTTGCTAGTTCGAGGAATAGCTTCCAAGATAACTTGATCAAACAAAGATAATAATTGTAAGACATATGCTTTATATGGATGTAATTTATCATATCTAGTCTGATAAACATCATTGATTTGATTTATGACAAGTTGAGAATCATCGAAAACCAATAAATTTTTAATTTTTAGTGCCAAGGTAGCTCGTAATCCGAGGATTAGAGCCTCATATTCAGCAGTATTATTAGTGCAAGCAAATGTTAATTTAAAGGACAGAGGTATAAGATGTTTCTACGAAGATATTAAAATAATACTGCACTGGACCCACTCATGCATCGGGCTCTGTCAAAGTATAGGGACCATTGCCCTGGATGGTCTGCCTCTAATTTAAGGCATTCATCAGGAAACTCAATGATGAGGGGATGGGTAGACTCTAAGGGTGCAACAGCTAATTGATCTGCTATGATTTGACCTTTAACAGACTTATTTTCTATAAATGTGAGTTCAAACTCACTTAGCGCAAGAACCCACTTCGATGTGTGACCAGATAAGTACGGTCAACTCATGAGATACCGCAAAGGATCAAATTTCGCAATAACATACATTTTTTGACTGAGCATATAATGGCATAATTTCTGTGTAGAAAATACGACTACGAGACATAACTTCTCTAATATTGTATAACGAGTTTCATAACTAATTAAGATTTTGCTGATGTAATAATTAGCACGTTCTTTCTTCTCATCGTCAAGTTGAGCTAACATAGCTCCTAAGGCAAAATTTGAAGCAAAAATGTACAAGATAAATGGATGATCAGATCTGGGTGGTGAAAGCACCGATGGTTTAGGAGATATTGTTTAAGGATTTCAAATGCTTCATGACATTCATAATCCCAATGAAAAGATGCATCTTTCTTAGGAAGCTTAAGAAAGGGTTCGGTTTTGTCTGTCAACTTATCAATGAAGCGACGAATAGCTTGAAGCTTACCTTGTAGACTTCGTAATTCAGATATATTTGTGGGTGTGGACATATCAGTGATATCCATGATATTGAGAGGGTCAATTTCAATACCACATAAAGAAACTATAACCCCCAATAATTTATCGAACTTAACTCTGAATATACATTTAGATGGATTTAGTCGAATAAGATATTCCCTTAACCGATCAAATACTTTTCTCAAGTCATCTAAATGATCATCTTCTTTGATGGAACGAGCTATAATATCATCTACATAATCATGTAGAATATCATGCATCATATCATGAAAGATATAAGTCATGGCTCGTTGATATGTTGCACCTGCATTCTTCAAACCGAATGGCATCACTTTCCAACAAAAGGTTCCCCAAGGGGTAATAAAGGTTGTTTTAGCCTGATATTTCGGAGCTATCCTGATTTGATTATAACTAGAGAATCCATCCATTAGGGATATCATTCCACTCCCAGTAGTAAAATCAATGATCCGATCCATGTTGGGAAGAGGAAAATCATCTTTAGGGCATGCAACATTAATATCCCTAAAGTCTGTGCAAACCCTAACTTTGGTAGCTTCTTTCTTAGTTATTGGAACTACATTCGAGATCCATTTAGCATAATCAATGGCTTGTATAAAAATAACCTTCAGGAGTTTTTCTAATTCCCCTTTGACTAGTAAGGCCACTTTAGGGTGCATTTTTCTAAGTTTTTGTTTAACGGGTTTAGCATCCGAATGGACTACTAGGTGATGCATAACTACAGAAGGGTCTAATCCTGGCATATCTTCATATTTCCAAGCAAAGACATCTTCATATTCCTTAAGAAATGCAATGTATTGATCTTGTTTGTCTTGACTCAATTCTGATCCAATGTTGATTATGTGAGGGTTATCTTCGTTTCCAATGTTAATTTTTATGACATTTTCTACTTCCATGTGTAGATCTCTCTCAAAATTATATGGGGTGGGTGAAACGCCTAATTATTGTAATTATTCCAAGGTTATCTTGGATAATTCATCTTGAGGATTCGGGGCCTCAAGCTGGGCTATACTAGGTATAGAGCCATCGAAATAAAATCTGTTGTGTAACAATTCCTCAACGGAGACATCATGAAATATATCCCCCTCCAACTCATCTTCGGATTTAGCAATCATCTTAGGGTAAGCTATGGATAGCATATTACATGTAAATGGGTTATTCCTTAAACGCAAAGCATCGCGTTTATCCAAATAATCTTGGTAACATATGAGATGGTCATCATCCTCAAATGGGAAGGGCTGACCTTTACTAGGAAATAAACCCACACCACATCGGGTAGGCCATGGTTCTACCTCAAAAGGTTATTTCATACCATTCTGTAAAGGTCCCAAAACTTTCCCTTTATATCCCAATTTAAACATTATAGGCTTAGATTTAACATACTCATTAGTAAAATAACAATGAGCATATCCATCATAATGAGTCGTGATGTTTCTAGGTATTCTTCCCCAGTCATATCCCTTATAAATAAAATCATAGCTCCCGACTTGGTAGATACTTCCCATAGGCTGTGGGAGGCCCAAGGTATGAGGAGAGGGTGGCAATTTATTTAAAATAAGGGAATATTGCATAGTAGCCTTTGTTTTCTCTTATATAATAATTTTAGATAAATTGGGTAAGAGCTCATCAATAAGAGCGTAAGAGGTAGAAGGAATATTTCCTATGTTTTTGGATGCGGAAAATATGCCTCTGGTAGGTGTAGATGTTGTAGAGATGTCTATGGATGAATCTATAGGTATAGGAGTAAAACAAGAAGCATTGGTTGTGGGTTTAGGATCTTTTTGAGGTCCTAATGTGGTTTGTTCGGAAGATGGTTGAACTATATGTAGAGGTGTAGTTGGTGGGGAAAAAGTAGATGATGTTATGAGTGTGTGTTTCACATGTTTAGGTGGATGATTAGAATTAGTATGTGTGGATGACAGAGTAGGGCAAAATTGAACTCCAACAGGTTATGCCAAAGCACACATATCAAAGGGTCTAGGATCACCATGAATGGTAACCAACTGATTCTTAAATTCAAATTTAACACACTAATGTAAAGTTGAGGGAACAAATCGCATCGCATTGATCCAAGGGTGACCTAAGAGTATATTGTACGATGCAAGGCAATGTACAATAAACACGGTCGTGTCTAAGGTTCTAGGACCAACTTGTAATGGAATAGTAATAACTCCACACGTTTCTTGTGTTTCGTCATTGAAGGCTTTTATAATCATATTAGTTCTTTTCATTTCGTCACTTCTAAACCCAAATCTTTGGTATAAGTTAAAAGTGCAAATGTTTAAAGATGAACCATTATCAATCAAGACTCGTTTAACGGCTACATCTCCAATTAGGGCAGTAATATATAATGGGTTATCCTTATGTAAACTATGTTGAGGTATGTCTCTATCCCGGAAGTCAATACAATCAACTTCACGAGTTATTATAGTATTGGCCATGGCTTTAGGTTGAATATTTTGTGGTACCATCATTTGGCTTAATGTGAGCATTAATTCATCTCTATGTGTAGGATAGGATCTTAAAAGGTCTAAGAGGGAAATTCTAGCTGTAGTATTTGATAATTGTTCATTAATATTATAAGGAGGTTTAGGTTGAACATTAGGCACATGATTCCCTTTATTAGGAATTTTCAAAAAAAATGGAGCTGATCCATCGTTCTGAGTTTGATCTTGTAGAGAATTTTGAGCCTGTTGTCGAGTAACAGCTTCGATGGTACCTACAATATTATTTTGCTGATGATGAATGGGTCTTGGTCTAGCATTTATGGCTTGTTCGTTAGAAAGTAATTGGTGATAAGATGGTCTAGCAATGATTTTTCTCAAAAATGGTTCTTTCGAAACCATAGAATTTGTGATGGGTTGAATAGCATATGATTCATCTTCAAAACTATTTTATTGATTTGAGGTGATTTCCATGTCACTTTTAGTCTCGTATTCTGTATCACTAAGATCAAGTATCCGAATATTATATAGAGGTCTGGTCGTAACCATGGATAAATTTATGTCAAATATTTGTGGATCATGAGCAGGTAAATGTCCACTAATAGTCCCTACATATCGGGTAGGAGGGGGAACATTATGATGCTCAATTTGATTAGCCACCTCTTTACCATGCTTTGGTAAATGGTGTTGAAATATGTCCAATGATTGATTGGCATTCTGATTTCGATTTTGGAGTATTTTCTTTTGAGCATTATTAGGAGGATTTTTTTTAGGTTGAAAGGCTTGCACCTCCATCTCATTGTTATCAATTAAATCTTGTATTTTATGTTTTAATATTTTACAAGAGTTGGTGGCATGTCTAGGTCCTCTATGGAAATCACAATGTAAATCAGCTCTGTATTCGGATATAGTTGGATCAAGTTCTCGGATATTTGGTAATTGGATCAAACCTCATTCTAATAATTGTAGGAGAATGGTTGATAAAGGTTGATTTAACCTAGTAAATTCTCGTGGTGGTTTATCAAGAGGTTTCAGTATAAATTTCTTTGTTGTTTTCATAGCATTAACAGTAGCGATATTTCTACTATCAGTGACTCCATCACCCACAACTTGCTTATTTTTATATTGATTTCTGGATGTTTTCTCATCATCTTTCCTTTTAAGTTGTCCTCTCCTAATGAGAGCATATTCCACTATTTGAGCTAATTCTATAGCTTGATCGAAGGTGGTCAAGGTAGCAGTTGATAACTCATAGGATAGTTGTTCTTGTAAATTATTGATAAAAATATCCAAAATTTCCCGATAAGGTAACACAAAGTGCAATTTTCCTATCAACTGTCTCCATCGAGCTAGGAAATCAACAAAATATTCATCTTTGTCTTGTTTTATGTTGTACAAATATTTAATGGTTACATGAATTTCAATGTAGGCACTAAATTGATGCACAAAAGACTCGATTATCTCTTCGAAATTCCTCAAAGAATGAGTGGGTAATTGATAATACCACTCTAATGCCATTCCTCCTAAAATTTTTGGGAACATTTTTAGTAATAACAAATCATCATGTGATATATCATGACATGCTATCCTAAACATACGAAGATTCTCTATGGGATCTTCGGTTCCTTTGTATATAGGTAGGACAGGCATAGGAAAGTGTTTAGGATATGGTTGTGCTACAACTATAGGATCTAGAGGTTGACTACACATCTCTCGATAATTGTACGAGGGACGGTAGGGATCTATCGGGTCCATGCGGGAGACTAACTGTTTTACCATGGCTTCCAGATTTCCAGTTTGTATAGATAGATGGATCTGATAAACTTCTCTTAAAATTGTGTTGTAACAAATGATTATTAATATTTATGTACCATGCTCTTGGTGCCTCTTTTAGACCATATCAATATTTGTTCAATTTACAAATCTTTTGTTCTTTTCCTTTGATAAAAAATCCTTTTGGTTGTGACATATATACTTCTTCTTCGAGATCATCGCAATGAAATGCACTTTTTACATCCATTTTATGAAGTTTCCATCTAAAGTGTGCTACTAAAGAAAAAATTGTTCGAATAGTAGTCATTCTTTCTGTCGGTGCAAAGGTTTCTTCGTAATCTATTCCTTTTGTTTGATTATATCCTTTTGCAACTAATAAATATTTGAATTTGTCTATAGAACCATTTCCTTTGTATTTTATATTGTATACCCACTTAAATCCTACTACTTTCTTTCCTTGTGGTAGATCAACTAGATTCTATGTTTTATTTTTCATTAATGTTACATATTATGATTCCATAGTTGTCTTCCATTCAGGATGACTTAAAGCAACTTGAGTAGTCATAGGTTCTATTGTAGAACTTATCAATCCCCTATTTATTCTTGTTAAGCTATGAGTTTGAGGTCTTGTAGTAGTAAGATCTAGCATTTTCTCAAGCTTTGAGTCCTTAAGTGTATCTCTAAGCCATATTGGTTCTTTCCTTTGTAGTGTTGTGGTAGTTTCTAAATTTTCAATTTCTTCATCATATGTTTCTAATTCTAATTTTCACTTGATGAAACTCCTTCTGAAAGACTTAGAATTTTTCTTGTATTTTTTTTTTGTTTCTTTAATAACATTTTTGTTTCCCTCATCAAATACTACATCCCTGCTTATGTAAATTTTCTTGTAGTTGGTTCAATTATTTTGTATCCTATTGAATCATCATCATAACCAAGAAATATTCCACACATAGTTTTTTCATCCAGTTTAGTTCTTTTTTGCTCTAGAAAATGCATGTATGCTTTACATACAAAGATTTTTTATTATTCTACTATTGTTTTTGTCTTGACCATACTTTTTTAGGAGTAATATTTTTTAGTATTCTTGTGGGTGATCTATTTTGTAAGTACACGGTTTTTTTGACCACTTCTACCCAATATTGATGATCAAGATGAGTTTCTTTTAGCATACAACGAACCATTTCCATAATAGATCTATTTCTTCTTTCTGCAATACCATTTTGTTGAGGTGAATATGTTGTGGTAAGCTGATGTTTTATACCATTTTCTTCTAATAAAGAATTAAATTCCTTTGATAAAAAATCTCTTCCTTTTTCTAGACAGAGACTCTTGATCAACTTTCCTATTTTTTTTCTACTAATTAATTGAATTGTTTGAAGCAACTAAATGCTTCATATTTGAATTTCATTAAATACACCCACATTTTTCTAGAATCTTCATCAACAAATAGTTGATAATATCTATGTCCTTCATGACTAGTAGCATTCATTGGACCACATAAATCTGTATATATCAGTGTTGTGGTAGTTTCTAAATTTTCAATTTCTTCATCATATGTTTCTAATTCTGATTTTCACTTGATGAAACTCCTTCTGAAAGACTTAGAATTGTTCTTGTATATGTTTTTTGTTCTTTAATAATATGTTTGTTTCCCTCATCAAATACTACATCTTTGCTTATGTAAATTTTCTTTGTAGTTGGTTCAATTATTTTGTATCTTGTTTAATCATCATCATAACCAAGAAATATTCCACACATAGTTTGGTCATCCATTTTAGTTATTTTTTGCTTCGGAAAATGCATGTATGCTTTACATCCAAATATTTTTTATTGTTCTACTATTGTTTTTGTCTTAACCATACTTTTTTAGGAGTAATGTTTTTTAGTATTCTTGTGGGTGATCTATTTTGTAAGTACACAGTTGTTTTGACCACTTCTACCCAATATTGATTATCAAGATTATCTTCTTTTAGCATACAACGAACCATTTCCATAATAGATCTAGTTCTTCTTTTTGCAATACCATTTTTTTGAGGTGAATATGTAAGTTGTTGTTTTATACCATTTACTTCTAAGAAAGAATTAAATTCCTTTGATAAAAAATTTCTTCCTTTGTCTGAACAGAGACTCTTGCTCAACTTTCCTGTTTCTTTTTCTACTAACTATTTGAATTTTTTGACGCAACTAAATGCTTTAGATTTGAATTTCATTAAATTCACCCACATTTTTCTAGAATCGTCATCAATAAATAGTTGATAATATCTATGTCCTCCACAACTAGTAGCATTCATTGGACCACATAAATCTGTATATATTAGTTCCAATGGTTCTTAAGCTCTATATAGACTGAGTTCAAAGGGTATTCTATGTTGTTTTCTTGCAAGATATTTTGGATAGATTGTATATTCCCATGAGATTTTAGGTAAACCTTTAACCATTTGATGTTTACTCATCTCATTCAATGAAGATGCACTTATATGTCCTAGCCTTTTATGCCAAAGTTCTTTTGTTTCTAAAATGCCTATTATCAAAGCCATATTTGATGATGTGTCTAAAAAAATAGACTATTTTAATAAGAACCAAAAGCTATGAGTTTTCCTTATTTAGTAATGAGGTATGTTTTATTGTTTTTAACAAATTTGAATTCGACTCCTAAATTTTGATCCATTTATTGAGATACTAAACGAATATTAGCATTTAATACAAGTACATATAGTACATCATTAATTATCCCTTTTTCATTTGATAAATCAATTAGAACATCTCCTCTGACTTCATAATTCATACCATCTGCTATAACAACTATTTTTTCATAATTATCTTGAAAAGTTATAAATTATTGTTTATTTCTTGTCATATGTCTACTTGCTCCTGAATCAATATACCAGTAATCCATAATAGATTCAATGATCTAATTCCTTTGAATTTGTAATCCTTATATCTCCCAATATTTATTCAAACAAAAAATTTTGCAAATTTTAAATTTTCTAAACCTTTGATGTAGTAATCCTTTTAACTCCCTATTAAATTTGCAAAATTTCAAAAAAAAATTCAAATCTTCAAAGTCTTCCAATAACTCAAAAAACTAATAATCACTTAAAAATTTAAATCTTCAAATATTAAAAAAAAACTATTAAACCTAAGTAGTAGTCCTTATCACTCCATATCTAAATATAAAATCAAATTTATTCAAAAAGTTACTTCTAAAAAAAATATCAAGGTGCATTAACTTATAACTTCACTTAGTGTAATTTAAAAAATGATTTAAAACTCGTTCTTTACCTCCAAAACCTAACTTATACACCAAAATAGAAAGTGTAACGTATAAATGTTACCTAATTTGACGTTGATGGATTAATCGCTTCTCAATATTGCAATATGGCAGGTGATGGATAGTGTGCCAACATTCCTCTTTCCTTAACGCTCTGATGATGGACAACGTGCCAAAATTTATCTTCCTTTAACACTTTGGTGTTGGTTAACGTGCCAACATTCCTCTTCCCTTAATGCTCAATATTTCCTATTTGCTCAACAGTTAAGAGAAAGCTCTGAATACTGCCTGGTAGCACATCTTTGTTGTTCTAGCTTGACCAAATGAAGTTTACTTTGTTGTTCTCAGATGCGATTGATAGTCCGTTCAAATAACATTCATGTTGCTATTCTCAAGTGTGCTTGATAGCATATCCAAGTGATGTTCATGTTGTTATTGTTCTTTTCTCCTCTGGTAGTATGTTCTATGTCTATAATCTGGATAATGTTCTATATCTCTTGATGGTTGGTAGCTTGCTGCATGTGAAGCTCTTCTTAGCACTCAATTTGTGTTTCCTATTGTTTAATATCTTCTATCCTGCCTTGAAGGATAAGAATCAATATCTTATATCCTACCTGAACTAAAAGTTCTTATCTCCCTATTTTTCTTGGAAGGCTAGCACTTGAACAATGTTTCTTATGATTGTGCACTTAGATTTTTGTCTTTCTGCTCTCGTACTATTCTCATTACTGATCTCTACAGTGGCCTCTATATGGGTGCACTTAACTATTGCACTTGATGGCGTTAATGGTGACTTCTATTATGAATACTACACCAAAAACTTATCCATAGCCAAGACTAAAATATAGATATTTTTAGTCAGCCTAGTTCTCTAATGTTTCCTTATCTTGGGAAGCTTATAATGCTTCCTTCTTCTCTGTGATTTACTTATCCTTTGTTCTATAGAAGCTTTGTATTGCTTCTCTTCTCTGGAAGCCTAGTTGCTTCTCTATCTCTTGGAGGCTTTAGATGCTCCTCTATCTCTAGAAGTTGTTATACTCCTCTATCTCTAGAAGCTATGATGCTCTTCAATATCTAATTTCTGAAATATCCAATGTCTTAGGTCACATCTAAGAACAAAACTCATTCTCCTCTTCTTACTATCAAGGTGACTATGAATGTACCTAAAATTCCAAATTTCTTTTGAGTGGGTTCTCTCTCTCAATGTCCAACTTTCTTTTGAGTTGGCCCTCAATCAATTTTAGCTAAGTCCTAGTCTTCAGTGGTTGTCTTTCAACCAAGTGGAAAGACCCTAGCATTCAAATCAGGGTGACTTATCCTTGTACCATCATTATTTTCTCAATCAAACCTTTATAAAATAGAGTCCAAGTCTTCACAAATTTCAAAGTGGACAAACTCTAATATAACTCTATCAAGAATGGACAAAGTTAAATGGTGGCTAATAAAATAACTCTTTCAAAAAATGGACAAAGTTAAGTGGTAGATTTGATACCACTATTGTATTTTAAGCCTTGCTACCACAAAATATCATAGGTCCCAATATAAAGAAGCCACAATATTATATTTTGAAATATCAATAATAATAAAAAAATAAAGTATCATGAATATAATCTTCTCTTGCATGTTACATTGTATGGATATTTGTCTCCATGATGTAGCTATATAAGATAACTCTTCAAGTTCTTGACTGTTAATTAGTCTCAACAAGGACACCACAATGGAAAAATTTATTGGGCTCTCTTAATGGAGACCCAGGTTCAATTCACGGGAAGGGTGGCCCCTGATATGCCCTTGCTTTTCAACCTATTAATAAAAAAATTGGCTGTTACAATTCTTACAAAAATTTTGGCTTCTCATCTTGCCACTTGTATGCAAGAATGTGCACTTAGGTTTTTATCTTTCTGCTATCATACTATTCTCCTTACTGATCTCTATAGTGGCCTCTGTATGGGAGCGCTTCACTATTGCACTCGATGACATTAATGGTGACTTCTCTGATGAATACTGCACCACAAAATTATCCACGACCAAGACTAAAATATAAATATTTCTAGTCAGCTTGGTTCTCTAATGTTTCCTTATCTTTGGAAGCTTAAAATACTTCCTTTTTCTATATGCTTTACTTATCCTCTATTCTATAGAAGCCTTGTATTTCTTCTCTTCTTTGGAAGCCTAGATGCTTCTCTATTTCTTGGAGGCTTTAGATTCTCCTCTATCTCTAGAAGTTGTGATACTCCTCTATATCTAGAAGCTATGATGATCCTCAATATCTAATGTCTAAAATATCCAATGTATTAGGTCACACCTAAGAACAAAACTGATTCTCCTCTTCTTGTTATTAAGGTGACAAAGAATGTCCCTAAAATTCCAAGTTTCTTTTGAGTGGGTTCTCTCTCTCAATGTCCAAATTTATTCTGAGTTGGCCCTTAATCAATCTTACCAAGATGATTATATATTAAGAAAACCATTATGCTTATATGAGGGCCATGCTTATCAAGGAGGATAGCACTTACCCAACTTTGATAGTGGCAGTGGCAGCTACTGTGTAACTAGTGTATCCCGCCAAACGTATGAATAGAGGTTCTACATCATTAAGGGCAAGAGACAATGGTATAGGATATTATTTTTGGATAACACTTATATTGTACGTGAGGATGCTCATGAACCTACCCGATTGCAAAATTGCCAACGAAACTCATAACCAAAGGGCTATTTTATGGGGTTGGAAGGTCCAGTGGTAGATGGTATGGGAAGCATTACCATAAACCAGATATGGAGCTGAGAAAATTGGGTCCAAGACCATGCGATGGTGGACCCTGTTCATACCATAGTGGAATTTCAATAAACAGTCAGGCATAGAAATGCTAGTTCTAAGACAAAGAATTAATAAGAAGCAAACGGTGAATTGTGAGTTATCAAGTTTTGGAACACAAGAATTATTGTGTTTCCTCTTCCAAGTGTTATGGGTCCCGAAAGAGCCAACCCATACCGGGACCTTAGTATATCGAGGAAAGGGTAGGGTCTCTTATTGGCAATTAGTTGCAGGAAATTGGCTAGTTTCGAGCACTTAAGTAACCATCTACAGTGGTAGGAAAATGTGAAGTGCAATCCTTCTATACATCGTACTAATGTTCAGTTGGGTAAAACAATAGTAATGTGTAACATATAAAGTCCTCTTTACAAATATTGTAAATTTTATAACCAGGTGAGTAGAACCTGGGTTGTCACAAATTCTTCATGTACCATTAGCAACCGTTTCTACCAAGTCTCTTCATGTTGTCTCATCTCCTGCTGCCAGGCTAGCTCACTCTAATTTTTTTGAGCTGCTAACATTTCAATTTGCTTGACCAAAAATTCTTTAGCCTATTTCTGTTCTGACACCTCATTTTATAGAAGTTATATTGTTGATACATAGGCAATAATTCAGGTGCTAGCTTTACCTGTGATCCTTACTTTATGGATTTCTAGGAATAAGGATCAGTATTATGGCCACAAACGTACACCTATCTGTATTCCAAGTACAGGGTTGGCATTTTATCAGCCAGATGCTCGACTCCCTCCATTGTTGACAATTACATGATGGAAATTGTCCAAGGTTGGTTTTGATAGATACTAGAAATATATGCTCGCCAAGGGCCTTGTGTGACCCACTTCACCAAAATTTTCAATTCTTCTTTCACCATATATTGTCAGTTCTTCCATTGAGCCACACAAGCTATGTCAAATTGCAACCGTAAATTTTTTATTATTTTTGTTAACTTGGAAAAACATTCTACTACTCGCTGATCCATATTATATGAAGGATCCATGAGATTGGGTAACTATACTAGACAAAATTCAGACCATGCATCCTCAGTTTGCTCCTTCTGTTCCTCTTCTTGTAATGTCTCTTTCCCCTTCTTGGAGAGATAAATAGTATTTTTGGTTGCCTTGCCTTCTATCCTTTATTCGATCCATTTTGTTAAGTACTTAGTTACAGCTATGATGTATCTGCCCTTCCTCTTGTGGCTTATTCTTTGTGGGCCCATAAAATCCAACCCCCATATTTTAAAAATTTCTTGAGGTTGCAATAGATGTAATGGCATGAAGTCTCGTTTCAATGGCTTCACTGTTCTTTGACACATACCACATGCCTTAACAAAGTTCTTGGCATTGTGAAAAAAAGTAGGCCACCATAGGTTTGCCAACAAAATTTTTCTTTTCGTTGCGTCTGGTCCCATATGTCCTTTGGCCAATCCTTTGTGTGCCTCCTTCAGGGTCTATTGTACTTCATCTTCCATCACACATCGTCTTAGAATGTGGTCCTCCCCCATATTGTATAGCAACCCTGCAATCAAGGTAAAAGGTGCAGAGTCACAGAATTTATAATCATCTTCCGTTGTTCAGCTATCGTCATCTCCTTTGGCAGCTATCCAGTCAATAGGTAATCCCAAATATGTTTATACCATGTAGGTATCACACTTATCATGAACAACCGTGCATCAAGGAATTCATCTAGTATTCCTCCTTCTACAAGTTCTCTTGAGAAAATCCTTGATAGTTGGTCCACAATTATGTGCTTCTTTCCTGGTATCACTACCACTCAAAATTCCTATAGAGTGATGAGCCAATGACTCACTCGTCCATAGATTTTTGGCTTGTTGATTAAGTACAAGAGCACCTGATGATCTACATAGAAAGAAAAAGGGTTAGCCAAAAAATAGTGTCGATACTTTTGTACTGCGTACACCATCCCTAGTGCTTCATGCTCCATTGTACTATAGTTCTTCTCGACTCGAGACAACAACTGACTTGCAAGGTATATGGGCTAATCCAACCCAAATTGACCTTATTAAACCAATGCACACCCAATAGCATAATTTTAAACATCAACATGCACATGGAACTCCTTCTCCTAGTATGGGTAAACTAGGATAGGTGCCTTTAGAAAATGTGCTTTCAAGCTCTCAAAAGCTCCTTGGTACTCTTCTGTCCAATGGAAAGGAATACCCTTACGTTTAAGAGTGTCTAGTCAATGAGAAGTTAATGCATAATTATGAATGAACCTTCTGTAATATCCCACTATTCCTAAGAAGGTTTTCATTTAGCTTACATCGTATGGTTCCTCCATCAGTAGTATTACTCGAATCCTACCTGGGTCAGGCTTTAGGTCCTCTTAGCATACAATATGCCCTAGCATCTTTTTGTATGGTACCATCAAGACATTTGTGTGGATTCAACGATATTCGAGCTCACCTACACAAGCTCATGCATTCCTCTAGGGACTTCAAATGTTCCCGTGTCTTCCCATATAGTGACCAATCATCGAGGAAGGCTTTAAAATTCCCTATGGACATCTTATCAAAGATATATAGGATGATTATTTGAAGAGTAGGTGGTGCATTGCACAACCTAAATGACATGTGATTGTAAGCATATATTCCATTTTCAATCACAAAAGTTATTTTTAGTTTATCTTCTTCTACAATGCTAATCTAGTTATACCCTGAGCACCCATCCAAAAATGAATAGATTTCATGGTCTACTACCTCTTCCAGGATGGAATCTATGAAAGGGATCGGGAAGGGATCCTTGATGGTTACAGCATTGAGGCTTCAAAAATCTATGCAGATTCAAATTATTTCAACCTCCCTCTTCAAGTTAATCATGATCGGTGACACCCACTCACTCGTCATAACTTTGAAAATAATACCTACATCTAACATTTTATCAATTTCAGCATTCATCAGTGTTGCGTATTTGGGATTCATCTTGTATGGTCACCTTCTTACTAGTTGTGCACCTTCAATCAGGGGAATCTTGTGCATGCAAAGTTCTGGTGGAACTCCCTTCAGGTCCTTGTACATCCAAGTGAACATATTTATACTCCATAAATATTTTAAAAGTTGTTGCCTTCAAAACTAGATCCCAATCATCTCCACATTTAATTATCCTCTCCTTGCCATCTTCTCCCAAGTTTACCTGAATCATCCTCAGAACTTCATATTTAATGGACTCAGGTTTATTTTCTACTCTAAGAACCTCTATGGTATGGACAGGTTGTGTCTCCCATCGTATATTCTGCAAAATTCTTGTAAAATGTACATTTTTCTCTCTCCTTATCCTTATTTGTTTTTGTCTTTTTCTTATTGTTTTATGCCTTTTCTGGTTCCTTTTTCTCATCCTCCTAGATTTCATTTCCTGTATCAATACAAAAACAATAGGGAGGGAAAAATTTGTAGTCTTCCTACTTCTAGTGGAGTAAGATTTTGTCTTTGTTATACTCATATTTCGTGCAATCATCCAGGTGTAGTACTCCTTCTCTAGTTCATATCTTGACCCTTCATTTGAGGAAGAAACTCCTGAATCATCAGAACTTGTAATATCTTGGTTTATTGTGTGGTTCTTTAGATTAATCAAATATCTATGCTGACCTTTCTTGAAGGTTAGATGTTCTTTCTCCTAGTTGTGGTTTACTTTTGTCGTTTGTAACCATCCTCGACCAAGCAATGCATCATATGTCAGTTTATATATGGCAATTATAATGAAATCCAATATGAAATATTGTTCTGCTATGCACACTTTTTGGCTCATTAGTATGCCTATTTTCTTGATGCCATACTAATTTGCTCCATATAATTTGAAGTTTGGAGATCTTAGTGTAGGTTGATAAATATTCTGCCACATTCTTCCTGGCATTACATTCACACTTGATCCTCCGTCAATGATCACTTGATTCAACTTATGGTCCAGTATCTCCATATGAACCAAAGAGGGCTTCTTTCCTACCTCAATCATCAATATCATTATATCAATGAATTGTGCTTGCTTGATGTGTGCTTCTTGCTAGGTTTCTCTTTTCTTTGCTTTTACAACTTCTCCCACTATAGCGTATAACTCAGGTACTATATTGAATAGATTGGCCACCTTCATTTCTACTATCGTATTTAGCACCTGTGTCACCAAGTCTTCTATTTATGCATGTTTATCATTTGGTATCTCCACCTTCTTTCGAGATTTCTCTAGAACTAGCCTGTCCTGCTTTCCTTTGTCTAGTTCTATTTTTATAAATTCTTGAGCTTCCTACCATCGTTCTTTCTCCTTGGTAGGATTTAGGTATTCTTCCAATTTCCTATCCTGTGTCCTTGTTACGGCTAGGACTTCATCATCCCTTTCCATTACTATACTTATTTCACCAATGTCAATCAAATTGACATTCTGTATTCCACTGTAACTTGCCTTATTTGGGAAATTAGCCTCCTTGTGGTTCCCTGGACCACACCACCTACACAACTAAGTAACATGGTTACCACCAGTGGTGTTCGTATTCAAATTTTGGGGGTAGTTATTCATAAAATGAGCCCATTCTTTATAATTTTGACACTAAATTATAGGTCTCCCTTTAGATTCGTATTGTAGTCGACTTTGTCCTCCTTGTCTTCCTCCTCGGTGGTTATTTCTGTATCCACCACTTGTTGCACCCTATCCATTTCTTGAAGCCTCAGGTTGACTTCCTTGTTGTATTATTAATATTTGGTGCCTCGCTTCCTTCATATTGAATGGACAATATGCTACTGGGTGACCTGCAATATCACATATGTTGCAATACGCTTTCTTTATACAATTGGTATGAGCATGTCCTTCTATTTTATGATCAGAACACCAAATATCCTTCCTATATTTCCTTACTTCTCCTTTGACTTATTTTATAATTTTATCTAAATATTTTTGAAAGGAGTGTATTGCACTTTGCACTTTCTCTTCTTCATCACTATCAAATTCTTCGTGTTTTAGCTATCCATCGATTCCTGTAGTTGTTTGCTTGGCCTTGTTTTCAATTTTCTTTGCTTTCTTGAGGGCTTTTGCATATATCGAGGATGGTACTGCTTTCATCTTCTTTCAATATTTATGTAGTAATCCATCCAAGAACCAATGTTTTATCATTATGTCAACTAGTGGCATTTCCATTTTATCCATGAACTATCTCGGTCTCTTATCGTAGCTCTTGATATCTTCATCTGATTTTTTTTTCATAGCAAATATTTTAATAATGATCTCCATGTTATCTCTTAATAGTCAAAATTATTCAATGAATGCATCCTTCAAGGGATTCCATTGGGTGAATGGTTGGGTACGCTATCATTTCAAATACCAATCCATTGCCATTCCCTACAAAGTGGCTAGAAACGCAACCACTTTGTATCCTGTGTTACCCCATTTGATCCCTAAATGATGATACAAGTTCCCACGTGATGGGTTGGGTCTTCTTTTCCTTCCCCATGGAAATATGGATATTTTTGTCTGTATGCATGAGTAGTAGTCTACACCATTGTGATTGTCCCACTAGGAAAGTGTCTTGTTGGTGAGCGTGGTCGAATTCTATCCGGCTCCCTCTCTACTATTGATGATGCAAAATTTTGGTCAAATAGCCTCCTACTGCCACTTCGTGACCTCCTTCGTGAATAAATGAGATGTGGTACTGGTCTTCCTCCTCATGAACTGATACATGGTTGTTGTGGTACAAAGTCTCCTACTTCAATATTCATCAGTCAACTCCTCTCTGCTAGTTCGGGTGTTACCGTCCAATCCTCGTTCTCAATACCAAGAACTTCCTCCACTATTTGCTCTTCATATTCTATTGTTACAAACAACATTTTTACTCTTGTATTATCATCTTCCACTGGATCCCACACTCTTTCCACTTCATGTAATGAAACTTCTTCTTCTTCATAATGCATTATTTAGTTTTCCAGTCATGCACTTCTTGGCTATCTTGGACTCCTTCCTCTTCTTCCTTGTGATTTGTGATGTGTCATTCACCTCTTTATCTTTAACACCTATACTTCTCGATCCAAAGTTTATTTTTAGGCAATGGTGCCAAATGTAGACAAGGGTAAGTAATTTCTCGATATGAGGAAATACCAATAAACTAGCAGGGAGTGATAAGACAAGGTACACCAGTCATCATGTTCTACAAGTATGAATAGATAAGTCTATACAAATGCTTTGAACACTAGACGTCTAAGGTAGATAGTCTAGACATCTAAGATAGATAACTAGATGTTTGGGCTATAAATCAAGGACAAACGACCAAATGTCTGGACTGGATAGCTAGAAATCTGGACTGGTTGGCTAGACATCTGGACTGGACGGTTAGACGTCAAGACTAGACATCTGGACTGGATAGCTAGACGTTTGAGCTAGGCTATCGGTTAGACATCTGGGATAGACATCTAGAATAGTTTTGTTGATGAGACCATATGTCTAGACTGATACATGCAAGGGTTTAATAAGCCAGAGTCTAGACATCTCCAACTATGCATTCATGCTTTAGTCCTCGATGCTCCTTAGCACACCTTGTTACAAGAAAACAACACACACTAATACATGCTCTCGTACCAAGCTATGATCAATACCTGTAACACAACACTATAACTTAGATGTAATCTCGTACAACATGCATTCTATAATAACAGTCTATTGCACAACAGTTCTGCATTATAGACTTGTTATAATCACAATGACACTGAGAGGGGGGGTGAATCAGTGTGTTCTTTAAAAACTTAAAAGCAATTTAGACTTTTAAATAAATAGCAGCAGATTAAAACAGAAATAATAAAAGTACTAAGAGCATCACACATAACACGGCATTTTAACGAGGTTCACCGATGTGGCTACTCCTCAAAAAGGACTGCTTGGACTACCATCCAAATCCAGTCAAATGCAAAGCTCCAACTTTACATAATCATTCACCGGCACCAAGCGGTAAGAGGCACCAACCCCTAAGTTTTATCTCGCTACAACGAGAATGGAGCACCAACTCCAATTTTTCCAGCACCAAGCTGGAAAGAGGCACCAACCCCTTTTTCAAGCTACAACTTGAAGATAATAATAAAAATTGCAGAATGTAAACTTTCACCTCAATTATCACGATCTGCTATTTTTCTACGATCTGCTGCTTGTCGGCATTCGACTGCTACTGTGAAAAATGATTCGCACTTTTTCAACCACTCCTCTATATCTCTCCGCGTTCTCTGCTGCAACTTCACAGAAATATCACTTCTACAGCCAGCACACTGTCATTTCACACTCGGAACACGACTTCTGCATACCGCGTTCTTATCTTCTCTTCGCACCACTCACACTACTGCACCCGAACTTCATACACATATATCACATCACGCTCCACATTTAAACTCGAAGAACCCTTGCTTTTATAGAAGAAATTTTAGAGGCAAACCCTAGAAGAACGTTGACTGAGAAACCCTAGAATTTGTCATTTGCCAAACCCTAAAATCCGTCGGCCCAGATTTAACTTTGTCGGCCTCAAACTCTTCTCCACCTTCGTTACCTTCCTGTAGCTTATTGCCGTGAAATAGTAACACGTCGGCCCTTTTTAATTTAATTTAATATTCTAATTTAAATTTTTAATAAAATAAAAATTTAAACTAAATATTTAAAATTAAATATCTTCAACATCGGGGCATCTTTTTCAACAAAACGAAGAGCCAACTTGGGTTTTAAGAAAAACCCATTTCAAGTCTGTTATCCACTGCATCCTTGGATCTGACTGCCTGTGTTGACAACAATGACAATCCTTCTTGCTCAACAATCTCCCCCTTTGGAATTGTTGGCAACACCTGTATACATTTTTGTAACTCTTCTCCCCCTTTGTCAATAATACCAAAGGGCTGCTGCAGACTCTCCCTGTGTCCATCCTCAATCTTCTCAGGCACAGTTTGACTCCCCCTGAGTCCATCCTCACACTTCTCAAGCACAATTTGACTCCCCCTGAGTCCATCCTCAAACACTCAAGTGCTCCCCCTGAGAAGGTGATCCCTGTAGCTAGTCACTTCTTAGGAAGTGTGACTACTCCTAATTTGCTTCGAAGATACTCAAATACTTCCTTGGGCAAAGGTTTTGTAAAAATGTCTGCTACTGTTACGTAGTTGGGACATAGTCCAATCTGACTTCTCCTTACGCAACTTTGTCTTTCAAGAAATGATACCTTATAGCAATATGCTTTGTCCGTGAGTGCATTCTTGGATTCTTAGAAATGTTGATTGCCTTTGGTGTTGTCACACTTTCTTGATATTGGTTCACTAAAATTAATACCAAGATCTTTCAAGGTCTGTTTCATCCACAAAACTTGTGTGCAACATGTTCCTGCTGCAATATACTCTGCCTCAGCTGTAGATAAAGACACTGACTCTTGCTTCTTACTGTGCCATGCAACCAATCTGTCCCCCAAATAGAATGCTCCTCCATTGGTACTCTTCCTGTCATCAACACATCCAGCCCAATCTGCATCTGAATATGATATAAGAGTGAAATATTTGCCTCTTGGATACCACAATCCATACTCCATGGTGCCTTTGAGATACCGAAAAATCCTTTTAACTCTTTTTACATGAGTCTCTTTGGGGTGGCCTAGAAATCTGGCTACCATGCACACTTGCCTGCAAAATATCGAGTCCGGTTGCGAGTTAAATATAGTAAGCTTCCTATCATTGATCTATACATGGTTTGATCTACAGGTGGAGATTTGTCTTCTTTACTTAACTTACGACTTGTTGTCATGGGAGTCTTGGTTGGCTTACTATCCTCCATAGTGAACTTCTTTAACATCTCTTTCACATATTTGATTTGGGAAATGAATATACCTTTCTCATTACGATTAACTTTGTAGTCCCAAAAAATAAGGCAAGTTCACCAATCATTGACATTTCAAATTCATTCTGCATCTTGTTTGCTAGGTCTTTACAAGATTCATCTTTGTTGCTACCAAATATGATGTCATCCACATAGACAACAAGAACAATGAGATGCCCATCTTCTGTTTTCACATACAGATTGTTGTCCACTAAACCTTTCTTGAATCCCTGTTGAGAGAGATAATTATCTAGCCTAGCATACCATGCCCGTGGTGCTTGTTTTAATCCATACAGTGCCTTCTTTAATCTGCAGACAAGGTTAGGATCTTCACTGATTTGAAAGCCATCTGGTTGTTCAATATAGACTTCTTCTTCAAGTTTCCCATTTAAAAATGCAGATTTAACATCCATCTGATAAACTCTGAAGTTCTTGTAAACTGCTAGTGCCAAAAACATCCTAATAGCTTCTAATCTAGCTACTGGTGCGAAAGTCTCTTCAAAGTCAATCCCTTCGACCTGTGCATAGCCTTTGCAAACCAGTCTTGCTTTATTTCTAATGACCTGACCGTTTTCATTTAACTTGTTGCGAAATATCCATTTAGTGCCGATTACATTCTTGTTTGCAGGTCTAGGTACTAACTCCCAAGTTCTGTTCTTTTCAATCTGATCTAACTCTTCATTTATTGCCTTCATCCAGCTGTCATCTTTGCTTGCTTCATCTATGTTTTTGGGCTCAATGCTGGATAAAAGAGAGTAATTACTTATTACTTTCTTTCTTGTCTGAATGCCAGCTGTGGGATCTCCAATTATTTGGTTTCTAGGATGATTTTTCTGCCAATTGCCCATTCTGAATTTTCTGTTTTCTTGTACCTCTGAGCCATCCGATAAGTTATCTGCATCAGTCGTATCTGTATTTTCTGTGTCATGTACTTCATCTCCTTCAATGACTTCTTCGTAGATTGGATAGTTTTCTTGAAAATTAACTATTTGTTTCCTCCCTTCATCGAATTTAACGTCTGCACTGTCCACAATTTTCTTGAGTCTCTTGTTGTAGCATTTGTAAGCTTTGCTTGTGTGGAGAATAACCAACAAACACACCTTCATCTGCTCTATCTTCAAACTTTCCAAGATTGTCATCTATTTTTCTGATGTAGCACTTGCAGCCAAATACTTTGAGATGTTTTGTTGTTGCTTTCCTACCAAACCACAGCTCATACGGAGTTTTGCATTCATGAGTTCTTAACATATACCTGTTCTGAATGTATACTGTTGTGTGAACTGCTTCTTTCCAGAATCTATCTGCTATTTTGCTTTCTGCCAGCATGGTGCGTGCCATTTCCTGAATTGTTCTATTTTTCCTCTCTGCTACACCATTCTGCTGAGGAGTTCTGGCTGCTGAATATTGTCTCCTGATGCCATATTTTTCACAGTATTCTAAAAATTCATTCGAAATAAATTCTCCTCCTCTGTCTGACCGCAAGCATTTAATCCTTTTCCCTGTTTCATTCTCTACCAGCTGTCTGAAAGTTCTGAACATTTCAAAGGCTTCTGATTTATCTTTTAAGAAGAATATCCAAGTCATTATGGAAAAATCATCAATGCACAGCATAAAGTACTTGTCACCGTTTATGCTTTGAGTCCTCATGGGTCCGCATAAGTCTGTGTGAATAAGTTCCAAAGGCCTGCTAGTGTGATGTTCTTTTGTTTTAAATGAAACTCTGGTCTGTTTACCCTTCTGACATGAAGCACACATACTATTTGCAGGTTTTTTAATGATTGGAATATCTCTCACTGCTTGTTTAGCGCTAACTCTTACCAGATTATCAAAACTTATGTGTCCAAGCCTCTTATGCCACAACCAGTTCTCTTCTTCTTGTCCCATGAAACACATACCTTCTAAAAATTCTGATAGTGTGTACAGATTGCCAGACGTCCTTGAGCCGGTTGCTATTAATTTCCCGTTCTTTGTTTTTCTGACTTCACAACCCTGCTTCTTGAACACCACTTCATGTCCTTTGTCACAGATCTGACTCACACTTAACAGGTTATGTTTCAGACCATCCACATATAGAACTTCTTCTGACTTGATTTTCCCTTCACTTATTTTGACCGATCCTTTACCTATTATTTTGGCTCCATCATTATTGCCGAACTTCACAAAACCACCCTCATATTTCTGAAGATTTTCAAATTTCTGTCTATCACCTGTCATATGACTTGAGCGACCACTATCAAGAATCCACGGTACATATTTATTACGAGCTCTAAAAGCGATCTGCACTATTAAGGATTCTGTTCTTTCTGAAATTTGTTTCTTTTGTTTCCATTCTGTCTTAACTATGTTGTTGGGTTCTAGTTGAGATTTTCCCTTTTCAAAATTTTGCATATATCCTTCAGAAGAACTACTATTGTGTTTTGCCTTATATGGTTGAGTTCTTCTTTTACGAGGTTGAAATGAAACAGGACATACTACGGCAATTTACGGCAATATGCCCAAAGTTGTGACACTTAAAGCACTCTCTTGCATAATTCATTAAAGGAGCAAACACATTTCTACTAGTGAAACTTCTTGGACCTATATTGTATTTGCAATCAGCAATTTTATGCCCATAATTATTACATTTAAAACAAAAACCATAGAAATAATGAGTAAACTTGAAAGATGGTCTTGGCCATGTTGTTTCTGGAGCCTTGGATCTTCTATTCTTTTGATGTGTGACCTTAGTAAAGCCATCATTGTCAGCTGTCATTTCAGGTCTGGCATTATATCTTTCTTTTGCTTGATTCGTTTTACTTTCCACAACCTGTTTCTTGTCTTTGTTCTTTTCACTTTCAACATTGCTTGTTTTTGGTTCAGTTGATGATTCTCCTTTAGTAAAGCCGAGACCAAATTTGATGCTTGTGGATCTTTGATCGCTCAGAATTTTGTCCAGTTTCATCGAGCTTTCTTCACGTTTTAGATGACAGTTGATTTTTCGATCCAGCTCTTGTATTTGTATTCGGAGACTCACATTTTCTTCTTCCAATTTGCAGCAGTGGTCTATCTTCATAGAAACTTGTATTTCCAGATCTTCAGACATTTTCTTGTATTCTTCAGTCTGTGTTTTTAAACTGGCAATAATGTCGTTTGCATCCTTAAGTTTCCTTGTCAGTTTTTCATTCTTCTTTTTCTCCGATTCCCATTCCGTAAGAGCAGACACTAGCTCACCCTCTAAATCAACTTCAGCCTCAACTTCTTCAACTTCAGAGTTCATCCCCTCTATGTTCTCTGATTCGTCTATTTCAAACGCCATAAAAAGAGCCTCACCTGTTCCTTCTTCAGAGTCTTCACTGGAACTGTCCTCTGAAGATTCTACATTTTGGGAGATAAAGCTTTTCTTATTAAACTTACCTTTTCTGAAATTTGATTTCTTCCTCCATTCTCCTCTTTCTTGATGTTTGAGTTTCTTCACCTTTGTTTTTGTCATTGAAAGGACATTTGGTAGCAAAGTGTCCAATGCCTCCACATCTGAAACATTTAAGAGGTAGCATTCCTTTGTATTTTCCTTTTCCTTTCTTCAGCTTTCTTACAAAATTTGCTTCCATTATATCTGAATCATTTTCTTCTTCAGATTCATGTTTTGTGCTTTTGCCTTTTTGAGCTTTGAAGGCTGCTTCTCTATCTGTGGGATTAGACTTTCCTATTCTCATTTCAAAAGCAGTCAAGGACCCATGCATCTCATCCATACTAAAATGATTTAAGTCTTTGGCTTCTTCTATGGCAGAGACTTTAGAATCAAATCTAGGAGGAAGTGATCTCAATACCTTTTTCACAATAGCAGCATCGGTTAATTCTTCGCCAAGACCTCTGATTGAATTTGTGATCCCATTGACTCTTTGCATGAAAGTCTCTATGTTCTCATCATTGTCCATCTTTAAAGATTCGTATTGAGCTCGGTGTGCTTGAAGTTTAGCCTCCTTGATCCTGTCATCTCCTTCATGAATTTTCTCTAGTTTATCCCAGATCTCTTTTGCTGATTCACAACTTATGACTTTGACTAGCTCATTGTCAATTAGTCCACACATAATAGCATTTCTTGCTTTTGAATCATATTCAAATGCCTTTTTACCTACAGTGTCTGTTGGAGCGGTGGCAGGAGCTTTGTAACCATTGACTACCGCACCCCAGATGTCAAAGCCCAACGCACTGAGATAAGTCTGCATTCTAATTTTCCGAACGCATAGTTTGTCCCATCAAACATTGGCGCTTTGTTCGAAGAGAATCCTTCACCACTTGCCATTGTGTAAATTCCAAGATCACCTTAGCTGTTTAAGCCTCTTCAGGTACTTGGCTCTGATACCAATTGTTATAATCACAATGACACTGAGAGGGGGGGTGAATCAGTGTGTTCTTTAAAAACTTAAAAGCAATTTAGACTTTTAAATAAACAACAACAGATTAAAACAGAAATAATAAAAGTACTAAGAGCATCACACATAACACGGCATTTTAACGAGGTTCACCGATGTGGCTACTCCTCAAAAGAATTTGCTTGGACTACCATCCAAATCCGAGTCAAATGCAAAGCTCCAACTTTACATAATCATTCACCGGCACCAAGCTGGTAGAGAGGCACCAACCCCTAAGTTTTATACTGCTACAACGAGAATGGAGCACCAACTCCAATTTTTCCAGCACCAAGCTGGAAAGAGGCACCAACCCCTTTTTCAAGCTACAACTTGAAGATAATAATAAAAATTGCAGAATGTAAACTTTCACCTCAATTATCACGATCTGCTATTTTTCTGCGATCTGCTGCTTGTCGGCATTCGACTACTGCTGTGAAAAATGATTCGCACTTTTTCAACCACTCCTCTATATCTCTCCGCGTTCTCTGCTGCAACTTCACAGAAATATCACTTCTACAGCCAGCACATTGTCATTTCACACTCGAAACACGACTTATGCATACCGCGTTCTTATCTTCTCTTCGCACCACTCACCTTTCTTGCACCCGAACTTCATACACATATATCACATCACGCTGCCACATTTAAACTCGAAGAACCCTTGCTTTTATAGAAGAAATTTTAGAGGCAAACCCTAGAAGAACGTTGACTGAGAAACCCTAGAATTTGTCAGCTGCCAAACCCTAAAATCCGTCGGCCCAGATTTAACTTTGTCGGCCTCAAACTCTTCTCCACCTTCGTTACCTTCCTGTAGCTTATTGCCGCGAAATAGTAACACGTCGGCCCTTTTTAATTTAATTTAATATTCTAATTTAAATTTTTAATAAAATAAAAATTTAAACTAAATATTTAAAATTAAATATCTTCAACACCGGGGCATCTTTTTCAACAAAACGAAGAGCCAACTTGGGTTTTAAGAAAAACCCATTTCAAGTCTGTTATCCACTGCATCCTTGGATCTGACTGCCTGTGTTGACAACAATGACAATCCTTCTTGCTCAACATAGACAAGTATGGATATAATACAAAATGAAACAGGAGGGATATTTATAGGTAATATTAGGTAGTTACTGCAACTAACCTGTCTTAATCGTTCAAACTACCTATTCTCTTTAATTAATTTGTTTACTTCCTAACTGATAGTTTTATATGTCTAACACAATAGCCAAACATCTAATACAACAACTAGACGTTTGATTAGTTAGGCTAGATGTCTAATCCATACGTCTAACTAATCCAAACATCTAAACATAAGATGGTTGTGTTTGTCCTTTTGTGCATACTTATTAATGAATTCATATTCATTTGATTGGTTGATTTTACATTGTAACTTGTCATTTTCATGATTTGTACATTACCAAAATTCTTGTACATAGTCAAAATTGTGAATATTCATAGGACATTCTTTGTCATACAGCTTAGTGATTTATTTATTCTTGGAACTTCTATCTACAGAGGCCTGAAAAAGGAAGGCAACAATAAGTGATATCAAAATGCAACTTTTATTACATTGGTTCCCAAGAAAATGAGACAAGATATTTAGATAAATTTTGTCCAATAAGCCTTTGTAATATGATTTATAATAATATTTCAAAAATAATGGCAAACGGATTAAAAGGCATTCTAGGTTGTGTTATATTACAGAAACAAGGTGGTTTTGTTCATGGTAAACAAATTCTTGATGGTGTAATTGCACAGTAGGTCATACATTCTCTTCATTTCATTAAAAACTAGGTATGCATATGATATTAGATATCAACAAAGCATATGATAGGGTTTCTAGGAGTTTTCTACATGATATTCTCAGAAAATTTGGTTTTGATTATAGTTGGTGTGCATAGATTACATGAACTCCTTCTAGGTAGCGTATCTAGCATCTCCTGGTTTGATGAACTCCTAAGGACTAAAAGAGGGCTAAAGAAGTGTGATGGTTTCAAATGAACGTTTGTATATCTCTGGCTTCTATAACCATAGCATTGTTCAATGTCCTTCAATGCATTGTTCAATGCATGAACACAAGATGGGGTCCAAAAAATATCTATATTCTTGTTCTATCATTTTCCCTGCACACTAGAAAATAGGGGTTGCATCTGTAACTACCTGTAGTGTACAAAAAAAATGGTCTCATTTAACAACCATTTATAATATAGATTTATAATTTTATAGATTTTGATTTTCATAAGAAAAACTTAAAAATTAAAACAAAAATTGTCGAATTTATTAGCTGTACAACATTAGAGGCTCCAACCTCCTTAATAGCCTCCTTCAACAAAAGGTACTAGAACTCAACATTATTTTTTTTCTTGTGCAATCAATGGATTTAAGAAAATAGTTACTTGCTTTACATGTAACAATGATATTGATGAGTGGACGTTGAAAAAAGTCAGTCCACTCATTTATGATGATAGAACATCCATTTGTCAACCATGTGTTCTGCATCTTCTCCATAACCACATTGTATTTGGAATAGTGTTTATCCAAAAGTGAGGTACAAAGCCTAGTTTCTCCAGGCGATATATGAATTCCTTGCCTTGGCTATTTATTTTACTACATACTTGAAATTAAGGGAACACGGTGGAGGATTGAATGAGGAAATTATACCAGAATTACCACCACCTCGTGCATGGAGAACATCATATACTGGAGCCATGAGACATCCAAATAAATATGAAGAGGTAGCCAAGTATTGTATGGCTGCACTTTAATTACGACAACATAGAAGATAAGGAAGAATATTGTAGCAACGGGTTCAAGAAACCTCAGAATATCCAATGAACACGATAGGATAAAGGAATGACTTCAGTACTGATTCAGTATTTTCAAAAGAGTACCAAAAAAACATAACTCATTGTGCCATGCAACAATACTTTGAGGAAAGTAAATGAAGATGAAAACTGATAAGGGTCGATATGATACTGAGTATCTTGCACCAACTAACACCTGTGCATTTACACCATCCACCAAAAACAAGAGCACAACTGATAAACAAGGCCCATAGCAGAGACAACTTAGGTACTCTTGGAAGACCGCAAGGAATTCCAAGAGCACCTAACTAAGGGAGGAGCGTGGTTGACCTCCATCCTGGTAGATCAAGAGGAATAAATTCCCCTCTGGTTACCAATAGGTTGATTGGTTCTTAGTTTGGACCACAATGGCCATCTAAGAACTTAGTCCAATCCAACCCATTACTACGTGCTCTTGAGAACAGAATGATAGGTCCATCTCAGTGAGCTTGTAGGAATCAAATATGTCATTAGGAATGGCTGAGGGACTAATCGAATCTCAAGAATTTTGGAGTTAGATAGCCCAACACTAGGGAGATTAAATCGTAAGAAGGTCGAGGATGCGGTAACCAAGTCCATGGAAGAGGAAATTGGGACAGAAATCCCAATTTAGAATAAAGGGATCAAGAGAGGGCAATTGCAAGAAATGGCAGAAGATAAGGAAGAATTATAAGAACGAGATGACCCCACAAAAATAGGGTATATCAAATATAGCAACAACCCATTCAAAATGAACTTGATCAACCAGCACAAGAAGGGGAGAGGTTTCACTATTTGGATGATTGCATAATAATTCGGTGAAATGATGGAAGTACAAAGTAAATTCCACTAGTGTCTGCCCATCCAGAATACCTAAATATGACTAGTAGACACCTAGAGGATGTAGTAAAACATCTAGATAACAATAATGCTAATCTAGAAGAAGGAGAAATTCGTAGAGCAGAAGAATGGATGGAACAAATACATCTGACAACAGAAACAAATTAGCAAACCATCAATAATGTCAAACGACAAGCCAATATCCACCAGTCCCATGAGCTAAAAATACAACACCAACCGAAAGAAGCAAAACAATCTGAATAGCGTATTATACCACAAGCCACTATAATAAAGCAGCAATAGTCACACCTAAAAACTCCCCCAAGATGAAATAATCCCTGGAGACATCAACCGACGGAGCAAATAAATAGTTCCACTAATGATGACTTCAGTAGTTTTGGATAAAATAGCCATCATCATTGAAGTGAGACATAAAATGCATGGGAACTATGTATTGACTTGGCCATACGGTTCGCCCATCGACAGTAAAAGAAGACATCACATGCAGTTTTGAAAAATAAGAAAAATAAAATAAAAATAATAAAAATTCAAAAAGAAAATAAAAAGTCAAAAGAGAAAGAAAAAGACAAAATAGAGAAAAATATGAAATAGGTAAAAAGACAAAAAGGGAATCTAGATGTCTAGACAAGCCTACGTGGCACACATGCAAGGAATTAGTTGCAAAGTGGTAGTTGCATAACGGTTTTAGGGTTGGAAAAGCAACTATAAAAGGAGGAGATACCATTCATCTGCACATCACTATCATATGAAAGGAAAAAGAGGAGGAAGGTGAAGCAGGTGCAGCGAACAGCTAGGTTGATGGCTAAGTAGCATATGGATGTCTATCCAGCAGCAGTGGATAGCTAGGAGGCATGACAACTAGGCAGAGTTGATGGCTAGATAGACTGGATGATTGAAGCACTTGATGGCTAGACATACTGGATGGCTGAAGCGCTTAATGGCTATACAGACTAGACATCTAAAGCACTTGATGGCTAGGTAGACTGGATGGTTGAAGCACTTAATGGCTGAAGTGCTTGACAGCTAGGCAAACCGTACGGCTAAAGCACTGGACGACTGAAGTGCTTGACGGCTAGGAAGACTTGATATCTATGAGGCTGGATGACTAGAGTAGGTGTGATGGCTAGATACTTGATGGTTAGGTAGACTGGACATCTGAGTGCTAGATAGGTAGGACAGGCATGACGGCTAAATTCTTGATGGCTAGGAGGCAGACTATATGGCTAAGACAATAGATGTCAAGCAGGTGCAGGAGATTTCCAAGAAAGGAGGGAAGACATCTAGGGTAGACATCGACAAATCAAAATAAGGAAGCATAAGGAGGGAAGGTGACAAATATGGCACACCAAAAGTCTATAAAAACTCCAATCCGTATTGAGCTTGAATCGAAATCTATGGTAGCCAAGAGGTTACGACACCAACAGGAAGTTGAAATGGAGAGACAAATCAAAAGCCCATAAGGATGACAAGTTTGAAATAGAAGAGTAGTAAAAGTGGCAACCTGTAAAAATAAGGAAATCCATAAAATTCACTTGGTTGTACTCAATAGGAGAGTATTGCCATCAATAGTGGTGTGAGGCACCATCCAACCACCCAGTATGGGAAAAACTTAAAGAGGCAGGAGTGCACTTCATCCTACAGGCTCTTTATTTTGAGAAATAATTTTTTAAAGGAATTGCATAGGCAGGGGAACAAATAGATATTTGGTCCTAGGATTTCCTTGTCTGAGTACCCAATCTCATGGATCCCTTGGATAATATGGATGAGCAAGCAATAGCCTGCTTTGAAAATATGGAAAAAAACATGGATAGTTTTCGCTTACAGTTCAATATTGCATGTGTGGGCCAATGGAAAAAGTGGCAAAGTACGGTAGAGGAGGAAATAGACCAGTTGGTTAAGTGGGTGACATAGGGTCCATGGTGGAAGGAGATCTTGAGCATTATGTGAAACAACCATGGTCACTATCCACTATATATTTTCAAATAATAGAAGGCATTGAGAAGTTTCCAGATAAGACACCAAGCCTCTATTTGAAGACAGTGCGGGTATACATCTGCAGCCACGGTAAAAACCTTCCTCAGTATCCTATGGAATACGACACTCAAGTGGAAGTAGTGCCAGAATTACTGCCAATATACACGTAGTTAAATTTTCTCATACACTTGCTGACCTGGTTGGGTGAAGGGATCAAGCATTTACACTCGGTAAAATAGGCAGTGGAACAAGAATCCAGAGAAGCTTTGGAAAATAAAGACCAGCTCCTAGCAGACGAAATGGAACAAATGGATGAATTTAAAAAGGAACTTCAGGAGCTCAGATATATTTTGGGAGACCTAAAAACCAATCTAGAGAAAAATAATTAGTAGATGTCAGAATCAGCAGTAGAAATATCACAACTAAAAATTGCAAAGGAACTATTGATCAAGCAGGCAAAATTATTTACAGCTAACAAAAGCCAGTAGGAGAATGCTTGGGCTAAGAAAAGAGCAGATTGGCAAAGGGAATAGGTAGCCCTGAAATAAGAACTACGACTGGTGAAATAAGAAAAGACTACAACTATTTCATCAATATTAGAATGACGTCTAAATGACATGTTTCAAAGCAGGGAAATAGATCTGCTATCCAATCTTGAGCAAACTGAAGATCGAGCCAATTTCTTAGGAGTAGAATGGTCCAAATACTTCAACTATTCTAAGAGGTTCAAGGATGAATGGGATCACTTGCGGTAACAACTCTAGGAGTATACAAAGGCATTATAGGTTACAGGAGTTCAACACCCACGGATGCAGGTACCCCTTCAGTAGAACGAATAAAGTCACTGAGGATATCGACTTATTTGAAGGGGAGGATATATGTAGACAACAGTTCTAAGTAAGATAAACCCTAGAACTGGTTGGATTGATGTGATCCATCAATTTTGAATGTACATAGAAATTTTGTTAATGTTTGTATTTGAATTTTATTGTAAAATTAGCCGATAAGAAAGAAGGCTTGATTTTAGAGGCACAAGGCACTAAAGGACAAAACTAGTCACCATTTGCTAACTATTTAGATGTCTAGTTAGACATCCATTTTTTTAGACATCAGTTTGGTTTAGTTAGAAATGATTAAGGTTGAACAGTTGGGGTGGTTGGACGAAGTAGTTGGAGGAACTACTCTGCCTCCCTATTAATACCCCCATTTTTAAACATTGTAAGTCTGGTCATTATCCAAGTGAACACAATATCAATGTTATTGTGTGACTGTTCTATCTTGTGTATGGTGTTGTTGTGATTTCGTATTATTGCAGGTTGAATTGCATTAACTGTGAATTGCAAGTTTATCCCTATTAATCAATGTTGCAGGATGATGTTTCAGTAAGGACCATAACTATTGGTGTTAGTGCAGGTGTAGAGGGTAACCAGTGGAGGTTGTAAATGTTTGGCCCTTGATATTTAGAACTGTGGTGTCTACCTCCCAAGCCTTGACGTACATACCTGTGATGTCTACCCTTGTATCTGTGACATCTAGACCTATGATGTCTACCCCTATAGCTGTGATGTCTAGACCTGCTACCTTGATGTCTAGACCTATGAAATCTGGTCTTAGATGTCTACCCACAATAGTTAGGTAGTTAATCTTTGTAGCCTATAACTAGTCCATTGGTGTACTTATTGCCTAAGATTTAAGAATTAATATCTTGATTTTCATCACCCTATCCCAAGAATGTACTCACCCTTGTCTACACCAAGGATGGGAGGTTGTAGGCATCAAGCATCTCGAGGATGTTTCCCAATCGTCCTCAAAAAATGGGATGGGGGAAACGTCCCCAATGTTGTCCCCCCAGTGGGGAATGGGAGGAAGCATCCCTCAGGTGGGAAGCGTCCCTGTGTAACCCTAATTACATGTTATAACACTAAAAAATATTATATTTTGATCAATGGTTCCCTTTACTTTAATTCATCTTGTGGACTCCACCATGGCGATCCACTATCTCTTTATCTATTTATCATTATTGTAGAGGCATTTGGAAGAGCTCTCTCAAAGGTAAAAATGGAAGGAAAAATCAAAGGTAACCAGGTTGAAAAAAGTCCCTTCAAATATCATCTCAAATTTTTTGATGATACTTTTCTTGTGGGCCATCCCTCAATCAATATAGCCATGGATTTTAAATCAATATTATCATGTTATGAGAATGCTACTAGACAGTTGGTTAATGCTACAAAATCCCAGAGTTTTTTATTAATGTTCCCCTCGATTTACAATGAATTATTGTGGATATTTTAGGGTTTAAAATTGAAAATTTCCTTGTTGGATTTTAAGCCTTATTACCACACAATATCACATGTCACAATATAAAAAAGCCACAATATTATAGGTCGAAATGTCAATAATAATGAAAAAATTAAGTATCATGAATATAATATTCTCTTACATGTTACATTGTATGGAGCTTTATCTCCATGATATAGCTGTATAAGATAGCTCTTCAAGTTCTTGACTGTTATAGTTCTTACAAAAATTTTGGCTTCTCATCTTGCCCCTTGTATGTAAGACTCTTGACTTTCTAATTACTCTACTCTTATGACACTTGTGCATATCCTACACATAGAGATAAATATAAACTATAGGTTAAATAATGTAATATTCTCTAACACCCCCCTATATTACATTATTTGATATGAACTTCTCTTTATGTACAAAGATGATTCTAGAATATCTGAAATTTGTTTCAACAAAGTGCTTTGGTAAAAATATATGTGATCGGATATTCAATAGAAACATGCTTCAACTGAATATGATGATTTTGAACATAATCTCTGATAAAGTGACATTGAGCTTCAATGTGTTTTTTCTTTCATGAATAATTAAATTTTGCATCAAATTAAGTACTCCTTGATTATCACAGTTTAATATTGTAGGAGTTCTCCTGATTCCCATATCTAACAAAATATATTGTAACCAAATTGCCTCACATACTGTATCTTTTGTTGCATGATATTCTACTTCTATAGATGAAAGTGCTACTACATATTTTTTACTATACCAAGAGGTAGGTCCAAAGCCAAGATAGAATACATAACCCGATGTAGATTTTTTGTCATCTATAGGCCCAGCATAATCTAAATCTGAATATCCCTATAGAAAAAACTTGTTATCATATTCATTTTTTTATATATTAGCCCATATTCTATAGTCTTGTTAATATATTGTAGTATTTTCTTTGTAGCTTTCCAATGACTTTCTATAGGTTCTTGCATGAATCTTGAAAGATACTTTACAGCAAAAACTATATATGGTCTAGTATTTGTTAAATATAGAAGACTCCCAATTAATTGATAATAGATAGTGGTTGGAACTAGCATTGTTTTATTATGTCAAGATAATTGTAATATTTATTCCATAGGTGTATCTTTGGATTTACAATTTTTTGTTTTGTACTTTTCAAGTAATGATTATGCATACTTTGTTTGTGTTATTGTAATATTGTTTTCACTATGACAAAATTCTAAACCAAGACAATAATGAAGAAGCCCAAATTCTGTCATTTCAAAATCCTTTTCTAGGTCTCTTTTAACTTCATCTATCATACTTCGAGAGCTTCATGTGATTACTATATCATCAACATATACTACAATTACTATTCTGTTTAGTCCAACCTTTTTTGTATAGAGAGATGGATCTGATAAACTTCTCTTAAAATTATGTTGTAACAAATTATTATTAATATTTATGTACCATGCTCTTGGTACCTCTTTTATACCATATAAATATTTGTTCAATTTACAAACCTTTTATTCTTTTTTGTTATAAAATAAGATACTTCATTGATTATTCCATGAGATCAGATATGCATAAATAGCAAAGTTGAACTCCAATGAGTCGTTGTATTACAACAACCTAATAGATATAATCTAATCATAACTAGGAGTTTATCAATATCAACAAGAGTGATAACTCAAACATAATATCCTAGTAGAACTTAAAAGATACTCTAACACCCCCCTTAAGTGATACTAGGGGTAAGTGAAAAACAAAATAGACAAGATGTGGCATACCCATAGAAAATGAGTCCCAAAAACAAGGTCTGATAAGGTACTCATGTACAATAGAGATTGTATAGCCACATAAATGAGTCCTAGCATCAAGGCCTGATAAGGTACTCATGTACAATATGTGATCAAAAGGAATAAATATCACTAAAGAGAACTCTCGTAAAACCAAAGTGTCTCACAAAAAGGAGTGTGAAGATAGGATGGAGAAAGAACCACAAAAATCGCAAGGGTAGTCCAAAATGACTCCACAAGCATGAGTATGTGGTTTCCACCTATATGAGCACAATGGGCTGAAATAAGGTCCAAAACTTGTGGACAAACAACAAAACAAGGGAATGATGAAAAAAACCCAAGGGAGACTTCCACCTGCCAAAATATAAGAAGAAAAAGAAAGATGTGCATGGAGGATGGAGAGGAAGGAATATGTCCTCTTCAACCCCCCTAGGACAACTTCCATCAAGAAATCTGCAAAGGACCCATCAGATGTCTCAAAAAAGTAGAGACTCATCGAAAAAAGGTGTGAAGATAGTGTGGAAAGAACCACAAGAATCACTAGGGAAGTCCAAATTGACTTCACAAGCATGAGTATGTGGTTACCACCTATATGGACACAATGGGATGATAAATATCCAAAAAAATGGACAAACAATAAAACAAGGGCACAAAATGATATTGGAGTGTCGTGTTCAACCGAGAATGCACTCCATGATACAATAGTATTCGATCCACAAAAAAGTGTGGAAAACAGTTTCAAAACTGAAAATGGTCGCCTCCATTGTGTCCGACTCGAAAAAACCTTTTCGATGACTATAAATAAGTCTATAGTCAGTGAAGTAGGGAAAAATCATGCACCAAATGATAATAAACAATATGTGTATATATGTCCTATTGCGTATGAGCATCAAACGGAAGCATGCAAGTAAGATGGAAAAGATAGTGAACAACAAGAAATAAAGCAAAATAGATTCTTTTCTTATTAATCACATAGATCAGATCTAGGTTACAAATATATCCCCTTTGAGGGCTCAAATGGATGATACAATTGTTTACAACTCGGGTGCCCAAGGATCGAAATCCTTCAAGAAATTTGGGTGCACATCCAATGTCTCTCCTCGTACCCACAATCGAAGTGGGAGGGCCAAGGTTGTTGTCACTTGTGTCTTTGATCTATGATGTCTTAGGCTGCCTTCCAATGCATGGTAATAACCTGCACCTACACACAAGGAAACCAGAATCATAAAATAGCGAGTGCATATGATAAAAAGCATGCAATCCCCATAGGGGCAAAACGACTAATAGTGAGAAAATGTATCAAATCAACTCCAAATAGCATGAAATTTTAGGGGGGTGTAAAAAAGAAGGTTTTGGGAAGATATCACTAGAAATTGCACCAAAATTGCATCCTATGGGGCTTCGAAACTCGAATGACCTTTCACAACCTACAAAATCCAAAGCAAGCAATTTATGACCCTACACATATCTAAAACTTATGAAAATTGGACAAAATACATGAAATACTATTATAAGAAAACCCATTTTATTATAGGAGAGGGAAATCCTCCAAGAGATGTCCCAGGTTCAAATCTCCACCCTACCAAAAAGCTGAATTGGGTATCCAAAATCCAATTGATAATGTTGGTGCGGATAGGGTCGGGTGCAAAATTCGGGTGATTTTGACTGTGTAGAACCCCATGTTCGTGGTCTCTCAGACCAAGTCAGCCCCATAAGGGATTTTTTTCTTAAAATATATATATTCGTGATATCAATCATAGTTTGGGTGCTCTCTCAGATGACCGTCGGATACCTGCAAGAGACCCTACAAAACACTAAAAATGCAATATCTCGGCCAATATAGCTCAGAATGATGTGAAATTTGAACTGAAGCATCAAATAAACATGTGTAAATATTTAATTTAAAAATTGTTATAAAATTGTGCATATATATATATATATATATATATATATATATATATATATATATATATATATATTCATCCTGGGGTGGAGCAAATAGGATTGTCACATATTAGGGGGCGCCCGATGTGCGGCGCCCATGAAATATCCCTAAATTTTACCACCAATCCCATTTGGAATGATGTAAAATCCTATAAAATGTGTTGTCATCAAATTTGGTGAGGGAATTCACTCAGTTGATAGGGTTTTGTAAACAGATTGCGCCTCTTTGAACCACCCGATAACCTCCTTCGCTAAGAAGAGATTTTGAAAGAAAGAGGGCACAAAAGGTGAGGTGAAATATTAGCAGCACTCTGTTGCATAAAACTAAAACTCATCTCCCCTATTTTTTGTGGAAATTAGATCCACTTTATATCCCAAGGAGGCTCATGTGCAAAAAGGCATGCAAGGGCATGCATGGCAAGAGGCACCATTTTTCTAGGAGGAGGCATGCATTGGAAGGGTAAGAGAATCTCCCTTTTGGCCTCCATTATGAAGCATGTAATAATATTGTTCCATGCTCTGACCCGCATGCTAGGCTAAGTAGGGAAAATAGCCATTTTTGGGTGTCATTTTTCCAAAATTTGACTTTTTGAGGGTCAAACTTGCTATTCGTCCCTCCCTGGTACGAATGTTGCTATTCATCCCAGGGTGGGACGAATAGGAACAAGGAGCCAAAAGATCCCAAAAATGGGCCGAAACCTTCGAAAACCTTGTCGGGAGTGGCTAAAACCATTGTATGACCTTTGAGGGCTGCCCTAGGGGCTATGGGATGTCAATTTAGTCATTGTTCATGGATGCCTAATCGGATTGACTAGATTTTAGTATCTACATATGCCCCTTTTTGGGATGCGTTGTGTGTAGCACAACATCGAGAAAAAATAGATGACTAAAATATTCACTAATTAAGGTTGTTCAGTAACCTAACCAACTTTAGATACCCCAATCATGAAAATAGCATGTGTTCTTGAATCCTTGCTTCTGATTTAGTAAAGACATTGGTCTTGGTTTCTCTCCAGCTTCCAAGTATGCTCGGGGGACTTATAACCCTAGGTGTTAGAGAATACCAAGTATTTTGGTAACTTTTGAGGTTACCAATAGGCAGTTTCATTTGCACTGTTATGTGCTTAATTTAAATTATTGTTTGTTTGCTGCCCCAAGCAGGGACATGATTGTCTTTGTCAAACATTCGTTGGATGAACATAATTTGCATGATTGAGTGTTTAATTGTTGATTGTGATTATGAATTTGTTAAGTATGACTACCCCTTTAAGTGATGAGTTGATGAGGGAATGACTAGTGAAAAAAGCGACGAGTCACTTGATCGAGATGACTTTTGTTAAGGTTGCCTTCAGTTGTACTCATTAAAAAAATGGCACAATTTTGAAAGGATTTGAATGATGCTATGGGGGTTTCCTGGAAGCAAGGAGTTGAAAACTTCATTCCTATGGGGCGGTACGGCCACAATGGCCTTCTTGGGGATTGAAGTAGTAACCTGTCCATGTGTCCATGAGAAGTTGCATTCCATCTTGACCTTGAATGAATTCCATCAAATTTGACTTGTTTTTTGTGGGTTTTGAGACACTTTTCTTTGGTTTTTGTGTTATTTTTGTTGTTTTTTTAATTTTTGATTAATATATATGTATGTATATTTTACCAATGGGATTATTGGATGCCATTGGAGCATTTTGAGTGACCAAAGGGTTTATGGGTACCTTTGGGGATTTTGAGGTTGACCAAAGAGTTTATGGATACCTTTGGGGCTTTTTGGATTGACCAAAGGGTTTATGAATACCTTTGGGGCTTTTTTGGATGACCCAAGGGTTTATGGATACCTTTGGGGCTTTTGGGTTGACCAAAGAGTTTATGGCTACCTTTGGGGCATTTTGGGTTGACCAAAGGGTTTATGGCTACCTTTGATGCTTTTTGGGTTGACCAAAGGGTTTATGGATACCTTTGGGGCTTTCTAGTTTTTGTGAGGTCTGAGGACCCACTTTATTGTAGCCTATAGGCATTTTGAGAATCATGATGTATATTTTGGCCCCACATATATATATGACATTTTTTTATGATCATTATGTGTCTTGTTTATTTCTTTATGGTATGGATGTATTGTTTTATGATGATATGTGTAGATGCTTATGAGGGATGCATTACCATGTATTGATATGTATGCTTTTGTGATATGATTTGATGTAGTGTTGATGGATGCTTTACCATGCCTATGTATGTAAATATAAAATGAGATGGATGAATTACTTGCTTTGACATGTGACTAATGATGTGACATACTATGTTAGCACCATAGATCGTATGAAATTCAACGTTTCCTTTTTTGTGTTTCTTTGCTGCTATATTGCTAATGGATAAATGAATATGTGATTTTTGTAATTTGATAAATGGAATGAATGGACAAATGTGATAGAATGTAGATGAGATTTTATTGAGACTCAAACACTCTAGCTAACTGATCAAGGTTGTATACTGACTATACAAGACTTTAGAACAAGGTATGAATCTGACCGAGATGACCAAGATACTCCACATCCCTGTGTGTGCAAGTGAGTTCATTTATGTGAGACGCATCAGGATACCACCAATGCCAAGTCGGCTCTCAACCAAACATGTACTAAGGATCACCCAATGAATACCACAATCTTAGGTTTCGTTAGTTATATTAGACCACTATGCAACCTAAGCTACCACAATCTAGCTCATCCTAATGCAAACATTAGTCTATGCAAAAGCAAGATGCTATTACGATAGGCATGTAGTTGTGCGTAAGGATACTACCAGTTCCAAGTAGCTATAAACCAAACATGTACTGAGGATCACCTTATGGCTTTCCAAATGCTGACAATTCCAGGGATTCAAGTTCAACTCCCTTCTTTTATTTAAATTTATTTGGGATACTTGCTCATTAGTGATGATAATCATTGTTTTGTTTTTGTATTTTTGTTTTGAGCAAGGGATTTATTGAGTGATGAGAATCACTGTTTCTTGTGCTTTTTGATTTGTGCACTTTTTGACTTTGTACTTTTGAGTTTGTACTTTGATTTTTGCAATTTTTGATGTTTGCAACTTTTTGGGAATTTGGGATTTTTGATAGTGGTGAAAACCACTATTTATTTTAGGGGAATTGGGTAGGGAAGAGCTTGTCCTTTTGCCAATTCTCAGCATTCTTGGGCCATTTGTGTAGAGGGAGGAGCAAGATAACCATTTCTCTTATGGTAACCTAAACCGCTATGCAATTTTCATCTTTCCTTTCACAAAACTTTGGATTTTTAATGTGTTTATAATGTGTTGGGATGTAGCGTATACAAGGTACAATCTAAGCAAGACTCTACCTCCTAAAAATCATGATAGCTTTCGATAACATTTGACCAGAAAACTAGAGATGACTGAGTGACTGAAAACCCTAAAGACATTCCAAAATAAATGACTTATGTGGTGGTCAACATACGCTAGTTTATAACCAATGTGAACTGTAGGTGAATGTAATATGTGAAAATGGAATAATATGGATAATGACTTTGACATAATTGTTTTTGTGGAATTGATGAATAATATACAGTCTTAGTGCTAGACACATATGATCAATTCTAAAAATGCAAAGTGCCAAATGAGTATGCCTAATGCAAATGGTTATATAGTGTGATGAGATGCAGTGTGATGCTATGCAATATGATTTTTTTGGATTTTGATATTTTTGAAGATGTTTTTGTATTTTGATTGATATGTATGTATGAAAATGCAATGTGATGCAATGTTTTTGTATTTTGATTTTTTTCATGATGTTTTTGTATTTTTGAGTGATATATATGTACATGTGACCAACAGGCTTATTGGGGGCCATTAGGGCATTTGGGGTGACCAAAGGGCTTATGGATACCTTTGGGGCTTTTTTTGGGTGACCTAGACGGTTTTAGGTTGCCTAAGAGCATTTTAAATTTGACCAAGCAGGTTGTAGGCACCCTTGGAGCATTTTGGGATGACCTAGACGGTTCAAGACCGCCTAGGAGCATTTTAAGATTTGACCAAGCAGGTTGGAGATACCCTTGGAGCATTTTTGGGTTTGACCAAGCAGTTTGGAGAACCCTTTGAGTGTTTTGGGGTTTGAACAAGCAGTTTGGAGATACCCTTGGAGCATTTTGGGTTTTGACCAAGTAGTTTGGAGACACCCTTGGAGCATTTTTGGGATTGACCGAGCGATTTTGGGAACTCTTGGAGCGTTTTGGGGTTTGACCAAGCGTTTTGGAGATACCCTTGGAGAATTTTATAATTTTGATCATTTTATGATTTTAGGGGGAAGGTGTGGTACCTTGTGTACCCCCAAAATTTGTGGTGATCAAAGTAAGTAAGGGAGGTGTGATACGTACCTTGTGTACCCCCAACATTTATGGTGATCAAGGGAAGCAAGGGATGTGTGATACCTTTAGGATCCCCAATTTGCTTTATTTCTTGTTATGTGGCTAGTGGGGAAGGTGTGGCACCTTGGATACCCCCAGTATGTATTTTGATTGATGCAATGTTACTGGCTTAGCTAGGAGGAGTGATAGAGATTGACTCTCCCTACTGCGGTAGGGAATTCTGGGTAATGCCCATGCCTTGATGGGGTATAATGAGTGCCCCGCTCGTGGATAATGCTTCCTCATCAATAATATCTTGGACCACATGTATAAATGCGTGACAACTACTAATGTCATGCCCTCTTATCTGATGATAGAGGCAATAATGATCCTCCCTATATTGATTAGGTTTGGGCCCATTTGGATTGAACAAGTGTATGTATGGCAATATGATTACCTTTGTGTCTAGCAGGTTGTTAAATATGGTTGACATAGGCTCAGATAATGTATTCTAGGTATGATATTGATGCCTTAAATAATTTGAACATGATAGACTCATTTTACGAGGCAATGAGCTTGTATGCATCTCAATCGCTTGTTTAGAGTGCTCTTCTTGACTCTCATATGTAGGTAACATATGTTGAACTATGTCAATTTGTTCATTGTTTATTTGAAGCTTATTCTTGTCAAACATATCCTATACCAGGTTTTTGAATTTAAAGCACCTATGCACATCATGCCTCTTCTGCCTATGGTATTTGCAGTATAGGTCTTTGCGATGTTCATAGGGCTTAGGTGCATAGGGATAGACAAGTCGACTCTCAAGTAAATTAATTGCCTTTGCTGCACAAAGTCGCTCAAATAGAGAGTCTCTAGACTCATTAATGGGCATAAATTGTCGCTTAGGATGATGTTGTTGGTTTAGCCCTTGATTTATTTGAGACTTAACATTGGACTGTGTAGGAGTGGGTTGGTCTTGACAATCAAGGGGTTGAGGTTTTGGATGACTCAACCGTAACTCAATGCTTGTGAGTCGATCCATGATCTGTTGTAAATCATTCTTTTGGTGACTCACATATGACTCCACATTGGCTAGCCTATCCAAGACATGTTGTGGTACTAGTGGAGGCGATGATTGGATGGTTGTTGAGAAATTTGGATGGCAACTTGTATGTGGTGGAGGTGAATTGGGTGTAGGATCTAATTTTAATATTTGAGCAGATGTGGATGCTTCATGATAATATTTTTGAGTAGGTACATCCATATGCTCTTTTTATTGATTTATCTCATGCTCATGTTCCACCTTAGAGTGTTCAACGGTGGCATATGGATTACCCCCACTTTGGTGTAGGGGGTATACCTGTTCTTGATTTTGTGGAGATGTTGAGTGGGATGGAGCAGGTGTGACCAAATCCATCAATGGTATCTCCTGTGGTATGGATGGAATGTTGGATGGAGTCACAAGGGGTATAGATGGATTCAGAAGACTTTGTTTCTCTGTCACTACATTGATCATTCCCACAAACTCATGAGAATATGCATTTGCATTTGAACAAGTCATGGCTACCTCATCAACTTGTTCAAGTTGATCTGCTTGGCCCCCATTATTAGGGGGCACATCAGGAATGCTATCAATGGGTGGCAACTCGACAGGAGTATGACCTAGATCCTTGATCGACTTGATGATAGGTGTGAATGCAATATTGGGTACTATGCACTCATCAAGTTCTAGGTGGATCAACTGAATTGTGTCCTCCAACATGATATGATATGATTCATCTGTATCAACTATGGCTTCCCCCTCCTTGTTAGTAGGAGTGAGAAGATCTTCTATAGGTGTATTGATGATAGCTATGGGAGCTTCTGTAGTTGGATCTTCTGACTCTTCATTGCTTGAAGAAATAGAGGATGGTACTAGCGGTGGTGAAGGTAGCTTCACGACTAACCGTGGGGTTGAATATGGACTCTGGATAAGGTCATTGAGTTTAGTGTCCAAATTCTTGGGTGACACTGTAGGCTTTTATGGATGATCCACCTGTTTATAATACTTGAAAGGGTCTGGGTCGACATGAACCACATGGACCTTACCTTCATCAATGTATTTAATGCATTGATGCACTATAGATGGAACACATTCCATGTCTCTCATCCATGGCCTTCCAAGCAGTATGCTATACTATCTTGCACCCTCCATGATGTAGAACAATGTAGGCACAATATTTTATCCAACTTCAACAAGCAGGATTATTATGCCCACAGTGGAAGATAAAGCATCATTGAATGCTTGCAAGGTGAAATTGGATGGTGTAATGCACGAAGATGGAAGGTTGAGTTGTTTTAGTCAAGTTGTGGTAATAATGTTTATGGAGGAACCTATGTCAACCAATACTCGATTATAGGGGATCCTATTGATACTCATGATGATGTGCAAAGTGGGATTTGGTGAATTGGTAAGTACGAGTTTGACCTCATGATTTTGAAAGGATATAACAGGATTCTTGTACATTTGTATGTATTCCACAAAGTTGGTGAAAGCATCAGAGTCGTGAGGTTGCACCTCAATGGAATCCAAGACCTTCATGAAAGGTTCTCAATGCTTTGAGGACTGTAGTAGAAGCTCACTCATGGTCATTTTAGTTGATGGCGCATGTGAACTTCATACAGTCTTACTTTGGATTGCTAACACTTGTTGGATGGGAGTTCTAGGTGGTGAAGACCACGATGTAGAGGGAGTGTAGACCTCCCTAATAGACCCCTTTGAAGGCTGACTATATCTGGTTTGAGCTTGAAATCGATGTTGGCTAACCAAATAATCCACTTGATCATGTGGATAACCCATTGTTGTTCTCCTGGTAGAGTTACTTTGGTGGTCTGGTCCTCTGAGTGAGGAGTTGACCTCACGACGGTTCTCAGGGTGTCGTGTAGGAATGATGAGATCCTCAGGATAATAGTGCAAGTGACTATTATCAGGGCTTCATGTAGGAGTGGGGAGATCCTCATACCCATAATTATAGCACTCAAGGCCTCTCCTAAAGATTTTTTATTTTCTAGCTCGTGATCGAGCTCGACTATGCATAGTTGTCATGGTGTGCTGACTAGGCGAACCTTGCAGGAAACCCACACTAAAGAAAATCTTGACTTCCAAAAATATTATAAGCATTATATATCAAAATTATCAGTGTGATGAGCTAATCACAATGGGATAGGGCTCCAAAATCTGATTTATGGGTCAAAATTTTGTATTTTTGGAATATTTGGCTAACCAAGGCCCGTGGGGAAATGCCCACTTTTAGGATTTTTTGGGAAATTTTGAACCATGAAGAGTTAGGACTCAAAATTTCTGTGAGAGGTGCAGAAGGGGCTAACTAAGACAACAAAACAAATTTGGCATTTTTTGGAGTTTTCTAGACCATTCTATGACCATTTTACTGCAATTTTACCTATTTTTGGCCTCGAAAATAGAGTAATCATAAAACCAAAATAACTTTTTTGTTATAGCTCTGTTTTGCACGATTATTTGTTTTTAAAAAATTAGGTTTAGGGTCCTAGATCTAGGATATTATGTTGACTACCTAAATAATAAGGAAACACCCAATGCATACAATATGATTATCTCTTTTAAGTATTGGATGTATATGATTATCTCTTTTAAATATTAGAAACACATAATAAAATGATCAAAGAAGCACACAAGCAAACAATGTGATTATCTCCTTTAAGGATTTAAAAGTGAATCCCTAAGTTGTTTGGTGTGTTTTAGATGTGTTGTTTTGCTCTTGCTTTCTTATTGTATTTTGGACTTAGAATGAGGGAACTCAACCAAGGTGGTGACTAGGGACACTAGTGCCAAACATGATTTCTCAAAAGAGTCTAGGGTACACCACTTAAAACCCAATGGGGGTTCACCTAGCTCTTCCACTCTGAAATAATGTTTCCAACAGCGAGAGGCAGTTTGAACATTAGTGACCTATTCCATATTGATAGAGTGCCCTATTCTATCTAAGGCATCTAGAGGGAAAGCTGGTGGAAGGAGGTGAAATCCAACGTCACTAGTCTGAATTGGAGGTTGGTGATGAAATCCAACCTTACCAATGTTATTGTGATACATGCAAGTATGTGTGGTTCTTTTTAACTTAAAAGAAAGCAAACAAGGAAGCACTCGATGATCCTTTACTAGATGCATGCATAAGGTACATTTTACTCTTATAAAGTTAGTATAAAAAGAACTCACAAATGTATCTAGAAATGAAAAACCCTAAATGTTAGCCTACCCATTGGGTAGGCCACAAGCAAGCAAACCATAGAGATGCATTCCTACTTTAATTTGGTTTTGATTTTTGTCCTTTTATATGTTTTCGTTATTTTGTGTTTAATAAATAAACTAACTTCTAACCTTCCTAAACAATCAAAATATGTGAGAAAAACCAAATAATAAGAAAAGTAAATAGTTTTTGAAAGTGAAAAACAGAGATGGAAGATTCAGAGACCTACCTCATCACTACCAAAACTTGCTATTGCTGGAATTCTGCTCTAAAACCCTCTAGTTTATATTCGCTCTAGGTTGGGATGAATAGCATGTCTATATTCATCCCAGGGTGGAACAAACTCACGTTCATCCTTGGGTGGCACGAATAGCAGGTTAGGGTTTGTTTCAGTCCAAAACGAATAGCACCTGCAACATAAAAATATGAAGAATGAGTTCCAAAATTCACCTAAAGCAAAAGGGAATAGGTCCCACCATGATCACCACTAAAGTAGGGAAAAATAGTGCACCAAATGATAATAAAAAATATGTGTATCTATGTCCTATTGTGTATGAGCATCAAACGGAAGCATGCAAGTAAGATGGAAAAGATAGCGAACAACAAGAAATAAATCAAAATAGATTATTTTCTTATTAATAACATAGATCATATCCAGGTTAAAAATATATCTCCTTTGAGGGCTCAAATGGATGATACAATTTTTTACAACTCGGGTGCCCAAGGATTGAAAGCCTTCAATAAATTCGGGTGCACATCCAATGTCTCTCCTCGTAGCCACAATCGAAGTGGACGGGCCAAGGTTACCGTCGCTTGTGTATTTGATCTATAATATCTTAGGCTGCCTCCAAATGTACTATAATGACCTGCACCTACACACAAGGAAACCATAATCATCAAATAGCGAGTGCATATGATAAAAAACATGCAATCCCCATAGGGGCAAAATAGCTAATAGTGATAAAAATGTATCAAATCAACTCCAAATAGCATGAAATTATAGGGGGATGTAAAAAATAAGGTTTTGGTAAGATATCACCAGAAATTGTACCAAAATTGCATCTGATGGGGCTTCGAAACTTGAATTACCATTCACAACCTGCAAAACCCAAAGAAAGCAATTTTTGACCTTACGCATATCCAAAATGCATGAAAATTGGATAGAATAAATGAAATACTATTATAATAAAACTAATATAATTATATTTTTGAGATAGATCACATTTTGGATGTTCTCTTAGATGACCGTTGGATACCTGCAAGAGACCCTACAAAACACTAAAAATGCAATATCTCGGTCAATATAGCTCATAATAACATGAAATTTGAACTGTAGCATCATATGAACATGTGTAAATATATAATTAAAAATAGTCAAAAAATTGTGCATATATCTCTATTCATCCCGGGGTGGAGCGAATAGGACTGTCACAGATTAGGGGGTGCCCCGGGGTGCGGTGCCCATGGAATCTCCCTAAATTTTGCCACCAATCCCACTTGGAATGATGTAAAATCCTATAAAATGTGTTTTCATAAAATTTGGTGATGGAATTCACTCATTTGATAGGGTTTTGTAAACAGATTGCACCTCTTTGAACCACCCGATAACCTCCTTTGCTAAGAAGAGATTTCGAAAGAAAAATGGCACAAAAAGTGAGGTGAAATCTTAGAAGCACTCTGTTGCATAAAACTAAAACTCCTCTCCCCTCTTTTGTGTGGAAATTGGATCCAATTTATAGCCCAAGGAGGCTCATGTGCAAAAAGGTATGCATGGTAAGAGGCGTCATTTGTCTAGGAGGAGGCATGCATTGGAAGGGTAAGAGAATCTCCCTTTTTGGCCTCCATTATGAAGCATGTCATAATAGTGTTGCGTTCTATGATCCGCATGCTAGGCTAAGTAGGGAAAATGGTCATTTTTGGGTGCCATTTGTCCAAAATTTGACTTTTTGGTTGGGATCTTTTGGCTCATTATTCCTATTCGTCCCACCTTGGGATGAATAGGATTTTCTATTCATCCCATGGTGGGACGAATAGGATCTGTATTCATCCCAAGGTGGGATGAATAGGAACAAGGAGCTAAAAGATCCCAAAAATGGGCTGAAACCTTCCAAAACCTTGTCGGGAGTGGCTAAAACCATTGTATGACCTCTGAGGGCTGCCCTAGGGGCTATGGGATGTCAATTTAGTCATTATTCATGGATGCCTAATCAGAATGACCAGATTTTAGTGTCTACAGTCATATACAAATTGATGCTTCAAAATGGCAAAAAATAATGACCTTAAATATATGCAGCTTCGGGCCTTCCCAAGTTGCCACCCATCCGAGTGCTACTCTACAACGAATTGCTTAACTTGGGAATTTTTACAGAATTCGACACCAATAGAGTTTTAATACCCTTGATATTAATTGAGCCCCTTTTGTTAAAAAAGGATTTCAATAGTATAAGAAAATTTCCCTTTAAATGGGTATATGCATTGGGCTGGTATGTGCTTTAATGTGCTTTTATGGGGCCAACACATGCGGGGTCCATGTGGGTCACTTTCATGGGAAAAATAAAATAATAAATAATAAATACATCCCTTCAAATCAAAGCCCAAGTAGGCCAGCAATTGCCATTCCTTTCAGCACGAGTAGTGCATCAAATAGGGAATTATTTGGAGGCCCATACATATCAATGGCAGGTCATACTCAGAATGTTGGTCCCTTCAACAAATGATTCTTCTCCCACCTGTGATAATATGGTTGTGGCATTCCTCATCAACAACATTTAACATGGGGTGGTCAGCTCCATCGTGGTCACTACCTCCACGTGTGATAGGTCAGTTTTTTAGTCCATTTGCATCATGACATGTTTCAAGGGAACTTTTCTATCTCTATTGAACCAAAAGCACGAGGAACGCACCTTCAAAACCACACAATTTCACCACATGATCAGCGAGTCAGGCATCGAGAATACAACTGTCCTTCTAAAGTCATTGATGTCTGTGCACAGTAGCCATAGTACATGCATTGGTTTTGCATGCTAAGAGGATAGAATCAGAGCCAACACACTACAAATCACAACGTTCACTACACGAAATCATAAACACATGCAACCTTCCAACAGCAGTATCTTCTTTGCTGGTGCCTCCTAGAAAATTGTGTCCATTATTCCGTTATGTAAATGGCTCAAACTTCATCGCACTCCATGAGCAGCTCTGGGTTCACCGTAACAGGAAGGCTTCTATGCTATCTTTAGATAGTTCCCAGCAATATGCACCAAATATGTGTGGTTAATAAGTACCTTCAACCTTCTTTGGATCAAATAAAATCGGCAGAAAAACTCCTTCAATATGTTGTGGTAGTTTCTAAATTTTCAATTTCTTCATCATATGTTTCTAATTTTGATTTCACTTGATGAAACTCCTTCTAAAAGACTTAGAATTGTTCTTGTATTTTTTTTTTTGTTCTTTAATAACATTTTTGTTTCCCTCATAAAATACTACATCTCTGCTTATGTAAATTTTCTTTGTAGTTGGATCAATTATTTTGTATCTTGTTGAATCATCATCATAACCAAGAAATATTCCACACATAGTTTTGTCATCTAGTTTATTTCTTCTTTGCTTTGGAAAATGCATGTATGCTTTACATCCAAAGATTTTTTAATGTTCTACTGTTGTTTTTGTCTTGACCATACTTTTTGAGGAGTAACATTTTTTAGTATTCTTGTGGGTGATCTATTTTTTAAGTACATAGTTGTTTTGACCACTTCTACCCAATATTGATGATCAAGATGAGCTTCTTTTAGCATACAACGAACCATTTCCATAATAGATCTATTTCTTCTTTCTACAATACCATTTTTTTGAGGTGAATATGTTGTGGTAAGCTATTGTTTTATACCATTTGCTTCTAAGAAAGAATTAAATTTCTTTGATAAATTTTTTTTTCCTTTTTCTGAACAGAGACTCTTGATCAACTTTCCTATTTCTTTTTCTACTAATTATTTGAATTGTCTGAAGCAACTAAATGCTTTATATTTGAATTTTATTAAATACACCCACATTTTTCAAGAATCTTCATCAACAAATAGTTGATAATATCTATGTCCTCCATGACCAGTAGCATTCATTGGACCACATAAATTTGTATATATTAGTGTTGTGGTAGTTTCTAAATTTTCAATTTCTTCATCATATGTTTCTAATTCTAATTTTCACTTGATGAAACTCCTTCTAAAAGACTTAGAATTGTTCTTGTATCTGTTTTTTGTTCTTTACTAACATTTTTGTTTTCCTCATCAAATACTACATCTCTGCTTATGTAAATTTTCTTTGTAGTTGGTTCAATTATTTTGTATCTTGTTGAATCATTATCATAACCAAGAAATATTCCACACATAGTTTTGTCATCCAATTTAGTTCTTCTTTGCTTTGGAAAATTCATGTATGCTTTACATCCAAATATTTTTTATTATTCTACTGTTGTTTTTGTCTTGACCATACTTTTTTAGGAGTAACATTTTTTATTATTCTTGTGGGTGATCTATTTTGTAAATACACAACTGTTTTGACCACTTCTACCCAATATTGATGATCAAGATGAGCTTATTTTAGCATACAACGAACCATTTCCATAATAGATCTATTTCTTCTTTCTACAATACCATTTTGTTGAGGTGAATATGTTGTGGTAAGTTGTTTTTTTATACCATTTGCTTCTAAGAAATAATTAAATTCCTTTGATAAGAATTATCTTCCTTTGTCTGAACAGAGACTCTTGCTCAACTTTCCTATTTCTTTTTCTACTAATTATTTGAATTTTCTGAAGCAACTAAATGCTTTATATTTGAATTCTATTAAATACACCCACATTTTTCTAGAATCTTCATCAACAAATAGTTGATAATATCTATGTCCTCCATGACTAGTAGCATTCATTGGACCACATAAATCTGTATATATTAGTGTTGTGGTAGTTTATAAATTTTCAATTTCTTCATCATATGTTTCTAATTCTAATATTCACTTGATGAAACTCCTTCTAAAAGACTTAGAATTGTTCTTGTATCTATTGTTTATTCTTTAATAACATTTTTGTTTCCCTCATCAAATACTACATCTCTGCCTATGTAAATTTTCTTTGCAGTTGGTTCAATTATTTTGTATCTTGTTGAATCATCATCATAACCAAGAGATATTCCACACATAGTTTTGTCATCCAATTTAGTTCTTATTTGCTTTGGAAAATGCATGTATGCTTTACATCCAAAGATTTTTTATTATTCTACTGTTGTTTTTTTCTTGACCATACTTTTTTAGGAGTAACGTTTTTTATTATTCTTGTGGGTGATCTATTTTGTTAGTACACAGTTGTTTTGACCACTTCTACCCAATATTGATGATCAATATGAGCTTCTTTTAGCATACAACGAACCATTTCCATAATAGATCTATTTCTTCTTTCTACAATACCATTTTTTTGAGGTGAATATGTTGTGGTAAGTTGTTGTTTTATAACATTTGTTTCTAAGAAAGAATTGAATTCCTTTGATAAAAATTATTTTCCTTTGTCTGAACAGAGACTCTTGATCAACTTTCCTATTTCTTTTCTACTAACTATTTGAATTGTTTGAAGCAACTAAATGCTTCAGATTTGAATTTCATAAAATACACCCACATTTTTCTAGAATAGTCATCAACAAATAGTTGATAATATCTATGTCCTCCACAACTAGTAGCATTCATTGGACCACATAAATATATATATATATATATTAGTATTGTGGTAGTTTCTAAATTTTCAATTTCTTCATTATATGTTTCTAATTCGAATTTTCACTTCATGAAACTCCTTCTCCCGAAAGACTTAGAATTGTTCTTGTATCTGTTTTTTGTTCTTTAATAACATTTTTGTTTCCCTCTTCAAATACTACATCTCTGCTTATGTAAATTTTCTTTGTAGTTGGTTCAATTATTTTGTATCCTGTTGAATCATCATCATAACCAAGAAATATTCCACACATAGTTTTGTCATCCAATTTAGTTCTTCTTTGCTTTAGAAAATGCATGTATGCTTTACATCCAAATATTTTTTATTGTTCTACTATTGTTTTGTCTTGACCATACTTTTTTAGGAGTAACGTTTTTTAGTATTCTTGTGGGTGATTTATTTTGTAAGTACACAGCTATTTTTACCACTTCTATCCAATATTGATGATCAAGATGAGCTTCTTTTATCATACAACAAACCATTTCTATAATAGATCTATTTCTTCTTTCTACAATACCATTTTGTTGAGGTGAATATGTTGTGGTAAGTTGTTGTTTCATACCATTTGCTTCTAAGAAAGAATTAAATTCCTTTGATAAAAATGCTCTTCCTTTGTTTGAATAGATACTCTTGATCAAATTTCCTATTTCTTTTTCTACTAACTATTTGAATTGTTTGAAGCAACTAAATGCTTCATATTTTAATTTCATTAAATACACCCACATTTTTCTGGAATTTTCATCAAAAAATAGTTGATAATATTTATGTCCTCCACGACTAGTAGCATTCATTGGACCACATAAATTTGTATATATTAGTGTTGTGTTAGTTTCTAAATTTTCAATTTCTTCATCATATGTTTCTAATTCTGATTTTCACTTGATGAAACTCCTTCTGAAAGACTTAGAATTGTTCTTGTATCTGTTTTTTGTTCTTTAATAACATTTTTGTTTCCCTCATCAAATACTACATCTCTGCTTATGTAAATTTTCTTTGTAGTTGGTTCAATTATTTTGTATCCTGTTGAATCATCATCATAACCAAGAAATATTCCACACATAGTTTTGTCATCTAGTTTAGTTCTTATTTGCTTTGGAAAGTGTATATATGCTTTCCATCAAAGATTTTTTATTGTTCTACTGTTGTTTTTGTCTTGACCATACTTTTTTAGGAGTAACATTTTTTAGTATTCTTGTGGGTGATCTATTTTGCAAGTACACAGCTGTTTTGACCACTTCTACCCAATATTGATGATCAATATGAGCTTCTTTTAGCATGCAATGAACCATTTCCATAATAGATCTATTTCTTCTTTCTGCAATACCATTTTTTTGAGGTGAATATGTTGTGGTAATTTGTTGTTTTATACCATTTTTTTCTAAGAAAGAATTAAATTCCTTTGATAAAAATTATCTTCCTTTGTCTGAACAGAGACTCTTGATCAACTTTCCTGTTTCTTTTTCTACTAACTATTTGAATTGTTTGAAGCAACTAAATTCTTCAGATTTGAATTTCATTAAATACACCCACATTTTTCTAGAATCGTTGTCAACAAATAGTTGATAATAACTATGTCCTCCACGACTAGTAGCATTCATTGGACCACATAAATTTGTATATATTAGTTCCAATGTTTCTTAAGCTCTATATAGACTGAGTTCAAAGGGTATTCTATGTTGTTTTCCTTCAAGATATTTTGGACAAATTGTATATTCCCATGAGAGTTTAGGCAAACCTTTAACCATTTGATGTTTAATCATATCATTCAATGAAGATGCACTTATATGTCCTAGCCTTTTATGCCAAAGTTTTTTGTTTCTGAAATGCCTATTATCAAAGCCATATTTGATGATGTGTCTAAAAAAAATAGACTATTTTAATAAGAACCAAAATCTATGATATTTCATTGTTTGGTAATGAGGCATGTTTTATTGTTTTTAACAAATTTTAATTCAACTACTAAATTTTGATCCATTTATTGAGATACTGAACGAAGATTAGCAGTTAATCCAAGTACATATAGTACATCATTAATTATCCCTTTTTCATTTGATAAATCAATTAGAACATCTCCTACTCCTTTGACTTCATAAGTCATACTATCTGCTATAACAACTGGTTTTCATATTTCTCTTGAAAAGTTTTAAACCATTGTTTATTTCTGTCATATGTCTACTTGCTCCTGAATCAATATACTAGTAATCCATGATAGATTCAATGATCTAATTCCTTTGAAGTTGTAATCCTTATATCTCCCACGATTTATTAAAACATGAAATTTTGCAAATTTTAAATTTTCTAAACCTTTGATGTAGTAATCCTTTTAACTCCCTACCAAATTATATTTGCAAATTTTCAAAAAAAAAAATTCAAATCTTCAAAGTCTTCCAATAACTCAAAAAACTAACAATCACTTAAAGATTTAAATTTGCAAAGCTTTTAAAAAAATCTATTAAACCTAAGTAGTAGTCCTTATCACTCCATATCTAAATATAAAGTGATAGTGAAATTGGAAGAATAAGGGCAATCTAGTAGGCCTAAGAGGTTGTGAGTGATGAATTGATAATTATTCCTATCCAAATGACAATGACACATAATAAGATATTTAAAACTTATGGCTTTTGATGCCTACCTTCTACTTATCCCAAGAGCATCAATAAAAAAACCTTCTTAATACTAGTAGCAATTTAGGAAAAAAGTTGGGTTAATTATTAATCACAAGTTAGATACCATGGAATCAAGTTAGGTACCATGGAATCAAGTCAGGTACCATGGAATAGGTATCCTGGATTAATATTAGGAGGTAAACTTATCTCTGGATAAAATATATAAATGGAATGTATCTAAGTGATATTTAAGTGATCGAAGGATAAATGAAATCTCATCGTTTTATTTTTTTTTTAATGGTAAAATCTAAAAAAAATGAAATGAAAGTTTGACATTTATGATGTTCTCACGAATTCTTTGTAATTTGATATTTTATTCTCCTTTTATCCTTTCATTTCTCATATTAAGGAGAATAAGGAGGATTTTTATTCCTCTTGATATTAAAAAAAATGTACAAAATAAATGTTTTATTATGTTTATGATCATTTGAAGAGGAATAAGAATAAGAAGAATAAGGATATCTGAAATCTACTATTTTTTTTGAATGGTCGTTAATTATCATTTATCTTGGATGATTTTTGAAATTAGATAACTTATAACTTCACTTAGTGTAATTCAATAAATGATTTAAAACTCATTCTTTCCCTCCAAAACCTAACTTATGCACCAAAATAGGAATTGTAACGTATAAACTGTTGGGACTAGAATTGAAATGAATAAGATGAGATACATTTATTGATACAAATGGGTTATAATATATAGGCATAAGCCTATATGAAACGCATGACACTTGTCAAGAGAAATTGACAAGTGTCAAGGTGAAGGTATAGTGCACTTTAATTCTAACATTCCCCCTTAAAGTGCACTATCCTAACTAAAGAGAAAAAACAAGTCAACATTAGGTAACATTCCCCCTTAATGTTGACTTATCTAAAAGCAACCTATCATCCTATTTTATTGCTGATTTGGTCTAGGCTCGTGCTCTTTGCGCTTGGCTCTCCAACTGTGAATAATTCTAGATTCACTGTGTATACATCTCGGTCTATTGCCTCAGGTTCAACCACTTCCATGGGTTTGTTGCCACTAGGTCAGCCATCTAAGTGCCTCAAGGTCATCATGAGTGCCTCAGGGTCAGCCACTTCTGGGTCTGTTGCCTCTTTAGGTCATCCTCAAAGGATGTTGCCTCTCGTAGGTCACTGACTAGCCCCACCATAAATATCAAATCCCTCCTTATGGTGAACTCAATCTAGAAGGTGTCGGTCTCTGCCGAAAATGCACCTTAATACATAAGATAAAACAAGCCATGAAATACAATAAAATGAGCCATAGAAGCCAAATATGGAGGAGAAGAAGAAAGAAGAAAATAAGAGAATATTTTGAAGTGTCTTCGTTTGTAGTCTTCAGAAGTAGATCCGAAAAAACCTCGGATAGAGTCTAGGGTGTCTATGTCTGTAGTCCCTAGAATAAGTGTCCTTATGGTAGTCACCTCATCTTACCGGAATGCATGGGTAACCATCCACTGCATCCGCCAAGTAGAAAGAGGATAATACTAGATACTAGGTTCACTTACAAGTGTCTTGGGAGTGTCGGGTTCAATCGAGAGTGCACTCCAAGGTAGAAAAATTTGAGGCTTAAAAACTTAAGTAAAACAGCCTTAGAATTACAAATGAACACCACCAATGTGTTTGTCTCAAAAAAATCTTTCCAACGACTATAAATAAGTCTATAGTCGGATACAATTTGATGCTTTAAAGAGGCAAAAAAAACAATACTAGTTCAAAGATAGTGTAGCTCCGGAACATCCCAAAGTGGTCACCCCTCCGAGTTGTGCTCTGAATTTTGATGCTTAACTTGAGAGTTTTTATAAAACTTTCCACCAATATTCGTTTCCACAAATAGAGTTATAAAGTCAAAAATGGGCCCATGCCTATCCAAAGTCTTTAAAATAAATTAAAGATATGAAACTTGTTTTTAAAATCATACAAGACCATTCATGTATGAAGTCAACTATGTCAGGTCCGATGACGACAGGACTTCTAGCAAGGTGGGGACTTTTTATGGTAGTAGCTAGCATCGGTGTCACTCCCGTTGTCAGTCCTTCGCTATAAAATGTGCCAACAGCTAGCATCGGTGTCACTCCCGCTGTCACTCTTCCACTCTTGCATACCGAATAAAAGTAAAGTCCTTGTTTCTCTTGGTTTGGGGATTCCTCGCCAAATTGATCTCAACAACCTCACCCACCTCGCTAAAAACCTTCTTCAAATCCTCTTCGATGGCTTCTTTGTCAAATCCCCCAACAAATCCACAAAGCCTGCTGCCAAACCCCTGACCTTTGTCGATGCCCCCAAAGCCGAAGAACAGGTGATAGCGACCCTGACCTCTATTGACGCCCCCAAAGCTGAAGAGAAGCACTCTGAAGTAGTCGAAACCCCCTTTAGCATTGATACTGAGATGCCATCGAAGGATGCTCTCAATCAGAGGCCAATATTTACATATTAAAAATAATAAAACTTCTCCACGCTCGGGTCGCCATCTCTGACAATCACAACACAACCCATATTCTGATGTTTGTCGATTTCCCTAGAGTTATCACAACCCGTCATGCCAGAAGAGAAGTGGATGGAGACAACACCGGCAAAACAGCTGGAGTAGTCAAATCTTTGGCTTTGTGTTTGTAAGAAATCCATGAATCTGGGTCGATAAGAAATCCCCATTGCTACCGCTTTTCAATGCATAAACTTCCCCCAGAATGCAGGGTATCCATCGGCTCACATTCTTTGCACGGGGTTGGGATTCCAACTTCAATTTCTTTAACGGCATCTTCATTACAAGGGCTAGACTTTGCCTTCGCCTTCGCCTCTTTCTTTCGAGAGGCAAAATAAATCCCAGCCGCCAGGACCAGAACGGCCGTGGAGCCCATAGCCAGATGGGTCTTCTCTAAACTCTGGGGGATTCGAAACCACGTCCGCATGGCTAACAAGACTCTATAAAGCTCTACTGTAGAGGAATAAATACAAGCAAAAGCTCTAGGTGTCCAGATCACAACCAAGGAAGCAACCATGAACACGATCATGGCGGACAACTTCAATACGTCCGCCCTCAGAGAATTTTTTAGGGGATTTGGTTTGGAGAGCTTGACCCTGAGCTTGTTCTTATCATATTCTTTCTCTATAAAGCAAGCAATAAATCATTAAATATGAGTCCCAGCTCCCCCGCCAATCCTCATCTCCTTAGAAATCGTTCACAATTGTAGAAAATATCACAGATTCTGAACTCGTGCGTGATCTCCGCCTCAACAGGAGTTAACAAGACCAAAACATCTCCAAACATTGGATTCTTTGCACTCCAAAAAAATAGCTTGTTTAATCATGTCCTTCAGATTTCTTCACCAACAAATCTTATTGCGATCTGAGAGGGCTTCAGTAGCATGTGCTATCTCAAGTGTCATTTCTGCAGGTTATGGAACCACCTTATCCATTCGTGCTCTGTAATAAACATAGTCAACGAACGAATTCGAGCGCCTCAACGATGAACTAAAAAACCTGTTCCTAGGACTCTCGACGCCAAAAAACCAAGGATTGAGCAAAATCTTAGCAATGTCCCTGCTCCCCACCATCGCTGATCCCACGCCCCCATGGCTTACGGCCCACTAGCACCAAAGTTGTTAGGTCCGCTTTTGCTCACGTCCTTTAAGCAGAAAAAGTAGCAAATTATTTACGCAAAGGCGACATTCGAGTGCTTTTCATCACCTACAATGGCGCAAAAAACCTTAAGCCCTTCTCTTTTAGGAATTTTGTTATACACGTTGCCTGCATCCTCAAAGGGACCGCGGTCGTAGAAACATGTTCAGGTGCAGGCACGAATGTGAAGATCACAAGCTTCCCCCTCGCCATCGCTGCAGAAATTCAAGCCTTCGAGGGTTTGGTTACGGACACGCAAGGAGCCCTTTAACGTATCTCAGTTGCAGCAAAATTTTAAAATATAAAATTAGAAGTTCAAAAAAAAAATAGGTCCTCCTTCATGCAAGAACAGCCAGGGTGGCCATTAATTTTCAAAAATCTGGTTTCTGATTCATCCATCAAGGATGAAGAGCATACTCCCTATTTTGAAAACAAATGGGGGGAAAATGAAAAAATGGGAAAATGTGAGGAAAGGATGAGGGGGGATTTCCATGAGGGAAATCCCCCTTAAGCTCACAAGGCTAGAGAAATCCTGGAGCTCTGATACCAAATGTTGGGACTAGAATTTAAATGAACAAGATGAGATACATTTATTGATACAAATGGGTTACAATATATAGGCATAAACCTATATGAAATGCATGACACTTGTCAATAGAAACTGACAAGTGTCAAGGTGAAGGTATAGTGCACTTTAATTCTAACATAAACATTATCTAATTTGACATCGACAGATTAATCGCTTCTCAACGTTGCAATATGGTAGGTGATGGATAGCATGCCAATGTTCCTCTTTCCTTAACACTCTTATGATGGACAACGTGCCAATATTTCTCTTCCTTTAATGCTTTAGTGTTGGTCAACATGCCAATGTTCCTCTTCCATTAATGCTCAATATTTCCCATTTGCTCAACAGTTAGGAGAAAACTTTGAATGCAACCTGGTAGCACGTCCTTGTTGTTGTTCTAGCTTGACCAAATGAAGTTCACTTTGTTGTTCTCAGATGTGCTTGATAGCCTGTTCAAATAATATTCATGTTGCTATTCTCAAGTGTGTCTGATAGCTTGTCCAAGTGACATTCATGTTATTGTTATTTTCTCCTCTGATAGCATATTCTATGTCTATAATCTAGATAGTGATCTATATCTCTTGATGGCTGGTAGCAAGCTGCATGTGAAGCTTTTTTTAGAACTCAAATCGTGTTTCCTATTATTTAATATCTTCTATCCTGCTTTGAAGGATAGGAATCAATATCTTATATCCTACCTAAACTAAAAGTTCTTAAGTCTCCCTATTTTTCTTGGAAGGCTAGCACTTGAATAATATTTCTTATGATTATGCACTTAGATTTTCATCTTTTTGCTCTTGTATTGTTCTCCTTACTAATCTCTGTAGTGGCCTGTATGGGAGCGATTCACTATTGAACTTGATGACATTAATGGTGACTTCTTTGATGAATACTGCACCATAAACTTATCCATGACCAAGACTAAAATATAAATATTTTTAGTCATCCTAGTTATCTAATGTTTCCTTATCTTGGGAAGCTTATAATGCTTCCTTCTTCTCTGTGATTTACTTATCCTTTGTTATATAGAAGCTTTGCATTGCTTCTCTTCTTTAAAAGCCTAGTTGCTTCTTTATCTCTTGGAGGCTTTAGATGCTCCTCTATCTCTATAAGTTGTGATACTCCTCTATCTCTGGAAGCTATGATGCTCCTCAATCTCTAATGTCTAAAATCTCCAATGTCTTAGGTCACACCTAAGAACAAAATTGATTCTCCTCTTCTTATTATTAAGGTGACTATGAATATCCCTAGAATTCCAAATTTCTTTTGAGTGGGTTCTCTCTCTCAATGTCCAACTTTCTTCTGAGTTGGCCCTCAATCAATCTTAGCCAAGCCCTAGTCTTCAGTGGTTGTCTTTCAACCAAGTGGAAAGACCCTAACATCCAAATTAGGGTGACTTATCCTTGTCCCATCAATATTTGCCCAATAAAACCTTTGTAAAATAGAGTCCAAGTCTTCACAAATTTCAAAGTGGACAGACTCTAATATAACTCTATCAATAATGGATAAAGTTAAATGGTGGCTAATAAAATAACTCTATCAAAAAATAGACAAAGTTAAGTGGTAGCTTTGATACCATTGTTGGCTTTTAAGCCTTACTACCACAAAATATCATAGGTCCCAATATAAAGAAGCCACAATATTATAGGTCAAAATATCAGTATTAATAAAAAATGAAGTATCATGAATATAATCTTCTCTTACATGCTACATTGTATGGAGCTTTGTCTCCATGATGTAGCTATATAGGATAACTCTTCAAGTTCTTTACTGTTAATTAGTCTTGGCAGGGAAACCATAATGGAAAAAGTTATTGGGTTCTCTTAACGGAGACCCAAGTTCAATTCACGGGAAGGGTGGCCCCTGATATGCCCCTGCTTTTCAATCTCTTCAAAAAAATTGACTTCTCATCTTGCCACTTGTGTGCAAGACTGTGCACTTAGTTTTTCATATTTCTACTCTCGTATTGTTCTCCTTACTAATATTTGTAGTGGCCTCTGTATGGGAGCGCTTCACTATTGCACTTGATGGCATTAATGGTGACTTCTCTGATGAATATTGCACATTAAACTTATCCACTACCAAGACTAAAACATAAATATTTTCAGTTATCTTGGTTCTCTAATGTTTTCTTATCTTGGGAAGCTTAAAATGCTTACTTCTTCTTTGTCATTTACTTATACTTTGTTCTATAGAAGCCTGGTATTTCTTCTCTTCTATGGAATCCTAGTTGTTTATCTATCTCTTGGAGGCTTTAGATGCTCCTCTATATTTAGAAGTTGTGATACTCCTCTAACTCTAGAAGCTATGATGCTCCTCAATATCTAATGTTTGAAATCTTCAATGTCTTAGGTTGCACCTAATAACAAAACTGATTCTCCTCTTCTTATTATCAAGGTGACTATGAATTTCCCTAAAATTCCAACTTTATTTTGAGTGGGTTCTCTCTCTCAATGTCCAAATTTCTCCTGAGTTGGCTCTCATTCAATCTTAGCTAATTCCTAGTCTTCGGTGGTTGTATTTCAACCAATTATAAAGACCCTAACATCCAAATCATGGTGACTTATCCTTGTCCCATCAATCTTTTCTCAATCAAACCTTTATAATATAGAGTATAAGTCTTCACAACTTTCAAAGTGGACAGACTCTAATATAACTCTATCAAGAATGGACAAAGTTAAATGGTGGCTAATAAAATAACTCTATCAAAAAATGGACAGAGTTAAGTGGTAGCTTTGATACCATTGTTGGCTTTTAAGCCTTACTACCACAAAATATCACATGTATCAATATAAAGAAGCCACAATATTATAGGTCAAAATATCAATAATAATAAAAAAATGAAGTATCATGAATATAATATTCTCTTACATGTTACATTATATGGATCTTTGTCTCCATGATGTAGCTATATAAGATAATTCTTCATGTTATTGGTTGTTAATTAGTCTTGACAGGGACACCGTAATGGAAAATGTCATTGGGCTCTCTTAACGGAGACCCAGTTTCAATTCACAAGAAGGGTGGCCCCTGATATAACCTTGCTTTTCGACCTCTTCAAAAAATGTTGATTGTTACAATTCTTACAAAACTTTTGGCTTCTCATATTGCCACTTGTATGCAAGAATATTGACTTTCTAATTACTCTACTCTTATGACACTTGTGCATATCCTGCACATAGAGAGAAATATAAACTATAGGTCAAATAATGTAATCTTCTCTAATCAACCTACTAGGTTATTCCTTTATCTCATAAAATAAATAAAAAGGAGATTTGGGTATATTGTTTGGATATAAAGAAATCTTATTTGGTAGGTTGGAATGGTAAGTTCTTAACCATAGCAAGAAGGCTACAACTCATAAATACTGCATACCAATCCATCTCTCTTTATATGGTGATACTTCAATATTTCCAATAGGTATAGCATTAGAAATTGATAAAATTCAAAGAGACTTTCTTTGAAAAGGATGTGAGGAAAAATTTAAGTTTCTTCTTTGTAAGTGGGATATGGTTCACAAAGAAAAGAATATTGGAGAAGCAGTCTTGCGGAATTGCATACTTATGAGTTTGGTCTTAGGGGCAAATATTGCATGGAGATTATTCAGAGATCAAGGAAATAATTAGGAAAAAATGTTACTTCAAAAATATATAGGTTCTCTTGATGCAATGAAATTATTTTGAGAGAGAAACATACCCAAACGATCATCAACATGGAACTTCACTTCATATCAGATAGTTGGCAATTGATCAAGAAACATATTAGATGGTTAGTCAATAAGGATAATTATAAATTTTTTTGGTTTGATGCTTGGTTGAACCCTTATCCTCTTATCTCTGACTCAAAATGGCAACCATTGGCTTGGGCATGCCTAGCTTATAAAGGTCCAAAGGTCAAATACTATATTAATATGAGCAACAACTCCAAATCATGGATTTCTATTAGTAACTTGGTTGAAGGAGAGGAACTCAAACAAATTACAGATGAACTTCAAAATATGATTCAATAGTTTTATTTGTCGATTTTTACACGAAAGGATGAATTGGTTTGGAATCTATCAAAATATGGTGGATACTCAGTCAAGTTAGGATATGAGGATTTAGAGAAATCAAAATCTTCTATTTCCAAAGATTTTCCTTAGAAGAATGTTTGGTCACTAGAGGCTCTACCTAAGGCCTCAACATTCCTTTGATTAGAAATTCAAAGTAAATATTCTTACAAGAAAGAGTCTCCAAATATATTCCTTTCAGATGTGCCTTGTGTGAGAAGGATTTAGAAACATTAGTTCATTTGCTCCCTTGTTGTCCCTTTGCTCACACCATTTGGAGTTACTTTTTTAAAAATATGAAAATATATTGGGTAGCTCCATCAACATTGAAAGAGTTGATGAAATTTTGGATTAATTATTTCAAAGCTAAAACATTATGTATTTTGTGGAGGATTGGTCTTGCCATTATTTGTTGAAATTTATGGCTTGAAAGGAATAATAGAATTTTTAAAAACAAATCTCAAAATCATGCCCAAGTTTAGAATTGTATTATTGCCTTTCTTCTAAAATTTTAATAGATATGGTGTTCATCACAAGAATTCTCAAGTGCATAAAAAATGTGGTAACAACTTGGTTACAGGATTTGAACTTATATAAAATATTCATATGTGATAATGGCATTAAAACAAAGGATCTACTTCAATATATGATAAAATGGAAATGTCCAAAAATTGGGTCTATCAAAATTAAATTTGATGTTGCTTCTAAAGGAAATCCAGGACAAGTCGATGGAGGTGGTGTTTTTTAAAATAATGAAGGCAAATTTCTTCTCACTTACTCAGAATCACATGGAACTTCAACTAACAACTATGCAAAGGCTAGGGCACTTCTTAACATTACAATAGAAAAAAGAATGGAAATATATTTCAATTGAGGGGGATTCACAAATTATCATTAATGCTATCAACAAAAATGGATGTGAGAATTGGATAAAAAATAATATTATTATTGATGTTCATCATCTATTATTGGAGGCAATCTCTTGGAAATGTGAGCATATCTATAGAGAAGGAAATCGGGTAGCAAATAATTTAGCCAAATGTGGTGTTGATCTTCATCTTGGTGAAATTCAAATTTTAGAAGGCAACTTGCCAAGTGAGATTTTATATCTTAATGAAAATGATGTAAAGGATATTATTGTGGAAACATAGCACTTTGAGAAAGATGAAGAATATATTTGATAGAAAAATAAATGAAAAATATTTGTGATAAAGATGCATGTTGGATATGGCTTGATTGACTTGATAGCAAATGTAATATTTTGGTATTTTGATGGAAGTGGCCCCAATAGAAGCCACATATAACTTATTAAAAGAATATTTAAAATAATAATAATGAACTTATTAATTAATCTCTTAGTTTAGAGACTATTGTCAAGTTTTATGTTTAACAACAAGCTAGAGTTTCTTCTTAATGCTTCATCACATTATATATCAGCCTTATGGCATGAATGCAAACTCTTGGAAAATTGAGCTAACAATTACTTGTTGATAGTCTGATTGCCTCTTGATGAAGATAAGTGTTAGAGATAAGTCCTAGTTTATTGAATATTATTGAGATGGACTAGAATATATTCCTTCCAGGGATAATATGATGCATCTTGTAGCCAGTTTTGCATGGGAAAAATAGATATCATTTATTTCAAGAATTTAGACCATTTTTGTGTTTGTTCCATGTTGTTCTTTATGTAAACCAACCTTAAAAGCTAATAGTTGCCATCAAATAATTTTAGCTTGATATACTATTAACCACAAAGTCTATAAAATGAATAAATATATATGATATTATCATGTTTGGAAGTATAGCACATTTTTCATGTTGTATGCCATTCTCCATGTACTAGTCATGTTCATGTTGTTTCCTTTGTATTTGTATTCTATTCACATAATACATTCTAGCAATACTTGAATTCTATATGAATTATGTAATTTGCAAGGTTAGAAGAAGAAGAATAAAAATAATAGATCATTCATGTGGAATTCATTTGATCCAAATGAATCCATGACAGGTCACTTACAAGCATGACAAGATGGTGTCAAGAACAAATGATCAAGTTACAGACACCCAACAAGGTTAAAAAATAGGGCACCGTCATATTTTGGCCATAATTCCTTCACATGAAGATGGATTTTAATAAAACTTCAGAAGGAGGATTTTGACATCAATAAGAATGCTCTGAATTAATTCTTGGCATTCCTCCTTGTTGTGGTGCAGTGGTAAATGTCCTCAGTGTTGGTGGAGGCCAACCTAGGTTCCATTCCCCATGCATCCATGTTGGAGATATATGGCATAGTTAGGAATGTCCTATGTGCCGGTAGAGGTTGAGAGGGTTCCATTCCTCCTACACCCACCTTGTTGATAAGGGTCTAGGCCCCTCTAAAAATCATGTGTTTACCCTAAAAAATTTTAAGGCCATTTTTTAGAATCGGTGATTGGACCAAAGACTCGGGCGAGAATAGTGTGGGCGTGAACAGAGTTAGTAGAATAGTGTAGCATGAATAGTATTGCATGAATAGTGCATCATGAACAGTGCAGGTGTGAACAGTGTAGGCATGAATAGTGCAAGCGTGAACAGTGCAGAATAAATAGTACAACATGAAAAGTACCGATGGAACAATGCAGTGTGAGCAATGCTGGTGGAACAATGCAGCATGAATAGTGTCGAGTGAATAGGGTCGGGTGAACAGTATAGCAAAGGTTTTTTTGAATGCTTCCCAGGATGTTAGTCTTGCTCCTCCGCCATTGGATGCCCCACTAAAGGAGGGCAACTTGCTCGTCTATTCTAGATAGAAAGTTGGAGGCGACCCTCTAATTGTGTCTAGTCGGGATGCTAGCAGTTCTGCAGTTGATTCTTCTAAGTCTCCTTTGGATTTAATGAATTTTATCCTAGGAGATGTGTTGAAGGGTTTAGCTAGTGAGCAAGGAGTCCAGCTCTTGATGTCCCTATTTTGATAGAGATATTAAGTAAGAGCTGGGCAGATCGGGTGAAAGACAACAAGATTTTCAATTCTTCTAGGAGAGAAAAGAATATTTTCATTCATTCGGTTAGGGATGAGAATGGGCTGACCCTACAAATTCTAGATAAGATTTTAGATAGAGCCCATAGTAGATTGAGTAATAGCCTGATTGGTAAATTTATTGGTTATAGACCATCTCTAGATCATATTAATAAATGGGCTAACCTCAAGTGGAAATTTAAAAGGAATGTGGACTTCTAAGCTCTTCCGAGAGGTTTCTTTTTAGCCTCCTTCTCTATTGAGGAAGATAGGGATTTAGTTTTTCTGGGTGGCCCATGGTTTATGGGACGATCAGGACTTACCGTAAGGAAATGGGCTCCTGGGTTCAATCTGGAGTCTGAAAACATTGAGGTTGCTCCCATTTGGGTTAAAATTCTAGCATTACCCCTTGAATTCTAGGAAAATAAAATTTTTGAAACTATTGGCAACTGCATTGGTAGCTTTCTATCTTTGGATTTTGCTACTATAAAGAGAAGGAAGATGGTCTTTGCTAGGCTTTGTGTGCTAGTTGAAGGGGACAAATATTTTCCAAGCTCCATTAAATTGGCCTCAATTAAAGGTACTTGGTCTCAAGATATTGCTTACGAAAATGATCCTTTTGAATGTAGGAGATGTGTCAAATCAGGTCACTCGGCCAAAAACTGCCGCCTTAACAAAGAATCTAGAATAATTTTAGAGGAGAAAGGAAGGAAGGGTAAGGTCACTTGGAAAGTGAAAAAGGTTAGCTCTAACAAATATTTGGATAAGAATGAACAATTCTCCAAGTTAAGCCTCAACGATCCCTTGAGTGTGTAAGAAAATAGAGATGTCTTCTCTGATTCAGTCTCTAATGAGGATGAAGAAGCAAACCAAAAGGTTAAGGAGAAGGTTGGTCTATGCCCCCTTGAATGTATTGAAGTTGTATAGTACTTGGATATTATCCCTTCTACCTTGCCAATGCTCTTAGAGAAAGAAAATGTGAATCTGGTGAAGGTGGGGCAGGAAGAACCAAACTGTTCCCATGTGAAAGACCAAATAGATATTGTTATTCATGATACTGCAGAGGAACAAACATTTGAGAAAGGTTTATCCTATGCTAATACAAATGTAAGAATGACCAGGAATACTTAAAAATCCCCTAATCTAGGATGAGAAGAGTCTAGTAGGGTGGGCAGGAGTTCTCTCAAGGAGAAAATGTACAGGGAAGCAGAAGAAGAGAAATTTATGGGGACACAACCTACTATTAAGGCACTTCTTGTAGATACTGAAAATCCTGCACCCTAGAACCAATGAAAATACTAAGCTAGAATGTAAGGGATATGAAAACCCCTAGAAAACATAGGTTGGTTAAGGACCTTGTTTTCTCCTACCAACTGGATTTCTTGCTTCATAAAGAAACTAAACTGAATCTTAGGAATTGGCTAAAAATCTAGAAAGGTATTTGGTACTGATAACTTTCAAGAGGAAGCTAAAGGGGCTTCCAGAGGGATTGTATCTCTTTGAAACTCTAATACTTATGAGGGAGTTCTGCTATCTAAAAGTGAATATCATATCATAGTACTTATTATAGCTAAATCTTCTAAAGTTCCCTTTGTGATTACTAATATCTATGCCCCCAACTCAAGTAAATCCCAAAGAGAACTATGGATATAATTAGGGGAAATGGGTAAGCAATTTATAGGTTTATAATGGATTGTGGTGGGTGATTTTAACACCCCATTATCACCAAGTGAGAATCAGGGTGGCGTGGCTGAGTTCTCAGAAAGCATGCAGGATTTGGAAAAGCTTTTAGTTGAAGGAGGCTTGTTTGATGTGGATTTATATGGTAACAAGTTTACTTGGATTAATAGATGCTATGGAAGTAACCTGATTCAATTCAATTTGGACAGAGTTCTTATTTTGGATTATTGGTTCCAAAACAACTTCTTGTTTAATCTAAAATATCTTCCTAAAACTGGATTTGATCACAATCCTTTGCTTTTTTGGTGTAGTGTGGAAGATCAAAGTGTAATTCCCCTTTCAAGTTTGAATTTATGTGGTTGCACCACCTAGATATTTATAAAGAAGTGGTAAAATGGTGGATTATTCCTTCCCAGGGTACTAATATGTAAATTCTTGTAAATAAGCTTAAAACAGTGAATATAGAAGTCAAAAAGTGGAATAGGGAGGTCTTTGGAAATATCTTTCAAAAGAAGAAATCTATTCAGTTATATCTAGATTTGTTAGAAGAAGAGATTACTAGGTTGCGTATGAACCAAACCCAACTCCAAAGAGAAAAGGAACTTAATGTTTAACTGCTATCCATATTAGCCAAGGAAGAAAAGGAGCTTAAAAACCTTCAAATATTACAGGCCCATAAGTCTTGGTAATGTTGTTTACAATATTATCTCTAAGGTTATAGCTCTCAGGCTGAAGATCTTCCTCCCTCCATTATCTCCGATGAGCAAAGAGGCTTTGCTAAGGGTAAACAAATTTTGGATGGGATTATCTCCCTTCATGAATCCATGCACTCTATCATGGCTAGTGAAAGAAAATGTATATTTCTAAAGTTAGGTATGAGCAAGGCTTATGACAGAGTTTCATGGAGTTTTTTGGAAAAAAATTTGGTTGCCTTTGGTTTTTGTAGACAGTGGAGAATATGGGTAGGGAGTTACTACAAGATTGCAAGGTAATTTATTCTGATCCAAAATAAACAAACAGGTTTTTCATTAGTAGTAGAGGTCTTAGACAAGGTGACCCCCTATCTCCTTATATTTTCATTATTATGGCTGAAACATTTGGAAGATACCTCAATGCTGGCAAGGCTTCTGTCTGGTTAGGGGGCCTCAAACCAGCTCATAATCTTGAGGGCATTACTCATTTACATTTTATGGATGATACCATTTTACTTGGTAATCCTACTATGGTGGAGATAGTTGAAATTAAAATAATCTTGGACCTCTATGAGCATACTTCTCACCAAAATATCAATTTGGACAAGAGCGAGATCTTCTTCATTAACACCAAAGTTGATCTCTAGAGAAGAGTAGCTAGAGAGATAGGGTGTCCTGTGTCAACCCTACCTTCTACTTATCTTGGAATTCCTATGTTCATAGGAACTTGCAAGGCACCTCTTTCGAATGGTTTGCTTGATAGGTTTCAATCCAAGCTTATAGGGTGGAAAGGTAATCTCGTCTCAATTGGGTAAAGTGTTGTTGATTAAGAGTGTTCTACAAGCTATCCCCATTTATCTACTCTCCATTTTTAAGATCCCTACTAAATTTTACAAAATTATAGAAGGTATTCAAAAACAATTTTTATTATCTAGATCTGAAGATAGGAGGATTCCTCTTGTAGCTTGGGAAATAACTTACCATCATAAGAATCAGGGTGGTCTTCATCTAAGGAGACTCATCCTGGTTAATAATGTTATGATAGCCAAGGTTGTATGGAGAATACTAAGATATGGTCAAGCTCTATAGGCTAGGATTATTAAAGATAAATATCTTAAAAACAAGGAGGATATCAGATTTCTCACAATTCAGTATCCCTATCATGGTTCTTCTCTGTAGAACCACCTAGTGGAGTCTAGGGAGGCCTTATGGAAGGGTGTGAAATTACGTGTTGAATATGGGGCCTCTATAAGCTTCTGGGAGGATTCCTAGTTATATGACAACCCTTTAGCCAATAATGGTTTTTTCTCTATTCTAGAAGAGGAGCTAGAAGATAGATATGGTAAAAAAATTTGTGACTACATAACTTTAGTGGATAACCCGTTGAGTTGGAAAGAGTTAGAGGCAGTCCCAGAGAATGTGGAGGATTTAAACCTCCTTAAAGCTAAACTAAAGGTATATTACTTAGGTTATTTTAGGTAAAGAGACTCAGTGGTTTGGGACAGAACTGAGAATGGTGAAATCAGCATGAAGATAGCCTATGATCTATTGGATCCTGTTGAAGATAATGGTTTTCCTTGGAATAGAATTTGGGGTAAGAAATATCTTCCTAAATTGGATATTTTTCTTTGGGAAGTAGTCCAAAATAATATTCTAATGGTGGATAATCTCAATAAGAGAGATTTTTAGTTACTGTTGACAATTTTGTCACATTACACAAGGGGTAGAAAAAAATCAAAAAAAAATTCCTTTTGTAAAGTGTTTCTTTTGTTGCTTTAAAAGCATTTGTAAGTGTTGCAGCAATTTTGGCTTTCCATGCAACTCCCTTGCACATAAAGTGAAGATGAAGGAGCTCCACTGTCGAACAAGCCAAGGAAGACAGCTTCGGAGCAAACAAGCAAAACTGTCACGATATCGCGAGAAAAAAACTGTCACGATATCGCGACATAAAGCAAGAAAGAGCAGTCGGAGGCAAAGTTGTTGCGATATTGTGACATGTCGCAAAATCGCGGCTCAGAGCGACAAGGAAGTGCACAAGGAAAAACCGTCATGATATCGCGACATGTCACAAAATCATGGCCAACAGCGAGGAAAGAGCGTAGCAAAAGAAAAGTTGTCGCGACATCGAAACATGTCGCGTTTTCGTGGCCAAAGGCAAGGAGGAAGCGCCAGGAGAGAAAAGTGTCGCGATATTGTGACGTGTTGCGTTTTTGCGATGCAAGAAGAGGAACCAAGCTGAAGGCATAAAAGTGTCGCGATATCGCGACATGTCACAAAATCGTGGCCTGAAAGCAAGAAGATGAGCCAGAAGCAAAGGGCGTCGCGATATCGTGACATGTCGCAAAATCGCGACCGACAGCGAGGAAAAGTGCCTGAACGAGAAAGCCATCGCGATATCACGACATGTCGCAAAATCACGGTCGACAGCGAGAAGAAGGCGCAGCAAGGAAAAACCGTCGTGATATCGCGACATGTCGCATTTTCATGACTTAAAGCAACAAAAGAAGATAAAGACATAGACATGTCGCGATATCGCGACATGTCATATTTTTGCGATGCAACAAGAAGAATCAAGCTAAAGGTGAGGAAATGTCGCGATATCGTGACATGTTGCTTTTTCACGATGGGCACGTGCTTCAAGTCGGGTATTTTCTCGAGACAATCAAGTGCCTCGTAAATGCATTCTTTCTTGCCCAATAAGCTCGTTGTTCTTTTTTGGCAATTGGAAGCGAAGTGTCAGTCCCTGAAGGAGAAGTTCGACGAGCATGGCGGCCACTCGAGCATTGCACCAAGGATACTCAGGTGGTTCATCAATGCATATTTTCGTGGTTGACTCGATCACAGTTACCAATTCTGGTAATGGATTTGAAAGCTCAGTCTCGAGGGCCACGAGGAGCCGACTTCTCAGATCTCAAGAACATACTTTGACATCCTGTGTAATAATGACTCAGAGGATCGGGTCCTCTATAAAAATCCAGAGTTTATAATGTAAAAGCAGAGGGAACTTTTTGCTAGAAAGCTGTTATAACTTGATGTCATGCGTTTAATACTAAAGAATTTTGTGCTCTATTTCTCTATTTTATGCTGCCTTCTGTGCTTAATTCTTTTGTCTCTTCTCGTTCGCGTACTGAGACTCTGAATCCTGAATTCGATGCGTGATCGGGGACCGAGCCCCTGAAATTCACCTTGAAGGATACATAGGAGAGGAAAAACATTTTGTCGCTTTCCTTTATGCTGCCTGGTGGATCGAGGTTTTTGTTATTCCCTTATCTCAATCGTTGTTACTCTGAACCCTGAATTCCAGCGAGAGAGAAAGGAGAACCCTATGAACCCGTCTAGAGGATACATAGGAAGTTTGACATTTCGTTTCTTTCGTGTTGTTCTTGGTATTTCTTGCTACTATTCGAGTTGTTAGCAAGTAATCGTGCTTCTTATTCTCTCCCACCTTAAATCATCATCTCTAACCCTTACCCCTTTTTATTTCTTTTCCTAACCCTTCTCCCTTTTTGTTTCTTTCTCTAACCCACTCCTTTTATCTCTTTCTTGCACTCTTGTCTTAAACCCAAAAGTAGATTAGTATAGGATCCGACCTTTCTCCGAAGATCGGCACAAAGGGCATCTCTTCCCCTCGGCATTTCAATGTTGGTCGCAGGTCCAGGGCATGCAAACCCACCGAAAATCCTTTCCTGTGCGGATTTGATGACCAACAGTTTCTGGCATGCCTAATGGGACCCGACTATGTCTATCTCAGTAAGATCTGTAACCAGTCAAGGTCCCATATTTTAATGCACAATCCCATTTCACCGGGGCCACTAGTTCTAACCAGTTCTCGGTGTGACCCGGTCAGTCTCACCTGACTAGTGGTAGTGAGATCTGATGCTCTCATTATCATAAGACTAATAGCATCTGGTGACTCTGTTCAACCTAAAAATATCTAAGTCGTAGAGACCAGTACCCAAATCTGTGCCTTCATGGCAAATGTCCCCATGTTTTAAGGAAGCCCGAGTTGGTGAATCTCTGGCTTGCCTCCATCTGGTAAAATCACCTGGTGACTCTGACTAAGCTGAAGATCCAGATTTCTTAATCGTAGGCACATTTTTTAAGCTGAAAGAAGACATCCCAGAGGAATCAAGGTTCGGTGAGCAGCCTTGACCTCACAAGCGGAGAAAGTATGCTCACCTAGCGACTTTGACTTAGTGGCGAAGATCGTGATCTCTGCAAGCCACTGCTATAATGGAGAGGGAATATCCCAGTTGGGATGATCGTGGCCCTCTAAATCTCTCAAGTTACCACAAGATTCCTGAAGGCACCTTGAAGACATTGACAACATACGATGGCACCGCGGGAATGGCCCAAGAGCACCTTGAAGTTGTTGCTGATTTAGCGGCCCTCTATGACATAATCCATGACGATGTCATGGTCAGACTTCTGGTTGTGTCTCTAGAAGGAAAGGTGCGACAGTGGTACAGACTGCTTGGGTCTAAAAGTATCAATTCATGGAACGACTTGGGGGAAGCACTCATCAGACAATTTGATGACTCTCAGGATCTCTATCAACTTTTGACGTACTTCTCCACCATCAAGAGAACACCCTTGGAGAGCGTCACGGACTTCAATGTCCAATTCTGTAGAACTTGGAAGAAAGTTACAAGAGAGGTCCAACCGACGCCTACCCAAGCCCACCTCTACTATGTTTGGGCCTTTCACCCGAACATAGGCCTCCTCTTGCTGCGATCAGGTGAAAAGAGATTCCCTCAGGTATTCGAGGAAGCAGTATGAGCAGAACAACTTCTGCTCCTAACTAGAAAGTGGCAGTGGGGGGAAACTCCATCACTTCCTCCAATAATTGTTGCTCCTGTCTACCCTGCATAGTATCCATCATGGTAGACCCTTCATACTGGGCAAATGCTTGAGTTGCAGTCATTTATTGCTCAAGAGGTAGGTTCCATCCAAGCCCAACAATGGGAGTATGCAAGCTTTGCCCTGACAATGAGCAATATGGTTGCTTGCAGTCTTCATCAGGAGGTGGGCCGAAGAGACGAGCAGGCTCAAGTGGTAGAGCCTGCGAACAAAGAGGATGCATCTTTGCACTCTCTTTGTATTCTTGAGCATAGCGCACAGCTATTCAGCCAGAGCCCATCAAGCATGATTCATCAAGAGGTTGAACCTACAGAGATCCTAGAAAATTACTCCTTGTCGGAGGAGCCCTGTTACCACATCGGGAGGATGGAGGAACCTGTACCCAACCCACAGTTAATGGATTCATTTAAATTCTAGTATTGGTTCTAGCCATCACCACAACTGGTACCCATAAAAGACCCCCATGTGGTGAACTTCTTCGCCACATCATTCATCACCAGTATGGGTACTGGCAGGAGTGACAACCTGCTGCGTTGCTCCCTGTTTGCAATGTGGACAACTTTGGGAAGAGGCCAGCCAGATTTCAAAGATCAACTAAAGTTCAATCTGATCTGGTTCGGACATTGCAGGTTCACTGGATAGGCACCCGAAGCTGAGCTGGTGGTGGCGGTATGTCTGTCATGCCATAAATTTTGTATAAATTGTAAATAGCTCGGCTAGTAAATAAGTGCCGAAAGTGCTAAGTGTTACTTGGGAGCTTAGGCACAAACAAAAAATATATGCTATCAGTGGATGATCAGAGAAGAAGATAATGAAAATGACTCTATTGCCTAATGGATAAAGGCCTAGGATCTCTGCATTTAGACAAGCTAAATGCCCCGTGAGCCGCCAAGAATGTTGACAATTTTGTCACATTACACAAGGGGTAGAAAAAAATAAAAAAAATTCCTTTTGTAAAGTGTTTCTTTTGTTGCTTTAAAAGCATTTGTAAGTGTTGCAGCAATTTTGGCTTTCCATGCAACTCCCTTGCACATAAAGTGAAGATGAAGGAGCTCCACTATCGAACAAGCCAAGGAAGACAGCTTCGGAGCAAACAGGAAAAACTGTCGCGATATCACGACATAAAGCAAGAAAGAGCAGCCGAAGGCAAAGTTGTCACAATATCACGACATGTAAAATTACTGCTCAGAGCGACAAGGAAGTGCACAAGGAAAAACCGTCGTGATATCGCGACATGTCGTAAAATCGTGGCCGACAGCAAGGAAAGAGCGCAGAAAAGGAAAAGTTATCGTGACATCGCGACATGTCACGTTTTCATGGCCAAAGGCAAGGAGGAAGCGCCAGGAGAGAAAAGCGTCATGATATCGCAATGTGTTACGTTTTCTCGATGCAAGAAGAGGAACCAAGCTGAAGGCATAAAAGTGTTGCGATATCGTGACATGTCGCAAAATCACGGCCTGAAAGCAAGAAGATGAGCCAAAAGCAAAGGGCATCGTGATATCGTGACATGTCGCAAAATCACGGCCAACAACGAGGAAAAGTGCCTAAACGAGAAAGTCGTCGCGATATTGGACATGTTGCAAAATCACGGCCGAAAGCGAAGAAGAGCCAAAGAATGAAAAATGGTCGCGATATCGCAACATGTCGCAAAATCAAGACCGACAGCGAGAAGAAGGCGCAGCAAGGAAAAATCGTCGCGATATCATGACATGTCGCATTTTCGTGACTTAAAGCAACAAAAGAAGATAAAGACATAGACATGTCACGATATCGCGACATGTCATATTTTTGCGATGCAACAAGAAGAATCAAGCTGAAGGCGAGGAAATGTCGTGATATCATGACATGTTGCTTTTTCGTGATGGGCATGCACTTCAAGCCAGGTATTTTTCTAAGACAATCAAGTGCCTTGTAAATGCATTCTTTCTTGCCCAATAAGCTCGTTGTTCTTTTTTGGCAATTGGAAGTGAAGTGTCAGTCCCTGAAGGAGAAGTTCGGCGAGCATGGCGGCCACTCGAGCATTGCACCAAGGATACTCAGGTGGTTCATCAATGCATATTTCTGCGGTTGACCCGATCACAGTTACCAGTTCTGGTAATGGATTTGAAAGCTCAGTCTCGAGGGCCGTGAGGAGCCGACTTCTCAGATCTCAAGAACATACTTCGACATCCTATGTAATAATGACTCAGAGGATTGGGTCCTCTATAAAAACCCAGAGTTTATAATGTAAAAGTGGGGGGAACTTTCTGCTAGAAAGCTGTTGTAACTTGATGTCCTGCGTTTAATACTAAAGACATTTTGTGCTCTATTTCTCTCTTTTATGTTGCCTTCTGTGCTTAATTATTTTTTCTTTTCTCGTTCACGTACTGAGACTCTGAATATTGAATCCGGTGTGCGATCGGGGACCGAACCCCTGAAATTCACCCTGAAGGATACATAGGAGAGGAAAAACATCTTGTCGCTTTCCTTTATGCTTCCTGGTGGATCGAGGTTTCTGTTATTCCCTTATCTCAATCGTTGTTACTCTGAACCCTGAATTCCAATGAGAGAGAAAGGAGAACCCTACGAACCCATCCAGAGGATACATAGGAAGTTTGGCATTTCATTTCTTTCGTGTTGTTCTTGGTATTTCTTGCTGCTATTCGAGTTGTTAGTGAGTAATCGTGCTTCCTGTTCTCTCCCACCTTAAATCATCACCTCTAACCCTTACCCCTTTTTATTTCTTTTCCTAACCCTTACTCTGTTTATTTCTTTCCTGCACTCTTGTCTTAAACCCCAAAAGTAGATTAGTATAGGAGCTAGCCTTTCTCTGGAGATCGACTCGAGGGGCATCTCTTCCCCTCGGCCTTTCAATGTTGGTCGCAGGTCCAGGGCGCGCAAACCCATCGAAAGTCCTTTCCTGTGCGTATTTTATGACCAACAGTTACCTAATAGGTTTTTTTTATGCTAAAAGGTAGAAGAATCAATGGAGCACATCTTCTTGGAATGTCCCTACGCTCTAAAAATTTTCCAACACCTCATCAACAGGATGGGCATCTCTTGGGTGATGCCTTATAATATGGTTTTGTAGTTGCAGTAATGGGAGAAGCCCTTTTGTAGTCCTCGTATTAATGTAATTTGGAACCTTATTCCATTTCATTTTGTATGGGAAGTATGGTTAGATAGGAATAGGAGAATTTTTAGAAGGGAAAAAAGGTTAGCAGTGAGAAGTTTGGGGAGCATCACCCAATAGCGAATGTTAAATTAGTCAAGTACCCTATCAAACTAGAGAAGTCTAAAGAGACAATGATTGCTCAGGCACAAAATCTAGAACCCATTAGTGGTGGAGAGGCAAATGCTCAGGCTATAAATGATGTAAAATGACAACCACCCTGATATGAATGGTTGAAGTTAAATCTTTATGGGGGCTCTAAAGGCAACCCAGGTAAGGCATGAGCAAGAACTATTTTGAGGGACAATCAGAGTATATTGGTGGGGGTAGCCTACAAGTTTTTTGGAATTACTACTAGCCATAAAGCTAAAGTTAATACTTTACATCTTGGTGCAAAGCTAGCTAAGGATTTAGGTGCTAAAAATTTATCATTGAAGGAGACTCCTTGAATATTATCAATTTTTTGAAGGAGGGAGAAGCCAATTGACAAATTGATTACATTGTGCAAGATATTAGAGTGATTGTAAAGCATTTTGAAGAAGTTGATTTTGTTCATGTTTATAGATAAGGTAATAAATCAACAAACTGGCTGGCAAACTTTGGTACCATTAAAGAAGAGGATAGGATATGGGTCCCCCGGGGGGTGGTCCATCAAGACTTAGAAAATATCAGAAGGGAGGACTGCATCTAATTGGGGTCCTGGGTGGATTTTTCCTGTCTTGTGTCCAGGGGATTTTTTGGCTACTTGCCCTTAGCAGCTGCGTAACTAATGGGCTGATATTTAGCAAGAGATTTGTTTTGTGATGTAAAAGGGTTTGGGCCCTTTCAAAATCTCATTTTTACCCTAATTAGAAAAAAATCAAATAATAATTCCATTTGTTACACATTATTCATATTAAATGTCCCAACTAGCATGATTTTTCCCTTGCAAATTTATTTTCCTAAGAAATGAGAGTGAAGGTAAACATCTATCATCAAAATCACCTAAAACACCCTGCCTTATCAAAATTTAACACTAGTTTCTATGTAACAACAATCTCAAATCACTTCATTCTGAAATCATATTTTCAGGGTATAATGTCTACAAAAATAAAATTACTTTAAGAGGATGTGTGTCAAGAAAAATTTCCCTTAATACATCAACAAATAAAACACAATCAAATCATCCATGAATAATAATTTATTATGATGAAAGTAACCACAAGGAATGGAAAGCTTCTCAACCAAGCAAAGAGGAGAGCATTGGAAACATTGGTTTAGAATGGGAAAATTTTCAAAACCAATATCAAATTCTGCATGCAATACCGATAGAGGAGATTCGATTTCTACTAAAGAAGATGTACCAACACTAGTTCCTGAGGTACCATGCAAGGTTTTAGATGCTACATGCAAGATTTTTGAAGAGGTTTTCATCTTTTTCGAAGAATGTTCTGCCAATAACACCACCTGAGATAGCAAGTAAGGAAAGTCTCTTATGGTAATCAAGTATCCAGTAAACTTGAACCAAAATTCAAAATAAATTTAGATAAAGCCTCATTCAAGGAGACAGACCCAAAATCAATGTAGGATATTTCCAAAAAATATATCAGTGAACACAATCAAGATTCCTTGGATGGATCTATGCATATCTCTAGATTAGGTATTTCTTCCCTTCCTAATCATAGGTAATTTTATTATTTAAAAATCTTTTGAACCCCTTTCTATACTTGAAAATCCCTAGGGAAAACATTGTCCCAACCTCCTACACACTGAGAACTTTCAATGATGCACTTTGCTCCACAGTGGATATAATCATCTTACCTGTAAAGGTAATGCATAAGACCATTCTTGTTATGTGTCATGTATTGGAGGGGGCAATGCAATACATCCTCCTAGGGCATCCCTTGACAAGGGACATGCAGTGCATCCCTTCAATATTGCACCAATGCATCAAGTATGTGCATGATGAACAAGTACATGTGGTGTCATCGGATGAAGAGCCATTTAAATATGTGCATCAAGTCGACTTGCCAAGGAATTTTGTCCTTCCAGCCATGCACCTGTACATTCAGCCTTCATCCTCCACCACACATCTAGAAAGCAAGGCCAAATCAGTGTGAGGTGACCCATCCACATCGGTACCACCTCCTGCATATAAAGCTACTGGTGCTTCTGAGAAACTCACAATATCCAAGGCAAAGGAATATCAGTAGCTAAAGGCACCCTTGGTGGAGGAAGTACCTAAAGAACTTCTAACAATAGCATATGTAGAAATTCCAAGTCCCATGGAGGAGGAAATTTCCCAAGACATAGCTAGGGAGGTACCTCAACTTGTCTTGCCTGCTTCATCAACGGTGTCATTTGCATCGTAGGTGATAGTTCACTTAGCCAACATAGGGTTAGGTGAATATCTTGTGTAAAAAGTGAATTTCACACCCATTATCGAGTCTACACAAGACATGGGATGACTAAGAGTCCTAAACCTACCAATAGGGATAGTAATTTTATTAGGGATCCCCTTTAACCAAGCCAACTTCATCTATGCTAGTTTGGATTGTGCGCATAATGCGTCTGATATTGAGGAAGATGAGGATGATCTATTCGCTCCAAATGTTCATTACTTATCCAATCCTAAGTTTGTTGTAAGTTACTTTGAATGATATCATTGGAATAGCCATGGTTTAGGTATGTATTAGCAAAGGTTTCAGCTTCTATTCCAATCGCAGTACCAATTATCTACTGATATGTTTGGTCTAGGATATCACATCTAAAGCCACAATGATTCATTGGCAGCATCTCTAGATATACTAAGCCTAGGTTTTAGGAAATGCATCGAATGGAATCCCTATCAACCCCCAAATAGAAGTTTCTTGAGTGATAGATGGGTGGCTATGGTCAATATAGGACCACCCGATGAGTATCATCCAAATTTCTCTCTCAAAGCAAGCCCATTAGGAATCATCCTATGCGAGTATGAACCAGCTATGGTTATGAATGAGAAGAGAATTATTATATCACAAGTGAGTCTGAGGATGAAGTCATATTAGCCTATCATGGGCCTCGATATTTACAACACCTCGCTTGTCCAAGTAATACAAAAGGTAGATACATCATGGATGAGAGTGGATATGAGTCAGATGACTCAATTGAGATGGCCTATCTTGGCCTAGACATGCACAGCACATCATAGGTCCAATGGAAATAGACAATAGATTCTGCATAGATGACAATGACTATGAAGATGAGACAAAAATGGTCTATCTTGGGCCTCAACATTTAGGTCAACACTCAATTCTAGTGGGCATGAATGAGGGGTTCTTCATAGATGATAGTGACTATGAGGACAAGATCAAGATGGTTTATCTTGGGCCTCATAACTTACGTCAAGTCAATTGGCTTATGGAAATAGATGAGATACTCCACACAATATATATTGGCCCTCACTTCAGGGGAAGACCGCTCAATTCAGATACGATCTATCACATGGTTTTCCCTGATCTACCTAAATTTAGAGAGTTACTCCAACCTAATGATCCCATCATATCATCTTTTGATAGACCAGATCCTAAGATTTCCATACCCCTAGAGCCACATCATGGGTATGGAAGACAAAACATTAATGCAGAGTTTCACCCACATGGTCCTAGAGATTTCATGCCATCCATCAATATGATCCCCATTTATTTGACCAAACCCAGAAAATTTGTCTAAACCATTGTGTCTTTATTTAGATGCTATTTATTGGGATCGTGTTGACTCACCCTTGGAGCCTGAATATTTCTTCTCCAACGAAGAAATGCTACAACCGTTTCATTTTGCACCAAGCTACGCACATGATATTTATCATGCTAGTTTTGACCATGATTCAATAGAACCTTTAAACTCGGTATATGACATCCATTTAACCCCCACTCCTCACCATCTTGAGGAGGGGTCACATATGGAAATAGAAAGACTTTTGAAGTGGACATCAGCAATGATCCTTCTAATCCAAAGAAAGTCAAGTTTAGAGAAATCCTATCTCCAAAATAATAGGCCATTGTTATTCCTCTATTGAAAGAAAGATCTAGTCTCTTTGCATGGACCTACAAGGATATGTCGGGACGATCAAAAATTGGTTGTCCACAATATTTCGCTATATCTCGTGAGGAAGCCAATCAAGAAAATGTTGGCAATTTTGGGTACCTTGGGTACATTACCTTTGCTCTAAGTGTAGATGTTGTCATTGATGTCAAAGAGTTCTTGAAGCAATTTGATTTGATGTCAAAGAATGTGTTTTGATGAAGGTTTCAGCTTTGAACGGTGGTTTTCCAAGAAGATCGGAGTAGCCCGATTGCAAAAGATCAAGAAAAAGACAAGTAAGAAAAAGTATGCAGCGGCTGAAAAAACTGTCGTGATTTCGTGACATGTTTGAGGAGAGAGAAAGTGCTGGCAAAACTGTCACGATTTCGCGACATGTTTGAGGAGAGAGAAAGTTTTGGCAAAACTGTCACGATTTCGTGACATGCTAGAAGGCAGAGACGAAGCAGGAAAAACTATCATGATTTCACGACATGTTGGCAGAGAAGAAGAGCAAGATGGAAAGTGTCACGATTTCGTGACATGTCGCATTTTCGTGACTCGGACAATGCAGGAAGGTAGAGAAAGAAAAGTGTCATGATTTCACGACATTCCGCAAAGGAGGTCTGTACGGACGAAAAAGTGTCACGATTTCATGACATGTTGCAGAAGAGAGAGTCCGCAGTGTGAGTCGTCGTGATTTCACGACAAGATCGAAGAGAGAGAAAGTTGTTCGAGAACTGTCACGATTTCGTGACATGTTGCAAAGTTCCAAGTGAGGACTGTCACGTTTTTGCGACATGCTGCAGAGGTCGAGGTGAGGACTGTCACGATTTCGTGACATGCTGAAAAGCTCGAAGTGACAACTGTCACGATTTCGCGACGTGCAGCAAAGGAAAGAGTCTGAAATGATAAGCGTCACGATTTCATGATAGGTTGAGTTGGCAACATTCAGTTGGAGAAAGTGTCACGATTTCGTGACAAAAATTGGAAGCAGGTCTTCTATAGGAGAAGTGTCACGATTTCATGACAAAAGCAGAAGAAGGCATTGAAGTCTAAAGCGTCATGATTTCATGATAGGAGTGAAGATGACATAAGCAAAATTTAGAAGTGTCACGATTTCATGACAAGAACGTAGTCAAGGCAGACAAAGGCAATAAGTGTCACGATTTCGCGACAACAGGCAATAGAAGGTGTACGGAAGGCAAAGGTGTCACGATATCGTGACATGTTGAAGTTTCATGCCAGAAGCTACAGAACCAGAGGCGGTTGAAGGACAGAGTTAACCTTGAGCCGACAAAGTTAAATCTGGGCCGACGTAGCGTAGGGTTTTGCAGCCGACGTAGTTGAAGAGTAACAGCCGACTAAGTTTGAGATTTTTGATCGTGATTTCTACTCTATAAAAGGAGGGCTATTTCGAGTTGAAGGTATCGAATGCGAGTATCAAAATTGCGTAGGTTAAGTCCACGATGCGCAAAGAGCAGTTGTGTCGCATCGATCGAAGTGTGCGTTCGAAGTGTGATTCATAGATAGAGTGCAGGGGAGAAGTTTGTTCGTCGAGAAGCAAAGAGTGTGAAGACTGTGCTGCTGTGTTTGCGAAGAGTGTGTGAAGACTGTGCTACTATGTTTTCGTAGAAGTACATAAGTTGATCGAGTGCTGCTGTGTTTGCGCAGACAGTGAAAAGTTGGTTTCGACCAAGTGCGGCTGTAACAAAAAAGAACAGAGGAAGAGGACAGAATTGTGCCAGACCGAAGGACTGTGTTTGGTGCAGATAAGAGGACCAGCTTAGGAGGTGAAAGAGTTGAGGACAGAGGTCTCCAACCAGAGCAAGGAAGACAGGTGTCTTCTATGGATAGAGTTCCACTTGCTAAGGGCAGCAGAGGCAGAGGTCTTCTAGAGGATCACCAGAAAGAGCAGAGTTAGGGGAAGGTATCTCCTTTGGGTTGGTGCCCATAAACATTGTAATTGGGAAAGGTTTTCCCAGATTTTGAGTTGATAAAATTTAGTGAAAATTTTATCCGTGGAGTAGCCCGCGTTGGGTGAACCACGTAAATTGTTGTGTCTCTTTGTGGATGATGTGTTGTGCATTGTTTTAATTGCTGCTATTGATACTGCTTTCTATACACTGCTTAATACTGATTTGAAAGTTGATTTTAAAGCAAAAGTAAAAAGTGGTCTTATACTGTTCACCCCCCCTCTCAGTATAAGCTTGTGTTCTTCAATTGGTATCAGAGCGGGTCTCTCCAGAAAAAGCCTAACAGCTTGGAGAAGGATCTATCAGAAGAACATACAGTTTCAAAAAAGGATGAAGAGGTTAAGTTCGATCTCTAAAGTGAATTCTTCTGGGCTTTAAGAATTTTAGGGAAGAGAGTTCTATTCTCAAGCATCATGACAGGAAGAAGAGACAGCAAGATCAATCTTCAGCCTGAAGAACGATGGATTCCAGTTGGTCACAAGAAGAACAATCATCCGAGGCATCAAAACAGGTTACATAATACTTTCCATGGCTACTGTTTTTCTTGCAAGAAATTTGGTCACAAAGCTATACATTGCATTAAATCCATGAATAGCCATAGTAAGGAAAATGTTAACTCTTTTGCACCTCTTATGGATAAAAATGTCATGTGTTACAAATGCAAGAATGTTGGGCATATAGCAAGGATGTGCAGTTTGGATAGACCTAGCCGTAAGTTCACTAAAAAGAGAAATGAGATCAAGTCTAAGTCAATGATAGTTCAAACTGCTTTTCATGCTCAAGACAAAGTAGAGAAATGGTATCTTGATAGTGGTTGTTCAAAACATATGACTGGTGAAAAGGAAAAGTTTCTGGTCTTAAAAAACACAAACAGAGGAACAGTTAGTTTTGGAGATAACAGGTCTGCTAAAATCTATGGTAAAGGGACTCTTAGCCTGGATGGGAAATCTAAAACTGAAAATGTGCTTTATGTAGAAGGTCTAAGACATAATCTTCTAAGTGTGAGTCAACTTTGTGATCAAGGACACATAGTATCTTTCTTTTCAGATAGATGTGAGATTCGTAAAGAAAAAAATGGAAAACTCATTGCTAGTGCTACAAGGACTCCAAACAATCTTTACATGCTAAGTGAGATAAAAAAGGAAAAGTGTTTTCTAACTCAAGAAGATGAGAGTTGGTTATGGCATAAAATATTGGGGCATTTGAGCTTTGATAATCTTGTCAACATTAGTAACAAGGAAGCGATTAGAGACTTGCCCAAAATAAAAAGGCCCCATAACACCATTTGCGGTCCTTGTCAACATGGAAAACAGGACCAGAACCAGTTTTAAATCAAAAGGGTATACTTCTTCAAAACCATTAGATCTCATTCATACTGATTTATGTGGCCCCACCGGAACTCAGAGCATTCAGGGAGAAAGCTACTTCATGCTGTTTATAGATGATTATTCTAGAATGACTTGGGTTACCTTTCTCAAAGAAAAATCTGAAGCTTTTGAAAAATTTAAAGCTTTCAAAGAAATGATTGAAAATGAGACTGAAAAGAGAATCAAATGCTTAAGATCGGACAGAGGAGGAGAGTTCACCTCTAATGAATTTGTGGAATACTATGAGCAACAGGGAATTAAAAGAGAATATTCAACAACAAGAACTCCTCAACAAAATGGAGTAGTTGAAAGAAAAAACAGAACTATTGAAAATATGGCTAGAGCTATGTTAAATGAGTCAAAAATTTCAGATGGTTTCTAGAAAGAGGCGATCAAGTACAGCAGTCTACATTATCACCAGGGCCCAACTTAGAGTAAATCATCATAAAACTCCTTATGAGTTGTGGAAAGGAAGACCAGCTACAGTAAAACATTTCAAAGTGTTTGGGAGTAAGTGCTTCATCAGAAGGGAAGATCAAAATTTGGGTAAGTTTGATCCTAGGTGTGATGAGGGAATTTTTCTTGGTTATTCCAGCAGAAGCAAGGCTTACAGATGCTTCAACAAAAGAACGCATACAGTCGTAGAGAGCATAAATGTAACAGTTGATGAAAAGAGAGGGATAAGAGAACCTGTCAAGGAAATCAATGATGAAATCTGTCAAGAAGAATTGAGAGAGGTTTCAGATGAAGAAGAGGAAAAACAGACAGTTGCTTCCCAAAACTCCGTCACGATATGTTCAGAAACATCATCCCAAAGATTTGATCATTGGTGATCCAAACAATAGACAAACTAGAAGAAGAGTCATTCCGTCACACGATTCTACAAATATTTCATTATTATCTCAGATTGAGCCAAAAGATTTCAGTGAAGCATGTGCAGATAAATTTTGGGTAAAAGCAATGGATGAAGAGCTAAATCAAATAGAGAAAAGTGAAACTTGGGATTTAGTTCCAAGACCTAAGGACAAGAATGTCATTGGCACAAAATGGATATTCAGAAATAAACTCAATGAGGATGGAAAGATTGTCGGAAACAAAGCCAGGTTGGTTTGCAAAGGTTATGCTCAGGTAGAAGGTGTTGATTTCGAAGAGACGTTCGCTCTTGTTGCTCGTCTTGAATCCAGCTGAATGTTTTTGGCCCTTTCAAGCTTCAAAGCATTCAAGGTGTACTAGATGGATGTGAAATTAGCCTTTTTAAATGGAGTTTTGGATGAAGAAGTCTACGTAGAACATCCAGAAGGCGTGTCTCTCTCAGATCAATCGGACTATGTGTGTAAACTAAAAAAGGCCTTGTATGGGTTAAAGCAAGCACCTAGGGCTTGGTACTCAAGACTTGACGAGTACCTTCATGAGCAAGGTTTCAGGAAAGGTATGGCGAGATAGCAATTTGTATATTAAGGATAAAGGTAATGATATGCTGATTGTAGTTGTCTATGTTGATGATATCATTTTTGGGGGAAATAATACCCAGATGTGCAAAGATTTTGCTAACACCATGCAGAAGGAATTTGAGATGTCTATGATTGGAGAGCTATCATTCTTTTTGGGTCTTCAGATTGCTCAATCAAAAGACGGTATATTTCTCTCTCAAGGAAAGTATATCAAAGAAATGTTAAAAAAATTTGGGATGATGGACAACAAACCTGTATGTACTCCAATGACTACAGGGTGCAAGATGAGTAAAGATGATGAATCTCCAGTGGCAGATCAGAGGTTGTACGAGATCAATGATTGGCAGTTTATTATATGTTACAGCTACCAGACCGGATATCATGCGAGGTTGTTGGATTAGTAGCCAGATTTTAGGCAGCTCCGAAATATTCTCATGTTATAGCAGTTAAAAGGATATTCAGATATCTGAAGGGCACTATGGACTTTGGGCTTTGGTATCCCAAAGGTGATGATTTCACTCTCACAGCCTATACAGATGCAGATTGGGCAGGCAGTAATGATGACAGGAAAAGCACCAGTGGTGGAGCATTCTTTCTGGGAAAGAGTTTGGTTTCTTGGCTAAGTAAGAAACAACCTTCAGTTTCCTTATCTACGGCAGAAGCTGAATACATAGCAGTAGTGGCTGGGTGTACACAAGTTCTATGGATGAAAACCACCTTGGAAGATTTCAAAGTCAAGCATGAACAACCCATCTCCATATTTTGTGATAATACTAGTGCCATAAGTATTTCCAAAAATCCGGTAATGCACTCAAGGACAAAGCATATTTCCATCAAGTATCACTTTCTAAGGGAGAAAGTGCAAGATAAGCAGGTCAAGGTAGAATATGTGTCTACTAAAGAGCAGATTGCGGATATCTTCACAAAACCTCTTCCAAGAGATACGTTTGAGTATCTAAGGGAGAAATTGGGAGTTGTACTCCCACCCCAGAATTAATCACCTCATCGGGAGGTGGGGGAGGGACTAAGCTAAGAAGCTCATTCTTAGTCCCGAGCCCCAAAGGTGGCCCTTTGCCATTGATGACAAAGGGGGAGAGATATGAGTAAGGGGAGAGATATGAGTGAAGAAGAGAGCTTCAAGTCAGGGGGAGCAAAAACTTTAAAGATAGATTCTCAGTTGTTGGATCAGTTGGTTTCAGTTTTGGCTCTTAAAGATGTGTTTCAGTAAAGGTTTGCCATCAATGACAAAGGGGGAGATTGTTGGCAATTTTGGGTACCTTGGGTACATTACCTTTGCTCTAAGTGTAGATGTTGTCATTGATGTCAAAGAGTTCTTGAAGCAATTTGATTTGATGTCAAAGAATGTGTTTTGATGAAGGTTTCAGTTTGGACAGTGGTTTTCCAAGAAGATCAGAGTAGCCCAGTTGCAAAAGATCAAGAAAAAGACAAGTAAGAAAAAGTATGCAGGCGACTGGAAAAACTATCGCGATTTCACGACATGTTTGAGGAGAGAGAAAGTGTTGGAAAAACTGTCACGATTTCGTGACATGTTTGAGGAGAGAGAAATTTCTAGCAAAACTGTCATGATTTCGCGACATGCTGGAAGGCAGAGACGAAGCAGGCAAAACTGTCACGATTTCGCGACATGTTGGCAGAGAAGAAGAGCAAGATGGAAAGTGTCACGATTTCGTGACATGTCACATTTTCGTGACTCGGACAGTGCAGGAAGGCAGAGAAAGAAAAGTGTCACGATTTCACGACATTCTGCAAAGGAGGTTGTACGGACGAAAAAGTGTCACGATTTCGTGACATGTTGCAGAAGAGAGAGTCCGTAGTGTGAGCTGTCACGATTTCACGACAAGATCGAAGAGAGAGAAAGTTATTCAGGAACTGTCATGATTTCATGACATGTTGCAAAGTTCCAAGTGAGGACTATCACATTTTTGCGACATGCTATAGAGGTCGAGGTGAGGACTGTCATGATTTCACGACATGCTGAAAAGCTCGAAGTGACAACTGTCATGATTTCGTGACGTGCAACAAAGGAAAGAGTCTGAAATGATAAGCGTCACGATTTTGTGATAGGTTGAGTTGGCAGCATTCAGTTGGAGAAAGTGTCACGATTTTGTGACAGAAACTGGAAGCAGGTCTTCTATAGGAGAAGTCACAATTTCATGACAAAAGCAGAGAAGAAGGCATTGAAGTCTAAAGTGTCATGATTTCACGACAGGAGTGAAGATGACGTAAGCAAAAGTCAGAAGTGTCACGATTTTGCGACAAGAACGTAGTCAAGGCAGACAAAGGCAATAAGTGTCACGATTTCATGACAGCAGGCAATAGAAGGTGTACGACAGGCAAAGGTGTCACGATATCGTGACATGTTGAAGTTTTGCACCAGAAGCTACAGAACCAGAGGCGGTTGAAGGACAGAGTTAACCTTGAGCCGACAAAGTTAAATCTAGGCCGACGCAACGTAGGGTTTTGCAGCCGACGTAGTTGAAGGGTAACAACCGACTAAGTTTGAGATTTTTGATCATGATTTCTACTCTATAAAAGGAGGGCTGTTTCGAGTTGAAGGCATCGAATGCGAGTATCAAAATTGCGCAAGTTAAGTCCACGGTGCGCAAAGAGCAGTTGTGTCGCATCGATCGAAGTGTGCGTTCGAAGTGTGATTCGTAGATAGAGTGCAGGGGAGAAGTTTGTTCATCGAGAAGCAAAGAGTGTGAAGACTGTGCTATGTGTTTGCGAAGAGTGTGCGAAGACTGTGCTACTATGTTTTCGCAGAAGTACATAAGTTGATCGAGTGCTGTTGTGTTTGCACAGACAGTGAAAAGTTGGTTTCGACCAAGTGCGGCTGTAACAGAAAAGAACAGAGGAAGAGGACAGAATTGTGCCAGACCGAAGGACTGTGTTTGGTGCAGATAAGAGGACCAGCTTAGGAGGTGAAAGAGTTGAGGACAGAGGTCTCCAACCAGAGCAGGGAAGACAGGTGTCTTCTATGGATAGAGTTCCACTTGCTAAGGGCAGCAGAGGCAGAGGTCTTCTAGAGGATCACCAAGAAGAGCAGAGTTAGGGGAAGGTATCTCCTTTGGGTTGGTGCCCATAAACATTGTAATTGGGAAAGGTTTTCCCAGATTCTGAGTTGATAAAATTTAGTGAAAATTTTATCCGTGGAGTAGCCCGCGTTGGGTGAACCACGTAAATTGTTGTGTCTCTTTGTGGATGATGTGTTGTGCATTGTTTTAATTGCTGCTATTGATACTGCTTTCTATACACTGCTTAATACTATTTTGAAAGTTGATTTTAAAGCAAAAGTAAAAAGTGGTCTTATACTGTTCACCCCCCCTCTCAATATAAGCTTGTGTTCTTTAGAAAAATCTCAGAAATATGCATCCAACCATCGTCTTTATGGTAAAGAGTGACTTGTAAAAACTATTGGATGTAGTCTTTATTGTCCCATCGACTATCAAAAATGGGTATCAAACATGGTGCCCATAGGAAAACTTGATGGAATAATTTGCATTTGCACATATTTTAGAGATCTCAATAAGGCAACACCCAAGGATTCATTCTCGTTGCCTAACATAGATGCTCTTGTAGATGCAACTACAGGTCATGAGATGCTCTCCCTCATGGACGGTTTTTTGGTTACAATAATATTTAGATTAAACTCGAAGACCAGCATAAAACCATGTTCACCACTCCATGGGGGATATTTTACTATAAATTAATGCCATTTGGTCTTAAAAACACTGGTGCCACATATCAGCGGGCCATGACATACATTTTCCATGACTACATGCACAAGATCTTAGAATACTATATCGATGACTTACTAGCCAAGTCATTGCTATCAGAATATCATGTCAAGATCCTTAGAAAGGTCTTCGATCGCCTAATTGAGCACAATGTCAGGTTGAATCCCAAGAAATGCATCTTTGGCATAACTTTTGGAAAGCTCTTGGGATTCATCGTTTCTAAACAAGGCATCGAATTAGACCCAGCAAAGGTAAAGGCTATCCTGTAAATGGCCCCAACCACTAACATCAAAGAGTTGAGAAGCTTACAGGGAAAAGTAGTATCCATAAAGCGATTCATCGTACAACTATCAGACAAATATCAACCTATGAATTGACTACTACACAAGGGGGTCCCATTCCATTGAGACAAATAATGTCAACAAGCCTTTTCTAAAATCAATAAGTACCTAGAAACACCACTAGTACTAGCTCCACCAAGGCCAGACGTGACATTCCTGATATATATATGTGAAACCAATTTTGCTTTGGACATCATGTTGACTCAAAAAAACATGCAAGATAAAAAACAAACGATATATTACATCAACCATACCTTAGTGAGTTATGATCTAGGGTACTCATACATAGAAAAGTTGTGCTTAGCAATGGTATTTGTGACCAAGAAATTGCACCACTACATGTTATATCGAAATAAAATCCTTTGCAGTATATAATGAGCAAGACATATCATAATACATGTACTGCAAAGTGGATCATGCTATTGACAAAATTTAACTTGAAATTCATAAGCCAAAATTCCATCAAGGGACAATTCATAGTTGATCAACTGGCAGAGGTACCTCTTCAGAATAGTAGATCTTTCACCATAGAACTTCCTGATGATGTAGTATTTGCATTATCAGAAGCACCTGAATCCAAAGAACCTGAATTAAAGCTGACATGACTTTATTCTTCGATGGTTCAAAGTGTGAGCAAGGGGTGGTGAAAGGATTGTTTTTTTCATGCTACAAGGTACTCCAATGCCCTTGTCATTTAAGCTAGACTTACCTTGCACGAATAACAACACCAAATTTTAAGCTAGACTTACCTTGCACGAATAACAACACCAAATACGAAGTCCTAATCTTGGATCTCCAAATAGCCATTGCTATGAAGATCAAAAGGCTAAATATCTTCAGTGACTCACTTCTCATAGTCAACCAAGTTAAGGGACTATTTCAATGCAATAATCCAATCTTGAAAGCTTACAAAGTGCTTGTTGACACTTATCTAGCCCAACTAGAAAGGTATGACATCGAGGCAATCCCTTGCACATCAAACATACTTTTGAATACCATGGAATCTTTGGGATCCTTTATCCCTTAGAATCCATCTACCGATTTCACTACCATTCATGTGAAAACGCTCTTGCAATCAACGATGCAACATGAGGCGTTTGACAACAAAGAATCAGTCACGTCTTAATCAAGAGGTCCTTAATATTTTCTCACGATTTATTTCTCCACGATTACTATAGAGCCATACCATGAGTGGTTCTATAAAGCCAAAGACTTTCTAAAGAAGTCACCTTGGGGGTCCTTAATCTTGCAAGGTCCTACAGAGAATGGTACCATCATTCACCACAAGTTTTTTTCTCAATTTGCATTTGTGCACAATTAATCATAGGAGGAACAACTCATCTTATCGGTTGAGGTTGTGGCTTATTAGGATTGGCTATCCCAATTACAAGATTTCCTAAAATTTGTAATCATCCCACATAGACTATCGCATGTCAAAAAATGAGCATTCAAACAAAAAGTGATCAGATATGTCTTTCTAGGAGGCATATTGTATCATAGAAGCTACGGTGGAGTCCTTCTTCATTGCCTAGAGCTCCAAGAATTAGCTTTGGAAATTTCACAAGCTTATGACAGTATCTATGGTGGCCATTTTAGCGATATGGTCATCATCAAGTGCATCCTTCGAATGTGTTATTACTGGTCCACCATGGAGAAGGATTGTTGTGAGTATGTCAAAAAATGTGTTAAGTGTCAACATCATGCAAATTTGATACACTTGCCATCATAGGCCTTACAGTCCATTTAGATGGCTTGGCCATTTTCTCAATGGGGTTTCAATCTGATTGGAAAGATCTCTCCCCCATATTTGGTTTGACACACGTTTATCGTAATGGCCACTGAGTACTTAACCAAGTGGGTGGAAGTGGTCCCCTTGACATTAACGATTGGTCCTCAAATTGCAGAGTTCATACTTCAGAATATCATTTGTCGCTTTGGGATACCCTTCAATATAATCTCTGATTGGTCCATCATTCAAGAACAAAAATATGTAGGCTTTAATGTCCAAATACAACATTCAGCATAGTTTTACAACACCATATTATCCGTAGGCAAATGGGCAAGTAGAAGCCTCAAACAAAATTATAGTAGCCATATTAAAAAATATGATGAAATAAAATCATAAGGATTGGCATCTGCAATTACCTCTTGCATTATCGACATACAAGACTAGTGTGCGGATATCCACTAGGGCAATGCCATTTTTGCTTGTGTATGGCACTGCGGCCATTATGCCCTTATAGTTGGAAATTCCAGCATTACACATCGCATTGAAAGAATTCATCAATGATGACACTGTACGATAAGCTTGCCTTGATCAATTGACCCTTATTGATGAACATCGCATCAATGCTCTTGAGAATCTTCGTGTTTACCAAGATCATCTAACATGAGCTTGTAAAAATAAAGTCCACCTAAGAGACTTTAAATTTGAGGATCTTGTGCTCAAAGAAAACCAACAGAATTCAAACCTGTCATCGCATCTACGAGACAAATTTATGGCCAATTGGGTAGGTCCTTATATCATATTTGAGAAGATTGGACCTGGGACATATCACCTAACATCATTAGAAGGTGTTGAGGATCAAGAGCCTCTCAACATTATTCATCTGAAGGCATTTTACATATAAGCACAACGAAATGCAAAAACGTTCAAATAAATGTCAAAAATATCAAAAACATTCAAAAATTTCAAAATTACAAAAACAATAGAAAACTTCAAAATTAAAAAGCCTCAAAGGCATCTTAAATCCCTTTGGTCACTTCACAAAAAACCCCAAAGGCATATTAAAGCCCTTTGGTCACTTCACAAAAAGTTCCAAAGGCATCTTAAAGCCCTTTGGTCACTTCACAAAAATCCCCAAAGGCATCTTAAAGCCCTTTGGTCACTTCACAAAAAGCCCCAAAGGCATCTTAAAGCCCTTTGGTCACTTCACAAAAATCCCCAAAGGCATATTAAAGCCCTTTGGTCACTTCACAAAAATCCCCAAAGGCATCTTAAAGCCCTTTGGTCACTTCACAAAAAACCCCAAAGGCATCTTAAAGCCCTTTGATCACTTCACAAAAATTCTCAAAGGCACCTTATGCCCTTTGGTCAAAAACAAAATACAAAAGCACAACAACATTTAAAATTCAAAAGGTTCAAAAATATATAGAATAATCAAAACTCAAAAACAATTGAAAACATTAAAAATACAAAAACATTTACATTTGGCATTTGAATCCATTAGTTGCATTGCATTAGGCATGTTGCATCCACTGCATTCGCATTAGATAGATTTGTGTTCACAATATTACAAATGACACCATGTTTGTACCTCAATCATGCATCTTCAAAATCCATCATCATCCACAACCCATGCGAGTAACTGTGTTTTTCAACACAACACCTCTTGTTGCTATAAGGGATATACTAGGGTTTTCTGATCACTCAGCCATACCTAGTGATTTTATCAGATTCTGTAGAAAGCTATCTTCACTAGCAAAATATAAGATCTAGTTGTGATAGTACCTAGCATATATCAAAATCCTATCACTAATCAAAATACTAAAATCCTAGTTGGAACAAGGGAAATATGAACACTACAAAGTGGTACTAGGCATCCTAAGCAAAAGGTCATCACCTGCTCATTCTGTGATGTGCATGGTCTAGGGTTTTGATCATTAGCAAAAGTACAAGTTCCTGCCTACCCAAGAAACCCCTTGCTTTCATCAAAATAAGAAAAAATTCTAAAACAAAGCAAAATTCAAAAGTAAAATAAATAGTGATTATCATCACTACATAAATCCCTTGCTCGAAAGAAAAAAAAATTTAAAATAAACAATGATTTTCATCACTAAATCATGAGAAAGTATCCCAAACAAATGTAAATAAAATAATGGGGTGAAGATCTTGAATCCCTAGAATGGTCAATCTCCACAAACCATTGAGTGATCCCTAGTACAACAATGGGTTGAATGAATCCCGCCTGGCATTAGGGTAGTTCTAAGCAATTTGTAAAAAGAGCTAGCTTTAGGTGTCCTGTATCACCTAATGGTCTAATCCAACTAAGTCCAACTTAGGATCAGGATGAACATTTGAGGATCCCCAATACAACAATGGGTTGAATGAATCCCGCTTGGCATTGGGGTATGCTTATGTTTCATCTAATATATTCATTTGCACACACATGGATAATGAATATCTTGGTCTTCATAAAAAAATTGATCTTTCAAAAGTCTTGTATGGTCATTATACAACTTTTGATTAATCAACTAGGGTGTTTGAGTCTCATGGAAAACCTTAAAAATTCCCCATACTTGGTGCCCATCTGTATCCTCTAAAACTACCTCATCCTTGATCCACCCCAGGCGACCACCATAGTGCCATAGTTGTGTAACCCACCACTGAGTGTACACCTTTGTAACCACGGTATCTTCTATACCAAAATCGATTATAGGAGGGTCCTCCTCCTCTAACATTGCTACAACCTAGGGTGATGGAATATCCCTCTCTACGGTGATCCACCTATACAAAACTAACTCGAGAGGTACATCCTATTGTACACCAAAATGATGGAGCACCTGAGAGTAATGGAAGAAATTTCTAATACCTCCCTTGTGATAGATCATACATCGATCTTGTGTACTCTAATCCATGAATTTTTTCACCTTTGGCCATGTAGGGCACTCAAATTAAGGCCTCCATATGATATCCCTCACCTACAGGCCAGTCAGAGTGGCTACATAATGTGTCAAGTCCCCTATGTGACATCGGCTCTGGTGCTCCTCTCACTCCCGAGGCCACCTACACCCATATAACCGAGCCACATCTGTATTGGCAGTAATATTAATAGGTAATCCTCCCAGGTGGTCCACCCTGATGTGCTTCCAGCCCCAAATCTGAATAAGCAGGTTGTAAGCAATGCTAGCTCGTCCATGCCTGAATCTTGTAGAGCTCATCATAGCACTAAGCTAGTAGTGCGCTCCCCTAAGACATAATAATAGGCTTCTCACTGTCCAAAAGGTCCTAAAACATAACCAAGAGGTTCCATGGGAACCTCACTCCATAGAAATCAGGTAAAAGCATGTTACATATAACATGCATCATCCCAATCTGCCACCATGTGAAAACATCCTCCCAATACCATCGAGCCACAGAGATCCTGCCATGACAATAGTTAGAAAACACTATAGCTGCATGATCTCTAAAAACCCTCATGAACACAGCATCTCTAGCATTAATGGGAGAAGAGACGATAGCCACTCCATCGAAAGGGATCCTAAATATCTTGTACACGTCCTCCAGAGTGATAGTCATATCACTAATATAGATATGAAAGGTGTTCATCCAAGAATCCCACCTATGTGCCAAGGTCGTAAGATAGGCCTAGTCTGACATGATCGTCGGTAGCCTCATGACGTACATGAGTCCCCGAGCATCAAACCAATCCCAATCTGCATCGTCCATCAGGGGTAGAAGTCGCACGAGCAAACTGGTGTCCCAAGCCTACGTAGACAAGAGCTAAAAGTGCAAAGTAAATACCTGAATTAAATGCACTTAAAAAATAAAAAGAGCAATAAAATGCAAAAAGGTGCAAAAGTAACCTAAAAATAGCTAAGGCTACAAACACAATGGCTAAATGCACCTAAAAATACAAAAAAATCAAAATCTACATTTATAAAACTTTAATAAAATCAATTAAATTGCTCAAAAAATAAAAAAATTAAATAAATGGCCTAAAGTTGCACGGTCGCTCATGCCAGCAGCGGCCAGCCACCAACGGTCAAAAAATTGATTGTTGAAATTCAAGTTGGTTGATTAAGCTAGCAGCGACCGCTCTTTACCAATTGGGGTCGCTCTGGTCATTATCAGCCACAAGGTGGCATGCCAACGGTGTTTGCCCTCATCCAAAAATACCAAAATAATTGACAATAAGCTAAAACTATAAAACACCCACCTAAATTAACCCTAAACTAAGCCTATCTACTGATTTGATTCATTGCCAACAAGTCTAATTTGGTTCATTTAATTCATTAGTGTGGTTCATTTTATTGTTAATAAAAGAAATAACAAGCTAGGGCTTGGAGAAATACCCGTGAAGCTTTGGCTCCTTCGCTCATGGATACCTCACCTTGGTTAGCCATGGTGTCTGGTCCTCACGTAGCGTCTTGGATCACTTTCTCCCTTTCTCTATTAGAGCTCAAATGGAAATTGATAGCTAGCAAATAATGAAATTCAAAACCCTAATTTTATTTTATATTTGACAATGACCACAAAACCGCTACTGGCATCAGTGGCTCGCATTTTCTAGTTGTTGAAGTTGACAATGACCACAAAATTTTAAAATTGAGCTGCTATAGACGTCAATGGCTAGCAAGCAACAATAAATGCTCTCAATTTCTCACCATGAGGAATTTCAAAATGGGTAATTAAGCATATCTATCAGTCCAGAATCATCAAAAATTTCATAAATCAAAATTCAAAAACAAAATAAAATTCAAAATGACAAAAAAAATCAAATAACAATAAAATTTCAAATGTGCCTCATATCCAGTTATCTACTCTATACACTCAGTGGTTGCAGCGATTGGCACTCCATGCAATCCAATAAGATAATTAAATCACCATAAGGCCATTTGGGGAAAATTAGTTATGGTTGAATTGAGACACTTCACTTCAATCTCGAAGAAGACTAAGGCGGTTGGACTACCCCACGGAAGCGAGGATTCATCTCATTCCTTCTATAACACTTTCAACAAATCATCAAACACAATGATTCAACACATGCCTAATTAGAATTGCTATCATATTGATTCTCTAAGAAGACCATTTGCAGTCAAACCACTTCGTGGTATTGAGATATACAATCACTAAAAATGGTTTAAGTCACGCCTGTAATGGGACTTACCATATAACAAAGCAAACCTCTGAAAAGATTCAAATCATTCATCTTGGTCAAGCGACTCATTAATTTATTCATTGTCCTTCCCTCATCGACTCATCATTTGAGAGGGTAGTCATAATATCAACAATCATAATCAATATCAACAAAGGATCACTCGATCATGTTAAATTGTATTCATCTTATGAATTATTTCCAAAAACTATCATAAGCTTGCCCTTTGCTGGGGAAAAAAGTAAATATGATAGTTAAGCTTGTAGCCCTCCTCCTTTTGGACCTATAGTAGCATTGAAGCTACTTGATCGCCTGATGGACGTGGACAAGTTTTTGTAAATTTAAGCCTTCCATCCTGTTGGAAGCAATGATTCTAGGATTCATGCATTTTCTCATAATTGGGGCATCTAATGTTGATCAAATCAATGATCATCACACACCCTACAATGTGGCCCTAGGTGGTCTATTTTTGCTTGGCGTTGTGTTTTCCCACAATGCAACCCAAAAAGGGGTATCTATAGACATCTAAAATATGTTATATTTAGGATAATACTCATATGGGCACATTCAAAGGGCATATGGATAATATTGGACCTTTCCAAGAGCCAATAGTGGTCCTAACCACTCACAAGGGGTAGTTCTAGCCCATTTAGGCTCGGTTGGTATCAATCAGAGCGACCACCAACACTGGTCACTGAAGATGAAAGCAGCCAGATCTAGCCACTGCTCTAGATAGTGACTAGTACCAAAACACAATATGGTCATGAGAGAGGGCCCAAATCATGGATAGTGATGGCAGTAACATTGTTTACAAGCAATTTTTCTAGATCTCCTAGAGTTCCTCCTAACTGCTCCTTCAATGCAGATCTGTGAGTGATCCTTCCCTCTATGATGGTTAGTTGCATGCAGATCTAGATATTGGCTTCTCCAAGAAGCCAAGATGATTTAGATCTGAATTTGGGAGGTCTACATATACATCCTCCCAAGAAAAATAAAGAATCCTTAATATCATAATTTTTATGCAGCGGAGCCCTAGCAAACTAGATAGTGAGTCTTTACCCCTTTGAGGAGTAGTGAAGCGCTATTTGAGTGAGTGATGACTACACACCATCCAAGAATTTATATCAAGACGTTCTTCATCGCCAATCAATGTATGAGCACAAAGGTGACCCTTGGACATCAATTTATATGAGGAATCTAGTGCCACAGCCCCTGGTTTTCAAGGAAGAAGGTTTCATTGCACATTCATTGTCCTTGACAGTGGCCTGTAGGCACAACCTAGGGTTTTAGACATTATTTCCTAAGTTTTGGCATAGATATTTCATTTTTTTGCTTCATTAGTTAATCTTAGCATAGATCTATTTTTCTTAATGCATTTCCATAGTGATTTATAAGTTATCAATGCATTCTTGCTTAGTTTTGTTTCATTATGCTTCTATTATGCTTTTATATTATTTCTTGTAGATCTACTAATAAAGCCTCATCCTGAGAGGCTGCATATGCTACTGATTATTTGTTGTTTTTTCTTGTATGCAGGTTACAGGTTCTAGGACCAAGTCAAAGTATTCAAAGCGTTAGATCCCTCCAGGCAAGTGAAGGAGAAAAAGACATCAGTAAGCACTTGTACAAGTTCGTGTATGGATTCAAGAGGTCTATGGAGTGCACCATCCTCTTAAAAGAGACCCATCTCTGCTTGTAGTCATTGTATCAAATGGGATATCCCTAAGACGGTCCAATCTATAACCAAATTTTCAAAAGAATTAATGAAAGAGATCTCTTGATTTTGTTACTTCCGTATTCTTTACGTATTTATGGTCTTTTCTTTTGATATTATGCTACAAGTAGACTAGGTGTGCTGCTTCCCGAGGTTGTACACTGTTGTTGGGAGGAATTATGAAGAATAATATTTTCATTTTTCATAAACCTTAGGTATTGCCTAGGTTTGTGAATATTAGGACTTAGTCTTAGGATTAATAAGCAATGTAAAACGTGAGTTGGTTTTGTCGCTCATGTTAGATTTGGTCTAAGTCTAGATGTCTCCATTAGTGTAGAATAATGGGCTTACCACTATCATTTGCATTGTGGATAATTCATTTATTTATCCTTTGGGAAAGCAGTTGCGTAATCCTTGGATCAAAATGCTCGTTTCAAGGATCTTTGTTTTTATTTTGGGTTTATTTAAACCCTATCTTTTAATTGAATTTTCAGCTTCATTTGGTTCCACAACAACAATTCCCACTTCATGTATGGTTACATGATGCTATGTAATAACCTACTACTATTTCAGCTCTTATTCATACTCCCACTATGGTAGCTGTAGAAATTATTCTTGTAGCTCGATTGTTTCCTCTTTTTAGATATATACCTTTAATAATGAATCTCATTTGTTGGACAAGGGAAATAATAGCTCTATTGGAAGCTACTATATCTCTCGCCCAAAAAGATCTTAAAAGAGGCTTGGCATATTCCACTATGTCTTTGTCCACAGAGGAGTACTTTGTCATTGTTATAATTAAAATATGCTTATATGTGCTTGCAAAATTTATTTTGCTCTCAAATCGACTCTTGCCTTTATCCTTGAGATTCATTGTATACTCGAATAACTTTTGTTATCCAAGTTTTTCTTGGGATTCTTAGTTCTTGATCGTGTACCTCAATAATTTTAACTAATTCAATATCCTTAAGGGTAACAAAAACTAACGCTAATGGAGATATATTTAACCATGGCTCTTTTTTTGTTCCTAAACCAGTTCTTTTCTTTCAACTGACTCTTATACTTTTTATCCTAGAATAATCAGTTTAAAGAAAGGAATTGATTTTAGAACAAACATGTACTAGGTTATGCAAATGAGTTTTTTTTTCCAAAACTTATTGGAACGACAAATATGCATAGAACACATGCTCTACCACTGATGAGGGTCCACTTACCAAAGATGTTCAATATGACATCATTGGAATGGTCAATGATACATATGGATTATTCAATGATAATTGCTCAAAGAGTGGACAAGAATTGCGAGATAATGATGTTGAGTTCAAATTCATTTTTTTCTATTTTTAGAAAATGCTAGTAGATAATTAATTTACCAAATGTGGTCTTTGAATTTCATTTACCTCCTTTGGTCACTCTTGTACATCTTTATTTCTTGTATTTGTACATATATGAGGTGCAATAGATCATTGTTATTCATAAATAATAACTTGGTTTTCATCCAGTAATCTAAGAGAAAAAATTCCATATATTATTCAAAATAAATTGTGTAATGCTAAGTTTCAAGATCCAATTTATCAATATTTTGATGGCAGCCTTGGTAGCTGTAGATTTCATATATTTAAACCAATTGTGTGCTTTTTTTGTTTTCTTTTTCTTTTACATACCAATAAAAGACCAAGAAATATACCACAGGCAGTTGAGTTTGTCATAATAAATCAGGAGTCGGTGACACGCACCTCACACACTAGTAACTACTTGAAATTTGATAGTGTTTTTCAATAGTGGTTGACCTAGGAATATTAGAATTGATCATGGTTTTATCATCAACTATGGTGTATTGTAGCAACTGATGGAGGATACCAGCTACGTTGTTTTGTTAATGAGGAAAATAAGGAGGCAATTCATAACATAAATAAATAAAATGGCAAGAATACTCGAAATGAGGCCGACAATGCTTTAGCTAGTGAAGAAGGTATGTAGATCGTACAAGAAATTTGCTTGTGATGTTGAGTTACTCATTATTGTTATACTATATGGCATAATGATGTTTAGATGGTACCGATATTATAGGTGTTGATGTCAGGTCATCACACACTTCAAACATTGAATATCGTAGAAAGAGAGATCCAACAAGATGTGCAGTAGAGTCAAGCAGCACAGATAAGGTAGAGATCATTTGTAATCTAATAACCCATAGAAAAAAATCTATTAAGTTTTCATCTTACTTGGGGGTGATTGCAAGGGAGATTGTCTCTATCACCCATACAAACTGGAGAGCAGTCCCAGTGGAAGTTAAAAATCAGTTATGGACACTCATTATGGTAACTTTCTAGCTAATGTAATTCATAGCTAGTGTCTATTTTTTGAATACTTATATAAATGTTGCATCTAATAAGATATTGGTTTGATGCAGTAAAAATATATCATTTCAGACATAATGAAGAAATGGGTCTTCATGACCATGGACAAGTAATGGTGTGAACATAAGCATCAACTTGTGAAAAACAACTATCATAAGTATGATAATTATGAAGATAGAATTGCTAATCCTCCATATTGTGTATCACAAAAATATTGGGAAGCCTTTGTGAATGGCAGGAGCAATGCTGAGTTTAAGGCAAGTACCATCCAATCTAATATGATAGTTCATATCATTGTTGTGTTCATGTAAATTTTGCTGACCTTGCTCTCCCTAATGAATTTATATATTGGTTTATTTTTTGTGTTGTAGGTGGTGAGGCAAAGAAATAAACAAAATATATCTCACCAACCCATCATGCACTCTTGCAATCAAACAAGATATGCTCGACTGGAGCATAAAATGGTATTATATCATACTCGTCCATTATATGTGATAAATATAGCTATATTGTTTTATCGTATGACTTATCCCCATGTCTCTCCAACTATATATCTTGTAGAGGAAGAGCCAACCAAATGCGAAAACTCCACTACCAAGGGCAACTGTGTTGATGGAAGCTCATACAAAGAAGGATGGGGATCATATTTCACTAGAAGTTGCATAGACAATCATAAATGATATTTCCTTGGAAATAGCAATACATTGAACTTCAAACCATTTTTATATCGATTATTTTGTTAACATGTTACCTATTAACTATGCATGTGATGTTGCCAAAAAAAAAATTATGATGAAATGTAATTTGCAAGCTCCATAAATCGATCTATTAAGGATGATACCCTCGTTAAGGTTTTAGAACTCGAAAGATCAGGTCATGTTTGGAATGTCGGCAAATAAGTATCGCCAACTTCTCTGTTTGTTGGCAAGGGTTACATACAAAATTTAAGCCAAATGCAAGCTTATACGATAGAGAAAGAGAAAACGTGTGATGCAGGAGCATCCGAGGGCAGCAAAGCAATCGAGCATCAACCAAACTTTTTGTTGTTATTTTTTTTCTAAGTGTTGCAATGTAAAATATGTGTCGCGATATCGCGACACAAAAAGTGTTCGCGACCAAAACTGAAGATAGGGGAGCAGCGGACAAAATGTCGCGATTTCGCGACATGTCACGAAATCGCGACCCAAGGCATGGAAACAAAGGCGTAGAGACCAAAGGTCGCGAAATTATGACATGTCGCAATTTTGTGACATGTTGCAATTTTGCGACATGTCGCAAAATCGTGACCATTGCAAGGGAAATGAAGGCACGGAGACCAAAGGTCGCGAAATCACGACCACCGTAGGGGAAACAAAGGCGCAAAGACCAAAGGTCATGAAATTGCAACCATCGTAGGGGAAATGAAGGCACGGAGACCAAAGGTCACGAAATTGTGACATATCATGAAATCACGACCACCGCAGGGGAAACTAAGGTGCGGAGACCAAAGTTCGCGAAATCACAACATGTCACGATTTCGCGATCGAAACGAGAGAACAGAGGCCGATAGAAAAAATGGTACGATATCGCGACATGTCACGATATCACGGCCAAAACGGAGAGAGAAGGTGCAGAAATAAAATGGTCGTGATATCGTGACAAAACAGAAAGACACGCACTCCCAGCCTTCATAAAGACGTCCCTTCGTGCGCGGCATGTTAACAGCAGTGAAGCAGCAGTTTCAAAGGAGGATTCCAATGGGCATGTTGGCCACTCGCACAAGATATCTGGAGACGTGTTTATAGCAACTAACAACAAGCAGCAGATCAAGAAAAATATTTTGTTGGGTATGGCAGCCAGTCACGCACCTCACCTAGAGTCTCATCAATACAACTTTCCAGAATTGTTCCAAGTGGCAATGGTAGATCGTGAGAAGTGTGAAAGCAAAGAGGATTGGGACCTCGATAAAAACCCATGGATTGTAATGAGATGGGGTTGGCAAATGGCAGTTTGGCTGTATATTCTTGTAAAATTCTTTCGAAGTATTGAAAGAGAAATTGTTGTCTCTTGTTTCTCTGGTTTTTTGTCTATTGCAAGATTTGTTCTCCACCAAGTGGTATCAGAGCCAATAGTTCCTAAGTGTGTAGCAGATCACCAGAAGAGAGGCAGTTACACTAGGATCTATGGAAGGGCTTGGAATTGGGTGAGCAGAATGCCTCCAAGGAGAAACCCTGTTGGTGGGAGAGGCATGGCAGCAGCAAAAGATGTTCGAGCTTTACAGCGGCAAATGCAAGCTCTGTAAGAAGAAATGCACAAAATATTAGAGCCAAGAAGAGACGAAGGTAGTGAAGAGGAAGATGATGAAGAAGAAGACCAACCCAAGGAAGAAGAAGAAGTAGTAGATCCGGCTCAGGCTAGACTATACAAATCCATATTCCAGATTGGGAAGAGGCCGAATATGGAGGTTTCCACATATTTCGAGAACCTTGATCTAGAAGAATTGATCGACTGGATCAACGATCTGGAAGAGTGCTTTGAGTACGAAGAGGTTGAGGATCCTGATAGGGTCATATTCACAAAGACCAAACTGAAAGGTCATGCTAGCATTTGGTGGAAGGGAGTGCAGCTGGAGCGAAATAAAAGAGGGAAAGAGAAAATAATTAAGTGGGAACGGATGGCAGAAAAGCTAAAGAGGCAGTTCATCCTTGGTGATTATGAGTTAGACCTGCTAAAGAAAATGCAATGATTGAGGCAATCAATCAAGTCTGTGAAAGAATACACAGAAGAATTTCATAAAATAATGATTAGAACAGGCCACTCAGAGGCCAACAAGGAGAAGGTAGCCCGTTAAATTAATGGGTTACAAGTATTCAAGAGGAACTAAGTCTAGTTCAGATGACCACCATAGAGGACGCTTACCAATTTGCTTTAAAGGTTGAAGAGAAGATCAATAGGAGGTTTTAAAATAAGCAAAGAGGAAGAGGTCATGGCGGGGAACAGTGGAAGAAGAAATGAAGATTCTCAGAAAAGTGGAGAAGGTAGCAGCAATCAAGAACAAAGGAGAGAAAATACAGACCGCCCCCGTAATCAGAATAATGGTTACCGAGGGGGAAGAGGCAGAGCTACACGTGGACAAGGAAGAGGAAGATTATGAGGGACTTGCTTCCAGTGTGGTGAAGAGGGACATCACCAATATGAGTACCCGCAGCAGTGAGAAAGAAATAATCGGAGGCCGAAAGGAAATGCTAGAGTAGCAGTCGTTGATGAAGATGCTGGATCTGAGCATTTTGAAGAAGCTGAGATAGGAGAAGTAATGATTACAAGAAGAGTCCTGCTGAATGAAGAGGGAGATGCAGATCGGAGGAAAAGCTTATTCCGCACAAGGTGTAAATGTGTGGTTAAGATTTGCAACATTATCATTGATAACGATAGCACAAATAACCTAGTTTCAGAAGGAATGGTTACAAAGCTACAACTGGAGAGAAAGAAACACCTGCATCCATATCGAATCGTATGGTTGCAGAAAGACCATAAGGTTTTGGTCAATGAACAATGCCTAATAAAGTTCAGTATTGGAAATTACCGTGATGAGGTTCTATGCGACATTTTGCCCATGGATGCATGTCATTTGCTGCTGGGAAGGCCATGGTAGTTTGACAGGTGTGCGGTTCATGATGGCCGAGCCAACACCTATTCCGTGACCAAGAATGGAATGCGTCATAAGTTGAAACCCCTGAAGGAGGTGGAAGAAAAGGTATGTGGCGATGCAAGAATTTGCTTGGTTGATGAGAAGAAAATTTTTAGATGATTTAAAGCATGAGCATATGTGTTATGCATTAGTTCCTAAAGTCAGGGATACAGAATGCAAAGATGCCCCAGTAGAAGTCCAAGATCTGTTGAAGGAATTTCCAGATATCATATCTGATAATGTGCCTGAGGTTTTACCCCTAGTAAGAAAAATCAGTCACCATATTGATTTGGTGCCAAGGTCAAGCTTGCCCAATAAAGTTGCACATAGAATGACACCTGTAGAAACTGAATAACTAAAGAGGCAGGTCCAGGAGTTGCTGGAGAAGGGATTGATTAGGGAGAGTCTTAGCCCATGTGCAGTACCTGTAGTACTAGCACCCAAGAAGGATGGAGAGTGGAGAATGTGCATAGACTCTCGAGCCATCAACAAGATCACAATAAAATACAGGTTTCCATTGCCAAGGATGGATGACATAATGGACTGTTTGAGTGGAGCCAAGTACTTCACCAAAATTGACCTCAAGAGTGGTTACCACCGGATCCATGTCAGGGAAGGATATGAGTGGAAGACAGACCTTCAAGACAAGAGAGGGCTTGTATGAGTGGTTGGTCATGCCATTTGGGCTATCCAATGCACCAAGTAACTTCATGCGGTCGATGAATGAGGTACTCGAAAGAGTTTTTAGGAAAATTTGTCATTTTTTATTTAGATGATATATTAATATTCATCAGAACCCTGGAGGAACACCTGATGCACATCAGGATGGTTTTTGAAAAGCTGCGGGAGGAGCAGTTATTAATAAATCTGAAAAAGTGTAATTTTGTCAAGAAAGAGTTAGTATACCTAGGATTTGTAATCTCAGCAGAAGGTCTGAAAATGGACCCAGAGAAGGTGAGAGCTATCATTGAATGGCCTACCCCAATAAGCACAACAGAGGTAAGATCATTTCATGGTCTAGCCAACTTTTACAAAAAGTTCATAAGAAACTTCAGCAGCATTTGTGCACCCCTCACAGAAACAATGAGAGGGGATAAGAAAGAATTCAAGTGGACCTTAGGGGCTGAAAGGAGCTTTGATGCATTAAATAAAAGGGTCATAGAACAGCCTGTTTTGGCACTCCTAGACTTTAACAAAGTATTTCAGGTAGACTGTGATGCCAGTGGCAGTCCAATAGGGGCTGTACTGAGCCAAGAAGGCAGACCTATTGCTTATTTTAGTGAAAATCTCAATGATGTTTGGAAAAAGTATTCAGTTTATGACCAAGAATTTTATGCTATAGTTCAGGCTCTGAAGAAGTGGAGGCATTATTTGTTGCCAAAAGAGTTTGTTCTATTTACGGATCATCAGGCATTGTAGTACATCAACAGCCAAACAAAACTGAATCAGAGGCATATAAAGTGGGTTGAGTTTCTCCAAAGCTATACCTTTGTGTTGAAGCACAAAAGCGAGAAATCAAATAGAGTTGTAGATGCCTTAAGTAGAAGGCAGAATCTGCTGATTGAAATGATAGTGGAAGTGGTAGGATTCGAAGAACTGAAGGGTCTTTATCCTGAAGATCCTGATTTTGCAAAAGCCTGGACGGCTTGCTTGGCACCTGTTACTGTGGACATGACAAAATGGTTAGATTTCCTAATCCAAGATGGAATGTTGTTCAAGGGAAGTAAATTATGCATTCCAAGGAGTTCCATGCGGGAGAACTTAATCAAGAAAAAGCACAACGGAGGACTGGCTGGGCATTTTGGTCGGGATAAGACCATTGCCCTGGTGAATGAAAATTACTACTGGCCGCAACTTCAGCAAGATGTGAAAAATTTTGTGCAAAGTTGCAGAATATGCTAGATGGCAAAAGGCATAAGGCAAAACACAGGATTATACCAACCGTTACCTGTACCTGAAAGGCCATGGGAGGACATCAGAATGGATTTTATTCTTGGGTTTTCGAGAACACAGAGGGGAAATGACTTTGTATTTGTGGTGGTTGATCGATTCTCCAAAATGGCACATTTTATTCCCTGCCAGAAAACAAGTGATGCAAGTTCACATTGCAGGGTTGTTTTTCAAAGAAGTACGATTTCACAGTCTACCAAGAAGCATAGTTTTTGACAGAGATACAAAGTTTGTTGGGTATTTTTGGAGAACATTGTGGAAGAAGCTGAAGACAGATCTGAAGTTCAGTTCTGCATACCACCCACAAACTGATGGACAAATAGAGGTGGTAAATAGAAGTCTGGGTAATTTATTAAGATGATTGATCGTAGATAAACCCAAGGGATGGGATTTAGTTTTGCCGCAAGTGGAATTTGTATACAACAATTCTTTCAATAAGAGTACAAATAAATCTCCATTCCAAATCATATATGGAAACAGTCCAAGAAATGTTTTTGAGCTAAGAAAATTAGATAAAGGAGAAAAGTGCAGTGCAGAGGCTGACCTAAATCAGACATTATTTACAAATAATGGGCAGCCAAGCTAGGAGTGAGGTGAGTAGGTATCCTAAGCATGAGGTTGTCCATTTAGTATACCCTCTCACCTCATCTCCAATGGTTGGGGTGGGTAGGGGTGTTTAGAAATCTACCCGTTATATGGAGGGCTCAGGTTATCCATTCACCTATATTTGTAAATAAGAATTGCACTTGAAATAAGAATTTTTCATTTACATATATAATCTTGTTTAGAAGGAATTATGAGATGGCCACAATGAAGGATGTTGTGGGCTCCTTCATTACCTGGCATATATTAGAGATTGTCTTTTCTCCATTTACTTATCCCTTAGTGATCTATCTACATAACTGTTATTTTATTTTCATTTAATCTTGCATTGAACTAAGTATTTTTGTAGTTGATTTTGTTTTATGTAGTTGTTATTAGTGTTTTGTTCTTCCCTATTCAAAAGGGTTTATATTATATTTATGGATAAAATCACTTCTACTCTATATTTTATGTTACCTCTTTTAGTTGTTGGCAATTGTCTTTATGAGTGACTCATTCATAGCCCTTGTGTTCTCTTATGTTGCTTGAAGATGATGGAACTTTTTCTAATAGAGGTTGTGACAAGATGGTGCTAGATGGATTGAACAAACCCTATAAGTGTATCTTTTTTATCTTTTATGTTTTTGATAAACTTACCTATGGACTTGTTATTATGTTCTCCAATTACCTATGGACTTGTTATTATGTTCTCCAATTACCTATGGACTTGTTATTATGTTCTCCAAAATATCCTAGAAAAATAATACATATATTCTTTTATGCAAATTGATATTTGCATGATTATTCAAATACATATATAATTTGTTCATCATGTTAACTTTATTTTAATATGTTATGGAGAATGCTTGGCAAGATGTTCAAGAACCGAGGATTTTGAACAAACAAGAATTTTCCATGTCTAAAAATTTTCACAGAGTAGACCTATAGCTTTGACCCACTAAGAAAATCACATACTGCATTGACTAGAATACCTTTTCTAAATAGTGATTAGAATTTGCTAAATGTGAATTCTCGTTTGTATTTGCATCATTTTTATTATATTTTCTTGATGTGAAGATCCATACAGTGGTTATTGCTTGAATTTGTGAATTTGGTATTTACATGGAAATGGAAATCCAGATGCATTATTGTTGGCTTTTATGCTATATGACAAGCTTCCTTCAAATATGGGAAATTTATGCAAAATCTTACCACCTATTAACAGTCTGGGGGATCTATTCATAATTGATCATATGATATTGCTTGTTTTTTCATTGAATAAATCATCCTTTTGTCATCCTCGGGTTCACTCTGTCTAGCAAGCTTTAGTAGACACTTTATTTGTAGACCTAGAAAATATCACCAAGGCTGAATAACAATCCTTTTTTACCTATATCTGGATGCTAAAAAAATGGATTTACCACTCAACTATTCAAATTACAAGTTGAAATATGGTGTTGATTTTAGATGTGTTATAACCTGAGCCTATCTATTTAGAGACATCAAGGCTTGACTTGAAGATCCGTACAGTGGTTGTTGCTTGAATTTTTGAATTTAGGATTTACATGGAAATGGAAATCCAGATGCATTATTGCTAGCTTTAAAGCTTTATGACAAGCTTCCTTTAGAGATGGGAAACTTGTGCAAAATCTTACCACACGTTAACAGTCTGGAGGATCTGTTCATAACTGATCATATGTTATTGCTTGTTTCTTCATTGAAGGAATCATCCTTCTATCATCCTCGGGTTCACTCTATTTGGTAAGTGTTGTGGTTCATCCACAACACACCCCAAAAGTGGGGACCCACCTTTGTTTTTGCAGGTTTTAGGGAAGATCTCAAAGACCCGGATGCTAAAAATGAAGAAAAGAAGAAAAATGCCTAAGTGTTGAAAGGGTCGCGAAATCGCGACATGTCGCGAAATCGCGACCTGTCTCTCCATCGCTGCGAAAAATTGAAATCGCGAAATCCGACGTGTCGAAAAGAAAAGAGGTGTTGAAATCGCGACGCGTTTTTTGGAAGCGTACGAAAAGTTGAGAATGGTAGCGATTTCGCTACAAGTTGCCGAAAGAAAGGTGGTAGCGAATCGCTACCACTTCGTGAAGCAAAGGCGTGAAAGAAGAGTGGTAGCGATATCGCTACCACTTTACAAAGCAAAAGGCGTGAAAGCAAGGTGGTAGCGATATCGCTACCACTTTGCGAAACAAAGGCTCGAGACAAAAAGTGGTAGCGATATCGCTACCACTTCATCGAAGGAAGGCTCGGAACCAAAGTGGTAGCGATATCGCTACCACTTTTTGAAAAGAAGGCAAAGCAAAGTCGGTAGCGATATCGCTACAACGAGCTACTACGGGCGTACGGACCAAGAACATGTCGCGATTTCGTGACATGTCGCGTTATCGCGGCTAGGAAACGGAAGAGGCCAAATGCAAATTCTGTCGGGATTTCCGCGGGAAAGCGTTACGAAAGGTGCAGGAGACGCAGGACACGTGGCAGAAATGATAGAACCAGAGTAACGTTTCATAACAACAGTTACTGGCCGCAGAGATCGAGCGTTACGAATGCACGCAAAGGTTAGAATACCAAAAGGCGGGAATTGAAGCGAAGGGTCCCGAGAGTCGAAACGAAGCGTCATGGAACAGCCGAGAACGCGCGACAGAAAGGTTAAATAGCAGAAATGTAGATGGATACGGGGCTGGAGACTGTAACAAAAAGCATTATTTATTGAAATAAAGGATTTTTCTTTGGTAACACGACTTTTGTGTGTAAAATCAAAAGGAGATCGAAGCCAAAACTATTGTTTTACCGTCAATCTTTCCGTTGCATCATTTTGTCTTGTATCTATTTCGTTTACGCCATGGGATGGGTTACGATAGGTGAATGGTAGAATGATGCAGTTATATTCTTTTCCTTAGAGTCTTGCATCCGATCTCGATTAGATTGTGTGTTAGTACAGATCTGATCGGTTGGGTTGTTTTGGGGACTTCATCTCTTAACTTGGGATTTTGCAGGGAGGAGATCGTTAACCATTTTAATATCCTTCATTATTTTCCAACTCGACTCAAAAATAACAGCTTCTGCTTTATTCCTTGATATGCTTAATTTCATGTCATAGACTAACATTGAAATAACAGAACTATTGAATAGAGATAAAACGAACAGAGTTAACCTTAGAATAAATTGTGAATATTAGAACATCAAAAGGATTTTTGTTTATTTTTGATTAATCAAACAAGTCAAGATTATAAAGTTCATTGAGAATCAACAAAGGCCCCTTGTTAACAGCTATCTGTAGGATTTGAGTTATTCTGGGATATATCAGCTTGTATGTATTAAATTGAAATTCATTTTTATATACGTAAAAGCCGTTTCACAAAGAAGCTTGGAGAAATAATAAAAGGAAGGAAAATAAAATAAATTATTTCTTTGCAAGAAAGAGTCTTTTGTTCGAGACTCTAAGTTGCGTGTTATTATTTGTAATATGACAAATTAACACTCAACATTTTGGCGCTAGAAGGAGGGCCTTCTGTATTGCTTTGCAATTTTGATTTGTTCTAACAATTAACGTGGGTAGTTTTGTTTCCACCTATTGTGCTTGCGGTGTAACATTTAGACATTTTATCTGGAAGCAGAGTTGAGAAATCTTTTAGAGTCCTAGAGTTTCCAAGCTGGCCCAACCTGAGTACATTGCTACTAGGTCTAAAACCACAGGGGAAACTATCTTCCAAAGCCTTTCTCCCACTGCTAGGAGGCCGAAAAACAAAACATTAGAAGTTGAAATACCACCCAAGATACTTGAGTTAGGGATTTCTTTGGACTCAAGTACCTCTAGTGGGCCTGAACCCTTAAGTTCAAGTGGGATAGTAACACCAGTTGTATCTGTCTCCACAGTTCTAGGAGTTCCAATTGTTCCCACAGGGTTGACACCTTTGAATAACATGGCCCAACAACAACAACAACAACAACCACCTGCCCTTTGGTATGGTGCTCAGAGTTCCCCTTTAGATATTCCCGGGGCAGTCCACGACTTGCCTAGAAACATTGAAAGGGGATTACCCAAATTCATTCATGATGGTCCAACAACAGTAGAAGATCATGTCCAAATCTATAAAGATTACATGTTTAGGCAGGGGGTTACTCACGAGGATGTTGCCTGTCGAGTTTTCCTTGCTAGTCTAGACCACATTGCTAACAAATGGTATCGAAATTTGCCAGACAGGTCCATAACTTCATGGGCCCAACCTAGAAACTGCGTTCATAGGTCAATTCGTACAGCTTAGTAGATCCCTCCATGACATACAATTTCTTCGTATCTTGCAAAAGACAAACCAATGAACCCATTCGAGCGTTCAATCATAGATTTCAAAAGCTATATACGAATGTGACTCGTCACTTTGCGGTAGACCCTGCAATTGCCTTGCAGCCTATACTTCGGAGCCTTAGATCCTTTAACATCTTTGTTGACTAGAAGGAACCCTCAGGTTACAACCCTTCCTTTGGCTTATGCAAAAACAATGACTCTCGAACAGTAGATGAACCTGCCAGGCGCAGGATTGTCTCAATTGATCTGGATGGGACAATATGGCCCATACAGCCAATTTGCCATGATGAACTAGGTAGTAGCACCACAGGCTCCGATGTTGAACAACTTCCAAACACCCACCCAAGTTACGCCATTGTCAGGTTATCCGAATGCCACTGTTCAAACACAGAGTTTGATTCAAAATAACTCGATGGGTTTGCATGGGTTCGGTATGGGCAATAATCTGTTGACCATGTCGGGGTTTGCTCCAATTAACATGCCAAGCTCAACGACTTATCCAACAATCACTCCCATTCAAAGTGTGAATCCAGGATGGAATCCACCTGCCCAAACTCAAGCCATTCAAAATGGGAATCCAGGATGGAATCCACCTGCCCAAACTCAAGCCATTCAAAATGGGAATCCAGGATGGAATCCACCTGCCCAAACCCAAGCCATTGTACCCAGTCCATAGGTGGCTAATGCAGCCAACACAACTGGACCTGCAATTGCAGTGCCTCAACCACAAGGGTCCGAAGCAGCCATAGAAAATATGAAAGAAACGTTGGCCAAGGTGTTGGTAACAGTGGGGAATGTCAATAAAAAATTTGATCAGGCCATGGGCCATAACCGACCTCACAATCATAGAGGAAAAGGAATGTATAACACGCAGCCTAACAACGGGCGGGTACCCAATCCCGTTGCCAACCAGGTAGACATTTCGGAAGACTGTGGAGATGCAGGATCTTGTGATAATGATTGCCCGCACTGTGGCCACGTGAAACCGGAGTCTATGCTAACGGAGGTCATACATTCCCATGAAAGTGAAGAAGAGGAGGATGTAGAATTTTTTGGAAGCGAAGATGAAGAAGCTTTGGAAGTTCATGCAAACAAACGTTTTGGGAAAGCAAATCACAAATATTACACTAGGAGTTCTAAAGAGCCCAAAACTTCCTCCGCTCCTCCTAATAATCAATTACTCCCTCCCCGACCCTAAAGGAGATGTCAATCCCCCTCCTCCATCGAAGGTCGAAAAGTCTAAGATGATGCAAAACTTGCCAAATCCATAAAAGCTCACTTACGATTTGGTGGAAGATATGAAGAAGAATAGGGCCAATGTATCGATGTATGACATGGCCCGATTATTAGGCCAAGAAGTGAGTTCACCAAAAGGATTAAATCCATCTGCACAAGTTCATGAAGCTAAAAGTGCTGAGTCCCAAGTGGTTGTACAAAAAGAAAAATGAGATATACCTCCCTTTTTGGTAACCATTAGAATTGCAGGTAAAAACTTGCACAATTGTTTAATAGACTCAGGGGCCTCGGCTACTATCATGCCCTTAGAAATCTATAAAATATTGGGACTTACACCAAAGCCTTCTAGGAGCAGGGTGGTGCAGTTGGACAGGTCAACCATGGAGGCAGTAGGAGAGCTGGGTGATGTGCATATTCAAGTCAATTCAGAACCCAGAGTTCAACAACAGCATAGACATATTGGTGCTCGATATTCCTATCAAATATGGCATGGTATTGGGAAGAGATTGGAGTAAGAACCTAAACGGTTACATTGTGACAGACTCTTCACACATGTGGCTGCCTTGGAGGGGAGTGGCCAATCAAATTCGAATTGACAGTGAACCCCGACTCAAAGAGATGATCACAGATTACAACAAGCCGAACGAGATCCAAGACATTGAAGCTGAGTTGGGAGCATACTGTTTGGACATAGAAGCACTCAAAAATACCCATGATGAAAGGATTGGGTGCAACTTTATCGAAGGACATCAAGACATTTGGACCTTAAGATTTGATGGATCCAGGTCCAGACAAGGAGCAGGAGCCGGTGTTGAATTGTCATGTTCGGACCAGGAGCCTATATTCGCTGCATACAGACTACAGTTCCCTGCCACCAACAATATGGCAGAATATGAGGCTTTGATTCTTGGACTACAACTGGCCATTCGAAAGAAAATTAAATATATCAAAGTCCTTGGTGATTCGGAACTGGTGGTGAAACAAGTGAGGGGACAATACATATGCAAGGACAAAGTGGCTCGAGCTTTACCGAACTAGGGTCGTAGATTTAATGGACGAGTTTGACGCTTTTAACATTTCTATGATCTCGAGAAAGGGCAATCGTCTGGCAGACTCCCTAGCCGTAGCTACGAGCATGTTGAAGCCAGTGGACCATAAGAAATGCAAGAATTTCTCTATAGAGTTGGTCCCTTGTCCCTCGATACCAGATAATGTTACGAACTTCCAAGTATTTGATAGTGACAGTCACATATTTCATTTTGTCACTAATTCTGGTATATTTGAAAAGCAAGACATAGATGAAGAAGAAAGGGACGTAGAGGAGGTAGTTTCGAAAGATAAAAATCCTATAAAAAACAACAGGATGCCTGATGAGATAGCTTCATTAGAAAAAAATCTTTGATATCGGATGCAAACCAAGAAAAGGTAAAAGGGTTCCATCTCCCGGAGAGGCCTGTGATTTGGTTAACATTGGAAGTGCAAAAAATCCCCGGGAGGTATTCATAGCAAAAGCATGTACCAAGCAGGAGAAGGATTCCATAGCAAATGCATTAAAAGAATACATAGATTGCATTGCTTGGAGTTATAAGGAGTTGAAAACCTATGATCGTAATGTCATAATGCACACGATTCCACCGAGCTGTAGTCCAAGCCCTTCGGGCAAAGACAAAGGCGAGTTAATCCATTATTAGAACCCTTGATAGAGAAAGAGGTGAAGTGACCGTTAGAAGCTAAGATCATCTTTCCCGTTAGGCATTCCACGTGGGTTGCTAACCTAGTCCCCGTGGAGGAAAAAGAGTGGAGAAATAAGGTTGTGCATTGATTTCAGAAATCTCAATAAGGCATCCCAAAAGGACAACTACCCGTTACCCACCATCGATGAAATACTCCAAAAGGTAAACGGGTCGGAGATGATGTCATTCCCTGGATGGTTATTCGGGATATAATCAGGTCCTTATCCATCCTAGTGATAGGATGAAGACTGCTTTTACGACAAAATGGGGCACCTTTGCATACAGGAGAATGCCCTTCGGACTATTGAACGCAGGTGCCACTTTCCAGCGAGCTATGGATTTTGCTTTTAAAGGGCTTATTGGTAAGTGCATCATTGTTTACGTCGATGACATTCCTGTATTTTCTAAGAACAAGGAAAACCATGTCAGGGATCTTAAGAAAGTCTTTCAAAGATGCATGGAACATGGTATATCTCTCAACCCAAAGAAGTGCATCTTCAAGGTAATGAAGGAAAACTGTTGGGGCATATAATATCTAAGGATGGAATTTCCATTGACCCTGAGAGAATAGAAGCCATACAGCAAATTCCTCGTCCCAATAGCAAGAAGGGGTTGAGATCATTTTTTGGAAAGATCAATTTTGTCAGAAAATTTATCGCAGATTTTGCAGAGATAGCAGGACCTTTGAACGACATGCTAAAGAAAGAGGTCCAGATCATTTGGACAGATGAAAGGATAGAGGCTTTTGATAATATCAAGGATGCGATTTCTAAAGCCCCGATTTTGGTGAGTCCCGATTATACGAAGCCTTTCTATATCTACACATTTGCTTCAGATCACTCCTTTGCGAGTGTTTTAACTCAGAAGAGTGAAGGAAGCATTGAAAATCCCATTGCTTTCCTGAGTAGTCCTCTCAAAGATGCGAAGCTGAGATATTCTACCCTAGACAAGCAAATGTATGCGCCGGTTAAGACTTTAAAAAAATTCAGGCACTACATAGTCCACAGTAGGGTCTTTGCTATCGTCCCAGATCCCGCTGTCAAAGCCATGTTCGTTCATAATGAATTAGGTGAGAAGCGTGGTAAGTGGGTTTCAACTTTGCAGGAATTTGATCTGGAGATTCAATCGATGAAGATAGTGCGGGGGCAAGGGTTAGCTAAGGCAATCGCAGAACAGGATCTCGCAATTCCTTGTCAACATTATGAAGTCGCTGATGTAACCAAGGAGGAGTGGTATGCAGATGTGGTGTACTATCTACTAAATGGTAGGTGTCCATCATTTTTGAATGCTACTCAGCGCAGAGCCTTGCGTTTGAAGTCTGCTAATTTTCTAGTTAGATCTGGCACATTATACATAAAGAACCATGAAGGTATTTACCTTCGTTGCGTTGATCAAGAGGAGGCAGTGCGAATACTCGAAGAGTTTCATGGTAAACATGGGACAGGGCATGGGTCTGCTAATGCCACAGCCCATCAAATCCTCAGAGCCGGTTATTATTGGCCTCAACTATTCAAGGATGCCCATTCTCATGTGAGGTCATGTCACATATGTCAAACTGCAGCCAATAGAGACAGAAACGCTTCCATGCCTTTATAGTCCTTAATCGAGTCCAGACCTTTCACGCAATGGGGCCTGGATTTTATTGGGATTATCAGCCCCAATTCATCCGATGCTCACAAATATATTCTGACGGCTACGGATTATTGCACGAGATGGACCGAAGCTATCCCCACAAAGAATGCTACCGCAGAGGTGGTCATTAAATTTTTAGAAGATAACATTGTCACTAGATTCGGGATGCCTAACTCCATCGTAAGTGATAATGGTTCGGCCTTTTCCTCTCTAGAGTTTGCTAATTGGGCATTTGATAACAGCGTGAGTTTAAAGTTCTCCTCCAATTATTACCCTCAAGGTAACGGATTGGCCGAGTCATCCAATAAGAATCTGTTGACTGTCATAAAAAAATTGTTGGAAAGGAATCCGCGGGACTGGCACAATAAGCTTAAGTTGGCCCTTTGGGCTGACAGAATCGTAGTCAAAGAAGCAATAGGGACATCTCCTTACCATCCGGTTTATGGACAAGATCCCATTTTTCCCGCAAATCTCAGGATTACAAACGCCGCACTTCATGAAAGATTATTTTGGAACTAATGATAAACTTGAGTCTAGACTAACGCAATTAATGCGCTTGGATGAAAAAAGGGATGAAGCTATGCTTCATTTTAGTAAACACCAAGACATTGTAAAAATATGGTTTGACAAAAGGTCTAAGGCCAAGGCGTTTAAAATTTCAGATTTAGTGTTGTTATGGGACAAAAGACATGAGAAGAAGGGGGAACATGATAAATTTGATTACCTTTGGTTAGGTCCCTACCAGATTTCAGAGATCCTAGGGGAAAATAGTTTTAGACTAAAAACCTTGGATGGAAAGGATTTGGCACTACCTATCAATGGGTTGCACTTGAAGCATTACTTTCAAGCATGAGGTGGTTGGGCTTTGTATTATATGTAATAACGCTGTAATTTCTTGCTTTCATTTTTCATGTTTAGGTGTGTATTATTTTTTTTTTTTGACATGTCTAAGCTTTGTATTAATGTTGTGATCTGTTTCTTTGTGTGCAGATTTGATACTTAAGTGTGTGTTTCAGGAGATATCTAGTTTTGTGTCAATGCTGTAATTTAGTTTCTTGATGTGCGATTTGATATGTTAGTATGTATTCATTTTTTATTTCAGGTTTTTCTTGTATTAATGTTGGGTTTTTGCGTTTGTGTGCAGGTTGGACATTTAGGCGGTGGTGTTCCTTTGATTTCCTTTTCATTGCCTTAAAAAAAAAAAAAAAAAAAGGGAATAAAAGCTTGATGTTGAACGCATGCCTAAGATTGGGAGAATATGAAACATTGGAATCATGTTGTAAAAGCTCCACATGTAATACAAACAGCTTAATTTAGATCATTTGAAGCTTGTGATGCATGAAAAAGTCAGTTTTGCATGACAAATCATCTCATTTGCAATTCAAGAAATAATGCATTCATGTTCCATCTCACTTTTCATACATTTCACCGTAGTGGCATATGCATCTTAGGTGCAATTCATTTGAGTATGTTGAATCCTCTTAGGGTTATGTTATAACATAAATCTAAGTAAATCCTAAGGTTGGAAACTGAGTCTTGAAGTATCTAGGACCAAGCACGTTTCATACATTAAAAGGGATCTTGAGCAAAATGATCAAAACCTAACTTGGAGGAAAAGGTTGGGCGAAAATGGTTTTCATGTCTATCCTATTATGCAACATGATCCTAAAAAATAGTGGTTTTGACCACTTCCATAGAGCTTAAAGCCTAAAATCATAGTAGTAAGGATAGGGTTAAATTCTCATCTCGGTTGGTTGAGAATCTAATTCCCCAAAGCTTTGATTGGACCCACATGGAGTAGTAAGGATAGGGCATAAATTCTCATCTCGGTTGGTTGAGAATCTGATTCCCCAAAGCTCTTATGTTTCATTTCGTATTAAGTCTTAGATTGTAAGGATCGTACTATTTGTCCTCTCCAAAGGATGGGTAGTCATCCCCAAGGTCTAAGTAACAAGATTAATATTTTCCATTTACATTTAAAATCTTGGGTTGTAAGGATCGTACTATTTGTCCCTAACCAGGATGGGTAGTCATCCCCAAGGTCCAAGAAGTAAAATAAATAAATTTTTCCCATCTCATCCTTATATTGGATTGTAAGGATCGTACTACTTGTCCTCTGCAAGGGATGGGTAGTCATCCCCAAGGTCCAAAGAAATGAAGATAAGTTTTGGATTATGGGGTTAGATAGGCCCATGCATGGCATCATGTCTTGCCTAAAAAATAAGACCACCGATTGTCTAGAGGGTTAGACTAGCATGACCATTTCTTCCATAATTGGTTTAGTTATTTTGCTCAAAGTGAGGTAAAGAATTCTAAATCAGAATAGTAAGGATAGGGTTAAACTCTCATCTCGGTTGGTTGGGAGTCTGATTCCCCAAAGTTCTGATTTCACATCCACTTGCACATGGGTTCAAGATAGTAGGGACTCATAACCAACTTTGGGATATAATGAACCGTTCACTAGTGGATCCTAAGAGGGTTTGGCAGTCTTGAATGTTTGCACATAATACTACAAGAGTGACTATGCATTTTCTCATGGCATATTCAGTAGGATACACAAATCATTCACAATTTCGCATATGCATTCATGCAAAACCGATGATGGAATGTGGATCAAATTCAAATGATAAGGAAAGGAATTCATTGCACACACCGAGCTAGTACTTGATGATTCTGATAATTCATGTACTTCTGATTTTGGGCATTAGTTATATTGATTATGGGCTAACCCATGTTTTCAAATTTGTGATTTGTGTTAGGTTGGGTTCTTACTAAAATGCTCAAGAGCATTTGACAACCAGAGTCGCCATTTGTTGTGGTTCATCCACAACACACCCCAAAAGTGGGGACCCACCTTTGTTTTTGCAGGTTTTAGGGAAGATCTCAAAGACCCGGATGCTAAAAATGAAGAAAAGAAGAAAAATGCCTAAGTGTTGAAAGGGTCACGAATCGCGACATGTCGCGAAATCGCGACCTGTCTCTCCATCGTTGCGAAAAATTGAAATCAAAATCGCGACGTGTCGACAGCAAAGAAAAGAGGTTGAAATCGCGACGCATTTTTTGGAAGCGTACGGAAAGTTGAGAATGGTAGCGATTTCGCTACAAGTTGCCGAAAGAAAGGTGGTAGCGAATCGCTACCACTTCGTGAAGCAAAGGCGTGAAAGAAGAGTGGTAGCGATATCGCTACCACTTTACAAAGCAAAAGGCGTGAAAGCAAGGTGGTAGCGATATCGCTACCACTTTGCGAAACAAAGGCTCGAGACAAAAAGTGGTAGCGATATCGCTACCACTTCATCGAAGGAAGGCTCGAAACCAAAGTGGTAGCGATATCGCTACCACTTTTTGAAAAGAAGGCAAAGCAAAGTCGGTAGCGATATCGCTACAACGAGCTACTACGGGCGTACGGACCAAGAACATGTCACGATATCGCGACATGTCACGATTTCGACATGTCGCGTTATCGCGGCTAGGAAACGAAAGAGGCCAAATGCAAATTCTGCCAGGATTTCCGTGGGAAAGCGTTACGAAAGGTGCAGGAGACGCAGGACACGTGGCGGAAATGATAGAACCAGAGTAACGTTTCATAACAACAGTTACTGGTCGTAGAGATCGAGCGTTACGAATGCACGCAAAGGTTAGAATACCAAAAGGCGGGAATTGAAGCGAAGGGTCCCGGGAGTCGAAACGAAGCGTCATGGAACAGCCGAGAACGCGCGACGTAAAGGTTAAATAGCAGAAATGTAGATGGATACGGGGTCGGAGACTGTAACAAAAAGCATTATTTATTGAAATAAAGGATTTTTCTTTGGTAACACGACTTTTGTGTGTAAAATCAAAAGGAGATCGAAGCCAAAACTATTGTTTTACCGTCAATCTTTCCGTTGCATCATTTTGTCTTGTATCTATTTCGTTTACGCCATGGGATGGGTTACGATAGGTGAATGGTAGAATGATGCAGTTATATTCTTTTCCTTAGAGTCTTGCATCTGATCTGATTAGATTGTGTGTTAGTACAGATCTGATCGGTTGGGTTGTTTTGGGGACTTCATCTCTTAACTTGGGATTTTGCAGGGAGGAGATCGTTAACCATTTTAATATCCTTCATTATTTTCCAGCTGACTCAAAAATAACAGTTTCTGTTTTATTCCTTGATATGCTTAATTTCATGTCAAAGACTAACATTGAAATAACAGAACTATTGAATAGAGATAAAACGAACATGTTAACCTTAGAATAAATTGTGAATATTAGAACATCAAAAGGATTTTTGTTTATTTTTGATTAATCAAACAAGTCAAGATTATAAAGTTCATTGAGAATCAACAAAGGCCCCTTGTTAACAGTTATCTGTAGGATTTGAGTTATTCTGGGATATATCAGTTGTATGTATTAAATTGAAATTCATTTTTATATACGTAAAAGTTGTTTCACAAAGAAGCTTGGAGAAATAATAAAAGGAAGGAAAATAAAATAAATTATTTCTTTGCAAGAAAGAGTCTTTTGTTCGAGACTCTAAGTTGCGTGTTATTATTTGTAATATGACAAATTAACACTCAACAGTAAGCTTTATTAGAGATTTTTTTTGTAGACCTATAAAATATCACCACCATACTTCGGTTATCGAAACATGATTAAATGATAACTTTAAAACATGTAAACAATTAGGTCTTCCAATTGGTAATATTTGAGTTTATGTGAGATTTCTTACCATCTAAACAACCTATACAATCTAAATTATCATGCACCTAGATGCATCTACATCCTTCGGTTAGATCTCCTTATATCTAGAATCGTCTCTCAAGTTAGCCATTTTAAAAAAGATATATCTTTTATTCTACTAGAAAGTTAAAAGTTGAAAAAACAAGCAAATAGTTTAATAACTTCTAATTGAAATGCTTTGGACAAAGTTATTTTAGTAATTGTATTTTTTAATCAACAAGTTTAATTTAAGTTTTACATCGGTTTATACCATATTGCAGGAGTTAATCTAAGAGAGTACATTTGCACAAGTTTCATTTTTATTGCATGTGTTATATGTAACTCTCCAAGGCTTTGTAACTCTCTAAACAGATCCAAGTTTGACTAATAAATTTGGTTTCTTAGGGTCAATAAGTTATAATAACAATCCTTTTTTGCATATATCTAAATGCTAAAAAAATGGATCTACCACTCAACTATTCAAATTACAAGTTGAAATATGGTGTTGATTTTAGATGTGTTATAACCTGGCCCTATCTATTTAGAGACATCAAGGCTTGACGTAAAGTTTGGGAGAGTAGAAACCTCCTCATCCATTTGTTGAATTGTGGTCATGGGCACAAATTGTAATTGCCAATTTTTGGGTTCAACAACTATACACTAAATCAGTTTCAACTCTAGCAACAATAACAACTATCCAACAGTAGTAAATTCAAACATATACTTTATTCTCAGAGTTTACTTTTAAGAATGGAAGTGCACTATCCAACAGTAGTAAATTCAAACATATACTTTATTCTCAAAGTTTACTTTTAAGAAGGGAAGTGCAAGGAGTTTGGTTTGTAGAGCAATCACGCAACTATGTTATATATGTCATGCCTAGCTTACACATGCATGAAACATGTCATTACGTAGATTAAACACGCATAAAAAATTATCTGATATTAAACATTGGATTAGATAGTTTTCAATTCTCATTACAACTAATGAACTTACCAATGTTTCTCTATTTATAGGGATCCCTTGTATGTCTATGCTAAGTGAATTACATATACACTAGTATTTGGCAGTGTCTTCCTTGAGCACTTGACATACTTATGTTTTTTGTATTTATGGATTGTGTACTTTGTAGATTGGAAAATCTAATAGTGTTCACTCTAATAAGATACAATCAAGACTTCTAAAGTCCATCAATGTTGGGGTAGGCGTGTATATTCTAGTTTGTGAAAAGACTGATCCATACAAGTGTTCCTCATGAATTTACATTATCGGTTTACTATTTATATTATAGAATTGAAGCTTATTATACCAAATCACTTTTTGCAGCTTTCCTTAGAATTCTTCTCAACTTTTAGAAAAATGTTTCTTAAACCAATTGTAGGTATGTGTTTTTTCTGAATTTTTGAAGAACTAATGTCTATGTTCCATTTCATCAAAAAAATTTATTTCTCCATTTGTAAATTCTAGTTATATGATTTGATAAAAAATTGGCATCTTTGATGCATGCATTTAAATCGTTTGTGGTATAAACATAAATTACATTACTATTTGGCCTAACTTCTAGTCCCTCCAACATGGGTCGCCTCCTTTATATTTTTTTAAGGTGGGACCATAAGAGAGTGGTTTTAAACTGCCCTCTTAGGGTCTAATAGGATGGTTATAAATTTTCCTATTAGGCCTAAGAGGTCTTAACCCTAAGAGGGCGATTAAAAACCACCCTCTTAGTCTTAATACAATGGTTCACAACCACCCTTGTAGTCCTAAGAGGGCAGTTTTTAACCACCCTCTTAGATCCTAAGAGGGTGGTTTTTAGCCATCCTTGTATGTCGCAAACTTTTTACAACGTTCTCATAGACAACAACTGAATAACCGCCTTTAAAGTTCTTTAAGCGCAATTTATAAGCGTCGTTGAAACTTTTTTTGGGTGTAGTGATATTAGTTGACAACATCGCTTGATCCTTCATAACTAATTTTTTTTAGTGTTTTTTCTTAGGCATTTGGAAACCTTCTAAGTTTGTGTCCTCTTTTTTTGACCTAGAATCTTATTTGGACAAACACTAACCAAATGACCATATTCATGGCATTTTCTGCAACAGAGAGGCATGTTATCATAGTCCACAACTTGCTCCCATGTGTCCTCCCCAAATTGTAATAAGATATTTTATGGAAGGGGTTGGTCGAAATCCATTAAGACACAAATTTGAGCATAAATAATGTGTTCAAATTTGTGTGTAGAGTCAGCAGTCATAATGAAAGTTCCAAGGGAGTTTCCAACTATAGAAAAAACAATTGGATTACAAAATTCAATTGGGAAGCCAAATAGTCTAACCCACATAGGTCCTATAGAAGGAATCTCTTGTTCGAATTTAAATTTAGTGTGCCAAGGCTTCATGAAAAGCCCTGCCCTTCTAAAGAACTAGGGACATTTTATCTCTATCTTCATTATTACCAAATATAACAAGAAAATAACCATTGGGATAAACAAATATTTGTAATTCACATTATGTTTTCCAATATTTTGCAGTCCCAACTTTGAAAGCAGATAGGCTCGAACGAAAACCCAAGCAACGAAAAATTAGTCCTCTTATTTTCGGATCTTCTATGTCATCATGAATGTCACTTATTTTTAGCTTAACTACTGGGGTTCCATTAGTTGCTCTTAGACATCGTGACTCAATTCTTCTGGGATCAATATTAGGCATTCTTAGAGGTCTACGAGGTGCCTTAAGATTAATATTAGCATTAGTCTAGGATTGTCCACCACGAAGGGCATCCCTAAAATTTATTTTTGGGGTCGAATCCCCAAAATCCTTACCCTTGAAAGGGGTTTCTATAGTATATTTTTTTTGTGGGCATTCCTTAGCAGCGGGATTGCTCAAGTTCTAAACATTTTTTTCTTTTTTTAAGGAGGCTTCTCTTATTTGATCTACAACTTGAAACTAGTTTCTAGGTCTCTTTAAACCACGCCTCAGACACCGAGGAAAGGTGTCATTTTCACTTTTTTCTTGGGCAACAAATTGGAAGCAGTTTCAATCAAGTCCATAGCATAAATATTTACTGAATTGAAAATTTTTAACCTATTGTGGTTCTCCTGCAACATATCCGATGTTTATCTTGGACAAAAACAACAACAACAACAACAAAAATAAATTGACCCCTAAGGCCCGAAGGCCTCAAAAAATAACCCCTACCGCCACCTATGCTCAACCCACAAACAAAACCCTCATACAACTATCTTTGAAACCCTCATCGCTCTTCCAACATTTTTTTCAGTAGTAATTTACTTTTTTTTGATGAAAAAGCCATTATATTAATAAAATAATGTTTAATCATACAAAAAAGGGTGGGTGGGATTAGCACACCTCGTAAACCAATACATTAACCATTGTGGTTAAGAGTATACAAGAGTGTCAGAAACAGCCCACAAACTGCCAATAACAACTGCCAAAATAGTATTAAATATGCATTCGGAAAGAAAGAAGCCGTGAAATTACTGTCCCCTGAAAGGGGAAGGAAGATGCACATGACTCATAATGTAGGGTGCATTCCCCCAATGATCCATGATGGTACGCAAGTACTGTAGCTCCACCTATACTTTTTAAACCTGTACTTGAATTTGTAACTGGCAATCAAAGAATATATCATATTTATCAGCAACAGAGAAGACATGTTCGACATCTTGCTAAGAAAAAATGGCTCTATTTCGAGACTTCCATAGATAAAACAAGGTACCAATTCTAAAAATGTTCCAAACAACATCCAAGTTGAAGGAAAAAGCAATAGGGTCACCCAAAATAACATGCACCCAAGTAAAATCCTCCTGCATAAAAGGTCTGAAAATTTCAAGAAGCCACTCCCAAGCTGACTGAGCCCGATCACAAGATTAAAAAACATGCAGTAAATCTTCCGCTTGTCCACAAACCGGACAAATGAGATTATGAACACCCAAATGCTTGAGCCTACTGCCAACAGGTAACCCTTGATGTAAGAGACTCCAAGCAAAAAAACTCTATTTAGGTTCAATATAAGTAGCCCAAGCAATCCGAAACCTCTTATTCCATTAGGAGGGAAGAGAGACTAAATTCCATCTCAGAGTGAGTTTATCAACCATTGGAACTTGTGGGGTGAGCCATTTGTAACCAAGATGAGCTTTATATTGCAAAACAGGAAGCTCCCCAGGCCAACACCAATCTGACCACCAGGGTTTTTGAAAATGCTTATGTAGTTTGCTCCAAATAGAAAACAGAATACTATCAATAACCACCTCATAAGTGTCTCTATCACCAGGATTTAAATTATGAATTTGACGAAAACTTTCCCAGGGTATCCAACACCTGGCATGTCGGGAGAAGAAATAAAAAATGGAAGCAATACCACGCTTATAGAACCTCTGCGCTTTGACCCACTGCATCAGAGCTAAGGGAGAACCTTGCCAAGTGATAACAGGAGACCACCAAATATTAATAGAAGACAAAGAGGCACCTGCTTTGCGAAAACTCCCTTTCCAACTAAGCCAGGGTTTGAAGGCCTCTCAGGCTTTCCAAATACTCCGAATGACAAAAGAACCTTTAACTTTAATAGGGACAGGGGCAGTAAGAATGGATTGCAATCCCACCCCTTTCCAAATTTTCTTCCCCTGAAGCAAACCAGAAGAAATGCAATGCCTGACCAGCACTTTTCAAGATTCATCCCCAATTAAAGATCGGGTGATCCATTTAGCACAAAGGGCAAGACCTTGTCGGTGACAATCAAACAAACCCATGCCTCCACAATCCTTGGGCAAACAACAAATTTCCCAGGCTACCCGATGAAAACCTTGCTTGACAGAGTCTTTGGCCCACAAGAAGTCTCTCGAAGCTTATCCAGCTTTTTATAACAAGATTTGGATGGAACCCAACAAGATGAATAATAGACATGGGTAGTGGCTAAAACCTTAGAACAAATCTGAAATTTTCCTCGCAGAGAAAGTTTCTTACTAGTCCAAGAAGAAAGCTTCTTTTCCACTTTATCAATAACATACCGCCACAATTGAGCGAGAAAAACCATGAAATGCAAAAGGAATTCCAAGAAATTTAAACACCTCTCCTGACTGAATCCAAGTCTATTGGAATTGATGTAACCAAGTGTGGCAATTGAGATTGAGATTGCCGAAAATAGGATGTTTTTTTCCATTGTATAGAAGAACCAGAGGCTAAACAGAACACCTCTAAGCAACTAATAGCCGAGGAAAGGGATTGATCATCTTCTTGAAGCGTTAAGAAGGAATCATCTACAAAATGACCATTGACCAACTGACGGTCAGAATTAGGGATAGCAATACCCTTGATTAATCCTTGATCCATCTTATGGGCCAACAAATAGCCAAAAGTCTCTGTAGCAAGAGGGCACCCCTGTCTCACAGAGCGACCAAGAGAAATTGACTGAGATTGACTATTATTCAAGGTAAGAATAGCTGAAGCATCTTGAAATAACATAAGAATGGTGCTCACAAATACTGGCCCAAAACGTAGAGCCTGAAGCATGGCAGTTATGAAGTACCACTCCATCTTATCGTAGGCTTTCTCAAATTCTATCTTAATGAATAAAGCATCTTGTTCAGAATTTCTTGCCCACTCCATACCTTCCCAAACAGCAAGAACATTATCAAGAATGTATCTTCCCTTAACAAAGCCAATTTGTTCAGGTCTGACAATCAAAGGCATAATAGATTTAAGCTTAAGTGCAAGGGCTTTAGCAATAATCTTGTAGCTCACATTAAGCAAGGTGATCGGCCTCCAATTGGTGATGAGCTCAGGATCTCCAGACTTAGGAATAAATTTAACATTGCCTTTGTTAATAATGGAACCCAGTGAACCACATTGCAAGGCTTCAAGATAAACTTTGTGGAGATTAGAACCAAGCATATCCCAAAATTCTTTATAGAATTCACATGGGAAGCCATCAAGCCTAGGTGCCTTATCATTGGCCATAAGTGACAAGGCAGTTTTTAGATCTTCCAGAGAAAGAGGAGTGTCACAAAATAACATTTGCTCAGGAGAAAGCTTGTTGGGGACAACAACGGTACAATCGACAAGAGCTTGCCTTCTAGCATCATCAAGGGGTTGAGAAGCAAAAACACCTTGATAATGTGAAACAAATACTTTGACAATGTCTGAAAGATCTGTAAATCTCTACCCATCAACTTGAATGGCTTGAAACTGAGAATGTTGAGCAGGAGGTCTGAGGCGCTGAAAAAATTATTTGGTCACTCTGTCCCCCAATTTGAGCCAATGCATTCGAGCACGTAATTGAGCCCCCTTGGATTCATACAAATCAACCTTTTTTAGCTCATTCCGAACGGAAGAAACTTGGGATTGAGCAACAGAGTTGAAAGGAGAGGCTTCAAGCCTGAGACAAGCTTTGGATAGCTCACTTTGCAAGGCAGACTTAGCATGTTTTCATCGTTTTGCAACTTCAACACCCAGAGTTCGCAACACCTTAGTGGTTCGTTGAATGGCGACATTCCACCATTCAATCCTTCCGAAATACCATCAGGTCTAGGAATCAAATTCCAAATGCGGCATATATGAGCTTTCATGCTAAAGCTATGCAAAAAATAAACATTTAGGTAAAATTGTGAAGAATGCACTCTAGGTTGAAAGTTTAACATTGCCACCGAGAATAAAATAGGTGAATGATCAGACAGTGTAGTACTAGGAAAAGTCAACACATACGGTGAAGAAGACAAAAGATGGGAGAACTGAAAGTTGTCACACTCAGAAATCATGGCTCTGTCCAATCTTACCAAAACCCTAGAAGAAGCAGCCTGAAAAATTGGACCAGGTGTACCAAAGAGCCTGCGGGAAGTCAGAAGGCGAGAAGCAAGAATTAGGGTCATAAAGGCGAAGCTTGTTTTTCATAAAAAACCAAGCTTCTCTTTCACCTAAACACCACCGCATCGGGACATGACTGACCTTATCAGAAGATTTCTCCACCATATTAAAATCTCTACAAAGCACCCAAGTGGCAAATGGCAGATTCATGACAAGCCATCTCCACAACTCGCATCTGTCAGAAGCGACATTTGAGGCATACACATTAACCATCCCAAGCGGTTTTCCACTTTTTTTCAAAATACCCAATGTTCTCCATTTCAAAGCATCTAAATTTGAAATTTTAACAAATGAAATCTTAAAATTAGAGTATTCAAAATATAAAAGAAATTTTAAACTTTTTATTTTTAGTTTCCTTTAGTTGAACTTCCACAGTTTTTTAAGATGTCACGGATGTAAGCGTTCATTCTGGCATAATGCCCCAAGGAAAGATATTATTAATATATAAATAGGAACAATGGTGCAACACGGCGTAAAACCAAATTCTTTTTAATATTTAATAAAAATAGAAGTTTTATACACGTCAAGGCCATTCATCGGTGATTTAATGTCAATAATTGAAAAATACATGAATACATCCAGACTCAATTTCAAACCCAAATCAAAAAAAGCATTTAAAATATGCTAAACAAAAACCTATAAACATTGAAAATATATGATAAATTTGGGGGACGAAAAATAAACGAGTACAAATCCTATGTTTAAGTTATTGCCTGCAGAAGTAAAAGGAAAAATACTGTATTGAATAATGGAGATCAACCTAGTATAACAAAAAGATGGTACTGGATTAATGAAACAAGTGAAAATCATTTAATAAAAATACGACTATGTTTTAATTCACAAACTACCAAGAGTGAAACTTAAATGAGACTTATCTTCAATTTTGTGATGGCAAAAAGTGTTCCCGTCATATAATGGCAAACTACTTAATGTGCAGAGGCATTATGATAATATATGTGGTAATGAATTTGCATCTGAAGTTGGAACCTCTTAGCACCTTAGAAGAAAAATTCTCAAATAAGAAGGAAGGAACAAGACAAAATTTCAGTCCTTAGCCCCATTGGATTCACCATTTCTTTTACTGCAATGTCCAACATTACAGAGGTGCCTATTTGGTTCAACATTAGTTTTATGATGGGGGACATTGTGAAGGTGCTCTTGACAATATTTTTTCTGCGAGGCTCTTGCTGTATCCACAGTTTTTGGAATCCCATTTTCCTCTGGCGTTTGGAGTCCATTTGGAAGCTGAATGCAAGAACAAAGTAAGGACTAGAAAAGGATAAAACAAAATGCTATTACCCAAGAAATCCAGACCACATGGCTTGTAGACTGAAATCTCAAAAACAAAAAAAACAATAGAGTACAAACTTTATTAAATGATAGTTTAATTGATTAAAAATTTAGAGATTAAAATTGAAATCGTATCAAGTGGTACATGTATAATTATTATAATACCATCATCTCGGTAATAAAAAAAACTGTTTCAATTCTATATATTTCATTAAAAAAAAAACTTCAAAAAAATTACAACTAATAACATCTTTGTTTCAATAAAGAATAAAAAAATGTTTCAATCACATATATTCCATTTAAAAACAGCACCTTTCAATTCTATATATTCCATTAAAAAAAGCTTTAAAAAAAATTACAACTAATAACATCTTTGCCTCAATAAAGAATAAAAAAGTGTTTTTTTTCAGCTCTTTGCCAAGTAACAAATATCTTTGGTGGGGTCTTTTTCCACCTGTATGGACATCCATGTTACATTGGAGGCACAGGGATGATCCATCAATGCTTCAATGCAAGAAAGCTGCAGTGGAAGTGCAATGTGCACAGTGAATAACTACTACTTCAAGAATATGGCATCGCATCAAAAGAGGCATTTAAACCTCATACAACAATTTTAGTAAATGCATGTATGATCCTTAATTAAGGACGTGTACAAGAATGAATACACAAACGTTTAATAAGGCATGTAAACTATTAACAAACACCCAATTTCAGTAAAAGTATAGGCATGAATACCTGGTGCAGTTTCACAAATATCACATCGTGGTGCCGATCAGGACTCTAGCAGTTGCAGTCTTATATGCCTGCTTGCCAATCTATTGCAAATATGGACCTTCACAGCTATAGAAACTAAGTTAATTTCGCCCTTGTATCATTCTACATGTTTAAATAAATAAAGATACAAATGCAAACATAAAACATAAATAATGTATGAAAATTTGGTAGAAAACTTAAGTGATCTGGTGTAGTTTTGAGATTTGATTTGTCATAGTTTTAAGTTGTATGATGCCCTGCCATGGGAGAGGCAGTCATAATGGGAATCCGAGGAGCCCGCTCTTAAGGATAATTTTTTTGCAATTTCCTCTGAATTCCTAGCTTTTGGTGTAGCGCAGTTCCTATATAATTGTTTTCAAAGCACATAATTTCGTGACACTTAAAAATAATATGAGTCTCGTGACACTTAAAAATAATATGAGTTGGAGAGGAGAGGGTAATCTTTTAAGAAGGTTTCAAGTTCGAATTTTCACCCTACTAAAAAGTTGAATTGGATACCCAAAATCCGATTGATAATGTGTGCTGGCATCTCCACCCTACCAAAAAGTTGAATTGGATACCCAAAATCCAATTGCTAATGTTGGTGCTGGCAGTTCCAATGCGACTCCCAGTGACTTTGACGATGTAGAACCCTCTGGTCATGGTCTCTTAAACCAAAGCGGCCCGCAAGGATTTTTCGCTTTAAAAAACAAAAAAATAATATAAACTTAACATCATTAACATCATGCAGTTTGTATCAAACAGATTGACCCTCTTCTGCAATGCAATGCCATAAAAGAATGTATCCACCCCATTAGCGGGCAATCATTTGCCATGTAGGAAAGTATGCATTTTCTCCAAAATAAAATAGAATAAGATAACAGGAAAAACCTAGTACTAACAAAGAAATCAAACCAGAATATATATATAATCGAGGAAAACTGGAAATTCATATCTAGTCTTAATACAGGGAAAAAAAAAATACATTAAAAACTATGCTTTTATTTTTATTTTTTAAATTATTATCATTATTTAGTGTGGTTATGTGATAATAAGATTATGTGGTTGTGGTTATGTGATAATAAGATTATGTGGTTGTGATATAATATGGGTGAGGTTTTTTATTAACCTATACAACCAATAAAAAAATAAGCTTATTCTTTAATTAACCTCACAACAATATAATGTTTTGATGTTTTAATGGTAAAATATTTTGATATTTTAATGGAAGTAGTTCCACAACCTAGTTTGTTAAAAAAATTAAATTATGGATTTCTATCAAGAATTTAGTTAAGCAAATGGTCTCAAACAAATAATACATGAGATGAGATTCAAATTAGAAAGTTGGTTTGAAATCTATCAAAATATATTGAATATTTGGTCAAGTAGGGATGTAAGCCATGGAGCAATCAAAATTCCTAGTATTTTAGAAGAAAATTGAGACAAAATTAAATTATGGATTTCTATCAAGAATTTAGTTAAACAAATGGTCTCAAACAAATAGCACATGAGATGAGATTCAAATTAGAAAGTTGGTTTGAAATCTATCAAAATATATTGAATATTTGGTCAAGTAGGGATGTAAGCCATGGAGCAATCAAAATTCCTAGTATTTTAGAAGAAAATTGAGACATTTCTTAAGACCTCAACATTTTCTTATATATATGGACCTTGTAGGGGTGCCTTATATAAGAAGGATAAAGAAACATCAAATATTTACTTCTTCATTGTCTCTTTGTTTGTATCATTTGGGGTCATTTTTTAAAAAGAATGAGAATATATTTGGTAGTTTGATGAACATTAAAAAAGTTAATGAGATGTTGGACTAATTGTTTCAAAGCTAAGACATTATATATCATGTGGAGTATTGGTCTTGTTATCAATTGTTGAAATATAAATATATGGCTTGAAACTAATAAAAAAATTTAAAATAAAGAATGACAATAAAAATATCAAATCTTTACTTCTTCATTGTCCCTTTGTTTATACCATTTTATATTTGGTACTTTGATGAACATTAAAAAAATTGATAAGATGTTGGACTAATTGTTTCAAAGCTAAGAGGAGTATTGGTCTTGTCATTATTTGTTGAAATACATGGCTTGAAACTAATATAGAATTTTAAAAAATAAAGAACGATAAAAGAAACATCAAATTTTTACTTCTTCATTGTCCCTTTGTTTATACCATTTGGGATTATTTTTAAAAAGAATGAGAATATATTTGGTAGCTTGATGAACATTAAAATAGTTGATGAAAAGTTGGACTAATTGTTTCAAAGCTAAGACATTATATATTGTGTGGAGTATTGGTCTTGTCATTAGTTGTTGAAATATATGGCTTGAAACTAATAAAGAATTTTTAAAAATAAAGTTTTGAATCATGTCCAAGTTTAAATCAGATTATTTCCTAATTTTGTAGAATTTTTATGTGCATGTGGTGGCTACCAATTCCACCATGCAAATTCAAAAAAAAAAAAAAATGTTTACATGCATGGTGTTCATCATGAAAAGCCTTGAGCATGGAAAAACATGTGTTTTCCTCTTAATTATAGTATTTGAATATACATCCAAGGGACATCTATGACAATGGAGTGATCTATGACATTATATGACAATGAAAATGGCTGAAAAATTAGATTTATGAAAAATTATTTGATGATGCTTCCAAAGGAAATTGATGAAAACTTGGCAAAGGTGGTGTTTTTCATAATAATGAAGGTAAAATTCTCCTCATTTACTTAGAATCGGATGAAACTTCAACAACCAACTATATATAGGCTAGGTCATCTGTCATTCAAAAATAATAGAGATATCTTTCAATGGAGGAGGATTCTCAAATTATTATTTTTGCTATCAAGAAAAACAAATGTGGAGATTTGATCAATAATAACATCATTCTTTTATACAGATCAATTGTTGTAGGAGGCAATCTCTTAGAAATGATTTTCTTTTTCTTTAATGATTTGAAAAGTATGGCTTTGAAATGGTTGCCCTTTCCCATTTTTACATCATATTAGGCTATATATAGCCTATTCGGTGTTGCCAAGATTTGAACCTTGGTATGGGTTACATCATCTAATGTATCAATCATTGGACCATAACGTCTTTGGCAATATTTTAAAAATGTTAGCACATTGATAGAGAAAGAATTATGGTAGTAGTTATGTCTTGGAAAATTTCAAATTTTAGAAAGTAAGTGTTTGAGGGAGATATATTCTCTTAACAAAAATTATATCAAGGAGTAGATGGAGGAAACATAGCATAGGACAATGATGAATATTTTTGATAGAAATAAAAGTTAAATATGATCTAATAAACCTAATAGCAAATGTTTTTGTTTAGTATTTTGAAGGGAGTGGCATAAATAAAAGCTAAATGCAACTTACTAAAAAATAAAAATAACTTATTAATAGTTTTTTTAACAACATAACATCATCATCTTAATATGAATCATATTTAATCATGTATATAATTCATTTCATATAAATTAATTTAAAAAAATGAGAAACAAAATATGATCAAATTCAAATCTCATTCATTAAATATGTGTAATATAAATGTACCTTTTATTTATATATAATTATATAATTTTTTTAAATTATTCTTTGAAAAATAGTGAAATCTTTATAGTAATAATATTAATTTTTTTAAAATGCAATCGAGTACAAGTTGTTGATACAACAATAAAAACTTTAAAACCATATTACAAATGTTTGATACTTAATCATCACAAATAAACTAGCCCTATGCTTATGTTGAAGCAATTTAAATAAATAAGAAATTTAATGTTGTGTATTATTGAGGTACAATATACCTACTTGTATAGATATGTATCGTTAAAATCCCTAACACATTTCAAAAATCATGTGTATGCACATCCACACACCATTGGTTGTAGAAGATGATATCACTTAAATCTATGCATAGTATCATAAGTTATAGCAACTCTGCATATATTTTTAAACAACTTAGAATGAATAAATTTCTTAAGAAAAATACATTTAAAATTTTTAAAATTAAAATAATTAGTCTTTTAAATTTGTTTTAAATAGTTTAAATAAATCTATACATATGGTATCAAATAATATTAGTTTAATTGATTAAATTTCTCGAATTTCAAGTAGGAAATTGAGGTTCAAATGTTGTGAGGCGATGCATGCATAATAACCAAGTTGTTATAATATCACTATGTAGTCATGATATAATACAAATGAAACTCATTTCAGTCTCATATAATTAATATATTAAAAAATGTAATATAAGTGAAATCCATTTCAATATGGAACACAAACTAATTTGGTTGAACTTATCTTTACTAAATAGCAAAATGATATTGGTAATTCATAGTCGGGGCCAATAGCCCCTAATGAGACATGATTACTATCTCATAGAATATAAGGGGTGCTAATGCCCCCTCAAAGCAGAGGTGTATCAACGACCTTTGTTTAAGTAATAAGCCTGATATTCTTTGTATCTAGGAAACTAAAATGACAAAGGAAGATGTTTCTAAAACTATGAAAGTAGTATGGTCAACATGTGAATGGGATGTTGTGGATTGTGAAGGGACAAGGGAAATTCTTATATGTTGGAATCATATTAGAACCTCATGTGTAGCTGTTCATAAAACTAGGCATTGGATAGCCTCTTTAGTCACTTGTTATTTTACAAACATTTGTTTCATCCTTATCAATGTATATGGACCTACAACTCAATCAGGTAGATTAGAAGTATGGAGCAGGATTGAAGCCTTTATGAGAAGTAAAGACCAAGAAACCAGATTCATGATCGTAATATATTTCAATACCATTACCAAGCTAGATGAAAAATTTGGAGGAATTAGGAAATTAACACAAAGTATGAGAGATTTATCAACTTTTATTTATAATAATAATCTATGGGAGTTTTAGAATTATTTTCTCGAGGGTTTGGCAATACTAAGGTTTGCATGAAGGATGGAAATGGTGGATTGAGGAAATGGTGGGTGAAATCGTGAATGCTTTGCAATTTGCGATAGCCATTACTAATCATAGGCAAAAATTTGAGAATACAAACTCATACTTGCATCCTTTCTATTCAACAATCATGTTCAATATGCTAAGACTTTCATTGATCACAGTGTCGAATGACATGTCACTGGTGGTGTCGAGGTAATTGTTGCAATTATTTATGGAGGACTTGAGCAATCTGGACCCTAAAGTGCACAAGGAGATATTGCAATATGTGATGGATCCAACTCGGGCCAAAGTTTTTTCTTTCAAAGAATAAGCCTACGAGAATGGGTCTGGTAGCAATATCAGTACCAATAGCAGTTGCGGTCTTAGTGGTGTCAAGAATAGCGAGGCAGAGTCAGATAGTGTAGAACTTCTTCAAGTTGCTGATGTTTTGGACCCAAAAGATAAGGGAGACAGTCTTGGTCTCAAGTGATGTTAGGCAAGCCTAAGTCCCTAAAGACCAATTTTGATCTACTCTCAAAAAATAGCCAACTTTTTATTTTGGATGACCTGGTTAATATGGCCATTACACTAGGTTCCTATCACTTGGTAAGCAATTTTAAGGGGATTAGACCTAACCTAAATGTGATTAGAAAATGGAATTTTGCTAAGTGGAGGTCGAATGGTCATATGGGGATTATCGCTCTCTCTAGGGATTTTTTATGGTGAAGTTGAACTATCTTGTTAATTTAGAGAGATTTTTATGGGGGTGCCCTGGTTCTTTGGAAGGTGTGGCCTTTTCTTGAGGAGATGAGGGACTTGATTTCAATCTGAAGATCCAACAAAATTTGCAGGCCCTAGTTTGGGTGAGATTACCAAATCTCCCCTTTCACTATTGGAATGTGGAAGTTTTTGTTGGTATTGCTAGGGAAATGGACCAATTGATTGTTGTGGATTTAGCCACCAAGACTAAATCTCACCTTGTCTATGCAAAGATATGTGTTAATGTGGAGTTGGGGAAAATTTACCAGATTCGATTTAGTTGGTTTCAAGATTGGGTGTTTGGAATCAACCTTTAGAATATGAGAATCCCCCTATTAAATGTGGAATTTGTAAGAAATTAGGGTACTTGACTCAGGAAACAAAAGCCTCCTTCCCAAGGTCATAAATTTTGGCAACAAAAAGCAAATTGAAAAAAAGGGTTTTAGGAAGAAAGATATCTTGGAAGCCAAAAACCCTGAGAGCAAAAAGCCAAAAGGTCTCATCCTTAGAGGGTTCTAGAAAGAAGGGTTATGCATAAGTTGTTTTTCTGAAAATGTATTTATAATAATTGGGTGAATCAGTTTCAAAACCAAGGTGAATAGAGTTCAAAGTCATGTAGAAGACATGGTGAATTACCTTTTTTTAAACAAAAAAATATAAAAAATTGGTAAATTTATCAAAAAATTGGTAAATTTATCAAAAAATTTAAATGTACAACAAAAGACTATCGATGGGAACCTACCGACACGTGACACCTAACCAGAGCCTACTGATGCATGATGTCTACCGAGAGACTATCGACCCATGATGCTAGATGAGATATTACTGATACCATTGAGATGCCTAAAGTGAACCTATTGGCATGTGATGCCTAGTGAGATCCTATCGACACCATGCTTTGTGATGTCTGGAAAAAGCCTACCAACACCATGCTTCGAGACTCCTTAAGTGAACCTACCGGTGTGTGACACCTAGCGAGAGCCTATCGACAAGTGATGCCATAAAAGAGCCTATCGGCACCATGCTTCAATATGCATGACAAGAGCCTACCGACAGCATGCTTGGAGACACTTGGAAATAACCTACCTATGAATGATGTCTATCGAGAGCCTACCAACACATGATGCAAGACAAGAGACTACCGGCATCATGTTTCAAAATGTCTGATGAGAGCCTACCGATACCATGCGGGACGCCTGACTAGAGTCTACCAATGAGTGATGACAAACGAGAGTTGATCGATGCCATGCTTCAAGACCCCTAGAAAGAGCCTACCAATACCATGCTTTGATATGCTTGACGAGAGCCTACCAACACCATGCTTTAAGATACCTGACGAGAGCCTATTGACAACATGGACTAGGATGCCCGATTGCGTGCCAACAATTGTGTGCCAACGATGACTAAAGACAACCTACTAGTGGTATGATGTGTACTGGCTACCATGTATCGGCTCCTCGATTAATGTGCCACGTGTCAACATCTCATTTAATGCTACGCATGCAAACGTCTGTAAAAGGGCATGAACAATATCATTTTTCTCTTTTTTGCACAGTGAAAAACCTCGTGAAACCTTTAGAAACCCTTCCAAGCCTTTTAAAACCCTTCCAAGCCTTTTGAAACCATTAGCAATGGCTAGAACATCATCCATTCAAGCAAGAATTACTTTCAAAAACCTTGTTTTCCTGCTAATCTCCAAAATTCTAAATACTCCAAATTATGATTCAACATGGATGAAGAAATCTGGGCTTCTGGGCTTAGTACAAATACCCCAATATGACATTGACATTTATTTGTTGAATAGTATTGTTCAATGCTTTGACAATGATGGATCGATCATCACAATGACGATCGATAACAAAACTCTATCCTTCTTTGTTAAATTGTCTGACATCCATCGACTGAACCCTTCCATTTAAAAATTGTGAACCCATCTCATCAAAATTCACTTTGATTGAAGATGAAAAAATATATTTGGAGACTCTCATCGAGTTTGTTACAAGGTAAGTATTTGAAATTGAAAGTTTAATCTTCCTTGCATAATTTTCAAATGTAATTATTAATTTTATTATAATTTTTTACAAGGCAAGAAAATCCATTCAAAAGGGGACTCAATTTTCATCTATTACCCACAACTTCCTTCGCACGGTCATCGAGCTCCTCCAAGCACGTATTGTTTTGCAAGGGAGAACAACAGACATTCCTTTTTGGGCTTTAGCGTATATTGTGCATTATCTTGGAAAAACATATTCAACTGGTCCTCATATGTTTCCAGCAGAATCATAAATGATCTTCAACACGCACACACACAAATATTGTTGCTACTGTTGTCATTGTTTCTACTAGGAATTATTTGATTATTTTTATGAAGCATTTTATAATGTAAACATTACCCCGGTCCCCACCTCACTCCATCCAAAATTGAAGATAGTTGGCTTATCCGCTGACAGGTGCAGGTAAAATTCATTATTTAATTTCAAATTTGCAATTTTGAATGCAGAAAAGATCCACCTTATCTTCTAGCAGAAGAGAGGCTGCAATTAGAGGAATGATCCCAGAGGCTAGTGGAGATTCTGAGACAAAGTCACCACAACCTCTACTAACAAGATATGTGAAACGGATTAGGTCTTCTGCATCTCCTCTTTTTCGTGCATCTTCCTCTTCAATTGCATGTCAAGAGCTCAGCGATGTTTAGGAAGTTAACCAGCCCATTAGATGTAATGTTACTCTTTCCGCAGTTGTATAATTTATTTCATTTTTTTAATTTTAATTTCTTTTATCTAATTTTTTTAAAATGTATTCAGGATAACATCTCAAACATACTTTAGAAGCGACCCAATCAGAATATCAGGTCATAACGGCATCTAATATGGGCGATTGTAGTTAATTAATCACTAAAGTCCTTAACGACATCATCAAATATTTTCTATTTTTTTCTAATTTTTCTAGGGTCAACTCAACGATATCATCAAAGAGAGCGAATGATGCCACCTCCGCCACCACCACCTCAACATCAACAACAGTGCACATAACCTTCTGAACAACCGACCAAATCAGAACAAGAAACCGCATTGGCATACGGTATGCATAATGAAATTTCTCTATTTTTCTATATTTTTATTACAATATTTTCATAAAACATTTATTCTATTTTTTTATTGGGCCTTAGGTCTATCACAACGGTCGGTACAGCAAACGATGCCACCACCGCCTCCACCATGACAACAGTTGATGAGGGATCAACAACATATGCATGGAAAGCAATTATTTGTTGCAAGGAGTTCAAGAGAAGGCCATACGTAGACCCTTTATGACTTTCCAACTTTTTCAATCAAAAATATTTCCACCATTATACATGATTTCCCTAAGCTGGATAATCCTCCCCTAGATGAGGATTATCTTTTACAAGGAAATCTTCCTTAGAGTTTTAAATCTTTTGATGTGCTTCAAATTGAAGCATTGCAAACTGGAGGAAGAGAAGCCACTGCTCACAGCTCCTCTCCCCCCTGTCAAACTGGTCAACCTGCTCCTGTTAGTGAGGACAAAAAATTAAACTTTTCAAAATCTATTTTATTAGCAGATAATTTGGAAGCCACAATAAAAGATAGTGTGCTTCCGGATATTGCAGAATTGAAAGAGTGGGAGTATCGAGCAAAAATTCTACTCAAAGAAATTAATGCTCGATACAAAAAAATCAAGAAGAAAGAATATGTTTTCATTGGTTCAACAACACCCTGAAAAGCTTGATGCTTTATTACATCAAGTAACGTCAAGAAATATAAAGGCCACTAATGTTTACAATGATGAAATATTAGATATCCTTTTGAATAGGCTTGAGAATATGAATGCTAAAACCCAAGCATATTTCAATAAATGGGTAATTGATAAGAAAAAAGTAAGTGGCAAAGGTTGCCAAAGTAGTTGCAGAGGTAAGTCATCCATTTTTTTTAAATTAATTGATTTTTTTAACACATTTAGACCTTTATTGACTAACATATTTAAATTTTTTGCTATACAGTTCAATTTTGAGAATGTGAAGAGTCAGGTGAAAAGCCTAAAGGTGTTTTTAGCCATGGCAAAGCAAAGTCTACAAAATGCTATCAACTTCAAATAACGATTATATAACACCGTCAGAGAGAATAATGTCCTCGGGAGAATAATCATTAAACATAATCTCCAAATATTTTGCTCAAGGAACATGACAAAGAAATGCTTGTGAAAGAAGATCCAGCTAAAGAGGAGAGGGCATTGATAGATAGTTTGACAACTACGGAGGAGAACCTGAGGAGAGCTGGTGCCCTACAAGGACAAAATTTTGGAATAGTGATGGGGGGACAAAATTTGCGATCTAAAATTTAAAATTTCATTCAACAATTTTCGATTACAATTACAGTTACAACACTAGCGTTCTATATTTTCATTTGCAGTCCTCTGGCTCTATTTCATTCAACACTACAACTGCTCTGCACTCTGCCAATACCACCGCTCTGAACAATCGTCGCAGTCGTATTATTCAGAGTTCTGTTATGTCTAGATCGTGCTTCCATCTTCACGGATCCGTGTAAACTGCCTCACGTTCGGCGCTCTGTCTACACCTTCTGGTATCCGAAGTTCTTCTTGGAAGACACGCACAGCCAAGCAGGATCAGAATGGACCTCGACCCTTGAATCTGATCTACCCTACCTAGGGCCGGACTCCGACCCTTGTGCACGACTCTTTCCCTTTTTATAATTTTTTGTGCGATGATCTATCTTCCATTTGGTGGCCCTTCGTTTCATCTCCCGGAACCTTTCGTTTTGTCTACCCGTGCCACTTCGTTGTCCTGGTATTCGACACGTCTCCCCTTTCGACTCTTCGTCTTCGTCTTGTCTTTCGATGCGAAAATACTACATGTCACAATATCGCGACATTTTGGCTTCCCTGGGCTCCGTCTCCCTTCTGGTCGTGATATCGCGACGTCGTGATATTGCGACCCTCCGTCTGCTACGTCGTCGGCCCTGCATTTTGGTCGCGATACCGTGACGTCGCGATATCGCGACGTCGCGACATCGTGACCCTCCACCTGTTGCATCGTCGCCCTGCATTTTGGTCGCGAAATCGCGACGTCGCAATTTCGTGACATGTCGCGATATCTCGACCCTCCGCCTGTTGCATCGTTTGCCCTGCTTTTCATCGCGATATCGCGACGTCGCGATATCGCGATTTCGCGACCCTTCCGCCTTTGCATCGCTTGCCCTGCTTTTCGTCGCGATATCGCGACATGTCACGATTTCGCGACCCTTCCGCCTTTTGCACCGCTTGCCCCTCTTTTGGTCGCGATATCGCGACCCTTCACCTACTGCAACTTCTGCCCTGTTGTTGGTCTTTGCAAAACACTTAGAATTTTTATTTTTTTTTTGTTGAAGCAAGATTGCGCTGCTGCCACCGGATGCTCCTGCATCAGACACCTGGGGTTGATGGAGAAGTGACCTTCACTTCTGTGTTGTTCTATCGCCTTCTTCTGCACAAGGACTCGAACTCTCTCTAGTCAACCTTTCTGTCTTTTCACCACTCTTCCACAGATCTTGGTGCAAACTGCCTCACGTTCGGCGCATCTGTTTGCACGCTCAGGAACTTCTAGCTCTGATACCACTTGATGGGGGGACAAAATTTGCAGTCTAAAATTCAAAATTTCATTCAACAATTTTTTATTACAATTACAATTACAACACTAGCCCGCAGGCATAGTGTTCTATATTTTCATTTGCAGTCCTCTGGCTCTATTTCATTCAACACTGCAACTCCTCTGCACTCTGCCGAATACCACCGCTCTGAACAATCGCCGCAGCCGTATTATTCAGAGTTCTATTCTGTCTAGATCGTGCTTCCATCTTCACGGATCCATGTAAACTGCCTCACGTTCGGCGCTCTGTCTACACCTTCTGGTATCTGAAGTTCTTCTTGGAAGACACGCACAGCCAAGCAGGATCAGAATGGACCTCGGCCCTCGAATCTGATCTACCCTGCCTGGGGCCGGACTTCGACCCTTGTGCACAACTCTCTTTCCCTTTTTATAATTTTTTGTGTGACGATCTATCTTCCATTTGGTGGCCCTTCGTTTCATCTCCCGAAACCTTTCGTTTCGTCTACCCGTGCCGCTTCGTTGTCCTGGTATTCGACACGTCTCCCTTTCCGACTCTTCGTCTTTGGCTCGTCTTTCGACGCGAAAATACTACATGTCGCGATATCGCAACAGTTTGGCTTCCCTGGGCTCCGTCTCCCTTCTGGTCGCGATATCGCAACATTTTGGCTTCCCTGGGCTCCGTCTCCCTTCTGGTCGCGATATCGCGACCCTCCGCCTGTTGCATCGTCGCCCTGCATTTTGGTCGCGATATCGCGACACAATGTCGTGACCCTTCCGCCTTTGCATCGCTTGCCCTGCTTTTCGTCGCGATATCGCGACGTCACGATTTCGTGACCCTTTCGCCTTTTGCACCGCTTGCCCCTCTTCTGGTCGCGATATCGCGACCCTTCGCCTACTGCAACTTCTACCCTGTTGTTGGTATTTGCAAAACACTTAGAAAAAAAAAAAAAAATTGTTGAAGCAAGATTGCGCTACTGCCACCGGATGCTCCTGCATCAAATAGGAGGTATGAAGAACGTTTACCTCAACATGCATTAGAGGCAGCATTTGCGCAAGGGCATGAGGAAAAGCAACCGAATCCTACAATTGAGCAAACACCTGAATTGGGCCCTAGAACCAAATAGTATCAAAGTGGACGCATAGTTCACTAGTTTTGTAAAATCGTAAAACAATAGTATCAAAGTGGACTCTTAGTTCACTAGTTTTGTAATGAAAAGTTATTCCAAATAAATAAAAAAAAATTCTAAATATGTGTGATATTTTTGTATCATTTTTTTTATTAATTCTTTGTAGAGATTCACATTTGTTTGCTATTGCAACTATGGAAATAGGTGTTGAGATTTAAATCATTCATTTGCTTGTTGTTTTATTTTATTATCAATAAGCCATCCAATGTTTAAAATACTCAATAAAGCAAAGCAAGCCTATCATATAAAACATATAATTTTATGAACAAAGGGTATGATATAAAATAAAAAATTCATTAACAAGTATAGAATATTATTTAAAAACTCATCAATCCAAAGCACAATTCATAATCCTGAACAATGTACATTTATGACATATTATTTGAAAAACTCATCAATCCAAAGAAAATTTCATAATCTTGATTCCCAACATTAGGATTATAAAAATAATAATAATGATTCATCAAGATTATAAAAATTAAAAATTAATAATATTATGCAATATGCTTAAAATACATCTATCCAAAAAAAATCATAATCCTAAAGACATAAAATTAATGCAAATATTACATTGGTGGAAGTTGAAACAAACACTTCCCATCTTGTCCTAAATCACTTGTATGCATAGTTGATCTTTGTGTCTCAACAATATGATCACTATAGTTATCATTTTCCTCATTATCATCAATATTAGTGATACCTCTTCTGTCTGCTATAGATTTCCAATATGCTAGAGCTCTCTCATAAGGAAACTTGTCCACCTCATAAGATGAGACATTCTCAAGCAATTGTCTAAACTTGTATCCAGTATGTTACAAACTTTAGATTTCACTAAAGATAATGCACTAAAAACCTTTTCATCTTCCACCGATCCCAAAACCATTGTTTGACACAATTCATATAAGCGAAAATATTCACTCATTGTATCTTGTAAAACACTAATAGGGTACAAATTTTTCCCACTACCGTATAATAGAACTTGGTTCACTAAGATTAGTCAAATGTAAAATTTGATCAACCATTATCATTCCAAAATATGAGGATTGATAGGCCAAAAGTTCTTTATTTAGAATACCATTGATCTCAGTACCATTAACTTCCACACGTTTAGTAAAATGTTGGATATAAACAAGTCATTTTTACTTTTATAATTTGTTCTTGAATTCCAAAACATGGAGTTAACCACACTCATCGCTTCAAGCAACTAATCTCTTTGAAAACGGTCTCTTATTTCTTTTGTCAATGTTTCTGCTATTTTTATCAATTTAATCCTTGTATTGAGTAAAACTTCATCAAATATGTTCTATGTGATTGGTATTTGTTCAACATCTTCAGTAACTATATCCAATCGCTTATCAAAATAAAATAAAGGTATCTCTTTTCAATGAACATTAATACAAAGATGATCGTTGATGTTGAACTTCAACAAACTATTTTGTTCATTGAAATTTGTTAAAGTTCTTCAATCATCAAACAAAGCATCCATAAAATTTTCACTTGACGAGTATAACATATCAATACACATACAAAATTTTTTTCTAATCCTGATGAAATCAGCAATATAAATGGATCTTTGTTGTGCAATTTTAATCAAAGTATTCATTCCATGCATCATTGGAAGAATACCACATAAAGTGAGTAGTGTTTCCAGGTCTGTCACACGATATAGCAAATATTTTGCTTTATCAACTACCCTTCGATTATTATACATAAAGCCTACTAAGGATTTATATTCTTTGAAAACTCTTGTTGCGGGTTGAAACAATGTAATCCACTTAGTATCTACATATTTCAACAATTTTTTACCTTCTGTAACTCCTAGTGCAAACAGTTGAAACTCTGCAAACTTTGAACTGCACAAAAAATTAACATGTACTTCACGAACGAGTTTTTCAACTCTTGCAACATTTTCAAATGTGCTCACAATTTTGTATGCAAAATTCATTCTATGAGCCATGCAGTGAATCGGGATCAAATATGGGGCAACTGATGTTTGAAGTCGAACACAAAGACCATTTTTTTTACCTTGCATTATAGCAGCACCATCATATCCAACACATATTAATTTATTGGTTATTGTTGCATCATTCATTCCAGCAATATCCTTTAAGCTATTTACAACATTGAAAATATTTTTTGCATTACAGTTTTCCACCATCTTATGTATTACTAGCAAATGAGGTTGCCTTACATGATTTTGAAAGGTGTAAACATACATGCGAATCCAAGATGTGTTTTCAACAACAATTACCTTATCAATAGAGAGTGAAATAAATTTAAAAAATTTAACTCTCTTTCATGTCCTCCTTCTCAACCAAAGAGAGACATTTTTTCATTTCCCAAGCACTTTGATCTGACCAATGGGTATTGGGAAGATTTTGTACATTATCTAGTTGAAAGAGATGTTTAAAATCAATTAAGTCTGACTATCTACCTTTTTAAGAATACTAAATACGATAGCAAACTACAAGCTTTTTGAAACTAAAGTAATTTTATGAATTTTTTGAAACTGTGCTGGAATCATTCCACCATTTTGAGCTAGTGTTTTTTATTATTTCATCTTTTTGTCAGTCTTTTGCATATCTGAAATGTACGTATTCTAATGCATTCTTCCACCTAATTGTTTTCTTAGTTGTTCCATCACTTTATTTTAATTTCACATAAACTTTATCACAATGTATTTCTATTGTATCCAACTTAAGTTGCATCTTATGATCTTTTCCTAGTTTATGTTAGGAGGGAAAACTAAAGGGATTATTTTATTCATGAAATGAGTTACAATATATAGGCATAAGCCTTTATGAAATGCATGACACTTGTCAAGTGAAACTGACACCGAAAATGCACTCAATACAATAAAATGAGCCATAGATCCAAATAGGAAGAGAGAAGAAGAAAAGAAGAGAATCTTCTGAAGTGTCTTCGTCTGTAGTCTTCAGAAGTAGATCCGAAAAAAACCTCGGATAGAGTCTAGGGTGTCTTTGTCTGTAGTCCCTAGTATAAGTGTCCTTATGGTGACCATGTCATCCCACCGAAATGCATGGGTAACCAGCCGCTGCATTCGCCAAGTGTATAGAAAAGATCACTAGGTACAAGGATCACATATGAAATTACCTTGGGAGTGTCGGGTACAACCAAAAGTGCACTCCAAGGTAGAAAAAAAACTTTGAGGCTAAAAAAAATGAATTGAAATAGCCTCAAAATTAGAATATGACACCACCATTGTGTCCGTCGCGAAAAAATGTTTCCAACGACTATAAATACCCCTATATTCCACCATCAAAGGGGCCTTCATCTTGCTGAAAAAACAATAGCATGCCTCTCTAGGCAGCAAAATAAACCTCAAGAATAAAAAATTCCTGGCATCGCACTCTGGCGGCATAAAAAACAGTCTCTCAATTTTTCCCTCGCAGGGGAATTACATGGGCAAATACGATAAAGGCCATGTGGGCCTTCCTCTTCCACTACCCATGTGGAAATAACATGAATAAAAAATGCCAATCATGCCCCATTGTCCAGGGGATGAAAAGCCCCATACAAATCAAATCATCAACTTAACTGCACATTAACACAGCAGAAGTGCACATTAACACAACAGTGCAACTGAATAGTTTTTACGTGTGGCTTTCTATTTGACACACATATCGGGCCACCATGGTACAAGCAAACAGCACCGCAAAAAACAACCACTCAAACTAGAAAATCAATAAACACCACGCAGACTTCGGCACGGCCATTAACAGATGTATGAATACCACAGGCCCCAGAAGTCAGCGCTAAGCGTAGAAAAACAAACAAAGCCCATGTCTGGCTCACCTTTGCCCAGGCTTCGGGGGTGCCCATTGTTTTCACGATCTTGCTTTCATTTCAAAAGATTCTTCCTCTGAAATTTTGGCTCACCACCGCCAATATTTTGCTGCACCGGCCACCGCCTTCTTATTTTGGAATACCTGGACAACTCAATTTTTTCGTCAGATGACGAACATTTCTGGAAAGGGGATGTGGGCGGGTTCATCTTCTGGATCCGCGACAGAGGCCTCGACGTTCAACGCCAACATCATTTCGCACCAGTTCTGCTTCGCCATCGTCGCTCCGAGGAACACGATCTGCTCCTGGATTGCCACGATCCCTTTAAAGCAGAGTGGAACTGAGTCTGTGAAGGGCAAAGAGGACGGTGCAATAGGCGGGGACGCAGCGTTGAAACAGATACTGATCCACATCTTTCTAAAATTTAGGAAATGCCACTGTATTGTCATCTGTGTCTGTGTTTATCATAGGTACGGCGTCCAACACGCTGGGCTCACGGAGCCTCACGGCAGAACTAGAGGCCATGAGGTGAATACACAAATAATTAAAGCTGCCAGCAATTCGATTTCTTCTTCAATACCCGAGTTTTCCCCTCGTGTCCTCTATTTTTTTTTCGTCTTGGCTCTGAATTTCTTCTCGACTTAGGCGAATCAGAATCCTCCTCGCTCTCTTCACTAATCTCAGTGCTCTGTGCTTCTTCTTCTTCGTCATCAGATTCATTCACTTCTTGCTCTGTTGTACTTTCAATGTCGTCGTCTTCTTCTTCCTCCTCATCCAACACAAAGTCCTCATCAGAACTATCTGAACTTTCTCCAAAAGGCCGCCTTCTCCTCCCTCGTTTCTTGGCACAAAACTCCACCTTGGTTCCCCTGCCAAGGAACTTCCTAAAGAATTTTCTCACCATAGTCGTTTGCAGCGTCCCTAACCAAACTACCAAAAATCCACAATTCGACAAAATAGAAGAACAGCAGGCTTCGGCACTCAGAAACCCCTGTAACTCAGAATCCTTGAAATTGTGAGTCCAGACATCGATTTTCCTTTAGGGAAAACCGAAACGCCAGGGATTCAAACCCCGGTCGATTTAGCTCCAAATCAAACTAACAAATAATCAAGAATAATATTTGAAAAACCATGCATAAATTTGATCTTGAAAGTAATGGGTATCCTCCGCTGAAATCTCCAAGCTAGACCGTGGCTTCAGTTGGAACTCCCCAATCATCCAGACCGCGAAACTCGTACCCCGCCGCATCGGCATAGTCCTTCGGATCCCCAAAATACACATCGGCGTCCTCATCCACATCCACATCGACATCATTATCATTATCTTTGTCCACATCGTGGGCAGCATCCTCATCTTCGTATGTGAATTCAAGATCGCCACCGAACTCGCCCAAAAAACCTGGTCTACCGGAATAGAATGTCCTTTCACTATGACCGCTGCTCATCAAGGTTGCACCGGGGACGGTGGTAGGGGCTGCTGAAATGGCACGTTTGAGATCAAACATTGTTCGTGTTTCCGCAGGGAATGGTGCATTTTATTCACAATGTGGGGAACAGTCCAGAATGTGACGAATGCCCACGCCATGTGGCTACCTCCATGATCTGCAAACCCTAAGAAACTAAAAAATAAAAATAAATTCTCCCTAAATTAAAAAACTTACCATCTGGTTTCTGATCCATCTCATGGATGGAGAGCATACTCCCTCGGTAAAAAATTTAAAAAAAATGGGGGGAGGGAGGATTTCCATGAGGGAAATCCCCCCTCAAGCTCACAAGCTCAGGAGACCGCCTGGAGCTCTGATACCAGATGTTAGGAGGGAAAACTAAAGGGATTATTTTATTCATGAAATGAGTTACAATATATAGGCATAAGCCTATATGAAATGCATGACACTTGTCAAGTGAAACTGACAAGTGTCAAGGAAGGCATAGTGCACATTACATTAACTCTAACAGTTTCCAACTACAAATAATGCATCTGCGTTCTATTGGCATATCATATTACTGTTTTCTAGTTGCACTAGTTCAATAAACGGATATTTTGATGACCATTCAAACTCAAATGACCTTCCAATAGTCCACCTTGTTAACTTTCTACGTTTGGGTTTCTTAGTAGAATATTTCCCAGAAGTGTGCATTTGGTTAGAATGATTGTTTTTATTTTCGATTTGTGTACTAGTTTCAGGATTCTGTTCAATTTTTTTGCATGTTATTGTTGATCAAGTTTTCATAATTTATTTCATTGAAAATATCTTCAAGTGAAGGCATATTAGGATTAATTGTGTATTTTGCATTTAAATATGTTCTATATCATTTTTTAAATTACTTAAGAAAATTACTATTAAGTAGGTAAAACAGGTGTGTACCTTGCATCTTTGTAGATTTTGGTGCCTCATTGGATTTCAACGCCTCATTGGATTTTGAGATATGGCTAAAATATTTTAGGATACTCTTCTTTCCAGAAGATTTTTCTTCCTTGTTTCCATTGGGAGTTGGAGCCATTGTACCTGTAAAGGAAAATGTTAGAAAAATAACGTGAGATTGAACAAAATTTTGACAATTCTACAACTATAAGGGACATCATGGTCTACCTGTCGTTGGTTGTCATCTTCGTTATTCCACCGGTCATCTTCATTATGCAACCGATCGTCTTTGTTATGTCATCAGTCGTCTGCTACCGATCGTCTTCATTATGCCACCAATCGTCTTTGATTATGCTACCGTTGTCTGTCGTCTTTCATTTACGATTGGGCATCATTCGTTTGTAGTCTTTTCTGTGGTCGAGCATCTTTCGTTTGTAGTCTTTTCTATGTGATCAGACGTCTTTCATTTGTAGTATGTTCTTTGCGATCGGACATCGTTCATTTATAGTTTTTTCTCTGTTTATTTTGTTCTTTGTTGTCACTCCTTTTTTGTCGTCTCTATTGTTGATCGAGGAGAACAAATGTTTAACATGTATGATTGTCACTATCATATTACGTATATATTGGGAGTATAATAGGCGAATCTTTTTATAGTAAAATTATATATAATTTTAAGGTGAAAAGGTCCAAAATCTAAGCAAAAAAGTTGGCAATTTAAAATTTAAACCATATAAGTATTATAATTTCAAGGCGAACCAACCCTAAAAATAAATTTCCCCCAAAAATTTCAATTAAATGGGCTGATGTCTAGGATCCCCATATTAGCCAATTTTAAATTTCAAAAACCCTAATATTCTTTAATTTACGATAATTCATTGCTATGCATAACCCAGCCAAAAAGGAAGATATCTTGAAAGTTGAGATCCTTGAAAATGAAGTAAAGTTGATATGCAGAAGGATTCTTCCTTTGAGAATCAAGTTATGGCAGACAAGATGAAGGTATGTGATACCTTACCTTCCTCACAAAAAAATATTATTCTTTCTCCAAATTCCTTTGATATGCTTCAAGAGATTACTTTTGGAGACGAAGGTAATGGCCTCTTGGAAAAGGCGGATGATGGAAATCTTCAGTTAGAAAATGAGGAAGATGAAGATGAGCATAACCAAATAGTTTTGAAAAAGTGGTTAGATCAAATAAAAAAAACCTAGGAAATTTAGTTGATCCAAAAAAAGTTGTCCAAACTCCAAAAACCAGACATCAAAAGATGTTAGGAATTGTCAATGGAATCCAAACAATAATAGCCTTAGATGGGAGAACAATATGATAATATCAAGGCAGAAGGAAAAATATGATAATGTAGGTCATGTTGAATTTGAGAACAGAGATATGTCTATCCTCTATGGTGATATGAGATTTTTATCCAGTTGCTTATGGGTGTTGTCTTTTGGATTGTTGTTTGGTTTGGTCCTAGGAGACCATTTCACTTTGTGGTCTATTGCACTTTTTATGGGTTGTCATGTTTGTGATATCTCAATTTTGAGATTGTTAGTAGATCTATAGGTGTTTTCTTTTAAAAGGTTTGAGGCCCCTTTCAAAATCCCTTCTTCCACCCTAATAAAAAATAATAATCTATGGGAGGTTGAGTTTGAAAAATACAACTGTCAATGGACCAACAACACGAGAGGCCATAACCTAATAGCAAAAAAATTAGTCAAAATACTCTCAAATCATTGGCAAGATGAAGGGACTTGTGCTAAAATTAATACCTTGAAAAGGATTGGTTCAGATCACTGGCCAAGAAGAGTTAAAATAATGGTAAGTGAGTTCAAAAAAATATCATATTTTAAATATGAGTAGATGTAGGAAGATCGTCATCAATTTATTGATATGATAACAAAATCATGAAATTCTTCCCGAGGAAAAAATGGGTTGTATACATTTCTTTAAAAAATTAAATCAATGATATTTAGATTAAAAGAATGGAGCATTAACATTTTTGGAAATATTTTTTAAGAGAAGAAAATCCATTTCAATATCACTATGTGACAATGATATGATACAAGTAAAAGTTATTTCAATCTCATCCAATCTATATAAAAATAAACAATGCAATATAAATGAAACTCATTTCAATCCCATATCACCTTATTTTTATATATATATATATATATATATATATATATATATATATATATATATATATATATATATATATATCACTTAGTTTCTTTATTCACAATAAAAAAATCTACTTTAAAATATAGCCTGATAATACCCAACTTCCTAAACCAACATAAACAAAAATTTTATAGTTTTAAAATTTGAAATCCCACTTAAAACTATTTTTAATATTGAGTAGTTTTAACTATTAGTATAATTTTAATTTTAATTCAATGATTTTTTTTTTTGTTTACTTGGTTATTGTGAGAAACCCTTATGACCCAACGTACAAGGTTGAGCAATCTCCGCCCAACCATAACCCTTCCTTATGACCCACGTACAAGGTTGAGCAATCTCCTCCCAACCATAACCCTTTCTAAAGTTGAGAGCTATACTTATCAATAGGGAATTTAACACAAAGCCACCATACACCCACATACTCGCGTCGGTTTGAACCTTGAATCTCCCGAAGAAGAGCCAAAAGTTTGTTGCTCTACACCCCCAGATACTTAATTCAATGATTATTAAACAAATTAAAATATTTTTTAAATAATTATACACTACTCTTTAAATATATATTAATAATTCAAACCTGAAGGTCCAAGGTTCAAACCGTGACATGAGCGAATGTGACGGGGTGGGTGTGTGGTGGCTTTGTGTTAAATTCCCTATTGATAAGTATAGTTCTCGACTTGACGATGGGTCATAGTTAGGAGGAGACTGCTGAACCATGTACGTCAATCAACCTTATGCGTTAATCATAAGAATTTCTCACAATAACCAAATCAAAAAATATATATATTAATAATATTATTATTATTATTACATACGATAAATATAATAAAACTAAAATCCATTTCAACTTCATACTGCTCGACATTTATTTTTATCTATCATTTTATTAATTTGTAAGAACAATATGTTGGACGTCTGAAACAAATGCAAGTTTATTCAACCCTCTCCTACTATAGTGTATTTGCAAAAATATAGATGAAACGGTATCGTTATTTACACCATGTCTTCTTTTTTTTCTTCTTGTATTTTCGTTAATTGGTAATATTTTTGTTGAATAATTTATAAGTAACCCGATAATTGTTATTATAGGGTAATTATTATAACTTAATCAGTAAAAAAATTAATTTTATATTAAAAAATTGGTTAACATTTTTGTTAGATAGTTCATGAATAATATGGTGAAGTTAGTTATTATAACTTAGTCAATTGGACATGATGTTATTATAAAGTAGTTATTATAACGTTTTTTAACTCGACTGGACATGATGTTGGAGTTATTATTATAAACTTTAGTTTGTTAGATAAATATGTAGTTAACAAAATTTTAGTTTAAGTAGTTGACACAGTTCATTTTACAACTACCAACCAACCTATCACTTTTATATATTATTAAATAATTTACTACCAATCAACTTATCCTTTTAAATATTATTTAATAATTTAAAACAACCAACCTATATTTTTTAATAAATATAAACATGACCGTTAACTAACGAGACAATTGGTTTGGATGTTTCGACAAATAATTGTGCATGGTGTCATAGGATGTCACCATATATTCACACTTGGTTGAGATTAAAGGACTAGGACATGTTGGGAAATATCAATGCCATGTCCATGTGTATGAGCGATCATATTCGACAAATATTATTAAATATTTTTTTTTTAATAAATATAAACATGGCCGTTAACTAACAATCGAGACAATTGGTTTGGATGTTTCGTGGAATAATCATGGATGATGTCATGGGGTGTCACCTGTTGGAATATTTTCAACATTGCCTCCTTAGTCCTAAGTATTAAGTCCTAGTATTTAGTTTTAGTTTAATGTTTTGATTTACATATTTCTAGTTAATTTGATTAGCATACATTGAGGTTTTGGCTTGGTTAATTAATGTTTGACCATAATCCAAGATTAGCATGTTGTTAGGATAAGAGATATCTTTAAGTTAGTTTGTTGTGATAAGCTTAAGAGGATTTCTCTCAACCACCATGTCTATTTTTAGTTCTTTCAAGAACTATAAAACTATGTAATGCATTATTGATCAATAGAACAATTTCACCATTGTTTCTCATTTGGTATCAGAGCAGGTTTGCTCAAATGGATCAAAACCTGTGGAGAGTGGTGTGAAGAGATCTGAAACACACACTTTGTTAGAGAAACTCAAGTGGCCAGCACTCAGCAGATTTGTAAGGAAGAGCTCGAGTAAATCATTAATATATCACGAATCCTGAGGTATTTGATTATGAAATTTTTAGGGTTGTTAGATAATTGTATCAAGAGGATGCTGTTAAAATTTCAGGTGATTTGGAGCTAATTTACGGATTTTATTAGCATTTTGAGTTTTTCAATAAAATGGTTGTATAAGGTGGAATACAGGGTATTTGCTTCTCAAATTTTGGGAGAAATATTATTTCGATAAAATCATAATTTAGACAAAATTTCAGATCATTGGGATTTGTATTGATTGATTTATGTGAATATTTATTTTTCCTTCAACAATCCTAGATCCGAAATTGTGATAAAAAGGGAAAAAGTAAATGATCACATATTTTTCACCTTTGTGATTTTTCTTCTAAAATTTAGAGGGTTTTCATATTATTGTCTCAAGAATACAGAGTTTAATTTTCAAAAAATTTGGGGTTGTATGGATTGATTTATGTGAAGAACATTGAGGTTGTCTCAAAAACACTCTAAGATCTAGAAAGGACAAAAGTAAATTGATCACATATTTCTCATTTGTGTGAATTTGGATCTGAAATTTAGTGGATTTTCATATAAGTATATCAGAAGTCTACGAAAAAAAATTTCAGTTTGTTTCAATCAGTATTGGTTGATTTATGATAAATTGGGTGCTTGAGACTTTGGTAAATAAAAGGAAGCCATGTATGCAGACTTGGTTGTACCAAAATTTGATGGAGATAATTATGCTATTTGGAGCATAATGATGAAGACCTTCTTGAAGGCTCGAGACTTATGGGATATAGTTCAAGAAGGCTATGAGGAACCCACTTGGAGCAAGCTACAAGGCGAGGAGAGAAAAGAGAAGAAGGAGCAACAATATGCAAATTGCTTAGCTCTAATGGATTTGAGGAGAGGAATGGAAAAGAATGTTTTTCCTCTCATAGCCAATTGTAGATCAGCTACAATGGCATGGCAAGTGTTGAAGGATGCTTATGGGTTTGATGAGGATACCCATAAAGCCATGAGTGACAATCATGAAGATTGTTTAAGCAAGGAGGAGCCTTGCTTCCTTGAAGCGATTTCGAATTAAATCCTTTTGAAGGAGTTTTTGAAGAGTCTTGTAAAGACTCATATGAAGCCATGCTTTGTAATGGAGAATTATTTTTTGCAGAGGAAGGCCTGTATGTAGAAAACCAACAAGATGAAGAATGTTTCATGGAGGAAGCATATGTTGTTGAATTTTGTGATGAAAAGATAAGAAGAGGTGTGTATTCCTCAAGAGGACGAGGAGGAAGAAGAGGATTTGTTGTTCATAGAAGAAAAAGTGATAAAAAATATCTCATGGAGGAGATAAATGAAGAGTGTATTATGGATAATGCACCTAAAATTCTCATGGGAGAGAATAAAGAAGATAGTAGGATCAACCAAAATTGTTGGCATGTTGATGGAGAAGCAATGTTTATGGAAGACCATTGTCTTGAAAACCATTCACTTGGAATGGATGTATGCTCTCTTGACAGAGAAAATGAAGATCTCCAACAAGGAGAAGATAAAATTGTTAGAGTTCCTCTAAAAGGGGAGAAGAATGTAAAAAATGAGATAGAAACAGAAAATGGAAATGCGATTGCTGATTTTCTTATCGTAATGGCAAAGGAAACTTCACTCATGGATGAAGATCACTCACTTGGAGTGACTACATTGCAGAAAGAGAGTTGTCTTGAAAAGTCAACTATGTATGATTGCTTGAATGAATGGTGTTTCAACACACCAACATGGATTGAACAAAGGAGAACTATTAGTGAAGAGTTGATGGTTGATCTTGAAGCACCATACAATGAAGGAGAACTGCTACAAAATAGCTTTATGGGAAGCACCAAATCTACTCATACTAAAGGTAATGTTTTTATGATTAATGATTTGTTTTTTGTGAGCGAGGAATGAAAAGAAAGGAGAATGTCTTCCAAAGGCATTATTGAGAGGTGATTGTCTCATTGAGACAACTTTGATGAAGATTCTTCTTGGAGAGAAGACAGTGATGGAGAACTTGGATAACATGGATCAAAATGATGTGTTCAAAATTCCTTGGGAGAAGGATTCTTGTAAAGTCATTGTTGTGAGAGAATATTTGTGTGAGGAGCAACTTTATGTTGCATATGTAGTTGGTCATTATATGGCCATATTTGTTGTGATTTTTTGTGTGAAAATATGTGAAAGAGTTGTATGGTATAATCATCTATGTGAGATGATTAATTGTAAATACTCATTTGGAGTATTGTCTAGTTTTGAATATGTAAAAGAAGATCAAAATGTGAGAGCATGGTTTAAAGACCATAATGATAAAGATGTAAGAGAGTGGTTGTTGAAAACCACAAGAGGAGATACTTTTGTTGAAGGGGGAGCTAATCAACAAAAGAAGGCACTCAAGCATTTGCAGGAAATCTCACATAAAGAGTGGAAGGAGTGCCACCATAAGTATTTTGTAAATTCTGATTTCTTGATTCAAGATTGGAGGAAACATAAGAGAAAAAATTTCTTCCAACTCTGTGATGCTTAAAGAACTCTTGCATGAGTATCTTTAGCATCAAGGGGGAGAATGTTGGAATATTTTCAACATTGCCTCCTTAGTCCTAAGTATTAAGTCCTAGTATTTAGTTTTAGTTTAATGTTTTGATTTACATATTTCTAGTTAATTTGATTAGCATACATTGAGGTTTTGGCTTGGTTAATTAATGTTTGACCATAGTCCAAGATTAGCATGTTGTTAGGATAAGAGATATCTTTAAGTTAGTTTGTTGTGATAAGCTTAAGAGGATTTCTCTCAACCACCATGTCTATTTTTAGTTCTTTCAAGAACTATAAAACTATGTAATGCATTATTAATCAATAGAACAATTTCACCATTGTTTCTCAGTCACCATATATTCATACTTGGTTGAGATTAAAGGACTATGAAATGTTAAGAAATACCAATGTCATGTCCATATGCATGAGCGATCATATTCGACGAAATTGACATTGGCAATCAGACTGAAAGCAAACCAACCAATCTCCATAATGCTTCACTAGATTATTGGTTGAATCCAGCTAAAAAATATATGCAATCACATAATATGTAATTTTCTGAAACAAGTTTAAATTATGAAAATTTGAAGAACCATACGCCTCTTATTAGTCAAGTATATCCTAAAAGTTTGAAGGAATGGTATCTTTTTGAAAAATGAAATTAAGTACATTTATAATTATAATTATCCTAAAAATTATATGTTTTTCATTAATTAATATTTTGAATTAAATGATATTTAATTTAATTAGTTAAATTCTTTAACATTTAAAAAGAGATATTTGAATTTTGTGAAATAATACAATGATAATATCTGAACTTTGTTGTAATACTACTATGCAAGAACTTTGTTGTAATACAATTATATAAAGTGATACTGATTTTAATCCAATATAATTTTTTTTTTATTGAGTAAATACTTCTTATACATATACATATCGGCCGTGGGGATTAAACCCAGGTCACATCACTGATAATGCCACATCACACAGATAATCCAATATAACTAATTAAAAAATTATATATTTTAAAATATACTTTTATACAACTAAATAACCATTATTTAATTAACATACTAAAAGTTTTGACCATATTTACTATCACTTTAAATACTACAAATTCATTGCTCTGTTTCACAAGATCCACTAAATTTTCGATATGCTTATGGTCTTGATATGAAGTTGTATGTTAAACAGAAGTTGATATCAGGCTCTTCCCTGTCCAAACAATTGTAAGGGAGGCTTCAAAAATTTAGATGGAGGATACTGTTAAAAACGAAGTTTAAAAGAAAAAAAATTAAATTAGAGCACAGAGATTTCAAACACACAGTAAATTAAGAGCATTTTAAGCCATTTTAAGATTGAGGAATGCGCTTCTATAGGTTTCTATTTTGGAAGAATTCAATGGTAAAATGAGCAGGAAAAGGAGAAAAAAGAAAGTTATTGAGCTTAAAATAAGCACCTACGAAAAACACAATAGATTCTCACATTTTTCAATACAAAATAAACTCACCCGTTTTACATCTAAATTTATTCAGAAAGGTGGCAGACAAAAGATTAATCTGAGAAACCTCAAAAATTGTTGGTTTGTCCAATACCATCAAACTGTGAGAGATTTGTAGCTTAGTTTTATAGAAAAGGAAAAAAGAAAGTCTCCATTGTAATTGTAAACTATTTGAAGCCCATAGGTTGAAATCTGACTGCCAACAATATTTAAATCATAAAGAACCTACTTAGGTTAGACGATAACGTATCATATTACATTGTTCTCCGTTTCAAAGCATCTAAATTTGAAATTTTAACAAGTGAAATCTCTAAATAACAGTCTTCAAAATACAAAAGAAACTTTAAAACTTCTTATTTTTAGTTTCCTTTAGTTGCACTACCAGAGTTTTAAGATGTCATGGACGCAAGCATAATGCCCGGTGTAAAACCAAATTCTTTTTTATATTTAATAAGAATAGAAGTTTCATATACCTCAGTGCCATTCATCACTGATTTAACTTCAATAATTGAAAACTAAATAAATACATCCAGACTCAGTTTCAAACCCAAATCAAAATAACATTAAAAATATCCTAAACAAATACCTATAAACATTGAAAATATATGATAAGTTTGGTGGAAAAAAAAACAAAGTACAAATCCTATGTTTAATGTGGAAAATACTGTATTGAATAATGGAGATCAACCTAGTATAACAGAAAGACGGTACTGAATTAATGAAACGAGTGAAAATTATTTTATAAAAATACTGCAATATTTTCATTCACAAACTACCAAGAGTGAAACTTAAATGAGACTTATCTTCAATTATGTGGTATGGCAAAAAGTGTTCCTGTCATATAACGGCAAAGCTGCTTCATGTCCATAGAGTCATTATGGTAATATATGTGGTAATGAATTTGCATCTAAAGTTTAACCTCTTTGCACCTTCGAAGAAAATTTCTAAAATAAGAAGGGGAAGGAACAAGACAAAATTTAAGTCCGTGGCCCCATTGGATTTACCACTACAAGGTCCAACATTACTGAGGTGCCCATTTGGTTCAACATTAGTTTTATGAGGAGCGAAATTGTGGAGGTGCTCTTGACAATATTTTTTCTACCAGGCTTTTGCTGTATCCACAGTTTTTGGAATCCCATTTTCCTCTCGTGTGTGGAGTCCATTTGGAAGCTGAATGCAAAAATAAAATAAGGACTAAAAAAAGATAAAACAAAATGCTATTACCCAAGAAATCTGCACCACATGGCTAATAGACTGAAATTTCAAAAACACTAAACAGTAGAAACTTTATTATCCTTGCTGAAACCCTGGGAAGAGCGCTAGGAAGATTAAGGCATTAAACTGCTTCTGTTATGTTTCATGTCTCCCAATAGCAATTTGTGAACGATAAGAACATAACCAAAAAATCCTCCATTCCACAGGTTAGGGAATTGAAGTTGATCTTAGAAAGATGAATTTTGTTAAAATAAAGTTTATTTTCTAAATACTCCTTGTCCTAGACAGGTAAGAATAGCAAGACTCTTCGGTTGTAGTACTGGGGACCTTTCGGCTACTTATTTTGGGAAGTCTTTTTTTAAGGGAAGGATGAGTAAAGCGTTATGGAATCCAATGGTTGAGCAATTAACAAGAAAGCTTTCAGGATGTCGAGGCTCTTTGCTTAGCCAGGCTGGCAAAGCCTAACTAGTAAAGTCTTCATTGCAAAACATTCCAATCCATTTTATGTCTTTATTCAAAATGTCGATTAAGATCTATGATAAAATACAGCAGATTCAGAGAAATTTTCTATGGTCTAGGGCGGAGAATAAAAAAAGAATGGTGTTGGTTGCATGGGATAAGGTTTATACAAGAAAGGAAGTGGGAGGTCTTGGCTTCAAGAAGCTGGGAAGAATGAACAAAGCTCTGATGGGCAAATTAGGATGGAAACTTGTAACTAATGAAAACCTCAACTAGGTCCATATACTAAAGGCCAAATACCTTAGGCATGCCTCCAGCTTTATTGGGGAAGAGGACCATCCAAGAGGGTCAAACTTCTGGAATAACCTTCAGCTTATCAAACCGTTGCTTAGACAAGGTAAATGTTGGTAGATTGGTAATGGCTCCCAAGTCCACTTCTCTGAAAAACACTCCTCTTTGTGACGATCCTGAGTTTGTTGGGTTAGAACAAGTTGTGTCTACTTAATATGGAAACTTGGTGCAAGACTACATAATTTCTAATGAGTTTGGCAAACGATGAAAACACATCCAGGTGGATGGGCTAGATTTAAGGATCCAGTAGAGATTGAGGAAGCCTAACAAGATTCTACAGGTCTACTTTCTTAACAGCACAAGACATTCTGATTGCCTCACCTGGAAGAACCAGAAATGTGGAAGGGGAGGGCCTAGGATGGATGGAAGCCTCAAGAGTATGGATCAAGGATTTAATTCCTAAGATTGTGTACTTTTAATGGTTGTCGGTCCAAAACAAGATCTTAACTATGGACAAGCTCTGCAAAAGGGGGATGATACTTCCAAACAGGTGTGTGTTGTGTGAAAAGAATGAGGATACAGATCACCTTTTTCCAGAGTGTCCCTTCACTATTAATCTCCTAAATAGATTCCTTAGCAAGTTTCAGGTTGCATGGGTTCTCCCCGAGTCATTCGCAGACCTTTGTATCAAATGGGAATCCCCCTTCAGTAGTAAGAGACTGAAAATGTTGTAAAAGTTAAGACTTCCCCATGCTCTATAGGGATTTTAGAAAGAACGTAACCATCAAATCTTCAAGGATAGAAAAAGAGACTGCTCCTCAGTTGAGATCAGATCTGCCAATGCTGCAGTGGAAAATCTCAAAATAATTAAGTTTAAAGATGCCTGGGAGTTTGATCAAGAGAAAGAGATAGTGTGTGGTTGGGGCTTGGAGTTTAGAGCTCGTAGTCTGGTGCCACCCTCAAATACTTCAAGGACTCAATCAAGAAGGAAGTTGTCTCCCCCTGGCTGGTTAAAGTTAAACTTCGATGGAGCAGCTAAAGGTAATCTTGGTCGGGCTTAGGGCAGATGGGATCTTCCCTGACCATAAGGGCATGGCAAACTTGGCATATGCTTAACACCTGGGGGAGCAAACAAGCCATTTTGTTGAAACCAAAGCGGTTTTTTGGGACTATTTCTCATTGAGAGGCTTAATGTCAAAAATTTGATTGTTGAAGGGGATTCACAAAATATTATCAATATTCTAAAAGGTAATCAACCTCAAAATAATTAAGTTAAAAGATGTTTGGGAGTTTTATGATATTGTGTGGTTGTGGCTTGGAGTTTAGAGCTCGTAGTTTCATACCACCCCCAAATCCTTCAAGGACTCAATCAAGATGGAAGTTGCCTCCCCTTAGTTGGTTAAAGTTAAACTTCGATGGAGTAGCGAAAGGTAAACCTAGTCGGGCTAGGGCGGATGGGATCTCTCGTGACCATAAGGGCATGGCATCCTTGGCATATGCTTAACACTTGGGGGAGCAAACAAGCCATTTTATTGAAACCAGTGCGGTTTTTTTGGGAATATTTCTCATTGAGAGGCTTAATACCAAAAATTTGATTATTGAAGGGGATTCACAAAATATTATCAATATTCTAAAAGGTAATCAACCTCCTAGCTAGAATATTGTAGATATGATCTCGAAGGCTAAACATAAAACTATCCCCTTGGAGAATGTTCAATTCAACCATGTATATAGGGAAGCAAATGGGACAGTTGATTGTTTGGCGAACCTAGGAGTGTTCTTGGACGGATATCAGAGGTGGGAAAGGAATTTGTTTGGCCAAGTCCAAGAGCTAGTGAAGGTGGAAGCCAATATCTATGAAGATCACAATAAGAACAAGGGTTAGCTAGTTTGTGGGGCTCATCAAGTTTTTGTTGATGAAGCGACATTGTATACCTAGAGGGAGGATGTCAGGATTGTCAATCTCTTTGATGGATGATTGTTGTGTTTGTTTTCCTTCTGTTTGTTGGAGTTTTGTGTCATATAATGGTTGTTCTTGTTGTTAGTTCCTTCCGTTTGTGAGCTCTTTCTATCTTTCTAGTAGGTTCAAATCTTGTTTGTCTTGCTTCTGTTTCAATTGCAAAGCTTAATGGCAAAATCTTGAAAAGGTTGTTAAAAGGTTCAGAGAACCTTTCAAAACCCCTTCCTTTCAATATAATTAAAGAAAAAGCTATACATATATTTTGAAACAACTTGAAATGAATAAATTTTTTAAGAAAAATACATTTTAAAAAAATTAAAATAAGTCTTCTAGAATTTTTTTTTAAATAATTTTATACATACGTTATTAAATAATATTAGTTTTATTCATTAAATTTCTTGAATTTCAAGTAGGAAATTGACGTTCAAATGTTGTAAGACGATGCATGCATAATAGCCAAGTTGTTATAATATCACTATGTAGTCATGATATAATAAAAATGGAACTCATTTCAATATCATATAATTAAATAATGTAATATAAGTGAAACCCATTTCAATATCGAACACAAACTAAGTTAGTTGAACTTCTCTTTACTAAAGAGCAAAATGATATTGGTAATTTGTAGCCAAGGCCACTAGCCCCTCAAACATAATTACTATTTCATAGAATATAAAGGGTGCTAATACCCCTCAAAGCAGAGGTGTATCAAGGACCTTTGTTTAAGTAATAAATTCGATATTCTTTGTATCCAGGAAACTAAAATGATAAAATTACTATTTCATAGAATATAAAGGGTGATAATACCCCCTCAAAGCAGAGGTGTATCAAGGACCTTTGTTTAAGTAGTAAATTCGATATTCTTTGTATCTAGGAAACTAAAATGACAAAGGAAGAACTTTCCAAAACTATGAAAGCAAAATGAGCAAGATGTGAATGGGATGTTGTGGATTCTAAAGAAGCGGCAAGGGAATTCTAACATGTTGGAATCCTATTAGAACCTCCTATGTAACCATTCATTAAACTAGACATTAGATAGCTTCTTTAGTTAATTGTTCCTTTGCTACTTTGCAAACATTTGTTTCATCCTTATCAATTTCTATGGACCTACAACTTAGTCAAGTAGAATACAAGTATGGAGTGGGATTAAAGCCTTTATGAGAAGTAAAGACCAAGAAACCAAATTCATGATCATAGGAGACTTCAATGCCAATACCAAGCGGATGAAAAATTTGGAGGAATTAGGAAATTAACATATAAAGTATGAGAGATTTCTCAACTTTTATTCATAATAATAATCAATGGAAGGTTGAGTTTGAAGATGACAACTATAGATGGACCAACAACAAAAGAGACCATAACCTAATAGCAAAAAAATTAATCAGATGTATAATCTCAAATCATTGGTTAGATGAAGGGACTTGTGCTAAAATTAAAACCTTGACAAGGATTAGTTCATATCGCTAGCCAACAAGAGTTAAAATGGTGGTAAGTGAATTCAAAAAAATATCAAATTTTAAATATGAGTAGATGTAGGAAGACCATCATCAATTTATTGATATGATAGTGCAATCGTGAAATTCTTCAGCAAACGGTGGGTTATATACATTTTCTAAAAAAATTAAATCAATAACATCTAGATTAAATCAATGGAACAACACTTTTGAAAATATTTTTAAGAAGAAAGAAATCTATTTCAATATCACTATGTGGTGATTATATGATACAAGTGAAACCCATTTCACTCTCATACAATATATATAAAAACGAAACAATGTAATATAAATGAAGATCATTTCAATCTCATATCACTTGATTAAAAAATACATATATAAATCATTTAATTTATTCAATATCTACTCTAAAAGATGCCTAAAAATACTCAACAACCTAAACCAACATAAACAATTTTCTTTTATAGTTCTAAAGATTAAAATCTCACTCAAAACTATTTTTAATATTAAATAATTTTAATTATTATTAAAATTTTAATTTTAATTCAATGAATATTAAATAAATTAAAATATTTTTCAAATAATATAAACTTAAATAATTATACACTACTTTCAAAAAAAAATATAATAATTAAATATTTTAACATAAAATCAATATAATAAAACTAAAATCCAACAAATGGAAGTTCATTCAACTCTATAGAAATAGTGTATTATTGCAAAAATATAGATGTAATGGTTAGTTGCTTAACCCATTGACTTTTTTTATTTTTATTTTTATTTTTTTAATTTTAAATTGATAAATAACATTTTTGTTTGATGTATCTTGACACTGGTAAAGACATAATTGCAAGATCCTGGCATCCAGATAATTGAAACAACCCACTTTTTTTTAATACATATAGACATGGCCGTTAACGAACAATCAAGACAATCTAGAGTTTGGTTTGGATGATTCGTGGAACAATCATTGATGATGTCATGCGGTGTCACCATATATTCACACTCGGTTAAGATTAAAGGACGGAAATATCAGAGTCATGTTGAGAAATATCAATGTCGTGTCCATGTGCTATCAAATTCGACGAAATTGACTGGCAATCAGAAATATCAATGTCGTGTCCATGTGCTATCAAATTCGACGAAATTGACTGGCAATCAGATTGAAAGCAAACCAAACAATCTCCGTAATGCTTCACTAGATTATGGGTTGAATTCAGGGAAAAAAAATATGCAATCACATATTATGGAGTTTTCTGAAACAAGTATATATTATGAAATTTTGTGAACCTCGTATATCCTAAAAGTTTGTAGGGAACTATATATTGTATTGTTTTAAACAATTACATTTATAGTTTTATTAATTAATATATTTTAAATTAAATGGTATTTAATTTAATTAGTTTGATTTTTCAAGATGTTTAAATTTTATCAAATAATATATCATAATATCCCAGCTTTATTATAATACTACTATATAAAAGTTTTATTGTAATCCGGTTAAAATTTTACCGATACAGCATAATATCCCAGCTTTATTATAATATCACTATATAAAAACTTTATAATAACAAGCTTTAATATCCCAGTTTTATAATAATATCACTATATAAAAACTTTATAGTAATAAGCTTTATTGTAGTACGGTTAATATAACTATTTAGAACCTTATATTTTATATATTTTAAATAACTAAAAAACCATTATTTAATTATCATACTAAAAAGTTTGACCATAATTACTATCATTCTAAATACTACAAATTCATTGGTCTGTTTCACAAGATCCACTAAATTTTCAATATGCTTACGGTCTTGATATGAAGTTCAAAAGTCAAGCTCTTCCCTGTCCAAATAATTGTAAGGGAGGCTTTAAAAATTTAGATGGAGGATACTCTTAAAAACGAAAAAGAAAAAAAAAAAAAAAATTAGAGCGCAGAGGTTTCGAACATACAGCAAATTAAGAACATTCTAAGCCATTTTAGGATTGAGGAATGTATTAAAATGAGCAGGAAAAAGATAGAAAAAAAAAAGTTATTTGAGCTTAAAATAAGCACCTAATAAAAACACAATAGATTCTAACAATGTTTTAAATTCAAAATAAACTCACACACGTTTCACATCTAAATATATTCAGAAAGGCGGCAGACCAAAGATTAATCCGAAAAGCCTCTAATTGTCTAATATCATCAAATTGTGAGAGATTTGTAACTTAGTTTTATAGAAAAGAAAAAAAAAGAAAGTCTTCATTCCAAAGATTAATCCGAAAAGCCTCTAATTGTCCAATATCATCAAACTGTGAGAGATTTGTAACTTAGTTTTATAGAAAAGAAAAAAAAAGAAAGTCTTCATTTTAATAGCAAACTATTTGAAGCCCATGGGTTGAAATCTGACTGGCAACAATGTTTAGATCATAAAGAAGTAAAGAACCTATTTAAGTTAGACGAGTTAGACGATAACGTATTATATTACAATATTCTCCATTTCAAAGCATCTAAATTTGAAATTTTAACAAATGAAATCTCTAAATAACAGTCTTCAAAATACAAAAGAAACTTCAAAACTTTTTATTTTTAGTTTCGTTTAGTTGCACACTACCAGAGGTTTAAGACGTCATGGATGCAAGCATGAAGCCCATGGGTTGAAATCTGACTGGCAACAATGTTTAGATCATAAAGAACCTATTTAAGTTAGACGAGTTAGACGATAACGTATTATATTACAATATTCTCCATTTCAAAGCATCTAGATTTGAAATTTTAACAAATGAAATCTCTAAATAACAGTCTTCAAAATACAAAAGAAACTTCAAAACTTTTTATTTTTAGTTTCGTTTAGTTGCACACTACCAGAGGTTTAAGACGTCATGGATGCAAGCATGAAGCCCATGGGTTGAAATCTGACTGGCAACAATGTTTAGATCATAAAGAACCTATTTAAGTTAGACGAGTTAGACGATAACGTATTATATTACAATATTCTCCATTTCAAAGCATCTAGATTTGAAATTTTAACAAATGAAATCTCTAAATAACAGTCTTCAAAATACAAAAGAAACTTCAAAACTTTTTATTTTTAGTTTCGTTTAGTTGCACACTACCAGAGGTTTAAGACGTCATGGATGCAAGCATGAAGCCCATGGGTTGAAATCTGACTGGCAACAATGTTTAGATCATAAAGAACCTATTTAAGTTAGACGAGTTAGACGATAACGTATTATATTACAATATTCTCCATTTCAAAGCATCTAAATTTGAAATTTTAACAAATGAAATCTCTAAATAACAGTCTTCAAAATACAAAAGAAACTTCAAAACTTTTTATTTTTAGTTTCGTTTAGTTGCACACTACCAGAGGTTTAAGACGTCATGGATGCAAGCATTCATTCTGGCATAATACCGTGTGTGAAACCAAATTCTTTTTATATTTAATAAGAATAGAAGTTTTATACACGTCAGGTGCCATTCATCAGTGATTTAACGTCAATAATTGAATAATAAATAAATACATCTAGACTCGGTTTCAAGCCCAAATCAAAATAGCATTAAAAATATCCTAAACAAAACTATATACATTGAAAATATATGATAAGTTTGGTGGAAAAAAAACAAGTACAAATCCTATGTTTAAGTTATTATCTCAAGAAGTAAAAGAAAAAATACTGTATTGAATAATGCAGATCAACCTAGTATAACAGAAAGATGGTACTGAATTAATGAAACAAGTGAAAATCATTTTATAAAAATACTGCTCTGTTTTCATTCACAAACTACCAAAAGTAAAACTTAAAGGAGACTTATCTTCAATTATGTGGGATGGCAAAAAGTGTTCCGTCATATAGTGGCAAAGCTCCTTCATGTCCATTGAGTCATTATGATAATACATGTGGTACTGAATTTGCATCTAAAGTTGAAGCTCTTTGTACCTTAGAAGAAAATTTCTCAAATAAGAAGGTAAGGAACAAGACAAAATTTCAGTCCTTGGTCCCATTGGATTCAACACTTCTTTTACTACAAGGTCCAACATTACTGAGGTGCCCATTTGGTTCAACATTAGTTTTATGAGGAGCGACATTGTGGAGGTGCTCTTGACAATATTTTTTCTGCCAGGCTCTTGCTGTATCCACAGTTTTTGGAATTCCATTTTCTTCTCGCGTGTGGAGTCCATTTGGAAGCTGAATGCAAGAATAAAATAAGGACTAGAAAAGGATAAAACAAAATGCTATTACCCAAGAAATCGAGACAACATGGCTAATAGACTGAAATCTCAAAAACACCACCAAAAAAAACAAAAGAGCGAAAACTTTATCAAATGGTATTAGTTCAATTGCTTAGATTCCTCAACTTTTAAGAAAGAGACCAAGGTTCGAATCTTGCCAAGTAATACATGCATAATTACCAAACTTGTTATAATAACACCATGTGATCATGATGTAATACAGGGGTTGTTTCAATCCATATATCCAATTTTAATAAAAAAAAAACAGAAACTTTGAAAAAAAAAAATTACAACTAATAGCTTCCTTGTCTAAGGAAAGAAAACAAAGGTGTTTTTACCTCAACTCTTTGCCCAAGTAACAAATATCTTTGGTGGGTTCTTTTTCCACCTATGTGGACATCCATGTCACATTGAAGGCACAGGGATGATCCATCAATGCTACAATGCAAAAAAGCTGCAGTGGAAGTGCAATATGCACAGTGAATAACTACTTTTTGAAGAATAAGGCGTCAATATCAAAAGGATCATTTAAACCTCATACAACAAATTTACTATATGCATGTATGATCCTTAACTAAGGACATGTACAAAAATGAATATAACAGAGAGACAGAAAATTACACAAACATCTATTAAGGCATGTAAACTATTAACAAACATCCAATTTCAGAAAGAATATAGGCATGAATACCTGGTGCAGTTTCACAAATATCACATCGTGGTACCGACCAGGACTCTCGCAGTTGCAGTCTTATATGCCTGCTTGCCAATTTATTGCAACTATGGACCTTCACGGCTATAGAAACTGAGTTAATTTCACCCTTGTATCATTCTATATGTTTAAATAAATAAAGGTGCAAATGCAAACATAAATCATGTATGGAAGTTTGGGAGAAACCATAAGTGATCTGGTTTAGTTTTAAGATTGCATTTGTCATAGTTTTAAGTTGTATGATGCCCTGCCATGGGAGAGGCAGTCATAATGGGAATGAAAGCATCCGTGGCAGATCTATGCAGATCTAATGGTGATGGTGATGGTAATGCCATGCACTTTTTTGAGATCTGATGTTCTGGGCTATTTGTAAGAATAAGGCGTCTCTTTTTTTCTGTTTGTTTCCCCTTTTTGGCTCTTTTTCTTTCTTTTGGACTTTGCCCCGTGTGGTAATTCTTTGCAATTTACCCTGAATTCCTAGCTTTTGATGTAGTGCAGTTACTATATAATTGTTTTCAAAGCACATAAATTCATGACATATGAAAAAATATGAGTGTAACACCATGCAGTTTGTATCAAACAACAAGAATAGGAATTTTCTCCAAAATTAAAATAAGATAACAAAAAAAACCTAATACTAACAAACAAAACAAACATATATATATAACCCAGGAAAACTGAAAATACATAAAAAATACAAGCATTGTAAACAGTTAAGCGGGGCAATGCTTTTATTTTATTTTTTTAATTATTATTATTATTTAGTGTGGCGGGATATACTTTCTTTCAACTTAGATGCCATGGCAAGAGGGAAGGCATAACCACTACGGCAAAATCCAAGTGGCACTTCAATTTGCCCCCGTTTCTTCTACAAATATGAAGGCCTACCATTTCACTACGTTAGAACCCTGCACAACAACAAAGGTAACTTCACCAGGGGCCACTGTCTGCCACTATAAATTCATACAAAAGAAACAGGGAACGAATCCAAAATAAATACTCTAATCACTTGACAACAGCACCATAGAACCTGCTAACGAAGAGCCTTCAAGAACGTATGAGAAATTTTGAAAAAACAATCCCATGATTTACAGCCTTGAGATTACTTCAAAACACCACACAACCACCTCACCCAATGAACAGTAAAAACCCAACACCCAATTTTAACCTTTAATCAAAATAAAATAAAATAATGCGATTTAATGGGTTTTGTGAGGTGTACCTTTTCATCACAGTTGGCACAAAGAGCCGCCTCATCGGCTGCACAGAAGAACTGGGCGGCCGCTGCCTCGCAGCCATCACAAAGAGTGCGCATTATTCTTCTTCTTCCTCCTCCTCGATTATTTCCACTTTCACTTACAAAATAATCACCTCTATCCTATGTCTCAAACCCTAATACCCCGACATCTTATAAATTCAACAACACCACAACAATTCCATAAATCTCTACACACAACATCAACCCTATTTATACTCCAAATCCCCCTGAGAATACCCTTCAACCACAGAGCAATTCTCAAGGAATCCGAACCTTTTCACCTCTCCCTTTTTTTTTCCCCAAAAAAGAGGAAGTAATTCTCCAGGGTATCCAACACCCTTTATGGAGAAGAAATAAATAGACGTCTCTAGATGGCGATGATTCCAGAGAAAGGAGGTCGTCAGATCTGATCCCCTGCACAGAGAAAACCAAAAAAACAAATAAATAAATAAATAGAATTCATCAGAGCCTTACGTTTAGTCTTGGGAAACGTGTGGCTGAGAATAACCCCACGTCCAGCTAGGATAACAAGGACCGCTTGTAGGGATGGAGATTTTGATTCGCCATTAGATCTTGACGCCCGATCGTGACCGTCAAAGAAATCAGGCGGATCGTCCAGGGGACCGCCAGAATCTGATCCATGTGAATGGATAGCGTGTTCCCAAGTGCGACTGGGCCCCGCATTGAGAGGGGATATGCCACATATTATTATTTACCCAAACAGTGACGTTTACTGTCCAGGTTTGTCTTAGCGTCATGCATGCACCACCCATACACGTGGCGGTTTAAGATTTTTTCTGGGGCCACGCGCGACGTAAGCAAACCACGAGGCACGAAGCGCCCCTCACCGCTGGATTAGGTACGTTATTTCCAGTTGGTCACCACAATTCTTGGTCCAGAACTGAGCAGGGTTCTGGACCGGTAAGGCCCGTGACAGCGACCGCCTAGCAGCCATATCCCATGTGGTTATTTTAGTGTTTATTTTTTTTAGATTTAAATTTTAAATTTTGTATTAAGGTTTTAATATGTTAGATTATTTTAAGGAGAGGTAGTAGATAGTTTGATTTTCCACTAAGTGTTTGTCAACTTGAGGTTCTCTCACTAGAGTAAATGTTGTAGCTTTATGGAATTAAACCGTCTTTATAGGGATAAAATGATCAAGACATTGTCGATTTCCCTATCAAAAAAAGGTTGTCTATGACAATGGAGTTAACCCAGAAATTTTACATTTTACATTAATCTAGGATAAAATGATCATTTTTAAAAGTTGGATTCTTAAAAATAATTTTAATGGTATTTCCACGAGGAATTTGGAAAAAGTTAGTGGAGGTTATGCTTTTCAAAATAATGAAGGCAAAATTTTCCTCACTCAAAAATCATATGAAACTTCAACTAACCACTATGGAGAGGCTAGGGCACTTTACATAGATAAAAATGTGATTGAGAAAGGATGGAAATATATTGCAATTGAGGGAGATTCACAAATTAAAATTATTGTTTATCAAGAAAAATGAATATGGGGATTAGATAAAAAGGAGTATTATTTCTAGTGTTCATCAATTTTTATAAGAGGAAATATCTTGGAAATGTCAACATATCTATAGAGAAGGAAATAGGATAGTAATCAATCGTGGTGTTGATCTTGGTCCTAATGAAATTCAAATTTTAAAAGGCAACTAGTTGATGGTGATTTTATCTTTGAATGAACATGATACTAAGGAGTTGATTGGAGAAGCAAGTTTGAGGAAGATGAAGAATATCTTTGATAAAAAGATAAATGAAGAATATTGTTAATAAAAAAATCCTCGAGGGCTAGGTGGATTGGTAAGACATTAGGCACTTACCAAGAGGAGACCTAGGTTCAAACCTCGGGGTCATGTCCAATTTTGGCAAAGGTAGTAGTCTGACCTAAGTCTGCTAAGTGTGCGCCAGCTTGATGACGGTGGTACCAACCCTGAGCCACTAGAGGTCTCCCTCACTCTGAGTCATGTTTACCGAGGCAAGATAAGGGTTATAGTGGTAGCACCATGATTTGACTCTATGATCAAAGGCAATGCGACTTGACCTTGTGACTAGTTGTTCAAAAAGGAAAGGTAGTTACCGATTCCTCTATGTATAAAAAAAAATGTTAATAAAAAGAGAAATAAAGAATATCGTTCATATATATATATATATATATATATATATATATATAAGAAATTAAAAATTATCACACTAAAATTCTCCAAAGGAACATAATAAACACATTATTATACCAATGTGTGATGGGGTTAGGGTCATAGGGTAGTAGCCCTTAAGTTGTCTAGCACCATGCATGCCTTAAACTTGCCAAGGTCGCCATAGAATATGTTGTCCAATGTTTCCAAAGCCCTACACAACACAACAACAACCCACAACACAAGCCTCTTCGTCAACGGGTTAGTGAAAGCACATTACATTCATCTATAAGGATGGGCAAAACAACGAAAGTCAAACACACAAAACATGCACCACAACACATTTGAGAAACCAAGTATTCATATTGCATGCACACATAGATTAAAGCCAATTACATGGACAACATGGTGACCTTACAATACATGGCTCACAACCCCTACAAGGACCAACACATGCCCAGTACACAAAAGCTACAAAGTCACTCATCGAGTCGGATCTTGACAATAATGCTCAATGCTTACACAAGACAACAATAAGGCCCTTACAAGGATTCACTCCTCAATATTTAGCCATGATTCCATCATGCATTGTTGCATGCTTGGGTTGGCCAAAGTATTTGTCAATGTTGCCTTTACTTTCCATGCCACCCATATGCCCCACAACTTCAGGTCACTGGCACATAGACAAGGCTCACCTTCCACCTCGGCTTTAGCTTATGGCATGACATTCCTAAGAAAATAGTTTGTTGTCATGGCTTGTTGTCACTCACCTTAGTTCACTTGGTTGTGAGGACGGGAGCTTGCCTTTAGTGAAATGCCTTGTCAGTCTCATCGGACATCCACTCCCAACATTAGACAAAGTAGCTTGTTCAATTATGCCATAGAATAGACTTGCTTCCTGGCCCATCATGACATAGTGAAGTAAGGACATTGGACAAAGGTGTCTAAGGCACACAACCCCTCTATAATCCTCCCTCACTTAAACTTGATTATGTCCTCGATGTTGGTACAAATCCCTTGTACTTCTCTTAAGGGGTAAAGGTTTCTTTTGCTTCTTTGCAACCTTCTTGTTGCATTCTTGCTACATGAGGAGGATCTCTCCACTTAATCCCAATTTAGCTTGGAGGACACACAATTGAGCCTATATTTGATTTAGGGTGCCTTGGGCATTTTTTGGTACCTCTTCATTAGCCCGACTCCACTCCTCATCATCCACCCATGCTTGTCATTTCCCCTTGTCTTTTCTTTCAACCTGTCTTGTTGTATTTTCTCCTATTATCATCCTCTACCACCTTTATAATAGGCCTTGTCATTGGTTAGTACAATGTTGTGTGGCCTTCTTAGCATGAGGCGGCACCTCTTACGTCGCATCAGGACTTTGACTCCTATCCACAACATCGCTCATCCAAATCATCGGCTCTCCTAACTTCCAAGCAACATAAGATTGTCAAACCTTAGTCCCATTTGTTTTCTGGCTCTTCCTCAAGGGCTAAACCTCATTTCTAATATTCCCTTGCTCTACCTTGGATGTGGAATCCATCTCTTCGACATTGTCTTCCTTTTTTATGCACACAAAGGAGATAAGACAAGTAACCCTTACTTATATTTTACCTCTCATACTAAGAGCAATTAACCTTCTCTAAATTGACTTGTTCTTCCTCTCGAACATGACTCTCAAGTGAGGTGATTATCTATTGCTAGTACCTTGGGAGGAAAGGATGTCCAGTTTGAATTGGTTGGTTGGATGCTTTCCCAACATGGCTTTGCACTTGGAATTTATAGCACCATGGCCTTTGCTCTTTGCCTTATCGCACCACACATCCACTTCGAACAACCCTTCACACCCAACCCAACTCCTCATTATGGTGTTGAATCCAATGATGGCATTGGTTCGGCCACCCTCAGTCTAATTTGGTTTTTTGGACTATTGATTCCCATGATCGCTATGGAATATCTCTAGGATATTATCACAACATAGTCTTATTTTGTCGCCCCTTTGCTTAACGTGGACTTTGAAGACTAAACCTACCCCCTAAGCACATGTTTTCTTGCTAAGGCATTGAGGCACCAGGTATTTGTTTGTAGTAGCACTAGCCTATTAGTGATGTCCTTACCACTTTGGTTTGTTCGTTAGTACTTGTGCATGCACCCTACATCATACAACATGCTAATACATGCATACTATTATGTTTGTATCTTTTGGTAATCCTTTTGTATTTTGTCAAGCATTCCCTCCAGGTACTACCATAGAGAGTGCAAGATAGAAGGGATACACCATTATGTTATGTTTAGGTTCAGTGTTAGAATGATGGTGGTTTTGGTTATTGTACACTCATCTATCATCTTATTGACTTACCAATACACCACTCTTCCATCGCCTACAGTATTGCACTCTTAGCTCATGCATACCAATTTGCTTGTTTGACAGCCTTGGTCATTACCTTGACTTGTCGCACTTGGTGTTCTCAACTCATACTAACCTACTTGTCGCCTTGGACATTAGTAGCTCACACTACTTCTCTCTAGGGTTCTTATCTCACACTTATTCCAATGGCTTGCATGACAAACTTTGTTGCCACCTTCCTTGCTCTGCCCAATTGCATGAGTTCTTCCTTATCTCACTTGTCAAGTCTTGACGAGGATGAACTAAATTAACACAAATTTTAACTCTACACACACTCATGTGTCTGATTATGGAGCACACACACACATGCACTATAGCTCAACGTTGATTGCAACATGCCGACAACACATAGTATGTCTAATTATGAAGCATCCAATCCTAAGGGGTTGCAAGGCTCAACACTTTGATACAAGCACGAGTCATGCTTGAGACTTTGGCAAGCTAAGTGATTGTTTGGCTCATGCTTAGAAACCAAGAGCATTGACACCAACTGCCATAAGTCATTGCAAATTAGGGTTAGGCAACACAAGTTTGGACTCAACCTAGAGCTCTGAAACCAACTATGATGGGATTAGGATCATAGGGTAGTGACCCTTAAGTTCAACATCATGCACACCTTAGACTTTCCAAGGTCACCATGAAATATATCTTGTGTTTTTAAAGCCTTGCACAACACAACAATGCACAACACAAGTCTCTTCATTAAGGGGTTAGTGAAAGCACATCACATTTATCCATAAGGATAGGCACAACAACGAAATCCAAACACACAAAACATGCACCACAAAACATTTGGAGAACCAAGTATTCATATTGCATTCATAAACGATCTAAGACCAAATTACATAGATGATATGATGACCTTACAATACATGGATCACATCCCCGATGGGGACCATCACACTCCAAACACATATGCTATAAAGTCACTTGTCAAGTTGGGCTCCACAAATAATGCACTTACACAAGGCACCAACAAGGCCCTTACAAGGAAGTCACTCCTCAAGACTTATCCATGATGTCATCCTGCATTATTACATGCTTGAGTCTGTCAAAGTCTTCACTGATGCTCCCTCTGCTTGCCATACCACCCATGTTCCCTACAACTTTAGGTTTTCAGCGTGTAGATGGGACTTGCTTTCCACCTTGTATTTGGCCCGTAGCACAACACGCCCAAGAAAAAATTTTGTTGTCATGGCTCATAGTCACTCACCTTAGTTCACTTGGTCATGAGGACATGAGATTGTCTTTAGTTAAATGCCATGTCAGTCTCATCAAGCATCCACTCCTGACACTATAAATTCAAGGTGACCTATTCGGCTATCTCATATAATAGACTTGCTTTTTGACCCATCATGGTGTGACAAAGCATGGATGTTGGACAAGGGTGCCCTCGGCACATGCCCCTCCACACAATGATTCTTTTATGAAACAATGTCAACTAACCATGACATCATAATCCTATAACAAAAACAAGCTCAACCATAATGATATTATACATTATGTATCATTAAGAGAGGCTCTATAATAAATGATAAAAATTTAAACTAATTAATTATTATCATTAATCTTTAATATCAAACTCCAAATGTGGCTAAATTGTGTCCCTCATCCTTTATAACTTGAATAGGCCTTATTGTGAAGGCTTGGATATTCCAGATGGGATACCCAAGGTTCAAACCCAAAGAGGGGTAGGTTATGTATGCCCTGTAGGTAGATAACACAACACAAGTGTATATTGCACAATGTGAGTGCCTTCCACCATGCATTATTGGATATAAATAAGTATGGGATAATCTAATATGGTGGAGCTTAAAAGTTACTTAACTTTCAATCTTTGACTTATTCTATAATTTTTGTAGTCATCATGTGGTCCACAATGATTATTTTGATATAATAATGTTATGTTATTATTGGTTTTCTAAATATTTAATGCCTTATGTATGGATAATGATTTTTAATCCCTATTTGAATGGATATACTTGTTTCATAATTAATAAGACAAGGTGAATGGATTTTAACTTCAAGATTATTTACGCCAAGTGGGAGTATCTAATAGAGTAGTTAAAATTTTAAAGATATAAATATTGGTTCATTTTTCAGCCTTGTAACACAATTAAGAAGCATTTAAAATTAATGAAGGACAAAGTTGACTCGAGAAAGAGGAATGGTGTGTGTTTAATTTCAAATAAAAATTGCAGTAAGGTATATAGTAGAAAAATAAGAAATCCATTCAAACAAGGGTCAAGGAGCACCATGCAAACTTGAGGAATGAAATATCTAGAAGATCATAAATAGAAAACACTATTGTACATTTAAGCATCACATGCAAATGGAATATGTCAAGGCAATCAACAAGTGGATCTCATGATGACTAGAAAAATAAAAAAATTATTGAGATTGAAAAACAAGAACAATTTCAATGAATAAGAGTGGTTTCTTTTAAGCCTCATTTGGATACTAATGTTAAGTACTAATGATAATAATTAGTTAATTATATTTAATATACATTCTTTCTCATTGAGATATGGCATTTAATGTCATTAGGGTCTTTTTTATATTGTATGATTATGGTGTAATTATCATTTGATTATCATTTGTAAGAAGATTCTTAGTAATAGAACAAGTTTATTATGTTCTATTAAAGGATCATTGGTGTAACACTTAACATTTAGTTTCTTTGTTTTTTTGTAGGATGGCGGTATAATGGCTAGTTTTATCCTAGTAAGACCTATGCATCTGGTTATTATATTAACTTAATTTGTAATCTTTACAATCTCCAGATAGAAACCTTAATCTCCTTCTTGAAAGTTAAAATAGTTAACTAGTTGAATTTATTAAATTTGATTAAAGGATAGGAAATCATTATTTAATTATTCATTTTACCACCATTATTATTATTTTGGTTTTGATCCTTGCATCTTATTGACAAGTTAAAATAGAGTAAGATTTTATTTCTTGTTTCTATTTATTTGTTGTAGGGACCAAGAGTATAATTAGAATGGACCTTTGACAAGAATGTGGAAAAACTTCAAGAATGGTTTACATTCTAAAGTGTATTTTTCCAAGTTCGAAAAATTATGATGAGTCCTTATTTTTAATTTTGACTTCTATTTATGAATGAGAACCTAATTCATTCATGTAAGATATTGCTTTTGTTTCCTAAAGGACTCAAAAACTAGTAGAGTATTTTGAATACATCTCTTAAAAATCCATATTAGATACAAGGGGCTTGTACCATGAACTATCTTTAATTTCAATCATTTGCATCATTCTTTTAAATCATAACTATCCAAATGAATACTTAAATGCTAGGTTCAAAACAAGGTGAAAGCATGTAGTCAAATAACTTTATTATCTCTAAAATATTTTGAATGGGTGAAGGTGGGAAGGCATCTAGTGAGAGAGTGTCTGGTAAAAAGGCAACAAATGGAGGAGGTATGGGATTGTAGGGCTTGTCCCAAACTAGGGAAGTGGACCCAAAGAAGGGCCTCCTTTCTCTTCAGGTTCCCTTCAATATAGGAGCATGTTCATGGTCTGAGGTTGTGCATAAGGAAAGAGTTAGAAAAGTTATTGACTATAATTTTGACCTTATGCCTAACCAAGGTAGGCTTTGAGTCCCTGTTGCTCTCTTGAAGATGGCTATAGACTAGGGAGCCTGTAACCTGATGGGGAAATTTATGGATCCACATCTTGACATGGACTCTATCGGTCATTGGGCCTTCTCCAAATAGAAGTCATAGGGACATTTGAAGATTGTTGCACCCCCAAAGGAACTTTTTCTTATCTAACTCAACTATGATGATGATATGGACATAATCCTATGGGGAGGATCCTGGTTCATAGAAAGACATGGTCTCTTTCTATGCAAATGAGATCTAGACTTCAACTCAAATTCTTAAAGTATCAACATAGAATCATTATGGGTTAGACTCATAGGGCTTCCTTTCCAAATTTTGGCATGAGGATATCCTGCTTGGAATTGCAAGAGGGATTGACGATTTAGTAATGATTGAATTTGCTACTAAGGCCAAATCAAGAATGGTCTACGCTAGGATGTGTGTTAATGTGGACCTTGAAGCTTAACTTTTGAGCTCCATTAAACTAGTTTCATAAGTGGATTCCTAGGTCTAGGAGATTGAGTATGAAAACATACCCTCATTTTGTGATTTCTATAAAAAACTAGGGCACTCCTTTGGTCTTTGCCCTATCGAAAAAAAAAAAACCCATCCCTAAGAAAGTTTGGCATAAAAATGAAGTTGTTGTTCCTTCTTCCTCTCTGGAGGATAAATATGAACCATCGATGGATAATTGTCAGATTCATCAAGAAGACCAGAAAGTTTTGCAAGAGCATGAAGATCCTAATATAAGATAAGAGGGAGATATTTTTTAGCTCATTTCTTAATTAAGCTCTATGTTTCCCATATTGGGTAGTACTTCTTTTGACTCTCCCCAAAGGAAAATATTTGATTATTTATTAGAAGTTTTAGAGGAACCAACATAATAAATTTTGAAATCCTAGGATGAGGAAAATGTTGTAGAAATCAAATTGGAGTCTTTTAAAGGAGAAATAAAGGTAGATCATTCTTTAGAATGAATTAAGAACTTAAAGCCCTCTAGAAATGACTCAAAATGTGGAAAATTGTCAACCACTATGAGGTCAAAGACTAGAAACTAGAAGAGAGAGGGTTTAGATGTTGGTTTTGAACAAAAGGTAGGTAAACCCTCAAACTAGGAAATCAAAAGCAGAGAAATAGAAGAAGCAATTGCTAACGACTCACAATCTATCTTAAATATGGGAGGAGAGAAAAAGCAACAGGTAGACTCTGTTAATTAAATATGCCTTAAGAAACCACTTGGCCTTTGCTCTTGGAGGAAGTAAAAAGCAACAAGTTAAACCCTACAGATAAAGGTTATATCATGGAATATGAGGGGTCTTAATGGTCGTACAAAATAAATATTGATTACTTCAATGAGAAAGGAGTTAAACCCTGAGGTTATCCTTCTCCAAGAAACAAAAATAGAAGAGTCCAATATTGATAAAGTTTAAAAGGTATTATCAAAGGATTCTAGTTTCAGTATTAGCCATGCTCAAGGCACTTTTGGAGGATTGTTATGCCTTTGGGATCCAATGAAAGTGGAAGGTAGAGTGATTTATTCCTCAGATTGACTGATAAACATCCTTTTTTTTGCAAAGATACTAAGTGTAGATGGGTTCTTTCTTATATTTATGCCCAAAACTCAATTTCTGGAAGAAGTTATTTATGGAATACTCTCAGTCAGATGAGAGAGACCTTTAAAGGAGAGGTGTTGATGTTGGTAGACAATTTTAATTTCCCTCTTTATCCCTTTGATAAAAAAGGTGTAACCATATATTGCAAAGTGGTGTAGAGGATTTTGTTCAATTTGTGAATAATCATGAGTTGATGGGTATGGAATTGAAAGGTAGTAAGTTCACCTGGAGCAATAGAAGAGTAGGATGTCATTTGATCCATATTAGACTATATAGAGATCTGATTTATAAGGAAGGTCTTGCTCCCTTTGGGGATGCTACTCTATGTTTTCTCCCTAAGGTCAACTCTAATCATAATCCGTTAGTTCTAGAAGTTTTGTTTTTGAATAAACGATTCATGAGTCCATTTAGGTTTGATACCATGTGGCTTTAGCATGAGGACCTTGAAACAAAGGTTGTAGGGTGGTGGGAACAATAATTTTTAGGGCCCTTAATCTTTCAAATTTATAAAAAAATCAGGTTCGTCAAAGTTAACTTGAAAGGTTGGAATAAAATAGTCTTTGGGAATCTCTTTCACAAGAAAGCTAACCTGAAGAAGCAATTGATAGACATGGAATCTTCTGTTGATGGAGGTATCCTTTTAGCTAAAACTAGAGATAAAGAGAAAAATATCTTAGTTGATTATCACAATATGTTGGCTAGTGAGGAATCATTTTGGAGACAAAAATCTAGAGCCCTTCGGCCAAGGGATGAATATTATAACACTAAATTCTTTCATGTAACCACCCTGAGACATAGAAGCTTCAATAAAATTAAAGAAGTTGTGAAGGTTGATCGATCCATAACTAAAGATGTTTTGGAAATACAAGTTGAAGTGGTTAGTTATTTTGAGAACCTAATGAGGCCTAGGGAATGAGGGGATGAGTAGGATATCTCTAGGTTTTTTTCCAACATCCCTACTCTCCTTATTGAAGATATGAATATCTTTTCGATCAACCCTTTTAATGAGGATGAAGTGAAGAAAGCAATTTTTTCAATGGAAGGTGAGAAGGTCCCTAGTCCTAACGGTTGTTTTATCATATTTTTCCAAAACTTCTAGCACTTAATTGGGGTTGAGGTGATTGCCACCATTTGTGACATTAAAAAATCTTGGTATATTCCTAGAGATGTTAATTCAAAATTTTTGGTCCTCATCCCTAAGGTGGCAGGAGTAGAAAACTTCAAATATTTTAGACCCATAAGCCTTTGTAATACCCTCTATAAAATTTTGATAAAGGTGATAGCAAGCCAAATTAAAATTATCTTTCTCTTTATAATTGACTCCAACCAAGGAGGTTTTATTGTAGGCAGATAAATCTTGGATGACATCATTACTATTCATGAGGTCATTCACTCAGTAGAAAAGGGTGGGAAAGTTGGTATCTTCCTGAAACTTGACATGAACAAAACCTATGAAAGGGTCTCTTAGGATTTCCTACTCAAATTCTTGACTAATTTTGGTTTCCACCAGGTTTGGATAATGTTTTGTAAGGAATGTATCTCATCGACAATGTTCTCTATCATTGTCAATGGAGCAATGATAGGGTATTTTAGGAGCCATAGAGGGTTTTGCCAAGGAGATTCCCTATCCCCATATCTCTTTAACATTGTGGAAGAAGCCTTAGGGAGAACTATTAAATTTACCTCTATCCTTGGGACTATTTAAGGAATCAGACCTGCTTCCTCCCTTAATCTGATCTTCCATCAATAATTTGTGGTGACACTATCCTGACCACCAGGTCCTTAGTTTTACAAGCTAAAGAGATCATGAAAATCCTTAACATTTATGAGAAAGTAACTGAGTAGAAAGTCAACCTATTGAAGAATAAAGTGTTCTTTCTCAACACTCCTATTAAAAGGCAAGGAAGAGTTGCTTAAATTCTTGGGTGTGAGATTGCAGATTTTCCCTCAGTCTACCTGGGATGCCCCTATTTAAAGGTAGAATTAAGGAAGAACTATGGGACCCTATTCTTGAAAGGGGTTCTCCTTAGTCAAGTTGGTAAAGCCTAACTCATCAATTCCATCCTTCAAAATATCTTTGTGTTCTTCTTATCTTTATTCAATATTTTGATAAGAATCTATCAAAATATTGAATAAATTTAAAATACTTTTTTGTGGTCAGGATTAGAAGATAAAAATATATTTTCCCTAGTGGCTTGGGAGCAGGTTTGTTCTAGGAAAGAAGTTGGTGGTTTGGGGTTTGGGAAGCTGAGATAGATAAACCAAACTCTATTGTCAAAACTAGGCTAGAAACTCCTGAGACAAGAGGACATGGGTTGGGTTCACATTCTCACTACTAAATACATTAGTTAGGGAAGGAAATTTATTAAGGCACTCAACCCCCCAAATGGATTGAATTTCTAGAACGTCCTTAAAAAAAAAGTTTGATCCAATTAGGGATGAGATGGAGATTGGGATTTGGGACTAAAATTGACTTCTAGAGATATCCCTAGATCTCAAACTCCTCCTTAATCGTCAACCCAAACTTGGAAGTCTTGGAGCTAGTCACTACCTAGATCTTTGGGAATAGAGTTTTAGAATTTATCAAAGAGAGAGAAGGCAAAAAATGTTGGAAACCTATCCATATCTTGGACCTAGATCCTAGAGAGGAGCAAGCCAGTAGAGAGCTCTCTAGAATGTTGATAACCCAAAATATAAAGAACTATGATGTAGGAGACTCTTTGATATGGAAAGTGAACAAGAATGGTTTATTCTCTGTCAGATAGATGTACTATTTTATGGAGGATGATCGAGGGGGTTGGATCCTAGTGAACCAGGTTTGGCTCAAACATATCACTTCCAAAACTAATTTCTTCTTTTGGCTGGTTGTTCAGAACAATATCCTTACAATTGGAAACCTCCAAAAAAGAGGCTTGGCCATTTCTAACATATACTACCTTTGTGAATCCAATCGAGAATATGCAAATCAAATTTTCTAGGAGTGCCCCTTCTCCTAGGAGATTTTTAATATCCTCCTTAGAAGCTTGGAAGTCTCCTAGGTGACTTATAACAACATGGATGAGATGTGCATCCAATGGTATCCCCCCTTCAAAGGTAATCGAATGAGCACCCTTTGGAAGTTGAGTTATTCACATTTCATATGGGGAGTTTGGAAGGAACAAAATAACAAAGCTTTTAAAAATATAAAAATAAACCCTAAGTTAGTTGGTTTAAGAATCATTGATGCTCTAGTAGAAAACGTCTCCATACTCCCTTTTAGTAATGAATGGAAAAGTGAGTCTAAAACTTGAACTATAGAGAAACTTGGTCTTCCTAAGAGGAAGAATACAAGGTTGAAGTAGGAGAAGATTGATCGCTCCCAAGTCATATGGGAATCCCCACCCTCTAGTTGGTTAAAGATGAATTCTATGGGGCTGCAAAAGGGAATCTTAGAATATTTGAAGCAGCAGGAGGGAGGGGTGATCAGAAATAATAAAGAGGAAATTCTTATTGCTTATGCCAAATACCTAATTTTTCAAACTAGCCACTTTTTGGAAGCTAGAACCCTTTTTTAGGGTGTTAATTTGTTGGGAGGGTTGATTAACAAGAAGGTTATAATAGAAGGAGATTCTTTGAATATCATCAATATCACGAAAAAATATCAACTTCCTACTTGGAGTATTAAATATTTATTAGAAGAATCAAAACAAAATATCCAACTTTTGGAAAACTCTCAGTTCAACCATGTGTATTGTGAAGGTAATAGGGCTGCTGACTCTATGGTTAATCTTGGTCTCCACTAAGAAACCCTTACGATCTAGAGATAAATGTCCCCCCTAGAACTTACTCATATCATAGTTGAGGAATCTAGTGACACCTCCTCTTTACGGTGGAATTTGTAATCCTCTTATGGTTCTTCATAGGAATGAATTTAGGGTGTTGGAGGTTGTTCCCTATCTTGTGTAGATTGCTATCAGCATCCTGGGTTATTTGCATTTTAAACCTTCACTTTATCATTGCTTTTTTTAGTGATATAAGTCAAAAGGCTATGATGAGCTAGTGTGGAAGGGGATCCACCTACCTTGTCATCATGTTTAAGGGGAAATGACATATTTTTACTCTAAGTTTCTATGCCATCTTTGGAAACAAGTTATTAATTTTTTGGAGCAACTGAGTTGCTCATTATCCTAGGCATATTTAAAGGAAGATTTGGGATAACAAATTGGCTTGGGAAGCATCTCTCCCTATGTTTGAAGCCCTATATCTTAGTATTATTAACAATTATTTATTTATAGGAGCCCTTTGGAGTCAGAGAAGATCCCCGATTCCTCGGAGGAAGCTTGGAAATATGATGATGCAATCTAGGGTTCTAGAGAGAAAAAGGATACCTCCTCTAATTTCTCCCCTTCAAGGAACCAAGTGTAAAATTTGGGAAGTACCCAACAGTTGAAAGGAACAACCACTACCAAGAAGGATCTTGGTCATGGTGTGGAGGGTGTTGAAGGTTCCAAAATAAAATTGAAAATCCAAAGGTGTTATAAAAGGTTGAAGATTAAGTTTTTTTTTTTAAGTGTGGAAGGAACCCCTTTGTATATCAACTCTGATAAGAAATTAGAGGACTCCTGGGAGTCTAGTCCAATCTCTCCATTGAAAAAATGATCTCTCACTTCTCCCTTAAAGATGACCAAATATCACTTTAGTTCCTCTGCTAAGAAGAAAGATATTGTGAGGTTATCAGATTTGCATTTGGGTCTAAAGAATTAATTTTTAGGTCTAAAGGATCTTATTAATTCAATGCATAGGGTCAGAAAAATTATAGCTAATTATATAGATGAGGCATCTCTTCTCTTGGGTGACTTAAAGAAAAATATGATGATTCGAGTTCCAGTTCAGAGCAAGATTATAAGGAAGAAGGTTTGTGAAGGAAGTTGTATAAAAGGGTCTTATTGGGTGTTCTTCTATTCTTTAGTGGGGGTTTTCTTGATATGGTTTACTATCCTCTTTTGTTTTGTTATTCCTCTACTTGGATCTATTTTTGGTATGTGGATCCTGAGGTGTTTTCTCCTATTTAACTTCTATGTCTCTCTTGCTTCTCATTTCTTGTTGACTATATAAGATTCGGGGAGCCTTTCAAAACCCCTTCTTCAACCTAATAAAAAACAACTTTATTATATCTCATTTTTACTTGTATAATTTCTAAAGGATATGCATTCAACAACTTCAAAAAAAGAGAGAGCAATGATCTTAAAACTTGATATGAGTAAAGCCTATGATAGGGTTAAATGTGATTTTCTTTTTGCAGTATTAGAAAAGTTTGAATTTAGGAAGAAATTGGTTAGATGGATTTAATTTTGTGTCTCTACAGTATCCTAGTCAATTTTGGTCAATCGGTTAGTAAAAAAATCATTTTTAAGCCAAGAGAGGTCTTAGACAGGGAGATTCTCTATCACCATATTTATTCATTATTATGGTAGAGGTATGGGTAGGAACTTGAAGAAGACTAAAAAATATGGGATAATAAGTGGACTTAAGGCTGGTAATTATTGGCTTCAAAATCTACCTCAACTAAGAGATTGAATGGATCAAAAATAGGGATTTTTGAGTTAACCTCCAAAGAAGGTTGGTTCCTATGCCTAGTTAATCTAACTAAATAGGGGGTTGAAAACTAAAGTAAAAAATGCATAGGGTTATAAAGACAAGCAAAAAGTGGTACAAATTTGACAACATCAAAAGACACAGTGTAGAGAGTCTCACAATATGAATGTAAATTAAACCACCTAATAGAACAATATACTTTTCTAATGCATTAAAAACATTAATCATTAAGAACTTTAAGCGATTCTAAGTCATTCTAAAACTATAACGATAAATCCAAGTTGAAATCCAGAATGCAGAATAATTGTAGCATAATTACCCATTCCTAGCTTTAACAAAAACTATTTAGCTACTCAGTATGACATACATACATGTTTTGCACAAGAGGTTAGTAGGATTCCATATAGCAATCTAATCTTCATTCAAGAAGGTGTATAACCTCAATCAATACAATTATGTCAATTATAAATGTCAAAGAGTCAACCATTAGAATGACTTACATATTAGTATATATAGAGATTTACAATGTGTTAAATTATCTGAGAATGGTTGTTGTCAAAGCATATTGTAGGCCTAAAGATAGGCATAGAGAGTGGCAATGACATTCAACTCAACTATGTTAAACTACTTCAGGCATGCTTTATTGATGTGTATGATGCAAATTTCATTGTGATGTTGGATTGAGTGCTACATCATTGGATTGTAACCATATGTTGATGGTCCACTCCTTTTTTTTATGCATAGCCAACTAAGTGGGGGAAGATGTGGGGTGGAGAAGGATTCAATCATTAAAATATTCTAACAATATTGATGCATGATAGTCAACACACATGAACCTGCTAATTTGGATGATTCCAAATTATTCATGCAGAGGTTGGTGGTGTGAAAGCATGTTACTTATTGTCAGGTGGTTTTCATGACCACGCATATCTTCCTATAGCCTTCTCATCATGTTGGGTGTCTAAAATTCTTTGTGGATGCTAGGTAACTTATTCACTTATGATGATGTCATTGTCTAAAGAGTTGATTGCTATATTTGCTCATATATGATGTCGGACATTGGGTGAATTTACTTTGAACCTTGATGCTTTATCTCTAGGTTGCCATACTTATAAATATCTTGCATTTGGTGTCCTACTTGTCTTGCCGAGTTTTTAAGTCTGTAGTGCTGACATCATCATATTTTAAAGTTTGAAATATTTGAAGCCATAATGTCGTAAGCTAGATCACAAACTTAATACCTTGGAATATTTATTGATTGGTATTGTTATTCATTGCACTAGACATTTTATGCCACCTTACTAACATCAATATTGTAGTCAGTCTAACTAGCCTTACTCATTTGGCTTCAATGCTAGATTGTTGGAAATCATGTATTATGCCTCTAATTTTATCTTTTGAAGAATACCTAACGTTAATTTTTTTTCTTGTTGTTGATATCAACATATTAAATATCTAGCTAATTATTCATACTTAGCCAAATTTTATCTCATTTGGCTTTGGTGGATGCAAGTTTCATGTCTTATCATCTTTCACCATTCGACAACCTTCTTCTTGTAGCTTTGTCATCCATATTGGACTACTTGTGTGCTACAGTTTGCATCTCTCTACAGTATTTTAATTTGGTGTATTGCTACATGAAATTCATCCAGGGCTATCCCATTGTACTCTGGACCATTGCATGCTAATTATTAGACCACTGCCTTAGTAAAATATCTATATGGTGTAAACTATACCACATAGTGGATGTAGGTGATGAAAATTACCTAAATTATTGGTGACTTTCAAGGATTTTTGCTTGTGAAATTGTGAACCTAGTATGCCTTATCTATGGGATAATAGAGTTTTGAGAGAAAATGGATCTTGAAGATGACATGATCATATACAAGAAGAGGTAAACAAAAGTAAAATGGTTTTAGAGAAGGAGATTTATGGAGCTAAGCTAGATATGTAAGAGAGGTTGAATAATTCTACAACTACAATAATGCTTTTGAAACACACTTGGAGATAGGTGCATATGCTGATTCAATCTCATTCACCTACAAAATGCATGATGTATTGCAACATACAGAGGAAGAAGAGTACTAAAGGAAGAGAAGGTTGGGGTTATTGGTAATCTATAGACAAGGGGTATGATTGGGGATGTGAGGGTTTTAGGTAAATAAAAAGTGAATGACAAAATATAGGGAGTGAAAAGAAGTTGGGTATTGGAATGCTGGAGTTTGGTGGCAGGATATTCAAGAAGATAGGGTGAGGATTCATGAAGGTAAGGTAAATACTGGTAAGAGGAGAAAAATAAGAGAATATGGAGATACCTGTGTGTAAGCCATCCAAAAAAATTGAAAACCTCTTGAGCATATTTCGCTATAGTTGGGCACTCATTTAGATCCAAAGTAGATGTTTTAGATGAATGTTTACCCATGCAAACTGTCTTAGGTAATAATTCCAAGTGCTTGAAAGCTTTCATTTTTTTCTTTGCAACATTGCATAGGTGGGTCTCCTTTGTGCTATCATACTCCATTGGGCTATTAATTGTCTTAATAGAATACATGGCTTGTTATAATGATTGCAGAACTACATGCGTTAGATGATCACATATTTATGTTTTATAGCTGATTTTTGAAGTCAATGACATCTGAATTCTCAATTGAACTAAGATTTTGTTAGTGCTAGCACAATTTTCTTGGATTTGGTTGCCCATATGACCATCATAGTTTCTTCATTTTCTCTTATATTTGGCTATTCGTAGCTTTGCATCAAGGCATTCTTTTAAGGCAATATGTGCTTGCTTTCCTCATCTTGATACTGTAGCATACAAATCTACTCAACATGATGTGCATCTTATCATATTTTACCACCAAGTGTCATATGTATTCATATTACACATGTCAACATGCTCCATGACATCATTTTTATGATCTTTTGCATCTACCTTTATCATGAAGACACTCTGAGCATTTATCTTACACATTACTGCAACTGTGAGAAATGATTGTGATTACTTGCGAGAGATTTACTTGAGCTAGCCCTTTCATTGAGCTACAAAGTCAAAAATGTGGGAGAAAGGGAGGGAATGATAAAGGGAGGAGGTCATGTATGAATGGAATATTGGTATGACAAGAAGGGGGAAAGATGAAAAAGAAAATAAAATCATACCTACATATCACATGTTCTGGAGCTTCCTTGCTATGTTCGATTGTCTTGCGTACTTGCTTAGGTATTTGATTTGCATTTGAACTATCTTGGTGTTTATTGTTGTCAATATCAAACATTAAGATACTAAAAATATGAAGCATCTCCCCTCTTCAAGTGAGTTCTTCTAATTGTTGCTTCTCTTATCTTAGGTTTGTATTAGCAGACCTCCATGAGTTGAAGAGTGGCTTGGAATGATCTTGACAGCTGGTTAGACCTATCAAAAAATAAGGATTAGTAGGCTTACCAACCCATCAAACCACCTGGACTAAAGTTTTTCTTATTTTTCCTCCCCTTGTTGTGGTTCTTATTACCTTGAGAGCATCAAGATGTCCTCGAGAAATGGTGAAAACTATAGGCTGGTAGGTTGTGGATATTGTTGCCAAAACCCTTCACAAGACAAGAAAAGAGTAGACATTCTCAATGGAAGAATAACCCCGATAAACACCAAGATAATATTAGCTAACACAAGAATGGTTTTAGCTAACATCAATATGGTTCTTGGACTTCCATCAATTTAAATGCTTGATTTAGCTAACACCAGGAAGTTTAAGATTGATCATTTTCTTTCAGCATTGCTTTACCTCTCTCGAGTGCAGGGATCATTAGAATTGTCTGCAACTTTAACCAAGGAACCTTCTTCATTTTTTTTTTTGCTAATTCCTATCCACCATAGACCCTTAGGATTAAATTCTTCCTGAAGAGCGATTAGCCACTGAGGAGGGAATTCCTTTTTATAGGCTCTTTCTTCTTGAAGGTGTCTTTGTTCCAGCTCACACTGCAAATTCTAATCACGTTAATTTCCAACAAGAAACATCTTCTTTTAAACTTACTTTAAAGCATGTGATACACCTTGCATGTTTTCAAATTTGCTTTTTATTCCTGTTGACTAAATTAACTCAATTTTTTGGGTTGATATACAACTTTTATTTACTTATTGGTCTATTTACACAAAATTGTGGTGTACCTATGTATGCCAAATGCACCTGGTTCTTCAACATTTGCATTTGAATCTACATTAGCCCGACCACATAATGTCAAATTTTCACTTTTGCCTTTGGTCATTGCTTTGGAATTTGTAGCTCATTTTGATAGGATTCTACCTCCATCTTGACTATGAGCCTATGTCAACCCCCTAGGTTGATTGAAAATTGAAAATCGATACTGATGGCTTTTCTTTGTCAATCAAATGACTAATTGATTTCTCAATGCACATAGGTCGGTGTATTGCATCCCATATTAGTTGAATATTTTTGAGGTGGAGCCTAATTTCTACTTTGGGATGTTGTTTGGGGTATTTTTAATGAGAGTGCCCTCTCTCTTGCATTTGTCTTGTGACCGTTGACTTTGGTTGTTGGAACAAGTAGCTAGGCAATTGATGCAACAAATGATAACTAATCGATGCGTTGTGCCACTTTCCTATGTCTGACAACTAGAGGGCTTGAGGGCCCATAAAGATAGACTCTTCATTGATTGGTTGTTACTCCTCTTCTAACCAATCAACTAAATCTATTTTAGCCACATGCATATTGCTTTCTTGTTGATGACTCCCAATGTTATAGGGCTAGAACTCTTCAATATGAACCCAAACCATCTTTTGAATACATCGAATAATCATTTGAACTTATGTCAGATGTTCTCCTATTTGTTCTAATAAGTCCCTAGACAAACTCATCTTGAATGTTGATGGTAAATCAAGGACTTCCATGTCTTGGATTGCTACTAGGTCTGACAACCTATTCAACAAAAATGAGACTTCTTTAATGTCTTCTACCTTTTGGATTGAGACTTCTTTAATGGTAAATCAAGGACTTCCATGTCTTGGATTGAATTTTATGTCCATAGCATCACAAACTGCTCGAGGTATTATTGAAACATCGATTGACGGGTTGATTGTACAATTGTGTAACATCCATCCTTCCAAGCATATCGACATGTAGAAAGCAAGGTTTTGCTTAGTGGCGAATTTCACAATTTAGCACGAATATTCAAATTTCCAAAATGTCAATTCTACGAATTTTGGGACTGTTGTGGTTGTTCCACAACATACCCCAAAATTGGGGACCCACCTTTTTGTTTTGATATTCGGGTGTTGGCATTTCATTTTTAGTGTCTAATCCTTCGTTTTGTCGTAGGTTTTGCAATTGTTGTCGGTTCTTGTTGGCAGTATTTTCTTGTCGACGATATTTTATTGTCGTCATTTTCTTGTCGATGATATTTTATTGTCGACAACTTTTTCTTGTCGACAATATTTTCTTGTCGACAACTTTTTTTGTCGATGACTTTTGTTGTCATTTTCTTGTTAACAACTTTGTGGTCATTTTCTCGTCGACGTTTCCTTTTTATCGTCAGTTTGTGTGTCGGCAAGTTTGTTTTGTCAGTGTTATCGTTTGAAAGTTTGATGTCCAGTTGTTAGGTTTTATTTCATTTGTTTGGGTCAAAGAATAGAAGATGAAAATAATAAATGAATTTAAGTATATACATCTCACACATATATATCGTGTTGTGGTCTATCAACAAGAGCACCACTTGCATTTTCAATGATGTGACCCGTGTTCACCCCACGGCGAATACGTATATGTGTAAGAAGTATTTACTCAATAAAAAACATATATTTAATATATCACGTAATATAGTAAAGGATTTGGTGGTGCACTAATAAATTTGATTCCAATTTAATAGGTGATTTGTTTTGTGTGCAGGGTTTTTGTCTCCAACATGACAACGAAAGATGTGGACATGGAGCAGTTATCTAGCAAATTCATCGGTGAGCGCGGACATGTGAGCAATTTGGGTGTGATGCACAGGCGAGCTGATTGGATACGAAGAAGTCAATAAAACATATACATGGCAGTCAAAGATTGATGTGGATTCTGCTTCAAAGAATGCAGTGGACAGAAGCATGGTGGCCCATTGAATATTGTTGGAATTTTGTTCCACTTTAATACCTCTTCTTCTAATGTGACAGCGGAGATCATGGAGCACACAGGTTCAAATCAAGTAGATGAAAAAATGCACACATTCACCTACTAGTGCCATAGCAGAGTGTTTTAGCGAGACAGTTTTGCGTAGAGGTCTCGTGTTCACCAGGGAGGTTTGGAAAGTGGAATGAGTGGCAGTATAGTGTTAACGAAATGGCTCGACAACAAATTACCAGATTCGAACGCCAGTCATGGTTTTCAGAGGAGTTCAAAAATAGAAGGGGTAATGTTAAGTTACATTGAAATGTGGAAACATATACAATAGAAGGAATATTTCACGATAACAGACGACAGCCTGACAGATAACGTCACAGAATTCGAGCAACGGAATGTGCAGCAGTTCAGCCAACGCAGATGACGCCATGTTTCAAATCAGCGTCGGAGATAAATTGAAGGAAGGTCGTTTCTAGGTGGACACGGTAGTGCAACGCCGCAGGAGCAGCAGCAGCGAGAGGCTTCGATAGGCTCCGGAGAAATACCGATCGAAGCGATAGAGGACGTTTGAACACTCTTCCTACCTGCACTATGTTTATATTTGGGAAGTAATTAAAGATAGTATGTGGCCACCACATTATATTTTTATGGTAGTGTGACTGTTGTTTTCTCGTATGCGGGGTAGTATCGAGGAAAAGACAAAAGGGCGTATGGCAAGTCTTGAATAAAGATTAATGATATATAATCCAAGGTGAAACCTATGGAGGCATAATGATCATACAGATCCATAAAACGTTTTAAAAGTAAAATGTGTAACAGAAGCAGGGGGATTCATTACCCAGCCAAGCCAATGAAGAACAAAACAACCTGCATGAAAACCAAAGGGAGAAATAAAAACGAAAAGTCATCTAAGAATGAAGAGTCAGCCAAGGAAAACGAAAACGGAGCGTTTGAAGACCCTTTTGACCAAACGAAGGGAGCGAAGAGACATTTTTGAAACTTTAAAAACTGGTGGAAATACTTGCATAGGAGGGGGATTTTTGGCATGGCCAAATGCGGCAGATTTTGATATGTAAAACTTGGAATATAATTTGAATGCCAAAGCTTTTCTTCAGAAATTTCAGGCCTTGTTAGCAAGAAAGGATGAGAAATTTTCTACATGCTCCATTTTAATTGTTCTATGTTTCTCCTTTCAAATTTCAGATTTGTAAGTGAAATTTATGCCATTGTTTTGGGTTATTTCATGTGAATGTCTGCAATCTAGAAATTACTTTAAACCCTAGGAGCCAGCACCTAGTTTACGTTGATTATGTTTGTTTTGCAGGTCAAATAGGCTAGGTTGCATGTACGAAACTCTCACATATTCGGTTTTGCAGGATGGGGTGCTATCAAACTAAAGGAGCTTTTACATTGCTGCATTTTCAACAATTATTTTGATGCAAATTTTTAATTTTCTGTTTTCAAAAATTTTAATTTCAGAATTTTTTCTTATTTTCAGGCATTAAAATAAACATTTAAAAAAATTCAAAATCTAAAAATAATTTCACCATTGTGTAGGTTATACTTCAGACTTCCAATACGCACTTTGAAATTTCATTTTCGGAGTTGTTTAGTATTTTTAAAAATTCATCGAAGTTGTTGTTTTGTTACAGATTTTAAAAAATCCGAAAATAAAAATTTCCATTTCAAGGTCAAATTTCATTTTTTTTCAGTTTAGTCTTGCACTCATGGGCCTATGATGACATTCCCTTTATGAAAATTCCAATTTCATTGAAGGAGTTATGTTTTATGGCATTTTCACAAATTTCCATTTTGAGCCTAAAATTACCCTTTCTTCATAAAAATTCTAATTTTATGAAAGAGGGGTAATTTGAGTACTACATTGAAGGTCTTTTCCTCAAAGCACTTAATTGTTCATCTTGATGAAAACTTGATTTCATTTAAGAGGGATAAGTTAAAGTGACATTTAAAGCCCTTACTTTAAGGCCATAAAATATTGCTTCTTTGTGAAAACCAATTTCACCAAAGAGGGATAGTTTATTGATCACATTGAAAGCTATCTTCATCTTCATGATAAGAAGCCATATTTGGATTTAATGCAAGATAAAATCTATTTTAAAACCATCAAGATAAAAGGAATTAAAGCACTACATCGTGGTCATATGAGGGCCAACTCACATTTGATTTATTTTGGTTCAATGAACAATCACTAAAGTTTCATGGTAAAATAAACCAACATTGCCCTTTGTTTATAGTTACTTGCAATCACTAAGGTGTTCCAAGCATTTAAATTGAATATATTTATTTGAGATTACTAATGCACATATGCAAATGCTAATATAGCGGAGACCTTGGAGAAGTTGGTTGTTTAACTTCTTTGCAAGAGGGGATTTGGAACCCAAATCCTAAGGAAGAGTGTAATTTCACAATTGGGTGAAAATACCACTCAACAGGACCATAGAGGTCGGTTCGTTCGCCTGAAAATTTCAGGATCTAATTTTTTTAAGGATAAATTTGCCCCATTTTCATAAGGTTTACCGTCGAATTTTCACCATAAATTTATTAAAAATAAGAAATATCCCACCCAAATCGTCCCTTGTACCCCATTATATATAGCTAACCCTGACAACGACTCCCATACAATTACAATATTTTTTTCGGATAGCGAGTGATACAAAGCAGAGTACTGACAAAACTAGAAGGTGACTAGTTGAAGGCGACTGGCAGAAGGCGACAGGCATAAGGCGACTGGAAGAAGGTGACTGGTAGAAGGCGACTGGTAGAAGGCGACTGGAAGAAGGTGACTGGCTTAAGGCGACTGGCAGAAGACGACTGACATAAGGCAAATCAATTTATTGGTATGCTTCTTTTACCATTAAATTTCATTTAACATTTTATTAATGGACACTCAATAAGGAGGTTTATTCTGCCAGCGAACGATATTCATGGGACAAATTATGTTGTCTCTAGCAATAGTTATCTTTTATACCAGTTATTTTCATATTTAAAAATGATGTTCTTTGTTCATGTTATTCTTCTATTCTTATAGGTAAAATGTCAACTATAGGTAGTGGAAAGAAGGGAGGCCAGTCTTCCAATAAAAGGAGTATCCTCAAATACTTTCATAATATTTCAAAACCCAGTCAACCATCAACATCTGCACAAACTGAAGGTATGAACAACTTTACTCCCTAGTTAATTTTTTTACTTTGTTAATTTTAAATATAATGTCTTCATTCATAAAGAAGTGTGTTTTTTGGTTGATGGCTTTGTCCACTTTTATCTGTAGAAAATACTAGTATGCTTTTAAATGCCATAGTGATAATGAATCTACTATTGACACTAGTATTATCTCTACATAAAACATTGTTAACCCTGGTATTCCTCCACTTCCACATATCCACATTAATGAACAATCCACATATGAAGATAATCTCAATAAAATCAAAAAACAACATGAAGAGATTCTTGAATCTAACACGCCAAGTAGAAAAGAAACTGATAGTTCTTATGCAGTCCTTTCTTTCGAAGAATCTTCATCTAAAAAAATAAATGTGCAAGGTTATCTAGGTGGACAATTAATAGATCATTTCAGCTTGATTGGATATCAAAATTTCCATTTATTGATCTAGTATTGCCAGATAATAGTAGTGATGATATAACATAATTAATATGCGTAATTTGTAGTTGGAAACACGAAAAGGAGCATAGATTACAACTTAAGAAAGATACAGTAGAAAAACATTGTGGAAAGGTTTATATCAAAACAAAAGAAAGTGATCGAGTAACACAAAAAAATTATAGGTGGAAGGATGCATCAAAGTGCACACATATGAGATATGTGCAAGAATATGATAAAAAAATGAAACAAAAGCAAACATTGGTTGAGAAAGGTGCAACAATTCAAGCCCAATTTTGAAAAATGAATAAGTTAACTTTAGCTTCAAAAAGTTTGTAGTTTGCTATTGTATTTTCTATTCTTAAGAAGGGTAGACTTATGTATGATTTCATGGATTATAAATCTCTATTTCGACTAGATGATTTGCAGAACTTACCCAACGCTCATTGGTCAGATCGAAGTGGTTGGGAAATGGCAAAATGTCTGTCATTGGTTGAGCAGGATGACCTTAGAGAGAAAGTAAAAAAGGTAAAATTTATTTCACTTTCAATTTATGAGGTGACTACAGTTGAAAACACATCTTGGATTTGCATGCATGTTTACGCATTGGAAAATCATTCAAGGCAACCTCATTTACTTGGAATACGCAAAATGGTGGAAAATTGTAATGCAAAAAACATTTACAATGTTGTTGTAACTAGTTTAAAAGAAGCAGGAATGAATGAAATTGAAATAGCCACTAAGTTAATATGTGTAGGAGATGATGGTGCTGCTACAATGCAAGGACACAAGAATGGTCTTTGTATTAGACTACAAACATCGGTTGCCCCATATTTGATCCCTATTCATTGCATGACTCATAGAATGAATCTTGCATACAAAATTGTGGATACATTTAAAAATGTTGCGAGAGTGGAAGAGCTTGTCCGTGAAATTCATGAATATTTTTCATGTAGTCCAAAAAGATTTTTAGAGTTTCAACAGTTTGCATTAGGAGTTACTGAAGGTAAAAAATTGTTGAAAGATGTGGATAATAGGTGGATTTCGATGTATCTATCGACATTAAGAGTTTTCAAAGAATATCAATCTTTGATAGGGTTTATGTATGCAAATCGTAGGGCGGTTGATAAGGCTAAATATTTACTTTTTCGAATGAGTGACTTTGAAACTCTTCTCACATTGTGTGGAATTCTTCCAATGTTGGAAAAAATGAATACTTTGATCAAAATTGCACAAGAAAGATCGATTTATATTGTGGATTTCATCAGGGCGAGAATAAAAATTTGCATGCATATTGATATGATGTATGCATATGGTCAAAATTTTATGGAGCTCTTGTTTGAGAGTTGAAGAACATTAACAAATGTAAATGGTCCTCACAGCTTTCTAAAGTTCAATATAAACGATCATCTATGTATTAATATCCACAGAAATGAAATACCTTTATATTGTTATGGTGTGCGACTGGATATAGCTACAAATGAAGTTGAGCAGATACCCATAACCTATAACAGATTTCATGTGTTGTAGATGATACAAAACTTAAACTAAAACAAATAGCAAAATCATTGCCAAAATAAATAAGAGACCATTTTCAAAGAGATGAATTGCTAGAGGCTATGGGTGTGGTAAATCCGATGTTTTGGGATCCTTGTAATGAATACTAGATTATAAATTCTTTGTTTCTCAAATACATGGGTAGTCTTGCTGACCATTTTAGTAAAAGTGTTGTAGTCAATGGTATTGAAATCAATGACATTCTCAACAAAGATCTTTTGACAAAACAATCAAACTATTTTGGAACAACAATGTCTACTCAAGTTTCACAACTCTCTAACCGTCATGAAGTAGGTTCTATTTCACGTTTGTGGAGAATATTCCAATCAAGTAATGTCTTACAACATTCTATGAGTGAATATTTTCATTTTTATGAATTATGTCAAATGATGATTTTGGGATCCGTGGAAGATGAAAGGGTGTTCAGTACATTATCATATATAAAATCTAAAGTTCAAAATAAGTTGGACAAAAATTTGGAGAATTTTTTGAGAGTATATGTGTCAGACTATGAGGTGGAGGAGTTTCCTTACGAAAGAGCATTGTCACATTGGAATTCTTTGGTAGAGAGAAGAGGTGTAACGAATATTGATAATGATGAGGATGATGGTAACACTGGTCAAATTGTGATGAATTTTTTTTTGGGAATGAGTGCAAAACATATTGTACAATCTGAAAAGAGTTTGTTCCAGCTTCCAGCATTATGATGCAATTATGCATTCATTTGATTTTATTTCACATATTATCATTTGATTTGATTTCACATATCAGAATGAGAGGATGCTATCATTTGATTTGATTTCACATATCAGAATGAGAGGATGCTATCATTTGATTTGATTTCACATATCAGAATGAAAGTATGTTTTCATTTGATTTAATTTGAGTTCACATGTTATTATATGATTTGATTTCACATATCAAAATGAAAGGATGCTATCATTTGATTTGTTTCACATATCAGAATGAAAAGATGCTATCATTTGTTTTGATTTCACATATCATAATGAAAGGATATTTTCATTTGATTTGATTTGAGTTCACATATTATTATTTTATTTTATTTCACATATTATCATTTGATTTGATTTCACAAATCAGAATGAAAGGATGCTATTGGATACTCTATATAGCATAGCCCTCTAATTTAATTATGTATTATTTGATTACACATGTGTTACACATATTATTTGATTACACATGATTTGTTTATTGGATTATAGAAATGTGTTACTGGATATTTTGATTTAATTATGTATTATTTGACTACACATGTGTTACACATATTCTTTTATTACACATGATTTTTTTATTGGATTATAGAAATGTGTTACTGGATATTTTGTATATCATTTTCATTAGCCTTCTTATTGAACTATTAGTTAAAATTTTATGTTTTTCTTGTAGTATTTTTTATTCATGAAAGTAATTATCTATGTGTAGACACCAAAACAGCACCAATCCGATTATGTGACTACAAGCACTGATCGAATTGGCATACATACCCCCTAGGGCAGTGTCCAGAGGTTAAACAATGGTCCTAACCACTCCCAAATCAGTTTTGGAAGGTCAAAGGTCAGTTTTGCACCTTTTAAGCACTTTGCTCCCTATTCATCCCACCCTGGGATGATTAGAATCCTATTCGTCCCACCCCGGGATGATTAGCAGCAATCGCTCCAGGGTGGGACGATTAGCAGGTTTGATTGGCAAAAAGTCAAACCTTGACAAATGGTAGCCCAAATCTGCCACCTAACTTCGCCTTCAAGGCATGGGATTGTGAGGGAAGGTTTCAAATCAAAGAGGCTTCAATCAAGCCTACCCTGATCATGGAGGCCTCAATCAAGGAGGCCCTAATCAGGGAGGAATATTCTCTCCCCCAAAAAGGCATAATGAGCCAAGTGGCACCCTCGCATGCGCATTCAAAGGAGACCCTTAGGTATATAAAAAGGTGAGCCTCCTCACCCCAAAAAATGGAGAGCTGGATAATTTGGAGCAACGAAGTGCTGCCAAACTATACCCCCACTCCTCTTTGTGCTTCCTACATCCCTAATCTCTCCCTTTTGGAAGAGAGGTTATCGGGTGAACACTAGGAACGCAATCCAGATCCAAAAACCCAAGAAATCAGCCACAATCCCACCCCAAAATCGTTGACACAACCCCCTAGGAATTTTTGGACCCATCCCACTTGGATTGGTGTCAAAACTAGGCCCTAAACGGTGGGCGTCCCACCCCCGAGCGCCCCCCAAACTGTTGCAGTCCTAATCGCCCCACCCCGGAGTGATTAGAAATTTGTGCATGGTTTTGTTACTGTTCCTTTTGCAATATGTCCTAGATGATATCCTAATGCCTCTGTTAAATTTTGAACTCATTCTGACATGATTTGACGATCGTTTTATTATTTTATGTATTAACTAGCTCGCAGGGTGCCCCTATCACATACAAGAGAATCTGGGTAGGATATGCAAATTATGAGCATCTGGGTAGTCTTAGAATTACATATAATGCCTAACCCATGAGTTTTAGGTGATTTGGATAAGCATAGGTGGGACATTGGAGCGCTCGCTTTGGAGAGGCCCCCGATGGGCAAACGAGCATAACGGGGCCGTCCGACGCCGCTTCGATGCAAAATTAGGTGATACCAATTCTAGACGTTGTCCTTTACATTTCCATATCATTCTATAATCTACTTATCAATCTTATCACTGATATCTTCTAAGCGCCCACTGGAGGCCTTGGGGATTGCATGTTTTTCTAGATACGCATATGCTATTAATGATTTGTTGTCTTTCTATGCACAGGATCTCACCACCAGGAATACTAGAGGGGTAGCAAGGAATGACGAACACATGGACACAAGTAGCGACAAATTTTAGCCCACCCACTTCGAGTGTGGGCACGCGGAAGACGCTGGAAGCGTACCGTCCGATCTTGGAAGCACGACTTCTTTCGGGCATCCATTAATGTAACAAATTGTATCAAATGTTCTGAGCCCTAGAGGGGGGATGTATTGTAATAATATTAAAAGCAATATCAATAAAGGAGGCCCCGCTTTGTTTGCTCACATCTTGTTTCTACATCATTTCCTTCATGCATTGCTCATCGCATTCGTAGGACTTAGCATCTATATCTATTTTTGTTTGCATCATATCGGTACACCATTTTTTTGCTTGCTTTCAGTGGTGATCACGGTGGGACCCTGTCCCTTGCTGTTAGGATCAAGTTTTTGATCCAAATTTTGTGGTTTTTCTTTGCGGGTGTTACTCATTCGGGCACTGGATCGCTACTCGTGCCACCCCGAGGATGAATACGTATTCGTCCCACCCCGTGACGAATGCAGACCTGCTATTCATCCCACCCCGGGATGATTAGAGCTCTATGCATTTTTTGAGCAGAAACTCAGAGGCATATGGTTTAGACAGAGAAGAGGTAGGCCTTCTGAACATCCTCTATGTTTTTCTACTTTCTGTTTCTGCAATTTTTTGTTTTCTTTGCTTTATTTTTAGACACTTGCATAGAAAGGTTAAGTAGTTTGTTTTCCTTTCTTGCAATAAAGAAAATAAAAATAAAAACATAGAGTAAATTAAATGGAAGGAACTTGATTAGGAATGCATTTTTCTCTGGTTTTCTTGCATGATACTTGCACAAATGGCAAGTCCTCATTATAGGTTTCACTTCTAGTTAGGTTTTGTGATTTCCTTTTTGCTACTAATTGTCTCTGAAAGATAAAACGTACTTTAAAGCATTGCATTAGTGAAAATCATCTTTTGTTGTATGTTTTCTTTCTTTACACAATTAAAAGGAACCACACACACCACCTAATAAAATTAACATCAAGGAGTTGGTCTTAATACCCCAACACTTGATCAAGACCAACGATGGGTTTCATCACCACCTTGGCTTGGATTTTGCATACATATACCCTGATCGCGACTGTTGCTAGACGTAAATCCTGATGAAAGCTGACCAAGTGTAGCGGGGGTGATTCCCCATGCATGAGGATAAGTCTTCTAAGGTAGGTGTCAAAAATAGAGCGATCCCCCTTTCGTACCGCCTATGTTCCACTTACTATTCTGCTCTCGCGTACCAATAGTTTCCCTCACGTAAGGGCGGGTATATTGAGAGGTTCGGTATAACGGCCTGGCAATGGTATATTGAAGGGGCGACCATTTTGGAGATACAAGAGCCCTCATTATGCATGTATAACAAAGTTTTCTTTACAAGATTTACATAACAAAAATCAAACACACCGAACCAGATCTAGGACACACATTTAATCTGTAAACAAGATAATCATTTCTTTGTTTGTGTGGTCCCCTTTTGTTTGGTATAGCATAAAAATTGTAAAGGAGATAAAAATATACATATCTTTTTAGAAAAACCACCACCATGGTGTATACCCATAGCCAAGCCCAATCATGGGCGAAAGCTGTGGAAAGTATGCAAGGAGGCACAAGTCACCTCCGTTATAGCCCCAAGGACTTGGTTATACCACCTTGGCAGCTTGACCCACAACATAGTCCACACTATACCACTACAGAATAGGACTATAGAGGCACCCCTTTGAGGGGCACTCCCGTTCAACACAGACCCTCTCAGGAGGAGTACACACATGGGAAGGCCCCCTTAGACACTCATTATGAGTGGCCACTATGCGATGAAGCGCTAGAGCAGCATAGGGTTCATAAGGAGGGCCCACATGATTATATCATTCCCCCTCCACCCCTCATTACTATTAGAACTAATAGGCCAAATCTAGAGCGCAAGGCTCTTTAGATAGGGTGAGCCAACTCCGCCCGTCCCTTTCACATGTACGAAAGGGAGCACGAGGAAAACCAATATATTCCTCAAGAGCAATACACCGCATGGGGGCAATGCGCCTCCGCACCTGCTAATTATCAAGATCACCTATTGAGGCTAGAGCCTCGGGTGAATGTTGCTAACCTCGACAGAGGAAAGCGACCCATAGAGATCTCGGATCACCACGACCAAGATAGATATGTAGGGGAGGCATCTAGGCCTCCTAGACCTAGGACGATGAAACAAATTGACTTGGCATTTGCCAAACATGCCACCCGCCAAGCACAAATCACGTAGCTTAGGCAAGATCAGCAGCAATTAGAACAACTGTATCATCTTAACAAAGAGCGCATTCAACGCTAGACAGATGAGTTGTTCCAGAACACTATGCATGAGAGGATTCCAACCCCTCGCATGCATAGGACAAAAATTTATGAGAGGCACAACCCCTTAGTACGAGACAGGTCTCCATGACCTTATCAAGCATTGCCTCCAAGACCTCCTAGACTTGAGCGGGAGGCCACTCCTAGAACCAATGATGGGCACCTTCCTCGGGCACCCATCCATGTTTATAGGTCATGCCCAAAAACTCCTCAAGAGGCCTATGAGGAATTTGAGTGAGAAGAAGAGCGGGCTAAAACACCCTACCAAGGCAAGGGGGCGCTATCCGGCTACCCCTCCATAGGCCTCAAGTTCCTCGTAATTCACAATGGGAACAAACCAAAGAAGAGGAAATCAAATCCTCCGATGCATACAAAGCACTGCTAGAGCGCTTAGAGTCTATGGAGACTAAGACTTCGGGGCCCCAAAAGCCCACCTTACGCCAACTCCGCGATCACGTCACCCTGTGCATCCTTCAGTTTCGGCACCCCCATACCCCGACCACTTCAAAGTGCCTCAATTGGCAATTTTTAGAGGGGATGAGGATGCCCAAGAGCACATAACAAGGTTCCTGAGTCAATGCTTTGGCATTCAGGACAATGATGCATTGCTTCTGAGAACGTTTATAACCACGTTCGTAGGCCCTGCCTCGGATTGGTTTACCCAGTTGCCGAAGCATAGCATCAATAATCTAGACCAACTAGTGGATGCGTTCCTTGAACGTTTTGCCTTCAACACCAAGAAGAAGGCATCCTTAAGTGACCTAGCTGGCCTTAAGCAGTATGATGATGAGACCATGGCCGCTTATGGGAATCGATGGAGGACATTGCTTTCAAAGCTACCTTACCTCCCTCCCATGGCCAACATGACTCAAATGTTTTCAAAGAGTTGCTTAAGGTCGATCTCCGTGCTATTGCAGCTATAGCAATATGCCACCCTCGAAGAAGCCCTGGCGCAAGCCAAGATAATTGAGGAGATCAAAATACAAGACGATGAGATTGCCAAGCCACGCAAGAAAGAGTGGCCCAAAAATGCTAAAACTGGGCCCACGCAACCGAAACCCGCCGCGGTCAATCAGGTTGCCATAACTATACCAAAGCTTGCACAAATGACACAACCCCCAAAGGCTAATTATCAGGTAGTTCCTCTTGATAACTATGAAAAGGAAAATCATAAACAAGAGCAAAATCAACAACGTCGCCCTAGGCGACAATTCACACAATTCACGGAGTCTAGAGACTCCTTGTTTGACCGCTTGTTCACGGTAAACCTGATAAACTTGTCGAAAAGTTGACCCATAGACCCCAACACGCCAAAACCCAAGGGCTATAGGGAAGACTTATATTGTAGATTTCACCGGCAGAAAGGACACAAAATCTCCACTTGTTGGAAATTCAAACACTTAGTGCAGGACTTGATAGACAACAAAACGCTCGCGGTAGATAGTCCCATAGCGCTGAGCAACCAACAGATGGAGGTCTTCAAAGACCCCCTGCCTGCCCATGATGCACAGGCAAAGACTTTACAAGTGAACGAGGTAACACAAAACTGCCCCATGCAAGGATACATAGGGATGATAAGCATCGTGACACGGAACAAAAGATACCCAAACACGGCTGCACCCGCTGTAGCTACAGGAGATGTTCCGTCAATGTCACAACCTCCACAACACCCTACGCAACCTCCCCCGCCTAGACCAGTGGCCACGATTCGGACTAAACTTACTCAAAGTTTAAGGACCACGTCGGCTAGGCTCTCCATTTATGAGCTCATCCAACAATCACCACCCCATCGGGAGGCTCTGATGGAGATACTCAAAGCCATTGAGCTACAACCCCACGAAGCCAATTCTTTCAACAATTTTGTGGGACATGTGAGACAATGCACAGAACCAGTCATAACCTTTAGGGAAGACGAACTGAAACTGGTGATCGGTGATATGGTGGATCCACCCCTGCACGTCATTGCGTGGGTCAACGAGATTCCATTCAAGAGGGTGTTGTTGGACACTAGCTCGTCCAGCAACATAATCATGACAACGACATTAAAACACCTTAAGCTGCCAGCATCCCACATTGTGGCATCCACTTACACTCTTCGAGCATTCAACGACGCGTTATGCTCGACGGTTGGCACAATTGTCCTGCCCATCCAAGTAGGACAAAAGACCATTCCTACGTTGTGTCACATCCTTGAGGGTGAGATGGCCTACAATATCTTGCTAGGTTCGGCCTTGGATCGAGGGACATGAAGTGTGTCCCTTCGATAGCCCATCAATGCCTCAAATACACATACGAAGGGCAAGTACATGTAGTCCCAACGGACTTAGAGCCCTTTAAGTTTTGCAATGCGGTGTAGTTGATGCCACAATCGACCCTCCCATCGACACATTTGGACTTTCAATTGAATCCGTCCACACAGGGTCCGATTCTTCCTACATCCTCGCTGTTGAGTCCCTCAACTCACCAACCTGGCCCATCTTCGTCATCTGTTCCTTCACCAACGATGCCACCTATGGTGGCCACACCGAAGGACAATGGGAAGAAGCCCCTAGAGGAGGTACCACCATTAGTCTCAACCATCTCTATCGAAGAGGTGCCCAGCCGAATGGAAGTTGAGACACCTGGTTCACCCAACATGGAGTGGACTCAGGGAGAACTCCCATTCCCTCCCCCTCAACCATCGATGATTACCATTGAGATGGCCAATACGGGCCTGGGGGAGTACCTAGTGCGAAACATTGTGGCAACACCCATGCTCAAATCCATGCAAGACATGGGGAGACCTCGCCTCCCCATCGGCACTATCGTCCCTTTAGGCTACCCGCCAAATCAGACCAATTTTGTATATGGGGGCCTCGAGAACGACATTGAACCCTACCTACAAGAGGAAGAGGACGAAGAGCCATTTGCTGAGAATGTTGACTATCTGTCCAACCCGAACTTCGCCTTGAAATACCTAGACCAATGTAATTGGCATGGATATGGATTGGACAGATACGAACAAGGAATGCGCATTCTTTGTCAACCGAGATACCAGATGCAATATGATAAATTAGGAGTAGGGTTCAACCACCCTTTGCCCCTTGAAATCTTGGTAGAAACCATGCAAGGCCTAGGTCTAGGCAACAGGGATGGGTTGGCACAAGATCCATATGCCAATCCCAACACAACATACACATTGGGGGATTATCTCCCATTGTTAACAACAAACCTTGTTGACCTCAACAACCCCTCCCCTTTGATCGAGGAAGGGGAAAGTTCAAGAAGTAACCTCCAAGAGGGATATGAACAAGATCAAGGGGGGTCTTCTGAAGATGAGTCAGATTATGAGGTAACACCTTAGGACCCTTTTGAGTCCGATAGCAATCACTCACAGGTGACACCCATTGATGACTATCAGGAGAACTTCATGGCAATGTTCCCCTTTAATGTTTCGATCGGGAAATTGCTACCTCTAGAGAATCCAACCCTCCCGTAGAGAGCAGAACAACCCAAAAGGGACCAAATCAACTTGCTCGAACAAAACGAGCCTCCCATGCCGGCCATAAGGCCAAGTGATCCACCGGAGGAAGAAGATCCAAATATCTTCTTCAACATCGACTACCTGCGTGCTAGATTTCCGATTTTCGTAGAGAGTGAGGATAGTGATCAAGAAATGCCTAGTGGGAGGCTATACCAACAAGAGGGGCACATAGTTTTCAGAGCCAATGAAGGCCTATGGATCTTCGATAGCGACTATGAGGATGAGACTGAGATGGCATATCTCAACCATATGAGGCAACAAGAATACCCCATAGACATCGATGATATGTTTGAACATCTAAATATGGGACCAAGGCATAGGTGGCATTTAAACCAAGTACAGTTAAACCAAGTGCTTCATCCACCACTTCGGGCATACAAGGAGCACCTCCCACCTAGAGACCCTATAGGGCCATCAGTGCCAAGGGCAGACCCTATCCTTCTATCCGCACATAGGGCCGATCCTTTTGTGCCATTACCCACAGAGCCAGATCCGAGGTACAAGGATCACCAAGGATGTCTGAATCAACACCCATGCGACAATGGAGACCAAATTCATTCCATCAACATGATCTCCATTGATTTAACCGCCCCCATCCACAATCTAGCCTATCCAACACGACCATTGTATCTAGACCTAGATGCCATAGACTGGGATCATGCTGACTCACCACCATCCCCATCAGAGTACTGGCCTTGCGGTGAGATGTTTCATTTCACTCCAGGATAGACTCAGGATATCTTCCATGCTGAAGAGGAACCCGACATTCCCAATGCAGATCTAAATTCAGCAAATGATATCCACCTGATCCCAACTCCACACTAGTTGGAGGACGGATCCCACATGTTAGTCGAAGAGACGATTGACGTAGACATCGGTTCTGATCCAATGAATCCACAAATCATCAAGCTGGGGGTAATTTTATCCCCCGAAGAGCAAGCCGATTACATTACCCTTCTCAAAGAGAAGAAGGAGGTTTTTGCATGGTCCTACAAAGACATGCCGAGGCTAGACCCCTAGCTAGTCACGCATAATCTAACACTTGATCCGCCAGTCAAGCCAGTCAAGCAAAAGCTACGTAAGATGCACCCAACAATGGCCTTAATGGTCAAAGATGAGCTACAAAAGCTATTGGATGCACAGTTTGTCATCTACGTAGATTACCCACCATGGCTATCCAACATGGTACCCATCAAAAATCCTGACGAGAGGATTCACATATGCATCAATTTTCAAGATTTAAACAAAGTGAGTCCCAAGGATGATTTCCCCTTGCCTAGCATTGACGCATTGGTAGATGCTACAACAGACCATGAAATGCTTTCCCTCATGGATGGTTTCTCGGGATACAACCAGATTCGTATCAATCTCGATGATCAACTAAAAATGGCGTTCACGACGCCTTGGGGGACATTTTGTTATAAGGTCATGCCCTTTGGCCTTAAAAACATTAACGCCACTTGTGGTGGTGCATGAATCATGTTTTTCACACCGTAAAGGGTTCCAATGACTTTATCATTTAAAATTGATTTCTCGTGCACCAATAACAATGTTGAATACGAAGCCTTGCTCATAGGTCTTCAAACATCCATCACCATGAACATCAAATGCTTGAATATCCTTTGTGATTCGCTGTTAATTGTCAACCAAGTGAAAGGGGTATTCCAATGCAAATGCCCAGTTCTGCAGGCCTACAAAGCCCTTGTGGATAAATTCCTGGCAAAGCTTGAATGGTACGACATCGAGGCACTCCCTCGATCATCGAATCATTTTGCGGACACTATGGCCTCCTTGGGGTCACTAATCCCACAAGACATTTTTGGTGAGATGACAACCATTCAAGTCAAAATGTTATCGCAATCCATGATGGAGCGTGCAAGCTCTGACATAACATCAGGAATCCACCTGATCCAGATTGAACCATCTCAGGATAGGTTCTCTCGAATCCATGATAGTCTAAATCATGCCAACTGGGGGTATTTGTTCTCTCCAACCCCTCTTAATAGCAACACAATGCTATTTTTACAAGTTCTTTCCCACTCAGCTTTTGCTAGGGATGAACTTCAAGAGGGATCGATCGTTCATACCATCGATGTTTCTTATGAGTAGGATTGGTACACACCCATAAGAGACTATCTCAAGTTAGGTAGCCTCCCACTTGGATTGTCGCACACCGTGAAAAGATCATTCAAACAGAAGGCAAAAAACATGTCTTGCTAGGAGACATTTTATACCGTCAAAGCTATGAAGGAATCCTCCTCCGTTGCTTGGACCAATAGGAGTCCACTTGGGCGATCACCCAAGCGCACGATGGTACATGCGATGGCCACTTCAGCGGTATGGCCATCGCAAAGCGCATTCTTCGCATGGGCTATTATTGGCCATCTTTAGAGTGAGATTATTGCGCATATGTGTGGAAGTGCGTGAAGTGTCAACACCATGCTAACTTGACACACGTACCTTCTTAGGCCTTGCAGCCGATCCAATCGGCTTGGCCATTTTTGCAGTGGGGCTTAGATCTCATCGGAAAGATCTCCCCTGTGTCATCAGGTCGTCACACGTTTATCATAACGACCACAGAGTACTTCACTAAGTGGGTGGAAGCAATTCCGCTTACCTCTACGACTGGGCCCCGCATTGTGGAGTTCATTTTACATAACATCATATGTCATTTTGGTATTCCATCCAAGATCATCTCGGATAATGGGACGTCATTTAAGAACAAATATGTGTGTGCTTTGACAACAAAGTACAAAATTTAGCACAGTTTTTTGACACCTTATTATCCGCAGGCAAATGGGCAAGCAGAGGCATCAAACAAAATGCTAGTTGCCATCCTTAAAAATATGGTCGTAGATAGTCATAAGGATTGGCACATCCAAATACCACTTGCCCTATGGGCTTATCGCACTAGCATTCGGACGCCCACTAGGGCAACTCCATTTTTGCTAGTGTATGGCTCCGAGGCAGTCATGCCTCTCGAGTTGGAAATACCCTCCCTGCACATATCAATGCAAGAGTTCATTGATGATGACACTGCATGGTAGGCCCGGTTAGACCAGCTTACGTTACTCGATGAACGACGCATCAATGCTCTCGAGCATTTACGTATCTATCAAGAGCGACTTAAGAAAGCATACAACATGAAAGTTCACCTGAGGGACTTTCAGGTCGGTGACCTGGTCTTAAAAGAGAACCAACAAAATTCTAACTTGCCGCCCCATTTAAGGGACAAGTTCATGGCAAATTGGTTAGGTCCTTATGTAATCGATAGTAAAATAGGACCTGGAACATACCAGCTCGCCTCTCTTGAAGGAATAAAGGAACTAGAACCCTTGAACATCAGTCATTTGAGGCCATTCAACATTTAGAGAGCCATGGCCCACTCCAAAAGCCCCAAGGGTTCTCACCACCGCTTGGTCACCCAAAATGCCCCAAAGGTATCCATAATCCCTTTGGTCAAACCAAAAGCTCCAAGGGTTCCCACAATCGCTTGGTCAACCAAAAACACCCCAAAGGTATCTATAATCCCTTTGGTCAAACCAAAAGCCCTAAGGGTTCTCGCCACCGCTTGGTCACCCAAAATGCCCCAAAGGTATCCATAATCCCTTTGGTCAAACCAAAAGCTCTAAGGATTCCCGCAATCGCTTGGTCAACCTAAAATGCCCCAAAGGTATCTATAATCCCTTTGGTCAAACCAAAAGCCCCAATTCTCCATGGCCACTAAGGTTCTATTTTTGCAAGTCTAAGTTCTTGCCACTTGGTCACCCAAAACGCCCCAAAGGTATCCATAATCTCTTTGGTCAAACCAAAATCTCCAAGGGTTCTCGCAATCGCTTGGTCACCCAAAACGCCCCAAAGGTATCCATAATCCCTTTGGTCAAACCAAAAGCTCCAAGGGTTCCCACAATCACTTGGTCAACCAAAATCCCGGTTTTGGCCACCCGGTTCCCGCTTGGCAACACCCCCCAAAGGTATCCATAATCCCTTTGGTCAAACCAAAAGCTACAAGGGTTCCAACAATCGCTTGGTCAACCTAAAATGCCCCAAAGGTATCTATAATCCCTTTGGTCAAACCAAAAGCCCCAAGGGTTCTCGCCATCGCTTGGTCACCCAAAACGCCCCAAAGGTATCCATAATCCCTTTGGTCAAACCAAAAGCTCCAAGGGTTCCCACAATCGCTTGGTCAACCTAAAATTCCCCAAAGGTATCTATAATCCCTTTGGTCAAACCAAAAGCCCCAAGGGTTCTCGCCACCGCTTGGTCACCCAAAATGCCCCAAAGGTATCCATAATCCCTTTGGTCAAACCAAAAGCTCCAAGGGTTCCCACAATCGCTTGGTCAACCAAAAACACCCCAAAGGTATCTATAATCCCTTTGGTCAAACCAAAAGCTCCAAGGGTTCCCACAATCGCTTGGTCAACCAAAAATGCCCCAAAGGTATCTATAATCCCTTTGGTCAAACCAAAAGCTCCAAGGATTCTCGCCACCGCTTGGTCACCCAAAATGCCCCAAAGGTATCTATAATCCCTTTGGTCAAAACCTCCAAGGATCCATAAGAATCACTTGGTCCACACCCATTCGGGTTAAACCGTCCATAACGAATATTCAAAAACAATAGATAATAAAAAATAACAAAAAAAATTGCATCTCACTTTCATGCATAATCTTAAAAATCAAAACACAAAAAAAAATCTGCATTAGGCATCGCATACATACATTGCATATTTGTTGGTCATACATGTCAAACACACCATAGACTGTAATTACTCGGCAATTCCATCATTTTCCACATTCAGTCCATTTTGTAAATGATCCATCAAGAATAACGCCATTCGCATTTTTGCCATATCATAGTCAGTTGTCTTCTAATGTCTTTAGGGTTTTCGTCATTCAATTGTCTTTAGATTTCTAGTCAAATGTTGTACAAAGTCAGACCAATTTTTACAAGGTAGAGTTTTACTTGGATCACGCCTTGTTACATAGCATCCCAACACAATCTTAAAACACATAAAAATTCCCAAGTTGTGTGAACGAAAGACGAAACCTACAAAGTGGTCTAGGATACCATACAGTGAAAATGTTATCTCGCTCATCCCCCTGTGCGAATGACCCCAAGAATGCTGAGAATTGGCAAAAGGACAAGAAAAATTCCTTCAATTCCCCAAAATAAATAGTGGTTTTTACCACTACAAAGAATTCCAACTCCAAACATGAATATCAAAAGTGCACAAATCAAAAAGCACAAGAAATAGCGATTCTAATCACTGCTCAAAATCCCAAGCTCAAACAAAATAAATAGTGATTATCATCACTACTGAGCAAATATCCCATTAAAAGAGAGGGAGTAACTATTGAATCCCTAGAATTCTCAGCATTTGAAAGGTCATGAGGTGATCCTCAGTCTCGGTTTGGTGGATAGCCTGCTGGTCACTGGTGGCAAACCTCCCGCATGATGATATATCTATCGCATTAGCTATTGGGCATATGTATAGATCAATGTTTGCATGTGGATGAGCTAGCTTATGGTATCCTAGATTGCATCGTAGATTAATCCTACTAAATGCAACAAAGGAGTTAGTGGAGCTAATTAGGTGATCCTCAGTATAGGTTTGGTGGACAGCCTACCTGGCACTGACGGTATCCTTACAAATACCACATAAATGAACTCAATCGCACACACAGGGATGTGAAATAACTTGGTCAAACTCAAGTCTGATTCGTACCTTGTTCGAAAGTCTTGTAAGATAATGTACAGTCTTGACTAGTTAGTTAAAGCATCTGAGTCTCATAAAAACCTTAACTACATTCTAAAACAATTGTTGTACATTTCATTACTTACATCACCATCAAAAAATACAAAACAAATATTACAAATGCAAAAGTTATTTCATAAAGCAATCACATAGTACAGAAAGCCAGTAAATCTTGTACAATCTATGGTGCCACCACCTGTATACCAACAAATCATTCCATCCATTCCATATGCATACATCTATATCATATAGTTAAAATCATCCACAGTCATAATAACATATGCATACATCAACATAAATAAATGTGCATAAAGAACAATAAACCATGACAAGTATATAATCAAACCAAAAAGAGTCATGTATATATATCAAGTCAAAATGCCCTCAAGGCTACAATAAGAAGGTCCTCCGACCTCACAAAAACCAAAAACTCAAAATCCCCAAAGCCTAGGGAGTCGGCCACCATGATCACGTAGGATCGATGTGACTGGAACTACCCCCAGTAGTATGGGTCCTATGGGACCTCTCAGGGCGACTGCTACAACCCTCATACCCTGCCCACCAACACTACCCTCACCTAGCCGCCTGTGATGAGATGATGTAGATTGCTCAGTCTCACTGCCTCTCATACAACATGACGAACCACCTCCATCAAGCACAGACAACTATCCATCGAGGCGAATAACCTCTGTCTCTAACTCTATCCGGTACCGACCCCACTCCATATCTCATTGGTGATACACAGCCAATGCACTATCTCGCTGTGCCAACTGAGTCCACAGGAGATCCCTCTCCTGCGTTATCTCCACCAAAGCATCTCTATGCTCCTCCTCCCGTCTCCGTAGGAGACCCTCCAATCGTGCTATCTCAGCATGAAGCCCAACCTCCACATCCCCTGAGACAGCCTGAGGCATGGGCACCTCCGGGATGACCTTTTGCTCTGGCACCCACTACTCTGGGACATCCTATACATTCGACTGCTTCGAAACCCCCAAATCATCTCCATCGTCGATGAAGTCATCGACCTCCACCATGTCAACATCATCAAGCGGAGCCCCCCAACCCTCCATCGGTGCCTCTGCACCCCCACCTCCTACTGCTACAGTATCCATGCCTCCTAGAGGCCCCTCACTCTGCCATCACCGCATAATCCACCATCGGTCATACTCTATAGTCACCCCGACATCGTCCACATTGGGTACATCAATAACTGCATCGGACCCCTCGCCCAACTGCTCAATGGTAGGCCAGACTAGAGTCTTCTCGTCATCGCGATGTCGATAGATCAAGGGATCACCAGGTAATCCCTGGCGCACCCCAAACTACCGCGTCACCCGGACATATGGGAAGTACTCCTACTCTGTCCCTTGCCGCCCAATCAACCATCTACCCCTGTGCACATGCCGAAGCCACTCTCCTACCTTAGGCTAGGATGGAAAGTCTTGGTACGACCACTAGAACACCTGCCCTGGCACTAGACGAGAGAAGGCATCAGTATAGTGACCTACGTCACCTGCCCACTGCTGACTTTGTCCATGCTCCTCTGACCTCTGCCATAAATCGGCATATCCAATTTCTCGATCCACCATCTCACCTCGAGTGGTCCAAGGCAAACCCTGTGACCGCTCCACAACTATGTGCTTCCACCCCAGCACTGCAAGAGATAGTTGCACCCGATCCCCTTTCGCTTTCGACAGTGGACCTCGTACAACTCATCGTACAACTGCACCAATAACGTCTGACCCCATCTCATAATAAGTGGAGCTGATGTAGGACACTCCACCAATGTGAAAACCAACTCAAGTAGGTTCCAAGGGAACCTCGCACTTGAGGAGTCAGGAAGTAGCATATTGGAGATGAGGGTCATGATCAAAGCATGCCTCACCCCTAATACGCCCTTCTCCAGCCACCACCGCACCAGAATACCACCTTTCTAGCAGTCAACCTCTGCCCTCTCCATAGCCCTCTCCACCCCCCTCTCCACCGTCGAACCAAAACACCGTGTCAATACCATCGTCCACTGGTCACGGTGGGTCATCCGGATAGGCAGTCCATCTATCGAAATCCACAGAATCTGATACACATCCTCCAGAGTAACAATCATCTCCCCTGTTGGGAGATGAAAAGTGTTGGTGTGGGGATCCCACAGATTGATCAGGGCAATCAAATATGCCCGATCCCCCACCACAGGCTCCAGACGCGTCATGTGCTTGAGCCCAAGGGCATCAAGCCACTCCCAATCCACAACTGTTAGGGCATCCCGGGCATCAGAGAAAATAGTCAACTGGCGGTACCGACTCTTCACAACCTAAAACAACAAAATAAAACAAAAAAAGATATTAAGTACATACTTAATATAAACAAAAACATTAAAATAAAACTATACAGCAGAAGTATAGACTACAATTTACAATTGTACATCAAAAGTATAACATAAGAAGTACAGTAAAACAAATGTACAACGAAAATATAGAATCATTAAAATAAAACTATACAACAATGACAACATACATGAAAATAACTGTACAATCAACAAAAAACAACAAAAATCATATTAGGGTTTCAACCTTAATGTGAACGCAAAACAAAACAAAACAAAAAAAATATATTAGGGTTTCAACCTTAATATGGCAAAAACAAAAATGAAATAAAACATATTAGGGTTTCAACCATAATATGAACAAAAACAACAAAATAAAACGAAAACGTTTTGGGTTTTAAACCTAAATACAAACACAAAAAAATTACAGATAATAGTTGTGTACTAGGGTTTTGACCTTAATATACGAAAATTAACAACAAAATAACATAGCACAAAAACATGTTGGGTTATTTTAACCTAATATATAAAAAAAAAGCAAATAAAGTTCCTATATTAGGTTATTAAAAATTAGGTTTTTAAAACCTTAAAAACAAAATAAAGCGAACAAACATTTTATATGTGAGTTTTAAACTTCATATAAAACATGCACGAATAATATGCAAAGAGAAGGAACATCATACCGGTCTCGCCTCGGCTCCTCCACTCGAATATCCGGTTCTCACACTCATGATGTCCATGAAAATTTAGCAGTGCTCCGCTACGCACACTCGCACTCCTCCTCCTCACTGCTCCAAATCGCCAAGAAAAAAATATTGCAAATGAGCCCAAAACCTAGTTTTGGTCCTTATATAGGCTGTTAGGCCTGTAATCATTCCACCCTGGGATGAACGCTCTAGTTAGCACTCGTCCCACCCTGGGACGATTACAAAATTGGTATTCGTCCCACCCTAGGATGATTACAGAGCAAGAAATAAAGCAACAAAAACTGCATCCAAAAAATGCACCAAAAATAGCAATAAATTTGCCGAACAAAGGTGCCTTTGCACCTGACATTCATGGCATGAAAAACCATCGTCGGGGTCACAAATACTCACTATCCTACTCCCTAAGAAGGCTAGCATAGCCGGACCACTCCACGGGAAGGAGGATTTTTGATAATTTCTACCCCAATAGGCATAAAAAAAAGGGTCAAAACCCACCAAAAATAGGTCCGATGGTTGGAAAACTGCAATAAGCGTTCAATGAAAACAACTGAAGGCACCCTTACAAACATCATATTGGGTCAAGCGACTCATCGCTTTTCTCATTTTTGGTCATTCTCTCATCGATTCGTCACTTGAGGGGGTAGTCACACTTAGTCACCAATCAACAAATACACACCCAATCAAGGAAATGGCATGCATTCAAAGAATCATTGACAAAGACAATCACGCTCCTGCTTAGGGCAGAAAACAAGCAATAATCACAAGCTAAACAAACACTTGGCATTCTGGAAGCATGAAGAAAAGGTTCCTCGAACAAAAGGTTGTGCCCTTTGCCTATTCATGTCTGAACAATGTCCAAGATCAAGTACACCTCATTGAAAAAGGTTACACTTGAGTTAAGCTCCTTAGCTCGTCAGAAGCAAGGATTCAAGAATGCGTGCCCTTTCCATACTTGGGGCATCAAAATTTGGTTAGGTTACTAAGAAACCCTAATCATTAAGAGCTTTGGTCATCTATTTTTGCTCAACATTGCGCCACACACAACGCATCCCAAAAAGGGGCATCTGTAGACACCAAAACAACACCAATCCGATTATGTGACTACAAGCACCGATCGAATTGGCATACATACCCCCTAGGGCAGCCTCTAGAGGTTAAAAAGTGGTCCTAACCACTCCCAAATCAGTTTTGGAAGGTCAGAGGTTAGTTTTGCACCTTTTAAGCACTTTGCTCCCTATTCGTCCCACCCTGGGATGATTAGAATCCTATTCGTCCCACCCCGGGACGATTAGAAGCAATCACTCCAGGGTGGGACGATTAGCAGGTTTGATTGGAAAAAAGTCAAACCTTGACAAATGGCAGCCCAAATCCACCACCTAACTCCGCCTTCAAGGCATGGGATTATGAGGGAAGGTTTCAAATAAGAGAGGATTCAATCAAGCCTGCCTTGATCATGGAGGCCTCAATCAAGGAGGCCCTAATCAAGGAGGAATCTTCTCTCCCCCAAAAAGGCATAATGAGCCAAGTGGCGCCCTCGCATGCGCATTCAAAGGAGACCCTTAGGTCTATAAAAAGGTGAGCCTCCTCACCCCCAAAAAAGAAGAGATCTAGAGCATTTGGAGCAACGAAGTGCTGCCAAACTTCGTTGCTCCAAACTATACCCCCACTCCTCTTTGTGCTTCCTACATCCCTAATCTCTCTCTTCTGGAAGAGAGGTTATCAGGTGAACACTAGGAACGTAATCCAGATCCAAAAACCCAAGAAATCAGCCACAATCCCACCCCAAACTCGTCGACACAACCCCCTAGGAAGTTTTGGACCCATCCCACTTGGATTGGTGTCAAAACTAGGCCCTAAACGGTGGGCGTCCCACCCCCGGGTGCCCCCCAAACTGCTACAGTCCTAATCACCCCACCCCGAAGTGATTAGAAATTTGTGCATGGTTTTGTTACTATTCATTTTACAATATGTCCCATATGATATCCTAATGCCTCTGTTAAATTTTGAACTCATTCTGACATGATTTGACGATCGTTTTATTATTTTATGTATTAACTAGCTCGTAGGGTGCCCCTATCACATACAAGAGAATATGGGTAGGATATGCAAATTTTGAGCATCTGGGTAGTCTTAGAATTACATATAATGCCTAACTCATGAGTTTCAGGTGATTTGGATAAGCATATGTGGGACATTGGAGCGCTCACTTTGGAGAGGCCCCCGATGGGCAAACGAGCATAACGGGGCCGTCCGACGCCGCTTCGACGCAAAATCAAGTGATACCAATTCTAGACGTTGTCCTTTACATTTCCATATCATTCTGTAATCTACTTATCAATCTTATCACTGATATCTTCTAAGCACCCACTGGAGGCCTTGGGGATTGCATGTTTTTCTAGATACGCATATGCTATTAATGATTTGTTGTCTTTCTATGCGTAGGATCTCACCGCCAGGAATACTATAGGGGCAGCAAGGAATGATGAACACACGAACACAAGCGACGGCAACTTTTAGCCCACCCACTTCGAGTGTGGGCATGCGGAAGATGCTTGGAAGCGTACCGTCCGATCTTGGAAGCGCGACTTCTTTCGGGCATCCATTAATGTAACAAATTGTATCAAATGTTCTGAGCCCTAGAGGGGGGATGTATTGTAATCAAATTAAAAGCAATATCAATAAAGGAGGCCATTTTTCTGCATCATATTGGTACACCATTTTTTTGCATCATATCGGTACACCATTTTTTTGCATCATATCGGTACACCATTTTTCTGCTGCTTTCACTATGCTGCATTTTTTGACATTTCAAATTAATTCATATAACATAAAATACATACTTCAATATTACTTAATATATCAACACAAACAACCAAAACATAACAACATTCAAAACAAAGTTTCAAGAGATAACACATATCAAACATTATTTATTCCACTTCAAATAAAGAACAATAGACTTTTACATCATCACAAATAATCAAAACATAGTCTTTTTTATTGAATTCAATATTTAAAGAAGATACCATTCATTCAAAATTTACAATACATATCAAACATTATTTCTTCCACTTCCAATTACTTAATACATCAACACATAATCATAACATAACAACATTCAAAACGAAATTTCCAATAGATAACACATTTTTGGAAATAGTCTCATTCATTGTTTTCTCAAAAAGGATACCATTCATTTGCAATTTACAAAACATATCAGACATTATGTTTTTCAGTTCAAATTACTTAATACATCAACACATATAATCCTAACATAACAACATTCAAAACAAAATTTTCAATAGATAACACATTTTTCGAAAATAGTCTCATTCATTGTTTCAATTCTCAAAAAGGATACCATTTATTTTCAATAGATAACACATTTTTCAAAAATAGTCTCATTCATTGATTTCAATTCTCAAAAAGGATATCAAACATATCAAACATTATTTATTCCACTTCAAATTAAAACATAACAATAATTAAAAACAAAATTTCAAAATGATAATATGATTTTTTTAGAAATTGCCTCTATCATTGATTTCAATTTTCAAAAAAATACCAGTCTTAAATAATTTATAAAAATATAAAGATATATTGAGTTTTTGTTTCACTTCAAATCCAACACAACAAAGTTCTATTCTTTTTCAATGTTTCCTGAAGGTCCACCCACATCTACCTCAATATCATTTTCTTCTAATGCCCCAACCCTAACCAAACTTTTTGTTGTAGTGTTGATCCCCGATAACAAGGCACTCTATTCCTTACCTAGATCTTATTTGAAAGGTGCATTCAGCTCCTTCTCATTTTCTTTTAGTTTAGCCTTGACATCCAGGCCCCAAATTTTGATAATATTCTTCAGGAAATTATTTTCTCTAACCGTCTGTTGTAACCTCTTTTTCAATTCAATAACATTATTAATCCTAATTTTGGTAGTCTTGATCAAAACTTTCATGGCACTGACTTGTTGATTTAGGTGTTGGAAATTAGACTACAAAACAAAAATAAAAAAGGGTAAATATTTATAAACAAAACATATTTAACAAAAACAATATTTTTTAGTTAGAGTAGAACTTACATTAGCTGTAAGTCGTGTTGTTTCTGCAACCGCTACTTTGTTTTGATCAAGTGACCAGTCATGGAAATATGCTTGGGCTTCTGCATTAGGGTTTTCCAAATGATTCAAAACAACAACCATAATTTCATCTCTATATGTAGACTCAGCCTCCATAGTGCCAGATTCAGCTTTATGTAGCAAGACATCGAGCTTTTGGGGCTCATTCTCCATCTTGAAAAACAACTCTTTTCTTTTTAAAATTTTTTTATATCGACCATTGATGGCTTTAATCAAAACCTTGGCCTGATATTCCCATTATTTCAATTTATCAATATTCGAAAGAAGAGTATTATGAACTACAGCTTTACATGCATTGGCTATTAACACATTTTTAGAAAAGTTTAGGATATCATCTTCTGTAACAGTACGGGCGACGACTTGCTGCGTGGCGGAGGGGGAAACTTCGACGGAATCTACATTGACATCCTCTTCTCCATCAAGGCCCTCTTCATCCTCAAGAATATCACTTGCCTTTAAAGGGTAATTTTTAGGATTCATACCCTGATAAAGAAAGTCACAATCTAGAGTTCCCGAGGGTATTTGAGATGCACTCTCAACATTTGAAAAATTCTCCAAGCTTAATATCGATACAATAGAAATATTAGATGATGACACATTTTGTGTCTCTGTAGCACTTCTTGCATGATGATGTGGCGATGTGAGGAACATTTTACCATGCATGCGTGATTGGTTCCTCATAGGTGGAACCTGATGTGGATGGACCAGAACTTGCTTTGAGTGAACAAATAGTGGAACCTACTGTGGTTGTGGTTGTAGCTATGGTTGTGGCTGTGGCTGTGGTCATGGCTGGTCAGATGGTGGAGCCATCTTTTTTTTTAGCCTTTTGAATCTAGCAGGTCCCTTTGTTAAATTTCACACAAAAACATAAAATAAATCTTTTGTAAATAACAATAGCATTAAAAAATATTTATTTAAAATATACATACCTGACTCAGACTCTGCAGCCATTGATGTTTCAAAAATTTTCCCTTTGTCTAAAAAATACGTAAAACACATTAAAAAAACATAATTTTATGTCAAAAAAATAAATCATTTAAAAAGCATTTTTGAAAAATGAAGAATAAGGTTACCTTGTGGGTTGGTGGTAACCTCTTCTACGTCAACTGTAATTGTTTCTCCAGTAAAAGGTGTCGCAGGTGTATGTTGAATATGACCATAATGAGACCTCATACGTTTGTTGGGAGTTATTGGTGATGACTGCGATTGCGTGTCAGAATCAATAGATACTTCCTGAATCCTAAATGCGGCATCCCTCTTACTTGAATACTGAGATGCTCTTTTCTATTTTCAAAATAAAAAGATAGAATAAAAAAAAGAAAATAATGATATTTCAACAAATATTTTTACCTGTATCTCACTATCAGACATGCCAATAGACAACAAAATAGGGTGCAATGCAGTGAGAGGACTGCTTTGTTGAAGATTGAAATAAGCTTCCTAAAATAAACAAAGAATAAAATTGCTGGTAGTCACTGTGTAAGTAGAAGATTGAATTTTTTGGGCACTCAAAAGGTCGTGCTTTAGGCGATTGGAAGTGCGCGTGCACAGTCAAATTTACTGCCATCAATACAATGAAACAATAAATAAAGTGTCCAAAAAGGTATTTCTGTAGGTCGCCCCTGTAGAATAAGCCTTGCCTAAAAAAATTCAATGCAAGCATATAGAAATTTGTCTCCAACATTCGAAATGTTTAAACCCCTTTTGGACTTAGAAGAATTAACTGAAAAAAAGAGAACATTATTAGAAAACAAAAAATAAAACAAGAAGAACATTTTTAGAGAAATGAAAGTACAAAAAAACAATATTTAATGTTAAATAAAAAATATTTTTTCAAATAATACCTTTCAGATTGTCAAAATTAACAGAGTAAAGGGCTCCCAGGGTCGATTTATCATCGTAGGTTAAGGCGTACTGGTTGTTCACCGGTACAACATCCAAAAATGGCAACCTTGTTAGTCATTACACATCGAAGGGTTTAATCGAAAAAATAATTTCCTTGTTATCCACACACATCAAAATAATGGACATGTCATGGTTGTAACAAGAAACGATCCGTTGCATCAATTGAACGTTAATGTTCAACTGAGGCATCTTCAACACACTAGCAAGTCCAACGGTGTAAATCCATTGGGAATCTCTATCAGGAGTGTTGAAAATGCTCTTGAGATTGGGGTAGAAGATGTACTTGAAATGCACTTTTTATGGAAGAGAGGAACAACAAGCCATATTTGAAAAGAAGCAGGAAAATGCAGGAAAAACCTTCTAAAAATGCTTCTAAAACGCTCTAAAAATGCTCTTAAAATACTACCAAAACCCTCTAAAAACATTGCCAAAATGCTCTAAAAATGCTGCCAAAACACTCTAAAAATGCTTCCAAAACGCTCTGAAATTGCTTGGACACCGTTGTGGAAAACGCCCTAAAAATGTTGGAAAAAGGTTTAAAATTGCTTTGTAAAACGCTGCAAATGACCCTACAATTGAATTTACAGATTTCTGCATGGCAGGAGTTAACACATGAACGACACGTGGCAGAAGGGAGGACACGCGACATCATCTTATTGATGGGTTATGGCGATCACCTTTTGCCACTTGCCATTTGTTGGTCGCCTTGTGCCACTCACCATCTGTCAGTCGCCTTGTGCCACTCGCCATATACCAGTCGCCTTCTGCCACTTGTTTGATGCCAGTCACCTTCTATTAGTCTCCTATTGCTAGCTGCCTTCTGCCAGTCGCCTTTTGCTAGTCGTCTTCTACCAATCACCTTTTGCCAGTCGTCTTCTGCCAATCGCCTTATGCCAGCCCCCTTATACCAGTTGCCTTTTGCAAGTCACCTTCTGCCAATTACCTTATGCCAGTCGCCTTATGCCTATCGCCTTCTACCAATCATCTTCTACCAGTCACCTTCTACTAGTCACCTTCTGCTAGTCGCCTTCTGCCTATCGCCTTCGGCCTGTCGCCTTCGACCTGTCACCTTCTACCAGTCGCATTTGGCTACTCACCTTGTGATAAATGTTTTGATAATTTTAGTGGAAAAACATAAAAAATTGCCATGTTTTGAAAAAATTTCTTCAAAAATTTGAAAAATTCGCCCTAAAGTTTATACAATTTTCACGTTGATTCACCCTGATTTGATAAATACTTTTTCGGTACTACCCCTTATGCATAACCATGGTAGAAAGTCTTATAATACATGTTGCCTACTCCTAAGGAAAGCTATATGTCGATTGATTTATTGTTTTCCAAGCCCACATTTAATCCTTGTAGAGTTGTTTTGACAAAATTCACATGTTTAGATATGAACAGATCTTCCAATAGTTTATCGACCTCAACCAACTTTTGAGTTACCTTCCCATAATTTCTTACCATGTCTTTCCTATTACCTCTTGTCATGATCAAATAATATGGTTTTTAGTAAGCCTATTTGCTTTGGATATGTAGGCATAATGCTTCTGGTCAGCATTATTTTCCATATGTTTTTGGATCTTCAACTCTTTGGTCTAGCTCAGCTTCCTTTTGCTCTGCTTCATCCTCAATATTTTCTATGATCTAAGTTATTCCCTTTTGAATTTGATCCATTTGGATTCCTTACGATATATCCCCTTTTTGCAAGTGAATAATTAAATCTATGACTTCCTCTGAATGTTGATTTACCCCTATGATTGGATTCAACTGATGATTACCATTGCCATGATCTTCAACTATTGAACCTTCAAACTCACCTAAACTAAAATTTTCTTTTGGTTGTTCCCTATTGGTGCATTTAATATTTTTTACATAGATTTCATTTGCATCCTCAGTTTGAATTCCAGAGGAGATGTTATTTTGAGCATCCTTGGTATTTTGAACTTCATAGGTTTGGTGCTTAATTTCTACCAACTCTTTTGTAAGTTGTTGAATAACCTTCATAATTTCTTGAGTTTTTCGAGATGTTATCAAACTCTCTATATCTAGATAGCAACATGTAAACATTGTTAGATTAAAAATACAACGCCAAACAAAAGATAAAACCACAATAATGGAATACAGGAAAGTTGCACAAAACAAACAATTTATATTAATCGATGGAGTTTAAAAACTCCTTTTGAATACAACTGGGCCTGTAACCATTTTTTTGATACAAAAATTACAAGTTATGCTAGGGTTCTCGAAACCCTAGCTGGCACGAATGGTGGCGCTTCCGAAGAACGTATCTTCAATCCCAACAGAGTGAGTGGGCTTTGTCGTATCCCTTGCTTGGACCACTCCAGCTTAATCAGTTGCCATCAATAAACCGGATCTGCTATCAAAAACTCGCACACATTAACACTATCAAGGAGTTAGAAATTAATGAGAGGGCTCCATTGCGTGAGCCCTCAGAAACAATTTAAAACCTTATAAAAATGGAATGCAGGAAATCAATAACAGATTAATACATAAAATACGGCTACTTGCTTTAAACTAATTTATACCTGTTCTCTGTTAACGCAGCTAGACCAGGCGACACCTGGAAGTAATGTTGTTGTCAGAATAGGCTACGAAAGGCACCCTGGTGCACTCGCTGAACACCCGCGTGCTTCTAGATTAAGGTTTCAGACGCCGGTCTGAGTCTGTGGCTGTAGGTAAATGCCCGCGGGCACTTGTTAAACGCCCGTGGGCACTTGGTAAATGCCCGTGGGCACTTGGTAAACGCCCGTGGGCACTTGGTGAAGGGGTAAACGCCCGTGGGCACTTGCGACAGGAATGGGAGATTCTACAGAATGCTACAGAAGGAATGGCGGCGAAAGCGGCGACATAAGCGACGATGGATGCGACGAAAGGGTAGCAAAAGAGAGGAGATAGCAGTAGAAGAATTAGAATCAGAGATAGAAGTAGCAAAAGACATAGGGTTTGAGCCATCAAGGTGACTCAGTTTATAATCTACTCTTAGGGCACACTTTAGGGTTTTAACGACACTTTGAACGTGTGGCTAAGATTAAAGTGGATCTAAGGGTAGAGAATAAATCTAGGTTGTGAAATGGATTAAGATGGATGGACGGATGAGATTAAATGAAGGATGGATGGCTCAGATTAAATCACTTAAACTATTATTTAAATATATATATTAAAATATTAAAATATATATATAAATATTAATTTAAATAAATTTGGGGATGAAAAATGGCGGGAAAGGTGAAATTGGGCCAAATAATGGCGGGAAAGTGTGGATTTGGGCCAAATAATGGCGGGAAGGTGGATGACCGACACGTGGCTGACAGGAAGGTATAGATGACTTGCAAGTGGCTGGATTTTGGTGTCTACACATTGTACTTACAAGAGTTGGCTATTGTGACAACCATGGGCTTACTGGAGGCATTTGTGACTCTGTTTGAAATGATATTAGGAAATCTATTTCACTAGATCTAGGAGAAAGTTCCCCTACAAAGATTAACAGGTTCTTAGCTTTTATGGCTACCTAAACAATCTAGAAAATATATTTTTCATTGTATAGTTGGATCTATAGGCTCTAGGTTTAGGCATCGAATATAGTACATGTATGCATGTGCTTGAGATGGTCTTACCTCCCCGAGAATATTATCCCATAGTCTTTTAAACTTGATGTTGAAATCTAGGAACCTCTCTAGAGGATGCCTTTTGATGTATGAAAACTACATGAGGAATTCAAAGACATCACCTGAATCATCAAATACCAATATGAGAGGTTCAACCAGGTCCACCTAAGACTTTACATTGTTATTTTCTAAATATTTTTACCATTGCAATGCCTTTCTTCAAAATTTTTGAGGAAAGCATCTGACCATAACATCTTCAAAAGAGATGTTGTAGACAATAGCCAGTGATACAACATCTTGGCAATGCTAGTTAGTAGTCTTACCAGTGTCATCATAGGTAGGTAAAATTTTCAATGCATCGGTTAGGAGATCATGAAAAATAGTGAGGTCAAGTGATCCAACATTATTCTAGATTAGACAAATTTATCCAACCATGGCCATGAAAATCTTGCTAATGTATTGACAAGTTTATCTAGTTGATGCCTAGTGCACTATTTGGGATTTCTAGTATTTTCACCATTTGATTCTAAGTGTGCATCTTCCAGTAAAGTCGCAAGTTCTTAGGATTCTTAGGTCAACAAAGTTGTCAGGTAAACATATAGTCTCCACAAATGAGGTCAAGACTATTCACCAAAATCTCGAGTCCTTTAGGTATTTAGAATAATATGTGTAGGATCATATAGCTTCTAAGATAGATGTTCGATCTTTTCTATCAGAGTACTGCTATCTAATAAGATAATAGTTGGAGCCTCATGTCCCACAGGGTGTATCAAAAATACTCTTGGTTCTAAAATTTGCCTAAGTGAATGAGATACACCCTTAAGACCTCGACCAAGATATTATATGGCTTAGAAATAGGGGTTTCAGAGTCAACCTTTAGAGAAGGTCAATTCCTATGTCTAGCTAATATAACTAAATGAAGGGTTGTAGACTAAAGTAATAAATGTGAAGAGTTAGAAAAACAAGATAAAAATAGTAGAAATTCGACAACATCAAGAGACAGTGCATAGGGTCTCGCAATCGGAATTTAAATTGAACCACCTCATAGAACAACCTATTTTTTTGATGCATTCAAAACATTAATCATTAAGAACTTTGAGTGATTCTAAGTCATTCTAGAATTATAATGATAAATATAGGTAGAAATCCAAAATATAGAATAACTATAGCAAAATTACACATTCTTAGCTTTAACATAAAATTATTAGCTACTCAGTAATACATACATACATATTTTGCACAAGAAGTTAGCAGGAGTCTAGACAACAATCCAATATTTGTTCAAGAAGGTGTATCTTCAATCAATATAATCATGCCAATTGTAAACACCAAAGAGTTGACCATTAGGATGGCTTACATTCTAGTATATATAGATATTTACAATGTGCTCAGTTATCTAAAAATGATTGTTAGAGAATATTATAGGACATAGGGTAGGCATGGAGAGCGGTAGTTACATTCATCTCAGTTGTGCTAAACTACTTTAGGTATGCTCTACTGATGTGTATGATGCAAATTTTATTGTGAGGCTAGCTTGTGTGCTACATCATTGGATTGTAATCATCTATTGATAGTACACTCATTTATATTATGCATAGTCAACTGAGTGAGGGTAGATGTAGGGTGGAGAAAGCTTTGACCATTAAATATTCTGACAATATTGATGCCTGATGGCTGGTCAACATGTATGAACTTGCTGATATGGATGATTCTAGATTACACATGCAGATGTTGGTGACATAAAAACATATTTCTTGTTTTCAAGAGGTTGTCATGACCAAGCATAGCTTCCTTTATATTTCTCATCATGTCAGGTTTTTTAACTTCTTGTCGAATGTTGGGTAACTTATTCATTTTTGATGATGTCATTGTTTGAAGAGTTTGGTTGTTGTATTTTCTTATGTATGATGCCAAAAACTTAGTGACTTTGCTTTGCATCTTGATGTTTTAACTCCAGGTCACCATACATAGAATTATCTTGCATCCTATGTTCACTTAGCTTACCAAGTTTTTAAGTCTGTAGTGTTGATATCATCATCTTTTAAAGTCCAACACTTTTAAAGCCATAATATCAAAATTTGGGTCTCAGACTCAATCCTTTGGGATATTTCTTGCTTGGCATTGTTATTAATTGCATAAAATATTTTATGCTACCCTACTAACATCAACATTGTAGTATGTCCTACCCAGGTGTTGTAGGTGAGTTAGAGAGGAGAGGGAAATCCTCCAAGAGAGGTCCCAGGTTCAAATATCCACCCTACCAAAAAGTTGAATTGGGTATCCAAAATCTAATTGATAATGTTGGTGCGAGTAGGGTCAGGTGCGACTCCCAGGTGACTTTGACGATGTAGAAACTCCTGTTCATGGTCTCTCAAAAGGTGGCCCCGCAAGGGGTTTTTTGCTTAAAAAAAAAACATTGTAGTCCGTCCATCTAGCCTTACTCATTTGGCTTCAATACTGGACTATCAAACATTGGAAAATGGACATCGGGTCTTGTACCCTTGATTTTTTATTTTGAAGAATACCAAACATCAGGTTTTTGTTGTCTTGCTGCTAACATCAACATCTTAAATTTCCAGCTAGCTCTCCATACTTAGCCAAATTTTATCCAATTTGGCTCTACTGGGTCGGGCTTCATGCCTTAGTGTCTTTTACCATATAATAACCTTCTTCTTGTATCTTTGTCATTCATCTTGGTCTACTTGTATGCTTCTACATTTTACATCTCTTTGCAATATTTCGATCTGGTTTATTGCTATAGGAACTTCATCCAGGGTTGCTCTATTGTACTACGGGTTGTTGCATGCTAACTACTAGACCACTACCTTAGTAAAATACCAATACGGTGTAGACTATACCACATAGTGGATGTAGGTGATAAAAATTACCTACAATAATAACATCAAAAAAATCATCCATCAATAGTTTGTAGATGATACAATCCTTTTTGGGAGGGCAAGGATAAATAAGGCCAGAGCTTTGAATAATGTATAAAAGGAATATGAAAGAACATCAAGGTAGAAAGTTAATAGGATAGAAATTAAAATTTACTTCCTAAACACTTTATTTAGAATTAAAATAGGGATATGCATGTTACTTCAAATGGAGATAAATTTGTTAGCAACTTATCTAGGGATGCCCTTATTTGAGGGGAAAATGAGGATATAATTGTGGAATCTAGTTATAAGTAAAGTTTAGAATAAAGTACTAGCATAGAAAGGTATATGGTTATCAATATTAGGAATAGTGCAACTAATTAATTCAGCCTTACAAGTCATTTTAACATATTATATGTCCTTGTATACTATGCCAAAATCAATAGAAAAAGTTTAATATGTATTATGTAGTCATTTTTGTGATCATAATTACATGATACGAGGAAGATTTCTTTGGTGAAATGGAGCAAGGTGTGTGATGATAAAACTATGGGGGGTCTCAATTTAAGAGTTCTTATAGATGTAAACTTAGCTCCTAGAGGAAAAGTAATTTGGATATTGTAGAAAGAGAGTAAAAGAAAATGGAAATAATTCTTCCAAGTACGTTGAGCCCAATGACCTAGGCTTAATATTTATGATATTCTCATTACCAAATGGTTTTGCACTATGGAAAAATTAAAAAAAAATCAATTGTTCTAGTGATTAAAGGTCTAATATGGGTGGTGGAAACTAGAGATAAATTTTCTATTTGGATGGATACTTGGTGTGATAAAATACAACTCAATATAGATCTAATTTTTAAACCATTTATGAGATTACTCCAAGATAAATATGGTGATAGGGTTTCAAACATTATGTACAAGGACTAGGAAGGAAGATACAAATGGAAAGAGTATTTTTTTATAAATATACAAGACATTGATGCCAGGAGGTAGTTGAGCAAATATATAACAACAATGATTATTCATAGAAGAGTTGATGATAAGTTGATTTGGGAGTTGAATAGCTCAAAATAATACACAACAAGTATATATAATGTAAAAAAAAAAAAAAGGAATACCACATGAATATGGAGAGATATTTGGGATAGCTGAAGCATTTCTAAAGTTAAAATGTTTGATTGGCTAGTAAGTCATAGAATAATGTTATCTTGTGATAACCTTATGAAAAGAGGTTTTCATGGCCCCTCACAATGTGTTCTATGTAAAATTAAGGAGGAGAGTATAAACCATCTCTTGGGACACTACTCAATATTTTGGAAACTATGGCAATTGATTATTAATATGTTTGGTGAAAACAATGTGATGAATGACAAACTTGAAGAATGGTTAAAGCAATGGTAGAGCACTTTTTTAAAATGAGGCTTTACAGACAATTTGAGATATATAAAAAGATGCAATACTTTGAACTATATGTATGGAAAGAAATAGAAGAATATTCAAAGGAAAGGAAAGCAATTTAGAGGTAATGAAAAAGAAGATTTGTTTAACCATAGAGGAGTCTAAACCAACCTTATCAACTCACCCAATCCCTAATATTGAAGAATAGAGCCTTGGTAAATGGAATCTAGTCACCAAATGGAATTATGATGTTGGGTATAGGAGAAACGAAAATAATTCAAAGAATATAAAGTGGAAACCACTAGAAGTGGAGTTGGTTAAATTGAATTTTGATGGAGCATCTAAAGGAAATCTAGGACTAGAAAGAGGAGGAATAATTAGAAATAATAAGGAGATATTTTATATTATTACACTTTCAATTGTGGATTTAAGACAAATAATGATGTTGAAGCTTGGGTGGCTTTAGAAGAGTTAACAATATACAAAAAAATGAAGTGGAATAGAGTATGGATAGAAGGTGATTCACTAATAGTAATATATGCAATTTTGAGGAAAGCAAAGGCTCCATGGAACATACAAGAGATAATTATGGAAATACAAGACCTTGCTACAAATTTTGAAGAAATTAGGTTTACACATACATTAAGGGAAGGAAACAAATGTGCAAATAGGCTAGCCAATAGAGGTGTTTTAATTGAGGATCATGAAGTTAAATTCTCTTTTCCATGGTTAAAAGAAGTAAGTTTAGTTGAAATTGATAAGAAAATATTGATTGTTTGAATCAAATAATGATTAATATTTACTTTAATATTTTCCATTGTTAATATTTTTTTTATAACATTAATGTGTTTACAATTATTGCGGTTGCATTTATGCTTTAGGAAGGAAACTAGCAATTCAAATCTAGTAAAGTGGACTATGATAGCATGAAATTTTGGAAATATTACTCTTCTAAGATGCTATGCATAGACATTAGAGGTGGAATGTTGGTATTATGAAGGTTGCTACAGGAAAATTTCAAGAAGAAGGATGTTAAATTTTGAAATATTTATATTCACACAAAAATGAAAGATCCAAAAAATGAAAAATCAAGAATTCAAACTTTTATGCAAAATGATGTATTATCTAGCTATAACAATTCAATTGAGATGATAATTGAATTTGTTTGTAAAATCTCAAGCTCTAAAGGATACATTTGTGATTTGTCAAAGGTGGGGGACTTGAGTACAACCCCTTGTTCTCTAACAATTTTTTTTTAAAGGAGTACCATAATAATAAATGAATTACTAGAAAGTAACAAAATCAATCACACTTATCAAGTGACATTAGCACAACCAGTTAGATTCCTCAAAATTTAAGGAGGAGACCAAGGTTCAAATCGTACCAAGCAATACATGGATAATATCAAATCTTTATTGTAATATCACTAAGTGGCGATGTTGTAATATAGGTGGGGCCCATTTCAATCCCATATAACCAATTGAAAAAAACAAAATCAATAACACTTTTCACTTTCCATTAATAGATATTTGATACAAACTCACTGATATATTGTTGAAAATATATCTACTATAAGCAATACATAAATGCAATACTTATTCGATGCAATATTACATGGCTTTGTATTTAATATATACATACATGAGACTTTTCATATTTGCATGACTCTTGACCTTTACACTTAAATAAACTCTTCATCTCATCATCCTCATAGGAGATCTAACTCTTCACATTTCTTTCTTTTATTTTTTTAAAAGGTTATATGTGTCTTCTATTGGGGGCCACTCCTATCAAAATACCAAAATATTACATTTACTACAACATACCTTTTTATCACAATTTTTTCATTTATTTTTTCTCTTAAATATATTCTTCAACTTCCTTGAAGTGCTATGTTTCCACAATCAACTCCTTGACATCATTTTTATTAAGACATAATATCTCACTTGGTCAATTGTCTTCTAAAATTTGAATTTCACTAGGATGAAGATCAACACCAAAATTTGCTAATTTATTTGCCACCCAATTTCCTTTTCTATAAATATACTCACATTGCTAAGTGATTGCCTCTAGTAATAGATGATGAACATCAACAATAATATTATTTTTTATCCAGATTGCACATCCATTTTTGTTAATAGCATTGAAGATAATTTGTGAGTCCTCCTCAATTGAAATATATTTCCATCATTTTTTTGCTATAATTTTAATCCCTGTAAGAAGTGCCCTAGCCTTTGCATAGTTGTTAGTTGAAGTTCCATATGATTCTAAATAAGTGAGGATAATTTTGCCTTCACTATTTATAAAAACACCACCTCCACCAGCTTTTCCCGAATTTCCTTTAGAAACACCATCAAAATTAATTTTAATAAACCCAATTTCTAGAAATTTTTATTTTACCATAGATCGGTGGAGATCCTTTATTTTAATTCAATTGTCGCATATGACTCTTCCATGTATGTTCAAATCCTATAGCCAAGTTATTAGCACCTTTTTTTTTGCAATTGAGACTTCCCATGATGAACACTATATTTGTAGACATTCTGCAAGAGAGGCACTAATACGGTTCCAAACTTAGGCATGATTTTGATATTTATTTTTAAAAATTATGTTATTTCTTTCAAGCCATAAATTACAACAAACAATGGTAGGGCCAATCCTCCCAAGAATACATAATGCTTTAGCTTTGAAATAATTTACACAATATTTTACCAACTCTTTCAATATTGAAGGAGCTATCCAATATAATTTCTTATATTTTTTAAAATAACCCCAAATGATGTGAGCAAATGAACAATGAAGAAGCAAATGGTCCGATGTTTCTAAATCCTTCTCACACAAGGCACATTTGAAGGGTCCATAATACCATCTTATTTATAGAATATCTCTCATAAGAATCGTACTTTGAACTGCTAACCAAAGAAATGTTGAGACCTTAGGGAGAGCCTCTAATGACCTTCACATTTCTTTCGTACATAATAATAAATATCACATATTTTCACAAAGATAAAGTATCTCGTGATTGCTCATAGCTCCTCACTTCTAAACATGACACTTCACTCACATAACTCACACTTACTAACATGACACTTGACACACATACCTCGACACTTAATAACATGACACCTATTGTAGACAAAAATTAAACACACCCTAGATTAAAATATTTGCAAGGTCCTTGCATTAAAATTGCAAGGCACCAAATAATATAATACCTCCAATGCCCCTCATATTACAGTATTTAGTATGAAGGATTTTTTCCTTCATGCACTTTCAATCTTTAATACTTGTCTTGGTCTTTGGTTCCTTCAGGTTTTGGTACTTGTCTTTTTGAGCTGTCACTTGTACTTTTTTATGAAGTCATATTTTCCATCTTTGTTGATGTCTTTTGCCATAAGATATTTTTGTTCAATAAAATACTGCTTTTGATATTTTTCTTTTGGCATAAGTTGATCCAAATGTTTTTGTGCAAGTTCTTACATACAAATCAAATATGCCACTTTGTAGGATCCAAGGGATTTCATTTTGTTTAGTCTTTTAACAAGAAATATCTTATTATTTGATATTTTTGAAATCTACCAATCATCCTTTATCGAACAACTATGATACTAAAATTAGATTATTTGTTATACCTAGAACATAAAGCATATTTTCCAGTGTACATTTTGAATATGGTAGATGGAGTGTAACATTCAATCCTTGTACTTGATAGATTTTATCATTCACTATATTAATTGGTATACTTGGTTTTACTTGAATGGAATCAAACTAATATAAGTTGTCTACCATATGATGACTAGCTCCTGAATCAATGTACCAAGAATTATCTTCATATTTAGTTTTTGGTTCTGTTTGAAGCTTTGGTGTTTTATTGTATTGTAGAATATGTTTGTGACAATATCTTCTCTGTCTTTGAAAATCTTTCTTCATGATATTTGCTTCTTTGAACATATGTGACTTTGAAAAATACCTCTTTGATGCACTCATTTTTGTTCTTTCAATCAATTCTTTTGTTCACACAAATTTCTTCAAATTTCAATTTTAATTACTTTCCTTTGTTGTAGAATTCCTTATTACTCCCAAATTAAAAATTTTATTCAATTTTTTTTTTAATTTTCTTTTCTCTCTTCAATTTTCAATTTCAAATTTGATGTTCTTCTTCAATCAATTCTTTTAATTCTTTGTAGTGTAGACAACAAATTCTAGCCACTTGTCCTTAATCCATGCTTTCTCGCCATTTCCACCACCAAAACATAGTCATTTTCCCTCCATCCTAGCTTTCCTGCTATTTTTTGCCTATTATTTATATATTATATGATAAATAAATCAATCCCAACCATCCCCTTCCCATTGTTTGGGCAAAAATGGTATCATATTTTACATCATTCATATCATGCACATTACATTTGCACATTTGGAAGATTTTTCAATTGGCTTATGAGATTCATCCACAACCTCATTCACCAATTGAGGGGGTAAGCTTCACAAAACTCAAATTATTTTATTCTTTTATATTCAAGCTCAAGTTCCACATCCCAAGAGAACTTGCTTTTGCACCTAGCCAAAATAGGTATCTCGTGTTTTTGCACTACCTTGTGTTTCACGCAACACAATACAAAAAGGGGCATCTATAGACACCAAAATCTAGCCACTTGTCCTTCATCCATACTTTCCCGCCATTTCCACCACCAAAACATAGTCATTTGCCCTCCATACTAGATTTACCACCATTTTTACCTATTATTTATATATATTTATTATATATATTTAAATAATAATATTTTATATATTATATTTTATATATATTTATATAAATAAATCAATCGTAGCCATCCAATTTCATTTTATCATGTCCGTCCATCCACATCAATCCATGCCACACCCAAAATTTAATATCTACCCTTAGATGTGCTTTAAATATTAGCCACACGATTAATGTCGTTGAAACCTTAGCATGCCCTAGGTTGGATTATAAATAAGAGCCATTTTGACGACTCAACCCCAAAGTTTTTGGAGTTCCCTAATTTTTCCCTAAGTGTCCTGAGTCATTTTCTAAGCTTTCAAAATTCTCGAGTTGTTGGAGGCCCTAAGCTTCCAACTTAGCATTTGTGCCCTAACCCCATTCCATCCACCATATTTGTTGCTTCCTTGCTTGTCATCGTCGCATCCTGCACCCTCACCAGATTTACTTATGTAGAATTTTCCTTCATTCGTTAAGCACCTCCAGACACTTTTTGTCAACTCTAGCTGCCATTGGGCACCTCCCTACCATGCCTGCACATCCACGGGTGTTTTCTACAGTCGCCAGGTGCCCACGGACATTTTATGTAAGCCCTTCTAACAACCCCCTAACCTTCAAGCGATGCTAGGGCACACCTTCACAATTGACCTGCAACAGATCTAGCCATCGAAGGACAACCAACAAGTAGCAAGGTAAATCTACTTTATTTGGTTATATTGCATATTGTTTAATTCTGTTCGCATTTCATATTGTTTTTTTTTTTTTTTAAAGCAAAAAACCCCTTGCGGGGTCACCTTGGTCTAAGAGACCACGAACAGGGGGTTCTACACCATCAAAGTCACTCGGGGGTCGCACCCGACCCTGCCCGTACCAACATTATCAATTGGATTTTGGGTACCCAATTCAGCTTTTTGGTAGGGTGGAGATTCGAACCTAGGACCTCCCTTGGAGGATTGTCCTCTCCTCTCCAACTCACCTACAACACCTGGGTGAAAAAAACTAATTTATAGTGGAAAACACCCCTTTCGAGGTGCCACTTTCAACAGGTTGGGCATAGGAGGAATGGAGCCTTGTCGACCTCTACCAGCACATAGGACATTCCTAACTATACCATATATCTGCAGGATGGAGACAAGGGGAATGGAACATGGGTCGGCCTCTACCAACACCCAAGGCATTTACCACTGCACCACAACAAGCAGATAAAACTAATTTATAGTGGAAAACATGCCTTTCGAGGTGCCACTTTCAACAGTTTGGGCATAGGAGAAATGGAGCCTTGTCGGCCTCTACTAGCACATAGGACATTCCTAACTATACCATATATCTTTAGGATGGAGACAAAGGGAATGGAACCTGGGTCGGCCTCTACCAGCACCCAAGGCATTTACCACTACACCACAACAAGCAGATCTCGCATTTCATATTGTTATTGCTAGGGTTTTATTATGATTTCTGAGGGCTCACATAGTGGAGCCCTAATTATTATTACTAACTCTAGAATTTATTTGTGTGTAGATTAAAAAATACATCAAAAGCATTGGACAACTAATTAAGTTAGAGTGGCCCAACATTGGATACATAGAAGCCCACTCACACCTGTTGGGAGCGAAACACAACTGAAGACACCACCATTTGTTGTAGCTAGGGTTTCGAAGAACCCTAGCAAGATTTATAATAATTGTATCACAAGGGATTCTTACATCCACTATTGTAACAACAAAGTTTTTAGGCTCCCCCCATTTAATATAAATCTTATTTGTTGTGCAATATCTAGTTTATTTGAATTCTATTTTTAGCATTACTTGGTGTCATGTTTTTATCTCTACAAATGGCGATCACAGTGGGACACCCTAAGGGTTTCATTTTTTTATTTATATTGACTCCTAACTTGTTGTTTATTATCCTATTTTATAGGTTTTTAGAAGCTTGAATCATGCATTTTTTGTTGAATCTAGGGTTTTTGAAATTTCACAAAAGTTACATAAGGTGCGCAAAATGCCCAACGGCACTCGGAGGTCACTCAAAAATGCCCATCGATGCTCGAAGGTCATCCAGAAACACCTAAGTGCATTCCAAATATGCGTAGTTATGTTTTATGGTGATTTGGAACAACTACGTAGGTTGTTCAGTAAGTCTGTTGTTTAAAACCCTAATCTTCCATTTATGTATTTTGGGTTTTTGTTGTATTTTTTTAGATTTTAAACATAAAACGAACCATAATTAAGTAATCTAGAAAATAATTCATTTTAGTTTGCATTTTAGATCTGCATTCATTCACATATTTTGATTAGGGTTTATATTTTCTTGATGTATTTACAAATACAAAGTGTTGCATTTTGTTTGCATTTGAACTAAGAAATTGCATAACATAGTGTTGCATCTTAGGGTTAGAAACACTTTCTTTCATTTATCTAAGTAGGAACACCATTAGAGTGCCAAAATTATCCTTGCCATTGCTTGATTCCAAGCAGAGGGGTGGACGAACCCTCCGGTTGTTATTTAGACAAGGGGTCTTAAGCGGTGTACTTCACGCCCTTTGGAGAACTTGGAATTCTCTTGTTGGATTTTAATTTAAATTTATGAAATTAGATGTTTATAACATTATTTGTACACATTAATAAACATAAATTTTAAAAAGAATTCACACACAACATGTTTCACTCAAAACAATAGTGGTTGGATTTCATCACCAACTACTGCTTGAGATTTGGTGATGGTGGCATTCATCTCCATCCACCAATATTTGCCCATAGAAGCCATAGGATACCCGCAAGAAACTTGTTGGATTTCATCACCAACAAGAATCTCGTTGCCATATCTTCGCCATAGTTTTTACCTTTGTTTAATTAATAAATATTAGAGCTTCAAAACACATAATACTAACACATAAAATGAATACACACTAAAAAGGAGATAATCAATGAACAAGATAAGCCACATTGGTTGATACTAAGCATTGATTGTTTGTTTTCTTTTTGTTCTTATAATATTTTAGTTTTGTGTTAAATTTGATAATTTAATCTATATCTTGATTTATTTTGCTTATGGTATTAACTAGAAATCAAAAGAAAGCTATAAGTCAAGATAACTTAATGGAACCTTCATCCACCTTCCCCACAACTTTTGTGGTATATTCCTTGAATGTGACACAAGCAAATTTATTTGCAGGTCCCTCACAGTCCTTACCCTCCACAAATTTCCATATGACCATGCCCCAAGAGGATTCAACCTCCGCTACCATTGACAACCACATTACCCATATAGACATGGCAAGAGTAGAAGCTTTCATGAAGTCTTCTAGTTATGTCTTAGAGTCCATTCCCAATTCACCTAGATAGGATTCTGCTTCATAGAAAAAATTTGTTTACTCCCAACCCCCATCCACCTTTACCTAGGTGTATACTAACCCTCTTCTTTAGGAATCAGTTGCACCTTCATCCCATGCATCCATTCCCCAACCTTCATATGCTCCTAGCACATCATATACTTCCACCTACACCAACCCCTTGTATAAAGTACATGTCAATGTTGCTTTACAAATCCCAGCCTCACAAGTTGCCATACCTAGTGTAACTTGTATTAAAGCCACATCTTCGATACCATCTACCTCCATACCCTTAGCCTCTGATAGATATATTAGTGAGGCATGGGAAAACCTGAAAAAAATTATTAGACATCATCAAAATGCTCAACAAAAAGTATAGGCAAACCCTAAGCCTTTACATAACTCTACCTAGACTATCCTTGTCAACCAAGTTCCATCATGGGTACCACAGTCTTCTATGGTTTCTATTCCTGTTTCCCTACCAAGCCATACCATTACCCATCCTATTCCCATTTTATAGCCTAGCCATAACCCCCATCCATCAACATCATTCCATAATTCCCCATATTTTCATCAATAATCTCCCATTCATCATATCCCATCCAATTCACCTAGCCATCAATACCAATCTCCTCATCATTTAGTCACTCCACAATATTTCTCCACTCCACCATAAAATCATCAGGTAATTTAGGGCTTTCACATTCTTGAGGAATACCCTTGAATTAAGGCCATGCAAAAACAAATAGATCAATTGATACAATTTACTCTTGGTTTTTCAAACCAGAAACCAACCTTATGCCAATTGATCAATCAACCAATTCATCCTTTGGTACCATCTCCACCATATCCGACAGACTTTACAGTACCTAAGTTTGGTAAATTTAATGGAATTGAGGATCCCAAAGAACATGTGAGCAACTTTGCTCACGCATGCTTCAAAATTCAAGATGAGAATGCTCTCATGCTTCAAAATTTTCCTCAAATATTGGGAGGGGATGCCATAGAATGGTACAATCAATTTTCAAGCCATAGTATTTATAATTTTAAGCAATTTATTGATCAATTCTTTGATTGTTTTATCCTAAATGTTAAAAAGAATATCTCATTATCTGATGTCTATGCCTTAAGACAACACGATGATGCATCTATCTATGATTTCAAAAATTGTTGGAGGGTTATCATCACTAAATTTCCATTCACCCTACCAAAGGATGATCTAATTAAGCTATTCACCAAGAGTTGCCTAGAACCTATCTCTTGGATGCTTCAACTATGACCTTATCAATCATTTGAAGAAGCTTTAGCTTAGGCTAGTTTCATTGAGGATATCAAAATTCAAGAAAATATTCTTAAGCCTAAGAAGAAAGAATGGCAAAATAAGGGCCAATACAAAAGCAACTATTCAGGCCAACAAAAATCAACATAGGCTACCCCTACCACCCAATCCAATCAAGTCAATCAAGTGGTCATGAGCTAGCCGATAATGGCTCAACAACAACATGTGCAACAAACACCACAAAAAAATTCATATAATGTAGTCCCTTTGAAAACACAAGCTCCAATAGTTCAAAACACAGTGCCAGCTGTGGAAGATCATCCCCGACAACAGTCTATCCAAAAAAATCACCAATACATCCTATTAGCTGAATCATATGCCTCTATTTTTAAAAGGTTGTATCAGACAAATAAACTTTCTTTGCCTGAAATTAGACCAGATGATCCTACCAAACATGGTAAAAATTATCGAGAACACCTATTTTATCCTTATCATAGGTAAAACATGTATGACATCAACAATTACCATGTGTTTAAAAATGTAGTCCAAGACCTTATTGACTTGGGGGCAATCAAACTTAATAGTCCCCTCGCTCAACAAAACCAAAACCTTGGTATATTTCAAACACCACTTCCTCATCATGAGGAGGTGCAACCAAATTTAGGGGGAACTAACACTAAAACTCCTAACCAATTCAATCACATTCAACAATACCAAGGGTTTGTGGGGGCCATTCATGTGGTCACTATAGGTCAAAGGAATAACCAAAAAATGCAACCACCTCAAGCAAGTGTATCACAACCTTCCACATCACCACCCATCCACATTTCCCCTAATACTTCATCACCCATACATTTCCCTAGCCAATTGAATCCACCAAATCCACCCATCAATCATCCACCTTGACCAGTCATCTCATTGAGTAGTCGACTAACTACAAGTTTGAAAATGACTTTTGCCAAATTGTCAATCTATGAGCTAATCCAAAAATCTCCTCCACATTGTGAGGCATTAATGGACATTATGAAATCCATCAAACTACAATCACAAGATCCTAATACCTTCAACAACTTTATTGGGAGCATCCAAACATGCATGGAGCCTTCCATAATATTTTATGACTTTGATATTAATCCAATATCATAGGAATCTGTAGATCCTCCATTGCATATCATGGATCTAATTGAAAAGAAGCCTTTTAAAAGAGTCCTAATTGATATTGGTTCCTATATCAACATCATCACCACATCCGCTCTTCATCATTTAAAACTTTCTCCATCTCACATCACTAAGTCATTATTCACCCTCAAAGCATTTAATGATGCTTTGTGTTCCACAATTGACACTGTTGTTTTGCCCATCAAAGTATGGGTTAAAATGTTGCACACAATGTTCCACATCTTGGAAGGATCCATGGTGTACAATGTACTTATTGGAAGATCTTGGATGAGGGAAATGAGACATCAATGTTTAAAATATGTTCATGAGGGACAAGTACATTGCATACCAATGGACATCAAACCATTTACGTATTGTAATTTCATCTCAAATCCTTATGAGTCCATGCTCCCTTCCACTTACCTTTTTCTTTTGCCATAATCCAATCCATCCACCACTCCACCAATATCTTCATCCAAGGATCCCATTCTCAAAGGGCTACCTATCACCAACTGTCATCAAGCTTCCACACCCCCATCATCTTCATCAGTTCCTACATGCACATGTGGTCACAGTAAATCCACATCATCAACATCATTACCATACACTTCATCACCATCATCTATTCCTCAACCTTCTCAAGTCAATCCATTATCATCACCTAATGTTTCACAAGTCAAATTGACAGATTGTGAGATACCTACATCTTCATCATTCCTTGAGCCATCACCTAAACATAATCCTCCCATGTCATCCCAAGTCAAGGTCCACCTCACCAATCTTGGTATTGGTGAATACATGATCGACACCATCACCATCACACCCCTAACCATCGCTAGTGCTAAGGATTTTGGTCATCCACGTGACCCACCTTTAGAAATAGGAGCAATCTATAACATGGGTTCAACCCAAATACCATAAATTTTGTATGTGGTGGAATTGAATCTTCATCAAGTCCAACTTCCATAGAAGAACCCAAAGAACCAAAACTGGCCAACATTCCAAACATGATGGGATTTCCATCTTGATATTTCCACATAGTCAACTGGCAAGGCTAAGGCTTAGGATTGCATGGACAAGGAGTGCATCAACCTATCGATGTCCCATATCAAGAGGTGCATGACCGTTCAAGTCTAGGCTACCACCCACTCCCTACCACCTCTTTTTTTTAAAAAGCCTTCCAAAGACTTAACCTCAATTCAGGAGAAGAAGCCCTTCATATCAATAATTTTGATGATGATATCTATGAAGAATTTGAACTTATGTCGATAATTTTAGATGAATTTGAAGAAGAATCAAAGCTCATCATTCCCCATTCTAAATAAGATGATTTTTATCTCAATATGTTTCCCATCCATGAGCCCATTTTTCACTTGCTTCTTCCACAAGAGCGAGCCGCCCCTACCAGTGAACCACCACATCCATTCCATAAGCCAAAATTGTAACATATATACATAAAACAAAACATTAGTTATCACCACTACCAAAAAAAAAATAAAAAATCAATCAAAAATAAAAAACATGTTATTTCTTTACATTGCATATGTATATATCATCTAGTAAAATTTATTTTGTGTTGATTGTTGATGTTTAGGTTAACTAAGATCCTAGAATCAATTCCTAGGTTCCATCCATTCCATCCAACCTTGTCCACATTACCCATAAGTCAACATGAATCCTGTTGATTTATTCACCCCGCTCCGTAATCCATATGATCCGACTAAGCCAATTCCAATTGACGTAAGCTTGATCGATATGGACTAGATTTTCTCACCTCAAACCTTTCTTGAATTTGTCTTATCCAAGGAAATGTTAAGGGCTTTCGCCAACTACATTCCTCCATCCCCTTCACCTTCACCTTCACCTTCAGATCCTAAGGTTTTCCAGGCAAAAATAGATGAGGATAAGCCAAAAGAGTTTTATGATATCCTAGACGATATTCATTTGATCCCTATGCTCTATCAGCTTGAGGAAGGTTCCCACATGTCTATTGAAGATACTATCGATGTGGACCTCAGTTCAGACAAAGACAATCCCCAAATTGTCAAGCTTAGAAAATGTTTATCACCATACGAACAAGAGTAGTTTATTGCTTTCCTCAAGAGGAAAAAGGGTATTTTTGCATGGTCCTATAAGAACATGCCTAGTCTTGACCCTTGTGTGGTCGTCCATAATCTCACCTTACAGCCTGATGCTAAGCTGATAAAAAAAACTTAGGAGAATGCATTCTACTATGGCCCTCTTGGTAAAAATAGAGCTTCAAAACTCCTAGACATGAACTTCATTGTTCCTATCGATTATCTTGAGTGGATCTCAAACATGATACCTGTTTGTAAGCCTAACGGGGTGATGTACGTATGCAATGACTTTCAAGATATTAACAAAGTGTGTCCTAAGGATGAATTCCCTCTACCAAATATTGATACTCTTGTTGATACCTACACTAGCCATGAAATATTTTCACTCATGGATGGTTTTTCAGAATATGACCAAATTTGAATAAATCCTTATTACCAACACAAAACAACATTCACTACACCTTGGGGAACATTTTGTTACAAGGTGATGCTCTGTGGACTCAAAAATATAGGTGCTACTTATCAACGTGCCATGACATACATTTTTCATGACTACATGCATAATTATCGAAGACTGTGTGTACGATCTCTTGGCTAAATATAAAACTTGACAAGAACATATTTGTGTACTGGAGAAAGTTTTTTACCGACTTCTAGAGCATAATATAAGGTTGAGCCCCAAGAAATGTGTCTTTGGTGTTAACTCGGGCAAACTTATAGGATTCATTATCTCCAAAAGAGGCATTGAGGTAGACCCTAACAAGATCAAGGCTATCTTGGAGATGCCTCACCCAACTAACTTAAAGGAAATACATAGTTTACAAGGAAATATCCAATCAATCCATCGTTTTACTACACAACTTTCTAAAAAATGTAGGCCATTCAATCACCTACTACAAAATGATGGGGGGAATTCTCTTAGACAGATGATGTCAAAAAGCCTTCGATGACATTAAGCAATACCTAGCTTCTCTACCAATCTTAGCTCCTCCTCATTTGGGGGTCCCATTTTATCTTTATATCTTAGCAACAAACTTTGCCTTAGGGACAATGCTTGCACAAAAGAATGAACAAAATCGAGAGCAAGCTATCTACTACATTAGTCGAACATTGGTAAGCTATGAGACTAAATATTCTTATGTAGAAAATTTGTGTTTAGCAATGGTTTTTCCTCTAAAAAACTTTGACATTACATGCTCAACCACATAACATATGTCATAGCTAGAGAAAATCCTTTGCGTTACATGATGTCCTGCACTTACAACAACACCCGCACCGCTAAATGGATAATGCTCCTCACTAAATTTTACCTGGAATTCATTATCCAAAAATCCATTAAAGGTCATGTAATAGCTTATCAACTTGTGGAAGCTCCACTACCTAGTGATCATCCTTTGATTATTGAGCTCCCATATGATTTGGTATTTTCTATCATTGAGCAAGAAGAAGATATCATTTTGGAGGAAGACATCGATATCACATTATTATTTGATGGCTCTAAGTGCATGAAAGGTCAAGGTGCTGGAGTGGTATTTCACACACCACATGGGGTACCTATCCCCTTGTCATTCAAACTAGACTTCCAATGCACAAACAACACTACAGAGTATGAAGCCTTAATCCTAGGTCTTCAATCAGCTATAGCTATGAGCATTAAGCGTATTAGGATATTTTGTGATTCTCAACTTGTTGTAAAGCAAATCAACGCAGAATACCAATGCAAAGAACCTACCATTAAGTAGCAATGAAATTGATCTCTAAGTTTTATTGGTATGAAATAAATATCTTGCCATGTTCGAGTAACATATTTGCAGATGCGATGGCCTCCCTTGGATCATTGATTCCAAAATACTCCTTTAGAGAGGTATAGCACCTTATAATTTCAACGGTCTCTAAATATACAATTTCCCGTGCTGAGTCAAAAGATGAAAAGGATGTTTGCTTTATCCAGTAAGATTCATATGATCCTTGGTCAAGCCAAATAGTAGTCTTTCTCAAGTTTGGAACACTCCCATATGACATTTCTCAAACTGCCAAACGCACTTTCAAGGAAAAGGTAGCTCATTTCGTTCTTTTGGGGGACGTGTTGTATTAACATGGTTATGATGGAGTCCTCATTCGTTATCTCGAGTCTAGTGAGGCACAAAGAGCCATAGTTGAAGCTCATGATGGTACTTGTGGTGGTCATTTTAGTAGAATGGCCATTGCAAAGCATATTTTATGCATGGGTTATTATTGACCCACAATGGAACACAATTGTTGCACATATGTTAAACATTGCAAAAAGTGTCAAAAAAATGCTAATTTAACTCAAGTACCATCACAAGCTTTGCAGCCTATTCAAATCCTTTGGCCCTTTTCACAATAGGGCCTAGATTTAATTGGAAAAATTTCACCTCAATATTCGAGACAACATACATTCATTATCACAACCTCTGAATACTTCACAAAGTGGGTTGAGGTAACTCCTCTAACCAATACAATAGGACCTAGAATCATGGAGTCCATACTCCATCAAATCATTTGTTGTTTTGGTATTCCCTCAAAAATTATTTCAGACAATGACAATTCTTTCAAGAACAAGGATGTCCGAGCACTTTGCGAGAAATATAACATTCAACATAGTTTCTAGACCCCTTATTACCCACAAGCAAATGGACAAACTGAAGCTTCCAATAAGACCTTAATTGCTATTATCAAGAAACTTGTCAAAGAAAATTACAAATATTGACATACACAAATTCCCTTGGCATTATGGTTCTATCTAACAAGCATCTGTACATCTATAGGGGCAACACCATTTTCATTGGTCTATGGAACCAAAGAAATCATGCCTCTTGAGCTCGAGATCCCTTCCTTGTGGATTTCTTTGCAAGAATTCATAGATGATGACATTACTAGAAAAACATATATTGAACAACTCACACTCCTTGATGAGAGGCGAGTCAATGCTTTAGATCATTTACGAGTTTATCAAGACCACCTCAAATGTGTTTACAATACCAAAGTTCATCTACGTGAATTCCAAGTAGGAAATATTGTTCTTAAAGAGAATCAACAAAACACCAATGCATTATTGCATCTTCATGATAAATTCATGGCTAATTGGTTAGGTCCATACATTATCACACAAAGAGTGGGTAATGGTACTTATAGACTTGCTAGTCTAGAGGGAGAGGAAGAATCTGAACCACTTAATGTTATACACTTGAGAGCATTCTATGCATTATTTGATTATTATTATTATATATATATATATATATATATATATATATATATATATATATATTATATATATATATATATATGGCTAATACAAAAAAACATTTGCATACACTCCATTCATAACATTGCATTTCACTTGCATTCACATTCCAAAAATAATGCATTCACCCACATTTCATATTGCATTTCATAAAATTGCATGTCATACATTGCACTCACATTCACATTCCACATTTCATATAGGGATCATTTATTAAATTCAAGGTCTTAATTGGTCCAACAAAATTCATGTTGCCTTAATCAGGGGCACCTTCACAATGTCATCCACACAATTCCACTAAGTCAATTTGCCATCCACACAAACCACATTTCCATAAAATTCCTAGGTTTTTTCGGTCACTCAGCCACTCCTAGTGTTTTAAGCAACCTCCAAAATACATGTTGAGTTATTTTTAGGACCATTGCACATATACACTAATAAAATATTGAGTTTTAGGAATTGACTCCAAAATATTCTTGAACCAAACATAATTTCACATCTTAAAAATATCTTGTGTCAAAAAGGGATAACACCATACTTGGTATGAACCTTGAGGTGAAAAGGGTCATCCTTGCTAGTCCCATAATGCAACATAGTCCATAAAAATAGTGGTTTTCACCACTATCACAATTCCAAAAATAAAAGAAAGAGTAGGGAAAATCCTTAACAAAAACTCTAAATCTTTTACATCACACACCACTAATAAATTGGGTTGTAAGAATTGTACTACATTTTCAGTTAGACGATTAGGTAGTCATCCCAAAAACTTAAAATATCAAAAACATAAATTATGGACTATGGAGTTAGCCTCCACTGGAGATATAAACGCTTGACTGGCAGTGGAGTACGCTCATGCGTGGAAACATGTCTCTCCTAAAAGAGACCTCTAACCGCTCATATGGACAAGCTAGCTTCTTGGTTTCATCCATAACATGTTTACCCAATTTACTCAAGATGAGTTAATAAAATCACTTGCACACACATTGGTTATTGATTCTCTAAGGTCATTACCATGCTCTTGATTCGGAAAATGAGTTCACTACACACACATTTGGTCCTAAAGGAATTAGGCAATTTTAGTGAGTTTGTTTGATACCACTAGGATGTTTGAGTCTCTACAAAATAGGTAGTTTTCCATATCAACATCCATGTCTTCTTCCATATCAACATCCATGTCTTCTTCCATATCAACATCCATGTCTTCTTCCATATCAACATCCATGTCTTCTTCCATGTCAACATCCATGTCAGTTCATAAGTCATCCATCCCATTTGCCACCAAGTTTGGTACCCCTGATTAAAAAATAATGCTAACAAAATGGCCAAGAAAAGATCTAAACTATAAATTATCATTAAAACATACCGTATTGCATTAATTATATATATATATGTCATCTTGCATTAATCATCCATAACATATCATATGCATAAACATCAACATACATTACACAAAGCATTCACACAAAATATAACACAAAAAGGTAAAAGCATATATATATATATATATAGATATATATATATCAATGAATGCCAAAAGGCTACATACAATGTAGCACCAAGGATCATATACAAAAGTGCATCTAAGCACTAGCTATCCCCTCTAAGAGGATCCTTTTAACCTAGAAGGAGCCCTAGACCTAGAGCTATGCCTAGATTCACTATGCCTTGTACCCCCAGACACAGATGAGGTGGGGGGATCAGGAAGTGGAATATGATGTTCCATCAACCGATCCTCCAATGCCTCGATATATCTATGAAAAGACCTAAGGCATGCTATGTCGACATTATGCCTATGCTCTCTCTACTAGCTCTACCTAGAGCCTCATGATATTTGCATCCCTTTTTGCCACCTATTGCTCTAGCTATGCCCACTCCTTCTCACTTTGGCCTAGGGGTACATCTAGAACCACCTTCACATCCTCCTCATCTCCTCCATCTCCCCCAATATTAGGAGTCTATTGTGATGCACACTTAGCCTTTCACCTTCGATTATTAGATCGAAGACATCACTACTAATTGGGGACCTCTTGGATCCCATCATCCTAGGTCTTTTGAGAACCCTCATCCCTCGTCTCTCCACCTCCATCCCCATAAGCTTCTTCTCAAGGCGATGCCCATGGTCTCTAAGATGCGAACGATGCATCATACTTCGTGGTCATCCCTACATCCTCCACATTTGAGATATCTATCTCCTCATCATCCTACAAGACTACCCTCCATGGCTCTGTGCAAGGTAGCCCAATATTCTCTCGATGTCTCAAATACTGCACCAGCTCATCAGGTACATCCTGCCTCAGCCCAAACTGGCAGATCACTCATGAGAACTAGAAGTACTCTACCTCGCTCCTATGCCTACCAACCACCCACCTACACTAACGCACCCATCGTAAGTTCTCTCCATTCCCAGTCCATTGGGAACCCAACCATGGCCTCCATACCACTTGGGTGGATGTCAATCCCGCCCATAACTCCCTATATCATTGGCTTGCTCTCACCGTCTGACTCGATTGCACCTCCTTTTCCAATGTCCATCACCTAGCATAGGGTTTCTCCCTACCAAACTCTACCACATGCAAGCCCTTCGATCGAGCAACTCTAAAATGCTTCCATTCCCAACATTGCAACAATAAGCTGCACCTCAATACCTTCTACCCCTGCCTCATCACATCATATAACTCCTAGTATACCTGCACCAGTAAGGCGGGAGCCCATGCATACACCTATATCTTAGTGATCATATCACTCACTACCCCTATTAGGTTCCAAGAGAACTTACACCTGGTACTGTTCGGGGTCACAATGTTGGCCAACACAAACATCACCAAAGCATAGAGGGGGTCCAACTCCTTGTCCATATACATGGAAAAATAGGGTATGCCCCCACACTCCACCTTCACCCCCTACCATGCATCCCCAAACATCCGCATCATCTCCATATTTTAGTTGAGTCCAACCTCAACTAGGATCCCCTCCATAGGTACCTTGAGGATGTGATATACATCCTCCAAGTTAATTATCACCTCACCCATGAGGAGCTAACATGTCCCCCTGTCTGCATCCCACCTCTCTGCAAAGGTAGAGAGGTACCCCTCATAAACCCTCACAATATCTAATCGGGCTACCTCTGCTACCCCCACCTCCCTAAGCAAATAGCACTCCTCCTTCGTAATTACCTTTTTTATTCCAAGGATGTAGGGCAAAAACTGGTGTTGAGCCTCCAAAACCCTAAGCTACAACACAATACAAAATATTTTTTAATAATTAAAAAAAAATCATAAAAACAGTACAAAAAATTTGCACAATATAAAAGCATAGTAAAACAACGTGTTACCTCATCAACTTACACCCTAACCATAGCCCTAGCCCCTGCACCATCTCCCTCCACTGCCATAGCTTTTGCGCTCCAAACGCCTCACCTAACTTCACACCTCACTTCCCCTCACTCCTCATATGCAACTTCTCAATCTCAAAAACGCACAAATGAGATTCAATCTCGCCTAAATCACTCCAAAATGCATACATTCATATATTTCATTATTTTACTATGTTTTGTGAAGATTTCAGCTAATTTGATCGTATAATTTTTGCTTGCGACCACATTTTGCAAATTCACCAACCAAGTTAAAAAAGAATCTCAAAAGGGTATAAATATTCCCAAAATGATGATCATAATCATTTTTCATCATTCATACATAATCTTCACTTAATTTCACATCATCATTTGCATATTTTCCCAAGTTTAAACAATATTCAAGTGAACAATGTAGCTAGTGAGTTATTCTATATACTTGGTTATTGCAGCGATTTACGTCCATGCAATTCGGTAAGATAAATAGCCAACCATAAGGACACTTATCCATGATCATCATCACTTATCTCCTTGCTTGAGATCACAATCATATATGATACTTCACATTTTGAGTGAAACCTTGCCAAGAGCAATTTTGCACAAACACTGTCATTGATGGCCTAGTCCGTGGGGCTTAAAACATGAAAAAAATCAACTATCATCATTACACGTCTCCTTGAAAGTCATCATAGATATAGGCACTAGCTAGGATTATTGGTTCTAATTGTGGGAATTATTCAACAATCACTAGCAAACCCTCCACGGTTGACTCTTTTTATTTGCACCTTCATCTTTGCTTATCAATGACGTCGGAAGGTAAAATGTGGTTTGACAACATCAAATCATCCAAAAATTTGGGGTAACCACATTTGGTTTTAGCTTTCCCACAATGGGATACACCTTACATGATCATGGCATCTACACTTGGAAAAAATCCCTTCATCTGTTGGAGTGAAAATAGACACACATTTTTCACACATCCCTTCATCTGTTGGGGGGAAAATAGACACACTTCCATTACACATTTTCACAAAAATCTTCATCTGTTGGGGCAAAAAAAAATGCATTTTTCAACAATCCCCTTCCCACCATTGGGGTAAAAATGGTATCATATTTTACATCATTCATATCATCCACATTGCATTTGCACATTTGGAAGATTTTTCAGTTGGTTCATGAGATTCATCTATTAGGAACAAAAGGATATGAGATATATTTGATTGATACAATATATAGGCATGAGGCCTATATGAGAAACATGACACATGTCAAGAAATATGACAAGTGTCAAAATAGGCATAGTGCACATTAAAATATTCTAACATTCCCCCTTAATGTGCACTATCCTAACTATAGAAAAAACAAGTCAACATTAGGTAACATTCCCTCTTAATGTTTGTTGGCAATTTTGGGTTTGAGATCCTAGCTTCTTGTCTATGAGTTGTCATTGATGTCAAAAGGAACTGGCATTAATGTCAAGAGGATTTATTGGCTTCAAAGGTTGAAGATTCCAAAGAATATTTTCTAGAAGATTCTGGAGAGATTCCATGTGGCAGATGAAAAGGTTTTTATCAAAACCATGGCAGGTTTAAGGGTTTTTATTAAAATCAGGTAGATGCATTAAGGGTTTTTCTCAAAACCACTTTTAGCTTAATGCAAAGGCTAGAGACACTTATTAATTAAATAACTTAATTAATAAAACCTTTTTAAGGTTTTTTAATTATTTATTTATTTTATTTAGTGATTAATTTATTTTAATAATTTAATGGGTTCTCCACCTAAGGTCTAAGGTCTAAAAGACCTTTGATTATTTTTTAAATAATCAAAAGGGTTTCATAAACCCTAAAGTTGTTTCGAAGGTGCCAAAATAATATTAATTCAAAAAGTTTGAATTATCCTCCCGTCGACGTTGTGCATAGCATGGAAGTTTGGCTATATAAGCCATAACCTACAGTCCAAAGCAATGGTGTTAAAGAAATTCGAATTGTGCAAAGGTTGGGAAGTAAAAGCTACGGCTATCAATTTTTTGCCACATTTATCCACCGCCAAAGGGTTAAGGAGAAGGAGACTCTTGCTAGCCATCAAGCTAGCACCGTTGGCCTAGTGGCAACGACTGTTCTGCGAAGGCGCTTGAACGGAGGTCAAGCGTTCGACTCCCGCCATGGAGTGTGAGAAGAGTTTTTGCGTTCTGATTTTTTTGGAGGCACTGTTGACCCACGATTTTTGAAAGCATTTTTTGGTAAGGTTTTTTAAATAAAATTTGCATTTTGTTAAAGAAGAAGTGGTTGGGCATATTTATTTAAAATTATTTTTAAGGTTAAATGCTTCTTTGGAGATATAAGGTTGATAGTGTGTGGTTGAGATTTTTGGCTTGATTGTTGAGTGATATTTGCTTAGAAGCTATTATTCCTTGAGCATGGTTTAATTAATTTGGAGAAATAAGGTGTAAAAGGATATATTGTTTGTATGCTTTATATTTTTTGGTAGTTGAATTCTAAGGATTGGAGTCATAAGGTGTTTTATGGAATAAATATTTTTGTGGTTACTTTTATGATCTAACCCTAACTTGGTGGTAAAGTTGAGGGTGGTGTTGGTACCAGGTTGAAGAACTATTCTTTTCTTCCTCAAACAAAGGTATGGGCAACTTCTTCCATGTATATTGTTGATGGTGTATTTTCTGAAATTGATTTTGGAGTGAAAACGTTGTCTACTAGGTATTCTTGTTGGTGTAAATTCCATTTTCTGGATATTGAAGATTGTTTATGCATTAAAATCATTGATGAGTTTTTTGGGTGAATGCATAATTCTGGTTGAGGAAGAGGAAGCATTTTTGCACTAGGGTTTATGTTAGTAAGTCTTGCTATGTGCATTGAGTTGGTGAAACCCGTAGTTGGTTGTTTTGAGATTGATGGTTGAGTTGCTTCCATAGAGGTTGTTTTGATCAAGTTAATGCTTTACTTGATACATGATTTGGGCTTACTCCATTGAGATTGATTTGAGCAAGTTATTCTTTGCATTGGTGATTTATGTTGGTGGCTATTTTGTTCAAATACCTTTGGAGGGAAAAGGATGTCTACTAGTTTCCTTTTCATGTAGTGATTGGTTGAATGCTTCAAGGTTAATGTTGAGTTGAATGATGTTGGTTAAACCTTGTCTATAAGCATGGTTGTTAAAGCCCTAATTGGTTGAGAAAAGATATTGGTTGTGGAAAGAACATGAGTATCATTGTTATATGAGATATTGCATGGTTGGCAATTGTTGGGTTGTGTTTCATGTTCTTGAGAAAAGCATACTACATCTATCTTATTCTTTTGAGATTGAGATTGAGATTGGGAGTTAAGTATAGAACATATTGAGTCTCTAACAATTCTCTTTATGTTTCTATGAGATTTGAGATTGAGATTGGGAGTTAAGTATAGAACATATTGAGTCTCTAACAATTCTCTTTATGCTTCTATGAGGTTGATGAATCACATTGGGTCTCTAACAATTCTCTTTGTGGGTTCATGCTAAGCAAGTTTTTCTTGATGAACTTGTGAGCTGATTTGGACGGGTTCTAGTGAGGACTTGTGAGCTGATTTGGACAGGTTCTAGTGAGGACTTGTGAGCTGATTTGGACAGGTTCTAGTGAGGACTTGTGAGCTGATTTGGACAAGTTCTAGGGAGGACTTGTGAGCTGATTTGGACAGGTCCTAATAGAGGACTTGAGGACAGAGTTGAAGTGGTTTTTTGAGAAGAACCTGAGGACAATTTTGACAAGTCTTTGAGAAGGCTTGTGTGCAGTAGAGATTGATTTGTTCAAGCTTTATGATTTGAGCTTGGGACAGATCTCGACAGAGTGAGGAAGACTTATGCTGGACCGACTGACTATGTGTAGTACAAGTTGATGAGTTGTTGTGGAGGTGATCAGTGAGGAAAAAGGTCTCTTGAGGCTGAGCATTGAGGACAGGAGGTCTTTTGTGGAAAGGAGTTCCATGTGCTAGCGAAATAAGAGGCAGGTGATCTTTTGAAGTATCATTTCCAGATCTGAGGGGAAGGATTCTCCTTTGGGCAGGAGGCTCATAAATTTGTGTTGATGGAAAGGATTCTCCTTTGGGCAGGAGGCTCATAAATTCATGAGGAGGGGAAGGATTCTCCTTTGGGCAGGAGGATCATAAATTCATGAGGGGAAGGATTCTCCTTTGGGTAGAGGCTCATAAATACATGAGTAGGGGAAGGTTTCTCCTTTGGGCTGAGGCTCATAAACATTGTAATTGAGAAGGATTCCAAAAAAACTTCGAGAAATCTTTTTAGAGAAATTTTTTGTGGATGTAGCCCATGTTGGGTGAACCACATTAAAATTGGTGTCTCATTGTGTGTTTCTTTATGCATTGCTTTGATATTGCTATTTGTTCATTGCTTTGCGAAGTTGAAGTTAAATAGAGAAAGTAAAAAGAGGTCTTATACTGTTCACCCCCCCCTCTCAGTATAAGCTTGTGTTCTTCAATTGGTATCAGAGCGAGTTCTTTCAAAAATTTTAACAGCTTGAAGGAAAATATTGTAAAGAACACAATGGAATCTACAAGTGGTAATGTAGCACCTATTCTTGATGGGGCAGATTTTGGGCTTTGGAGTGCTAGGATGAAGGTTCATCTTATGGCTCTTGGAAATGAAGTTTGGGAAGTGATTGAGGATGAGTATACCATTCCTGAGCATGGTCTTTCTACTAAGGAAGAGAGACTCCTACATCATAGCAATTCAAAGGCAATGAATGCAATCCTAAAGGGTTTACGAAGGCGAGATCTTACCAAGGTGATTCACTGCAAGACGACTAGTGAAATGTGGAAACAGTTGAAGGTGGTTCATACAGGTGATGCAAATGTCCGAAAGGCCAAGTTGAGACACTTCAAAGGTATGTTTGAACAACTCAAGATGAATTATGAAGAAAATATTAGTGACTATATGCTTCGTATGGATGATATTATTAACTCTATGAAGAACTAGGTCTTGAGCTTGCTGAAAATGATATTTGTGATAAGATTTTTAGGTCTCTTCCAAATAGATTTAGTGAAAATATTTTTGCTATTGAGGAAGCTAAGGATTTGGATAAATTAAAAAAGGATGAGCTTTATAGTATACTTGCAACATTTGAGTTGAGAACTCAAGTGAAGGTTGATGTTAAGAAGGAGGCAGCTTTCAAGGCTACCAAGAAATCCAAGGGTAAAGAGCTTCAAGATAGTGATGAGTCTTCTAGTGATGAAGAGGCATATTACAGCAAGAAGGGCAAGTTCTCAAGAAAGCACAAAGGTATGAAATATGTCTAGTGTTTCAATTGTGGAAAGTTTGGTCATTATGCTACTAACTATACTGCTACCAAGGATGAAAGTGATGAAGATAAATAGGATTATAAAAGCAAGGATTCTGAAAGGCACAAGCATCAAAGGAAGAATAAAGATAAGCAAAGCAATCAAGGAAAGAGGTACTCTCACAAACACAAGAAAAGTTTCTACCTAGACAAGGCAAATACGTTTTCTAGTAGTGATAGTGAAAGTTCTTCAAGTGATGTTGGAAACGAGATGTTGTTCCTAACAGAAAAAGAAGAAGAAAAGAAACATAGATTTGTCCTTATGAAATGTTTTAGATGTGGAAATTTTGGAAATCTTGAGGATGATTGCACAAATGATGGATTGATTTCTAGTTATACTATGTATGAGGATGCTTCGAAAAATTGTAAGGCAGATCTTTGTATGGCTTTAGAAAAGGGTAGCACCTCTAGTGATAAGAAATCTGAAAAAGTCATTGATGTTTCAAAAGGCAAACAAATAGAGGAAGTTATAGAGGATGGTGAAGTAGATCTTGAAGCTGAACTTGTTAGTGCTCTTAGTGCTTTGAAAAAGGAAAGAAAGAAGAATGCTAGACTCAATGATAAATTGGATGAATGTTGTATTGAGAGAGATGAGCTTATAGAAAGTCTTGACTTCTCTATAGCTAAGACACAAAAACTTAAGGATAAGTTAGAGTCTAAGGTTCTTGAGTGTAGAGAGTTGGAACATAAAGTGGCTTCCTTGAAAGAGGAAACTAAAGAGTACAAGGAGAAGCTTTACAGGTTTGAAGATAGCACCAAAAAGGTAAATTCAATCATCAAAGATCAAAGAAGGACAACAGATAAAACAGGTCTTGGTTTTGGTAAGAAACACATGGAACAGGTTGGCGACTCTGCTGGGGAATCTAGTAAGAGATTCCAAAAGGAAGAGAGTTCTGATGAGGAAAGTACTTCAGAAAAATATTCCTTGAGTGATAGATGCACATAATTAGAAAACAAGAATTAGAAAAAGGGGAGAAAGTTTACAGGACCTAAGAGGTCAAATCAAGGAAATTTTAATGGCAGATGTTTTGCTTGTCACAAGTTTGGTCACATGGCTTCACATTGCATGACTCAAGTGAGGAAGGTAAATGATAGATTCAGAGGTGGTAATTTATTTCAAGGGTATTGCTACTCTTGTAAATAGTTTGGGCACAAGGTTGTTTATTGCAAGGCTAATAACAAGAACAGGGTTGGTCAGAATAGATGGAGTCAAAGATCAGGTATGCCTCAAAGAAATAACATTGTTAGTTGTTATAAGTGCAATAATGAAGGTCACATAGCTAAACAGTGTAGAGCTGAAATTCCAAGGTACAGGAACAAGAACATGGGTATGAACAAGCACAAGAATCAAGACATGGATAAGAATAGGAATGATAACAAGAACAACAACAGTGACATGAATAGGAACAGGAATATGGACAAGGAGAACAAGAGAAGACATGGTAAGGTAGCTATAGACACTGATGAAGATCAGTGCCTAATGGGAGTTTTACTCCCACCCCAAAATTAATCACCTCAACAGGAGGTGGGGGAGGGACTAAGCTAAGAGGCTCATTCTTAGTCCCAAGCCCCAAAGGTGACCCTTTGCCATTGATGACAAAGGGGGAGAGATATGAGTAAGAGGGAGAGCCTCAAGTCAGGGGGAGCTGATTTCTATATAGTAGTTTTGAGTTTCAGTGTTGTTGAGAAGCATGGTTTGCCATCAATGACAAAGGGGGAGATTGTTGGTAATTTTGGGTTTGAGATCCTAGCTTCTTGTCTATGAGTTGTCATTGATGTCAAAAGGAACTGGCATTAATGTCAAGAGGATTTATTGTCTTCAAAGGTTGAAGATTCCAAAGAATATTTTCTAGAGGATTTCGGAGAGATTCCATGTGGCAGATGAAAAGGTTTTTATCAAAACCATGGCAGGTTTAAGGGTTTTTATTAAAACCAGGTGGATGCATTAAGGGTTTTTCTCAAAACCACTCTCAACTTAATGCAAAGGTTGGAGACACTTATTAATTAAATAACTTAATTAATAAAACCTTTTTAAGGTTTTTTAATTAATTATTTATTTGAATTAGTGATTAAATTATTTTAATAATATAATGGGTTCTCCACCTAAGGTCTAAGGTCTAAAAGACCTTTGATTATTTTTTAAATAATCAAAAGGGTTTCATAAACCCTAAAGTTGTTTCGAAGGCGCCAAAATAATATTAATTCAAAAAGTTTGAATTATCCTCCTGCCGACGTTGTGCATAGCATGTAAGTTTGGCTATATAAGCCATAACCTATAGTCCAAAGCAATGGTGTTAAATAAATTTGAATTGTGCAAAGGTTGGGAAGTAAAAGCTACGGCTATCATTTTTTTGCCACGTTTATCCGCCGCTAAAGGGTTAAGGAGAAGGAGACTCTTGCTAGCCTTCAAGCTAGGGTCGTTGGCCTAGTGGCAATGACTATTCTACGAAGGCGCTTGAAGGGAGGTCAAGCGTTCGACTCCCGCCGTGGAGTGTGAGAAGAGTTTTTGCGCTTCGATTTTTTCGGAGGCACTGTTGACCCGCAATTTTTGAAAGCATTTTTTGGTAAGGTTTTTTAAATAAAATCTGCATTTTGTTAAAGAAGAAGTGGTTGGGCAGATTTATTTAAAATTATTTTTAAGTTTAAATGCTTCTTTGGATATATAAGGTTGATAGTGTGTGGTTTGAGATTTTTGGCTTGATTGTTGAGTGAGATTTGCTTAGAAGCTATTATTCCTTGAGCATGGTTTAATTAATTTGGAGAAATAAGGTGTAAAAGGATATATTGTTTGTATGCTTTATATTTTTTGGTAGTTGACTTCTAAGGATTGGAGTCATAAGGTGTTTTATGGAATAAATATTTTTGCGGTTACTTTTATGATCTAACCCTAACTTGGTGGCAAAGTTGAGGGTGGTGTTGGTAATAGGTTGAAGAACTATTCTCTTCTTCCTCAAACAAAGGTATGGGCAACTTCTTCCATGTATATTTTTGATGGTGTATTTTTTGAAATTGAGTTTGGAGTGAAAAGGTTGTCTACTAGGTATTATTGTTGGTGTAAATCCCATTTTATAGATATTGAAGATTGTTTATGCATTAAAATCATTGATGAGTTTTTTGGGTGAATGCATAATTCTGGTTGAGGAAGAGGAAGCATTTTTGCACTAGGGTTTATGTTAGTAAGTCTTTCTACTTGCATTGAGTTGGTGAAACCCTTAGTTGGTTGTTTTGATATTGATGGTTGAGTTGCTTCCATAGAGGTTTTTTTGATCAAGTTAATGCTTTACTTGATACATGATTTGGGCTTGCTCCATTGAGATTGATTTGAGCAAGTTATTCTTTGCATTGGTGATTTATGTTGGTGGCTGTTTTGTTCAAATACCTTTGGAGGGAAAAGGATGTCTACTAGTATCCTTTTCATGTAGTGATTGGTTGAATGATTCAAGGTTAATGTTGAGTTGAATGATTTTGGTTAAACCTTGTCTATAAGCATGGTTGTTAAAGCCCTAATTGGTTGAGAAAAGATATTGGTTGTGGAAAGAACATGAGTATCATTGTTATATGAGATATTGCATGGTTGGAAATTTTTGGGTTGTGTTTCATGTTCTTGAGAAAAGCATGCTACATCTATCTTATTCTTTTGAGATTGATATTGATATTGGGAGTTAAGTATAGAACATATTGAGTCTCTAAAAATTCTCTTTATGTTTCTATGAGATTTGAGATTGAGATTGGGAGTTAAGTATAGAACGTATTGAGTCTCTAACAATTCTCTTTATGCTTCTATGAGGTTGATGAATCACATTGGGTCTCTAGCAATTCTCTTTGTGGGTTCATGCTAAGCAAGTTTTTCTTGATGAACTTGTGAGCTGATTTGGACAGGTTCTAGTGAAGACTTGTGAGCTGATTTGGACAAGTTCTAGTGAGGACTTGTGAGATGATTTGGACAGGTTCTAGTGAGGACTTGTGAGCTGATTTGGACAGGTTCTAGTGAGGACTTGTGAGCTGATTTGGATAGGTTCTAGTGAGGACTTGTGATCTGATTTGGACAGGTTCTAGTGAGGACTTGTGAGTTGAATTGGACAAGTTCTAGGGAGGACTTGTGAGCTAATTTGGACAGGTCCTAGCAGAGGACTTGAGGACAAAGTTGAAGTGGTTCTTTGAGAAGAACCTAAGGACAATTTTGACAAGTCTTTGAGAATGCTTGTGTGCAGCAGAGATTGATTTGTTCAAGCTTTATGAGTTGAGCTTGGGACATATCTGACAAAGTGAGGAAGACTTGTGCTGGACCGACTGACTATGTTTAGTATAGGTTGATGAGCTGCTATGGAGGTGATCAGTGAGGACAGAGGTCTCTTGAGGCTAAGCATTGAGGACAGGAGGTCTTCTGTGGAAAGGAGTTCCATGTGCTAGCGAAATAAGAGGCAGGTGATCTTTTGAAGTATCATTTCCAGAGCTGAGGGGAAGGATTCTCCTTTGGGCAGGAGGCTCATAAATTTGTGCTGAGGGGAAGGATTCTCCTTTGGGTAGGAGGCTCATAAATTCGTGAGGAGGGGAAGGATTCTCCTTTGGGCAGGAGGCTCATAAATTCGTGATGAGGGGAAGGATTCTCCTTTGGGCAAAGGCTCATAAATACATGAGTAGGGGAAGGTTTCTCCTTTGGGTCGAGGCTCATAAACATTGTAATTGGGAAGGATTCCCAAATAACTTTGAGAAATATTTTTAGAGAAAAGTTTTGTGGATGTAGCCCATGTTGGGTGAACCACGTTAAAATTGGTGTCTCATTGTGTGTTGCTTTATGCATTGCTTTGATATTGCTATTTTTTCATTGCTTTGCGAAGTTGAAGTTAAATAGAGAAAGTAAAAAGAGGTCTTATACTGTTCACCCCCCCTCTCAGTATAAGCTTGTGTTCTTCAATGTTGACTTCTCTAAAATAACCCTATCATCCTTCTTTATTGCTGATTCGGTCTAAGCTCGTGCTTTTTATGCTTGGCTCTCCAACTATGAATAATGCTAGATCAATGATGTATACATATTGGTCTATTGCCACAAGGTCAACCACTTCCACGGGTCTGTTGCCACTAGGTCAACCGTCTAAGTGCCTCAGGGTCAGCCACTTCCATGGGTCTGTTACCTCTATAGGTCATTGACTAGATTCACCATGAATATCATCCCCCCTCATGGTGAACTCAATCTAGAAGGTGTCGGTCTCTCCAAAAATGCACCTTAATACAATAGAAAAATGAGCCATGAAATACAATATAAATGAGCCATAGAAGCCAAATATGGAAGAGAAGAAGAAAGAAGAGAATAGAATCTTCTGAAGAGGCATAGTGCACATTAAAATATTCTAACATCATCCACAACCTCATTCGCCAATTGAGGGGGTAAGATTCACAAAACTCAAATTCTTTTATTCTTTTGTCTTCAAGCTCATGTTCCACATCCCAAGAGAAGCTGCTTCTGCACTTGGCCAAAATAGGTGTCTCATGTTTTTGCACTACCTTGTGTTTCATGCAACACAGTACAAAAAGGGGCATCTATAGACACCAAAATCTAGCCACTTGTCCTTCATCCATGCTTTCTCGCCATTTTTTGCCTATTTATATATATATATATATATTTTTTTTTTTTTTTTATATATATATATATATATATATATATATATATATTATATTTAAATAATAATATTTTATATATTTAATAAATATAAATTTATATAAATAAATCAATCCTAGTCATCCGATTTCATTTAATCTTGTTTGTCCATCCACATCAATCCATGCCACACCCTAAATTTAATATCTACCCTTAGATGTGCTTTAAATCTCAGCCACATGATTAATATTATTGAAACCCTGGCACACCCTAGGTTGGATTATAAATAGGAGCCATTTTGATGGCTCAACCCCAAAAATTTTAGAGTTCCCTTATTTTTCCCTAAGTGCCCTGAGTCATTTGCTAATATTTCAAATTTCTTAAGTTTTTGGAGGCCCTAAGCTTCCAACTTAGCCTTTGTGCCCTAACCCCATTCCATCCACCATATTCACTACTCCCTCTCTCATCGCCGTTGCCATCGTATCTCGTGCCCTCACCAGATCAGCTTCTACAAAATTCTCCTTCATCCATTAAGTGCCTCCGAGCGCTTTCTGTCAACGCTAGGTGCCTCCCTACCAGGACCGCATGCCCACAAGCATTTTTTGCAGTTGTTAGGTACCCAGGGGTATTTTACGTAAGCCCTTCTGATAGCCCCCTATCCTTCGAAAAACGCTAGGGCACACCTTAGCCATTGACCTGCAACAAATCCAACCATCGAAGGACAACCAACAAGTAGCAAGGTAAATCTACTTTACTGGTTATATTACATACTGCTTAATTATTTTCACATTTCATATTGTTATTGCTAGGATTTTATTATGATTTCTGAGGGCTCACACAATGGAGCCCTCATTATTATTACTAACTCTCTGGCATTTCTTTGTGTGTGGATTAAATAGTACATCAGAAGCATTGGATAACTGATTAAGCTAGAGTGGCCCAGCATTGGGTATGCAGAAGCCCACTCACACTTGTTGGGAGTGAAACACAACTGAAGACACCACCATTTTTTGTAGCTAGGGTTTCAAATAACCCTAGCAAGATTTGTAATAATTGTATAACAAGGGATTCTTACATCCACTATTGTAACAACGAAGTTTTTAAGCTCCCCTTGTTTAATATAAATCTTATTTATTATGCAATATCTGTTTTATTTGAATTCTATTTTTAGCACTACTTGGTGTTGTGTTTTTAGATCTACACGTAGAAACCATTTTATCTCCAAATTTAATATTTCTTCTTTAATTTAATTTCAATATTCTCCATTTTTTTCTTCTCTTATTTTTGCTTCTTCAATTCTTTAGTTCAATTGTTCTTTATTCTTTCTTCAATATTTTTTTAATTCATCCCAATAGGGACACTGTAATGACATAATATATTGGGATTTCCTAGCAGATACCCAAGTTCAATTCATGGGAAGGGTGGCACCGATGTGCCCCTGCTTTTCAAACTCTTCAATTTTAATTTTTATTTTGTTGGAGATCAAGGGGTTGTACTTGGGTCTTCCACCCTTGACAAATCACAATTATCTTCTTTAGAGTATGAGAGTTTACAAATAGACTTAATTACATCTCAATTGAGTTGTTATAGCTAGAAACCTACATCATTTTACATAAAATATTTGAATTCTTGATTTTTATTTTTTGGAACTTTTTCAATTTTCTATGTGAATCCAAATATTCTAGATTTTAGCATCCTTCTTGACATTTTACTATAGTAGCCTTCACAGTACCAAAATTTCACCTCTACTATTTATGCATTACATCTTAGTAGAGTAATATTTCAAAAACATCACACTATCATAGCCTACTTTACCAAATCTTGATTGCTATTTTCCTTCCTGAAGCACAAGTACAACCATAAAAATTATAATAAATGGTATATATGAAAGCAAATTAATGTTAATAAAATAACCAAGATAATACTTTATGGAAAACATTAAAGTAAATCTTAATTACTATTTTATTCAGATAGTCAATATTTTCTTGTCAACTTCAACTAAACTTACTACTTCGTCTAACCAAGGAAAAGATAATTTAACTTCATGAGCCTCAATTAAAACCCTTCTATTGGCTATCCCATCTGCACCTTTGTTTCCTTCCCTGAATGCATGTGTAAACCTAATTTCTTCAAACTTCATAGCAACATCTTGAATTTCCACAATTATCTCTTGTATGTTCCATGAAGCTTTTGCTTTCCTCAAAATTGCATTTATAATTATGACTGAGTCACCTTCCATCCATACTTTGTTCCATTTAATTTATTTACATATTTTTAACCCTTCCAAAGCCGCCCAAGATTCAACTTCATTATTTGTCTTAATCCACTATTGAAAGCATAATGAGACAAAACATCTCCTTTATTATTTCTGAGTATTCCTCCTCCTCCTCCTGCTAGTCCTGTATTTTATTTAAATGCTCCATAAAAAATCAATTTGACCAACTCTACATGGTCGTTTCCACTTTATATTATTTACCTTCTTTTTATTTATCTTATCCCCAACATTCCATTTGATGACTTGACTCCATCTATCAAGGCTCTCTGCTTCCATATTAGGGATTGGGTGAGTTTATAGGATTGGTTTAGAATCCTCCATGGCTAAACAAATCCTCTTTTTCATTACCTCTAAATTGCTTTCCTTTCTTTTAAATATTCTTCTATTCCTTTCTAGCCAAACAATCCAAAGTATTGTATCTTTTGATATATCCCAAATTATTTGTAAAATATCACTTTCAAAAGTGCTCTATCATTGCTTTAACCATTCCTCAATTTTTCCATTCATCACCATGCATTTACAAAACATATTAAGAATCCATTGCCATAGTTTCTAAACTATTGAGCAGTGACCCATAGATGGTCTATACTCTCCTCCATTTTACATAGAACACATTTTGAAGGGCCATGAAAACCCCTTTTCATAAGGTTATCTCGGGATAAAATTCTTCTATAACCTACTAGCAAAAAAAACTTTTTGACTTTAGGAATGCTTGGGATATCCTAAATATCTCTCCATATTCTTGCGACATTCCTGTTTTGATGGTGCTTTATATTATAAAAATTATAAAAAAAAAAAAATTGTTCAATTCAATTTTCAATCTTCAATTTCTTTTAATATTTAACAATTTTATTCAAATATTAATTTTTCCTTTGATGTTGAAACCCTTATATCTTCAAATTTCTCTCTTCAATAATTATTTATTTTCTTCAAATATTCTTCATTGAATATCTTTTCTTCAATTTCTTCCTTCAATCTTTCATTCTTTTAATCTTCTTCAAATCTTCAATTTTAATATTCTTCTTCTTTTTTTCAACTAATATTTTTCTTCAATTTATTTTTCCTTCAAATAATTCTTCTCTTTTTCAATTTCTTTCTTCAGTTTCAAATCTCTATCCTTCAATATTTTCCTTTAATTATTTTTTTCTCAATAATATTACTCTTCAAATTTTCATTCTTTAATCAATTATCTTCTTATAACTCCCTTCAATCATTATTTTTTCAATATTCAATAATAATAAAAAAATTAATCTTCTAAAATTCTTCTTATATTTCCCAATTTAATTTCCTTTAATATTTTCTTCAATTAATAACTTTCATTCAAATATCAATCTTCAATTTAATACTTCCTTCTTCACTTTAATCTTTCATTATCTTCTTATACCTCCTTAATTATTAACTTATTCCTCCTTAAATATTCTAATGCCTTCAATAAATTATTCTTCCAATGTTATGAGGTAAATAAAGCCTTACCTTATTTGGCATTGAATTCCTCATGAATCTCTAGCTTATGCAAATTATATGAGTCTGGTTTATTTCCTCTAGTAAAATGATTCTTGGCTTAACATTACAGTAAATGTGTTACCATTCTGACATTATGCCTCCCATATTATGTGCTTGTTCTTCTCTTTGCTCTACAAACATCTATTATCCTCTAGAATGTAATCACCTCAACAATCTTCTACGTGCTATGACATCTCTCTATTCACTCTTATGAATGTAATGTTTGCTTCTTCAAATTAACTGCTCTCTATGAGAAATTCTCTAAATGCAATGTTATTTTATGAGGATGTTTACACCTCCACTTGGCTCTCTTGTTAGTTGCAACGTTACAATTACCAAGCACTCAATGTTGCTCTCGCTACAACCTTATTCCAACTAAACTTTGAACATTGCTCTTACTGCAACTCTCACTAGGCTTGTCGCTTCTCCAAACCCAAATGACTCTTCACCAAGTGTGATGCTTCTTTAGACCTCTTCACTAAAGACCTTCTCAAAAAATATTCAACTACTCTTATTTGTAGTTCATGATGGCTTTTGAAGCCTAAATTTTAATATAAAACTCATAGGATAAATTCCACAAGATCAAATATAATTAGCCATAATATAGTAAGATTAAGATAATGATGTAAGTAGAATAATATGAGCAAATTAATATTTAAATCAAGGTTTCTAATATATTTTAATAAAATTCATTAATAAGCAACAATATGAATGTAATAACCTAAATCAAACATATACAAAGCATGTAATATGACTTACAATATTAATTTCTCAAATGTATGTAATCTTTATTATTCCTCTTTCTCTTACAAATATAGCACTTGACTCTTTACACTTGATAATTGTATGATGTGAATGATACATATGATGCTCCTCCAAAGAGTAACATATAGCAAGAGTAGAATGACTCTTTGTATACTTGATTGTTCCATTCCTTTTGCCAAGTCTCATGACTCTTGGCTTCTTTACTTGACACTTACATACACATGACTCTATATTATATGCACACCTAGACATGACTCTTCACTTAGCACACTCTAATTCAAAGACAATTGTGCACATAAACTTACATTACACTTGCACACTTACTCTGTACATTTTTTGTACATATACACTTACATAACACTTGTGCATTTACTGCACATTATTACATTACACAAAATATTACTCACACTCTAAACTAAGACTCAACCCCAGATTAATATTTACAAGGTGTACCATGAAAGTACCATGGGGGTATATTAGCATGTACCAAATTTTAGAATTAGATTCATGTTCACCAGCCTTTGTAGCTTTAATATCACAAATCTCTTGTCTTCAAATTCTTGCATAAGAATATTTCTTTTGTCTGTGTCCTTAGAATCATATGACGCTTTATTTTTCTGTATAGAGACTTTTGAACACTCACTTAAAGCATCATAATACATTCTTGAGTTAGATGAAATTGGAATATCAATACTACAAGAAGAATGAAATATCTTTTCCAAAAAGTATTCTTCTATCTTCAACTTTTCTTAAGAGACTCAATCAGCTCTTTTTGTTTCATATTTTCTTCTTTATGAAACTTAAGTGTAAGAAAGTTAAATACATTATGCTACCAATATCTATAGGTATCATAATTCTATCTTTACATCAACAATTCTTGCATGTAAATAGTATTCAAATGTTTCAAAACAATTATCTATGACTTCATTATAGATGACCTTTGAGACTAGATCTATCTTTCCTTCAGATTTTTCAATCAAATTCTTGATCCTAAGTTTTATGATATTTACTTTTTCTTTTCATATCATGAACTCATTATTATCTTTTGAAGTAGACATCCTTGTAACTCCCTAGGTTTAAATAATGTGAAAGTTTCTAAATTAAAAAATATGAAGTAGAAAACCTTATATCTCCCAAATTTTTAGAAACTAGAAAATGAATTTTGCAAATTTAGTTTTTCCTAAGTTTGAAGTTGTAATCCTTTTAAATTTCAAATAATTAATTTGAAATAATTCAATAATATTATATTAATAAATAAAATCAATCCCAAATTTATTTAACAAATCAAGAAACTATGAAAAAAACCTTATATCTCCAATATTAAACTAGCATTCTACTTATCCCTCCATTAACTTAATAATTAATAACTAATTCAACCTTAATAAAATATTTTAATAATGTTCTACCTTATTACTCCTTAATAAATCAAACAAACCTACAAATTCTCCTAAAATTAAACCTTTATAAAATCTAAAAATAACTTATCGCTCGAAAAATTAAACTTTGAAAAAAACCTAATTTTAAATTTACCTCGTGACTTCGCTTATGCCTATTCTCCCTTATTTTTTGTATGCTTCGAGTGTTGTAGAAGGGACCCAAGCGAACTATTTTAACCAACATGTTTGAGTGCTATATGGCTTCGAAAACGATTCATCTCTAGGTGTTCGAATTTTGATTGAGTGTTACTATATCCAATGTTTGGCTTCGAATGCTCATAGGCATTTACAAGTTACGTTACTCCTCCTGGCAGTAAATGTTGCTTCTAACATTACTTTTCCTTTTGCAATTAACACTAGACATTACTTTATCCCTTTTGTAATCATTGTTAGTCATTTCTTCTTTGCAAAGATTAACACTTAGACTTCCACCTAATTGTTGTTGAATGATTGGTATTCCATCTCAGTGTCGCATTTGTTGCTATGCTTCAGCCTTGCACTACTTGGTGTTTTGTGTGGTGATGTGCTCGACTATGCTCTATATTCAACTTTGTGTTGCTTGGTATTTTGCACAATGATATGCTCGACTATACTCTGTATTTATCTAGGTATATCCCTAATTCAACTCTTTGCTTAGCCAATGGTATACTCGGCTTAGCACTATGTTTAGTTTAGCTCTGCACTCAATCTTGTAATATGCATGTCTTAGATCTACACTTAGCCTTGAGATATGCTTAACTATGTCCTATGTTTTTCTACTATCTTATTTTATTTTCTTTGGATCAAACCATAGTGAGAATGAAATTAATATTGCCATCCACATTCTTCTAATTATTACATGGTTCCTGTAAGCGTTGTCTTCTTATGTGTTTGCGTGCTTATAGCTTGGATGACCTTTGTCACATGGAAGTCTACTCTATTAGCATTATCCTTTCTCTGCATCTTTTTTTGTGTAAGTCTCGACCTTGTGTATTGTTTTGAATATGAAAACATTGGATCTATGTTGCTTTGAATACGTGAGCCTCGGATTTACACTGCTTTGAATATGTAAGCCTCAACTCTATGGTGCTTTGAATATGAAAGCCTCAGCTCTATGTTGCTTTGAATATGTAAACCTCAGCTCTACGTTGCTTTGAATATGTAAGCCTTGACTCTACTTCTTATCATGAACCTTTCACTTTTATATGATCATTTACTTTGGCCTCTTCTCTTATTATTCAAGAGCTTCTATTCCTTATCTATTAAATCTTCATTATTCTTCTATAAAAGGGTTTATTTTCTTCAATAAGAGCATATTTTCTTATTTGTAAAGAGCTTCTTATAAAATCCTCTATAATAGGCTCTTTTATATACGAGATTTTATTCTCTGTATAAGAGCCTCAATGCTTTCTAATATTAGAGCCTCTATGCTTTTCAATATAAGGGTATCTATTCTCCAATGTTCCTCTATACAAATCCCTTTCTTTGAAGGGTATTTATTCTTCAATATTGACCTCTTGAACCAATTTTGATATCTGAATCTACTTAATATCTTGTAGCACTTAACAAATTCTAATTCAATACCTGAAGCAATATAAAGTAAGCTAGGTGCTTCTTTATCCTTCTTCAAGTATGATATATCAGTCTTCTTAATCTAATGCTTGAAGCAATATAAAGTAAGTTATATGCTTCTTTATCCTTCTTTAGGACCTTTTTTCGTTTTACTCTGTTTATCTTAGGAAGCTCCAAATGCTTCAAAATATGCTATTATCTATTTCTTAGGAAGCTTTGAATGCTTCTCAATTAGCTGGTATCTATCTCTTAGAAAGCTTTGAATGCTTTTTAATCCATTGCTATATATCTCTTATGTCAAGGTCTATCTTCAAGACCTGATTCTTTTGTCAAGGTCCATTTCTTTATGACCTAAAACTTTAATCTATTGCAACTTTAATATTCTCAACTTGATTAAAGCTCTCTTCAAGATAGATATATCTTCTTGATATATCCTTCTCCTATTCTGCTTTCTATTGCACTTAGAAGATGAATTTTTTTACTATCTATTGTAGGAAGCTTCTCACTCTTCTATCAATTAATATCTGCTACAACTATCTTACGTTGCACCTAAGAATTAAATAAATAATGTCAAGGTGACGTTGATGTCCCTGATGCCTTCTGATGTCAAGGGTTGGCTATTTCCTTGAATGATCAACTTATCTCAAAAGTTGATTCACCTCCAATATAAATGTGAGTCCTTGTATTCAATGGTTGTTTCTTCAATCATGGAAAGACACTAGCATTTCTACTTACTTTGATCTTACAATAGAGTCCAGGTCTAACTCCCTTTAAAGTAGACAAACTCTAAATCAATTTTATCAAACTAGATAAAATTAATTTTTTTTATGTAGCTAAATAAATTCAACCTATGCAAGAAACTACTCGTAGTAGCTCTGATACCACTAATGACTTTTGAAGCCTTAATTTTAATATAAAACTCATAGGATAAATTCCATAGGATCAAATATAATATAACCACAATATAGTAAGATCAAGATAATGATGTAAGTAGAATAATATAAGCAAATTAATATGTAAATCAAGGCTTATAATATATCAAATAAATTTCATTAATAAGTAGCAATATGAATGTAATAGCCTAAATAAAACATGTACAAAGCATGTAACATGACTTATAATATTAATTGCTCAAATGTGTGCCATCTTTATTAGTCCTCTTTCTCTTATAAATATAGCACTTGAATCTTTACACTTGATAATTGTATGATGTGAATGATACATATGATACTCCTCCATGGAGTAATATATAGTCATAGTGGAATGACTCTTTGTATACTTGAATGTTCCTTTTCTTATGTCAAGTCTCATGACTCTTGGCTTCTCTACTTGACACTTGCATACACATGAATCTATCTTCTATGCACATCTAGACATGAATCTTCACTTATTACACTCTAATCTAAAGACACTTGTGCACACTTACGTATAAGACACTTGTGAACATAAACTTACATTACACTTGAACACTTGCCCACATGACACTTGTGTATTTCTTGCACATTATTACATTACATAAAATATTACTCACACTCTAAACTAAGACTCAATCCTAGTCTAATATTTACAAGGTGTACCATGAAGATACCATGGGGGTACATTAGCATGTACCAAATAATGTAATATACTCCAATAGTTAAATATTTGCTCCACCATAGCTTTGATACCACTGATAGCAAATCACCACTATTCTCACAGAATAATTCTACAAAGATCTCACAAAATCTCAAATGCAAATCTCACACAACAATAACAAACTCACTAAAATTTTATTGAAAATATATCTATTATACAAATGCAAAAATTCATTATTACATGGATTTGTCTCCAATATACATACATGATATTCTTCATATTCACATGACTCTTGACCTTTACACTTACATAAACTCTTCATATCCTCATACTCACGGGAGATCTAACTCTTCACATTTTTTTCTTACATAATAATAAATCTCACATATTTACATAAATATAATCTCTCATGATTGCACATAACTCCTCACTTCTAAACATGACACTTCACTCACATAACTCACACTTACTAATATGACACCTCACACACGTAAATCCATACTTAATAACATGACACCTACTATAGAATCATATATATATATATATATATATTGAAAGGATTGCCCTTTCTCTTTTACATAAATTTAGTCACATTGATTTATTTGGTGTCGTCAATATTTGAATCTTGATGTGGGCTACATCAACTATTTGTCCCAACCGTTGAACCAAGGACATGTTGGTACTATAGACTCGAATATTAAACACACCCTAGACTAAACTATTTATAAGGTACTTGCATTAATATTGCAAGGTACCAAATAATGCAATACCTCCAACATTACATAGATCAACCCATAAACATACATATTTTACTTAAATACATGATGATACACATAGATCAAACACCGCTAGGGTTCCTAGGTCTTGCCAAAAAGGACATACCTTATTCAAAATAGCTCTAACTAAACCTTGGCATCAACCAAACTCCCAAATCCAAACATACATCATCACCATCACACATTATCGCCATATCAACATACATCATCACCATATAAACATAAAACATCATCATATCCCATTATCACCTTGATGAAAGAATTGTAGGTACTCAGTCTAGCATAAATTAAAGCTTGGAGCACTTCGATGGTAGTTTCAAATGGTGGGTACACATTCATTAAGAGCAAACTCAAAGTAGGAAAACAACAACTTTATAAAAATGGTTAAAGGCTCAAGAATATATGAACCATAATTACTTACTAGAATATCTTCCTTCTAGTGACTAGCTTGGACGGGGCGAAAAATAGATAGTTGTTCTCATTTGTTCCTTCTTCAATAAAATTGGATCTATAAGAACAATCATCAAATAGAGGAGCATGCATGCTTAACTATAGAGGTAATTTTCAAAACATTTACTCCAGCATTCATGTGGTATAAGAATATGATGTATTACCTCTCTAATAAAGGCCATACAAGGCCTTAACTCTCTAGTAAAGGCTATATGGTGTGTTACCTCTCTAATAAAGGCTATACAATGTTGGATATTTTGAGTAGATAAGTTATCATTGATGTCAAGAGTGAGTGGTCATTGATGTCAAGCTTTCAGCACTGATCGATGACGATTCGATGGGCAACATCGGTTTGGGTTCTCCAATTTTAGTTGATCAAGACCCAGTTTTAGGAGATCAGATGTGGACCAAAGTGCAAAATAAGATGCCCTAGTAAATAATATTATAATATTTTTATAATATTATAAAAGCAGGTTTTAAATTAATTATAAATTAATTAATATAATTTTTATTATAAATTAATTTACTTAACCTAAGTTATGTAAATTAATTATTAATTAGTTTTAATATTAATTATAAAGTTAATTTATATTAATGTTTTAACCCAAAGGTGGGTTATTAAAATCATAATTCGAATTACTAAAAGCATCGATGTGGGAGAAAAATCAAATCGTGTATAAAAAGGGGGATCCACCCACCTTAGAACTTACCATGCCTTCATTCAAAAATTAATGTGAATTGCTTGTGACGTGTGCTACAGGGAAGTGAAGAGAGTAGTGGACTTTGAAGAAGTCAAAAGGCGCACGAGGCATAAGGTGGAGGAAGTGTTTTTTCCTTCACGTGGGGACTATAGCCCATGCGGTGGGCTCCCAATTGCTAAGGCGCTTAGGCCTTAGGTAGACGACGGATCGAATCACACCGAAACCCCTTTTTGAGGAAAGCAAAATATGCATTGGAATTTAGGCACCAAAAAATTCGGAAGTGGTTGTTGAAAAATGAAAAGTTAATTTTTGCATTATATTTGGTTTATAAGGTTGCATGGGGAGTTATAAGGATTATGCAAATTAAATCTTTTGATGTCATTTGCTTCAATGGCTGGAAATAGTTGTAAGATGTTTGTTAAGTATTGGATATTATTTTAAGTTGGAGTTTATAAGGTGTATCAAAGAAATTATTTTTCATGTATGGTATGATGAGTGTTATTTTTAAAAGGAAGCAATAAGGCATAAATTGAGTTGTGATTATTTTGTGTCTAAGGAATATTTTTGAGAAAGTGTTGAAGTGATATTGTTGTGTCTCAAAAAGGTACATTTACATCCAACAAAAGGTATGGGCATATTCTTCCTAGTGAGTGATTGTTGAAAGTTGTGAATGAAAAGTTGGAGTGAAAAGGATTGTTTGGTTAAGCATATTTGAGTGTGTTTTTAATTATTACTTCAAGTTTTTCTAGAATTGAGAGTTGTTTATAAAACCTTGTTTTATAAGCATTGTTGTTGAAGTGATTAAGTTGAGTGAAGAACTTGAACTAGGGTTTGCAAAGAACATAAGTATCATTGTTATGTGATATTAGTTGATAAGCATTGTTGGAAACATTTGAGTGAGTGTTCATATTTTTGGACTAGGATTTGTGAGCAAGGATTATTTCATTGAGTGATTGATTGAGTAGAGTTGGTTGAGCTTAGTCAAGTGGATGTGTGAAGTGATAGCTCAAGTTCTATGAATTTTTTTTCTATATTCTGAAGTGATTTGAGAGAGAGGTTGAGTGTAGGTTAATGTGAAGCATATTGAGTCTCTAACAATTCTCTATATGTTTCTATTCTAAAAGAGTGAGTGAAAGTGATTGAGCATTGAGGTGAATGTGAAGCATATTGAGTCTCTAACAATTCTCTCTATGTTTCTAAAAGAGTGATTGAAAGTGATTAATAATTATGATGAGTGTGAAGCATATTGAGTCTCTAAAAATTCTCTATATGTTTCTAAAAGAGTGATTGAAAGTGATTGAGCTTTGTGATGAATGTGAAACATACTAAGTCTCTAACAATTATCCTTATGTTTCTATGAGATTGGACAAGTCCTAGTGAGGACTTTTTGAGCATATTTGGACAAGTTCTAGAGAGGACGTGGATATATTTGTGTGAGCTTTTGTGGAAGCTTACAATACAAAAAAAGAGCAGAGTTGGACAAGTTCTAGCGAGGACTTGTTGAGTAGATTTTGACAAGTTCTAGAGAGGACTTGTGGACAGATTAGTGTGAGCTTTTGTGGAAGCTTACAAGGTAGATTTAAGACAAGTCTTTGAGAGGACTTGAGACTAGAGTTGATTGATTGAATTGTTCTAACCTTGAGTTAAGGTTTGGGGTAGATCTAACATAGTTGATTTGTGATTAAGTCAAGATTTGAGTTAAGGCTTGAGGACAGAGATTATGGAAATATTTGTGCTAGACCGAAGGATTATGTTTAGAACAGATCAGAGGACATAAATTGAGGATATATTTGTGCTAGAATGAAGGACTATATTTAGTACAGATTTGAGGATAGATTTTGGTGCATATTTGAGGACAGGTTTATGCCAAACCAGATATAGATATTGAACAAATTTGTGCTATACTGAAGGACTGTGTTTAGTGCAGATTTGAGATAGAGCTTTGAAGGTGACAAAGTATAGATTACGATAGTCTCCAATGGATAAAGATCCATTAGCCAAGGTAGTGAGGATAGGTGTCTTCGGTGGATAGATATCCATTAGCTAGAATAGGGGGGACAATAGTTCTTTTAGAAGATCACCAATCAGAGCTAAGGAGAAAGGAGTTCTCCTATGGATAGATATCCATGAACTTGATTAGGGGATTGGTGTCTCCTTTGGATAGAGGTCCATAAACATTGTAATATGGAAAGGATTCCCAAGAGATTGATTAAGAAAATTTTAGTGAAATATTTTCTCCATGGAGTAGCCCACATTGGGTGAACCATGTTAAATTGGTGTCTCTATTGTGTGTGGTGATTTGTGCATTGCTTTGATTACTATTGTTGATATTACTATCTTTACATTACATAATATTGATTGGAAAGAAAAAGTAAAAAGTGTTCTTATACTATTCACCCCCCTCTCAGTATAAGCTTGTGTTCTTCATACAATTCCTTGCCTTGGTTGATTTAAAACTGAAAGAGTATCTTAATCCTAAGGTTAAAAATTCTATGGATGGGTGGATTATTTCCATGGAATAGATCAAACCAAGTTTTGAAATCTATTTTAGTCAGAAGGACATAATTATGTTAGTCTCTCCACTATAATATGGGCTCTATTATTCCTACTCATATGTGCTACTCTATAAGGTGTAGTTTAGTTCACTAGTCTTCAAAGTTTGAGGTGAATACCTTATCCAAGAAGCCTTATCATTTATAGAAAAGTAGCTTCATGGCTATTAGGCACTTAGATTCATGTCCTATATCCAATATATTGAAGTAGGGAAGAAATTAGATATGGGTAGGATTCTCTACCCTTGATAGCTTTTAAAGGTATTTATAACCAATCCAACCTCACTCTTTTTGTTATCATTTAGAAAGGAGCTTTTAATTCTAAGGCATCACTCTATATATAGTTTGAGAGAGCCCCATTCTATAGGGATAAGTATAAGCACTCAAACTTTTAGATAGGAAGAAGAGAGCTTATTATTAAATACATACATACATAGATGTGGTTTCACATACGTATTGACAACTAAATGTTAATAAAGGGAAGGGATTTAGTATTAAAAAATGATCATTAATAAAAGGAGGGATATTTTTATAAGTATAAGCAATCGACATTTTATAAGAAGATAGGATAGGGAATCATTGGATTAAGTACCTCTCCCTCCTCAAAATGAGGCAAGAAATTATCCTTATCCCTATCTAAAAGGGGGATCATGAGGACCTAGAAAAAGGTTGAGGTCAACCCAAGTATTATATTCTACCCTTTCAATTAAGATAAACTCATGTGTGGGTTTGGTGTCCACTTTAATAGTGGGGGGATTTCAATTTTATGTAAGGGAATATCTCCAAACTTTATGGATGAATGCTTATCCTTACCTTATAAAAGTGGGGGTGGGGGCTCTCTCCAAGGTTCAAATCTCAAGAGGCCCTTGTGATTTCTAATAGTGCGGTCCATGGATATGGTTTTGCCACATATATTATTCATAAATCTATTTTATTATAAGGGGTTTGAGATCTTACATTAGCTTAAATGACTCACTCTCTACAAACAAAGTTTGTTTTAGCCCTTTCCTTGCCTGAGATCTAATGTGTAAAGCACAAAATACTAAGATCATGTTGGTTACTAGAGGGGTGTTTTCATAGAGGTACCAATGGTTAGATACCTATCTATCCTAGTCTGAATCCCTCCAAAACTAATTTAAGTAGATAAATTTTGGATAATGTACTAAATGTATTGACATACTTAAATCAAATTCTTCTACTCTAGTCGGTTCTTCCCAATTCTCAAAATAAACTACAAATATTGAGTTATATCGTCAACATTTCCATTACAACATGATCTAGGTGGCCTAAAGCTTGATTGGCCCTACTCTTTGATCTAATTTTTCTTCCTCATTCAAAGAAATATGCCATCAAATATAGATTTGATAGGGATGCCCACACATCCCCATCTCAATGACCTTCTAACATCCTAGGGTTTTCATAAACTATCATACATGTGCATTCACATCCTATGGGAATTATGGTATACATTTATATCCTATGGAATCTTATGGTATGCCATAGTTGTAAGGGGTTTTATTAATAGTGCTAGATATACCATACTCTTCCAAATCTATTAGAAAAGTGGATAGAATATTCATCAAAAGGAACCTTTTTGAACACATTAATTTCAATAAAATATTTCATAGAAAATCCATAACCAAACAAGAATATTTTATTAAATGTTCATATTATGTCTTCTATTTTATAATAAACTCAACACTTATTTCCTATGATAATTTATCCTAATATTCTACTTGTATTTGTCGAAAAGGGCACCTTGAAATCCTTGGTAGCTTGTTGCTCTTTGCTCAAACAATTTTATTGCCCCACAAATACAACAATGGTTTTCTCTTACATGAATAGCAATTCCTTTTTCCTATGCATTGTGTAAACAATTATTTTTCATGCATTCCTCAATCAAATTTCCTTATGCACTTAGTAAATACCCCTTCATTGTGCAACCAAATTCCCCTATTGGCTCTTTATGCATAATCTCCCAATAGTGGTAGTCCCCTTCTTTTATTCTTCTCTACATGCCTCCACATTAGTTTTTCCTTTGTTTTCTCTTCCATCTCTCCATTTTCTCCAGTTACTTCCACTTCCACCTTTTCCTTCTTCAATTTCCTTTCATTTTTCCATGCCACACTTCCCAAATACTATTCATATATTTTTTATTCTTTTAAGTTTAGATCTAGTGATATTTTTAAAATCTTCCTTCTATTATAATTGTTCCACCTCCTTAAATATTTCTTATTAGCAATTAAATTATAATAAATAATTTAGTATAACACACTAGACATATCATTCACACTCACATATTCCCCACACACTTTACTTTCATAGTCACAGAACATAGTCAAACCTCTTGACATCATGACATATATTGACAAAATACATCAGGTTTACCTAAGACATGGGTAGTTCTCTAGTTGTCCTCCATCACCTGCTCACACACGATCACAAAAATTTCTTCTTTATTCAAGTTAGTGTTGGCATTAAATCACATAAACAAATCAAGAATGATTTGAATGTATATAATTTCCTAGTTCATATATCAAAATCATACAAGATACATCAATTGTCTATGCAATAATAATAAATATTCACCTACATTCAAGATAGTTAATCCACATAAAATCAATATACCAAATTAACAATGATAGTAATAAGCATACAATATACTATTATAATTTCTATAGCTATAGAGGTAGCTACAATAGGACTGGGCAATGGGGTAGGTGAGTAGGGAGATTAGGAAATGCTACTTTATCCAAGTTTTGGGGCCAATGTAGGTAAAGGATCAGATTTGAGGCTCAATTTGGACCCCATAAAACAAAGAGGGGTCATTTTTGGGTTTATGTTTTTTGGGTAAAATCTAGGAAGCTTTCTTTTGTAGATGCTTTGAGAGGAAAAGACAAAGCTAGCAAATGAATCCTTCTTGGAATCTTTATTTCAAACAACAAAAAATAACTCAACTATTGCAAGCAAAGGATGACATCCATATGGTTTGATTGAATGAAGAGGACATCTAGAATAAGGTACAAGAGTTAAAAATAGTCTAATTTGTAATTTTATAGGAGCATGACCAGGTCTGTCGACCATTAAAAAATAGATCTATCTTAAAAGGGTATTAAGGGGTGAATTTTTTGTAACCCTAATGGTCAAGGATTTTTTTCTAGTATATTTTACTTCGATAGAAGACTACATTAAGGTTTTTTAAGTGGATCATAGTTCCTGGGTCATTCATGTTTGTGCATATGACCATAGGAACTAGGGTTTAACTCAAATCAAAAGGTTATGAATAGTGTCCCAGTTTGGGCTTGAATATTTGGTCTTCTAATGGAGTTATGGTTAGAAAACATCCTAGAGGGCATTGGGAATGTCTTGGAGGAATTTGTTATGATAATTCCATAAATGGAGTAAAGATATCAAATGATTTATACGTTACTATGTGTTAAGGTAGATCTTCAACATCCACTAGTAAGGATGTGGAGCTAGATTTTATCTTTGGGAAGTATAGAAAAGAATATTGATAATGAAATTCTACCCTTTTGTTATAATTTTTGTCATGCATGTGGACATATGGTCAATTATTACCCTTATAAGGTCTAGGGAAACAAAAAATTGAAACAACAATAGCTAAAGGAGGTAAAGAAAAATAAAAAGCAACTGAACAATACATCACATGAAAACAATATTCAAATAATATAGAGATTGAGTAGGCCCCCATGGAGCATTCAATTCCCTTATAGGAGAAATATATAGCAAGGGAGGAGGATAAAGTAGCAAGAGAGGAAATATCACAACTAGATAAAGTATAGGAAAAGGAAGAATGTCATAAAGGGTTGTGTGAGGATGTTGAGGAAGAGAGGGTGAAATTATTCCAAAATCACAAACACAATTGAGCAAAAAATGAGAGGGTAACAATGTTGAAGTTATAATTTGATTCATGTCCAAGATCCAACATTGTGCAATATATTGGATAGGCCTACGGGCATTTCATTGTGTAATTTATCTATTAGTTTATAATATTTTATTATGTAATCCCAATGGCTCATGGTTAACGTTGTTATGATTAAACCTTTTTTAGTATTTGTAATTAACCTAAAGCCCACTTGTTATGTTAGCTTACGTTAAACTTTATGATGTAATTTAGGTTTTTGGTATTGCTATAAATATTGTCGTCACACTCCTCATTTTTATTAGTGTTGTGCAATATTATCTATGGGTAGTGATTATTTATGGTGCCTACAGGCACCAAACATATCTTTCATTCTTTTATTGTGCTTTCTATATAATATTTGAGTGGATGGATTGCTTCTATTCATTTCTAGAAAATATTGTGCATTCCATATTGGTATTATAAGGTCTGTGGAGTAGCTTCACTTGGTCATGTAGGGAGTTTATTTGGAGCCTCCAATTTTTCTTCCAAAACCTTAGATGAATTTATCTTCAAATATTTACAAGTTTTTTTTTCATAAAGAGAGAAGAAATATTCTTTTATCCATTTAAGGTATTGCTAAATATTTGCATAAAATACCTGTTTTTGTCTTTCATATATTTCTTGAGTTTTCACTAGGACCAATATAGTAGTAAAAGAAAGAAGGAGAATAGTTTGAAATTCAAAATAAAATTTATCACCTTCATTTTGGCATGCATGGGATGGTTTGTGCATGCACTGACCATGTTAGTCATCGATGCAACTTGTGACATTGGGGTTGCTCTTCACAAGGAGTAGTTGTCCTGTGTACAATGTCACAAAGATTCCAATGTGGCTAGTGGAAGGAGTTGGAATGCACTATGTGTAGAAGGTTGCAGGGTCAAACCACAGTCTTGTCCTTTTATGCAATAGGAAAATTTTAGGATAGGATGAAGTACTTTGGATCTCAACACAACAGAGTAGAAATTTTGTTTGGTCATATGAATAAAAATTTAGGCCTAAATGGTGCATGGTTCAATGTTTGAACCATACTTTTGAGCAGTGGAAAAAACTTCTCTTAGATCCATTGGCATTCTTCACAGAGGCATCATGACATGGATACCAAGGGGGCATGTAGCCTGATCGATCACTCTTCCTCACATAAGTTAGCACCTTCAAGGTCCATAGGTTGCAACATTGTTCCATCACTTTTCCAAGGAGGACAGGTTATGTGTATTTTAAGGCATTAATATTTTCAAAGGTGATTTGTATGCCTTCATTAGGCCAAGGCTCTCAATATTCGCAAGATCCAAATTTGAATCCTTCCCATGGAAATATCTATTAAGCATAATGGAGTTTTGGTTGACATGTCAGTCAACATGGTCTTCTTTCAAACCATGTCAAACCATTTTTATCATATTTATAGTAGCTTAAATAATTGGAGAAGGCCAAGTATCACATTTGCATTGGTTCAAGAATTCTAAATTGGTAAAATATAAGTGGATGGCATCAACGAATCATGAATTGCCAAGTGGAAGTAGGCAATTGGCTCTTTTTTCCTAAGGTTTAGAGCTTTAATTTTATTTTTGGGGAATTAATTAGGGTAAGAAGACCATAAATTTTGTATACATAAGCATTTTGAGCCCTTTTCTTTTTAGATGACATAATTTTTTGAGCTCCATGCTTTGGTGGCATCAGTTCATAGACCTACTATTTTGTTAGGAATAATTTATGTAAGATAGATCATAAATCCCTAGTTACTCACTTTAATGGGTAAAATTATAGCATTTGATCAACTCAAATAATCAGCCTGCTACAAAGTAAGAACCTATGATGCATCTTTTAGGAGAATAAAGCAATGGTTCTTGATGATGAAGCTTGGCACCAAAAGGTAGAAGAGGCTCTATGTTTATTTTCCTTATTGATTGGATTAGAGTTTTTTTCCATATCAAAGAAGAATGCGATCCTATCAAGGTATGAAGCTACATGAACATTTTGAAATGTTTAATACTACTAAAGTAAGTCACTTGGAAATAGATCTCTTTCTGTTAAGCTAACTATGTTTGATAACATTAAGGACTATATTACAATATGCAAGGCTTTGAGGGCAGATATTGCATATCTTGGAGGAAAAAAGAAAAATGATGTAAGGTGCATTAAGATTGTCCTTTCTAATATTTTCCTCTCCTTTTAGATGTTGAACCTAACGGTTCATATAATTCTCATGTTCTTGAAATCTAAAAAACTCTTACACTTTATTAACATTTTTCTCTCCTAATTTACTTTTAGGTTGCAATGAGGATTTGTAATGGTGGAACTCCTCTAATACAAAATCACAAAAAGGATTTCCAATCTAATAAGGATAAGACCTAGGGACCCATGGAAAAGACTATCTTTAGAGAAATTGAATACCACTTGTGGATATGATAAATGGAAGGGATATTCTATCATTATTTGCTTGTTAAAACTCTAAAATATTGAAGCTAAGTTCTTGAAGCAAGGTAGATATTTTTTAGATGATAAGTAGATATTTTTTAGATGATAAGAGAGATTGGGATGGATCTACCTCAACTATAAAGGCCCAATAAAGCATCAATTATGGGAGGAATATATTATTGTCACTAATGTCTTCTCTCCATTGCCCCTTAGTTTATATTATGGATGGGTGTTAAATTTATAATCTAATTCATGGTCAAGAGCCAATATTGTGAGATGTATTAGATACGCCTAAGGGTAATTCATTGTACAATTTATTTATTAATTTATAATTTTTATTATGTAATACCAATGGGCCCTGGTTAACCTTGTTATGGTTAAACCTTATTTAAAATTTGTAATTCACCTAAATACCACTTGTTACATTGGATTAGGTTAAATTTTATGATGTAATTTGGGGATTTGGTATTGCTAAAAATACCCATTTACACTCCTCATTGTTCATTGGAGTGTCATGTAATATTATCCATGGATAGTTATTATTTATGGAGCCTACGCATACCCACCATATACTTTTCTTATATTTTTTATATAAATTTTGAGTAAATAGATTGCTTCTAGAAAATTTTGTCAATTCCTTAAAACAATACAACCAAAATAAAATGAAAATAGCACCAACAATAGGCTAAAGATTCATTGGTGATGAAGGCAATTTGTAGTAAGTTCAACATGAAACATGCAATAGGAATAAGCTAGTAGGCATAGGAGGCATGGGTAGAGGTAGAGATAGAATCCTAGGGTATATATCATAGAATATCAATGTAAAAAAGGAAGTAATAGATGGTAGACAAGCCCACATTAAGGAAGCCTTTATAGAGTAAAAATGATTTTGCTCTTATGAATGTTAGGGGCTTGAATTCCCCTCAAAAACATAGGTTTTTTAAATTATATATAAGTAGCCTCGAGGTATAAATATTAATGCTACAAGATACAAAGTTAAGAGTAGAAGAAATGTAGAAAATTAGTCAAGAGATTTGGAGTAGAGCAAAGAGTGTAGAGGTGCCAATGAAAGGATATTCTAGAGGTATTTTTACATTATGGAACCCATACATATTTGATGGTGTTTTGGTGGAACAACATTGACATATCCTTAGCATTTTCCTATAATATAAGACCACCAGTGAGTATGTTCTTTTCCAACATTTATACTCCAAATAGAGTAGATTAAATGATGATACTTTGGGATTATATTAGATATAGTAGTTAAGCTCTCCTAGAGAATAAATGGTTAATAATGGATGACTTCAATACCTGTTTAAGACCTAGTGAAAAGAAAGGGTAACATTAAGACTTCACTCAATCCATGGGGATTTAGTATATTTTATTATGGAAGGGGGTTTAATTGACCTTGTTCTAAAGGATAGTTAGTTTACCTGGAATAATAGAAGATTGGAAAAATAGGATATTGAGTGTTGTTTGGATAGAATATTGGTGACCTTTGCCTAGTTCATGGGGGGATTCTAACCTAGAGTAAAATTAGATAGCATAATAGGTTTAGACCATACTCAATTAATCACAGAGATAAATTGATATTAGAATAGGAAAATATGTCCATTCCATTTTGAGATGTTGTGGATAAAGCATCCATACTTAGATATAAGGGTAAGAGAGTGTAGTAACAATACCATGATAGACAATAGAGTCCTTAAACTCTCTCAAGAGATCAAAATTACGAAAAAATATTTTAAAATGTGGAACAAAAAGGTTTTCCAAAACATATTTCATAGGAAGGCTTTTCTATAAAATAATATTAAGGAATTGCAACATAGAATGGAATTAAAAGGTACCACAAAATAATTACGTCAAGTAAAAATAATCATGTTGTGTCAATACCATGATCTTATAGCTTTAAAGGAGATTCATTAGAGGTAGAATTATAGGGTCTTATGTCTTAACGAGGGTGATAGAAATACTAATTTATTCAATGTATCAACCATGATCCATTGAGTACAAAACAAGATACAACATATCAAAAATTGTTAGGGTCTAATTTTGGATGAAGAAGAGAAGATTGTAGAGGAAGCAATGAATTATTTTAGAAATCTCCTCTTAAAAGAAGGCAAAGGAAAAGCAAAAGTAGAATAAATTTTCTAAAATCCTCTAACTAAAAATGGAAGAGCAATAGGATTTTTTAACCAAACATTTTTTGAGCATTAGGATTTCTTAACTAAACATATTAGGAAGGCACAATGCAAAAGGAAGCTACTCAAAGAATGGAACAAAACCTTCACCACTCTAATCCCCAAGAAGACAAAAATAGAGTCCTTTGCAGACTTTCGACCAATCAGCCTATGTAACACAACTTATAATATTTTAACCAAGGCTATGAATTTATGCCTAAAAACCCTTCTCCCTAATCTCATCTTAGAGAACCAAGGGGAAACTATAAAAGGGAGACATATCCTTGATGGGATAGTAGTAGTTCATGAAATGTTACACTCTTTGCTTAAAAGTAAACAAAGAGGAATGATTTTAAAGCTTGACATGAATAAGGCCTATGATAGGGTCTCTTAGAGCTTCCTACATAAGTTTTTACAGAGGTTTTATTTTGGGGAGAAATGGATAGATCAACTATGAAATATGTTCAACCACCATGGTACTCAATTTTGATGAATGAGATGCCAAAGGATTTTTTAGTACTTCAAGGGATCTCAGGTAAGGGGATATGCTTTTCCCTACCTCTTTATCCTTCTGGTTGAAGCCCTAAGTAGGACTTTGTTGAAAAATCTTGAAACTTGCTAGATCCAAGGTCTAAAGGAAGCTAACTTAATGGAGGCCATATGACATCAAATTTTTGTTGATGATATAGTTTTGTCTAGCCAACAAGTATAGTAGAGGCCAAAGAATGGGTAAGGATATTAGAATATTATGAAGAAGTGACTAGGCACAAAATAATTAGGGATAAGAGTCTCTTGTATTTACTATACACCAAATCTAGGATTAAGGGAAAAGTGAAATGAAACCTTGGATGAAAAATAGGAACCTTTCCCTCTCTTTATCTAAGGATGTAATTATTTTTTGGTCCTAATAGGTAGGTGCACTAAAATCCAGTTTTTGAATGATTTTAAATAAAGCCAATTGGATGGAAGGGGAACTAGTTGAGCTAAGCTAGGAAGATGTGACTTCTTTGAGCAACTCTACAGTCCTTACCCACATATATTTTATCATTGTTTAAAATTTTCAAAGCAACAACTCATCTAGAGAACTTGCAAAGAAAATATTTATGAACTAGTATGGAGGAAAATAAAAGAGTACCTCTTATCTATTAGAAGACAATCTTCCAATCAAAAGCATGGGGAGGTGCGAGCCTACAAAGAATCAATCAAACAAGGAGAGCTCTAGGGAAAACTCACTTGGATATTTCTTGTAAAACCCACTAGCCTATGGTTGAAGATCTTAAGACACAAGTATCTAGGTGTAGAGGATCCTAGTCACATCCTTTAGAAGAAGGAGCAATGTAAAGTTTTTGTTGTGTGGAATCATTTGTTAGAGAGCAGTGAATTGATCAAGAAAGGGATTAGATGGAAACTAGGTTTAGGGGAGACCATAAATTTTTGGCATGACCTTTGGTTAGGGAACAACCCTCTAAGATAATATGACACATGGAATAATCTAGATGTTATATAACAAATTTATGGATCAAAGGTAAAATACTATGTGTATAAGGATGATGAAGGCAATATAAGGTGTGTGCTTAAGGAGTGGAATGGAACTCAATGTTATCACTAAATTGGTTGAGTCTTCATGAGGTTAAACTCCTCTTTCCTCATTTTGAAATGATAATATACCTAGCATCAGTAAATAATATCACAAGGGAAGTACATAATGAATATAGGGATAAGTAGCTTATAGAGCTAGGAAAACAAGTGGTGTGGGTAAGAATATGGGGAAGTTTGGGTATATCCAAAATCAAAGCTTTTGTATGGTTAGAGACATAAAACAAAATGCTATCGATAAAAAATCTTAAGAGGTGGGGTTTCCAGGGCCCATCATAGTGCCCCTTAAGCAAAGAGGCAAAGGAAGTTGGGCAACATTTGTTTATGCATTGTGCTTTTAGGTAAAAAATCTAGAATAGTCTACTCAAGATAAAATGGGTCTGACCCATGGGGGTCATGGAACCCAGGTCTGGTGAGGATAGGAGGATATATAAGAAATAAAAAAGATGAAGTGTCAGGAATTTTTTTAGAAATTTCCATATAACAATGAGCATAGTGGCAGAAGTTAAGGCCTTGGTCATGGGGATGGCTTTGACAAATAAAATGGGGTTAGAAAACTTGAAATAGAGTGTGATTCTTAGGTTCTGATTAACTATGTCACTAGGAAGTATGAATTTAACTAGATAATAAAGGATATCATATAGGAAGTTAGGGACCAAGTGAGCAGCCTACATGACTATAGGGTACAACATATTTTTAGGGAGGAAAATAATGTGGTGGATGCACTAGCAAATAAAGGAGTGAGTGAGAAAGCAGACTAGTCTTGAAGATTGGGTGAGCCACTCTTGAAAGCAAAAAGAAAATTAATTACAAGGGACAAAGATACATTGGAAAATTCCAAGAATATTTAAGGAGTAAATAAAAATAAAAAAACAAGCAAAAAATATGGAGAAAAAAATCATAGTTTAGAAAATAAACTAATCAAATTCTAAAATAGTTAGAAGGATAGTATGAAGTGTGTAGTAGCTAAAGAGACCCGGTTCTAGAGCATGACACAACAATGGTTGAGTAATAAAATGAGGTCTCAGGTACCTTCTTGTGAACAAGGGCAAACACCAATTTTCAAAGGAAGAGTGGGTGTGTGTCTCTCTTATAGGAAGAACATTTTGTTGGATCCTTGGTTGACTTTTTAACTACATAATGGAGCATAGCATCAGTTAAGCACACATATGAGTTCTTTGGGTTGGTCTCAAGAGCAATGTAGATCCCTCTCTATAAAAGGAATGTAAGGCAAGTGTCTCCCCTTTGGAAATATTTCCTAGCTATTTTGTGTGTTTTAGTTGAAGTCTTCATTGAAGTTTTATGTTGTTTTAAGCATTGTTTTTTGTTGTGATGGTATTGCAACATTTTAGTTGATGTTGTGCAAAGGAGATCAATCTATCTAGTTAGATCTTATGTATATCATGGGAAAAGTGTACCCATTGTTTTTAGTTTTTTGTAACTGGTTTGAGGACCCAGTAAAAAAACTCATTTACCATAATATAAAAATTTCTAAGGTTCAATGCTAATAAAATTATTAGCATAGATGATTTAAAATCATAGCGGTGTGATGTGAGGGAAGAAAGTAGAGAGGGGAGGGCTCTGGTCCCTCCCCTGCTCCCCCTCCCATGGCTTCTAGTTCCTGCCCAGTCCCTGGCTCAATCCAGGTCATCCCTCCCGGGGAGTGGTTGTTTGCAAATGATCTCCTGGGGGGAGATCCTTCTCCACTATTTGCACCCCTCCCGGTCGGCTAGGGTTTCCTTGGTTGTTTTTTTAGACTGGTGCTTCCCAGGGATCCCTGTTTGGTTGGGGATCCCTTCCCTTTTTCCCTCAGGCTTCCCCCTGGGGTTTTTTGCAGGTTATTCGCGTGGATCTGGTCCCCTACGTTTCTCGATGCGGTGGAGGTGACGGTTTAGGGTTTGGATAGCTTCCCCCTTTTCTTGTGAATCCTCGATGGGCTCTGTGCTTGGACGGGATTCTTGGTCCCTGCTACTGGGATCCTCTTCTGTTTTCCCGGGGCGGGTTCCTTGTGGTGCAACTCTCTGGTCACTTCCTGATGGGCTGGATCCTCTCTGTGCTGGCTGTCGGCTTCCTACAGGATGGCTCTCGCTGAACGAAATGTTTTCCCGGTGGGCGGGATGGTTTCTCCACAGGGCGGGATCCGCAAAATCCGTCGGTTTTCCCGCGAGGCGGGATCCTTTCTTTTTTGCTAGTTTCCCGGATGGCGGGATTTCCATGTTGCTTCCCGCTAGGCGGGACTGTTTGTGGTGGTTTTGACTGCTTCCCACGAGGCGGGATTTTATTGTAACAATTTTTCTTTGCTTCCTGCTGGGTGGGATCTTCTCGATGGTGGTTTTTGGCTACTCCCCGCTGGGCGGGATCTCCAAAACTACTTTCTTTCTTATTTGTTTGTTTCCCGCTGAGAGGGATTATTTCATGCTTACTGTTACCGCTGGGTGGGATTTCTGTTTTGGTGTTCAGTTTCAAGGGATTGATGCCCTAGCCCCATTTCTTATGTAATCAGGTTTTGGGATCCTTGTTAAAACCCGCTATAAATACAAACACTATAATTAACAAAAAAAAAAAATTATTAGCATAGAAGCATGTATGTCTAATTGGTGAAATGATTGGGCATTATGTCTACATAGTGATGTTATTTATGTGGTTCTATTCTATTACTTGTGAAATAAATGGGTAAGACTTTAATGTATGGTAATCTCCTTTATCCATAGTATTACTACAAATACATTCACTAAATCCTTGTTGAATATTTCCTTCGTTAATTCATGAGATCACTATGGTCGAGGAAATCTACTAAAATGGAGCATTCAATAATGTCTTCTCTATATGGACCTAATTTATATTAAAAGAGGATGTGAAAATGTATAATCATAAATATTGATCACAACTAAATATGTTATATATATTAGTTATTATTTGTAAAATTGCTATGGGATCATCTATACTTATGATACTATTGGGATCTATAAAATATATTGTTTAAAGCATAAATACCTCTTTTTGTAAATAATCATAATCACTACATTATCATTTTTTAACATTAGTCTGTTTTATATCTTGTATTTTATTTTATTCTTTTTATTGTTGTAAATATAAAGGATGTGTTCATTCCATTTATTTCTCTCTACATTGTGATTAATTTCATACGAAATTCTCAAAATAATTAATATTCATTTATTTTTTAACATCATGTTGATAATGCTATTAAGTTGTATTATACACATAAAATATATAATTCAAATAATAAATGTGTGTGTGCATGCATGCATGTACACACACAGACATTTTTTTTTAAGCAACAAACCCCTTGCGGTACCGCCTTGGTCTGAGAGACCACGACCAGGGGGTTCTACACCATCAAAGTTAATCGAGAGTCGCACCCGGCCCTGCCTACACCAACATTATCGATTGGATTTTGGGTAACCAATTCAACTTTTTGGTAGGGTAGAGATTTGAACCTGGGACCTCCTTTGGAGGATTGCCCTCTCCTCTCCAACTCACCTACAACACCTGGGTGTACACACACAAATATATCAAATTATTAGATTAATTTTTTGTTTATTCTAAAATTCTTATGATGTGGGAGTGATTCATGTAGGAAGGGTTTGATACCACCATTAAGAATAGACAATATGATGTAGAATGAAAGCTACATCCTTGGTTTCCCTACCTACATTACAAGTGAATGAGTCAAATTTATATTCTTTGATTAAACAACAACACATATCTAATCTCCCAACCAATTAAAGATACCCTTTTGTTAGATTTTGATGTAGTATGCAATGGGAGATAGCAATCACAAGATGCAAAAATAATATGAAAGAAAGTAAATCTACGAGATGACTAAAATATGCTATAAATAGAAATTATGGAAATGAATACATTGTAGCTATGGAAAATATGAACACTCCATGAATAATGCTACTGTACTACATTGCACCCATCTCCAATATGGACGACTATATCTATGCTATGCTCTGCTATGCACTCCTCTGCTCTCCTATGCTCTATATTTGCTATTACAATGAGGTCATTATATAAGAAGATAAGTTCCTTGGCCAACACTCTATCTAGTTGTACAAGGGACAACTTGCACATATACAACTTGCACATTGACACTTGTGCATTTATTACATTGCGTGAAGAATCTAGGTAACTTCCCCCTAAAGTAATCTAATGTCCTAAGTATGTACCTTGGTAGGTACATTTACATGACCCAAATAATATAATATAATTTATTTCTAACACTTTCCTTGGATATCAATAGGTATTATCCTTTCTATACAAACTTGAATGTTGCAATAATCCCACTATCCCAATTGTACCTCTTTTTATGTTGATTGGTTTAGATCTATTTTTATTTCCAACACGTGTTCTAGTGAGAAAATTTTACAAAGATAAGGTTCAATGTTGGTCGACCTATTGGGAATATTTCAACATCCCACATCAAATTGTAACTACAACCTTTGGAATATTGTATTGTCAAATAACAAGTATCAATATACACAATATGGAATTCACCAACCCTATGTGATAGGCAGAACAAGCCTATATATATCTTATTATTTTTTAATTAAGCTATATGTTGATTCTCTTTAGGGCCACTCCCATCAAAATATTAAAATATTACATCTTTTATTAGTTCAGTTAGACCATATTCAATTTTCCTTTCTATGAAAAATGTATGTCATCCCCTAAAACTAAAAACTTTTCTCTATCACAACCTTGATATCATTTTCATTAAGTGATATAATCTCCCTTGTTATGCCCACCCCTTCAAAATTTTGGAATAAATGAACCTTAGCATATTAATTTCGTTGATAACTCTTATTAGATACCTTGATGAGTTTTGATATATGCATGTACATTAATATGTCTGGTAATTCACTTCAAGTAGATTGATTTAATTGATATATGCATGAACACTTCAACCTAGGTGATATAAGAGAATGTATAGTTTAAAGTGTGTAAGTTTATAGTTTAAATTTATATTATAAAGCATTTATGTGCCATTGGATGAACCTATTTATAAGGATTATTGCTAACAAAAAAAGGAACAACAACTTATCTCTTGTGATGTGTGTGTAGGTGTCAAAGGCCAACAAATAGGGAAAAGTATGTTGAGTCTTGTAAAAACTTGTTGAATGTGCATAAGTTGATTGCATGGTCCTATGTGTGTGTTTAATATTAATAATTCAAAACCAATGTTCTCATATCTAACATTAACTCTAGTATAAAATGCTTAATCATAGACATGAATCTATAAATAACATAAATTAAATCCTTAACCATGTAAAATTTGAGAAGTCTTGGAGAGTTCCAATGGGTAGCATAAGTTAATGTAAGCATAAGATAACATAAGCTAAGTATAGAGGTGTGTTGACAAATAGCACAAGCTAATATAAACATAAGCCAACATAAGTCTAGTGAAGGAGTGTGGCCACATAAAGCTTAACCTATGGGAAATAATGATCTAATAGTCTAGTATAAGTGTTCCTCAATGAAAAGAGATATGCCAACAATTAAATATTTGTCAATGAGTGGAAAGGCAAAAGTAAAGACAACTATGAAGAGAAAATAGATATGTGGTATGAGTTAGGTAGAAAAATAAAAGAGGAATGCCAATACATGGAGGGGGAGCAATGTATAAAGGCAATAAGAAGGTACAAGTGTATAGAATAATTAGGAAGGAGTGAGAACAAACTCTAAAGAAAAAGGATCCAACTATAAGAGGGCCAAGTACCCCTACCCATGTAAACAGATCCCAAGGAGAAAAAATCATGAGTACTCAATAAAATAATATTAGCAACAAGTATAAGAATAGACACATAAATTAATCAAAAAAGAATTTATGTATTTTGTTGCATTGATAATCTTGTTGTGTTATGTTGTGCTTTAAAAACCCACAATCTCAAATATTTTGCTTTATTATATATGGTTTTTATAATCCTTTCATCCAATGAATAATGACTTTTATGGTATGTTATGATAGCCTCTATTGAAGAATGTCTCTAGTTATTTATTATGTTGTCTAATTACATAGGATCTACTTGTACTACCTAATTATATAATATCTACCTTTATGTTGTCTGGTTGTATAGGTTTTGGGATTCCCAAGAGTGGAATAAAGTCCTTATTCGGGGATGCATAGACATCCCAATTGGCTAGTATAAATAAGTTGAAGCTTCCCAAGGGTAGATGAAGTAGGCTTCCTCGAGAATTATTATGGAATGATGGGGTTGATTCATTGAAGAAATAAACCTAGATACTAGACTAATTTGTGGCTTCTTTGAGACCAAATGAGGGGTACCCTCCACCATCACAAATAGGGATTTAGTATGGGTCCTAGAAATCCAAGAATATTTTTTTTCTATAGGAGTTTTTTAGTATGTGTTTACCCCTGATTTTAGCATATTTTCATTTTTTGCTTATATGCCCAAAGTTTGTTATGCATGGGTTAGTTTAGCTTTAAGGAGTCAAATAGGTAAGGCTCAGAGGAAGGGTGGATCAAACATCTCTCCCTTGGTTTCTTGGCCAAGATTTACCATGTATTATTACAACCCTATGAAGCCACTTTGAAAGACATATCTATAGTGCAATGACATCTTGGCAATCTTACAATAATTTTACAATGTGATCCTAATTATGTTAGCAACTCAATACTTTACTCACAAGATATCACAATATATCAAGAGAATATTCACACAATATATTCAATCCATGATAATGACAATGAACAATAACTCACTAAAAATATTATTGAGAAATATATCTATTTAAGCAATGCAAATACAATGTATTGTCAAGCTTCTTTTCGATCACATATTACAATGCTTTGTCTTCAATATATGCACAAATAGATATGAGACTCTTTGCATTCTCAACCCTTGACCTTTCTACTTATACAAAATTTTCATCTCCTCACACACACAAGAGATCTAACACTTCATATTTCTCATGGGAGAAATATCACATAATAATAAATTTCTTATTGACTCCACATATCCACATAAGAATAAAGACTCTAATGATTGCACATACTAAATGATAAAATCTTACATAACTCCATATTTACTAACATGACAGTTCACTTACATGACACCTACTATATACTCAAATACTAATCACACTCTGAACTAAACTATTTGCATGGTACTTGCAATATTATTGCAAGGTGTTAAATAATGTAATACTTCTATAACTCCCCCCATCCTATTATATTATTTGGTATGAAGGTCCTTTGCCTTCATGTTCTTACAATACTTTATTTTGTTCTTGATATTTTTGCTCTAATTCTTATAATCCTTTAGGTTGGAGCACTAATATTGTCCTTCTAATTTGGTTTCTACATTTTTTTTCTCTGCACAACTTAAGTACAAATATATGCTTATCAAGCTTATTTTCTTTTTGTAAATTTTTTTTATCCTTTTCATAGTTTTGTTTCATTCAATTCTATTTATCCATCCACAGTGTAATTCAAATTTATTGTCCTTTTTTGACAAGACTTTTGTTTGTTCTTTTCACAAATTTTATAATTCTAGCACATCCATCGAATTTGTTTTGGTCCATGTTTTTTATAAACTTTCCTTGTTTCCTTTTCAATATTATCAATTTCATCAATATTATTAAATCTTCTTGAATTACTATTGAGAATTTATGAGTGGTTTACATCATTACTATCTTTGTCAAACTACTTCTCAATTTGATCCATACATTTTGTATTAATAAGATATTCATTTTCTAAACCTGCATTGTCAAGAATGGATAGATCTATAATTTTCCCATGAGGACCCAATGAATTGTTTCATTTTCTTTCTCATTTTTGTTCTTTGTTTACTATACTTCTTGGACCATATTCCGCTTTGATTTTCCCATTTTGGTTATCGTTGTTGTGTTGATGTGTATCATTGCTAATTAGGATGATATTGTCTCTACTAGTATATTTGGAAGGGTCTATGCATTTGATTCCATTGATTTAGAGAATTATATTTACAATAATTGGTGTTATGACCTTCTTTGTTACATATGTGACAATATCTTCTTAGTTATTCAAGTTGATGTTGTGATGATGAGGTAGTATTATTTAACATCATTTTTGTTGAGTTAAAAGTATTGTTTGTCATTTCATCTCTAGCTTGGTTTTCTATTTCATATTATTTAAATATTTTGACCAATTCATCAAAGGATACACTTTTGTTTAGCACTTGAAGAGAGGTGAATAATGTTTTGAATATTTCTGGAAGTGCTCTTGGTGTTACTTGAACAAGAAAATTTACTACTTCCCAAAGTTTCTCAACAATAAATATTGATCTCATCTTATTTTCCATGGGATAAAGTTAGGTCCTTTTAGTAGTTGAGATTTTGAAAGAAAAATCTTTGTATTTGCCATAATATAAGTTTTCAAATTAATTTCCTTCATTGTTGACAACCTTATTACTCCCAAATTTAATATTTTAAATTTCTTCTTCCTTCAATAATTCTCTATTTTCTTCAAACAAAATTATTCTCTTTAATCTTCATCTTTCTTATTCCTTCTTCAATGATTTTTCAAATTCCAATTAATCAAATAATATATTTTTCCTTCATTCTTTTCTTTCATATAATCTTTCTTTCAATTCTCCTTTAATAAATTTATTTTTGCTTTAAAATTCTTCTTCTTTCAAACAATTCTTCAAATTTGAAAACATCTTTCCTTTAATTAATTTGCTTCAATAGTCTTCTTTTAATTTTTCAATGGTAAATTTCAATATTCTCCTAATAAATTTACTTTTTTTTCTTTAATTCTCTACCTTTTTCCCTTTGAAGAAATTAACTTCCTCAAATAAAGTTCTTTTAATAAATGTTGATATTTTCTTTAAAACCTTATAATTATCCCTTTTGAAATGGTTATTGATTTAATATTTGCATGCAATCAAAAAAATAATTCGAGAAAAATTAAGGTACCTTAGAAAATTTGATATCTTTGTCGGTGTTTCTACCAGAAAGGAGCTCTTATCCAAGAATTGTTTTTATCTTATCGTCTTTTCTCATGATGTATCTATAAACCAGCTACTGACCACTCTAACACCATTTTATCATTATGTATCTATAAATATTATGTTTCTAACATCAATTTTTAAATGTTAGCTTGGAATTTGTAGCATATGTTATGTCTATGTTATATCTACTTCCTTTGTTTCATCTTCCTCTACAAACTTACATTTTGGACCAAATATTCTTCTAGTTCTACTACTACAATCGCTCTTCCCTTTCTGGGCATTCCTGCACCAACCTCAAGCAAATTCTTCAACGTTATACTACTAAAAAATTTCTTTGGCAGCTCTCATTTTTTCAGCATTCGTCAACGTGGTTTCTCTCCATGTTTTTTCTCCTCAGCATCTCCTTTATTTCTTATCCCATGATTACTTTATTTCTTCACTAAAGCTCTACTTTGCTTCAAGTATATTCTCCCTCATTGTGCTCATCCTTCTATGGACTCGAGTATTGTTCTTTATCTCAATAAATGATTTCTCAATGTGTTGTCACTACTTTTGTATGTTATCCCAAACATAGCTCTCTCATTCACCAATTTCTCCCAGCATTGCTTTCTCATTGTGGCTTTCTTGCAATTCTACTCTTTGTGGATTCCTTCCAACTTTGAACTTCAAACAAGGTTTCTCTCAAGCTTGTATGTCTAACAAATGTGGCTTTGATACCACTATTAGCAACTCAATACTTTCCTCATAAGATATCACAAATAACAAGAAATAATATTTGCATAATATATTCAATCCATGATAATAACAATGAACAATAACTCATTGAAAATATTATTGAGAAATATATCTACTTAAGCAATGCAAATACAATGTATTGCAAAGCTTCTTTTCGATCACATATTATAATGCTTTGTCTTTTATATATACACTATTATGAACCTCCTTGCTCATCCATAGAAATTATTAACAATTTACAACAAAATATAAATAAAACAACTATAACAATAATTCCACGTAATGTAATATATGAAATGAATACAAATTATTCAAATGCTTTCAATCTATAATTTAACCCTTAAGGTAGGGCAACAACATACAATGCTCCTTATTGGAAGGAAACCACTCCTTACAATATCTCAATATGAGATCCTAACAAAATAATATTCTTCTCTTCATATCCTCTCTATGAGTCTTTGCCCATATTTATAATGCCCAACTACCTACCACTCCCACTTATCCATACATGTGGGATAATTACATCTAATATAATATTATAATATTAAATACTTATCTTGGGTACCTAACATTCCATTCCCCTTACAAAATTTTTCATCCTCGAAACATAAGAAGAGACTAAACAATATGATCTTTTGAGCCTTGTTGTGAACTGGTATTGATCTCGATCATCCATCCATCGCAGTGAAACTATGATTAGTGGTGGTTGTTGATGTTGATATGTTTTTTTGCCATTTGAATTTTTGAAAGTAATCCCTTGGTTCCATGTGTTGGAGGCATGTTTCTATTAGCAATAAGTATCACTCTTTTTTAGCCATGCTTGCTTTTGCCACTTGAGTATCCAAAACTACTTTGCTGGCTCCATGCTTCTATTGCTCTACTTTGGAAACTCAAATGATGGGTCCATTTGTTGCTTGATATTGTTGCACCACTCTAAAAACTAGAGTTAGTATGCTTTCTTTTCCAAAAATTACCATAGATGGTGTCCTTTTGATTCCATGTAGAACCATAATATTGTTGCCTTAAGCCATGCCTCCAAGATTGTTGTTGCTCATGGTGGTGGGGGTGACAATATGTTGCAACCTTACCCTGATGTTATGTTAGCTTTAATTGTTCAATATTTTTTTTAATGTCCCTCTATCATGCTCATATATTTTGGTTTGTCCTTGGATTTTGCTTTTGCTTCTTTAGCTTCTGCTACTGACTCCTCCTCCACCTCTATTTCAAGTTCTTTTTCAATTTGTTTTAGAGTTTCCTTAATATTTGACATAGTTTCTTGGATCTTTGTTGCTATTTTTTCCATGCTATTGTTGTTTTTGTAGATTCAACTTTTGATTCTTCTATTGGTTTCTCCACTTGTTCCCCTACTATAATTATTGCTTCTTGTTCCTTGAATTCTTACTTCTTACACTAGGAAATATCTTGTATTGTTATTTTCTTTCTTATACCAAAACTTCATGAACTTATTTTGTACGTTAGTATTAATAGTACCCAAATAATTTAACCAAGGATAATCAAGAACAATGTTTGCATCATCCATATTGATATAAAAATATGAATGTAAAATATATTTTTCCATGGTGATGAAGTTCTTTGACCCAACACTTTTTACTGAGAGCACTAAAATCGATAAAACAAAAAATGTTCAGAATTCCATGAAAAAATTCAAGGTAAATTCTACTCAATAATGGGTACTCAAAAAAAATTATTTCACGGAAAATTACCAACTATAGAAAAAGTTGAGGTCTGCAATACATTCTGAAATCTGGGCAGAAAAGACTAAAAATCATTTTTCAGAGGTGAAGATGAAGTGCTTAACATATGTGAAATGGGGCATGTAATATATTAATGAAAATTTCTAGGTAAGAGCTTTCCAACGTTGTATCACATTCAAAAAATGGAGTAACACATAAAGAAATATTAAGCCCCAAAGTATGTTGTTCAGACTTTTTTGTAAAATCTGGACTGCACCATACAAGAAAACGCAGCATGCTGGAAAAAATGGATTTTTCACCATTAATTCGTGTTTTCACACACTCCGAACTTGTACAATGCAATAGTAATGATATTTTTCTATCTTGGAACTCAAACCTAAAGAATCTATGGCAGTTACAAAAATGTAACAGTTCAAGACTTACAATTGCAATATTCCTACACTTACAGTTGTACAAAACTATTACAAAGTGGTTACATATTCTCTTGTGCCTTCTAATCCAAAAATGCACACATGTCAGCATCATTTTCCAACAAGTGATCTTTAGATATTCAAAAATTTGAACATTTGTACCCTCAAGTTGCATGTCTTTGATTTTCTTAATATTTGACATAGTTTCTTGGACAATATGTTGCAACCTTACCCTGATGTTATGTTAGCTTTAATTGTTCAATCTTTTTTTTAATGTCCCTCTATCATGCTCATATATTTTGGTTTGTCCTTGGATTTTTCTTTTGCTTCTTTAGCTTCTGCTACTGACTCCTCCTCCACCTCTATTTCAAGTTCTTTTTCAATTTGGTTTAGAGTTTCCTTAATATTTGACATAGTTTCTTGGATTTTTGTTGCTATTTTTTCCATGCTATTGTTGTTTTTGTATATTCAACTTTTGATTCTTCTATTGGTTTCTCCACTTGTTCCCATACTATAATTATTGCTTCTTGTTCCTTGAATTTTTACTTCTTACACTAGGAAATATCTTTTATTGTTATTTTCTTTCTTATACCAAAACTTCATGAACTTATTTTGTACGTTAGTATTAATAGTACCCAAATAATTTAACCAAGGATAATCAAGAACAATGTTTGCATCATCCATATTGATATAAAAATATGAATGTAAAATATATTTTTCCATGGTGATGAAGTTCTTTGACCCAACACTTTTTCCTGAGAGCACTAAAATCGATAAAACAAAAAATGTTCGGAATTCCATGAAAAAATTCAAGGTAAATTCTACTCAATAATGGGTACTCAAAAAAAATTATTTCACAGAAAAATACCAACTATAGAAAAAGTTGAGGTCTCGTAATACATTCGAAATGCAAGCGAGAAAAGACTAAAAATCATTTTTCAGAGGTGAAGATGAAGTGCTTAACATATGTGAAATGGGGCATGTAATATATTAATGAAAATTTCTAGGTAAGAGCTTTCCAACGTTGTATCACATTCAAAAAATGGAGTAACACATAAAGAAATATTAAGCCCCAAAGTATGTTGTTCAGACTTTTTTGTAAAATCTGGACTGCACCATACAAGAAAACGCAGCATGCTGGAAAAAATGGATTTTTCACCATTAATTCGTGTTTTCACACACTCCAAACTTGTACAATGCAATAGTAATGATATTTTTCTATCTTGGAACTCAAACCTAAAGAATCTATGGCAGTTGCAAAAATGTAACAGTTCAAGACTTACAATTGCAATATTCCTACACTTACAGTTGTACAAAACTATTACAAAGTGGTTACATATTCTCTTGTGCCTTCTAATCCAAAAATGCACACATGTCAGCATCATTTTCCAACAAGTGATCTTTAGATATTCAAAAATTTGAACATTTGTACCCTCAAGTTGCATGTCTTTGATTTTCTTTGTCTGAACCTGCAACCTCTTAGCCAAAGATATACTAATGACATTGTCTCTACATCAAGGGTTTATAGAAATAATAACATTGCCCTTTTAGATGCAACTATGAACCTACAAAATAGATTTTTTTAAAATGAACAGGTCCCTCTAACCATTGTTTCGCTTATCTGATACCAATGATGTGGTTCTTTCAACTTGGACGTTGTCATTTGTAATTTTTCCTTCTATCATGTCCTCTTTATTCATTTTCTCTTGTTTCTCTTGAAGCCTATTTACCTCTTATGTCAACTTATTTATATTTTCAAAATTTTCTATGCAAGCTTTAGTGCTTCCTTCAATTTGTACATTATCATCCTTCTATTTTTCTTTTGTCATTTTCTCACAAATTATATATTTGTTTATTTCTTCTACACAGTTGGTATGTCTATTTATTCTGTTTATTTCTTGTATGCATTCTGGCAAGCATAGATCCTTTTGAATATTTTTTGACTTCTCTCACATCCAGGTTGTGCTTTCTTTTGCATGATGTTCACTCTTATGTCCTTCATTTGATGTGTCCTTGTGTTCTTTTATGTATTTCTTGTTATATGGGTCTCATTGACTCAAAAATGCTTGCTTCATTTCATCCTAAGTGTAATTTTGATTTTTCTTAATAAAACTTATCCACCAAGAAAGAGCTTTTTTGTCTAAAAATATGCTAAGGTAGGCTTGCCAATAATCATCATTAAAATATAGAGATTTAAACTTCATCCACCATTTACCCAGGTGTTGTAGGTGAGTTGGATAGGAGAGGGCAATCCTCCAAAGGAGGTCCCAGGTTCAAATATCCACCCTACCAAAAATCTGAATTAGGTATCCAAAATCCAATTGATAATGTTGGTGTGGGCAGGGTCGGGTGCGACTCCCGAGTGACTTTGATGGTGTATAACCCCCTGTTCATGGTCTCTCAGACCAATGCGGCCCCACAAGGGGTTTTCCGCTTTACAAAAAAAAAAAAAAACTTCATCCACCATTTCTAAACATCAATATCTTCTTTTCCAATAAATATTGGCAACTCCATGACCTCAAACCCCCCCAAAAAACTTTCAAAACTTGGATTTTTTTTTTTTTTTCAAACCATTCCAAACTATAATTTTTTTAACAAACCACCACTTTCAGACTACTACCAAACTATGGACTTTGTTTTCAACATTATTACCAAACTACAAACCTTTTTTTTTTGTTTGTTTGAATAGCTACCAAATTATAGACTGAGTATTTTGGCACTACTACCAAAATGCAAGTTACTACTCTACAAACTTTTCTTTATTATTTAATACTAATAACAACTTGCTTTGTGAACTTTTTTTTTACTATGATCAAACTGCATACTTCTCTCTCTCTCTCTCTCTATTTTTTTTAACAACTGCCACTTTTGGATTGCTACCAAACTGCAATTTCTTTTTGCTTTTCCCAAACTGTTACCAAATTATAGATTTTTTAAATGAACTACCACTTTTGAACTGTTGGTAGAGTACAAACTATCTACTCTATTGAATCTATGAAACTGGTGTAGACTATGGAATTATTGAAGTTATAACTAATGACTATATGGAACTTCTATGGAAATCCTGACAATGAATTGGATCCCAAACTTTGCTTCCTAGTGGCTTAGGGCAAATATCACCAACCATAAAGGTTTTCTAAGCGAGTACTACTCTATGATACCAACAATATTTTCTTAAGGAATAATTGATGAGATACCAATCATATTTTTACCTTCAAGTGATAGCTCTTTGTATACTCTCATAGGGTAAAAATACTACTAACAGTGTGTGGGGTCGTTGACCCTTTTCACTAGCAACACACTCAAACTAGTTATTCTGAAGTACTCCTTAATATGAGTTTTAGGGCAATTATTAGTCCAAGTACTTCCCCCAGTTAAGCGATCGAGACTTACATCCAATCCTACAAAAGGTTATTAGCTTAATGTAGGTGCTTATTAAGCACCAAAATATTTGTAGTTGAACTTGACCCTGGAATATCCTCTAATATTGATGTTACTGCAACAAAATATGACCATGGAAAGCACTTTAATATCACTTATTATGAACCTCCCTATTCATCCATAGAAATTATTAACAATTTACAACAATATTAAATAAAATAACTACAACAATAATTTCACATAATATATGAACACAAGCTTATACTAAGAGGGGGGTGAACAGTATAAGGGTACTTTTTACTTTTCTTTCCAAATCAATATTATGCAGTGTATAAATAGCAGTATCAATAGAAATAATTAAATCAATGCACAAAACACCATACACAATAGAGACACCACAATTTACGGGGTTCACCCAATGTGGGCTACTCCACAGAGAAAATATTTCACTAAATTTTTCTCAATCAATCTCTTGGGAATCCTTTCCAATTACAATGTTTATGGACCTTTGTCTAAAGGAGATGTTGATCTCCTAAATCTATTTTGTGGATATATATCCATAGGAGAACTCCTTCTCCTTTGCTCTAGTTGGTGATCCTCTAGAAGACTACTGCCTCCATTGCACTTGCTTTTGGATCTCTCTCCATCGAAGACTCTTGTCCCCACTCAGAAGACCTATCCTCACTACCCTGGCTAATGGATATCTATCCACTGGAGACTATTGTCCTCTCTGCTCTGTCACCTCCAAAACTCTATTTCAAATCTACACTAAACACAATCCAGTCGGTCTAGCACAAATCTACTCAACAAGCTCACTCAAATCTGCACTAAACATAGTCCAGTCAGTCTAGCACAAATCTACTCAACAAGCTCACTCAAATATACACTGAACATAGTCCAGTCAGTCTAGCACAAATCTTCTCAAAAAGTTCACTCAGAACTTTCTCAAATCTGCTCAACAAGTTCACTCAGAACTTGTCCAAATCTGCTCAATAGGTCCACTCAGAACCTATCCAAATCTACTCAATTGGTCCACTCATAACCTATCCAAATCTACTCAATAGGTCCACTTAGAATCTGTCCAAATCTGCTCAACAGATCCACTTAAAACCTGTCCAAATTTTCTCAACAGGTCCACTCAAAACCTGTCCAAATATGCTCAATAAGCTCACACAAAACTTGTCCCAATCTGCTCAACAATCTCACACATAACTTGTTCCAATCTACTCAATAAGTCCTCTCTAGAACTTAACCAAATATGTATTATAAGCTTCTACAAAAGCTCACCCGAAATCGGTCAAGTCTTCTCAAAGACTTACCTCAAATCTTCTTAACAAGTCCACACATAGAACTTATCCAATCTCATCGAAGCATAAAGAGAATTGTTAAAGAATCAATATGTTCTACTCTCAATTCACAATCACTTTCAAAATTTTCTCATCTCATAGAAGCATACAAAGAATTGTTAGAGACTCAATATGTTCTATACTCAATGCTCAATCACTTTCACAACTCAAATCAGAATGTAGAATAGTTTGTTTTATGGAACTTGAACAATCACTTCATACAACCACTTGACTAGGCTTCAACCAACTCAACTCAATCAATTGCTTAATGAAGATTCCCTTTCTCATAAACCCTAGTCCAATAATATATCAACCAACTCAAAATATTTCCAACAATGCTCAAAAATAAATCTCACATAACAATGATACTCATGTTCTCTTTCAAACCCTAGTTCAAGTTCTTTGCACAATAACCCACTTCAAAAACAATGTTTATAAATCATTCTTTACATAACAACGATACTCATGTTCTTTTCAAAACCTAGTTCAAGTTCTTCACACAATCCAAAGGCTTCAACAACATTGCTTATAAAAAAAGGTTTTAATCACAACACTCAATTCCAGAAAACCTTGAAGCATTAAATCAACCACTTTCAAAAATGAAACCCTAACCAAATCCTTTTCACTCAAAACTTCATTTTCTAGAAAAGCCAATCAATCAACTCAACCAAGAAATAATTTACCCATACCTTTTTGCTTGACAAGAAGTTGATCTCACAAATCTGCCACACTCACAATTACTTCTTTGCCAATCTCAATAAGGGTTAGAAGATAATAATTTCCTCAACAAAACACAATGCAAAATGATATCAAAATTACACCTTATCAACTCCACAATCTCTAAAATAATTTTAACACCCACAATTAATTTTGACCTTCTAGATTTTAAGGCAAATTAATTTTCACCTTATTACTCCACAAAATAATATCTTCCCCTTTTAAAATTTCAATCCAACATACAGTAATTTTCTAACACTCTTTATTCCTCCTTCTCACTTATTTCATTTGCCTAACAAAACTTCTTAATACTCCTTATAACTCCTAAAATTAAATTTGAACTTTAGGCAATTGAAAAATAATAATAAAATTATTATCTTGCACTCCATGGGTTTTGAACCCCTCACCAACACCTCTGCAAATGCCCTAGTCGCGGGCTCCTCAACCACATGTGCCCAATGCATGTTTAGAACCAAAAGGGCCTTTGCACCCTTTATACCTTCCTTTGGTGCCTTTTGAATTATGAAGAACTTGAAAACTTCTTCCTCTGCACATGCCTCAATAGGATTCGAATGCGGGCTCGTCTCCCCATAAGCGCCTTAAAAAGAACGTGCTTTGCCACTGGACCACCACGTCCATATTTGATTGGGGCTCCCACTTTACTCGCTTTTCTTCTTCTACATGAGATGAAAAACACTTTGTAGACACCAAAACAACACCAATCTAATTATGTGGCTACAAGCACTGACCAAATTGGCATACATAGCCCCTAGGGCAGCCCCCAGAGGTTAAACAGTGGTCCTAACCACTCCTAAAGTAGTTTTAGAAGGTCAAAAGTCAATTTGGCACCTTTCAAGCACCCTAATCCTTATTCGTTCCACCCTGGGATGATTAGAATTCTATTCGCCCCACCCTGGGATGATTAGCAACAATCGCTCCAGGGTGGGGCGAATAGCAAGTTTGATGGGCAAAAAGTCAAACCTTGACAAATGGCAACTCAGATCTGCCACTCAACTCCACCTTTAATGCATGGGAGTGCGAGTGAGTGTTTCAAATCTCAAAGAGGTAGTCATAGAGGCAGTCATGGAGCCCTTAATCAGGGAGGAATCTTCTCTCCCCTGACAAGGCATGATGGCCAAGTGGCACCCCTGCATGCACATTCAAAGTAGACCTTCAGTTCTATAAAATGGTGAGTCTTCTCACCCCAAAATGAGGATGGAACAGGAGCATTTAGAGCAATGGAGTGCTGTCGAATTATACCCTCACCCTCATTGTGCTTCCTACATCCTTGATATCTCTTTTGGAAGGGAGGTTATCGGGTGAACATTAGGAGCGCAATCTGCACCCAAAACCCAAATAATTGGCCACAATCCCACACCTAATTTTCTGACACAACCCCCTAGGAAGTTTTGGACCCATCCCAAGTGTATTGGTGTCAAAACCAAGCGCCAAACGACGGGCATCCTGCCCTTGGGCGCCCCCTCGCACTGTTGCAGTCCTAATCGCCCCACCCCGGAGTGATTAGAAATATACAATAGATTTATTCATTGTTTCTTTTGCATATTGTTTTAGGTGACTCATATATGTTGCTGTTCAATTTTGAATACATTCTGACTTGTTTTGACTATTTTTTCATTGTTTTACGCTTTTACTAATATACAGGGAGCGCATTTATATACAGGGCGATCGGGGAAAAATCTGCAAAATCCGACCTTCTGGGTCGTCTCAAAATTCCCCATTTTTCCTAACCCCAAGTTTTTAGGTGTTTTGGAGACCTCTAGATGGGACATTTTAGAGGTCACTTTCGGACATTTTATGACAGTCCTAATCGTCCCACCCCTGAGCGATTAGAAATCTACAACATATTTCTTGACTGTTCTTTTTGTGATGTTTCCTTGATGGTTTTTACATGCTCCTATTTAAATTTCATTTCGTTCTAATAATTTTTTATCACTGTTTTAGGTATTTCATGTATGCATTAACTGGAGGCCTTGGGGATTTCATGTTTCCCTCCATCCGCATGTGCTATTAATCGTTTGGTTTTTCTCTGTACATAGGATCTCAAAAATGGAGGGGCAAAAAGGAACTAATAATGTATTCATGCAAGCGACGACGACGTTTGGCCCACCCATTTCAAATGTGGGCACGCAAAATATCCCGAAGGGAAGCGCACCCTCCGTTGGTGTAACAAAATTGTATCGAACGCTCCGAGCCCCTGAAAATGGGGGGAGACGTATTGTAACCTTATCATAAGAAAAATTAATAAAATAGGCTGCACCTTTGTTTTTGTTTTACATCTCGTTTCATTCATGCTTCGCTTTCCCTTTTTCATGCACTTAGCGTTTCATTAATCCAACTGCTTTTGTTTGCATCACACCTGGTGCGCCAGTGCTTTCGTAGCGAAGTGCTTTCACACTTGTTTTTTCTTCTTCCTCACAAACCTTTCAAATTCACAATTAATGTTTTTGATGGAGCTTTCAATAATTCGATCGAGGATTAATATTGCAAAGGTCTTTGTGGCCTCCTTTTATATACGAAGTCATATTGACTTCAAACGTCGGTGCTTCGATTATTTCAACGACATCGGTGCCTTTATAAAAACTTTATAATTTATACAAGGTGCCTTATTAAATTGGATGGCATCAGTATTATAATATTTAATTTCTAAACCTTTCCCTTACATTGCATTCCATGGTGTAAATAATATTTATTTATAAAATTTAAATTCTTATTGAATTTAAATAATTTATAAAAAATATTATATCTCCTTTTTAACTTTGCACTGAATCCTTTGGGATTCTTCCTGGATATCAAATAACAACTTTGACAACTTTGTTCCTTGACGAAAAACCTTGATATTAATGTTGACTTCATTTCTTAACATCAATGACAATTTTAAATTTTAGGACTCAAAAAGTCCAACAATCTCCCCCTTTGTCATTGATGGCAACCCAAAAACTTTTTATCGAAAACTTGACTTCTTCTTATATGCTGCTCCTCCTGGCTCAATGCTCTCTCAAATATCAAATCTTTACTCAATACTCAAATCTCTCTCCTCCTTTGACATCAATGGCAAAGGGTCACCTTTGGGGCTCGGGGCTAAGAATGAGCCTCTTAGCTTAGAACCTCCCCCACCTTTTGTTAAGGTGGTTAATTCTAGGGTGGGAGTATTTCTACTCCCAGAAAGCACTGTTCTTTACCTTTATCCTCTTCTCTTATTTTCTGAATTTTTTGAATCCTTTGACTGTTTCTATCCGTGTCTATGTTCTTGTCCATGTCATCATTCCTGTTCCTATTCCTGTTCACATCCATATTCCTGTTCCTGTTCCCTTTCACATCCATGTTCCTGTTCCTATTCTTGTCCATGTTCCTGTTCCTATTCCTGTTCTTGTTCATATTTATTTTCTTGTTCCTGTTTATGTTCAAGTTCCTGTTCATACTTGTCTCTGGAATGTCTGCTCTACACCACTTTGTTGTATGACCATAATTATTGCACTTATAACACTTGATGTTATTATTCCTTGGAGGTGCAAATGTCTTAGGATTTCTCCTAGTGAAGCCATATCCTCTTCTATCATGAACCTTGTAATTCATTTCCTTGTGACCAAACTGATTACATGAGTAGCAATACCCATGGAAAAGTTGTCCATTCCCATATTCTTATATTTTATGTGTCCTGCACTGTGAAGCCATGTGCCCAAACTTGTGACATGAAAAACATCTTCCATTGAAGCTTTCTTATCTTGACCTTATTGATCTCCTATTCTTATTAATGTTCCATTTGTATCTTCTTTGTGCATTGTTCCTATTTTTGTTGAATTCACTATTGTCCAACCCATCCTCTGATGTCTTAATGTCTTTTACACTGTCTTCTTCTGAAGTATCTTATCCATAACTTGAAGTTGACTCTCTTTCTTGTTTCTTTTGAACCTGTTCAAAACCAAGACCTATTTTACTTGATGTAGGCTTTTGTATCTTGAAGAACTTATCCAAGTTCTTTGAGCTATTTTTAAATCCCTTCATATTTATTTTTGAGTCCTCTAAATCTTCTTTTAGTAGTGCCACTTCTTGTGCTAACTTCTCACATTCTAAGATCTTTGCTTCTAACTTATCCTTGAACCTATTTGCCTTAGCCTTTAATTTTTCTAAATCCTCTATGAGCAATCTTCTCTATTCATCACATTCTTAAAACTGAATTTCAAGTTTAGATTGTTGCTTTCTTACCTTATTTATTGTTTCAAGGACATATATGAGTTCTCCATTGATATCATAACCATTCTCTTTTGAATAATCCTCTATTTATTTACCTTTGTCCACATCATTACTCTCTTTAAGCTTATCTTATATAGGATCACTTTCATCTTCTTCTGATAATGCCATTAGATGATTTTCATCTGGTCTTTCAAGTGCATTCTCATACTCATCATCACTAAAACTATAACCATCCCTTGTACAATCATCTTCAAGATGTCCAAAGTTACCACATCTAAAACACTTGAGAATAACTAGAGTTTTCTTAATTGTTTTTTTTCTTTAATCATAAACATAACTTCATCTCTATCATTGTTTGAAATACTAGCATCACTATCACTTGAGTACTTACTTGCATTATTCGCATAGTAGCTCCTCTTTTTTATTTGAAATAACTTCTTTCCTTGTCTGCTTTTCTCATCCTTGCTTTTATTTTGGTGTCTATATATTTCTGATTCCCTATACCTGTGATCTTGTTTTTCTTCACAATTGTTGTTCTTTGGTTCTTTACAATCTATTGCAAAATGTCTAAACTTTCCACAATTCAAACACTTAACATATCTTAGATCTATGGGTCTTATAGAACCTTTATTTCTTCTACCATAATTAGCTTCTTCATCATTAGATGGCTCATTGCTTGATTTTGACTTCTTACCCTTTATTTTCTTGATTGCTTTGAATGTTGCTTCCTTCTGGGGAGTAGGATCTTTTGTTCTTATCTCAAAAGTTGTTAGCATACCAAGCAACTTATCTCTTGTCAAAGTATCACCATCTAATGATATTTCTATAGCAAAAACATGTTCAGTGAATCTATTTGAAAGATATATTAAGACTTTATCACAAACATCTTATTCATCAATATTCATTCCAAGTCCTTGCATATAATTAACAACCTCATCAATTTGAATTAGATAAGCACTGATATTTTCTTCTATATTCATTCTCAATGTTTCAAATTGTCCTTTGAGATTTCGTATATTTGCTTTCTTGACACTTTTATCTTCTTCATATATACCTTGCAATTTATCCCACATTTCTTTTGCAGTTCTACAATGCATAACTTTCATAGACTTTGTTCTATGTAAACCTATCACAAGTGCATTCATTGCTTTTGAATTATAATGTTGTAGAAGCTTACCTTCCTTATCTGTACAAGGATTGACTGTTGGATCATATCCAAATTCCACTGCATCCCAAACTTCATTTCCAAGTACCATTAGATAGATCCTCATCATCATACTCCAATACATGTAGTCATTTCCATAAAATACTGGTGCTGAGTTAGTCGAGGACACCTCCTTAGGATCCATTGTGTTCTTGTTATATTTTCCTTTAAGCTGTTAAACTCTTATGAAGGCACTCGCTCTGATACCAATTGAATAACACAAGCTTATACTGAGAGGGGGGGATGAATAATATAAGGGTACTTTTTACTTTTCTTTCCAAATCAATATTATGTAGTGTATAGATAGCAGTATCAATAGCAGTAATCAAAGAAATGCATAAAACACCATACACAATAGAGACACCACAATTTATGTGGTTCACCCAATGTGGGCTACTCTACGGAGAAAATATTTCACTAAAATTTTCTCAATCGATATCTTGGGAAACCTTCCCAATTACAATGTTTATGGACCTCTGTCCAAAGGAGATGTTGATCTCCTAAATATAGTTTGTGGATATCTATCCATAAGAGAACTCATTCTCCTCTACTCTGGCTGGTGATCCTCTATAATACTACTGCCTCCACTGCATTGGCTTGTGGATCTCTCTCCACTAAAGACTCTTGTCCCCACTCAGAAGACCTGTCCTCATTGCCTTGGCTGATGGATCTCTATCCATTGGAGACTACTGTCCTCTCTACTCTATCACCTCTAAAGCTTTGTCTCAAATCTACACTAAACACAGTCCAGTCAGTCTAGCACAAATGTACTCAACAATCTCACTCAAATCTATACTAAACATAGTCTAGTTGGTCTAGCACAAATCTACTCAACAAGCTCACTCAAATTTGCACTAAACACGGTCTAGTCAGTCTAGCACAAATCTACTCAACAAGATCACTCAAACTTGCACTAAACACAGTCTAGTCAGTCTAGTACAAATCTTCTCAACAAGTTCACTCAGAACTTGCTCAAATCTGCTCAACAAGTTCACTCAAAACTCGTCCAAATCTTCTTAATAGGTCCACTCAAAACCTATCCAAATTTGTTCAATAGGTCCACTCAGAACTTGTCCAAATCTGCTCAATAGGTCCACTCAAAACCTATCCAAATCTGCTCAATAGGTCCACTCGAACCTGTCCAAATATGCTCAATAGGTCCACTCAGAACCTGTCCAAATCTACTCAACAAACTCACACAAAACTTGTCACAATCTTCTCAACAAGATCACACAGAACTTGTTCCAATATCCTCAATAAGTCCTCTCTAGACCTTAACCAAATCTGTATTGTAAGCTTCTACAAAAGCTCACATGAAATCAGTCCACAAGTCTTCTCAAAGACTTACCTCAAATCTTCTTAACAAGTCCACACATAGAACTTGTCCAATATCATAGAAGCATAAAGATAATTGTTAGAGACTCAATATGTTCTACTCTCAATGCACAATCACTTTCAAATTTTCTCAATCTCATAGAAGCATAAAGAGAATTGTTATAGACTCAATATGTTCTATACTCAATGCTCAATCACTTTCACAACTCAAATCAAAATGTATAATAGTTTGTTTTATGTAACTTAAACAATCACTTCATACAACCACTTGACTAGGCTTCAACGAACTCAATTCAATCAATTGCTTGATGAAACTTTGCTACAACCCTAACATAGTCGACTATGTTAGTTCCAATTGATTTAATTATTTTCATTATTTAGGCTAGGGTTGAGTTATTGAATTAATCATCTATCATTTTTTAATATTCCTTTCATCTGCGCTATTCTCACACTGCCTTCACGGCGAGGGAGAGCCCACCTCAAGTGGCTTCCGTTTATTTTTATTCTTATCCACTCGCTTCTATGTTTTTAATGTATTATTGAAATAATTGTGATTAAAATTGGTTTGTGTTAATATGGCTATTGGGATCCAAGGGAAGACATTTCTCTTCAAGTGGTATCACCTAGTCGTTCTTGACGATAGTCCTTTCGCTGTTCCAACTCACTCCAGGTGCAGATTCACACATGTTACTCCCAGTCGAAGAGTAACACCTGTTACTCCCAGCTGCACCACAAATGTAGCAACTACGTCTACCACAGTCACTATTTTTAGTACAGGCAGACCGTGTACAGCATCCACCTCAAATATCTGAATCTCCTTTCGTGTCCAAACTCATCACAGACCAAAAATACTGTGCAGTTGAAGCTTGGGGATCGTGCACCAATCAACATGTTTTATTAAAACCAATTTTTAAGAAAACCTAAGAGTAATTTAAAAGACATGATTCGCGTCTATTGAAATGTGACTTCGGTCACACTCTTGGCTTCTCTCACGCATCATCGTTCGTTCATCGGTTGGTTCATCGGTTGGTCACGTTCCACATGTTCTGTGCTAATTTTGGGTCTTGAGTAGTTGTCTTGCTTTTTGTCTATCTCGAGTCTCATGGTCCTCCTCGTTGTGTTTGTCATGTGTTGAGTTTTTGTTCATTAGAGTTATTCCATTTTGTGTCCTCATCGGTCAGATTCCTTGTCATGTTGTTCTTTGGGTCTATTTTTTAGTGTCATATTTTGGTTGTCATGTTGTTCAGTTGTTGTGTTGTTGTCAGGACCTATCGTCATTGTCGTGTCGTCCACTGTCATGTCTTGTATTCGTCTTGTCCTTTCCTGTCCATAGTCCAGTGGTCATCTTCACTGTCTTGTCTGATTATCGTCTTCATTGTAGTGTTCGTGTCCTGTCCACGTGTCCTAGTCCGGGTTGCAGGGTCATTATCTCTCTGGTCGATATCGTGTCAATATCGGGTATTGGTCAAGAAAGTTGTCAAGAATCATTCAAAATTGTCAAAAGTTGCTATAGTGTCAAGAAAGTAGTCAAGAATCATACAAATTTTCTGTAAAGGAGGGAGTCAAACAAAACATTCAAATCCGTGTCGTGGTTGGAGCGACCGTTGAAGTGGAAAAACAAACAATTTTTGGCACAATTTACCAAATTTTTGTAGAAATTTGAAGCTCAAAGCTCCTAAGTAGGAGATTTTGGAAGGTGCATGAGCAGAAGTTGGATCAAAGGATCTGATGGATGATTAACTAGCTTGGAAACTCCCAACAACAATGCAAGGAGAGCTAGTCGAAGCCAAGTGTAGACACCAAAATCCAGCCACTTGCAAGTCATCTATACCTTCCTGTCAGCCACATGTCGGTCATCCACCTTCCCGCCATTATTTGGCCCAAATTCACACTTTCCCGCCATTATTTGGCCCAATTTCACCTTTCTCGCCATTTTTCATCCCCAAATTTATTTAAATTAATATTTATATATATATATATATATATTAATATTTTAATATTTTAATATATATATTTAAATAATAGTTTAAGTGATTTAATCTGAGCCGCCCATCCTTCATTTAATCTCATTCGTCCATCCATCTTAATCCATTCCACAACCAAGATTTATTCTCTACCCTTAGATCCGCTTTAATCTTAGCCACACATTCAAAGTGTCGTTAAAACCCTAAAGTGTGCCCTAAGAGTGGATTATAAATCGAGTCACTTTGATGGCTCAAAATCTATGTCTGCTACCTATCTTCTTCGCCTAGGTCTTTTGCTACTTCTATCTCTGATTCTAATTCTTCTACTGTTATCTCCTTTCTTCTGCTACTCTTTTCGTCGCATCTATCGTCGTTTTCGTCTCCGCTTTCACCGCCATTCCTTCTGCAGCACTTTGCAGAATCTCCCATTCCTGTCGCAAGTGCCCATGGGCGTTTACCCCTTCACCAAGTGCCCACGGGTGTTTACCAAGCGCCCATGGGCACTTGGTAAATGCCCGTGGGCACTTGGTGAAGGGGTAAACGCTTACAAAATTGAAGCTTACCTCCTCCAAATTTCATCAAATTGTATCCATCCATTCTTCTTATCATAATAAAACATTTTGTGAAGGTTACAACATTTTTGGAAACAAATTTTGTCATTTTGCTCAAAAAGCACATCATTCATCATTGATTTACAAATTGGGTTAAAAATGTTCAAAACCTTCACAAAATTAACAACATTCATCAATTCTTCTGATCTATCGTCAATTTCATTCATTCTTCTTTCATCATGCATATTTTTGCCAAATTAAATTAAAGTAAACCTCGTATCTAGTGGTATATTCTATCACCTTGGCGATTGCAACGATTTGCATCCATGCAATTCGGTAAGAGGATTAAACCACCATATGGACACTTACCATTTATCATCATCAATTATTTCACCGTTTGAAAATTGGAAATCAATTCGGGTATCCTACTTTTTAAGTGACCTCATACCAAGATCAATTTGCTCAACAGTTGTCATTGATGGCCTAGTTCATGGGGCCTTAAACATGGACAAATCTTCAATATCATCATTATTTTGAGTCTTGCTAAAGATTAAGGCTACCTAGGTTGATTGGTTTCGACCCGAGGAATTATCCATACAGTCACTAGGAGCATCTCTGAAGTTCTGGACTCTTTCATATTGCATCTCTGCATATCAATGGCGCCAACAAGGCAATTTCATCAATAGTATGGATTCACCCATAGGAGTTGGGGCATCCGTTATCAATTTTTAACTTTCCTAATAGTAGAATTCATCTTACATGATCATGGAATTTAAAATTTGGCGAAAATCCCTTTATAACCGTTGGGGCAGAAAACGGTTCATCTTTCACATCACTCATATCGTCTTCAATCATATTCTTTTCTGGTTTATACACCAACCCCTTTTCTGTTGGGACATAAATAGATGGTTCATACACCAACCCCTTTTTCACCGTTAGGGCAAAAACGGTTCATTTTCTTTTGAATTTCTTCCAATTGGCTTGTGAGAACCATTCTCGCTCGCCAATTGAGGGGGTAAGCTGATAAATTTTAAACATTCTTTTATTCTTTCATCTTCAAAGTTGTGCTTTAGTCTTGAGAGAGAGTTGCGTCTGATCCAGCTTTTCAGGTGTCCTAAATTTTTGTGTTGCATTGTGTCTTCACACAAAGTAGCTCAAAAAGGGGCATCTGTAGACACCAAAATCCAGCCACTTGCAAGTCATCTATACCTTCCTGTCAACCACGTGTCGGTCATCCACCTTCCCGCCATTATTTGGCCCAAATCCACACTTTCCCGCCATTATTTGGCCCAATTTCACCTTTCCCGCCATTTTTCATCCCCAAATTTATTTAAATTAATATTTATATATATATATATATAATATTTTTTTTTTTTTTTTTTTTAATATTTTAATATATATATTTAAATAATAGTTTAAGTGATTTAATCTGAGCCGTCCATCCTTCATTTAATCTCATCCGTCCATCCATCTTAATCCATTCCACAACCAAGATTTATTCTCTACCCTTGGATCCGCTTTAATCTTAGCCACACGTTCAAAGTGTCGTTAAAACCCTAAAGTGTGCCCTAAGAGTAGATTATAAATTGAGTCACTTTGATGGCTCAAACCCTATCTATCTTCTTCGCCTATGTCTTTTGCTACTTCTATCTCTGATTCTAATTCTTCTACCATTATCTCCTCTCTTCCGCTACCCTTTCGCCGCATCCATCGTCGCTTCTGTCGTCGCTTTCACTGCCATTCCTTCTGCAGAATCTCCCATTCCTGTCGCAAGTGCCCACGGGAGTTTACCCCTTCACCAAGTGCCCACGGGCGTTTACCAAGTGCCCACGGGCGTTTAACAAGTGCCCACGGGCGTTTACCTTCAGCCACAGACTCAGACCGGCGTCTGTAATCCAGATCCAGAAGCACGCGGGCGTTCGGCGAGTGCACCAGGGCGCCTTCCGCAGCCTATTCTGACAACAACATTACTTCCAGGTGTCGCCTGGTCTAGCTGCGTTAACAGAGAACAGGTATAAATTAGTTTAAAGCAAGTAACCGTATTTTATGTATTAATCTGTTATTGATTTCCTGCATTCCATTTTTATAAGGTTTTAGATTGTTTCTGAGGGCTCACGCAGTGGAGCCCTCTCATTAATTTCTAACTCCTTGATAGTGTTAATGTGTGCAGGTTTTTGATGACAGATCCAGTTTATTGATGGCAGCTGATTAAGCTGGAGTGGTCCAAGCAAGGGATACGACAAAGCCCACTCACTCTAAGTCTGCAATTGTCCGTGCTGAGTCTAAAGATGAAAAATATGTTTGCTTTATCCATTCGAATCCATATGAGCCTTGGTCTAGTGAGATAGTAGCCTTCCTCATGTTTGGAACACTTCCACCTGATTTGTCTCGAACTACCTGTCGCTGCTTTAAGCAAAAGGCAGCTCGTTTTGTTCTTTTGGGGGATGTGTTGTATAAACGTGGATATGATGGAGTACTCCTCCATTGTCTAGAAGCAGGTGAAACACATAGAGCTATTGCTTGAAGCCCATGATGGTACTTGTGGTGGTCATTTTAGTGGAATGGCCATTGTGAAGCGTATTTTACGTATGGGGTATTATTGGCCCACTATGGAACAAGATTGTTGCAAATATGTTAAACAATGTAAAAAGTGTCAAGAACACGCTAATTTAATCCATATACCATCACAAGCTTTACAGCCCATCCAAAGCCTTTGGCCCTTCTCACAATGGGGTCTCGATTTAATTGGCAAGATTTCACCGCCTCTTCGGGACAACATACTTTCATCATTACGACCATTGAATACTTCACAAAGTGGGTTGAAGCTATTCCTCTAACCAGATCTGACAGGTCCTAGAATTGTGGAGTTTATACTTCACCATATCATTTGTCGTTTTGGTATTCCCTCTAAAATCATTTTTGATAACGGCAAGTCTTTTAAGAATAAGGATGTTCGAGCTCTTTGCGAAAAGTATAATATCCAACATAGTTTCTCAACTCCTTACTACCCACAAGCCAATGGACAAGCTGAAGCTTCAAATAAGACCATAATTGCTATTCTTAAGAAACTTGTTAAAGAAAATCATAAATATTGGCATACACAAATCCCCTTGGCATTATGGGCTTACAGAACAAGCATCAGAACTCCCATTGGGGCAACGCCATTTTCTTTGGTCTATGGAGCTGAAGCAATCATGCCTCTTGAGCTCGAGATCCCTTCCTTGCGAATTTCTTTGCAGGAATTTATCGATGATGATACTTGCTAGACAAGCACGTCTTGATCAACTCACACTCATAGATGAAAAACGAATCAATGCTTTAGAGCATTTGCGAGTTTATCAAGACCGATTGAAACGTGCTTACAATGCCAAAGTTCATCTAAGAGAATTTCAAGTAGGGGATCTTGTCCTTAAAGAGAATCAACAAAACACCAATGCATTGCCGCATCTTCGAGATAAATTCGCGGCTAATTGGTTAGGTCCATATATGGTCATTGAAAGAGTGGGTAATGGAACTTATAGACTTGCCAGTTTAGAGGGAGAGGAAGAACCCGAACCACTTAATATTATACACTTGAGGGCATTCTACGCATAGTTTGAATTTTATATGTACATATATACATGGCTTGTAAAAAAAAAAAACAAATAAAAAAACAAATAAAATAAAAAGAATTTGCATTTCATTGTTAGTTGCATACATCTCATTCAAAAACATTGCATTTCATGTGCATACATCTCATTGAAAACCATAACATTTCATTTTCAGCCATAGTTGCATATCATGTTAGAGACCATTCTATCTTTTGGATATAAAATTTGGTCAAGCAAAAGTCATGTTGCCTTAATCAGGGGCACCTTCATAAAATCCATCAAACCGAATTGTCATTCGTACATCCATTTTCCATTTGCACATATTTACATTGCCAAAATGTTTTCAGTCACTCAACCATTTCTAGTGTTTTAAGCAAACTTCGAAATGCATGTCAAAGTTCTCTAGGGCCATATCACAAATTACACTAAATAAAATCTTGAGTATTGGGAAATGATTTCAAAAGCGGTCTTGAACCTATCACATTTTCACATCTTAAAAACATCTTGTGTCAAAGAGAGATAACACCATCCTTGGGTTGTGCCTCGAAGTGAACAGGGTAATCCTCGTTTGTCCTATCATGCAAACATAGTCCATAAAATAGTGGTTCTTACCACTATCACAAGCAAATAACAAAATATAAATATAAACAGAGTAGTAAGGATAGGGTAAAATTCTCATCATACTTCGGTTGAGAATCCGATTCCCCAAAGCTCTAAGGAAATGAACATTTTTCACACACCACTGATCCCAAATAAGTTGTAAGGATCGTAATACTTGTCCAGTCGGACGGATAGGTAGTCATCCCCAAGGCTTACAAAGGTCAAAAACAACATGGACTATGGAGTTAACCTTCACCGGGGCTATAGACGCTTGGTGGCGAGTGGAGTATACTCATTGCGTGGCGACATGTCTCTCCTCAAAGAGAGACCTCCGAATGCTCATACGGACAAACTAGCTTTGGGGTCTTCTCCATAACAGGGTTACCTAATTTGTGCAAGATGAGGTTAATGAACACACTTGCACACACACAAGTTTTTGATTGCCTAGAGTCACTACCATGCTTTCGATTTGGTTAATGAACTCACATGCACACACATTTGGTCCTAGTTGAATTAGGCGGTATTAGTAAGTTTGTTTGATACCACTAGCATGTTTGAGTCTTTGTAAAACAGTCTTCCTCCATATTTTCTTCCATATCAACCTCCATATCTTCTTCCATATTCATGTCATTCCATACGTCATTCATTCACAAGCCACCAAGTTCGGTGCCCCTGATTAAACAATTATGATAAGAGTTGGCTAAATCTAACTATCTAAAAGTATGAGTGCTTCTTAGTGCATATTTCATTTACTTAGTCTCGCATTAATCATCTATAACTTTGCATTCCATTCCATCACATATGCATTAAAACATATAAAAACATGCATCACAAAAACATAGGCATTCATACAAAAGAAAGTAAAACACTAAAAATAAAAGCCATGTATATATATGTATAAAGATCAAAACGTACAATGAATGCCAAAAGGCTACAAAATACAATAGAGCACCAAGGCTCATAAAGAGTGCATCTAAGCACTAAGCTAACCATCAAAAGAGGACCCCTGTGACCTAGTAGGAGCCCTAGACCTAGTGGTGTGCCTAGACTCACTACGCCTAGAGACAGAAGAGGATGGAGGATCAGGCAACACAATGTGATGCCTAAACAATGTGTCCTCCAGAGCCTCAATGTAACGAGTCCTAGACCTAAGTCTAGATATGTCTATCCCGTGTCGTCGCTCTCGCTCCGCTAGCTCTGCCTGGAGTCTCGTCACCCTGTCATCCTGGGGCACCCTAGTCGCTCCATCCAAGTCCGCTTGCATCTGGGCCATCCTCCCCTCCTGAACAGCTATCAGGGCATCCCGCTCTACAACCTGTTGCTCCAGCCGAGCTATCCTCTCATCCCGGACCGCTAGCATAGCATCACGCTCTGCTATCTGCTACTGTAGCTGCGCCAGATCATCCTCGTGCCCGCTAGGGGGTACCTCTCTAGTCTCTCCAGTGGCCTCTCCTAGGCCCTCGCCATCATCCTCCTCGTCATCTCCGCTCCCCGGTGCCTGCCGCACCATCTTCCCCTTTCGCCTTCGACTGTCAGCTCGAAGGCGGGGACCCTCCCTGCGCTTGGGAACCTCTGCGGTTCCCTCGTCCTCTCCAGCTCCAACAGCCACTAATGGTGGCTCCCACCTCGGCTCTGCGGCCATCCATGCTGCATACTCAGCTGTTACCCCGACGTCATCCACGTCAGGGATCTCCATGTCCTCATCGTCCTCTGTCGCCTCTCTCCATGGCTCGGCACACGGCAAATCCCCCTCTGATCTGTGCCTCCGGTAGCGCACTGGCTCACCGGGGACATCCTGTCTCAATCCGACCTGGCGGAGCACTCGAGACATCTGTATGTACTCCGCCTCGCTGTGGCCCCGACCCACTACCCATCTAGCCTATCGCACCCGCCTCAGATGCTCTCCATCACCGATCCACCTCGCCTCCCGCCAGGGCCTCCAAATGACTTGGGCATCTGTCAAGTCCGCCCATAAACTCCTATACCATTGCCCCGATCTCACGGGGCGGCTCAGCTGTCTCTCCTCCGCCACTAGCCATCTCCTACCATAAGCCTGGCTCATGTCCCAGTAAGCACATGGCAACCCCTCCGATCGAGCCACTCTGAAGTGCTCCCAGCCCCAACACTGGAGAACCAAACTGCAGCCTAGGCCCTTTCGGCCCCGTCTTCGAACCTCATACAACTCCCGGTACACCTGCACCAATAAAACGGGTGCCCAGGCATACACTACCCTATTAGTGAGCATCTCGCTCACTACACCCATCAGGTTCCATGGAAACCTGCACCCGGTGCTATTCGGGGCCACAATGTTGGCCAATACGAACATCATCAGAGCCTCCACCGCTACCAACTCCTTGGCCGTATACATGGCCAAGTAAGGAATCCCCCCGCTCTCCGTCCGGATCTCCCTCCAGTCATCCCCAAACAACTTGGCCATCTCCGTGGCCCTATCTCGTCCAACCTCCACCCGCACCCCCTCCACGGGCACCTTGAGGATGCGATATACATCCTCAAGCGTCACCGTCATCTCTCCAGTTGGGAGCTGGAACGTCCCCCGATCTGGATCCCACCTCTCGGCCAAAGCCGAGAGGTACCCCTCATCTGCCCGAACTACCTCCAACCGGGCTGCCTCCGCTAGCCCTACTGCTTCCAATGTCTCCCAGTCTTCCTGGGACAATGACCTCCTCATCCCCGGAATGATAGGGGAGAATCGGTGTCGTGCCTCTAACACCCTAAGCTGCAAAACAACAAAACAAAAATTGGTTACAAGTTTGTTTCAAAAAAAAAAAAAAGAAAAAAAAAAAAAAAAAAAACAAATAAAAGCACTTGCTTAAATAAACAAATACCTCAGTTGACTGCACTGGCGCGTCCGCTCCCATCTCCGCCATAGCTCCCGCGTGCTTCACTCTCCTACACAACCTTTCACTTCACTTCACTTCATTCCACTCCCTCAGACGCACTTCTCTCAAGCTTGAACGCACAAATGAGCGAAATTCTCGCTGAAACTGTTTAAATAGCTGGTTTTGGCACCCTGAAACGTAGTGGGGCATTTCATGGCGCATTCAGATGCAGTGGGGCATTTCATGATGCATTCAAACACCGACGGGCGTTTCTGCCACCTCCAAATGCATACCGGCGTTTGATGTCAGTATGGAATAAAAGAACAAAACTTACAAAATTGAAGCTTACCTCCTCCAAATTTCATCAAATTGCATCCATCCATTCTTCTTATCATAATAAAACATTTTGTGAAGGTTACAACAGTTTTGGAAACAAATTTTGTCATTTTGCTCAAAAAGCGCATCATTCATCATTGATTTACAAATTGGGTTAAAAATGTTCAAAACCTTCACAAAATTAACCACATTCATCAATTCTTCTGATCTATCATCAATTTCATTCATTCTTCTTTCATCATGCATATTTTTGCCAAATTAAATTAAAGTAAACCTCGTATCTAGTGGTATATTCTATCACCTTGGCGATTGCAGCGATTTGCATCCATGCAATTCGGTAAGAGGATTAAACCACCATAAGGACACTTACCATTTATCATCATCAATTATTTCACCGTTTGAAAATTGGAAATCAATTTTGGGTATCCTACTTTTCAAGTGACCTCATACCAAGATCAATTTGCTCAACGAGTTGTCATTGATGGCCTAGTTCATGGGGCCTTAAACGTGGACAAATCTTCAATATCATCATTATTTTGAGTCTTGCTAGAGATTAAGGCTACCTAGGTTGATTGGTTCCGACCCGAGGAATTATCCATACAGTCACTAGGAGCATCTCTGAAGTTCTGGACTCTTTCATATTGCATCTCTGCATATCAATGGCACCAACAAGGCAATTTCATCAACGATATGGATTCACCCACAGGAGTTGGGGCATCCGTTATCAATTTTTAACTTTCCTAATAGTAGAATTCATCTTACATGATCATGGAATTTAAAATTTGGCAAAAATCCCTTTCTAACCATTGGGGCAGAAAATGGTTCATCTTTCACATCACTCATATCGTCTTCAATCATATTCTTTTCCGGTTTGTACACCAACCCCTTTTCTGTTGGGACATAAACAGATGGTTCATACACCAACCCCTTTTTCACCGTTGGGGCAAAAACGGTTCATTTTCTTTCGAATTTCTTCCAATTGGCTTGTGAGAACCATTCTCGCTCGCCAATTGAGGGGGTAAGCTGATAAATTTTAAATATTCTTTTATTCTTTGGTCTTCAAAGTTGTGCTTTAGTCTTGAGAGAGAGTTGCGTCTGATCCAGCTTTTCAGGTGTCCTAAGTTTTTGTGCTGCATTGTGTCTTCACACAAAGCAGCTCAAAAAGGGGCATCTGTAGACACCAAAATCCAGCCACTTGCAAGTCATCTATACCTTCCTGTCAGCCACATGTCGGTCATCCACCTTCCCGCCATTATTTGGCCCAAATCCACACTTTCCCGCCATTATTTGGCCCAATTTCACCTTTCCCGCCATTTTTCATCCCCAAATTTATTTAAATTAATATTTATATATATATTTTTTAATATTTTAATATTTTAATATATATATTTAAATAATAGTTTAAGTGATTTAATCTGAGCCGTCCATCCTTCATTTAATCTCATCCGTCCATCCATCTTAATCCATTCCACAACCAAGATTTATTCTCTACCCTTGGATCCGCTTTAATCTTAGCCACACGTTCAAAGTGTCGTTAAAACCCTAAAGTGTGCCCTAAGAGTGGATTATAAATCGAGTCACTTTGATGGCTCAAACCCTATGTCTGCTACCTATCTTCTTCGCCTATGTCTTTTGCTACTTCTATCTCTGATTCTAATTCTTCTACTATTATCTCCTTTCTTCTGCTACCCTTTTCGTCGCATCTATCGTCGTTTTCGTCGCCGCTTTCACCGCCATTCCTTCTGCAGCACTCTGCAGAATCTCCCATTCCTGTCGCAAGTGCCCACGGGCGTTTACCCCTTCACCAAGTGCCCACGGGCGTTTACCAAGTGCCCACGGGCGTTTAACAAGTGCCCACGGGCGTTTACCTTCAGCCACAGACTCAGACCGGCGTCTGTAATCCAGATCCAGAAGCACGCGGGCATTCGGCGAGTGCACCAGGGCGCCTTCCGCAGCCTATTCTGACAACAACATTACTTCCAGGTGTCGCTTGGTCTAGCTGCGTTAACAGAGAAAAGGTATAAATTAGTTTAAAGCAAGTAGCCGTATTTTATGTATTAATCTGTTATTGATTTCCTGCATTCCATTTTTATAAGGTTTTAGATTGTTTCTGAGGGCTCACGCAGTGGAGCCCTCTCATTAATTTCTAACTCCTTGATAGTGTTAATGTGTGCAGGTTTTTGATGACAGATCCAGTTTATTGATGGCAGCTGATTAAGCTGGAGTGGTCCAAGCAAGGGATACGACAAAGCCCACTCACTCTGTTGGGATTGAAGATACGTTCTTCGGAAGCGCCACCATTCGTGCCAGCTAGGGTTTCGGAGAACCCTAGCATAACTTGTAATTTTTGTATCACATAAAGGGTTACGAGCCCGATTGTATTCAAAAAGGAGTTTTTAAACTCCATCGATTAATATAAATCGTTTGTTTTGTGCAACTTTCCTGTATTCCATTATTGTGGTTTTATCTTTCTGTTTGGCGTGTATTTTTAATCTACACCAAGGTACAAAAAATTATCCTTCTTTGTTTGGAATTGGTAGTTTTAATTCGGGTCATCCAGTGGTCAACCCAATGGCATCCAATTCCTCACCAGATTCCACACATGAGAATGTCACCCAAATAGAAAGTAATCGTCCAGCAATCTTAGATGAAGTGTTAAAAGAGTTAATAGTAAATCTTTAGAGGATGACTAAAATTTTCAACGCATCTCAGAAACTGCCCCAACCAAATCCTTCTAGTTCCAATCATTGGAGTATGGATGTCTACAATGATGACTATACACCATAGAGGTCAAAATAGTCATTCCTTGACCCACAATGGTCACCAAAATATTGAGGATAGGGGTAATGAGGAAAATATGGAGCAACAAAGAGGGTTTAATAGACCCTATCAAAATAACAACCAGAGATAGAGAAGTAACGAGGAACAAGATAAAAATAATGTCCACTCCCAACCAAGAGGTCCAATAGGAGTCAATCATCCACGCATTGATATGCCTACCTTTGAAGGCCAGGATCCACACAGGCGGATTGAAAAAATGGATGGCATATTAGACTTTTACAAATTTTTGGACAAGGAGAAGGTTTCTTTTATAGCAACCAAATTTGGTACCAAAGCTTATCAATAGTTTACTTGGTATAAACGTGAGGAGCCCTAAGATGCATTATATTGGGATACTTTCAAAAGAGCATTTCTTCACATATTCAATAAAGTTCCCACGGGTTCATACACAGTACGATTTTTTTCACTCAGGAAAACAGGATCAGTAGGGGCCTATATTTTTGAATTCACCAGTATGCTTTCCTATGCAAAAAACCTACCACAAGACGTGGTAGTAGCAACTTTTTGAAATGGATTAAAAGCACATATTAAATTTGAGGTAGACCTACAAAACCCATCCAAGTTGGATGAGTGTTTAAGGATTGCTGACTTAGCAGAAACCAAGGCAAACATAGGATCATCTACACGATGTGATTCATATGGTCAACCTCCATTCCACAACAACTCTTTTTGCAAAAATGATCAACCGTCATGATACTTCTATTACAAATGTCACAGTCAACATCAAAAATATCAAGCATGTACACCATGACAAAATTTTCAAATAGAATATGTCGACCAGGTAGAAGAAATAGAGGAGTACAACACACCTGAGGATCTCCCAGTTGAGGACCAAAATGCACAAGATGAAGTTGTCACTAAGGAAGATACCATGACTATTTTAGTACATGCTCTTATGGGGTTATCTTCTCACCATACAATCAAGGTGGCAGGTTTCATTCGAAAGCAGCGGGTGACGGTACTAATTGATTCTAAAAGTACTCACAACTTCATTGATGCAAGACTTGCAAGGACACTGGGTCTGCATGTCTACTCTTCTAGTCAGGATCGATTTCAAGTCTGTTTTAGCAAGCAAGGAAGTGTCTCAATGTATCGATAAGACGTCTTCAATTTCACTACAAATGGGTACGTATACTTGGCAAGGTCCTCTTTTTGTTATGGAATTAGGAAATTCAGAATTTATTTTAGGTGTTGCATGGATGGAACAATTAGAAACCACCATGGGTTTTAATCACAAAAATCGCTTTGTGGAATGGCAAGACAATGAGAGGACCATCCGTATTCAAGGACTACCCACACCTCCATCAAAAATTGTAAGTTCACATAGCATGGAAAAGTTGTTAAGAAAATATGGTGGGGGATTCATAGCCCGAATCAATTGCATAGAAAAATTAGAACAAACTATGCCAGTAATCAAAGAGGAAGATCTCCATAACATTGTGTCTAACTATGAGGAGGTTTTTCAAGAACCCACAGGCCTACCCCCCAAAATATCTCATGACCATGCCATACATCTAGTGCTTGGTAGTCTTCCACCCAATGGGCATCCTTATCGATATCCCCAACCCCAGAAAATAGAAACTAAGAAGATTTTCCAAGAACTATTAGACCAGGGTGTCATCTGTCATAGTACTAGTCCCTATTCTTCACCTGTCGTCTTAGCTCGTCAAAAAGACAATTCATGGCGTATGTGTCCAGATTTTCATCCTCTCAATAAAATCACAATCAAAGATAAGTTTCCTATTCCTATCATTGATGATTTATTAGATGAGCTACATGGTGCCCAATTCTTCACCAAATTGGACTTACATTCTGGGTTCCATCAATTTTGAATTAGGGACGAGGATATTCCCAAAACAGCCTTTCAAACTCATGAGGGTCATTATGAATTTTTGGGCATGCCTTTTGGTCTCACTAATGCACCATCTACAGTCTAAAGTCTCATGAACCAAGTGTTTCGTCCTTTCCTATGCAAATTTGTTCTAGTCTTCTTTGATGACATACTCATCTATAGCAAATCATGGAAAGATCATTTAGTACAGGTGGACAGAGTTCTCCATATCCTACGCAAAGAAAATTTATTTGTCAAAAGATCTAAATGCTCCTTTGGTGTTCAAGAAGTGGAGTACCTGGGTCATATAGTACCTCACGAAGGTATTAAGGTAGATCCCCATAAGATTAAGGCAATACAAGATTGGCCCCTGCCTAAAACCATCAAAAAACTTCATGGTTTTTTGGGTCTCACAGGATATTACCATAAATTTGTGCATGACTATGGTAAAATTATGGGTCCTCTCACGACTCTCACCAAGAAATATGATTTTCAATGGTCAGGAGTAGCTACTAAAGCTTTCGAGGCTCTCAAGGATGCCATGTGTACTACTCCAATTTTGGCTACTCCAGATTTTCAAAAACTATTTTTCATTGAATGTGATGCTTCAGGAACATGTATCGGTGCAGTACTAATGCAGGAGGGTCATCCCTAGGCATTTGAAAGTAAACAATTGTCAAGGAAAATTTTGGGTATATCCACATATGAAAAAGAAATGTTGGCTATTTTATATGCAGTGGAAAAATGGAGGCATTACTTAATCAATAGCCATTTTATTATTAAAACTAATCACAATAGTCTCAAGCATTTTTTAGAACAAAGGTTTTCTTATCCCGAACAAAATAAGTGGTTGACTAAATTATTGGGATATGATTTTGTGATTGTATATAAGAAAGGTAAAGAAAATGTGGTTGTAGATGCATTATCTAGAAAATATGAAGATGAAGTAGTTATTCATGACATTTCAGGACCATGTTCGCAGTGGGTGTCTTAGTTACAAGAAGAATGGTTGTCCAACAGTGAAACAACTCAAATAATTCAAGAGTTATCTAGGGGTTCCTCTAAGTACCCTCTTTTCGCATATGATGGCCAAATATTACGTAAGAAGAATCATATTTACATCCCTCATAATTCACCAATCAAAGTATAGATTCTAGAAGAGTCACATGCTTCTCCTTCAGCAAGACATTTTGGTTTTTTGAAAACCTACATGCGGGTTAAACAATCATTTTGTTGGAAAGGATTAAAGGCAGAGGTTAAGCAATGGGTAGCTGAATGTGAAGTGTGCCAATGCAATAAGGGGGAAACAATCAAATAACCAGGATTACTTCAACCATTGCCTATCCTAGATCGCAAGTGGGAACATATTTCCATGGATTTTATTGAAGGTCTTCCTAAGTTGGAAGGAAAAACAATAATTTTCATAGTAGTTGATCGCCTTTCCAAATATGTTCATTTTCAAGCTTTACAACATTCATTTTTAGCAAGCAAAGTGGCCAAGGTATTTATGGATTCAATTTTTTAATTACAAGGAATGCCCAAAAATATTGTAAGTGATCATGATCCCATATTTACTAGCAATTTTTAAAGAGAATTATTTTGACTTAGTGGTACCAAATTAAATATATCTTCTGCATACCATCCACAAAAATATGGTCAAACGGAGGTAGTTAACAAATGTTTGGGTACCTACCTAAGATGTTTTGTTCAAGATAAACAATATCAATGGAGTCAATGGCTGTCATTGGCATAATGGTGGTACAATACTTCTATTTATTCTTCCACTAAGATGTCTCCTTTTGAAGCATTATATGGAACAAAGCCACCAAAAATTGTCGATTATGTACCAGGATCTTCCAAAGTGGCTCAAGTTGACAATTGGTTACAAAAGCGACAAGCAATGTTCACTATCTTGAAGGATAATTTGGTACAAGCATAGAATCGTATGAAGCAGCAACAGGACAAGCAGCATTCAAAATGAACATTTAATATTGGTGATATGGTGTTCCTACATCTGCAGCCCTAGAAGCAACTATCATTAAAGCTCAAATCCAGTCAAAAGTTGTCACCACGATTCTATGGTCCTTATAAAGTTGTGCGTCGCATTGGCGAGGTAGCATATCAACTTGAGTTACCCCAATCCTCTCCCATACACCCAGTATTTCATGTCTCATGTCTCAAAAAGGTGATTGGCTAGAAGGTACACTCATAGTCAGAATTACCAGTGTTGGATGAAGAAGGGTGTATCCATCTACAACTAGAAGAAGTGCTCCAAACCAGATTATGCAGACTCAAATCTCGTCACATATAAGAATTTATCATCAAGTGGCAGGATTTACCTGAAGAAGATGCAACTTGGGAATCTGAAAGTATTTTCCAATCATTTCCAGGTTTGAGGACAAAGCTTTTCGAGGAGGGGAGTCATGCTACAACCCTAACATAGCCGACTATGTTAGTTCCAATTGATTTAATTATTTTCATTATTTAGGCTAGGGTTGAGTTATTGAATTAATCATCTATAATTTTTTAATATTCCTTTCATCTGCGCTATTCGCACACTGCCTTCACGGTGAGGGAGAGCCCACCTCAAGTGGCTTCCGTTTATTTTTATTCTTATCCGCTCGCTTCTATGTTGTTAATGTATTGTTGAAATAATTGTGATTAAAATTGGTTTATGTGTTAATACGGCTATTGGGATCCAAGGGAAGACGTTTCTCTTCAAACTTCCCTTTCTCACAAACCCTAGTCCAAGAATATATCAACCAACTAAAAATGTTTCCAACAATGCTCAAAAACAAATCTCACATAACAATGATATTCATGTTCTTTTTCAAACCCTAGTTCAAGTTCTTTGCACAACAACCCACTTCAACAACAATGCTTATAAATCAATCTTCACATAACAATGATACTCATGTTCTTTTCAAACCCTAGTTCAAGTTCTTCACACGATCCAAAGGCTTCAACAACAATGCTTATAAAACAAGGTTTTAATCACAACTCTCAATTCCAAAAAACCTTGAAGCATTAAATCAAACACTTTTGAAAAGGAAACCCTAACCAAATCCTTTTCACTCCAAAATTTATTTTCTAGAAAAGTCAATCAATCAACTCAACTAAGAAAGAATTTGGCCATACTTTTTTGCTTGACAAGGAGTTGATCTCACAAATCTACCACACTAACAATTACTTCTTTGTCAATCTCAATAAGGGTTAGAAGATAATAATTTCCTCAACAAAACAAAATGCAAAATGATATCAAAATTACACCTTATCAACTCCACAACCTCTAAAATAATTTTAACACCCACAATTAATTTTGACCTTCTAGATTTTAAGGCAAATTAATTTTCACCTTATTACTCCACAAAATAATATCTTCCCCTTTTAAAATTTGAATCCAACATATAGTAATTTTCTAACACTCCTTATTCCTCCTTCTCACTTATTTCATTTGCCTAACAAAACTTCTTAATACTCCTTATAACTCCTAACAAATATTAAATTTGAACTTTAGGCAATTGAAAAATAATAATAAAATTATTACCTTGCACTTTGTGGGTTTCGAACCCCTCACCAACGCCTCTGCGAATGCCCTAGCCGCGGGCTCCTCAACCACGTGCTCCCAATGCATGTTTAGAACCAAAATGGCCTTTGCACCCTTTATACCTTCCTTTGGAGCCTTTTGAATTACAAAGAACTCAAAAACTTCTTCCTCCGCACACGTCTCAATGGGATTTGAATGCAGGTTCATCTCTCCACAAGCGCCTTAAAAAGAATGTGCGCTGCCACTAGACCACTGCATCCACCTTTGATTGGGGCTCCCACTTTACTTGCTCTTCTTCTGCATGAGACAAAAAACACTTGTTTCGTCTTCTTCCTCACAAACCTTTCGAATTCACAATTAATGTTTTTGATGGCGCTTTCAATAATTCGATCGAGGATTAATATTGCAAAGGTATTTGTGTTGTCCTTTTATATACGAAGTCACTATTGACTTCAAACGTCGGTGCTTTGATTCTTTCAACGACGTCGACGCCTTTATAAACACTTTATAATTTATACAAGGTGCCTTATTAAATTGGATGACGTCAGCATTATAAGATTTAATTTTTAAACCCTTCCTTTACATTGCATTCCATGGTGTAAATAATATTTATTTATAAAATTTAAATTCTTATTGAATTTAAATAATTTATAAAAAATATTATATCTCCTTTTTAACTTTGCACTGAATCCTTTGGGCTTCTTCCTGGATATCAAATAACAACTTTGACAACTTTGTTCCTTGACGAAAAATCTTGATATTAATGTTGACTTCATTTCTTGACATCAATGACAATTTTAACTTTTAGGACTCAAAATGTCCAACAATATAATATATGAAATTAATACAAATTATTCAAATGTTTTCAATTTATAATTCAACCCTTAAGGTAGGGCAACACCATACAATGCTCCTTATTGGAAGGAAGACACTCCTTACAATATCTCAATATGAGATCCTAACAAAACAATATTCTTCTCTTCATCTCATCTCTATGAGTCTTTGCCCATATTTATAATGTCCAACTACCTACCACTCCCACATATCCATATATGTGTGATAATTAAATCTAACATAATATTATAATATTATTACAATATTATAATATTAGATACTTATCTTGGGTACCTAACATAATAATAATAACAATGAACAATAACTCATTGAAAATATTATTGATAAATATATCTACTTAAGCAATGCAAATACAACGTATTGCAAAACTTCTTTTCAATCACATATTACAATACTTTATCTTCAATATATACACACATGGATATGAGACTCTTCACATTCACAACCCTTGACCTTTCTACTTACACAAACATTTCATCTCCTCATACACACAAGAGATATAACACTTCATATTTCTCATAGGAAAAACATCACATAATAATAAAAAAATTATTGAGTCCACATATCCACATAAGAACAAAGACCGTAATGATTGCATATACTAAATGACAAACTCTTACATAACGCTCCACTTACTTACATGACACCTACTATATACTCAAATATTAATTACACTCTAAACTAAACTATTTATATAGATGTAAAAGTATCTCTTGTATTGCAATTGAAGAATAGTTGCATAAATATGTCATGTTTGTGTTGTACATTGGAAAATATCCTATAATATGTCCTAGAAGTTCAATTTTAGTATAGCAAGAAATCATATCTTTTTAAAAAAATTAGATTCTTTGTCCTCAATGTACTAAATATTGAAATTGATTTGATACTTAGAAATTATAAATTAGGAGTTATCCTCCACTTAATTCTAAATGTAGTTTCTACCTTCAATTGGATGAATCCATTATTGCTTAATTTTATATATTTTGTAGTTTCAATTAGATGCATCCATTTGCTTTTTCAAAACTCAATGGGATTGTTTGTACTTTGGTTTATACTGAATAAATCATGTTCTTGCAACTAGAAGCATCCATTTAGTACATTAATATTTTGTAGGATAACCACAAAACTTAGATTGACCAAATAAAATTAACTAGATAGAAGAACCTCAACTAAGACATTGAGAAGTAGGAATTATCCATGTTATTAATTAGATATTAAAAAGACAACGAGATGACGATAATAATAATAGTAATAATTTTGATAATTTTTATTTATATAAAATTTGATAAACTACCTTAGCTAAACTCCTAGTAATATAGGCATACCACCAATAATAGAAATTCTATTAAAATCTTATAATGATAGTATCACTAACAAGACTAATCTCCTTGTATGTTTTCTAAAGCCTAATTCTCATTGTTACATTTTTCTAATGGCTAATTTTCCATTCTAAGTTTCCTAAGACCTAAATAACCCTAATATTATATAGGCTTAATTTATGATCAAGAAATTTCATTACTATTCTATTAATCTACTTCCTAATATTCTAATTATTCCCATATTTCTAGTAAAGTTCCTTATCAATCTTATATCAACCTCTTCTTTTTCTTTATAATTAATGTTACCTAATCACATAGGCCTAAACACCTACCTAGAACAACTTACACCTAAGTGCTTACCTAGGCTTAATATAAGCATAATACAACTATTATGCTTCTTTAATAAATACTTTCCTTGCTATGATAAGGTGTTTATTAAATTAATAGTGTAGGTCAATGTCCCTTAGAGCATATGTCTTTGAAGTAATAAATACCCCTTCATGTAGTGGAATATATTTCAATTATGTGACACTTACAATTAATACTCTCTTAATTTTGATTTGTCAATCATTCCATGCCTTGTCTCACATTTTGCAATGTCATGTTTATGAACCACCCATGTCCCATAGTTGACCACCATCTCTTTTTCATCCAATCAAACACATGACCTTATACTTGACTTTGGTTAACAAGAAGAGATGCAATGTAACAACTTGTCCATTCCATGGTCAAGGTCATGCCTAGTCTAAGCATTTTTGGCATTGAACATAAATTGACTCAATGTTGCCCCAATCACCTTGAATCTCCAACCCTACCTTACCCTCTGGATAGTATTATAACCAAGACAAGGGATCTTAATATGCATACCTATCCTACTTGGCATCATACCTACATAGTGTTGAATAAGTTCTTATTCATGCCATTTTGACTTGGATAAATGTAACATCAATGTACTAAGATTCATACCTTATAACAAATCTACTAGAATTCATATGACACTTTGTACATAACATAAATGTCAACCATAATATTGTGGGTCTAAATTACATAGAAAAGTTGGTCACAACCACACTATTTTTAGTAACTGACAAGTGCAAGTTTCAAACCATAGGGGTTGCTTCCACTAAACATATTTCACTTCGTCTTCATTATTGTTGACCCGACATAAAGGGGACTACCGATCGCTCGGAATTTGTACCATCATCATCAATTTAACGCACACTCAAAAGATTCAGAATAGACTACTAGCTTTACAAGTAAGCTACCCACAAGATTTAAACCTAAATATCTTCTTGATAAATACCTAATCAAATAAACACTTAGCAATCCACTAACCCTTAAAGACTAATTCTCTTAAAAATTTCTAGAGTTAACCTAAAATTAAGTATCAAGGCTGACCATGCATAAAAAGTTAGCCTAAAATTAGACATCATACCTTCCAAAACATTGAAGTCTCACATGTAACTTACTCACCTTACCCATGCTTATCTAAATTTATGGTTAGAAGTCATGAATGTATCTCTTCCCAACCTATCATTACAAAGATTATTTACATATGCTTAAAACCAAACCAAGCCTTGTATGGATTAAAAGGGTGGAATATTATAGTTGTTTTACTTTCATGTCTTGGTCCATGGATCAAATTTGTTGTCGTCTAGGGCATAATGCAAGGGAATAAAAAATTTAGTATAAAGCACATTAGACTATTAAGTCATACAATTGTATTTGTGAGACTGATCTGTCAATCCTTCTATCATGCTTATCTATCTAAGAATCTTATATCTCTGATTTGGGCTTTGGATTTGCCCATCAAACAGTTTTTGTAATGTGTATAAATATACATTTGGTTAATAAAAATATCAGGCTAGCTTTCAGATAGGTATCAAAGCAGTTCAGATGCCTTTTCTCTCTGGAAAGGATATCTCTGAAATGCAGAAAAGAAAATCTTACTGAATTTGAAGAAAATATGACTGTTGAAAAAATTGAAGAAGTTGACAAAGATTTGAAAGAAAAGAATGAGGAAATCTCTTTTCATACCGTTTTCAACAACACTTTCCTGTTCCTCTGCTTGGGCAACGTCTCTCCATTTCATTCTTTCGGCCTCCAACATCTCCCCACTACCCTCCATTGCATGGATGTCCCGATTCTCCATTTGATGTCAAGTTTCCACCTTCGACACTCAGACACAGCAACAAATATACCCTCGACCTCTTTAGTGGCCACGTCCATGGTTGGTTATAATTTTGTCGACTGGTTCTCAAGGACACAGATGCCACGTCCTGATCTTCCGAAGAGCACGCGTCAAATCATGTGGCACTTGATCTCCACGTCATGCCCCGACAGACTCTATGGAGAAACAACCGTAATATTTTTGGTGCCACGTTTCGCTTTCGCCACGTGGCCCTTTAACTACTACCACCCGTAGCTCAGCTCTGAGTTCGCCTACCTCTTCTCGGATATGTGGCGCTGTCATAAGTTTTTTGGCCAATAATATCGTCCTCCGACAATATTTTTCCAAAGCATAGTATCCCACATGCCTTACTTGTGGCGACCTTATTTCCTTTATAGTTGTCTCTCTTTCCAATATTAATCTGCCTACATTTTAAATTAAACAAAGAAAACAAGGGACATGCATGACTTCTCAAGAAAAAAAAAGCAGCATGCATATGATATGACTTTGGGAAAAAAAGAAAAAGTAGCACAAGTCTGCTTCCTATGATGTGTGCTCTACTCCATCTACTCTAGCGACAAGTTGTCGCTTGAGTAGATAGTGTCGATCAAGCGTAGATGTTGTCGCTTGAGTAGATAGTGTCGATCAAGCGTAGATGTTGTCGCTTGAGTAGATGGAGTAGATCAAGCGTAGATGGAGTATAGAGGCGACAAACTTTGTCGCTTGAGTAGCTTCTTATGATGACAAATCATTAATTCCGATCTACTTCGATTTACTCAAGCGACAAAGTTTGTGCTCTACTCCATCTACTCGCTTGTGCTCTACTCAAGCGACAAAAGTTCCTCCGGAGGAGGGGGGTTAAGGATACAATATTAAAAATTAATTAAGTTTTTTATTAAAAATGTTTATGAGCCTTTATGAAATTGTCATAAGTTGTATTTGTCAAACTAATCTATCAGTATTTTTATTAGACTTATTTATTTAGTAATCTTATCTCTTTACTCTGGGTTGGATCAGGTTTTTTGTTTTTTCTATCAAGCAATTTTTGTAACGTGTATAAATGTGTTTTATTAATAAAAATATTTGACAAGCTTTTAGTAGTTTCAATTTTCATGAGGCTCAAAATGTTTTCGTATGCAAAAGTTACAACTCATTAAAGTTTAACCTTAAAATCTTAAAAAATATCTTTAAAACCTTTAAAAATTTTAAAAATGTTTTTGTAAAAAATAGCTTTTGTTGTAGTCTTCAATTGTTCTTGCTCGGGACAATCGTGTTTCGCTTGGAGCGAGACAGCAAGCCATATCCAAGAGCATGAGGTTTGGCTTAATTAGGGGCCTCCGAGGGTTTTTACAAGGCCGACTCCTTGTTAAGATGTGATCTTCAAAGCGCTAGTTGCTCTACAAAGGAAAAGGGTGAAAGAAACTAAACAAACTCAACAAAAAAAAGGGTGATGCGCCAAGAGATCCACTAAGATCTTCTGGTAAAAACATATTTGAACACTATGTGTCAGCGATGAACACTTCCTCTTCTCGACGCAATGAAGTGCAATCAAAATCTACCAAATATATGAATATATGAGAAGACAGGTGTTGTAGGAGAGGTAAGCTAGTAAGTGACTCAATCCAAAAATAGATGCAAGCCCTTACACACATACACTTAGAAAATTTGATACTCATGCAAAAGATTACAAACACATACACAACAACAAGTCTGCAAGCAAAAGGCCGAAAAATAAACACATGCTCCCATGTATATATAATGCAAGCAAACTCCTATAAAGATTGTGCCAGAAGCACGGATTCAAGATTACCTACAAACCGCTTATGAACCACAATTGTTTTTACAGAGAGAAATGAAAGGAAAACCTACAAATACATACAAATTGTAAACTTGTCGATCCTTTACAAAGCTAATACTACTACTATTTATAAATTACATTAGGAGAATGATGTACTTTTTTTTATTATAATGACTAATCAGCATAAGATTGTCAAAGCCATACTTCATCTTGCATGCATATCTAGGACAATAACTAAGGTCATCTTCTAGTAGGTGGTCTTCATCTCTTCAATCGAGGAAGTCATTAATTTAGCTCATCTACCTTCGTCGCTTTTGATTTGACTAGGGCATCAATGTCCGCTTGGTCTTTTGATGTCTCTCATAGACTGGTCAGGTGTTTTCTCCATTACGCTTTATTGTTGATCACAAAACCTCTAATATCAAGACTTTTCCCGAAGGGTAAGTTCCTTTAGCACTCCTTTGGCTACTTGTTGGGACTTTTGATGAATGAACTTTTGTACAAGTCCCGATCGTCAAGAGTTCTTTGAGCTTATTCTTCATGAGTTGGACAAAACTTTGCTCATTGGTTATCAAGATTTTGCCTTAGCTATGAGTAGATAGTGGTGACCACTATAGTTTTGGTAGCTCACAAGTGCCTTCTAGCCTACTTGAATTAGAACTTAAAATTGCCTTTATCCTTGGGCTTGGAGTTAAAGATTCTTGCAAAAGAAAACATAAAAAACTAAAAGGGCAGTTCAACAAAATTGTGATATCATGTGGAGAGTCCGGAAAGCGCTCTTCCAATTCTACCCATTCTTCATCTTATGGGTATTGAGTGTGCTTGAATTGATTATATACAACAAGCAATTTATGCATGTCATCCTAGGAGAAATATTTAGTTCAACTCATCACTTCATTGATCAACACCTTAAATTTTTCCAGCGGCCTAATAATCTGGGCTATCTCTTCTGCGCCAAGGGGGACAATCTGTTCTTTTGAGCTAAGCAAAATATTTTTGATTGATTCAATCATTCTCAGATATTCCTCTTTTGATCACAACTTGTCGTTCAACTAATTCCATGGTGAAGGGAGCCTTGTTGCTATTAGAGAATCTACTTCAACTTGCAATCTTCTCACAATGTTGTATAAGTTATCCACTAAGAGAGCCTTGATGCTATTAGAGAATCTACTTCAACCTTCAATCTTTCCATAGTGTTGTATAATTTTATCCACTAACTTTATGCACTACTAAGTCATTGGCTCTCTTTTGAAGAGGTTGATTACCCTCTATGCCATGACTTCTCTATTTTGTATTCTAACAACAACAATATAAGAGTCAAGGGTTTTGGCCAATAGGGTTCGATAAAGTATGGCTTCTTATATCTTTGTGTTGATTTTGTCTATGTCAATTTTTACCACTATCTATATTAAGGCCCAACAAAGTTGTCAAATCTATGAACTCAAGGATTGGGAATAGCTCTAATGCCATACCCCCAATATCATTCCAATAGGCATCTTGAGTTTGTCTAATAAGGTCCCAGGTTTCTCACAACTACTTTTCTTTGTTATGTTGCTTGAAGTCTTCAACTCTTTCAATAAAGTCTCATTTTCTTGTTCATATTGGGCTCATTTCATAGTCAACTGATTAGATAATTCTTTTATTTGCTCCTCTTGCATTTTTAGAACAACTTCATACCCTTGATCTTTTAGTTGTTTGGTCAATAAATTTATTTAATTTTTTTAGGGCCTTGACTTCATATTATGATTCTTCAAGGGTATTCTTGGTTTGTTCAAGCTCTTTCTCCTTCCTTTCCATTTTTTAGGTAGTCAACTCATACTCATTCTCTACCATTTTGTTGGCTTCTCTAGTAAGCTTCAACATATCCTGAGGTTGAGCATATTTCAAATTTGTGCCTATTGTTGATGTGTGTTAGTCTTGATTTATCACTTCTTGGATTGGCTTAGACACTAGTGGACTTCTTGAAAGTAATAACGCTCTTCTATAAGGAGAAAAATGGAAATCCACTTGGGTGGTGGCACTGTTGAGATTGTTGAGTTTGTCTCTCCTAGTTATATTGAGTCTATTCTTTGATCCTTCGAAAATATTTCCAAGGGTGAGAGCTTTCAGGTTCTCTAATGTTTCTCTCATTAACCCTGAGGATGGGACGAATACTTCCACAGGTTTTATTAGCTAAGGAATTGCTTTATAGGCCATTGATGTAGTTAGTACTAAGGCTAGAGGAGAAATTCTCCAGGAAGGCATTATTTTCCCCACCTCATGCTCTGGATAATTGATCAAGTGTATTAGGGACAATGCAGCTTGCCTAGGCAGAAAAACTTGGGCCCTTTCCAAAGGAAGTGTTTTCCTTAAATTTTGAGGCCTTTACGAGGATGTATGGAGGGAAACATGACTTGATCTCGATACTCTACTATTGGACGTTTCTTTCATTGTCTCATCATGCCTTCTCTTTTTCTTCTTTTCAAGGTTATTTATGCATTCTCCCTTTTTGTCCCTCTTCTTCTAGGGTGTTTGTTCAGGTGGCTTAGGCAATGCTTGTTGTTGAATTGGTGAAGAAGGTATAGCCCTCTTCTACTAAGCATTAGGATTTGCAGTCTCTCCCAAAGGATCGGATAATAGTTCTAAAATATCCTCTTGCTCTATCCTTGCCTCCGATGTTCTCTTATGTATTTTATCAATTGTTCCTTCTTCACTAGATTATATAGTTGTGGGGCTTTTTGCATCTGAATGTTCCTCATTGTACAATTCGTTGAATATTATATCCTTCTTTATTGAGTCGAATTTGGCTTTCTTTTATCCACTAAGTTGTCTCATTCTCCACCATGCCTCTATTGTAGGCATGTTCTAGTGTCAATTTCTTAATTCTTCTATATCTTCTTGTTTTGCTTTCTTCTAAGGGCTAAAAGTACCCTTAATCTCATAGAAGTATTTATAGTATCTCAGGGTAGGTGGAGGTCTGGTTAGTTCAATGAGAGGATGGGTTGTTGTTTCATACTTAGGGCTTATAAGCTTTTCAATTTTAGGCCTATGCTCATGCATAAAATTTTACCCTTTTATACCCTTTAGATATGGAGTGGATTTTTGTTCAGGGTCATACTCCCATTTGTCTCTTATTAATTCTAGTCCTAGCTTTTTTAGTTTTCCTTATACTAAGGAGGCTCCCATTTTTTTGTGCACAGTTATCCCCTATAGACTGAGAGGTTGTAGGTAATATGATGCTTTTTGTTTACCACTACCATGTTTGAAGTTTTGCATATAAATTTGCCTAAAGACTTCTAGGGTGAATACTTGATCAGGAACAAACCTCGACAGAATATAGATAGGTTAGCTATAGCCATGCATCCTAACTAAGGTTCCTTCTTCAAAAAAAACCAATCCCTTAGTACTATTCCTTCTACAAAAATATTACATTCTTCTAAAATTTTGGGGACCTGAGCCCATTTTATTGTATAAATGAATGGAGTAAAAGAATAATCTATAAAAATATAATACAAAGAGTATTTCCTTAGGTCTTTGGCCCAATTATATACTGGGATAACATGATCAAGTGTTGGTATAAAATAAGGCATACCATAAATGAGGGGTACATAAATGTTTGCATTGATCGAAAATGTTGAAGTCCTTCTCGAATTTGATCTTCTATCAACTCAACAAAATCTAGGGTTATTGCCACTTGCCTCATTCTATGCGCAATACCCAATCGATTCGCACTAACAATTTTATCATTTTCTCAGCCTAGAAGGAATGCCATCATACTCAATGCATCCTTCACACCTTCACTAAACAAACAATGGGGATGAATTCCTATGTTACTGGGTCACTTTTGCCTGCCTTCTCGTATTTTGACCGTAAGAAGGTCATTTTCTTGTTTTGTGACAGTCTATCAAAATTTTCCTTTTCTTTTTCCTTATTTATGTGTACATGACCTTCTGTAACAGTAACATTTTCTTGATGCTAGGGCCATCAATTTTTACTCTCAAATTTTTATGCATGGCCCTAATTTCTTGGGCATTTGGGTCATAATATTTTGCATAGGTGTTTATCATTTTATAACAAAAATGCACCTCAGTGGCCATATGCTATGCTATAAAACTAGTCCATATTTATGCTCTGAAGCTTGAAGGTCTACTAGATCTGAAGCACTCGTAAGCATTTATTCTCAATTTTCTAATTCCCTTTCATACTTTCGTTAAAATATATCACATTATTTAGTTATGTAATGGACAAGAGATTACTTTAGGGGGAAGTTAGCTAGTTACTTCAAGCAATGTAATAAATGCACAAGTTTCAATGTGCAAGGTGTCCCCTTGTACAACTAGGTAGAGTGTTGGCCAAGGAATCTATCTTCCTATATAAATAGTCTCATAGCTCCATTCGAATGTATCACTCTATTCTCATAATAAGATGTTGATTTATTCTCTTTTCCTTTTTCTCCTAATATGATGGGATGGTGTTAAAACCATCAATGGTATCAAAGCCATAGTAAATCTAGAGAGGAATAGGTAAAGCTTTTAATAGTGAAAGAATTGAGACAATTATCATCATCCAACAACAAGCCCAAGAGAAGAAGAATTTGGCAAAGAGTGCCAAATCTAGAAGAAGAATCCAGTGAAGACCTCAAGACATTCAAAATCTTGAGAAGATTGAAGATCACTGGAAGGATGAAGCCACCAAACCCTAGGCTCAAGACAGAAAGATCAAGACCACAGGTTGGTGAAGCAAGAAGCTATTTTGGACAACCAACAAGAAGCTATGAATTCATTTATTACAAGGCAACAACTTGGTGAATCGAACACCAAGATCTACATCATCTATAGAAGCCATTGAAGGTAAGCAACTTGGGTGTACTTAGTTGAACTTTAGATTAGGATTCATTAACAAATTCCATTAGGCACCATAGTTGGATTAAAATTGCAAGGAGAATGACTTATATTATAGTCTTCAAGAAAGTGCAAAAAGAAGAATTCATTTTAAGATATATTTGCACATTAAATAGGAGTTGGATATTTTTTAAAATAAATAAAATTATCACCTACCTATTATCTATCTAGAAAGCAAGAAGACTACATCCTACAATATTGATTGTAGTGAAAATTGTAGATTATTCATTAAGGGTTCTTTATAAATTACTCTTAGAAGTTGCAAAAATTATTAAGTGCATTTGAAATTAGTTTAGAATTTATTTAAAGGAGAAATAAGGTGATATTATTGTTACCATTAAAGTGCATTACTAATCCATTAGCACTATACCAGTTGATCTTTAACTAGTTACTCTCAAGAGATTAGTTTGTGTGTTGATTGTTAAAGGCACAAAACTAGCACAAAATCTGCAACATTTCATGGCCAAAGAAGCCACCAATGTAGGTTTAAAGGTGGAGAAGGAAGCCACCATTAAAGTCCTTAAAGGAAACCTCAAATCGATACTTGGTGAGTCTCAAGATTTAAGGAATATATAAGGGTTTCATTTAAGTGCATAAATATTTACATTAAAATCATCTTATTAGCATTAATTAAAATTATCCAAGAGGATTAATTAAGGCAAGGAGATGCCTCATAAAAATCAAAAAATATTTCAAAAAAGATTCATCATATTGGCACAAATATAACTATTACAAAGTACATCTTTTGTTCCTTCAAAGGACAAAATAATATCTCATTGCAGGAAACAACACGACCATTATCTCAGTAGGTATTAGGGCAGAGTTCGAGCAAGAGGATAGAGTCACCTAAGAGCTTGCACTTCTCAAAATAAAGGTGTTAAATACACCATTTCTCCACATCCAATCAGCACTAGAAGTAAGCATTTCACCTACAATATTGGAGCAATTATCATTCTAGTCTACATAGAGAAAGAGCAACATATAGAAGGAGATTATTTATGTATCAAGCTCAGCATAAGGGGTTGTTACAAAAGCTATAAAAATAGCATAAAGGAACAAGGAAAAGGTGTTATACCCAAGACCATTACTTGGAGAGATCGACCACCAAAAAGGATCACAGAAAGCTACCACAAGATCGACATTAGGAGTGCCATAGAACCTTGGAGCATTATAGTTGGAGCCACCCATTATCCTCATCAAGACAACATGCAGAAGGAGAAGAGGAAATGTCTGCATTTCAAGAAACATAGCAAGCCAACGTACAATACAAAGATATAGACAAATATAGGGTTACATCACTCATTCATGGAGCGTTAGAAGAAAGGCTTACATGCACAAGCCTTGAGTGCCACTTGGCACAAGAGTTCTAAGCGCCCCAATGTTCATGAATAATCCAACGCTCACCTAAAAGGGAGTTACAAAGCTTTGGGAGGTTACCACCAAACTCATCATTGCATAAAGGTACGTTGGAATATCAACACCTACTTAGTAATGCTCAAGTGACACTTATCCACAATCAATAAGGAAACAATCCTATTTAAGGCACCCATCTTGGAGAAATAGAATTGAACGAGATCAAAGGAAGTCAAGCATTGAATGGTGTGAAGCATGTTAATAGGAAAGAGGTTAATTCAAGCCTATGCACCATTCAAAGGTGTAAGTCTGCATTTAAGAAGTAGTCGTAGACCAACAATACCAATGCCCCATTTGTGGAGGATATTCATCATAAACCAAGAATTCCTTAAGGAGAATATCAACATCATTTACGGATGATAGAAGTGCTACTCAAGGGAGAAACCAACGTCGGTCAAAGAAGGCATTGATTGCCCATGAGCACTACATTCCAAAAGGTTTCAAATCTGCCACCTCACAGTGTCAAGGCAAGATAATTCAAAAGGGTTAGTAAGGTAAAATATCATAATATTTATTGCTTGCTATAAATTAAAGTTTTATTGGAGTTATAAGGGTAAATTACTATTGCAATCATCCATTTAGCATTAGTAGTATATTAAGCAAGCAGATTTCAAGAATATTTATATTTCTAAATAATAAAGTAGGAGGTATAAGGATTTCAACTTGGAAATTAAAACCCTATTATTACAAATATTATTGTTTTCTAATATTCTAAATTAGGGAGTCATAAGGAATACTACACCAAATAAATTATTGGAATTTAGAAACATTAAATATCAAATATCAAAGGCTATAAAAGGAGGTTCATTAAGGATTATCAAGAGTTGGAAATTAATTGGTATACTTGTCTTAAAACTACATTAAATGGATAAAAGAAATGCAGCCATTAGGACCTCATCAAAATAGAAAGTGCTTAATTTCAATAGGAGTAATAAGGTGTAATAGAAGTTGATTTTTACCATTTACAAAACATTACAAATCAACTCAAAATTGAACTACTATTCTCAAAGAGCATTTTATCAATCATATAGCATATCCAAAATCACTAGGGAGACATAAGGAATTCAACAAGGTCCTATTTGTTAAACCCTTTATAAAGAGATGTCATGGATTATTGGTATATAGACTCGGGAGAAAGTAAGCACATGACTGAAAATATTCATTGGTTCAACTCCCTAAAAAAGGTAAATGAGAATCCAGTTGTTGTAGCAGATAGAAAAACATATGAGGTGAAGTAAATTGGGAACATCTTAGTGAACCTAAAATAAGAAAAGGGGATAATAAAAAATGTATTGTATGTCCCTAGATTAACTACTAATCTTCTTTTCGTCTTCCAACCCATGGATCAAAATATAACTGACAAGTTTATAGTTCTCATTGGAAGAAAACAATGTCACATTTCTAAACAAGAAAAAAGGATAGCATCAAGATCTTATAGAAATGGTCTATTTGTTCTAGATATTGCTACACACTCAAATTTTTCAGTCAAAACATCAGATCTATGGTATAAGCGACTAGGACATACTAGTGAATCCTCAATGAAAGAATTATTCAAGTATCAAATGGTTGAATGAATACCTAATTTTTCTCCAAAAGCTACTATATGTCCCGAATGCTTAGCAAGAAAACAACATAGAGTTCCCTTCAAACTCAATCAATACAGAGCTCAACAACCCTTGGAAATAATATATACAGGTTTGTGTGGATCAATGAAAATTGATAGTATTGGAGGATATAAGTACTTTCAATTATTTTTTGATGATCACACCAGAAAAATGTGGGTATATTTCATGAAGTATAAATCAAAGCATTTAGTCATTTCAAACAGTTCAAACTTCGAGTGGAAAAGGAATCAAGACTATAAAAGCACTTCGTTTAGATACAGAAGAAGAATTTTTTTCAAAATAATTTGACTCATTTTTAGAAGAAAATTGAATTAAAATATAACTTACTACAACGTATTCACCACAACAAAATGGAATTGCAAAGAGAAAAAATAGATCAATAATGGAAATGGTGAGATGTATGTTGAAGGAGGCTCAACTTGATCATCAATATTGGTCAGAAGCAGTGCAAACAATAGTCTACATACAAAATAGATTACCAACAAGAGTACTCAAACATATTACACCAAAAGAAGCATGGTCAGGACAAAAGCCAAATATAGAAAAACTAAAGATTTTTGGGTGTAAAGCTTACATGCATATTCCAAAACAAAAGAGAACAAAATTAGATGACAAAACCATGGCAGGAATATTTGTTGGTTATGACAATGAATCTAAATGGTATAGAATACTAGATCCATATACAAAGAAAGTTTACATTAGTAGAGATGTAATCTTTGATGAAAATGTCAAGATCGATACAAAAAAACAATAATGATGAAAAAATTCTTCTAAACCTCTCTAATGAAGACACAACATGTGAGGAGTCAGAATCAGAATCTCAAGAACAAGATACTAATGCATCTATAGTCCCTCCTAGGAAAGAACCAATATGGCTCAAAGATACTCTCAGAGAATCAAATCTAGAAAAAATGCCAGATCTTACCACTACTAGACCTCAAACTCAAATTTTGACCAAAATGAATAGAGGAATGTTAAGTAATACAGTGGAACCAACATCAACACTTTAGGCACTAAATGACTCATACTGGAAAGCAGCTATGAAATCATAATATACTTCACCTCAAAATAATAAGACATGGGATCTAGTAGAACTACCTCTAGGAAAGAAAATAGTAGGTTGCAAATGGATTTACAAGATCAAATACAAAGTAGATGGAACACTTGATAAATACAAAGCTCATCTAGTAGCCAAAGGATACACTCAAACAGAGAGAATTGATTATGAAGAAACATTTGCACCAATATCAATAATGACTATCATCTGAATAGTTTGTGCACTAGCAACTCATCAGGATTGGAAACTTCATCAGATGGATGTAAAAAAGTGCCTTCCTTAATGGTGACTTAGAAGATAAATTCTACATGTCACAACCAGAAGGATTTATCATCAAGGGATAGGAAAATAAGGCATGCAAATTGAACAAATCTCTGTATGGTTTAAAACAAGATCCTAGAGCATGAAATATAAAGATCAGCAATCACTTATTACAACTTAGCTTCAAAATAAGCACGTCAGATTCCAGTTTATATACCAAGAAAATTGGAAATAACTACTCATTCTTATAGTATATGTAGATGATATAGTAATTACTGGAAGTTCTAAAAAATTAATAAGTGATATCAAAAGGGATCTAGAAAAAGCATTTGAAATGATAGATCTAGGTCTAATGAACTATTGCCTTGGTCTAGAGATTCATCAAGGAGAGGACAAGATAATATCACTTAATCAAAGTACGTAAAAGTCTTGCTTGAAAATTATAGAATGAAAGAGTTTAAGTCTAAAGATACTCCAATGGAACAAGGGATCCAATTATCCAAAAATGATGAAACACCATTGGTCTTAGCAACTTGTTGTAACTGTCGTACAACTTGCCCAAAATTGAGAACCCACCTTTTGTTTTGGTATTTGGATGTTTGCATTTTGTTTTAAGTGTAATGCTTTGCTTTGTTGTGGGTTTGTAGTTATCGTCAGTTTCTTGTTGATGATATTTTCTTGTCGACGATTTTTTGTTGTCGATGACTTTTTATTATCATTTTTTTTGTCGATGACTTTTTGTTGTCAATTTTTTGTCGACGATAGTTTATCTTCGATTTGTTGTCGACGATATTTTTATCATCAATTTCTTATCGACGATTTTTATCATCAAAATTGTATTGCTGATGATATTTATCATCAAGTTTATTGTTAGCGTTTTTGTTGTTAAATTTTATATTTCTCTCACTTGTGTATTTCAAATAATATGCAAAATGAAAATTAAAATCAATATATTTCACATATATATATATAATAAAAATAAAAAATAAAAAATATATATATATAATATTTATATATATTCTTAAATAACAACAAAATAAAAATAAAAAAACATGGCAAATGTATGAAATCAACATACTCGATTATAGAATAATCAAGGTGTTCTAAAATTGATCAAGAATCGCGAGCTCTGGCGATTTGGCGTTTTGTTGGGAAAATCTCTGCGCAGGCTACGGGCGATGTTCTTGGATCGGTGGGGTGAAGGTTAATCCAGGTCATCAGGTGGCTTCCTGCTCTGTTTTGTCTTTGCGGATCTGAAGGATCGCGTGCAGTTCCAGGAGGGCCCAATGGGGTCCCCTCCAATCCCTCTCTCTGGGAGAAAGGGCTCTTACGCAGAAATGCTCAAAGACACTCCCTCGTCTTCTAACGGTGAAGTGCAGAGAAACAACCTGAATATGATGCTTAAGAATGCTGGCAGGGGTTCCACAACACATCGTGTCAATGGATGTCTCCCTCAATCCGCTTCGAGGCCTAAGATTGTAATCGAACCAAAGCTGGTGGAAGATACAATTCTACACAAAGTCGATCATGATTTGATTTACAAATTCATGGGTATCCGACCTACCCTGAATTTCTTGCACACTTGGGTCCGACAGAACTGGGAGCCCCATGGTGAGTACTCCCTGTGGTTTATTAGCAACGGGTATTTCATCGTTAGCTTTTCTTCTTTAGCTGATAGGAACAAAGCGTTTGAGTCCGAAAAGAGAAACCACGGTCCGGCAGGGCTATTTGTTCAACCCTGGAGAGTGGGTTTCGATCCCCGCATTGAACCCATGGCTGTCCCGATCTGGATTTGGTTGTACGCTCTTCCAATGGAGTTTTGGGGGGAGCAGGTCTTGGAAATGATAGGTAACTCTCTGGGTAGATACCTGGGTGTCTCCAAGGATACTATAGAAGGTAACTCGGGTGTCTATGCTAGAATCTGTGTGGAAATGGATATCAGCCAGCCTCTACCAGCAGAGGTGGAACTGGAACTGGCCGAAGTTTCCTGGATCCAACAGTTAGACTATGAGGCTCTGCCTTTCCGATGCAGAGTCTGCCACAAGCATGGGCATTTGGCCCGATTCTGCCCAACTCTCCTGAACTCCAAAACGGAAGCCCAACATAGTATGCCAAACCGCTCCAAAGAGAATAAGGCCAGCTCTGCCAAAGAAACATCCAATTCTCCTCAAGCTAATGAGGGTCAGAAAGATGGCTTTGAACTAGTCAAGAGAAGGAGAAAGCAGAAGAAAACTGGTAAGGAGCAATTTCAATCCAAGCCAGCCAACAGATACGAAATTTTTAAGTCTCTAATAGATCAGGAGGACCAGGATATGGACGGTGTGGATGGGAATATTGAGGCCCTTAACCCTCAAACTCATGTTTCTCCTTCATCTTCTCCTGTCTTAGAAAAGGTGCTTGAGCCAATTGAGGTATTGCCACCAGAAATTGCAGGGGCACTAACAGTGCAATCCCCAGAGTCGCCAGTAATTAAAGATGTTAGCATGGGAATTGCTGAAAAAATTTGAGAAAGGCCAGCCCTGGGTATCTCTCAGGTAGAAAAGAGATCCAAAAATAGCAACACTCAAGGAGCGGGCAGAAAGTCAAACAAGGACTTGATTGCAGCTCAAGGAGATAAACTGATCAATGGAGGATCGGTGAGGACTATTGATTCTTACTGCTCTCAAGGTTTTCAATGATCATTCAATATTGGAATGTTAGGGGTTTAAACAGTAGAACCCATCAATCTGCTGTTCAAAGACTTAGAAAAACGTAAAACAGACTTTTTGCTTATTCAGGAGACAAAAATGTCTTTAGATATTATGAGTAAAACAGTTAATAAAATCTGGCGGGGTGCTGGTCATATGGCTGTGGCTGCCCAAGGTGCTTCAGGGGGGATTGTTACTCTTTGGAACCCTCTGGATTGGACTGCATTAGAACATATAGCTTGGAGAGGTGTTCTCACATTTCATTTCAAAAATAACTTCATAACAGAACATGTTTTAATCACCAACTTTTATGGGGCCCAAGACCTTGATGGCCAGAGGCTCCAATGGAAAGCTGTTCAAAACATGAGGTCATCCAGGGAATGTTTTGACTGGATTATTGCAGGGGATTTTAATGCAAAATTATCTGCTTGTGACCAGGAAGGTGGCACCCCAATTTTGGATCCTGGGGACCGGCTTCTGATTGCCCAAGTTCAGGCCTTTCAATTAGTGGACGTTCAAGGCCCTGGACCCTTTTTTACTTGGACAAATAAGAGGAAGGAGCCACACAGCAGGAAGGTCAAGTTAGATCGCTTTCTGGTCTCGGAGGAGGCTTTTGTAAAATGGACTACTAAGTTCCAGATTTTGGAGGGCCCTGTTTCTGATCATTTTCCCATTTTGCTGGAGGGAGGGACTTCGGTAGGGCAGCATCATAGGCCTTTTAAATTTGAGAATTTTTGGTTACAAAAGGAGGACCTTCGATAGAAAATTCCACAATGGTGGGCAGAAGGCCGTCCACCTTTTGGGACAACAATGTTCAAATTTCATAAACAGCTCCACTTTGTCAAACTTCAACTGAAACAATGGAGGAAAGAAAATAAGTCGGATTTCCAGACCCAAAGGGCCCCCTTGGTGGCCAGATGGGAGGAGGTACAGAAACTCTTTAGGGAAGGATCAATTACTGAGCAACTCAAATCTGAAGATGATGCACTGCGTAAAGCGGTTGAGGCCATTGACAACCAAGAGGAGATATACTGGAAACAAAGGGCAAGAAATACTTGGTTATTAGTGTTAGCGTACTTTGTCTGTAGTTCATTATTTAGGCATATTGTTGTGCATTTGTTATTACGTTATAACAAATTGCTTTTGTTTGCTGGATTGGTTTGGCAACCTCCGACAATCCGTTGTTGCTGTATTATTTAACACCTTGCTGTGAATAATGAAAACTAGTTCGCACATTAACATGGCATCAGAGCCAGCGACGAGCAGGGAGCAACGAGAGGCCAGACCCCCCCGCGCGGGATTTTTAAATCCCCGCCGCGCGGGAATTGGAGGGGGTATAAACCCCCCCCCCCCCCGCGGCTTGCGACAGCGACAGGAGGGGAGAACCCGCGACGGGCCGCGGTCGCGCAGGCGAGAGGCCGGACCCCCCCCGCGGCGCCATTTGCGCGTAAGGGCGCGGCACCCCCCCCAATCCCGAAAAAAAAAAAAAACGGCCCCCCACCGGGCGCACAGCGCGAATCGCGCGCGGCCGGGAAAGAAAAAAAAAAAAACACAGAGCCACCCCCCCTTCCCGTTAAAAAAAAAAAAAAAAAATTTTGGTCTGTGGAAGATTTTTTTTTGCAGCCGTAGAGAGGAGCGGTGTTTCTGTGTTTCTGCCTCGGCGAGAGGAGCGCCGGCAGCTGCGAGAGGCCGAGGAGGAGGAGGATTCGGGTTGATAAGGGAGGAGGTCTACGATCTTTTCGGATCGGCCCGGCGCTCACGTGGTCGTGAGCCGTGCGGTAAGGCTCGAGGAGCCTACGGGTCGGGGGTTCGAATCCCGCCGACTCCCCCAAGGTATAATTTTTTTTTTGTCAAAGTCATTTTTTTATTATTATTATTTTTAATTAAAATTTTTAATTTTAATTTTTTTTTAATATAGTTTTTAAACTTTAATAAATTAAATTTAATTTTAATTTATTTTTTCTAAAGTTTTAAAACTATAGAAATTAAAATTATTTATTTTAATTTTAAAATTGATAATAATTATCAAAATGCTTTGTTAAAGAAAGCCTTTTAAGGGGGGATTTTTTTCAAAAAAATCAAAGGGGGATTGAGAGTAATTTTTTATGAAAAATAGCAATTTGGCATTGTAAAAGGTGCATTTTCGGCTGTGACCGACACCTAGTGGGTTATTCTAGTGGGCATTTTTTTTTGTTGTATGTTGCATATTTCATTTTTGCACTATAACATTAAAAATTAAAATCAAACACTCCTTAAAGTCCCCGGAATATAAAACCCATCTGTGCAATTTATTTGCACTGCAGTGTTCGGTATTTGCGATACCTCGCGCCGGCACTTACGGGTAAAGGCTGTCGTGATTTGGCTATTGTATCCGCCGCCTAATATAGCTGCTATAACGACGTCTGAGCTTGTTCTCTATAAATCGTCGGGGAGGAATAAGTACGCCATTTTTGCATTTTTTACTCCATCCACTACCCTTTATCGCACTTGTGTTTAGGCGTAAATCCTGACGAAGTATTCTTCATAGTGTTTAGGGGAAGTTACGCCCCACGCATGAGAAGAATCTTCTATGGTAGGTGCCATCAACAAGGCGATTCCCTTTCAGTACCGCTTATGTTCCACGTATCGTATGATCTCTAAAATTCACCTATAGTCTCCCTCACGTAAGGGCGGGTGATTTTTTGTTGATCTTTCTAAATACCTATAGTTTCCCTCACGTAAGGGCGGGTATTTTGTACGGTATATTGGCCTAGCAAAAGGTATATCGAAAGGGGGACCAATTTGGTGATATAAGGAACCTTCACTATGGCCGTTGTTGCAAAATTGATGAGCGATCCGCATCGGTTATTGAAAGGTCCAAATTATACACCATGGAAACATAAGATGAAGGCTATTCTCCAAATGGAAGATTTGTGGGATATTATTCTTGGAGTAGCAACAAGGCCTTCACCAACGAGCGAGATCCACGGGTCCTTCGACGGATCAGATTGCTTTTGACAAGAAAGACGGTAGAGCAAAGGTGCTCATTTTGTTTGCTGTTTCAGATGAAGTGCAACCTCATATAGCTGATAAAGCAAGTGGTAAAGAGGCATGGGATGCCCTTAGAACCATCTATGAGGGGAAGAATGAATCCACCATTCTTCATCTTCAACAACAACTTCATAACTTTGAGTTTGAGACGGGGTGAAACAGTTGAACTCTTTACGTGCGAGTGTACGAGTTGAAAGAGAAATTGAGTTCTCTAGGAGATACTTGTGGATGAAAAGCTTCTCATTTCACTTGTGATGAGAGCTTTACCTTCTTCATTTGACATGTTGATAACCTCCATCCGGGTGTCCCAACGACAAATTACCTACATCGAGTTGGTCAATCTGCTTCAACAACGGGAGGCACGCCAACTTCACAAGGATGATTCTTCCAATACGGCCCTATACACCAACGAGGCGGGGGTTCTAGGAAGAAAGGTAATGGGCAAAAAGGAGGCAACTTTCGAGAAAGGAGGAAATTCTCAAGAGGATACGAAAGGAAAAGGCAAGCAACCTCAACGAAGAAGAGGTGGTGCAAGATCCGTGAGAAAGACAACCATGACACCAACGGTGTTGGCATAAGAACAAGCAAAAAGGCCAAAACAAACCACAAAATAAAAACAAGCAACCCCGAGGCGAATGTTGCTTTGTTGAAGAATCCGACTCGGATTACGAATGGGCACACAAGGTGCTCATGACTACCACAGATTCCACTCGGAGGGATCCTATTTGGTATGTCGATTACGGAGCTAGTAAACATATGGTCGGCGACGGATCGTGGTTTGAATCATTTGTGGCCAAGGAGGGCAAACCTGTCACCATTGTCGATGATAAAACCTACGGGGTTCGGGGAGAGGGTACGGTTTCGGTCACTCTTCCCGATGGCAAGTGTCGGATTGACAAGGTCCTCTATGTTCCGGGATTGGCCAACAATTTGTTGTCGGTGACACAAATCCTGGACGAGAAATATGGTTGTCAACTTTCGTGTTGAGAATGGAAAGAAGTGTTGTACAATTACCGGGAAGGGTAAGCGGATTGCAACGACTTCATATAAGCATGGCTTATTTGCACTAGATGCTATCTCTATTCCACATGTTGCCATGGTTGTCTCTACCAAGGAGGCAACTTCCCTATGGCACAAGAGATATGGGCATCTTAGTTACGGCTACTTACTTGAGCTCGGCAAGTATGAGATGGTAAAGGGTCTTCCTTCCCTTTACGCCACATTGCCGGTGTGCTCGAGCGCTTAGCGGGAAAGCGGCATAGAGTACCATTTGAGAAGAGCTCTACAAGAGCACGAAAACCTCTGGAGCTAATTCACACCGATCTATGCGGTCCTTTCACACCCAACAGTGTTGGAGGGAAGAGGTACTTTCAATTATTCGTAGATGACTACTCACGAAAGATGTGGGTTTTCTTTCTCAAACTGAAATCTGAAGCTTTCGCATTCTTCCAACAGTTCAAGAAATCCGTTGAGAAGGAGTCAGGGGCTTCTATTAAAACCCTCCGCTCAGATCGAGGGGGAGAGTTTACCTCTAATGAATTTTCTGCATTCCTAGATAAACATGGGATCAAGAGACAGTTAACAACTGCCTATACTCCTCGGCGAGAATGGAGTTGCTTGAGAGAAGGAACCGTTCTATCATGGAAATGGTTCGTTGTATGCTCACGGGTGCAACTCTTGGGCAACAATATTGGGCGAGAAGCTGTCACCACTGCGGTGTATCTTTTGAATAGGGCACCCACAAAGGCCCTAAAAGGAATGACTCCACGGGAAGCATGGAGTGGTCGAAAACCCTCCATATCTCATCTACGTATTTTCGGGTGTCAAGCTTTCATGCACATACCGAAAGAAAAAAGGAAGAAGCTAGATGAGAAAACATCGAGATGTATTTTTCTTGGATATTACGAGCACTCTAAAGGATATCGGTTGATAGATCCTTTGACCAAGAAAATTCATATCAGCGAGAGATGTTGTCTTTGATGAAGCTTTCACATCACAGAGCACATCTACGAGTACACCGAGGATATTGTGGAACCAAAGGAAGAGGAGATTCCTTCGTCAACACAGACGGGAGGTCCTTCTACATCTTCTTCACCACCACCGAAGGAGAATCCTAAATGGTGTACAAATACAATCGAGAGATGCAAATTTATCCACTCCTCCCAATTTGAATTTGGATAGACCTCGTACACGCGGTATGGCTCAAAAGGAAAGAGAAGCCGAGAAGCGGGTGAGGTTGATGATCTTTGTCAATCTTTTGAGGAACTTTACGTGACTCCAAGTAGAGAAGTTGAGGATATGGATATTGATGATGACGGGGCATTCATGTCTACCATAGATAGTCTTGAACCTGCATCGGTGCAAGATGCTCTTAGTGAGCCTCGGTGGAAGGCCGCTATGGATACGAGTATGAGTCTCCGATGAAGAATAAAACTTGGAAGCTTGTTGATCCGCCTCATGGAAAGAAACCTATTGGCTGCAAATGGGTATACAAAGTCAAGTACAAGGCGAGATGGAACAATTGATAAGCATAAAGCTTGACTTGTTGCAAAGGGCTATGCTCAAAAAGAAGGCATCGACTATGAAGAAACTTTTGCACCTATTGCTCGGATGACCACAATTCGGGTTATGTGTGCTATGGCAGCACAATATGGGTGGAAAGTTCACCAAATGGATGTCAAAAGTGCCTTTCTTAATGGTGATCTCCAAGAAGAAGTCTATATGACTCAGCCTGAAGGATTTGAAGTGGAAGGCCAACAGCGAGAAAGTTTGCAAATTGGTTAAATCCTTGTATGAGTCCGAAACAAGCTCCTCGAGCTTGGTATATAAAAATGGACAATCACCTAATGCGGCATGGATTTAAGAGATGTCCGTCGGATGCAAACCTCTATTTCAAGAAACGGGGTTCGAGATAGTGTTGCTTGTACTCTATGTGGATGATCTGCTCATTACGGGGAGTTCGGAAGATTTGATCTCTCTTTGTCAAAAGAAACTTGTGCAAATCTTTTGAGATGACGGATCTTGGACTTCTCCATTCTTGTCTTGGTCCGGAATTCAGCCGGAAGGAGCACACCATCAAAGTGTCTCGAGAAAAAGTATGCCAAGACATTGCTCGATAAATATCGCATGGTAGTCGCAAGCCAATGGCAACTCCTATGGAGAATGGACTTCAATTATCGCGACATGATGACTCACCCCAGGTAGATGGCACTCTCTATCGACAGTTGATTGGGAGTCTCATATATCTGACCAATACTAGGCCAGATCTCGTATTTCCTGTAAACTATCTTTCGAGGTTCATGCGGGAGCCTAAGATTACTCATTGGAAAGCGACAAAACGTGTTCTTCACTATGTCCGTGGTACTATAGAATATGGCCTAGAATACAAGAGGAACAACAAATTCTTCTTGCAAGGATACACGGACTCCGACTATGCCGGATCATTTGATGATCGCAAGTCAACTTATGGATACATTTTTCATCTGGGATCCGGTCCTGTCTCTTGGCACGGCAAGAAGCAACAGGTGGTTGCTATTTCTTCAACGGAGGCGAATATCGCGCCGCACGTGAAGGCTGTGTGCGAAGTGATATGGTTACGTCGCATTCTAACAAGTATGGGCCATCCATCAAAATCTCCAATACACTTGTTTTGCGACAATCAGGGTGTTATGAACCTCGTCAAGAATCCAGTCCATCATGAAAAAACAAAGCACATTGACACACAATGTCATTTCATTCGAGAGGAAGTTCCAAAGCACCGAATTCAGCTTGACACATTCCCACCGATGCTCAAGTTGCGAGACATTTTCACTAAGGCACTTGGACGTGTCAAATTTGAATTGTTTCGCAACTCACTTTGTATTGCAAAATAATGTAAGGGGATGTTAGTATAGCTATTAGTTATTACATTACCCAAATAATGTAATAAAGGGGGATGTTAGCGTACTTTGTCTGTAGTTCATTATTTAGGCATATTGTTGTGCATTTGTTATTACGTTATAACAAATTGCTTTTGTTTGCTGGATTGGTTTGGCAACCTCCGACAATCCGTTGTTGCTGTATTATTTAACACCTTGCTGTGAATAATGAAAACTAGTTCGCACATTAACAATTAGAAGGGGACAGAAATACCAAATTTTTCCATCGGTCAGCTTGCGCCAGGCGACAGATGAATAACATGGAAGTCCTTAAATATGAGAATGGACATGCCTTCGATACTCTTCCCGGTATGCACTCCCACTCAATTGATTACTTTTCTAAACTTTTTAAGGAAAGTATGGAGCAGGATGTTGAGGCTCAGAATGAAGTTCTTAATGTTATTCCTTCTATTATCTCTGAAGAAGACAATCAGGCCCTGCTTAGACCCATTGAAAGTGATGAATTGAGAAATGTGGTCTTTGGTATGAATACTGGAAAATCTCCTGGTCCAGATGGCTTTCCTATTGAGTTTTTTCAGGCCTTTTGGGACACTTTGGGGGAGGATGTTTTGGCTGTCACAGAGGAATCCAGATCCAATAGAAGAATGCTCAGGGCGATCAATCACACCTTCATATCTTTAATTCCAAAAGGGGAGGAGGGGACTCATATCTCTGATTTCAGGCCTATAGCTTTATGCAACGTGATTTATAAAATAATCACTAAGATAATGGCTGAGTGGCTCAAACCCCTTCTTCATAATATCATTTCTTCAGAACAAGGGGGCTTCGTTGAGGGAAGACAAATCTTGGATGGGGTGGTTCTTGCTCAGGAGGCTATCCACTCAATGCAAACATCGGGCAATAAAGGAATGTTCATTAAACTGGATATGTTCAAGGCTTATGACCGGGTGGAGTGGAGCTTCTTGTCGAAAATGATGGCAGCTTTTGGCTTCTCCCAGGATTGGATTGATTGGGTTATGAGTTGTGTTTCTACACCCTCTTATTTTGTTCTCATTAAGGGTCTACCCTCGCATCCTTTTGGTGCCACTCGTGGTCTTCGCCAAGGAGACCCTTGCTCTCCCTATCTTTTCCTCATTTTGGCTGAGGGATTAGGCAGACTGTTCTTGAGGAGAAGACAACAAGGCCTGCTAACTGGTATCAAGGTTGGGGAGGAAACTTTGACTCACTTGCAATTTGTGGACGATACTGGACTGGTTGGTGTGGCCAGTCTTAGGGAAGCTAGAGGAATCAGAGATACTTTGAATGTCTACCTTAGGGCTTCAAATCAGGTCCTCAATGACAGGAAGTCCAAAGTAGTCTTTTTCAATCTTGATCAACGGCTGCAGGAGAGGGTTATTGAGATCCTGGGTTTCACAAGAACTTCTCTTCCAATAGTTTACCTGGGCGTTCCCCTGCATTTCAAAAAATTAAAAATAGATATCTGGAAGAATCTATTGGAAGGCGTCAAAGACCGAATGAATCACTGGTCACATAAATGGTTAAGCTATGGGGGTAGATTAACCTTCCTGCAGTCAGTTATACAGGCTTTGCCAATCTATAAATTCTCTATCCTGGCTGCCCCTCATACCATCTGGAAAGAGTTGGACAAAATGGCTAGAAGATTTTTATGGGAAGGTGCAAAAGGGAAGAAAAAATGGGCTTTGGTTGGGTGGGATAAAGTTTCCCAGCCTAAGGACAACGGAGGGCTGGGCCTGAGAAGTTCCAAGCTTAATAACAGAGCCTTGGCTGGAAAACTGTACTGGAGGTGGATTTCCCAGCCAACCTCCCTCTTCAGTAGAATCCTTTCTAGCAAATATTTGGGGCATGTTCATCCCAATGAGATGGGCCGCTTTCCCCTGGAAGGCACTGGTTCCTTAGTGTGGCAGACTCTTAAGCTTGGATCTCAGATTGTCAAAGACCAATTATTTTGGAAAGTGGGGAGAGGGGATAAGGCACATTTTTGGACTGATTCTTGGGACCAGCATCCGCCCATCATTGCCATGTTTCCTGAGCTTCAACCAATCAAGGTTGCCTTAGAAGCCCAGGGGTGGGATACATATTGATAACTATTTTCACACCAGCCAATTGGGGGAGTATAAATTCAAAAATTTTAAGAGGTGGCAGGAGTGGCCAATTACTATCCCTCCGGAGCTGGCGCCCATCTTGCACAAAATCTTGTCAGAAAGGTTCCTCACAGGGAGGGATGAGGATGATGAATTAGCTTGGGGCTGTGGGAGCCTTGGGGTCTATTCAGTGAAGGCTAGGTATGAAAAGATCCTCCCTGAGCCTCCCCCGCACTCATTTTCGGTTTAGGATTGGAGAAGGATTTGGCATTCTAAGGGCTGGCCGAAAGTGAATTTCTTTGCCTGGCAGCTTATGCACAATGGAATTCTTACCTTTGACAATCTAAGAAGTAGGGGAATCAGTGGCCCCTCTCAATGTGCATTATGCCAAAAACATGAGGAAACTGCTGATCACCTGATGTTTGAGTGTCCTTTTACTCATCAGATTTGGGAGCGCTGGTTCTCCCAATTTAAACTCCAGGCTAATGGTGTTTTAAATCGTGCCAATATTTTGGAAAAGTGGAAAAGGGGCAGATTCAAATCTACAGCTCTCCGAATTGGCTGGGAGTTAGGCTTTCTCTTCATTTGGTGGCAAGTTTGGCTGGAGAGAAATGCCCGGATCTTTAGAGATACTTTCTCCTCGATAGACGGTGTTTGGCAGGTCATTTGGAGCAAAGTCACTGAAACTGTTGCCATCAATGTTAAAGAAGAGAATCAGGCTGATCTTGGGCATCTAGAAGAGGGGGTTGAGGGACAAGAGGGGCATGGCAGAGTATGCTGGATACCTCCCCCAGTAGGCTGGGTAAAGATCAATACTGATGGAGCTGCAAAAGGCAACCCGGGCAGTGCGGGTATTGGTGTTATCTGCCGAGATCATTCTGGTACGGTGCTTTACTAGGAGCTGCAGGGCTTGGGCCGAGCCACCAATAATGAAGCTGAAGCCATAGCCATCAAATCAACTTCTATATGGGCTGTTAAGCAGGGTTATCGGAGGGTAATTCTCGAATCAGATTCTCAAGTCCTGATCGGCGCTCTTGATTGCTTGCGGAATTTCTCTTTGAAAGCTTGGAGACTGCGGATTTTGTTATCCCAAATCAAGGAGTTATGGAAGGAATTAGATGATGTTATCCCTGTTTATGTCAGCAAAAATTTGAACACGGTAGCTGACTTCCTTGCGAAGATGGGGGCTGAGAAAGAGGCAGGGGTACAGCTGCACAGTGATATGCCCCTGATAGATGAAGAGATTCGGCGTGGTCTGGAACGATCCCTGCATCAATGAGCACAAAAATGGCTAAGGTTGGTTTTTGTTGCGATATCGCGACTTGTTGCGCCGTCGCGGCCCCTGATGAGAAGGTGTCACGATTTCGCGACCTGTTTTGCTGCTGCAGTCGTTGGATGGAAGTCGTCGCGATTTCACGACGTTTTTGGAAAAAGTGCATTAAGGGGAAAAATTGTCGCGATATCGCGACATTTTTGGTGATAAGATGCCCAAGGGAAAATTCGTCACGATTTCGCGACATTTCTGCTGATTGGGCTCTCGGGGGAGAAACCGTCGCGATTTCGCGACATTTTTGCAGGAATGGCACTAAGAGGAAAAGTCGTCGCGATATCGCGACACTTTTGAAGTTCGGGCATCAAGGGGAGATTCTGTCGCGATTTCGCGACCTTTTTGAGGAAAGGATGCCCAAGGAAAGAATCTGTCGCGATATCGCGACACTTTTGGTGAAAAGGTGCCCAAGGGAAAATTCGTCGCGATTTCGCGACACTTCTGCCGAATGGGCTCTCGGGGGAAAAACCGTCGCGATTTCGCGACATTTTGGCAGCAATGGCACTAAGAGGCAAAGTCGTCGCGATATCGCGACACTTTTGAAGTGCGGGCATCAAGGTGAGAATCTGTCGCGATTTCGCGACATTTTTGAGGAAAGGATGCTCAAGGGAAAACTCGTCACGATTTCACGATAGTTTTGGAGAACAAGCTTCAGGAGGGAAAATCGTCACGATATCGCGACTCGTTTGAGGAAAGGGCACCGCGGGGAGAACACATCGCGATTTCGCAACACCTTTGTTGAAGGGTCGCCCAAAGGTCTTCTCGTCGCGAAATCGCGACACTTCCGGCCAACTGGAGCCATGAGGAAAAGACGTCGCGATATCGCGACACTTTTGCAATGTTGGTGTCAAAGGGAGAACTCGTCGCGATTTCGCGACAATTCTGGAGATCAGGTGCCTTCTGGCTTTCTCGCAATTTCGCGACGCTTCTGGCGTCTGGGAGCTTTGGTGTTGTGCCATCGCGATTTCGCGACACCTTTTGGGTTTTGCGGCTTCGACGTTGTTTTGTCGCGATTTCGCGACATGTCGCGATTTCGCGACTTGTTACCAGGGTGCGGCCGTTGTTAGGTTTGGTGTCGCGATTTTGTGACATGTCGCGTTTTCGCGGCCTGTTGTCTTCTGGATTCTTTGCTTTCGGTTGGGATGTCTTCTCTCCCACTTGTAACTGTTATTTGTTTTAATACAAGTTTTTTTCAATTTAAAAAAAAAAAAAAAACATATATATAAAAAAAAAAAAATCAATATATATATATATATATAATAATGATATGTTTTTATGTAAAGCAAGATGAAACTCTTAAGGGGGGCTTTTGTCGAGATGCATTGAAGCTTATTATAGCTTATGTGTTTATTAAATCATGCCTTGGTTCATGACTTTGAGGATATTAATTCATTATTTTTTGTTTTATGACAGGGTATTCTCAACGTCATCGAGCACCGATGGGGGATTTTAGTTGCAGCGAAGGCGTGACAGGATCTGGAAGACTCGTGGGCCCCACAGGGACCACATCGGCTATGAGGTGGATTTTTTCTCAGCTAGCTGAGGCAGCGTGGCAGCACGATGGACGACGATGTGGAAGTCTACCTATTTGAACGATGACCGAAGATATGGTCATTTTCATCCAGTCGTGCATGAAAACATGGTGATGCGAGGACATAACGGACAGCGTGGCGTCATGTAGAAGAAACTATGCACAAGATTTGATGTGTTTTGACGTAACACTTCGGGAAGAACATATTGTTGTGTCAAAGGAGCACTGATGGGAATGTCCCAAATGGTGTCATACATGAACCTGGTGAATATCGCAGGTGATGGGCATTACGAGGGGTAACCGTTATACGCTCGTCCTGTATATCGAACGTCGGGGACAAAAGCCAGTCATCAACAATAACGACGTGGTGTTATTGGGAGACGAGCCCATAGGTGTGACCTGGCAGGCGTCGGTTTCAAATTCAATAGATTTGCTGGCAGCGGATGGACGACAAATTTGTGGTTAAAGAATAAATCAAATTTATTATAAGTTATAGTGCTTACATATTTATGAAGATGGGGCAAGAATAATACGATATTATTATCTTTATTGTCCTCTAATAAATGATCATATGGGTGAGCAATGCTTATGTTTAATAGAGAATATCGTTCGAAAGAGGATTCCAATCAGTTATATATCGAAGAGTCAATAAAGGCGTTAATTGAATAATGCAATGTGTCATTATACCCATAAACACTCATAAACGTTACAAAGCAAATGGTAAGTCCTGCCAAGGAAGCTAAGCGCTTTGGAAGGTAAACGAAGAGGAAACGAATAGAGGGTGAAAATGGAGAGTTTTTTTTGAAACCCGCGTTTGGAAATGAACCAAGGGAGAAAAGAGCCATTAAAAAGGGAAGCAAACTCAGAATACAGTACTGGTGTTTTTTTTTTTTTTTGGAAAAGACTAGAAATATTGTTGGAATGGATGTAAAAACGAAAATGTTTTTGGTGTATTTTGAGGCAAACATTGCAGGATTTCTGTACTTTGGAGCAAAATAAGAGGAGAAAATTTTTGAGTGTTTTAATTTTATTGTCCATCTTTCTTTTCTTTGGGCAATGTTTAATGCATTTAAGGGTTGCATTGTTGAATATTCAGAAATAGAGAGTTCATATTTTTCCTTAGAGTCTTATACCTAATTTATTGCAGAATCTGTAAATGCAGTTCTGATTAAGTTGGATTATACTTAGAAAACTCTCATGTCTCAGATTTTGCATGATAGGGTAGCATGAAACTGTTATTTGTTCGTTTTCTAGATTTTTTGCATTTTATTTCCATTTCCAGAATTTTATTTTATTTTTCTAACTTTTCTTTGGCATATTTTTTTTAATCTTCGGACATTAAAATAAAAATTGAAAAAAATAAAATGACAAAAATAAATACATGGGTGTGAAGAATGAGCTTCAAGCTTTCATCTGAAACAAATTTGAACTCATTCCAAAGCCATTTCGATTTTATAAATATTTTTGAAAACTGTTATTTTTAAGGTTTTTTATAATTTCAGATTTTTTTTTTTTTAACATTTTGAATGCAAATCAGATTTTTTCTGCTTTATATCTTTATTTGCAAGCATAAATGAGCTTTCCTTCATGAAAATTTCAATTTCATTGAAGGGGAGTAAATTTTTTTGACATTTCATAAGCTATCATTTTTTGAGCAATAAATGCACCTTTCTTCATGAAAATTCTGATTTCATTGAAGAGAGGTAATTTATCATTACATCAAAGGCTAGAGTTTTAAAACATTAAATTATTTCTTCTTTATGAAAATTGATTTCATTAAAGAGGGATAATTCATAATGACATTATGACGCTATTATTTTAAAGCAATAAATTTGTCTCTATGAAAATTAATTTCATCAAAGAAGGACAATATATTAATCATATCAAAGGCTATCTTTATCTTCATGATAGAAGCTACATTTAGTGGATCCTTTCATCATTTTAAATTCACATTCATAGATATATTTAATCTTCTATTTCATGCTTAAAGTAGGATTTAATGCAAGATGAAAACTTGTCTAAAATTCACTTAATCCAAAGAAGATAATATCTACCTAAAAAAAACCCTCAAGATAAAATGAACTAAGGTTCTATATCTTGGTAATATGAGGGCCAATTCACATTTGTTCTTATTTAAGTTTGATGAACAATCATTAATTTAGCATGGTAAAATGAACCAACACATGCCCCTTGTTAACAGTTACTTGCAATCACTAAGGTATTCTTAGCATTGAATTGAAATATCTTTATTAAGATTACTACTACACATTTGCAAATGCTAAAATAGCGGAGACCTTGGAGAAGTTTTTTTGTTTCAACTTTTTTACAAAAGAGGGTTTTGTCATTAAAATCCTAAGGGAGAGTGTGATTTTGCAATTGGGTAAAATTACCACTCAACACAACTATGTATCGCTAGCTAAATGGAAGTCTTCTATACTTAATGAATAGTCGACTAGACAACATTTGTAGTAAATTATCTTTCATGATTCATGCAAGAACTAAGAGAAAGTCATTGGAAAGCTACAAAAAGGATATTGCAATATGTCAAAAAAATACTAATTATGAACTTACATAAAGAATGTTAAATTTTTTCCTACAAGGATACTCAGATTCGGACTATGCAAGATCTATTGATGACAAAAAATCTACCTCAGGATATGTCTTCTATCTTGGCACAGTAAGAAACAACATACAGTGGCACAATCATCAACTGAAATAGAATATCGAGCAGCAAGGAATACAATCTGTGAAGCCTTATGGCTACAATACATATTATCATATATGGTAATCAAATGAACTCCAACCATAATATTATGTGATAATCAAGGAGCACTCAACCTAATCAAAAATTCAATTGTACATGAAAGGACCAAACACATTGAAGCTCAATGTCATTTCATCAAAGAACATTTTTAAAATTGTCATATCATCCTCAAGCATGTCTCTATAGAAGATCAGCTAGGAGATATTTTTACAAAAGCACTTGAAAAATCCAAGTTTCAAATATTTAGAAATCATCTATGCAATTCAAGAGAACTTCATACCAAATAATGTAATACAAGGGGGTGTTAGAATATATTACATTATTTGGTTATGTAATGTACAAGAGATTACTTTAGGGGGAAGTTAGCTAGTTACTTCAAGCAATGTAATAAATGCACAAATATCGATGTGCAAGTTGTAATGTGCAAGGTGTTCCCTTGTACAACTAGGTAAAGTGTTGGCCAAGGAATCTATCTTCCTATATAAAGAGTGTAACCAAAAAAACTGAACACAAACAATGTATGCAAAACAGAAAGAGAAGATTGCAAAAAATGATCTTTTGTATTAAATAGTGATACAGGGGAGCCTGAACCTCCTAATTTTACAATGTTTTTTATTGCCCCAATGTGATGGGGGATTTGTTACAATGATTTCTCTCTTTTTTGAAATACAATGCTTTGATAATGGGGGTCTTCTAAGTCTTCAACAAGCTATTGTGTGTTCTTCGCTCCTCAGCTATAGCTCTAAAGGTGAGTGGGCTTTCGATATCCAACAAGGGGATCACTCCAGCTTCAACAACTCTTCAAGCACTTGTTTCCTGCACACATGAAAATCAGACAAGGGTTAGTAGCACCTGTATATATGACTTGAAACCAATGCAGATAAAACCCTCGAACCAATATTTGTAGAAAACACATAATGAAACTTTAAATGCCTTGCTAAAATCAAGTTTTACTGATTTGTGTTGTATTTTTATGGTTCCGAGCAACCGCGGATGCGCGGTTCTATCTGGTCAACCATGGACGGGCGGTTAAGAAACCATGCAAGGGTGATTTTGACTATGTAACCATGGACGGGTGATTTTAGCTGAATGGCAAAAGGCTCCAAAAGATGACTTTGAGGCTTCAGATCTTTGGTTTCCTCAGGATGTGTGCGCGCTCCTAGTGCTATTTCGGTAGCCTGACGATGTATGTTCTCAACCTCTCTTGGTTGATGGGGTTGGTTTGCTTATTTTGGAATTTTGGAAGGAAAGGGAGGTGGCAAGCCAGAATTGCCAAGTGGCAATCCAAGGCTGCCAAATGGAAGAGGCAGTTAGAGTGAGTCACCTGGGTGTCTCACTCAACTCGGGTGATGTGGTTGCAAGTGGAGTGAGGTGTAGGGGATGTCCCATGTGAAGGGACAAGGGGTACATGAGTGTGTGAGATGTGGCAAGTGGTGTTGGTGACGTGGCTAGGACACATGTCTAGTAATTAGGCAGGGCATCCTAGGCAGATTTTTCAATTTTATAAAATTTGGAAAATACTTTTATTATGCAGGATTTATATGCCTAAGTTTGAACTTAGGCATATATTTTATTATGCATATTTGTGTGGTGGGATGCAAGATGTGATTTTGTGAATGCCTAAGTTTTGGTGTCTACAAAGAGCATCACAACTCCATTCGGATGTATCACTCTATTCTCATAATAAGATGTTGCTTTTCTCTCTTTCCCTCTTTCTCTTAATATGATGGGATGGTGCTAAAACCATCAACTTCAGGGTTGGGGCAATCTTCGATTATGTTTGTCAAAATATTGATGTTAGAAGAATATGTGGGCATAGGCACTTTTGGCATTTCTTGCGTGTGAGAATTATATCTTTGTTATTCTAAGCTTGATATTGGTTTTTCTCTTTTGATAAATAATGAATTGCAAAGGCTTTTAGTTAAGGAGTGAAATTTGTTTCATCTTTTAAAGTCATTACTCCTTTTAACCTTCCTCTTTTCATCGTCCCTACATGCCTTGCATTTATTGTTCCTTACTTGTTTACTTTTTGAAGCATATCATACTCTTCGAGGAGTGCCTATATGCATTTTCATGCCTTTCAAGGTTATTTTATCTTCACGATATTTTTGTTAGTCCTTGCTCGCAAATGAGGTTCTGTCTTGAGGTAGCATTTAATGTATAAATTCTATCCTAACCACTAGCTTTCCTTCCCAAAGATTTTTTGGCGGGGAAGCTTCATAATTTTAAATTTCATCTATTGATCTATGGTTGGTGTACCTTGGATTGTGTGTCACTTTGTATTTACTTATGTCCCTTTTTTTTTCTTTTTTTTTTAACAAGGAGACTCGGTTGTTAACTAGCCGACGTCTCCAAAAATCAAATTTACTTTGACCAGGGTTTCATATCTGGATCGATCTTTGGCATATGCTTATCACAATCACCATGAATCCTGATCATTCTAGTTTTTTATTCGACTCCACTTTTTTTGTTTGCCAACATTGCAATAGAATATTTCTACAATCTTTACTTTTTTGCAATATGCAGGCTTTAAGATTTTTTCCAAATATTCTCCTATCCATAATGGCATACTTTTATAAGCTACTAAAGATGAGGAAAATAAACTTTCTAACCAGGTTGGTATTGATGTTGTCGTTGTGGCTACCCTATGCTTACTTTCTTCAGCTTCTCAAATTGAGTGGCTTTGAATGGCCATTTCTTCCATGCTACCACTCTAATCTTGTTTATTGTCCTTTGATCGAGGTGAGCTTGGTTGGTTGTTGTGCTCGTCAAGATGGTTACGGGATATTTTCCTTTTTTTCTCTTTGGATTGACTCGTTTCTGGTTACAAATGGCTCCTCTTCTCTTTCTATGACAAAGTCATTCATAAGTAATGAAGCAAATTGGTCCCATTTTGTGATTGAATGAGGAGGAAGAGATTCATACTTTTTGAGTGCCTCCCCTTAAGAGATGCCACTAATAGCCTAAGGCCACATCTTGCTCCACTATATTGTGTGTTTGGTATATGAATACTAGTTCTCTAAGGTGTTCTAATGGAGTGCTCTAGCCTTTGTCGGTGTATTTTGGTAATATTGTCAGTATATACTCAGGTAGCTTTTTCCATCTATTAGGTGGCTTTTGGGGGGCTTGATCCTACCTCATTTGAAGGGACATGTGTTGAGGGGCTAGCCATCTAAGATATGACAATTAATTTCAACATATTTTATTTACATACCTCTAGGCTTCTTTTGTTGACAAGAGATCACCAGGTGAATGCAATTTCTTTCTTCTAAAAGCAAAGATTGAGGTCTTCACCCGAATCTCGATCTGATATCTTCAACAATAGCTTTTTTTGGTGTTCATTCTCAAACGAAGTTGCCAAGTGAGAAAAGAGATACTTTAGCAAGCAAAAACAAACTAAGACCCTCACCAAGTCTCAACCCTACTCCTTGTTGTGATTCTAAGACCAATGATGTGTCACTGGGGTCCCATTGAGCGTGCCATTAAACTGTTGTCATCTCCAATTGTCCTTTTTTTCTCTTGGATTGAATCATTTCTGGTTACAAATGGCTCCTCTTCTCTTTCTATGACAAAGTCATTCATAAGTAATGAAGCAAATTGGTCTCATTTTGTGATTGAATGAGGAGGAAGAGATTCATACTTTTTGAGTGCCTCCCCTTAAGATATGCCACTAATAGCCTAAGGCCACATCTTGCTCCACTATATTGTGTGTTTGGTATATAAATATCAGTTCTTTGAGGTGTTCTAATGGAGTGCTCTACCCTTTGTCGTTGTAATTTGGTAATATTGTCAGTATATACTCAGGTAGCTTTTTCCATCTATTAGGTGGCTTTTGGGGGCTCAAGGGGCTTGATCCTACCTCATTTGAAGGGACATGTGTTGAGGGGCTAGCCATCTAAGATATGACAATTAATTTCAACATATTTTATTTATATACCTCTAGACTTCTTTTGTTGACAAGAGATCACCAGGTGAATGTGATTTCTTTCTTCTAAAAGCAAAGATTGAGGTCTTCACCCGAATCTCGATCTGATATCTTCACAATAGCTTTTTTTGGTGTTCATTCTCAAACGAAGTTGCCAAGTGAGAAAAGAGATACTTTAGCAAGCAAAAACAAACTAAGACCCTCACCAAGTCTCAACCCTACTCCTTGTTGTGATTCTAAGACCAATGATGTGTCATTGGGGTCTCATTGAGCGTGCCATTAAACTGTTGTCATCTCCAATTGTCCTTGCTTGGGACAATCGTGCCTCGCATTAGAGCAACACAGCGGGTGGCAACCAAGAACGTGACCAACTCCTTGTTAAGATGTGATCTTCAAGGTGCTAGTTGATCTACAAAGAAAAAGGATGCGAGAAATAAACAAACTCAACAAAGAAAAGGGGGCAATGCACCAAGATATCCGCTAAGATATTCTTGCAAAAATAGGCTTGAACATTATGTGCTAGCGGTGAACACTTCTCTCCTCAACACAATGAAGTGCAATCAAAATCTACCAGTTATATGCATATCTGAAAAGACAAGTCTTGTAAGAGAGCCAAGCTAGTAAGTGACTTAGTTTGAAAATAGATGTAGGCCCCTCACACACATACACTTAGCAAATCAGATACTTCAGCAAAATATTACAAACACATACACATGCACAACAATAAGTCTACAGGCAAAAGGGCAAAAAATAGACACAAACTCTCATGTATATATATAATGCAAACAAACTCTTACAAAAATTGTGCTAAAAAGAGGGGTTTGAGATTTCCCACAAGGCGCTTAAGAACCACAACTATTTTTACAAAGAGAAATGAAAGAAAAGCCTGCAAATACATACAAATTACAAACTTATCAATCCTTTAGAAAGCTAATCCTATTGCTATTTATAGATTACATCAAAAGAATTTCCCTCCAAAATTGTCTGCAATTAAATTTGACGATCTCATCTACTTTTCTTTGGGATTCTGATCATTGAATAATGTACTTTTTTATTATAATGATTGATCAACATTGGACTGTCTGAGCCATACTTCATATTGAATGCATGTCTGGGACAATAAGTAAGGTCATCTTTTGGTACGTAGTATTCTTCTCTTCAATCGAGGAAGTCATTAATTCTACTCATCTACCTCCGTCACTTATGATTTGACTTAGTCATCCATGTCTGCTTTGTCTTTTATTGTTTGTCACAGACTGATCAGGAGTTTTTTCCATTACGCTTTATTGTTGATTGCAAAACCTTTGATATCAAGACTTATCTTGAAGGACGAGTTCCTTTAGCGCTCATTTGGCTGCTTGTCAAGACTTTTGATGAATGGACTTTTGTACAAGTCTTGATCGTCGAGAGTTCTTTGAGTCTGTTCTCAGTGAATTGGATAAAACTCCAATCATTGATTATTGAGGTTTTGCCTTAGCTACAAGCAGGTAGTAGTGAACCACTACACCTCCAAAGCCTTTAAAAGTTTTAAAAATGTTTTTAGCACCTTTAATGAATGAGAGGTTATCATATGTCACTGTGTGAGTGGCTAAGAGGGTGTGTAATCTTAAGGATTGTGTTGACTAATTGAAGGCTGTTTGTTAGCAGGTTCTATGGTGCTGTTGTCAAGTGGTTAGAGTATTTATTTTGGATTCGTTTCCTGCTTCTTTTATATGAATTTATAGAGTATTTATTTTCGATTCGTTTCCTGCTTCTTTTGTATGAATTTATAGAGTATTTATTTTCGATTCGTTTGAAGTTACTAAAACAATCCCATCATTTAGTACAGCCTTAAGATTACTTCAAATCACTACAAAACCACCTCACCCAGTGAACAGTAAAAACCCAACAGCTTCCCCTATGAAACCACAACATTTAACCTTCAATTTATAATAAAATACAACATTTAATAGGTTTCGTCATGCGAACTTTTTATCACACTTTTTATCACATTTGGTACAAAGAGTCCCTCATCTATTACACAGAGTGACGTATTTCATAATTAAAATTTCATCCTATTTTAATACTGTCCAAAAGAACTGAGCTGCTGCTGCCTCTTATCCATCACACAGAGTGATGGCAACTGGGCGGCCGCTGCCTCGTAACCATCACAAAGAGTGCGCATTATTCTTCTTCCTCGTTCTGGATATTTCCACTTTCACTTACAAAATAATCAACTCTATACTATGTCTCAAACCCTAATACCCCCAACTTCCCTATTCACAAAACCATGTCCACAATCCTCTAACGGCTCTTCCTTCAATAAACAAGATCTTATTAATTGAACATCTGAACAATTCCATGGATCTCTACACACATCAACCCTATTTACACTCCAAATACCCCTCAGAATTCCCTCAACCACAGAGCGATCTCAAGGAATCCAAACCTTGTCCCCTCTCCTTTTTTTGACCAAAAAAAAGAGGAAATAATTCTCCAGGAGATCCAACTTTCTTTCTTCAGAAGAAAGAAATAGACGTCTGAAGATGGGATTCCACAGAAACGGGGTTGACGAATCTGATCGCCTGCGCAGAGAAGGGTGTCCACAACAGAGAGAAAACCAAAAATAAATAAATAGAATTCATCAGAGCCTTACGTTTAGTCTGGGCAAACGTGTGGCTGAGAAGGACCCGGCGTCCAGCTAGGATAACAAGGACCGCTTGTGGGGATTGAGATTTTGATTCGCCATTAAATCTTGACGCCTGATCGTGACCGTCCAATAACTCTGGCGGATCGTCAGAGGGACCGGCAGAATCTGATCCGTGTGAATGGATAGCGTGCGCGTACTGAGTGCGAGTGGGCCCCGCATTCCGAGGGGATATATGGTCAATAAGGTCATATGCCATATTTAGTGTGAAGGGGAAGGTGTTCGGGTTTTGATCAGAAGATATTTAGAAAGGAATAAATGAGTTGGTCTAGTGTTTAAGGCTTGGTTGTCATAGCTTGATTTTGGAGGGTTGGGTAGGGCTGGTGCACACTCAGCGGATTCAAGTCAAACTATTACCTTAGCAAACACTTATGTTCTTGAGGTTTAAACCTAAGTCTCTTCTTAGTAAGGTTAAGACTTACCAGTCCACCTAGTCCTTTGGGACTAAGAAGTTTTGGGTAAAACATTGGTTTTGAACGAATCTCAATCTCTTTGTATCTAGGTTTGAACGTCAATCTCCTAAATAAAAACTCAAAGAGATGTCAATTTTCAAATAAAAGGAAAATGAAAGCTTTGTGAAAAAGGCTACAACTTATTTTCTTTAATTTACTTTAAAAAATTTATATTTGTTGAAAACACTTATGTTCTTTATAGTTGAAGCAGTGAAAAACAAAACTATAATATATATTTTTCTGGTTTGGTTATTATGTGAAACCTCTATGACCGACGTATATGGCTGAGCAGTCTCCTCCCAACCATAACCCCTCATAAAACCGAGAGCTATGTACAGGGTTAAGTAGTCTCCTCCCAACCATGACTCGTCTCCTTCCAACCATGACCCCTCATAAAGCCGACTCACGCCACGGTTTGAACCTTGGACCTCCCAAAGAAGAACCAAAGCCCAAACCGTTGCGTTGCACCCAGGTGCACAAAACTATAATAATTTTTATAGTGTGGTTGTGACTAATGAAAAATATATATATATGTATATATTAATACATAGGAGATTCGACAACGTCATTGGATGCTGTCATTATAAACTTTAATTCGTTGGGTTAGAAAAAATGTAGTTTATACACCTAAGTTAAAAAAAATTGAGTTTACACATGTTTAAAAATTTGAGTTTATAATAACTTTTTACAAAGGGATAATATTTTGATAATTTCATTCCATATCAAATAATTTTAAAAATTATATTATATAAATTAAAAAATATATTTTTTTTATGGTAACTAAATTTTTGATAGTATAATATTAGACAACAGGTTATACATTCTTGTATATGATTTAATCCTCTCACTAATTGTTCAAAAAGTAGTTCAAAAAGTAGTTGTGGACATAAAAAAATCTTTATATGCGAGCAAAACATATGATAAGATTTTTTTTTTAAGTTTTTACTATAATATTACTTAGAAAAAAATGTTTTAATTAAAGCTGGTGCAAATGAAATAAACATTTACAAGTATGTTGCTAATTATGGGAAGTATTATACGTGGAAAATAGGTGTTTGTCTTAATATACCTACAAAAGGTTATTTATGACAACGGGGTTCAGACAAAAAAATTAAAAGATGGACTTATAAAAATAATTTTAGTGGTGCTTTCGTAAGGAATATTTTTTAATATAAATATAAAAGAACGAGAGGTGACGAGGGGTTGTATGGGTATTCCTTCTAGGTTATCTTTGTTAGTGAAGAGTGGTGAATTGTGTTTGACTAGGTTAATCTGATAACATGATGGTATGGGACATCGTGTTGGTTAATCAACACAAGACACTGGATGGTTACTAGCGAGTTGATAAGACCCTAGACGGTGTTCCTTGGGAAAAGGATGATCGTCTAGATCGAGCATGTATGCGCTACGTCGTATATGTCATAAATATTGAAGATTATGACAAGACACAGGGAAAGTATGCACCACACCTCTATGTGTTATAGGCCCTAGAAGAAAAGAAACCCCCTGCCTGAACTTAGGATCTCAGGAGGAAAGTGAAGTTCAAAACAAGCAAAAACACGAGATCTGGTCAATCTCGATCTCATGAGTATTTCATCTGCAACGAAATGACACTCATGAAGATGAATTTAACATGCTCATACTAGAAAAGAAAATATATATATATATATATATATATATATATATATATATATAAACAATAAGAATTAACTTTAGAGAAAAAAATTATATATATATATATATATATATATAAACAATAATAATTGACTTTAGAGAAAAAAATTCTCTGATTGTATCCTTTGATGATGGACAACCAAGTGGGAAGATTTGGGGTGTTTGAAAGTGGGAAGAACTGGGGTTTTTATATTTGGTTTACATAAAAATTTTGTATTAAACTAGCTAAAATGAAAATTTTTAAAAATTGAATTCATTAAAAAATAATTTCAATGGTGTTTTTTATAATTAATTTGGAAAAAGATAGTAGAGGTTGTGTTTTTGAAAATAATAAACTTAAAAGTCTTCTCATCTACAAAAAAATTTTTATGGAATTCCATCTAACACCTATGCAAAGGCTAGAGCACTTTACATGGATCAAGATTACAATTGAGAAAGGAAAGAAATATATTGCAAGTGAGGGGATTTACAAATTATAATTAATGTTATCAAGGAATATGGATGTAAGAATTAGATAAAAAGGAGCTTTATTTCTAATGTTCATCAATTTTTATTATTGAAAGTATCTTAGAAATGTCACCGTATCTATAGAGAAGGAAATAGGATAGTAGTCAATTGTGGTGTTGATCTTGGTCCAAAATTCAAATTTTAGAAAGCAATTGCTTGAGAAAGATTTTATCTTCTAATGAACATGATACTAAGGAGTTGATTGCAAAAGCAATCTTGAAGAAGATGAAGAATATCTTTGAGAAAAAGAAATGATAAATATTGTTTATAGTTTTTTTCAAAAGAAAATAAAAACTCTTTACATTATAATTTTCAAAGGAACATAATAAACTTGTTATTATACCAACTATCCTTTTATGAAACAATGCCAACTAACCATGACAAACTGTATGACAAGAAACAAGCTCAATTATGATGACATTAAATATTATATCTCATTAAGAGATGGCTCTACAATAAATAATAAGAATTAAAATTAATCAATTGTTATCATTAATATTGGGAGTGAGTGCAGTCGAAAGCGAGTGTGAGCACGAGTTAAGAGTGAGTACAATCGAAAGCGAGTGTGAGTGTGAATCGAAAGTGAGTGCAATCGGAAGTGAGTGTCAAGCTCGGAGTGAGGAGGAAGTGTGAGCAATAAGCAGAAAGAAAAATGTGATTCAATTGAAGAAAATACAGTGCGAGTCGGGAGGAAGTGCGATCTAAGAGGGAGTGCAAGCCAAGATTCAGTCATGGTGGAAGAGTAGCGGGTTCATCTAGAGTGCATCAATGCTTCAAACCCTTACCCTGAATGCGTGGAACATTGTTTCCAAAAAATATTGAAGCAAAGAAACATCGATATAGAAGAGACAAGGGTTATTACAATCCAAGAGGGAGCGAAGAAACATCGGTAAAAAGAAGATACAAGGGCTATTGCAAGCAAGGAGGGAGTGCAAGCCAAGAGCAAGCTCCATTAGGTAGTATGGAAGGAAAGTTATATTTGAAACCCATAATGGGAAGTTAGGTGCCCTAGTTGGAAGTATGAAGGTCCAAGTTGGAGATAAGCAAAAGAGTGAATACATGGCAAGTTTGATCCATGTAGTAGATGTTACACCAAAAGTGAGTATCAAGGATGAGATGATTGAGCATGATATAATAGTTCTTAAAAGTAGAGGGTTAATATGTAAGTTCCATAGATCATGGCCAGGGTTTTTGAAGATTCAAAATTGGATCAAGTGGAAGTGAGGATTAAACTCAAATTACTCTGATTTTTCTTCCTAAATGTTTTTTCTCATCATATTTTCCAGTTCAAAAATTAGGGATAAAATAATGGTTGGCAGCCTATGGTTTAGAGGAAGAGATGCACCTTATTTGAGACCATGGAATGAAAAAATTCTATTGAGACATAAACTATTAAGAAGCTTCCAGTATGGGTTAAACTTTTTGCACTTCCATATCAACTTATAAATAAGGATCTTTTGAAGAATATTGGAAATACCCGAAGGAAATTCACCAATAAAGGACTAACTACTAAGGAGTGAAAGCATGCTATATATACTCAAATATGTGTTGCTATGGATATTTCAAAATTTTTGCCATAATCCATTAAGATAAAATCTAAATCAAGAGATTGGACACATGACAAGAGTTTGCAAAGTGAAAATTATTAAGAAAGAGATAAAATTCTAGCTATGAGATAAACTTCAAGACAAAGCAAGGAAATCATACAATAATAGAAGCTAGATCAGATCAAGGATATTCCACTCCGAAATAAGAGACAAAGAAAGTCTATCTACAATATCATTTGGCAAGTTCAAAAGGAATTAAAGGTGCAAAAGAAGATGTGGAGAGAAATCCTAAAACAAAGACAATAAAAGAGATCAAGTTTATTCTAGGTAAATTGTCTTCATTTTTTTCAAGTAATATAGAATCCTCTCCAAGTAATAAGAGTGAAAGAGATGAAGATGTTATCCCTTGCAATTCAAGGTTTTAAGAGTAGCATAATAAAGAAATGAGGATGGATAAAACCCATAACAATTTAGGTTTTTTAGAGCAAAATAAGAAGGTAATTGCTACATAAGAGCATCCTTGTACTTTAGGGTTTCTAGGGCAACATAAATAAGATTGTGCTTTTGAGGTTATTCCTTGCACTTCAAATCCTTTAGAACAAGGTAAACCTAAAGATGATAAGTCTTACTATGAGTAGTGTGAGAAGATTGAGGAGATTGATGAAGATGAAAGTATTGTTGGGAATGAAAAAAGAGAGAAAGACCCAAGAAGCAAAAAAAAATAAAAAAAGAAACCTGGAGAGATATTGATATGGGAAAACAAAAGCAAATATCACAAGTGCTAACAATAAGGGTTAAACCCACAAATAAAATCAAAATAACAATAAAAATAATATCTTGGAATATTAGGGTAATGGATAATAACCCTAAAAAAAGTATTAAGAAATTATGAGGTTGATGTAGACAAGATATATATAGATATAGAAGTTGGGCAACAAATATTTTAGCCATTAGCGGTGTTGAATTTCATCCTAACAAAAAAAATAAATTTTAAGTTTCAAAAGGCATCTAATATAAAAGGAGTTGATTGTGGAAACTTAGCAATTTGAGGAAGATGGAGAATATATTTGATAAAAAGGTAAATTACGAATATCTTTGATCGAAAGGTAAAGTTAGATATGTTTTAATTGACTTGTCAAAAATGTAACGAGAGCAATGTAATATTTTGTTTTTGTAATGGAAGTAGCCCCATTAAAAACCACACATAACTTATTAAAAAAAAATATTATCATTAATATTTAATATCAAACTCCAAATATGGCTTAATTAAACTCCTCATCCTATATATATAACTTGAATATGCTTAATTGTGAAGGCTTGGGTACTCCAGATAGAACACCCATGGTCCAAACCCAAAGAAGATTAGGATATGTATTTCTCATAGGTATATAGCACAAGACAAATGTCTCCTATCATGCATTATTATATCTAAATAATAGAATAATATAACATAATAAAGCTTCAAAATTACTTAACTTTTAATCTTTGATTTATTTTATAATTTGTGTGGTCACCATATGATCCATTGATTATCATGGGGTGATATGATATAATAGAGCTTAAAAATTAGAACACCCATATATTCAAGTTATCCTATATATATAACTTGAATATGCCTAATTGCAAAGGCTTGGGTACTCTAGATAGAACACCCTTGGTCCAAACCCAAAGAAGATTAGGATATGTATTTCACATAGGCATATAACACAATACAAATATCTCCTATCATGCATTATTATATCTAAATAATAGATTAATATGACATAATAAAGCTTCAAAATTACTTAACTTTTTTTTTTTTGATGAAAAAGCCATTATATTAATAAAATAATGTTTAATTATACGAAAAAGGGTGGGTGGGATTAGCACACTCCGTAAACCAATACATTAACCACTGTGGTTAAGAGTATACAAGAGTGTTAGAAACAGCCCACAAACTGCCAATAACAACTGCCAAAACAATATTAAATATGCATTCGGAAAGAAAGAAGCCGAGAAATTACTGCCACTTGGAAGGGGAAAGAAGATGCACATGACTCATAATGTAGGGTGCATTCCCCCAATGATCCATGAGGGTACGCAAGTATTGCAGCTCCACCTGTACTTTTTTACCCTGTACTTGAATCTGTAACCAGTAATCAAAGAATATATCATATTTATCAGCAACAGAGAAGACATGTCCGACATCTTGTTGAGAAAAAACAGCTCTATTATGGGACTTCCATAGATAAAACAAGGTACCAATTCTAAAAATATTCCAAACAACATCCAAGTTGAAGGAAAAAGCAATAGGGTCACCCAAAATAGCATGCACCCAAGTAAAATCCTCCTACATAAAAGGTTTGAAAATTCAAGAAGCCACTCCCAAGCTGACTGAACCCGATCACAAGACCAAAAAACATGTAGTAAATCTTTCGCTTGTCCTTAAACCGGGCAAATGAGATTATGAACACCTAGATGCTTAAGCCTACTGCCAATAGGTAACCCTTGATGTAAGAGACTCCAAGCAAAAAAACTCTGTTTAGGTTCAATATAAGTAGCCCAAGCAATCCGAAACCTCTTATTCCATTGGGAGGTAAGAGAGACTAAATTCCATCTCAGAGTGAGCTTATCAACCATTCGAACTTGTGGGGTGAGCCATTTGTAACCAAGATGAGCTTTATATTGCAAAACAAGAAGCTCCCCAGGCCAACACCAATATGACCACCAGGGTTTTTGAAAATTCTTATGTAGTTTGCTCTAAATAGAAAACGGAATACTATCAATAACCACCTCATAAGTGTCTCTATCACCAGGATTTAAATTGTGAATTTGACTGAAAACTTTCCCAGGGTATCCAACACCTGGTATGTCGGGAGAAGAAATAAAAATGGAAGCAATACCACGCTTATAGAACCTCTGCGCTCTGACCCACTCTGCACCGAGCTAAGGGAGAACCTTGCCAAGTGATAACAGGAGACCACCAAATATTCATGGAAGACAAAGAGGCACCTGCTTTGTGAAAACTCCCTTTCCAACTAAGCCAGGGTTTGAAGGCCTCCCAGGCTTTCCAAATACTTTGAATGACAAAAGAACCTTTAACTTTAATAGGGACAGGGTCAGTAAGAATGGATTGCAATCCCATCCCTTTCCAAATTTTCTTCCCCTGAAGCAAACCAAAAGAAATGCAATGCCTGACCAGCACTTTCCAAGATTCATCCCCAATTAAAGATCGGGTGATCCATTTAGCACAAAGGGAAAGACCTTGTCGATGACAATCAAACAAACCCATGCCTCCACAATCCTTGGGCAAACAACAAATTTCCCAGGCTACCCGATGAAAACCTTGCTTGATAGAGTCTTTGGCCCACAAGAAGTCTCTCAGAAACTTATCCAGCTTTTTATAACAAGATTTGGATGGAACCCAACAAGATGAATAATAGACATGGGTAGTGGCTAAAACCTTAGAACAAATCTAAAATTTTCCTACCATAGAAAGTTTCTTACTAGTCCAGTAAGAAAGCTTCTTTTCCACTTTATCAATAACATACTGCCACAATTGAGCAGAGGAACCATAAAATGCAAAAGGAATTCCAAGAAATTTAAACACCTCACCTAGATGAATCCAAGTCCATTGGAATTTATGTAACCAGTGTGGCAGTTGAGATTGAGATTGCTGAAAACAGGATGTTTTTTTCCATTGTATAGAAGAACCAGAGGCTAAACAGAACACCTTTAAGCAACTAATAGCCGAGGAAATGGATTGCTCATCTTCTTGAAGTGTTAAGAAGGAATCATCTGCAAAATGACCATTGACCAACTGACGATCAGAATTAGGGAGAGCAATACCCTTGATTAATCCTTAATCCATCTTATGGGCCAACAAATAGCCAAAAGCCTCTGTAGCAAGAATGAAAAGAGATGGAGCAAGAGGGCACCCCTGTCTCACAGAGCGACCAAGAGAAATTGATTGAGATTGACTATTATTCAAGGTAAGAACATCCGAAGCATCTTGAAATAACATAAGAATGGTGCTCACAAATACTGGCCCAAAACCTAGAGTCTGGAGCATGGCAGTTATGAAGTACCACTCCATATTATCATAGGCTTTCTCAAAGTCTATCTTAATGAATAAAGCATATTATAGAATTTCTTGCCCACTCCATACCTTCCCAAACAACAAGAACATTATCAAGAATGTATCTTCCCTTAACAAAGCCAGTTGTTCGAGTCGACAATCAAAGGCAGAATAGATTTAAGCTTAAGCGCAAGGGCTTTAGCAATAATCTTGTAGCTCACATTAATCAGGGTGATCGACCTCCAATTGGTGATGAGCTTAGGATCTCTAGACTTAGGAATAAATTTAACATTGTCTTTGTTAATAATGGAACCTAGTGAACCACATTGCAGGGCTTCAAGATAAACTTTGTGGAGATCAGAACCAAGCATATCCTAAAATTCTTTATAGAATTCACATGGGAAGCCATCAAGCCTGTGTGCCTTATCATTGGCCATAAGTGACAAGGCAGCTTTTAGATCTTCTAGAGAAAGAGGAGTGTCACAAAATAACATTTGCTCAAGAGAAAGCTTGTTGGGGACAACAACGGTACAATCAACAAGAGCTTGCCTTCTAGCATCATCAAGGGGTTGAGAAGCAAAAACACCTTGATAATGTGAAACAAATACTTTGACAATGTCTGAAAGATCTGTAAATCTCTGCCCATCAACTTGAATGGCTTGAAATTGAGAATGTTGAGCAGGAGGTCTGAGGCACTGAAAAAATTCTTTGGTCACTTTGTCCCCCACTTTGAGCCAATGCATTCGAGCACGTAATTGAGCCCCCTTGGCTTCATACAAATCAACCTTTTTTAGCTCATGCCAAACGGAAGAAATTTGGGATTGAGCAACAGAGTTGAAAGGAGAGGCTTCAAGCCTGAGACAGGCTTTGGATAACTCACTTTGCAAGGCAGACTTAGCCTGTTTTCGTCGTTTTGCAACTTCAACACCCAGAGTTCGCAACACCTTTGTGGTTCATTGAATCGCAACATTCCACCATTCAATCCTTTCAAAAATACCATCAAGTCTAGGAATAAAATTCCAAATGCGGTATATATGAGCTTTCATGTTAAAGCTATGCAAAAAAGAAACATTTAGGTAAAACTGTGAAGAATGCACTCTAGGTTGAAAGTTTAACATTGCCACCGAGAATAAAATAGGTGAATGATCAGACAGTGTAGTACTAGGTAAAGTCAACACATATGGTGAAGAAGGCAAAAGATGACAGAACTGAAAGTTGTCACACTCATAAATCATGGCTCTGTCCAATCTTACCAAAACCCTAGAAGAAGCAGCCTGAAAATTGGACCAGGTGTACCAAAGAGCCTGCAAGAAGTTAGAAGGCGAGAAGCAGGAATTAGGGTCATAAAGGCGAAGCTTGTTTTTCATAAAAAACCAAGCTTCTCTTTCACCTAAACACCACCGCATCGGGACATGATCGACCTTGTCGGAAGATTTCTCCACCATATTAAAATCTCCACAGAGCACCCAAGTGGCAAATGGCAGATTCATGGCAAGCCATCTCCACAACTCGCATATGTCAGAAGCGACATTTGAGGCATACACATTAACCACCCCAAGCGGTTTTCCACATATCTCGAGCAAAGTCCAGAAAACTTGATTGGATGGGTCAACACCCCAAGTCACAACATTCTTCTGTAATCGAGGCCCAAGGATAGTGACGGCTCCTCCTTTTCCCAAGGAATGCTTTGTGGCAAAAGAGGTACTTCGTGGCCACAAAAAATCACATGTACACTGCAGATTGAAATCATAAATCTTAACTTCTTGTAGACATAAAATATCGAGGCTTCCATGCATTCGAGAAACATTTGACATCTCATTTTAGACCAAATATTTTTTGATCGGGTCCGTCAGTCCTCGAACATTCCATGATAAAAAAATCATTGGGATTTGTTAGGATGCATGATCTCCATGACATCCTCTGCATCACCCAAACCTGTAAGTGAGCCAAAATAGTTGGAGGTCGCATGGAAAGCATCATTGTTTAGTTGTCGACGTTTATCATTCCGAATAGGGCTACGAGAGCGACGGACCTTCAAGGCCCGACCCTCCTCCACTGAATAATTATCTGGAGCTACCACCATTGAGGCCAAAGAAGGACACGACCAAAGAAGTTGAGACACTGGTGGAACTGGGGGTTGCATGTCAACAATCGGAGGGGCCATATCAACAGGATTCTGAACAACTTTAGCAAAAGCTTGCATGTCTTGAGAAGGAGAAGAGGCAGGTTGTGCAGCAGAAATCGAAGCTTCTTGTTGCTTAGTACCACGAGATTTCTTGCTAGAGACAGTAGTCCATTCTTCAGCGTTTCCCCGCGAGCCATTAGTAGGAGCCGCAGGAGTGGGCGAGGGATTTGCCTTATATTTCCATTCTATCAAAGGGCACTCCCGAATTTTGTGAGCTGCAGATTGACACCAATAACAGGTATTGGGTAAATTGATATAGGCAACTCTTTGCCTTATGGATTGGTCCCCGATATTAATATCAATAAACTCTTGTAAATCCTTAGTAAGGTCAACTTTGATACAAACCCTTCTAGTGGGTCGAGCGGAGAAAAACTTTTTTGGATCAAGGCAAACAAACTTACCTAAGGGGGCAACTAAAGTCTGCAAAAAACCCCAAAGAGGAACAGGAAGACCAGGGAATTCAACCCACACCGGGACTTCCAGTGCAGCTTGATCACTGACTTGGAAATTTCGAGAGTAGGGTTGCAAAATCAACAGAGAATTACGAACAGTCCATGGACCCCTAGACAGAACCTTTTGTGCTTGAGCTGGATCTGAAAAGCAAAAAATGAAATACCCTTTTGTAAGGTTTTGTACATTCTCCACTTTGACTCCATATGGGCCCCAAACTTGTTGGACCCATGAACGAATAAGGGTATCATATGGGATACGACCCAAAAAATAACCCACCAGGGTATGACTCTCAAACCACTCACAAGCCGTATAAAACTCATACAAAGGAATAACAGCTTCGGGGACAGGGCCTTTACCTCGTGATACATTATCAGAATGAACTTGCACAGACGCTTCCCCGGTACCATTGAGCTCTTCAGCAGACTCAGAATAAATGGAGCCGGCTGCATGAGCGGCAACCATTACTTAACTTTTAATCTTTGATTTATTTTATAATTTATGCGGTCACCATATGATCCATTGATTATCATGGGGTAATATGATATAATAGAGCTTAAAAATTACTAAACTTTTAATCTTTGATTTATTTTATAATTTGTGTGGTCATCATATGGTTCATGTTCATTACTTTAATATATTGTAGATGAATATGATGCTAGAACTATAATAATGTTATGTTATTATTGGTTTTTTAAATCTTTCATGCCTCCTATATGTATAAGGGTTTTTAATTCCTATTCGAATGTATCTACTTGTTTCATAATTAATAAGATTAGGAAAGTGGATTTTGACTTCGCCCTATAGCCGACGTAAAGGGTTGAGCAGGCTCTTCCCAACCATGACCCTTCCTAAAGTTGAGAGCTATACTTATCAATAGGGAATTTAACACAAAGCCACCACACACCCACCCCTCACACACTCGCCCACGTCACGGTTTGAACCTTGAACCTTCCAAAGAAGAGCCAAAGCCCGAACTGTTGCGTTGTACCCAAATACTCATGTGGAAGCATCTAATATAATAACTTTTAAAAATATAAATATTATCTTATTTTTTAAAAGGTAAATGTTTGTCAACTTAAACTACGCAGCCAAATTTCCTTATTTAAAATAAACATTTAAAAAATCAAACAAAAACTATTCTATGTTATAATAAAAAATACAATTTTGAAACATTTAAAATTAGTGAAGAACAAAGTTGACTTGAGAAAGAAGAATGACATGTAAAAATTGCAGCAAGGTATACAGTAGAAAAATCATTCAATCTATTCAAGCAAGGTCAAGCAACACCATTCAAAACTGAGGCATTAAAGATTTAGAAGATCGTCAAGATCGTCAAGAAAACACTATTACACCTTTAGGCAAATAATCATGGAATATGTTAAGGTAATCTGTGTATCTAATCATAAGAAAGATTAAAAATCAAAATTAATAATTTTTGTTAAGGTATTTTAGTGGTATGTTTTTAAGTTTTTATTTAAAAAATTCAGATTTAAATCATGATGGAGTGTGTGCGTGTTACAACAATAGTCTTTGGTTCTTATCACCGAAAATCAAAATCAACCATCACTAAATATATGAGTGGGTGTGTATAAGTATGTTTAAAAAACAATCTCAAGTAAAATGATCCTATTTAAATTTTATTTAGATACTCATCTTAAATACTAATAATGATAATAATTAGTTTTATATTTAATATACACTCTCTCATAATGTTATTTTAGTCTTCTTTTATTGTAGGATTATGGTGTACTGACTAAATGATTATCATTTGCAAAAAGATTCTTGGTATTAGAACGAATTTATTATGTTTTATTAAAGGGTCATCAGTGTAACATTTAGTTTTTTGTTGTTGGAACAATTAGTTTTTTTTTGTTGGAGGATGGTGATATAATGGCTAGTTTTAGCTTAAGATATATGTATTTTGTTATTATATTGATTTAAAAAAATATATTTACAATTTTTTTTAAATAGAATTTTTTTATTATTATTATTATTATTTTAATAAGTTATGTGTAGTTTTTATTGGCGGCCACTTCTATTATAAATATAAAATATTATAGTGCTTTCATTACATTTCTAACAAGTAAATTAAAGTATATCCAAATTTGTTTTTCTATCAAAGATATTTTTCATTTGTTTTTCTATCAATCTCCATCTTCCTCAAACTACTAAGTTTCCACAATCAACTCCTTTTATATCATATATCTTTTGAAATTAAAATTTTATTCAGATGAAATTCAACACCACTAATGGCTAAAATATTTGTTGTCCAACTTATATATCTATAAATATCTTTCCTATAACAACCTCACAATTTCTTAATACGTTTTTTTAGGGTTTTTATCCATTCCTCTAATATTCCAAGATATTATTTTCATTGTATTTTTTTATTTTATTTGTGGAATTAGCCCCACTTCTTGTCAGTACTTGTGATATTTGCTTTTGTTTTCCCATATTAATATTTCTATGGGTTTCATTTTCTCTTTGTTTTTGCTTCTCGGGGCTTCCTTTATTTTTTTCATTCTTACTAATACTTTCATTTTCATCAATCTCTTCAATCTTCTCAAATTGCTCATAGTAAGACTTATCATATTTATGTTTACCTTATTTTGAAGGATCTAAAGTGCAAGGAATAACCTCAAAAGCACAATCTTCTTTATGTTTATCTAGAAACCCTAAAGTGCAAGGATGCTCTTCTGTAGCAATTGCCTTCTTATTATGTTGTAAAATATTAATTGTTATGGGTTTCCTCCATCCTTGTTTCTTTATTATGCTGCTCTTGAAACCTTGAAGTGCAGGGGATAACATCTTCATCCCTTTCACTCTTATTACTTGGAGAGGTTTCTATACTACTTGAGGAAAATGAAGATGATTTAATAAACTTGACCTCTTTTGTTGTATTTGTTTTAGGATTTCTCTCCACGTCTTTTTCAACTTTAATTCCTTTTGAACTTTTCAAATGATATTGTAGATAGGTTTTCTTTACCTCTTCTTTTAGAGTGAAATATCCTTGATGTGATCTAACTTCTATTATCGTATGATTTCCTTGCTTCGTCTTGAAGTTTATCTCATGGTTAAAATTTTTTCTCTTTCTTCATAGTTTTCACTTTGCAAAATTTTGCCATGTGTCCAATCTCATAATAATTATGGCAATGAAATGCGATATTTTCATAATCTACTTGTTGATCCCATTCTATTGATTTAGATTTTATCTTAATAGATTATGGCAAAGGTTTTGAAATATCCATCTCCTTAATAGTTAGTCCTTTCTTGATGAATTTATCTAGGGTATTTCCAATATTATTTAGAACACCCTTATTTATAAGTTGATATGGAAGTCCAAAAGCCTAACCTATATTGGAAGCTTCTTAATAGTTTATGTCTCAATAGAAAAAAATTATTCCAGGATCTCAAATAAAGTGTATCTCTTCCCTTAAACCATGGGCCACCAACCATTCTTTTATCCCTAATTTTTAAACTAGAAAGGATGATGAGAAAAAAACCTTTAGGAGAAAATTCATAGAGTAATTTGAGTTTAATCCTCACTTCCACTTGATCCAATTTTGAATCTCCAAAAACCCTAGCCAATATCTATGGAACTTACATATTAACCCTCTACTTTTAAGAACCATTATATCATGCTCAATCATCTTATCCTTGATACTCACTTCTAGTGTAACATCTGCTACTTGGATGAAACTTGCCATGTATTTCTTCTTTTGCTTATCTCCAACTTGGACCTCCATACTTCCAACTAGGGTATCTTGACTTCCCATTAGGGCTTTCAAATATGACTTTCCTTCCATACTACCTAATGGGGTTTGCTCTTGGCTTGCACTCCCTTTCAACTCACCTTCCCTCTCGACTTACAATCACTCCCAGCTTGCACTCTCTCTTGTCTCACACTCGATCTCGGCTTGCACTCCCTCTTGGCTTGCAATAGCCCTTGTCTCTTATTTTTCCAATGTTCCTTCAATTCAAAAATTTTAAACTAGAAATGATGATGAGAAAAAAAATATTTATGATAAAATTCATAGAGTAATTTGAGTTTAATCCTCACTTCCTCTTGATCCAATTTTGAATCTCCAAAAACCCTAGCCAATATCTATAGAACTTACATATTAACCCTCTACTTTTAAGAACCATTATATCATGCTCAATCATCTTATCCTTGATACTCACTTCTAGTGTAACATCTGCTACCTGGATGAAACTTGCCATGTATTTCCTCTTTTACTTATCTCCAACTTGGACCTCCATACTTCCAACTAGGGTATCTTGACTTCCCATTAGGGCTTTCAAATATGACTTTCCTTCCATACTACCTAATGGTGTTTGCTCTTGTCTTGCACTCCCTCTCAACTCACCTTCCCTCTCGAATTACAATCACTCCCAGCTTGCACTCTCTTTTGCCTCACACTCGATCTCGACTTGCACTCCCTCTTGGATTGCAATAGCCCTTGTCTCTTCTTTTTTCAATGTTCCTTTAATTCAACATTTTTTGAAAGTAATGTTCCACATATTTGTGGTAAGAGTTTGAAGTATTGATGCACTTCAGATGAACTCGATGCTCTTTCACCATGACTTAATCTTGGCTTGCACTCCCTCTTAGATTACACTTCCTTATGGCTTGCACTAGATTTTCTTCAACTGGATCACACTTTGCTTTCTACTTCCTGGTCATACTTCCTCCTCACTCCCAACTTGTTCTTGCATTGGCTTCAACTACACTCACTCTCGACTCACGCTCACACTCACTTTCAACTGCACTCACTCCTAGATCATGCTCACACTCACTATTGCACTCACTCTCAGCTCGCACTCACACTCGCTTTCAACTACACTCACTCCTAGCTCACACTCACACTCACTTTCGACTACACTCACTCTCAATACACGCTCACACTCATTACTGCACTCACTCTTGGCTCATGATCGCACTAATTTTTGCGCTCACTCTCCGCTTGCACTTGCACTCCTCAAAATAGAAACCTTAATCTCCTTCTTGAAAGTTAAAATATTTACCTAGTTAAATTCATTCAATTTGATTAAAGGTTAAGAAATCAGAATTTAATTACTCTTTCTACCATTATTATTAATATTATTTTGGTTTTGACCCTTGCATCTTATTGACAAGTTAAAATAGAGTAAGATTTTGATTCATGTTTCCATTTATTTTCTTTAAGAACCAAGGGTATAATTAGAGTGGAAATTTGACAAGAATGTCGAAAAACTTTAAGAATATTTTACTTTTTAAAGTGTATTTTTCAAGTTAGAAAAATAATGATGAGTATTTATATTTAATAGCGACTACGAGTTATGAATGAGAACCTAATTTGCTCATGTAAGATATTGCTTTTATTTCATAAGGACAAAAACTAGTGGAGTATTTTGAATACGTATCCTAAAAATCCATATTAGACACAAGGGGCTTATACCATGAACTATATTTAATTTTAATCATTTGCATCATTATTTTAAATCATGACTACCCAAATGAATACTTAAATGCTAGGTTCAAAACAAGGTGAAAGCATGTAGTCAAATAACTTCTTTTTGGTCACATAACTTTATTATCTCATTTTTATTTATATAACTTCTAAATGAGTACCATATTAATAAATGAATAGTAGAAAGTAACAATGTTAATCACAATTTCCATTTTCCATTAACGAATATTGATGAGTATCATAATAATCATTTATCCTACAACACATAAGATAACTATGTCTAGCAATGTAATTTCTTTCTAGAGTTTATTATAGTATGATATATGTTTCTATCATTGTAACATGCTTAAAGAGAATTTGTATATAACTCATTACGATAGATATTTCTATTTATATAGATGGATAAAAAAAAGTTTGCATAAGTGCTTACACAATTTGTAACAAAAATAACTTAACACATACACATGAAACAGAAAAGGAGAGAATTACAACAAATGATTTTCTTTATATTAACACAAGGAAGTTTGAATCTACCAATTTACAATGCTTTGCCCCAATATTTTAGGGGAAATATTACAATGCTCTTTTTTCCTAAATACAATGCTTTAATAGGGGGGTCTTCCAACTCTTCAACAAGTTACTAGGTGTCCTTTGTTCCTTTGCTACAACTCCAAAAATGAGTGGGCTTTTGTATCTTGAATATAGGACCACTCCTAGTTTCAATAGCTCTTCAACTATCTGTCTCCTGCACACAGGGAAGGCAAACGAGGGTCAGTAGCACCTACAAATATAATCAAAAATAAATACAAATGAAACCCTAGTTGTAAAAATTGAAGTAGCGATGTTGGAAACAAAGAAATCAAAATCGAAATGCCTTGCTGAAAGATTTAAATATTACTGATCTGCATCGTTCATAACCTTTTCTGCATTCTGGCTAACTGTGGGCATGCAGTTGTGACTGGTCAATTGTGGGAGTGCAGTTAGGCAACCACAGGAGGGTGGTTGCGACTGTGTAACCGCAGACGAGCAATTGAGGTTGAATGGCAAAAATATCTAAAGAAGAGACTCTAGGGCTTCGAAACCTCTGATGCGTGCGAACTCCTGATATGATTTTGGAAGCCTGACGATGTGTACTCTCAGCCCCCTTTGGTTGATGGTGTAGGGTTGCTTTTGTAGGTAGTTTTGGGGTTTTGGAGGGAAAAGATGGTGGCAAGCCAGAATTGCCAAGTGGTAATCCAAGGCTGCCAAATGGAAGAGGTAGTTATAGTGAGTCACCTAGGGTGTCTCACTTAATTGGGGTGATGTGGCTAATGGGTGAGTGCAAGTGGAGTGAGGTGTAAGGGATGTCCCATGTGAAGGGACAAAAGGAGGACATGAGTGTGTGAGATGTGGCAAGTGATGGTGGTGAGGTGGCTAGGACACATATCTAGTGATTAGGCAAGGTATCCTAAGCAGATTTTCCAGATTTATTAAAATCTGGAAAATAGGATAATGTGTAGGGTTTATACACCTAAGTTTAGACTTAGGTATATAATTTTATTATGCAATATTATGATGTGCAATGTGGGTGAAATGTGCAAGGCTTTGTGGTAAAGCATAAATACCTAGGTTTTGGTGTCTACAATGCTTATTTTTGTACCGTGTTGTGTAAAACACAATGCGGTGCAAAAACAAGAGACACCTCTCATTAGTGGATGGAAAAATGGACTCAAATCTTCTCGACACTCACGAATGAATGATTTTTGGAATTTTTAATTTGTTTGTTTACCCCCTCAATTGGCGAATAGGTAAATAATGAAACCCACGAGCCAATTGACCAAATGTAGATGATGAAAGGAGGTGGATGTGAAGTATGCAATTGTGTGACATTAAATATCAAGTTGGATACCCCAAGTTTGGGATGGTTATTGTTGCAAATTTGCTTTGGTTTCGATGATGTGCAAACTGTCGTGGTAAAATCACCAGCCACATTGGGCGTTTGGGTGTCCATGTGACTGTAAAAATTCCTTTCAAATGTAATGGTGTTAGGAACCAGGCACTCTGGGAATTCTACACTCGTAGTGATTTCGACAATTATTTATCAAATGTGACTTGATTATTTTCTACTTTTGTAACCCAACGAAAAGGGCTTAAAATAACCTTGTGCCAATTAGCTTGAACAGATTCATACTCAAATATTAATGGACCTAGTGGATTTTTACATGTGATGATGTCGGATAATTGTGAATAAGTGTCCTTATGGTGAGCTACCCATCCTATCTGATTGCATGGATTACCAGTCGCTGCATCTTCCAGGTATGTAGGATAAGTCACTAGATACAAAGGTCTCTTAATGATGTTTGTGATTATGCATGTGGTGATGGTGATGATAATGATGAACTTGGTTGTTATGGAGGGGCTGTTTATTGTTTTTTTTTCTAACCGCATGGGTGCGGTTGGTTGCGCCCAACAACCATGTATTCTACGGTGGGAACCACCAAATGCGAGTGCGTAGTTATGCACTCTCGTCAAACGTCGACGCATGGTTGGACTCGCAATAAAATTACTATAAATAGGCTATGGTGGTGGTTTGAATTTCATTTTTGTGGTTAATGTGTTTATGAGTGGTTGAGAAGTGAGAGTGAGCTATGAAATTTATGGGTGAGATGAGTGGAGCGGGTGGCGAAGCGGAGGCTGGAGTCTCGGCTGGAGTGGAAGTCGGAGTCTTCTATACTGAGGTAGGTTCCAAAAACCTTTAGCTTAGTTATATTTTGTTTTTGTTTGTTTTGGTTGCTTTTTGTTGTTGTTTTTATGATGATAAAGCGGGAGGCAAAAGTTTTTTTTTTATGGTGAAAATGCATGAAATTAGTATCTTTTGTTTATTTTTTAAAATGAAAAAGAACTTATGAACTATTTTTGTGTTTTGCTTGTTTTTTAAAATGAAAAATGCATGAATTATTTTTGTGTTTTTATTTTTTTTGATAAAAATGTATGAACATGTTTTTGAAAATGAACAAGGAATGCATGATTTGTTTTTGTGTTTTTATTTTCTCTTTTTTTATTATTTTTTTGTGCACTAATATGGATGTTTTTTTGTGCTTTTGGAGGTTAAGTTTATTAAGGCTCGATATCAATGACCTCGCATTATATCCTGGGTGCATAAGGCACTGACAAATGATGACTAGAAGTGGCTCCAAGCAGTAGGGTTGGCTGGTTGTGGGCGAGTGGAGACCGTTCGGGAAGATGAGGAGTATCTGTCTGCCCTGGTGGAGAGATGAGACCCTGATAAGGGGTCATTTCAAATTTCAACAAGGAAGTTGACTATCATCCTGGAAGATGTTTATCGCATCTTCCATGTTCCTATTGAGGGCTCGCTAGTCCGGGTGAGCCACGATAAGGAGCATGAGCTGAGGCTGATCTATGGGGATGATTAGGATGTAGACATCAATAAGGGAGGGATCTCATACATTTAATTATTCCAAGATAGGAGACTAGGTGCTCTACCAAATTTTGTGATGTACATTGTAGGTAACATGTTGTTGCCTAACAACATGGGGTCCAGGTTCCCTTGGAACAAGGTGAGGCTTGTTATGGATCTTATTAGTGAGGCTCAGATTTATGAATGGGATCCCACTCTACTGTGTTAGTTGTACATTGAGCTATATGAGGTGAAGAGGCAAGAGCAAAAGGGACTCGGGTGCAACTTGCTACTTCAATTATGGGTTTGGGATCACATCCGAACTACTCAACCAGAGGGTCTACCTTATGAGTGGGATCACTCGCTTCCTTGTGCTCTTCGTTGGAGGACCAGCAAGGAGACTTTACCAAGTCACCCTATCCATAGTGGACAAGAGTATTGAGACATGCTGAGTGCTTTGACTAGTAGTGATATATGTTTGCGACCTTGGCAAGGTCTAGCATGGGATACTGAAACAACACGACTTCAGTGGGTTAGGTGAGGCAGGTGGATGGTTGGCCAGTATGGGCAAGAGATGGAGTTTATTTAGTTCTTACGGGTGATGTGACAGTTTGGGTTGGTACAAGGGGTCCCTGATGCTCCAGTGGTGTACAAGCATCAAGGTGATGAGTTGAGTCTCCCAGTCACTCCCAACTTTTAGACTATGGATGATACCACAGATGATGAGATGGTAGGTATCCCAGATACGGACGATGCTAGGACTTCAATTGATTATGATACTTGGTTTGTTATGCAACCTCTATGGGCACCTATTCAGGCTGTTGATGATGCTGTGAGTGGTGATGAGCGGGATGTTGGTGAGCAGGCTTCTCGATGGTAGAAGCATCGTCGATATAGTTTAAGTAGGGAGTGAGTTGGAGCAAAGGTACTGCCTACAGATATCGGATCCAAAGCTGGAGGAGTTGGAGGTGGATATGGAGGTGGCATTAGCGGTAGTGGTGACGAAGGTGGTAGTGATGGGGGGTAGGATCTTCCTCCATGCTGCACTGAGGAGTGGGGAGTTCTCCAAGCTAAGCGGGATAGCTTGGGGCAGACTGTAGAGGCTCGTGATCATGTTCTCATTTTAAATAAAAAGGGGGAAGCAACTAGTAAAACAAGAGGTACAAGACCTCAACAATACTTTCAACATCAAGGAAACAAATTCTTGCATGCGAAGGCCGTGTGCACACATCTTATGACATCAAAGGCATAGGTGATGTTAATATACAACTTAGGTCACATAAATGCAAGATAACATAAGTCTTAAATGTTTTAGGGTTTACTAAGTTTTTTTGGAGTATATGATTAGTGGTACTTGACACTCCTAAATAACGTGTAAGTAAAGAGTTCACTTTGAGGGAGGAGGAATTCCCAATTTTTAATGTGCCCATAAGCTCTATAATACTACACTTAATATTCAATAAGCACAAGGTGATTGAAGATCCATAAAGATAATGCGTGGTAGAAACAAGATCCCACACATCAGAGAAATGAAGGCTCAATGCGAAAATAATATAATGAACCTCCTAAGCATGATCTACTCTATTACACTTGGTGATTACAATGACTAGTTAGCCATGCAATCCGATAGGATGAGAAGGTTACCATAAAGACACTTATAGTTGAAGAAGCAAAAAAAGCCAACAATCAAAAGTTCAAATATATGGGAATTTGTATGGATAAGTGGAGGCCTATGCCGCACTCAAGGTGAATTCACAAGAAGATGAAAATTAGTAAGGACCAATCCGACCGATAATCGATGATTGGTTGTGTGTCCTAATCATAATTGCTAGACATAGTAGTGTGTGTCCAATTATGTTGTCTAACCATAAATATAAGAAATTTATACTTGTCTAACCACAAGGGCTACCCTCAACAAGAACCCGGTGCCAAGTGCAAGGTTCAAACCACAAGAGCTTCCCTCAACAAGCCTATACCACCTCGTTATTTTTATAACCAGGTGTGAAGAGGACCACCAATCGCTTGAGATTTATATCGTCATCGTCGATCTAACACGCACTCAAAGAATTTAGAGCAGACTATTACCTTCACAAATAAACATGCCCTCAAGGTTTGATCCTAACAATTACCAATTCACCTAGATGAAAGCAATCATTTTTTAATCAGTTCAAACCACAAGCTTTTTAACTTTAAATATATATTAAACACTAAACCCCTTTGCCTCTTAAACATTACTTTGCATTTACGTGTCAATTTAGATTCACCCTCTTAAATATTACTTTGATTTGTCTCAATTTGAATTCAGGTGATTGATAAACACCAACAATTTTCTTGCAGGTTAATAAATATATTTTTAAAATATGCGGACAAGTGTGAGGGGTAGGTGTGTGGTGGCTTTGTGTTAAATTTTCTATTGATAAGTATAGCTTTCGACTTTACAGGGGTTATGGTTGGGAGGAGACTGCTCAACCCTGTGCGTTGGTCATAGAGATTTCTCAAAATAACTAAATAATATATTTTTTTAAATATTATTTTAATTTTATTTATTAATTTGGACTCACGTTATTAAAATCAATATTTTTTATATAAAAAATAAAATTAACTTCAAAACATACAAAATTTATTGTTCAATAAAAATCAAAAAAATAATTTTACTACGAAAACAATCGAACCTTGTGCGTCCGACGGTCCCCATCTCACGCTGAGTTACCATTAACGAGACGGTGGATGTGTTGGAAGACTTCGCTGATAGTTTGAACCCTGCTAGCTACGGTGACAGTTACTAAAAAATTGTGATTGTAACTAATTCATCTATGTAACCAAAAAAAATTAACAATAATTTTAAAATAAACACCAACAATTTTTCATTATGATTTAAGTGTTAATAAATATATATTTTTTATTATTACTTTAATTTTTTTTATCAATTTAAATTTACGCTATTAAAACCAATATTTTTTCATATAAAAAATAAAAATAACCTTACGTTAAGTCTAAATACTAAGATCTTCACATACAAATTTATAGTTCAATAAACACCAAAAAAAAATTAATTTAATAAAATTAAGTATTATTTTAAAATATTAAATTAATATATTTTTGAATTTTATTTAAAAACCTAAATTCTAATTAAAAATAATTTAAATATTTTTATTAAAAAAATAAATACTTTAAAAACTACACATTTAAAATCAAAATAATTTGGCTTTAGGATCCATTTTCTAACCACCCAACATTTCAAAACTCCTTAGATTTTGTTATTCGAGAAAAACTAAAATCCACTCCACAATCATTGCCATAGTGATTTAATGATTATATATATTTTTAAGAAATTTAAATTTAAATAAGGTATTAATGTGAAACGAAATTCCATTCATAGAATATGTTATTATACTTATACTATTATATTAATCCGTAGAAAGTAAGAGGGTCAGCTCCTCACATACCCAAACTCAATGTTTTTTTTTGTTACATAGGAGAGTTGGCTACAACCACTATTTTTAGTAACTGGCAACGCAATGAGAATGAGAATGCAACCACCAAACCTATCCGTATCATTAATTGTTGACCCGACATATGCAATGGGAATGAGAATGCAACCACCAAACCTATCCGTCTAGTTAATTGTTGACCCGATGTGAAATAGGAACCATCGATCACTCAAGGTTCATACTTTTGTCGTCGGTCTAGCGCGCACTCAGAGGATTCAGAGCAGACTACTACCTTTGCAAATTGGCACCACCAAGGTTTGAACCCAAGTCTCTTCTCAGCAAGTGCCCATCCAGACTAACACTTACCAATCCACCTAGCCCTTGGGGCTATGTCCAAACTCAATGTTAATAAGGGTAACGAATCCCATAAAGTGATCAAGAACTTGCACCTCTACACTTATTATCCCATTGGTAAAGACCATTGGTAAAGAGATAGGCCTGTGGGTAGAGGCTAGTGTTTATCTATTGGTTGTCCTTGGAGTCCCTGAAGTCCCTGGTTTGATTCCCCATAGTCCTCGACTTTGTCTTATACACACTTACCAATCCACCTAGCCCTTGGGGCTATGTCCAAACTCAATGTTAATAAGGGTAACGAATCCCATAAAGTGATCAAGAACTTGCACCTTTACACTTATTATCCCATTGGTAAAGACCATTGGTAAAGAGATAGGCCTGTGGGTAGAGGCTAGTGTTTATCTATTGGTTGTCCTTGGAGTCCCTGAAGTCCTTGGTTTGATTCCCCATAGTCCTCGACTTTGTCTTATACACAGGGTTAGGGTTTATAGTGGCAGCGTGTCTTATCCAACTATCCCAGGTCAATTCCTTGGGGTCCTCGGTTTGATTCCCCAAAGTCTTGTTGACTTCATTTTATTGAAAGGACTAGGTTTATAATGACAACGTGTCTTACCCAATTGTCCCGATCAATTCCTTGGAGTCCCCCATAGTCTTATTGACTTCCTCTTATCAAACCGACTAGAATTTATGATGGTTTATGATGGTAACTTATCTTTCCAAAAGAACTAGAATTTATAATAATATATCTTATTTTTTTATTTAATTAATGTGAAAAATCCTACTAAGTATCATGTCCTAACTTATATTAAGAAAGGTAACGGACAAAAGTATTGCGGATTCCCTATAACAAAGTAAATCTTCGGGATCACCCGACAAGATAATTATCATGTATTCAACCAGCATTACAACTTGGAAACATTCACCATCCATCCAACAAACAGGACCTGCCAGTCAAGGCCCTCACCTCCCCTGGTGGGACCCACATACCGACCCCGAGTCTCATTCGCTGAGAAGTACGACTTCACGAGAGATCGAGCAAAAGATTCAGCTAGCTGTGTAGTTAAAACAAATATTCAATTTTGAGAAAACGGACATATAAAACCGAGGGAAGATCGCAAAACAAGTAATCAATTCAGAGAAAAAGGACAGACAAAAAAAACCGATGAAATAGCGAGTTTTTTTTTTGTAGAAATCCTTTGAAACAACGCTGCAATTGTTCAATTCCTCGCAATAAAATTTGTACATCATCTGGTACAGGTTCGAATCTCCCCTCCCTCAATCGTATCTTTTCGCAAGCACCTCTGTAAGTGAATTCCCCTTTCTTTTCCTTTAATTCATCCAATTGAGAGCCACACCGCTTGAATTTCGGCGGTTCAGGAATTGGACACTTTAGGTTTTTAGTGTCTTCACACTTGGTTTGGGAATTCGGACAACATCGCTTGAATTTCTGCGGTTCAGGAATTGGACACATTAGGTATATTCTGTCTTTACACGTTGTTTGGGGATTCGAACACTGTCTATACATAGAGAACTGGGAATTGATTCTGTGGTTCAGCGTAAAATTGTGGAAGAGTGAAACCCAAATGGATCCGTATGGGAGATACGAGAACGTGGGGATGGGTTCTTCAGGATCCAATCATTACCCCAATCCTATGTACCCGCCTCCTCCTCCTCCTTATCCTGCTTACCCACCACAGCCCCCGCCACTGAATCCCTATGGATATCAAGGCTATGGAGCTGATCCTTATGCCCCGTCTTACCACCAACCTCCTCCATATGGCCCCCCGCAACGAGGTCCTGTGGGTTGGTCACCTCCCGCCTCTTATGTTCAGAGCCACCCAAATTCTTACCATCAACAGGGAAGCTTTCAGTCTGATATCTCATACCATCACCAGGGAAGTTTTCATTCTGATAGACCATATGGCGCCCAAGGAAGTAGTTTGCACCCTTATGGCTCGTTCCAGCATCAGGAAAGTTTTCAATCCAGTAGCCCTCATCACCCTCACCAATCTTCCAGTTCATATGGGCAATTTGGGCCTTCGTCCTTTATTCCACATTCCCAAATTGATGACCAAACCGGTAGCCCATCGGCCTATTGTGCCCACAATTCCATTCAGGATATGCCGACGCCTCCTTCTTCATCTGCACCTCTCTACCCGGTAATTGATTCCATGGCAGTAATGAGCTTGTCGGGTCATTCTCAACCTGCTCAATCCTCGCCCCCCATAGGATCCTTTCATAAGCCTGCTTCTATGCATTATGCTTCTCATAGCTTTGACTACTCAAGACAATCCTTTTCAGGTCATTCGTTCCAATATGGAGACCAATCTCATTATTCTTGTGACAGTATGTCTTCGGACAATGCCCTGGGAGCATTTGGGTCACAAGATTATGATAAACACCAGATTGTTCCATATGACCCTTCAAGCAACCCTTCAAGCAAATCTCTCAGGGTTGTCCTCTTACATGGGACTCTGGATGTATGTATCTATGCAGCCAAAAACTTGCCTAACATGGATCTTTTCTCAGAAAACCTAAGGAAAATATTTATAAGGACAGGTTCTGGCAAAACTTCAGCAAAAATAGAAGACCATGTTTCCCAGAAAATCATAACAAGTGATCCTTATGTGTCAATTTGTCTCTCAAGTGCCATAGTTGCCAGGACACGGGTGATTAGCAATAATCAGAATCCAGTATGGAATCAACATTTCTCTATTCCTGTTGCACACAATGTTGCCGAGGTGTCATTTATTGTCAAGGATAATGACTTTGTGGGTGCAGATCTTATTGGTGATGTTGACATACCTGCTGAGAGGCTTTTGTCTCGACAAAAAACAGAAAATTGGTTTCCTGTGTTAAACTCCAATGGCAAGGTCTGCAAGGATGGTGCTGCCCTTAAACTTTCAATACAGTATTTCCCAATAGAAAATCAAATGTTGTACAGGTTTGGGATTGGTGCTGGACCAGACTATGCTGGTGTGCCCAACACATACTTTCCTCTTAGAAAAGGTGGGAAAGTTACTCTCTATCAGGATGCTCATGTGCCTGATAACATTCTTCCTCGTATCGAACTTGATCATCAAGTTTGGCGTGAACACAGCAAATGTTGGCAGGATATTTGTGAAGCTATTTTACAAGCTCGACGACTGATATATATTACTGGCTGGTCTATATTTGACAAGATTCAGCTGGTGCGTGGAAGCAACAACTTAAGATTGCTTCATTCAGACTCCACATTGGGGGATCTTCTCAAGTTTAAGTCACAGGAAGGTTTGCGTGTGCTTTTACTAGTCTGGGATGACCCTACTTCAAGGAGCATCCTCGGATTCAAGACTGTAAGCTTGTCATTTAGAAAGTAAAATAGATTTAACTTTTCACTTAGAGATCTCCCAATGTTTATACGTGATCTCTTCTGTTATGTTTTACTTTTTAATTGTTGATGTTTGTCAAACACACATATTTGTAAGGGACTTATACCTTTTAGAAAATACATACAGGAAGGATTTATGCAGACACATGATGAAGAGACTCGGAGATTCTTCAAACATTCATCTGTTCAAGTTTTTCTTTGTCCTCGACAGGCAGGCAAAAAACATAGTTGGGTTAAACAGCAGGTAAGATAATCTATTGTGTAATATTGAGCTGCCTTCAAGTCTTCTTGTTAAATTTTACGTTTTGTTCTTCATAAACAATAATAAATGGAGCAAATTTTCAAGCATAAAATTATATTAGGTTAGATGAAATTTTTTTTCCTATAATCCAAGGATATATAACTGTGTTGATGTGGTATCTATCCATAAAATGGCAAATTGAAAATTGGAAAAAGCATAGACACACATTTAGATAATCATATTTAATAGAATATCATATGAATGTCACTTGAAAAATTCATATTTACCTTCAAGTAGGTATCAATACTCAATGGTAGCAAACCTTAACTCAACAGGCCCTAGGCTGATTGGTTTGGTTGGTTTCTCTTCAACTTGTCATTCTATGCTATAATAAAATATCTTCTAGAGATAGAAGTAAATAGGCTGGATCTATCAAAATCTTGAGAACAGACAGAAATTGTTGAGCTCATCCAACAGCACTTGCTCAGCTTGTGTGTTATGCTGTTAAGGAAGAGAATGGACAATAAGCTTCCGCACTTTAGGTTTCCATCTTTTATGTCCTCTAGCATTCTATAAACCTTCAACATGTAGTGGGTTTACCTATCACCTATCAGTGACAGGTTTCTTTCTAGCTGGTTAATGGTCAATAGTCAGTGACTCAGTACTCAATGTGACTATATTCTAGCACTTGTACATGTCCCTATACCCTTTTGCGCAAGTCGGTACAGACCAAGCCCCTGCAGACTTATATCATTGTCAGCGATGCTTGTAATATATATTACATATTAGATTTGTATTCTAGAATATTGAAATGTTGATAAATGTATTACACCATTTATTTTGTAAAATAATTTAGAAGTATTACATACAAGTATCATATTTTTGAGATTTCAAATAAAGAAAAGTTCCTCTCTTAAATCTTCTAGCGACAAGTGTGTTTTAATCTAAGATCTTAATATTATCTATTGATGAACTCTAACTAACCAACATGAGTCAAAGATTCAAGAAAGCAATAGTAAAATTTTGTGGCAATTTTTTTGTGTCCTGAACCAAAAGGTCAATATTTTATGTCCGTTTTACTATACAGGTGAATCAAGATATTCTGTGCATAACTTTGTCTTTATTATGCATGTGAGCTTGTGTCCTTTAAGGACACCTCACACAGGAAGGAAAACTATTTTAATGGACAGTCAAGCAGCACAATCATTACTTAGAACATCACAAGGAGGCCAAAAGCAAGCATGTCTTGATTCAATTTCAAGAAATTAATATAATCATTTTGCATACAAACCTCTTGCTTTGATTATGACATAGACACAAATGTGGTTACCATACCTTGGCAAAGCTTCTTATCTTATCAATTCCCTCCCAAATCTTTACAATGCCATGCTCTGCTTCCCACATATTAACATTCTTCTACATCATATGATTGTATACATATTGGTCAATCTAATAGCATGACTTATAACATTAAGAATTTGATAGTGCCATCCTCATTCATTATATTATTATTGTCTTCATAGATAAGGTTTTTGCATTTGATAACCTCTGCTGTTTTGAAAAAAAGTTGTCTAAGAGTTTAGACACATCTAAAGTTATGCTAGTTAGGAGACACATATATGGCATTGCTTAACAATTTGAATATGGAAAATATTAATATGTTTAATATTGAACTAATAAACTATTTGCCTGCCAGAATTAACAATCTGACAACATTTGTGATATTGAGTAACAAAGACAATTCTTACTTTAGGATAACGAGAATTAAGTAAGCAGTTAAAGACTTCTGTTGTACATAAAGATTATTATATTTATCTTCAATTTTAAATTTTAATTGTTGATTAATTATTATCTCTTTTGCTAAAAGGCAAGGACACATCATGATTTCCTGCAACCCTTGTTTCTTAACATAATAGACATATGCAGGACAGACTAGACGATCTTCCACTCTTTACCAATGACATTCTACCTTCTGTATATCCACTATTCAAGGATTTCTTCTAGTTTTTAACTTTTTAGTGATTCTTGTAGTTGTTATTTACCAAAGTGATACAGGTCTGCCTTGGACCAAAATAATTGGAACAAGTGCATTGATTCAGCTTGTGCATATTGAGGTATATCTCCCTAATTTTTAAATGTTTCATGTAAATGTCTGCTGGTAAAAGGGGATATCTCATACAATTATGCAAATTAATACAAGATAAACCAAGAAACTTAAACTAAGATAGCAAAACAATAAATTAATAGTAAATGCCGAAAGTTATCCTAATTCAAGCATAAATAAATTTGGAGCATTCAAGAGCAAACTACACTAAGATCATCCACAAAATGCAAATGCTAGGGTTAATCCTAATGCAGTAAAATAACTACTTGACACCTAGGACATCAAGGACCATTGTATTTAGAAAAGAAATATGATAAACTCATTCCTGCCCTATCTTGCTTGCAACGTCACCACAGTAAATAAGGAGAGATCATACCTGGGATATTTGCAGAGTGTTTGACCTGCCCCGGAAACCGGTCCTTGAACGACAATCAGTGACCTTTGGCTGCAAATCCTAGTAGAGTGTCTTGTCCTCCTTTGTGGAAGACAATGAACCAACGGTCAATGGCTTTGGTTGTAATAGAGAGAGAGAGAGAGAGAGAGAGAGAGAGAGAGGGTGCGTGATGCTCCTCCTTTGTGGAAGGCAATGAACCAACGGTCAATGACTTTGGTTGTAAGAGAGAAAGAGAGAGAGAGAGAGAGAGAGGGTGTGTGATGTGGAATTAATAGAGGCAAATAACATGAAAGTAGTGTTAGCAGTAAAACTGTCAAGAAGTGAATGTTTGTTTTTGATAGCTGAATGAATGGTAATAGAATGGTGAGAAAATGAGGAAGTGAAAGGGATATTTTTAGCAGATAACTCTCCCTTTGGATTCAATAACTGATTTTCTCCTTTTTCAAGGTCATAAAATCATAACCGTCAGTACAAACAATAGACGATTCAAATGCTAGGTGTAAAAGCACCCTAGCATCGCGATTGTGCATGAAAAACCCTAAAGTCAACCGACGACCGCGATTGTCAATTGAAGTGGCGATTGTGACACCATCGATTTTTAGGACGTGCGCTTTCGGGGACACGTGTGAAAACGTCCCTTAATCCTGCCTCTATCCTTATTTTTGGGTTTTGGGAAAGTTAGAAGGCAAAAACATCATGAAAGATGATAGAAAAGTGACAATTGGGTGAAGAAAGGGAACCAAAACCACCGGCCAACATGGCTCGCTATCATCCTACCCAAGGACTAACAAAGTTAGTCCATCCTTGTCTTGTAAATAGGAGGACAAGACTCTCCACCACCTGCGAAGTCAGCTGTTAGCACTTCTTTTACATATACATATTGCCTCTCCCTAAGGACCATAGGCGACACCGCAAGGGATAGCCACTTGTGAGTCCTTAGGGAAAACAAGAAAAGAAAAAGAACAATATGCGATAGTCGAAGCAATAGAAACAAAAATCCTATGCTATGGAACAATAACAAAATTTTTGTAAGAAACAATAGAAAAATGCAAAATATAGCCAAACATTTGAGAGTACAAGAAAACATATATACAAGGTTCTAGGAGCTTGGGGAACGGGGGGATGGGTTTTGGGGATGGTGGGGGATGACAGCTTGATTTTAGGGGACGACTAGGGGACGGCTGGTATAAAAGTATGAATTTTTTTAGAAATTTAGAATAATCTACAGATTCTACACACAACAAAAATGAAAAATACTAAATACTAATAGTTTACAATAAAAATAGTCTACAACAAGTTACAAAAATATTTAGAACTTAGAAGCCATTAGATTCTTAGAAGTTAGAATAATTTAAAAATTAAATTTTACAACAAATGTCAAAATGAAACAGAAAAATAGTTGCAAAAATACTAATAGTCTCAATGCTCATTTACAAATAGAACAAAAATACAACAAAATAGTGAAATCAGAAGTACAGTAGTACTAATAGTAAATAGTCTCAATGCTCATTTACAAATTACAACAAAAGAGTTTACAACAAAAATACTAAATGTAAATTACTAAATAGTCTCATTCCTATGGAACTTCTGTTGGGCTATTGTTGTCAGAATCTGTATCACTATTTGATGAGCTGCCCTCATCATCTGAGTGAAGAGCCTCCAATGGAACTCCAACCAACCCCTCCTGACCCTCATCCTCGTCAATTTGTCCTGCATCCTCTGGATCAACATCCCATCGTGTAGCTGGAGATTGCCTATACTCTGGCTTAACTCTCTCACGAAGGCGAAGAGAGCTATGCATTGCAACTAGCTTCTCCGCTCTGCGAGAGGTAAGCCTATTCCTCCTCACATTGTGGATAAAGTTGTATGTGGACCAATTTCTCTCAGTAGTAGAGGAACTAGCAACCTGTGAAAGAAGCCTAATTGCAAAATGTTGCAAGTTAGGTGTGTCATCCCCATATAGCTGCCACCATCCAATGGGATTTTTTTGGGCAATGGTAGCTCTATCCTCTATACACTTTGGTTGGCTGAAGCAAGGGCCCGAAAGATTCACAAATTGGAGCCACTCATCTCTAAGTTTTGAGCCCTCCTCCCTCACATATATCTTTTTAAGGGCACTCAAAAACCCTTGTCTCACCTTTGGATCACAATGGGGAGCCACTCTCCCAGGCCTAGGCTCATACCACTTTGGGTTTACTGTATATGCTGCCATATGAAGGGGGGTTTTCATCCTATGTCACCTCCTCTGTATAATAGGTCTAATGTTGGCCTCATAGAATAATAATGATGGATCTCTAGCAGAAATTATTATTTTTATCTCCCCTAACATGTTGTCAAAAGTCTCATAGATCTCTCCTAGAGTAGGAGCATTTGTGTCAGCATATCTGATGACTGCAACAATTGGGGCAACAAAAGACACAATGTACCTACAAGAAATTAATTAATTTTAATTTAAAAACTTAGACTATATGAGCAATCCAATTTGAAACTAAAAATGAAAAATCATAAATGACATTTCTTACTTGGCTTGAGTCCACCAACTATCATCCAATATTTTGTCTCTAATTTTCTTTCCCTCCTCTGTCCTTGATTCCGGCCACCTCTTCCACTCCGTGCATACTACCATGGACTGTAAAGCATCTTGCACCTCAATCATCCTCTCCAATAAAATGAAGTAGGTGGCGTATCTAGTGTCTCTTGGTTTGATGAACTCCTCCTTTGAGAAGGACCGAAAGAGGGCTAAGGAAGTGTGATGGTTGCAAATGAACATTTGCAAGTCTTTGGCTTCTGCAACCATAGCCCTCACCCAATCTATCCTCCCAATGTCCTTCAATGCATTGTTCAATGCATGAACACAACACGAGGTCCAAAAAATATGTCTATATGACTGTTCTATCATTTGCCCCACACGCTGGCAAACAAGGGCTGCATTTGTAACTACCTGTAGTGTACAACAAAAATGGTCTCATTTAAACAACCATATAGATTTAAAGATTTTGATTTTCATAAGAAAAAGTTAAAACGGAAATTGTCAAATTGATTACCTGTACAACATTGGAGGCTCCAACCTCCTCAATAGCCTCCCTCAACAGGAGGTACTGGATATCAACATGATTTCTTTTCCCCGTGCAATCAATGGCTCGAAGAAAATAGGGACCTGCTGAACATGTGACAATGATATTGATGAGTGGACGTTGACGAATTTCAGTCCCCTCATCCATGATGGTAGAACATCCATTTGTCAACCATTTGTTCCTCATCTGCTCCATAACCAAACCGCATTTGGAATATTGTTTTTCCAAGAGAGAGGTACGAAGCTTAGTTTCTCCAAGCGCTAGATATGAAGTCCTTGCCTTGGCTATTTTTTTTACTGCTTCCTTGAAATAGGGGGAACATGCAATATGGAAAGGAAGCCCATGTGCAAACAATAATTATGCTACAACATCATCTACTTCCTCTCTTGCTTGCACATTAAACATCTCACTCACAATTCCCTTTTTCTTTGAGGGCAGTGGTGGCATACTAGAGGTTTGGGTTGACTCTTGTGGCTGTTTTGAGGAGGCTACAAAGTCACCTCTAGATGATTGGCCAACAGTAGGGAAAGGCATGCCCAAACTTTTAAATCTGAACTCTTGCACAAGCTTATTGGCTTCAGCTACTTGTACCCGGGTCATTTTTTTGCAAGCCCTAATCTCTGTTCCTGCCTTATCAGGGAGATGTGATTCAACCCTAGTATAGCTGCCCTTAAACTCAGTTTTGCAAAAATTACACCGCCATGTTCTTGAGCCCCCAAATTTATTTCCCCTTGGTCACAGTTGGTTACAAATTGCAACAAAGATGTTCTGATATTGAATGGACCCTTGGCATATTCCTTTAATAATGGTAATGGACAATTAAAACTAGTCTTAGAAGCAGTGCTGCCCCCTTTGGAAGTTTGGGGTTGAAAGGTAGAGGCAGAATCCCTAGCAGCATGAATATTTATATTTTCATTTTAGTTTTGAATCTTTTGATTTTCAGTTTGGTTTCCCCCCTCCATATTAATGTTAAATGAGTCTGATTCACTGCTGTTCATGTTGAATGTTGAAAGAAAAATATGAAAATTTCAAAACAGACTTGGATAAGGCAATGAAAATTGGAAAACTTCAAAACAAACTTGGATTTTTGCTGCTTGTTGTTGCTATCTCTGCTGTTGCTGCCTACTGTTGCTATCCCTGCCCTTGCTGCCTCCTCTTGCTATCTCTTGCTGTTACTTTTGTTACCTCCTTTTGCTATCCCAACTCTCTCTTCTTCTTCTTCATTGTTGAAAGATGAGTGCTTGTTTTGACTTCTAACTTTTTCTTTTACTGCTTTCCTTGAAATAGGGGGAACGTGCATTTGTAGAAAACCAGCGAACTAGATTTGTATTAATCAGCATAGTTTAAATAATACAACCATTGCCGGGAATAGCACACCGGCGTACTGAACTCTGTTACAGAAGTTGTAACAGTAGTCTTAACAAAACAATAGAGACAAATAGTAAGTACGCTAACATCCCCCTTTATTACATTATTTGGGTAATGTAATAACTAATAGCTATACTTAGACTACTAACATCCCCTTACATTATTTTGCAATACAAAGTGAGCTGCGAAACAATTCAAATTTGACACGTCCAAGTGCCTTAGTGAAAATGTCTGCAACTTGAGCATCTGTGGGAATGTGCTGAAGCTGAATTCGGTGCTTTGGAACTTCCTCTCGAATGAAATGACATTGTGTGTCAATGTGCTTTGTTTTTTCATGATGGACTCGGATTCTTGACGAGGTTCGAACACCCCGATTGTCGCAAAACAAGTGTATTGGAGATTTTGATGGATGGCCCATACTTGTCAGAATGCGACGTAACCATATCACTTCGCACACAGCTTCACGTGCGGCGCGATATTCTGCCTCTGTTGATGAAATAGCAACCACCTGTTGCTTCTTGCTGTGCCAAGAGACAGGACCGGATCCCAGATGAAAAATATATCCAGAGTTGACTTGCGATCATCAAATGATCCGGCATAGTCGGAGTCCGTGTATCCTTGCAAGAAGAATTTGTTGTTCCTCTTGTATTCTAGGCCATATTCCATAGTACCACGGACATAGTGAAGAACACGTTTTGTTGCTTTCCAATGAGTAGTCTTAGGCTCCTGCATGAACCTCGAAAGATAGTTGACAACAAAAACGAGATCTGGCCTAGTATTGGTCAGATATATGAGACTCCCAATCAGCTGTCGATAGAGAGTACCATCTACCTGAGGTGAGTCATCATATCACGATAACTGAAGTCCATTCTCCATAGGAGTTGCCATTGGCTTGCAGTCAGTCATGCGATATTTATCCAGCAATGTCTTGGCATACTTTTTCTGAGACACTTTGATGGTGTGCTCCTTCTGGCTGAATTCCAGACCAAGACAAGAATGGAGAAGTCCGAGATCTGTCATCTCAAAAGATTTGCACAAGTTTCTTTTGACAGTAGAGATCATATCTTCTGAACTCCCTGTAATGAGCAGATCATCCACATAGAGTACAAGCAACACTATCTCAGAACCCTGTTTCTTGAAATAGAGGTTTGCATCTGACGGACATCTCTTAAATCCATGCTGCATAAGGTGATTGTCCATTTTTATATACCAAGCTCGAGGAGCTTGTTTCAGACCATACAAGGATTTGACCAATTTGCAAACCTTCTACTGTTGGCCTTCCACTTCAAATCCTTCAGGCTGAGTCATATAGACTTCTTCTTGGAGATCACCATTTAGAAAGGCACTTTTGACATCCATTTGGTGAACTTTCCACCCATATTGTGCTGCCATAGCACACATAACCCGAATTGTGGTCATCCGAGTAGTAGGTGCAAAAGTTTCCTCATAGTCGATGCCTTCCTTTTGAGCATAGCCCTTTGCAACAAGACGGGCCTTATGCTTATCAATTGTTCCATCTGCCTTGTACTTGACTTTGTATACCCATTTGCAGCCAATAGGTTTCTTTCCATGCGGCAGATCAACAAGCTTCCAAGTTTTATTCTTCATCAGAGACTCATACTCTGTATCCATAGCGGCCTTCCATTGAGGCTCACTGAGAGCATCTTGCACTGATGCGGGTTCAAGTCTATCTATGGTAGACATGAATGCCCTGTCATCATCAATATCCATATCCTCAACTTCTCTACTTGGAGTCACAGAAAGTTCCTCAAAAGATTGACAAAGATCATCAACCTCACCGGCTTCTTGGCTTCTCTTTCCTTTTGAGCCATACTGCGTGTACGAGGTCTATCCAAATTCAAATTGGGAGGAGTGGATAAATTTGCATCTCTGATTGTATTTGTACACCATTTAGGATTTTGCTTCGGTGGTGGTGAAGAAGATGTAGAAGGACCTCCTGTCTGTGTTGACGAAGGAATGACCATGCATGGGATGGTGTACCTCTCATACACGCCATTGAAGTAGGTAGGCCTCATGAAGTATCCGACAACTGCTAAGTACCAACAAATACACTTGTTCCTATAGTGGGGCAGATTGGGAGAAACCAACCCATGCTATGTATAGACGTAGGTATTTGACCCCAACTCTAAAATAAACTGCAAGACGGTCATAGATGGATACTATAGTCGTCAATCGTGTCCATCCATTGTTGTAGGGTAGCCCAAGCGATGCCAACCTACGCCATGAACGGTATGCAAGCATATGTCCCCAAAGCTAGCTCATGCCATATCGTTGATGATGGATGCATTGCTTGGCAAGGCATGCCCACCACGACAAGGGGAGAAGAAAGATAAGAGCAAGAAAGCGTGGGCTATATATGCATTGCAACTTGCCCTAGGGGAGGGAGATCCTATGGAAGGGAAAGTCATCGTGCCCCTCCTGAAATGGGGTATTCCACTACAACATATGGTCAATTGCATTGTTCAACAAGGCACGCAGGCCACTCTAGTGGGACACCAAAATGATAAAAGTGATCAGAGGTGGGCTAGATACCCTCTATAGCTTGCTGTAGAGGAGGGAGATCACATGGAAGGGAAAGTCACCATGCCAGTACTGTAATGGGGTTCGCCATGACAATATTCGGTCAAGTGCATTGTCCAACAAGGCACACTTGCCACCACAGTGGGACACCAGTATGATTGATTGATTGGAAAGTTTTGTGTTGTTTTTATTCCATGAAATGTAAATGAATGTTGCCTTGGTGTTTCGATTGCATACCATATAGGAGGTAGCATGGGTTTGTAAATTTTCCCAACCCTAGATAACTGCTGTCCTATGTTATTTTAAAATAAATCAGATCTGAAAATAATTTATTCAAACATGCAACAGTCACACAGATGGCTGGAAAAATAAACAGCGTGAACAGCGGAAGTTAAATATATTTCTGAACCTGAAATATTACAAAATAAAGGAGGCTACAGCTACAACAGGACACCCTGCTCTCTTGCTGCCTTTCTGGCCAGCAATTTCACTGTTCTTCTCCTCCTAAGCTTGCAGTTTTCCTTCAGCAATCTGTTCTCCTTCTCTTCTTTCTGTGTGTAAAACACTCTTGACCTTCTCCTTTTATCCTTGAAAAAGGTAACCCTAATCTCTCTAACCCTAAGATTAGATCTCATCTCATCTTGAGATGTAAGGTTAAAAATAGAAAATCACTTAAGTGAATTTCAAAATAGAATCACTTAAGTGAATTACAAAATAGAATCACTTAAGTGAACTTAAAAATAGAAAATCACTTAAGTGAATTTCAAAATAGAATCACTTAAGTGAATTACAAAATAGAATCACTTAAGTGAACTTAAAAATAGAAAATCACTTAAGTGAATTTCAAAATAGAATTAGAAATGTCTCGAACCACTTCTAGCACGTTCATACTGAAGCCTGTGCAAGAAGTTCCTGTCCGAGCTACATTTCTCAACACTCCCTCTTAGCGAGGAAGGAATTCTGCACCAATCCAAGTTTGTCTCTGAATGCTTCAAACTTCCCTTTCACTAAGGGCTTGGTCAGAATATCAACTACCTGCTGATCTGTGGGAATATACTGGAGCTTTACGGCTCCCTTCTGAATCCTGTCTCGTATGAAGTGATATTTGATGTCTATGTGTTTGGACTTGTCATGAAATATTGGATTCTCAGAGAGTTTGATACAACTTTGATTATCACAATATATCACCGTGGGATCCAACTCCTGATCAATCAATATTGTAAGCAACTTGCGAAGCCATATGGCCTCACAACTAGCAATATTGGCTGCCATGTATTCGGCCTCTGTTGAGCTAAGTGCCACAAAAGTCTGCTTCCTGCTGAACCAGGATATCATGCCTGATCCCAAGCTAAAGCAACACCCTGAGGTGCTCTTCCTGTCTGCTACATTGCCTGCCCAATCTGAGTCTGTATACCCCTGCAACCTCACTTCACCATCTCCAAGATATCTTAGACCATACTCCACCGTGCCCCTCAAGTATCTGAGCACATGTTTTGCTGCTACCCAATGCTCTTGCCTTGGCTCCACCATGAACTGACTCAAGGTGTTCACTGCAAAACATATATCTGGTCGAGTGTTGACCAAATACATCAAGGATCCTATCAGCTGCCTGTACAACGTAGGGTCCACCAATTCTGAATCTGAAGTTGTCACCTTCTTCAGATTAGTGATCATGGGTGTGGCCATAGGTTTGCAGTCCTCCATCCGAAACCTCTTCAGGATCTCAACTGCATACTTACCTTGCCCAAGGAATATCTCCCCTGGTCTCTGCCAAACCTCCAAACCCAAGAAGTAATGCATCATGCCAATGTCCTTCATCTCAAACTCAGCTGCCATATCTGCTTTGCACCCTGCAATGAGCTTCTCTGCACTTGTAAGAAACAAGTCATCTACATATAGCACCAAAATGAGTAGATCAGTCCCAACAAATATGTAATATAGATTAGGATCTGCATCACTTTTGGCGAAGCCCACACTCTGCAAGTATCCATCTATCCTGGAATACCATGCTCTCGGTGCCTGTTTGAGTCCATATAAGGCTTTCTTCAGCCTACAAACATGGGACTCCTTCCCATTTACCTCAAAGCCCTGAGGCTGCTCTATGTACACTTCTTCCTCAATGATCCCATTAAGGAAAGTTGTCTTCACATCCATTTGATGAATCCGCCATCCCATAGATGAAGCTAAAGACATAACTGCTCTAATGGAAGTGTATCTGGCGACTGGAGCAAAAGTCTCCTCATAGTCCACTCCCTCTTTCTGGGAGAACCCTCTCGCCACAAACCTTGCCTTGAACTTCTCGATGCTGCCATCTGCAGCATGCTTAATTTTGTAGAGCCACTTGGAACTCACAACTGACTTCCCCTCCGGTCTTGGCACTATGTCCCAAACATCATTCTTCATGATGGAGGTGTACTCCTCCACCATGGCATCCCGCCAAACCTGCTGGTCTGTTGCCTCCTGAAAACTGGAAGGCTCTGAATTTATGATGTTACTCATCAATGCCATGTAGTTTGAAAACTTCCTTGGAGGTCTGCTCTCCCTAATCATGCTGCTAGGAGCCTCAACATACTCCTGAGCATCCCTCAATGTCTGTGTAAGCCATCGAGGTCTCCTGATAGAACTGGAAGGGGCTAATGTCTCCACCTCCTCACCTGAAGGTTGTTGTCCTGAACTGGAAACCACTGGTGTCTTTGGTGACCCTGGCTCAACCTTCGGAGCTTCTTGCTCCTCATTCTCTATCACTGGAATAGGCTCATGGGACTTCCTGGATGCAACGTCCTCCTCAAACTTTACATCCCTGCTCACTACTGTCTTCCTCTTCTCTGGAATATAAACCCTGTAAGCTTTTGAAGTCTCACTGTATCCTACAAATAAACCCTTCCTACTGGAGGGCTCCAACTTGGTCCTCTTCTCTACCGGAACATGGATATAAACTGGACATCCAAAGATGCGGAAATGACTCACCTCTGGTTTCACACCAGTGAATGCCTCCTCTGGTGTCTTGTCCTCCAAGATCCTATGAGGACACCTGTTCTGGATGTAGACTGTTGTGTTGCATGCTTCTGCCCAAAGAAACATCGACAAGCCCTGGTCATGAATCATGGCCCTAGCAGCCCCTATGATGGATCGATTCTTTCGCTCTGCAACCCCATTCTGTTGTGGGTTGTATGGAACAGTCAACTCCCTCTTGATTCCTGCCTCTTGCAGAAACCATCGAACTCCTTGGAGGTATATTCACCCCCATTGTCTGATCTCAAGACCTTGATCTTCTTCTCTGTCTGGTTCTCAACTAGAGCTTTGAACTCCTGAAACCTGCTAAAGACTTCATCCTTGGTCTTTAAGAAGTAGATCCATGTCTTGCGAGAGAAATCATCAATAAAGGAAACATAGTACATGCTACCTGAAATTGATGCTACTGACATCGGTCCACAAACATCCGAATGTACTAGATCTAGTATCTCCTTAGACCTATGCTCGTTGTTTGGGAAAACAACCTTGGCATGCTTGCCAAGCGTGCACCCTCTACATACTCCCTGTTGCTCAATGCTGAACTCTGGAAGACCTGTGACTATCTCCCTTAGAATAGGCAACGCTCTATGATGCAGGTGCCCCATCCTCTTGTGCCACAACTCACACAAGTTGTTACTGCTATGAACTAGGGCTCGAACAGGTTCACCCTGCAACCTGTATAGATTGCCTTCTCTAACCCCTATCACTTGTGTTGTTTTCGGGCTAGATTCTTTTGGTCTAATAAGGACATGTTGGTTCTTGAACTCCATTGCATAACCCTTATCCTCCATAACCGAAACTGAAAGCAAGTTCTTCCTGAGACCTGGAACAAACAAAACATCATCAAAGTCTAAAGAGTTCCTTGATTGGAGTCGAAAAGGAATGGTACCAATTCCTTCAATTGGATATTTGGTATCATCACCAAGCTCAACTTGAACCCTTGAGTCCTGCTCTTGTAGACTGGTAAAACATTGTCGGCTGATGTCATGTGCCGAGATGCCCCACTATCCACATACCAAGCATCTCTTGGAACCGTGTTGGTAGAAAGGCAAGAGACCAATGAGAAATCCTTCTCGAATTTGGCAGCAAACTCGCTCATCTGAGTTTCTGCAGAGGTTGCTACTTGCGTTTGTTGCTGCTTCCCTTTGCCCTTCTTGTCTGGACACTGTGATGCATAATGGTCGTGCTTATGACAAATGAAGCACTTGATCTTGCTCAAGTCCTTCTTCCTTGACTGTGAGGTTGACTCCTCATTCTTTACCTTACCCTTGCTGGGTCCTTTACCTTTGCCCTTCTTGGTTTGCCCAAAGAGAGCTAGGTTATCGTCACCACCTTTCTTGTTGGCCTTTGACTCCATCCGAGTCTCCTCCTGGATGAAATCATCCCACAGTTTCTCAAAGGTGGGAAGGTTCTCACGAGCACAGATGCCTTTGACAAATGGTTCCCATGAAGCTGAGAAACCATTAAGTGCCACGTTCACCAACTCTGTGTCTTCAACCTTCTCCCCAACTGCTGCCAGTTGATCACGAATCTGCGTGATCTTCATCAGGTAACTGGTAACGGTGTCAGATCTGGTCATCTCCATAGATCTGAGTTTGTTCCACAATATCATCTTCCTGTTTATGTTCTCGCTCTGGTAGAGGCTAACCAGGGCATCGAACATCTCCTTTGCCTTAGTCTTCTCGGATATGTGAGGAATCAGGTGATCCTTCACTGCATCCAAGATCATCCGCTTGGCCTTCACTTCTTTTTGTGAGCTGCCAATTGCTGCGGATCTGTAGGCAGAGTCACATCATCCTTGACAATATCCTAGAGATCATTCTCTTCCAATAAGAACATTACCCTAACTTTCTAGGGCAAGAAATTGGAGGCACCTTCCAATCTATCCTCAAATCTGAGGCTAGCTGCTGCCATCTCTGAGATCTACTGCACAAACTTTCAGATCTGATATGAATGACTCAAAAAAATTGTCCTGCAAATAAGCTTAGTCCTTCAAGCAAAAAATATGAAACCCTCTAACTGCTGTTTTTTTTTTTTAATATCCAGCAGTGATCTACTGCTGTAAACCCTTGAGGATCTCAATCACAGAACCTAGCTCTGATACCATGTAAATTTTCCCAACCCTAGATAACTGCTGTCCTATGTTATTTTAAAATAAATCAGATCTGAAAATAATTTATTCAAACATGCAACAGTCACATAGATGGCTGGAAAAATAAACAGCGTGAACAACGGAAGTTAAATATATTTCTGAACCTGAAATATTACAAATTAAAGGAGGCTACAACTACAGCAGGACACCCTGCTCTCTTGCTGCCTTTCTAGCCAGCAATTTCACTGTTCTTCTCCTCCTAAGCTTGTAGTTTTCCTTCAACAATCTGTTCTCCTTCTCTTCTTTTTGTGTCTAAAACACTCTTGACCTTCTCCTTTTATCCTTGAAAAAGGTAACCCTAATCTCTCTAACCCTAAGATTAGATCTCATCTCATCTTGAGATGTAAGGTTAAAAATAGAAAATCACTTAAGTGAATTTCAAAATAGAATCACTTAAGTGAACTTAAAAATAGAAAATCACTTAAGTGAATTTCAAAATAGAATCACTTAAGTGAATTACAAAATAGAATCACTTAAGTGAACTTAAAAATAGAAAATCACTTAAGTGAATTTCAAAATAGAATTAGAAATGTCTCGAACCACTTCTAGCACGTTCATACTGAAGCCTGTGCAAGAAGTTCCTGTCCGAACTACATTTCTCAACAGGGTTGAACTAAGGTGGTTTGCTTTATGGCACTTAAAAAGGGTACTAACACGAGGAAGACTTTGAAGACACGATGGTGCTCCTTATTGGTAAGAGCGACACCATGATGAAGAAAGGCAAACAAAAAACAAAATAAAAAATAATAAGTGCCAGTAAAAATGGATGGAAAACACCAAGCAGCGAAGCATCAATGTAAAAATATACCAAAATAAGGGAGGCATGAACCAAACAGTCAAAAGCAATTGAGATTGTCGCTTCAAGGGGTGGTCACAGTTAGGCAAGAGAGCCACTGAAAATGCAAAACAACAAACCGCGATCAATAGTAAATAGCAAAAAGAACGGACAACCAAGATTGCCGCTTAAAGGGCAGTCACGACAAAGCACTTAAATATGTGCTAAATTAAAGAATATACAGGACTAACACACACAAATAGACAGTCAAAGCAGTCTCAGTGAAAAACAAGGCCCCAAAGCCAACAGGCAAACTAATAACACAAAGACTGTACAAACGGGTTGGGAGGGGCTATGTGTAAAAGCGTTTAACATGCATGGAATTGGTGGGTTCATCTAACTCAACCCCATCCATTGTTTGCAATTTTATTGCCTCAAATACAAACAACTCATTGATAGTGTATGGATCGAGCCATTTTTGTATAGACTTGCTCTTGCGCTTCATATGCACATTAACAAGCTTGAGGGCAAGGTCCCTCACTTTGAAATAACGATGATTTGATTATGCTTAGCAACACAACTCTAATAGGTTTGATTATGCTCGAGACCATGTAGATGCCTAGAGCATCAAGAGTGCTAATTTCAGCAAGACGAGCCTCGCTATACTCTTGATGGTAATTATCATGACTCAACAAAATTTTCAAGAAAACACATAAATAAGGCAATTCATTTTCAAGCGGCAAAACAACCTTAGTACCATAGACCAAAGAAAAGGGGTTGCCCTTATAGATGTCAGGATATTGGTACGGTATGCCCACAATGCAGGATATAACTTTAAGTACCAAATTTTTTTGATTCCTTAACCATCTTCTTTAAAATATTAACCAAAAATTTATTGCTAGATTCAACTTGATCATTCTTTTGTGGATAGTAAGCCATAGAAAATCGATGTTGAATGCCTAATTGAGAAGTCAAGTCTTGCATTCCTTTGTTTTTAAAATGGAGTACCGTTATCTGAAATGAGAGTAGACGGGACACCAAAGTGACACACAATTTGCTTAAAAACAAATTTAGAGATGGTGAGAAATGTATGATTTGTCAATGGCATGGCTTCTACCCATTTTGTAAATATTTTGTGGTTGTGATAATACTTTTGTGCCCATTCGAGGACATAGGAGAAGTAGTTCCAACAAGGTTAAGACCCCAAGTGGAAAAGGCCAAGGAGACTCGATTGGATGAACCTAGGTAGGGGCATGAATTTCATCTTTGTGGAATTGACATTTATCACAAGATTTAACATAGATATTGCAAGGTTCCACGAGCCTGGGGGACGGGGGGACGCGTTTCGGGGACGGGGGGACGGCAGGCCGATTTTAGGGGACAGCTGGGGGACGGCTGGTATAATACTATAATTTTTTTTAGAAATTTAGAATAATCTACAAATTCTACACACAACAAAAATAAAAAATACTAAAAACTTAAAAAGTATGCATGTTCTTAAAACATGTTTCAATCTAAATTGAACTCAGCTATTAGCCTATTACTAAGTGCACCCATTTCAACAAATGTAACTTGAAGGTTCAGCCAAGGATATCAAGTGCAATCTCTAACAGTTAACCAAAATAGTTGCTATTGCTCAAGTAATGAATGCCACACTGTTCAGCTTTTAACATTTAAACAATAACAATCATCATTTTTAAAGCCACCAATGTTTAAGCAAAGACCATTTTTTAATTTGTTTTCAGTCACCAATGTTCAAAAAAAGACAGTTCTTAGTTTTTACTTTTTGGCCATCAATATTTAAGCAAGATAGTCATTGTTTTTCACTTTTCTCTGTTCAGGCAAGATAGTTATCTATTTTTTCAGCCATCAATGGTCAATCAAGACAGTTATCAGTTTACAGCCCTCAATATAAATTATAAAAGCAAGACAGCTTTACTGTTCAGTCTCTAGCAATTCTGCACTGCTGTCCAATCACTAAAATGATATTTAAACATTGACAACCACCATTGTTCAGTTCCCACCATGTAAGCAATGACAGTTACTCCTAACTGTTCAAATATGACAGCCTTTTTTTAAAAATTTAAGTTTGTATCATTTTTAATTTTTTTTTTAAATTTTTTTAAATTATTTTTGGGGGACGGCTGGCTGTCCCCGGGGAGGGGGGACGCGTCCCCATGGAACCCTGAGATATTGGCATCAACCTCCATAGTTGGCCAAAATTAACCCATTCTTAATAATTTATGGGCTGTGGAATGACCACTAAAATGTCCCCATCAATCATTGCTATGGACATCGAAAAGAAATCTGGGTACCTCCTCTTCTGTAAGGCATCGCAAGAGGACACCATTTGGATTATAATAGTATAAGGCTCCATCGAGAACAACATATCTAAATGCCCTCTTACGAATACGAGTCCGTTGCTTAGCATTAGCCGCAGGTGGATAGGATTGATCATCGAGGAAGCATAAAATGTTGCCATACCAAGGATCATAAGAGGGATCTGGCAATCAATAGCATTGACCTCAATCATATGCACATCTACCAGGTCATCAGTGATAGAAATAACAGGTTCACCATGAATTTTGACCGTATATTTGTTTGAGAAATGTTTTCATGTGGTACGATTTACTAGCCGAAGCGGCTAGGGAGCCAGCTTTAGCATTCTACCCCCTAGGGGAATGCCTAATGGTGAAAGACTCAAAAACTTTTATCAAATTCTTAGCCACTTGTTGGTAAGGAATCAAATGGGGTGCTTTGATAGCATACTCACCAACTATCTAATGAACTACAATTTGAGAATCACCTAACGTTTTGATGTGTTTAGCATTCATATGTTGGGTGGTTCGGAGTCCTAACATTAGAGCCTCATGTTCTACAAAATTATTAGTAATGCTAGAAAATTTCAAGCGAAAGGCCATAGGAATAGCTAGGGTTGCTAGAGAATCGAGAAAGATACTAGCTTCTGCCCCAAACTCGTTTTTTGCTTCATTAAAGTGAAATGCCTCGACTTCTCACATGCAAAATAAATAACTAGGCAATCTTTTTCCATAGGAATGTACTGAGTTTTTGCTGGAAGCATTGTTCGACTAATATGGTACATGATATACTCTTTATTATTATCATCTTGTCGTGTAAGGACTATTCCCAAGGAAACCCAAGTAGCAGAGATATACAATACAAATGGCTTATTCGGGTTGGGTGGGCAAAGAGTTGTGGGCTGTAAAAAAAATTTATTGAATTATAGGAAGGCCTTATTACAACATTCATCCCACTTGAACTCAACATCTTTCTTAAGTGATTCAATGGATAAACTTTAAAGGCTAACTCAAGGATAAATCGCCTAATAGCTCCAAGCTTCCCGAAGAAGGATTTGATATCTTTAATAGTTTTAGGGGGAGGCATAGCGTCAATGGCTTTGATCTTGTCTTGATCAACATCTATGCCCCTATTGGACATCATAAATCCTAGTCACTTGCCACTAGTAACACCAATTACACGCTTCTTAGGATTAAGTTTAACCTTATAATGATGTAATCGATCAAAAAAGGGTGGTCAACTCGCTTCTTAGACTTACCCAAGAGGTCATCTACAAAAAATTCTACTATCTTTCCCATTAAGTCATGAAATACCGTCGTCATAGCCCGTTGATAAGTAGCACTAGCATTTTTCAACCCAAAAAACATGACAACATAACAAAATGTTCCCCAAGGTGTAGTAAAAGTCGTTTTAGTTTGATGGTCAAGGGCAATCCAGATTTGGTTATATCCTAAATAGCCATCCATAAGGGATAACATTTCATACCTTGCAGTAGAATCTACAATAGCATCAGTAGAGGGCAAAGGAAAATTATCCCTGGGATAGGCTAGGTTAACATTTCAAAAATCATAGCAAATTCGGATAACATTTTTCTTTCTTTTTCACAAGCACAATGTTAGATACCCACCTCGAATAATCAACAAGTCCGATAAAACTGGCATCTAACAACTTTTGGATTTCACTTTTGCATAGGTCTTGAATGAGGGGAGATAATCTACTTTGCTTTTGTCAGATGGGAGCGGCGCCCTCATAAGTAATAAAAAGCTATGGACAACCAAATCCTCATCCATTCGGAGCATGTCAAAATATTCCCAACCAAAGACATATTTATACTCCTTAAGTAATGCAGTAAAGGTAGCTTGCTCTTTAGCAGATAGGCTTGTCCTTATTTTAACAATTCATGGTTGCTCCGAGGTGCTTATGTTAATATTTGTGGTTGGTTTGGCATTCATGACATTGTCTTCTTCAAAATGGTCTGGAGTAGGGAGAAGATTCTCTAATTTAGAATTAATCTCTATCTGGCAAACATAATCAAACCATATATGCCTTCCCCATTGATGATTAGGTTCTTGAATGAACCCTTTATTATGATATTGTTGGGGAAGTCTTTCCTCTCTAGCATATAGGAATTCTAAGATGGCCCATTATTGGGCAATGACAGAAGAAAAAGAACATTATTAGGGATTTGAACTACTGGTTCTTCCACATGCCCCTTGCCCCTAAGCCTAGAGAAGATGTGAGCATGATATTGAGTATTGAAAAAGATAGGAATGTGTTTACTAGGGTATCACCCTATTTGCTTGTAAACTTTCATTAAAGTATTAATGACAACCCTGGTTTCTAGCTCAATAGAGAATTCAACTTCAATCAAATGCCTTGCCAGACAAGAGGGTGTAGGATCAATCAAATCATCAAGCCACTTGTCAAACAGTTCATCTGAATAGGAAAACGTCTCCAGATCATGGTTGCACTCATCCATGTGGATTCTTCCGCTGCCCGATTATTCTATTTTACCAAATACTCGTGATACTCCCTACCTCTTGTCTTCATAACCACTTTGGAATCTGTCACCACTTTTTTCTCATCCGGTTCCTTTTTTGGCAACTGTTGTACCCATTCTTCCATAGGGAAATCTGAAATTATATCTTCATTTTCACTTGCTGATCCCTCATGCTCACATTTTCTCAAGGTCTTTCCTGTATAGGCAATGGCTGATGCAAACCGGTGTTTTGACTCCTTCCTTTGGCACGTTGACAAACCCTACAACTTGCATGAATTTCTTCACATCCACATCCATTCTCGGCCAATAGTAACTCTCACAAAGCTGCCCCAATATCTTATCCATTCCAAAGTGTCCGGCTAGACCTCCACTATGCTTTTCTCTTATCAAAATTTCCCTCATAGAACCGCGCGGTATGCACAATTGTTGCCTCTTGAACAATAATCCTTATTGCATAAAATAGTCCAACCATGGAGTCCAATCTTTGTCGGTTGGGTTGTTACAAGATGCCCAAGCCTCCTTAAAGTTTATATCTTCCACATATAGCTCTCTCATGGAATCAAAATCAGCAACCTCTATTCTCATCTCATGCAACAATAAACATTTTCTACTCAATGCAATGGCTACCTGATTTGTGCTACCACTTCTATGCTTCAAAACAAATGAATAACCTTGCAGAAATTCTACCCACTTCATACGCCTTTGGTTTAACTTACCTTAGCTGTTAATGAATTGCAAAGCATGATGATTCGTGAATAGATCAAACTCCTTTGGTAGCAAATAATGTCTCCACTTCTTAAGGGCTCGAACAATGGCATAAAACTCTTGGTCACAGAACAAATATTTCCTCTTTGCTTCACTTAACTTCTTGCTGAAATAAGCAATGGGCTTACCTTCTTGTCTCAAAACTCCACATATAGCTGTCTTGCTTGCATTATAATCCACCTGGAAAACTTTGTTGAAATCTTGCAAAGCTAGAACCGACTGTTCCATTACCTTCTCCTCCAAGATTTGAAAACTCTTTTCAGCTGCAACCGTCCATTTGAACTCATGCCTACCAACCTTTATTGTTTGCATGATTGGTGCACAAATCCCATTGAAATTTCTGATAAACTTCCTGTACAAACTTGCCAAACCCTCTGAATTTCTTGCGTCAAACATACTTCTTGGTGACGGCCAATCCACAATAGCTTTAACCTTTTTGGGATCCATCTGCAAGCCTTCTTGTGACATAACAAATTCAAATACACTCACTTTCTTCATAAAGCTACATTTCTTCAAGTTGACCAGCAACTGTTCTTCTTTCAACCTTTGCAAAACCAATTCCAAATGCACCAAATGATCTTTTTTACATTTGTTAAATATCAAAATATCATCCCAATAAACAACAACAAAATTATCAAGAAATGGTTTCAACACTTCATTCATCAACCGCATGAAAGTACTCGATGCATTGGTCAATCCAAATGGCATGACCAGCCACTCATACAATCCATCCTTTGTCTTGAATGTAGTCTTCCACTCATCCCCTTCTCTAATCCGGATTTGATGATAGCCACTCTTCAAATCTATCTTCGTGAAGTACTCAGCTCCACTCAAGCAATCCATCAAATCATCCATGCATGGCAATGGAAACCTGTACTTTATGGTTATCTTATTAATGGTCCAAGAATCCATGCACATACGCCATGCTCCACCCTTCTTGGGTGCTAGTACGACTGGTATTGCACATGGGCTTAAGCTTTCTTTAATCAACCCCTTGTCCAACAACTCGTGGACGTTTCACAAAAAAAACTTCCCTTGCAGGTAGGCTGGAATTTGCGGCAAAATTCAAAACTTCATTAAATTTTTTCCCTTGCTGGCAAACTAAAAATTGTAACAAAACTCAAAACTTCATTAGATTGCTTCTCTTATTGGTAATCTGGAAATTGCAGCATAACTTAAAACTTCATTAGATAGCTTCTCTTGCCAGTAATCTGGAAATTGCAGCAAAACTCAAAACTTCATTAGATAGCTTCTCTTGCCGGTAATCTGGAAATTGCAGCAAAACTCAAAAACTTCATTAGATAGCTACTCTTGTTGGTAATCTGAAAATTGCAACAAAACTCAAAAACTTCATTAGATGGCTACTCTTGCTGGTAATCTGGAAATTGCAGAAAAACTCCTAATTTATGCTTTTCGAGCAATGGGAATAAAGGTGGGACATGGAAGGTTAAAAGTCATGCTCCTTCTCTTGGCAGTTGGAAAGATCTTCAATTTTTTTTAAAAATTATTATTATTATTTTTACCCGGATGCTCTTGCATCATTTTATCATCATAGACATACTTAACCACTTGTCAAGCACAAGAAGCTATGGCTCTCATCTTACTAGTCCAAGGTCTTCCTAATAGCATTTTATAATTGGTCTGAAAATCAAATACCATAAACTTCACTCTTCTTCAGGCCTAGCTGAAATTGGCAATCAAATGCAACTCACAAGATCTTGAGGTTTGCCATTATAAGCATAGCAACGACTAATAGTAGAAAGGACATTTTCTCTAGGTATATTTAGTTTATCTATCAAGGGCAACGACATAACACATGTACCACTCCCTTCATCATCCAAAGCCCTATGGATCGCCATATTGTTAAACACAACTGTTATCATCAATGGCGGATCATTAGCAACAATCATGTTCTTCAAAGGAAAGTTAATAATCAAATCAAAGCTAGTATGTGCATCATTACAAAGGTTTTCTTTATGTGATTGAATATACTGCACTTCATGAGACCCTGGAATGGTAGGCATGATATTAGCTATTTTTGGTCCCGGCATCTCCATCTCATCTAGTAAGTCTCCTAATCTCAGCCGTTGATAGAGAGATTTCCTAAGTAGCTCTAAGTATGGGACGTTACAAGGGATTGTATGCAATTGGTTCAATAGATTGGTCTTTACTTTGACGTACGTAATTGTTTCCATCGCATGTATTGGTCTCCACAGGCTCCCACAGGATAAAATTCTTCTTTGATGGCCTCCACAAAATTATCCTCTGTGAACGATACTTCATCTTCATTCTCTTTTGTAACACTGTTACAATATGCCTCCCACCAATTTTGAACAGATAGTGAATCTTTCAAGAGTGCAAAAGTGATTTTCTCACTATTGGTAAATCTATTTACAGAGAAATATAAAGATAACTGATCTAACCAATTTTCTAGGGCATCAACATTAACTTTTCCTTCAAAAGTAGGAATATCAAAATTCATCTGCACATTAAAAGGTATGGGAGCATGGTGTTAGGGTAGTGGGAGGCTGTGCAAAGGAGGTTGTAGAACTTGCAACAGGTAGTCGTTGAAGAATTTGAGCAAATTGGTCCATCATCTCATTTCTTTGTTTCACGAGGGCTTTATTTAACATCTCCTTGAAAGGATCAACTATCTTGGTGTTGTCCATTTTGGTTCTCACCTGAGATTGTTTGGAATGACAAGGGAGGTAATTAGAGGGATCTTGTGTCTAATACCCAAAATTTTGATGTCCTGATCTTGTGTTTATGGACATACACTCAAAAGACAGACTACTTTGATACCACTGCTCCAAAATTCAGAATTTCGATTGATCTGAAACTTAGAATTTTGAGTTAAGAATGATTCTGAAAGAGGCAATTCAAAAATAATAGAGTATAAATAAACTAACACACGAGAGTATACAAGCAAAATAGCATAATGATTTTATTGCTCAGAAAATAGAGTACAATGCAAGCAATCTCTGCTAAGAGATGTGAGGCTATAACATTGCATCTGATACTCATGCTTTTATAGTCATGGGTGCACCTCTCTTTATACAAGAATTGGTGTGTTGGAATCTACCGTATTGAATATGGAAGGTCACTCGTATGGAAATATGGTGGTTCCCTGTCCGTGAGTTAGAAGGTCACCCATAAGGAAATGTGGTGATTCATCTTCCATGAGTTATGAAGTGCATATTAAATGAAAAATTACATACATATGACTTGTCCTTTTGTGTTTTGTCTTCTAATGATGTGTCAACATGGCTAGAGATGCATTTTGGCTATGAAAATCTAAAAATAGAAAATTACTATTTTTAGTAATTATTTTGTTTTGCATTTTTGAGGGCCTCCAAAGCTTTTTTTTCACAAACGTATCGGCAATGCCTGTGGAAATTGTTGTTCTCTCACTAATCTTTTCAACGCTTCTTGAATGGATCAAAACGAAGTCCCAAGCACAAAGTTATGCCCTTAACAGTGCAGTTAGGATCAAAAAAATAAATTTTGGGGCATTCTCAAGCATAAAGCCATGCTGTAAAAAGGTCACATGCATGGATCAGTTACTGGGGGCTGGATAGATTTTCCAACCCATTTCCTGCCATTTTACTGTGAGGCAGATGGTTAAAACTTCGATATTTGAATTTTATAAATTTTCCCCTGAAACTTTTGATTTCATTTCTTATTGTGTCATAATATTGTTAGAGGGAGCTTTGCTTATTCTTGGGGAAGACTGTCACTGTTTCTTATCCATATTTGCCGCATGTTCTAGGATTTAATGCTATTGACCCACAAGAAAGGTTCAAATAATTTTGTTAATTTTGTTTGCAGGAGGTGGGCACTATTTTCACACATCACCAAAAGACGGTAATTCTGGATACACAATCTGCAGGTCAAAGAAGGAAAATTACTGCTTTCCTCGGAGGACTTGATCTTTGCGATGGACGTTATGATACTCCAGAACACCATTTGTTTCGAACTCTACAAACGGTCCATAAGGATGACTATCATAATCCAACTTTTACGGTAAAATTTTATTTTATGTTTGACTTGTTGCATTAGACACACTTTTTTGTGTTGAATATGTTGTCCTATCTTTGTGTTGCTCTTTGTTATCAGTTTGAGATGTAATGCCAACCAAAAAGAACACAATATATAGAGCTCTTTTGCCAGTTTGCTACTTGACAAGTGGACTTCGAGCTTTATTATTATGATGGCAAATATTTGGCTTACATTAGCGTTCAAGGCTTCAAGCTATAGAAAATATTAGATCATGGGATTAAATGATTGGTATCTAAGGTCTATGATACGATAACTTCAGTTGTTTTGATTATGTTGACCTGGCACAACAATACATCTTCTATATATAAAGCACAAATGATGATAGATAAATAAAAACAAGTTTAAGAACACATAAATTAGTAACATGAAAGGTATAACTGAGCAGAGCAATTTAATGGAAAAGAATGAATGAAATGTTGTATATGTTTCAATTCTATCTTTAGGAGTCCACCTTTAATCTCTTTCTCCCTATTTAGTTCAAATTCACTTATATTACTGACAAGTTTGCACGAAATCTATATTTCTGGATAATAGTTCCTTTTACATATTCTTTTGGATATGATGTCAAGCTAAAAGAAAAACAAGGTATGAACGTGTTTTCCTAGTTTAGTTCTTGTCAAGTGAGGACCAGCTCCATTATTTGAAGGAAAACATTTTAGATTCTTTAAATTGGAATTTAACATCTCTATGCTGGTCATGTCTTCCTTTGTAACTTTTGAGATTGAATAACTGCATTTTAGACCCATTTCTGCAATTTTTGGACATCTGATCAATCCTTTTGCCTTTATTTGAGCTTGAGCTTCTTTTGTGAACCTCTCTAAATGTAAGATGAATTGTAGTGTTCTTAAAGTTGTCCATCTGATGGAGTTGTTGATGCCTTTGTTTAAACTTTGAAAAAGTGTACATGTGATAGATTTCTCTCCTATGTCCTTTGGTTATTCGTTTGTGAAATGTGATCAATGATCTCGTTGGAAACTTCAGATTGTCATTCCAGTTCAAGATAAAAGTTACTCATACATTGATAGGAAAAAAGAGGAAATTCATTGCTTGTGGTGTCATGGTCTTTTGACATGTAATGACAATAGTTGTTTTCCTAAAAGAATTTGCATTGGCATATTTGTAATCATTTCATCTGATGTTCTCAGGTAAACTTCTTAAGAAAATCCTTGCATATAGTTTTTTAAGACCTAATCAGCACAGATAGTTGTTGACAAGACCTTTTACAAATGGGCTTTAGGCATTTTCTGGACAAATTCCTGGGGCCTGTGGCAAAATCCCTTAAAATGTTCAATAAAAGAGAATACAGGCAGTGGATGCATTTATATTATGCTTTTGACTTCATTTGCATCGAATTTCCATCCTTGCAACGAAATTGATTATTTCAAAAATTAAAATCAATTTAGAAAGTCATTTATTGGTTGCTAATGTTCAATAGGCAGGTATTGATTCTGGTGGACCAAGAGAGCCATGGCATGATTTGCACTGCAAAATTGATGGGCCTGCAGCATATGATGTTCTCATAAATTTTGAGCAGCGCTGGACTAAAGCAGCAAAGCGACACGGACTTGGAAAACTAAAGAGATCAAGTGAAGATTCACTACTGAGGTTAGAGAGACTTCCAGATATAATAGGCATCTCAGAGCTTAAGAATGTTGATGAAAATGATCCTGAGACATGGCATGTGCAGGTATATAAGGCATCCGATTATGCCTATTGAAACTTGTAACCACTTTATTGATTTGCTAATGTTTTTTGGTGAGAATTGTTATTGGCACTCATCTGATATTTCTTTTATGTCTCATCTAAATTTTCAGATTTTCCGATCAATTGACTCAAACTCTGTCAAAGGCTTTCCAAAGGATTCTATGGAAGTTGAGGCTAGGGTAACACTCAGCATGATTGTGTATTTTTTATTTGGGTTTGACTATTCTATTGTTAAAGCAAGATGACAAATGCTGCTACTATGAAATTTTTACTTGTACACAATTTTGTGTTTTTGTTGGCAGAATCTTGTTTCAGGGAAAAATGTTGTCATAGACATGAGCATACATACAGCTTATGTTGAAGCCATCCGGTCTGCACAGCACTTTATCTATATTGAAAATCAATACTTTATTGGCTCATCATACAATTGGAGGTCACACAAAGACATAGGTATGAATGTGTCTTTGATTCCTTGCAATGGCGAGAAAAATTCTGTAGCCATTTTAGTTGAACTTTTTACAAAAGTGTCCTATTTGGGATATGAATACGAACAAAGTCAAGTTAACTGTTGCCACATTTGGCACGGGGTGCCATGTTTTCAGTTTTTGTAAGTAACCTGCTCTTTTCCTTCCTTCCTCTCTTTCCCTTTCTTCATCTCTCCCTTTCTCCCTCTTCCTTACAGTTTAATTCCTCCCTCTTCCCCTTGAACTTTCCCCCCAGTAAGTTTCCAGCAAGTTTCCCTGAAAATGACTAAGTGTCAGGGCGCAACCCGACTTCGGGGCGAAGTCGGAGTTCGCCCTCCAAATGGAGCGCAGTAGGGACAGTGCGAAGTGTGACAAAACAGGAAAATGAGCAAAAATTGACTAAGTGTTGGGGCGCAACCCGACTTCGCAGCGAAGTCGGGGTGCGCCCTTCTTCCTGGGCGCACTAGGGAAGCAGTGCAGCAGAAAAATCAGCTAAGTGTTGGGGCGCAACCCGACTTCGCAGCGAAGTCGGGGTGCACCCCCCTTTTAGTGCGCAGTCCGAACGACGGTGGAAGACAACAAGTGCCGGTGCACAACCCCAGCGAAGTCGGGGTGCGCCCCCCTTTTAGTGCGCAGTCCGAACGACGGTGGAAGACAAGTTTCGGTGCGCAACCCGACTTCGTAGCGAAGTCGGAGTGCGCCCTTAGACCGGTGCGCAGTTGGGGAAGTCGCGCAGTCCGAACAACAAAGAAGACAGCAAGTGCCGGTGCGCAACCCGACTTCACAGCGAAGTCGGGGTGCGCCCTCTGACCGGTGTGCAGTTGGGGAAGCAGGCCCAGAAAAATGACTAAGGCAAGAAGACCCTCCCAACTGCGCTGTTTTCTACCTGCGCAACCCGACAGCGCTCAGATCTCGGGCGAAGTTGGATAAACTGCCTTTCAAGGCAGCCGTGTGTCACTCATCATTATCTGACAAGTGTCCAACCTCGGGATCCGAGCCGAGACTTGACCGGGAAAAGGACAAAGCATGGGCTGCACTATCTACGCCAACTACCACCATTTAAGCCGATGTGAAGTGCCATCTGCCGCACCTACCCGCATTCCTGCTGACCAAAGATTTGACCCAACGCGCTGCCACGTAGCTGTACCGCCTTCAGGGACACCATGCCGCAAGGACGATCCGGCCCGACGAAGTCAGCATCGCAGCCTCTTCACCCGCTTGTGTCAGCTATTGTCTAGTCTGGGACTTCGTGCCCATGAATGTAATCGGGGGAAACTTGAGGCTATAAATACCCACCACGTTTTGATTGTAAGTGGTGGAAGGGGAATATATTGCTAGGGAACAATTGTAGTCGTGCGTTTGCCTCAAATACAGACATATATTTGGCTCTGCTTATCGTCTTTTATCTTGCATGCCGCCTCTCCTTGTCATTTCTGCCTCATGTTTCTTGTGTCATTGCTTGTTGTTGTACTCGAACTCGGACTCCAGCATTTGATGGCTAGGTATTCCTGGAATGCATAGATAGAGGATACATGAGATCGCTGATAGCTGTAGTTTCAATGTGTGTTTGTAGATGAATGCTGTTAGTAGTGGTGATTGATTCGTTGCCGTGCTGCTTATTCCCCCCACCCAACTCCAATCACATTTGGAATCTCTTTCCTGCACCCTTATCTCTTTTTATCTCTTTCCTGCACTCTTATCTCTTTTTATCTCTTTCCTGCACTCTTATCTTAACAAACCCCCCTATAGGAGCCGGCCTTCTCCGGAGATTGGCACGGAAGGCATTCCTTCCTTCCGGCCTTTCAATCTGGTGGGCGAATCTGGGCGCATTAACAACAAAATCCTTTCCTCATGGCAGATTCGTAACCAGCAGTTTCCCTGGCACGCCCGGTGGGACCAAAGACCCATATTTTAGAAGAAAATTTCCAACCCATTTTCACCTGGCACCAGCAGTTGCTTGGCCTTAATCGGTGGGACATGGTAGTTTCCCACCCCCAAACAGAATCGAAGCACGAGTGCTCGCTTCATTGCTGTTAAAAATCAGAGCACCTGGCGACTCTGCAAGTACCTGAATATTCTCTGAGTCCGTAAAGACCGGTCCTAGCGCCTTCATGCAAACGAGAAGGTGGCGAGCAAGGAATCCGGGAGATCAGCCTGACCTTTACGAGATTGACATTGCCGCTCCAGGAGAGCGCGTCAGGCTGGCTGACCACCTAGCTCGCATAGACGAATCCGAAAGGGACGAACAGTCTCCATATTTTCAGGAAGCCTGAGTTGGTGAATCTCTGGCTTGCCTTCATCTGGAAAAATCACCTGGCGACTCTGACTGAGCTGAAGATCCAGATTTCTTGATCGCAGGCGCCCTTTTTTTTAAGCTAATAGAAGACACCCCGGAGGAATCAAGGTTTGGTGAGCAGCCTTGACCTCACAAGCGGAGAAATGAATGTTCACCTACAGTCTCCATATTTTCAGGAAGCTCGAGTTTGGTGAATCTCTGGATTGCCTTCATCTAGAAAAATCACCTGGCGACTCTGACTGAGCTAATTTATGGAAGCCCGAGTTAGTGAATCTCTGGCTTGCCTTCATCTGACAAAATCACCAGGGCAAATCCCTCATAATATGCAAAGCCCTAGAATGCAGCTGTGTGGAGCTCAAGAGGCAGATCTCGTCCAAAGTCACCGGTGGGAATATGCAAACACCGCCAAAATGATGAATAATATGGTTGCTTGCAGTTTCCATCAGGAGACGGGCCAAGAGGAGGAACAAAATCTAGTGGCAAAGTCTGAACACAGAGAGGGCACATTTTTGCACCCTTTTTGTGTCTCAGGGCATAGCACGCAAGCATTCAGCCAAAGCCCAATAAGCATGCCTCACCAGGAGGCTGACCTTGAGGAGACCTCGGCAAAAGGCCTATCGCCAGAAAGCTCCTGCTATCGCATCAAGGAGTTGGAGGAACTTGTGCTTGAGAGCCCACAGGTGGTGGACTCTCTAGAGTGGTGGTATTGGCTCCAACCATCACCGCAACCGGTACCCGAAGAAGGCTTCCGTCTGACAAATCTCCTTGCCACATTGTTCATCAATTGTACGGGTACCGACATGAATGATAACCTGCCACGTTGCACCATGTTCGCGACCTGGCAAACTTTGGGAGGCCAGCCGGACTTCAAAGATCATCCGAAGTACAATCAGATCTGGTCCGGACACTGCAGGTTCACCGGATAGGCAACCAAAGCAAGATGTGTGTTGGCGGCATGCCAATAATGCCGCAAAATTTTGTGTAAATAATATAAATAATCCGGCTAATATGCAAAGTTTTAGTTATTTTCTTAGTTTAGTTTGTGCAGTGTTTTTGTTTTTAGTGTTCTAAGAGGGCCATGGGTGCCAAGGGTTTGAGAAAGAGGTTGCTGCCGGCAGTAAGTATCAAGAAGACAGCGAGGGTGACTCTGTTGCCCAATGGATAAAGGCATGGTTCTTTGCGTCGAGGCGAGCTCGACACCCCGCGAGCCGCCAGAAATGTTGCCACATTTGGCACGGGGTGCCATGTTTTCAGTTTTTGTAAGTAACCTGCTCTTTTCCTTCCTTCCTCTCTTTCCCTTTCTTCATCTCTCCCTTTCTCCCTCTTCCTTACAGTTTAATTCCTCCCTCTTCCCCTTGAACTTTCCCCCCAGTAAGTTTCCAGCAAGTTTCCCTGAAAATGACTAAGTGTCAGGGCGCAACCCGACTTCGGGGCGAAGTCGGAGTTCGCCCTCCAAATGGAGCGCAGTAGGGACAGTGCGAAGTGTGACAAAACAGGAAAATGAGCAAAAATTGACTAAGTGTTGGGCGCAACCCGACTTCGCAGCGAAGTCGGGGTGCGCCCTTCTTCCTGGGCGCACTAGGGAAGGCGTGCAAAAATCAGCTAAGTGTTGGGGCACAACCCGACTTCGCAAAGTCGGGGTGCACCCCCCTTTTAGTGCGCAGTCCGAACGACGGTGGAAGACAACAAGTGCCGGCGCCCGACTCGCGAAGTCGGAGTGCGCCTAGACCGGTGCGTAGGGAAGTAGCATAGCAGAAAATAAACTAAGTGTTGGGGCGCAACCCGACTTCGCAGCGAAGTCGGGGTGCGCCCCCTTTTTGGTGCGCAGTCCGAACAACAAAGAAGACAACAAGTGCCGGTGCGCAACCCGACTTCGCAGTGAAGTCGGGGTGCGCCCTCTGACCGGTGCGCAGTTGGGGAAGCATGCCTGACTAAGGCAAGAAGACCCTCCCAACTGCGCTGTTTTCTACCTGCGCAACCCGACAACGCTCAGATCTCGGGCGAAGTTGGATAAACTGCCTTTCAAGGCAGCCGTGTGTCACTCATCATTATCTGACAAGTGTCCAACCTCGGGATCCGAGCCGAGACTTGATCGGGAAAAGGACAAAGCATGGGCTGCACTATCTACGCCAACTACCACCATTTAAGCCGATGTGAAGTGCCATCTGCCGCACCTACCCGCATTCCTGTTGACCGAAGACTTGACCCAACGCGCTGCCACGGAACTGTACGGCCTTCAGGGACACCATGCTGCAAGGACAGTCCGGCCCGACAGAAGTCAGCATCAGCAGCTCTTCAGCCGCTTGTGTCAGCTAATGTCTAGTCTGGGACTTCGTGCCCATGAATGTAATCGGGGGAAACTTGGGCTATAAATACCCACCACGTTTTGATTGTAAGTGGTGGAAGGGGAATATATTGCTAGGGAACAATTGTAGCTGTGCGTTTGCCTCAAATACAGACATATACTTGGCTCTGCTTACTGTCTTTTATCTTGCATGCTGCCTCTCCTTGTCATTTCTGCCTCATGTTTCTTGTGTCATTGCTTGTTGTTGTACTCGAACTCGGACTCCAAGCATTTGATGGCCAGGTATTCCTGGAATGCATAGATAGAGGATACATGAGATCGCTGATAGCTGCAGTTTCAATGTATGTTTGTAGATGAATGCTGTTAGTAGTGGTGATTGATTCGTTGCCGTGCTGCTTATTCCCCCCACCCAACTCCAATCACATTTGGAATCTCTTTCCTGCACCCTTATCTCTTTTTATCTCTTTCCTGCACTCTTATCTCTTTTTATCTCTTTCCTGCACTCTTATCTTGACAAACCCCCCATAGGAGCCGACCTTCTCCGGAGATTGGCACGGAAGGCATTCCTTCCTTCCGGCCTTTCAATCTGGTGGGCGAATCTGGGCGCATTAACAACAAAATCCTTTCGTCATGGCAGATTCGTAACCAACATTAACCTTACTGAGTCACACGTTCATGTTTATTTGAGGTGAGAGACAAAACATGGACAAATAGCTAGACAATTTTAGAACATTAATAACACTTGTAGTCACAAGGTTCATGATCAAATTCGAGTTTGGCAAGCTTGAAGTTTGAAAGAAATTTGGCACATGGAAACGTTTGGATAAAGTTAGTTATGAAATTTGAGATATTAAAATATGCAAATGTATTGATAATTTCATAGAATTAGATTCAAAATAAAGAAGAAATAATATTGTGCAAGTTGAAATATATGTGGAAACATACTTATGCTGATTTCAACTGTATGTGAAAACATGCCTAACTTATGCCCATACAAATATGCTTACATAAAACTTGGTTCACAAATTTCCTGTTTAAATTTTGTGACGACTATGCTTGTCGTACAAAGTGATGATTTTGATTGAAATGCTGGTGATTTCTATACTTGATTGAATTAGAGTTCAAAATTGAGGCAAACATGGTCTGCAAATTTAATTGATTTTATTTGACTGGTTGTCAATTTCAGTTAAATTGAAACTTAAATGTTATGATAGTTAACATAGAATGTAAATGTTAATGGATAATGAAATGTCGATGATTAATGGTAGTTAGGTTGGTTAAGTAATCATACCTACTGCCTAAAGATATAAAAGATGAATATAAGAATTTGAAGGATGGAAATTCCATTAATAATTTTTTTTTTATTATTTCCTCCCTTCTCTATTTCTCTTGTATACATGCGTGTGAAGAGGAGAAATACAACATGGTATCAGAGCGCTAAGATAGATGCAGAGATGAAGATAGATGATGTTTGAGGTTTTCCATAATGGAGTGGATATGCAAACCAGATGCCATGTGTTAGTGTAAAAGAAAGTTATTGAAGATGTTCACAACAGAGGCATGATAATGTGGAGAAATAAGTATGAGTCAAAAGTCAAGTCCAAAGGCTACACGTGACACCAATTCATACATGAATAAAAGATAAGCAATTAAAAAGCCCCAAGTTGAGGAACATGGCTGCTGTGCAACATGCCCTACATGCAGCATTTTCAAATGCTGGTGCCGTGCATATCATCATGGTCATCTTTTTTTTTTGAAAATAGTTTCTGATAAATGGTCAGTGCTGTAGTCAATGTTTGTCAGATAAATGTTTTTAAAAACATATCCCTGAATGCAGCATGAAATTAACCTGCAGCGGGTTTTTTCTCTGCTGCATACTAGAGTAGTGTGAATAATTTGTATCTCGTAGTTTTAAACATATTTAGACAATCATATAACTTTCAAACAAATATAGTCACGCTTGACATTTCTAAATTGAAAACTCTCAATCTTAAGGTTTTTCATATGTTTTCATTGGCAGACAGACCCTCAGTTTAACAAAATTCTTTTAGAGCAAAAGATAAATTTAACTGGACAAGGACCATAGCATCTATCTCTTAAAGTGTGCCTTCCAATAATTGTAGCACATATAATTTTCTATGAGGCATAATGACCTAGCTGGTTTTATATTTGAATTTCTGATTTGTTTTATAAATTAAATGCTTGGAGTCATAAGGTAGATATTTTATTAATTAGATTAGGGGTTTGAAATGGAGGCAATTTCTCTTTAAAATTTCAATGGTGAAATTCTCCATATATGGAAAGGTGAAAATATGAAAAGATCTGAAACATAATCTATTAATTCTGCAAATCTATTTGAAAGGAAGCCACGCATAATAGGGCAAATCTATCATAGGACTTGCTCTCTCCGATCCCCAACTTTATCAATTTGACCTAAGTCTTAAAAAATACATGGGATGAATTGAACAGTTTGTTTTGGTTTAACAGCCACAAATTCCTTTTTTTTTTTTTGAATTTAAAATGGCCAGCAGGGAAACAATTTTGAGTCATGTGAGAGAATGAAAATCTCTAATAAGATAGGTAATATAATTTCAGGTAACTATGGTAGAAGAAAATTCAAAGGCTATCTTATTCAATGGTTTACCCTCCACCTACAATCCTTGCAATCCTTAGATTCCTTGGATTTAACACTCATTGCTGAAGAAAAGTGATCGAGGAAACAATTGAAGATGCCGTCTTTGTTAAAGGAAAGGGTAAAGCCAGAAAAGGTAAGCTTAATAACAAAAAAGACAATTAACAACATTTCTTAATTGATATTTAATTTTAACATTTTATGTTAGTGAGTAATTAAATGTTAGCAGTTTGTGGTATGGTTAGATAATTATGCCTAGCACCTAATGATACAAAAGATGTAAGGGTGTGAAGGATGGGCATTTCATTAATTAAGATTTGCCTTATGACTTACTCCCTTACGTTCTTGTTCTATTGCGTACATGTGATAGGATAATTCTATTAATGTCCTTGGATGACCAAAGTAGGCCAATGGGACTTGTTGAAAAGAAACTGTTAGAATGTGTTGTATTACAACAAAATAAAGTGAGTTGTATTGGAGTAACTAAAATTGAACTAAGCTACCCAAGACTGAACAAAACATCAGATTGCACCTCAAGAGGTGGACTCAAAAATGAGTTTAAACCCTAAACATATAATAGCAAAATGAAAGAAAAGAAATGAAGAGAAATAGAGAATTATCTCAATCCCTAATACATTGTGAACTAGGGGTAAGATTGCCATTATCACCAACTATCTCGAAGAGCCAATGTAGGGTCTAATAATACTTTGGGGAGACCGGCCAGGATTAAGGGTTCCTAGCTGGGTAATCCTAAGAGAACAAAGAGTCTGGCCCCTGTAAGCTCTCCTAATATATGTTAGGAATTATTTACATCATGTAATATAGTTAGAGTTAGGTTTTCGGGAGTTGTACCTGAATAGGTGGTTGATAGTTCGTTATTCAAACCAACCACCTACACCTTCATTGTATATATACACAATTTTGATCAATACAATCTTGTCTAGCACCTTGCTGGTCCAACATATGGTATCAGAGCTCTCATTATTCTTGGAGCATGCGAAAGAAAAGATCAAGTTTGTGAGATGTTGCAAAGAAGAAGAACGTTCCATTTAGGAATGTGTTGCTTCACCAATGCAAAATATGTGTGTTTAAAATCTTTGTTACAGGTCTAAAGAACACTGCTTTCAAATATTAAATGTGTTGAGAATTTAGAAAAGAGTAGAAATGTGTTGAGAATTTAGAAAAGAGTAGATACAAATTTGAGTGAGGAGAAGATCTCGCCAATTGGACATTTTTATTCTTGTTGATATTTGTAAGTGCTACAAGCATTTATTTAATCTTGGAGGAGTTGTAGAGTCGTCCAAAAAGTATTCAATTCATGCTAGAAGAGTTACTGTTTGGTGCAAGAAACGTGTTGTTCATCAAGAGCATTGCATTGGAGTTTGAACGTGTTGGCAATCCTTCCCTTTATATCTTGCTTCCCTAGTTCGTGCTAGAGATGCAAATGCATAGGCGTAGAGCAAGATAAAAATCATGTGAATGGACTGTTTAATCATGCCATCTCGAAAATATTGCCTTCTGAAGTTGCCGTCTAGAAGAATTGTCTGAAGCTGCCGTCGTCTGGAGTTGCCATCTAGAGCTGCTATCTAGAGGAGTTGTTGGGAGTTGTCCTCTAGAGCTTCTGTCTCGAGCTTCCATCTAGACCTATCGTTTGGAGAAAAGGTGCCATCTAGAGTTGGAGCTGCTGATTGGAGAAAACTATTGTTTGGAGCTGGAGTTGCTGTCTGGAGAAGAGTTGCCATCAAGAGTTGCTGTTTGAAGACATTGGTGCCATCACATAAGTTGTCATCTAGAAGAGCCATTTGGAGTTGTCAAAACATATTGCCATTTGAGTAAATTTAATATTGTCGTCTAAAAAAAGGGCCAAGTGATTGTTGACCCTGCCTTCCGTTGACTAGACCGTTAGGCAACAAGGCCCTCTAAAGATGCAAAAGGGTCATCTATTGTGAAGTTGCCATCTAATCAATGCATTAACCGTTTGAAAGTTAACTTCTAGTGAAGTGTTTCCAGCCGAAGGCTTGTGTCACGAATTAAAAAAAAAAACACCTATAGTTTACTAGGAGGAAAGTGTTGATCTGCTGCATGCAAAGAATAGACAATCCAAAAGTGGAAAGAAGGCACCAATATATTTAAGTAAATAAATAAAAAAATTATAAAAAACCCACATACTTTGTGGGAAGGCTTTTTGAAGCCTTCAAAAACTATTTTTATTTTTATTATGCAGGTGATAAAACGGTGATTTAGCACATTTTTTTATTAACTTGGAATGTTGACGGAATATTCCCTGAAGATTCAAGTTGGAGCCCTGACCTCGTCAAATCAGATCATAAATGTTTGCTGTCATGTGTTTGTTTGCAATTGGCTGTTGAAGGATGAAGCAGATTTGTAGTTGTGTGATTATACTAATGAACAACAAAGAGACTTGTTGCCACATTTTGCTAAGGGGTAAAAGATTTTGAAAATTTGAAAAATGCTGCTCTTCAGGATCAAATTCTCTCCCTTCCTCCTTTCTCCATGATCAGTCCAGGCAATCTTCAGATTTACATTTTCCAGGTGTTAGTGAAATCAGTCTCTTTCAGTTTTTCCAGCTTCAGCGAGCGACGAGCGACGGCGGGGAAAGGTGAAAAAACGGCTAAGGCAGGGTCGCCCGGAGTTCGCTCCTTTTTCGGGCGATTCCGGGAGTCGCTCCTCTTCTCGGGCGATTCCCATCGTCGCCCCTTCCTCGGGCGACCAGCAGCTTCGTCAGCGACCAACGGCAGGAGGAGAAAAGATTGAAAATTTTACTAAGGCATGAGCCGTGCCAAGGTTCGCTCCTCTGGCAAGCGACTCCCGTCGTCGCTGCATCAGGCCAACGACTTCCGTCGTCGCCCAACACTTCAGCGACCACCAGCGAACTCCAGAAATCGCCGAAGCCGCCCAACGATTCCCGTCGTAGCTTCGGCTTCCGACGAATCGCGCCGGGGAAGATTTAAAACAGTCTAAGTGTGCACTCCCGAAGTCGCTCCATTTTGAAGCGACTCCCGTAGTCGCCCCTCACCCCCGGCGACTCCCGTCGTCGCTCGATTCTCCAGCGATCGCCAGCATGTTCAAAGTTGCCAAGGTTGCTGAAGGTCGCTCCATTTTGGAGCGACTCCTGTCTTCGTCGCCAAAGCCAAGCGACTCCCGTCGTCGCTCCCAGTGTTCGGCAAAAGAGAAAGGGTTGCAAATTTGACTAAGGCATGTGCGCCCCGGGTTCGCTCCATTCCGGAGCGACTCCCGGGATCGCTCTCATTTTCGAGCGACTCTCGTCATCTCCCCTCATTTTGGCGACTGCAAAGTAGAAGAGCTCCTCCCAAGGTCGCTCCTCCTCCCAGTGATTCTCAGCATCGCTCAATTCCAACAGCGAACCTCAGTCCCGAGGCAAGGAGCGGGCAAGTTTCGGGATCTGGTCCGATTTTAGCAGGGCTGCAGGTGTACTTCAAGAGCAGGGTAGGTGAGCATTGATGACACGCACTCAAGGGTAAACTGTACTCCACCTACCACATTAACGAGACGAGCCCTTCCAACCACCAAATCCGTCCGGAGCCGTACCAAATCCAGGTGAATCATGCTGCAGGTACGCTCACGGCCAGCGGGTGTCAAATCTCGGCAGCTTTTGCAGGTTTGGGGTTCCGTGCTTCAATGTAATTTGGGGGGAAAATTCTGCTATAAATAGCAGTGAACTTTCATTGTAAAAGGGGGGGAACATATTGCTAAGAAAGCTACTGTAAACAGACATTTTGCTTCAATACAAGGCATCTTTGGCTCCGATTCTTGTCTCTTCCTTTTATGCTGCCTTCTGCAAGTATTTCTGCTTCATGTTCATTTATTTTTCTGATTGCTGTAATTCTGAACTCTGGATTAGGGCATTGGCAATTAAGTGAATCTGGAATGCTTGTTGAAGGATACATAGGGAGGAATCGCAGTATTGGTTTCTGTTACATGTTTTGTTTTGATTGCTGCTGGTTTGGGTATTAGTTAGCGATTGTGCTGCTTGTTCTTCCCCACAACTACTGCTATGCTTTTACATTTCTTTCTGCATTTTACAATCTCTTTCCAGTTCCCTTATCTTAAACCCCAAGTAGAATAGTATAGGAGCCGGCCTTCTCCGGAGATTGGCACGGAAGGCATCTCTTCCTTCCGGCCTTTCAATCTGTGGTCCGGGTCTAGGGCGCATACGTAGACCAAAATCCTTTCCTAATGGCGGATCTGTGACCAACAGTTTCTCTGGCACGCCCGGTGGGACCCGAAGTGTTCCACCTCGTAAGCGGTATTGAAGTAATGGTGTTCGCTTCAGTGCTGTCGAATCTGAACACCTGGCGACTCTGTTGAACTCGGATACTTTCCAAATCTCGAAGACCAGTCCAAGAAAATCCTGTCTTCATGCATACGAGATGGAGAGTTAGAAACGCTGAAGAAGAACCTGAGTACTACGAGCTCGACATCAGTGCCTTCGGAGAGCGTCCTAGGCTGATCAGGCCGAATATTCCTCTGGACGAAGCGCCATCGCAGGAGGCCGTAGTTGAAGAACAAGACCCAACTTCGGATAGCACTGCAACCAGCTGCCCTCCGAATCCTCCGAAATCCCAGACCATCAGGCCGCTCCTGTTCAGCCGACTCTGCTGCTGCCGCCATTGCCGCCTCCCAATCAGCCCAATCCGAACGCAAATATGACGAATCCTCCACCAAATCAGAATCAAAATCAGAATCAACAACAAAATCAACCGGCTGCCCCCGAGTTATTTCCAGCCTGGAATTCTACAGGACCTCTCAATCTAGCCGGGCAAGTTGCCGTTCCAGCCGCCGCCTTGAAGGCCATACCCACGTACGATGGTACTGGGAAGACGACCTACGAGCACATCCAAGACATTGTTGCCCTGGCCGCGCTTCACAGCATCACCGATGAAAGTGTCATGGTCCGGTTGTTGGCCTTGTCTCTCCGCGGAAAGCTCCTGTATTGGTATAGATCCTTGCCGCCTGGCACTATCACCGGGTGGGGTCAGTTGGCAGGGCAACTAGTGAAGGGATTCAACGAGTCCGCAGATCCGTCATCTTTGCTGCATCAATTTACAACCATCCAACGACATCCGCAAGAGGAGATAGCGGATTTTAATGTAAGGTTTGCAAGGTCCTGGCAAAGGGTGCCCACCGAACTGCGGCCGACCGCTGGACAAGCTGCCTACTATTACCTCAGATCCTTCAACTCGGACATCAGTATGATCATTAAGTTCTCCAACGTAAACACTTTCCCCCAATTGTACGAGTTGGCCCAAAAGGCAGAGCTGGATTTGATTGCCATTGGTAGACTCCCACCTAGGATGCCGATGCCGATTTACCCTGATTTTCCTCAATCACAGTATCCTAGTGCATCTGCCCAACCGCCTTCTACGTCTTCCACGTACCAAAATCCATCATGGAATCCCGCGCCAGTGGTCTCTCAATTCTCCGCTCCCCAAGTACATTTTCCCACTCCACAAGTGCCACAACTTCCACCTCCTCCGCAGTATCCGACACTCCCTGCTCCTCCACAATATCCGGCATTGCCCCCAGCCCCACCGCTGGCACCATTGCCTCCACCAGCTCAATCGGCACCACCAGCCGTTGATGTGCAGGCTAAGATTCTGCAAGAAGTACAGTCTCTTGCTTCTGTCTACCGAACGTTGTCCAACGACATGGTTGTTATGAAGAAGAAGCAGGCTCAGCAGGAGTTCATCCCTAGGAGGCCCTACCCTCCTCCGGCGCTTACAAGAGATCAAGTACCTCAAGCCAATAGACCGCCCGCGAGGAATGCTGCTATCAACGAAGAGCCGAGCACTTCAGACTACGTGCACTGGTGCTCCACATGCAACGACCCCCATGGGGAAGACAACTGTATGCTTCATCAGCATTATGCCCAAACCCTGGCGAGCAGCGGCCCGAGCGAGCAGATCAACATGATTAGGGAGGCAGATCGCAATTTCGCGGTCCCGGAGGAGGAGCAAGTGTCGATTCTGACCAAAGATGGTAAGAAGCAGATCGAAGTAGATGCGGCCCAGATGCAGCCTTTGAAGGTGTATACCAGACGAGAAAAGGAGCAGCCTCCAGCGAAGGCTCCTGACAAAGGTCCTTCGCCCCCGCCGGCAAAAGAGAAGACGTTCCCGGCAAAAGCTCCAGCGGCGCAACCTCAGGGTGAGACCAAGGAGCAGGCGAGAGAGAAGCTCAAATACCCTTCGTTGACCAAACGACAAAGAGTTGAGGCGACGCAGCAGTACCGCACCAAGTACGAAGCTGCGAAGGAGACGGAGGTGCCCGCTACTTCAGCCTACAATATTGTTGATGAACTCAAGAAGACCCCGGCCAAGATAAGCATGTATGATGCCTTGCAACTCCCAGGGCAGGTAGATCTGCTGCAGGAGTCTCTAAAATCTGTCAAAGGAGGAAAGTCACCGCAACCCGTGTTAGCTCAGCCCTTGACTACTTCAATCACGGGAAAAAACAGGCCACCACCGTTCTACCTGTCTCTGCGGATGGAGGGATGTGTGGTGCACAACTGCATGATTGACTCCGGCGCATCAACCACCGTCATGCCAAGGGCAGTTTGCGAGGAGATCGGCATGGAATACACGCGAAGCAGCCAAGGTGTCCTTCAACTAGATGGCACTCCTGTGAAAACAATGGGCGTCATTAAAGATATCCCTATTCAGTTGCACAAGGCGCCTCAGATCGTTGTGATTCAAGAGGTTGTGGTCGTTGACCTAGAACCCTACTTCGGCATGTGCCTCTCGAGGGAGTTCACCGCCAAGCTGGGTGGATATCTTTCCCTTGACTATTCACATATGGAGGTCCCCTTCAAAGGGAGAAAAGTGAAGATTTATAATGAAAAACCCTCCACCTTCCTTGTTGAGAGGATACCAGAAGAGGGACAGCAGGATGAATCAGTGCACCTGATGACGGAGCAGTTGGAAGAAGTTGATATAGTGGAGGAGACCATGGAAGCACTGCAGGCGGAAGACGAGTTCTCCCTGCTTGATTTCAACGCCATGATTGAATCAGACATAGGCTGCTACTCTATTACGCAGCCTGAAAAGCCAAAGGAGACAGTAAAAGAGGACATAGGCCCCGCCCCTAATGAGCTATGGAAGCTGTACTTTGATGGCGCCCGATGCAAGAACGACGTCGGGGCAGGGGTGCTCCTAGTTTCACCCTCGGGAGAACAGAAAGATTATTGCTACAGGCTGGCCTGGAGTTGCACCAACAATGCGGCAGAGTACGAAGCCCTGTGCCTAGGGTTGAAAAAGGCTGAGAAATTAGGGATCAAGCAGTTGCAGATCTTTGGAGATTCAGAGCTGGTATGCAAGCAAATCACCAACAAGTGCGTCTCAAAGAAGCACTATCTCAAGGCGTACCGCAATAGGGTCTGGGACCTGCTGGAATCATTCGAGGCTCTTAATGTTCAATCCATCTCCCGAGAGAAAAACAAACACGCCGACGTCTTAGCGTCTATCGGAGCCAGATACTCCCCGGCTGATGACATGATGCAGAAGCCTAAGGCGGTAAGAACCATTTACAGGCCTTCTGTGCCTGATAAGGACACCCACTGGCAGGTGTTCGATTGTGACGAACAGATCGTCAATTTTTTAATTCATGAAGCTAGTACTATTGAAGGTAGAGACCCTGATGACGAGGAATATGAGGGGTTGATACAGTTGAAGAATAATCATGTCCCGAAAGGACTGATTACTTTGGAAAGTCTCTTTGATCAGAACGACAGAGCAATATCACACCGGATCAAAGTAGATGCCAAGCAGTACAAAGACCTGGAGCTCGAGCCCGAAAAAGTGATAAAAGTTGGAACAGACTGTACTCCGGAAGAATTGGAGCAGATTTGGGCCTTGTGCAGAGAATACCCTGACATCGTCGCTTGGTGTTATCAGGACTTGAAAGGGTATGACAGAGAAATCATCCAACACACCATAGAACTGGAAGAAGGGGTTAAGCCCTGCAGACAGAAACAGAGGCCAGTCAACCCGAAAATCGAGGTTCTGATGAGAGCCGAACTCTTGAAGATGCTAGAAGCAAAAATCATCTATCCCATCAAGCATTCTTCTTGGGTCGCAAATCTAGTTCCTGTCAGAAAGAAGAACGGGGATATTCGCCTCTGTGTTGATTTTCGCAACCTGAATCAGGCCTCACTGAAGGACCATTACCCGCTCCCACAAATTGATCAGATCCTTCATGTGGTCGCAGGAGCCCAACGATTCTCTCTCCTAGACGGCTTCTCTGGCTATAATCAGATATGGGTGAAGGACGAAGATCAGCACAAAACGACGTTCACCACCAAATGGGGAACGTTCGCCTACCAACGTATGCCCTTCGGCCTGTCCAACGCGGGAGCCACTTTCCAGAGAGCCATGGATATTGCATTCCGTGAGCTGTTGAACAAAATTATCGTCATCTATTTGGATGACATGACAGTGTTCTCACACAAGAGAGAAGAACATGCCTCTCACTTGCAGCAGGTGTTTGAGAGATGCCGGGATTTCGGCATATCCATTAATCCGAAAAAGTCTGTTTTTGCAGTGAAGGAAGGGAAGCTTCTAGGCCACGTCATTTCTGAAAAGGGCCTGGCAGTTGACCCTGACAGGGCAGAGGCTCTTCTTCGACTTCCAATCCCAGTAAACAAGAAAGGGCTGCAGTCCTTCTTTGGACAGATCAACTTTGTAAGGAAGTTCGTGCCCGATTTCGCCCAAGTCATTAAGCCGATGGCCGAACTCCTGAAGAAGGATGCTGAGTTCGTCTGGACTGAGGAGAGAAAAAGGGCATTTGAAGAGATCAAAGCTAGGATTGCCCAAGCGCCTGTGCTGGTAAACCCAGATTATTCAAAGGATTTCATCCTGTACGCAGTTGGAGAGCCTGAGAGCTACGCAGCGGTTCTAACACAGAAAGGAGATGACGGTGAAGAGCGGCCGATAGCCTTCTTGAGCCAGGTGATCCAACCGCATGAGGAAAGATACAACTTCATTGAACGCCAAGTGCACGCAGTCATGAGGTCCTTAAAAAAGTTCAAGCACTTTGTCTCCCAGAGTAGGACGACCGTGTTTGTTGTCCACCCAGATGTCAGAAGTTTTATCATCCAGGGAGAACTGGGTAACAAAAGGGCCGGCTGGATCGCCAAGATTCAGGAGTTTGATATAGAGGTTCGACCCACCAAGCTAATCAGAGGTCGGGCACTGTGCCAAGAACTAGCAAGGAGTGTTGCCGCGGAAGTAGCTGCCTGTCAGTGGGAGGACCCGTTCCTAGAAGGCAACTTCGCCAATTCCTCAGCGGAAGACAGCGACTGGGCCGATGAAATAATTTGGTATTTCAACACCGGGAGGTGCCCAGATCACTTCAATGCCTCACAGAGGAGGAGATTCAGGCTCCAGTCTCAGAAGTATGTACTGCGCCCCGAGGGGCTGTTTTTCAAAAATGTTGATGGTGTTCTCTTGCGATGCGTCAAGGGAACAGAGAAGCAGAAGGTCCTAGACGAATTCCATTCTGGAATGTCGGGAGGACACCTTTCAGGAAGGCCAACGACCTTGAAAATGATCAGAGCGGGCTACTACTGGCCCACTATTTTTGCCGATGCGTATGCAGTCTGCCAAAAGTGCGAGAAGTGTCAGAGGTTCGCCGGCCGAAACAAGAATGCACCAATGCCCCTCCAGCCAATTCAGGCTGAGGCTCCCTTTCAACAATGGGGCCTGGATTTCATCGGGGTGATATCGCCAAATTCCTCGGCAGGGCACAAGTATATCTTAACTGCCACGGATTACTTCACCCGATGGGCCGAAGCGATACCTACCAAGCATGCCGACCAAGAGACTGTCATCGCCTTCTTGGAGAGCTTAATCACCCGCTTCGGGATCCCTGAAGCGATTGTAACAGACAACGGTCCAGGTTTCATAGGGGCTAAACTCACGGAGTTTGCTTGCAAGTATGGAATTTACCATAAGGCTTCCTCCAATTACTACCCGCAGGGAAACGGTCTAGCCGAGTCGACAAATAAGAATCTGATGAAGATCATAAAGAAGACTCTGGAGAGGAACAAAAGATCCTGGCACTTGCACCTGGACCAGGCACTATGGGCAGACCGCATATCTGTTAAAAAATCCATAAAGACATCGCCATACGCGCTTGTTTACGGAAAAGAGGTCGTCCTGCCCACTCATGTCGAGATGCCCGCACTCTGGCTGCTAGATGATGAAAAGGGTAACCTGGATCCTGTTGATGCCCGGCTAGCTCAGTTGTTGCAGCTTGAAGAGGAGAGAGAAAAGGCTTATGAAGCCTTTATGAAGCACACAGAGACCACCCGGAATTGGTTTGCAAAAGGGACTACAACCAGGGTCTTCAAGATCGGGGATCTAGTGCTGAAATGGGACGTATGGAAGGCAAAACCAGGAAACCATGATAAATTTGATGCCTTCTGGGAAGGCCCCTTTCAGGTTGCCCGGGTTAACCAGTTCAACTCATTTGTGCTGCGAGACATGGAGGGCCAGATCCTTCCAATACCAGTCAATGGCTTTCATCTGAAAGCCTATCACCACTAAAAAATGTCAGGAGGTTCCCCTGTGTACATAGTTTTATTTCCGCAGTTTTAATTTCGTTTTCTGAATGTAAATATGTTTTTCAGTAAGTGTAATTTCCTGCTTTTAGCCCAGGCGTCCGGCCTTCAGGTCGGAAATTTTTGTCCTAAAAAAGCGCAGAGCCAAGTGTCTCACACAGAAAAGTAGCAAAGCAAGGTCTGCAGGTTCCGGTTCCTAAGGCAGAGGCAGAAAAGTTTGGAAATTTTACCAAGTGCCCGAGCAGTAAAATCCGCTGAAGTTCGCCCAAAAAGGCCAGCGACGACGGTTATCGCCCAGGTTTTGAGCGAACTCCAGAAGCTCACCCGACCGAAAAGAAGCATGAAAAATCGTCTAACTCCTTCAAGCGCCCAAAGTCGCTCAAATTTTCAGCGACTCCGAGAATCGCCCGCAATTTTCAGCGATTTCGGGAATCGCCAAGCCCACGGACGGGCGACTTCAGAGCTTCAAGAGCAGGAAAATTACTAAGTCAAAGAGCCCGTGCTGAAGGTCGCTCCACACCAAAGCGATTCTTGGAATCGCTCTCCGTTTTCAGCGAACCCCGAAAGAATGCCAAGTTTGGGCCGAGGACAAAGACGTCAAGGTTCGCTCAAATCCGTCGCGAAACCGGGAGTCGCTCGTGCTTGCAAGCGATTCTGGGAATCGCGCGAGTGCAGCGCGAGCGATGGAAGCCAAAGCCAGGTAAGAGAAGCGTGAAATTTTTCTAAGTTAAAACGTTCCCTAGGTCGCTCATTTCCTTAGCGACCCCGGGAATCGCTTGTGCTTCCTAGCGATGCCGAGAATCGCTCCGTTTCAGAGCGATCGCCCGCCCGGACCCGAAAGCAAAAAATTGTCTAAGTACCATGAAGGCGCTCGAGTTCGCTCCACTGGCGGGCGATTCCGGGAATCGCCAGAGTTTTCCAGCGACGACGGGTATCGCTCCCGTTTCGAGCGAACTCTGGCAGGAGAGGCCAATTCAGGAGCTAAGTTTGAAAATTTCTCTAAGTGTTCCAGACCGCCGTCGCTCGCCCAAGGTACAAGTGCCCAAGGTCGCTCATTTCCTTAGCGACCCCGGGAGTCGCCCTACTTTCTAAGCGAACTTCGTCTCAAGCAGCCTCCAGTCAGCGAACCTTGGGATGCGCGTCGAAGGGGCGGCAGGTTACGTTTTCGAGGTGCACGTTATAAAGGAGGATATTTGCACACATTTCCAGGCAGATTTCTTCAAAGAAAAGGATGAGTTTGGGACCAGTAATCGAAGAGTTGCGCTTCCACGAGAGATCTCGCGCACGGCCACCGAGGAATAACGGCCGCGCCCACCAACTCCGTGCGCCCGACATTTAACTCAAGCATTCGCCATTAAAGGCCACCTCCTTGCTCGCTCCCATAAAAGCTCAGTCGCTCAATTCACTTTACCAGTTAAACCCAAACGCACTCCAAGCTGCATCAGAAGGCAAGTTCAGAGCTTTTACCAGCAAGCAACAGTATACTCGAATTCTTCCATCGCCATGGGTAAAAAGAAGACTGAGGAGAAGGGTAAAGCAGTTGGGCAAGCAGCTTCAGGCACACCAGAGAGTGGGAAGAAGAAAGATAAAGGAAAAGCACTGGCGTCAGAGATAGTGTCGGGGAAGAAAGCCCAACCAGCGCCCACAAGAGCGGTCCCCAGCCGCCTGTGGACAATTGGATAAAATACAGAGACGACCTCTACTCTCAGAGCATCGAGCAGCTGCGGCGTACCATAGACGACTGGCGAGGGAAGGTTCCTGCCTCGCATCCTTACGCAGCGGCTTATCACTCGCACTTGTATTGGTTCTTATGCCCGCCGGTGCACAATTGCCCAGAGCTGATAGCGGCAATCGCCCAGTACTACAAGCCAAGCACCAGGCAAGTCAGGGACCATGAGGGGACTGTCCTATTCTCGCTTTTCCCGAAAACTGTCCAGATGGCCTTCGCGCCTAACCAGTTGCCGGATACTGACTATACCATCAGAAGTATCAATCTCAGCGAGCAGGCGGACAGGTTCTCAGATAATCCAAAGATGCGACTTTTTATGGAGTCCCAGCTGCACGAACCACCGCCGCCCAAACATTGGCCGACGCACCCGAGGCCCCTAAGAGATTTCAAAAGTACAGGCATTTATACTATGCTGGCCTGGGTGTTGGGTTGTGGCACAGACACGGTAGTCTTCCCCTACCAGATCGCAATTGCGGAATGCATCTTGCACGGAGAATTTTACGAGCCCAGTGCCATGGGAGCGAAGACCAACCCAGTGTTCTTCGACTGGGCAGACTGCGTAGCACGTGGAATACATTCGCGCCTGCAGGACTTGATAGAGGGAAAAACGCAATCCTTCAGGCAGTGTTCGTTCCTGGCCTGGCTCTTCCTGTTCCATATGCACAACAAAATGAGAGCGCTTCCTGTTCAGCGCACAGATAAGGAGGGCGCACGGCTCCCAGTGTACCAATGGACCCGGGTATTGTTGAAGAGGGAATCGTACTACAAATTCAATCTGGCGTTCTTGGGCCCTGCCCTAGCTCTTCTCCATGGCTATTGCCCGCGCGTCCCTCCCCAGATGAAGGACAAAGTGATACGGCGTAATATGGGCGACACTTTCCCGCCCCCCCCCCCCCCCCTGCTGCTAAGTTTTGGTTAGGCTTTGATTGACGGCTAAATAATAGAAAACGCCCGTCGGGGGAAGGGGGCCCCACTCGCTCCTATTGTTGTTGAGGACGGAATATGACGGTCAATAACAAGGCCCACTCTCTGGACTCCAAAGTCTACAAAAAGATGGTACCTAAATTGCAAAATTTGGGTTGGAAGCCCGAGAAGATAGCATAATGGTGGGTCATGAGGGCCCACACTAAGAAAGAAAAGTCCGAAAAACTCCTTGCTAATGACCATCAATTTTCCACGCTTTACAATGATCACCATGCCACGTGGCGGCCTATTGTGTTCAGAGATCTCGTGCCTCGAGGCACCCAACGCCTACAAAAGGCACAGGCCCCACCCAGACAGCCACTCACACTAGGCGGAGGATCCAGCAGTGGGGAAAAGAGGAGTCAGGTGGCAGAACCCATGGTGCGGCAGCCCCCTGAAAAGCAACAAGGACCATCCAAGCAGTCGGCCGAAGCAGCACAGGCGACTCAGACGCCTCCGAAGAAGAAGGTTAGGGTCAAGATAATACCATCCAAGGCTCCTTCGGGAGAAGCCGTTGGCCCAACGCCTAGCGCACCAGCTCCTGCCGCTGCCAAGGAAAAGGAGGCCACGCCTCGCAAGGAAAAGAAGAGGGCCGAAAAGCACAAAGAGAAGGAGGATACGCCTAAGAAAGAGGCTGTGAAGCGGACCGAAGCTATATCGCAGAAGGTCACTCCCACAAAAGTTATTGTTATAAAGGAGGACACGCCCCCGCCGGAAGAGGATACGTGGATAACCCAAGTCTTCAATACGCCAGCTCGACCCGAGCACGCAGGTACGCATCCCCTTTTCCTTCCCCAATCTTCTGAATCATTGGTTGCGGCACCGTCTTCCTCCGCTGTTGGACCCATCCTCGCTGCCATCCCCTTAGGTAGCGAATCAGCAGCCACTGTTCCCCTTGCAGTATCTCACCCTGTCCTCGAAAAAACCCAGCCTGCCGCTCCCACCCAGCACGACCAGCAGGCATTCAGCCTGTTCTCCTCAGATCCAAACGCATTCCAAGCCCTCGCCCATACTCAGCCAGGTGCCGTTGTAGAGGACCCACCGCATTCTCCCCATCCTCCATCTCCAGCCGGAACATTGATTGAAAACCCGTCTTTAAACCTTGAGGATATGAATTAGGAAAATGCACAAATGCACGAACTTTGATTAGTTTCGAAAATGCCAAGGTTACAACTTAATATAGCTTAGAAATAAGCTAGAAATAGACATGCGAGAAAATAGGAGAGAGAATAGGGAATAGGAAAAATAGGGAGGAAAAAGGAGGTTTAAACAAATCTGTCGTCCAGTGCCTTGCCGACCATTGCCTTGCCGACCACCTCATCTGCTGTCCAGGTAAAGGTAAATAAAGGTAAAGTAAAAAAAGATTTATTTTTACTTTAACTTCCAACATTCTCCCCCTTAAAGTTGAGAGGTCTGACTATACAGTCTCTCAGCTTTATATATTGAGCTTTAGCTATACCTTTGGTGAAGATATCTGCAATATTATCCAAAGTGTTACAATGTTGAAGCTCAACTATTTGTTGTTCCACCATATCTCGAATGAAGTGATACTTCATATCAAAATGCTTTGATCTGCTATGATGGACTGGATTGTATGCCAACTGAATGGCACTTATGTTATCACAATACAGTCGAGTTGGACCACTTTGACTTTCTCCAATCTCTTCAAGAACTTTTCTCAACCATAGGGCTTGAGTACTAGCATGAGTGATGGCTATATACTCAGCCTCAGTTGATGACAATGCTACAACAGTTTGTTTCTTGGAACTCCATGTAATTAGTCCTGATCCTAGACTAAAACAATTCCCTGATGTAGATTTCCTGTCATCTATACTGCTGCCCCAATCACTGTCACTGAAGCCAACTAAATTTACAGACTTACATTTTTGGTAATGGATTCCAAAATCCAATGTACCTTTTACATATCTCAATATTCTTTTAGTTGCTTGTAGATGCAGCTCAGAAGGACTAGCCATAAACCTTGAGACTAGAGAAACAACATATTGAATATCTGGCCTTGTGTTGGTGAGAAACATCAGACTCCCAACCATGCTTCTGTAAGTGGTCATGTCAACCTTTGATGCTCCGTCGTCCTTGCTCAATTGGATCCCATGTCCAATTGGAGTTGCAACTGATTTGCACTGCTCCATGGCAAATTTCTTGATCATGTCTCGAGCATACTTGTGTTGACATATGAAGATCCCTTTGTCTGATTGATGCACTTCCATGCCTAGGAAGTATCGCATTAGACCGAGATCTTTCATCTCAAACTGCTTCATCATGGAGTTTTTGAACTCCATATTCATTTTAGTGTTACTACCCATAAATATTAGATCATCCACATACAAACAAACTATGAGAATATCTACATCATGCTTTAGGTAGTACAGAGTTGGTTCACTTTTGCTTCTTGTGAATCCATACTCGCTGAAATAGCCATCAATGCATGAGTACCAAGCTCTTGGTGCTTGCTTGAGGCCATAAAGTGCTTTCTTCAATTTGTAAACAAGGTTCTCTTTTCCCTGTTCTTGGAAACCTTGAGGTTGTTGAACATACACCTCTTCTGTCAAGTATCCATTCAGAAAAGCACTCTTTACATCCATGTGTTGAACATTCCATATTTTATGGGCTGCTAAGGAAAGAACTGATCTGATTGACTCTTGTCTTGCAACAGGAGCAAAGGTTTCCTCATAGTCAATGCCATATTTTTGAGTAAAACCTTTTGCTACTAATCTCGCCTTATGCCTCTCAATGCTTCCATCAGCATTGTACTTGGTCTTGTAGACCCATTTACATCCAACACATTTTTTACCTTTGGGTAGCTTTACTAGCTCCCATGTATCATTATTTTTTATAGAGGTGATTTCCTCTTTCATGGCTTCTTGCCATATATTTTGATTACATGCCTTCTCATAGCTAGCTGGTTCTAGTTGTGCACTAGTCAATAAAGCATAATTGACTTCATCTCCTCTAGGTTCTTGGGAGTCATCATCCCCATACAATTGCAAATTTTCAAGTTGCTGCAAAACTGTATTCATTTCACTAGCTTGGCTTCTAGTGAATCTTCGCTGGAAATTTTGATCCAGCATCTGAAAAGATGGATGATGTTGTAAAGTTCTTCTGCCTCTTGATGGAGAGTCAATGTCCATTGGTGAAGAATTTACTGATCGTTGTGGAGAAGGACTTGGAGTGGCAACTGATGTACTTGATGAAGTACTCCTGCTTGGGCTTGGTGGGGGTGGTTTGCCTTTCCCTTTTGTTGAAGACACTTGTTGTATCTGTGAAGAACTTACATCTTGGGACTCATCATCAATATAAATTCTTTGATGACCCCATTCTCCCCCTTCATCAAAAATTACATCCCTGGAGAGTATGACTTTATGGGTCTTGGGATTGTAGAGTCTATAACCTTTTGTAGACTCACAATACCCTACAAATATACAAGCTTGACTTTTGGGATCAAGCTTCTTCCTTTTCTCATCAGGAATGTGTGCATAAGCTAAAGAACCAAAAACTTTGAAATGCTTTACATTTGGTTTCTTTCCGTACCATCCTTCATAAGGAGTGATACCTTCTAAACTAGAAGTGGGACTCCTATTTAGAATATATACACTTGTTCTTACAACATCAGCCCAATACATATTAGATAGATGCTTAGTCTGAAGCATCGTTCTTGCCATCTCAACTAGTGTGCGATTCTTTCTCTCGGCCACACCATTCTATTGTGGGGTATAGGCAGTGGTGAATTGCCTCTTGATCCCACTTGCTTTACAATATTTCATGAATTCATTTGAGGAGTACTCACCTCCTCGATCTGTCCGAAGACACTTTACATAATGCTCACTCTGTTTCTCTACAGTATTTCTGAAATCTATGAAGCAATCAAATGCTTCATCTTTATGTTTCAAAAAATATATCCAACACATTCTAGAGTAATCATCTATGAATGTGAGAAAATAAGAATTGTTGCCAAGACTCCTAGTCTGCATGGGACCACAGATGTCCGAATGCACTAACTGAAGTGGATAGCTGGCTCTCCACGCTTGGCCTTTTGGAAACTTCGATCTGGAGTGCTTTCCCAAAGCACAGCCTTCACAAACTTCCTTATGTTCATTAAGTTTGGGAAGTCCGGTCACCATAGCTTGAGATGTCAAAAGTTTTAAGCTAGCGGAATTAAGGTGACCGAATCTCAAGTGCCAAAGTACACTTGAATTAGTGATTGCAACATTTGCAAGTTTGGCTCCCCCTGGCTCACCAAATTTGAGAGGGAATAACCTGTTCTTGGTCATGGGGACCTGGGTGATGACACGATTACAATTATTTTTATCAAAAATAATACATTGTCCTTCATCAAAGACAAGCTTGTAATTGTTCTCCATCATTTGTCCAACGCTGAGCAAATTGTGTTGGAGCTTTGGAGTGTAATAGATGTCACTCACTTTCTTGAGTCCTTCTTTGGTTGGAACCGCCATGGCTCCAATGCCTTCTACTTGCAATGCATTGTTATCCCCTAATTTGATCTGGGATTTATAAGTGGAATCTAGAGTAGCAAACAAGTTTTCCTTGCCACTCATATGGTTGGAGCAACCAGTATCTAGAATCCATGTGTCATTGAGATTCTGATCTGATTGTCCATATGACAGAAAAATATTAGAAGCATCTTCTTCTTCACCATAGTTGCCATACTGACTGCTGCTACCTTGAGAAGTTTTTGACCAGCAGTCGCGAGCGAAGTGTCCTTGTTTGCCACAGTTGAAGCAAGTTGTTTTGGACTTGTTACTTCCTCGTCCTTGATTTCCACCTTGTCCTGAATTGCCGCCTTGATTCTGGTTGCCTCCTCGGTTCTGATTGCCTCCTCTACTGGAGTTGCCTCCTCTCGAGTTGCCTCCTCTAGAGTTGCCTCGGCCTCTGCCTCTGCCTCGTTGTTGTCCTCTGCCTCTGCCTCTTCCTTGTCCACGTCCTGCGGCCTCATTAGATGTGAAGGCTTTGTCATCACCTCCATAGCTCGTTGAAGGTGCTCCTTGTAGTCTCTCCTCATGAGACATTAATGATCCTATTAAGGTATCAAAAGTGAGAGTGGATAAGTCTTTGGATTCTTCGATGATGATTGCTATGTGATTCCACTTAGGAAGAAGTGTTCTTAACACCTTCTTCACCACTGTTTCTGGTTTTGTGTCATCACCAAGAGTTTGCATCATATCTACTACGGCTTTAACTCGCACGCAGTAATCTCCCACTCTCTCTTCTTCTTTCATCTTGAGATTCTCAAAATCTCTTTTCAATGTCTGAAGTCTGACTTGCTTCACTTTATCACTTCCTTGGAAACCTTCTTGCAAGGCTTTCCATGCATCTTTGGCAGTTAAACATGATGCAATTCTAGGAAAGATACTTTTTTCTAATGCCGCTTGAAGATGATAAAGGGCAGAAGAGTTGTTCTTTTGTGCTTCTTTCATGGTCTTTTTATCGGCTGCACTTAATGTAGTCCAATCAGCAGGAGCTGTGTAACCGTCTTCTATGATGTCCCATAATCCTTTTCCTATGAGTAATGTCCGCATTTTTATTGACCAGTACTCATAGTCATACCCATTGAATTCAGGAATAGGGAGATTGTTGTTTGAGGCCATTACAATTAAGGAACTAGAAACTCACTTTTATTGACCTATTACAATAAAGCAATCTGCTTTGTCAAAGAAGAAAGAAAGAAGAGGAAATTACAAATTGAGATCAAGCCTTGCTTGACTCACCCTTTCACTGATAGCTTGATCTTCTTGGTGTGGTTCAGCTATCTCTTGATTCACAAAATTGTCAGCTATCTGTTCTTCGTCGTCGCTGATCAATATTATCTCTGGTGATTCGGGTTCTAGAATTTCCACTGAATTACTATAGTGAGTATATTCAGATTCTTGTGGGGCAATTTCTACAGATTCGGACTGCTCAAATCTACTCCCGAAAGAGTTGTCCTCAGAGTCTGCCAGGTACCCTGTGTCAGGATGTTGCTGGTGTGCTATTACTGCGTTCTGCAACTGAGCAAAAACAGTATGGAGTCCAAGTCTTCGCACATTCTCATCAAAATTTTTGGCGTTGGTTCTCACTAAAAGTTCACAGAGAGCATGATAACATCCACTTGATCTTATCATCTATTTGCCGTTACAAAAAAAAATGCAAAATTTTGATGAAGAAAATTTCCTTGAAATTTTCTTTACAACTATTTCCTCTTAGGAAATGTTCCACTTGGAAAATCTCTCAGTTTTTTTTTTTTTATTTTTTTTTTTAAACCTTTTGGGCTTATTACATAAATTTCCTCTTAGGAAATGTTTGTCCAAAAATGCCCCCTTTTTTAAATGTTGCAAAAAAAATTTTATTAATTATATTAATTAATAATGAAATAAAATATTAATTAAAAAAATTTAATTAATATATTTTTTTAAATTATTAATTAATATTTTAATAAAATTTTATTTTAACGCAAAATAAAAAAAAATTTAAGTCATGCGAACGGGTTCGAACTTGGAACCTCCCGTTCACAAGTAGGGCAACAATAACCACTTGAGCTACGAACTCGGATGAAAACAAAGGCGGGGGCTAAGCTTTTAACACACAACTTAAGTCTATTTTGCAAAAAAAATAAAGGGCCACGGCGCTGGGTTTCGAACCCGCGACCGACGGAGGGAGAAGGGACTATAGCCTGGCTCCTCGAGCCAGTCGGGCCACTGCGCCCGACGTAAAGGCTTTTGAAAGCCTTTAATAAAATACTCGTCTCCTTTCTATTTAAAAAAAAAAAGGTTAGTCCCACATGCATTAGGGAAAGACCAAATTGAAGTTTTAAAAGAACACTCACGCGGAGTGTATTTCGATTGCCTTCGGGCAATCGGAAGCCTCCCTTTTGCCGAGAAAACCTCCAATCCCCCGCTGCCACGTCACGCCCACGCACAGTGCCACGTCACTCTGTCTGTCTCAACGCCACGTGTCACGCCCAGTCACGCTGTCAGCCTCCACGTCACTTGCCACGTGTCACGCCTAGTCACACTGCCACGTTACCTCCTCGGTCCGCGTGTCCGATCTGCTCTCCACCTCGGATCTGCTGCTCTGTGGGCCACTCCTCGATCTGCGTGTCCGCCTCAGGAATCTTGTCCAATCTGCTGCGCTTCGCTCCACCTCGAGAACTGTGCCGATCTCCGCTCCACCTCGGGAACCATGCCACCAACAATCTGCCTGGGTCCACCGCGCTCCACCTCGAGATCCGTGCACTACGGGCCACTCTTCGACCTCGCCTCGAAATGCGTGCACCTCCTCCAAACAACTCTGATACCAAATATGGATTAGGAAAATGCACAAATGCACGAACTTTGATTAGTTACGAAAATGCCAAGGTTACAACTTAATATAGCTTAGAAATAAGCTAGAAATAGACATGCGAGAAAATAGGAGAGAGAATAGGGAATAGGAAAAATAGGGAGGAAAAAGGAGGTTTAAACAAATCTGTCGTCCAGTGCCTTGCCGACCATTGCCTTGCCGACCACCTCATCTGCTGTCCAGGTAAAGGTAAATAAAGGTAAAGTAAAAAAAGATTTATTTTTACTTTAACTTCCAACAGAGCATCCTCCCGCCTCTGCCCAAGCCAAGACATCCCCAAAGGCGACCGAGCCCCCAAGTGTCGTTTCCCCTTATCTGTTCGCAGACGAACAGATGCCCCAGCAAGATCTACCTTTGGTCAAGCATATGTTCGGAGAGATGGAGCTCGTTGAACAAGAATTAGAAATAATGGAGGATCGCCCCGTAGCAGCCCAGGCAGAGCAGAGCTCCTATCGATGGATCCAAAGCGTCAAGAAGAGAAAAGGCGAGGAGCTTGCCGGAGTGGAGAAGCGTGCCAGGTTTGACCTGGACAACATGTTGTTGCATAAGGAAAAGAGGGTTCCCAAGGTGAAGAAGCCCCTGAAAGACATGACTCCAGATGACTACGAGTACCACCGTAGAGCCAAGGACCTGAACAATATCAGCGTGGAGAATGAAGTAGGGGCCATACATCTGAGAGCCGATACACTATATGTGCACCATCACCAGTTGAAGGAGCGCTTCTACAAGGTGGAGAATGAAAAGCTAAAGCTGGAGGAGGAGATTGCGAAAATGCAAGCCCAGCTAGATGACTCCAAGGACGAATCCCAGCAGCTGAAACAACTGTCAGCTTTGGAGAAGGAATTGACTAATCTGAAAGAAGCTGCAGAACACCGAACTAGAGAAGGAGAAGAAGCGCAGGCCCGAATAGTTGAACTAGAGGGCCAGCTTCAGGAAGCTCAACAACAATTGGAGGAAAGGGCTGCACAAGTGGAAACGTTCTCCAGGGACCGAGTCAAGGAGATCCGTGCCGACCTGTTGACAAATTTCAGAACCCGAGCTTCCAGATCTCTTTCGGTTCTTGTGTTTGTTTGCAAGATAAAAGAAATATCTGCCCAGGGTAAGCCTGTGGTAGAGGAGGCCGAGCGTCAAGCAGAGCGTTGGCTCGACTTGGCTGCCAAAATTGAAAGCTATGAGCGTCAGGACCTCCAAATTCCCCCCATGACTCAGATTGCCCTAGATTGGGCCGCTGCAAGGGTAACCTTGCATTCTTATCTTGAAAAATTGGAAAATATTCGGAAGGCCAGGAGATTGCTAGACACACTGGAGAGCGAGAAAAGCATCTGCCTGGTACCTTTCCAAACCCTTGCGTCGCTTGGGTTCCCGAGCTTCACGGACGAAAATGGAAACTGCCTCCCTAGGGAGGAATTGAAGCCAATCTGGGACGCCTTCAGGGAAGATACAACGGAGATTGATAGTTGGGCGGACCCAATTCTTGAAGCACAAGTGACGCAACTCGTCTCCAGGTTTTGCCAGATTAGCGCCTGCCTGGCAGACTTGGACCAGAGGGTCAACCAGATTGACATGCTCCAGGTAGAGACTTTCAGGCGCCTGGTAAAGGACATTCGTGATCTCGAGCCCTTCTCAGAAGAGGCCTGGACTCAGGTTCAGGCTACACATGAGCGCATCCGTGAGCGCCTCGCTTCCCCGGATACTAACCCAGAGCCAGAAAGAGAAGGAGGAGGCGAGGAGCAGTTTGAGGAGGAAACGGAGGAGGGAGATACAGAGGAAGAATCTGCTGACGATAGTGGAGAAGAAGAAGAGCAGTAGGAGAAAGAGCGACCGGAAGTAGGGCAGCAACAAGGAGAAGCAGGGATCGGGGATGACTCCGGGCCCAAAGGATAAAGGCATGGGTCCTTGCATCGAGGTGAGCTCGATACCCCGCGAGCCGCCAGGAATGTTGCCACATTTTGCTAAGGGGTAAAAGATTTTGAAAATTTAAAAAATGTTGTTGTGCAGGATCAAATTCTCTTCCTTTCTCCTTTCTCCATGATCAGTCCATGCAATCTTTAGATTGGCATTTTCCAGATGTTAGTGAAATCAGTCCCTTTCAGTTTTTCCAGCTTCAGCGAGCGACGGTGGGAAAGGTGAAAAAGCGGCTAAGGTAGGGTCGCCCGGAGTTCACTCCTTTTTCGGGCGATTCCGGGAGTCGCTCCTCTTTTCGGGCGATTCCCGACGTTGCTCCCTCCTTGGGCGACCAACGGCTTCGTCAGCGACAAACGGTAGGAGGAGAAAATATTGAAAATTTTACTAAGGTATGAGCCGTGCCAAGGTTCGCTCCTCTGGAAAGCGATTCCCGCTGTCGTTGCATCAGGGCAGCAACTTCCGTCGTTGCCCAGCACTTCAGCGCCCACCAACTAACTCCAGAAATAGCCGAAGCCGCCCAACGGTTCCCGTCGTAGCTTCAGCTTCCAGCGAATCCCGGCAGGCGAAGATTTAAAACCGTCTAAGTGTGCACTCTTGAGGTCGCTCCGTTTTGAAGCGACTCTCATAGTCGCCCCTCACCCCCGGCGGCTCCCGTTGTCGCTCGATTCTTCAGCGATCGTCAGCATGTTCAAAGCAACCAAGGTTGCTGAAAGTCGCTCCATTTTGGAGAGACTCCTGTCGTCACCGCCAAAGCCAAGCGACTCCCGTCGTTGCTCCCAGTATTCGGCAAAAGAAAAAGGGTTGCAGATTTGACTAAGGCATGTGCGCCCCTCGGGTTCGCTCCATTCCGGAGCGACTCCTAGGATCGCTCTCATTTTCGAGCGACTCTCGTCATCTCCCCTCATTTTGGCAACTGCAAGGTAGAAGAGCTCCTCCCAAGGTCGCTCCTCCTTCCAACGATTCTCAACATCACTCAATTCTACCAGCGAACCTCAGTCCTGAGGCAAGGAACGGGCAAGTTTCGAGATCTGATCCGATTTTAGTAGGGTTGCAGGTGTACTTCAAGAGCAGGGTAGGTGAGCATTGATGACACACACTTAGGGGCAAACTGTACTCCACCTACCACATTAACGAGACGAGCCCTTCCAACCACCAAATTCGTTTGGAGCCGTACCAAATCTAGGTGAATTATGCTACAGGTACGCTCACGGCCAGCGGGTGTCAAATCTCGGCAGCTTTTGCAGGTTTGGGGTTCCGTGCTTCAATGTAATTTGGGGGGGAAATTCTACTATAAATAGCAATGCACTTTCAATGTAAAAGGGGGGGAACATATTGCTAAGAAAGCTACTGTAAACAGACATTTTGCTTCAATACAAGGCATCTTTGACTCCGATTCTTGTCTCTTCCTTTTATGCTGCCTTTTGCAAGTATTTCTGCTTCATGTTCATATATTTTTCTGATTGCTGTAATTCTGAACCCTGGATTAGGGCATTGGCGATTAAGTGAATTTAGAATGCCTGTTGAAGAATACATAGGGAGGAATCACAGTATTGGTTTCTGTTACATGTTTTATTTTGACTGCTGCTGGTTTGGGGATTAGTTAGCGATTGTGGTGCTTGTTCTTCCCCACGACTACTGCCATGCTTTTACATTTCTTTCTACATTTTACAATCTCTTTCCAGTTCCCTTATCTTAAACCCCAAGTAGAATAGTATAGGAGCCGGCCTTCTCCGGAGATTGGCACGGAAGGCATCTCTTCCTTCCGGCCTTTCAATCTGTGGTCCGGGTCTAGGGCGTATACTTAGACCAAAATCCTTTCCTAATGGCGGATCTATGACCAACAAGACCATCCACTTGAAATCTGACAACAAAGAAATACTTTGATTGCTTTGGAGCCCACTTATTCCATTTATCCCGCATGCATGCAATATAAGTTTATTGGATACTTTGATAGGAGCCAAAAATAATTATTTTTGCCTACTATCCTGTTATGGAAGAGGCATATTTATATTCATTGAAAAGAATTTTTCGAGCTCGATGCAACTACCCTATACTAAAAAAGATGTTGAGGATTTTTGAAGACCGCATGTTCAAAAAATTTGTTCAACTTGAAGGGGGGCCATATGGGTCACCTAGCTGTGATCCATTATGAAGACTGAATTAGATTGCATTGTCTAATGGAGATAATGCTTCATTTGAGAGAAGTGGAGACCCTATGTTTAGCGGATAGTCGAGTGTGTCCCTATTCACATATAATTTTATGAATGGTTGTGTGTGTCCTTGTTCACAAGCAAAGTGTTGTACTTGTGATTGGTTGAGTGTGTCCCTAATCATAGAGGTTTGTAGGTAGATGAGTGTGTCCCTGTTTACAACTGTGTAGATGGATAGCTGTGTGTCCCCTATCCACTTATGATGTAAAATCTTGGATAGTTGTGTTTGTCCCTATCCTTGATTGAGTCCAGTGTGGTCAAGTCCCACTGAGGTGAGCAATTGAGCTTGTCCCTATTCACGATGATGTAAATCATGGACTAATGTGTGTCTCCTAGTCCATGATCTTTTTGAACTATGTAAGTTGTTGATTCTTGCCCCTATTTGAAGTATGATGTAATAAGGGGGAATGTTAGGAATTTATTACATCATATAATATAGTTAGAGTTAGGTATTTGGGAGTTGTACCCGAATAGGTGGTTGATAGTTCGTTATTCAAACCAATTACCTATACCTTCATTGTATATATACACAATTTTGATCAATTTTGTCCAACACCCTGTTGGTCCAAGTTTCCAACAACATCCATGGTTGAAGAATTGGTAGATGAGAAGTTGGTAAGTTGCATCTATTTGTAATGCCTAGGTAAGTGAGGCGAAGCTAAAGTCTCTCGTCTGAAAGCCATGGGCCTAACCTGGTGCATGTGAGAAGGTGTTGAAGCCCTAGTAGTTGCTCTCGTGTGTGATCAAGGACGCGTAGATCTATCTTTATCATAATAGAGAACCATAGCCTTAAAGGGTTGCTTATTGCTTGTAGCGGTAGAGATAAGTGAAAGAAAGAGCTGATTAATCAAGTGGTGGATGGTCTCTCTTGTAATACTTGATGCCGAAGAGTGATGGCTTTTTGAAGGTATAAAGCAAAGCATCTTTGGTCAGGATAACAAAAGTTGGTAGTAATTGATCCACTTGAGTCCCTTTATAAGCAATGGTATCTCCCTGAAATATCGTAATGAATAAGACATCTTAAGATAAAATGCTTTTCAATATTTACCTCCTAGAGAGAGCAAATACGACATACCCTTCCCTCACATACCCTTCCCTCCAAGGAATATGGTGGTCTATTTCCACCCACAATTGATGTGAGCTGATTCTAAGTTGACCAAAGGGATCCAAAGGCCATTGTCCAATGTCTTTGGATATAATCAGGTTGAACAACAATTCCATCCTTTATCTCCAAGAAATGCTTATTGTAGAAGGTTAACTTCGGACAAAGAGGCTAAGGTAGAGCGTTCTAAGCGATTTTAATATATTGCCTATATAAATCATTCTTGAATGCTTGGTAAATCACCTTTTTATTAGGAATGAGGCAGGGAGGAGCATTTAAGGAGTAACTGAATGGAGGTTGTTGATCTATAGAGATGCTAACTAATTGGAAAAGAGAAGTAGCCTCAAAATGACATTTGGAGGTGCTTTTGGAGGAAATCGATTCAAGGTAGCAAAGTGCTAGATATGTATATCTCTCTTATTGTGATGTGCACCCATGGATGTAAGGCAATGAACATGAAAAATAATTCTGAATATGCTCTTAAGGAGAAGAGGATGAGCACCAAACTCAGCTTGGACAATACATTGTAAAACTGTTCTTTTACATTGAATAAACTGGGGGATCAAAACTGAACCCTCTCAACACAAGTCGAGACTTGGGTCCCATATCTCGGATCCATAGTTGACTATGGGTTTAATACTGTAGTCTAAGGCGCATATTTGTAGGTATTTCCTAGAATTTTATTTGGACACATTGGTGATCTAGTGTTGAGAGAGATGTGTGGAGGTTGGCTGGAGATTTGTAGAAGGACCAACAAATTGAACCCCCAAATAGGTGTATGTAGTGGTAATTTCAATTGTTCTACCCCTAAAGAAGAATTGGTCTTGCTAAGGTTGTTTGTCAACTATCTTAAGTTGCAGAAGCTAGCTAGAGCATCTAACTGTCTTTGGAGGCCCTTGGGAATATGATCAAGAAGAACTACATGATCTACAAAAAGCAATATAGCTATCAAGATATAATTTAAAAGGCAGCCATCTTCAACATGCACATTTTGACTAATAAATTTCTCAAGCTTGTTAATGTAGATTTCAAAGAATGCAAGGGAAAGAGGATTTGACACCAATAGTTCTCTAGACATCATTAGAGAAATCAAGGGCTGTGTAAAAATGACCCAAAACCACCTCTTTGAGTCTCCTTATGGAAGTGATAAAGAGCTCTAAGTGGCAATGCTCTGCAGCCTTTGAAACAAAAGATGCCTAGGAATAGTGTCAAAGGCCTTCCTAAAATCCACAAAGCAACAAAAGATTTTGTAAGACTATAGATGAGTCTTCTTAATAATATTTTGGAGAATAAAAACATGGTCAATGGTTTGATGGTCACCTCTGAAATCAGTGTGCCCTCTTGCTCTAATTTTGTCACGCTCCACCTATTTTGATAGTTAATGATGAGAGACCCAAGTCTAGAGATCAATGCCTATGGGAAGGGAGTGTCGAGGAAGGAGAGTGCACTAGAAGGCTTCTAGAAAGAGTGATGAAGTGCATCCAGGAACTCACCATGCCTAGCAGCAAACAAGTTTACCTTTCTTATGTTGAATGAGGCATTTATGTATTTTGTGTGGAGGATATATTAGAAGGCTCATGGATAAGAGCAAAGTGGAATGTCTGACACTTAGGTTTACATTCTTCATCTTACCAATGATTCATGGGGCAAAAACCAACATGACAGACTGATTTTGGTTGTACAAATGCATGTTGAAAGGAGTGAAGGGTTGGTTCCCACAAGGTGCGAGACAAGAAATAATATTTGGATGCTGCTATGGAGGAATTAAGAGAATAATAATCAGACGCTAGTTGGGAGAGACGGGCAGCATAATCATTGGCGGTTAAGGCTGTGAGTGAATGGCCAAAAATATAACAGATAAAGGAAACAAAAATGCTTTTTATGAAATTATTCAAGTAAACAAATAACTTTGCTTTTTCCAAATGAGTCAGTCTACACTAAATGGCCAGAGGATTGAATGTTAAGAATAACAATTCATGGATATAGCAAACTTTTATTAAAAATTTAAATGCTTCAGATTAGCAAAAAGACCCTTTTCTTCAAAAGTGTGGATAAGCTACGGAAATTGTAATGAAGGAGAGAATAAAAGAATCATGTTAACTATTGAAAGGTCTCATAAAATATGAAAGCAAGAAAGTGTTAGAAAATATAGCAAAATTATGTGCAAGCAGAAAACACAATAACGCAGAAAAAAACAGTAACACAGATTTTACGTGGAAAACCTGCAATGTGTAGGAAAAACCATGGGGCAATGGCAGCTTGATATTTTATTGATTTCGGAAAAATTACATTCAATCAACATTTACATGCAAGGGGTCATTCCCCTTTTATAGAAAAAACAAACTGTTCGTTTCCTCTCCCAAAGGAAGACTCCAAAAAATGTTCGTTTCCTCTTCCAAAGGAAGACTCCAAAAAACTGTTTGTTTCCTCTTCCAAAGGAAGACTCCAAAAAACTGTTCGTTTCCTTTCCCAAAGGAAGACTCCAGAAAATTGTTTGTTTCCTCTCCATAAGCTGCACCACCACGCACCTCTCTGCTGAAGAACATTTGAGATCTGGATATTGACTTCACCTCCTAACATTCTCCCACTTGAAGTCGTATACATGAATTCTTTGCCTATGTTTTTCCATCCAAGTGCCAATTGCCCAATGCTGCCCATATCACATTTTCAGCAAGCCCAGGGAAGTTTTGCACCACTTAAACTTCTTTGTCTTGACCACCTTAGTAAGCATATCTGTAGGATTCACTTCAGTGTCGATTTTCTGCAATAGGATCCTACCTTCTTCCACCGCATTTCTTATAAAGTGGTACTTGACATCAATGTGTTTCGTGTGATCATGGAATCTTGGGTTCTTCACTAGCTGAATAGCACTTTGGCTATCACAATGCAACGTAATTTTCCCCTGCATTACCTTGAAGTCACCCAACAGTCGCTCTAGCCAAATTGCCTCTTTGCTGGCATGAGTCGCTGCAATATATTCTGCTTCAGTGGTTGATAAAGCCACCACAGACTGCAACTTAGAAGCCCAACTCACAGCTCCACCAACAAGAGTGAAAGTATATCCTGTAGTGGACTTTCTCCTATCTCTATCTCCACCATAATGAAAATCCACAAAACCTTTAACTTGCAAACTATCCATCCCGTAGTAAATAGCAACATCTGAAGTGCCTCTTAAATATGAATATCCACTTCACCGCATTCCAATGCTCCTTACCAGGATTTACCATGTACCGGCTGACTACTCCCACTGCTTGGGCAATATCCGGTCTGGTGCTCACCATGGCATACATGAGGCTTCCTACTGCTGATGAATATGGTACACAAGACATGCTTGTCTTCTCTGCTTCTGTTCTAGGACACTGGTTGGAAGACAATTTTAAGTGTGAAAGAAGTGGGGTACTAACTAGTTTTGCATTCTGCATATTGAAGCGCTGCAGAATATTTTCTATATATGAATTTTGACTTAACCAAATCTTTCTTCCTTTTCTGTCCTTGTGTATCTTCATCCCTAAAATTTGGTTTGCTGCTCCTAAATCCTTCATTTCAAATGTCCTAGCCAACTGAGCCTTAAGATCAATGATTTTCTTCATGTTGGGGCCTGCAACCAGCATATCATCAACATACAACAACAAAATAATAAAACTGCTATCATCAAACCTCTTATAGTATCCACAATGGTCAACTTCACTCCTGCTGAAACCTTGGCTCTTCATGAAGGTGTCAAATTTTTTGTACCACATCCTTGGTGCCTGTTTCAACCCATACAGAGATTTCTTCAATCTGCAAACCAAATGCTCTTTGCCTCTTTCTTCATAGCCCTCAGGCTGATCCATATAAATCTCCTCCTCAAGATTAAATCTTGTGCTGCTACAAGTGCAAGTAAAACTCTAACAGTAGTCATCTTCACAACTGGAGAAAAAATTTCATTAAAGTCTATACCTGACTTTTGCACATAGCCTTTTGCCACCAAGTGAGCTTTATAGCGTTCCAACAAGCCATTGCTGTTTTTCTTTACTTTATAAACCCACTTGTTTCCAACAACCTTTCTTCCAGGTGGGAGATCCACAAGTTCCCACGTTTTATTCTTGCAAAATGCCTCGATTTCCTCCTCCATGGATTTCCTCCACTTTTCTGCATTCTCAGACTCTCTAGCTTCCTGAAATGAACTAGGATCACCATCATCAGTTAACAAAGCAAAAGAGGACTGATAAACATGAGAATACCTTTCCGGAGACTTTTGTGGACATGTTGATCTTCTAACCCAATGATCTGTTGGTTGTGGCTCTTGGTCTTGTGACTGTTGTGGCTGCTCTACTTGCTGTTCTGCATGCTGGTCAAAAAATTCAGCATGCTGGTCAAAAATTTCAGCATGCTGATTTTCATTTTCATCTTCGTTCATGTCTACTTCAATTGGTACAACATTAGGTGTTTGCTGTACCTCCTTCCTTTGCATGGATTTTTCATCAAAAATAACATCTCAGCTAATAATTACCTTGTGGGCAGTAGGATCCCACAATCTATACCCCTTTACTGCATCTCCATAGCTGAGAAAAACACATTTTCTTGACTTTGGGTCAAGTTTGGACCCTTTTTCTGTAGGCACATGGGCAAATGCATCACAGCCAAAGGTACGCAAACGAGAGTAATCAAATGGACACTAAACCTCCTAAGGAATCTGTCCATCCAACGCAGGTGTAGTTGACTTGTTAATGAGGTAAACAACTATATTAATAGCCTCTGCCTAGAACCTCTTATCCAACATGGATGTGCTAAGCATGCTTCTTGCACGTTCCATGATTGTGCGATTCATCCGCTCAGCCACACCATTTTGTTGTGGAGTATATGGTACAGTCTTCTGGTGCTTAATTCCTGTCATGCAGAATTTTCAGACCTTTTTCACTCATATGGCTTAGGCGTTGATGCCATAACATTACTGCATCCTGAATAGAAGTTGCTACTGCTGCATGGTTTGTCACTATATCACCGCATAAACGATACAGGGTCCCATAAGATTCTCCCTTTGGTACTACAATAGCTCCTTTGGTAATTTTGCAATAGTTGTTACCAAAAGTGGCAGAATACCCTAGCTTATCCATCATTTTGATTGAGAGCAAATTCTTCTCCAAATCTGGCTCATGTCGTACATCACATAACATCTTTTCTCTACCATCATCCAGCCTGATCCTTATGTCCCCTCTTCCCACAATTTCTAAAGGGTGATCATCACCCAAGTAGAATTTCCCACCACTATATGGTTGATATTTGTCAAACCAGTCTCTGTGAGGAGACATGTGGAAAGATGCACTCGAGTCCAAAACCCAAGTATATAAAACAGATTTGCTGTTGCTGATATAGAAAGCCTCACATGTTGTCATCTCTCCAGAATTTACTGTACTGGCCTCAGCTGATGGCTGAAATTGCTTTTCACCATTTTTTTCCTTTTTTTAGTTGCCAACAGTCCTCCTTTGAGTGCCCTGGCTTCCCACAATGCCAACACTTCCCTTTCAGCTTGCGTCATTTAGACTTAGATCTGGGTTGTGATCTACTTGACTCCTCTCTAAAGATCGACCTCTCACAGCTAGGGCTTCATTGGTTGAGGGTTCTAGAGACGTTTTTTGCCTCAACTCTTCTGCCAACAAAGCGGCTACCACATCATCAAATTTTAGAATTCCTGATGATGAATTGTTGATGGTCATCACTAGATGATCCCAATTTTTCGAGAGGGAACAAAGGAGTGTGATAGCTCTATCCTCATCCTTCATCTTCACATTAAGTGAAACTAGTTTACTGATAAGGGTATTAAACTCATTCAAGTGATCTGCCACAGATGAACTCTCCTTCATCCTTAGGCTATAAAGCTGTTTTTTCAGAAAAACCTTATTTGTTGCAGATTTCGTCTCATATAACTTTTCAAGCTTCTTCCAAAGGGCTTCTGTGGTCTTTTCTTCAACAACATTGAAGAAGACGGAGTCCGCTAGGCATAGATGGAGTGTAGAAACCGTCTTCCTGTCCAACGTTGCCCACTCTTCGTCTTTCATGCTGCTTGGTTTACTCGCGACCCCTTTCAAGGCTAGGGTTTGGTCATTTTGAACCAACAAATCCTCCACCTTCATCTTCCATAGGGCGAAGTTCCTGCCATCAAACTTTTCAATCTCATACTTGGTTACACTTCCAGTCATTGTTGCAGCTCCCACTCACACAAAACTCTAGGCTCTGATACTAGATGTTAGAAAATATAGCAAAATTATGTGCAAGCAGAAAACACAATAACGCAGAAAAAACAGTAACACAGATTTTACGTGGAAAACCTGCAATGTGCAGGAAAAACCATGGGGCAATGACAGCTTTATCTTTTATTGATTTTGGCAAAACTACATTCAATCTACATTTACATGCAAGGGGTCATTTTCCTTTTTTATAGAAAAAACAAACTGTTTGTTTCCTCTCCCAAAGGAAGACTCCAAAAACTGTTCGTTTCCTCTTCCAAAGGAAGAGTCCAAAAAACTGTTTGTTTCCTCTTCCAAAGGAAGAGTCCAAAAAACTGTTCGTTTCCTCTCCATAAGCTGCACCACCATGCACCTCTCTGCTGAAGAACATTGGAGATCTGGATATTGACTTCACCTCCTAACAGAAAGTCCCAAATCTTGATATGCACAACCATAAAGAAGAACATATTTTGAGGGTGAATCATGGAAGCGAACAATTTCAATACTTTAGGGAAACATTTGTAGCAAAATGCAAAATCACGAATGGAGGGGTGTTAAAGTCCAACTATGACTTCAATCGTATGCCATACTTTTTGTTCTATAGTTGGGTGGTTATACTCCTCAATTACGAGTTTTATTTATACAGGTTATTCTTACATTTATCCTTGTGAGGGTGAGATGTTTATTCATGCGTCCAGCTTGGTCACTGCCATCCTTATACTGCAGCAATACATTATTCCATTCTCCCTTCTCCTCCACAGAAATCTCCTATGGCTGATTGAACCTCAGCTCTATTATACTTATATTATACTTGATATTGTATCACATGATACTAGATGGTACATTCCGTGGTGTCATGACCCAGCAAATCCAGGTTGGACATTCTAATATATTGTTTTCTTGACTTTGGATGTCTCCTTTCATACTGTTGTAACTAAGGGAACTTTTTGGGTTTCTTTGACGTACTTTGCTCACTTACAGACATTAAGATGATTTCTCTCTTTGTGTCTCTGCCTTTCCTTCTCTTTATGGTGTGTTCAATCTATTTTCAATCTTCTAATTTCACTGTAAATTGAAGAAAAATGTATTCTGAGAGGAAGCATATAGTAAAAACGATATAGAATGCTACACATGCAGAGAGTGCATGTAGAAAGCAATAAGAAGAGATTTGGCTAAGGCATTTTCTCCTTTTGTTTTATCAGGTTGATCTTGGCTTATCTAAGTAAGATGTGGTAGCCAAATTCAGGAATTTGGCAAAATTAATGTGCTGCTGTGTACCATGTAATAGACGACCCAAACTCAAGAATATAGTAGTGTCTATATTAAGTTGTCTTGATGATTTGACTATGCTTATGAAACTTGATGATTTTTCAAGAAACTTGCTGAGTTGGGAAAAACAAGTTTTTCCTACTTGACTTTCCAAGGCTTCTTTTTCTTTCTAAAATTTTAAATTTGCCATGCCAAAAAAACTTGGGACTTGGCAAAAGGCATTATAATATGTTTTCGTTTCCCTTGTTTTTGCCAAATTATTTGTCCAGTCTTGAGTCTGGGTCAAAATTGGGCCTACCAAGTTTTTCCGGAGTTTGAATTTCTAAACTATGATTTTGACTATTTATATATTTGACTGTCTACTACAGGAAAATGAAAAACATGCATAAGAGGAGCTTCCTAACTTCTCAAGGGCATATCCAGCAAAGTTTTACATACGTAATAAATAGTAAATACTTTCTATCATGTCATCAGATTCACTGCAAATATTTTATTTTTAAACTAACAAATTTTGGAAGGCCAGTGATTTACCAAGTTTGATCTTAATCGTAAGATTCAGCAGTGAAATGGCTAGCAATAGTATCACCTTTATCAAGATGATTAAAAAGAAAAATGATTCATAACTTGTTTAAGAATTATGCTACCTTATAACATGTTTTGTAGCTTAGTTGCATCTCCTGAAGAGAATTGAGTATCTATAATATGTAAGTTCAGAACGGGAGCAATGCTGAGGGCATTTTCATGGTTTTACTCAACTTTCTCCAGACAATGTGTGGCTCAAATAAATGAAGGGGAAACTTTACATTGGATCAGGGCAGACCAGTGCAAATGAAGATTAAGCAACATACCAATTTAAAGCCACAAATAAGGGATGTTCTTGAACAGAATAAGACTAGTCTGTCTAGACTCCAAAAATGGTACCATCTGAGAAAATTTAAACATTTGCAGCTGTTATAGCCATGGGAAAGAGAGATTGATAATTAATTGTTGCAGTTAGTTTTTTTTCTTTTCCTTTTAATTGATAACGTGGAAGATGATGTTCTTTATGTTAAATCCATGGTGAAGGGAACCTATTAGTATGTCATTTCCTTGCAGTCTTTCCTTTTTAAGATGTTCACAGAGACAGAACTCATGAGGAAAGCTGTCAAGTAAAGGAATCCCACAAAATCCTAAGTTGATGTGGTCACACTCCCAATAGCTCTAGTTCAGAAATACATCTGTTTTTTTCATTCACATCCCTTTCTTTTTTATTCTTTACGAGTAAAATAAAATTATTTATTCATTGATTCATGGCTCCTCTCTTTTGTTCCCTCCACCCCACCCCCAAAATGTAGAGTTGTTCTGGTTGTTATCAGTGTATGTGGATCTCAGAGAGCCCATAAACGTTGCTAAAATCATAATTATATCCTAGATATGAAGCTTTGACAATACATATTTAGGTTGAAATCTTCCCAAAGCAAAATAAGTCATCTACAGTGCATATTCTGCATTCTGTTCTTGGTGGGCAAGAATAACCCTTCACCTTTACATTATAGTCAGTTTTGTTTCCTCAAATGTCCTTTCATCTTGCCAGTGACTGAATTTTCCACTATTAGTTGTATGTTTTATGCACAGCCAATGAACAATTCCTGAACATCTTCCAGAATTTTGACAACCATTTGGAAGACTCTTCTCTTTCCCTTATAGTGAATTGTCTTGGCATGGAATTGCCAAGACTTGCAATTCCTATTGAGTTAGTGATGAAGCCAAGTTCAGTGGGCTGGCCAAGCAAAGCACGAGAGTGACTTTGTCAGAGAGTCCGTGAGTCACCAAGACCAAAGAGCTGACCCAGTGAAGTCTTTGTCTGAGCATGTCTGAATATTTTGACTCCAAGTCACAGCTCTCCCCAAGTCTAATTCCAAGTCAAGTCAAGTCATTTTCATCGATTTAGGATTGGAGCAATGCTCCTCCAAATCAATGAATGTTGTGTTTACCATTGAAGTCCCATCTGTCCTGTGTTGTGTTCTCCTTCGAATGTTTCCTTTCTCTCTCAATTTCCCACTCCCGTGTTTCTGGAGTTAGGAACCTTTGCCCACTTCTATGGTTCATCTCTTTGTCCTTTTAACTTCACTATGTAGAAGTCCTTGAGTTTTCCTTGTATTTCCTAAACTTTTGCCATGGGAAGGCACAAGTCATTCTCTCAAATTTTGATACAATTGAAAATGCCCTTCTCCAGATTCCCCCCAGTGATTTTCTTCCGGGACTGTTTAGAGTGGAGAAGAACTGTTTAGAGTGTAGAAGATATAGGCTCTAATCTATCCGATTTATATGCCTCTTCCCATAATGCTTGCCTAATTTGAAAAGGTGTAGGATAATACTGCTCAGTCAACTCCCCCAATCCTTATATTTTATAGATTTTTTTTTTAGGGGGTAAATATCAAATTTTATTTTTCATTGTGCTTTTGGATCATTTGCCCACTTCTATAGTTCATCTATTGGTCCTTCCAACTTCTTGATGGAGAAGTCTATCTTCGGTTTTCATTGTATTCCCTCAACACTTACCTTGGGAAGGCACAAGCCATTCACACAAATCTTGACAAAATTGAAAATGTCTTTCTGTGGGGAATACACAAATCTTGACAAAATTGAAAATGTCTTTCTGTGGAATCCCCTCAGTGATCGCCTTCCAGGACTGTTTTAGAGTGTAAAAGATATAGGCTCTAATCTATCCCATTAATATATCTCTTCCTAAAATGGCTACCTAATTTTGAAGGCTGCAGGATAATACTTCGTAATCAACTCCTTCAATCCTTCTATTTTTTTAAAACAAATAATAGAAGATTCTTTTAAAATATTATTATTATTACTATTTTTATTTTCCTAGCTTTAGCTCCTTTCCTTGTCAGTAAATAGGCAACTGTCTTAAACCTTTAGGCAGCCTGAGGATAGTACTGTTGAAATATGCTACCTATTTTCCAGTTTGAGCATCTTATTTTTCGTGGCTTTGATTAAGAAGACCAAGTCCCCTTCTACCTCAATCTTTTAATGTTCATGTGATAGTGAGCTCATGTCTAACTGTTACGTTTAATTTCGGCATGTCTTGGACGGGTTTGACAGCTTTATTGAAGTTCAGTTTGATACTCCTTGTTGAGTGCTTGGGCCCAATTTCCATTGGGCCTATTTGACGTTTTAGAGCTTGCTTCCTTTCTTGATGAGTTTGCCTTTTCAAATCAATGCATATAGTGTTTTTAACTGGAATCCATATTTTCTCATATGGAATAGAAGTGGATAAATTTTACATCACTAATGACATCATGCACATAAAAATGGTAAGATTGATTGACAATTCACTCACTGTAATGGATAATTCATGAAAGAACTGGCATGGCAAACCAAAAACTTGTCATGGTCATTTGACATCATAAGGTAACGCATGGAACTGTTTGTCTCTATGTTATCTGTTTATGAGATTGAAAAATTTCCTTCTTAATGTTTTGCATTAAAGCATCTTACAAAATAACATGCAAATTTAGGCATGAGACTAGAAAAGGCTGAGAAGCATATGTTTCCTGCTAGTAAAGGGATATTTATAATTGGAGTTCCTTTTGACAAAAGCAAGGCTAATTTATTTTATTAGTCACTGCTGGTTAACTTCTTTGATATCTGAACTGTTTAATTTTCCCTTGAGTTTTGCTTTCTATATACTGAATAAGGCTACACTACTATTAACTTAGAAGTGAACAGTCTAGTAAAATATTTTCCTCCAGGTTAAAACATATTCTTTTTGTCACTTACGCTATTTTCATTGATTATGTACATCAAGTTATTGACAAATTATAATTGTGTTCAAGGTGCCAACAATATGATTCCAATGGAGCTTGCTTTAAAGATAGCAGAAAAAATTAGAGCACATGAGAGATTTGCAGTTTATATCTTGGTGCCAATGTGGCCAGAAGGCATTCCAACAAGCATGGCCATGCAGAGGATTCTTTATTGGCAGGTAAAATTAGACAATGCTACTTTAATCACGTATGAGTGCAGAACATCCACTAAAGAAACTCAAGAATTACCTTAATTGGGATGCACAGTATCTAGGCAAGTTGTGATAATAACTCAAGTGACCATGTGTTTTCTTCATAAATTTTAAAAATATACATAACTTTCTTTTCCCCTTTCCTTTGTTTTCCATGTCTTTGAATTTTGTGGCTTCTAAAGAAGTGATGCTGAAAAGTCATATTTTTCCTTGCAAACTATGTTTCATTACAAAGTATTGGCTATAGTGGAGTATAAGATGAAATCTGGCTTAAAGGTTTTGGACTGGACTTGATATTTTTAACAATGAATTATATATGAGTATGGTGAAAGTTGGTTTATTGGAAGGAGTATTTAAAGTTGTAAACAGTCTAGGGGTCTATGGTTCAGTTTACAACTTTCTGATTTTATCTACCCTCCAAATAGACAACCTGTCTACATTTGTTGTAGTTAGTTCTTTGCCATATAATCAAGTTGGAAGCATGCACTTGTCTCTCTCTAATGATTAATATGTATTAATCGTTCAATGGCTTTAAGATTTCCATTTTTCAAGATAAAATTTGCTTTAAAGTCTATGGTTTCTTTTTGATAGTTGGTATGGTTTCAAAGATTAAAATTAGTTGCTTGACTACTTATAATAGACAATTCTCACGGGGTGTCTTTCATATATTATTTATCAGTTTACATGATCAAAGGATGGAGCAAGAGTATAATTTGAAGCTATAAAGATATTAAGAAAGTTTTCTGCTTATTGTGTTCCTTCCTATCCTTCAATTAATTCTTTAATAACTCCTTATCAATGCTAGATATATTTCTTACAGTGTTAAAAACATATTTTCAGCTTCAAGATCTTATTGATGTCTCTTAACTATTTTGTGTGACATTTCAGGGACAAACAATGCAGATGATGTATGAGACAATTTTTGAAGCTTTGAAAGAAGTTGATCTTGAACAGACATATCATCCACAAGATTATTTGAACTTCTTTTGTCTTGGGAATCGTGAAGCAAGGGATGGTAATGAAGCATCTGTTACAAGTGCACCTCCTGAAAATTCACCTCATGTAGGGTCACCACTTTTATTGTTTTCAATCATTCTTTGGGTTTTATGCCACAATATTTTATGTTACCTTTTGTCAAAAAGTTCTAGATAAAAGCTAATTTGTGGTGATTAATTTTGTACCCTTTTAGTTATTTGTCTTTGTCCTAATGGGTCAGAGTAATATTACTATTATCTATGTTAAGCAGAGTAAACTTCTCTTCTGTTTCCTTTTTTGGTTTTGTGGAAGTACATTCAGCTTTAGTTGTAGTCTTTCTGAGGATCACAAGTTCCTTGCCTTTTCTGACTTTGTACTGATAATACTCATGCTAGATGTGGCACTTTCAATGTTGAATCATTTAATGACACGAATATGCTACAGGCTCGAGCTCAGAAAAATCGCCGCTTCATGATTTATGTCCACTCAAAGGGTATGATTGTAGATGATGAGTATGTCATCATGGGTTCGGCAAACATTAATCAACGCTCTATGGATGGCTCAAGAGATACTGAGATTGCTATGGGTGCATATCAACCCCAATATGCTTGGGCTAAAAAGCGAGATCATCCACATGGCCAGGTGATCAATTGAATATTTCCTTAACATCCATGTTATTTGCTTCTATTTGTTCATTTCTGTTTTTCCTACTGTAGCCTCCCTCCCATGTACACCAACCCCTCATCCCATCAGACATTACTTTACAGCAATTTCATGTCCCTATCATAAGTTAATGTTGTAATATAGGGGAAACGGTGAACACATCCAATTCTCTATGATTTTGTGATTGAGATCAGACAACATTCACTTCAGTTAAACTTCCTTTTCGTGAGCTTCTTCAGTGAGATGATTGTCCATACACTTAGTTCTCTTTTACCATGATTCATATAAGAAACTGCTATATCTGGGGTCATTGTTGATTTCCTTTCTTTGGTACTGTGATGACATTGTCACGAAACATTCTCCCTCGTGAACAGCATGAATGTTGGATGTTTTTTCGCAACGTTTTATAAAACAAATATTTTCCAAGGAATTTGACAGAAATGTTCTACCATCATGCCTCTCATTTTTCTATTGCAGGTATATGGCTATAGGATGTCTCTCTGGGCAGAACATCTGGGAATGCTTGAAAATTGCTTTCAACATCCAGAAAGTTTAGAATGTGTGAGGAGAGTTAGGGAGATCTCTGAATACTATTGGAAGCAGTTCAGTTCTGAACTCGTGGTAGAAATGAAGGGTCATCTCATGAAATATCCAGTTATGGTGGAACCTAGTGGTAAAGTGAAGCCTTTGCCTGGAAGTGAGACCTTTCCTGATATCGGAGGAAATATTCTTGGGACACTTGGGACACCTGCCTTTGTGCAAGAAAACTTAACCATTTAGTTTCTTTTTTTTCCCAGGTTGGGTGCATTACTTAAGTTATTTTCTGGCAGGCCTTTGAGATTGAGAACAGGAAGTGCATGGAACTTCCTCTGTAAAATTTGTTTGCTTCATACAGTTACATAATCAAAATACTCTGCATGTCTCAACAAATTAGTTGCCAGCTTTTCAAAGCATATAGGCAAGTCAAATTTGAAATGTGGAATAATATTCCACAATTCTAAGCCCCCTTTTTGCTTTGTACAGCCATTTATTATCAGCTTCATTCTTATGATGCAGCAACAATTTAGTGGCATGTGTTTGATGCCATTTTTTAATAAATTTTTTGTAAACAAAAATTCCCCTTGACTTGATGATTTAAATGAGGTAACATGTGTATGTTATGTAATAGTAGCTGAATGGATTGTGGTGTAACGGTAATAGAGGATACTTGTAAAATCACACTACTTAGGTTCAACACTTCTTGTCCTGCAATGAGGTGACTCAAGCTCACAACTCCCGTGGACATTGGGATGTTGTGATGTAACGAATATGATGTACATTGGATTGTAACCCAAGTATAGTTTCAAGTGTGACACAAGTTAACTTCATATTACATAACCTTCCCCAAGGTTTATAAAAATTAATAGTGGTGAAGGTCAAATTTATTGTATGCAAGGTGAAACATAGTGGTGAAGGTCAAATTTATTGTATGTAAGGTGAAACATTGTTCCTATTGTTATCTCAAATTGAGAATGACACTCTATTCCAAAGTTATCTTGATATATGATTGTCTTTTGCTTTTGGGTTTGTTTAGAGATTTCTTTGAAATCGTTTGTCTCTCAAGCCACTACAAATATTAAAAAAAAAACACAATTGCAGTTGACTTTTTATTTTTCCTTTTAAATTGGTTAAATGGGATTGAAACAGGTCCCATCCATATTTCATCATGACCATACAATGGTATTACAACAATTTGGTAAATATGCATGTATTGCTTGGCAAGATTCGAACTTGGGTCTCGTCCTTGAAAGTTGAGAAATATAATCAGTTGAGCTAATGTCATTTGATAATTTCAGTTAATAGCAATTATATTTTTATAGAATTCTAATAAGTTTTCATAAAGGAGCAAAGAGCGAATTCAAATAGAAAACCAACCTCATCATTTCTGGTTCCAAATCTTTGAAGAAATTCAAAAAATGAAGGAAAGTCACATATGGAAAGCCCTAATCGGAAGCAAGGATGCCCTAATTGGAAGCAAAGATGTCCTAGTGGTAGACGAGGAATAGCAAATCACGGTAATCCATATCCAGGCAAAGTATGTCTCACTAAAAGTAATTATTAAGGATGAGATGATCAAGAACGATATAATTCATAAAGGAGAGAGGGTTAATATGCGAGTTCTATGAATATTGGTCAGGTTTTTTTTAGAGATAAAAAAATGGGTTAAATGGAAACAAGAATTGAATTCAAATTATTCCATGACTTTCCTTATAAAAGGATTTTTCCTCACTCTTCTCTAATTCAAAAATCAAAGATAAAACAATGGGTGGTGGCCTATGGTTTGGGGGAAAGATAGCGTGGTCTAAGACAAAAGAGATTTTTTTTTTATGGACATAAAAACTATTAGAGGACTTTCAATTTGGGTTATGCATTTTGGACTTCTATATCAACTTAACAAAAAAGAGGATTTGAAGAAAATTTGTAATTCTCCAAGGAAGTTTATCAAAGAGGGACCACCTATTAAGGAGTGCAAATGTGTATTTGCTCACATATATGATGCCATGAATAGTCCAAAATCTTTGCAAGAATTAATTAAGATTAAATATTAATCAAGAGAATGAGATTGACAAGTGGATTATGAAAAGATTGCATTTTAATATCTCAAGACTCATGTATTTGACTTTATATATATATATATATATATATATATATATATATATATATATATATATATATATAAGAATTTTAGATTATTTATTTAAAACGAAAACTATTTTTCTAAAACTAGAATAGGGATATTATATTTTTGGTTTTACAAAAATAGTTTTCTTTTTAAATAAATAAGCATATGAAATGTGTAACAATAAACCATTTCCAAAAATATAAAATACCTATTCTAGTTTTAGAAAATAGTTTTCTTTTAAAATAAATTAGTTAAAATTCTTATCATCCTAATTAATTTCACAAATTGATTTGATGTTGGGTGATAATCATAGGACCTTTTTATTTGCATGTAAGGAATTTCACTTCCTGTATGAGCCTTATGAATCTGCTCTCTATCAGGGTTTGATGAAAACAACTCCATTTTCCACGACCATACTTGGTCCCTAGAGACAAATTCAAGTTCTCTTGGGTTAGTTACAAATGATTGCCTATTTTCTTTGTTATCTCGAACAACTATTGTTTAGTCAAGTGCAGGTTTTGACCCTCTATATATGACTATGATAGGCTTAAAAAGTTGTTAAATGATTTATGGCACCACTACATGCCAACATTGCTTTCCAAATATTTCCCTTAGGATCCACACCTTTGTTTTTACCCCTCCATAGGTCGTTGAGCAAATCACGTGACTTTGCTAGTAATTCACTAGCTAACCTTGAGTGCTTTACTTATATAAATCAATTTGGCCATTTTGCTAGTGGATCACTCCTAAACCAATCGCCACCTATTGAGCAAATCAACACTTGTCTTACACTTAGTCAAAATTTGAGGGGTTTTGGAAGGCTTCGATGGACTAATTTCGTTGTTATGGATTCTTCCAAAATTACATATTCTAAGGTAGTGAGTAGTCACTATATTTCTAATGACTTCATGGGGTGACAAGCTTAATTGGTGAGAGATCCCTAATCTTGCCTTTGTCATTGGACATGGAGTCTTCAAAATTGGAGTCCTTGCTACAAAATATCAAAATTGTGGTTCTCCCATTCATCTTTTATGGAAACAACCCCACCACTCCTATTCTTCATTCATGGATAGCTCAATAGAGGCCAACTTTGCAACTTCTATTAGATCATCATGTGTGTTTTAGATGACCCATCCTACTTCCCATTGAGTTCTTGCAACTTAGCATAGATTGGATCCTTTTTCTTGTAGGGCTTAATTTCATCTCTTGGTCAACTTGATATTTCTCCTCTTCAAACATTGCATGAATGATGTCATCATGGAGAAGTTTTATTTATAGGTCAAAAATGTCTAACAATCTAACAACAAGCTCCTAAATTTCCTTGATCGTTTCTTGCACTAGGGCTTCTAGAGAGGATAATGTGTCTTTTTCTGTTTGTTAATATCTTTGTACATTAGGGATCTTGAGTTTCTTGATTAAGTCTTTTTGGTCTACCCCTAACTATTGAGCCTGCGATGTTGACTTTGTGGATAGAAGCTTAATTATATCCTAGAATCTTCCTCTTACAACCAATTGTTCTTCAACCTACTAGATGGTTTTTGTTACCTAGTTTAGGTTGTGCTTTGCATAAGCTACAAAGTGGAAGTATCCAAGGGTATTATTTATGTTTTCCTTGATCTTGTCCTAGAGGGACTTGACTCATTGAATGTCGAAGGCACTCTTCGGATCTATAGTTGTCACTTCTTTAAATACTACCAATTCCTTCTAGATCTAATTAATCCTTTGATCTCTCGCTTGTTGAGATTCTTGAAGTTTTTTATTTGGTCTTCCATTTGGATTTTTTCTTGGTCACTTTTCACCTTCAACTAGCTATATGACTATGTAAGCTATTGGGCGAGATCCTCTAGATGTTGGTTCTTCTTATGTATCTTCAAGTTGTAATTTGAGGTCCTCAACTTGCTTCTTCAATTTACCTCATTTGGAGACATCCTCCTTTAGTGTCTCATTTTCCTACTGGAGTTGCTCCATCTCAACCTTTAGTTATGCCAATTTTACCTCAAGATCTTCATTCTTTTTCTCGAGTGCTTAATTCCTTATTTCCAGTTGGCCAAACTTCATGGTTGCACCTATGAAAATTTGGTTCATGAGTTGAATCATTTGATAAGGATCTATTTGAATCAAATCCAGTTTGGATACTCTAGTAGTAAAGTTGGTAGGGGATGTTGCAGTCTTGGACATGTCACTTTTTGTAGCCTCCGTGATGATGATATTCTCTCCTCTAGATGCAACTATGACCACAATAATACTTGAACCTTGGAGGATTTATCCCTTAACCGCTTGTAATCCTTCAATTTCTTCTCGATTATAAGGACATCAAATGCCTTTTACAATTATGTTTCCTCAGGCTCAAAGATGATGTTGCATATAAAGGCTTGACTTGGGATTATGATTGAACTAACCTCTAAGATGAGATATGATTAGGATAAGATGGTTGGTGAAGCAAACTGATTGGATATGGGTGTGAATGTAATATGCATGGAAGGGGTTGGTATTGAATCCAACTATACTTCTGATAGTGGAGAGACCAACACTGAAGGGGTGACCAATGGTGAAGGGGTAAATGCGTATAATATAAGTGGTTATGTAGTGGGTATTTATATGGATGGCAAAGGGAACATGATTATTATATTGTTACCATGGGTGACAATGATAGTTGGAGGTGGGGTGCCTTAAGGAGAACCATGAGTTGCATTGGTAGATGGTGAGGAAAGCACAATAGAAGTAGTGGAAGAAGAATAGGAAGAAGGGATAAAAGAAAAAATAGAGAAAGATGTGAGTGGTGAAGACTGGAATGGAGGTGGAGGTGGGTGTAGTAGTGGCAACAATTCTGACCATTCCCAATTCTAGAGAAGTTCCTCCTTAGGGAATTTCCCCCTTCTCGAGTTGAGATCTTAGCCATTGTTGTTCCTAGGCTACCACCACCTTCTCAAACATGGATCCATACCTTTCAATTCCTTGTTACCCTTCTTTGGTTGTTTACTATACTGCATATTTGACAACTACTAGTGTTCTAGTGTCACAAATATTACAACCTCTATTGTAGAGGCTCATGGTGGTCTAGGTAGTCTTGTTAGGATTTCTACTGCTTCTCCTGCTATTTTTTTCTTTTTGTCACTCCTTGGGAGTTTTTGATCCCAAATAGAAGAGAATTGGTCATCAAATGAGTTGTCTCATGTTAGCCTTGTTGAAGTCCTTGTTTCATAGGGTATCTTCTACCACTAAAGGATTTTTTAGTTCAAATACCTCAACTTCTGATGGTTTATCTTGATTTTTGGATCAAAATCATCTTTTGCCTTGGTGTAAAAGGAATTCCATTCAGGTCGATCGTTATACCATCCTTATAACTCCTCTTCATATTCATGTGTACTTCCTAGCATGGTGAAAGCTAGCTCCTCACTAGGGATGGATTCCTTCTCTATGTAGTATCCATGTTGAGGAATATTACATTATTTGGTACATGCTAATGTACCTCCATGGTACCTTCATGGTACAATTATAAATATGTAATAGATTAGGGTTGAGTCTATAGTTTAGAGTGTGATTTATATTTTTCCTTTTATGTAAGTGTAAATGTGTATAAAATGCACAAGTATCATGTAAGAGTGCAATGTGTAGGAAATGCACAAGTGTCATGCAAGAGTGTAATGTGCAAGAAATGCACAAGTGTCATGTAAGTTAGAGTGCATGTGTAGATTGAGAGAATGTGCACAAGTGTCATGCAAATATGTAATATGAGGATGTGCACAAGTGTCTTAGATTATGTGTGTATGTAGAAGTGTAAAAGTCATGTAGATGTGTGCAAGTGTCTTAGGGTGTCCATCTAGTATGCAAATGGCAAGATGATAAGCCAAAGTTTATGGGACTTGTCATATGGAGAGCAATAGTCAAGTACTTGAAGAGTCATATTACTATGGCTATATTATGGAGACAATGTTCCATGTAAAAAAATTGAAAATGGTAATCTGATTATTTGATTGTAAAGAGAAAGGAAAGTAATAAATCTTGTGTACACATTTTTGAGCAATTGATATTGTAGGTTTTCTTTATGCATAGTTCATGAATGATTTAGGCCATTTATATTCATATTTTATTATATCAATGAATGTTATTTGCAGTATTATATAGGCCTTGATATACATATTAATTTGTTCATATATTATTCTACTCTACATTATTGATATTTTGACCTTTAATATTATGTCTATTTTATATTGGGACTTGTGATATTTTGTGGTGGCAAGGCTTAAAAAGCCAACAGTGGTATATGAGCTACCACCTGACTCTGTCCATTTTAATAAAGTCATTTTATTAGCCAACATTTTCAATATTTAACTTTGTCCACTTTTGATAAAGTTAATTTAGAGTCTGTCCACTTTGAAGGTAGTGCAAACTTGGACTCTATTTTTAAAGGTCTTATTGAGTAGAAATTGAGGGGACAAGGATTAGTCACCTTGATTTGAATGCTAGGGTCTTTCCACTTGGTTGAAGGAAAACTAGTGAAGACTAGGACTCAACTATATTGATAGAAAGGGCCAACTTAGAGGAAAAGTTGGATATTTGATAAAGAAAAACAACTTAGAAGAAATGTTGGATATTGATTAATTAGAAGCCAACTCAGATAGTTGGATATTCAGGGACATACAAAGTCAACCTGCTAATATTTTGGATTATATAGAAAAAATAGAAGAATCATTATTGAAGATTGAAAAGAACCAACTCAGAAGAAAAGTTGGTCATTTGGGGACATTCATAGTCATCCTGACATTGATATTGAGTTATTTGAAAAAAAAAAAATATTTTGTTCTTAGGTGCGACCTAAGACATTAAAGATAGTTTCTTAGAGGTTGAGAAGCTTCCTACAAAGATAGAGAAGAATTTTAGCTTCTAAATATAAAGGAGCAATTAAGATTTTAGTGATTGAGAAGCATTATAGCTTTCTATAAAAATAAATAAGTTTTTTAGCTTCTAAGGAAAGAGGAGCATCGTGGATAAATTTTGAATTGATTTTTGGGTTCAGTAAGATATTGAAGATTAAGATATATGTCTATAAGTCTTTACTGCACTAGAATATGGAGAGCATCATCATCAGAAGAAGATTGGATCAAATTGAACATTTGTACGCTGTTCTAAGCATCATTAGAAAAATATGGGGTAGGTATACTAGCCCAAGATTATTAAGAGAAAAACTTGCTAAGATTTAAGCAACAATGTCCTAAGGAGTAATCAGAAAGAGATAGAACAAGGATAAGCATTGCTAAGAGAATTCTATAGTTTATTACTGCCATCTAAGAGAGAATACAACACTATTAGGGTGCTTCCTAACAAAGAAAGCAGAATTGAGAACTAAAAAGGAAAGCAAAATAGTGTGCTATCAGGGAATACATGGACGGGTGTGCTATTAGGGCATACATAGACCAGTGTACTATTAGGGTATACAAATATTAGGCATATGCAGATCAAACATACACAAACTAGGCATATGCAGACCAAACATACATAAATTAAGCATATGTAGACCAAACAAATTGCTATGAAAAGCATGCATAGACCTAGAAGTGAAATAGAGAAAGTAGTATTGTTAGTAGAATATGGAAGGAAAGTAGGAGGGAACTATCCAACACCTCAAATAGAAGAAAATAGAAGGAGAAAACCTCTCTATAAGAATTACAACATTGTCTAAGCAACCAATGCCATTCAATAAGGAATATTAAAGCATCATCTAAGCACTAGTGCATTCTTCATAGAGACCAACGAAGGAAAGAGACCAACGAAGAAAAGAGATCAATGAAGGAAAGATACTAATGAAGAAAACCAACAACATAGCAAGGAGACTAGCAATTAGTTGGAGTTATAAGGTTTAGCTAGAGATATAAGTTTTAGAATTTTTAAAGTATGGAGTAAGAAGGGTTTCTACTTAAATTAGTTTATTTGATTATTTAAAAATTTTTAGTGTCTGAAGATATTTGAAGTTTCTTGAGATAGAAGATTTATTTTTAAGTTCTACAATTTTTTGAGGAAAGTTTGAAATAAAAAATATTAGAAGTTTTTGAAATTTTGCAAATTTAAAATATTAGGGAGTTAAAAGGTGTTCTACATCAAATGTTTAGAATTTTAAAATTTTAAAAATTTCTTATTTTTTAAACTTGGTAGATATAAGGTTTATTACTTCAAAGGAAATAAATCATTGAATTGATTCATACTATGGAAGAAATTATTAGAAATGCATTCAATGAAGATAGTGAAGAAATGGTGAATAAGTTAAAGTTTTATTCTCAAAATTTAATAGATGATTTTGATGGAAAGAAACAAATGACAAATGTTTTAAAAGAAAAACTATCTTTATTTCTCAAATATGCAAAATATGAAAAGTTCACAACTCTTATAAGTTATCTTCATGAATTTTTTTTTAGAACATGGTGGAATTCACAAAACACCATTATAATTTCCTTAGAAGAATGCTTAATGATGTATTTATCATTACTTACCTTTGAAATCTTTCAAGAAAAAGATCAAGAAAAGAAATATGGCACATACAACTTGAATGAAGCTTATGTTAGCTTTAATGAAGAATATTTGAAATCAAGGTTCTATTATTGTGATGATTTACTAACTCAATATTTAGAAGGTACATCATTAGGTATATCATAGCCAAATATGAAGAAGAGAAGAGGAAGGAAGAAGAATAGAGGAAAGCACAAAAGGAAGGATAACAAAAGACACAAATTGAAAGTCAAAGAAGATTCATATACTGAAGATTTTGATAAAGGTTTGAAAGAAGTAGATTGAAGACAAAGACACATATCAATATTAAATACTAAAGTCTTCAATAAACAAATAAAGTAATATAAAATATAAAATTTTATTTTGAATTTTTGCTTTGGCGGTCATTGGGTTTTCTGCTCTCTTGGTTTTGCCAACTCAGTTTCAAGTGGTTATCTGAGTTTACTTTTAAATTTTTAGATTTTGGGATTGTCCCATCGGGACCTTCCTCTTGTTGTGCTACGTTTTTATTTGTAAGGTCGATTTCCCTCATGGATCACCATTTGTTTTGTATTTTGGGTCTGTCGACATGTCATTTTTGTCCTTGATGTAATAAGGTTTTAGGGCTCCTTTCAAAACCCACTTTTAATTAAAGTCTTCTACTGATAAAAAAAATAAAGTAATATAGGGGAGTGTTGAGGAATATTACATTATTTGACACATGTTGATGTACCCCCATGGTACCTTCATGGTACAATTGTAAATATGTAATAGATTAGGTTTGAGTCTATAGTTTAAGAGTGTGATTTATATTTTCCCTTTTATGTAAGTGTCAATGTGTAGGAAATGCACAAGTGTCATGTAAGAGTGCAATGTGCAGGAAATGCACAAGTGTCATGTAAGTTAGAGTTCAAGTGTAGATTGAGAGAATGTGCACAAGTATCATGAAAATATGTAATGTGAGGATGTGCACAAGTGTATTAGATTAGATGCTTATGTAGAAATGTAAGATTTATGTAGATGTGTGCAAGTGTCTTAGAGTCAAGTGTCCATCTAGTATGTAAGTGCCAAGATGATAAGCCAAAGGTCATGGGACTTGTCATATGGAGAGCAATAGTCAAGTACTTGAAGAGTCCCATTACTACGACTATATTATGGAGATAATGCTCCATGGAAAAAAAGTGAAAATGGTAATCCAATTATCTGATTGTAAAGAGAAATGAAAGTAATAAATCTTGTATACAAATTTTTGAGCAATTAATATTGTAAGTTTTCTTCATGCATAGTTCATGAATGATTTAGGCCATTTACATTCATATTTGATTATGTAAGTGAATTTTATTTTCAGTATTATATAGGCCTTGATATACATATTAATTTGCTCATATATTATTCTACTCTATATTATTGATATTTTGACCTTTAATATTGTGGCTAATTTATATTGGGACCTATGATATTTTGTGGTATGAAGGCTTAAAAATCCAATACTTCGCCTTCAACTTATCTCTAAAATATCCAATTGGGTTATAGGACCACCTATCCTTGAGTTATCCTAACCCCATGTATTTCAAAATCCCATCCATTACTTAGTGGAATTTTTTATGATGATATGCTTAAGTGGGTAGAAGGTAGTTTTCTTCTACCCCTAAAGTATCTTAGTTCTACGTAGCCAAGTTTTCTAGTGTATGCAAGATTGACCATGTAGTTTGGGACAAAAATTAACTCAAAGAGAATGGATGAAAAACTATAGATATGTATAAGAGAGTGGGTGTCCCCCATATAGATATTTCATTAGGTTATTCTTGAGACTTTAATAGTTGTCTAGCCCCATCTAACAACCTTCGTACTTTTTCCATAATTTTTTTCTATGATTAATTTATACACTTTGTCATAAAAGTGGTAAGAATTGTTTTTTGCTTCTTGGTAAGATATTCTAGTACACTCCACCATTGAAATATGTCCCCATTTGCCCTACCTGATCTAGTTGTAAGGTAAATAACTAGCTCTTATTTTGATATATTATCAACCAAACTAGCTAAAGGGTATATGTGAATTTCTTCTCCTTATTAAATGCCTAGAGTTAACTATCAATTTGATAAATAATATATATGACACACTCAATCATTTGGGAGTACCTTGGATAGTGTTTTATTGCATGCAAAATGACAATATGCTCTAGATATTTACATCTAACCTCTCCCTGAGCACAATAGCTATTTCTAATAATACAATTTAAACATCATCCTTGAAAAGGTCTAACTCCATTGGGATGTTAAAGTCAACTACCTTGTTGGGTTTCTTCATGTGTGGGATTAGGAAGTCTCTAATAGTTGGTGTTACACCTATAGTAAGAGTCCTTTTTTGTTTTGGGGTTGCTCAAAACCCATATGGTTGGGTTGTTATCCACCTTTAGCATTTTTCTTATGTCACCTTCCCTAATATAGAATAATTTCTCACCCCATTAGGGTGGCCTGATGCTTCTACATGTGGGGTTGTATCTTTCTACATAGGCCTCAACAAACTCAAGGTAACTCCAAACCTAAGGGACCAAGTTCATAGCAAGGCTTGAGGTCTAGATTCTAGTGATGCTCCACAAATTTGTTTATGTACCTAGGTTATACCTCCTCAAGTCCTCTCTTGACTTATCAAATGGAATAAATTTTCCCTCCTCTATCCTTTTGTAGGCGTCATCAAAAATTTCTTCAGGCCTTCAAGGAGGATGGGAGGGTTGTCTCTTTCTCTTTTCTCTCTTCTTACCTTTTTCCTTAGATGAATTAGTTTCCTATGGTAATGATAGAACTAGTGAAGGTGAAGCATATGTGGGCGGGACAATGATAGTGGAAGGTGGATACAAATAAAGAGTCCATGGCAACAAAAATAAGAGAAAATAAAATTTTGAGATGCAAGACTTTTTTTATCAAGTTTTGAGTTTGAGTGATTAGCTCAACTTGGCAAGCAATGCACTCACAAAATGGAGCGATTTGCTCCTTAAAAAGGCTTAATTTTTTTTCTCTTCTAAGCAATTTGTTGGCTTATGTGATTGATTTGCTAGCAATTTCTAACTTTGGTAGAATATTGTTCCAAGAGCATTTGTACAACTTGACATGCAAAACACTTGCTTAAGCTAGTGATTTTCTATATTGTTATGACTTGGGAAAGTTTTATGAATTGATTAGGACATGATAAGTGGTTTGCTCAATACTTGGTAGAGTTTTTGAAATTAACAAACCAAATTGAGTGGTTCACTTACATGAATTGGAAAAAAAACCAACAAAGCAAGTGGTTTATAGGAAAATAGGTTTACCTAAAGTGAATGGCCCAATTGTTCTTATCTGGTGTTATAGACTCTAAATGTTGTAGTCACTCATTTCAATGGCTGGATGCACTTGATACTCATGCCTTGCATAGAGCAATACAATTGAAAGTCCTAGGAGCACGAGATGTGACTCAAAGCACATCCTCCAAGTTTTTTTACAAGGTCTTTTTGGATGTAATCATCAATACTTGCCTACTGAAATTACTCCTATATACCTATGTTCTTAAAAGAAAAAGGAGAGAAGGAAATAATAAGAAAGTAATGACTAAAAAATAAAGTCCTAAGCTATGGGGTGATGTGCCAATATCCTGAGATCTTTCTATATAATAGTGGGATTGATGAACACACATACAATTCACAAATAGTGCAAAGTGAACATGATTTAATTAAACATAAATATTTAAGTACAATAATATATATAAGAAGTAGGATAGAAAGATAAATAGTCACAACTTCTCATATACATATCATAAATTTGATCACAATCATGCCAGGGAAAAGGGCTCAAAATCTTGTTGACAAAATTACTCAAGGCTCAAGTCTAGACTATTATGTAGGAGAAAATGAAAGATAAATTATATACAAGGAAAAATATTAGGCTCCATATCATACAATGAAGAAAGGATTTCTATTTATATACCAAATCAAGAAAATTTTCCCTCCTAAAATTGCACTAGAAATTTAATATACCCCTCCAAATTTATGTTTGGGATCCACTTGCATTGAACATAGGCATCCTCCAGGTCTCCAGATTTGAATCCATTAATACTTTAGGGTACTAGCTCTTTGAATGTGAAGTTTTCTACTACATACACCAACTACCATTACTAGAAATATTTAGAGATTAGACATGGGAACCTACTACAATTAAGATAATTGAGATCAAGGTTACTTCATGTTAGTTTCCATGTTATTAATGTGCCAACTACCTTCTTGGGATACCATGCCTAGGTGGTGAAGGTAGCCTATCCAGTATCCAATTATCACCCTTTTGTGCATGGTCATTCCTTTGATCATTATCACAACTTTGGTTAGCATTGTTTTAAGTTGGATTCCTCTTTGAACTTTGGTCAATGTTTTGGTTTCTACTCATTTAAACACTCTATGGTATGGTCAATGCTCTTTTACACTTGAGATATATTTGCTCTTTTTCAAAGTTCTAGTTAATATCACTTGACTGTATTGCCAGACACTTTAGGATTGCAGACATGCTTGAGTAACTTTTTCTTTTGATTTTTAGCTATTTTGAGCTTTAGCTTCCTTGTACGCGACTTTTGGTAATTTTTTTCCAAGGGAAGGAACTTTCTTCCACATGTAGTGATAATTCATTATAGCTTTGGTGACTTATGAGGATCTTTGACCTACTGGAGATTGAGAACCTAGAAAATGACTACTTTATTCTTGGACATGAAGTCAAAAATGTTGAATCCAAAATGGTAAATGGAATCAATAGAGTTTACTCATCCTTGTTCAAACTTATTTCCATTTTAATTTCAAGGGAAGCCTTACCTTTTTGAGCAAAATAAATATTTGTGCAAGATCCCATTAGTCATCTTGTAGGATGTGAGTAATCTTACCCAAAACCTATTGGAGGTGCACTTCAAGCTCGATCATTGGTTTAATTGATTGAGCTATTTTACCTACAATGGAGGAGTTTGGTGATACATCAACATTATTCCTATGCTTTAATAATTTCCAAAAATCCTACTCCATAAGGAGATTACCATCTAGAATCAAAGGGGAGAAGAGTCCATTTTGAATTGAAGAGGTAATATGTCATTCCATTATTTTGCTAATCAAGCCACAACATACACCCCAGTCCTATATTTATGTGTGATCTGAAATGCTTCAAGGATTTCCATAATAAAAGGAATTGCTTCTTCTTGGTAGATAATACCCATGGATGAAAATTGCTGATTAGTCACATGGATTATCTAGACCTTATACTCTTTTTCTTAGATGAGTTTGGAGTTTTTTTTATCAAAAACCACTTTGTTGTCTTTCTTATCTTAGCACTTCATGAGGCAATTGCCTAGATGAACTCCAACATTGACCAAACTGTCTTGCTTTGGTAACCCCATCCTAAAGCACCTAAATTATTTTAGATATTTTCTCTAAACTACCCATCATTTATTGTAGCTCAAAAACCTTCATATTTTGCTCTTCCAACTCCTTCCTTAAGGCTTCTATCTCTTCCAATTATGCTATGAGGTTGACCATATGAGACTTCATCACTTGGAATTCAACCTAAGAAGATCTGAGGGTGCGCCTGATATTCTCTAGCTCCTTCTCCTTCCTTGCTAGCCTTCTCACATGTGTCAGGTATTCATGGTTTATAATTCTATTATCCTTCTCTATAAATTTAATTTTATCCTCTGGTGGGACCTTCTAAAGGATTATATCTATGATAGCCACTTGATAATATTGAATATGCATATCTCCCTCTATCTTAGAGATAGTGGTTTTTAGGTGAGACATGAAAAGCAAAGTTTTGAGGATCATGGATGGTCCTTCACTCTATGGAAGATGAAGGTGGAGGATTTGTTGGTTCAGAATGACCAAGCTCAAGCCTTGGAAGGGGTTGTGAGTAAACCAAGTAGCATGAAATATGAGGAGTGGGTAATGCTTGATAAGAAGGTGGTCTCTACAATTCATCTTTGCCTAGCGGACTCCGTCTTGTTCAATATAACTGAAGAGAAGACCACGAAAGCCCTTTGGCAAAAGCTTGAAAAGTTGTATGAAACAAAATAAACAACTAACGAGTTTTTTTTCTAAAAAAACAACTTTATAGATTGAGGATGAAGGAAAGTTCATCCGTGATAGATCATTTGAATGAGTTTAATACTCTGATCAGTAAATTGGTTTCAGTTAATGTGAATATGGAGGATGAATATAGAGCTATCACCCTACTTTATTCCCTCCTAAACACTTGGGATCATATGGTGATGACCATAAGTAATTCATCATCAAGAACTCTCAAATTTGATGATGTGGTAGCCGCTTTGTTGGCAGAAGAGTTGAGGCAAAAAATGTCTCTGGAAACCTCAACCAATGAAGCCCTATCTATGAGAGGTCGATATTTCTAGGGGAGTAAACAAGGTAGAAAGCAGTCCATATCTAATTCTAAAGGACATAAATAGAAAGGGAAGTGTTGGGATTATGGGAAGCTAGGACACTCCAAGAAGGATTGTTGGCAATTAAAGAATGCTGAAAAGCAAAATGAGCTATCAATTGAAGCCAGTGAAGCAGATTCAAGAGAGATAACATGTGAAGCCTTATGTATCAGTAACAACAGATCAATTTTATATACCTAGGTTTTGGACTCGAGTGTGTATTTCCACGTCTCCCCACAAAGACTGGTTTGACAAATATCAACCATACTATGGTGGAAAGGTCTATTTGGGTGATGATCACCCTTTGGAAATTATGAGAAGAGGGGATATAAGGATCAGGCTGGATGATGGTAGAGAAAGGATGCCATGTGATGTGTGACATATGCCCAATTTGAGGAAGAATTTACTATCAATAAAAATTATGGATAAGCTAGGGTATTCTATCACTTTCAGTAACAACTACTGCAAGATTACCAGAGGATCTCTTATAGTAGCAAAGAGAGAATAGTATGAGACCTTATATGGTTTATACGGTGATATGGTGACAAACCATGTAGCAGCAACAACTTCTGTCCAGGATGTAGTAATGCTATGACATCAATGCCTAGGCCATATGAGTGGAAAAGACCTAAAACTTCTGCATGACAAAGGTATGATTTTTGGGATTAAGTCTTGTAATTTAGACTTATGTGAGCATTGTATTTCTAGTAAATAGAAGAGGGTTTGATTTACTGCAAGTACTGGTAAGAGTTGTAATTTTCTACAAATTATACATTCAGATATATTTGGACCAGTCCCCACTCAGTCCTTGAATGGCGTCATCTATTTTTTGACTTTTATAGATAATTATTCTAAGAGAGTGTGGGTTTATTTTCTAAATAAGAAGTCAAAATATTTGCAAAAATTTAAGGATTTCAAAGCATGGGTAGAAAAGAGTTTGGGTAAGTCAATTTTGTGTCTCAGTTCAGATAATGGAGGTGAATATTTCTCCAAGGAATTTGATAAATTTTGTATGTAGGAAGGTATTAAGCACCAGAAGACTGTACCATACATTTCATGGCAAAATTGTGTGGCTAAGCGAATGAATAACACAATCATGAAATGTGCAAGATGCATGCTTAGCGCAACCATGTTGGAGCAAAAGTTCTAGGTAGTTGCTGTTAATACAACTGTTTATCTTATTAACAAGTCACCTACAGATGCGTTGGATGGTCAGATTCTGGAGGATGTTTGGTGTTGTAATCTAGTTGATTAATCTCATTTGCACACCTTTGGCTCTGATGCGTTTGCTCATGTACCCAAAGAAAAAAAATCCAAGCTTGATCTGAAGTCAAGCAAATGTGTTTTTATTGGCTATGGAGATATAGTGAAGGGGTATAGACTGTGGGATCCTACTGCCCACAAGGTAATTATTAGTCGGGATGTAATTGTTGATGAAAAATCCATGCAAAGGAAGGAGGTACAAAAAAATCCTAATGTTGTACCTGTTGAAGTAGAATTGAGTGAATATGAACATGCTAAAGTTTTTTTATCAGCATGTAGAACAAGAAGTAGAATAGGAAGTAGAGCAGCCACAACGATCACAAGACCAAGAGCCACAACCAACAAATCATTGGGTTAGATCTACACGTCCACAAAAGTGTCCAGAAAGGTATTCTCATGTGTATCAGTCCTCTTTTGCTTTGTTAACTGATGATGATGAACCTAGTTTATTTTAGGAAGCTAGAGAGTCTAAGAATGCTGAAATGTTGAGGAAATTCATGGAGGAGGAAGTCGAGGCACTTCACAAGAATAAAACTTGGTAAATTGTGTATCTTCCACCTAGAAGAAAGACTGTTGGAAACAAGTGGGTGTACAAAGTGAAGAAGAACAATGATGGGCTGTTGGAATTCTATAAATATCTCTTGGTGGTAAAGGGTAATGTGCAGAAGTCAAGTGTTGAATTTAATGAAATTTTATCTCTAGTTGTGAAGATGACTACTATTATATTTCTACTTGCACTTGTAGCAGCACAGGTTTTGGAACTGGAGCGGCTTGATTTAAAGACTACTTTCTTGCATGGTGATCTCAAGGAAGAGATATATATGGATCAACCTAAGGGCTATGAAGAAAGAGGTAAAGATCATTTGATTTGCAGATTGAAGAAATCACTATACAGGTTGAAACATGCACCAAGGATGTGGTACAAAAAATTTGACACCATCATGAAGAGCCAAGGTTTCAACATGAGTGAAGCTAACCATTGTGCATACTATAAGAGGTTTGATGATGGTAGTTTTATTATTTTTCTATTGTATGTTGATCATATGCTGGTTGCAGGCCCTAGCATGAAGAAAATCATTGATATTAAGGCTCAGTTGGCTAGGAAATTTAAAATGAATGATTTAGGAGCAGTAAACCAAATTTTAGGGATGAAGATATACAGGGAAAGAAAAGGAAGAAAGATCTGGTTAAGCCAAAATTCATACGTGGAAAATATTCTGCAGCACTTCAATATGTAGAATGCTAAACTAGTTAGTACCCAACTTCTTCCACACTTAAAAGTTATCTTTCAACCAGTGTCCTAGAAGAGAAGTAGAGAAGACAATCATGTCTTGTTTACTGTATTCATAAGCAGTAGGAAGCCTCATGTATGCCATGGTGAGCACCAGACCAGATATTTCCCAAGCAGTGGGAGTAGTCAACCAGTACATGGAAAATCCTGGTAAGGAGCATTGGAATGTAGTGAAGTGGATATTTAGATATTTAAGAGCCACTTAATATGTTGACATTTACTTTGGATTGACATATTTGCAAGTTACAGGTTTTGTGGATTCTAATTATGGTGGATATAAATATGGGAGAAAGTCCACTATAGGATATACCTTTACTCTTATTGGTGGAGTGGTGAGTTAGGATTCTAAGTTGCAATCTGTTGTGGCTTTATCAACCACTAAAACAAAATAAATTGCAACAACTCATTTTAGTAAAGAGACAATTTGGATAGAGCGATTATTGGGTGATTTCAAGGTAATGCAGGAGAAAATTACACTGCATTGTGATAGCCAGAGTGCTATTCAGCTAGTGAAGAATCCAACATTCCATGATCGTACGAAACACATTGATGTCAAGTATCACTTTATCAAAAATATGGTGGAAGAAGGTAGGATCTTGTTGTAGAAAATCAACACTGAAGTGAATCCTACAGATATGCTTACAAAGTTAGTCAAGGTAGAGAAGTTTGAGTGGTGTAGAACTTCTCTGGGCTTGCTGAAAAAGTAACAAAGGTAGCTTTCTACAATTGGCACTAGATGAAATTTTTTGAGTAGAAGAATTCCTGAATACTGACTTAAAGTGGGAGAATGTTAGGTATGAAGATAGTATACAATAAGATCACCTATATTTCTAACCTGCTAGACATCTGGGTCAGACGTCTAGGTAATAGGCCAGATGTATGACCTGCTAGATGTCTAGGCTGGTAGACACCTGAGCCTAATGTTTGGGTAGCCAGACATCTAGGATAGTAGACATCTGGGCCTGATGTTTGGGCAACCAAACATCTAGGTTGGTAGATATCTGGGCCTAACATCTGGAATTCCAAATGTCTAGGCTGGTAGACATTTGGGCCTAACATCTAGGTAGCCAAATGTCTAGGCTGGTAGACGTCTAGAACTAAAATCTGGGCAACCAGATGTCTAGGTTGGTAGACATCTAGGCCTGACGTCTGGGTATACAAACATATAGGATGGTAGACATCCAAAATAACATCTAACCAAGTAGATGTTTAGTCCAGAAATCAAGCCAAATAGACATCAGAGCAGTGGACATCTAGGTAGACGACAAGAATACAAAAGATGAACAGTCTTGGGAGATGAAATAAATAGTCTTTCAGAGGCTTTCGTTGGAAGAGGAAATGAATAGTTTGGAGTCTTCCTTCTGCTCTATAAAAGGGATGTGATCCCTTGCATAATTTAGTTGTTGAAAATGTTGAAAGACGTGGATGAAAATTTTGCTAAAAATAATAATAGAGAAGTTGCCATTGCCCCGTGGTTTTTTGTGCACATTACAGGTTTCCACGTAAATCTCTATCACTTGTGTTACTGTTTTTGTAATCTATATTTTTTTTATTGTACTTCCTCTTGCAGGTGATAAATCTTTAAGTTTTTCCTAACAGTGTAGTAGTCATAATTTTTTTTTTGGTAATTAAGTTGAATTAAAAGTGTGTTTTTATCAAGGATTCCAAAATCTGATTACATAAAAATTAAGAGGAATAGTCCAATGATGGACAACAAGAAAGACTTGAGGAAAGCATTGAGGAACACCTTCAGGAAAGCATCCAGGAAGGTAGTGAGGAAAAACATGCGAAACAAAATTTGAAAATCCCGCCAGGCAGGAAAGGAGAAGGCGATAGAAAAAATAGAACAACCCACCTAAAAACAAATTTGAAACTTCCCAAAGGTAGGAGAAGGAAACAAGCACCTAAATTTAAATTTGAAACATCCCAAGGGTGAGAAAAGAAAATAGGTGCCAAACCACCCATGGGAAACCAGAAACCATGAGAGAAACAACTTCCCACACATGTGAAAACCAGTAAAAAGTAGATAAACCACCCTACACCATAGGGTGGAGTAGAGAAACTAAAATTATAGTAAATCCCACCTAAGAAAGGATGGGAAGCAACTAGGGATGCCATAGGATCACTCAAACTAAGAAAAAATTGAATCCCTTGCAAGCCTGAAAGATGGAACAACAATATGAGGATTTCCTTAGGCCACAAAATCCTCATGCAATGGATCATAATATTGGAAAGTGGGCCAGCATTTTGAGGAACTCCTTAGGCCACAAAGTCCTCATGCAATGAAGAAGAAAGCCTTAAAAAATGCCAACCCAGTAGAGGAAGAAACAGAAGCAAAACAACACACCGTAGGTAAAGGATGGGAAAGTTCCAAAGGAACCCATGAGGAAGGAGTCACGAGGAAGCCTATATGCATATGTTAAAGCCTAGAAAGAAATGAAGCAGCCAAAAATCCCAAACAACCTTCAACACTACCAATGAACAACTTTAGGAAATTAGTGGTCATAATTTTAGCTAATGAGGACACTTCCTCTTATATCGAGTTAATATCTTTAGAAATTGTTATCAAATATGGTGGAGGGGTACCTTGAGGTAGAGTCTCATTATTATCTTCCTCTTTTGATGATTTTGGTTTAAGGATCGACCTTCATTTCCTTGGAGGATTTTCACCTTTATATGTATTCTTTTTCTATGGTTTCCTTTTAAAAAGAATTGACTATGATGACATGGCTATATCAGGATCAAGATGGAAGTTGTAGTTGAGGCCTCTTCTTCTCTTAATGGCGATTCCAATAAGACATCGGTGTCAACTCATTGGGATCCTTCTATTTGAGTTGATTGGTATGATTGCATGCTCATGGCTTCTTCATCACTCCTCTTTGTACTTTAGGGGACTTCTTTAGGGTGTTCCACATCATAGCACTAGTTGAAGGCTTCATCATCATTCAGGTCCAATTCCATGAAGTGCACATCAGTATCTTTAATATCCTGGTAGAATTTCCATCAGGCTTTGGTTTTGTTATTTCTCCACCCTAGATTCTAAAGAAATTTTTTCTTGTTTGAGATGATTCAAGACTTGGGGTTGACATCATTCACCTTCATATAGAAGCTCTCATAGAACCTTTTTTGGAGCTTTAATGGTAAGAATTGTTCTCTTCAAAGTGGTAGGTAAATTCCTTCTTTTAGACTTTGATAAACCTCAATCTCAAGTTGAGGTTCATAATTGAATCTCTTGGAGACTTTTGTACCTACTAGCCATGCATTGGATATCTTATCTGGATCATAATTTCAAGAATCATTTAAAGTTTTTAGCCCCAAATATTTTAGCTCGGATTCTAATTCTAGAGATACATTCCTTTTTAATAGAGACACACTCCCTAGATGTATCAGGGTTTTATAGAATGTTTCCTTACTCTACCCATTCTTGCAGGTGGCATCAATTGCGTTTGTCTATCTAAATATTTTTAGAGAGAAAACCCTTTCTATCACATACCTTAGTAGTAGATATACTAATTTATTGAATCTAAAGATATGTATAATGGTGGCATCCTCCAAGAGATACCAATCCCATTTGATTTGAAAACGTAGATCTCCAATTATTACTTATGGGATACACCATCGTATTTCTATTTCAATTATGGTCAAGGTCAATGCCAAGAATTTATCTGCACAATGGTAATAGGAGGAATTATGGTAGAGGAATTTTATCTAGAAGGAGATAGGCTACCTTCAACCATATTCATCTTCCATATTCAAGCTTCAATGCCCATACCACCAGGTATTTTGAAACAACACTAAATATTCCAAGAATGAATAATACCTGAATGAATGGGTCTCCTAAAGTTATATAGCCCTTCATGAATTTGATGGGCTATAAAATCACTACAATCCAAGATTAACATCCTATTTTTTGAGATACTCCTTAACATATAGATGGTGCCCAAATCTTTCTATGACACTTGTCATCATCAATGTTGAAAATGAATGCTGCCATGCTATAAGCACCCTTGTCATTTTCATTTAATGTCTTATAGCTTAAGGGAAATTATGACATGAATTTCTCTAAATTTTAAAGCTCTAGGTTTAATATTTTCAACTTATATTTGATTTGGGCATAATACTCATTTGTAATATTTAAATTTAGTTTGAATCCCTTTGGCACCATCAAAATTTTCTATAGAACCTCTCCTAAAAAAAACAACTCAAAGCAATTGTCATGGACCTTGACTATCATATGTTGAGGGTCATAATATAAGGCACATGCATTCACCAATTCATAACAAAAATATACCTAGGGAACCAAGTATTGAGCTAAAAAACTAGTCCAAATCCTTGTGGAGAAGGATTAATTATCATTTTTGAGGTACCTTTGATAAGTGTCTTCTCTTAGACTTGTATTATTTGACAACTTCAAGTCTGTTACTCCTTCAACCACTTAAAAAATATTTCAAAGGCTTCATCTATGTGGCTTAAGTGTGGGTCTCTCTTTTTGAAGTTGAGTGAAGTATTGAGTCTAATATTAAGGATGGAGCAATGACCTTATATTTTTTATAGGCTCCATGGTCATCCTAGATTATCTGAGCTCTCAAAAATTTACCACCCTTTGTTTTTTTATTCATGATTCAAAGTATAGAGAATTTTTTTGCTTGATGTGTAATGGAGAAGACTTAGGGAGAGGAAGATATTAATATGCTTAACACTCCCTCATCTTCAATTAATACACATGCAAACCTTTAATATTTGTTTTATAGGTGGGAACAACTACAATATTTTGTTGGCTAGTGGGGCTTATTGGTTCATGTGCCACTTCTTGTAATGGTCCAATTTAAAATTTACAATTGATAAAGCATCAAATTTTAATGCCACATCATTGAAGCTTTTCATCTTGTCAATTTGGGTTTGATAGGACGATCTAAAGTTTTCATATTAAAGGATCATTTTTGGCATGATGCACTAGGTACCAAGTGTTTCCTGTTTTCATCCTAATGTGTTTGCTCTGGAGATTCTAGTGGAGATAGTCAAGTTGAAAAGTTTGGTGGCCCACGTAATTGCTTCCTTTGATAATGTTTCATTTTGGAGGATCTTTAGATTATTTTTAAATCTATCCTATATTTTTTGCTAATAGTCACATGAGTGCATAGAACAAACTATCATATTGATCACATGGATTTAACCAATGAGGCTTGAGCTATAAAATTGATGTAATGGACCTTCATCATGAGCTTACGTAGACTAGATTTTTTTGCAATATTCAATTACCATGAGAGATCCTTCATATCTGTCTTACTGAGTTTATGCCACTTTGAAAACTTCTTGGGATGTATGAAAATTCCCCCATTTTTTATTAAAATATGCTTAATTTGAGGAGCTTTACTAACACTTCCAAGTTATTTTTTTCTTAAGGCTTGATACCTCAAGGTTAAGCAGGACAACTACAAATGATCATATAGAGGATAGTAGCAGTGTAGTCCCTTTACTCAGACTCTCCTATGGATATCAACCATAGGCCACAACCTCACCAACCCTTTAATTTTTGATATGCAAAATGCACCTAAGAAGGTGATGGGGTCTAGCATTTAGTTATTCTTCAATAGGAATTTGTCATGGGATTAGTCCTTTCTATGAATTTTTAGCTTGAAAGGCTACCTACGTAGTATCAAGGCATGAATTCACAAGTCAAGCTTAGTCTATGGATTATCTTACTTGCATGAACATTGCACCTCATTTGTCCATGTTTAAATAAGGTATGAGACTATGCATTTGAGGGAACCTTAGCCAAAACATGATGCATGAAGTCTCTTTTTCTCAGCATACAAAGTGAAAGTAGGAAATTTGTACCATAAAAGTAAACACAAATATTTAAAAGCAAAAAAATGAATCTTTGTGTTGATTTTATCTTTTCAAGGTGTTACAAAGAGAGTCCCTTGTGGGGATATTTTATGAATGATACAATGAATAACAAAATTAGGGGTATATTTCTCCTCTATTTAACAAATGATGTATCCTGGTGTAATCTAAGTATTTCTATGTTGGTGCAATTTATCAGGGAGTGTGTTTTTTTAGACCATCACACTGAGGTTTGGATTTGCTATATTCTGCTATCCTAACCTGCACATAAAGAAATCAATAAATAAATCAATAGAATATGAGGGGCTCACCAGAGTTGGACCTATATTGAATATGAAAATGATAAAAAAAAATATAGATGCATGCATGTAATAATAAAAATCTAAACTGATGCAGGAACAACAAATGAGCAAATCTAAACTAAGATGTAATAAAAACTTAAAATACTGATCACCTAACTATGCTCATCTCAGGATGAGACAGTTTTACCTATGGACCATCTCAGTGCAAGACAATCGCTATCTCAGACCTATGCCTTGGCATAACCAGATCTGAACAATGTTTGGGGTTGCACAAGATGTTGTTTTAGGTGGATCTTCAAGATTGTGTGAGCATATGAAAAGAGGTTGGTAATAAATGGGACAATATGAGCAATAATTTAAGGGAAAGTAAAGCGGCTTCAAATCCAATGATGGTAATCTTGTAGCATTTATATTGGCAATGGGAGAATATAATAATTTTTTGGCAGCACTTCATTTCTATGGAATTCAAAACTTCATCTCTAAAACAAGGGGGGAGGACAACATTTTATAGGCTCCTGGGTTAAAAATACATGGAATGATAAGTCCCACTTAAGGGTATTTTTCATGAAAAAGTAGATAGATGCCACTAAATGTTTACATGCATTTAATCAAATTATTTCACGCAGGGCATCTGACGTCGATGTAATTTCATGCACCATGCAAATAGGCAGTTTTATTGCTAGTTAATTTATTTTATCTTTGGTCTAGCATGACTGTCTCATATTGAGATGGTCCCAATATTGAGACCATATTGGATCAATATGATTAGGATTCCTATGAAAAATTTTACCTGCTACTTAGGAAAAATCATTAGATTAACCCTAAGGCTGCCCAAGATGGAGGGTGCGAGTCAGAAAGGAGGTATTTTTGGAGTCTCCTTGCAAATGATGCATTTTAGATGTCTACAAATACCTATTTTTGGGATGCTTTGTACGAAAGTACAATGCAAAGCAAAAATAGATGATCTAAAATGGTCAAGTTAATGATGTGCGATATGAATTAAAAAATCAATGTGAGATACCCCAAGAATGGGAAGGGTGAATGTTATTGAATCATTGCTTCCAACACATTAATGGACTTAATTTTGGTAAACCTTTCAGTCGTGGGTAGACAAGGTCAAGTCTACAATTTTAGGCTTTAAGTATACTATATTTTTGGTAAACCGTTTAGGGTATACCAAGTGTTTGTTTGGTTAAAATTCTTGCTTTTGCCCCAACAAGGAGGGTGTATGATCATTTTTGGTAATGATTCTTGGATGAATGCAATTTCCACTTTTGAGTGTTTGATTATTGAATTGATTTTGAAAATATAAATTTTATGATTATTGACTATCCCCTCAAGCGATGAGTTGGTGGAGGTGTAAAATGATGATAGTGATGCATCGTTTGATCAAATTGGGATTGTTAGCATGGTTGCCTTAGGAAAAAGTTAAAATTTGTTGATTGTCTCAACCTAATATGGTGGCTGTTTTATGTATTTTTGTGTTTTTTTTGCAAAATCATGACCATATCGAACGGTCATGTCACATCGTACGATCGTCCTGAATGGCCACATGTGTAAAAATCTATATAAGCCATATTTTGCAAAAAATATGTCATTTGTACCATTTGATACGAGAGCAACACGATATAAGGAGGAGAGCTTAATTTGTGCCACAAAGTGCTATTGAAATACCATTCTACTGATCACAGAGACCCTTCAAACACCTCTATGAGGGGAGGAGCCGATGCAAGGAAGGTAAGTATGAAAATCCTAACCTTTTATTTACTAATAAAATGAACCCAAACTAAAATAAAATGGTTAATGAATGGGTGGGATGGGTAAAATGGGTAGCATAGGTGAAATTAAAATGGGGTGGGTGATAGGTAGATTAGTCTTTATTGCCTTGAAATATCTCCTCTTCCCTTTTCATTTTATGTGTTTTTGGAGGTCATATCTAGTTGAGACAACTACTTTTTGTGATTGTTTTGACTCGAGATAACCGATATTATGATCATATTGAATCAATATGACCTTAATATGGGACTGTCTCAACTCGAGATAGTTGATGTTATCATCATCTCGAGGCAAGATGATTATGTTGGTTTTTTTAATTAAGTTTTTATCTATTTACAATAGCTTGTTAGAGCCCAACACCAGTTCATAAATACCTATAGGGCTGCATGTGAAGAACTGTATGGTGATGATTGGGAGTGGCTAAAGAATATTGGTCTTCAACACATTGTTCGATTAGAGTTTATACATGTAGTCCATGCCAAACTAATATACTTGATAAAATGATGGGATAGTCAAACTAATACTTTTGATATGCACATAAGAGAGATTAATTTCACCTTGGAGGATGTATATCAGATTTATGGGTCCCTAGAGAGGGAGAGCCTATATTTACTCAAATGATTGGTTAGAGAGAGGTACAATTATAGTGGATGTACGAAGATCAATGGTGGCTGATTGACTACAATGTTGATAGTGGTGGGGTATGATTTGGCACCGACTATGATATCAAAATTTTGATAGCTAGATAAGTAGTTCTAATATCACTGATGTATACCTTCATATTGCCTAAATATTCAAGCATGAGGTTCCCATAGAACCTCTTGGGCCTTATGATGGATATAGTTGAAGAGTCCAAGATCATAGCATGGGATACTACATTGTTGGTATAGTTGGACAAGGAGTTGTACGAGATCTACCATTGGGATTGATTGGGCTTAGGGTGCAATTCCTTCTATAGGTTTGGGGATGGAATCACTTTTAGATTGAATGGCTAGCTATTTTACCATGGACCACTCACAAAGATATGGCTGATTGAGAGATTCCTTATGCGATGCAATGGCTGCACAAGCACAAGTGGGGTAAGAGCTACCCATTCCAAGGTATAGTAGAGCACTACATAAAGTCATGGACTACATTGTAGCCATGTCAAGTTATATGGAGGCCTTGGAGGGGAGCACCAACCTAGGATGAGGAGGGTGAGTACCTGAGGTAGGTACAACATGATATTTGGCTAACTGGCCACCATAGGACAAATCATGAGTATTTATAATACTCAAAAGTGACTCGATAGCTCAAGATGAGGTAGGGTGTTCTTAAGGACCCAATTGTTTATAGGTAGAAGACTAGAAAGACACAACTAGCATGGCCTCAAGTTGAGCCTATGGGTGATGATGTATATGCATCTTTGATATATGCTGATGTAGAGGATTAAAGTACCATCATCGAGTATTCCTAGCTTGTATCCCAACATTTTTAGGGAGGGGTAGTGACTAGAGAGGTAGGGGCTGGTGGAATAGTAGAGGACCTTTCATAGTGATGAGTTTATCATTGAGTGGTGAGGGAGGCTAGGGGATCATCATCACAAGGAGACACTAAGGATTTAGACACTCCTATGAGGAGTGACAAAGGTGATTGTGTAGATGAGGATGACCCTCAAAGGTAGATCATCACCTTGAGGTAGCAAGAGTGCATCCTCTAGGGTCATCTATTATATAGGGACACAACCCATGCTACAACATGAAGCCAGTGGGATACCGATATAAAATTATGGTGAGGTTTGTCAAAGAAGAGGGACATCCTATAGGATCAGGTTTTGAGCCTTGAGGATTAGCGATAGAGACTCATTACAGAGCGAGATACTCTAAATACTTAGGTGGTAGGGTCTATGACTGGGTAGGCTTAGGCATCATCAAGTGGATATGCCACAAATGAGGTGACCTAACTATGAGCTATGGTGGTCACATACCATACTTAGTATCATACTGAGCAAGACTATGTGGGATTATTGGAGGATGCAATGTATAGACTGGATGGAGTACTACCATCACAACCATTATCCTCTCAGTGTCAATGGAGTCAATGGGGTGGAGCATCAGGAGATCCTTTAGTTAGACCATCCATTCCATGATTTTCATCGCTAGACTCATATCAGATGTCAGGGGCTAGTGGGTCTAGGAAACCTTGTAGAGATGAGGTAGAGGTCAATGGGGAGAGTGGTGGAGTAGGACCAGCCTGAGTATGGCTGCTATGTATTAGCTCTTTTTTTGGATATGAGGTCTAAGGACCCACCATATTGTAGCTTGCAAGTATTTTGTACCATTGATATATTGATCATTTATGATATATATATATATATATATATATATATATCTAAGTTTATCTTTTATTGATGTCCATTGTGCTGTTTATTTATGCATATGTATGTGTAATTGTGGATGCATGGATAGATGGTATATGATTATAGATGGATGCCTAGATTTGTAGATATTATAATGCATTAATGTTATATGAATGAATATTTTTGATATGATAGAGCTATTATGTATGTATAGCACTAGGTATGCCTATGTACTAATGACACATAATAACTTAATTAATGTAACTTGTGAATGAATGTTTAACTAAGTAAACATAGTGGATGATTCTATGATGCAATAATAAAATAAGTATGTGCACTATGAAATGTATGAGAGACACACATCAAGATGTAAATTGCTTTATCAAGGGTATACACTCGCACAAAATCTAGGTGAGAAAATGATATGCAATGGCAAAACTTAATGATAATGGATTACAAATAATGAGAGGTCACTAGAGAACAATAAAGGTTTCATGAGACTCAAACACCCTAGTTGACCAATCAAAAGTCATGTATTGACCATGCAAGTGTTTGAAAGATAAAAATATGCTAGGAAGACCAAGATATTTAAAATCCTTGTGTGTGCATAGTGAAGTTCATTACCCCAACTTTGGACTCGGTTTGATTTAACTACTCCAAATGCAAGCCATGAAAAGCTATCTCAACCACAAGCTAATATAGGTTTGTACAAAAGAAGGTTGCTAATGTGATAGACATGTCACCATGCCTAAGGCTAGTCCACTACCATTCAGTCATATATAGCCTATTGCTAGTGATGGAGATCATCCCATGGTTATCAAAAACTAAAATTTCTAGATATTCAAGCTATTTTTCTTCTTTTCCTTTGGGATTTTGAGTATTTTGCTTTTGTGGGGATTTTTGCTCATTTTGTGGAGGAGCAAAGGGATTTTTTTTGGGACTTGCTCGTTTTATGGAGGAGCAAGGATATTTTATTGATTTTGGAGACTTGCTCATTTTGTAGAGGAGCAAGGGGATTTTTCTTTGGGGATGAGCTTGTCCTTTTGTCAAATTTCAGCTTTTTTAGACCATGCACATGATTAGAAGAACAAATGAAATTTTTCACTTTTGAGACAAGGTTTAATTTTTAGTGTCATATTTCCTTGTACAAAGTTGTAAATAAAATTGCATGTGTTGGGATTTTTGAAATAAACCAAGTACAACCAAAGAAATACTCTATTTATAGACATCAATATGGTTTGCAATGACACCTAAAGAACAAATAGGGATAGCTGAATGATCCAAATAACTAATTAGACTCTTGATAACCAATATTAAAGGGGACTCAAAAGCTAGATGAGCAGATAAAATGGGAATATGAATGTGTATGAATAATAAAATGGGGTGTATGCCTAAGATAAAGGAGGTTACATCAATAAAAGTGCCCCTCCTACAAATTTTATGCTACATGAAACACTCAATGCAAGATGAATGCAACTATATAGAACAAAAAAACCTAATGCAATGTACTTAATCATGCAACTAACCAAATCCATGAATATGCAATTATTATAAAACCTAAAATGTACTACATGATTATATACAATGTATTGATGATGTGAAATGACAAGTATGATGGATGGTGGTATGCAATTGTTATATATATATATATATATATATATATATATATTTGTATTTTTGTGAGTTTTGATTTTTTTGTACTTTTTTTGTTGTTTTTTATGCATAAAATACCCACAGGTGGAGAATATTAAGTGGTTTAGGTTCCTCAACACCCTCAAGTGTGGCTAACTAGTAAGTTTTCGATCCTAGATTTTATTTTGAAATGAATGAACCTAACCAATTTGCAGTGAATTTGTCATGCAAATGGCTAGGGATGTTAGAATTTTTTGGTTCTCCTTTAGCACAAGATCACCAACCTAAAATTCCCTAGGATGACCCTTTGTATAGTAGGATTACTTAATACAATATTGATAAACATGAAGATGCTCAAAAGCATTAATGCATCAGTCATCAAGAAGAGTGAGTTGATCTAAGCGAGCCTATCACATAGTATCATCATCAATGAATTATTGCAATGAGATGTGTAATGAGAGAATTTAAAGTTCCAAGGGCATAATGGCATCAATACCATATATTAGAAAGATTGGAGCTACTCCAGTTGGTATTCTAATACTTTTCCTATAAGCCCAAAGTGCTAGAGGTAATTGAATATGCCAATCCTTGTGATGATTGTTAATGGTTTTCTTAAGGATGGTGATAATAATTTTGTTCAATACCTCAAATTTACCATTAGTCTCTAGATAATAAGGAGTTGAAAAGCTATGCTGGATATGATATTTTTTACACAAATCTTGAACATACTTATTTTAAAATGGTATTCCATTATTCAAGATGATCTTTGATGGAATACCAAAATGATATATGCTATTATGTAGTATGAACTCTGCAATGCGCGATCCTATCATAGTGGTCAAGGGAATAGCTTCTACCCACTTTGTGAAGTATTTTGTGGATATTAGAATGAATGTGTTAGCCCAAATATGGGGGAGATATTTTTCCAATTAGATCCAAGCCCCATTGCAAAAAATACCACAATGAATGTATCGGTTGTAAATCCTATGAAGGTACATGTGATAGATTAGCATGATGCTAACACTTGATGCACCTTTTAACATAAGTGCAAAAATATCACTCCATTGTGGGCCAATAATAGCCCATTTGAAATATACCCTTTGCAATAGCCATACCACTAAAATGGCCACCACAAGTACCATTGTGAGCTTGATAAATGACCCAAGTATATTCTTGGGGTTCTAAGCATCTAAGAAGGAGACCATCCTAACTTCGACGGTAAAATATGTCTCCTAGAAAGACATATTTAGTATTTTTTGCTTAAACATACATTTGGAAACATGAAACAATCTTGATGGGAGATTACCAAGCTTTAGAAAATATCAAGTTTGTGTGAACTAGTCTCGATAAGACTCAACTTGGATCAAATGAACATTTTGCCCCTCTAGAAATATTTTGTAGGAATGCCGATTGAGAGAGTACCTTAATATAAATGGTTGTAACATTATCATAAGAGACTTTCAATATCAATGATTCCCAAGAAGAAATTTCAAGAAGTCTTGAATTTAAGAGAACCAATATTAGTATGGTTCAATCTGTACCATGTGAATGCTTTGCTCTTCTTTAGAAGTGTCCCACAAAATTGTGGATTCAGATGGAATTTTGACATGAATGGTGATGATATAATGTGAAATATTTTATGGAATTAGGGCTCCAAAGGAATCCATTGTATTCACAAAATGGTTGGAAGAATGAGGGATCACCTTGATATCATACCACTTAAAATTAGCCAATAATTTATCCACAAGGGTCTTGTACGATTTCAAGGTTGAGCACTTGCACTGATAGATATTTTTTACTTGGTTAAAAATGAGAAAGGAATCACCAAAGATGATTAGAAACTTGATGTTCATGGAAAGAGCCATTTGAAGTCCTTAAATGAGGGCTTCATACTCATCATTTTTATTGGTGCATGGAAAGTCGAGTTTAAATGAAAGGGGAATATGAGCCCCTTGTCATGTGAAAAACATTATTTTGGCACCACCCCCTTGCTCACACTTAGAACCATAAAATAATAATGTGAGATCAACTTTTTGTTTTTGTTCTTCTAGCTCTTTCAAGCTATAAAATTCAAATATTGCATCATCAGGTAGCTTGACTATCATAGGATTATCTGCGAGAAGAGGTACTTCTGCTAATTAGTCTACGATGACCTAAAATTTTATAGATATTTGACTAATGAATTCAATATCGAACTCTATCAATAGCATGATCCAATTTGTGGTACAACTATTATGGTATGTTTGACTCAACATATATCATAAAGAAATTTCCTTGGAGATAATATATGTTGTTTGATTTATCATGTAATGATAGTTTCTTGGTGGTAAATACCATTGCTAACCAAAGCTTCTTAATGTGAGTATATTTGATTTTGTACGATATGAAGGTGTGACTGATGTAATAGATGGATTGCTCTTTATTTACCTCATTCTTTGGGACCAAAATTGTCCCTAAGGCAAAGTCGATTGCAAAAATATATAGTAGAAATGGCACACTAGGTCGCAAAGGAGACAATACTGGTGTAGACACCAAGTACTACTTTATGTCCTCAAAGGCCTTATGGAAATATTGATCCCAATTGAACATCACCTCATTTTGTAGAAGATGGTTGAAAACCTAACATTTATTTGATAGTTGTGCTATGAAATACCTAATGACCTATATCTTCCCTCATAAATTATAGAGCTACTTAAGATTGGTGGGGGAGGAATGTTTATGATTGCTTTGACCTTGCTTGCATCTACTTCAATGCCTCATTTAGACATGATGAAGCCTATAAGTTTTCTATATGTTACTCTAAAAATACACTTTTTAGGTTTCAGTCACACATTATGCTCTAGTAGGTGATCGATGACCTTTCGTAGAACATCGACATGGTCACCATGTAGTAAATATTTTACTAGCAAATCATCGATATAATATTCTACAATATTGTGTATAGAGTCATGAAAAATGTATATCATGGCCCATTGATAAGTGGCACTAGAATTTTTTAGACCAAACAACATTAATTTGTAGTAAAATGTCTCCCATGGTGTGGTAAAGGCTATTTTGGGTTGATCATCAATATTGATGTAAATTTGAGTATAGCTTAAGAAAACATCCATGAGGAAAAGCATTTCATGACCTGTAGCTATATCTATGAGCGTATCGATGCTCGAGAGGAGACATTCATTCTTAGGGTTTGCTTTGTTGATATCTCAAAAATTAGTGCATATGCAAATCCTCCATTCAACTTCCTGATAGGTATCATATTGGAGATCCATTCAGGATAGTCAATGGGTTGGATGAAGCCTGAATCTAACAGTTTTTACAATTCATATTTTATCATTAGCACAATTTTTGGATGTGGCTTGCAAAGTTTTTGCTTAATTATTTTGATCGATGTATCAAGCATCAATTATGGACTACTAGGTTCGGGTCCATACCACACATATCCTTGTATGACCATGTAAAAAAAATTCTTTTCTCTTTTAGAAGAGCGGTGAAAGCAACACATTCTATCTTTGAGAGATTTTTTCTCAATTTAATAAATTGAGGATTTTTAGGATTAGTGCTAATGTCAATGTCGATTGTCTCTTCTATTAACATATGGGATCCCTATTGATGAGGATTCGAAATCAGATGAATGTCATCTTTTGGATTGAAATATTTGGATGCATCATTTGAATTTATATCAACTTGAAGAATTGCTAAGGTGGGTTGTGATGAAAGCTTATATGATTGTAGCCTGTTATTGAAGGGCAATAACTCATCGATCAAAGGTAGGATAACAAATCGATCAAAATCAATAGCCTCAAGATCAAGGGGTAAATATCATGATGGGTTACCTAGGTAGATGAGTGGAACAACTGGATCAATGGATATCATATTGATGGGCAACAAATGCACTCCATTATTGGGTGGAAATAAACATCTAAAAATAAGTGGTTGCAAGTGCGTAGGGAGTGACTAAGGTAGAATCAAGATGATGGGATGTGCCCTAGGTGGAACTGGGATGATTGGAACCTCGGGGTGGAGAAGTTATCTCCAAATGAGTTGCTACCTAGGGAATAGACTAATATAGAATTTATCTAGATATTTGAGAGGTTCAATGGGGGTAGATTATTATTTCAAGCTAGATGAGGTAATAGATACTACCTCCCAATTATCCTCTAATTCCTCACTTGATGAGTAAAAATCATCAATTACTAACTTAGCAATTTTTAAATGATCGTTAAACAAGTGAGTATTTCTAGGATTAGCATATTCATTGCCATTAATATCTCTCTTGATGTCTAGGTCAAGGCATTGAATGAAGTTTGCGAGAAGCCCATCATACATGCGTATGCAGTATCCCAACCCTAACTTGTTTGTTGGTAGTTGATATTTTAGTTCTATAAAGGTTCAAGGATCCTAATCGTAGTACCACAAGATATTATTGTGCCAATAGTAGCGATACAAGTATCATAGATCAAAGGATGTATTTGATAGGTAATCAATATTAGCAAGAAATACCTCTTCCTCTTTTGGTATAAGAGGTGCATCTATAGAGGTATCAATAATTTCATAGATGAAATTGGTTTTATTTGGGAAGGAATTTATGGGATGATGGTACTTATAGGTAGTTGTGTGTTGTGAGGTCTACCAAAGTCTATTATCAACTCAAAAAGGATATAAAAGTAACATATTGTACTAAATATTCCTTTAGAATTAGAGTAGTCATGTAAATTATCACTTGTAGTGGATGGGTAGCTGAGGATAGAGGGGTGGATGGTGATGGGCTATGGGTTATGGAGGGTGGTTCATTAGGTACATGATTGATATGGGTGGATGTGGTGGAGATGGTAGATATTGATGTGTGGGAGGTGGGTTGGCTGAATTGGATGTGGATGTGATTGGCAATAGGGGCTCATGTGGTGGGGATGTCATGGGTGCCTTTCTTGGGTTCCTCATGGGAGGTTATGATAGGTCAAGAGGGATTCCCATGGAAGTTAATGATTGTAGTTGTGATTGTGATTATGATGATGAGGGCATCAAGGATTTGGATGGATGGTTGGATTATTGGTTAGGGTGATTAGGTTGGATATCCAAATGAGTTGATGATAAGGTGGAATAATGAGAATGTGTCACCATATGGAAAAACTTAAAGAATTATAAATCTACCAAGACACGGTAAACCTGATATTCATACACATATTTTATGCTTTGGTGTAGTATAGAAGGTACACACTTCATGTATCTTATCCATGGTTGACCAATCAACAAGTTATATTGCATGCCCCCTTCCAATACATTGTAAAGTGTGTGAATGATATTTAGTCCCACCTTAATAGGAAGTACCACTATCCTAATAGTGGAATATAATGCATCGTTGAAGGATTTGAGCATGAATGTGGATGTGGTGATACGAGACGATGGTAGGTTGAGGTGTTTAAGCACAATGGAGGTGATGATGCTAATGGATGACCCGATGTCAATCAAGACCTGTTTATAAGTTATCCCATCCACACTAGCCATGATGTGTAGTGGTGGATCAAGATTCTCAATAGGTGTGGTATTAATTTTATGATCATGAAAATTTATTGTAGGCTCTTTGCAGTATTGAATTTATCATAAAATTGGAAAAAGTGTTGGGATCTTGGATTGCAATTAAATTGATTTAAAAATCTCCATTAGAGCTTCTTGATGTGGAGGCAATTGTTGTATGAGATCATAGATAGAAAGTTTTTCTAAGGCCATTTTAAAAATTTGGGTGAGTCTATTTCTTAGTGTGAGCATTGGGTGAGGTGGAGGAGGTATGATTGGAATTGGTTGCAAAAATGCTTGTGATGTTGAAGGAATATTGGAGGGGTCCACAGTTTATGTGGTTTGCATTGGGTACCTTCTATTCCTTGTCACTATGTTAATCATTCCCACAAAACCTTGGTTAGGTGGGGCAACATGGAATTGATTGAGCTATTTTGATTGTTTTGCTATAATGATAGGTGCTATGTTTGGTCAATGTTGAGGTAGAAGTTCTTGATAGACCACCATGTTTTGATTATTCATGGAAAGAGGATTGTCTATTTGAATTTCTTACCTTTTGATCATGTCCTGCACTAAATTTTTGAAGTTGTAACTTAAATAAATGTCATGACCCTTCTATCTATGATAAACACAATACTGATCCTCCATATAATTTTTAGGTTTAGGATGATTCATAGCTAGCGAATAGGATGATTCATAGCTAGCGAATAAATCTCAGGGACAGAGATTGCTTGTGCCTCACACAACTGATGAAAGATGTTCACCAAAGGTTTTGATAATGGAGTGTATTAGCAAGGTGGGCACCATTGTTTCACTGGTGGTTGCTTATGTAGTTTTTGAGAGTGGTATTATTCAAAAATGCATTGGCCAATTATTCAAATGTATATATTCTATGTCATGAAAGATAATTGTACCACTCCAAAGCACCCCCATTGAGTGTTATTATAAACTTTATTAGCATTAAGGGGTCATTATATTGAATATGAAAGCAAATATTTATGAAGCTAGTCACATGCTCTTGTGCATCTTCATCACATTTGAAATTTTTAAGTTTAGGCATCTCAAAGTGTGGTGGGTATGGCAGTGATGGAACTAATGGTTAAAGGGGCTAATTATTGATCTACCTTAATGTGGATTTTTGGTAACCAATGTCTAAGGATTATTTTTATAATGAATTTATTTGATCAGTTAGCACTTTGTATCTCTAAAAATATGATGTAATTGGCTCACCTCTATCCTTGATTAGGTAGAGGTGGTATATTTTGATGTTGAGGTGGTGGGGGATAAGTGTGATCAATAGACACTTCACCATAATTTTATTCAAGGTATGCATCCACTTGTTCCTAAAATTCTTGTTGTGGTTCCTCATATATTTCATCCTCTTATTGATATTGGTATTATTGGGTTATATGAGGTTCTTGATGATGGATGGGTGGTGGTCTTTGATGTTGGGAATGAGGTAGATTTGGGTGCAGGTGAGGTTGAAGGTTTTAATTTTGTTGAGGTGTAAGATGATCGTGTTGGGATGGGTGAGGTGGTTGGTTTTGGATAGGTCACCTTTGATGCATATGTGTAGGTAAAATTTGATGTAGTATCCATTGCAACTATCTTTGAAAATCAAGATTTGGCTTGGGTGCTTGGTGAGATTGATTTACCTGGTTAGCTATGTGAGGGTAGTTCACATGTGTGTTGGTAATGTGATTGGGTGTGATTTGTGCTTTTTACTTGGAAATATTAACAAATTATTTTTCAAGGTCATGAGAGGTAGCATTAACTTGATATTTGTGATGCAAGATAGGTTCTACGTAATTAGGGGTTATCAAAGCACAATGTACCTAACATGGTAAGATGTAGAGGGAACACAAAAATCACCCTAACTCCATGCATGAGTCAACATGGTAGGCCTATTATGACCTCTAGTGATGTATATATCTACATGATCATATTCGTAGCCCATCCATGGGTGCTCAACTATGGTCACTTGAGCATCCTTATCTTGTTGAGGAATGTACTCCTAATCCTAATCTAGGGGAGTTGTAGGCTAGGCTAGGACACATATATAAGGTAAGGAATTCATAGGTTCTTCAACTTGAAGGTAGTTGTCCCTATACATAGCATGCAAGGTGGCATAGTCTAGATAATATATGTCATGATTGTAATCAGGACCTGTAGGTGGATCTTGAGTGCTGATACCTGACATGACAAGATTAGTGGGATTTCTAATGATGTTTGCATATTAGGATTCAGGTTGCCTCTTAGGTATGACAAGGTCCCGTGAATAAATTTAAAAGTGTTCCATGATTTTTGGTGTTGGTTCAATAGTGTTCGCTCTTGATTGATCTTGATTGCAAATGGTGTGCCCATTCGTTTTAAGTTATAAAAAAACAAAAAAAATTAAACAATCATATGTTATTTCTCTTTTTGTTGTTTATTTTGATTTATTTTTGTTTTTTGGTTTTGGTGTGTTTTCAGAATCCTATCCCTAAAATAACTAGGGAAAATAAAATGAACACTACTAAAAGGTAGTTTGTGCACAATCCCTATTGAGGAATATAACACAAATGATAAAAAAAACTTTCTATGTTGGTTTATCGATGATAGTTATCCTTAGGGAAGTAATATACCCCATAAAAAAATGGGCCACACTATCTAAATCCTACTACTTTCCCAACCAAGCTTTTGCTTCACACTCGGGCGTGCTTGGATACAAATGACAACTACGTTCCACAAATTATTAAGCCCCATGGTAAAAGGGCATCTAAACCTAACCTAGTTTGGGATGCACCTAAAAGTAGAGGAATTTTTGGTGATGAAGTCCAAAAAGCCACTTGTTAGGGCTAATATGGTGTGTAGGGGGTCAATCCACAATGGGAGATGAAATCCCAAGTTGCATGATTGCTACCGATCATTGGTGTTGAAATCCAACTAACCAATGTTTAATGTGCCTTGTGAGTGTGTGTGGGTTCTTTTTATTTTTGTATAAAAGAAAAATCAAATAACATGCGATGTTTTTCACTTATGCAAAAATGTAATCTAAAAATGCAATATTTTTTAGATGATGATTAGCCTTTAGCAGGCAAAAATATAGGCAAACAAAAAAATAGCATACATAGACCACCTCTCACTAAGATAGCATTAGATAGGGAACCATATTGACTTGATATGGTCATATATAGAGTCTGTATTGACCTAAGATGGTTATATTCTAACTGAATTAAAACTCAAAGCTCTACAAGTATGCTATAAATAAATATTTTTCTTTCTTTTTAGGAACAAGAAAGAAAAAGATAGAAAAAAACTAACCTTTAAAGCCTACATTTTCTATAGATTGGTAGGCCTGCTACTATTTAGCCTTTGATTAGAGATCATATTGAGTTAAGATGGTTGTAGTAAAGGGACCATATTGAGCAAAAGATAGTTACACCTGAGTACCTATAAAACATGGAAATAGTCAATAGTTAGTTAAAAAACCTACATTTAGAAAAATAGGGACAAGGTCCCACCATAATTGCCATATGAAAGTAGGAAATTTGCACCATAAAAGTAAACATAGATGTTTAAAAGTAATAAAGTGAATATTTTTATTGATTTTATATTTTCAAGGTGTTGTAAAGAGAGTCCCTCATGGGGATATTTTATAGATGTTACAATGAATTACAAAATTAGGGGTATGTTTCCCCTCCCTTCAACAAATGATGTATTTTGGTGCAATCTAGGTATTTTTGTGCTAGTGCAATTTTTTGGGAAGGTCTTCTAGGATCACCGCACTGAGGTTTGGATCCGCTATATTTTGCTATCCTAGAGCCTTGTAACCTACACACAAATAAACTAGCAAATGAATCAATAGCATATGAGGAGCCCACTGGAGTTGGAACCGTATTGAATGTGAAAATGCCAAACCAAATAAAATATAGATGCATGCATGTAATAATAAAAATATAAACTAATGCAAGAATATTAAATGAGCAAATATAAGCTAAGATGTAATGAAAACTAAAAAACTAATCATCTAATTATGACTATATGAAGGTGAGATGGTTTTTCCTGTGGATCGTCTCAAGGGAAGATGATCATTGTCACAAACCTGTACCTTGGTGTAACCAGATTCGAACAACTTCTAAGGTTGCATGGGATGCCATTTCAGATAGATATTTAGGAACATGTGAGAGGGTGAAAAGAGGTAGGTGATCAATGGGACAATGTACGTAATCGTTCGAGGGAAAGGAAAGCGGCTTCAAATCCAATGATGGAAATCTCATAGCATTTAGATTAGCAATGGGATAAACTAGAATATTTTTGGCATTACTTCATTGCTCTGGAATTCAAAACTTTATCTCTAAAACAAGGGGGAGGGCACAATTTTATAGGCTTCTAGGATTAAAACACATGGAATTGTAAGTGCCACTCAAGGAAAGTCTGCATGAAAAATAGATAGATTCCACTGAATTTTTACATGCATTTAATCAATTTATTTCATGTAGGGCATTTGACATTGGTGCAATTTTATGCACCACACAAATAAGTAGTTTTACTGACAGTTATTTTATTTTTTATCTTTGGTCTGGTGCAATCGTCTTGGGTCAAGATGGTCTTGTTCCTGAGACCATCTTAGGTCGAGATGGTCCTGATCATAAGATGATATTAGGTCAAGATGATCAGGCTTCCTGTGGGAATATTACCTACTACTTAGGGAAAATAATTAGATTAACCCTAAGAATTCCCAAGATGGAGGGTGAGTCATAAAGGAGGTATTTTGGGAGTCTCCTCACAAATGATGCATTTTCAATGTATACACAAAGTCATAATTTTTTAGAAAGGTAAATTTATGGCTCAAACCATACCTATTGGCTCAAAAATCATGTTGGAATCTAAATCCAAAATTTTGGCTACTCATTGATATTTTAGGTCATCAAGGATGGAGTGCACCCTCTCCATCGGTAATTTTGACTTGGACTATTTAGCTATGAACATATGTTCAGTTTGGTTTAACTGTAGGTAGATGTTTGACATGATGTATGTGGAGTAGTTTCAATGGAATTTTGACCCTAGTCCCATATTTGATCTTTAGGACCATGAATATTCAATCTAGATAAGATAGCCTCATAATTTAGCAGTGAAGTCCCTAGATAAGCATACTAGATAAAGTTGGAATATAAACCATCACCATATATTGTGGTACCATGAGGTTGGGACATGCGTATAATGTGAGTGAAAGACCTTTTGCTATCCCCAAAATCTGGATTTAGCTCCCTTCTAGCTACACCACCTTTTTGTTGACCAGTTGATAAGCCAATCCTAATGCGTTTATCGCCTCTTTTGGTATAATTGAAGTACTTGAACTGGAATCAATCATGCAATTATGTATCAACTTGTCATCATAGACTAGGGTCAAGTAGAAGGACATGCACCTTACTTGGCTTATTATTGGACTGAATTTTTGCAAGACTGTTGGTGTTTTTTTTTCCTTGCTCGTATTCCTCTAGGGATATTTTTAGTTTCTCATTTTTCTTGGAGGTGGACAAGATATTCCATATAGGCATGACCATTATGGAATTTTTTAGGTGTTCAACCATGCTAAAGGATTAAAAAGAAATGGTTCTTTTGATTCATTGTTAATAGCAGCTAAAATCTAGACCCTTTCACAACTAATTGAGATTTTTTTATAGGCCTAGGTGTGAGTGTGTGCTACTTTGGAACTTCAAGGATTTTTCAATTGGTATCCATTGAAAGTTTAAGGGTATTCTAATTTTGTGGGGCTATGGTGAAAAAATTGACCAGTTGGCTTGCTTTGGATGTCTAGGGCTACCTGATTTCTCTCCTCTTGCTCTTTGATGAACTTCCTTTTTGCCTGAGTCATAGTTTGATTAGACTTATGGATTACTAGGTACTAAAGTACCTACTATATTAGATACATCACACACACCTCCTCCTCCTCATCCCATATGACTAGAATCTACTTAGAAAGAGAAAAAATTGAATCATAGAGGTATGGGGTAGGGGAAGGTTGGATCAATGCTTATTTTTCCATTCTTAGATGAGAAATAGATGCCTGGATGGACACTACCTCATTTGTAACTATTGTGAATTACAAAATTTTTTCTCTTAAATGAGAATTAGGAGGGTAAGCATATTGGTATGGGAAATAACACATAGTAGATTACTCCATGTAATTTTTTTACATGGGGGCTATGTATCTAGTAAGGTTAGGGGGGATCTGTTGCAATGGGGTTGGGACCAACACTATCTATTGATCATGGACTTGTTGGATTGGAATTGGGGCCTTTGATATCCATTGAAAGAAATTATATATCCCTGGTCATTATTTTGGAAGGGAGGTCTTAGAATATTTCTAATATTAAAACTTTTGGGTCTTTTGTTCTCCTTAGATCCAAAAATTTATTAGAGAGTATCTTGAGAAAATTTCTTATCTCATCTAGATTGATAGAGGATTAGGGGCTTGAAGCTAAAATATCAAGTGTAGAGAGAGGAGTTGGGATTATGCTCAAGTTCATAACTAGGGTAGGCTAAAATGTTATTGGTTGTATAATCAATAGAGACTAATGTCAAATGGAAAATAGGGAATAGTGGCATAGGGGGTTTGGGGGCTAGCATTTCTATTTGAATGAGATCATTTTTAGCTTGTATGGTTATCCCATAGGCTACCAAAAATGATTTTCCACCCCTAGACTTAACCATCATGGCTATTTTAGAATTGAAGGACTTCAAATAGTATATAAATGACATACCTTCAATTGAATATATCCACCAATTGAACAACAAGTTAGTCCCAAGCTTCAATTGAATGTGGAGTAAGACTTATGTACCATTCTCTTGATTTTCATCTAAATAATGTCACCAATAGTATTAACACCATGTTATACTCATTAATGTTATGTACTACATATAAGTTGACCCAAGGTTGTGCACAGGGGTGAATTTCGCAATTTTGCATGAAGATTCAAATTTTCACAATTTTAATTTTATGAATTTTGGGACCCTAGAGGTCAGTCAATTTGATCAAAATTTTTGGGATAATTTTTTTTTAGGGTAAATTCACCCTAGTACCATAAGGTTTCCCACCTAATTTTCACCTTAAAATTAATAAAAAAAAGTATACTGCGCAATTAGCCTCTTGTACCCCATTATTTATAGGTAACCTTGACAACGACACATACAATTAAAAAATTAATTTTCTTCGATAGCGAATAATACAAAGCAGGTGACTGACACAAAATGACTAACATAAGGCGACTAACATAGATGATTGGTAGAATGTGATTGATAGAATATGATTTACATATATGACTAGCATGATGCGATTGACATAATGTGACTGACACAAGGTGACTGGCACAAGGTAACTGACACAAGGTGATTGATGCAAGATGACTGACACAAGGCGACTGATGCAAGGTGACTGACACAAGGTGACTAACACAAGGTAACTGATACAAGGTGACTGACATAAGGTGACTAACACAAGGTGATTGACACAAGGTGATTGACACAAGGCGACTGGCACAAGGCGACTGGAAGAAGGTGATTGGCACAAGGTAATTAGCCTAAGGATACTGGTAGAAGCCATTTATCGGTAAGTTTCTTTTACCATTAATGTTCCTTTTTTAAATATTTTTGTTCATGGATACTCAATAAGGAGGTTTTTCTATTATTTGGGAACCAATATCAAGCTTGCTTGGGTCAAATATTCTGTTGTCTTGAACAATAGTTCTCTCTTTTACCGGTTATTTTTATTTTTCAAAATTATGTTCATGTTACTCTTTTGTTTATAAAGGTAAAATTTCACCTGTTGGTAGTGGAAATAAGGGAGGCTAATATTTTGATAAAAGGAGTATCCTTAAATACTTTCATAATATTTTGAAATCCAATCAGCCATCAACATCTGCACAAATTGAAGGTATGAACATTGTTAATTTTATATATAATATCTTCATTCATTAAGAAGGGTGCTTTTTGGTTTATGGCTTTGTCCATTGTTTATATGTATTTTTTAATAGAAGGCATGCTTTTAAATGGAATAATTATAATGACCCTAGTATTGACCCTAGTATTATCTCTATAAAAAACACTGTTGAACCTGGTATGCCTCCACTTCCACATATCCACGATTATGAAAATTCCATAGATAAAAATTTTCTTAATGAAATGGAATAACAACATGAAGAGATTCCTAAAACTAATATGCCAAATGGAAAACAAAATAGTAGTTCTTATGTAGTCCCTAATTATGGAGAATATTTTCTAAAAAACATAAACGTACAAGGTTATCTAGGTGGATAATTAACAAATCATTTCATCCTGATTGGGTTTTAAAATTTCCATTTGTTGAGCCAAAACTACTAGAGAATAGTAATGAGGTAATAACAAAATTGAGATACGTAATTTGCAGTTGAAAACACGAAAAGGATCATAGATTGCAAGTTAAGAAAGATATAATAGAAAAACATATTGGAAAGGTTTATATAAAAACAAAAGAAAGTGATGGTGATGGAAAAAAACTAAAAAATTATAGGTGGAAGGATGCATCAGAGTGTGCACACATTAGATATGCATAAGAATATGATAAGGAAATAAAACAAAAGCAAAATTTGGTTGAGAAAGGTGCAACGATTCAAGCCCAATTTTGAAAAATGAATAAGTGCACTTTAGCTTAAAAAAGTTTATAGTTTGTTGTTGTAATCAATATTCTTAAAAAGGGTAGACCTATGTCTAATTTCATTTATAATAAATCTCTATTTCAACTAGCTGATTTGCATAACTTACCCATCACCCATTGATTAGATCAAAGTGGTTGGGAAATGGCAAAATGCCTGTCATTGGTTGAGCATGATGACCTCAAAGAGAAAGTAAAAAAGACCACATTCATTTCACTTTTAATTTATGAGGTGACTGCTATTGACAACACATCTTGGATTTGCATTCATGTTTACACATTGGAACATTATTTAAGGCAACCTCATTTACTTGGATTATGCAAGATGGTGGAAAATTGCAATGCAAAAAACATTTACAATGTTGTTGTATCTAGTTTAAAAGAAATAACAGGAATGAATAAAATAGAAATAGCCACTAAGTTAATATGTGTTGGAGATATGGTGTTGCTACAATGCAAGGACACAAGAATGATCTTTATGTTACACAACAAACATCTGTTGCTCCATGTTTGAACTCTATTCATTGCATGACTCATAGAATGGATCTTGCATACAAAATTGTGGATACAATTACAAATGTAGCAAGAGTGGAAGAGCTTGTTCGTGAAATTCATGATTATTTTTGACACAGTTCAATTTTTTTTAGAGTTTCAAGAGTTTTCATTAGGAGTTATTTAAGGTAAAAAACTCTTAAAAGATGTACATACTAGGTGGATTTTGATGTATCAACCGACATATAGATTTTTCAAAGAATATTAATCCTTGGTAGGGTTTATGTATGCAAATCATAGGGCAGTTGATAAGGCTAAATATTTGCTATTTTGAATGAGTGACTTTGAAACACTTCTCACATTGTGTGGTATTCTTTCAATGTTGGAAGAAATGAATACTTTGATCAAAATTGCACAAGAAAGATCAATTTATATTATGGATTTCATCAGGGCGAGAAATTTTTTTTGCATACATATTGATACGATGTATGCATCTGGTCAAAGTTTTATGGATCCCATGTTTGAGAGTTGGAGAACATTGATAATGTGAATGATCCTTAGAACTTTTTGAAGTTCAATATAAATGATCATATATGTATTAATGTCCATGGAAAGGAAATTCCTTTATATTATTTTGATCAGTGAATGGATATAGCTAAAAATGAAGTTGAAAAAATATCCATAACATACAATAAATTTCATGTAGTTGTAACAAATACAAAAATTAAACTGGAACAAATAGCAAAATTATTGACAAAAGAAATTAGAGACCGATTTTAAAGAGATGAATTGCTTGAGGCTATGGGTGTGGTTAACCTGATATTTTGGAAAACTTGTAATGAATACCAAATTATAAATGGTTTGTTTATCAAATACATGGCACTCTTGCTAGACATTTCACTAAACGTGTGGTAGTCAATGGTATTGAAATCAATGGCATTCTAAACAAATATCTCTTGAAAAAAAATCAAACTGTTTTGCAACAACAATGTCAGCTCAAGTTTCACAACTCAATATTCATCATGAAATAGGTTCTATTTCATGTTTGTGGAAACACTTACATCCCAGTAGTATCTTAAAACATACTATGAGTGAATATTTTAATTTATATGAATTATGTCAAACGATGATTTTAGGATCTGTGGAATATGAAAGGGTATTTAGTGCATTATCATATGTAAAATCTAAAGTTTGAAATAGGTTGGACAAAAATTTGAAAAATTGTTTTATAGTATATGTGTCAACCTATGAGGTAGATAAATTTTCTTATGAAAGAGCTTTTTCATATTGGAAAACTTTGGCAGAGAGAAGAGGTGTCATGAATACTCAGGATGATGAGGATAATGGTAACACTGATCAGACTGTGATGATAGAAATTTTGGGTATGAGTGTAGAAGATTTTGTACAATCTAAAAAGAGTTTATTCCAAATTCCAAAATTATGATGCAAAGATGCTTTAATTTGATTTAATTTCACATATTATGCTATCAATTTTTAATAGAATATTGATATTTGGTTATTTTATTTCATTTGAATTCATATCTTATGATATTAGTTTTCAACAGAATGTTGATATTTGATTATATTTTGAGACATGTATTTTGGAACATGATATTTTGATTTTAAATTCACATATTATGCTATTAGTTTTCAACAAAATATTGATTACAGATTTGCTATCAATTTTTTTTTTGGTAGGTAAAAATTTTATTTACAGCTCGGGTTAAAGGGTCCCATCCCTATTACAGTGGGCATGAAAAGTGCCATTCATAAAAAACTAGTGCAGACTAAAAAAAACCAACTGAAGGATTAACCCCCTATTACCTAGGCCATTCATGGCCAAAATAAAAAACAAAGCTGAGAAGTATTCATTAACAACATAGGCAATCCAACTGCCTAAAATCAAATTCCTCGATCTATTGAGACTCCTTTCCTTGCTCTTTCTGCACATTATCTTTATGCTCGGGATACAGGAGGACCTGGAGCATAGTTGGGAGGTCTTGCAATTCACAAATCATGCTAGAAAGGATGACACTACCTTCATAGATAATGTTGTTGGCTGTCTTCAGATGGTTTGTCACTTTGCAGATGTGGTTGAGAGTAACCAAACAAAGCTAAGCTTTGGCATTGCTGATCTGGTCTTTGCCTTTGTCACTGATGACCTCTGGGGACAGGCGTTAGACACTCATTTTTTGGGACTAAAGTCTTCAAGATTTTCTACTTTTCTTGGAGGGGCATACTACCTTTTGCTTGCTTCTCAACCGCTTGCTGGGGTGAACTTCGACCTTGGGGGAAGGATTCGGGGATGTAACTTTCTTGCTAGTGGCTTGGGATTGGGTGGTTTTGGTTGATGGGGAACCAGTGAGGAACTCAAAAACCTAGGGGGTATCAATGAGATTGGTAGATGAGGGAGAATTGACCTCAATGTTGGGGGTGGAGGTCGAAGAGTGCTCGGGGCTGGGGGACTAGGATGGGATTTCACCAGACACCTGATGGGCTAGGGTGTGCTTGTACAACACAAGTAAGAGATCTTGGTGACAAAAAGGCTTTGAGGACTTGCGTTCCCTATAATTGGAAATAGAAATGGTGATGGAACAAAAAAGGAAGTTGGAGACATTGATGGGCTGAATATCTCAAAGGTGGTTGACAAAGGTAATATTGTAAGCACAGAGGGGGTTGTTGGGGTTGTCGACAGAGACGTATTAGATAATAGGGACAATGGTTGTGTTCCAAGGCTTGGGTAGAGATGATTGATGCATACCCTTTTTATCCCATACTAGGTTCCTCCCTTTGTCGGGGAAATGACCTATCTCTTCCTTAAAATTGTGTTTATCTATATGAACTACTCTACCATTAGGAGGTAATCCAAAAACTTGAGTGATAGTGTGGATACTTACCTCAAAGTGCATCCATCAAACTTGAACCTTACCTTTGTTCCATGAATTGATGAAATCATGGGTGACTTCATCATCTGTACCAGAGAAGAGATTGAAAAATGGGATGAATTTTTTGGCATCAAGCAGGGCCTGAATCCCTGCATCAAGCTACAAATTAGCAGGTTCTAAGAGAGCCATAGAGTCACTAAGTCAAGGGTAAGCGATGCTTATGTGAAAATTACTAGTAGTGCCTACGAAATGGTTCCTTCAAAAGCTAGATGAGAACATAAGGGGGAAAATAGTAAGGGGAAGGCAAAAGGAGCGACACCTAAATACCTTGAGGAGCACTGAGTAGGTGAGGAAAATGGCCTTAGCAGGGCTCATGACAAGAGGGCTAAAATATAAGGAAATGGGGAAGAAGTCGACACAAGGAGTGGGGAAAACGAGGCTGAATGAGCGAGGGAAAAAGATGATGGAGGTACAATCAGATTACAAGGAATGATGACATAGGCCAAGTAATCCGCATGGAAGATCAAACTGATAACCTTTCAAAAAAATATGGAATAAGAGGAGTTCCAAGGCTTCGTGATGACTAGTGAAATCATTGTTGGTATTGATGAAAAACCATCATGATGGCAAGAGCCACCTTTTGAAATATCATCCCAAATGGATCTAGTGTTAAATAAAAACACCATTGGTATTGATATAATACCATTAGGGTAGATAACACTGTGTATTGCGACTGCAAGCCACATCATGATTGGATTTCATGATAATATCCTATGGGAAGTCAGCTTCTCAAATGATCAGGGTGGTTTGGTTGACCGTTCTGTTGGCTAGGAGGTCTACCACCTTGTTCGCTTATCTGAAAACATGACTAATAGTGCTTTGAGTGAGATGACTAAGGGAGGCTTGGCACTTCTAGATTATATTGTGAATATTCCATCCACATTTGCTGTTGTTGTTGATATGACCAACCACTATGACTGAATTGCATTAAAAAATGACTATTTTGGATAGAGATATGCTAATATCGATGATTCTCCAAAGTGCTTGGGCTTCTATATAATTGTTTGTTTAGATCTCAAATTTTTTAGCAAAGTCCACTATGATATTGCCACTGTAATATTTGATTATGCCACCTGTCCCTGTGTCCCCTGAATTGCCTTTAGACGCACCATAAAATTTGGCTTTGAGCCATCCTTGGGATGGGGGTCCATTTGACATTGTTCCTAGAACTAGGGGGTTTTGAGTCTTGGTGCAATATGAGATACCAAGGGCCATGAATAGGAGGGGCTCTATCCCAGAAGTTGGAATATCATTGCATGAGATGATACTAGAATTATCAATGGCAAAGGATAGGGTCCTGTTAACTCAAGGGGGTGGGGATTCTCGTTGAAGATGCAGTTATTTAGCTCTAGCTAGATTTGCTAGATCGCATGGTGAATCATGGATTTCTAGAGGAAACTGAGTCTCGAATTTATGAAGACACAGGGCCACTGGGTGAACATATCCATAATAGACTTGGTCCAAATCCAAGTGATGTGGAACCTACTAATCAAGGAGTAGAAGAAATCCCATGTAAAGGGGCACTCAAGGAGGATGTGCTAGGTGGATTTCCATTATTGTTGGCAGAGGTAACACCTGTTGGGAACTATGACGTCCCTTCAGATCAGGTTGTCCATGGTCAATTTTTTTTTGTGCACAGCGAGCCAACATAAATGTGCCACTTTTGGCATCAAGTGCTTTAGATAGATAATTATGGCTATGGTTAGGATGTCACTAGATGCTTGGGAGGGAATTCTACCAACTGCACCATATATCTAATCAAGAACTACCCATCGTTGGTAACTTTCCAGCATAGTTCATATTCCTTCTGGGACTGAGGGACGAATTTCACCTTGAAGATATCCTGAAGGGTTGCCAGGGCTTTGTTGATGGGAGCATTTCTAACTTTGATCTGAATCTATTTCCATCTACGATTCCCTTGATCGATGGTGATGAAGTCATATACCTTGGTACTATATTTGTTGTTCATGATATTATTGATTGCAATAATACTGGGGTCATTACTAAGGGGGTCATCCCTAGACCATGAGTCCTACCAGAAGTTTATGCTACGACCATCACCAAGTTGCCATATTGATCCTCATTGGAGGAGGTGCTTGGTGTGGATTATGGATTTCCAGAAGTGGGAACATTTTAAAAGGATTTCCTCATCTCTAAAAGAGTGATTATATAGGTACTTTATTTTGACAATATACACCCACTCCATATTTGCATTGGTGACAACTTTCAATACCTGCTTGGCCATAAGGGCTTGGTTCATGATACCCACCCACCGCAGGCCTAGCCCTCCTCTATTTTTTAGTGTGCAGACCTTATCCCAGGCCACCAAGTGGAGCTTCTATTGGCTCACTCCCTGCACATAGGAAATGCTTTTGGACCTTTTCTATTACTTCACTCACAGCCACTGGGATTTTGAAGACTGATAGAAAGTAAACAAGGATACTTTGGAGAACAAACTTGACCAAAGTTACCTTTCCTGCTTGGGACAGGAGCATCCCTTTCTAGCCTACCATTTGTTTGTGAATTTTATCTATGATATTGTTCCACATAGTCTTGGCTAGCCTTCCTCTAAACATTGAAAGCCCCAGGTATGTGGTTGGGAGATCTGCTATGCTGCATCTCAAGATGCCTATAATTTTAACCTATCTCTTGGTTGAAGTATTTATGAAGTAGAGTTTGCTTTTGGTGAAGCTGATTTTCTACCCAAAAACTTCTTCGTACAAGTTGAGTATAGACTTGATGACCCTAGCCTCAGAGACAGAGGCAACCATGGCCAGTAGAGTGTCATCAACAAACTGTTGATGGGTGAATGACGGGAGACATGTGACTGTATTTATTCTTGAGATCAAATTTTTAACGCATGTAGACTTGATGGCTCTTCAGACTCTCAACCAAAATGATGAAGAGAATGGGGGAGAGTGGGTCTCCTTGTTTGAGTCCTATGGTGCTTGAGAAATAACCAGTTGTTGACCTGTTAACTAGGACGGAGAACCAAGAAGAGGAGATGTAGTTTGAGATCATACTCATCCAATTTTAATGAAATCTGAACTTGAGGAGAATTTTGGTCAAAAAATCCTGGTTTACTCTATTGAAGGCTTTTTTCATATCCAGTTTGAGGAAAAAGATAGAGGTGTTGGAGTGGTGGGTAGAGTGGATAAGCTCATGAACAGTAATGAAATTATCTACAATATTTCATCCTTTAATGATACTTCCTTGACAAGGGTCGATGATGGAAGGAAGAATGTTAGTAAATCTATTGGCCATGGCTTTGGACAAAATTTTGTAGATGACATTGCATAAATTGATGGTGCGGTAGTCAGATAGGGACTGGGAGTTGGGTCCTTTGGGTATGAGAGTAAGGAAAGTGGAGTTGACATCCCTGGGAATTATTTTGATGAGTTGCATTTCAGAAATGGCAAGGCATTACTCAGGGCCTAGGATGTCCCAGTAGGTTTGGAAAAACCTAGGGGAAAACCCATCGGGGCTTAGAGCTTTATTTTGTTGCATGGAGAACATGGCTTGGAAGATTTTCTTAGGGGTAAGTGGGCTAGTGAGAAGATTGTTCATAGCCTCGATAATGGATTTGGAAATATTCTCAAGAAGAGTGTCCATGGCCTGGTCAGTAGTAGAGGGGGGGAGACAAGAATATTTTTGAAGTGGTACACGACTTCATCCTAAATTTGGTGGATGTCAGAAGTGAAAGACCCATCCTATTTGGTGAGACCTTTGATCTTGTTAGCACCCCTGTACCTGAGGGTAGATATGTGGAAGAAATTAGAGTTAGAATTACCCTACTTGAGCCAAAGGTGTCTTAAATTTTAATGCTATAACATATATTCTTTGCGCATGGTATTGTGGTATTTTAAAAGTAGAATCCTTGCTAAAACCTGTACTCAATCTACTCAAGTCTACTTTTGATGCTGGTCTTATTTTCAAAGATATTCTCAAAAACCTCCCTATTCCAAACCTTCAAGTTTGCTTTGATTAGCCGAAGTCTTTGCGTTACCTGATTTGTGAAAGAACCCAGGAATTTTTCTTTCCACCATTTAGCAATTTTGTTTTTGAGATCAGGGTGTTGAGTCCACATTGAATCAAACCTAAAGGAAGTCTTGAACTGGGATCTACTCATATTTTTGAAGATAAGAGGGTTGTGGTCTGACCCTGTCTTTGGGAGAACTTGGAGGCTGGCATATCCAAAGAGGGGGAGTGCCTCTTGAGATAGTAAGAAGTGATCTAGACACTCTTGAATAAGGTGATCTCTCTTCCTTCTATTGCTCCATGTGAATTGATATCCCCTTAGTTGCACATCTATAAAAGCATTCAAATCCATAAACTATGCCAAGTAACTTATGGTTTTAGGAGTTATGCCAGTCCCCCCTCTCTTTTATAAATAGTGTAAAGGGGAGTTGAAATACCCTACTAGGACCCAGGGGATGTTGTCAAATGCTTATCTCATTTGAGTGAGATCATTCCACAAAGACACTCTACCCTGTAGTGTGTTTGGGATATAGAAATTGGTCATAACCCATGAGTGCTGGAAGCAACGATCATGAAAGAAAATATTGGCCAGGTGTCCTTCGCCTGAGATAAATTTGCCCTCGACTTTGGATGGGTCCCATAGGCAGAGGATACCACCCGAGGAATCAGAAGCTGGTGTGCAAACAAATTTGGACTTTCTCCAGATGATCTTGGAAACCCTCGGAGACCAGTGATCATCTAATTTGATTTCTTGGATAAGGAATATAGTAGTGTTTGAGTCTTTTCTCATGGTGGTAGCCAATATTTTCTTGGCTGCCCCATTCAGTCCTCTCACATTCTAGTAGAGGACTTTCATTTGGAAATTTTGGACTACTTTCTACCCCCTTTGCCTTACTATGTAGGGGGTTTGGGTTTATTATTTTATTCTCCACTGACATTACCAAGTTCTTGAAATAAAGTTTTTTGGGTGCTGTTAGCTATGTCCTTGGCTATGTTACAGCTTTGAAGGTCTGTTCCAGATGACCTACCCTTCTTACTTTCACATCCTATATCGATCTAGGACTTTTGAAGCTCTGGGTTTGTTTTGGGCTCCAAGGTTCGGGGGACTCTTGGGAAGAATCATCACTATCGATTTTGATATTGTAGGATTTATTCAAAGAAGTAGGAGACACATTCTCTATAGGTGGGGATGATGAGAATGGGGATTTAGGGGATGATGGGTGATTAGGGGGAGGGATTCGAGGAAAAAAAATAGTGGTGGGGGGAGAAGGGCACGAAGGGGTGGGGAAAGGTATCTTCTAGGGGAGATATGGTGTTAGGGTAGGGCTGGGAGACTAAATTTGGAATAAGGATAGCTTCAAAAAGAAGCTACCCTTCCTTTAACACCTCAGTGATATCAGAAATGTAAAGTAAATTAAATTTATTTGAGGTAGAGAATAGATTACTTGCATTTTGTGCTTGCCCACTTGGAGGGGGTCGGTGGTGTTGCCTGCTTGAGTGATACAACCTCTGTCCTATTTTGGTGTTCAAATTTTGGATATCATCTTGAGTTGGGTGGCCATCGATATGGATAACAGTCTTTGTGGCTTTGCATTTCAAGCATTGGGGTGAGATATGCCCTTGGGTTTGGCATTTTGAGCAGAATGCGGGTTTGTTATCAAATTCCAATGCTTACCTTTGGAGGTAGTCACCATAGATTAGGTTTAGATGATCAAGAAGCTATAATTCTAGGTTTACATTGATAGAAATTCAAGCTTGTGTCAAGCAAGTCTTGGTGTGGGTAGCAGGGTTGATGGCAACTAGTTCCTCGAATGCTTGGGTTATTCCTCAAAGCACATATTTGTAAAAAAAGTAGGTGGGGAGGTTTGGGATCCATACCCAAATGGGGGCATAGTTTATGCTCTAGAACTCTGGGTTGAACTTTGGTTCCCATTTACGAAGGAACAAACTTCTCCTCCCAAAGAACCATGGCCCCCTAACAAGATACATTTTGCATCCTCCCTTGTGTTGAGTTGTATCATAAAAAATCCCCTGGAAATTGTGGATAGCTCCAAAATTCCTAGGGTCTTCCATTTGGTTGCCACCCAGTGTCAGATTGAATCCATATCTGGTCGTCCATCGATGAAATTCCCTACCAAGGAGAATGAGTCTCATGAGGCATATCCATCCATGACTTGTTTAGGGCACAAAATGTCGTAGCCTTGGGTTACGAAGCCATTTTATTTAGAAATAGACTTTTTAGGTTTCCCTTGGAGAAGCTCCATGAAGGATATTTTACCACTTTTCTTGTTACTATCATCTAGTTCATCTGGGGGGTCTTTCCCTTTAATGTTTCCATTCTGACTACTCCCTGCACTGATGAGAAGCTTACCTACTATTTCATTCTTTGATGGGTGGTAAGTGGTTTTGACACACAATTGTACACCTCTCCTTGACAACATAGTTCCATCCTTATGCTTCTCGCCTGCCTCTACGCCACTGCTCGAATATTCGATAGCCATCCTCCAAGACTCTTGACCTTTTCCCTTAATTAAGTTCAAATTTTCCAATCTGCTATCAATTTTCAATAGAATATTGATTACAAATATTATTGATTTTCACATGTATTTTGATTTCACATATTTGGATTATTAGTCTATGATATTCAAATTATTTAGAAGATTTGTATTGAATAAACCATGTATGGCAAACTAAATATCTGTGTTGAATTTCAGTCATTTCAAATTATTTTATAAAACATAAAAGAACATTTTATTGCATCCACATAATTCAAAATTATTTATTGCATCCACACAACTAACCAAAACATCACAATATTTGTGCTGCATTTTAGTCATTTCAAATTATTTTATAAAACATAAAAGAACATTTTATTGCATCCACATAATTCAAAATTATTTATTGCATCCACACAACTAACCAAAACATCACAATATTTGTGTTGCATTTCAGTCATTTCAAATTATTTCATAAAACATAAAAGAACATTTTATTGCATCCACATAATTCAAAATTATTTATTGCATTCACACAACTAACAAAAACATCACAAAATTTGTGTTGCATTTCAATAATTTCAAATTATTGAAATAAAATATAAAAAAACATTTTATTGCATCCACATAATTCAAAATTATTTATTGCATCCACACAACTAATCAAAACATCACAATATTGAAAACAAAATATCAAAAAGTAATACAAAATTTATGGAAATTGTCTCTTTAATTGATTTCAAAATGATACAATTCTTTTACAATTTAAAAAAAAATATGCAACATGTTTGGTTTCTCCTCAAATAAAAAAGCAACAATTCTACTTTTCTTCCTACACAATACCTGAAGTTTTAGTTGCATCTACCTAATTATCATTTTCTTCCAATGCACCAACCCTTACCAAATTTTTAGTTGTAGTGTTTATCCCGATAGCAATAAACCTTCTTCCTTTGCTTGATCTTATATAAATGGTGCATTCAATACTTTCTCATTTTATTTTAATACAACCTCCACATCCAGGCCCTTATCTTTGATAAAATTCTTCAACCAATTATTTTCTCTAACAGTGTATTGTAATATTTTCTTCACTTCAATGGCATTATTCACACTAATTTTTGCAGTCTTGATCAACATTTTCATGGCAGTGACTTGCTTTAAGTGCTGATAATTAGACTACAAAATAGAAGAGAAAAAGATCAATAATTATAAACAAAATATATTTAAGAAAAAAATGATTTTCAGTTATATATAAGACTTACATCAGCAATAAGTCTTGCAGTTTTTGCAACAACTACTTTTTCTTATCTAGTTTCCATTAATTGAAATATACCTGGGCCTTGGCATTGAGGTTCTCTAATCGATCCGACATAATGGCTAGAACTTCATAATTGTATGTAGACTCGGCCTACATAGTGCCAGATTCAGATTTACATAACAGAGCATCAAGCTTTTGTGGCTCATTCTCTACCTTTGAAAACAACTCCTTTCTATGTGTAAAATTCTTGTATCGACCATTTATTGCTTTTATCAAAACCTTGGCCCAATATTCCCATTCTTTTAATGTATCAATATCTACAAGTAGACTATTCTTAACAGTAGCCTTACATCTATTAGCTAATAAAATAATTTTTGAAAAATTAACTTTATCATCATCGTTTAGATGATGATGGGTGTCAACTTGCTGGTGGGGGGAAGAGGAAACTCTAATGGCATCTGCTTCAATATTATCTTCTACTTCATCATTGATATATAGATTCTAAAGCACATCACTTGACTTTAGTGGGAAATTATTCATATCGTGTTAAAGAAAATCGTCATCGAGATTCCTATAGGGCATCTGAGATGTGCTCTCTACATTTGATAAATTATCAAGGTTTAATATTGGGAATGCTGAAACAAGAGACTAAGACATAGTCTGAGTCTGTGTCTTAGCCTGACAATTTTTTCCCAAAGGCGGTGTTGTGAGGAAATATTTACCACACATGCAAGATTGGTTCCTCACTAGTGGTACCTACTGTGAGTGTGAGTTGGACGAACTTGCTATGGATGGACTTACTATGGATGGACTTGTAGTGGTACTAGCACTTACTATTGCTACCTTTGCGGTTGTGTAGTCGATGGAGGCATATTTTTTTTAGTATTTTGAATCTAACCGATGCCTTTGCAAAATTTCACATGAAAATACAAATTAAAACTAGTGTTAAAAATAATGCCATTAAAAAAATTAATTTTAACTAAACATACCAGACTCAGACTCTGCAGGTGTTGTCGTTGATGATGCATCCATTTATCTTTGCTTTGAAAACATTTAAAATATTTTCTCAAACTAAATATAATTTTATATTATTAAAATACATTATTTGAAATAGTACTTTTGAATAATAAGGTTACCTTGTGAGCTGGAGGTTACTTCTTCAACATCGACTACAAAATATGCATGTCCAAAAGTAACAGGAGTCGTACGTGTATGTTGTTGAACATGAGTCCTTTTGTGTTTACCTGTGGGAGTTACTGGTGATGATTGTGATTGCATGTTAGAATCAATAGATGCTTCTTGAATCCTAACGATGGCATCCATTTTACTGGAAGAATGAGCTACTCTTCTCTGTTTTCAAAAGAAAATTAAAAATAAGAAGATTGATTGAAAAGAAAGAAAAGAGAGATTATTCCAATAAATAATTTTACTTGTATTTCATTCTCAATCATGCCAATAGCCAACAAACTTGGGTGCAATGCAGTTGGAGGATTTTTTTTTGAATATTGAAGTATGCTTTATTAAAAAATAAAATAAAGTTGTTGGTTATCACTATATATGCATATTGAATTTTCTAGGCACTAAGAAGGTCCTGTTTTAGGTGGTTGGAAATGTGTGTGGACCAATCATATTTGCCTCCATCAATACATCGAATCAATAATGACAATGCCCAAAACGATATTTTTGTAGGTCACCCCTACAAAATAAGCCTTTCTAGGAAAAATTCAATGCAAGCATACATAAATTTATCCGCAACGTTGGAAATTTTTAAACCCATTTCGACTTAAAAGAATTAACTAAAAAAAGAGAGAACATTATTAGAAAATAAAAATTACAACAGGAAGAACATTATTAGAGAATGGAAACTACAATACATCAAAATTTAAGATAAATAAAAATTAAATTAAAAAAAATACCTTTCAAATGGTCTAAATTCATAACATATTTGGATGCTAGCATTGATTTGTCATCCTCGATCAAGGTGTACTGGTTGTTCACTAGGTGACCATCCAAAAATGGTAGCCCTGTTAGTCGCTGCACATTCGAGGGGTTTACAGTAAAAACAATATCCTTGTTATCCACTTTGATCTGAACAATGGACACATCATGGTTGTAGCAACTAACTATCCATTGCATCAAGGGGATGTTGATGTTCAACTATGGCATCTTCATTACTCCAACAAATCTAGAGGTGTAAAGTCATTTAGAATATCTCCCAAGAGTGCTGAAAATATTCTTGATGTTGGGGCAATAGTAGTTCTTGAATGTCACTTTGGAAGGCAAAGGAGAGGAAGAGCTAGCCATTTTTGCACTAAAAGGGTCTAAAAAAGGCTTTAAAAATAGTCTTTAAACAATTTGGAAACACCCTGGAAAATGCTTTGAAATGCCCTAGAAAATGATCTAAAATGCCTTGGAAAATACTCTGAATACCTTGGAAAAAACTCTGAAAACCATTTGAAAAAGTAATAAAAATCGTCTAAAAATGCTATGAAAACCCTTTGAAAATCATTTGAAATGGTTCTGAAACTGGTGTAAAAAATTCTCTAAAAATACTAGAAAACATTCTGAAATTGCTTTGGAAAATACTGTGCGAAAGGTGAAAAATGACCCTGCATTTCTATTTATAGAATTATGCATGGTTGAAGTTGATGGATGTGTGACACATGGTAGAGGTGAGCACATGTGGTAGCATCTTATTGATGATATTTGGTGGTCACTTTCTACCAGTAACCATCTACTAGTCACCATCTACCAGTCATCATCTATCACCCGCCTTCTTCTAGTTTCCATCTACCAATCGCTCTATGCCACTTGCCATATACCAGTTTCATTATGCAGGAACCTTGTGATAGTCACCATCTACCAATCACCATTTTATAATCACCATCTACTAGTTGCCATCCACCAATCACTATCTGCCAATCACCTTGTGGCAGTTGCCTTGTGACAATCACCTTGTGGCAGTTGCCTTGTGCTAGTCGCCTTGTGCTAGTGACTTCTGTCAGTCACCTTGTGCTAGTCACTTATATTAGTTACCTTGTGCCAGTCACCTTGTGACAGTTTCCATTTAAAATTTTTGAAAATTCTTATGCAAAATTTTCAAAAAATTGACATATTTTGATAAGTTTTCTACAAAATTTTGAAAAATTTACCCCGATGTTTGTACATCGTTAGCCTAGATTTACCTCAATTTTATAATTAGTTTTTTGGTACTACCCCTTATGCATAACCTTGAGCTAACCATGTGATGCAGGTGATATTTTGTTGTAGTTGCATCTTCCCTGGTATAATAGGACAACTACTTTAAAGCTAAGTTTGGGATTGGGTCCCAAGGAGGAAGCGATAGGTGGAATCAAGGGACTTCTATCATTCTAGGCCAAAAATATTCTTAAGAGATAGTATTGTTATGCGACCATTTTTTAATGTTGAGTTTTCCTTCTTGAAATTGGGCTAAGGGGTTGCACTAATGCCTAAGGATTTATAGCCATATAAGATCTAGTAGTAGGACTTATGCTCATAAAATTTTGGGTCTTTTGTTTTGAGAAGAATCACTAGGTGAGTGTTGAATGTGCTTCAACAACTAGATAGACCAAGATTTTTTATTGAAATCACAATCCAATATCTTTTTAGGTGGATGCTTCTTGGTATTCTTATTTAGTGGAGTGGCCAAGTGAGTTCTAAAAGCTTCAATAAGTGGATAAGTTGAGACTTTCACCAAAGTATCAAATTCAAACTTAGTTAATGAAACAAATTGATTAGATTTTCCCCACCTAGTGTGATGATAAATCATTGTGTGTAGTGGACGCTTACTCGTATTCACTCCTAAGTCTCTTGTTACTAGGACCAATTGATGCAATTGGGTGCCACCAAGCATGCCAATAAATTATTGTTGACTCTAAATATAACGATTACCTATTATAGTGGCTAGATGCATCCAATACTCACACATCGCATAAAGCAACACAACCAAAAGTATTGAGAGCATAGGATGTGTCTTAGAGGATAACCTATAGCTTTTTTTAAAATGCAATATAATTTTTGATGTGATATTCAATGCTCACCTACTAAAACTACTCCTATCTACATGTGTTCTTTAAAGGAAAAGGAGAGAGGAAAATAATAATAAAATAAATGGCTAAAAATAAAGTCCTAAGCTACAAGGTGATGCACCAAGATCCCAAGATCCTTCTACATAACAATATTATTTATAAACATATGCATAATTTTCCAATAGTGCAAAGTGAGCATGATTTCATCAAAACATGAAAATTTATGAATAAACATATATATAAGAACTAGGACAAAAAGGTAAATAGTCACAACTTCTCATATATATCATAAATTTGATAACAAGCATGCTAAAAAAGTGACTCAAGGATTGAATCCAGACTGCTCTGTAGAAGAAAATAAAAGAAAAATTACATACAAGGCCAAATATTAGGCACAAATAGGAAAATTCATCTCTTACAATGAAAAAATATTACTATTTATAGACCAAATTATAAAATTTTCCCTCCCAAAACTGTGTTGGGAATTCAAAATGCCCTTTCAAAGTTATCTTTGGGATCCACAACATAGGTAATCTTGAGGTCTTTGGATCCAAATCCTTTAGTGTTGTTGGGTCTTGGCTTTTTGTATGTTAAGTTTTTTGGTACCTATTCCAACTACCATTATTGGAAATGTTCGAAGATTAGAAGTAGGAACCTATTGCAAATTAATGTCATTAGGCTTGAGATTGCTTCATGGAAACTTTCATGCTATTATTTTTAATGCACCAACTTGCTTCTTGGGATACCATTCTCGAGTGGTGATGGTAGCCTATCTAAAATTTTAATATCACCCTTTTGTGCATAGTCATTTATTTTCTACTTCTTGCAACTTTGGTTAGCACTGATTTGTGTGTGATTCCTGTTTAAAATTTGGTTGAAGTTTTGGATTTCACTCATTTGTACACTCCATGGTATTTTTAGCACTCTTTGCACCTAAAATGTCTTAGCTCCTTTTCAAAGTTTTAGTTAATGTTTCCAAACCATGATTGCAAGATACTTTAGGATAGCATACATGCTTGAGTAATTTTTACTTTTGGTTTTTAGTTGCTTTACACTTTAGCTTCCTTGTACATGACTTTACCAAATTTTATTGATGGAACTTTCTTTTGCATGTAGTAATAATTAACTGCATCTTGGATAATGGGTGTATGTACATAGTTTTTTGACTTTGTAATTATCTAGAAAAAAAAGAGCAATGCGGTGGGTTCTACTTTAGTATTCCTAAAAGTAGGGCATAGATTGATCTACCATATAAGTTTGATTAGTTATGTGGTATGGTTGGTGTGACCTAATCAAGAGTGTGTAGATGACATATTATTAGCAAGGGAATGTACAATAATGGTTCATGAGCAATGAGGAAGAAGCACCTTTTGGTAAGGCTTTATAGCTCACTTCGTATGGGCTTGAACTTTCCATACTTGGTGTGAAGACCATTTGGGTAGGTTAGTTTGCCTACTTGGGGCTGATTTGTTTTCCTAATAAAATAACACACTAGGTAGGCCCTTTTTAAGGGGTTTGCTCATAATTATGAGTGAATTCCTCACAAGGTGAAGTGATTCACTCATTTTTTTTTAAGAACTAATATGTTATATGATAATCCTTTAAGAAATAAATCAAATTTTTTGATGGAAGAATAAATTCTAATGAGAGAATAAAAGGAAAGTAAAAATATGAGATTCATAGAACAAGAAAAGCAAAGGGGGAATACTAACTAGAAAGTAATAGCCAAAAAGAAAAATATGTACATATTTATATTTTATCTTGGTCAAAATATTTTCTAAATGGGTCGAAGATGCTACCCACTCATTGAAATTGGTAGTGCTATTCTATCCATCATGGAGAGCTTGTAAGCATTTTGATCCAACTTGAAGAAATTTGTAGGGTCCACTTCAGTGAGAGTCAAAATTTTGGTGGCTTCCTAGCTTAGCTTGGTCCTCATCCCACTTGAATACAAGATCACTTTATTTGTAGTCCATTTTATGGATCACTTGTCAAACCAATTTTTGAACACTTATTGGTGCTTTATAGTCCTATTTAATGCCTTTTTTATTTATTCTTCTAGGGCCAACAAAACATTCAACATTGCTTACATTGGTTTAACATTGGTATATTCTAGCTCCAATTATCGACATTTGAAGGGAATTTCATTCCAAATTGGCCAATAGCATAACCTTGTTTCCATAGAACAATTTGTAAGGGAATGATCTTGTAGAGGGATTTAGTATCACTTGATCTTCTCAAAGTGATATTTGTAGTTTAGTGTACCAATCCCTTTGTAATTTGATAATGATTTTCCTTAGGATCCTTGTTATGTTCTTGTTTGTATATTCTACAAGTCCATTTCCATCAGAGTAATAATTCAAGTATATCTTAAGTAAAAAATCTATATTAAAAGTTAAAATTCATTGTTTTGATCCCTTTAAAATAGATGAAAATATTAGTGGCTATTATGGATGGTGTCTTAAAATTGGTGATGATATATTCCAAAAAATAGAATACCACCTCTTAATTGGTTGATTTGACTAGTACTACTTCAACCCACTTTATGAAGTAGTTGGTTGTAGTTAGGATGTATCCATTTACTATGCTAATAAGAGGAATTATTTTTTCAATGAAGTATAGGCCCCACTATTATAAAGAGTTTGTAACTATGATGGATTTAGAGGCACTAGCATGTTTCTTATTTTTACCATAAAAACATGATAAAATTTACAATTCTTAGCCCATTAGAAATAGTCAAAGAAGATGGTAGACCGATAGTATCCAACCCTTGTGATTTTATGGGTTATAATTAGCACAAAGTAATATCCTCCATAATGAAATTCCTTTATTAGGGATTTTATCGTTCTTATTCAAAACACCTCAATAGGACACCTTCATATCCCTTCTTGAAAAAAACATTATCTAGCCATGTATAATGCATTATATTTTTATCTAAAATGGAACCTTTATTTGGGTGTCAATATTTATTGGACCTATCTAGTTTCCATTTACCTACAAATATTTTCCATCTATCCTATCTAATCATCAAGTTCTATTTCTTCTACTAGGGAAATTTGATCTTTTGGAATAGACATTGCCAAATTTTTACATAAGGTTTTACCTCTAATGAGTTTGGTTGATTTAATATCTATGTAAAATTCTTGAATTTCATATATCCATCCATATCTCATCTCTCAACTCATTCTGAAGTACAATATATTAGAAGTTTGGGTAAACTATGAAGACAATGATCTTGCACTACAATAAGTAATATTTAAAATTTTAGAGAGATTTCATAATAGCAAACACATATTTTTCAATGAAGGTATATATCTCTTCATAGATATGAATGATATAGGATGTTATTATTTCTTGTAATTATTTTGGGTTAGGACTAGGACAATGCTCTTATCTATCCCAAACACATAGAGTTTGAGGTCTTCAGAGAAATAAGGATTGACTAGGACTAGGGCTCTAGTGATAACACCCTTTATATATTGAGAGGATTTTGTACCTTAGTAAGTCTAGGCTAGGTTGACATATATTTTTAGCATTTTGGTGATAGGCCTGATGAGTTGAGGGAATTTGGTTATGGACATGGTGATAAACTAGATTTGACCTAATAAGAATCACATATAACAGTAACAACAAAAGGTATTGAATGGATTTAAACCTATTAGGTTCTATGGATAAACCATATTTTAAAACCACATGACATAATATCTTGCATTATTTGATTATAAACATGGACTCCTTGGGATATAGTGAGATGCCATATTCTCTACATCTAAAAAAAATAAATTCTAGATGTTCAATATGCTTTCTTGTATCTTTAAAATACATAATCCAATAATCTAGACATATGAGAACAATCTCACCAAATAATCCTGGAGCCAAAACTTACAATTTATGTAGTCCATCTGCCTACAATATTCTAGTGCAAATATACGATGGGTGATGTAATGGGGTAACAAGAATGACTTCTATGTAAAACCATATAGTCTGATGACTATGCCCTCTATTAGGATGCACCAATCTCCTTCATCCCCTTTGAATCTTATCTTCTTTTATATTTCCAGAGCTAGTCTAGAGAAATTGCCATCAATTAGAAGTATGGAATTTTAATTAATTAAAGAAAATGGTTTTTATGAGTATTTAATTTTTTAGAATTATGGGATTTTAATTGATTAAAGAAAATGATTTATAAGTATTTAATTAGTTAAAATTATGGGCTTTTAATTGATTAAGGAAAATGGTATATAAGTATTTAATTAGTTTTTTTTTTTTAATTTTAGTGAAAAACCCCTTGTATGGATGCATTAGTCTGAAAAACCATGACTAGGGGGTTCTACACTGTTAAAATCACCCAATATTCGCACCCAACCCTAAATGCACCATCAACTAGATTTTGGGTACTTGATGTGCATTTGGTAGGGTGGAAATTTCAACCAAGGACCTATTGGTGCAAAATTTACCTTTGATTACATTTGCGCCCAAGACTTTGCTAACATTGAAAGATTGAATTAAGAATAAATACTACCCAGTATAATCTCCAGAGAAGGCTGGTTCCCTTAGTAGTTATGGGAAAAAAGGGAAGAGTGAAGTGCTTAAATAGAGGGAAATATAGCTATTGCTAGATTGTATGGAATGGTACATATTAGACAACAACAAGGAAATACATATGGATTTTACAGATAAGAATTCTTTAAACATCTATGAAGAACACAAGCTTATATTGAGAGGGGGGTGAACAATATAAGATCAAATTTTACTTTTCTTTCCCAAATAATATTATCCAATGTTATCAATAGCAATATCAATAGCAATAATCAAAATAATGCACAAATCATCACACACATGAGAGACAAATTTAACATGGTTCACCCAATATGGGTTACATCCACGGAGAAAATATTTCTTCTAAATATTCTCAACAAATATCTTGGGAATAAATTCCTTATTACAATGTTTATGGACATCTGTCCAAAAGAGATCTTAATCCCCAATACTCTGGTTTGTGGATCTCTTTACATAGGAGAAACCTATCCCCTTTGCTCTGGTTTGTGGATCTCTATCCATAGGATAACTCTATCCCCTCTGCTCTGGTTTATGGATTTCTCTCCATAGGAGAACTATATCCCCTATGCTCTAGTTTGTGGGTCTCTCTCCATAGGAGAAATCTATCCCCTCTACTCTAGTTTGTTGATCTCTCTCCATAGGATAACTCTATCCCCTCTACTATGGTTTGTGGATCTCTCTCCACATGAGATAATTTTCCCTTCAACTAATTCTTGGACCTCTATCCATAGGAGAACTCTATCCCCTCAACTAATTTGTGGACATTTATCCACTAGAGAACTTTATCCCCTATTGGGTTCATGGATCTCTATACATAGAAGAATCCTCTCCTTTTTTCTTTGGTCATATCCAAATCATACTCAAATATCTATTCCAATTTGCCTCAAGCCTTCACACAAGGCTTGCTCAAATCAACAACCAAACCTGATCTCAATTCTATCTTAAATCTGCCTCAAGAATTAAAACAAAGGCCTGCTCAAAACTGCAACCAAACCTGCTCTCAATGATATCCCAAATCTACACCAACCCTTATCACAAGGCTAGCACAAATCTTCTCTAACTCTACTCACAAAACTATCTCAAATCTGCACACATTACATGCATAAATATACTTCAAGCCTACTCTCTATCTTTGCCCAAATTTACACCAAACCTCACTACAAGGCTAGCACAAATCTTCTCTCTATTACTACCCAAATTTACTTCAAGTCTTCTCACAAGATTTGATAAAATATGTCTTAAGTCTTCTCACAAGACTTGCTCAAATATTCCTTAAGTCTTCTCACAAGACTTGCTCAAATTTACCTTAATTCTTCTTCAACTATTCTCACAAGACTTGCTCAAATCTGCCTTAAGTATTATCACAAGACTTACTCAAATATGCCTTAATGCTGCTTCTTGAATATACTCAACTATTTCCAAATATTGCATACAAACAATGCTTATATCTCTTTCAGAAATGCTTTCTTCAACTAGGAAAATCAAACATATTCTATTTATAATTCATTTAACCTTTGGAACATATAGAGAATGATATGTACTATCAAATACCCAATATGTTCTTCACATTTACAAAAATTGCATTCATATAATCCAATTTCTACCTCTTGCAAAATCCCCTTTCAAATTAAATCAAACTAGTGTATAACTTGCTTCACAAAACTGGTCTATATTTCTTGCAAATTTTCTCTCAATGATCAAACACAATAATGCACAACTGTTGCACAAATTATTCCAAGAAGAATGCACAATTTGTTCTCAAAACATAGCTCAAATATTTCCAACAATACACACTAATCAACCCTTTTATCTCCACCTTATAATTCTAAAATATTTGCTCAACCAATTAGAGAAGTAATAATGTCAAAATACCTCTCACTTTGCTCTGATATAAAATGCCCTCAAAACCTGTTCCAAAATAATTTCCTTTTTGCCACTTTAAGAAGTTAGCCAATCTTCTTTTCAAATCAAACACAATAACCTTTCCTCAAAAGTTTGCACAGAATTATCCTCTTTTTATTTTCTCAAAACAAGGCTTTTAATTGAAGAATAAAAACATTTTGAATTTTCCTTTACCATGCCAAAATTACACACAATAATTTTACCATAAGGCACCTTATAAATCCTACTTTAAAAAACACAATCATACAATAAAAAATCCTTATCAGACCTTATTGCTTCTTCTAAATAGATTTTAAATTATAATATCAAAAAACCTTTTCATACCTTATTTCTCCTTCCAAAATATTTAAATTATAACACCAAAAGACCCTTTACACAAATTATTTCTCCTATATCAAATGTGCAAATATTAAATACCAACTTAACCTTATAAATCCAAAAAATTAAAATGCAAATTAAAAAATTTAAATACCTCCTTATAATATGCCCTCAATGCGACTCAAACCTCTCACCTTGTGAGAGTAATATGCCCAACCAAGGAGCCACGGTTGGCTGCGCTAACACAGCTCGTGAGATCTCTAAGGCACCAGTCACCTTTTATATTCTTCTACCGTGTGCCTTACTTGAATAAAAATAAAAGGTCTACGATGGGTTTCAAACCTAAAACCTCCTCCTTGCTATGCCTTCGTGTTGACTCAAACACCAGCTGGTCTGGCTGGCTGGATAGGTTAAAATGTGTACTCATTTGAATATGAAACCTCCACTTTTGCCTCAAAGGACTACGCTTCCTCTTCTTTCTTCTTCTCTAACGAATGCATCGAATGCCAAGCGAATTATTACACGATTTTTGAACACCTTGCAAAATGACCTTAGCCACTAATATTTATATATTTATTTGATCTTCATCAACGTCGGTGCCACCTTTGTTTTTTTTCACCCATATGACGTCGATCATTTTATTAAAAAATAATTCGAATTTATCTTCAATTTCTTGGCGCTCAAATATATTTTAAAACTTTATATTATAATAAAAATATTATAATATTACTCCTTTTGAACCTTGCCTTTATAATTAATATTATTGCCTTCAATAATATTAATTCTTTTGAGCCTTGCCTTCACATTTAATATTATTATCATCAATAATATTAATTCTTTTGAACCTTACCATTATATCCTTTTAAACCTTGCCTTTATATTCTCTTAAACCTTACCTTCCTTTTAGACCATTGTTCCAAAGAACTTTTAAGTCCTTTGTCCTTCATTATAATATTCAAAATGTAGATATTATAATGCTTTTCATCAACCAATATTATAATATTATCAATGACAACCAATGACATCTTCTATTTTTACATCAACCTATGACATCAATGACAACACACTATACTCAAAATTTCCAACAATTTCCTCCTTTGTCATTGATGGCAACCCTTTCTAAAACAACTGGATTCCAAATCTGCTCCCCCTATGAAACTGCTCCCCCTAACTGAATGCTCTCCCCATTACTCAAATATCTCCTCCTTTGACATCAATGGCAAAGGGAATCCTTTGGGGCTAAATATAAGACTCTTAGCTCAGCCCCCTTCCCACCTCATTTCCTTAAGGTGATTAATTTTTTGGTGGGAGTATCTCTACTCCCAACTTACAATGCTCTTTTTCTTTGTCAACCTTATTTTTCAACATTTTTGTAATCATACCCTTTTGATCCTTTTAAGTGTCCCTATTCTTGCTTGACTCTAGAAGTTCTAGAAACTATGTTCTACACCACTTGTCCATATGCCCAAGATTATTACTCTTGTAACACCTAATGTTGTAGGTATTAGAAAGTGTAGGTGTCTTGAAGTTCCTCTTGGTGAAGCCATAGTCATTTTTGTCATGAACGCTGCAGTGGATCACTTTATGACTAAAGTGATTACAAGAGTAGAAATACCCTTGAAATAAATATCCATATTTGAATGATTTGAAGTTCTTCTTAGTGAAACCATACTCCTTATTTCCATGAACCCTGCAATGCATAGATTTGTGACCAAAATGATTACATGAAAAACAATGCCCTTTGAATAAATTTTATTTTGAAACCTCTGGTCTCTTAGTACTTTCTTTGCCTTCTTTGTGATGATCCTTGTTTCTTGTTTGTGCATTGTTTCCTTTCTTAGTGAAGCTTCTATTCTTCAAATTATCTGTATAAGTCTTAATTTCTTCTTCACTCTTTTCATCTGAAACTTCCTCTTCTTTTGAGCTTGATATTGATCCTTATTCTTGTTTCTCTTGTCCTTCTTCAAAACCAAGTCCTGTTTTGATAGATGAATATCTTTGTGAATTGATAATTTTATCCAAAGTTTTTGAAATTTACCCAAACCTGTGTAGTTTTTCCTTAGAATCTTTCACTTCCATCCTTATATAAACTACCTCATGTTGTAATATTTCACATTCTAATTTTTTTACCTCTAAATTTTCAACCATGACCTCTTTAAATATCCTTGCTTTAGATTTTGAATTTGTGAGGTCTTGTAGAAGCTTTTATTTTTCTTCCTCATGTTCTTGAACTTGAGCCTTTAGTCTTGAATTCTGCTTTATAACTCTTTTCAACTCTTTGAGAGCAAAAATAAGTTCTTCTAGATCAACCGTGCCTTATTCATTTTCTAAATATTTCTCTTCTTCTTGGTTTTCAAGAGCATCTTCATACCCTTCTATTTTATCTTCAATAAGAGTATTTTCTTCTTTTATTGCCAAAAATAGAATATTTTCTTCCTCACTATTTGAGTCTTTCATCACTGTCACTTGAAGCATTGCTTGCCTTGTTCACATAGAAACTCTTCTTGTGTCTTTGAAAGAACTTCTTTTCATGCCTACCCTAACCATACCTATTTTTATTTTCATGCCTAAATTTTACTTCGTCCTTTTTCTTATGATCATGTGGACAATTAGATGCATAGCGACCGAAATCACCATAATTAAAAAATTTCACAGTATTCATACCTTTGTGTTTTATTGAATACTTCTTATTCCTTCTCACATAGTTAGCTTCTTCATTACTTATTGAATCACCACTTGATTCTAGTTTCTTATATTTTATCTTCTTTGAAGCTATGAAAGCTGCTTCTTTCTTGGAATTGGGATACTTTTATATTCTCATCTCATAAGTTGTGAGAATTACATGTAACTCATCCATAGTCAACTTCTCAATATCTCTCATCTCTTCTATAACTGAAACCTTTGCACCATACCTTATAGGGAGTGATCTTAATACTTTATGAGAAACACTAAAGTCTTCAAATTTGAATCCAAGTCCATGCATGGTATTAAAAACCTCATCTACACAAAGTAAGTATTTAACGATATCTTCCTCATCTTCCATATTCAAATCTTCAAAATGTTTCTTGTGGTTTTGTAGTTTTTCCAATTTGACCTTGTTGTCTCCTTTATATGTTTGCTTCAGTTTATTCCATATCTCTTTTGCTAATTTACAGTGCATAACTTTCACAAATTTTGATTCACATAATACACTTAAGATTCAATTCATAGCTTTGGCATTATTCACATGTAACTACCTACCATACTTATTATAGACACCTAAAACACGTCATGTCGAGGGCGACTACTCATATGGGACATGCTACAAGACCATATGGAAGATCTTGGATAGACTCCAAGATACAATAGTGGTTCTAACCACTCAATTTGGGCTCCTTGGCCTAATCAGTCTGAACCATGGTTGAGACCTATGGTCTACAGTCTGAACCGTAGCTAAGACCTATGGTCTACAGTCTAGGCCACAGCTGTCACCTACGGTCTAAACTAAAGTTTAGTTGGCCTTCATCCGAGCCAAATCGGTTTGAACGACCATTTGTTCTAGAAGAAGGTGGTTAAAGGATGGAAGATTCCAGAGGCTTCCAATCCAACTATCCTAACCACCTCTTCTTGATCTTGGCTTCTCCATGAAGCCACCCCTAGCCCTTGGGTAATCCTATAAGTACCCCTTCAAATTAGGGCAAAGATATAGCAAGAGATAGTGGATATTAGAGCAGCGAAGCCCTGTCGAATTGTAGACTCACTTGAGTATACTGAGAGAGCCTAGTTGCCATTCACTTGCCAATTCATCAAGCATCATGTCAATTTGTGCCATGGATGCCCTAAGGAGCTAGAACGCCAAGAAATGCAAATTCGAGCGAACGAAGGCCCAATTGTGGAATTCAACCACCAAACCTATCAGAGGACACTGAGGCGACCCTTGATCATCAATTGGACAAGGAAGATCAAGCCCACAACCCTAGATTTGGAGGGTAAAACTACTTGATTGCTCACCATGGCTGATAGCCATGGTGTACAGTGCAGACCGCTCATCAGAGCTACGGTTTGCAATAGGTGAAATATCTCCTTACTATTTCTTTTTCAGTATGCTTAATTAGGTTAGATTAGTCATTTTAATGGTTTCTTTGGTAGTTTAGAGACTCTGACTGGCTTAATTAGGGATTATAATAAGTTTACTTCATCATAGCAAGTAGGACATCAATGGCTTATTTTCATGCTATCTTGTTTCATTCCATGCAATTGATTCAATAGATAGATAGCTGCACTTTCTACTTTCATGTTTCTAACAATATTCATGAATCTTGCACAAGTTTAATATGTTTTATTCATCTTCTTGATTTCATAGTTGTTATGACATCTTTATGCATATTTTCCTCAAAGGGCCTCATCATGAGAGGTTGCCTATTCGTATAATGCTTTTGTGTTGTTTCTTGACCATAGGAAAGCAGGTTTAAAGGAGATTCAATCATTCAATTCCTTCCTCAATGTGAAGAAGAGGGTCAACTCCACCCTAGAGCAGTTTGTGACTATTTAGAGAGCTTTAGTATTGTGCCTACCCCATTGGGGGCTTTGGAATTGTATCAATTGTATCAAAATTTGGGTGACCCTAAGAGGGGCATGATTGTAACTGAGATTCATTTTCAATATTAATAAAAGAAACATCCATTTTCTCATTATTTGCAATCTTGTTTATCATTTTATGCTTTTATGTTGATTTCAATTGATGTATTAGATAGGCACATGCTTTTTGGATAGGTCAGAAGGTGATCATGGTGGAACTCCACAATTTATGCAATTGATCTCTGACCTCTATGTTTTTTTGATATCAGGTGCAAACCATAGTTCACATTTGTGGTCTCATTGTTGGCTCGCGGCTTCAAAATGTGGTCTGCAGTCTGAACCATGCATCAGACCTACGGTTCATAGTAGACACAATAGACAATAGGGAGCCAAAGCTTGATCGGATGAGGACTTGAGGTAGGCCCCATTTTTCACTCTCTGTACTTTTTTATTCTGTTTGTGTTTTCCAGAAAGTAGAAAAGGGAAAATATAATTAAGACACTAAAAGGAAATGAATTAGGTTTTAGGGTTTCTTTTTCTGAGTTTGGCTAGGCATTGCTAGGAACAATGGACCTCTGAGTGCAGTCCACCCTAGAATCCAGTATGCTAGGTTTAAATTGTGTGTTGGTTTGCATGCTTGAGGCCCAATTAGAGGCTATATCATCGTAATTTGCATTGTCAAGAAATCATATAGGATATAGCATGCATTCTCTGAAATGAAACATTTCTTTTTGCATATCATGTAGGAAATAATCATTCATGTTGTATTATACATTTTCCTTTCTATGCAAAAATTAAAATGAACCACACACACCACGTTTCACTTAAACGCTAGTGAGTTGGAAGTCACATCCAACCACTAGTAGGGTTCAATGACGGTGGGCGTAATTTCCATCCGTTGGCCCAAATCCTATGTACCCTTGGATACTAGACCAATACCGGATCTGAGAACCTTTCGTACCCTAGAAAATTTACATGTATTCTCTTCGGAGGGTATAACATTGACTGGGAGAAAATGGGTGAGGATCTGGGAGGACTTGTGCTCCCTGACCATGTGTGGGCTTCATTACCACACATTATAGGTTGGATTACGTGACTTGGAGTTCATAGCCAAGTTGTCGAGCTATGAGTATACAGGTGAAAGCCAATTAAACTGAGAATATCATCCAACAAGCTTTCAAACATGATAAGGAGTTCTTTACTGATACAACAAACTTGAAACAACATCAAATAGTTTAGGGCTCACATTTAAAAGTTAATATGAGATAATCACCATTGTATACCTTGTTTGCATAATAAAAGATAAATCTAGACACTAGGTGCACCATGGTGGAGACACAGGATGGTCAGCAAAGGCATAAGCTTGATGCTAATGACCAAGCCCCACTAAATTCACAACAAAATATGTCGAACCCTCACCCACATGAGCTTCTTGAACGTCGTTCGATGAGCATTAGAGGAGACAATTCGACACGAGGGGACACTATTGAGCGTACCCCTGATAGAGGAGCTTTTGTACACTCTTCTAGGCATAGGATAGAGCATGGAGCCTCTCAACATGAGGGTACTCCACTCGAAAGCCATTATCGAGATCGCATTGCACGTGCATCCATGGGATCGATCGATGAGTATATCATACAAGGGGCCAAGTTGGTACCCTTACATAATAGATCTATAGGAGGTTCCATACCTCCAACTTCAAAGTATAGATGAGATCGAGATCCACCCATACAGGGGCATGCAGACAGGCCCACTTCTGAGCATAGGTCTGTCCACACTCCCACGCATGGTGAACCTCATAGGATCACTATTGATATATCCAAGGTGGGAGCCAATGGGACACCACCGCATGAGCCATGGTGATCTAGATAGTTGGATGGTTTGGGTAGTGTCCTAGAGCAGTTAGGCTATAAGCCTTCGGCCTCCCACTCGTGCCCTGAGTGAGCATGGTAGGAGCATTATTAGGACTACTAGAGAGCATGGAGAGGCTTCTAAGCACCCTCATGGTTTACATCCACCATCCATGCATGGTGGCACACAACATAGGACTCAGTAGGATGCCAATGTCATCTACACAAACAAGGGCAAAAGCATCACAAATCAGTCAGATGGGTACAGAACCCATAAGGTCACTCACACGGAGCATACATACCAGAGGCCTCTCATGGCCGATCACCTCGATAGATCACACAGACTGGTATCCGAGCAGAGATGACAACTCCTCCAAGATCAATTGGAGGATACTCACCTAGAGAGGTAGTGCATTGAAGAAGAGAATCTTCAATCGTAGAGGCTCATCAGACAAAGACTATATGAGCAGCGTATGCATGAGGAATGCATCCTTACCCAAAAGGAGCATGTGGAACAAGAGGATAGGCTAGCCAGGGCTGGTTTATACACTCATGCAAGCATGAAGAGCGCATTCATAGAAGGGCTTTTTCACAAGCTGATGCACATTAGGAGCGCAGAGATGCTCATACTCATATTAGTGCCCAACAAAGAGAATGACCACCACCATTCGAAGATCAGAGGCAGTGACAATATGAGGAAGTTGAGGGAGATGGAACCGAGCAAGGATATCCTGAAAGCTCCCAAGTTGAGGAGGAGGAAGAGCCATGACCTCCACCTTGATAGAGGAAGAATGTACCTCCAAGACCGCCCCCATGTCAGCTTAGGGAGGAGGACTTTCTATCCTCGGAGGCTTATAAAGCCTTAGTAGCAAAAGTAAAAGTGATCGAGAGGCAAGGTATGACTTTTCAAAATTTGACATTAAGAAAGATTCATAATGAGCCTTTGGACCCCTCGATACCTGCTCCAACATATCCTGAGCATTTTGTTATGCCCAGGCTAGATAAATTTAAAGGTGATAAAGATGCGCAAGAGCATGTCATAGGATTTTTGGATGCCTGCTTCCAAATTATGAGCAATAATGCCTTGCTTTTGCACACATTCATCACAACCCTCTCAGGCCCAGCCTGGGAGTGGTTCAATCAGCTAAAGAGGCATAACATTACCAATTTTGAGCAACTAGCTGATGCTTTCCTTGAATACTTTTCTTTTGGCATCAAGAAATAGGCTAACCTTTCTGATCTGGCTGTGCTAGCTCAGCGCGATGACGAGCCAATTGAATAGTACAAAAAGAGGTGGAGGAGATTGATGGTAAAGTTGCCATTCCCCATTCCTGCTATGGAATTGACCCGAATGTTCACAAAGAGTTGTGCCAAGCACATCTCATTATTGTTGCAACTGCAATAGTATCCAACATTCGAGGAAGCTTTGGCGCAAGCCAAAGTAATTGAGGATATCAAGTTGCAAGAAGGCAACTTGAAGCTCAAGAACAGGAAAGAGGGGCCCAAGAAGAGCTCCATGAAACATAAGGGCAAGCAGGCCCATGTCAACCAAGTGGTGCTAAACCTCCAGAGAGAGGATAAAGGGCAACAAAAGCAGAATTATCAAGCCCAACCTCCTCCTATGCAGTACAAACAATGCAATAATAATTATAAGGGAAAAAATAAGGAACAACGCCCACCTCACCAATTCATACCTTTGACGGAATCATTGACATCGATATTCCATCAATTGTGTGAGGCCAAGGCAATCAGGTTTCCCGAGATCAAACTGGTCGATCCTAATCAACCCAAGTCAAAGGGGTATCAGGATGATCTATTTTGCATCTTCCATCATGCGAAGGGTCATGACATCGAAGTGTGTTGGTCCTTCAAGCATATTGTGCAAAACATGATTGAAAAAGGTGAGCTTGTAGTACCAAATAATCCACTAGCACTCGACAACCAAAACATGGGGATTTACAAAAATCCATTGCCAAACCATGAGGCACCATGCAACAATGTTGGTCACGTCAACCAGGTGCGCGTCGAACCACCTACCCAGGGGTTCATAGGTATGGTTAATGTTGTTATGAGACATGGGAGATATGAGTAGCCAAATCAACCATGCACTCCCATCATAATACAAGCCATACCAAATCAACAACCGACTCAAAATATTCTAGGCCCACCAACTAGATCGGTGGTGACCATACGAAGCAAGTTGGTTCAAAACCTGTAGACAACTCCTGCTAAGTTGTCTATTTATGAGTTAATACAGTAGTCCCCCAGGCATAGGGAGACTCTCATGGACATTCTGAGGTCCATCAAAGTACAGTCCTAGGATGCTCAAGCATTCACCAACTTTGTGGGACACGTACAATAGTGCTAGGAACCGACGATCCAATTTTATGATCATGAAATCAGGATGGTTCCTATAGATACAACTGACCCACCATTGCATATCATTGCATGTGTCAATCATGTGCCATTCAAGAGGGTCTTGATCGACACTGGTTCATCGATCAATATTATAATGACCAAGGTGTTGAGTCCCTTGAAGCTACCTAAGTCACACATTGTGCCCATTGCATTCACGTTGAGAGCGTTTAATGACGTGTTATGTTCGACGGTTGGCATGATTATCCTACCTATTTAGGTAGGCCTAAAGACCATCCCTATGATGTGTCATGTGATCGAAGGTGCCATGCAGTATAACATCCTACTAGGGAGGCCTTGGATTCGAGAGATGCATTGCGTTCCCTCTATATTACATCAATGTGTGAAGTACATTCATGAGGGACAAGTTCACATGGTGTCGTCAGATGGAGAACCATTTAAATTCGTGAACATGGCTGATTTTCCAAGGGGTTTCATACTCCCATCAATGCACTTGGATGTCCAGCCAGCATCACCGGTTAAGAGTCTAGGAGAAAAACAAAGAGTATGTGCTCAACCATCGATATCTGTATCGCATAGATCTGAGCACACTACTGCTACTTCCTTGAAATCGACTGCATCAACAATGCTTCGGGATGAGAGGAAGCTAAAGGTGAAAGTGGGTGAGAAGGAAAAGAAACATATGCCTAAACTAGTCATCGATGAGGCTCCCATTCCTATGGAAGTGGAGGAAGCCCAAGATATAGCCGAGGAGGTACCTCAGCCTACCTCGCCTACATCATCAGTAGGGTCATCCGCACCATGGGTGACTGTTCACCTAGCCAACATAGGGTTAGGTGAATATATTGTGCAGAACGTCACCTTTGGACCAATTCTAGAGACTACACAAGAGATGGGTCGACCCCATGCTCATCATTTTTTGGTTGGATCAATGGTGCCATTGGGAGAGCCACCCAATCAGATGAACTTCATCTATGCTAGGTTGGATCAACTTCCCACATGAACACCCATGGATGAAGATGATGACGAACCATTCATAGTGAATGTTTGTTATCTATCCAACCCCAAATATGCCAGGCATATTTTTAAATTATATCATTGGCATGGGTACGACCTTGGTCTTTTTGAGCAAGGGTGTAGGACTCCACTCGAGCCATGTTATCAGTTGGCAACTGATAGGTTTGGGCTAGGATTACAAATATGAGGATAGGATGATTTACTTGTAGCATCATTAGATCACCTGTACCTTAGTCTGGGGGATGATGTGGATTTCAACCCATATCACCCTGATCCTTCTACGTTCTAGAGGGATAATCAGATGGTGTCTTATGTCACCATAGCTCCACCCGAGTCATATCATGAAGATACCTTGGTGGATAGTGAGATCTCACCTAACAATCAGTCAGAGGATGAAGCTGAACCGGTTTATGAGGTGGTATCATATTTATGATGCTTATACCCAATTTTATCGAACAATGATGATAGTGATCAGGATGTGACTTACATGGGGCCACACTTGCTAGAGCATCCCATGCTAGTGGATAGTGGTGAAGGATTGTATTATGATAGTGATGATGAGGATGAAATGGAGAGAGCCTATCTAGGACCTCCTTACCTACATCACCGTAATGCACCTTATACGATTGAGGACATGCGTAGAGAGATCAATCTCAATCCTCACCTTAGGGGAAGACCACCAAACTTCGATGTGATCTATCACATGGTGTTTCTCGACCCACCTATGTACATGGAGCTCATTGAGCCGAATGATCCAATCTTGCAATCAGTGCATAGAGAGGACCCAGTCATTCATAGTCCACATAGAGAGGACCCATTTGTGCCTGTGCCATTAGAGCCAGATCTCGGGTATGAGGACTACATCGATTATGTAGAAGTTTGTCCATGTGGTCTTGGAGATCAATTCCATTCCATCAATATGGTCTCCATTGATTTGACCACTCCACTCCACAATCCAACAGATCCATCCAAGCCATTGTGTCTGAATGTAGATGCTATCGATTGGGATCATGCTGACTCACCTGTTGAGCCTAAAGATTTCTTCCCTAATGAAGAAATGTTGCAACCATTTCATTTTGCACTAGGTTATGCTTATGATGTCTATCATGTTGAGGATGCTTCCAATGTGGAACCTATGAACCCAGTCGATGACATCCACTTGATCCCTACACCTCATCAGCTTGAGGAGGGATCACATATGTCAATAGAGGAAACCTTCGATGTGGATATCAGTAATGATCCCACCAATCCAAGGAAGGTTAAATTTGGAGAGAGTCTCACTCCAGATGAGCGTGCCACCCTCATCCCTCTCCTGAAAGAGAGACCTAATATTTTTTCTTGGACTTACAAAGATATGCCAGGTCTAGACCCAAAATTGGTTACCCATAACCTTTCACTAGATCTATCAAAGAAGCCAGTCAGGTAAAAGCTTAGAAAGATGCATCCAATAGTAGCCTTAATGGTGAAATATGAGCTACAAAAGTTGTTGGACATAGAGTTTGTTATCTCCATCGACTATCCAGAATGGGTATCCAATATGGTGCCTATAGGAAAACCTGATGGAAGGATCCGTATTTGTATGGATTTTAGAGACCTGAATAAGGCAACACCTAAGGATTCATTTTCATTGCCTAATATTGATGCTCTTGTAGATGCAACTGCAGGTCATGAAATGCTCTCCTTAATGGATGATTTTTCTAGTTACAATAAAATTTGTATTAAGCCCAAAGACCAACATAAAACCATGTTTATAATGCCATGGGGAATATTTTGCTATAAAGTTATGCCATTTGGCCTCAAAAATATTGGTGCCACATATCAACGGGCCATGACATATATCTTTCATGACTATATGCATAAGATCCTAGAGGATTATATGGATGACTTGTTGGCCAAGTCATTACTATGTGCTGAGCATGCAGAGGTCTTGAGGAAGGTCTTCGATCGCTTGATAGAATATAATGTCAGGTTGAATCCTAAGAAGTGCGTATTTGGTATAACTTCTGGTAAACTCTTAGGATTCATCATTTCAAAGTGAGGCATCAAAGTTGACCTAACAAAGGTCAAGGCTATCTTAGAGATGCATCCCCCCACAAATATCAAAGAGCTAAGAAGCCTTCAGGGCAAGGTAGCATCGATAAAGTGATTTATCACTCAATTATCGGATAAATGTTGACCCATGAATCGACTGCAAAGAAATTGTGGCACTATATGCTAAGTCATATGACATATGTTATATCAAAACAAAATCCTTTGTAGTACATGATGAGCAAGACATATCATAACACACGTACTATGAAGTGGATCATGCTACTGATAGAATTTGATCTAGAATTCATAAGCTAGAAGTCCATTAAGGGATAAGTCATAGCTGATCAGTTGGTTGAGGCACCATTGTCAAATAGTAGGCCTCTTACCATCGAGCTTCCGGATGATGCGGTCTTCATCGTATCCAAAGCTCTCAAACTTGAAGAACTAGAAAATAATGTTGATATGACATTGTTCTTCGATGGTTCAAAGTGCGAGCAAGGGGGTGGTGCAGGAATAGTGTTTTTCATACCGCAAGGAGCTCTAATGACCCTTGTCATTTAAATTATATTTTCCTTGCACCAACAACAATGCTGAATATGAAGCCCTACTACTGGGCCTCCACACAACCATCACCATGAACATTAAAATATTAAACATATTTGGTGACTCCTTGCTCATAGTCAACCAAGTTAAGGGGCTCTTTCAATGTCGATGTCCCATGTTAAAATATTATAAATATCTAGTTGTTACATATTTGGCTAAGTTGGAATGGTATGACATCGAGGCAATCCCTCATTCATCAAATAGGTTTACAGACACCATGGCATATTTGGGATCCTTAATCCCTCAGAATCCATCTATCGATTTCACTACCATTCATGTTAAAATGCTCTTGCATCCTGCAATGGAGCGTGAAGCCTTTGATAATAAAATGTCAGTCAACATGATTAGCATGGAACCAAAAGTTGAATGGTTCTGTAGAGCTAAAGACTTTCTAAAGAAGGCACCCTAGGGGTCATTAACCTCTTAGAGTCCGATAGGGAGTGGTACTACCATTCACCACAAGGTTGTTTCCTAGTCTGCATTTGCACATGTAGATATGTAGGGGGAGCAAGTCATCTTGGCAGTCGAAGCTGAGGCTTACCAAAGTTGGATGTCACAAATCCAAGACTTCTTAAAACTTGGTCTGATCCCAGAGGGATTGTCGCATGTCGCAAGATGCACATTCAAGTAGAAAGTGACTAAATATGTCTTGCTAGGAGATATTTTGTACCGACGAGGTTACGATGGAGTTCTCCTTCATTGTCTAGAGCCCCAAGAGTCATCTTGGGTGATTTCACAAGCTCATGATGGTACGTGCGGTGGCCATTTTAGCGGCATGGCCATCGTCAAGTGCATCCTTCGAATGGGTTATTATTGGCCCACTATGGAGAAGGATTGCAATGTGTATGTCAAGAAATGCATCAAATGTCAGCATCATGCTAATCTTACGCACTTGCCATCGTAGGCCTTACAACCCATCCAAGCGGCTTGGCCATTTTCTCAGTGGGGATTTGATCTCATAGGCAAGATCTCTCCCCCGTCATCGGGTCGACATACATTCATTATCATGGCTACTGAGTACTTTACAAAGTGGGTGGAAGCAATACCCTTAACAATGACCACTGGAGCTCGCATAGCAGAGTTTATACTCGAGCATATCATATGTCATTTTGGGATTCCATCCAAGATAGTTTCGGATAATGGAACATCATTCAAGAACAAAATTGTGAGAGCTTTGATGTCTAAGTATAGAATCAAACATAGTTTTGTGACTCCATACTATCCACAAGCAAACGAGCAGGTTGAAGCTTCAAATAAGATAGTGGTTTCCATCTTGAAAAATATGGTACAAGAACACCACAAAGATTGGCATATCCAACTACCCCTTGCATTATGGGCTTACAGGACTAGCATTCGGACACCCACTAGGGCAACTCCATTTTCACTAGTATATGGCACTGAGGCCATTATGCCCTTAGAGTTAGAAATTCCAATGCTATGCATCGCATTGAAAGAGTTCATCGATGATGACACCACGCGACAAGCTCACCTGGACCAATTGACGCTACTTGATGAACATCATGTGAATACCCTTGAGCATCTCTACATTTATCAGGAGTGACTAAAATGAGCTTATAATATCAAAGTCCATCAAAGAGACTTTGAAGTTGGGGATCTTGTCTTGAAATAGAACCAATAGAACTCTAATTTGTCGCCTGATATGCGAGACAAATTTATAGCTAATTGGCTAGGACCCTATATCATATCTAAAAATATTGGTCCAGGTACCTATCACCTAACATCGCTAGGGGGTGTTGAAGAGCCTGAACCTCTCAACATCATCCATATTAAGGTATTCTATGCTTGAGAGTGTAGCAAAAGGCTCCAAGGGTTCCTAAAACCGCTTGGTCATGTCAGTAAAAGGCTTCGAGAGTTTGCTTAAAATTGCTTGGTCAACCCCAAAGGCTCTGAGGGTTTGCTAAAAACCACTCGATCATCCTAAAAGGCTCCAAGCTCTTTTATGAGTAGTTTGGTCAATAAAAAGCTCCAAAGGCATCTGTAAGCCCTTTGGTCAATCAGTAAAAGGCCTCGAGGGTTTGCTTATAATCGCTCGGTCATCCCAAAAAAGCACCAAGGGTTTTTGAAAAATCGCTTGGTCAACCCAAAGGCTCCAAGGATTCTTAAGAACCGCTTGGTCATCCCAAAAATCCCCAAAGGTGCTCATAATCCCTTTGGTCAATCCAAAAAATCTCCAAGGGTTCCTAAAAATCGCTTGGTCAATTTAAAGGCTCCAAAGGTATTTTATTGTTTGGTCAAATCTTAAAGGCTCAAAAGGCATGTACTCACCATTTGGTCAAAATATAAAAGCAATAAAATCCAAAAAAAATTGGTAAAGCATAAAATCCAAAAACATTTGCATTTGCATTATGCATTTTTATTTTGCATTCACACATGCATTTCATCATTGCATTGCATATAGGCATTCATCATCCATTGCATTCCGTAGTAGAATGGATAGTGTTTGTCAGTATTACAAATGATGCCATGTTTGTGTTTTAATCATGCACCTCTACATTTATCATAATCCATCATTCATGTGAGTAATTATGTTTGTCAACACAACTCTTGTTGCTATGAGATATGTATATGTACTAAAGTTTTCTGGTCACTCAGCCATACCTAGTGGGTTTCTCAGATGTCGTAGAAAGCTTGCTTTGCTTCTGTAGATGAGGTCACTAGTTGTGATAGTACTTGGCATATCAGGATCCCGTCACTAATTGAAACATTTAAAATCCTGCTAAGATGAGGGAAGATGAAAGCTACGAAAGTGATCTTGGGTGTCTAGAGAGAAGGGTTTTATTACCTACTTATCTTGCAAATAGTTCGGTCTAGAATGGTGAACCTTGGAAAAAGGACAAGATTTCCCCTACCCATACATTCCCTTGCTTACAAATAAAGGAGCAATATCCCAGAGTAACATCCCAGATCAACATCAAAGGTTGATACCCCACATCGATATCCTAAAATCGATATCCCAAATTGACATCTCAAAAGTCAAAACCCTCAAAGTTCAAATCAAAGATCAAATGAAGATCAAAATCAAGTTCAAAGTCAAATATAAAGTTACATAGTGAATCAAAAGCACTATATAAATCCCTTGCTCAAGAAAAATAGGAATAAACAATGATTTTTATCACTCAAAGTAAAACGTGAAAAATAGTGATTTTTATCACTACACATGAGCAAGTATCCCTATGAATAGAAAGAAAAGAAGGGTGAGAACTTGAATCCCTGAATTGTTCACCATTCAAAGCCATAGAGTGAACCCCGATTGTAGCAATGGGTTGAAAGAGTCTCGCCTGCTTCTAGAGTAGTAGTTCTATTGGGTGATCCCCAAACGCAGCAATGGGTTGAAAGAGTCTTGACTGTTCTTGGAGGGGTAGTCCTGATCAATTTGCAAGATGAGCTAGCTCTGGGTGCCTAGGGTTGTCTAGCATTATAGTCCAATCAAGTCTAAAACAAGGATGATACGAACATAAGAGGAACCCGATCTCACATATGGGTTGAAAGAGTCCCGATTGACATCTGGGGTATGCCTATGGTCTATCTAAAAATACTCACGTGCACACACAAGGATAATGAATAGTTGGGTCATTCGTGATGAAAGCATCATCCAAAAAAAGCCTTGTACAGTTAGTATGGGATGTTTGAGAAGTCTACTAGGGTGTTTGAGTCTCATGGAAAACCTCAAAAATTTCTCTAATAGCAACAAATATCAAAGATCACAAACCATCAAAAGTAAAAGTCATTTCAAATCATCAAATTGCAAAGTATCTAATAAGTGATACATCATTACATTGAGCACAATCAAGATATAGGATAGATACTGGATGGATATCAAAAATGATATTTAGACGACCACTAACTATATTGTGCATATTTTTCAAAATTGCAAAAAGAAATATAGAGTGACATATTATATCATTCACATCATACCATTGCATATCATTGCATTTCATATATGGGTGATTAATTGCTTAAATTCTTGTAATGAGGATTTTCAATTACATTCATGATTTTTACACATTCTGTGGTGTCATCCATTAGATTGTTAAACATATATTACATTCATTCCTTATGTTTTAAGTGATTAAAGCATACAAGTTCATTTACATTAGATTACCATCATGTAAATAAAGCATTACATATATTACACCAGCATAGCGTGACATCATCACAAATTAAATGCATACAATAAAGCAAAATTAAATATGCATTTAAAAGTAAACATCGCATCCATATGCATCCATCATAAATAGCATATCTAAACATCTAGATCATTGCATACCATCATCATCATAAATTAAATAGCTATCTAGTGCATGTCATCCATACATCACATTACATAAGCATAGCATCAATATAAATCCATACATGCCCTTAATAGATCCAACTATGTTCATGCAAGATAATTCTCGATAGTGAGCCTCTGGATCTCTATATCGACTATAGTCAACTATGCCTTGAGGAGAGGCCTCTCCTCCTCATAGCTCATCCACTAGCTCTGACTATGTCTAAGCTTGGCCTCTACTATGGCGAGACTAGTATCCCTCTATGGTAGCTGGGTTTGAAGCCTACCCACCTAAATTTGTAAATCCACAACTTGAGCCAGTAGCTTCCCTAACTTTCTATTAGGAGGCACCTCACCCTCCTCGGATACCTCATCCTCAGCCTTAACCTATGGAGCCTCCCCTACGGTGGCCTCGGTGCCCCATCCACCCTAAATATATTGGCACACATTGCACTCCTCTATATAATCCTTCACCTCATCATTTGTCTCAATGAGAGGCCATGATACATGCCACTATAGTAGGGACCACCAAGTATCATATGTTGGGGTGGTCCTAGCCCTAGCAACCCCCAAATCTTGGAAGTTGTCAACCGCATCTCCTAGTGGTGTCGATTGAATCCAGGGTAAATGAATCTCTAGCACCAGTTGCCTGTAGATGATGGGTGACTCTGGTATTTCCTAAAATATCCCAAACTATCGTAATACATGAGAGTAGTACTGATAATAATGGATCTTTTCCTTGTGGCCAAGTAGCCACCTGTCTTGCCAAGCCTGGTGCAACCACTCACCAGCCTCCTCCCATGTAGGGCAATCCATATAAGGGAACACTCAATGTCATCTAGTTGAAGCGCTGCATATATACCAATGTAGTGCTCTACATCCCCAACATGGGACCTACTCTAGAACCCCTCCTTCTCGTGGGTCCAACATGTGGTGTAGCACTGATGAGTGTCATAAATAGAAGTAATAGCAAGAGGTAGCTTTGCAGGATGCTTGATCTTGATATGCTGCCAGCCCCAGATCTAGAGAATCAGACTATAGCTAATCCCTATTTGGATCCTACTAGTAATTTGGTAGAGATCTTGGTACAACTGGCATAATAGAGTGCTCCCCTAGGCTAGGAGGAGTGGATGATAAGTAGAGCTTTATGTGACCCTCTTAACATTGGCCAGAAGGTTCTAGGGGATCCTCATGCTTGAGGAGTCTGGAAGAAAAATCTACATGATCAAGTGCATGAATACTACCTCTCTGATAGATAATATGCCCTTCTTCTACCAGTACCCTATGTGGATGCCTTCGTGATCAATATTACCCTGGGCATCCTCACTATGATCACAAAAAATAGAATCAAACACCTCTTCCTTTCTCTAGAATGAGGAAGAGGTTATGGGCTCGCCATAAATAGGGATCCTAAAGATTTGGTAGATGTCCTCCAGAGTGATAGTCATTTCACTTGTCGGTAGGCGAAAGGTGTTAGTTTGTGCATTCCAACGCTGGGCCAACGCAATCATGTAGGCTGGATCTACCCTAATAGTAGGTAGATCCAAAATGTAGCCAAAGCCAACGGTACCAAACCACTGCCGCTCTATTCTAGTCAGTTGCTTGTGGAGAGTGCATAGGAGATACGAATATCTAGATCTAGAAGTCAATTTTTGAAAATAAATAGTGCATATGGAAAAAGATGATTAAAAACAACCAAAAATAGCTAAAAATGACCTTAAAAAAACGTCAAACAAATTTAAAAATTGTTAAAAAGATAAAAACATGCAATTTTTTTTACAAAAAAACAAACATGTACTTCAAAAGTGCAATAAATGGCATTAACTGCCAGAAAACATTAGGAAAAATAAAAAAAATGAATTTTTTTCAAAAGATGCTAACCGCGGGTCATAACTGCGGTCCACATGCGATTAAAATTTGACCATTGGGATTTGAATCCCACCGCGACTGATAGCTACGATTCCTAATTTGTCAATTGGGAACCACATTTGCCAATTGTGCTCTAGGAACGTGACATTTTCTAGGTCACTTCCTAGCCTGGTAGACCAACAAATTAAATCCTAAATCTAGCCTAGTCTAAGGTGAGGTTCATTGCCAATAGTTTAGTGAGATTGATTTAACTCATTAATTAATGTGGTTCATTTTAATTTGGTAAAGAGTGTGAGGTATCAGTTTCGAGTTACCTTGCCCCATCTGAGGCCTCTCCTAGTAGAAGTTTACCCAGGGTCTACCATCGGGATGTGTGGAGGTGTTAGGTTGTAGTTTCAGCAGCGCTTCACATCAAATTTACTGCCTAACCTCTCAGAGCTCTCTTAGTTTTAGTTGCTTGCAGGAGTGATAATGAAATTTTCAAATAGGAAAATTATATATACTTTTCCTAATTTTGGTGGACCGCAACTGACAAACATGGTCCCAAAATTAGGGTTTTTTGATCATAGGTCTGATCTACGGTTCCCAAATTTGAAATTGCTAACTGCAGCCCATGAACACGGTTTGCAACTGGCAATAAATGCACTAAAATCCCACTGTGGGAATGTTTAAAATGACAAATTAACGACTCCTTACATATTAGAATATCAATAAGAGCAATAAAATTAATAAATTTGGTGATTTACAAGCACCAAGATCAATAAAAAATTCAAAAAGTCAAAAAAATAATCAAACAAGTCAAAAAAGCCAAATGCACCTTGTATTCAGTTATTTACCCTCTACACTTGGTAGTTGTAATGACTAACGCTCCATGCAATTCAACAAGATGAGTAAATAACCATAAGGACATTTGGGGTAAAATTGTCATCGTTGATTTGATATGTTTCTTTTCAATCCCGAAGAAGGCCTTCAAGGCTGGACCACTCCACGGGAACGAAGCATTTCATGTCATTTCCCCTATGACATATTTTTAGCAAATCATCGACAAATTGATTCAACATACATCTAATTGGATTTGTATCATTTTGATTCTCTAAGAAGGCTATTGCAACCTGATCACTCCATGGGATAGGAATGTGCAATTACTATTAACAGTTACAATCATAAGCTAATCTAGGCTCAGCCAAGTAATCAATGCTAAAATTTTAAGTTGTTCAGATCATTCATAGTGGTCAAGTGACATCGTTGCTTCATTTATTTTCATTACCCTCATCGAATCATCACTTGGGGTAGTCATGCTTTCAAATCATAATCAAAGTCAACAGAAGATCCCTAAAATCATAGATCCCTTGATCTTGTCAAAATTGCGTTCATCCTTGCAAATCATTGTCAACAACTATCATAATCTTACCCCTTTACTTGGGGTAAATAGAAAATATGACAATTAGTTTCTAGCTCTCCTCCTTTCGATTATATAGGCCTAACTCCTATTGTAGAACCAAAGCTACCCGAATGCTTGATGACGAGTGCAAACCTTTTAAAAATTAAGCCTTCAAAGAGTTGGAAGCAATGATTCCAAGATGCGTGTCCCTTTTGCAGGACCTAGGGCATCTAATATTGATCAGACTAATGATCATCATATAACATTTGACATCATTTTAGGTGGTGTATTTTTACTCACGCGTTGTTCAATATCATAATGCATCTCAAAAGGGGCATCTATAGACACCTAAAATGCATCATGTCAAGGGCGACTACTTATATGGGACATGCTACAAGACCATATGGAATATATTGGATGGACTCCAAGGTACAATTGTGGTTCTAACCACTCAATTTGGGCTCCTAGACCTAATCAGTTTGAACCACGGTTGAGACCTACGGTCTACAAACTGAACCACAACTAAGACTTGTGGTCTGCAGTCTAGGCCGCAGCTATCACCTACGGTCTAAACTGAAGTTCAGTTGGACTTCATCCAAGCCGAATCAGTTTGAACGACCATTTTTTCTAGAAGAATGTAGTTAAAGGATGAAATATTCTAGAGGATTCCAATTCAACTATCCTAACCACATCTTCTTGATCTTGGCTTCTCCATGAAGTCACCCCTAGCCCTTGGGTAATCCTATAAGTACCCCTTCAAATTAGGGCAAAGATATAGCAAGACATAGTGCATTTAGAGAAATGAAGTCCTATCAGATTGTAGACTCACTTGAGTAAACTGAGAGAGTTTAGTTGCCATTCAATTACAAATTCACCCAGCATCATGTAAATTTATGCCATGGATGCCCTAATGAGCTAGAACACCAAGAAATGTAAATCCAGGTGAACAAAGGCGCAATTATGTAATTCAACCACCAATCCAGTCAGAGGACACTGAGGTGACCCTTGATCATAAATTTGATAAGGAGGATCAAGCCCATAACCCTATATTTGGAGGACAAAACCATTTGATTGCTCACCGTGGCTGACCATCACTGTGCATAGTGCAGATCGCTCATTAGAGTTGCGGTTTGCAATAGGCGATAGATCTCCTTACTATTTCTATTTCAATATGCTTAATTAGGTTAGATTAGTCATTTTAATGGTTTCTTTGCTAGTTTAGAGACTCTTACTGGCTTAATTAGGAATTATAATAAGTTTCCTTCATCATAGCAAGTAAGACATCAATGGCTTATTTTCATGCTATCTTGTTTCATTCCATGCAATTGATTCAATAGATAGATAGCTGCACTTTCTACTTTCATATTTCTAACAATCTTCATGAATCTTGCACAAGTTTAATATGTTTTATTCATATTCTTTATTTAATAGTTGTTATGACATATTTATGAATATTTTCCTCAAAGGGCCTCATCATGAGAGGCTGCCTATTCGTATAATGATTTTATTTTGTTTCTTGACCGTAGGAAAGTAGGTTCGAAGGAGATTCAATCATTTAATTCCTTCCTCAACATGAAGAAGAGGGTCAACTCCACCCTAGAGCAGTTTGTGACTATTTAGAGAGATTTAGTATTTTGCCTACCCCGTTGGGGGATTTGGAATTGTATCAATTGTATAAAAATTTGGATGACACTATGAGGGGCATGATTGTAACTGAGATCTGTTTTCAATATTAATAAAAGAAACATCCATTTTATCATTATTTGCAATATTTTTTATCATTTTATGCTTTTATGTTGATTTCGATTGATGTATTTTATAGGCACATTTATTTTTGGATAGGTCACTTATATGTGGGAGGAGTAGCTATAGATGTGAACCCATCCTCAACAGACTACCATGTTTTATATCCTTGTGCCATCAAGTAAGTATTCATCCTTATAATCCAGAAAGCATAATTGTTCCCATAAAAAAATGGAGCCTTATTTGATGAAGATCCATTCTTAGATGCCATGTGTGTTCCTGTAATATCTTCCTTTAAGCTGTTAGATTTTTTTGAAGGAACCCACTCTTATACCAGTTGAAGAACATAAGATTATACTGAGAGGGGGAGTGAATAGTATAAGATCAAATTTTACTTTTATTTCCCAAACAATATTATCCAATGTTATAAATTGCAATATCAGTAGTAGTAATAAACCAATGGATAAATCATCACACACATGAGAGATATAAATTTAATGTGGTTCACCCAATGTGGGTTACATCCACGGAGAAAATATTTCTTCTAAATATTCTCAACAAATATCTTGGGAATCAATTCCCTATTACAATGTTTATGGACCTCTATCCAAAGGAGATCTCAATCCCCAATACTCTGGTTTGTGGATCTCTTTCCATAGTATAACTCTATCCCCTTTGCTTTGGTTTGTGGATCTCTCTCCATAGGATTACTCTATTCCCTCTATAATTGTTTATGGATCTCTCTCCACAAGATAACTCTATCCCCTCTACTATGGTTTATGGATCTCTCTCCATAGGATAACTCTATCCCCTCTACTCTAGTTTGTGGATCTCTCTCCATAGGATAACTCTATCCCCTCTACTCTAGTTTTTGGATCTCTCTCCATAGGAGAAATCTATCTCTTTTGCTTTGGTTTGTGGATCTCTCTCCATAGGAGAAAATTTTCTATTCAAATGATTCTTGGACCTCTATCCATAGGAGAAATCTATCCCCTTAGCTAATTTGTGGACCTTTATACACTAGAGAACTTTATCTCTTCTCTGGTTTGTGGATATCTATCCATATGAAACTCTTCTTATTTCTACTCTAGTCAGCTCCAAAGCCTACTCAAATATCTACTCCAATGTACCTCAAGCCTTCACATAAGGCTTGCTCAAATCAGTAACCAAACCTAATCTCAATTCTATCTTAAATATGCCTTAAGCCTTAAAACAAAGGCCTACTAAAAACTACAACCAAACCTACTCTCAATGTTATCCCAAATTTGCACCAACCCTTTTCACAAGGCTAGCACAAATATATTCCAAATATGCTCACAAAACTATCTCAAATATGCACACATTACATGCATAAATATGCTTCAATACTGCTCTCTATCTCTACCCAAATTTTCACCAAACCTCATTACAAGGCTAGCACAAATCTACTATCTATTACTACCTAAATCTGCTTCAAGTATTCTCACAATATTTGCTCAAATCTGCCTTAAGTCTTCTTCAAGTCTTCTCACAAGACTTGCTCAAATCTACCTTAAGTCTTCTTAAAGTCTTCTCACAAGACTTGCTAAAATCTACTTTAAGTCTTCTCACAAGACTTACTCAAGTATACCTCAATGCTGATTCCTGAACCTACTCAAGTATTTCCAAATCTTGCATACAAACACTACTTATATCTCTTTCAGAAATGCTTTCTTCAACTAGGCAAATCAAACATATTCTATGTAGAATTAATTTAACCTCTGGAAAATATATAGAATGATATGCACTATCATATACCCAATATGTTCTTCACATTTAAAAATCTTGCATTCGTCTAATCCAATTTCTACCTCTTGCAAAATCCCCTTTCAAATCAAATCAAACTAGTGTATAACTTGCTTCACAAAATTTGTCTATCTTTCTTGTAAATTTTCTCTCAATGATCAAACATAATAATGCACAACTGCTTCATAAATTCCTCCAAGAAGAATGCACAATTTAATCTCAAAATATAGCTCAAATATTTCCAACAATACACACTAGTCAACCCTTTTATTTCCACCTTATAATTCTAAAATATTTGGTCAACCAATTAGAGGAGTAATAATGTCAACATACCTCTCACTTTGCTCTGATGAAAAATGCCCTCAAAACCTATTCCAAAATAATTTCCTTTTTGCCACTTTAAGAAGTTAACCAATATTCTTTTCAAATCAAACACAATAACCTTTCCTCAAAAGTTTGCATAAAATTATCCTCTTTTTATTTTCTCAAAATAAGGCTTTTAATTGAAGAATAAAAACCTTTTAAATTTGAAAACAAACAAAGAATCTAGACCATAAATTTTTTCTATGGTCTGAAGCTGAAAACAAACAAAGAATCCATCTTGTAGCCTAGGACAAGGTTTGCAAACCCAAAAACAAAGGAGGAATAGGGCTAAGAAGAATTCATTCCCTCAACACCGCTTTGATTGCCAAGCAAGCTTGGAGATTGGTTTCAAGAGACAACAATGAGTGGATTTCCATTGCCAAAAGGAAGTATCTCCAAGATGGCAATTTTCTCAGTGAGAACATTTCCAACAAGGGTCCAGCTTTCTAGAATTCCATCAATGGTACTAATCACCTCATTAAGAAAGAAATAATATGGAAAATGGGAGATGAGGGAAACATTGATTTCTAGAATGACAAATGAATCACTCAAGAACCCATCCTGAATGATCCTATTATGTCCAAAATCAAACACTTTACTGATGCTAGGATAGGACACAAGGTTTCTGATTTCCTTAACACTCAGAGCAGGGTTCCCAATTGGATATCCATCTCCGGTCATGCCTTTCCTATTGAGTATAACTTTTTGAACTCCCTCCTCTCTTCCACTATCATTCCCTCAACTAATTATATTGATAAGCTCATTTGAGAACATACTGAGAGTGGAGAATTCTCTATTGAATTGGACTATCTTCTCCTCCTTGACAATGAGGATTTTTTGCTTCCCTTTGATCGTGTTTGGATCAAGCATCTCATCTCTAATATTTCCTTATTTTCATGGCTTGCTATCCAAGAGAAAATCCTTACCATTAATCATATCATAAAAAAAGGTATACCCATAGATGCTATCTCTACCACAATGCATTGGAATCCACATCTCATCTCTTCCTTCATTGCATTGTTTCATCTTCCATTTTCCATTCCTTCCATATCTAGTGGGTTAAACCCTGCTCCATAAGAGACCTTTTCATCCATTGGCATTCTCCCTTCCATGACCTCCACCTCAAGTTCTTCTGGAAGATTTTCCTTCACCATTTACTATGGTAAATCTAGATTGAAAGAAACAGTAGAGTTTTCCCCCTTAAGCCCAAGGTCCCCAATCTCATATCTTCTAAAATTTTGGCCTTTGCTTTGGAAAATGCTTTTCTTATTCCCCCTTCTTCCAAGCCTCCCTCCAAGTTCGAGTTTGACCTTGGCAAGGAGCTGGGTTTATCCTTAGAATATTTTTACCTCCTTCCAATATCCGTCTTGAGTCTATTTGGAATCCTCCTCTGATGGGATGGCACAAACTTAATTTTGATGGAGCTACAAAAGGTAATATAGGTAAGGTTGGGGCTAGAGGTGTTCTGAGAAATCACAAAGGAGAAATCATCCTTGCCTTTGCATAAAGGCTAGGTGAATAGACTAACCACGATGCTAAAGCCAAAAGCATGTGGAAAGGTTTATGCCTTTCTAAGAACATTTCCACCAACCTGATAGTTGAAGGTGATTCCCTTAAAATTATCAATTACCTAAAAAACATAAATTGTAAACCTTCTTGGAGAGTCAGGTACTATATTGAGGAATCTAGGACCTTAGTCCTCGAAATGCAAGAAGTCATATTTTAGCATACTTTCAAAGAATCCAATAGGGTCGCTGATAAGTTAGCTAACATTGGGGTCAACATGGTCAATTCCCAAATCTGGCACAATAACATCCCAGAGGAAGTTTAGGTCATTGCAGATCAAGAGAGACATCAAATAAACCTTCCTCAACAAGATGTTCTTTCCTAGGATGACCAACCTTATCCTCATGCTTAATATTACCAATTTTTTAGGAATTGTCACATTCTACATGATCATTCTAACTCATCATGGTCTTAACTCATCATGGTCATTGGAAGACTTCCCCTATCCTTCAGAAAGTTGAACTCTAGCTCAGTGTCCATGCATCCTTCCACATTCTTCATGTCCACTTGACAATTTCTATCACTCCCATTCAGTACCGTTTAAACTCCCACTAGCCAGTCCACATCATCCTCCACTACCCCCATTCCTTCCACCACTTTAGCACTATCACCTGCTGCTGCTCAGTGCTTCCCCATTGGGTATTTTTTTTGGAATGCATGCTAAAATTTTTGTCAATTATTGGCACTATTTTTTCAACTTTTGTAGGCCCCATTTTATGGTTTCCAATGCTAAAAGTGTGAAGACTGCAAAAGATGTGGATTTTTTCAAAACTTCGCACAAGATTCGGAGCTAGAACCCCACTTCCTATGGGATGAACATTTCCAATTACCAGATCATTGTAGATATTCGATCTGAGGTTATTTACCATACCCATAGTGTTCATATGTGGCATAGCATGAAGGAGTCCACCTTGGCCAATGGTCATGATGAGCTGGATTCATGATCCTTGATTTGTATTGCCCCTAGAATCTTGGGATGTGTGCCCTTTCCTATCAGTGTCCCTAGACTTATCCTCATTAATTTTCCTAATAAAGGTAATTTTCCAAAGCCCACATTTTGCATTGATGTATGTCCTTGCTTGAGCTGCCTACCCTGTCATGTGTGTAAGCCTCCTCTTTCCCATGAGTCATCTCTCAATTGCCTCCACACTTGGTATTCTCCTTCTCCACCTTGTTCGACTCAATATTTTAGCACCCACCACCTTACTTGGTTCCTTCCCCTTCTCCCTATCCTTTTAATAGCTGCCACTTTATCCCTTCATATGATTGCATCCCCTCATCCCTGATTTTCCTCCAATACTTGTCTACACCCCATAAATAGTCACCATCTCGCCCCCACCATTTTGAGCAACTTCATTGAGCCCAAATCCATTGTCTGTGATGCCATAGCAGACAAGATCCTCCAGGACAAACATTTCTTCCCTTTCCTCCATTTATTCTCTGGTAATGACCTTGACATTACAATTGCCTTACTTGAGACTTGGAACAATGGGTATGTTTCTATGTGTGGGAGAAATTTCATTGTTGATGTCCATATATTAGCATCCATCACTGGCCAAAACCCTAAGGGTCACCCAATTCATAGAAACAAACATAATTAGAAGGTAGAATTAGCTGAGTTTCATGGGAATGAAAAAATCCTAAAAAAAACCAAGAACCTCGATATCTTCAGGAGTGACTTCAATTCTCAATGGGACTCTGTGATGAAGCCCATCATGGAATTCATTACCATTGATAAACCTGACAAAGCCTTAAAAACCTATCACTTGGCCTTTGTAAACCATTTCAAAGATTTAAATCCTCTTAGCATCCCCCTGTTCTTCCTCAATTCCATAAATAATGCCATTACATCCTGCAAAGATAAGAAGAGTCATGACCTCCCCCATAATCAAGGTATGTTCAAAGTTATATACACTTACATTTTGGCCAAAATCCCTAAACCTAACCCTGTTACTACCAGTTCTGCTAAATCCCCATCGGTTCAACCACCTCTTATTGAGAGGAAGAAAAAGTCCATGGAAGACATTGCCAAATTGAGTGCAAGGAAGAGTATAAGTTTCGATAGTACAGATGAGTCGGTGAGGAAGTTGGCTAGGCTTCAAAACCTGGCCACCAAGTGCAATATCATAGAAATAAAGAATGATGAAGAAGAAATGCAGGATGAAAACAAACAACTCAAGGATTTCATCATTTCTTCCACCATGACAATGATGAATTCGATGGTTAATTACATCATGGACATCAGGGAAGGACTATAGAAGCTATTCTATACTGGCTAGACTATTCAGGAAGTTGATGGAGGATTTGAAGTGGATAAAGTCATAGTGAAGATTAAACCCAAGGAAGATGAGCCTGAGGACACCAAGAAGAATGACACTAAGGAAGAGGAGAAAACCTCGACTGAGGACTGATTTCCTCATATCTTGTTTTGTTGTTCCTACGACTGCCATGTGTGGAACCTGGTTTATTTAGGCTAATATGAGTTTTTTTGGTTTCTTGTCTTCCCTACGTGGAAGCCTTCACATCCTTAGATGTAGTTTTTTATTTCAAGGTTTTATCCATTTTGGTAGTGTCCTCAAGTCTAAGGTTGCGCCCTCATTATTTAATTACTGTTACAATTTTTGGGTTTTCAAGCCTGAGGCTATGTCCTTATATTTGGCTCATGTCAATAATTGCACTGCTAAGGACTATCAGTTTATCCTTTATCATGATATAGCTAGAATGGCTATTTTTGTATTAGGTTAAGGGACCCTTAAAAACCCTATCAACAATATAAAGCTTCTTATTTAACAAAAAAAAAACCTTTTAAATTTTCCTTCACCATGCCAAAATTACACACAATAATTTTACCATAAGACACATTATAAATCCTACTTTAAAACACACAATTATACAATAAAAAATCCTTACCACACCTTATTTCTCCTCCTAAATAGATTTTAAATTATAGTATCAAAAACCCTTTTCATACCTTATTTCTCCTTCCAAAATATTTAAATTTTAACACCAAAATACCCTTTACACAACTTATTTCTCCTATATCTCAAAAGTGCAAATATTAAATACCAAATTAACCTTATAACTCTGAAAAATTAAAATGTAAATTAAAAATTTTAAATACCTCCTTATAATCTACCCTCAACGTGACTTGAACCTCTCACCTCGTGAGAGCAACGTGCCCAACCAAGGAGCCATGATCGACTGCGCTAACGCAACTTGTGAAAGCTCTAAGGTGCTAGTCGCCTTTTATATTCTTTTGCCACGTGCTTTAGCCGGATCAAAATAAAACCTGAAACTTCATCTTTGCTACACCTTCATTCCAGCTCAACCACCAGCTAGTCTAGCTGGCTGGATAGGTTAAAATGCATACTCTTTTGAATATGAAACCTTCACTTTCGTATCAAAGGACTGCGCTTCCTCTTCTTTCTTCTTCTCCACAGAATGTGCCGAATGCCAAGCGGATTATTACACAGTTTCCTAACACCTTGCAAAATGAACTTAGGCACTAATATTTATATATTTCATTTGATCTTCGTCAACATCAGTGCCACCTTTATTTTTTTCACCCATAAGATGTCGGTAATTTTATTCAAAAATAATTCGAATTTGTCTTCAATTTCTTGGCTCTCAAAAACTTTATATTATAATACAAATATTATAATATTGCTCCTTTTGAACCTTGCCTTTATAATTGATATTATTTCCTTCAATAATATTAATAATATTAATTCTTTTGAGCCTTTCCTTCACATTTAATATTATTTTCGTCAATAATATTAATTCTTTTGAACCTTGCCTTTATATCCTTTTAAACCTTGCCTTCATATTCTCTTAAACCTTGACTTCATTTTAGACCATTGTCCCAAAGAAATTTTAAGCCTTTTGTCCTTCATTATAATAATCAAAATGTAGATATTATAATGCTTTTTGTCAACCAATATTATAATATTATTAATGACAACCAATGACATCTTCTCTTTTGACATCAACCTGTGCCATCAATCCTTTGACATCAATGACAACACACTATACTCAAAATTTCCAACAATCTAAATAGAAACAACCAATTCATTAGTGTAGATTAAAGCTATCGCTATCCCACTAGAATCATTAACTCTAGGACTGTAGAAATTAAGATGCAAAAATCCAAAAATAGAATTAATGCAATTCACATTCCATATAGTTTGTATAGAAGTATTACTTTGGTCATACATACATGACTACACATTGTTGAACCAAAAGTCAAATAGGGAGTTTATATTTATTTGCTTTCAAAGGTCTGCATACATTTGATCTTGTAAACGTCTAAGAGCCAACCCTTTTCTTAGAGTTTCTCATCATATATATAGACTTATTTACAATAGAAATATTAAAGACTTGTTACAATATGCCAGCTGGCCTATTCTAGTGAGATGCTAAACAACACCTATTGGACCAAGGAGAAACAATGTAGTGGAGTCTTTAATAACAAGTAGTTAGGATATGATTCTTCAGTTACTACATGTTCGCATCAATCTTATTGGAGACGTGGTCACCTAATTGTCTTCCACTCCTTTGTATCTCAAGATAACGGTCTACGAAAATAAGACCGATCGTAAAATTGTGACTTTTTTTGACTTCCAACTCCTTTTGGATTTCAACCTGTGAGAATAGGGTTGGTTGTGAAATCATGATGATTTTTGACTTCCAGCTTCCTTTGCCTTTCAGCTCGTGAGAACAAGGTCGATCACAAAATTGTGACTTTTTTTTACCTTCCAAATCCTTATGGTTATCGACCCACGAGAATAGGACTGGTCATGAAATCATGACTCCTTTTCACCTTCCAATTCATTTTGGTTGTCAGCCCATGAAAATAGGGCCAATAATGAAATCGTGAATATTTTTTTCCTTTCAACTCCTTCTGGATGTCAATCTATGAAAACAATGCAGATCGTGAAATCGTGACTCTTTTTCATACTTGCAAAATTTTGGGAAATCTCTTCATTCCCCTTAGTGTAGTAATTTTGACCTACATTATTGATGCCTCCTAGGGAATGTTTTTGGTAGAATATCAAAATCTGAAGCCTTCATCCAATGGGCATTGAAGTAAAAAAAAACAAATAAAAAGGAGGGGAAGGGTTATAGAGCAAAATTTGGTATTATGCAAATATTCTTCAGGGGTATCTTCTTCATTTGAATTCCCATTTTCTCTTTCTACCTGACTGCTTGTTTTGGATTTTTTGGCCTCCTATTTTTCCATCCTTTGGACAACTTCATTATAAGCAATATAGTTATGTTTCCAATTTTCTTCACCTGCATCAGAGGTTTCCATGAATGTCTGATATAAATATTGTAATTCTTTGACCTTGTCATAAGATAAAAATTTTGATCTAAAAAACAACTGACGCAAGAAAGCATTTATCTGGGTAATATCTTGGGCAATTTTGAATATATGATCTTCTTAAATGAGCTCTTCCTAGATATCTATCTTGGATTCATATTCCATAAAATATTTTCTAGGGAGATTTAAGCCCATATGCTTCCAAGGTGTTTGAGCCTTCATTCCAGAAGCTTGGGAGACCACAATTCTTTGCCAGACTTAGATGTTTCAATATTCCCTTAGCCTATGCTTTAAGTTCTTGGATTATTATAATACTTTGCATCACAAGCTTGTGTCTTCTGAAGAAAATTTTAACAACTATTTTAGCTTGGAATCATGCTTCATTTTGGGATCTATTTGATACCCTTTCTTGCATTCTTTCAACCAAAACTTGTATCTTTGTTATTGCAATTAACCTTACATGTAAGAAAGTAATGGGCATAGTGTCCTCGTCTTCCACTCGACTTAGTGTCTCCTTGATTTTGATCAAGTATAGTAATATAGGTCGCACCTTCAAGTTCATTTTCTGTATATCATGGAACATCTCTTTCCTAACTGCTCTAGCCTTTTCTTTAGATAAACCACCGGTTTTACCCTTCTCTTCCTGGATCTTCTTTTGGAGGTCTTCCACTTGTTTATTTAAAATTTGAATTTGTTTCATAGCCTTTTTTGCTTTCTCCTTATACTTGACTAATTTATTGAACCTTTCCTCCGACTTCTTGGATTCATTCTTTAGAGCCTTTTCAATAATTTTTTGCTCATTCAGGGTTGCTTCCAAATATTTCCTTACCTCTTCAAATCTGATGTATTTTTCTTTGTAATACTTTACATTTAAGTATATTGTCCCTAAGAGAGGTTGGGTCATTTCCCATTCATATTGCATTGATAGCTGGGTAATGTCTTTAGTTACTATCTTAGCTTGGTAATCATCCAGTGTCATTTCTCCTTCAAGATTTTTACCAATAGTGTCATTTTCATCCTCAAGCATTGCATACTGAGAGGGTCTAGAACCACTACTTATTGGGTATGAGATATATTATTGGAGGCTTGAGTTCAATGATATTTTTTCCAGTCTAAGTTATTCTGGTTAGCCTTATTTATATTATTTAGTTTAGAAATGGTAGGGTGATTCTCAGAAAAGGAAGTAGGAATGGATTGTAAATTTGATAAGTGGGTAGCAGGGGGGAAAGGAATGGCGACCAAAGTGGTGTCTACATTTAGTGGTCCTATGAGAGGAACTATAGGAATGGTTGAGGACACTTTGAGATCATATTGGATTTGATATGGATGCGGTGATGGTGAAGGTGGAGGCTTCTGGTTGAGAAGATATGAAACATCACCTTTTAGAGCAAAATGGGAAGGGGATTCGCCTTGGGATTGATAAGAATATGAAGTAGAGGGGATAGATATAATACCTGGTATTATTTATTATTTTTTTGATTTCTACCTCCAGTACTAGGTGGATCTTCAATAGGAACTGGTCTCTCAGTTGATTTATTCAATTTAGGAGCACTGACATCATGAGTTGAAGGGGTTGCTCTATAATTTTTTCTAGATGCCATTTTAATGCTTCATTATCTTAGTTGTTCCTATGCTGCTCAATCATTTCCCTATCAAACATGTGATGCTTCTTGAAAGGAGTTTTGTTCAAGATAGATTACCTTTTTGCAAATATATTAAGTGGATCATACCTCCACCTCCATGGTAATTATACCAACTTTAAGTCTTTTAGAGCTCATGTAATATGTTCATGGTTATTTTTATTGGACACAACTATGTATTCAAACTGAAAAGGAATAGGGCATGTACCATTTTTTCCAATTCTTGTCCTAAAAATACAATTAATGTACTCTATCTACCTTACATACTCTAGGGTAAACAATCGGTCAGTAACATAGTGGGGAATTAATAAGGGTTTCCCTATAAATCCATAGAGTCTAATGACCACCCATTGAGTTAAAATAAACCAATCACCTTATTCTGCATAGGGGTGTTGCAAAACATCCCGCACCTTTTGGGGGAGTCTGTGTACTTCTCCATACATAATTCCCAAAGTTGGCCCTATAAATTCCCTGTTAAAGTGGTAGTATGACTCTACCTTTGAGAGTATGGTTGTCCATTCATACATTGGTATAGTTTTTCCCTTTGCATTTGTATTTATTATGGATATGAAAGGAAGTTTATTTGACCAAAGAAATAAAAAGATCCATACTAGATATGATGAAAAACTGAAAGATACCTGAGAGCCTTTCTGCATTTTGGACAAGCCTTCATGTATCTGTTGGAATAGGTAAGATGGCCAATAAAAGAAAATTGGTATGGTATTCTCATATATGATAGATATGTCATAGAATTTAGGGGTGCAAGAAAAGGGGCTTGGACGATGTAAATAAGGAGTGAATGCAAGAGTTAGGGCATCATGCAATTATTTTAGTAGGTGGTGCATGTTCTATGGATAATTTCAAATGTTGCTTTGGTCTTGTTTTGTGTGCCACCCTTTTAAAACCAAATATTATGCATCACCTTTCTTTAGGCCAATAAATTTGCATTACCTTTCATCAGAAAAATAACTTTGCACGATGGTACTTTGAATGGAGTACATTTAAATTTTCAAAAATGATTTTCCCACAAAACACAGAAAGTGTCACCATTTAACTTTGACTGGGAGATGCCCTTATGTTGTGAAATTGTGACTCTTTCATAAGAAGCAATCTAGAGGTGCCATTATATCACAAAATCATGACCTTTTTTACTTTTTGAATTATTTTATACTTTTGGCCTACAAGAACAAGGCTAGTCACAAAATTGTGATCTTTTTACAAGAAGTGGCCTTGGAGTGCCATAATATCGTGAAATCTCAACTCTTTTGGTCTTCTAGTAATATTTACGCTATAGGCCAGTGAAAATTAGATTGATCAAGAAATCACAACCTTCTTTCAGGAAGTAGCCTTGGAATGCCTTTATGTCATGAAATCACGTCCTTTTTTCATTTCTTGGGTTACTTCTAGATTTTGGCCTACAAGAACAAGGATGGTCACGAGATTGTGACCTTTTAGAAATACATTATATACATATAATACAAGGGGGTGAGGAAGAGTCTTTAGCTTACTTGAAATATAGCTTTAGGTGGAAGTTGTTCATAGGGATATGTTTTGTCTGGTCCTATTCATCTTTTAGCTAGAAGGAGTTATATTGTTTTTGAGTGATTATTTCGAAATGTCCTTCCCAAAAAACATCAAATTTATGATGATTTCAAGGTTTTGAATTTTTCTCATTCCACCTCAAAACCAAGTCTCCTACTTTGAAATTTTTGAGGCTAGCATTTTTGTCAAACCATTTCTTTGTCTCTCTTGTATGTTTCTAATAATTATTATAGGCTTGTTATTTTGGGTCTTCTAATTGCAATTGTTTTTTTTTTTTTTTTTTGTTTTTTTTTTGAATTTACATGGTGGAATCGGTAGCCGCCACGAATTCGAGCAGTATGTCCAGCTTTTATGGCTGCCATAGTATTCTGCGCTATCTACCCTAGAAGCCGCCACACAGATCTTCACACAGTCCACCCCTATAACCACCATGCCACAATCATTTTAAACCTTTTACGCCACTAAAAACACCAGGAAAGGGACAAGCGTTCAGTCCAACAAGGCCCGAGATTTGAACCTTGGACCTCCACCCCCCTTATGGGGTTTGGATGAACCAATTGGTCTACACCTTGGACCTTTTCTAATTGCAATTGTTGTATTAGCCTATTTTCCATTGGTTTTTCTTCTTCAACACTAGTTTGATTTAACAACTTCAAGGTGGGTATCCCAATGTGTATAGGGAGGATGAATTCATTACCATAAACCAATGAGTAAGGTAATGTGTTGATAGATTTATTTATTGTGATCCTATCAACCCATAATGCCTAATTTATCAGTGAGTGCCAACTCCTCTTGTTGTCTTTTAGAATTTGCTTTAGAATCCTAAGCAGGTTCTTATTTGTTGATTATGCTAACCCATTTCCTTGTGGATAGTAATTCGAAGAAGTCTTCAAATAGATCTCATATTTACTGGTGAAATCAATCATCTTAGCACCTATAAAGGATGAACTATTGTTAGTGACCAAAGTGTCAAGTATACTAAATCTTGTTATCAAAATTTCCATGAATTTTATCACTTCTTAGTCAGCTTTCTTAGTAGGTACTGCTTCAACCCACTTTGTGAAGTAGTTAGTGGTAGTTAGAATATATTTATGCCCAATAGATGAGTTAGGTTCTATTAACCCAATGAAATTTAGGCCCCATTGCTAGAAGGGTTCTTCAACGTGAATAGGTTTTAAGGGCATAGAAGAATTTTTGGTCCTCCCAATATGTCTTTGGCATTCTTCATAATTACTAGTTAATTTTAATGCATATGATAAAATGGATAGCCAATAGCAACTGATCCTAATTATATTCAAGGTTGTAGCTCTTCCTGAATAGTGCCCACCTAATAGGCCTCCATGGAATTATTCCAAGACCTATTTTTGGTCATCCTTTATACACCTTAGTAATACACCATCCAAATTTTTTCTATACAGCCTCTCAGGTAATAAGGTATACTTCAAAGCCTGGATATTGTATCTTCTTCTTTGTGAAGTATTTAAATTTATTAGGCATTTTATAGTCTAAAAATATTTGACCAGTTCCTTAGCCCAATCAATGCTTTCCAAGGGATGATCATATTATGGGATTGATTCTTGTACCTGGAAGGCTATATACTCTATTGAGGCTTGCTTGGCTAGTTCTTGACATAAGGCTCTGCCTCTTACCAGCTTGGTTGGGTGAATTTTGATATCATATTATTGTATCTTTGATACCCAATCAGCTCTTTCTTGCCAAGCTCTCCCTGTATGATGAAATTCCTGACATCAAGATGAACTACATACACTGTTGAGCTAGGTGCAGCAAAAGTATTGTCATTGTTGTCAACACAGATAGAGAGATCGGTTGATACAGTGGACAGGAGTTCAGAGGTCATACAGAGCATGCACAGTGAATTTCCAAGAAGATCGAAGTGGCTCATAGGCAAAAGCTCAAAGAAAAAGACAAGTAAGAAAACTGTCACGATATCACGACATGTTGAGCAAGCATGAGAAACTATCACGATATCGCGACATGTTTTAAGAGAGAGAAAGTGCAAGAAAAACTGTTGCGATTTTGTGACATGTTGGAGGAAAAGAAGCCAAGTAGAAAAACTATCGTGATTTCGTGACATGTTGGAAGAGAGAGAAAGTGCAAGGAAAACTGTCACGATTTTGCGACATGTTCGGAGAGAAGGCGCAAGAAAAGAAAACTATCATGATTTTGTGACATGTTCGGAGAGAAGGCGCAAGCAAAGAAAACTATCACGATTTCACGACATGTTCGGAGAGAAGGCGCAAGCAAAGAAAACTGTCATGATTTTGTGACATGTTTGGAGAGAAGGCGCAGGCAAAGAAAACTGTCACGATTTCACGACATGTTTGGAGAGAAGGCGCAAGCAAAGAAAATTTTCATGATTTTGCGACATGTTCGAGGAGAAGGAGCTCGCAAAGAAAAGTGTCATGATTTTGCGACAATCTGCAAGAGAGGCAGTAAGGATGAAAATGTGTTGCGATTTTGTGACATGTTTGTGAGAAAGAGCTTGCAAGGAAAAGTGTCGTGATTTCGTGACAATTTGCAAGAGGAAGTGCTAAGGAGAAAATATGTCACGATATTGCGACATGTCGGGTTTTTGCAACCCGATGAGAAGAAAAGCACAAGGCAACAAAAGTGTCACGATTTCGTGATCGTTTTCACGGGCGAAAGGCAGAGAAAGGCATAAGGCAGTGAAAGTGTCACGATTTCGCGACATGTCATGTTTTCGTGGATGCATGCCAAGAAGAGTGCAAGGAAGCAAAAAGTGTCACAATTTCACGACATGTCATGTTTTCGTTGGTGCATGCCGAGAAGAGTGCAAGGAAGCAAAAAGTGTCACGATTTCGTGACATGTCATGTTTTCACTGGTGCAAGCCAAGAAGAGTGTACGGAGGCGAAAAGTGTCGCGATATCACATGTTGTGTTTTCATGGGTGCAAGCCGAGAAGAGGACAAGGAGGTGAAAAGTGTCACGATATCGTGGCATGTCATGTTTTTGCGGTCAAACGGCAAGAAAAAGTCAAAGGGGTAGAAGTGTCACGATTTCACGATAGGTCACCTTGGCGCGAGCTAAGAAGAGAACTCAGCCGAAACAAAGAAATGTAATAGTGAACTGCAGACAGTATGATAGTAACAGAGGCAGTTACAGAAAGAATTCATGCAGCCAGAATAAGAACAGTAAACTAAAATCAGAACTAAACAGTGTGCTGCCATAAAGAGTTAAAGTGTCGCTGCTGAAAGAGTAAATGCGCTACGAGGGTAGTTGCATGCAGAAGTAAAGTTCGGCTCAAAATTGAAAAGAGTGCCATCGTAAAGAGTTAAAGTGCCACTGCTAAAAGAGTAAATGCACCACGAGGGCAGTTGCATGCAAAAGTGAGAGGGGAGCTTAGAATTGAAAAGTGAGCAGAGAATGCTGTCAGAGCGTAGTAAATAGAGCACATCAGAAAGAGAGCGGCTAAAAGACAGAGCGCATCATAGAGAGAGCGACTAAAATATAGAGCGTGTCAGAGATAGAGTGGCTGAAAGATAGAGCATGTCAGAGAGAGAGTGTAGCAGAAGGAGCATGGCTGAGAAAGCATGACAAAATGAGATAAAGGTAGAGACGTAAGAAGCGAAGGAAGAGAACTATAAAAGGGTCGTTGCATGGAGAAGTTAGGTTGCTGCTCATAGTAAAAAGTGCCACCGTATAGAGGAGAAGTGCTATGAAAAAGGGTAGAGAGAGCACGACTGAGAGAGCACGACTAAAAGAGGGAAAACAGAGCTGTAAGAGTGCAGTAAGAGTGAGCCATAAGAAAGTCGTAAGAGTGAGTCGTAAGACAGGGCTGTTAGAGTGCGATAAGCAGAACCGTTGGAGTGGGTGTGTTTCATGAATTGAAACAGAGATTGGATGAGCAATAGACCAGTGAGGGTCTTGTAAAAGCGAAGGCATTTTTATGTCAAGAGAGATCTAATATAGAATTATGAGTTGGTGCTTGGAATCAGGGGTTGATGCTCCTTTTTGTTGGTGCAGATAAATTAGGGGTTGGTGATCCTTCCAGTCGGTGCTGGTAAATCAAGGGTTGGTGCTCCTTTCTGTTGGTGCAGATAAATTAAGAGGTTGGTGCTCCTTCTAGTGGGTGCTGGTAAATTGATTGTAAAGTTGATGATTTGCAAAGGCTAGATTTGGATGAAAGTCCAAGCAGTCTATTTTTGAGGAGTAGCCAAAACTGGTGAACTTCGTTACATCGTGTGTTATGTGATGCTCTCTTGTTGATATTTGCTTTATCTATTTTAAGCTTTCATTATTTCAGATTTAAGAGTTGCAGATTTAAGTTTAAAAATATACACTGATTCACTCCCCCCTCTCAGTGCCATTGTAAGTCTAACAATTGGTATCAGAGCTAAGTTATTGAACAAGCTCAATCGGCTAAGGTGATCTAGGAAGTGACACAATGGCAGTTGGTGAAGGATTATCATCAAACAAAGCTCCATTGTTTTACAGGACTAATTACATATTCTAGAAAATTAGGATGCAGACATATCTGTGTGCATTGGGATACGACATATGGGACTCAGTAGAAAGTGGATACACAATACCCACCACTCCTCCAACCAATGCTGCCGATAAGAAACAGTTTGAGAATGACTCAAAGGCAAAGAATGCTATCATGTGCGGTGTAGCAAACAGTGAACTGGTAAAGATCATGAGCTGTAAAATGACAAAAGAAATTTGGGACAAATTGAAGAGCATTCATGAAGGAGACGATAAGATCAAGGAGGCCAAGTTGCAAACTCATCGAACTCAGTACGAAGTGTTAAAGATGAATGACAATGAGAACATAGCGACATATATGCTGAGAGTAAATGAAGTCATTAATGCCATTAGAGGACTCGACAAGAAAATCAAAGACTCTATAATTGTAAAAAAGGTATTAAGATCTCTTCCCAAAAGATTTTATTCTAAAGTATCAGCTATAGAAGAAGCCAAAGATCTAAATACGTTTAGTATGGATGAGATGCATGGTTCATTGACTGCGTATGAGATGAGAATAGGAAAGTCTGATCCCACAGACAGAGAAGCTGCTTTTAAAGCCCACAAAAATACGAAAGCAAAACAAGAATCCAAAGATGAAGAGACATCAGATGAGATGGAAGCAAACTTTGTCTGAAAACTAAAAAGGGGACAAAGAAAATATAGAGGAAAGCTACCATTTAAATGTTTCAGTTGTGGAGGCATTGGGCATGTTGCAGCTAAATGTCCACAAAATAAGGAGAATGAAAGTGATGAAGAATCACACCGAGAAAGAAGTGACTGGAAGAAAAAGACAAATTTCAAAAAGGGCAACTTCAAGAAGAAAAGTTTCATCTCCAAGAATTTCAGTTCATCAGAAGACAGTTTCGGTGAGGATTTCAAAGAGGAAACAGTTGAAGCTCTTTTCATGGCATTCGAAGAAGAAAATATAGAAGAAAGGGAATCGCGTTTCCTTGGACTGAAGGAGACTACTTCGTTATTGCTCTAAGCCACTCTAGGTGGCACATCCTCAGGGGAGTAATATTAAAGTTGTATTTTAATACTCCTATGTATTTGATTGGTTATTTGAGGATGAATGGCAGGCAGTCAGGAAACTGTCGTATAGTTGTTAAAGTGTGTTTTCAATTTATGCAGTGGTTTGAGGCAGTTTTGTGTATGTGTGCAAAGTGAGTGCGTAGGAAGAGCAGAATGCGCAGAGAACGCAAAAGGTGAAGACGATTGCTAAGTTCAATTGTAACAACATAGAACTTGCTACAGACGTATTTTTGGCTGGGTGGATTGAGAGCAACAGAGGGTTGATGCTCAGAAGATAGTGTGAAATGAAGTGGTCTTGGACTCAGGGGGAGTTTATAGCAGCCCTTTGGTATTATTGTCAAAGGGGGAGAAGAGTTATGGGATATTGCCCGTGTGTTGCCAATAATTCCAAAGGGGGAGATTGTTGAGCTAGGTGCAGCAAAAGTATTGTCATTGTTGTCAACATAGATAGAGAGATCGGTTGATACAATGGACAAGAGTTTAGAGGTCATACAGAGCATGCACAGTGAATTTCCAAGAAGACCAAAGTGGCCCATAGGCAAAAGCTCAAAGAAAAAGACAAGTAAGAAAACTGTCGCGATATCGTGACATGTTGAGCAAGCATGAGAAACTGTTGTGATATCACGACATGTTTTAAGAGAGAGAAAGCACAAGAAAAACTTTCATGAATTCACGACATGTTGGAAAAGAGAGAAAGCGCAAGGAAAACTGTTGTGATTTTGCGACATGTTGGAAGAGAGAGAAAGTGCAAGGAAAACTGTCATGATTTCATGACATGTTCGGAGAGAAGGCACAAGCAAAGAAAACTATCGTGATTTCATGACATGTTTAGAGAGAAGGCATAAGCAAAGAAAACTGTCGTGATTTTGCGACATGTTCAGAGAGAAGGCGCAAGCAAAGAAAACTGTCACGATTTCGTGACATGTTTGGAGAGAAGGTGTAGGCAAAGAAAACTGTCACGATTTCATGATATGTTTGGAGAGAAGGCGCAAGAAAAGAAAACTGTCATGATTTCATGACATGTTCGGGGAGAAGGAGCTCGCAAAGAAAAGTGTCATGATTTTGCGACAATCTGTAAGAGAGGCAGTACGGACGAAAATGTGTCATGATTTTGTGACATGTTTGTGAGAAAGAGTTTGCAAGGAAAAGTGTCACGATTTCGTGACAATTTGCAAGAGGAAGTGCTAAGGAGGAAATATGTCGCGATATCACGACATGTCGGGTTTTTGTGACCCGATGAGAAGAAAAGCACAAGGCAGCGAAAGTGTCACGATTTTGTGACATGTTCCATTTTCGCGGGCAAAAGGCAGAGAAAGGCACAAGGTAGCGAAAGTGTCATGATTTTGAGACATCATGTTTTCATGGATGCATGCCGAGAAGAGTGCAAGGAAGCAAAAAGTGTCGTGATTTTGCGACATGTCATGTTTTCACTGGTGCATGCCGAGAAGAGTGCAAGGAAGCAAAAAGTGTCACGATTTCACAACATGTCATGTTTTCGTTGGTGCAAGCCAAGAAGAGTGTACGAAGGTGAAAAGTGTCACGATATCACGACATGTTGTGTTTTTGCGGGTGCAAGCCGAGAAGAGGACAAGGAGGCGAAAAGTGTCGTGATATCGCGGCATGTCATGTTTTCATGGTCAAACGACAAGAAAAATTCAAAGGGGTAGAAGTGTCATGATTTCACGATAGGTCACCTTGGTGCGAGCTAAGAAGAGAACTCAGTCGAAACAAAGAAATGTAATAGTGAACTATAGATAGTATGATAGTAACAGAGGCAGTTACAGAAAGAATTCATGCAGCCAGAATAAGAACAGTAAACTAAAATCAGAACTAAATAGTGTGCCGCCATAAAGAGTTAAAGTGTCGCTACTGAAAGAGTAAATGCACCGCGAGGGCAGTTGCATGCAGAAGTAAAGTTTGGCTCAGAATTGAAAAGAGTGTCATCATAAAGAGTTAAAGTGTCGTTGTTGAAAGAGTAAATGCACCGTGAGGGCAGTTGCATGCAGAAGTGAGAGGGGAGCTCAAAATTGAAAAGTGAGCAGAGAAGGCTGTCAGAGCACAGTAAATAGAGCTCGTCAGAAAGAGAGCAGCTGAAAGACAGAGTGCATCAGAGAGAGAGTGGCTGAAAGATAGAGCATGTTAGAGAGAGAGTGGCTGAAAGATAGAGCACGTCAGAGAGAGAGTGTAGCAAAAGGAGTGTGACTAAGAAAGCATGGCAAAATGAGATAAAGGTAGAGACGTAAGAAGAGAAGGAAGAGAACTATAAAAGGGCCACTGCATTGAGAAGTTAGATTGCTGCTTATAGTAAAAAGTGTCATCGTATAAAGGAGAAGTGCTACAAAAAAAAGGGCAGAGAGAGCATGGTTGAGAGAGCGTGACTAAAAGAGAGAAAACAAAGCTGTAAGAGTGTAGTAAGAGTGAGCCATAAGAAAGCCATAAGAGTGAGCCATAAGATAGGGCTATAAGAGTGCGATAAGCAGAACCGTTGGAGTGGGTGTGTTTCATGAATTGAAACAAATATTGGATGAGCAATAGACCAGTGAGGGTCTTGTAAAAGTGAAGGCATTTTTATGTCAAGAGAGATCTAATATAGAATTTTGAGTTGGTGCTTGGAATCAGGGGTTGGTGCTCCTTTCTGTTGGTGTAGATAAATCAGGGGTTGGTGCTCCTTCCAGTCGATGCTGGTAAATCAGGGGTTGGTGCTCCTTTCTGTTGGTGCAGATAAATTAAGGGGTTGGTGCTCCTTCCAGTGGGTGCTGGTAAATTGATTGTAAAGTTGGTGCTTTGTAAAGGCTGGATTTGGATGGAAGTCTAAGCAGTCTATTTTTGAGGAGTAGCCAAAACTGGTGAACCTCGTTACATCTTGTGTTATGTGATGCTCTCTTGTTGATATTTGCTTTATCTATTTTAAGCTTTCATTATTTTAGATTTAAGAGTTGCAGATTTAAGTTTAAAAAGCTACACTGATTCACCCCCCACCCTCTCAGTGCCATTGTAAGTCTAACATACACAATGATCTTGCTCTATTAAAGGAAATCTCTAAAATTTTCAACGATTTCATGATTGCATAAACTTGTTTTTTGATGAAGTATTTTTCTTCATGTTCTTGCATGATTTGACTTAGGAAGGCGATGGGCCTTTCTTCATTATCTCTTTTGTTTTGAGTCAGGACCACTGCATAAATTTCTTGTTCACATACAACATATAGTATGAAACCTTTGGACAAGTATGATTTAACAAGGATGAGCATATAAGCTATATGTTATTTTATTCTTTTAAAATATTTATTTTGTAATTCTATCCATTTGAACTCAACATATTTCTTTAATAATTCAATCATAGGTTTTACAATTTGTGTAAAATTTACTATGAATTTACGTATGAAATTTATTTACCCAAAGAAGGATTGTAAGACTTTCTTGTTTGGGGGTAAGGGGAGCTCTAATAATGCTTTTACCCTATCAGGATCTATGGCCAACCCAACTTCAAAAATAACATGACCTAACAGGATTCCCTATTACACAACAAATATTGACTTCCTTGGATTTAATGATATGCTAAACTCTCTACATTTTTCAAAAACTTCCCTGAGGTGTTCAACATGACCTTCCTTGTGGTGAGAGAAGACTATCATATCATCTAAGTAAATAACTATGATATTATTGATGAGTTCCTAAGAAGCTACATCCATTACCCTCTGAAACGTTGCTCCTACATTGGACAATTTAAAAGGCATCCTTTGGTAAGTAAACGTTCATCACTTGGTAGTGAATGTGGTTTTATATTGGTCTTCATCCTTGACCCCTACCTGGTTGTAACCAAAAAGCCATCCAATAATGAGAATATTTTTATCCCTACCATCATATGCAGAATTTGATCTATTTTTGGGAGGGAGTAGTGATCTTTTAGTGAAGCTTTATTCAGGTTTCTAAAGTCTATGCATAGTTTGATGTCTCCACTTTTCTTCCTAATTGGTACCAAGTTTGCCACCCAAGTAGAATATTTAATAGGATAGACAATCTTAGCTTCAAGTAGCTTCAACAATTCTTATTTCATCAAAGCTTCAAATTTACTAGCCTTTGTTTTTTCCTGAAGGGTTTTGCATCCTTTTCAAGCTCAATAGTATGTTGTATGGTTTCCTTTGAGTATACCTTGAGATCACCATAAGACCAAGATATGCTATCAGGGAATTATTTGTATAATTCCTGAATTTGATTTAATTCTTCTTCTGTGCAATTTACCTTGACTTTGATAAAATTTTCAGGTTCTAGCTGAACTTCTTTGTATCTGTATTTATCAACCTTCATCTTGTGACCTATTGATCTATAATTATTGTTGAACAGGATCTCAAGAGTAATCAACCCTTTAGGGTTATGATTATTTTTTAGTTGGATCATACCTTCATCTTCCTCATATTTTAACACCTTGTCACTTGAAAAATTCATCTTGTGGATCAGGAAGTCCAATATCTAGTCATCACTTTCAAATAACTCCCAAAAGGTATCTTTGTATGACACCGAAGGTCTATATATTAGTCTAACTATTTTATAATTTTGGTTGAAATTACATATGGGATAGAAATTGGTACCTACTAACACTAACAAATCAACATGGGTATTCTTTTCTCTCAGGATTTCTTTAATGTTCAGGGCCTCTAAATTTTTGAGTAGATATCATACCTTATTTCTGTAAGTTTTAAGGTAATGTTACTTACTAACACATCTCTATGTAACTTTATTTACTATTAGTTCTAAATCTCCATAAATTTATAGTTTTTAATCCTTAGTCTCTCAAATTTCTTAAGGCCCAAATAAAGTACCTCATATTCAGTTGTATTGTTGGTACAAATCCAAGTTAACCGATAGGAGAAGACATTTTCATCACATGTCACAAAAATTAGGATTGTACTAGACCCAAATCCATTCTTACATCTAGCACCCTCAAATAAAATTTTCCAAATTTGGTCAATAGATTGATCTACCTCATGTGAAGGAATGGAAATATTTTTCTCAGGCTTCATGATTGAATAACTTCCAAGTTCTGTTTCAATCATAGCATTGAAGTCTTGGAGGGAGAACTAGTATTTTGATTATAGTACATCTAGGGCTTCTTTCATAAAGTTAAAATATTCCATCTCTTCAATCATTATATTTATTGTAGTGGCCTATCTTCCTTCCTCTTCAATTTTTTTTTTATGGAAGTTAGATGGTTTTTCATTGTATATCTTGATTCTTTTGCCTTTTGAATGGGATTTCTAAGTGTGAGTAATCCATGGATAAATATTCTCCTATTTTAGCTATAAATTCTATGGATAGAAACATACCAAAATAAGGTTCCAAATCCACTACAATAACCTCTTGTATAGCCATAAGTTGAGGCGTGTATACCTATAGGAATATCTTTGATTACTCCCACGATTTAAAATGGAGTTCCATATAATTGCAAAATACCTGGGTTGCTTCTGGTGTATTCCATCCCCATGATGTCACATACAACTTTTGGTATTACAGTAGTTGTAGCTCCTAAGTCTTTCATACAATTATACACCACCCATCCTTCCATATGAAGAGAAAAATAGAAAGGATGAGGTCTATTTTTTATGGTAGCAGATGTCAAATTGGCTTGAGATGAATTCAATTGAGATAGGGTTTTATTTTTTTTATGGACCTCAGGGATTCCTGTAATAAGTCGATTTGTCCTAGAAATTGAAATGCATCATACATACTTGCTTTAGAAAGGGTTTTCTTCATTTCTTCCACTATGTTGAAAGGAAGTGGACCAACACTTTTATCTATTTCTTTTGCAAAGGTGTCATACATGTTCCTATATCATTGAGTTGTATCTATTATATAACGTTTAGTCAAAGAGGGATATCTCAACTTATCCCTTGCCTACTCTTGGGTTTCAACCTCCTTATATGGAGGGGCTTCCTTGTGCATCTCTGCTTCTTTTCGACTTGGGTTTTGGGGTACCTTTTCATGGGAGACCCTTTTCCCAACCTAATTTCTCATAGGTGAAGGTACTTTCAGGGGATTGAGCTCTTGGGGATCTACCCATAGGGGTTTCTTCCTTGATCTGGTCAAAATGTCTACTTGATCTACTTAAGGTTATATAATATTATGGTTTTCCTCCCTAATCATGTTTACTGGCCCCTTATTAGATTTTTATGCTTTCTCAACGATTATTTTTTGGACATAATACTGATGGACCATACACGAACTCTCACTGTGTGGATCATTACATATAGAGCACTAGAAATCATATTCTATTGAGGGGTTGGCAGGTTCATTATCATTGTTAGTATAAACCACATTTGATCTAACCTGACTTCTACCACTTGTGGAAGATTGATCTCTTGTCACCTGTGGAAATATCCTTGGATGGAAATTTCTTTCAGTCTCTCTTATTTTCATTGAGATCATCTCATTAGCTATATTATTCATGAATGATTGTATGTCCAATAATACTGCCAGTTGAGGATCAAGAGTTGGTACAACAGATGATAAGAAGATTGTAGGAATCATGGGTAAGGCTGAGGAGGAAAGAGGTGTTTGTATTACAAGGATAGAATGTTGTCCAATCCACTTAGGGAGATCCGTATTTGAAACAGAAGCAATATTTGTAAAATTTGCATTGGATTCTTGTTGGATATTCAGAAAGATAGGCATTATCATTTTTTAGGGGAGCCTTCCAATAGCTTCTAAATTAAATTCTAGGAAGGTGAATACCTGAGACTATCTTATAAGCATGCTTATAGCTGAATTGAATGCTCTCATGTAATAAAATATTCGCTTTTTGACCTCAACCCACTAGGTACCCTCTACCACATATAATTTAATCTGATGTTGAAATCTACTATCTCTTCCTAAGGGTATTTTTGAATGATAGTGAATTGATTGAGCAGAGAGAATGAATTGACCCGTTGGTTGAATTCCTCTACTAATTTACTAGTAAGCTAAGCCCATGTTGCTATAGTTTGGTTAGGAAGAGCTTTATACCAGTAGATCATTTTTTCTTTTAGAGAGATGAACAACCTTATCATTATATCTTCTTCAATAATATTATGTATTGTCGCTAACGAAGCTACATATTGGCAATGTTCATAAGTCATTTTTCCTGTACCATTATACTCAGGTAATGCTTTCAAATATTCTAGTGGGATTTGATGCCGAATAGCCAGATTTAAAGGGCCTTAATGGTTCCATGTGGGTATGGTAGATTGGGTTGATTTATGGTCATTATAGCTACTATGATGGCTAGTATTGTAGTGTTGTGAGTGGCTGTGTTTGAAGATCCAATAGTAGCAATACTAGGGAGAGCTGTAGAAGAAGGATTTATCGTTCTAGTGGTAATGGTAGAAGAAGAGGTGGATCAAGAAACAAGTACATGATTAGCTCTAAGGCTACCAAGATGCAACTCAAAGAACTCAATGGGTTCTTCTAATTTTTTTTCTTTAGATTTGGTTTTCATAATTCTTAGTATTTTACCAACAAATGGATAAAGGATTTTATTAGGATTGATCCTTCGAACGGAGTCTCCAGGTGATTTTTTTTTTGAACAGGGCAAAGATTAACACCGTAACTTTGAACTATAAAGATAGTGGGATTGGGTCCCATCAGGCATGCAAAAAATTGTTGGTGTAAAATCTATCTCTGGTTATGTTTGCACCCAAGACTTTGCCAATATTGAAAGACCAAGTTAAGAACAAATACTACCCTATTTAATCTCCAGAGAAGTTTGGTTCCTTTAGTAGTTATTGGAAAATGGGAAGAGTTAAGTGCTTAAAGAGAGAGAAATATAGCTATTGCTAGATTGTATGGAATGGTACAGACTTGAAAACAATAATAAAGTACATATAGATCTTACAGATAAGCATTATTTAAACATCTAAATAGAAACAACCGATTTACTAGTGCAAATTAAAACTATCACTAACCCACTAGAATCATTAACTCCAAGAATATAGAAATTAAGATGCAAAAATCCAAAAATAGAATTAATGTGATTCACATTCCATATAGCTTGTATAGAAGTATTAATTCATTCATACATACATGACTACACATTGTTGAACCAGAAGCCAAATATGGAGTTTATCTTTATTTTCTTTCAAAGGTCTACATACATTTGATCTTGTAAACGTCCAAGAGCCGATCCTTTCTTAGAGTTTCTCATCCTATATATGCACTCCCTTACAATAGTAATACTAAATTCTTGTTACAACAATATGCCAACTGTCCTATTTCGATGGGATGCTAAAAAACATCTATTAGACCAAGGATAAACAGTGTAGTGGAGTCTTCAACAACAAGCGGTTAGGATATGAGTTTTTAGTTACCGATGTTGTCGTAAATCTTCTTGGAGACGTGGTCACCCAACTGTCTTCCAATACTTTGTATATCGAGCTAATGGTCCATGAAAACAAGTTTGGTCGTGAGATCATGATTTTTTTCTACCTTCCAACTTCTTCTAGTTTTTATATTCCTCTGGATTTTGACCTACGAGAACAAGATTGATCGTGAAATCATGATGATTTTCTAACTTCTAGCTTCCTCTATGTTTCAACCTGTGAGAACATGATTGGTTGTGAAATCATGACTCTTTTCTACCTTCTAGATTGTTCTGGCTATTGGCCCTCGAGAATAGGGTCGATCATAAAATTGTGACTCTTTTATATCTTTTAGATTCTTCTGGCTGTTGGCTCGTGAAAATAGGTTTGATTGTGAAATTGTGATGATTCTATGAATTCTACCTTCGTCTGGCTTTCACCCACAAGAACAGGATCGATCATGAAATCACAATGATTCTATGACTTCCAGCTTCCTCTGGATTTTGACCTATGAGAACAGGGCCAATCACAAAATCATTATGATTCTCTGACTTCTAGCTTCCTCTAGATTTTGGTTTATGAGAATAGGGTCGGTCACAAAATTGTGACTCTTTTTCACATTCCAGGTCCTTCTGGTTGTCAACCCATGAAAACAAGGTCGGTTATGAAATTGTGACTCTTATTCATACTTGCAAAATTTTGGAAAATATTTTTATTCCCCTTAGTATAGTCATTTTGACCTACAGGACCTCCCTTGGAGGATTGAACTACCCTCTCCAACTCACCTAGAACACGTGGGTATAAGTATTTAATTAGTTAAACGTATGAATTTTTAATTGATTAAAGAAAATGGATTTTATGGATATTTAATTAGCTAAAAGTATGGGCTTTTGGTTGATTAATTAAAAGGAATGATTTTTATGGGTTTGATTAATTAAAAGTATGGGTTTTTGATTAATTAAAAGAATGTTTATTGAATTATTCTATGCATTGATAAATGATAAATGACTTTCATTCTTAAAGGATAAAATGACTCTCCTATGAAATGAATGATAGATGGTATTATTTATTGGATAATGAATACACTTTATGTGATAAATTAAAGAAGTATTCTAGCATGAAAAAAGGGAATATTAGATGAAAGAATGGGTGTGGGAAAATTATAGGGATTTTTTCTTGATTATTGATTGAATAATTTATGCATAATCACATTGTGTAGATTGTATAGTTGCAATCTTGCATCTAATTTATAAATGCACATGTTTCATAAGTCATTTAGCAATTGTATTTAGTTGCATGCTTCATAAGATCTATGAGCTATCCTGATACCTTAATACCATGAAATAATCGATGGAGAAGCAAGAAGGACAAGGAAGACACTTATATTCAAGACATGGACCTTTTTTGACATATATTGCAGTCAAGCTTTTAATATGAAAAACTCATTATGAAATAGACTCTAGCATGAGTAATCTCCTAGTTTTGATGATGATGTAATGCTCTATTATTTTTATGTGGTGATACTCCTCCTACTTGGATTATGTAAAAATTTAAATTATGAATGGAATATGTACCTTTTATTTGTTATAAATAAAGGATCTATGATGTCATAGTTTTATAAACTAACATGTTTGTTAATGATTTAGATAAAAAAATACATCTTAATTTAAGTATCTTCTTTGATGAAATTATAGATGTTATCCAATGTTTAATTGAGTAGATAGACTTAATCACATCATTTTTAAGGAAAGAAATATTAAGAGATCTTTATAGTTTAAAATAGTTTATATGATTAGAAATAGTATCAACAAATAATTATGCTTGTTGGAAGTAGAGAAAGAAACCTAAGGGATTATGGGATCCCTTACAAAGGAACTCCGAGTAGTCTTGTTTTTAAGGATCTCTTCTAAAACCTAAACTAGTTAGATGCATGAAAACATCAAATAGATTTAAGATCAATGAATTTTGTTATCACTAGGAGTAATAGATGGAATAATTTAGGTCATCATGGAGATGAGATGTTTAGTGCACCTACATAGATGGATTTATGTATGGTGTAGTGATGGATGTACCCTTTTTATAGGAAAAAAGGATAAGTTAGCTCATTCATGGAAATGACGCTGATAACTTATTTGTAAAACACTTAGTATACCTACACAGGTAGACTTATGTATGGTGTAGGGATGGGTGTATCCTTTTGACATATTAGGGAAGGGGATAAGTTATGAACAACCTAAATCATTAGACTAAATATTAAAAAACTTCATGGAATGACACACACTGGGTAGGGATATGTAAATCCCTATTGAGTGTGTGTATATATATAATTAATTCTCTCTCTAGTTTGTTATATTTTTGGGTCATTACACAAACAAGATCTAAAACCCTAAATGCTTAAATGACAAAGTTATGGGACCAAAAAAACTTGTTTTTGCCACTATGGAAAAAGTATCATTGCTATTATATTTTATTGATGACACTATCATTTAACCTACAAAATAGATAAAAAAGGATACAGTCAATGATAGAGGGGTCTATCTGAGTTGGCAAAGGATGGTTGAATACCTTGGATAACAATTAGACCCCTGTTTAGATAAAAAAATTGACAAAATGCAAGAAATAAATGCTATGTGGAAAAAGTGACATTGGATCATGATAGCACTATTGATGATTTTGATTAGCGATGATGGTTTTAATCTATGTAAAACCAAAGAGTGATAGCTCCATTGACCTACAATTTTATGGCACTTTTGCTTCTAAAAAAACAAGATTAAACACAAGACATGACAAGCTTAAGATGCCTATGATGAAGGGATTTGAATTTGGAGTACAAAGGACCTATCTAATAACATAAAATTGTGGATTTAATTGCTTAAAGCTTAAAATTAAATGCCTAAATATAATATTAACTATATGCCAATGTAAGATGCACAACTAGTTCCAAATGCAATGAAATAAAAGCCTAAAATTGTAAGGCACAAGGTTATTTTCCCCTTGTTGGAAGCTTGTTGAAGGTTGCTAGTTTGCTTATTTATGGAATTTGAATGCTTGAGCTTGATGCTTTATGTTTTATGTTTGATGCTTAATGCTTGAAAATTTATTTTTGAATGTAGACTTGATTTCTAAGAGAGAGCTTTAAGACTTGATGCTTATATGCTTGCAATAATGCTTGGAGAGAGTTTGCAAGGAAAAAGAGATTGAATGCCTGGAAAGGTGATCTTCACAAGGTTTTGGTAAGAATTGGCTAACCTTCCCATGCAAAATTCTAAAATACCTATGATTCTAGAGAGAATTTAACATGATTTTGTTACTCTAAAGCGCTTGATGAATTGGTCATCCCAAGTACTGGTTTTATAAGTAGCCATGGCTTCTTGGGGGAATAATTACATTGAAAATGATATGATAAAAGGTAATAATTTGAAAAGATGATCTAGAGGCCACAATGGAAGATCATGAGAATGAAAAGCCTTGGATTTGGGATATGTTGTAGGGGTTGCAGATCAAGTTTTAGATATTTGGTTTATAAATGGTGGATGAATTGAAAGAGAAGGAAAGTAAAATATGTTGATTTTTGTGCATAATAGTCAAAAGCATTAGGAGGTAATAGTGCCTCAATGCCATCATACTAAACTTTCACCTCATGACCATTGGATGTTAAAATTGGGCAAAAAATATCAAAATTGAAAAGTTTTGTAAAAGTGCCACCAGGTCATGATAGCACCATTTGTGATATCACTCATGCCCTAGAATCATCACTTTTAGATAAATTAGTACTCTAAATTTGGTAATAATTAATATTAATTCAATTTTCTTGATTAAAAGATTGATTGATGAAGGGATTGACAAACTTGAAAATTAACCATGTGTTCGAAATTGGGTATATACAACATTAGCTAAATAAGTCTTATATTAAATTTAGCAAGTGATATAGAACAAGAATGTAGAAGAGGGGTCATTGTTAATAACAAATGGAAATGAAAAGGGAAAGCATGGAGATAGACCCAAACTAAGCCTATAAAAAAGTCACTTAGAACTCAACATCAAAAGATATGTGAAGGGGATGGTGGGAGTCACATATTTATGACTAAAATTTTATAAAGGCAATCAAAATAACCTCTATTCACTATATATTAAGAATTCCTACATTCAGAAAGGAGGTATTTAAAGAATATCTTGTGGAAGGTTTGATCACATACAACCCTAAGGAGAGATAGAGAAAATTTGAGATAGGATCACATATGTTGCATATCACTTTTGAGTCATGGGACTTAATGAGAGGATTTGGGTTGCTTGGACTGAAATATAAACCTATAAAATAAGGAATATTTTGGGTAGATAAGGTAATCTTAAAAAATATCTAATACAAAGCACTTTAGCTACTAAAAATTACTATGAAAACAAGCTAAACTAGAGTAAAGAATCTAATGTATACTACATTGAAGTGGAACAATATTGTGACATAGATTCTATGACATAGGACTAATTGATAAGGTTGTATGTGTATAGAAGTTGAATATTGAAAATGAATCTGCTACATCATGATAAGTACAAGTGTGTATGTAGCATGAGTGGTGATATTTCCAATAATGGAATGGTGGAATGACATACTCAGGAACCAATCAAGACTACAATCATAAGATTGTCTTCACAATAATGAAATATCATTGTCCTGAGAAAGTACAATCTCACTTGTACAATGCAATCTCATACAACATAGTCTCGTACAATCTTATAGTCTCATACAGTTTCCTTGTACAACAAAATCTTGTATAGTCTTATTATATGAAAGCAATTGTACAATAGTCACATGTATAATACCATGATCTTATACAATTGATAGAATAGTGATCTCCAAGACTATGAGACAAACCTGTATGATCTATCCCTTGTACGGTCTACAACTAATCTATAGTCTTTCCATGGTAGTTGTCTTCATGCAACCTACAACTTATAGAAAACAACTACTGCATTAAACTAACCACTACAATCTACAACTATGGTAAACAAATACTACAATCTACAACTATAAACATCACTCAAGAAATACAACATATAATTTCATTAACATACACAACATATAGAATATAGGTAATCCATAATCACACTACAATGAATATACAAACGATATAATTGCATTGACATTCAATGGTTTTTAGAGTAAGTAGAAATGGCAATTGTAATTACAATGTGTAGGGTTGCTCGTCAATACTTCCACAACCAGGCCTGCATAATCACAACATAACAATGACATAGACAATCTCCTCAATGCTCTCACCAATGTCTCTATCACATATCTATTGTCCAATGTTACAAATTATTGAGGGGGTTTCTATTTAATGTTTATCCTCAATCATTACCAACAACAACTTTCCAGGACAACACATTCAACCACCACCCCTATTTGAATGTGATTTACATATTTCATATTTAACTTTTATGCCTAAGGTCTAATTGTAATTTATCATTAAATTGCATTACATGTCATTTCATTTGCATTTCATATCATTTCATATGCCTTTCATTTCATTTACATTTAATTTCATAAGTCACTTTATGACTTTGTTGTACATACTAACATTACATGAAATATTACATTGCCACTTTATAACATTATTATTATATGTATACACATTTTATCAAACACTTTGTGTACAACCACAAAATAACCCAAATCAAAAAACTAAATGCAGACATCAATTTACCTACCTACAATGTGTTATGTTCCTGGTAATATCACACTTATCAAGTGAAGCACATTCTTGGGAGATTCTAAGATGGATTGTTACTTTCATGCAAAGCATCTAGATGGAGTGAAGTTCAATTGGGTTTCATACTAGTTTAAATTCACATTTTCTTAGAAGGAGAAAATTAGTCTTATGGCTTTTCATACCATAGCACTAATATTGGATGCAATAGAGTCCAAATGTATTTATTGTAAACTAAGGTGGCCATTTGTAGTCACAAATGCTATATCATTTTTTTTATTGCATGATTTTCACATCGATTATACAATAATGATAGCATGCTAAGGATAAAATGGATTTGGCTCATGCTATAAGGCTAAAAAACTACTCAGATAGAAGGAATCTTCTCAAAACAAGTATGACAATGATAAGGATTTGAGAAGCCCTAAGTGATCTTTATAGCATCACAAGCACTATCACCATCTTCCCACCATCACATCCTCAGTAAAATTATCCTCTCGTAATTACAGAGTTGCTTCGATCAAGATAGTGGATGCATATCTACATATAGGTGCTAGTGTTCAACCAATTAACTAGATGATACAACCAAAAAAAGAGGATTGATTATGAGAATATTTTTTCACAAGTAACACATTGTAACACCCCTAATTGGTAGAAATTTTATGAACAATGAACTATATGAGGATATGTTTGATAAATGTCATAGGTTATTTGTTGATTTCTATATGATGGAATGATTTCAGTGTTTCCAAATATCGAATGTAGTACTATTAATGCATTTGTGGATGTAGGATCATGTACCTCTCTCTAGTGGAAATGTAGGGATAAGCCACCCATATTGAGAGTTACTTTGGAAAAGTGATGATGATGACTTGTTCATCAGCAACTCATGGTAAACATGAAAAAATTACCTTCATGTAGATGCATATCATTTTGAGTCTCCATATTCACACCATTGGGCCAAGATGTTGCTTGCAATGAGCCTCCTCAATAAGGTTGGTGATAGCTTGTACTATCATAAAAAGGGCCACCTATTTGGGGATAAAACAATGGTGTAGAATATTGAGGATGTAGTGCCATGCTTGTATTAGTTACTTGTGGCTAGAAAAGATGTTATATTTTGATTAGCTTATTATACCCTTGTTTTTCTTGTATGGAAACTTTAACTTTATTAGTTAATCAAGCATTGCATAGTTTTGTTTATATTTATAATTAATTAAAATATTAACCAAGGCACCATGAATTAAGTACCTTGGATTGTGGTATTTGTGTACATTATGGTAAGCTACCTTGGGAAGACAAAGGTCAACTTCAGTTTCCTTGAAAGTTTACGCAATGGAAACCACTCATTCATGCATGGCAAGGGAGAGGGTAACACTCCTTGTTCATGGGAGGAACATTCATTCACTTAAGGTAATGCTTCTCCATTAAATATAGGAGGAATGCATGTGTAAAGGGGTAATTGATGTATGAGGAATCGAAGGCAAAAGATAAAAAATAGCCAACAACGTTGGGAAGCACTATAGGGAAGCTTTCAAAACTTGTGATTCGAATGTTTGTCCCTATTTTGAATTTACTTTATGTTTGTGTTGTTCTATCATTGTTTATTTATATTTTATGCATTGTTGTTCTTTTTTTGGTGCACTGTCAATGGTTTTTGTTGCTTGATATCAATCTTCCCTACCCATATTGTGTTAAGTTTTAAGTTACCCTTGGTTCGATTGTTAATGCCTTCTATGCCTTTCTTCAACCTTTTTTGCTTGTGGGAACCACACTATGTAACATTTTGGGTTGATCCACCTATTATGACTTATGGGCTGCATTATTTTCTTGGTTATAGAGCACCCCTATGTCTTAAGCTGGGCCATGTGGTGGAGGTTAGTTCATCTAGTTCATTTCTCCATTTGTAGGGTGGTGAGTTATGTTTGGTGTGGTGCTTGTTGTGATTGATCCGTGTGTTTTCATCACCCTGCAAGACAAGTATCCTTTTGTTGTCTTCCTATGTTCTAGTATTGCTCGTAGTAGTCTTGGATGATAGTCTGTACTTTGGGCTATTTATTGTTGTGTTTCAAATAGTCCCTTTTTATATTATGTTAGCTAGGTGTGTTTATTAAGGAAAATTTGTGTTACCATGGTATTTTGTCACATCCCACCTCGACCTGAACCCTTGGGCATGGCAAAGAGAAATAAAAATCAATGTAGACATAGAAAATACTTTGAAATTGTCTAAGCATTGGAAATAGTGGTAATTCATTTATTTTTAAAATAACACCACAAGAAAAGAAAAACATGTATTTTAAATAGAAAATGGGGGATTCTCATGTGAACTTAACTATTAGTATGATTGCAAACTAATATGTTAATAAAATACTTTGAGAAAGGTATTTGGGTCCTAAAATGCCATTAAGGGCCATGAGAAAAAGGAATCTGTACCCCAATATTCTAGGAAAAATATAAAAATAGTATTAGTCATTCAAAGGTCCTCTAAAACACTATTGGTTGCCTTTGATGTGCATCATGTCCTCCAAGATGTAGAAAAAAAATACTATGCCACCAAAATGCCTACATCATCATCCTCATGACCTCTCCAACAAGTCATCACCTAGGCTACCCTTCACCCTTTGGGAAGGCACCCCCTAAATTCTATAAATAGCCACCATGGGATTAACAATGGGAAGGAGGAATGTTGAAGAAGGAATTTGAAGAAGTTATAGGAGAGCTTTGGCTTAGGGATTATGCTCTTCACCTTTTGGTGAATAAAAAACCAAACAACCTTAAGCCTTAGTGACATTTGGTCAAACTTGGTTGATAAGTAAGCTTGGGCTTAGGGATTATGCTCTTCACCCCTTGGGTGAATCAGAAACCAAACAGCCCTAAGTTTAGAGACCTTTGGTCAAGTCATCCATAGAAGGGAAAGCAAGGAGGGAGGATTGGACAAAGATAATCTTCAAGGAGCTGGAAATACCTAGGTCATATCATACCTCATAGCCATGCTATTTGCATTTGATTATTAATGTGATTGAATACACATCTGTTTATTGATGCTAGTATGTTGTGTATGATTTAATTGAAGATTTGGTCCATGATTGCATACATTTAATTAATTATGTTTGGGGCCCTTGTTAATTGGACAAGTGGGTATTCCTTTAATTAATTTTTTTGGACCATTGTTATTGATCATGGTCAAATGGTTTATGGTCCACGTCTACATTCGTTCAATTAAATAATATGGACCCCTGTTAACTAAACCGTGGGTATCTTTTTAATTATTTTTTGGAACTTTTCTAATTGGATAATGACTAGTAAATCCATGTCTTCTAAAATGGTTTCTAAACCCGATTGGAGAAACCTCTCGACCATACTAAACCTAACCATACTCCTAGCAAGCTAAGGGTCTCTGCGTAGTTGAAACAACACCACCAGTGGAACCACCACTTGGTGGTTACCAAGTAAATGGTGTGCAAGCACTTTTAAAGAAGACCATCACTCACACCACCTTGGGTGTGGGATATTACACTTTGAGTCTTTTCTTTAAAATAAAAGAGAATCCCTACCTCGACGCAAAGGATTCGACGAAAGGATTTTCACCCGCAATGGAGGATTTTTGCCCAAACTATGCTCCTTCGAGTGTGATCAGTCCAAGACGCTCTCACCAGTAGAAAAATAAACCCAAATTGATGAATCTGTAAATGTTGTACCCGCCTATCAAGTAAATAGAATCTCATTGTGTAGTCACTTTGGAATAAGTCTTGAGGTCTGGTTATGTCTCCTTTAGTGCACAGACCTTTGGTTGCATTCGTTTGTTGATTAGGGACCTATGGAGTCTCATCTCTTGTTTCACCCTATTGAGCCATAACACCAACCAAAGCACACTACCAGAAGACGAGCTATGCTAATAATAGACCTAGTTTTGAATACTACTACGAAGCGCATAGACAAAATAGACGAGATACATAGACATAATGGTGCAGCGATTCCGTAGGAGGGTGTACAAAAATTATAAGTGGTTGGAAAATTACATCCGTAGTCAAACTAATCTATCGAGGGATGATAGGCATCTTCGAGAAGTGGTCTCTGGCTAAACCCATGGATGTGATGAATACCCTTTATTCTGAGAATTCATGCAGTTTGGGGATAGTATATTTCACACCTAAAACACATAGGTCTGTGAGCAGAAGACACTGCTCCTACCCTCATTTCCACCTGGTGAGTACAAAATCCATTGAATGACGTAATGCTCTACTTTGGGTACCCTAAAACTAGCGTAGGTACACTGGAAAAAGGGACACGTTGAATCGAACCCAATGATGGTCGAATGACAGCGTCATGACGAAGTTGGGATGGTAATCGATTCCACTCGTAGAACAAACCAAGTTCCCTGCATCCATACGCAATACACATTACCCAAGAATCGGTATCAGGTTAAATGAATTCCTTGTCAATCGTATGCTTTATGATCAGTGTTAGACTATGTGAGGTAGCTTGTCAAGTGTATGGAAACCACTTGGGTTGGTGGTGAAATACCGATTGGTAAAATTGGTACCCTCTCATAATAAAACTTGTCAAGCACCCTGTATAACAAAAGCAAACATTAAATATGTTGTTGGCTATGGAACAAATTTTAGGATTAAAATTTGTACACCTTGAAAACAAAAATTGTGCATCTTGTTAAACGTTGACAGAGTGAACTTGTACAATTTGTGTGAATCTCATAGAGAAACATAGATATTATTGTGGAAAGTTTATATGAGTAAACTTGTACAATTTGTGTGAATCTCATAAAGAAACATAGATATTATTGTGGAAATTTTATGTGAATAAACTTGTACAATTTATGTGAATCTCATAGAGAAACATAGATATTATTGTGGAAAGTTTATATGAGTAAACTTGTACAATTTGTGTGAATCTCATAGAGAAACATAGATATTATTGTGGAAATTTTATGTGAGTAAACTTGTACAATTTGTGTGAATCTCATAGAGAAACATAGATATTATTGTGGAAAGTTTATATGAGTAAACTTGTACAATTTGTGTGAATCTCATAGAGAAACAAAGATATTATTATGGAAAGTTTATAGAAACCATGAATCCTTGTTTAAGGAGTTTAGGATAAACTTTCAAAGGATTTGTAATAATCCCATTGATGGACTATGTGACATCTTAAACATGAATCATAGAAGAACTATGTAAAAACACATTGGTAAAGATGAGTACCTATAATACCTTCCTGAAAAAAATTAAGGGCCAAGAGAATAATTCTATAGTGTAATCTTGTGATAGATTACAAATGGAGTTGTGGAATAAATTTGAGTAATCTAGGTGGAAGATTGCAAGAGAGATTATAAGCCAAACTCATGGAACTATAGTATGATCTTGTGATAGGTCTTGAGACAACTTGGTAGCCAAATTTGTGGAAGGATTATAGAATATGAATATGATGTGATACTTGTGAAAGTATGTTGTGTTTTGATGCTATTTCTGGTTAAAGAAATATGATGTGATACTTGTGAAAGTATGTTGTGTTTTTTATGCTATTTCTGGTTAAAGAAATATGATGTGATACTTGTGAAAGTATGTTGTGTTTTTAATGCTATTTCTGGGTAAAGAAATATGATGTGATACTTGTAAAAGTATGTTATGTTTTAATGCTATTTCTGGTTGAAGAAATATGATGAGATACTTGTAAAAGTATGATGTTTTTAATGCTATTTCTGTTTGAAGAAATATGAAATACTTGTGAAAGTATGATGTGTTTTAATGTTATTTCTGTATTGAAGAAATATGATGAGATACTTGTGAAAGTATGAGTTGTTTAATATTTCTGTTTGAGAAATATGAGAAACTTGTTCAAGCATGATTTGTTTGAAGGAATATAAGGTACTTATGTGAGTATGATATGCTTCATGCATAAAAAGGACCTCATTGATGAATGAATTTATAGCATTCTAGCAATAGTTGATTGTAATAAATATACTTGATTCAAAGGCATATCCTTGTGGAGAAGGATATGGGATGAAAGTGTGATTTTCAGTCTTAGGAAAGTATGGGATTTCCTTCCTTTGAATAATGAAATATTTTAGACAAGTACATTATGGAGAATGTATTGTGTTTAGTTGCATTCATTAAGAAGTTATTACATGCTATTGTTTGTCTAGAATTGCATTTCATATACATGTAATGGGTTGTCCTGATCCCGAAAACTCCTATTATCTTGTACCAGTGGCTTGGATGGAGTCAAGCAAGGATCGACACTAGTTGAGCTCTATTGATCATATATACATGTTGTAAAACAATACCTCTTTAATAAAGGGCCTCTATTATTGTAAAAATGTATTTATTGAGATCAATTGTAATTTGAATATATCACTCCTTGAGAGGATGTGAATACAATGTAACACTTGACTTCAAGTGGTCATAAGTGAGAATGTAGAATTACATGATGAATTAACATTACCTTATGTTAAGGATTAAATCTCAAAAAAGTGACTCAAGGATTGTATCTATTTGATATAGTGTAACCTTAAAACTAAAAGGAATATTGCTTCATGCATAACACTTAGAGATTAATTGGGAAGTATTTGTAAAGGGAAAAACCTTGAAAGTTATCTATCTCGTGGAGATTATAGTTGGTTAAAACAAGTAAGGAAAATGGTAGACATTCACAAGTCTATGCGGGTTTGTGAGATAACCCCCTTAGCCCCTATGGTTGATATAGGAAAGCTAAGCATTGCAATAGTTGTGGTTCTATCCTTAAGGAAGGACCAAAAAATACTCAAGGCATACGCCTAATGTATGGTTGAAAGAGACCTAACATAGAAGCTAGTTTAATGTTTGATTTAAACTAGTAGGGAAAAAGGGTGTTCCTATCCAGGATAGGAGAATTCCCAAATGCAAGGTAAATAAACCTTACCTGCAGGTTATAGTAGGGGTTGGCCACTCCTACCCATAGAATAGACACTAACCATGTCGGATTCCTATGAAGTGCAGCCTTGAACTTACTTGGATACTTATCTATAAGAGAACCACATAAAGATACTTTCAATGCACACTTGAGCTAGTAACCGTAAAACATCTAGTCAAAAAAAAATTCCCTTAGGTTGTTTGGTCTTGGAATTAGGGTTATTACAGTTGGTATCAGAGCCTAGGTTGATTAGGCACAAGATTCCATGAAAATTCTAGAAGAACTTTGAATAAATACATGTTTAGTAAGGTAAGAAAAATTGCTTGAAGGTTACCAATGAGTAAGTCATTTCTCCCAAGATCAAACCATTGGTGAATTGGCTTGGAGGAGTTAAGAGAACCCTCCATAATAGTGGGTTTTAAGTGGTGTACCTGAGACTCCTTTGAGAAATTGTACTTGGTATTCATAGTCCCAAGCTAAGCCTCTTCCTTATGTAGACATTGTATTGCAAATCAACAAGAGTTATTCATAGATCCTAATAATGTGAAAATTATCCTAGGAGGATCATGATATTAGAAAATGTTTCTTTTAATTCAATGGATGTTGCAACATGACCTATTGGTTGAATTAGGAAGCATAGAAAACTTGACTAGGGTATGGCAAAATATATCCCACAAGAGGTAGCAAGTTGAACCTACCATGGTTAAAACACCATTATGAGACACCGGATGGTAATCAATTATGTCTAGGTGTTGCATACTATTCATACATTAGATGCAATTTATTTTACAAGTGCATGTGGTATTTGAAATTCACATACAATAGAAAAAGATGCAAAACTGACACCACTCTTAAAATCAAGAAAATATGGCACCCAAGTTGAGAAGTGGAAGATAGAGGATTTCTCGAAAGGAGAAACCAACCAACACTGATAGTGTTGAGGATAGGCTCATAGGGGATAGCTCAAGAAATTCAAACAGAGTTGAAAACCTCACAACCATTGTGTAGACAATGCAGGGGGGAAATGGATTTGTACAAAGAGCAAATGGTTCAACAAAATAACTTGTTGGAAACCATTAGGGCTAAAATACAGAAACCTGAGAGTAGGAATCCTGAGTTAGCAAACCCTACGATGGAGTAGGCAATAGACATAGATGAAGCATATCGTATGGCTAAAGTCTACATTAATAGAGAACTAGAGAAGGACCTGAAACATGTCAAGGTTAGAAGGTTCTCAGGAAAAGAAGGTGGAGATTTGGCAGAATCTTGGTTGAATGAGTTGGAGGTCTATTTCTCCATGAGAAACTACTCCTCAACAACTAAAATGGTTTGGACCATAGGACTTCTAAAAGAAATAAGTTTGGAATGGTGGGAGACCTATAGTAAGGAACAAAAGATCAAAGTAATTCACTTCAAGTGGGAGGACTTCATGAAAGCCTTCAGGAAGAGGTTCCTTATAGAGAAATTTTACATGAAGAAACTTGATGAGTTTATTCAACTCTACCAAGGGACTCAATCTATTGAAGGATATTATAGGTAATTTTTGAAACTACTTAAATACACTCCATCCCTTGAGAAGGATAATAAGATGAAAGTACATAAATTCCTCTTAGGATCTAGTTATCACATCAGAAATATAGTGAGCATGCATAAACCTAGTGATTTGGAGATAGCTTACGAGTTGGCTTGCCAAGTAGAATACAATTTGGCACCCTAATAAGAAATTTGACAACCCCTCAAAAGGGTCAAAGAAGGAACATCATCACCAAAAAAAGAGGAAGTGGGAGCTTGAGCAACAACATAAAGGAAAGAAAAATCCTAAGTTTGCAAAGAGGACCCATGGAAAACTAGGGCACTTTAAGAAGAAGTTCTAGTAGAAGAACAAAAAAATAATAATGCTAAAAAACCACAACCTCTAAAACAAGCAGGACCACCTCCTACCAATGATAAGGATAAGCCTGATCAAGGAATAGGTCAGAATCATAAATCAGGATGCTATGATTACGGTGGTCCACATTATGCAAGGAATTGCCCTCTTCATGTAGAATCTAGCAAGAAGGCTAACGAAAAAGGCCACAAGATCTATGCAACCATCAAAAACCAAAACCTAGAAGGACAGGCAACTCCTCTAGTTATAAATGGTAAAATCTATGGCAAAAATGTTAATATTTTGATAGATAGTGGAGCTACAGATAGTTTTATTTCTAGTAGCATATTAAGGGACATGCTGGAGAGACCTGGATCTTTGGCACAAGGGTGGAAAGTGGAGTATGGGTCAGGTCATACCTACTTCATAAATCAATTCTTCCCCACAACTAATATTTTCGTACCCACTAGCTCTACCATTTGGCACCTATATGTAGCACCACTACATACCTTCAACATCATCTTGGTCATGGATTGGTTAAAAGCTCACAAGGCTTTGATCAATTTCCAAGATCAATGGATCGAGTTCACTAATTATAAGGAAGAAATGATAAATATGGTTAGTGAACAAGGTTCCTTTAAGCCTATGCTATTGACCGCAATGCAACTAAAGAAGGCCATAAGAAAAGGGGGAATGGTCTACACGGTCAAATTAAAAGAATTTGAAAGTGTCAATGAAGAGGAAGCATTCTAGAGTTTCCTAATTCTACAAGAATATAGGGAAGTATTTACCTTAAAACTCCTTGGGATGCCTCCCAAATAAGAATTTGACTTCACCATTGATCTAGTACTAGGTGTAGAACCCATCCATAGGGCTCCCTATAGAATGAACCCTATAGATATGAAAGAATTGAAGGTGCAAATTCAAGAATTACTCGACAAAGGGTTAATCAGACCAAGTGTATCTCCATGGGGTGCACCAGTACTATTTATAAAGAAGAAATATGGTTCACTAAGGCTTTGTATAGACTATAGGATGTTGAACAAAGCCACCATCAAGAATAGATATCCTTTGCCAAGGATAGAAGATATATTTGATCAATTAAAGGATACCATCATCTTCTCCAAAATTTATATGAAATCAAGATATCATTAGTTGAGGATCCGAGATGAGGATACTCACAAAACTACTTTTAAAACCTGGTATGGACACTATGAGTTCACTGTCCTACCATTCAGGTTGACCAATGCACCAGTTGCATTCATGAATCTAATGAACAATGTGTTTAGAAATTAGTTGGACCAATTTGTGTTGGTATTTCTAGATGACATTCTAATCTATTCCCATAGTAAAGAAGAGCATGATAGACACTTGAGGGTCATGCTAGAGCTATTGAAGAAAAATCAACTCTACTGGAAACCTCTCTAAATGTGATTTTTATGTGCTACAAGTACACTACTTGGGATATATAATCTTCGCAAGTGGGATTGTGGTAGATCCTCAGAAAATTAAGGCCATTTTGAATTGGCCACCTCCTACTAATGTAACAGAAGTAAGAAGCTTCATGGGTTTAGCAGGGTATTATCAAAGGTTTGTGAAGGACTATTCTAAGATAGCCTCCCCAATAATAAATATTCAAATGAAAGGAAAGGCATTCATATGTGTAGATTAAAAATACATGCCAAACAAAAATAAAATCACAATGACAGAGTACAGAATAGTTGCACAAAAACAAATGATTTCTATTAATCGGTGGAGTTTAAAAACTCCTTTTTGAATACAACTGGGCCTGTAACCCTTTATTTGTGATACACAGTTACAAATTATGCTAGGGTTCTCCAAAACCCTAGCTGGCACAAATGGTGGTGCTTTCGAAGAACGTATCTTCAATCCCAACAGAGTGAGTGGGCTTTGTCGTATCCCTTGCTTGGACCACTCTAGCTTAATCAGCTGCCATCAATAAATTGGATCTGTTATCAAAAACCTACACACATTAACACTATCAAGGAGTTAGAAATTAATGAGAGGGCTCCACTGCGTGAGCCCTCAGAAACAATCTAAAACCCTATAAAAATGGAATGCAGGAAATCAATAACAGATTAATACATAAAATACGGCTACTTGCTTTAAACTAATTTATACCTGTTCTCTGTTAATTTATACTAATTTATTAATGATAGCCCTCCAACGGTTTCCAAAGTCATAAACAGTCTCATCGTCATGTTGTTTGAGCTTGTATAAGTCGGACAATGAAACTATCTTTTGGACATTCAGGGAGAATCGTTCTAAAAACAGATTAATCAATTGCTCATAAGCATAAATGCTATGGTGAGCTAAATGATTATACCACTATACAACATCTCCTCCTAATGTCTGAGGAAAAGTTCTGAGCATAAGAGCATCATTATTTTGGATTCTAAAGCAAGCATGCATGAATGATCTCACATGTTCATGAGTATCCTCAGTTCCTCAAAATTTGTCAAACTTCGGTAATGTGAAATCAGTCGAATATGGTGGTGAAGGTACCGAAGGATGAATTGGTTGATTGATCAATGACCTTAGCATAGGTTTCTGACTAAATGAGCCAGGCGCGTTAAGCATAAGGTTGTCAATCTGTTGTTGCATAGCATGGAGTCGATAATCTTCATTAAAATTCTGACTCATTTGATGATTATGATGATGTAATGGAAGAGTGGAAAATTGATGAGATGGGATGAAATTGCCTGGATTAGGCGGTGTAGAATGGACATGTTGTTGGTATGGATGATACCAAAAAGAAGGTGATTGGTTTGAATGATGAACTGGACTAGGTTGGGAGAAAGGTGGGGTAGGAATGGACACCACCGAAGATTGGGGTACCCAGGTGGGGCCTGAGCTAATAAAAGTTGGCTGGGTAGAAATTGGTTGGGGTGTAGGTTTTACTACGACAGGTGGTTGAGCATTTTGTTGCTGTTGTTGCAAAATCAATTTGTCGAGATACTCCTTAACCTTATTAATCTCTAACCCAAGGGAGATGGGATGATTGGATGAAGGTGGAGGGCAGGCTGCCATGGTAGTCACAGGAGACTGCATAGCAGGGGCAATGAAGTTGGGAGGGCAGGCTGCCATGGTAGTCACAGGGGACTGCACAGCAGGAGCAATGAAGGTGGCTGAAGTAGGCGATACCTGGGAAGGAACAGTAGACTGTGTCCCAGGTAGGGTGAAACCATAAATGGTTTGGGAAGAAGAGGGTTGAAATTGGTTATGGTTGGAGGAGTTTCCACCAACTTCATAAAGAGAATTGGTGTACACCCAGGTACATGGGGGAGAAGGTGGTCGGGAAGACACTACATTTGTCTCCAAAGGAGAACAATTGAGCATCCAAGAAGATGTTGGAGATGAAGCCGGCTGAAAAGATACCACATTAGCCTCAAAAAATGGGTTAGTGTAGACCTGAGTGAAACCAGCGGGTATGGTTGATGCAATATCCTACTGAAAAATAGAATCTTGCATAGGGGAATCTTGGATTGGCTCAAGGACATAACCAGTGCCATCTCTTAAGTGAGTTTGCACTTGGGCCATATCAATGTGGGTAATATGACAGGAATTGTCTTCCTCCATGGGCATGGCCATGTGATAGACGGTAGAAGGACGTGAAAGACCTGCAGGGAACCTGCCTAAAATTCACTAGGATAAGTGGCTATGTTGGTGGTGGGGATGTTTTGTGAATTACCCATTTGATTATTTAGATTTAACATTTTAGATTGATTCCTTGTTAAAACCATGAAGCAATAAATCTAAACAAATTCAAAAAAAGAAGAATGCAAAACTAGAATGATAAATTTACACTACAAAAATTATCGTAAAACAGTCACAACCTAGGTTTCAACCAATGTGTCTTACCCGTGGTTAATTAATTATTTTCTCGATCTTAATCGTAGTAAATTTTAAGTGTTCGGTTTATGAGTTTTGCATGTGATCTAATCTTGAATTATTCACAAAAGAAGGTAAAAACTATGGCTAGGAAAGGACAACGAGATTCTTATTGGTGATGAAATCCAGCAAGTTTGCTCGGGGGTGACCTATGGTGTCTAAGGCAGAAGTTTAATGGATGGAGATGAATTCCACCGTCACTAAACTTCAAGCAATACCCGGTGATGAAATCCAGATATCACTGTTTTAAATGCAATATGAAAATGCAATGAATTTTTTTTTTTTAAAATGTTTTAATTATCTAATGTGTACATACAAGGCTATAAATCAAAAGTTCTAATGATCTAAGCAAGAGGCTACTAAAAACATGTCATTTCCTCTGAAGAAGTGGAGTACACCGTTTAAAACCCCCTACCTACCAATGATATCAGATATCAAAAGAGCAACCGGAAGGTTCATCCACTTCTCTGCCTGGAATCACCCAATGGCAGGAGTACTATTGACATCCAATCAATAGTCCTACTTAGATAATTAAAACAAATAATTCGTAGCTATTCTAATATGCAGCTAGGTATGCAATTTTTTTTTTTTTTAAATGCAAGCAACAATCAATAATGCAATGCAAAGAAAAATGTAATTAAAAATAACTGTTATTTTCTAGATTACTTAGTTTTTGTTCATTTTAAAGTAATGATATGAAAAAGAAACAAAATATGGCAGAAAAACCAAAAACATAAAAAGTACAGCACTTACTTGGAAGCCTATGCTTTTCTGTAAAACTGAATTCAAACGCCCATGGGAGTCTGTACAGGCTGAAACGCACCTCTGCGTTTCGTATTGGACTTCCAGACGCCCCTCTGCGTCTGCTGCATTTTTTGCAAGCTCAGAAACCCTAGTTTGCTAGAACAACAAATTTCGCGATTTTTGGAACCTGCAAAATAAAACAGAAAACAAGAACAGATTAGTAAAGCAAGTATTAAAAATATGAAACCCTATGGGGTCCCACCGTGATCGCCATTTGTAGATTAAAAATACCACGCCAAACAAAAGATAAAACCACAATGACAGAGTACAAAATAGTTGCACAAAAACAAACGATTTCTATTAATCGGTGGAGTTTAAAAACTCCTTTTTGAATACAACTGGGCCTGTAACCCTTTATTTGTGATACACATTTACAAGTTATGCTAGGGTTCTCCGAAACCCTAGCTGGCACAAATGGTTGCGCTTTCGAAGAACGTATCTTCAATCTCAACAGAGTGAGTGGGCTTTGTCGTATCCCTTGCTTGGACCACTCCAGCTTAATCAGCTGCCATCAATAAATTGGATCTATTATCAAAAACCTACACACATTAACACTATCAAGGAGTTAGAAATTAATGATAGGGCTCCACTGCGTGAGCCCTCAGAAACAATCTAAAACCCTATAAAAATGGAATGCAGGAAATCAATAACAGATTAATACATAAAATACGGCTACTTACTTTAAACTAATTTATACCTGTTCTCTGTTAACACAGCTAGACCAGGTGACACCTGGAAGTAATGTTGTTGTCAGAATAGGCTACGGAAGGCACCCTGGTGCACTTGCCGAACGCTCGTGTGCTTCTGGATCTAGATTACAGACGTCGGTCTGAGTCTGTGGCTGAAGGTAAACGCCTGTGGGCACTTGGTAAATTCCCATGGGCACTTGGTGAAGGGGTAAATGCCCGTGGGCACTTGCGACAGGAATGGGAGATTCTGCAGAATGCTACAGAAGGAATGGCGGCGAAAGCGACGATGGAAGCGGCGATGGATGCGACGAAAGGGTAGCGAAAGAGAGGAGATAACCGTAGAAGAATTAGAATCAGAGATAGAAGTAGCAAAAGACATAGGAGAAGAAGATAGATAGCATTTGAGCCATCAAAGTGACTCAATTTATAATCTACTCTCAGGGCACACTTTAGGGTTTTAACGACACTTTGAACGTGTGGCTAAGATTAAAGTGGATCCAAGGGTAGAGAATAAATCTTGGTTGTGGAATGGATTAAGATGGATGGACGGATGAGATTAAATGAAGGATGGACGACTCAAATTAAATCACTTAAACTATTATTTAAATATATATATTAAAATATTAAAATATTAAAAAATATATATAAATATTAATTTAAATAAATTTGGGGATGAAAAATTGTGGGAAAGGTGAAATTGGGCCAAATAATGGCAGGAAAGTGTGGATTTGGGCCAAATAATTGCGGGAAGGTGGATGACCGACACGTGGCTGACAGGAAGGTATAGATGACTTGCAAGTGGCTGGATTTTTGTGTCTACAATATGGACAGATAAATGTGAAGCCAGCTTTCAATTGCTTAAACAAAATCTCACATATCCTCCTATACTAAAAATACTAGACCCCCAAGGTAAATTTTTAGTATGCACAAATGCTTCTTTGGAAGGATTAGAAACAGTGTTATCCCAAGAAAAAGTAGTGGTGGCATACGAGTTGATAAAGCTCAAGAAACACGAGTTGAAATATACCATGCATGACTTAGAAACAACTACAATGGTACATGCATTGAAGATATGGCGATACTACCTTGTGGGTAGATCCTTCGAGTGAAGAATCGATCACCAGATTTTAAAGTATATCTTTACTTAGCCCTTGCTAAATGCAAGATAGAGAAGGTGGATTGAGTTCTTGGTCGAATACAATTTTGGCTTAGAGTATATCAAAGGTAAATAAAATAAGGTCACCGATACCTTGAGTAGAAGAAGGCACATTACTCCACTAACTCGAAGTCATATAGATATTATGGATCATGTAAAGCAAGTCCAATACCAAGATCAATTTTGCATTGAAATCCAAGCCCAAATGGCACAAGATCCTAAGATAGTTAAGGATTATAATATTAAGGATGGAATTTTGTGTTTCAAGGATCAGATAGTCATTATCAAAGCTAGAAACTTAAGAAGGACGATCATGAGGGAAGCTCATCGATCTCCATACTCCGCTCATCCAAGAGGGATAAAATTTGGTTGATAAACTAACCAAAGTGGTACACTTCATACCCAGAAGCACCAAGGATGATGTAGTAGTAGTCACCAATAGATTCACCAAGGAGATATTTCGTTTACATGGATTTCTTGAAGTGATAATCTCTAATCAAGATTTTAGGTTCACCTCTGACTTCTAGAAAGCCCTCCATTGTAAAATTGGAACTTATTTGAATATAAGTTCCACATACCATCTGGATACTGATGTATAAACTAAGAGAGTCAATCAAGATCTAGAAGACATGCTTCAAATATACTACATGGATCAAAAGACTCGATGGGAAGACTTCCTACCTTTATTAGAGTTTACCTACATAGATGGATACCATGCTTCTCTAAATATGACTCCTTTTGAGGCTTTTTATGGCTAGAGATATAGGACACCATTGTCATGGGACAATATGAAATATCAGGTTCTTATTGGTCTAGATACACTTAGAGAAATTAAGGATCAAATGAAGGTGATCTGTCAAAGTCTTAAAGAAGCTACATATCACCAAAAGAGTTATGCTGGCTTGAAAAGAACTCCATGATAGTTCTCTATGGGAGACAAGGTATTCTTGAGGTTAAATCCTATGAATAATGCCATCAAGTTGATAAAATTAGATCCAAGATATGTTGGACCATTCACCATCTTGGAAAGAATCAGTCATGTTGCCTATGGAATTGACTTGCCACCTAATCTAGCAAAGATCCATGATTATTTCCATGTGTCCCTAATTAGGAAATATCTTGTTGATCCTAATCATGTTTTGGATGTCTCAAAGTTGTAGATGGTGGATCCAACATACATTGAGGTAAAACTAGTAAGAATCCTTGAGTTTCATTCCAAGTCCATAAGGAAGTGAAACATAGAGCAGTGCAAGGTCCAATGGGACCTATACTCCGAAATAAATGCCACCTGGGAAAGGGTGGAGGACATGAGGAATCACTTTCCTTATTTATTTGAAAACAATGTGTAATATTGTTTTAGTTAGACTTTTTTGATGCATAGATAGATACTCTCATAGAGGTACTTATGCATTAATGATGGTATGTATGCACTAATTTATATCGTATTATCATATGATGATATTTATGCTTTATGATTTGATCTTACCATGCAAATCAATTATTGATGAATATTTTTCATGCAATATATATGTTTTATTTCTTGAAGAATATGGTATTGCTGATATTTTGTTGCATCACAGGTCTAGGAGTTCTCATGGGTGGAAGAAGCTGGCCTTCTCATGAGAATAAGGAGTTGTTCAGCCACCAAGAATGAGATACTAGAAAAAGAGAAATGATGATAAAGACAACCCATGGGTAACATGAATAATTACCCGCATATAGGTATACTCATGACTGCACCATTGGGCAATGATGTATGAGACTAGCCTCCTAGATATGATGGTGATAGCAAGAATATCTTAAAGAGTCCATCCATAGGATAAAATAATAGTGTGGAATACTGAGATTGCATGATTGCCTGTGATTACAATTTGGTAAAAAGTATTTTTGATTATTAGTTTCTTTTGCTATGTTTTGATTTTGCATTCATGTATTATTGTTTGCTAACTATGGTAACACAAGGGACTATGTTTAGTCTAAGGGGAGGAGTATGTCACATCCCACATCGACCCGAACCCTTGGGCATGGCAAAGAGAAATAAAAAAATCAATGTAGACATAGAAAATACTTTGAAATTGTCTAAGCATTGGAAATAGTGGTAATTCATTTATTTTTAAAATAACACCACAAGAAAAGAAAAATATGTATTTTAAATAGAAAATGGGGGTTCTCATGTGAACTTAACTATTAGTATGATTGCAAACTAATATGTTAATAAAATACTTTGAGAAAGGTATTTGGGTCCTAAAATGCCATTAAGGGCCATGAGAAAAAGGAATTTGTACCCCAATATTCTAGGAAAAATATAAAAATAGTATTAGTCATTCAAAGGTCCTCTAAAACACTATTGGTTGCCTTTGATGTGCATCATGTCCTCCAAGATGCAGAAAAAAATACTATGCCACCAAAATGCCTACATCATCATCCTCATGACCTCTCCAAAAGTCATCACCTAGGCTACCCTTCACCCTTTGGGAAGGCACCCCCTAAATTCTATAAATAGCCACCATGAGTTAACAATGGGGGAGGATGTTGAAGAAGGAATTTGAAGAAGTTATAGGAGAGCTTTGGCTTAGGGATTATGCTCTTCACCTTTTGGTGAATCAAAAACCAAATAGCCTTAAGCCTTAGAGATATTTGGTCAAACTTGGTTGATAGGTAAGCTTGGGCTTAGGGATTATGCTCTTCACCCCTTGGGTGAATCAGAAACCAAACAACCCTAAGTTTAGAGACCTTTGGTCAAGTCATCCATAGAAGGGAAAGCAAGGAAGGAGGATTGGACAAAGATAATCTTCAAGGAGCTAGAAATACCCAGGTCATATCATACCTCATAGCCATGCTATTTGCATTTGATTATTGATGTGATTGAATACACATCTAATTATTGATGCTAGTATGCTTTGTATGATTTAATTGAAGATTTGGTCCATGATTGCATACATTTAATTAATTATGTTTGGGGCCCTTGTTAATTGGACAAGTGGGTATTCCTTTAATTAATTTGTTTGGACCATTTTTATTGATCGTGGTCGAATGGTTTATGGTCCACATCTGCATTCATTTAATTAAATAATTTGGACCCCTGTTAACTAAACAATGGGTATCCTTTTAATTAATTTGTTTGGACCTTTGCAAAATTGGATAATGGCTATTAAAGCCACGTCTTCTAAAATGGTTTCTAAACCCGATCGGAGAAACCTCTCGACCATACTAAACCTAACCATACTCCTAGCAAGCTAAGGGTCTCTACGTAGTTGAAACATCACCACCAATGGAACCACCACTTGGTGGTTACCAAGTAAATGGTATGCGAGCACTTTTGAAGAATATCATCACTCACACCACCTTGGGTGTGGGATATTACCCTTTTGAGTCTTTTTATTTAGAATAAAAAAGAACCCATAACTCGGTGCAAAGGATTTTATGAAGGTATTTTCACCCATGACGAAGGATTTCCATCCAAACCATGCTTCTCCAAGCATGAGCAATCCAAGACACTCTCACCAGCAAAAAAATGAACCCAAATCAATGAATTTGTAAACAGTATACCTACTTGTCAAGTGAATAAAATCCTACTGTGTAGTCACTTTGGAATAAGTCTTGAGGTTTGGTTATGTCTCCTTCAGTGCATAGACCTTTGGTTGCATTCATATGTTGATTAGAGACCCATGGAGTTTCATCTCCTCTTTCACCCTATTGTGCCATAATATCAACTAGAGTACACTACCAGATAGTGAGTTGTGCTAATGACAGATCCAATGTTGAATACCTCTGTTAAGCACTTAGACCAAAGAGATGAGCTCCATAGATATAATAGTGCAGCGATACCATAGGAGGGTTGTATTAAAATTATAAGTTATTGGAAAATTAAGTTTGTAGTAAAGTAAGCAACTAATCTATCGAGGGATGATAGGTGTCTTTGAGAAGTGGTATCTGGCTAAACCCATGGATGTGACTAATACCCTATGTTCTGAGAGTTTACCCAGTTCAAGGATAGTATATTTCACACCTAAAACATGTAGGTCTATGAGAAGAATACACTGGTCCTACCCTCATATCCATGTGGTGAGTACAAAAGCCATCAAATGGTGTAATGCTCTACTTTGGGTACCCTAAAACTAGCGTAGGTACACTGGAAAAAGGGACACATTGTATCGGACATGATGGAGGATCGAATGACAACGTCATGATAAATTTGGGATGGTAATCAATTCTACTCATAGAAGAAAACCAATTTCCCTGCATCCATACATGATATACATTACCCAAAAATTAGTATCAGGTTAAATGAATCCCATGTCAATCATATGCTTTATGATCAGTGTTAGACTATGTGAGGTAGCTTGTCATATGTATGGAAACCACTTGGGTTGGTGGAGAAATACCGATTGGTAAAATTGGTATCCTCTCATAATAAAACTTGTCAAGCACCTTGTGTAACAAAAGAAAAATATTAAATATGTTGTTGGCTATGGAACAAATTTTAGGATTAAAATTTGTACACCTTGAAACAAAAATTGTGCATCTTGTAAAACAGTGACGAAGTAAATTTGTACAATTTGTGAATCTCATAGAGAAACATAGATATTATTGTGGAAATTTTATATGAGTAAACTTGTACAATTTGTGTGAATCTCATAGAGAAACATAAATATTATTGTGGAAATTTTATATGAGTAAACTTGTACAATTTGTGTGAATCTCATAGAGAAAAAAAGATATTATTGTGGAAAGTTTATATGAGTAAACTTGCACAATTTGTGTGAATCTCATAGAGAAACAAAAATATCATTGTGGAAAGTTTATATGAGTAAACTTGTACAATTTATGTAAATATCATAGAAAAACAAAGATATTATTATGGAAATTTTATATAAACCATGAATCCTTGTTTAAGGAGTTTAGGACAAACTTTCAAAGGATTGTAATAATCCATTGATGGACTATGTGACATCTTAAACATGAATTGTAGTTCAACCTTGATGAAAGAAGGATTATGTAAAAACGCATTGGTAAAGATGAGTACCTATAATATCTTCCTGAAACAAATTAAGGGCCAAGAGAATAATTCTATAAGTGTAATCTTGTGTGATAGATTACAAATGGAGTTGTGGAATAGATTTGAGTAATCTGGGTGGAAGATTGCAAGAGATAATATAAGCCAAACTCACGGAACTATAGATAGGTCTTGAGACAACTTGGTAGCCAAATTTGTGGAAGTATTATAGATTACAAAAATGATGTGATACTTGTGAAAGTATGTTGCATTTTAATGCTATTTCTGGTTGAAGAAATATGATGTGATACTTGTGAAAGTATGTTGTGTTTTAATGCTATTTCTGGTTGAAGAAATATGATGTGATACTTGTGAAAGTATGTTGTGTTTTAATGCTATTTTTGGTTGAATAAATATGATGTGATACTTGTGAAAGTATGTTTTGTTTTAATGCTATTCTGGTTGAATAAATATGATGGGATACTTGTGAAAGTATGTTATGTTATAATGCTATTTTTGGTTGAAGAAATATGATGGGATACTTGTAAAAGTATGTTATGTTATAATGCTATTTATGGTTGAAGAAATATGATGAGATACTTGTGAAAGTATGATGTGTTTTAATGCTATTTATGTTTGAATAAATATGAAATACTTGTGAAAATATGAGGTGTTTTATTGATAATTCTATTTGAGAATATGAGAAACTTGCTCAAGCATGATTTGTTTGAAGGAATATAAAATACTTGTGAGAGTATGATATGCTTTATGCATAAAAAGGACTTCATTGATGAATGAATTTATAGCATTCTAGAAATAGTTGATTGTAATAAATACTTGATTCAAAGGCATATCCTTGTGGAGAAGGATATGGGATGAAAGTGTGATTTTCAGTCTTAGGAAAGTATGGGATTTCCTTCCTTTGAATAATGGAATGTTTTAGACAAGTACATTATGGAGAATGTATTGTGTTTAGTTGCATTCATTAAGAAGTTATTACATGCTATTGTTTTTCTAGAATTGCATTTCATATACATGTAATGGGTTGTTCTGATCTAAAAAATACCTACTATCTAGTACCAGTGGCTCGGATGGAGTCAAGCAAGGATCAACACTAGTTGAGCTCTATTGATCATATATACATGTTGTAAAATAATACCTCTTTAATGAAGGGCCTCTATTATTGTAAAAATATATTTATTGAGATCAATTGTAATTTGAATATATCACTCCTTGAGAGGATGTGAATACAATGTAACACTTGACTTCAAGTGATCATAAGAAAGAATGTAGAATTACATGATGAATTAAAATTACCTTATGATAAGGATTAAATCTCTAAAAGTGACTCAAAGATCGTATCTATTTGATATAGTGTAACCTTAAAACTAAAAGGAATATTGCTTCATGCATAACACTTAGATATTAATTGGAAAGTATTTGTAAAGGGAAAAACCTCAAAATTTATCTATCTCATGGAGATTATAGTTTGTTAAAACAAGTAAGGAAAATGGTAGACATTCACAAGTCTATGCGGGTTTGTGAGATAACCCCCTTAGCCCCTATGGTTGATATAGGTAAGCTAAGCATTGTAATAGTTGTGTTTCTATCCTTAAGGAAGAACAAAAAAAAATCTCAAGGTATACGCCTAGTGTATGGTTGAAATATGAAATGACCAAAATATGACATTTGATCTAACAACAAGTAATAAACACAAGTCATTCAGAAATATATATTTTATTCATGATCAATTTTGTATAGTTTACAAATAGGGAGGATTTCTCTTTTTCCTTTTATGAATCCATAATAAGCCTGATGTCTTCTTCTGATGTCCCTCAGTGTAGGTAGGCTTCTTTGTATGTGGGCCACCGTCGGGTTGTAGTTGTAGTTGCTTTCCCTCCTTGCTCCTGTGCTAGGACTACAAAAGGGTGTTAGTATGATGGGGGGCTTGCCTTAGTCAGGCCCCATGATTATGAAGATGAAATGACTATAAAAATAGAGTAAAACATGTGATAAAATGTGCAGAAGGTAATAATAGGATGAAAGGGAACTTACCTCCCAAATCTGGAGTGATTTGGGGCCTCTAGACCCAATTCACCACCCTGGGAGTGAACTAAGGCCGAATTCATGGGGCAAGGGACGATTTGAGATGTGATGCTTCTTTTACAAAATATTTCTGATGGGTCGACTCCTAGGCAGCTGGGGTGCCTCTGTGTACCATTGAAATTTGACTGTGTGCACTGGGAAATGACTGTTCAGTATTGGCTTTCCATTTTAGTAGAGTAACTATACTTTATTAAATTTTGTGAGATCTCTTATTTGGGGTTTGGGACCCATTATTTATAGGCAAAAGCAAGGTGCAGGGGGTGGGGTTTTATTGACTAAATCTAGGTTTGATTATGACTGGGGTTAGGTTAAGAAATGCAAGGTGGCAACATTACATTCCTTATGAGAAATATCTCATCCTCACACATGTGTGAGGATAGATTAGGGCTAATCCTGATTAGGAGGTGTTTAAGTCAATTTAAGACATGATTAAAGAAATATTTTAACAAACCCTAATTTCACACATGTGGGAGGATGTAATTAGTTTTAATCAAGATTAAAGGTTCTTTTAATCAAATTTTCCCTAAAAAGGTGACTTAAGTGAAGTCAACATTACATTAGATTTTAGGTATTGATTTATTAATTGTTTTAGTCAACTAATACCCCATGTGGAACACATTTTAATACAAATATGTGAAGTGTTTGTGTAGAAGGAAAAGGGATATAAGGAAAAGAATGGGATCCAATCAAAGGTATGTAGCCGCTCGAAGCGTGACCATACAACATTGACTAAATAGCCAAGAAGAGAAGGGAAAAGAATGGGATCCAATCAAAGGTATGTAGTCGCTCGAAGAATGACCATACAACATTGACTAAATAGCCAAGAATAGAAGGGAAAAGAATGGGATCCAATCAAACGTATGTAGCCTTTCGAAGAGTGACCATACAACATTGACTAGATAGTCAAGAAAATAAGGGAAAATAATGGGATCCAATCAAAGGTATGTAGCCACTCAAAGCGTGACCATACAAAATTGACTAGATAGCCAAGAAGAGAAAGGAAAATAATGGGATCCAATCAAAGTTATGTATCCACTCGAAGTGTGACCATACAACATTGACTAGATAGCCAAGAAGAGAAGGGAAAAGAAAAGGAAAAGAGGAAATAAATAAAAACAATGTCGGTAAAAAGGAAATGGATGATTGCGGATGCAATGGAGTGATTTTGTTGAGTCCGTATGACATTTACAATGCCATACTAGTTTCTTGAGAATGATAACTTTTGAATATTTTGCTTTTACGACCAGATCAACGTGGTCCAAAAGTATGAATAGGACAAAAGCCTATCTAAATTTTTGTTGTTGATTGATTGATGAGAATATGGTGACAAGTGTCAAACCATTTGAACTAAGTTGTCATTTAGTTTATTCCAACATGTCATTCATGATGCTCCATGAATTCCAGATATAAATATTCTAAATGTTACACTAGGATAATGTCAATCGTATCATCTATTATGTACTCGACGTACAAGAATGCTAGATTGACTTCTCCATTGTCACGCATAGCTCTCCTGATGTAACCCATGTTTGATTATGATTGAGATTATTTCGTATTATAATATTCAGCAAAAAAATTTGTAAACAAATGTGCTAATCACACTTTTGGATTTTCTATCTTTTGGTTGCATGCAAAACTAAATTTGGATATGAATACCCCCTCAAATGAGGAATTAGTAATGAGGCAAATGGAATGTGGTGATTTGATGATGCAATGATTGATAAAAATATCAATGCATGATGATTATGAGTGCAAATGAAGGTAAAAGGTAATTTTGGAAGGTTCCTAGGGTTTTAGGGGATATTTGCCTGCTTTCCTAGGGTTTTGGGAGCATTTGGGGGTGTTTTGGTTGAATTCACCACCCGAGGGGTAATTTTGACCTAAATCACCACCCAAGGGGTGAATTGGGTTCAATTTGCCCCTCGAGGGGTGAATTGGTGGATAAAGTATATTTAATCCCTAATTTGCATATGGGGGGCTCATTTTGATGGTGCACAAGATTGGAAAGTGACTTGTGAGAGCATTTGATGACACAAGAGGAGCACAGATGATGATTGTGAGGGTGACGATGACGAGAGGATGCAAAGCAGCTGGCAACAGGCATGGGGATCCACCGATAAGTGATATTTTACCTTGTTTAATTTTTGTTTTATTTTTATAAGAAATGTGAATAAGGGAGAGGGAGGTTTTCGTATCGATTTAAATTTTTATGCAATTTTTAATTAAAATTTAAATACGAAGTGAAAAATAAGCCAAATGGGTATCCTATTTTACGACTATCAATTTTTGAATTAGACTTGTTTTGTCACCTATTTGATTGGGTGAAGGGTAGAGTAGGTGTAAGGTTTGACTGTCAGTTTTTGGAAATAACGGTATACTGATATTGATATATTTTTACATGTTGTTTGTTAAAGTGGGAAATGGGTATCCTATTTTACAACTGTTATATTTTTTTGACTTCGTTTGATGTGATTTTAGAATTTTTTGCTTTTAGGAGTAATTTATCAAACCTAGACTGTTATATTTGACTGTTTGATTTTGGAATGTGTGTAGCATGAATGCATAATGTAATTTGATTTCTTGAATGTATGTAAGACAAATGTATAACTATAAGGTGTAGCAAATGTATATGACATAGATGCATGGGTGCATGTATGGACTTACTAAAATGCGCCAAGGAAGCACTTGTATCATGGCATTTACCTGCATGGATGCAATCCATTTCATGATTTTAGGGATTGTGGATAATGTAAGGCATGTGTAATAATTTTGACTAACATAGTTATGATAATCAAATCTCAAACGCTTAGCTATACAAGTTTTGTGGCAACTTATAACATAATCGAGCTAGTTCAAAGTCTATCTTGGACCTATGTGTGTGGATGTGTAAGGTTCATTTATCCATTTTGAGGGAGGTAAGATTAACCTGTTGTAGATGCTATCGGACTAGTAAGCTCATTCGTCCACAACAATGATCTCTACAAAAGCAAGATGCTAATGTGAGAGATGTGTTGTCACGTGTAAGATTATTCCACTAGTAGGCAGGCTCTTGGAGCCTATTTCTAGTGATGGGAATCATCCCATGGTGTTATGTTGAACCTAAGGAACAAAGGCGATAAGCATAGCATGGGTGATATCAAGAGGTGTTTCCTTTTGTTTTCTGCCCCTGCTCTAGTGTTGACCTATTTGATTGTGGTGCTCTTTTTTTTTTTTTTAATTCTTGTGGTACTCTTTTTGTATGGGCGATGAAGGTTTTTTTCTACCTAGTCATTTATTTTTGCTTATGCTTGATCCCTTTGTTTATCCCCAGGTCGTATTTTGACCATGCAAGTGATAGGACGAGTAGGGGATACCATTCGCTAGATGGCGATATCTACTCAAGATGTCCTCTTTCCTAAGATCAAAATTTTTCAATGTGTAACCTGTTGTGAGCAATCCATGAGAGAAGTTGAACCAACCTAAAGGACCATAAGAAGAATGTACAAAAATTAGTAGCTATTGGTGACATTGGATTGCTTGAACTACGGAGTAGTCAAAATTAAACACAACACCTATGTATACCTTGATCCTAAAAAGGAGGAATGGACATCCAGGTGGTGATGCTAACAAGTACATGTATTACTCTTGCTAAGGCATATTTTGAGGGAGAATGTACAAACATGAATTAAAATTATAACTATAAAGCATATGAATATGTGCAATGGATGTAACTGTAAACGATGTAAGTGGCTGAATGCAATATGTACAAGAGGAAAGTTATGCTATGTAGAAGGAGAATTTTAGAAAAATCTATTTACATATGAGTAACATTTGCACTAATGACAAAAAGCATGATGCTATGATCATGGTTGCCCCAGTGTGTGGGGTGTGTGTGTGTAGTAGATATATAAGTTGTGAGATGTATAACTGTATGTAATAGTCACCAAAAAGAAGGAAGATGTGAAAGTGGGATGTACAGGTGGAAGAAGTGAGAAGAAATAGACATTGGTAACCAATCAAGAAAGGGGATCACAAAAAGACAACAAAGATAGGAGAGAAGAAATGAATCAACATATGTAAGAACCAAGAATGAGATAGAAGAAGAAGAGTAACTAAAACTACTACCAGGAAAACTAGGTTTCTTGTACAACCCATTGTGATTCTTGCGGTTCTAGGAAACATAAGAGTATGTCATCATAGTTGCAGCGGTAAAGGATGTCCCCCAACAAGGTGTAGCAGATTGCTCTTTGTTTAAAGGTTTGGCATTGGGCATGGGGAAAATCACATGGTAGGAAACCTAGTTTGATGTACTCTTTGATCTACGAGAACCATGGGTTGTGAGGTTTGATGTTTACCACATACACACCACTATCATCTGTAGGAGGTTTGGGTGATATAGCAGATTGCGTAATTGTATGAATGGATACAGATGTTGTGTCGGATGTTGGGTTTTGTAGGATGAGGAACGCTAGGGAGGCCATAGTGTCTAAAAAATGGTTTGATGATTGTGGAGCAGCTTTGAGGTAATACCATTCAAATTGGAATAAGAGTTGTTGGGAAATTTTCTTGTATTGTTGGAGAACTAGGTAATTGCATAGCTAGAGTTCCTGCACTTGATTGACTATCAAAATTGAATCACCTATTATGTGGAGGCATTTGATGTGCATAGAGTGTGCTTGTTAAAGTCCTAGGATTAGGGCTTTGTATTTTGCATTGTTATTGGTACAAGAGAAATCAAGTTTGAATGAAAATGGGAGTGTTTCTCCTTCAGGTGTAAAGAAGACAACACCTACACCCCCAGTGTGGAGACACTTGGAACCATCAAATAACATGGTGAGGTTAGCCATGAATTCTGGTTCAATGTATTCCTCATCTTCGGTTACGTGGAAGATGGAATCATTGGGAAGTTGAATGAGTAGGGATTGATTTTTAGTTATAGGGGCTTCAACCAGTTGGTCAGCAATGAATTGCCATTTTATAGACTTTTGAGATACGAATTCTAGGTCAAACTTGGTTAGGAGCATGATCCATTTGGCTGTGCGTGAATTGTGATAACTCTTGTTCATCATGTATCGAACAAGATTATCTTGAGCGATGAAAAAATTTGTGTGGTTTAACATGTAGTGTCTTAACTTCTAGGTAGTAAATGCTACTACTAGGCATAGCTTCTCCATGTATTCGTATCTCATTTTGTAACTAACTAGTGTGCGAATGATGTAGTAGATAGCCTAATAATTTTTGAGAGCGTTCTTTTGAGCTAGGAGTGTACCTAGCGCAAGTTCTATGGTTGAGATGTATAAAGTCAGTGGTAATTGTGGGTGCGGCAGTGAGATGACCGACAAAGACGTAAGGTAAGATTTTATAGCATCGAATGTGGCTTGATAGTTATCATCTCATTTGAAGTGTACTTTTTGTAGGAGATGATTGAATGGTTGGCATTTGTCTGATAATTGTGCTATAAATCTATGAATAGAGGTAATATTGCCCTGGAGGTTGCACAATTACTTTAGTGTGGTAGGAGGAGGCATCTCGATGATGGATTTCATCTTACTAGGATCTACTTCAATGCCTTGTTAGGAGACAATGAATCCTAGTATTTTTCCTGATGTAACATCGAACACACATTTTTTTGGATTGAGGCGCACACTGTGTTCTAGTATTCGATCGAAAATCTTATGGATATCTTTGAGATGGTCGACATGTTTCTTTGATTTGGCTATGAGGTCATCTATATAAAATTCCATATTTTTGTGCATTATATCATGAAAGATGTAGGTCATGGCTTTTTGATAGGTTGCCCCAAAATTTTTAAGGCCAAAGGGCATGACCTTGTAGCAAAAGGTCCCCCAGGGTGTTGTGAAGGAAGTTTTGTGTTGATCGACTGGGTTAATCCTAATTTGATTATATCTAAAAAATCCATCCATAAGGGAAATCATTTTGTGACCTATGATGGAGTCAATGTTGGGTAAAGGGAAGTTTTCTTTAGGACAAGCTTTGTTTAGGTCGTGAAAATCTGTGCAAACGTGAACGTCACTGGATGGTTTGGGAATAGGGACCATGCTAGATACCCACTTGGGATAGTCAATGGGTACTATGAAATCAACGTCTTAGAGCTTTTGGAGCTCAGATTTTACTATCAATGTGATAGTTGGATGCATGCATCACAAATTCTATCTTACTGGTTTGGCATTGGGATCTAGTATGAGATTATGCACTACTACGATAGGGTCAAGTCTCGGTATGTCTTTGTAAGACCATGCGAACACTTTTATATACTTGCGTAGGAAGTTCATGAAGGTGATGCATTCCTCGGGTGAGATGCTAGCAACTAATTTGAGGATGTGCAAATTTTCTAGATCGTCATCGATGTCTACATCAATAGTGTCCTCGATGAGCATGCGAGATCTGTCATGCAATTGTTCAGGGATAGGAATGAGATTGAAGTCATCAATGGCCTCACTAAACTTGTACTCATCATCTATATAAATTCCTATGTGATGAACCTAAGGGGTTTGGGTTGACATGGATGAGGAAGGGGCATTTGCCTCCCTCAAAACATGAGGTGAAAGAAGTAAGTCTCCAGGCACAGGTATATGAGAGATGTGTGCAAGATCTATAAAGTTTGGGTTTGGGGTATCGTATCGAATTTTCTATTGACTGTAATAGAGGGGAGAGTGTAGGTCTACCTCAACCATGTTGATAGATTTTGTAGGTGGGGTAGAGTCTAGTGAGGGAGGTTGGATAGTTTGTGTACGTCCTAAGAGACTCAAGGGAGGTTACAGGACAACTGACAGTGAACGGGGATGAGAGGCTACTCTTTGTAACTGTCTATGTGTAGGTAGGAATATAGGTAAGTGTATCAGTGGTAGATCAGACAGGAATGGGTTTGGCTCTATCGATGGTGGATCAGGCAAGATGGGGTCTGGCTCTATCGGTGGTGTAACCAAGGATAAGGAAGCAAAGTGTTCTTCCAATATATTCATACAAAATGAGGAGGTATCAGACATAGGGGATTATTGAAATAAATCATAGGGGACAATGATGGTTGATGTGGGCAAAGGCGTGTCTTCTAGCATATCCATGTTAATGTAATATTCCAAGGTATGTTTTAGACGAGGAGAATGATGTAAGGATAAATCTTGGATCTCATCCTCTAATGTATAGATGGCGTTTGGGCGATAACCTAGACCGGTTTTGTCAGTGGGTGATCAGACACAAGGGTTAATGGGTGTACATAGCCCTTGCTCATAATAGTCAAGCCCGAACCTATACCAATGAAAATGTTATAGGTAGCGCAAGGCAAATTGAGGGTTGGCTAGGTGTGTAATTACATCACTAGAGCTAGATTGTGTTGGTGTAGAAGTTGGTGGGGGATTTGGGGAGTCGACTCCCACATACACAAAATTGGTATAATTTTCAAGGCTTCCTAGTTGGACAATGGTTCCAATAGTCAACACCGAGGCTGAGGGATGGCCAAAATCTCAGGTATATTAGATAGGGGTGTCACATACATGGGTATCACATACACTATAGTCTCTTGGGCCATTGTTCATCATGAATATGGATATGCATGGTGTGGCACGCTCTAGAAACTGGTGTGGCATATACGAATCGGATGAGGAAGGAGAAAGTTGGGATTCTATAATGGTAGCAACTGAATGATGTGGAGGTTGTTCATCCAAGTTGGGTGTTGGCTGTTCAGGTTCATGATGTTTGGTTGTTGTGGTTTGAATAGGATGTGTGTTCTATGTAGGGGATGACATCGGTGAAGGTGCAGGGATGCATGGAAATGTGAATGTCTTAGGTTTTGGTCAGAAGGTAAGAGGAGGTATTTGTGATGTAGGAAGGATAGGGGCTTCCATATGCAAGGGTGGAGGTAATATAATTGGTTGTGTGATGGGTGGCAATGGTGGTTGCGACACCACGGGTGGAAATTGAAATGGTAGAGCTTGGGAGAATTGTGGGGACCATGAGGATGGCAGTGAGAAGGGCATGGTAGCAATTTTAGATCCCTTGAAATATGGTGCTAATGGTGCAGATATAGAGGATTATGTTGTTGATGAACACTGGGATGTTGATGTGGAAATTAAGGAGGATATCGATGCTCCTATTGACTGGTGAGAAGATACTGGGAATAGTTGGGAGGATGAGAATGAAAAGTAGGGGGAAGGTCTATGATATTACAAAACTTAAAGGGGTATCCATCGGTTGGGACATAGTGAACAAGTCTGTTGTGGATGTATTTAAGGCAATGGTGTAATGTGGATGGGACATACTGCATGTCTCTAATCCAAGGACGATCAAGGAGGATATTGTATTGAATTTCTCCTTGGATGATATGAAAGAGGATGGGGATCGTACGGATGCCTACATGAATAGGCAGAACTATGGATCATATGGTAGGTCTTATAGAGCCATTGAAAGCACATAGGTCTAGGTAAGGCATGGCAAAATGGGTTGGAGGGAAGTGTAGGTGATGTAGGGCTATTGTGGATATGATGTTGATGGATGAGTCCATGTCAACGAGTACCCGATTTTAAGTGATGTCGTTGATATTGGATCGTATATGGAGGGGAGGATTGGCTCCTTCACCAATGAGTTCTATTATCTCATGGTCATGGAAACTAGTTGAAGGCTGGAGGCATCATGGGATGTTCCCTACGAAGTTGAAAAAGGCATTTGTATCATGTGTCTCTAAGTCAATGGAATGTAGAATGTCATTCAACACCTCGTGATGGGGTTGAGATTTTTGTAAGAGATCAAAGATGGATAGCCATGTGGGGGTGTTACATAGCTGATGGGTTAGGCTACCATGAATAGAAATCATATTTTGAGGTGGTGGTGGTACGGTATTAGGCACTTGAGATGTTTGTGGGGACGTAAGTTGGATAGAGGGAGAAACAATAGGTGTTGTCTAGCATGATGGATATCGTTGGTTCCTCGTAGTGAGGTTGATCATACCTACTACACCACATGATGGAGGATCATGCTGGACATTGTTGACTTGGCTAGGTGGCATTGGAAGATTGTTTAGAGGTCTAGGGTGATTGGGTCCTCTGTGATCCGATAGAGGGTTTTAGAAAATTCCTAGGTTCTGGTTCTACGATGCTAGAGGGTTTTCTACCTGAATAGTGCCCCTATCGATTAGGTCTTGAACTTACCCTCAGAAGGATAGACATGAATCAATATTATGGCCACAATGCCTATGGAAAGGAAAAAAGAGCTACTCGTTATAGTCATGAGGCTTGGATGAATTTGGATCCAATGGGCAGATCTCAAGTAGAAAAATATGGTTGCCATTGTACAATCTATGAAATAGGGCTGGTAATGGTTCAGATAAGGGTGTAAAGTTACACAGTGGACCCTGTGGGAACATGCCATGGTATTACTATGGTCGAGGTGGGGTAGGAGAATTATCTTGGAATGCTTGTGGCTACGATGCATATGGTGTAGGAGTCGGTACCAGTGCTAGGGTAGCCACTACGACTTGTTTAGTTTGTGGTGGTCACGGGTAAGATTGATTTGGTGTGGGTCTATTGAAGCAGAAGTTGGAGTTATAGTTGGATTTGGCTCTCAACTAAAATATCCTAGACTGAACCTTAATGTCTTCAATCACTTTTTCTTATGAGATGGCATCTTCAAAAGTATAACTTTGGTGAAGCTGGAGGGATGTGGAAATGTGTTTGTGGCAACTATTGGAAAAGAGTATCACAAGCTTTGAGGTGGGGAGGCTATGGGTGAGGTCACGGATAATCACTCTCCATATGGCAATGAACTTCGTAATGGGTTCATCGTTTGCCTATCGTAAGGCATAGACATTAGAAAATGTGGTATTTTTCTTGATGTTTATGGAAAAGTGCTCTAAGAATAAATTGGCTAGCTTCTCAAAGGTATACAGGCTATGGTGTGGGAGCATGTTGTACCAATCCAGTGTTAGCCAAGCGAGGGATAGGGATAAGATACACAACATAAGAGTATTACTACTATGAAGCTAGTAGCAAGACGAATTGTAGTTGCTCACATGTTCTCTCGAGTCTTCCTTACCTCTATACTTGTCAAATTTTGGTATTTGGAAGTGATAGGGATAGGGAGGAATGGAAATGGATGGGTGAACTAGCTTGTTGCATAATTCATCATAAAAAGACTTTTGTGGCCCGTAGCTAGAGGTGCATAGGTTCAAAATTTTGACTTCATATCATAATATTTGATGTTCGGGTGTCATAGGAGTCGAGGGTTAGGCTATGGTAGGCTGACCCTGTGGATGTGGTGGATATTAGTATTGTCATTCTTCACAATACTTTAGAGAATACTGTTGTGCCTAATCATGGTAAGGTAGGTACTGGGTGATAAGTGCTGTCGTGTCTATGGGCACACTAGATTGTGGGGTAGGTGTCTTTTGCGAGTAGTAATACTATGACTACGAGGCATATGGTTGCGACACAAGTAATTGTTGGTTTGGAGCCTGCTATACTAGTTGAGTTGTGGGTGATGATGACCAAATTGGAGGAGGTGTAAAGAAGCTAGGTGTAGCTGGTGGTAGTGTAGGTGTTGATACTACTAATGCTAGGGGTGGTTGAGACAAGATATAAAAAGATAGGATCTGTCTTTGCCCTGGACGGTAGGAAGTAGGGAAGCTAAACTATGTGGAATAATTTGGTTGAGTGGGTGGATAAGTTATTAGTATCAGTCCATAGGTAGGAGGGATATTGGTAGTGGGAGCCTAAAAAGGAATAGGTGGCAGTATCCTAAAGGTCATGGTAGGCAAAGGTGTTTCCAAAGGTTGGGTGTCGTACACTTCGGATACCTGGGATATTGGTGGAAAAGTTGTTCAAAAAGTAGGATAAGGTGAAGAAGTAGGAGCTTGGGGGGAAAGTATATGTGTACACCCTCTCTTGGGTTTATGCATCTTGTGTCTGAAGGGGCTGATAGGAAGTGCCCTCAGATATGGTGAAGAACGACTCTTGGGAAGAGGATGGTTGGTACTCTTGTGAAGAGTACGGGTGTGAGGTTTGAGGGAATGCTTGCGGTTCCTACTGGGTAGGGATTTGTTATGCAGTTTGGAAGGATGGTTTTTGGTTTACTATAGTAGAGGAGGATGGGTTAGACACCATTCCTATGATAGGGTCAAATGATGTGACCTCAGGTTGGGTACAGTTTAGGAGGGAGGAATCATTCTCAAATAGGGATTGAGATAAATTTTGGAAGAAGGGATGTGCGAAGGTGGGACAAGTAGGCATGACCTCCTTATATATGGTGAAGTATGGAGGAGGTTGTCCTAGTTTTGTGTAGATCACATGGTCACATAACGTGGTCAATGGACTAGGTGAGAATGGAAATTAAAGGAGCAGGTAATCCTCTGAGTTAAGTAGCGATAATTTCACTCAAAGTAGACATCTCATCATGAGGCATCATGTATGTGAATGGTTCATTAGATTCTATGTGTGAATCAGATGTGTCTATGATCTTCTCCTTCATGATCAAAGGAGTAAGAGTGGGCTGACTAGAGGAAGGGGGTGGCCATTCCTCCATAGAGCATGCTTGCTCATGCGCTCTACTACGGGTAACCATAGGCATAGTGGCATGTGAAAAAGGGGTTTTAGGAATAAACCATGTGTGATACAGACTCAACTATGTCTAATGCGAGTGTGAAGTAAGTGACATACTATGTGTAGTAAGATAATAGATAGTGTAATGTGTTGAGACCGGTCTGTGATTATGCAAACAATGGTAGACCAGAATCAATTCTAAATGCTAAGAAAATAAGTGTTATGTTTGTTTTGTGTGTTGTAATGTTGATACTCCCTATGTATAATTATAGGTAATGGAGTGAATACTCTATAAAGTCAAGAATGTTATCAATATCAAACATCCTGCAACACCCAAAGATGCACATGATAGAATGGTAGTACAACATGTGAATGGTGACCTGTATGGAAGGTGCAGTAAAATGATATCCTAAAGGGGTGGAACTCACTATGCTAAAGCAAGTTCACAATATCCTCTCACAATAAGAGGTGGTACTATCTATGACATGCTAGGCATGGTCAACAACCCCATGCATTCGCTTCACCCTCGATCGGGCTTAGTCAATAGCGACAGTTACCATATCCACAAATTATGTTATCCTTGTGGACTAAGGTGTCTAATCCTATCCCACTCTGTAGGTAACCACTGGTGATGAAATCTAGGACCTAGTGACAAAAGTGGGGGATTTTTTGGTGATGAAATCCATAAAACCGCTCATGTGGGGCTATTAGGTGTCTAGGGGGGTGAGCTGATGGAGAGTGCAACTCAATCCACACTAGTCTTGAGCGATGGATTGGGGATGAAGTACAATATCACCACTTATTTAAATACCATGTGAGTGTGTGTGGTTTTATGTTTTTCTAACAATGTATGCAAAGTAAGAAACTAACTAGTTGCCTTTTCAAAAGAAAACTAATCCTAATGCCTTTTTGAAAGAAAATTATTAGATAACTTATATTCTTTGCAAAGAAATGGTTTAGTATTAAATGCATTTATAAAACAAATTAATCTACTTTGTAAATCATAGAAATATGCAATCCAAGTGTGTGATATAAATGGGATTAGGAAACCCTAACTTGAACTTTAGAATGCAAAATTATTTTAGAAATGTAATAGGGGATTAAAAACCCTAGTTTTACTTTAGAATGTAAAGTTCCTTTTAGCAATGGAAGTTATCAACGAAGGAAGAACAACTTAGGTTTATGCTACATGCAAAAATAATAGACAAATGCAAATTTATTTGAGAAATAAATTTGTGCACTTGCTGGAAAGTTGCAGGTCCTAAAAGTTTCGAAAACCCTAAGGATTCGATAACTTTGCAATGAAAACAAAACTATGTCTAGCAATGATTATTTAACTAGTTAGTAAAATTTTTGTTTCCAAAACTTGCAATAGAGGCAAAAAAAGTGAAAATACCTACATTATGATGCTAAGGGGGGTTGCTTGGCCCCTGAAAGAGTCACCCCAGCTAATTTGGGGGGTTTTGAGGCTTCTGTGTTCAAATTGTGACTCAAGGGGCGAATTTGACCCAAATTGTGACCCAAGGGGAGAATTAGGACCGGTTCATGGGACGGGGGGCGAATCAGGTTCAAAGGCTTCAAATCAGAGATATGATGGCCTAGGATGGTTCCTAAGGCTTTGGAGGTCTCAGTGGAGTATAGTTTTTTGGTACCTGCAAGACACAAAAATCGAGGATAATGTTAGATTTAAAAGAAAATGAATCTAGCACTATCTATTGTGGGAGTCCCACCAGGCATGCCAGAATGAAACAGTCAAAAAATGGTATTTGATAATTTAACACAAAACATAATGATGCATTAAACAAAGATACTATGATTCCATTGATATTAATAAAAATGTGTTACAAGAGGGGCATGATTCCCTTTATTCATTTCTCTTCTTAAAAATGTTACAATCAATTTGATGCCTTCTTCGGCCGTCCCTCAGTGTAGGTGGGCTTCTTTTTATGTGGGCCACCATTGGGTTGCTATTGGTTTGATGCTTCTTACCCTCTTCGTATTTGTTGCATACTATGATTAACCTACAAAAGGGTGTTAGTATGATGGGGGCTTGCCTTAGTTAGACCCCATATTTATGAAGACAAAATTACCATAAAAATAGTACAAAATATGAAATAAATTATGCAGAAGGTAATAATAATATGAAATGGAGCTTACCAGCCAAATTTGGGACCTCTAGACCCAATTCACCACCCTGGGGTGAACTGAGGCCAGATTCGTGGGGCAAGGGGTGATTTGAGCTGTGATGCCTCTTCTACAAAATATTTTTGATGGGTCAACTCCTAGGAAGTTGGGGTGCCTCTGTGTACCATTGAAATCTAAATGTGTGCACCAAGAAATAACTGTTCAGTATTAGCTTTCTATTTTAGCAGAGTAACTGTACTTTGTTGAATTTTTTGAGATCTCTTATTTGGGGTTTGGGACCCATTATTTATAGGAAAAAGCAAGGTGCAGGGGGTGGGGTTTGATTGACTAAACCTAGGTTTGATTTTGACTAGGGTTAGGTTAAGAAATGCAAGGTGGCAACATTACATTCCTTATGAGAAATATCTCATCCTCACACATGTGTGAGGATAGATTAGGGCTAATCCTGATTTAAGTCAATTTAAGATATGATTAAATAAATATCCTAACAAACCCTAATTTCACGCATGTGGGAGGATGTAATTAGTGTTAATCAAGATTAAAGGTTATTTTAATAAAATTTGCCCTAAAAAGGCGATTTAAGTGAAGTCAACATTAAATTAGATTTTAGGTATTGACTTATTAATTTTTTTGGTCAACTAATACCTCATGGGGGCCTCAATTTACAAATTGGTTGTCGGATGATATCCCAATGTACGGGATGCAATTTTGAAGGCTTATGAGGGTTTAGGACCTAAAAGCTGGTGAAGTAGTATACATAGTCTACACGATGCTATGACAATCTATGGTGATCTACGTACAACTACACATGACTACAACCATCTATGTATGACTACGCATGACTACAACAATCTACGCATGTCTAGGAGGATCTACAATAGTGTATGCTGGTCTATGATAGCCTAGGGGTACCTAGGATGACCTATGTAAACCTACAAGTGTCCAAAAGGATCTACAAGTATGTAGGTACAACAATGTGCAAATTTTGGGTATCTACAAAAGAGACCTAACATAGAAGTATAGTTTAATGTTTGATTTAAACTAGTAGGGAAAAAGGGCGTTCCTATTTGAGATAGGAGAATTCCCAATTGCAAGGTAAAGAAACCTTACCTGCAGGTCATTATAGGGGTTGGCCACTCCTACCCACAGGATAGACACTGACCATGTCGAATTCCTATGAAGTGCAACCTTGAACTTACTTGGATACTTATCTATAAGAGAACCACATGAAGATACTTTCAATACACTCATGAGCTAGTGACCATAATAAAGACTAGACAAAAAAAAATTCCCTTAGGTTGATTGGTCTTGGAATTGGGGTCATTACAGTTGGTATCAGAGCCTAGGTTGATTAGGCACAAAGCTTCCATGAAAATGCTAAAAGAACTCTGAATAAATACATGTTTAGTAAGGAAAGAAAAATTGCTTGAAGGTTACCGATGAGTAAGTCATTTCTCCCAAGATCGAACCACTGGTGAATCGACTTGGAGGAGTTAAGTGAACCCTCCACAATAGTGGGTTTTAAGCGGTGTACCTGAGACTCCTTTGAGAAATTGTACTTGGCATTCGTAGTCCCAAGCTAAGCCTCTTCCTTACGTAGACATTGTATTGCAAATCAACAAGAGTTATTCATAGATCCTAATAATGTGAAATTATCTTAGTAGGATCTTCGCATTAGAAAAATGTTTCTTTTAATCTGATTGATGTTACAACATGACCTCTTGGTCGAATATGGAAGTCATAGGAAACTTGACTAGGGTATGGCAAAACATATCCCACAAATGGTAGCAAGTTGAACCTACCATGGTTGAAACACCATTACATGACCACCAAATGGTAATCAATTATATTTAGGTGTTGCATACTATTCATATAGTAGATGCATTTTATTTTACAAGATGCATGTGGTATTTGAAATTCACATACAATAGAAATAGATGCAAAACTGACACCACTCTTAAACTCAGGGAAACATGGCACCCAAGTTGAGAAGTGGAATATAGAGGGTTTCTCGAAAGGAGAAACCAACTAGCACTGATAGTGTTGAGGATAGACCCATAGGGGATAGCTCAGGAAATTCAAATAGAGTCGAAAACCTCACAACCATTGTGCAGACAATGCAGGGGGAAATGACTCTGTACAGAGAGAAAATGGCCCAACAAAACAACTTGTTGGAAACCATTAGGGCTGAAATATGAAAACCTGAGAATAGGAATCTTGAGTCAGCAAACCCTATGGTGGATCAGGCAATAGACATAGATGAAGCGGATCGTGTGGCTAAAGTCCACATTAACGGAGAACTAGAGAAGGACCTGAAACATGTCAAGGTTAGAAGGTTCTCAGGAAAAGAAGGTGGAGATTCGGTAGAATCTTGGTTGAATGAGTTGGAGGTCTATTTCTCCATGAGAAACTATTCCTCAACAACTAAGATGGTCTGGACCATAGGACTTCTGACAGAAATAAGTCTGGAATGGTGGGAGACCTATAGTAAGGAACAAAAGATCAAAGTAATCCACTTCAAGTGGGAGTACTTCATGAAATCCTTTAGAAAAAGGTTCCTTACAGAGCAGTTTTATATGAAGAAACTTGATGAGTTTATTCAACTCTACCAAGGGACTCAATCTGTTGAAGGATATTATAGGTAATTTTTGAAACTGCTTAAATACGCTCCATCCCTTGAGAAGGATAATAAGATGAAAGTACATAAATTCCTCTCAGGAGCTAGTTATCACATCATAAATGTAGTGAGCATGCATAAACCTGGTGATTTGGAGATAACTTACGAGTTGGCTTGCCAAGCAGAATACAATCTGCACCCTAATAAGAAATTTGACAATCCCTCAAAAGGGTCAAAGAAGGAACATCATCACCAACAAAAGAGGAAGTGGGAACCTAAGCAACAATAGAAAGGAAAGGAAAATCCTAAGTTTGCAAAGAAGACCAATGGGAAACCAGGGCACTTTAAGAAGAAGTTCTAGTAGAAGAACAAAAACAACAATAATGCTAAAAAACCACAACCTCTGAAACAAGCAGGACCACCTCCTACCAATGAGAAGGATAAGCCTAGATCAAGGAATAGGTTAGAATCATAAACCAGGATGCTATGATTGTGGTGGTCCACATTATGCAAGGAATTTCCCTCTTCATGCAGAATCTAGCAAGAAGGCTAATGGGAAGGGCCACAAGATCTATGCAACCATCGAGAACTAGAACCTGGAAGGACAGGCAACTCCTTTACTTATAAATGGTAAAATATATGGTAAAAATGTTAATATTTTGATAGATAGTGGAGCTACAGATAGTTTTATTTCTAGTAGCATAATAAGGGACATGCCAGAGAGACCTGGATCTTTGGCACAAGGGTGGAAAGTGGAGTATGGGTCAGGTCAGACCTACTCCATGGATCAATGCTTCCCCATAGCTAAAATTTCCCTACCCACTAGCTCTACCATTTGGCACCTATATGTAGCACCGCTACATGCCTTCGACATCATCTTGGGCATGGATTGGTTAAAAGCTCACAAGGCTTTGATCAATTTCCAAGATCGATGGATCGAGTTCACTAATGATAAGGAAGAAAGGGTAAAAATGGTTAGTGAACAAGGTTCCTTTAAGCCTATGCTATTGTCCACAATGCAACTAAAGAAGGCCATAAGGAAAGGGGGTATGGTCTATGCGATCAAATTAAAAGAAGTTGAAAATGTCAATGAAGAGGAAGCATTTTAGAGTTTCCCAATTCTACAAGAATATAGGGAAGTATTTACCTTAGAACTCCTTGGGATGCCTCCCAAGTGAGAATTTGACTTCACCATTGATCTAGTACTAGGCGTAGAACCCATCCATAGGGCTCCTTATAGAATGAACCCTATAGAGATGCAAGAATTGAAGGTGCAACTTCAAGAATTGCTTGACAAAGGGTTAATCAAACCAAGTGTATCTCCATGGGGTGCATCGATACTATTTGTGAAGAAGAAAGATGGTTCGCTAAGGCTTTGTATAGACTACAGGATGTTGAACAAAGCCACCATCAAGAACATATATCCTTTGCCAAGGATAGAAGATCTATTTGATCAACTTAAGGATGCCACCATCTTCTCCAAAATTGATTTAAAATCAAGATATCATCAGTTGAGGATCCGAGATGAGGATACTCACAAAATTACTTTTAAAACTCGGTATGGGCACTATGAGTTCACTGTCCTACCATTCAGGTTGACCAATGCACCAACTGCATTCATGAATTTGATGAATAATGTGTTTAGAAATTAGTTGGACCAATTTGTGTTGGTATTTTTAGATGACATTCTAATCTATTCTTATAGTAAAGAAGAGCATGATAGACACTTGAGGATCATGCTAGAGCTATTGAAGAAAAATCAACTCTACGGGAACCTCTCCAAATATGATTTTTATGTGCCACAAGTACACTACTTGGGACATATAATCTTTGCAAATGGGATTGCGGTAGATCCCCAGAAAATTGAGGCCATTTTGAATTGGCCACCTCCCACTAATGTAATAGAAGTGAGGAGCTTCATGGGATTGGTAGGGTATTATCGAAGGTTTGTGAAGGACTATTCTAAGATAGCCTCCCCAATAACAAATATTCAAAGGAAAGGAAAGGCATTCGTATGGATGGACAAATGTGAAGCCACCTTTCAATTGCTTAAACAAAAGCTCACCTCTGCTCCCATACTAAAAATCCTAGACCCCCAAGGCAAATTTTTAGTATGCATAGATGCTTCTTTGGAAGGATTGGGAGGAGTGTTATCCCAAGATAAAGCAGTGGTGGCATATGAATCGAGAAAGCTCAAGAAACATGAGTCTAACTATGCCACACATGACTTAGAACTAGCTGTAGTGGTACATGCCTTGAAGATATGGTGACACTACCTTGTGGGTAGACCCTTTGAATTGAGAACCGATCACCAGAGTTTAAAGTATATCTTTACTCAACCCTTGCTAAATGCTAGATAGAGAAGGTGGATTGAGTTCTTGGTCGAATATGATTTTGGCATAGAGTATATCAAAGGTAAATAAAATAAGGTCATCGATACCTTGAGTAGAAGAAGGCACATTACTACACTAACTCGAAGTCATATAGATCTTATGGATCAAGTAAAGCAAGTCCAATCTTAGGATCAACGTTGTATTGAAATCCAAGCCAAAATGGTACAAGATCCTAAGATAGCTGAGGATTATAATATTAAGGATGGACTTTTATGTTTCAAGGATCGGGTAGTCATCCCTAAAGTTGGCAATCTAAGAAGGATGATCATGAGGGAAGCTCATCGATCTCCATACTTCGCTCATCCGAGAGGGGCCAAGATGAGGGAAAACATGAAGAAAACTTTCTATTGGCTTGGTATGAAGAAGGATGTCACCGAGTTTGTTGCCCAATGTCTGGAATGCCAGAAAGTGAAGGTAGAACACAAACACCTAGTAGGATGTTTGTATCCACATGATGTGCCCATGCAAAAATGGCAAGTGATATCAATGGATTTCATAGTTGGGTTACCTAAGACTAGGTACCAACATGATGTGATACTTGTTGTGGTAGACAAACTAACCAAAGTGGCACACTTCATACCCAAAAGCACCAAGGATGATGCAATAGTAGTCACCAATAGATTCACCAAGGAGATCTTTCGGTTACATGGATTCCTTGAAGTGATCATCTTTGATCGAGATTCTAGGTTCACCTCTGACTTCTGGCAAGCCCTCCATCATGCAATTGGCACTTCTCTGAATATAAGTTCTGCTTACCACCTAAAGATTGATGGATAGACTGAGAGAGTCAATCAAGTCCTAGAAGATATGCTTCGCATGTACTACATGGATCAAAAGTCTCGATGGGAAGACTTCCTACCTTTAGTAGAGTTTACCTACAATAATGGATACCATGCTTCTCTAAAAATGGCTCCTTTTGAGGCTTTGTATGGCCAGAGGTGTAGGACACCTTTGTCATGGGATAATCTAGAAGATCGGGTCCTTATTGGGCCAGATACACTCAGGGAAATGGAGGAACAAATGAGGGTAATCCGTCAAAGGCTTAAGGAAGCTTCAGATCACCAGAAGAGTTATGCTGACTTGAAGAGGACTCCACGAGAGTTCTCTATGGGAGATAGGGTATTCTTGAGGGTAAAGCCTATGAAGAGTGCCATCAAGTCAACAAAATTGGATCCTAGATATGTTGGACCATTCACCATCCTAGAAAGGATCAGTCCTGTTGCCTATAGACTCGACTTGCCACCTAATTTGGCAAAGATCCATGATTCTTTCCATGTGTCCCTTCTTAGGAAATATCTTGCTGATCCTAATCATGTTTTGGATGTCTCAAAGCTGCAGATGGTGGATCCAATGTACATTGAAGTGAAACCAGTGAGAATCCTCGAGTTTCATTCCAAGACCATGAGGAAGTGAAACATAGAACAATGCAAGGTCCAGTGGGACCTATATTCTGAAAGAAATGCCACCTAGGAAAGGGTGGAGGACATGAGGAATCACTTTCCTTATTTATTTGAAAATAATGTGTAATATTATTTTAATTAGACTTTGTTTGATGCATAGATAGATACTCTGATAGAGATACTTATGCATTGATGATGGTATGTATGCACTGATTTATATCGTATTATCGTATGATGATATTTATGCTTTATGCTTTGATATTACCATGCAAAGCAATTATTGATGAATATTTTTCATGCAGTATATATGTTTTATTTCTTGAAGAATATGGTACTACTAATATTTTGTTGCATCACAGGTCCAGGAGCTCTCGTGGGTGGAAGAAGTTGGCCTTCTCATGAGAAGGAGTTGTTCGACCACCAGGAATGAGATACTAGAAAAAAGGAAATGATGATGAAGACAACCCATGGGTAACATGGATAATTACCCATATATAGGTATACTCATGACTACACCATTGGGAAATGATGTCTGAGACTAGCCTCCTGGATATGATGGTGATAGCAAGCCTATCTTAAAGAGGTCATCCACAGGATAAAACAATGGTGTGGAATATTGAGATTGCATGGCTGCCTATGATTGCAATTTGGTAAAAAGCATTATGGTTATTTGCTTCCTTTGCTATGTCTTGATTTTGCATTAATGTTTTATTGTTTGCTAACTATGGTAACACAAGGGACTATGTTTATTCTAAGGGGGGAGTATGTCACATCCCACCTCGACCGAACCCTTATGTTTGGAAAAAAGAAATAGGACTAATGCTTGATTTGAGAAGGCATAGAAAATATTTTAAATTTTCAAGGTATTGAAAATAGTGGTGATTTATTTAATATTTTTGAAGATATATCTAGGAAAAGAAATATCATATATTTTATTAGGAAAAAGGGACTTCCATGTAAATTAAATTACAAGTGTGTTTGGCAATTTAAAATAGTGTTAAAATACTTTGAGAGAAAGTATTTTGGTTCTAAATACTATTAAGAGCTATGAGAAAAAGAATTTGTACTCACAAGCTCTAGAAGGGATTTTAAAATTATTTTTAGTCTCCCTAAGTCTTCAAAACACTATTACTACCCTTTGTTGCATCATGTCCTCAAGTCCTCTAGGCTGTAGAAAAACACTATGCATACATCACCACCCACTTGACCTCTCCAACAGGTCATTACCTAGTCTTCCCTTCACCTTTTGGGAAGGCACCCCTAAATGCTATAAATAGCCACCATGGGTTAACAAAGAGGGAGGATGTTGAAGAAGGGAATTTGAAGAAGTTATAGGAGAGCTTGGGCTTAGGGATTATGCTCTTCACCTTTTGGTGAATCAAAAACCAAACAACCTTAAGTCTTAGAGACATTTGGTCAAACTTGTTTGATAGGTAAACTTGGGCTTAGGGATTATGCTCTTCACCCTTTGGGTGAATCAGAAACCAAACAACCACAAGTTTAGAAACATTTGGTCAAGACATCCATAGAAGGGAAAGCAAGGAAGGAGGACTAGACAGAGATAATCTTCAAGGAGCTAGAAATACCCAGGTCATATCATACCTCATAGCCATGCTACTTGTTCTGAATATGCATTTGATTATTGACGTGATTGAATGCACATATGATTATTGATGTTAGTATGCTTTGTATGATTTAATTATTGGAGATGACTAAATCTGTTCTTGTCAATTGGTTTAATATGGTCCATGATTGCATTCATTTAATTAATTAGTTTGGGCCCTTGTTAATTGGACAGTTGGGTATTCTTTTAATTAATTTGTTTGGACCATTGTTATTGGTCATGGTCGATTGGTTTATGGTCCACGATTGCATTCATTTAATTAAATAATTTGGACCCCTGTTAACTAAATAGTGGGTATCCTTTTAATTATTTTTTTTGGACCTTTGCTAATTAGATAACAACCATTAAAGACATGTATTCTAAAATAGTTGCTAAACCTAGTCAAAGAAACCTCTCAACCATACTAAACCTAACCATACTCCTAGTAAACTAAGGGTCTATGTGTAGTTGATATTTCATACTATGTATTAATCACTAGCGCTCTTGAAGAAGATCGTCACTCACACCACCTTGGTTGTGGGATATTACCCTTTTGAGTCTTTTTATTTAGAATAAAAAAGAACCCCTACCCCGATGTAGAGGATTTGATAAAGGGATTTTCACCCGTGATGGAGGATTTCTACCTAAACCATGCTCATTCAAGTGCAAGCAGTCCAATATTCTCTCACCAATAGAAAAATGAACCCAAATCAATGAATCCGTAAATGGCGTACCCGCCTATCAGTGAATAAAATCCCGTTGTGTAGTCTCCATTTGGAATAATCTTGAGGTCTGGTTATATCTCCTTCAGTACATAGACCTTTGGTTGCATTCATCTGTTGAATAGGGACCCATGGAGTTCCATCTCCTACATCACCCTATTGTGCTATACTCCCAACCAGAGCACACTACCATATGGTGAGTTGTGCTGATGATAGGCCTAGTATTGAATACCACTATGAAGTACATAGACCAAAGGAGATGATCTCCATAGACATAATGGTGCAACGATCCCATAGGAGGGTTGTAGCAAAATTATAAGTGGTTGGAAAATTATGTCTATAGTCAAGTAAACAACTGATCTATCGAGGGATGATAGGCATCTTCGAGAAGTGGTATCTGGCTAAACATTAAATATGTTGTTGGTTATGGAACAAATTTTAGGATTAAAATTTGTACACTTTGAAACAAAAATTGTGCATCTTGTAAAACAGTGACGAAGTAAATTTGTACAATTTGATGAATCTCATAGAGAAACATAGATATTATAGTGGAAATTTTATATGAGGAAACTTGTACAATTTGTGTGGAAATCTCATAGAGAAACAAAAATATTATTGTGGAAAGTTTGGATCCACTCATGAGTAAACTTGTGCAATTTATGTGAATCTCATAGAGAAACAAAAATATTATTGCATGGAAATTTTATATGAGTAAACTTGCTACAATTTGTGTGAATCTCATAGAGAAACAAATATATTATTGTGGAAATTTTATATGGAGTAAATTTGTACAATTTGTGTGAATCTCATAGAGAACAAAAGATATTATTGTGGAAAGTTTATATGAACCATGAATCCTTGTTTAAGGAGTTTAGGATAAACTTTCAAAGGATTTGTAATAGTCCCATTGATGGACTATGTGACATATTTAATATGAACTGTAGTTCAACCTTGATGAAAGAAGGGTTATGTAAAAATGCATTGGTAAATATGAGTACCTATAATACCTTCCTGAAACAAATTAAGGGCCAAGAGAATAATTCTATAGTGTAATATTGTGTGATAGATTACAAATGGAGTTGTGGATAAACTTGAGTAATCTGGATGGAAGATTGCAAGAGAGATTATAGCCAAACTCATGGAACTATAGTATGATCTTGTGATAGGTCTTGAGACAACTTGGTAGCCAAATTTGTGGAAGGACTATAGACTACAAATATGATGTGATACTTATGAAAGTATGTTGCATTTTAATGCTATTTATGGTTGAAGATATATGATGTGATACTTGTGAAAGTATGTTGTGTTTTAATGCTATTTCTGGTTGAAGAAATATGATGTGATACTTGTGAAAGTATGTTGTGTTTTAATGCTATTTTTGGTTGAAGAAATATGATGTGATACTTGTGAAAGTATATTGTGTTTTAATGCTATTTATGGTTGAAGAAATATGATGGGATACTTGTGAAAGTAAGTTATGTTATAATGCTATTTCTGGTTGAAGAAATATGATGGGATACTTGTGAAAGTATGTTATGTTATAATGCTATTTTTGGTTGAAGAAATATGATGAGATACTTGTGAAAGTATGATGTGTTTTAATGTTATTTTTGTTTGAAGAAATATGAGATACTTGTAAAAATATGATATAATTCAATTTGGAGAAATATGAGAAACTTGCTCAAGTATGATTTGTTTGAAGAAATATAAGATACTTGTGAGAGTATGATATGCTACATGCATAAAAAGGACTTCATTGATGAATGAATTTATAGTATTCTAGCAATAGTAGATTGTAATAAATACTTGATTCAAAGGCATATCCTTGTGGAGAAGGATATGGGATGAAAATGTGATTTTTAGTCTTAGGAAAGTATGGGATTTCCTTCCTTTGAATAATGGAATGTTTTAGACAAGTACATTATGGAGAATGTATTGTATTTAGTTGCATTCATTAAGAAGTTATTACATGTTATTGTTTGTCTAGAATTGCATTTCATATACATGTAATGGGTTGTCTTGATCTCAAAAATACCTACTATCTAGTACCGGTGGCTCGGATGGAGTCAAGCAAGGATCGACACTAGTTGAGCTCTATTGATCATATATACATGTAAAACAATGCCTCTTTAATGAAGGGCCTCTATTATTGTAAAAATATTTTTATTGATATCAATTGTAATTTGAATATATAACTCCTTGAGAGGATGTGAATACAATGTAACACTTGGCTTCAAGTTGTCATAAGACTATAGCTTTGATCCTTTAAGATTATCCCTTTATCCTTTAAGCTTCGTTTCTCTTACACTAATAATACTACATAATACAAAGCTTTGATCCTTGTTCTTAGAGCAGCCTTAGATTTTCAAGTTAAGGTTATTTTAGTATTTGGTGACTCTCAACTTGTGGTTAATTAGATTAACAATATTTATCAGACTTAGGATGATAAGCTTAAACCCTATAAGGATATTGTTACTAGGTTGTTGTCTTCTTTTGAGCAGGTGACCATAGAGTCTATCCCTAGATCCTCAAACTATCATGCATATGCCATGGCAGTTGCTGCATATTTGTTCCCTTTGGATTTAGAATATGATCAAGCTTCAATTATCATCCAAAAACTCCAAGAACCTGTGTATTTGAGTTCTTTTTTGGATCCCCTAGAGTGCTTTTCCATCAAAGATTCCCCATCTAAACCATGGTATAACAACATCTTTAATTTTATTAAATATGACTCGATGCTTGATGGTTTAGATCATAGTCAACATAAGCTATTGCACAAGAGAGCATGTTGATTTGTTATAATTGGCAATACTTTATATCGATGTTCTTTTGAAGGTATCCTTTTATGATGCCTTAACTTTGATGAAGTCTCGACTTGCTCTTAGTGATGCTCATGAAGGTTCATGTGGAGGCCATTTTAATGGTAATGTAATTGCCAAAAATCTCCTTTGAATGGGGTATTATTGGCCTTCCATGGAGAAATATGCATGCGATTTTGTTCGATGTTGTGACAAGTGTCAATGCCATGATCACCTTATCCATGCTCCTTCTCAAGACCTTCGGGTGATATCTTCCCCTTGGCATTTTTCCATGTGGGGATTGGATATTATTGGGAAGGTTAACCCAGTGTCATCTGATGATCACAAGTTTATCATCACTATGATTGAGTACTTCACTAAATGGGTTGAAGCCATGCCTCTGGTTATGGTGACTGGAACTCAAGTTTCTAAGTTCATCTTTAACCAGATTCTTTGTAGGTTTGGGATTCCTTTGATGATTATTTTTGATAATGACACTCCTTTCAAGAACAAGGATGTTCATAATATTTGTGCTAAGTACAAGATTTAGCATAGATGGTCAACTCCTTATTACCCCTAGGGTAATGGATAAGATGAGGCATCTAACAAGTCCTTGATCAATATTTTGAAGAAGTTGGTTAATAAGACCGATTGTGACTAGCATACTCAACTTTATCCTGCCTTGTGGGCCTACCATACTAGCGTGCGTACTCCCATAGGAGCCTCCCCATATGTCTTGGTTTATGGATCTAAGGCAGTGTTCCCTTTTGAGCTAGAGGTCCCTTCTTTGCACATATTGTTACAATATGCCAAGGTTGGTGATGAGTTTCGTGCAGAGCGTTTGCACCAATTGGAGTTGTTGGATGAAAAGTGCATCCATGCCTTAGAGCATTTGCGAGCCTATCAGGATAGGCTTCGACGATATTATTATAAAAAGGTTCACAATCATTCTTTTGAGATTGGGGACCTTGTCCTCAAAGAAAACCAACGGAACACTAATGCTCATGTTGATCTTCGAGGTAAATTTCAGCCCAACTGGCTAGGGCCTTTTGTTGTAACAACTAAATTTGGTTCTGGTGCTTATAAGTTAGCTTCCATGGATGGTAAAGAGCTTAAAGAACCTATGAATATAATGCATTTAAAAATATATTATGCTTGATATGTTGTTTCATTTTGCATTTGCATTTAGTTAGATCACATTGCATGTTTTCCTGACATATTATGCACATCTGCCTGTCATATTATGCATGATTGCTTGTCATTATATTCTTGCATATTGCTTGTCATATTTGCATTGTTGCTTGTTCATGACTGCCTGATCATATAGTTTTTGGGGATTCATGACAATAGCAGGTGATGATACCTAGTTAGGTCATAGCTCACATGCATTGCACTATTCACTAGGGTTCTGATGCTTAGCGAAGCCCCAACCTAGGGCCCATGCATTTTTCATCCCTTCTTCTCTTCTTTGTTGCTTTTGCTCTTTCTTCTCTTATCTCTTCTTCTTGTATTCCTTGAATTTGAAAGTTTTACAATGATCATATTTTCTCTCCAAAGTCAAGGAATGCAATCCTCTTTTGGTATGTCCTTGTATTTTTACATGATTCTTATTTCTCCTTTGTCTTCTTTGATCAGATAAGGATATACATTCTTCTCTCTTTTATTTACATATTTCCTCCCTCTTGATTTTTCACTAGTTGAAACTTCAAGCTAGGGGCACACACACATAATTATATGCTCCTCATTTTCTTCCTCTTATTTCTTCTAGCACATGCACACACTCTCATCGTGTTATGCTCCTATTTATTGGTCCATACATACATGCATACACACCTTCTCGGGTAGTACTAGCATATACATACATCATTTTTACATCAACATACACTATAACACCCCTATCGAGTTACATATCTCTTTTGAATCAGTGGGCCCAACACCCCATTACAATATTAGCTCCTTGGCCATTTTAGTAGGCCTCGACATACATCCTAGTAGGTAATCACCCCATAGCAATCACTAGTGAGCAATCACCCATAGCGGGTTACACTATACACTTCACTTATTGGTCCATATTTAGTGAGTACTACACCCATAGTGGGTTATTCACTCCATACATGGACCATATTTTGAGCATAACACCCTCTAGTTAGGGTTTTGATCTAGATTTCTTCTCGATTTCATATGGTTGACCTTTGGAGTTTTATCATTATCTTTTTCTTCTTCTTCCACTTCATAGTTTTCTGTCTCCTCTCTTCTTTCTCTCTTTTCCCTTCTTCTTTCTTTCCTCTTCTTCTATTCATCCATGCATTTCATACTAGCTACATTAGATTCATGTTGTACCCAGTACTCTTTGCTCTATTGTTTATTTGCTTGCTTTGTTCTCTGTGTTGTTATATTTTGCCTTTTCTTTCTTTACCTTTTTCGAGTTTCTTAAGGAATTTCCATTTCCTTTCGAAACTCGAGGGGGCACCCTAGCCATAGAGGCATTAATGGTAGTAATATCTCACCCTTTTACCCAAACCTAGCCACCCCATTTTTTGTGTTTTTTTTCTTCTTGCCCATAGGATTCTACATCCTTTCTTTGACGCATTTAATAGGCCATAAATGCATCAAAGAGGGGGCAAAATGTAGACACGAAAAATTGACCCACTTTGAGTGGGCAATCTTCCTTAGTGCCCCTAAGAGGCCCTCAACCCTTGCCAAGAGCAAGGGAAGGCCTCTTTGCCTCCCTTTTTTAATTTGTTTACCTTTTAGAAAAATTGTGCCCCGTCTTTATGAGGCGCGACTTCATGCCAACGATATCGCACCCCATCAGGACGGGGTGCAACTTCGTTGTTTAACCTAGTTTTTTTAATTTATTTATTTTATTATTTTTAAGCCTCCCTTAGACCCAGGTTTAAACCCTCTCACATGTTTTGGCATCGGTTGTGAGTTTATTTGTGCCCACTTTCTTCCTCTAATTTTATCTATAAAAGGAAAGATATCTTTTCTTAATCAAAACAAGACTAAGTGCAAGTGTGATATGCAAACTTTTGTGCGATCTCTATGTGAATTGATTAAGCTCAAAATTTATAGTTCATTCTTATTTATTTTCTCTACTGCAAGCTAACCCCCGAAGTGCGAATTTTGGATTGATCTTCTATTACGTGGATTAGATTGATTTAGCTGTGTGACTTGGTGGATCCGTGGTGTAGCTTGGAGAGATAGAGTGCTCATTTGGATACTTGGCTCTCTTCTACCTACTTCTATGACATCCATTAGGGTTTTATTATTTGTTTATCTACATTTATTTCATCTTCTGCATTCGCTTCTTATTTTTCTTTAGTCTATAGCAAAATCGCGTCTGGCATTAGTGAGGCATGACTTCGCTTGCCCTAATTAGGGTAAATTTATTCGTAGAAGTGAAATCGTGCCCCGTCCAGATAGGGTGTGACTTTGCTACTGTGATATTGTGACCAACTCCAAGTGAGGTATAATTTTTCCCTAGGGCACACCGAGGGCAATTTTTAGATTTTGCTTTCACTATTGCATTCCATTTTGTCTCTAGATCATACTACTATACTTTTCTTTCTATTTTCTATTGTTGTATTTTTTATTTATGATTAATTCTCCAAAGGTCAATTTTTACTTTTGTATTAAAATATCATCTAAAAGGACCTAGGGGGCTTGACTGCTGCTAGATCTATCATACAACGGCCTATGCAGGCCCCCTAATACTAATTCTATTTTTTAGTGTTTCATAAGTGATCTTGCAGGAACAAGAATCTTTGATATCATTGGACAAGAGGCAGAAAAAGCTAAATCAACCACCGGTCTAGATAAGTGCTCTATCAATTCCATTGGTTGAAAATTTGGTTTCATTGTTGATTCTTAGGCATCTAAAAGTGAAAAGCATTTAGCTTGCATCTAGGGATAATTTCTATGCATTTATCTTGTGTATATCTTTGCTTTAAAGATTTTCTAAAATAAACCCTAGGTTAGTGAGCATTCAAAAGAAAGAATCATTCTAGGATAGCTCTTGTATGCTTGCATTCTATTTTCAACTATCTTATTCTATTTTCTGCATTGTCCTTTATCTTTTCTAGCTTAGATCTAGAAAGGCCAAACTTAGGTGATTGCCTAAAACTAAATACATCAAACAATCCTGAATATCCTAAGGACTTGGAGCGAGTCCTAAAACCATTCCTGGTGAACCCTTCCCCCTAGCATTGAGTGTAGAGTACAACATACCCCCGTGGTTCACCCCACAAAAGGGTTCCCTCCTTGTGGATCCAACCTTTTTTTTGGGAATTGTACGTGGTAGGGCAATTTTCCCCCTCTATAGTAATTAAGTTAGAATTAATCCAAAGGGATAAGACATTCAAAGTGATATTCCCACCATCTCAAGAGCTAATAATATCCATAAAAAACTCCTCATCATGCCCAGTAGAAAGGTGATAAATCCATGGGAATCGATAATCTCCTCAATAATCGGGTCCAAAATAAGGGTCTCAGGTTCATACAGTGCCATTGAGAATGATAGACTTTAATTGATGCCTCCTAGAAATACCTTACTCCTCTTCACACCCTGGATATAAGAAACTACCTAGTCACCCTCACTGATCCTCTAAAAACCATCTGTAGAACTACCCAAGTATAGGACTAGGAAATGGAGAGCGTGATTAATAGGAATGGTGGGAGAAGAAAACAAACTGAGTCGTAGCTCCAACTCAAGACCAAACAGTCCAAATGGACTGGTGATGGAGGATAATGAGAATGAGGTATAATGCAACGTGTGCCACCATACAGCTAGGATCCAACAATCTACTGAGAACACACCAAGGAGGAGAGGTGGAAGACTCACACAAGAAATAGGTACAAATTTGCACCTAATGAAGGTTATCGAAGTGTATGAGGATGCAACAACTAAACAAGATATGAAAAAGGAAAGCCTAGATAACCCTCCACCTGTAGATGAATTTCTAATTTGGTTTGAACTACCTCCTACAAATGGACATCCACTCATGGGCCTCTTGGAAATGGAAACAATTCAGACTCATTTCAAAAAGGAAGTAATCTTCACCCCTTAGAGAACCCCATGGGTTAAAATTCTAAAGATTAGGTAGGCAGGGATTAGAAGCCCATCCAAACTAAATATGATGATAGGGATCCAAATCATATCGCCACCTGTAATTAAAAATCCCAATCACTAGACTTCTATGAGAGAAATTCCACTCACCATGCACATAGAAGAGGTGACACGTTGGACCCTCACCAAAAATAGTACCAAAATTAGAGCTTTAATAGGGCATAGAAAGACCTGATGAGAGGAAGTACTAGTTATTGATTAGGATGAGATGCCTAGCTAAAAACACCGAATATGTTAAGCAATTTAAGACCACAATATGATGGAGATACATGAATGGGAACAAACCATAGTTATACGCCCACATGATCCACCTCACCAAGACTAGCATCCGGTTGAGATTGGAAAATTGTAGACCTCTGTGGCTCCACATTAGAAAAAAATCATTGGATTGGAACATCATGATTAAGGTAAAAATTAATTATTTCATTGGGTAAATCACTTTCTCAAACTCGGAGGCCTATTTGGTTTAGGCCTAGGTTTACCATGACATCATTCACTCTATTGCCTTCTCTGTAGACATGATGAACTAAAGAATTATCAAGGTGACTAATAAACCTTTTTGACTCTGCAATAGCATCAAAAATAGACCATGGAAGAGGAGAGGAATCCTTGACAAAGTTGATGGTATTCAACAAATACCCTTCAATGATAAGATTATGAAACTGTCTACTAGTGGCTAAGGTGAGACCCTGGAACAATGCTCGAGCTTCAATAAAATTGCTAGATTAAAAGTCAATAGCTTCAATAAAGGCAAGAAGAATTCTACCTTGGTCATCTTTAATGAGGTCTCCTACACCAGCTCTACGAGGGTTGCCCTTAGCAGCTCTGTCAAAGTTGAGTTTGAGCCAATCCTGGGAAGGTGAGATCCAGTGGATAGAGGTTCTATTAGCTTTTGGGAATTAAGCCTTTGCAAGGATAGCAAGGAGATTGAATGAGGAAATGAGATGGGTTTAAATGCCATGGACACCACTCTCATGATAAGGAACAATACTGGTATTCTCCCTCACCAGGGTGAGAATTTTGGAAAGGACAAAAGCAGGGGTACTAGGGTAATTTTTGAAGGTCCTATTGTTTCTCTCAAGCCACAATTACCACAAAAAATGTGGAAGGTAGAAAGACCACAAGGAGCAGAGGTGGATGTGGTAGAAGGGTTTGGGCCACTGGTTGCAAAGGTTCATGATGGAGCTAGGAGGGACCCATGAAATATTGAAATAAGACATGAGGGAGGACAAAATGGAAGAGGAAAAAGGGTAGCCTAGGAAAAGGTGGAATATTGATTCCCAATTAGACTGACACATGTAGCATCTGTTGGCAACAATAATATCTCAGTGAGACAAGTTGTCTAAGGTTAAAACTTGATTCTACACAATGATCCAGAATAAAAAGGCAACTTTGGGAATGAGACGGTGATGCCAAACAAGATCAGTTGGAAACTAGTTTTGCAAAGGCTCTTCCTAGAGAAAGTAGGTATATTTGATGTTAATAATACCATTATCCATGGCTCCCCATAGGATAGAATCATGAGACATACTAAAATGGAAAATAGTGGTTCTGATTAAATTAGAGAGGGTCTTAGCAGCTTCAACCAAACTAGGGATGTCATCGGATGAAGGGATGAGATTCCACGAAGGAGGCTTTGACACTAAAAATAGATCCATTGGCACATGATACCTTGAGAGCTCATCCTAAGGATTTAACAAGAATGATAAAAATAAATGAAGACATAGGATCCCCTTGTCTCAGTCCCCTATGGATTTTGAAGTAGTTGATTGAAGAATCATTAAAAAGGATAGAAAACCATGCCATGTTAAGGCATTCCTTGGTAAGTCTAATCCAGTATTCATGGAACCTAAACTTGGAGAGGAAATCTAGAAGAAAATCCTAGGATACTCAGTTGAAGGCTTTATTCATGTCTAATTTGAGAAAAAAAAATTGGCTTCTAACTTTTGGTTATGGAGTGGATTAGCTTGTGGATAATGATAATGCCATCTATAATCAACCACCCTTAAACAAAGCTACCTTGGAACCGGTCTATGATTAGAGCAAGGATTTCCTTTGGGTAATTGGCCATTATCTTGGTGAGAATTTTGTTCAATAAATTACAAAGACTGATGAGCTCATAGGACTGGCATTCCTGGGACTTGGGGACGAGGACCAAGAAAGTAGAGTTGATATCTTTAGGGAGATATTTGGTAATCTGGATTTCCTAAATAGTAGTAGTGATGTTAGGGCCTATGATGTCCCAAAAGGTCTAAAAAACCCTTGGGGAAAACCTATCTGGGCTAAGGGCTTTATCAAGGGACATAGAGAATAGAGCATATCTGATTTCATCCTAGGAAAAGGGCTTGATGAGCTTAGCATTAAAATATGAGGGGACCCATTTTGGGATATGGTGACTAAGGGAATCTAAAATAGAGGTAGGCCATTGATGGGAGGACCCGAGGAGATCCTGAAAATGCTCTACAACTTTAGCCCTAATATCTAGAATATCAGTGGTAATATCACCATTCCTTTTGCAAAGCTCTTTGATTATGTTGGATCTCTGATGTATGAGGGTGGATGCATGGAAGAACTTGGTATAGCTTCCAACCATATAGCCCTAGACTTCTACCTCCAAAAAGTCACTTCTTTGTCTAGAATATTTTGAAATTTAAAAAGAAGAGATTTTTTATTAACCCTCAAGTCCTAAGAAGAATCACTCGCCTAGGTCAGTAATTCCTGAGAAGGAGCACCCGTATGAAGATGCCTTTCAACTTCATTGAGATTACTGATGATGACTTGCTTGGCTTTAAAAATGTTCTTGAAGACTTCTTTGTTCCAAAGTTTAAGCTTCTCCTTAATGCTACGTAGCTTCTTAGCCACTTGAGTAATGTGAGAACCAAAAAATTATTGAGGCCACCATTCAACTATTCGGTTCCTTATGTAAGGCACTGAAGCCACATGGATTCGAATTGAAAGGGGGTTTTGAAAGAAGAAGCCAAACGTAAACCCTCAAAGATGAGTGGGATGTGATCAAAAGTAATCTTGGGGAGATAAAAAGAGAGGCATCGTGTAAAATGGGAATGGCTTCCTTAGAAATGAGGACCCTGTCAAACCAAATTTGAATGAGGCTTTTGCCAGCTCTTCTATTACTCCAAATAAAAATATTACTTTTAAATTCAACATCCATAAGCTCATTGTTGTTTATGAAGTTAGCAAACTCCTCATACCACCTAGGTATAATGGTATTCCATATAATCTTGTTAGTGGGATAGAGTGGATTGTTGAAGTCCCCTACAAGCATCCAAGATTCATCAGAGGAGTCCAGAATGTTGATTTATCTGATGGGTTGTTGGGCACATAAACGTTAGATAAAAATCATCTGAAGCCTGAGTATTTGCAATGAAATAGAATATTGGTAACTCTATTAGAAGAGGAGATGAGTCTTCCATAACACTATATGGGGTTCCATAGATAAAGGAGGCCTCTAGAAGAACCACAAGTAGGACTGACAACAAAATTGGAGTCTTTCTAGAGAGAACTAGTAATTTTTTTGCTATTATTTGAGTCAATATTCGTCTCTTGCAGAAGGATGATACTGGGCCTGTAATCGATTCTTAAATAAGAAATTACTCATTGCTTAGTGGGCCCATTGAGGCCTCTCACATTCCATGAGAGGACCTTCATTTGAAATATTTGGAAGTTGTCCTACGTCCCCCTCTCCTAAGAGGCTAGGGTTTGGGTCATTTTTCTTCTTTGGATAAAGGAACTTCAATAATGTCTGGGATGGAAGACACTAGCGTGGCCAAGAAGCCACTAGTTATGTGCTCTTAAATTTCATTTCTCCTTTTATCCTAAGTCGAGGGGTGACCTCTCTTCTTCTTAGAGCCAAATTTAACCTTCCTGACACAGGGCAAACGGTAATGACCTTGAAGAGGGGAATTAAGGATCTTATAAGGGAAGATGAAAAAGATCAAAGGAGGACTGAACATACCAAACCTAGAAGGATATTGGGTAGCCAAAATGGGACTAGATAGGGGAACCTCATTCCCAAAATGGCATGGGGGCGTTAGGTGCCACAATGCATTGCACAAAAGAGGACTTGTTGGACATTTTGAGTCATTAAGTCAAGTTGTCATTGATGTCAAGGAATGAAGTCATCATTAATGTCAAGGAATTTGTCAAGAAATAAAGTTGTCAAAGTTGTCATTGATATCCAGGAATAAGCCACTGATGATGTCAAAGGTCAAGAGGAACAATGCAGAGGTTAAAGGCAAAAGGGCTTCATAATATTTTTAATATTATGTGGAAGCATAAGTTAAAAGGTTTTTCATAAAAACCCAAGGAAGATTATTGCAAAGCTAAAGGAAGGTTTAATATTTATTTGATAAAATATTTAAATTCAAAGTGAATTTAAATTTTATAAATAAATATTATTTATACCAAGTTGTACAATGAAAGATGGCCTTAATAAAACCAAAGGGTTTTAAAGAATTAATTTATAAAATTTAAATTCAAATGAATTTAAATAATTTATAAATTAATAAGTTCAAAGGGAAATAAAAAGCGTCGACGTCTAATATATTGGAGGAAATTCGAGCATCGACGTTATGCATGAAGGAGGGAAATCAATATATATACCAATGCCTTAGAGGCATTAAAACTTATCCTTTTGCTCGATTAATGAATGCGTGCAATTGTGTTGAATTCGTGCGGAATAAGAGAAGCGACTTTTGTGTTTTAGCACCAGCGAATAAGGTTTAAGGGGAACAATGCCAAAGTACCAAGCGCCAACTGGGCAGCATGGCCTAGTGGCAAGAGGACAATGGTTAGAGTGTTTGGGTGCTAGGAGACCTACGTTCGAAATGCGGTGACAACATTTTTGGTGGTTGCATTAGTGTTGGAAGCGCCAAAGGAAAGGTGCACATTTTTTGTGCTAGGCAAGGTAGGGAGTCTTTTGGAGCACGTGGTGCTCTTTAGTCCCCAAGCGAGCGCCTAGCTCGCATGGTGGTTGGAGCCATGGCTAGGGCATTGGTTGAGGCTGCGTTGTGAGTTCGAATCCCTTCCAAGGCAAGGTAATAAATTTTGATTATTATTTTTGTGTGTTGCCTAAAGTTTGGAGTTAAAAGGGTTGCTTAAAAGGATTGTTTGTTGAAAATTATTTTTGATAAGTTGGAGGAATAAGGTGTTAGGTTTATTTTAATAAAGTGCTTTTGTCACATTGATTTGTTGAAGTATTAAAAGGATAGAGGGAACTTCTAGCATTGAGTTATTTTGAAAAGAAGAGTGCATTGAATATAATTTTAATTGGGAGATTATAAGGTGTAAGTGGTGTATTATTTTTGTAAAATGTTGATGAATGTTTTCTTAAATATGGAGTGATAAGGTGTATGTGTGTCTTGATATTTACATTGTATTTTGAGGAAGTTTATCATCTAATAATTTCTTTGAGCTTGGAAAAGAAGTGTTTATGGTTGTGGCAGATTTATGAGATTCCTTCATCATCAAGAAAAAGGTATGAGCACATTCTTCCATAGTTAAGTTGATTGGTTGGTTTTCTGGAAAATAAGTTTGGAGTGAAAAGGACTTGATTAGGGTTTCCTATTGAATGTGTTGAGTTAATGCTTCAAGGTTTTCTGGAATAAAGAGTTGTTGTTAAAACCTTGTTTTATAAGCATTGTTGTTGAAGCCATTGGTTGTGTGAAGAACTTGAACTAGGGTTTGAGTATCATTGCTATGTGAAGATTGTTTTATAAGCATTGTTGTTGAAGTGAGTTGTTGAGCAAAGAACTTGAACTAGAGTTTGAAAATAACATGAGTATCATTGTTATGTGAGACTTGTTGTTGGGCATTGTTGGAAATATTTTGAGTGAGTGATCATATGCTTGGACTAGGGTTTGTGAGCAAGGGTTGTTTCATTGAGTGTTTGGTTGAGTAGAGTTGGTTGAGCCTAGTCAAGTGGGTGTGTGAAGTGATTGTTCAAGTTCCATAAAACAAATTATTCTATATTCTGATTTGAGAAAGTGATTGAGCATTGAGTTGAAATTGAAGCATATTGAGTCTCTAAAAATTCTCCTTATGTTTCTAAGAGAGTGATTGAAATTAATTGAGCATTGTGATAAGTGTAGAACATATTGAGTCTCTAACAATTCTCTTTATGTTTCTATGAGATTGGACAAGTTCTTGTGTGGACTTGTTGAGCAGATTTGAGGTAAGTCTTTGAGAAGACTTGTGGATAGATTTGGTGTGAGCTTTTGTGGAAGCTTACAATATAGATATTGAGCAGATTTGGATAAGTTCTTGAGAGGACTTATTGAGAATATTGGACAAGTTCTAGAGAGGACTTATTGAAATATTTGAGAAGTTCTAGAGAGGACTTGTAGAGTAGATTTGAGCAAGTTCTAAGAGAGGACTTGTGGATAGATTAGTGTGAGATTTTGAGGAAGCTTACAAGGCAGATTTAAGATAAGTCTTTGAGAAGGCTTGAGAGCAGAGTTGATTGATTGATTTGTTCAAACCTTGAGTTAAGGTTTAGGGTAGATCCAATAGAGTTGATTTGAGATTGAGTCAAGCTTTGAGTTAAGGCTTGAGGATAGAGATTGAGGATATATTTGTGCTAGACCGAAGGACTATGTTTAGTGTAGATTTGAGAATAGATTTTGGTGTATATTTGAGGATAGGTTTGTGCCAGACCAAAGATAGATATTGAGCAGATTTGTGCTAGATCGAAGGACTATGTTTAGTATAGATTTGAGATAGAGCTTTGGAGGTGATATAGAGTAGAGGATAGTAGTCTCTAGTGGATAGAGATCCATTAGCTAGGGTAGTGAGGATAGGTCTTCTGAGTGGGGATAAGAGTCTTCAGTGGAGAGAGATCCACAAGCCAATGTAGTGGAGGTAGTAGTCTTCTAGAGGATCACCAACTAGAGTAGAGGAGAAGGAGTTCTCCTATGGATAGAGATCCACGAACTTGATTTAGGGGATTGGTATCTCCTTTGGATAGAGGTCCATAAACATTGTAATAGGGAGAGGATTCCCAAGAGATTGATTGAGAAAATTTTAGTGAAATATTTTCTCCATGGAGTAGCCCACATTGGGTGAACCACGTAAATTATGGTGTCTCTATTGTGTGTGGTGATTTATGCATTGCTTTGATTACTATTATTGATATTTCTATCTATACATTGCATAATATTGTTTGGGAAAGAAAAGTAAAAAGTGGTCTTATATTGTTCACCCCCTCTCAGTATAAGCTTGTGTTCTTCAATTGGTATCAGAGCGGGTTCCTTCAAAAGAGTTTAACAGCTTGAAGGAAAATCTAACAAGAACACAATGGATTCTAAGAATGTGTCCTCAGATAATTCAGCACCAGTATTTGATGGAAGTGACTATATATATTGGAGTATGAGAATGAAGATCTACCTGATGGCACTTGGAAATGAAATTTGGGAAGCAGTTGAATTTGGATATGATCCCTTAATTAATCCTCCTACAGATAAGGAAGGTAAGCTCCTACAACATTACAATTCAAAAGCAATGAATGCACTTTTGAGAGGTTTGCATAGAACAGAGTCTATGAAAGTTATGCATTGTCAAACTACAAAAGAAATGTGGGATAAATTGCAAAATATATATGAAGGAGATAAATGTGTCAAGAAAGCAAAGATACAAAATCTCAAAGGACAATTTGAAGAATTAAGAATGAAGGATGAGGAAAATATTAGTACTTATCTACTTCGAATTGATGAGGTTGTTAATGCTATGCAAGGACTTGGAATGAAGATTGATGAATCAGATGTTTGTGATAAAGTCTTAAGAACTCTTCCAAAAATATTCAGTGAAAAGGTTTCTGCTATAGAAGTGTCAATGGATGGTGATACTTTGACAAGAGATATGTTGCTTGGTATTCTTACAACATTTGAGATAAGAACAAAAGAGGAACCAAATCCTCAGAAAGAAGCAACATTCAAAGCAATCAAGAAGACAAAGGGTAAGAAGTCAGAATCAAGCAATGAGTCATCCAGTGATGAAGAAGCAAATTATGGTAGAAGGAATAAGGATTCAAGAAGATCTAGAGATACAAGATCTATTAAATGTTTCAATTGTGGAAGGTATGGTCATTATGCAACTGACTGTCAAGAAGCTAAGAATAACAATGATGAAGAAAAATAGGATCACAAGAACAAGGAATCAAAAAGATACATGCACCAAAAGAAAAGCAAGGATGGACAAAGCAGACAAGGAAATAAGTTCTTTCAAAGGCAAAAGAGGAGCTACTATGCGGATAAGGCAAGTAAGTACTCAAGTGATAGTGATGCTAGTTTTTCAGATAATGATAGAGATGAAGTCCTATTTATGATTGAAGAAAAAGAACAAGTTAAGAAAAGGACTCTAGTAATTCTCAAGTGTTTTAGATGTGGTAACTTTGGACATCTTGAAGATAATTGTACAAGGGATGGTTATAGTTTCAGTGATGATGAATATGAGGATGCACTTGAAGGACCAGATGAAAACCTTCTAATGGCATTAGAAGAAGAAGTAGGTGATCCTATAGAAGACAAGCCAATAGAAAATAAAGATGTGGACAAAGGTAAAAAAATAGAGGAATATTCAGAGAAATATGGATATGATCTCAAGGGAGAACTTATTTATGCTCTTGAAATAGTAAAGAAGGTAAGAAAGCAAACACTCTAAACTTGAAATTCAGTTTCAAGAATGTGATGAAGAGAGAAGATTGCTTATAGAGGATTTAGAAAAATCAAAGGCTAAGGCAAAAAGGTTCAAAGATAAGTTAGAAGCAAAGATCTTAGAATGTGAAAAGTTAGCACAAGAAGTGGCACTACTAAGAGAAGATTTAGAAGACTCCAAAGTCAAGCTAAAAGGGTTCAAAAATAGCTCAAAGAACTTGGATAAGTTCATCAAGATACAAAAGCCTACATCAAGCAAAATAGGTCTTGGATTTGAACAGGTTCAAAAGAAATGGGAAGGAAATTCAACCTCAAGTTTTGGAGGAGAAGAAACTTCAGATGAAGATACTTCAGAAGAAGATAGTGTAAAAGAGAGTGAGACATCTGAGGATGAGTTGGACAATAGAGATTTCAACAAGAACAGGAACAATGCACAAAGAAGATACAGATGGAACAACAATCAGAATAGGTCAAGAGAGACTAGGAGACCAATGAGGTCAAGACAAGGAGGCTTCAATGGAAGATGCTTTTCATGTCACAGGTTTGGGCACATGGCTTCACAGTGCAGGACACAAGAAAGATAGGAATATGGGAACAAATAACTTTTCCATGGGTATTGCTACTCATGTAATCAGTTTGGTCACAAGGCAATGAATTGTAGGGTTCATGATAGAAGAGGATATGGCTTCACTAGGAGAAATCCTAAGACATTTGCACCTCCAAGGAATAATAACATTAAGTGTTATAAGTGCAATAATGATGGTCACACAACAAAGTGGTGTAGAGCAGACATTCCAGAATCAAGCAGGAATAGGAATAGGAACATGGATATGAATAGGAATAGGAACATGGATATGAATAAGAATAGGAATAGGAATAGGGATAGGAATGTAGACATGGATAGGAACATGGACATGGAAAGAAATAGTCAGAGGAATCAGAAGGATCAGATAAGAAGGAAAGAGGATAAAGGTAAAGAATAATGCTTTCTGGGAGTAGAAATACTCCCACCCTAAAATTAACCACCTCAAGAGAAGGTGGGGGAGGGGCTAAGCTAAGAGGCTCATTCTTAGCCCCGAGCCCCAAAGGTGACCCTTTGCCATTGATGTCAAAGGGGGAGAGATTTGAGTAAGGGGAGAGATTTGGTATTTGAGTAAAAGGAGAAAGCATTGAGCCAGGGGAGCAATGTCCCGGGGAGTAGAACAAAGAAAAAGCCAAGTTTTTAGTAAAAATAATTTGGGTTGCCATCAATGACAAAGGGGGAGATTGTTGGACATTTTGAGTCATTAAGTCAAGTTGTCATTGATGTCAAGGAATGAAGTCATCATTAATGTCAAGGAATTTGTCAAGAAATAAAGTTGTCAAAGTTGTCATTGATATCCAGGAATAAGCCACTGATGATGTCAAAGGTCAAGAGGAACAATGCAGAGGTTAAAGGTAAAAGGGCTTCATAATATTTTTAATATTATGTGGAAGCATAAGTTAAAAGGTTTTTCATAAAAACCCAAGGAAGATTATTGCAAAGCTAAAGGAAGGTTTAATATTTATTTGATAAAATATTTAAATTCAAAGTGAATTTAAATTTTATAAATAAATATTATTTATACCAAGTTGTACAATGAAAGATGGCCTTAATAAAACCAAAGGGTTTTAAAGAATTAATTTATAAAATTTAAATTCAAATGAATTTAAATAATTTATAAATTAATAAGTTCAAAGGGAAATAAAAAGTGTCGACGTCTAATATATTGGAGGAAATTCGAGCGTCGACGTTATGCATGAAGGAGGAAAATCAATATATATACCAATGCCTTAGAGGCATTAAAACTTATCCTTTTGCTCGATTAATGAATGCGTGCAATTGTGTTGAATTCATGTGGAATAAGAGAAGCGAATTTTGTGTTTTAGCGCCAGTGAATAAGGTTTAAGGGGAACAATGCCAAAGTACCAAGCACCAACTGGGCAGCATGGCCTAGTGGCAAGAGGACAATGGTTAGAGTGTTTGGGCGCTAGGAGACCTATGTTCGAAATGTGGTGACAACATTTTTGGTGGTTGCATTAGTGTTGGAAGCACCAAAGGAAAGGCACACGTTTTTTTGGTAGGCAAGGTGGGGAGTCTTTTGGAGCACGTGGTGCTCTTTAGTCCCCAAGCGAGCGCCTAGCTCATGCAGCGGTTGGAGCCATGGCTAGGGCATTGGTTGAGGCTGCGTTGTGAGTTCGAATCCCTTCCAAGGCAAGGTAATAAATTTTGATTATTATTTTTGTGTGTTGCCTAAAGTTTGGAGTTAAAAGGGTTGCTTAAAAGGATTGTTTGTTGAAAATTATTTTTGATAAGTTGGAGGAATAAGGTGTTAGGTTTATTTTAATAAAGTGCTTTTGTCACATTGATTTGTTGAAGTATTAAAAGGATAGAGGGAACTTCTAGCATTGAGTTATCTTGAAAAGAAGAGTGCATTGAATATTATTGGGAGATTATAAGGTGTAAGTGGTGTATTATTTTTGTAAAATGTTGATGAATGTTTTCTTAAATATGGAGTGATAAGGTGTATGTGTGTCTTGATATTTACATTGTATTTTGAGGAAGTTTATCATCTAATAATTTCTTTGAGCTTGGAAAAGAAGTGTTTATGGTTGTGGCAGATTTATGAGATTCCTTCATCATCAAGAAAAAGGTATGAGCACATTCTTCCATAGTTAAGTTGATTGGTTGGTTTTCTAGAAAATAAGTTTGGAGTGAAAAGGACTTGATTAGGGTTTCCTATTGAATGTGTTGAGTTAATGCTTCAAGGTTTTCTGGAATAAAGAGTTGTTGTTAAAACCTTGTTTTATAAGCATTGTTGTTGAAGCCATTGGTTGTGTGAAGAACTTGAACTAGGGTTTGAGTATCATTGCTATGTGAAGATTGTTTTATAAGCATTGTTGTTGAAGTGAGTTGTTGAGCAAAGAACTTGAACTAGAGTTTGAAAAGAACATGAGTATCATTGTTATGTGAGACTTGTTGTTGGGCATTGTTGGAAATATTTTGAGTGAGTGATCATATGCTTGGACTAGGGTTTGTGAGCAAGGGTTGTTTCATTGAGTGTTTGGTTGAGTAGAGTTGGTTGAGCCTAGTCAAGTGGGTGTGTGAAGTGATTGTTCAAGTTCCATAAAATAAATTATTCTATATTCTGATTTGAGAAAGTGATTGAGCATTGAGTTGAAATTGAAGCATATTGAGTCTCTAACAATTCTCCTTATGTTTCTAAGAGAGTGATTGAAAGTAATTGAGCATTGTGATAAGTGTAGAACATATTGAGTCTCTAACAATTCTCTTTATGTTTCTATGAGATTGGACAAGTTCTGTGTGGACTTGTTGAGCAGATTTGAGGTAAGTCTTTGAGAAGACTTGTGGATAGATTTGGTGTGAGATTTTGTGGAAGCTTACAATACAGATATTGAGCAGATTTGGATAAGTTCTTGAGAGGACTTATTGAGTAGATTTGAGAAAATTCTAGAGAGTGAGATTTGAGCAAGTTCTAGAGAGGACTTGTAGAGTATATTTGAGCAAGTTCTAGAGAGGACTTGTGGATAGATTAGTGTGAGATTTTGAGGAAGCTTACAAGGTATATTTAAGATAAGTCTTTGAGAAGGCTTGAGAGTAGAGTTGATTGATTGATTTGTTCAAACCTTGAGTTAAGGTTTAGGGCAGATCTAATAGAGTTGATTTGAGATTGAGTCAAGCTTTGAGTTAAGGCTTGAGGATAGATATTGAGGATAGATTTGTGCTAGACCGAAGGACTGTGTTTAGTGTATATTTGAGAATAGATTTTGGTGCATATTTGAGGATAGGTTTGTGCTAGACTAGAGATAGATATTGAGCAGATTTGTGCTAGACCGAAGGACTATGTTTAGTGCAGATTTGAGATAGAGCTTTGGAGGTGATAGAGAGCAGAGGATAGTAGTCTCTAGTGGATAGAGATCCATTAGCCAGGGTAGTGAGGATAGGTCTTCTGAGTGGGGACAAGAGTCTTCAGTGGAGAGAGATCCACAAGCCAGTGTAGTGGAGGTAGTAGTCTTCTAGAGGATCACCAGCCAGAGCAGAGGAGAAGGAGTTCTCCTATGGATAGAGATCCATGAACTTGATTTAGGGGATTGGTATCTCCTTTGGATAGAGGTCCATAAACATTGTAATAGGGAGAGGATTCCCAAGAGATTGATTGAGAAAATTTTAGTGAAATATTTTCTCCGTGGAGTAGCCCACATTGGGTGAACCACGTAAATTGTGGTGTCTCTATTGTGTGTGGTGATTTGTGCATTGCTTTGATTACTATTGTTGATATTGCTATCTATACATTGCATAATATTGTTTGGGAAAGAAAAGTAAAAAGTGGTCTTATACTGTTCACCCCCCTCTCAGTATAATCTTGTTTTTTTCAGGACTTAGAGGTTTGGATAAGGGGAAACATAGTAGGAGAGGTACCTAACAACACACTCTGAGTTTATTTTGCTAATATGTTAAATAAATTTGAATTAAAAAACATGAACGAACCTTATCAAGATTTAGAATAGCCTCACGGCTAGGGGAAGGCTTAATTGTTTCACCACTCACAACAAGAACAAAGACTGGCTTTGGAGTGGACTCCTCTAGAGGAAGAGAGAGGGGGTTATAGCTTCTTGGAGCAGTCACAACAAGATACCATAACACGATCTCAGTGGAATGAGCCTTCTGAAGGTTTTTTGATTGGTCACAATCCTTTTTTGTTTATCTTCAAAGTCAAAAAATGGTATCGAAGTTGACCCTACTACTTGCAATGGATGTAAAAGGCAGACTTATTTTCATATTCCAAGGATTTATTCCACCTAAAAGCACCAATGACCAGATCTATGTAGTTGCGAAGTTTGAAGTAGATTTTGGTATTGACATAGAAGTGAGCTTAGTTACTCGAATATTGAGCTTTAAAAGCTGGATCAAAGGCAACAAGGTCTCTGACTAACTCTGCAAATGCTTCTCAAAATCCCTTCCTCCTAGAATTGAATAGGAAGACCCAATAATATGACCCAATTGGGTACAATTTTGATGCTCTAGGTTTTAGGTTCGAACTCAAGGTCCCATATCTTGAGGAAAAGACTCTGATGATCGAAGAACCATGGTACTCTAGTGAGGATTTGATTAGTATCACTAGGGTTATTTATCTTGATGAGAAAGAAACCCCTGGTGAGATCGATGAGGTCCATGTGTCCGCTAGGTCATCATTTCGTAAATGCCCACTTGTGTATGGATTCCATATCTGTTCTTAACCCTACGAATTTCCCAACCATGGAGAGGGAATTTTTGGAATAGATTGGCACCATCTCCTCGGGAGGAATAAACAACTATCATTGCTTTGGGTAAAAGTTTCCTATTCTTGAAACTAAGAGGTTCGAAGGAAACCTAGTGCCATTCTTTAGGGAATCTATAAAGTAAGATTTTAGATGAAAGGGGGCCCTCCATCGGACTTGGTCCCACCACTGACAATAGGTGGAGGATTGTCCTAGCCTGGACCCGTGCCTGTCACCTCCAAACTTTTGTTTGGGTCTTCTTGCTACTCAAACACTATACCGAGACCAGTGATCAGGTCAAATCCATGGCTAGAAACCCTACGGTTTGGATTTTTATTTCCATTCCTACTTCTCAAAGAATGGGACTTACCACTCTCTGCAAATGTACCACTCTCTGCACACTTACCACTTTTTGCACACTTACCACTTTGCATCGTTCTCCTAGCTTAAATAAGAGTTATTTGATTAAGATAAAATAAAGGAAGATTTGATTTGATTTTGATTAAATAAGAGTTATTTGATTAAGATAAAATAAAGAAATATTTGGTTTTATTTTGATTAAATAAGAAGTTATTTGATTAAGATAAAAGAAAGAAATATTTGGTTTTATTTTGATTAAATAAGAATTTATTTGATTAAGATAAAATAAATGAATATTTGGTTTTATTTTGATTAAATAAGAAATTGTTTGATTAATATAAAAGAAAGGAACATTTGGTTTTATTTTTATTAAATAAGAGTTATTTGATTAAGATAAAAGAAAGAAAGATTTGGTTTTATTTTTATTAAATTTATTTGATTAAGATAAAAGAAAGGAAGATTTGGTTTTATTTTGATTAAATAAGAAGTTATTTGATTAAGATAAAAGAAAGGAAGATTTGGTTTTATTTTGATTAAATAAGTTATTTTATTAATATAAAAGAAAGGAATATTTGGTTTTATTTTGATTAAATATGAGTTGTTTGATTAAGATAAAAGAAATAAATTTTTGGTTTTATTTTGATTAAATTGGAAGTTATTTTATTAAGATAAAAGAAAGAAATATTTGGTTTTATTTTGATTAAATAAGAAGTTATTTGATTAAGATAAAAGAAAGAGAGATATGGTTCCTTTTTAATTGAGTAAGAATTTATTTGGTTTATGAAACGAAAGAGGATTGGGTTATTTGTAAACTGAAGTAGTAAAGCTTTAGTTTATCAAGTAAACATAATGATTGTTTTACATATTAAAGTAATGGGACTTTGATGTATGAGACAAAGGAAAAGTAGTTTACTTTATGAATTAAATTTAATATTGATTTATGGGAATAAAGGAACTCTGTGTATTTAATTATTAAGGGTATGGGACTTTAATTCATTAAAAAAGGAAGGGTATGATTAAAGTGAAAATCATGTTATAAGTTGTGTATGTTGAATGAATCTCTAAAGGGATTTGAGAAGTGAATATAAAGTAAGGATTATTTAGTAAGGATTCTTTATGATATCAACTATGCTTTGTATGGTTAGAGACTTGTTTAAATTGTATAGTTGCAATTTGGAAAATTAAATATCAAATGCATTTAGAGGCATGCCTATCCTGAAACATGAGTGCCCTGATCCCCTACTATCCTCAAATGATCTATGGAAAGAGCGGGAGGACTAAAGAGGTGGATCAAAAAAGTGCACCAGTTTGTTATCTACTTACCATTTATTTACTTATGCTCAAATAGACTAGATTTATAGGGATATATCCTTGAATAAAATGATGTTTTACTTATTCTTTAAAAGTATGGAGGTTTTACCATAATAGGATGTATATAATAATTATGAAATGATGAGGATTGTATATTTAAATTTATTGTTCAATTTATTTATGTTTAATTTAATTTCTTTTCGGTTATAGTTTTCTCCTTTAGATGTTACTTCTTTCTTAGTGTATTTGATTGCTTTTGTTATATTTAGTATCTAGTGTCATTCTTGTCTTCTTGCTAATTAAAAAAAAAATGAGAAATAAGTTTTAGGTTGAACTTAGAGGATGACCTAAGGGATTGAGACCCCTTAGGAAAAACATAGGAAGACCTAAGGGATTAATACCCCTTAGGGATAATGGAAACTAAGTTTGGGAATATTATACGTCTGATTTAAGATAGCTCATCATGGAGATGAGATGGATAGCTTAACTCACAATACTCATAGCATACCTACACAGACTGGCTTACGTATGGTATGGTGATGCATGTATATCTTCAACTGGCTAAAGATGATAAGTCTAGTATAATAGACCAGCTACAATAATCAAGTTCCAATATAATTACTTCCTTTACACACAGATCCAATAATAAAAATAGTTAACAGAACGAATCAAGTAAGTGAGTAGTAAATCAAATAAATGATTTGCCACTTGATGGAGGGCACAATCCTCACCACAAATGGGCTTACTTAATGTGATTTATAAAAATGATAAAAATATGATGAATCTTATTAAAATTAAATCAACTATAGTCTAATAGTAAAAATCATTACTTCAATTGGAAACCTACATAGTCGGCTATGTTAGGTTAGGGTTGTAACATGGCTTCCCTCCTCGAAAATATTTGTCCTCAAAGCTAGAAATCATTGGAAAATGGTTTTTGTTTCCCAAGTAGCATCTTCTTCTAGTAAGTCCTACCATTTGATGAGAAATTCCTTAATGTGACGGGATCTCAACTTGCACGATCTGCTTTGTAAAATTTCTTCTAGCTGGAGGTATATACATCCTTCTTCATCAAGTACTGGTAATTCTAACTAAGAATGTAATTTTTGTCCAATCACCTTCTTGAGATAGAAAACATGAAATACTGGATGTATCTGGGATGAGGGAGGCAGCTCTAGCTGGTATGCCACTTCTCCTATGTGCCACACTATTTTGTAAGGACCATAAAACCTTGGAACCAATTTTTGATTGGTCTTAACCTTTAGTGATAGTTGTTTATAGGGTTGTAGACATAAAAATACCATATCACCAAGATTAAATTATCTTTCGGAGCGATGCATGTCCTGTTGCTGATTCATGCGATTTTGAGCATGAGCTAGATTTTTTTTAAGAAGTGTGAGCATTGCTTGTCGATGTTGGAACCAATCATCCACTTTGGCTACTTTGGTAGAACTCGGAACATAATCTGCTATTGATGGTGGTTTTACTCCATATAATGCTTCAAATGGAGACATCTTGAGGGAATAATGGTATGAAGTGTTATACCACCATTCTGCTAAAGAAATCCATTGACTCCATTGATATTGCTTATCCTATGCAAAACATCTTATATAGGTACCCAAACATTTGTTAACTATTTTTGTTTGGCCATTTGTTTGAGGATGATATGCGGATGACATGTTCAATTTTGTACCACTAAGATGAAATAATTCTTTCCAAAAATTACTAGTAAATATGGGATCATGATCACTTACAATATTTTTAGGTATTCCATGTAATTTGAAAATTGAATCCATAAATACCTTAGCCACTTTGCTTGCCAAAAATGGATGTTGTAGAGCATTGAAGTGAGCATATTTGGAAAGACGATCTATGACCACAAAAATTATAGTTTTGCCTTCTGATTTAGGGAGACCTTCAATAAAATCCATCGAGATGTGTTCCCATTGCCGATCCGGGATTGGTAGAGGTTGTAACAACCCTGGAGATTTGACTGTCTCACCCTTATTGCGCTGACATATCTCACATTTAGCCACCCAATTCTTAACATCAACTTTTAGTCCTTTCCAATAAAAGGATTATTTGATTCACATATATGTCTTCAAGAACCCAGAATGTCTTGCTGATGGAGATGCATGGGATTCTTCAAGAATATGAGATTTGATGGAGGAATTGCATGGGATGTAAATGCGATTTTTTCTTCTTAGGACCTTGTTATCATATGAGAATTGAGGATACTTGGATGATCCATTCATTAATTCCTGAATTAATTGAGTATTTTATGTATTTGTTACCCATTCTTCTTGTAGCTGAGATACCCATTGGGAACAAGGACCCGAAATGGCGTTGATAGTTACTTCATCTTCGAATTTACGAGACAATGCATCTGTTGCTATATTTTCTTTTCCTTTCTTATACTCGATAACAAAATCATATCCCAACAACTTTGTTAACCACTTTTTTTGTTCTAGATATGAAAATTGTTGTTCAAGAAAGTGCTTTAGACTACTATGATCGGTTTTGATGATGAAACGACTACTAATTAGATAGTGTCACCACTTCTCAATTGCATGTAAGATTGCCAATATTTCTTTTTCATATGTAGACCTTCCTAAATTCTTACCCGAAAGTTGTTTACTCTCAAATGCCAATGGATGCCCTTCTTGCATTAGAACTGCCCCAATACCTATATTGGAAGCATCACATTCAATCACAAATGGTTTGTGAAAATTGGGAGTCACCAAAATTGGAGTAGTACACATAGCCTTTTTAAGTGCCAAAAATGCTTGAGTCACGACTTTCGACCATTGAAAAGCATCTTTCTTTGTGAGAGATGTGAGTGGTGCTGCAATTTTCCCATAGTTGCGTACAAACTTGCGATAATAACCTGTGAGACCTAAGAACCCACGAAGTTTCTTGAGGGTCTTAGGTAAAGGCCAGTCTTGAATAGCCTTAATCTTGTTGGGATCCACTTTAACACCTTCATGTGAAACAATGTGGCCTAAATATTCGACTTCTTGAACACCAAAAGAACATTTAGATCTTTTGACAAAAATTTGTTCCTTGTGTAGGATATGAAGGACCTTTCCCACATGTAACAAATGATCTTGCCAAGTTTTGCTATAAATTAGGATGTCATCAAAAAATACTAAAATGAATTTATGAAGGAAGGGACGAAATATATGGTTCATGAGACTTTGGAATGTGGAAGGAGCATTGGTGAGGCCAAAGGGCATGACTAGGAATTCATAATGACCTTGGTGAGTACAAAATGTTGTTTTAGGAATATCTTCTTCTTTGACTCTTATTTGGTGGAAGCTTGAATGAAGGTCTAATTTTGTGAAGAATTTAGCATCATGTAATTCATCCAATAAGTCATCTATGACAGGTATAGGAAATTTATCCTTGATTGTGATTTTTTTGAGGGGACGAAAATTAGGACACATACGCCAAGAATTATCCTTTCGATGGGCCAAAACCATTGGTGAGGAGTAAGGACTAGTGTTGTGATGAATAACCCCATGTTCCAATAATTCTTGAACAATCTTTTCAATTTCTGTCTTTTGAGGTGCAGGATAGCGGTAAGGATGGACATTGGGGGGTAGGCTACCTGGAACAAGGTGTATGGCATGATCATGAGATCTCTTAGGAGGTAGTCCTTGTGGTTCCTGAAAAACCTCTTCATAATTACCCACAATATCCTGAAGATCCTTAGAAGATATTTCGGGAGTATCCTGTGCTTCTATTGTCAAATAGTTAATTTGAGCTATGAATCCATGTCCTCCTTTTCGTAGTATTCTTTCCATGTTGTGAGAGCTTACCATTTTTGAAGGTGGAGTTTGCCTTCCTTGTAGGCGAATAGTTTTTCCATCTTCCTTCCATTCCATGAATAATTTTTTGAAGTTAAAGCTAATAGTGTCTAGTTTTTCTAACCATTCAACACCCAATATAACATCTGAATTTCCTAGAATCATGCAAAAAGAGTGGTCCTTTCCAAGTATAACCTTCCATTTGTATTTTCACCACTGATGTTCATCCGATACATTGAGCATTACCTCCATTGGCAACTAGAACTTGAATTTGATCTTTATTGGAGGAGTTAATGTGTAAGTTCAATGTTTTAGTTGTTTTAAGATCAATGAAGTTATGAGTGCTTCCAAAATCGATCAACACATTTATATTTTGGTGCCTAATATATCCAGGTACCTTGATTGTATGGTGAGATGTTAGTCCCATTAGAGCATGGACATAAATGGCCATAGTATCCTTGTCATTTGTTGCTTCACCCTGATCTTCTTATTCCTTGAACATAGGTGATTCGGGAGAATAGATATCCTCGGCTTATTCATCGTCATATTCATAGGTATTATGTTCTATTTGAAAAGATTGTTTGGGAGCACATGCTTGCTCTCTAGGATGATTATTGCAGCACTTATAGCAATAAAATCTGGAGGGTTGATCATTTTGATGAAAGAAATTGTTACGATATTGGGGATGACTATAGGAATCTTGTCTGGACTATCTCCAAGTCTATACCTTCTTCTCAGCTAGCCTAGCATATTGTATAGCTAGCTCCAAGGTGTATGGTTGTTGGAAATCCACCTCGAATTTGATAGTATCTTTCAAACCATGTATGAAAGCTGCCACCACAACATTGGTTTGCATATTTGTATAGGCAAGAAGACTTGTGAATTCGGATATATAATCATTTACTGACCCGGTTTGTTTGAGTGCTAGAATACGGACGTCATATGAGTTAGAAGTGCCATCGTCAAATCTCTCAAGAAATATTTCCTCAAATTCTTCCCAAAGGAGAGGTCTACAATGTTGGTATTTTTCCAAGCATACCATTGGTAGGCTTCGGTTCCTAATTTAGAGGCTGCATACTTAACTTTATCTATTTCAGATACATGGTATAAATCTAGAAGACCATTAATTTTGGCTAACCACCCACGTGGGTCACCCCCTTCAAAAGTAGGCATGTCCAAACATGGGATATTAACACCATTACGGCCTCTTGGTTGTTGATAAACTTCCTCTCGTTGTTGATCCTCATAATTTCTCTATCAATGGAAGCAATTTTGAGTACCCTTTAGTCGTTGATACTCTACCTATTGTTGTTGATCCTCGTTATATCTCTACCTATGAAAGCAATTTTGAGTACCTCTGGGTTGTTGATAATCATCCTCTCATTGTTGATCCTCATTATATCTCTACCTGTGGAAGCGATTTTGAGTACCCCTTGGTTGTTGATAATCTTCCTCTTGTTGTTGATCATCATGATGTCTCTGCCCATGAAGGTGATGGGGAGGACCTCTTGGTTGTTGATAATCATCTTCTCTATCATGATCGTCATTATTCCTCTATCTATGGGAATGATTTGCTTGATTTTGGGGTGGTACTATTTTTTTTAATAGTATGGATAAACTATTGATACCCTCCAATAATTGTTGGACACAACCTTGCACCTCTTGGTTATTTGTATTGGGAGTCCCAGTTTCCTCATTTGTGAGATTCTCATGGGAAGGGGTAGGCGATGGGATAGGAGCCATATTGGTAAGGATTGGATGCTTGGGATCAAAACTATTGATACGTTGAGGAGAGTTATAATGTGTACCTTTGTTTCGTGGAGGTCTTTTGGGAGACTTCAAAAATTTGTTGCTGAGATTATTTGTGCTGGATAATCGGTCATTTGGTGCTTTAGTCCACTTCTTGATCATGCACTTTTAAATTCTACCAAAAAAAATTGATTAATTTTGGCAAAAAAATTGGGTGTATTTCTTGTTGCAACCGTCGCTCCAACTGCAATGTAGGTTGAATTTTGAGTTTCCACCAGCCACTGAATTTGAAATTTGAGTGTCCAACAACTAATTTTTCAATGGATAGTTCTAACCCACTAGAATACTGACAACACCCCCTTATGTACCCCTATACTGATACGATAGGTGACCCAACAAAAATTGAGGCTGAACGAAAGAAATAAACCACAACATGCAATTGACTACAGATCGAACGAGAGGACACGACACGTGATATGCAACTAACTATAGATCGAAGGAGAGGACATGAAATGTGATATGCTAGATGAGAATGGATGAAAAATATGACATGCTAGATGAGAATGGATGAATGATGCAACACGCTAGACAAGAACAAATGAACAACACACAACCTGACTATAGACCAAATGAGATCAAAGGAGAGGACACAACACATGACATGCTAGATGAGAATGGATGAATGACATGATACCTCACTACAGATGAAGGAGAGGATAGAAAACATTGGGCAGAGGATGACAAATCATAAGAAGAGACAAACACGACATGCTGGAAGATAATGGTGAATCGAAATGGAACGACAAGGATGGTGATGTACGCATAGTTAGACCTTGTGTGACCAAAGTCACACCCTTCTATAATGGTGTGGGAATATTTAAATTTTTTTTTATCCCCAACCCTCTCGATGTGGGATAAATGGAAGACTAAAAAAAATTAATAAATTACGGACGCAAACCTTATTTAATCACGAAATTGAATTGTTTTCCTATTCTCTGATTGGTTACCCCCTGCGAGTACGATACTACGTCTACTATTATCCTATTCTACTCTATGTTTGAGTGTTGTAGTATCCCAAAGACATCGTCTGAGTGAAAAAAAAATCTTTCTTGGTGTTTACATCTTGCAATGCCAATGAAGACGCCACCGAACCAAGATAGAAATTGCCTCGCAGATTTGACGCAAAGAGTGATTGTCAGAGTGTGATCACGAACATAAGAGGTTGCCCACCACAATCCTTTGGGAATACTAAATTTGATACCACTTATAACATACCAGCTACAATAATCAAGTTCCAATATAATTCCTTCCTTTACACGCAGATCCAATAATCAAAATAGTGAACATAACGAATCAAGTAAGTGAATAGTAAATCAAATAAATTGTTTGCAACTTGATGGAGGGTACAGTCCTTGCCACAAATGGGTTTATTTAATGTGATTTACATAGATGATAAAAAATGATGAATCTTATTAAAATTAAATCAACTATAGTCTAATAGTAAAAATCATTACCTCAATTGGAAACCTACATAGTCGGCTATGTTCGGTTAGGGTTGTAACATCTATCTCTTCAAGGATGATGAAATAGATAGGATTATTTGTGGTATCACATGATATACCTACGCAAACGGGACTTGTGTGAGGGTATCTTGTGAGATGTAGATCTTTAGGAAAACTTAGGAGAATTAAACAAATTGGTAAATCTTAGACTGGGTAGGGGTTATGAATCCCTCTCCTTAGTAAAAAAAAAAAAAATTGTGTGTATTTTGTTTGTTTTTCTGGGTCATTACAAGAAACCACTTAATGGTGTCCTTCTAAACATACATGTTTTAGTAAGGTTAACCTTAGAAGATTATGAGATTTGGCCACTCCTATCCAATGAGTTTTATCTATAGTGACTTAGAACTCAAATGTGGTAACAACACTACTAAGGGTGAGTATTTAGTTTCTCAAGGTTATTTGACCTTGTGCCATAATAATCCCAACCATTATTCTGACATATTTTCTCGATTATGGGCTCAAAAGCTATGGCCTAAGGTGAGGTTATTTAATTGGCTTTTATTGCATCGTAGGATGCTTACTGGTGAGAAACTTATGAAGTGTGGTTTTCATGGCCCTTTTAGATGTGAAATGTGTGAAGAGAATGTAGAATATATCAACCATATTTTTATTGAGTGTACTTTAGCCTCTGAGCTATGGAGGAGAATGGCCACTTTACTTGGCTTACAATGGTCCAATTTTTTTACTTTTGAATAGCTTTGGAGGGATTGGCCTAATCAAGAGGGTGTTGATCATTTTATTAGGTAGTTAGTTTGGATGGGTTCTACCATTCTTCTTTGGAATATTTGGAATGAAAGGAATAGCCAAATTTTTAATCAATATAGGAAGGATATTCACTATATTTGGAAAAATACCATAGCCAACTTAGTTGAATCAGTCCATAAACTCCTTAATCACCCCCAAAACTCCCACCAAAGATGGGATCAAGTGATGCAAATATTGAATATTAAACCTTCTAAGGGCAACCAAATTAAAGGGAATGTGAGTATTAGTAAGATGGATAGGACTAGAAATTGGCAACCTCCTCCTACGGATTTTGGAAAATTCAATACTGATGGAGCCTCTAGAGGGAACCCTGGGAAAGCCAGTGTGGGAGGAATTGGTAGACTTTTAGATGGCTCCCTGGTTTTTACTTTTGCTGAGAATTTGGGTATTCTTTCCAATAACCTTGTTGAGGGATATCGTACCCTCAGAGGCCTTCAAGAGGCTACTAAGGTTGGATGGGAAAGGTGTTAGTTGAGTCTGACTCTCAACTTATGATTAATCTCTTGAAGAATCCTTCTAAGAATCATAAGGTGGATTGGAGAATAAAAAGAATTATTGAGAAGATTCAGTTAATCGAGATGGGATTTTTAAAAGTTGATTACAATCATGTGGTCAGAGATCAAAATAAGAGTGCTGATGCTTTAGCTAATTAGGCTTTGGAAAAATGTGATCTTACTTGTTATGGCCACCCTCCTATATGGTGGGCTTCTCAAATTAGGGAAGCTCTTCTTTCTATCATTTCTTTAGATGGCTCCAGTTCTGAAGGTACCTAGTTTATTCTTGTGTTTTTTTTTTTGCTTCTCTTTGGTTCATTCAGTTTTTTTAGTTCCCTAGCTCATTCTATTATTTATTTTGTTTCATCTGTTGATTCTTGCCTTAATAGTCTTCTGGTCTAGATTGGTCATTATTTTGTTCATTTTTTTTTTCTTTTTTGTTTTTTTTTTTTAGTTTTTTAAAGGTGGGTGGGTTCTTTTGTTTTGTTTTGTTTTTGTGTTCTTTGTGTTGTTTTTTGTTGTTCTTGTGTTTTTGTTGTTGTTTTTTTTTATGTTTTTTGTTATTGTTCTTGTGTTTTTTCGTTCTTGTTCTTGGGGTTCCCTTTGTTTGTGTTATTTCATGTTTTTATGTGTGAGTGTTTTCTATGTTTTTTGTTTTTGTTTATTTTCTGTTGTTGGTTGTTTTTTATTTTTATTTTTATTTTATTTTTTTAATTTTTTAAGGTTTTGGTTGTGTTTATTTTTCATGTTTTTTTTGGGTTATGTCTTTGTAGTGTTATGTTGTTTTTGTCTTGTTTGTGTTTTGTTATGTGGTTCTTGTGTTTTTCTATGTGGTTTATGTTGTGGTTTCTTTTATCTTATTGTGTGTGTTTGGTTGTGCTTTTGTTTTTAACACACTCAAGGAGCATGTTTTTTTATTTTATTTTTTTATTTTTGTTGTTATTTTTTAATTTTTAAATTGGTTTTGTGTGTTTGTTTGCTCCTTGAGTATGTCAAAGGTGGTAGGCCAGGTCCGAGTCCTGGGCATTTTTGGCAAAATTGATACCCCTGCCTCCTTGGGTTTACCTGAAAGTGGCATCCCTTTTGGGATGTTTTCCACAAATAGAAAAAAAGAACTCAAATATGGTGAAGCCTTGTGTAGACACCAATATCTAGCCACCCATGCTTTCCTGCCATCTCCACCACCAAAACATAGCCACTTGTCCTCTATCCTAGCCATCCTGCCATTTTTATCTATTATTTATATATATTTATTATATATTTATTTAAATAATAATATTATATATTTATATAAATTAATTAATCACAACCATCCAATTTCATTTAATCTCATCCGTCCACTCACCTTAATCCATGCCACACCCTAAATTTATTATTCGCCCTTAGATATACTTTAATCTCAGCCACACGATTAGTGTCGTTGAAATCCTAGCATGCCCTAGGTTGTATTATAAATAGGAGTCATTTTGATGACTCAACCCCTAAGTTTTTGAGTTACCTAATTTTCTTGATTTTTTGCAGTGCCTTAGAAGTCCTATCCATCATCTATACCCTAGCCCCATTCCATCCATCGTATTTCTGGTCTGTTCGCTCATCGTCGCCATTATCGCATCCTCCATCATAATAAAATTTGCTTCTATACATTTTATCTGACCTCCTAAGTGCCCTACTACTCTCTATGATCACCCTGCCGCTCTCCACGAGCACTCTTCCACTCTCTGTGAGTGCCCTACTACTATCCACATCAGCCCTGAGTGCCCTACCGCTCTCTGTGAGCACCCTTCTGCTATACCTGAGAGCCCTGCCATGTTTAAGAGTCTTATTCTGAAGACAAGAAAGATCAAGTGTTGTTAGGGTACATCTACACCGTTGACTTGCAATAGTTCCATTCATCTGTGAAAAAATAGCAAGAAGCAAGGTAAATCAATCTCTTTTATTTCATTTCAATGTCTTTATATTTGCATGCAATTTCATTTATCAATAGCTATGGTTTTATTTATATCTGAGGGTCTCACATAGTGGAGCCCTCAAAATTATTACTAACTCCCTATTATTATTTTTATGTGTGCAGATATAGAGATTCATCAATGTTGGAAAACTGTTTAAGCTAGAGTTACTTGATTCAATGGATATCTAAAGTCCACTGAACTTTTTTGGGAGCAAGAACGAGTTTTACAAACACCATAAGCATTGCTAGCTAGGGTTTTGGAGAACCCTAGCATTATTGTATTTATTGTATCTGAATAAACTATGTAAAACCCCATATTTGGGGTCACATTTGATTGTACTTAGATCCCCAAAAAATAATAATATCAGATCTATTTCATTGTGCAATTTATTGTGTCACTTGGTTTATTCATTTTTAGTTAGTTATATCTAGTGTTTCATTTTTATCTCTAAAAATGGCGATCACGGTGGGACCCCCTAAGGGTTTAATTTTATGATTTATATTGAATTCTAAATTATTGTTTGTTGTTTATTTTGTAGATTTTCAAGAGCAAAAATCAAGTGTTTTTCACCTGTTAGGTTTTATGAGGAGTTGCAAAAGGTTGCAGGAAGTGTGCGAACGCTCTGTGACACTCAGGGATCATCTAGAAACACCTTGAGGTATTCCAAAAATACATGGAGGTATTCCAAAAGTGCCCTGGTGCATTATAGAAGTGTGCAACTACATTTATGGTGATTTGGAACATATACATAGGTTGTCCAGTAAGTCTACTATCTAAAAAGTAATCTAGAAAAGAACTCATTCTAGTTTGAATTTTAGATTTGCATCCATTCACACATTTCTAATTAGGGTTTTTATTTTTAATGTATTCACAAATACAAAATGTTGCATTTTGTTTGCATCTAAATTGAGAAATTTCATAACATAGTATTGCATTTTAGGGTTAGAAATACCTTCTTTTGTTTATCTAAGTAGGAACATCATTAGGGTGCCAAAAATATCCCTTCTAGTTGGGTGATTCTAGGAAGAGGGGTGGACGAACCCTCCGATTGTTTTTTAGATAGGGGGTCTTAAGTGGTGTACTTCACACCCTTTGAAGAAATTGACGTTCTCTTGTTGGCTTCTAATTTAGATATATGAAATTAGTTATTTCTAACATTGTTTGTACACATTAGTAAATAAATTTTTTAAAAGGAATTCACACACAACACATTTCACTCAAAATAGAAGTGGTTGGATTTCATCACCAACCATTGCTTGAGATTAGGTGATGGTAGAATTCATCTCCATCCACCAATATCTACCCATAGAAACCATAGGATAACCTTAATAAAACTTGTTGGATTTCATCACCAACAAGAATGTCATTGCCATATCTTCACCATAGTTTTTACCTTTGTTTTATTAAGCAAGATTATAATACCAAAACACACAAGATTGACACATAAAATGAATACACATTAAAAATGAGATAATCAATAAAAAAGGTAAGCCACATTGGTTGAAACTTATCATTGGTTATTTTTTTCCTTAAGAATTTTAGTTTTTGTATCATATTTGGTATTTTAATTTGTATCTTGATTTATTTTTCTTATGGTATTAACTAGAAATCAAAATAAAGCTATAATTCAAGATAACTTAATGGAACATTTATCCACATTACCCACAACTTATGTCGTAGATTCCATGAATGTGACATAGGAAGATTTCTCTGTAGGTCCCTCATATTCCTTACCATCCACAGCCTACCATATGACAATGACCCAAGAGGAGTCAAACTCCCCTACCATTGACAACCACATTACCCATATAGACATGGCAAAAGTAGAAGCTTTCATGAAATCTTCTAGTTATGTCTTAGAGTCCATTCCTAATTCACCTAGACAAGATTCTACTTTACAGCAAGAGCCTATTTATACCCAACCCCCATCCACCTTTACCTAGGTGTATACTAACCCTCTTTTTAAGGCATCAGTTGCACCTTCTACCCATATTTCCATTCCCCAACCTTCATGTGCTTGTAGCACCTCATATACCTCCACCTACACAAACCCCTTGTATGAAGCACATGTCAATACTACTTTACAAGTTCCAACCTCACAAGTTAACATACTTCATGTAATTTTTACCCAAGCCACATATTCCATACCATCTACCTCCATACCCTTAGCCTCTGATAGAGAAATTAGTGAGGCATAGGAACACCTGAACAAATTACTTAGATAATGTCAAAACACTCAACAACAAGTATAGGCAAACCCTAAATTCTTATATAACTCTACTCAAATTATCCTTGTCAACCAGGGTCCATCATGGGCACCATAATATTTCATGGTTTCTATCCCTACTCCCCATAAATTCATACCATTACCCATCCTATTCCCATTGGCTAGCCTAGCCATAACCTTCATCCATCAACATTATTTAATAATTCCCCATATTTTCATCAACAATCTCCCATTCATCATATTCCCTCCAATTCGCCTAGCCATCAATACCAATCTCCTCATCATTTAGTCACTCCACAACATTTCTCCACACTACCATAAAATCATTAGGTAATTCAAGGCTTTCACATTCCTAAGGAAGATCCTCAAATTGAGGCCATGTAGAAACAAATAGATCAATTGATGTCATTTACTCTTGGTTTTTCAAACCAAAAACCAACCTTACACCAATTTATCAATCAACAAATTCATCCTTCGGCACCATCCTTGCCATATCCGGTAGACTTTATGATACCCAACTTTGACAAATTTAAGGGAACTAAGGATCCCAAAGAACATGTGAGCACATTTTTTCATGCATGCTTTAGAATTCAAGATTATAATGCTCTCATGATTTAAAATTTTCCTTAAACATTATGAGGGGATGCCATAGAATGGTACAATCAATTGCCAAGCCATAGTATCTATACTTTTGATCAATTATTTGATCATTTCATCCTAAATGTTAAAAATAAGATCTCTTTATCTGATTTCTATGCTTTAAGGCAACATGATGATGAATCTATCTATGATTTCAAAAGTTGTTGGAGGGTTATTATCACTAAATTTCCACTCACCCTACCAATGGATGAGCTAATTAAGCTATTCACCAAGAGTTTATTAAAAAATGTCTTGTGGATGCTCCAACTACAAACTTATCAATCATTTGAAGAAGATTTAGCTCAAGCTAGTGTCATTGAGGATATCAAAATCCAATAAGGCATATTAAATCCTAAAAATAAAGAATGGCAAAAGTAGGAAGAATACAAAAGCAACTATTCAAGCCAACAAAAATCAACACAGGCTACCCCAACCACTTAATTTAATCAAGTCAATCAAGTGATCATGAGCTATCCGGTAATGGCTCAACAACAACTTGTGCAATAAACATCATAATAAATTTCATATCATGTGGTCCCTTCAACAACACAATATCTAACAGTGCAAAATATAGTGCCAACTATGGAAAATCGTTCCCGATGATAGTCTATCTGACAAACTCGCCAATATACACCTTTAGCTGAATCATATGCTTCCCTTTTTAGAAGGTTATATGAGATAAATAAACTTGCTTTACTCGATATTAGATCAGATGATCCTGCCAAACATGGGAAAAACTATCAAGAACATCTATTTTATCCTTATCATAGGTAAAACGAGTAATACATTAACAACTGCCATGTGTTTAAAGACATAGTCCAAGATCTCATTGACTTGGGGGTAATCAAGCTTGATAATCCCCTTGCTCAAAAAAACCAAAACCTTGGTATATTTCAAACACCACTTCCTCATCATGAGGAGGTACAACCAAATGTAGGGGGAGCTAACACCAAAACTCCTTCTATTCAATTCAATCACATTCAACAATACCAAGGGTTTGTAGGGGCCATTCATGTGGTCACTAGAGGTCAACAAAATAACCAACAAAGTCAACCACCTCAGGCAAGTGTGTCACAACCTTCTACATTGACACCCATTCAAGTTTTCCCTAATCCTTCATTACCCATTCATATCTCTAGTCAATCGAATCCTCCAAGTCCACCCATCAATCATTCACCTCGACCAGTCATCTCATTGAGTAGCCATCTAACTACAAGTATGAAAATGGCTTTCACCAAATTATCGATTTATGAGCTAATACAACAATCTCCTCCACATCATGAGGCATTAATGGATATTTTAAAATCCATTGAATTACAATTGCAAGATCCTAATGCCTTCAAAAACTTTGTGAGGAGAATCCAAACATGCATGGGTTCTTCCATCACATTCTATGACTTTGATATTAAGACAATCTCATTGGAATCAGTAGGCCCTCCATTGCATATCATGGCTCTAATTGATAAGAATCCTTTTAAAAGAGTCCTAATTGATACTGGTTCCTCTATCAACATCATCACCACATCTGCTCTCCATCATATGAATCTCCCTCCATCTCACATCACTAAGTCACATGTCACCCTCAAAGCATTCAATGATGCTTTGTGTTCCACATTTGGCACCATCATTTTGCCCATCAAAGTAGGGGTTAAAATGTTGCACATAATGTTCCACATCTTGGAAGGATCCATGGCGTACAATGTACTCCTTGGAAGACCTTAGATGAGGGAAATGAGATGTATCCCTTTAATACTACATCAATGTTTGAAATATGTTCATGAGGGACAAGTACATTGCATACCGATAGACATCGAACCATTTAAGTATTGTAATTTCATCTCAAATCCTTATGAGTCCATGCTCCCTTCCACTCACCTTTTTCTTTTGCCATCATCCAATCCATTCACCACTTCATCAATCTCTTCATCAAATGATCTCATTCTCGAAGAGTTCCCCATCATCAAACCTCATCAAACCTCCATACCCCCATCATATTCATCAGTGACTGCATGCATATGTGGTCATAGTCAGTCCACATTATCAACATCATTGCCATCCACATCATCACTATCTACTCAACAAACTTCTCAATCCAATCCATCACCATTACTTAGTATTTCACAAGTTGATTTGATAGATTGTGAGATATATCTATTTCCACCATTTCTTGATCCATTGCCTGACCATGATCCTCCCATGTCATCCCAAGTTAAGTTCCACCTCACTAATCTTGATATTGGTGAATATGTGGTCCAAGACATCACCGTTACACCCCTCACCATCCCTAGTGCTAAGAATTTTGGTCACTCACGTGACCAACCTTTAGCAATAGGAGCAATATATGACATGGGTTCAGCTCAAAATAGCATTAATTTTGTATATGGAGGTATTGATTCCCCATCAAGTCCATCTCCCATAGAAGAACCCAAAGAACCGGTTCTTGCCAACATTTCAAACATATTGGGATTTCCATATCGATATTTCCACATTGTCAATTGGCAAGGCCATGGCCTAGGATTACATGAATAGGGAGTACCTCAACCTATCGATGCCCCATATCAAGAGGTGCAATACCGTTCAATTCTAGGTTACCACCCACTTTCTACTACATCTTCTCTTGAACAAGTCTTCTAAAGGCTTAACCTCAATTCAGGAGAAGAAGCCCTCCATACTAATAATTCTGATGAGGAAATATATGAATAATTCAAACTTATATTGATAATTTTGGATGAATTTAAAAAATAATCGGAACCCATAATTCCCCATACTGAACAAGATGAGTTTTACCTCAACATGTTTCCCATCCATGAGCTCATCTTTCACTTGCTTCTTCCACAAGAGCGAGCTGCCCCTACCGGTGAACCACCACCTCCATTCCATTAAGCCATTTCATAAGATAACTTGTAACATATGTAGATAACACAAAAATAATGGTTTTTCACCACTACAAAAAAAAAATTCAACAATCAATCAATAAAAAACATTTTATTTCTTTACAAGCATATGTAAATATATCATTTAGATAAATTTATTTATTTATGTTGCTTTTTGTTTTTCATGTTAACCAAACCCCTAAGCATCGATTCATAAGTTCCATCTATTCCATCCAATCTCATTAACCTTACCCATAAGTCAACATGAATCATGTTGATTTATTCACCCCACTTCGTAATCCATACAATCTAGCTAAGCCAATTCCAATTGACATAAGCCTTATCAATATGGATTAGATTTCCTCGCATTTAACCTTTGATAAATTTATCTTATCTGAGGAATTGTTAAGGGCTTCCACAAAATACATTCCTCCATCCCCTCCACCTTCACCTTCACCCCCACCTTCAGACCCCAAGGTTTTCTAGGCATAAATAGATGAGGATAAGCAAAAATAGTTGGATGACATCGTAGATGATACTTATCTTATCCCTATGCCCCATTATATTGAGGAAGGTTCCCATGTGTCTATTGAAAATACCATTGATGTAGACCTTAGTTCAAACAAAGACAATCCCCAAATTTTCAAGCTTGGCAAAATTTTATTACCTGATGAGCAAGAGAAATTTATTGCTCTCCTCAAGTGGAAGAATGACATATTTGCATGGTCCTATAAGGACATGCCTGATATTGACCCTATTTTGGTTATCCACAATCTCACATTACAGCCTGATGCTAAGCCGATCAAACAAAAACTTAGGAGAATGCATCCTATCGTGGCCCTCTTGGTAAAAATATAGCTTCAAAAACTCTTAGACATGAATTTCATTGTTCCTATCGACTATCTTGAGTGGCTTTTAAACATGATACTTGTTCATAATCCTAACAGGGTGATACGTGTATGCACTGACTTTTGAGATCCCAACAAAGTGTACCCTAAGTATGACTTCCCTCTCCCAAACATCGATACTCTTGTTGATACCTGCATTGGCCATGAAATGCTTTCACTCATGGATAATTTTTTAGGATATAAAAAAATTTGAATAAGTCTTGATGACCAACACAAAACAACATTCACTACATCTTGAAGAACGTTTTGTTACAAGGTGATGCCCTTTGGCCTCAAAAATGTAGGTGCCACTTATCAACATGCCATGACATACATTTTCCATGACTACATGCATAATATTATTGAATACTATGTGGATGATCTCTTGGCTAAATTCAAAACTCGACAAGAACATATTGGTGTATTGGAGAAATTTTTTGACCGACTCCTAGAGCATAATGTAAGGTTGAATCCCAAGAAATGTGTCTTTAGTGTTACCTTGGGCAAATTTATAGGATTCATTATCTCCAAAAGAGGCATTGAGGTAGACCCTAACAAGGTCAAGGCCATCATGGAGATGCCCCTCAACTAACTTAAAGGAATTGCATAATTTATAAGGAAAGATCCAATCGATCCATCGTTTTATCGTGTAACTTTCTAAAAAATATAGGCCATTCAATCACCTACTACAAAAGGGGATGTCATTATCTTGGACAAATGAATGTCAAAAAGCCTTTTATGACATTAAGAAATACCTATCTTCTTCGCCAGTCTTAGATCCTCCTCGTTTGGGGGTCCCATTTTATCTTTATATCTTGTAAACTAAATTTGCATTAGGGACAATGCTTGCACAAAAAAATAAAAAAATATTGAGAGCAAGTTGTGTACTACATTAGTCAAAATTTTCTAAGATATGAAACTAAATACGCTTATGTAGAAAAATTGTGCTTAGAAGTGGTTTTTTCCACTAAGAAACTTCAACATTACATGCTTAGCCACACAACATACATCATAGCTAGAGAAAATTCTCTACGTTCCATGATGTACCAAACTTACAATAACACCCACACTGCTAAATGTATAATGCTCCTTACTGAATTCTATTTGGAATTCATAACCAAAAATCCATTAAAGGTCAGGTAATAGCTAATCAACTTGCAGAATCTCCACTACCTAGTGATCATCCTTTGATTATTGAGCTCCCAAATGATTCAGTATTTGTTATCACTAAGTAAGAATAAGATGTCATTCTGAAGAATGACGTCGATATCACATTATTATTTGATGGATATAAGTGCACAAAAGGTCAAGGTGTTGGAGTCATATTTCACACACCACAGGGGGTATCTACCCTCTTGGAATTCAAACTAGACTTCCAATGCACAAACAACACTGCAAAGTATGAAGGCTTAATCTTAGGTCTTCAATAAGCTATAGCTATGAGCATTAAGTGTATTAGGATATTTGGTCATTCTCAATTTGTTGTAAAACAAATCAATGGAGAATATCAATGCAAAGAAATAACCATTAAGCTTTATCATGAAGTAGCAATGAAATTGCTCTCTAAGTTTGATTGGTATGAAATAAATAACTTGACATGTTCGACTAACAGATTTGTAGATGTGATGGTCTCCCTTGGATCATTGATTCCAAAATATTCATTTGGAGAGGTACAACCCCTTATCATTTCAATGACCTCCAAATTTGCAATTTCTTGTACTGATTCAAAATATGAAAAGGATGTTTGCTTTATCCAGTCATATTCATATGAGCCTTTTTCAAGCCAAATAGTAGCCTTTCTCAAGTTTGGAACACTCCCATCTTATATGTCTTAAAATTCCAAATGCACTTTCAATAAAAAGGCAACCTATTTCATTCTCTTAGGGTATGTGTTGTATAAACATGGTTATGATGGAGTCCTCCTTTGTTGTCTCGAGGCTAGTGAGGCTCAAAGATCCATAGCTGAAGCCCATGATGGTAATTCTGGTGGTTATTTTAGTGGAATGGCCATTGCAAAGTGTATTTTATGCATGGGTTATTATTGACCCATAATAGAATGTGATTGTTGCACTTATGTCAAACATAGCAAAAAGTGTCAAGAACATGCTAATTTAACTAATGTACCATCACAAACCTTACACCCTATTCAAAGCCTTTGGCCCTTTTCACAATGGGGCCTAGATATAATTGGAAAAATTTTACCTCCTTCCTTGGGACAACATACATTCATTATCACAACCACTGAATACTTCACAAAGTGGTTTGAGGTAATTCCTCTAACCAATACGATAAGACCTAGAATTGTGGAGTTTATACTCCATCATATCATTTGTCATTTTGGTATCCCCTAAAAAATCATTTCAAACAATGTCAAGTCTTTCAATAATAAGGACGTTCAAGATATTTGCGAGAAATACAATATTAAACATAGTTTCTCGACTCCTTATCATCCACAAGAAAATGGACAAGCTAAAGCTTCCAACAAGGCCTTAGTTTCTATTCTCAAGAAACTTGTCAAAGAAAATCATAGAGATTAGCACACACAAATTCCCTTGGAATTATGGGCTTATCAAACAAGCATCTGCATGTGTACAAGGGCAACACCATTCTCATCGGTCTATGGAGCCGAATAAATCATACCTCTTGAGCTCAAGATCCCTTCCTTGCAAATTTCTCTTAGGAATTCATATATGATGACACAACTAGACAAGCACGTCTTGACCAAATCATACTTCTTGATGATAGGCGAGTCAATGCTTTAGAGCATTTACGAGTTTATCAGGACCGTATCAAACATGCTTACAATACCAAAGTCCATCTACATGAATTCCAAATAGGAGATTTTATCCTTAGGGAGAATCAGAAAAATACTAACGCATTATCACATCTTCATAATAAAGTCATGGATAATTGGTTAGGTCCATATATTGTCACACAAAGAGTGGGTAATGGTACTTATAGACTTTCCAGTCTAGAGGGAGAGGAAGAATCTAAACCACTTAATGTTATACACTTGAAAGCATTCTATGCATGATTTTATTGTTACATATATGTATATATACATGGCTAATACATAAAAATATTTTCATACACTTCATTCAAAACATTGCATTTCATTTGCATTCACATTCTGAAAATAATGCATTCACCCACATTAAATTTTGCTTTTTACATTTCATAAAATTGCATGGTATACATTGCATTCACATTCCACATTACACATTTCATATAGGGATCATTTATTAAGTTCAAGGCCTTAATTGGTCTGACAAAATTCATGTTGCCTTAATCAGGGGCACCTTCACAATGTCATCACACAATTTCATAAAGAAAAATTGCCATTAGCACAAGCCACATTCACAAGTCCTATGTGTTTTCGGTCACTCAGTCACTCCTAGTATTTTAAGCAACCTCCAAAAAACATGTCGATTTATTTTAGGACCATTGCACATATACACTAAGAAAAATCTTGAGTTTTAGGAACTAATTCCAAAAAAATTCTTAAACCAAGCACAATTTTCACATCTTAAAATATCTTGTGTCAAAGAGAGGGATAAAACCATACTTGGTATGAACCTTGAAGTGAAAAGGGTCATCCTTGCTAGTCCTATCATGCAACATAGTCCATAAAAATAGTGGTTATTACCACTATCACAATTCCAAAAATAAATAAAAAAAGAGTAGGGAAAATCCCCTAATAAAAACTCTAAATATTTTACATCACACACCACTGATCAATTGGGTTGTACGGATCGTACTGCATTTTTAGTCGGATAGTTAGGTAGTCATCCCCAAAACTTAAAATATCAAAGATCACAAAAAAAAAATTCATGGACTATGGAGTTAGCCTCCATAAGAGCTATAGACGCTTGACTGGTAGTGGAGTACGCTCATGCGTGGTGACATGTCTCTTTTAAAATATGCCTCTAACTGCTCATATGGATAAGATAGCCTCTTGGTTTCAACCATAATAGGTTTACCCAATTTACTTAAGATGAGTTAATGAACTCACTTGCACACACATTGGTTCTTGATTGTCTTGGGTCATTACCATGCTTTTGATTTGGTAAATGAATTTACTGCACACACATTTGGTCTTAGAGGAATTAGGCAGTTTCAGTGAGTTTTTTTGACGCCATTAGGATGTTTGAGTCTCTGTGAAACAAGCAGTCTTCCATATCAACATCCATGTCTTCTTCCATATAAAAATCCATATATTCTTCCATATCTACATACAATTCTTCTTCCATATCAACATCCATATCTTCTTTCATATCTACATCCATATCTTCTTCCATATCTACATCCATATCTTCTTCCATATCAACATCCATGTCTTCTTTTGTGTCACCATACATGTCACGTAAAAAGCCATTCACCCCATATGCCACCAATTTTGGTGCACCTTATTAAACAATAATGCGAGAAAAGCGTCAAGCAAAGATCTAAATTATAAATGATCATTAGCACATGCCATATTGCATCAATCATCCATATATTCCATCTTGTATTAATCATCCATATATTCCATCTTGCATTAATCATCCATATACTCCGCCTTGCATTAATCATCCATAACATATCATATGCATTCATCATAAATAAAAAAATATGCATAACATAAAAATATTCACAAACACATAAAACACAAAAGGTAAAATCCATGTATATATATGTATAAATATCACATGTACAATGAGTGTCCAAAGGGCTACATACAATAGAGCACCAAAGATCATATACAAAAAGTGCATCTAAGCACTAGCTAAAAAGTGCATCAAGTTGATCCGCACCCTCTAGCCCCACTTCCTTCAGTACATGCCACTTTGCCTTCGACAACAATTTCCTTATCCCAAGAACAAGGGGAGAAAATAGATGTTGGGGTTCCAAAATCTGCAACTCCAGCAATCAACACAATTCATTAGTGCAAAAAAAAAAAAAAATTGCACAACACAAAAAAAATTCAAAGGCATTACCTTGGCAAACCTTGCCTCCAATCCAACCATAGTACTCATTCCCTATGTCACCATAGCTTTCACACCAAATTCCCACTACCTCACTTCACTCCTCAGAACACAGCTTCTCAAACTTGCAAATGCACAAATAAGTTACAGTCTCCAACCTGCAGGTGATTTCTATCTTTTGTAGATGCATTGAAGTGCCATGGGCCATTTTAGAAAAGCTCAAGTGTACCTAGGAATTTTCTAGCATGCGCACATGCGCGCGAGCATTTCCTAGTTCCCTGAAGCACAATGGGGCATTTCATGCACCTCAAAAATGCATGCGAGCATTTGACGTATAAATACACAAAAGGTAAAAATAACCAAATCAGTAGCTTACCTCCTCCAAATTTCACCCACACATCAATTCCATGATAACATCAGGATTTGTGAAAACATAAATCAGTTTGGATGCATAATTTTTTTTTGTGACCAACAATCGTAAAAATCATAACTCCAATTACAAAATGCATCAAATTGGTCCAAATTTTCACAAAACAACCATCTTCATAATCAGCATCATATTTCTCATCATCCCACCTATTTCTATAAAACTTCGAGTTGATTTGGCCCAATAAATTAAATTTTGTGTCCAAAAGCATAAAATTGACCAACATGGTATCCAATGTTCACCGATCAGTTCTATTTTTTACAAATCTTCACATTTTTCTGTGAAATTTCAAATTTCATTAACATCATATTCCATCATCCATTTCTTTACACATGTGCCAAATTTCAAGTGAATCTTGTATATAGTGGTTTGTTCTATATACTTGGTGATTGCAACGATTTGCATCCATGCAATTTGGTAATATGAATGAATCACCATAAGAACACTTGGTCATCATCATCCCATATCTCCTAGTTCAAAAGCACAATCAAAATTGCTTCCTCACAAATTTCAAGTGAATCATTGATGAGATTAATCTTGCTAAAAAGCTATCATTGATGACCTAGTTCATGGGGCTTAAAACATGAACAACATAAAATCACATTTCATCATCTCCTTGACAATCATCACAGAGATAGGCACTAGCTAGGGTGATTGGTTCCAATTGTGGGAATTATTCAAACAGTCACTAGCAGGCCCTCCAAGGTTGACTCTTTTTATTTTTGCATCTTCATATTGCATATAAATGAAGCCATATAGCGAAATTTATTCCACATCATGGAATCACCCAAAAATTTGGGGCAACTAAATTTTATTATGATTTTTTCCATGATGGGATACATCTTACATGATCATGACATCTACATCTAGCACAAAACCTTTCATTTGTTGGGGTAAAAATAGACACAATAATCATCATCATTTCTCCTAAAACCCCTCATCGATTGGGGTAAAAATAGATGCATTCATATTTCCCATTCCACCAACACCCTTCAAATATTGGGGTTAAAAAATGATCGCACATTCCATCATTCTCATTTCCTTATTTGCATAATGTTTCTTCCATTTCATTCATTTTCAATTGGCTCATGAGATTCATTCGTAACTCATTCACCAATTGAGGAGGTAAGCTACGCAATAAATCTAAAATTCTTTATTCTTTTTACCTGTAATTCCATTTTTGCATCCCAACAAGAGAGAGAAGTTGCTTATGTACCTACCCTGATTAGGTGTCTCGTATTTTTACACAATATTATATTTCATGCAACATGGTACAAAAATGGGTATCTGTAGATACCAAAATCTAACCATCCATGCTTTCATGCCATATCCAAAACCAAAACATAGCCACTTGTCCTCTATCCTAGCCTTCCTGCCATTTGTTTCTATTATTTATATATTTAAATAATAATATTTTATATATATTTAATAAATATAATTTTATATAAACAAATTAATCCCATCCATTTGATTTCAATTAATCTCATTTGTCCACTCACCTTAATCTATGTCACACCCTAAATTTATTATCCATCCTTAGATATGCTTTAATCTTAGCCATCTGCTTGTTGTGGTGCACTGGTAAATGCCCTGGGTGCTGGTAGAGGCTGACCCAGGTTCCATTCCCCTTGTCTCTATCCTATAGATATATGGTATAGTTAGGAATGTCCTATGTGCTAGTAGAGGCCGACAAGGCTCCATTCCTCCTATGCCAAACATGTTGAAAGTGGCACCTTGAAAGGGGTGTTTTCCACTATAAATTAGTTTTATCTGCTTGTTGTGGTGTAGTGGTAAATGACCTGGGTGTTGGTAGAGGCCAACCCAAGTTCCATTCTCCTTGTCTCCACCCTGCAGATATATGGTATAGTTAGGAATGTCCTATGTGCTGGTAGAGGCCGACAAGGCTCCATTCCTCCTATGCCCAACCTGTTGAAAGTGGCACCTCGAAAGGGGTGTTTTCCACTATAAATTAGTTTTACCTAGGTGTTGTAGGTGAGTTGGAGAGGAGAGGGTAATCCTCCAATGGAGGTCCCAGGTTCGAATCTCCACCCTACCAAAAAGCTGAATTGGGTATCCAAAATCTAATTTATAATGTTGGTGGGGGTAGGGTCAGATGCGACTCCCGGGTGACTTTGATGGTGTATAACCCATTTTTCATGGTCTCTTAGACCAATGCGGCCCCACAAGGGGTTTTTCACTTTAAAAAAATAAAAAATCTCAGCCACACGATTAATGTCATTGAAAACATAGCATGCCCTAGGTTGGATAATAAGTAGGAGTCATTTTGATGACTCAACTCCTAATTTTTTGAGTTCCTTGATTTTCCTACGTTTTTGAAGCACCTCAAAATTCCTATCCAGGATCTATACCCTAGCCCCACTCCATCCATCATATTTCTCATCCTTTCGCTTGCCACCACCATTATCACATCCTCCATCATCATTAGATAAAATTCTATAGATCTGATCTAACCTCTTGAACACCCTACTGCTCTCTACGAGTGCCCTATCACTCTTCACGAGTGTTGTACTACTCTCAACGGGCACCCTGCTACTCTCCACCTTAGCCCTAAGCACCCTACCACTCTCTATGAGTGTCCTACTACTCTTCCTAAGAGCCCTGCCATGTTTTAGAGTTATATTCTAAGGACAAGCAAGATCCTCAAGTGTTGTTAGTGTACATATACATCATCGACCTAAAATAGTGCCATTCATCTACAAAAAAAAAACAAGAATTAAAGTAAATCAATCTCTTTTATTTCATTTCAATATCTTTAGATTTGCATGCAATTTTATTTATCAATATCTAGGGCTTTCTTTATATTTGAGGGTCTCATGTAGTGGAGGCCTCACAGTTATTACTAACTCCCTCTTATTATTTTTATGTATGCAAATCTGGAGATTCATCAGTGTTGGTTAGTTGTTTAAGCTGGAGTGGCCCGACTCAACAGATATCTAAAGCCTATTCAACTCTGTTGGGAACAATAATGAGTTTTAAATACACCACAAGCATTTCTAGCTAGGGTTTCAAAGAACCCTAGCATTATTGTATTTATTGTATTGAATAAACTGTGTAAAACCCCATATTTAGGGTCACATTTGATTGTACTCAGATCCCCTAACAATAATAATATTAGATCTATTTCATTGTGCAATTTATTGTGTCACTTGGTTTATTCATTTTTAGTTAGTTATATCTGGTGTTTCATTTTTGTCTCTACATCTTGCATGCTGAAATAAAAGAAAGGAAGGTTATTTCCTTGCGACCTTTTTTTGTAAGTGTTCTTTTTCAAATAAATAAAAAAATGGGTTGGTATATTTTGGGTTGTTGCACATGTAAAAAAGTATGTTGTAACGGTTGAAATTCCCTTTATGAATTCTCCTATTTTTTGAGGATCTTTAGAAACAAGTAGTTTTGTGCCTAAGGAAAAGATCCAAGTAGGATAACCAGAGAAAAATTTGAATCCTTTCCACAAGGCCAAGCAAAAACAATATTTTTAATAGATTTATTTGTAGGAACAAGTAGTTATCCCATCAAATGATGTTCCTACACTTGAGAACTAGGTAGGGACTAACAAGGATATGTTAGGTAGTTCAAAGCATTTAGAGCATGATAGAATAATTTTATTGTTTGTGCTAGCTGATTGGGAGGTGTCTCAAGGAGTGGAGCAAGTGCACATAGATGTATTTTTTGATTAGCTAGTGAATATTATAAATAGTGCATGCAAGGACCTTTATTTAAGCCCCATACATGAGTGGTGGATGTGAACAATCACACAAATGATTGAAATAAAAAATATCTATACTTGGTCATGTGGAAACACTTGTGAGTCCCATTAGGAGTTGGAGGAAATGCAAGCATAGGAGGTTCAAACAAAGCACTTTTTGGATACCACTTGACACAATAATACTATATAATTAGCCTTAGTTCACTTGATACCAACTCATTTGGCTACAACATAGGTTCCATCATTAGGGGTATGCTACATCAACCAACATCAGTAGTGAAGAGAAATAAAGAGCCTTGATAAATTAAAAGTAGCAAAGCAGTAAATGCAAAATCAAAAGAAGATAACAGATACATAACATAGTATTTATCTTGGAAAAATCTTTATGGGTAAAAAAACCCAACATAGTAATCTCTTCTTACTATATAAACTTGACCGTATCCAATACAATAATGTTTCTCTTGTTTTTCTCTCCAAACCCTAATGCAAGTGCAATAACTTTTCTCTTGTTTGTCTCTCCAACATTCTTCCACTTGTTTAATACTTTCCATAGGGGCAAAAAACTACCATCGTCAACTATCAAGGGCAACCATGCCCATAGATCTCCTACACCAAGAAAAGTTTTGAGTAGGTATAGCCTTCATTAACTAATCAACAATATTATTATCTATATCAACTTTCTTCAACATCGTTTGATTCCCTTAAACCATCTCTCTCATAAAATGGTACTTAATATCAATATGTTATGATTGATCATGAAAACCAAGATTGTTGGCCTAAAATATTGTATTCTAACTATCACTATCAATTCTCATAACCTTCTACTTAAGACCAACTATTGAACATAATATTTGTAGCCAAACTTCCTCTTTACAAGCATGAGTTGTTGCAATGTACTCTACCTCTATTCTGGACAAAGCAACTAGTGATTGCTTTTTACTCATCCAACTTACTGTCCCTCCAAATAGTCTGAACATATAAGCACTCATGGATCTTCTCTTGTCAAGATCTCCAACCTAGTCAACATCCATAAAACCTTGTATATTCATAATATTACTATCTCCATATTTTCTTGGTAACATATAGCGAAATTTGAAATTCCATGCAAATATTTGAAGATCCTCTTCACAGTATTCCAATGTTCCTTTCCTAGATTGGACATATATCTGCTAACTACTCCTATTGCATTTACAGTATCAGGTCTAGTACAAACTATTGCATACATAAGGCTACAAACAATGCTAGCATAAATAACATGATGTATTTCTTCAATTTTCCCATCTGTTTTAGGATATTGTTTAGTAGATAAATTTTGACCAATAGGGTATGGAGTACTTACTAGTTTACAATCATGCATCCTAAATTTCTATAGTATCAAATCAACATAATTCCATTGATTTAACCACAACTATATATTTGCACAATCCCTTATTATTTCCATACCAAAAATAAATTTTGTAGCACCCAAATCCTTCATGTCAAATTTAGAAGATAACTGATATTTTAGTATCTTTATCATCATATTGTTACCAATTAACAACATGTCATCCACAAAAAACCCAACATAGTAATCTCTTCTTACTATATAAACTTGACCGTATCCAATACAATAATGTTTCTCTTGTTTGTCTCTCCAAACCCTAATGCAAGTGCAATAATGTTGATGCAGGAGCATCCAAAGGCAGCACAACAATCTTGCATCACCAAAAAAACAAAAGAAAAGAAAAATATTCTAAGTGTTTAAAAGTGTCACGATATCGCGACATACAAGATGTCGCGATATCGTGACATGTTTTGAAAAATATTCTAAGTGCTGAAAAGTGTCGCGATATCGCGACATAAAATATGTCGCGATATCGCGACGTATTTTGAACAAAGGCAAGGGCCAAAGAAAGTGTCACGATATCGCGACATAAAAGATGTCGCGATATCGCGACATATTTTGAACAAAGGCAAGGGCCAAAGAAAGTGTCGCGATATCGCGACATAAAAGATGTCGCGATATCGCGACGTATTTTGAACAAAGGCAAGGGCCAAAGAAAGTGTCGCGATATCGCGACATAAAAGGTGTCGCGATATCGCGACTTGTTTTTACCAAAATCGGAGCAAAAGAAAGTGTCACGATATCGCGACATAAAAGGTGTCGCGATATCGCGACGTGTTTTTACCAAAAGCAGGAGCAAAAGAAAGTGTCGCGATATCACGACATAAAAGGTGTCGCGATATCGCGACAGGTTTTAAACAAAAGCCAAGGGCAAGGAAAGTGTCGCGATATCGCGACACATTGACAAAGAAGGACCAAAGCCAAAAAGGTGTCGCGATATCGCGACAGGGTGACTAAGGAGAAAAGGTGTCATGTTTTCGTGACCCGAAGAGGAGAGAGAAGAGCGGGATGAAGAGATGTCGCGATTTCGTGACATGTTACTTTTTCATGGACCGTTACAGAACGACATTTGACAGTTACCAGAAGTCATTACAGCAGTTCCAGAAGTCGGTACAGTAGTTCCAAGGGATCGTGGCAGCGGTTACAGAGATCGTGACGAACGGTTGCTACAACGAGAAACTGACGCTATAAAAGGAGATTGCTCGGAAGATCTCGAGAGGCTGGAAAGACGAAGACTGTGACTTCTTTTGCATTTTTTGTACTTTGTAAAATCTTCCATGGTTCGGAACTGTAAATCTTTCCATGCTTCTGAATAAAATTGAGTCTTTTCTTTGTGTTAAAAATTTGGCTCTCCATCAAGTGGTATCAGAGCGAGAAGATTCTGAGTGTGTAAGCAGAGCGCCGAACGTGAGGCAGCTTGCACCAGGATCTGGGGTTAAGGGTTGTGAGAAGAAGTGAAGAAGAATGCCACCATGAAGAAATCATGGTGTTGGCAGAAACGTGGTTCCTGAAGGAGACTTCAGAGCGTTGCAGAGGCAAGTGCAGGCCCTGCAAGAGGAATTGCGAAGAGGAGTAGAGCCAAGAGGAGAAGACCAAAGTGATGATGAAGCTTGCGGGGTTGATGACCCATCAGAAGAAGAAGAAGAAGCAATGAGTTCTACGGAATCTCGAATGATTAAAGCCATCTCTCAAATTGGGAAAAGGCCGAAGTTAGACGTCTCCACATATTCTGGAAATCTAAATCCAGAAGAGTTGATTGACTGGATCAACGATATGGAGGAGTATTTTGAATATGAAGAAGTTGAAGATCCACATCGGATAAAATTTGCAAGAACAAAGTTGAAAGGCCATGCTGGCATATGGTGGAAAGGAGTGCAGCTGGAACGAAATCGACGAGGAAAGGAGAAGATCACCAGATGGGATCGAATGGTCAAAAAGCTGAAGCGGCAGTTTATCCCAATAGATTATGAATTGGATCTGCTGAGGAAAATGCAGAGTTTAAGACAGTCCAGCAAAACTGTCAAAGAGTATACCGAGGAGTTCTACAAAATTTCAATTAGAACCGGTCATACAGAAGCCAACAAGGAGAGAGTAGCCCGTTACATCAATGGGTTGAGAACCATCATGCAAGAAGAATTGAGTTTGGTTCGAATGAGCACCATTGAAGATGCTTACCAGTTTTCTCTGAAGGTGGAAGAGAAACTGAACCAAATATTTGACAGTAAACAGAGAGGAAGAGGTCATGGTGGAAGAACTGGTGGCAGAACCAGTGGAGGTAAATATGACGACCAGAAGAAGACTGGTGAAACAAGCAATCACCAGGAATAGAAGGAGGAGAATGCATACCGGCCCCGTAATTAGAACAATGATTATCAAAGGGGAAGAGGTAGAGGTGGACGCGGATATGGAAGAGGAAGATTTTGTGGAACCTGCTTCAATTGCGGGGAAGAGGGGCATCGATCATATGAGTGTCCCCAACACCAAGAGGCACCGAATAGAAGGCCTGAAGCAAATGCTCGAGCTGCGGTCATTGAGGATGGTGTTGAATCTGAGCACTCTAAAGAAGCAGAGCAAGGAGAAGTGATGGTCACACGGAGAACCTTGTTGAACGAAGAGAGGGAACCAGACCAGCGAAAAAGCCTGTTTCGCACGAGGTGCAAATGTTCAGGTAAAATCTGTAATATTATTATTGATAATGGTAGTATAGATAACTTGGTCTCTGAAGAGATGGTGACTAAGTTACGGCTGGAGAGGAGGCAGCACCCGCATCCATACCGGATTGCATGGTTACAGAAGGATCATAGGGCATTGGTCAGTGAACAATGCTTGGTCAAGTTTCAGATTGGAAGATACCAGGATGAGGTCCTGTGTGATATTTTGCCTATGGATGCTTGCCATTTGTTTTTGGGAAGACCATGGCAATTTGACAGACGTGCGGCGCATGATGGGCATGCAAATACCTATTCCCTGACAAAATATGGAGTGCACCACAAAGCTGAAGCCATTGAAGGAGGTTGAGGAAAAGGTATGCAATAATGCTAGAATTTGTTTAGTAGATGGCAAAAAATTTTTGGATGGTCTAAAGAGGGATTCAATGTGTTATGCATTAATTCCTACTATAAAGAGAGAAGAAACTACAGACATTCCAGCAGAAGTTGAACATCTGTTAGCAGAATTTCTTGATATTATATCAGACAATGTGCTTGAGGGTTTGCCGCCAATGAGGAAGATTAGTCATCAGATTGACTTAATGCCAGGATCTAGCTTACCCAATAAGGCCGCCCATAGAATGTCCCCTATCGAGAATGAAGAATTGAACCGCCAAGTTCATGAGTTGTTGAAGAAGGGATTAATTCGAGCAAGTTTAAGTCCCTATGCAGTACCTGTCGTACTAGCACCAAAGAAGGGTGGAGAATGGAGAATGTGCACTGATTCAAGGGCAATAAACAAAATTACCATTAAGTATCGATTCCCATTACCTCGAATGGACGATATAATGGATTGTTTGAGTGGAGCTAAATACTTCACTAAGATTGATTTAAAGAGTGGATATCACCGAGATACGCGTCAGAGAGGGTGACGAATGGAAGACAGCCTTTAAAACCAAAGAGGGTTTGTATGAGTGGTTAGTTATGCCATTTGGATTGACTAATGCACCCAGTACGTTCATGAGGCTGATGAATGAGGTATTGCGAGACTTCCTAGAAAATTTTGTGATAGTTTATCTGGATGATATTCTAATTTTTAGTAAAAACTTGGACGAGCATTTGATGCATGTTCGGACAGTTTTTGAAAAGCTACGAGAAGAGCAATTGTTGATAAATTTAAAGAAGTGCAGTTTTGTACAGAAGGAGTTGATATACCTGGGATTTGTCATCTCAGAGGAGGGTCTAAAAATGGACCCAGAGAAGGTGAAGGCTATCATTGAATGGCCTACCCCAAGGAATGTAACAGAGGTAAGATCATTTCATGGTCTTGCAAGTTTCTATAGAAAATTTATTAGAAACTTTAGCAATATTTGTGCACCCCTAACAGAAACTATGAGAGGGGACAAGAAAGAATTTAAGTGGACTGCCAAGGCAGGTACCAGTATGGACATATTGAAAAAGAAAGTGACAGAACAACCCATTCTGGCACTTCCAGATTTTAATAAAGTGTTTCAGGTTGACTGTGATGCCAGTGGCAGTGCCATTGGAGCTGTATTGAGCCAAGAAGGTAAACCTGTTGCATACTTTAGTGAAAAATTAAATGATGCTAGAAAGAAATACTCTGTTTATGATCAAGAATTCTATGCTATCATTCAGGCTCTTAAGAAATGGAGACATTATTTTCTAGCCAAGGAATTTGTTTTATATATTGACCATCAAGCTTTGCAGTATATAAATAGTCAAGGTAAACTGAACCAGCGACATTTGAAGTGGGTTGAATTCCTGTAGAGTTATACCTTTGTCCTGAAGCATAGAAGCAGCAAATCTAATAGAGTTGCAGATGCCTTGAGTAGAAGGCATAATTTGTTGATAGAAATGAGAGTGCAAGTTGTTGGGTTTGATGAACTCAAGAGTTTATACCCAGCGGATCCAGATTTCGTAGAGGCATGGATGGTATGTTTGTCTCCTACTACTGTGGATCGCACTAAGTGGTTGGATTTTGTGATCCAAGATGGGATGCTATTTTGGAAGAACCAGTTGTGCATTCCTAGGAGTTCCATGAGGGAAAATCTGATCAAAGAGAAACATAGCGGAGGACTAGCAGGACATTTTGGTCGAGATAAGACCATTGCTCTAGTGAGTGAAAATTACTTTTGGCCACAGTTGCAACCGGATGTGACAAAATTTGTGCAGGGTTGTAGAGTGTGCCAGATGGCGAAAGGAGTAAGCCAGAATACAGGAATGTATCAGCCATTGCTTGTACCAGAGAGACCATGGGAGGACATCAGTATGGATTTTGTTCTTGGTCCGCCAAGGACACAACGCGGAAATGATGCCATTTTTGTTGTCGTTGACAGGTTTTCAAAGATGGCCCATTTTATTCCATGTCAGAAGACAAGTGATGTTGTTCATGTTGCAGGCTTGTTTTTCAGGGAGGTCGTACGCCTTCATGGTCTACCCCAAAGCATTGTCTCGGATAGAGATACCAAATTTGTGGGTTATTTCTGGAGAACTCTATGGAAGAAGCTGAAAATAGAATTGAAGTTCAGTTCTGCGTACCACCCGTAGACTGATGGACAGACAAAAGTAGTCAACAGAAGTTTGGGTAATCTTCTACGATGTCTGGTAGGCGATAAACCCAAGGGATGGGATCTAATTTTACCACAGGCAAAGTTTGCTTACAATAATTTTGTCAATCGAAGTACTGGTAAATCCCCATTCCAGATAGTGTATGGGAACAGCCCAAGAAATGCTTCTGAGTTGAGGCCGATGGATAAAGGAGAAAAGCGCAGTGCTGAAGCTGAAGACTTTGCAGCACACATGAAGAATTTACATGAAGAGGTCCAACAACATATCAGTAAAATGAATGCTATGTACAAATCCAGAGTTGATCAGAAGTGGCATTTCAAGGAATTCCAGATAGGAGATGAAGTCATGGTTCATTTGCGCAAGGAACGGTTTCCTAGCAAAACCTACAACAAGCTGAAGATGAAGAGGTTTGGACCATGCAGAATCATAGGTAAACGAGATTCAAGAAATGCCTATGAAGTAGATCTACCAAGTGAGCTGAATATTTCACCTATTTTCAATATTTTAGACTTGGTCGAATATCATGAAGGAAGTAGCAACGAGACACCAAGTCCGTATTTGTGGAGTATTCCAGCGTCTACTCTAGCCAAAGAGGAAATCGAAGACATACTCGACACTCACGAAGGCAGAAGTACCCGAAACAGACAATATTTCGAGTATTTGGTCAAGTGGAAGGGCCGACCTATCGAAGATGCAACTTGGTTGTCCAGAACAGAGGTTGATCGCCTGGGTTTTCCTCTGATCATCCAGAAGTGAAGATCACTTCTCAATATACCTCGGGTGTCTGATGCAGGAGCATCCAAAGGTAGCACAACAATCTTGCATCACCAAAAACAAAAGAAAAGAAAAATATTCTAAGTGTTTAAAAGTGTCGCGATATCGCGACATGTTTTGAAAAATATTCTAAGTGCTGAAAAGTGTCACGATATCACGACATAAAAGATGTCACGATATCGCGACGTATTTTGAACAAAGGCAAGGGCCAAAGAAAGTGTCGCGATATCGCGACATAAAAGATGTCGCGATATCGCGACGTATTTTGAACAAAGGCAAGGGCCAAAGAAAGTGTCGCGATATCGCGACATAAAAGATGTCGCGATATCGCGACGTATTTTGAACAAAGGCAAGGGCCAAAGAAAGTGTCACGATATCGCGACATAAAAGGTGTCACGATATCGCGACGTGTTTTTACCAAAATCCGGAGCAAAAGAAAGTGTCGCAATATCACGACATAAAAGGTGTCGCGATATCGCGACGTGTTTTTACCAAAAGCAGGAGCAAAAGAAAGTGTCGCGATATCGCGACATAAAAGGTGTCGCGATATCGCGACGTGTTTTTACCAAAAGCAGGAGCAAAAGAAAGTGTCGCGATATCGCGACACATTGACAAAGAAGGACCAAAGCCAAAAAGGTGTCGCGATATCGCGACAGGGTGACTAAGGAGGGAGGGGGGTGTGTTTTCGGACCCGAAAGGAGAGAGAAGAGCGGGATGAAGAGATGTCGCGATTTTGTGACATGTTACTTTTTCATGGACCGTTACAGAACGACATTTGACAGTTACCAGAAGTCATTACAGCAGTTCCAAAAGTCGGTACAGTAGTTCCAGGGGATCGTGGCAGCGGTTACAGAGATCGTGACGAACGGTTGCTGCAACGAGAAACTGACGCTATAAAAGGAGATTGCTCGAAAGATCTCGGGAGGCTGGAAAGACGAAGACTGTGACTTCTTTTGCATTTTTTGTACTTTGTAAAATCTTCCATGGTTCGGAACTGTAAATCTTTCCATGCTTCTGAATAAAATTGAGTCTTTTCTTTGTGTTAAAAATTTGGCTCTCCATCAAATGTTTCTCTTGTTTGTCTCTCCAACATTCTTCCACTTGTTTAATACTTTCCATAGGGGCCAAAAACTACCATCTTCAACTATCAAGAGCAACCATGCCGATAGATCTCCAACACCAAGAAAATTTTTGAGTAGGTATAGCCTTCATTAACTAATCAACAACATTATTATCTATATCACCTTTCTTCAACATCGTCTGATTCCCTTAAACCATCTCTCTCACAAAATGGTACTTGATATCAATATGTTGTGATCGATCATGAAAACCAAGATTGTTGGCCTAAAATATTGTACTCTAACTATCACTATCAATTCTCATAACCTTCTAACTAATACCAACTATTGAACATAATATTTGTATCCAAACTTCCTCTTTACAAGCATGAGTTGTTGCAATGTACTCTACCTCTATTCTGGACAAAGCAACTAGTGATTGCTTTTTACTCATCCAACTTACTGCCCCTCCAAATAGTCTGAACATATAAGCACTCATGGATCTTCTCTTGTCAAGATCTCCAACCTAGTCAACATCCATAAAACCTTGTAGATTCATAATATTACTATCTCCATATTTTCTTGGTAACATATGGCGAAATTTGAAGTTCCATGCAAATATTTGAAGATCCTCTTCACAGTATTCCAATGTTCCTTTCCTAGATTGGACATATATATGCTAACTACTCCTACTGCATTTGCAATATCATGTCTAGTACAAACTATTGCATACATAAGGCTACAAACAATGCTAGCATAAATAACATGATGTATTTCTTCAATTTCCTCATCTGTTTTAGGATACTATTCAGTGGATAAATTTTGACCAATAGGGTATGGAGTACTTACCAGTTTACAATCATGCATCCTAAATTTCTATAGTATCAAATCAACATAATTCCATTGATTTAACCACAACTATATATTTGCACAATCCCTTATTATTTCCATACCCAAAATAAATTTTGTAGAACCCAAATCCTTCATGTCAAATTTAGAAGATAACTGAGATTTTAGTATCTTTATCATCGTATTGTTACCAATTAACAACATGTCATCCACAAAAAACCCAACATAGTAATCTCTTCTTACTATATAAACTTGACCATATCCAATACAATAATGTTTCTCTTGTTTATCTCTCCAAACCCTAATGCAAGTGCAATAATGTTTCTCTTGTTTGTCTCTCAAACATTCTTCCACTTGTTTAATACTTTCCATAGGGGCCAAAGACTACCATCGTCAACTAGCAAGGGCAACCATGCCCATAGATCTCCTACACCAATAAATGTTTTGAGTAGGTATAGCCTTCATTAACTAATCAACAACATTATTATCTATATCAACTTTCTTCAACATTGTTTGATTCCCTTATACCATCTCTCTCATAAAATGGTACTTGATATCAATATGTTGTGATCGATCATGAAAACCAAGATTTTTGGCATAAAATATTGTACTCTAACTATCACTATCAATTCTCATAACCTTCTACTTAAGACCAACTATTGAACATAATATTTGTAGCCAAACTTCCTCTTTACAAGAATGAGTTGTTACAATGTACTACCTCTGTTCTGGACAAAGTAACTAGTGATTGCTTTTTACTCATCTAACTTACTGCCCCTCCAAATAGTCTGAACATATAAGCACTCATGGATCTTCTCTTGTCAAGATCTCCAACCTAGTCAACATCCATAAAACCTTGTAGATTCATAATATTACTATCTCCATATTTTCTTGGTAACATATAGCGAAATTTGAAGTTCCATGCAAATATTTGAAGATCCTCTTCATAGTATTCCAATGTTCCTTTCCTAGATTGGACATATATCTGCTAACTACTCCTACTGCATTTACAATATCAAGTCTAGTACAAACTATTGCATACATAAGGCTACAAACAATGCTAGCATAAATAACATGATGTATTTCTTCAATTTCCTCATATGTTTTAGGATACTGTTTAGTAGATAAATTTTGACCAATAAGGTATGGAGTACTTACCATTTTACAATCATGCATCCTAAATTTCTATAGTATCAAATCAACATAATTCCATTGATTTAACCACAACTATATATTTTCACAATCCCTTATTATTTCCATACTCAAAATAAATATTGTAGCACCCAAATCCTTCATGTCAAATTTAGAATATAACTGAGATTTTAGTATCTTTATCATCATATTGTTACCAATTAACAACATGCCATCCACAAAAAACCCAACATAGTAATCTCTTCTTACTATATAAACTTGATCGTATCCAATACAATAATGTTTCTCTTGTTTGTCTCTCCAAACCCTAATGCAAGTGCAATAATGTTTCTCTTGTTTGTCTCTCCAACATTCTTCCACTTGTTTAATACTTTCCATAGGTGCCAAAAACTACCATCGTCAACTATCAAGGGCAACCATGCCCATAGATCTCCTACACCAAGAAAAGTTTTGAGTAGGTATAGCCTTCATTAACTAATCAACAACATTATTATCTATATCAACTTTCTTCAACATCGTCTGATTCCCTTAAACCATCTCTCTCACAAAATGGTACTTAATATCAATATGTTGTGATCGATCATGAAAACCAAGATTGTTGGCCTAAAATATTGTACTCTAACTATCACTATCAATTCTCATAACCTTTTACTTAAGACCAAATATTGAACATAATATTTGTAGCCAAAATTTCTATTTACAAGCATGAGTTGTTGCAATGTAGTCTACCTCTATTATGGACAAAGCAACTAGTGATTGCTTTTTACTCATCCAACTTACTGCCCCTCCAAATAGTCTGAACATATAAGCACTCATGGATCTTCTCTTTTCATGATATCCAACCTAGTAAACATCCATAAAACCTTGTAGATTTATAATATTACTATCTCCATATTTTTCTTGGTAACATATAGCATAATTTGAAGTTCCATGCAAATATTTGAAGATCCTCTTCATAGTATTCCAATGTTCCTTTCCTAGATTGGACATATATCTGCTAACTACTCCTACTGCATGTGCAATATCACGTCTAGTACAAACTATTGCATACATAAGACTACAAACAATGCTAGCATAAATAACATGATGTATTTCTTCAATTTCCTCATGTTTTAGGATACTGTTTAGTAGATAAATTTTGACCAATAGGGTATGGAGTACTTACTAGTTTACAATCATGCATCCTAAATTTTTATAGTATCAAATCAACATATTTCCTTTGATTTAACCACAACTTTATATTTGCACGATCCCTTATTATTTCCATACCCAAAATAAATTTTGTAGCACCCAAATCCTTTATGTCGAATTTAGAATATAACTGATATTTTATTATCTTTATCATCATATTGTTACCAATTAACAACATGTCATCCAAAAAAAAAAAACAATGATAACAAATATTTCACCTTCTTGTTTGAAATACACACACGGATCTACTTTACATTTTTCAAGTCCAAGTGTCAAAACAAACCTATCAAATTTCTAGTTCCACATTCTTGGACATTGCTTCAAGCCATAAAGGAAATTTTTCAGCTTGCATATCAGGTCCTCCTTACCTTATACCTTAAAGAATTTTGGTTGTGACATACATATGTCTTCATCAAGTTCACCATGTATAAAATTTGTCTTTACATCCATCTATTCTATTTTAAGATAAAAAGCAGTAGAAATAGCCAACAAAAATTTAATTGAAGTTAGTTTAGCCACAAGAGAAAAAATCTCACCAAAGTCAATTCTTTCAATCTGAGAAAATCCTTTTGCTACCTCAACTTTCCTTCTGTATTGTACTTCTTGAATAAAAACTTACAACCAACATATTTTCTTCCAAGAGGCAATATCAACAAATCCCATGTCTTATTTTTATCTAAGGACTCCATTTCTTCCTCCATAACCCTTTTCCAAGACTTATTCTCACTTGACTGAGGTGCCTCCTTTATAGTCTTGGGTTCTTCATCAGTAACAAATAATGCAAAATAAAAATTTGAAGGGCTATACCTATCTGGGATTCTTCTCACTCGATCTAATATCCTCAAACTTGAAATTCTAGGTTTTGCATATTTAGCTTCCTCCTCACCTTCTTCCTCTAAAATTTCCTCTTCAGATTCTCTTTGTAGTTCATCTTCTTCTATAGCATCAAATTCTACCATAGGTTATTTCTTTGGTTTCAATTTTACTTGAACTGATTTAGGTTCTTTTCTTGGTTGCATTTCCTATTTTAGAACCTCTTTTGTTTTTCTAAAGATTACATTACAATTGTAAACAACTTTCTGTATTTCTGGGTTCCACAACTTATATCCTTTAACACTAGTCCTATAACCCACAAATATGCATTTTTAAGTTTATAGTCTAGCTTTGTCTTTTATATCTTAGGATATACATATAAGCATCACAACCAAAAACCATTATATAATTGAGAGAGGGTTTCTTACCAATCCATACTTATTATAAAGTCATGTCCATCAAAGCTGAGGTAGGAGATCTATTTATGAGGTAACAAGTAGTTAACATAGCTTCTACCCAGAACTTATTTTCTAACTTTGCACCACTTAGAATGCTTCTAGACTTACCCATTAATGTCCTATTCATCCATTCTATAACCTCATTCTATTATGGAGTATACAGAGTTGTTTTATAACTTTCTATTCCACAATACTTTCAAAATTGCTCAAGTTCACTAGATAAATACTCACCATCATTATCACTTCTCAAAACCTTTATCTTTTTCTCTATCTAGTTTTCTACAAGAGCCTTAAACTAATTTTTTTAAAACATCAAATTTGTTTCATAGAAAATATACCCAAATATTTGTTGAGAAGTCATCTATAAATGTAATAAAATAGATAGAGTTACCTAATGATGGTACTTTTGCAGGTCCAAACACATCACTGTGAACTAGATGCAAAAGTCCTTTAAATCTTGTAGCACTACTAGGAAACTTTAGTTTATTTTCGAAAACACAGTGCTCACAAAGATCAAAATTTAATGGGCAATCAAAAATTCCTTCAATGATACCATACTTTTTCAAATTTCAAAGGCCTTTCTCATCAATATGCCCTATGTTTTGATGCCACAACATTATATTCACTGAAGGAATACTCAGAGCCATTTCTACCATATTATTTTCCTCTACAACTGAAGAGTTATTGTTATTAATACTTATAGTGCTAGCCTCAAGTCTGAACAAAATTCTTGTGTAAACTTCCCTCACCAACACCAAGGCTCCATGAACCATCTTGCAACTATCCTTATTAAATACTAAATTCACACCCGCATCATTCATCTAACTCATGGATATCATATTCCTTATCAAACCTGAAATATGCAACACAACAGGAAGGGTTTTAATTCTTCCATATTTTAACCTCAACTTGGCTCTTCCTCTACCTATTATTTTATATGTCAAATTGTCTCGCAAGAAGAATTTTTTTTTGGTAGATAAGATACTATAGCATTAATACCGGGTTTTACAGGTTGACCCAAAACCTTTTACAAAAATCAGCCCAGGGCTGTTGATGAACATATCCTGACTAAGGATCCTATATATGTAAAATCTACATGCCACCAAATCCATTACATCCGGTAATGCACATAGCCTGTTATCAAAAAGAAACTTCCCATACAATTTTTTGGATATACCCCAAGAAAATACACATGCATCATAATTACAAAAAAGAAACAAACATGGATCCCTTCCTTGAGACAATGGAGAAACAAAAAGCTACAGACACACATAGCAGAGTACTAAAAAAAACTCCCACAAGCTCTGTATTTATAGTTACTCTTAATAATTCTTTGGTAATTACTTTCTTTCATATGTGACATGCTTTGATACCACATACTATCTTGGCAAATTAGCCTTTGAGAAATGAACCTGTTGGCTAGATTTATGGAGGTGGCTATTTGGTGGTCCACGTGGCTTTGGTTCGAAGTCTTATATTGTCGTTTCTTTCCTTCCCTATGATTATCAACCAACCTCAAATTACTAATATTCCTAGGAGCCATGTTATATGACATGTGACTGTTCCCATTAGTCTTTGTGGTATTTCCAAGCAACATCCATGAAGACTGATAGCTCGGATAATTTTTATTGTGAGTTCAATTCAAAAAAGAAATGGGAATACTTCTAGCCTTCGAACTTACAGTGCCTTCACTGTTGGTAAATTTGACTATCATTCTTGGCATTCTTATTGAATAAGCTCCTCTACTTTACTCGGGACACCGTGTTCCCATTTGAAAATTCTGTCACCATCAACACCCAAATTGGCCAGCTTATCAACAATTTTGTTAGCTTCCCGAAAGACATGTTGGTCTTTTCTGTCCTGTCTTCCCTGGAAAAGGATCCTAGCCTCTTCAAAAATTGTTTTAATCCTCCAATGAGGTGTTTTACAATTATTGAGGAGATTTATAACATGCATAGAATCTCCTTCTACGATCAAATTTCCTTCTAAGTCTTGAGTCATTTGAAGGCCTCTCCACATAGCTCTAGCTTCAGCTTCGTTTTTTTTCCTTGTTCCCAAATATTTAGAAAATGCAAGCATCATATTCCCATTATGATCAATGCCACTAGTGCCTACTCTGACAGGATTGTCCTTAGCTGCTCCATAAAAATTAAGCTTAAACCAACCCGTAGGAGGTGGAGACCACTTAACATTGGCTCTGGGGTTGACTACCCTAGGCACAGACTCATCTAACAAGGTTAAGCTTAAAGATTAAGAAATCGTGATCTCCTACATATGAGGTTTACAACTATAAAAAGGTATAAGGTTCATATTCTCATTGGCAAAGTATAAGATTATAGCAATGATAGTTTGATGATCATGGATAGACTCATTAAAGACTCTATGGTTCCTTTCTAACCACACCTACCAAAGATAGTGATTGAGATAAATTTTCCACATGTATCTAAGTCTTTGGCTTGAAAAGGGGTAAGGCCACTGGACAAACAAATCAAGTACGATGGCTGGTTTAACCCATGAAATATTGAAGGCCTAAAAAACCCCACTTAGGATAGTCAAGGAAAAAGGGCACTCAAGTAAAATGTGATAAATTGTCTCCCAATTAGCCCTGCACAGATAACAACGATTAGTGATACAAATACCTTTATGCATCATATTATCAATGGTTAGAATTCTTCTTTGGATAACCAACCATGAAAATATTGTAATTTTTGGAATTAATTTTTTTATCCAAACTAAGTCCTTTTGGAGGACAAAATCCTTGTCATCAAGCAGAATATTGTAAGCTGATTTAACAATGAACTACCCATTTTTCGTAGGAGCCCAGGTCACTTGATCTTCCTTGGATCTCATGGGGATAAAATGTTGCTCGAGAATGTTACAAAGATCATTTGATTCCACTTGAAATCCCTAAATTCTTATTTGTTTCCACTTCATTCTACCTCTATCCTTAACCATATAATCAGAGACTTTGCTGCCAACGAGTTCTTCTGTGATATCTCTAATTCAGGTTAATTCAGGATATTGTGTTAATGGTTATTCCTTAGCCCACCTATCATTCTAGCAATTTATCCTCTCACCATTGCCTAAAACCCATCTTAAAACTTTTTTGATGATTTACTTACAATTAAGAATTGCTTTCCAAAAATCAAAACCTCTGATTGGAACTGAGTCACTTAGAAATTCCATACTTTGAAGATACTTTTGTTTGATGATAGCTTTCCATTCATTTTCTTAACCATAAAAGAGATGCCATGCCTGCTTAGCTAGTAAAGCTAAATTTATATGAGCAATTCTCCTCAGACCTAAGCCCCCATTTTCCTTGGGTCTGCACACTTTGGTCCATCCTACAAGGTGTATCCTTTTTTTCTCCTCTAATCCAGTCCATAAAAATTATTTTTGGAGTTTCTCAAATTTTTAGAGAACCTTCATAGGGGCTTTGAAAATGGAGAGGAAATATACTGGAATGCTCTGAAGAGAGGACTTATTGAGGGTCAGATTTCTTGCTTGAGATAGAAGATTGCCTTTCCATCTAGCAAGTTTTTTTGAATTCTTTCAATAATCCTATCCCACATTGACTCTCTCGGAGAACAAATGAAAAGAGGGAGACCAAGATACGAAGTGGGGAGGTTTGATATATCACACCCTAAATTTTTTGCAATCCTTGCTTACCTCTGAACGGGGGTGTTCAAGAAATATAACTTGCTTTTACTAAAATTAACTTTCTGACCAACAACGTCCTCATAGAGTTGCAGGATGTATTTAATTATTTTGGCCTCAACCACCGATGCCTTAGTCAATATAAGGGTATCATCGATGAATTGTTGGTGAGAAACAACCCTAGTGAGAGATGTTGCCTTGATTCTTGATATTAGCCTTGAACTGCAAGCATTTTTTATGGTTCTACCTAAAGCTTCTGCCACAATAATGAATAACATGGGGCTGATAGGGTCCCCCTGCCGAATTCCTTTGTGACTTTGAAAGTAACCAGCAGTTGTTCCATTAACTAGAATCGAGAACCATGCTTTAGAAATACATTCTTTGATCAAATTAACCCATTGGTGGTGAAAACCAAACTTAAGAAGGACAACAATCAAAAATTCCCAATTTAGCCTGTCAAATGCTTTGTTCATATCAAGCTTGAGGGCAAAAATATACCTATTAGTCTTATGAGCAGAGTGCAGAGCTTCATGAACTGTGATAACTCCATACAAGATTGACCTGCCCTGGACAGAACTTCCCTGGCATGGATCTATGATGCGGGGCAGAATATCTCTCATTCTATTTGCAATGGCTTTAGTTAGGATCTTATAAGAAATATTGCACAGACTGATTGGCCTAAAGTCAGCCATAGATTCAGGGGTTTGCTTCTTAGGAATTAGAGAAATAAAAGTAGAGTTGATACCTTTTGGGATATGATTTCTTGCTTGGAATTCTCTAACAGTGAAAATTACATCCTCACTTACGATGTCCCAAAAATCTTGATAGAAATGAGGGAGAAAGTCGTCGGGTCCCAGGGCTTTGTCTGGCTCCATGCTAAACAATGCTTCCTTAATTTCCTCATAAAAAAATGGAGCTAGAATCTTAAGGTTTATATCCTCATTTATTATGCTAGGAATGGATTACAAGAGAATATCTTTGGCCTCCTCATTGCACTGCGATTCCTGACCAAGGATAGAATTGAAATAAGTTACTGCCTCCTTTATGATTTCTGTTAAGTCTTGAGTAATAGAACCATCTTCTTTTAAAAAAAAATTCTTTTTATTGCTTCTATTTCTAAGTGTGGTGACATGAAAAATCCTAGAATTTGAATCTCCATATTTCAACCAAAGAGCCCTTTATTTTTACCTCCAATAGATTTCCTCACAGGACAAAATATTATGAAACTCTGCTAGTTTTGTTCGTTCCTCTTGCCTAGCAGTTTCATCAGCATCACCATGTTGGATCCTCTGATCAATTATCTTCAAAATTTCAACAACCTATTTTTTATTTTCAAAGAGGTTCCCAAAGACCTCTTTGTTCCAAGTTCGAAGATTTTCCTTAACAAACTTTAATTTGCTAGCAAGTTTAAAAGCTGCACTACCCCTGACAGGCTTCTGCCACCACTGACTTAAGTTATCTCTGAAACTGGAATGTTTGATCCACATAGATTGAAATCTGAAAGGTTTCTTGAAGGATAGAGAGTTAGGGATCTCAAATAAAATGGTATTATGATCAGAGGTAATTTTAGTAAGGGCTTGCAGGGTAGAATCACCGAACAAAGTTATAGCCTCCTTTGATATAAAAAACCTATCAAGCCTTTCTTGAATGATATGATACCCTATCCTTCGATTGCTCCAGGTATAATTCGCTCTTCTAAGTTTTACATCCATCAACATGTTGGAGTTCACAAAGTCATCGAACTCATCCATGCTCCTGATAGGTGGTCCATTTCCACCCATTTTGTCTAAAGGGTAAAGAGGAGTATTAAAATCCCCATCCAGAATCCATGGGATATTATGGAATATTTCACTTAGATTGCCTAAGTACTCCCACAGTAAAGCTCTCCCTTGAATTGAAGTCGAGGCATAAATATTTGAAAGGATCCATGACCTGTTGTTGTTTATTTCATTAAATAAAACATTAAGAACCTTGTCATATTTTTGAATAATGGTGCCTTCTACTATTTAGGGATCCCACAAAGTCATAAGGCATCCAGATGCTCCTCTGGCTGATTTACAAACCATCTCCCATTGATTCCAAATTTTTTTTGCTATTTTTTTTTACTGAATCTCATCAATTTTTGTTTCTTGCAACATGATAATAGTTGGACTCACTTGATTTCTTATTGCGCTAACTTCCCTGTGTTTGGGCAGGCCATTGATGCCTCTCATGTTCCATGAGAGGAAATTCATTTATATTGTTTGGGATTTCTTCCTATCCCCCTCCCTTGAGGGGGTTTTCCTAATTTGTTGTCTTCAGAACCCAAAATCTTCACCTCCATTTATCTTTTCATATTCATAGAACCCCTCCCTTTGATGATTCATATGAAAATAAGAACCTAAATCAATCAACCATGAGTCATGGCATTCACTTGAGCATGTTGTAGCTAATAATAAGTCCCCTGAATCTTCATTTGTGGTCTTTATTTTTGTAGAAGTTCCTTGATCATATGATCGATTATTATCAACCTTTTTAGATCTGCAGCCTCTTTTATAATATCTTACTTTGCCACACTTCCAACATTTCCTCTTTTTGAAGGAAATAGATTTACCCCTAGATTTTTAATTTCTTTATCTTGATTTCTTTTTTATTATTTCTTGAGAATGATCTCTCACAACCAAGGCATATTTTTGATGATAATACTCAAAATATTTTCATATCATCTCCTTAGATAGAAAATTTCCTACTATATTCTCTACTTTCGATGTAGATGTAGTATTGGTGATAGCCATAACTAGGTTATCCCAAGAATAAGGTAATAAACAAATTAAAGTAATACACTTTTTTTCTTCATCTATTTTTACTTCTATAGAGGTTAATTGACTTACCACAGTGTTAAAAGTATTTAGATGTTCAGTCATAGAGTCACCATCATTCATTCAAAGAGAATATAACTTCTCTCAAAGAAATAGTTTATTTACCAATGACTTTGTGTGATATAAAGTTCCAAACTTCTCCCATAACAACTTTGTTGTGGTTTCTGTTGATACATTCAACAATACCAAATTAGATAAGTATAATATGATAGAGATCCTTGAAGAACACAAGCTTATACTAATAGGGGTGTGGATAGTATAAGAGCAAACTTTTACTTTTCTTTTCAAATGATAACAACAATAATATCAATGCAGTAAATGATACAATGCACAAATCATCACACATATGAGAGACACATATTTAATTTGGTTCACCCAATGTGAGCTATGTCCATAGAGAAAATATTTCTTATTAAATTTTCTCAACCAATATCTTGGGAACCAATTCCCTATTACAATGTTTATGGGCACCAACCCAAAGGATACACCAATCCCCTATGCTCAAGTTCATGGACCTCTATCCATAGGAGACACCAATACCCTCTTCTTTGGTTTTTGGGCCTCTATCCATAGGAGAAACCAATCCCCTCTTCTCTAGTTTGTGGACCTCTATCCATAGAAGACACCAATCCCCTCAGCTCTGGTTTGTGGACCTCTATCCATAGGAAAAACCAATCCCATCTACTCTAGTTTATGGACATCTATCTATAGGATATCTCTATTTTCACTGCTCTAGTTTTCTTCAAGCCTTTACACAAGGCTTGCTCTAAAACCTACTCTCAACTCTACTCATATCTGCTCCAAGTCTACACACAAGACTTGCTCAAATATGCTTACCAAAATCTGATCTAATATCTACTCAGATCTACTCCAAGTATACACACAAGACTTGCTCAAATTTACTTCACCAAAACCTACTCTTAACTCTACTCAAATATTCTTCAAGCCTACACACAAGGCTTGCACAAATCTGCTCCACAAAAACCTACTCTCAACTGTGATTCAAGCCTACACACAAGGCTTGCTCAAATCTACTCACAAAAATCTAATCAAACTACTCTAAGCCTACACATAAGGCTTTCACAAATCTACTCACAACTTCTCACAATACAACTCACACCTGCTCAAAACTTTCCCAAAACTTGCACACAAATGATGCTCAAAACAATGGTTATATCTCTTTCAAAAATGCTTTCTTCAATTAAAGTAATTCAGACATATTCTACCCAAAATTATTTTTCTTCATGAACATATAGAGAATGATATGCAATACAAGTACTCAATATGTTCTTTTCACATTCATTAAGTTTATCACTTTCACATGTCTCATGTTCATTGCATTCAAATTAGATCTCTACTTCTTGCAAATTTCTTTTCAAAATAATCAAGGCTAGTGCATAAATTTGCTTCACAAAACTGGTCTATATCCTTTGCAAATTTGCTCTAAAAAATCAATCATAATAATACACAATTTTTCTTCACAAAACTGGTTTCTAAATTTTGCACATTCACTTCCAATGTTACCCAAACCAATGCATAAAATGCTTCACAAAACTTCTCTCTAACATTTGTAAATTTATCTCAATATCAATCAAGGTTAATGCACAAGCTTGCTTCACAAACCCTAGCACTTGTGTTTCCAAATTAATTCAACAATGAATCACAAATAGTTCTCAAACCCTAGCACATGTGTTTCCAATTTCATTCAATAATGAAGCATAATTTTATTCTCAAACCCTAGCACATGTGTTTCCAAATTCATTCAACAATGATGCACACTTTGTTCTCAAAACCTAACTCATATATTTCCAACAATGCACATAAAATTGATCCTTATATCTCCACCTTATGACATCAAAAATATTTCCCTTAAGCACAACCACCTTGAGAAAGAAATCAAATCACCATACCTCTAAAGTTGCCTTGATGAAGATGTGCTCTCAAAAACCTGTCTCAAAAATAATATCCTTTCTTTTGCCACTTCAAAAATAGATTAGCAAAAACTCCTTTTCTAAATATTCACATAAAAATCTTTCTCAAAAAATGTGCACAATGATTCCTGAAAATAATGCTCTATATGACTCCCTTTTGGTTTCACAAGATAAAGCCTTTAATTATAAACCAAACTCCTCAAATATCAAGCAAATATTACAATCAATAAAAAGACACAATACACCTTATAACTCCTAACTTATCATTCAACAAAACACCCCAAATCCAACTTACAATACACATAATATATAAATCACTAAATACACCTTATAACTCCAAGCTTATGACATTCAATAATACACCCTAATGTTCAATTCACAATACATAATATAGGAATTACTAAATACACCTTATGACTCCAAACTTTAGACAATAATCAAAATATTTCCCTTACCTTGGTCAAAGTCTTCGTGCACTGCAATTTCCACTAACTGTTGTCAACACTAAGCAACCTTAGCACAATACCAAAAATATTTCAACTATCGTCAACATCAAGCAACCTTAACGCATTACCAAAATAATCAACTACCATCAATGCCAATAAAAACACACTCCATAGGTTTCGACCCACAAAATTCTACCACAACAGTGCTATCACAAGCGCCTTGACCAACTGCACTACCATACTGGTTGGAACCAAATAAGCACCCACACAATTATATCCCTGTCCCAGCATGCAGATCGAAAAACTCAACACTGTATGCAAAACAACATCCAGGGGTTTTGACCCTATGACCTTCCTCCTATCATCACTAACACATGCCTCTCAGCTAGTTAGGCTATGCCAATAGGTAGAAGCACTCAAGTGCAATAAAAAATGTAAACGTTAATCACATTACACACACTCAAATTTTGTTCAACCTTCTCTCACTGTCATTTGCATAAGCCTTTCACAAATAATTATCAATCAAAGCATGCATAGGAAAATTGTTAGTGTGTTAGATGATAAATGAAAATATTGTCTCCTTATTTATATGCATTCTAATATTCCTTTGATGAGTCAACTCATTTTTTTATATGAAGTTTAACCTTGCTTTTCAAAAATGACGTTGGCGCCATAGCATATAAGTTTATGTTATATTATAATATTTAAAAATATTATAATAATGTCTCTTAAAACCTTTGGCCCATTAATTATAAAACCTTACCTTCTTTTTAGATCTCACCTCCTCTTTTAAACCTACCTTCTCTTTTAGACCTTGCCTTCTCTTTTAAACCAGCCTTTTCTTTTAAACTTGCCTTTTCTTTTAAACCTTTTTTTCTTAATAGATAATAAATAAGTCTTACTTTTTATTTGATCCAAACAACTTTAAAACCTCTTGGACCTCCTTTATAATATTTAAAAATAAATATTATAAACCTTTTCTTTTTACCAATTTCCCTTGCTGTGAGATATACTTTGCCATGCAAAATTGTCTTACCAAGCTCTCTTTGACATCAACCCTTTTGACATCAATATTTTGACATCAATGACAACTCAATATGCTTAATATTTCCAACACTCCTTACATCCTGTCGATTTTTAGTCAATCCTTATCTATCATTGATGTTGGTTTTGTTGTCGATATCACAATCCACTGATCTCTATCAACCAACAAATCCTCCATCATGAGTTTCTATAACTCAAAATTCTATCCATTAACTTTTTCAATCTCTACCCATGTCCTTCCCATATTTATCCTTTGCTTGAATCCTTTCATGTACTATTCCCATTCAATAATTAACTTATCATAGGATTGAAACCCTTAATCCTCAAACAAAGTTAAAACTTAGCTTTGATACCAAATGAATATAAATAAAGATCCTCGATAAACTAAAACTAGCAAAGCAGTAAAATCAAAAATCAAAAGAAGATAAAAAATACATAACATAGTATTTATCTTGGAAGAACCCTTATGGGTAAAAAACCTAGCATAGTAATCTCTTATTATTATATAAACTTGATTGTTTCTAATAAAATAAATTTCCTCTTGTTTGTCTCTCTACACCCTAATGCAATTGTAATATATATAACAAAGGCACATGCACAAATTTTACAATATCATGGGTAAAAAAACATGGGTTACCATATAGTAACCCAAAAAAATCCCATGTGGATCTCAAAATAACTTAAAAACCCTACAATTATAGGTACATAGTGTCCAATACATTTTAGTGTTAACCCCACCAAAACAACATGGAAAATATTCAGCATATTTCCAACAAGTAGTATGCTACACTATACATGATGAACTCAAGGGTTGATTGAGATAGCTCAATCACATGGTGTATCAAAGTAAGTGATTTGCAACCAACCTATACTTACACGTCAATTGATGTGATCTATTATGGGACCTTTCAATGTTTTATAGATAATGTACTTAGTGTCTTGAATATGCTTTGAAGATTGTTACAGGAGTGTCAATTTGGAGATGACATAGAGACAAGCAGAGTTGGATTCACTTCATGATCAAAATAAGTAAAATGCATTATTGCATTTAAGCGATAGTTGTAAGAATGTGAGAAATAGTTGAAGCAAAGTAAAGAGCAACTAGTGACACATTCTTAGAAATTGTGTAACAAACAGAAGAAGTTGGAGGAAGGTGAGAAGCAATGGTCAAGATATAGTTGCTATGGTAAGCCTATACAATGGAAATACAAAAACATCTGCCAAGAGGTTCAACAATTACATGTTGCATTAGCATTAGCTTGACCTTCACATTAGTCAATTATTCTTGGATCAACTTGACCTTTTGAGAGACAACGTACTTAGTGTCTTGAAAATGCATTGAATTTGTTATAGGAGTGTGTCAATTTGGAGATGACATAGAGACAATTAAAATTGGATTCACTTCACAGTCAAAATAAGTACAATGCATTGTTGCATTTGAGTGGTAGTTACAAGAATGGGAGCAACAGTTGAAGTAAAGAAAAGAGCAACTAGCAGCACATTCTTAGCAATTGTGTGACCAATAATAGAAGTTAGATGAATGTGAGAAGCAATGTTCAATATATAGCTAATATGGTAAGCCTATACAATGGAAATACAAAAATGCCTTCCAGGAGGTTCAATAGTTGTGCATTACATTAGCTTGATCTTCACATCAGCCACCAACTATTCCTGCATCAACTTGACCTTCAAGGTTGAGAGACAACGTGCATAGTATCTTGAAGATGCATTGAATATGTTATAGGAGTGTGATATTTGGATGGAGACAAACATATTTGGATTCACTTAATAGTAAAAATTAGTACAATTCACTATTGCATTTAACCAGATGTTGCAAGAATGGAAGCAATAGTTGAAGTAAAGCAAAAATTAATTAGTAGCACAATCTTAGTATTTGTGTGATAAACAACAAAAATTGGAGGAAGGTGAGAGGCAATGGTCAAGATAAGTTGTTATGGTAAGCCTATACAATGGAAATATAAAAATGCATACCAAGAGGTCCAACAACTGTGCATTACATTAGCTTGACCTTCACATCTACCATCAACTATTCCTACATCCACTTTTGCCCAACCAGTAGTTCTAGTCATGTAGTTGGTAGGGATGTCAACCAATTTGGGATGTGGCACATGTGCCACTTCAATAGAAGCAAGCATGATTTGAACCAGCATAATTTTCTCTTATATATAGAAGTAATTGTTGTTTTTCATTATGCATATGTTATGCATGTACACACGATGCCATTTTGAATGTAATATTGTGTACGTCATATGTGGTGGGTGCTTTTTATTTAGATGGTGACATATTTTGATTGGGTGGTGAATAGGTTCCTAACTATCTTCCAACAACCTTCTATTTATATATTGTATTCTTGTCTCAGGGCCTAGTGCTATCAAATTGTTATTACTAGTTCTAGTGTGACTAAGAGAAGTTTATTTGGATTAGTGTAGCTTGTGTTGTGTTGTAGACATGATACTATTATATAGATTGTAACATCATATCTTTAAATATTAGTAACACATGATGTTATTGTGAGTACTATTGTTGTTGAATGCTTATTTCTTTTACATATTAATTATTGCTCTTGTTATACTCTGTTTTGGGTTATCGAATATAAAAAGCCATACAACACCTATTCCAGGATTTCAACCATTGGTATACACCACTCTAGTGATTTTGTTATGAACCTCCTTTGCTCAACCACATAAATCATTAACAATTTGCAAACATATTAAATAACAACCACAATGAATAATCCACATAATGTAAAACAAGACAAATATGTAAATTACTACAATGTATTCAATTTAATATTCAAACCCTTGAGGTAGGGCAACACCATACAATGCTCCTTAATGGAAGGAAGCCACTCCTTACAATATACTAACTTGATATAAATACAATATTCTTCTTTTCCTCCCCTCTCCATGATTCTTTTCCTATATTTATAATGCCTAACTACCCACCACTCACACTTATCAATGCATGTGGATAATTACATCTAATATAATATTATAATAATTATACAATATTGCACCTGGGGGTGCAACGCAATAGTTTGGGCTTTGCCTCTTCTTTGGGATGTCCAAGTTTCAAACTGTGGTGTGGGTGAGTGTGTGAGGGAGTGGTTCTGTGTCTCCCTGATGGAGTTGTTGTAACAGGTTGGGGGATTCCTGGTCAAAACCTCCATCTCTTAATATTACCAAAAAAATATTTATACAATATTATAATATTAAATACTTATCTTGGGTGCCTAGCATACCATCCCCTTACAAAATGTTTCATCCTCAAAATATATAAATATACTAAAAAATATGATCTTCTGAGCCTTTCTGTGAATTGGTATTGATCTTGATCATCCATCCATCCTAATGAAACTTTGATTGGTGGCGGTCTTTTTTGATGCTGATATGTTCTTCCATTTGAACTTTTGGAAGTAATACTTTGGTTCCATGTGTTGGAGGAATATTTTTTGTAGTAATAAATATCACTCGTGTTCATTCATACATGTTTGTGTTTGTCACTTGAGTATCCAAGATGACTTTGTTAGCTTCATGCTTTTGTTTCCCTACTCTGGTAACTCAAATTATGGGTCCATTTGTTCCTTGATGCTACTGCACCACTCTGAAAACCAGAGTCACTATGCTTTTTTTTCAAACACTACCATAGTTTTTGCCCTTATGATTCCATGTAGAACCATAATATTATTTCCCACAACCATGCCTTCAAGATTGTTGTCGCTCCTGGTGGTGTGGGTGGCAATATGCTGCAACCTTAACTTGATATTTTGTTAGTTTTAATTATTCAATATTTTATTCTTTTCTTTTATGCTCCTCTGATATGATCTCATATTTTGGTTTATTTATGGACTCTAGTTTTGCTTCTTCTTTGATTTTTGCTACTGCCTCCTCCTTCACCTCTATTTCAGGTTATTTTGCTTCTTCTTCAATTTGTTTCAAAGTTTCTTTGATCTTTGATATAGTTTCTTGGAACTTTGTTATTTCTTTTTCCAGGCTATTGTTGTTTCTATATATTCAACTTTTGATTCTTCTATTGGTTTTCAACTTGTTCCCCTACTATAATTACTTCTTGTTTTTTCCTTTGAGTCTTACTTCTTACACTGGGAAATATCTTGTACTATTATTTTCTTAACCAAGGATAACCAAGAACAATGTCTATATCATTCATCTCAATGGTATAAAAATCTTAACATAAAATATATTTGTCCATGGTGATCTTCATACATTCAAAAAATTTGAACACCATACCCTCAAGTTATATGTCTTTGATTTTCTTTGTCTAAACCTGCAACCTCTTAACCAAAGATATATTAATGACATTGTATCTATTGCTAGGGTTTATAGAAATAATAACATTTTTCTTTTGGATGCAACCATGAACCTATAAAATAGATTTTTTTAAAATTGAACAAATCCCTCTAACCACTCTTTGGCTTATTTGATACCAATGATGTGGTTCTTTCAACTTGCACATTGTTATCTGTAATTTTTCCTTCTATCATGTCCTCTTTATTCATTTTTTATGTTCCTCTTAAAGCCTGTTTACCTCTTCTGTCAACTTCATATTTTTAAAATTTTCTACACAACCTTTGGTGCTTCCTTTAGTTTGTACACTATCATCCTTCTCTTTTTCTTTTACCATTTTTTTACAAATTATTTGCCTATTTATTTCTTCTGCATAATTTTTTATTTGTCTATTTATTTTATTTAGTTATTTTGTATATTTTGACAAACACAAACATTTTTTAACATTGTTCAACTTATCTAACATCCAAGTTATGCTTCCTTCAATCTACATATTGTTAACCTTATATTTTTCTTCTGCTAACTTCTTAAATTTTTTTAACTGTCTTTAGTTCCATTTTTCAACTTGGGTTTTATCTATCATTTTCCCAAACACCCATTTTATTAAGAATGCATCTTCAAATTTCTCTCGTGTGAATTTATATTGATGGGTCCACTGAAAGTTTATAAATCATGATGCAACTACCCCATCGAGAGAATTATAAATCTTACATTTCCATTCATAGTTATTTAAAGAATTAAAAATTCTCCACCATCCATTAGAATTGTCATTGTTTCCAGTGAATACTAGCAAATCCATGACCTCAAATCCAAAAGATTCAAAACTTAGAATTTTTTTTGATAAAAACAAACTACAATTTTTTTTTTTGGATTGTGACCAAACTATGGATTTCTCTCTCTGCTTTTTTTAACAACTATTAATTCTGTATTTCTACCAAACTACAAACTTTTTTTAACTAATACCAAATTGGAGACCTAGTATTTTAGCATTGCTACCAAGCTACAATTGCTACTGTAGTGACTACTACCAAACTACAAGCTTCTACTCTATAGAATTTTTTTATATATAAATATTGATCACAACTTGCTCTATGAACTATTTTTTTCTTACTGTACCAGACTGCAGACTTCTCTCTCTCTATTTTTTTGAACTACCACTTTTAGATTGTTGGTATACTGTAAATTGTCTACTCTGTTAAAGTTGTGGAACTATTGTAGACTATGGAAATTATGCAAAGACTCTTATTGAAATTATTGCTAATGGTTGTATGAAACTTCTGTGAAAATTTTGGCAACAAATTGGACCCCAAACTTTGGCTTTCTAGTGGCTTAAGGTAAATCTCATTGGCCACAAAGGCTATCTAAGTGAGTACCACTCTTTGATTACCAATAATATTTCCCTAAGGAATAATTATTGAGAAACCAACCATGATTTTACCTCTAAACAATAGCTCTTTGTATACTCTCATAGGGTAAAAATACTACTAATAGGATGTGGGGTTGTTGATCCTTTTTACCAGTGACACACTTAAACCAATTACTCTAAGGTTACTAGGGTACTCAAAATGAATTTTAAGGCAGTTATTAGTCCAAGTACTTCCCCCAGTTAAATGGTCAGGACTTACACTCGATCTTGTAAGAGGTTATTAGCCTAATATAGGTGCTTATTAAGCATCAAAACTTATATAGTGGAAATTCACCCTAGTACTAATACTTCTACAACAAAACTTGGCCCTGAAAAGTGGTTTGATACCAGTTGTTATGAACCTCCTTTGCTTAACCACATAAATTATTAATAATTTATAGACATATTAAATAACAACCACAATGAATAATCCACATAATATAAAACAAGAAAAATATATAAATTATTGTAATGTATTCAATTTAATATTCAAACCCTTGAGCAGAGGGGAGTGGGAGGTGACCATTTCAAATTTTCTATTCCCTCCCTAGCTCTAGATCTATGGATTTTTGGGTGGATGATCCTTTTTCCTTTCCATTTTTTTCACTCTTTTGGTGTTGGTTGGGATGGTGAAAGTGGTCCTCTTTTGATGCAGATCATTAGGGCCTCTTGGGTGGTTAGTTCATCCTTTGCTTGTCTGATGTGTGAGGTGGTCCACTGGGTTTTTCTCTCCATGGTTCTAGTTGGTCTTGGAAAATAAACTAGAAACTTTCATGGCATGGATAAATGGTTTTAAGGATGGTCTCTTGGTCAAGAAATGGTGGAAAGGGGTTGTGCAACCCTGTGTAGTCTGTTTGAGAGGTATTTTGGTGGATCCTTTTTTTTGTGGTTTTTTTGGTGGTCTTTGAGGGAGACCATGGGCTTCCATTATGGACATATAGGAGGAGTTCTATAGGTTACCTCTTGGTAAGATAGCCTTGGTCATGTGCTCATCTATTGAGGGAGTTTCGATGAGTCTTTCTTTGAGTTTTTTTTGGTCTTATCAAGGGAGAGACCAAGTGCTTTCATGATCTTCACAGTAGAGGGATTTCAGTGATGGATCTCTAGGTAGACTCTTGGGGGTTGGGGATATCTATTTCATCTAATGAGAACTATATTCCATTAATCTTTGTTATTTGTAGGTTTAAGTGATCATGGAGGGAACCTTGTGCTCTCACGATGGTTGTAGAGGAGGGGTTTTGGTTTTGGCTTCCTCTTCAAGTTTTTGGAGGTGCCCTAGTGGGTGGTGGATGTGTGTTGGTGGTTTGTATATTTTTAGGATATCTTTACAGCCAACCCATATGCTTCATTTTGATCTACATGGATAAGACGGATAAATTTCTTCATTTGTGGTTTCCTATTGTTTTTGGACCCTTTTATTTTTCCATTATGAGCTATCTGATGTGGAAGGGCAACTCCAAGCTTCCTTGTGTACTATTAGCTTTTTGGTGAAGGTTTCCTTAGGTAGGAAACACTATTTCAGTTTTTTTTATTTGTTGGTGTAGTTTCTCCTTGTTGAGATTCTATATCTCTAATTTGGTTGTGAAATTTTTCCTAGATGGGAAACTTTTTTCCTTTGTAATGCTTTAAATTTGATCTCTTAGTGTTGGAGGGATCCCTATGGAATTAAGGGCTTATTTGTTTTCCTAAAATATTTTTCATGAAGTCTCTCTAGTGTGAGAAACTTTATTTTCAATTTAAAAAAAAATGTTTATTTTGAAGCTAGGCATGCTAGGGAGATCCTCTATTGAGAGGGGACCTTCCCTTGATCCCTTATTTCTAGGAAGTCTCATAAGGTGCCAGGAGGTCCCTTGTTCTCTTTCAAAGGTGCGTGGATGGGAAAAATTCTTATTTTTTTGTTTTGAAAATATGCTTCTCGATTGCTATTTTAGCTATTTTATTTGGTTTGGCTACGCTCCAAGCGGATCTTTTTCGAGTTAGCCTTAATTATTAGTTTGAGATGTTTTCTAGGTGGGAATTTTTTTTTTCAATTTTAAATTATTGTATGAGAATATCTATTTTAACCATTTTACAGAGATTCCCTTGTATTCAATTTTTCATTTTCTATTGGGAATGGGATTTCCTTGTTTAGGTGGGAATACCTTTTCAATATTTCTCTAGTCTCATTTTTAGATGAACCTATGGAGAATGTCTTCCTGCTTTAGTTGTTCTTCATTTGTCTCCTGGAGATAGTATCTTTTATAATTTTTTTATTGTAAAAGGTTCGGGGATCCTTTAAAACCTCCTTCCTCCAACTAATAAGAAAATATATTTAAACCCTTGAGATATGGAAACACCTTACAATGCTCCTTAATGGAAGGAAGTCACTCCTTACAATATTTTTGGTCACCAATATGGCACCGTTCAAAGGGTAGGGGCAGACCTGTGCCAACATAGAATGGTATCCGCATCAGGATTGGGTGGATGATCTCCAAGGGAGACCAGTTCCTCGGTGTGGTTCTAGCTATCTATGTTGCACAACAAGAAAAGAAAAAAAGAGGAAAATGGGGGAAAGAGATGGGAAAATGGTTATAGCCAAAACTCAAAAGGACGGGTATAGTCACATCAATACCTATGTAGGTAGTGCACCACGAGCGAAAACACAGACTCCTCACCTAACAGATCAGCTGACAACATCCTCGTTCAAGCTCCTCACAACAGTGGGTGGAAGTAAATTCCAAAACCATAAAATAGGTGTATGAAATCCATAATGTAAAATTAGAGCACTTCTATCCAACTAGCATTAGCAGAAATAAACCCTTAACCCATGTTTATAAATGTGCACCCCTAGATCACTAATCAAATCCCATGAAATCTAGATTGTAGAATATCATGAGATAATTTAAATGACCAAACAGAAATGAGCACTCATACATTTAATAAAGAACACAAAGGTAAAATTGAAGATCAAACAATGAAGAATCTATATTTGCATAGTGGTGTAACTTTACATATGAATTGTAATGGCTAAAGAGCCACCCTTTGGAATGAAAAACATTCTACTACTTATAGGCCATTTATATTATATTCAAAAATTGAACATTAATGGTGGTAGGCAAGAAGATAACACTTGGATCTGATAGGCGCTAAACTATTATATTGTTCCTCGAGATGGTGTTGATCTTCTAGGAGGTAGGTACATCTGGTTCGATCTAGGTCTTTGGATCCATTGATAGTTCTACCTAGTTCATTAATTTTTGTCTACCTCGATCAGTGATCCTCTAGTTTAGGCAGCGAGTGACAAGCATCGATTACCTTGGGAGCAACATGCCTCAAACCAGTCACTTCTGCGTACAGTTGTCAAGTACCTAAACTGCTACAGCAGTGAGTACATATTTGACTTATAATTCGAATGATGACAGGAATGTTACACATTGGGTGGGTGTTTTCTTTATGTTTCTTTCCACTCGTAGAGGCACAGGGAAATAGGGTGGATATTTCTTCAAACTTTCACCCAGTTTATGCTCGTATCTTCCACCCGAGATGGGCAAGAGTCTTTATCTTCCCCAAGTGCAGGGTAATATGATCTATTCTACCCTTGCAAGATTCTAGAAAGGTCCACCCAACAAGTGGGTGGGACTTTTGTAAAGTTTCACCCAAGGCCAGGGGTAGATCGTCCACCCATGCTTTCTTCTACCTTGCCTCCATCCACCACCCACTCACTATTTTTGTCCACCCATAATTTATGCTGCCACCACTTGATATATCCTACCCATCCATCAATGTCCCTCAAAATTTTAGTGCGCTCCTCTCGAATAAGAGGAATCACTTTTTGAAGGGAAGAGTGAATGAAGGGTGCAAAATTTCACCCACAAATATCTCAACTTGAGATCAATACAATATTCTTGTCTTCCTCCCCTCTCCATGATTATTTGTCTGTATTTATAATGCCTAACTACCCACCATTCCCACTTATCAATGCATGTGGGATAATTATATCTAATATAAAATTATAAATATTTATACAATATTATAATATTAAATACTTATTTAGGTAGTACTATTCTTGTTGAATGCTTATTTCTTTTGCATATTAATTATTGCTCTTGTTATACTTTGTTCTATGTTGTGAAATATGAAAAGCCATACAACACATATTCTAAGCTTCCAACCAATGGTATACACCACTCTAGTGATTAACTAGGTTTGTTGCATTGATCCAAGCATGTATCATTTTTGTGACATAACTTTGGGGCATGACTTTAAGTCAAAAAATGCTCGAAAAGGCCCAAAAACCTTTTTTTTCCTATCCATACTGTTGGGGGCATAACTCTATGCTCGGGGCTTAGTTTTGATTCATTTAAAATGTATTGGAAATCTTAGAGGAAGATATAGAACTTTCAAGATGTATGGATTTCCTAGACCTGCATGGAAAAACACTTTGAAGGCCTTCAAATGCAAAACAAAATATTTTACTAAAAATAGTAATTTCTTATTTTTAGATATTCAATACCAAAAATGCATTTCTAGCCATGTTGACACATCAATAGAAGTGAAAATAGAAAATGACAATTCATACATATGTAATTTTCATTTTATATGCACTTTGTAACTCATGGAAGGTGAACCACCACATTTCCATATGGGTGAACTTCCATATTCAATACGGTGGATTTCTAACACACAAAATATTGTATAAAGAGAGATGTCCGACTATAAAAAGCATGATTAATGGATGCAATGTGATAACCTCACATATCTTATCAAAAACTGCTTGCATTGTACTATATTTTCTAAGTAATAAAATTATTATGTTATTTTTCTTATATATTTGTGATTTGGTTTGTTATACTTTATTATTTCTTAATTGCACCCTTGCTTGATCTTTCTTAACTCAAAATTTTGTGTTGTATATCATGCATCTAGCCACTCATTAGAGGGGTTTATCGAATATTGACAAGTTAGAACTAGTAGAGAGTCTAGCAACACACCAACAACTTGGTCTACCTCCTGCTGAAGTCTTCCTTTCAGTGCATGAACCATTGAATCTCACAAAGAGGTTTCTTAATCTTGGAAAATTTGCTACTTGAGAAATCCTCTAGAAATGGATACCCAAAGTATTGCTATAATTCAGAAAACCCATGGGCATATGGTAGGAAATTAATCATATTTTTATTTTATTTTAATCACTTTTGACCCATCTAAAACATGTTTGCAGCCCTCTCTTCAATGAATTTGATCTACACTATTGTTTTTTTTTTTTACATGGTGGAATCGGTAGTCGTAACGAATCCAAAAAGGTTGTCCAACTTTTTATGGCCACCATAGTATTTTGCGATGTCCACCCCGGAAGCCGCCACATGGATCTTCGTGTAGTCCGCCTCTATAACCACCATGCCACAATCATTTTAAACTTTTACACCACTAAAAGCACCAAGAAAGAGATAAGTTTTCGGTTCGACAAGGCTCGAGATTTGAACCTTGGACCTCCACCCCCCTTAAGGGGTTTGGTCGAACCAATTGGTCTACACCTTGGACCTCGACGGTTTAAATTATCCTCTTCTAAATATATATATATATATATAATTTTACATGGTGGAATCGGTAGCCATCACGAATCCGAGCAGGCTATCCAGCTTTTTATGGCTACCATAGTATTTTGTGATGTCCACCTCGAAAGTCACCACATAGATATCTGCACAGTCTATCCCTATAACCACCATGCCACAATCATTTAAAACCTTTTAGGTCACTAAAAGCACCAAGAAAGGGACAAGCATTCAATCCGACGAGGCCCGAGGTTTGAACCTTGGACCTCCGCTCCCCTTATGGGGTTTGGGGGAATCAATTGGTCTACGCCTCGAACCTTCTTTTTTTTTAAATTAATGATATACTATGACTTTTTTCAATGATATTATACATGTTTTATGAGGGGTCCTAATCCCCTCACACGGTTTGAACCTTGGACCTCTCAAAGAGAGACCAAAGCCCTTACCTCTATAATAAGCTTACAGCTTAAAAAAAATTACCACTATTGTTAAAGAATACTGGAAAACAAAAATAATTAATAATATAGGTCAATGTTTTTCTTCTATAGCAGAGTAATAGTGTGTAAAGCAGAAGTAGAAATATCCATAAGCAAAGAAGAGCTCCCAAGTCAAAAAGAATGAAGCTTCTAAACGCACAAAAGATCACCTAGTTATTATCCTTTGAACTCAATATTCAAGGAGGAATTTGTCAAACATGCTTATGGGATTGATTGACTAGTCATTTTTAGTTCCTATCCAAAGTTTTAATTGTTGTGATTTTCTTTATTTTATTATTATTATTATTATAGTTGAGAAAATTGGAATCGGATCAGAATTGGTATGTAAAAATAATTAGCAAAAAATAAGAAAAAATCAGCAAAAAAACTAAAGAAAATGCAAATTTTCATTAAAAAATGTTTGTTTCATGCATATCACAATAAATTAACATTATGTAAATCAAATACTAATATTGTAAGTGATACAATATTAAAGCCTTAAACTACACATGAAAGTGACAAAACACATCAATAAAAAAAAAAAAATAATGCATACAAAATTCAAATATTCTTGTATTGCTTATAATATAAAAAAGGTACAATTTACAAAATGTGTCATAAGTCATGACAAATCCAATGCCTCAAGATATTTGAATGCCTTTGCTCTTTTCCCTAGAAAAATCTCTAGTCTCTCTTTGTCATTGTGCCTATGCCTCTTCTTATGCCTTGGCTGGTAACGATTGTTGCCACTTGTGTCGAGTGCCAAGGGGCAATACCCCTTGCGATGTTGGGAAAAACCATTAAGACCTTCACTATTTGAATTGAATTTTTCTCCTTGTTTGCATTTTGGTGTAGAAAGGATGTTACAATTACTAATTTGGGACTTCAACAACTCCTAGGCTGAATAAAACACCAAAAAATATATTTGAATGATGATTGTGATTGGTTTTAATTTAAATGGTGTTTATGATATTAGGCTTCCAAGTTTGTCATTTGCAAGGTGATTTCGTATTTGTGTAACAGTAGTCTCACTCTACCCATTAATTTCAATACGTGCAACACTAATTTTTCTTTCTAGGATAACAAAAATTGAGCAATAAGTTTGGATTAATAGTTCAACATCTTTTTATGGAGAATTTCATTAGTTAATAATGTATAGCATTATTTTTGATGGTTGTTGGTGGTTTTTGGTGGTTTACATATTCCTTTAAATTGCAAAAACTCAGTTGTTAGGATGCACTAGTGTGTTTTGTTTAGTGTGTTAGTAGGTAGGTAGACCCCTATCTCTAGTTTGTAATAGGTAAAAATGAGGCAAAATGAAAAAAAAAGTTATTATGTTTCCTCTACCCATGCAGCCATAGTCAATTTTTCATCGCGGGAATCAAGATTTTTTGAAAAAATCACTATTCTACATTTTTTGGAAAAAATCAGCAAAAATCACTTGATTTTTTGAAAAATATGAATTCCAACACTTATTCAATTGGTAACCTCCCTTAATCACAAAAAACATATTTTATCAGGATTTTCATAACTATGATTATTATTGTTGTTGTTTTCATCGTCCTTTCAAATGTCTTATTCTCAATCATTGGTTTCAACATGTTTTTGTATTGTGCCTTGCAAGTTGTGATTCTTCTTTAGGTCACATGACAAGTACACTACACTACAAAGCTCTCCAAGGCCTGAGTAGGCTATAACGTATGGCCATTTGCATGACACTTGGAACTTAGCATACACAAGCAATTACAACATTCCAAAATTTTAGAAGCCAACCTATGAAAATTCATGTTATTCTTTGCTAAGAATATAACAAATACAATTTCTTCATTACATAAATAAGCTAAAAATCTTAATGTTGTTAAGAGAAATGGATGTGGATATTGAATAAAAAATAACATTACTTTTTATATCCATCAACTATTATTGGAGACAATATCTTGGAAATTTCAACATATCTATGGAGAAGGAAACAAGGTATAAAATAATTTAGTCAATCATGTTTTGATCTTTATTTTGGTGAAATTCAAATTATAGAAGCCAACTTGTCAAGAGAGATACTCTCTTAATGAAAATGATATCAAGAAGTTGATTGAGGAAATATGACAATTTGATGAAGATAAAGAATATCTTTGATAGAAACTAAGTTGGATATGGTCTAATTGACCTATCAACAAATATAATGTTTTGTTCTTTTGATGGAAGTGGTCCCCATTAGAAACCACATATAGCTTATTAAAAAAAGGCTAAAAATTTGCCTTGTGAATTCAAATGCATAACCGTGAATGGTAAAATTGTTCTCAAAACACCAAATGACCTACCTTTGTCTTGGCTCAATACACAAACATGCCTCAACTAAATACAAAGTGCCACATATAAAAACATAGGGTAATAACCAACAACCCCCTGTTACAATTCACACCTATTTCTAGAAACAAACAAAAGCAATCCATCCACTCAAATCTTATACAAAAAGCATAAAAAATGACAAAAGATATATATAGATAGTAAACACCCATAGGCACCACAAATAATCACTATATTCTCCAATTGATAGAGTGGTGGTAGGTATTTCTACAAATACCAAAACCTTAATTGCATAAATGAGTTTAACTTAAGTTGAAATAACAAAAGGGTTTTACATTAATTACAAGTTATAAAGTGGGTTTAACCATAGTTAATCATGGCCCATAGGGATTACATAATAAATTATTACAAAAAATTAATATATTGTAAAATGAAATGCCCTTAGGCCTATCCAATACATCATACAATATCGACCTTGGCCATGAATCATATTACAATTTCAAAAAATATTCTACTATATCATGTATGAAGTCATGAAAAATATAGGTCATTATAGACATCAGTTCGAAGAATAATATACCAAACTATTTGATGGAATATCTACTAAGGAATTACAATTTTGACTATGTACAACAAATTTGATAATGTATGTGCAATGTAAAATCAGTCGTCATAATTTTTTTACAAACTTATTAATAGAAATGCACAAAAATACAAACCTAGTCACCAATTGTTAAGACATGGATTAGTTAAGATGTCTATATAGGATGAGTTAGACATCTAAGACTAATTGTTATGCTTGTTAAGTGTTAACCAAGGTTCCACGAGCCTGGGGGACGGGGGGACAGGAGGACGGAAGGACGGGTTTCGAGGGATGGTGGGGACGGCAGGCCAATTTTAGGGGATGGCTCGGGGACGGCTAGTATAATACTATGAAAATTGAAATTTTTTAGAAATTTAGAATAATTTACACATTCAAAACTCTACACACAAAAAAAATGATATTAGGATATTCATATTGATATTAGTTACTAAGTGTAGCCATTTAATTGTTTCAAAAAATATAACTTGAAGGTTCAGCCAAGGATATCAAGTGCAATTTTCCAATCTCTAACAGTTAACCAAATTAGTTGTTATTGTTCAAGTAATGAATGCCACATTATTCAGCTTGTAACTTTTAAGTTTTAACATTCAAACAATAAGTATAAGTTATAACTTTTAAGTTTTAACATTCAAACAATAAGTATAAGTTATAACTTATAAGTTTATAACAGTCATCATTTTTCAGCCACCAATGTTCAAGCAAAGACTTGTCATTTTTTATATTTGTTTTTGTCACTAACTCGTTCAAATATGACAGCAATCAGCATAAATTGTTAGCTACTTTAAAAGCATTGATCATTGAACATTTGAACCTTAAATTTTATATCTAAAAAATTTTAACCTTTATTATTGTACCACTCAAGCTGTATTTACAATTGCGAACCTATAGTAGGGTTTTCATTCCTAGAGAAATAGTATTGCGCATCTTACTACATCAGAAATCAAGGGATAATAATCACCATTTCATAATGTCAGTACCTATTTTATATTGATTCAATTTTATTAGGATTCTACATAGTAAATCGAGTGAAGCCTTCGGGTTTATGGATGTTATAAGTAGCCCCAACCATTTTAATTTAACACACAATATTTTAAATAGTTTTGCAAATGCAAAGAAGTAAATGTTAATAGAACCAAATTGCAAACCATGACCTTTGAACCTAAGCATTTTTTCCACCATATCATTTTTCTTATCTTTTTGGATTAATTAATAGCTTTTAATAGTTTAGTGCATTGTTGTTTGTTGTCACAAGGTTCGATACTTTGAGCTCATGTCAAGTTTGGAAGGATTGAAATTCAAAATAAATTCAATATAATAAAATAAGGCACAAAACATTTATAGAAAAAGGATAAAAAGGACATGCATTAGGGATTAAATCTCAATTTAACCTTGAATTTTATCTATTTTATTTAATGCCCAGGTAATTTTTTTTTAGTTTTTCTTTCGGCTGAGGATGCCCAGCCATGGGAGACGGTTGGGTCCCTTTGGGGACGCTTAGGCCATATCTAGGGATGGTTGGGCATCCTCGAGGATGGTTGGTAACCTTTCAAAGATGCCCAACCATCCCCGAGGATACCCAGTCGTCCCTAGGGATGACTGGGTGTCCCTAGGGATAGCTTGAGTGTCCCCAGAGGTACCCAGCCATCCCCAAGGATGATTGGTCATCCCCAGGGACATCCCAAAATAGGGTATGTCCTAGGGATGGGAGGTTGTAGGCCTCAGGCATCCCCGGGCCATCCCCCCATGTTGGGGGACATAGGGGATGGGGGGACACATCCCTGTGGAACACTAGTGTTAACATAGGGAAGTTGGGATGGTTGAGCCAGGTTGGTTGCAGTAACTACCTAGACTTACCTATAAATACCCCCTATTCATTTTTGTAAGATATTCATACTTATCCATAAATGTAGATCTATTGTGCAACAAGAGTTATTCTTGATTCATGTATCATGTGTGATTTCATTGTGAGCATATTGTTATTTTGTAGGTATCAACCAATGCTTGGTATGAGATAGAGTATCATAGGTTATATTGTTCTTGTGTTGTGCAATTGTAGGGAATAATGAGAAGAAGTTAGTTGCAGGCTGAAAAATGAACGTGCAAACAATTGACGTCTAGGCCTATCTGTCTAATACCAACTATTAGACGTCTAGGCCTATCCATATAGACTTGTTGATGAAACCATCCTAAACGTCTACACATCTACACTACCCCTCTTAGACGTCTACTGTGTGAGACATCTACCCACCTGCACTGTCTAGACGTCTATTGTCCTAGATATCTACATGTTTGTGATGTTTATATTAGACGTCTACCCATCTAGCTGACTACCCATATAAATCCATATCAACTAGACATCCGAAGTATTACACATTTGGAGTCATTACACATTTGCACTATTACCCGTCCATCCTATACGTCTATTGAAACTTACCCATTTAAGGTTGAGCAACATGTCAGGTTTTAGAACAAAAACAATCTATCCTTCCTGAATCCTTGGCATTCCCTCATCCTATGAATGTACTCACCCCTATCTACATTTGGCATCATTGCCTAAATCAAACTTTGGATCAAGAGGCATGGGTGATAAGGTAATAGGTGAATGACACAAGGTACAAGAGGAAGGAACATAATACCACTGATACGAAGTGCATAGCTGGTGAATCAGAGGACACACAATCTAGATGAATTTTCACAACTTGAAGTGGAAAGACTGTGGAACCCCATAGAAGACAAGAATACAAGAGTAGAGACATTATTTTTCTTATATATTTGTGATTTGGTTTGTTATACTTTATTATTTCTTAATTGCACCCTTGCTTGATCTTTATTAACTCAAAATTTTGTGTTGTATATCATGCATCTAGCCACTCATTAGAGGGGTTTATCGAATATTGACAAGTTAGAACTAGTAGAGAGTCTAGCAACACACCAACAACTTGGTCTACCTCCTGCTGAAGTCTTCATTTCAGTGCATGAACCATTGAATCTCACAAAGAGGTTTCTTAATCTTGGAAAATTTGCTACTTGAGAAATCCTCTAGAAATGGATACCCAAAGTATTGCTATAATTCAGAAAACCCATGGGCATATGGTAGGAAATTAATCATATTTTTATTTTATTTTAATCACTTTTGACCCATCTAAAACATGTTTGCAGCCCTCTCTTCAATGAATTTGATCTACACTATTGTTTTTTTTTTTACATGGTGGAATCGGTAGGTCATAACTGAATCCAAAAAGGTTGTCCGACTTTTATGGCCACCATAGTATTTTGCGATGTCCACCCCGGAAGCCGCCACATGGATCTTCGTGTAGTCCGCCTCTATAACCACCATGCCACAATCATTTTAAACTTTTACACCACTAAAAGCACCAAGAAAGAGATAAGTTTTCAGTTCGACAAGGCTCGAGATTTCAACCTTGGACCTCCACCCCCCTTAAGGGGTTTGGTCGAACCAATTGGTCTACACCTTGGACCTCGACGGTTTAAATTATCCTCTTCTAAATATATATATATATATAATTTTACATGGTGGAATCGGTAGCCATCACGAATCCGAGCAGGCTATCCAGCTTTTTATGGCTACCATAGTATTTTGTGATGTCCACCTCGAAAGTCACCACATAGATATCTGCACAGTCTATCCCTATAACCACCATGCCACAATCATTTAAAACCTTTTAGGTCACTAAAAGCACCAAGAAAGGGACAAGCATTCAATCCGACGAGGCCCGAGGTTTGAACCTTGGACCTCCGCTCCCCTTATGGGGTTTGGGGGAATCAATTGGTCTACGCCTCGAACCTTCTTTTTTTTTAAATTAATGATATACTATGACTTTTTTCAATGATATTATACATGTTTTATGAGGGGTCCTAATCCCCTCACACGGTTTGAACCTTGGACCTCTCAAAGAGAGACCAAAGCCCTTACCTCTATAATAAGCTTACAGCTTAAAAAAAATTACCACTATTGTTAAAGAATACTGGAAAACAAAAATAATTAATAATATAGGTCAATGTTTTTCTTCTATAGCAGAGTAATAGTGTGTAAAGCAGAAGTAGAAATATCCATAAGCAAAGAAGAGCTCCCAAGTCAAAAAGAGTGAAGCTTCTAAACGCACAAAAGATCACCTAGTTATTATCCTTTGAACTCAATATTCAAGGAGGAATTTGTCAAACATGCTTATGGGATTGATTGAATAGTCATTTTTAGTTCCTATCCAAAGTTTTAATTGTTGTGATTTTCTTTATTTTATTATTATTATTATTATAGTTGAGAAAATTGGAATCGGATCAGAATTGGTATGTAAAAATAATTAGCAAAAAATAAGAAAAAATCAGCAAAAAAACTAAAGAAAATGCAAATTTTCATTAAAAAATGTTTGTTTCATGCATATCACAATAAATTAACATTATGTAAATCAAATACTAATATTGTAAGTGATACAATATTAAAGCCTTAAACTACACATGAAAGTGACAAAACACATCAATAAAAAAATAAAAATAATGCATAAAAAATTCAAATATTCTTGTATTGCTTATAATATAAAAAAGGTACAATTTACAAAATGTGTCATAAGTCATGACAAATCCAATGCCTCAAGATATTTGAATGCCTTTGCTCTTTTCCCTAGAAAAATCTCTAGTCTCTCTTTGCCATTGTGCCTATGCCTCTTCTTATGCCTTGGCTGGTAACGATTGTTGCCACTTGTGTCGAGTGCCAAGGGGCAATACCCCTTGCGATGTTGGGAAAAACCATTAAGACCTTCACTATTTGAATTGAATTTTTCTCCTTGTTTGCATTTTGGTGTAGAAAGGATGTTACAATTACTAATTTGGGACTTCAACAACTCCTAGGCTGAATAAAACACCAAAAAATATATTTGAATGATGATTGTGATTGGTTTTAATTTAAATGGTGTTTATGATATTAGGCTTCCAAGTTTGTCATTTGCAAGGTGATTTCGTATTTGTGTAACAGTAGTCTCACTCTACCCATTAATTTCAATACGTGCAACACTAATTTTTCTTTCTAGGATAACAAAAATTGAGCAATAAGTTTGGATTAATAGTTCAACATCTTTTTATGGAGAATTTCATTAGTTAATAATGTATAGCATTATTTTTGATGGTTGTTGGTGGTTTTTGGTGGTTTACATATTCCTTTAAATTGCAAAAACTCAGTTGTTAGGATGCACTAGTGTGTTTTGTTTAGTGTGTTAGTAGGTAGGTAGACCCCTATCTCTAGTTTGTAATAGGTAAAAATGAGGCAAAATGAAAAAAAAAGTTATTATGTTTCCTCTACCCATGCAGCCATAGTCAATTTTTCATCGCGGGAATCAAGATTTTTTGAAAAAATCACTATTCTACATTTTTTGGAAAAAATCAGCAAAAATCACTTGATTTTTTGAAAAATATGAATTCCAACACTTATTCAATTGGTAACCTCCCTTAATCACAAAAAACATATTTTATCAAGATTTTCATAACTATGATTATTATTGTTGTTGTTTTCATCGTCCTTTCAAATGTCTTATTCTCAATCATTGGTTTCAACATGTTTTTGTATTGTGCCTTGCAAGTTGTGATTCTTCTTTAGGTCACATGACAAGTACACTACACTACAAAGCTCTCCAAGGCCTGAGTAGGCTATAACGTATGGCCATTTGCATGACACTTGGAACTTAGCATACACAAGCAATTACAACATTCCAAAATTTTAGAAGCCAACCTATGAAAATTCATGTTATTCTTTGCTAAGAATATAACAAATACAATTTCTTCATTACATAAATAAGCTAAAAATCTTAATGTTGTTAAGAGAAATGGATGTGGATATTGAATAAAAAATAACATTACTTTTTATATCCATCAACTATTATTGGAGACAATATCTTGGAAATTTCAACATATCTATGGAGAAGGAAACAAGGTATAAAATAATTTAGTCAATCATGTTTTGATCTTTATTTTGGTGAAATTCAAATTATAGAAGCCAACTTGTCAAGAGAGATACTCTCTTAATGAAAATGATATCAAGAAGTTGATTGAGGAAATATGACAATTTGATGAAGATAAAGAATATCTTTGATAGAAACTAAGTTGGATATGGTCTAATTGACCTATCAACAAATATAATGTTTTGTTCTTTTGATGGAAGTGGTCCCCATTAGAAACCACATATAGCTTATTAAAAAAAGGCTAAAAATCTGCCTTGTGAATTCAAATGCATAACCGTGAATGGTAAAATTGTTCTCAAAACACCAAATGACCTACCTTTGTCTTGGCTCAATACACAAACATGCCTCAACTAAATACAAAGTGCCACATATAAAAACATAGGGTAATAACCAACAACCCCCTGTTACAATTCACACCTATTTCTAGAAACAAACAAAAGCAATCCATCCACTCAAATCTTATACAAAAAGCATAAAAAATGACAAAAGATATATATAGATAGTAAACACCCATAGGCACCACAAATAATCACTATATTCTCCAATTGATAGAGTGGTGGTAGGTATTTCTACAAATACCAAAACCTTAATTGCATAAATGAGTTTAACTTAAGTTGAAATAACAAAAGGGTTTTACATTAATTACAAGTTATAAAGTGGGTTTAACCATAGTTAATCATGGCCCATAGGGATTACATAATAAATTATTACAAAAAATTAATATATTGTAAAATGAAATGCCCTTAGGCCTATCCAATACATCATACAATATCGACCTTGGCCATGAATCATATTACAATTTCAAAAAATATTCTACTATATCATGTATGAAGTCATGAAAAATATAGGTCATTATAGACATCAGTTCGAAGAATAATATACCAAACTATTTGATGGAATATCTACTAAGGAATTACAATTTTGACTATGTACACAATTTTGATAATGTATGTGCAATGTAAAATCGATCGTCATAATTTTTTTACAAATTTATTAATAGAAATGCACAAAAGGACAAAACTAGTCATCAATTGTTAATATGTTTGGATTAGTTAAGATGTCTATATAGGATGAGTTAGACATCTAAGACTAATTGTTATGCTTGTTAAGTGTTAACCAAGGTTCCACGAGCCTGGGGGACGGGGGGACAGGAGGACGGAAGGACGGGTTTCGAGGGATGGTGGGGACGGCAGGCCAATTTTAGGGGATGGCTCGGGGACGGCTAGTATAATACTATGAAAATTGAAATTTTTTAGAAATTTAGAATAATTTACACATTCAAAACTCTACACACAAAAAAAATGATATTAGGATATTCATATTGATATTAGTTACTAAGTGTAGCCATTTAATTGTTTCAAAAAATATAACTTGAAGGTTCAGCCAAGGATATCAAGTGCAATTTGCCAATCTCTAACAATTAACCAAATTAGTTGCTATTGCTCAAGTAATGAATGCCACATTATTCAGCTTGTAACTTTTAAGTTTTAACATTCAAACAATAAGTATAAGTTATAACTTTTAAGTTTTAACATTCAAACAATAAGTATAAGTTATAACTTATAAGTTTATAACAATCATCATTTTTCAGCCACCAATGTTCAAGCAAAGACTGTCATTTTTTAAATTTGTTTTTGTCACTAACTGTTCAAATATGACAGCAATCAGCATAAATTGTTAGCTACTTTAAAAGCATTGATCATTGAACATTTGAACCTTAAATTTTATATCTAAAAAATTTTAACCTTTATTATTGTACCACTCAAGCTGTATTTACAATTGCGAACCTATAGTAGGGTTTTCATTCCTAGAGAAATAGTATTGCGCATCTTACTACATCAGAAATCAAGGGATAATAATCACCATTTCATAATGTCAGTACCTATTTTATATTGATTCAATTTTATTAGGATTCTACATAGTAAATCGAGTGAAGCCTTCGGGTTTATGGATGTTATAAGTAGCCCCAACCATTTTAATTTAACACACAATATTTTAAATAGTTTTGCAAATGCAAAGAAGTAAATGTTAATAGAACCAAATTGCAAACCATGACCTTTGAACCTAAGCATTTTTTCCACCATATCATTTTTCTTATCTTTTTGGATTAATTAATAGCTTTTAATAGTTTAGTGCATTGTTGTTTGTTGTCACAAGGTTCGATACTTTGAGCTCATGTCAAGTTTGGAAGGATTGAAATTCAAAATAAATTCAATATAATAAAATAAGGCACAAAACATTTATAGAAAAAGGATAAAAAGGACATGCATTAGGGATTAAATCTCAATTTAACCTTGAATTTTATCTATTTTATTTAATGCCCAGGTAATTTTTTTTTAGTTTTTCTTTCGGCTGAGGATGCCCAGCCATGGGAGACGGTTGGGTCCCTTTGGGGACGCTTAGGCCATATCTAGGGATGGTTGGGCATCCTCGAGGATGGTTGGTAACCTTTCAAAGATGCCCAACCATCCCCGAGGATACCCAGTCGTCCCTAGGGATGACTGGGTGTCCCTAGGGATAGCTTGAGTGTCCCCAGAGGTACCCAGCCATCCCCAAGGATGATTGGTCATCCCCAGGGACATCCCAAAATAGGGTATGTCCTAGGGATGGGAGGTTGTAGGCCTCAGGCATCCCCGGGCCATCCCCCCATGTTGGGGGACATAGGGGATGGGGGGACACATCCCTGTGGAACACTAGTGTTAACATAGGGAAGTTGGGATGGTTGAACCAGGTTGGTTGCAGTAACTATCTAGACTTACCTATAAATACCCCCTATTCATTTATGTAAGATATTCATACTTATCCATAAATGTAGATCTATTGTGCAACAAGAGTTATTCTTGATTCATGTATCATGTGTGATTTCATTGTGAGCATATTGTTATTTTGTAGGTATCAACCAATGCTTGGTATGAGATAGAGTATCATAGGTTATATTGTTCTTGTGTTGTGCAATTGTAGGGAATAATGAGAAGAAGTTAGTTGCAGGCTGAAAAATGAACGTGCAAACAATTGACGTCTAGGCCTATCTGTCTAATACCAACTATTAGACGTCTAGGCCTATCCATAAAGACTTGTTGATGAAACCATCCTAAACGTCTACACATCTACACTACCCCTCTTAGACGTCTACTGTGTGAGACATATACCCACCTGCACTGTCTAGACGTCTATTGTCCTAGATATCTACATGTTTGTGATGTTTATATTAGACGTCTACCCATCTAGCTGACTACCCATATAAATCCATATCAACTAGACATCCGAAGTATTACACATTTGGAGTCATTACACATTTGCACTATTACCCGTCCATCCTATACGTCTATTGAAACTTACCCATTTAAGGTTGAGCAACATGTCAGGTTTTAGAACAAAAACAATCTATCCTTCCTGAATCCTTGGCATTCCCTCATCCTATGAATGTACTCACCCCTATCTACATTTGGCATCATTGCCTAAATCAAACTTTGGATCAAGAGGCATATGTGATAAGGAAAATAGGTGAATGACACAAGGTACAAGAGGAAGGAACATAATACCACTGATACGAAGTGCATAGCTGGTGAATCAGAGGACACACAATCTAGATGAATTTTCACAACTTGAAGTGGAAAGACTGTGGAACCCCATAGAAGACAAGAATACAAGAGTAGAGACATTATTTTTCTTATATATTTGTGATTTGGTTTGTTATACTTTATTATTTCTTAATTGCACCCTTGCTTGATCTTTCTTAACTCAAAATTTTGTGTTGTATATCATGCATCTAGCCACTCATTAGAGCGGTTTATCGAATATTGACAAGTTAGAACTAGTAGAGAGTCTAGCAACACACCAACAACTTGGTCTACCTCCTGCTGAAGTCTTCATTTCAGTGCATGAACCATTGAATCTCACAAAGAGGTTTCTTAATCTTGGAAAATTTGCTACTTGAGAAATCCTCTAGAAATGGATACCCAAAGTATTGCTATAATTCAGAAAACCCATGGGCATATGGTAGGAAATTAATCATATTTTTATTTTATTTTAATCACTTTTGACCCATCTAAAACATGTTTGCAGCCCTCTCTTCAATGAATTTGATCTACACTATTGTTTTTTTTTTTTACATGGTGGAATCGGTAGTCGCTAACGAATCCAAAAAGGTTGTCCGACTTTTATGGCCACCATAGTATTTTGCGATGTCCACCCCGGAAGCCGCCACATGGATCTTCGTGTAGTCTCGCCTCTATAACCACCATGCCACAATCATTTTAAACTTTTACACCACTAAAAGCACCAAGAAAGAGATAAGTTTTCAGTTCGACAAGGCTCGAGATTTCAACCTTGGACCTCCACCCCCCTTAAGGGGTTTGGTCAAACCAATTGGTCTACACCTTGGACCTCGATGGTTTAAATTATCCTCTTCTAAATATATATATATATAATTTTACATGGTGGAATCGGTAGCCATCACGAATCCGAGCAGGCTATCCAGCTTTTTATGGCTACCATAGTATTTTGTGATGTCCACCTCGAAAGTCACCACATAGATATCTGCACAGTCTATCCCTATAACCACCATGCCACAATCATTTAAAACCTTTTAGGTCACTAAAAGCACCAATAAAGGGACAAGCATTCAATCCGACGAGGCCCGAGGTTTGAACCTTGGACCTCCGCTCCCCTTATGGGGTTTGGGGGAATCAATTGGTCTACGCCTCGAACCTTCTTTTTTTTTAAATTAATGATATACTATGACTTTTTTCAATGATATTATACATGTTTTATGAGGGGTCCTAATCCCCTCACACGGTTTGAACCTTGGACCTCTCAAAGAGAGACCAAAGCCCTTACCTCTATAATAAGCTTACAGCTTAAAAAAAATTACCACTATTGTTAAAGAATACTGGAAAACAAAAATAATTAATAATATAGGTCAATGTTTTTCTTCTATAGCAGAGTAATAGTGTGTAAAGCAGAAGTAGAAATATCCATAAGCAAAGAAGAGCTCCCAAGTCAAAAAGAGTGAAGCTTCTAAACGCACAAAAGATCACCTAGTTATTATCCTTTGAACTCAATATTCAAGGAGGAATTTGTCAAACATGCTTATGGGATTGATTGACTAGTCATTTTTAGTTCCTATCCAAAGTTTTAATTGTTGTGATTTTCTTTATTTTATTATTATTATTATTATAGTTGAGAAAATTGGAATCGGATCAGAATTGGTATGTAAAAATAATTAGCAAAAAATAAGAAAAAATCAGCAAAAAAACTAAAGAAAATGCAAATTTTCATTAAAAAATGTTTGTTTCATGCATATCACAATAAATTAACATTATGTAAATCAAATACTAATATTGTAAGTGATACAATATTAAAGCCTTAAACTACACATGAAAGTGACAAAACACATCAATAAAAAAAAAATAATAATGCATACAAAATTCAAATATTCTTGTATTGCTTATAATATAAAAAAGGTACAATTTACAAAATGTGTCATAAGTCATGACAAATCCAATGCCTCAAGATATTTGAATGCCTTTGCTCTTTTCCCTAGAAAAATCTCTAGTCTCTCTTTGTCATTGTGCCTATGCCTCTTCTTATGCCTTGGCTGGTAACGATTGTTGCCACTTGTGTCGAGTGCCAAGGGGCAATACCCCTTGCGATGTTGGGAAAAACCATTAAGACCTTCACTATTTGAATTGAATTTTTCTCCTTGTTTGCATTTTGGTGTAGAAAGGATGTTACAATTACTAATTTGGGACTTCAACAACTCCTAGGCTGAATAAAACACCAAAAAATATATTTGAATGATGATTGTGATTGGTTTTAATTTAAATGGTGTTTATGATATTAGGCTTCCAAGTTTGTCATTTGCAAGGTGATTTCGTATTTGTGTAACAGTAGTCTCACTCTACCCATTAATTTCAATACGTGCAACACTAATTTTTCTTTCTAGGATAACAAAAATTGAGCAATAAGTTTGGATTAATAGTTCAACATCTTTTTATGGAGAATTTCATTAGTTAATAATGTATAGCATTATTTTTGATGGTTGTTGGTGGTTTTTGGTGGTTTACATATTCCTTTAAATTGCAAAAACTCAGTTGTTAGGATGCACTAGTGTGTTTTGTTTAGTGTGTTAGTAGGTAGGTAGACCCCTATCTCTAGTTTGTAATAGGTAAAAATGAGGCAAAATGAAAAAAAAAGTTATTATGTTTCCTCTACCCATGCAGCCATAGTCAATTTTTCATCGCGGGAATCAAGATTTTTTGAAAAAAACACTATTCTACATTTTTTGGAAAAAATCAGCAAAAATCACTTGATTTTTTGAAAAATATTAATTCCAACACTTATTCAATTGGTAACCTCCCTTAATCACAAAAAACATATTTTATCAGGATTTTCATAACTATGATTATTATTGTTGTTGTTTTCATCGTCCTTTCAAATGTCTTATTCTCAATCATTGGTTTCAACATGTTTTTGTATTGTGCCTTGCAAGTTGTGATTCTTCTTTAGGTCACATGACAAGTACACTACACTACAAAGCTCTCCAAGGCCTGAGTAGGCTATAACGTATGGCCATTTGCATGACACTTGGAACTTAGCATACACAAGCAATTACAACATTCCAAAATTTTAGAAGCCAACCTATGAAAATTCATGTTATTCTTTGCTAAGAATATAACAAATACAATTTCTTCATTACATAAATAAGCTAAAAATCTTAATGTTGTTAAGAGAAATGGATGTGGATATTGAATAAAAAATAACATTACTTTTTATATCCATCAACTATTATTGGAGACAATATCTTGGAAATTTCAACATATCTATGGAGAAGGAAACAAGGTATAAAATAATTTAGTCAATCATGTTTTGATCTTTATTTTGGTGAAATTCAAATTATAGAAGCCAACTTGTCAAGAGAGATACTCTCTTAATGAAAATGATATCAAGAAGTTGATTGAGGAAATATGACAATTTGATGAAGATAAAGAATATCTTTGATAGAAACTAAGTTGGATATGGTCTAATTGACCTATCAACAAATATAATGTTTTGTTCTTTTGATGGAAGTGGTCCCCATTAGAAACCACATATAGCTTATTAAAAAAAGGCTAAAAATCTGCCTTGTGAATTCAAATGCATAACCGTGAATGGTAAAATTGTTCTCAAAACACCAAATGACCTACCTTTGTCTTGGCTCAATACACAAACATGCCTCAACTAAATACAAAGTGCCACATATAAAAACATAGGGTAATAACCAACAACCCCCTGTTACAATTCACACCTATTTCTAGAAACAAACAAAAGCAATCCATCCACTCAAATCTTATACAAAAAGCATAAAAAATGACAAAAGATATATATAGATAGTAAACACCCATAGGCACCACAAATAATCACTATATTCTCCAATTGATAGAGTGGTGGTAGGTATTTCTACAAATACCAAAACCTTAATTGCATAAATGAGTTTAACTTAAGTTGAAATAACAAAAGGGTTTTACATTAATTACAAGTTATAAAGTGGGTTTAACCATAGTTAATCATGGCCCATAGGGATTACATAATAAATTATTACAAAAAATTAATATATTGTAAAATGAAATGCCCTTAGGCCTATCCAATACATCATACAATATCGACCTTGGCCATGAATCATATTACAATTTCAAAAAATATTCTACTATATCATGTATGAAGTCATGAAAAATATAGGTCATTATAGACATCAGTTCGAAGAATAATATACAAAACTATTTGATGGAATATCTACTAAGGAATTACAATTTTGACTATGTACAACAATTTTGATAATGTATGTGCAATGTAAAATCAATCGTCATAATTTTTTTACAAACTGATTAATAGAAATGCACAAAAATACAAACCTAGTCACCAATTGTTAAGACATGGATTAGTTAAGATGTCTATATAGGATGAGTTAGACATCTAAGACTAATTGTTATGCTTGTTAAGTGTTAACCAAGGTTCCACGAGCCTGGGGGACGGGGGGACAGGAGGACGGAAGGACGGGTTTCGAGGGATGGTGGGGACGGCAGGCCAATTTTAGGGGATGGCTCGGGGACGGCTAGTATAATACTATGAAAATTGAAATTTTTTAGAAATTTAGAATAATTTACACATTCAAAATTCTACACACAAAAAAAATGATATTAGGATATTCATATTGATATTAGTTACTAAGTGTAGCCATTTAATTGTTTCAAAAAATATAACTTGAAGGTTCAGCCAAGGATATCAAGTGCAATTTTCCAATCTCTAACAGTTAACCAAATTAGTTGTTATTGTTCAAGTAATGAATGCCACATTATTCAGCTTGTAACTTTTAAGTTTTAACATTCAAACAATAAGTATAAGTTATAACTTTTAAGTTTTAACATTCAAACAATAAGTATAAGTTATAACTTATAAGTTTATAACAATCATCATTTTTTCAGCCACCAATGTTCAAGCAAAGACTGTCATTTTTTAAATTTTTTTTTGTCACTAACTGTTCAAATATGACAGCAATCAGCATAAATTGTTAGCTACTTTAAAAGCATTGATCATTGAACATTTGAACCTTAAATTTTATATCTAAAAAATTTTAACCTTTATTATTGTACCACTCAAGCTGTATTTACAATTGCGAACCTATAGTAGGGTTTTCATTCCTAGAGAAATAGTATTGCGCATCTTACTACATCAGAAATCAAGGGATAATAATCACCATTTCATAATGTCAGTACCTATTTTATATTGATTCAATTTTATTAGGATTCTACATAGTAAATCGAGTGAAGCCTTCGGGTTTATGGATGTTATAAGTAGCCCCAACCATTTTAATTTAACACACAATATTTTAAATAGTTTTGCAAATGCAAAGAAGTAAATGTTAATAGAACCAAATTGCAAACCATGACCTTTGAACCTAAGCATTTTTTCCACCATATCATTTTTCTTATCTTTTTGGATTAATTAATAGCTTTTAATAGTTTAGTGCATTGTTGTTTGTTGTCACAAGGTTCGATACTTTGAGCTCATGTCAAGTTTGGAAGGATTGAAATTCAAAATAAATTCAATATAATAAAATAAGGCACAAAACATTTATAGAAAAAGGATAAAAAGGACATGCATTAGGGATTAAATCTCAATTTAACCTTGAATTTTATCTATTTTATTTAATGCCCAGGTAATTTTTTTTTAGTTTTTCTTTCGGCTGAGGATGCCCAGCCATGGGAGACGGTTGGGTCCCTTTGGGGACGCTTAGGCCATATCTAGGGATGGTTGGGCATCCTCGAGGATGGTTGGTAACCTTTCAAAGATGCCCAACCATCCCCGAGGATACCCAGTCGTCCCTAGGGATGACTGGGTGTCCCTAGGGATAGCTTGAGTGTCCCCAGAGGTACCCAGCCATCCCCAAGGATGATTGGTCATCCCCAGGGACATCCCAAAATAGGGTATGTCCTAGGGATGGGAGGTTGTAGGCCTCAGGCATCCCCGGGCCATCCCCCCATGTTGGGGGACATAGGGGATGGGGGGACACATCCCTGTGGAACACTAGTGTTAACATAGGGAAGTTGGGATGGTTGAGCCAGGTTGGTTGCAGTAACTACCTAGACTTACCTATAAATACCCCCTATTCATTTTTGTAAGATATTCATACTTATCCATAAATGTAGATCTATTGTGCAACAAGAGTTATTCTTGATTCATGTATCATGTGTGATTTCATTGTGAGCATATTGTTATTTTGTAGGTATCAACCAATGCTTGGTATGAGATAGAGTATCATAGGTTATATTGTTCTTGTGTTGTGCAATTATAGGGAATAATGAGAAGAAGTTAGTTGCAGGCTGAAAAATGAACGTGCAAACAATTGACGTCTAGGCCTATCTGTCTAATACCAACTATTAGACGTCTAGGCCTATCCATATAGACTTGTTGATGAAACCATCCTAAACGTCTACACATCTACACTACCCCTCTTAGACGTCTACTGTGTGAGACATCTACCCACCTGCACTGTCTAGACGTCTATTGTCCTAGATATCTACATGTTTGTGATGTTTATATTAGACGTCTACCCATCTAGCTGACTACCCATATAAATCCATATCAACTAGACATCCGAAGTATTACACATTTGGAGTCATTACACATTTGCACTATTACCCGTCCATCCTATACGTCTATTGAAACTTACCCATTTAAGGTTGAGCAACATGTCAGGTTTTAGAACAAAAACAATCTATCCTTCCTGAATCCTTGGCATTCCCTCATCCTATGAATGTACTCACCCCTATCTACATTTGGCATCATTGCCTAAATCAAACTTTGGATCAAGAGGCATGGGTGATAAGGTAATAGGTGAATGACACAAGGTACAAGAGGAAGGAACATAATACCACTGATACGAAGTGCATAGCTGGTGAATCAGAGGACACACAATCTAGATGAATTTTCACAACTTGAAGTGGAAAGACTGTGGAACCCCATAGAAGACAAGAATACAAGAGTAGAGACACTATTGGTGATAGTAGAATGTGAAGAGCAAATAGCGAAGGAAGTGCCTATCACTGGGAACGAAGAGTGGACGGTAACACCAAAACCAATGGAGATAATTTGGCTAGAGGATATAGATGAAGCTTTTGTACCATAGCAACCACTTAGGTTCATGGAGAGGAAGACCAGAATCACATCTCATTTACTCACAAAGGAGGTTGCAAAGTAGAGGCTCACGAGAAGTAGGAGAAGGCTATTTGATCCAAATTTTGCACCATCAACAATAGGAAGGGATTCAGATAGAACTCCATCCCGATCACCACCAAGAAGTTTACCTAATGGGATAGTCCCAATGGTGAATGTTGCTAACTGAGTGGGCAAACAAAAATGCCCACCCCTCATTGGGGAAGGAAAAGAAGACCCAAAACTTCATATAGGAACTTGCATAACCATTTGAGAAGCAAATGGGGTAATGCAAGATACAGAGTGGTTGCAATTATTTTTGACCACCTTGCGAGGAATGGCTATGGATTGGTATTTGAAATGATAAAATACATAACCATTCACACAATGGACCCCCCTAAAAGAAGGATTTATATAAGAATTTTGACCATTGAGGGTTGATATGAATTTTATTACTGAAATCTTCACAATAAAGCAAAAACCAGATGAGGATGTTAAAAGTTATAACAGGAGATTGAAGTAGTTGATAGACAAAATGGAAATACCACCTATTTATGAGATGGTAAAACGTTGGTTTTTTGATGGATTACTGCATAAATACTGAAATAAAATGAAAGCAATACCACCTTCCACATATGCAAAGCTCTTGAGAAAGCAAAAAACTTTGAAAGTGAAGCCAAGCAAATATTTGCAGGGATCGGAGTACATCCAAGGTGTGATGATTTCGATAGTGACTCCGAGGATAAATTCCAAAGTGTGATACACTCCTTTTTAAAGGAATTCGACAAAATCATAAAATAAGTAAAATGAGAAAGGTGGAAAGATAGAAAATATATTTTGTGTTCTGACTGCAAAATGGAATGACATACAAATATCAATTTCTCAAAGAATACGTATTACAACATATGTGATATCGTCGAACACCCAGTAGTAGATGGCTCATTTAAATTGAAGGAAGCAAGACACCAGAACTTGATAGTCCAGCAAGGAGATCAATTGGATACTTCAAGGAATGGACAAGGTGCAAAAATTTGCGGATATAGGAACAATCATCAAGATGGAAGATAAGGAGGGCAAAGTCGATTGCAATATGACTCTAAAAGGAGACTAATCATTCAATTTCAGAATTGCCAAGAATGTGGCCACTTTGCAAAGAATTACCCCAAGCCTTAGAATACGAGCAATACTGGTGGTAGAATTATTACCCAAATGTGTAGGTGGTGTGGACTAGGGAACCACAAGGAGGTCAATTTCCTAAATAAGGTGAGTTCAAGTGGCATGCAAAATTTCAATTGTATTGACATAGGCGAAGTGATTATAGTAGTATAAAAGGAAGATGAAGTCCTAGTTGTAACAAGAGCACAAGCTAGGAAGATATAATAGTATCCAAATCTTGCCAAGGAGAAAGAGATATGGTAGGAAGCTCAAGAGTTGATAAGGACAGAACTAGACAAGGAAAAATAGGAAAGACTAGTTTTGGAGAAAGCTCTAAAGAAGGTGGAGATCACAACTGACAAACATGCATCAGTAGAAGGCTTGGTAATGCAGGTACTAAATACGATGGTGGAAATAAAAGTAGCAAGTCTATTAAATATAGTATCAAAATTATATGGTATGGTTGAGGAAGTAATGAAAACAAAGAGGAAAGTAGAAACCTGGTAGATAGCTAACATCAAGCAATATCAATTCATTTATCCAATGATACTTATGATCAAGGCAAGGAAAAAGCCATCTTTGGTTCTTATGGAGATATAGAACCATAAGTTGAATCAGGTAATCATTGATGGAGGATAAAGTGTAAATGTGATGCTAGAAAGAACATGGTAGAGTATTGATCAACTCGCACTAAGATATTCAAACTTCAAACTATATGGATTTGATCAATATGGCATCAAGACACTAGGCGTCTTAATGATCCAAAAATTCTATATAGCAGAACAAGATTTTTTACTGGATTTCATTATAATTGGTATGCCAAAACTAGCATATGATGCATTGTTGGGACATAGGTAGTTATAGATAGCAAAAGTAAACCACAATTGGGAGGAGCATTTGACCTTCAAGAAAGGCCAACACAAGGACTTAATTAATCTAAAGAACCAAGTGGTAAGCTAGAAAATTACAAATTTGAATGACTCAGGAAATTCTTCCTCAGATTCTAAATCAGTATATAAACCAGACGAGGAAGGATGTTGCACATGTAAGAATGCACAAAGGATGACCACAATGAAGATAAAGGCTTACTCCACTGGTAGTTAGAATATTATGAAATATTTTCTCCCCAATATTTTTGCATTAATGCAGGAGACAAAGTCCAAGAGGATGAGAAGAAAGAATCGAAAGACAAAAATAGTAAGCATACAACAACGGAGAAGGATAAGGAATGAGAAAAATAGATATTTCAAAAAAAAATTCTAAATATACGATGGGGGATGCAATCATTGAAGATAAACCAGCTCACCCCATTGATGTTATAAAGGAGTTGAGTGAACCTGAGTCCATTAAATATGAATGACCTAGAATGATTCAGGTGAATTTAGGAGAAGATAGTGAGGAAAAGATGATCAAGTATGGAGACAACTGGGATCCAATACTAAAAGCAACAATATTCAAAATATTTATTGAATATAAGGATGGCTTAGCTTAGACATACAAGGACCTAAAGGGAGTTCCACCAGAACCCTATGTACATAAGATTCCTCTGATTGAAGGTGCATAACCAATGAGGAGGTGACCATACAGGAAGAATGCCAAATCTAGTGAATGCTGAAATTGAGAAGATGCTAGATGCAGACATCATATTTAAAGCTACGACAAGTGAATGGGTGTTACCAATTGTGATTACCTTGAAGAGGGAGGCAAACAAAATTTGGATTTGTGTGGACTTTCGAAGCTTCAATTTTTTAACTATAAAGGATCCCTTCCCAATCCCATTCACATACTTCATTCTAGAAGTAGCGGACCATGAGATATATTTATTTTTGGATGGATTCTTAGGATACAACTAGATTAATATTGTGGAGGAAGATAATATGAAGACCACCTTTGTAGTATAAAATGGGATATATGCTTATAATTGTATATCATTTGGATTGTGCAATGCACTAGCTACATTCCAGCAAATCATCTTATACATCTTCTACAAGATATCCACAGGCAATTTCAAATCCTTCTTATATGATTGGTCATTATATGGTAGGACATAAGAACATTTGAAAGTGTTGGATGAATGCATGAGCTTGTGTAGGAAATATCAAATATCCTTAAACCCCAACAAATGTGTCTTGATGGTGCCATATGGCAAGCTGCTAGGGCATATCATATTCCAAGAGGCTTTGAAGCTTAATCCAGATAAGATATGGGTCATACTATTGATGGAAGAACCACATGACATGAGTTCAATGAAAACCTTCTTAGAAATAGTGGGATACTATAGAAGGTTTATCCAAAACTACACAAAGACTACTCATCCACTAGATGCTCTCACGCACAAGGGTGTTCCTTTTCAGTGGGCAGAGGAGCACCAAAAATATTTTGAGGGCTTAAAAGTGCACTTGGTGAAGGCACCTATCCTAGTTTATCTAGACCGGGAGAAGGAATTCCATGTGCACATAGATGCCTCAAACTTAGCCATTGGTTGTGCATTGGCTTAGGAAGTTCAATTTGGGTTGGATCAGCCCATATAGTTTGCAAGTCGATTATTGTATCGAGTCGAGAAGAACTACAATATGATAGAGCATGAAGCACTAGGGATGGTTTACACAGTACAAAAGTATTGACACTATTTATTGGCTAACCCTTTTGATTTCTATGTAGATCATCAGGGGCTATTGTACCTGATTAACAAACCAACAATCTATGGATGAGTGAGACGATGGCTCGTCACTCTATAGGAATTCATGTTTCGAGTGGTAGTAATACCAAGGAAGAACCATGTAATAGTACACTAGCTATCAAGGATTTGTTGGAAATTTGAGGTAATTTGAGGTATTTTATGTTGTCATTGATGTCATTGTTGGAAATGCTTATTTATGAAATATTTTGGCCTATCACTGTAGGTGCTTGTGGCCTAGAGGCAAGAGGAAGGCACGTAAGGTGTTTAAATGCCAGCATATCTGAAGTTTGAATCCCGTCGGCACTGGTTTTTGCAAGTTAAAAAGGGAGAACCTTTTGCGCACGTGGTTTTTGAGGGCAAGTTTAGAGAAAGCAAGAAGGAGGTCTTGCGCTCTTGGTTTCTATGTGAGTGGTTGGCTCACATGGTTGTTGGCACCATAGTTTGAGTGGTGCAGGGGCAGCGATAGGGGATTGAATCCCACTGAGGTTAAAGGCAAGTTATTAATTTTTCCAAATATTTTATTTTTCTAAGATTGCCCTAGGAGAGATAAGGTTTGTGGTGCATGTTGTGAAAAAGAAAGATTTTTGGTTATTTTCCTTTTAGAAGTATATCATATTATATATCGTTGGAAATCTTGTTTCAAGGGCTATTTGATTATTTTGTTTAGAATGAGAAATAAGGTGTACATAAATAGATATTTTTGTTTTTGTAAAAGGGTTCAAGTGAATGTTGTTTTGTTCTTTTCAAAGTGTGTTGAGTGTGGCAGATTTTCCAAAGGGGTTTCTTCATCTTCATAAAAGGTATGGGCACATTCTCCTATTGATTTTCTATGGTGGTTGATTTTTGAAATATCATTGGAGGGAAAATTTTTGTTTGTGGTTTCCTTTTCAAAAGTGGTTGATTTAATGCTTCAAGGTTTTCTGAATTGAGAGTTGTGTTTAAACCTTGCTTTATAAGCATAGTTGTTGAAGCCCATTGGTTGTGAAAGAATTTGAGTTAGAAAATAACATGAGTATCATTGTTATGTGAGATTTGTAATTGAGCATTGTTGGAAACATTTGAGTTGGTTGATACATACTTGGACTAGGGTTGTGTGAGGAAGAATTGTCCCTTATGGTGATTAGTTGATATTGAGTTTAGAACATATTGAGTCTCTAACAATTCTCTTTATGGTGCTATAAGACTTGGGTTTAGTTGAATTGAATAAGCCTATTCAAGTGATGTGTGAAGTGATTGTTCAAGTCCTATGAAATAAACTATTTCATTATTTTTATTTGAGTTGAGTTGAGATTGAGATTAGAACATATCGAGTCTCTAACAATTCTCTTTATGCTTCTATGAATTGAGTTGAGTTGAGTTGAGATTGAGCTAGAACATATTGAGTCTCTATCAATTCTCTTTATGCTTCTATGAGTTGAGGTGAGTTGATATCATTGTGGATCATTGTTGTCATCCATTAAAGAGTACATTGCCATTCATTGTTGAGTTTATCTTTGTGCTTTGCCTTGATAGATTTGTGGATGAGATTTGAGTGCTACTTGAGCATGATTGATTGAGCCTTTGAGAAAGCTTTTTTGGAGCAGTTTTGGGCAAGTTCTTGGTGAGCTTGCTAGAGAAGATTTGGATAAATTCTTAGTGAGCTTGTTGGAGCAGTTTTGGGCAAGTTCTTGGTGAGCTTGCTAGAGCAGATTTGGACAAGTTCTTAGTGAGCTTGTTGGAGAAGTTTTGGACAAGTTCTTGGTGAGCTTTCTAGAGCATATTTGGACAAGTTTTGTGTGAGCTTGTTATTCAGATTTGAACAAGTTCTGTGTGAGCTTGTTATTCAATTTTGGACAAGTTTTGTGTGAGCTTGTTATTCAGATTTAGACAAGTTCTGTATGAACTTGTTATTGCCTAGCTTTGAGTAGAGAAAAGAAATCATTGTATTGGATATTTCTATTTGAAATATTATAAGGAGATCAGCTTGTGGAGTACCCTACATTGGGGGAACCATGTTAAATATTGTGTCTCAATTGTGTGCGGTGACTTGTGCTCTTGCTTACTACTGCTATCTGAGTTATTAATGCACACTGCTATATTTGGTTATTGCAATTAATGACATTAATTGATATTTATTTGGAAAGAAAGTAAAAAGTTGTCTTATACTATTCACCCCTCCCTCTTAGTATAAGCTTGTGTTCTTCAATTGGTATCAGAGCGAGTTCCTTCGAAAAGGCTAACAGCTTGAGGGCAGATTCTACTAGGTTACATGATGGACAAATGGTATATTGACAATGGGTGCTCTAGTCATATGACTGGGTATAATAATAAGTTCATTTATTTAAAAGGAAACAACGGATCTATGATATTTGGTGATGATGCTTCAGCTAAAATCAAAGGAAAAGGAACTTTAAGTTTGGATTATGGAAAGACAACTACACAAGGTGTACTCTATGTTGAGGGTCTAAAACACAACCTACTGAGTGTAAGTCAGCTTTGTGATCGAGGCTACATAGTTACTTTTTCCTCTACAGGATGCAAAAATCAGGGAAACAAAAATAGGGAAGCTTGTTGCAACTGCAGAAAGAACCAATAACAACCTCTACATGTTCAGTGAAATAAAAAAGGAAAAATGTCTTCTATCTCAAGAAGAAGAGAGTTGGTTATGGCATAAAAAGTTGTCACTTGAACTTTGACAACATAGTAAGGATAAGCAACAAAAAAATTGTCAGAGATCTACCAAAGATAAAAATACCTTCAAATACAATTTGTGCATAATGTCAGTATGGAAAGCAAACAAGATCAAGTTTCAAGGCAAAAGAATATTCTTCTTCCAAGGTATTAGAATTGATTCATACTGATTTATGTGGGCCTATGAGAACTAAAAGTCTACAAGGTGAAAGTTACTTCATGTTGTTCATAGCTGATTATTCTAGAATGACTTGGGTTGTTTTTATGAAAGAGAAATCAGAGGCATTTGAGTATTTCAAAGTATTCAAAGAAATGGTAGAAAATGAAACAAGAAAGAAGATCAAGTGTTTGCAATCAGATAGAGGATGGGAATTCATCTCTACAGAATTCATTGAGTTTTGTGCAGAACATGGAATCAGAAAAGAATATTCAGCAGCTAGGACTCCTCGGAAAAATGGAGTAGTAGAAAGAAATAATAGAACTCTTGAGAATATGGCCAGAGCAATGCTAAATGAATCAAAAATTTCAAATTGATTTTGGAAGGAAGCAATTAGTACAACAGTCTATGTTATGAATAGAGCTCAATTTAGAACAAAGCAACATAAGGCTGCATATGCATTTTGGAAAGGAAGATCTCCCACGGTAAACTACTTCAGATTTTTTGGAAGTAAGTGTTATATCAAAAGAGAGCATAAGGACTTGGGCAAGTTTGATCCTAGATGTGATGAAGGTATTTTTCTTGGATACTCTACAAAAATTAAGGCCTATAGATGCTACAATAAAAGAACACATACCATGTTGGAAAGTATAAATGTCAGAGTTGATGAAAGAATAGGAATAAATGAGCCACCTCAGGAAGATATTCCTGAAGAAGAAGAAAGTTGTCAGGAAGAAAAGGGTTAAGATTTAGATGAAGAAGAGTTGCAAAATATACCTTCCAAAACTACATCAAGATATATTTAGAAAAATAATCCAGAGGACTTGATCATTGGCAGTCCTAATGTAAGACGGACAAGAAGAGTAATCATATGCTCAACATAACAAGCAGATGTTTCACTATTATCCAAGATAGAACCAAAGGATTTCAAAGAGGCAGAAAATGATGAATGTTGGATTAAGGCAATGAAGGAAGAACTAGATTAGATTGAAAAAAGTAAGACTTGGGAATCAGTTCCAAGACCAAAAGGAAAAAATGTAATTGGTACTAAATGGGTCTACAAGAACAAACTAAATGAAGATGGTCAAGTCATCAGAAACAAGGCAAGATTGGTGTGTAAAGGATATGCACAAGTAGAAGTAATTGATTTTGATGAGACCTTTGCACCAGTTGCAAGATTGGAAGCTATGTGGATGTGTTTGGCACTTTCAAGCTATAGGAATTTCAAAGTATATCATATGAATATCAAATAAGCTTTTCTGAATGGTTATTTAGAAGAATAAGTTTACATTGAACAACCAGATGGGTTTAATCAAGTAGATAGGCCAGATTATATGTGTAAATTGAATAGGTCTCTCTACGGCTTAAAGAAAGCTCCTAGAACATGGTATTCAAGACTGGATTAATATCTTCGAGAGCAAGGTTTCAGAAAGGGAACATTTGATAACAATCTATATATTAAAAATAAGGGAGATGATTTGATGATTGTGGAATTCTATGTGGATGATATTATTTTTGGAGGTAGCAATGATAGAATGTGTCAAGAATTTGCAAGAAACATGACTAATGAGTTTGAAATGTCTATGCTTGGTGAATTAACCTTTTTCCTCAGGTTACAAATTTCACAAGTAGAAAAAGGGATATTTCTTTCACAAACAAAGTATATAAAGGAGATGTTGAAGAAATTTAAAATGGAAGATAGTAAGCCAGTTAGTATTCCAATGGTTATAGGGTGTAAATTAAAGATGATGAATCTCCTGATGCAAATCAAACTCTATACAAATCTATGATTGATAGCATGTTATATGTTACAGCCACAAGACCAGATATAATATAGGCAGTTGGTTTAGTGGGAAGATTTCAAGCAGCTCCAAAAGAATCACATGTGACAGCAGTGAAAAAAATACTCAGATATCTCAAAGGAACAATGGATTATGGTCTATGGTATCCTAGAAGTAGTAATTTTACTCTCACGACATACATAGATGCATATTGGGCAAGAAATATTGATGATAGAAAAAGCACAAGCGAAGGAGCATTCTTTCTTGGTGATTGCCTAGTTTCTTGGCTAAGTAAGAAACAACCATCAGTGTCACTTTCCACAACAAAGGTAGAATATATTGTAGCAGCAACATGTTGTTCACAAGTATTATGGATGAAACAAACTCTCAAATATTTCAGCATAGAACATGATCATCCCATTCCTATTCTGTGTGATAATACTAGTGCTATAAGTATCTCGAAGAATCCAGTAATGCATGCTAGAACAAAGCACATTCCAATCAAGTATCACTTTTAAAGAGAACAGGTTACAGAGCAACAAGATTGGAATATGTTCCTATAAAATATCATATTGCAGACATCTTTACAAAACCATTACCAAGAGAAGCGTTTGAGCATTTGAGAGAACAACTGGGAGTAAAGATACTCCCACCCCAAAATTAATCACCTCAAGAGAGAATGGGGTGAGGGGGCTAAGCTTAAGAGTCATATATTTTAGCCCCATAGGTGTCCCTTTTGCCATTGATGTCAAAGAGGGAGATATTTGAGTAAGGGGGAGAGTATTGAGTTAGGGGGAGCAACTTTGATTCTCAGAGTTGGTTTTTGCAGTGATTGTGGTGATTTGCATTAGAGGTGTTGCCATCAATGACAAAGGGGGATATTGTTGTAAATTTGAGGTAATTTAAGGCATTTTATGTTGTCATTGATGTCACATAGATCACATTGAGTTTTTGTGGCCAAAATATTTCATAAATAAGCATTTATGATATTTTGGAAAGCATGGCTATTTACAAGATTTTTGTGAAAACCAAGGCAGGCAAAATAAAAGGTTTTATTTAAAACCATGGATGGCAGATTTGAAATGGGTTTTTCTTAAAACCCACGTTGAATTTTTGTTTCATCGAAAAATGTGCCCCGGTGAAGGATATAATTAATTTTAAATATTTAAGTTTAAATTTTAATCATTTAAAATTTAAATTTAAAATTAAAATTAATATTTTAATATTGCCGACGTCAAAAAGGAGAAGGCAAATAATATTAAATCATAGCTGACGTCAAAATAAAAAGGTGGGCATATATAAATATTCCACTAAAATTTTTATTTTCACCAAGTCCTCGATGAAGATAATCCGTTCGAAGCACGGAGTAGAAGAGTTGTATTCATTCGAAAACCAGAGAAGAGAAGAGGGAACAAAGATAAGGAAGGTTCCTTACCTATCACCGTAGGTTCTTATGGCCTAGCAGCAAGAGGAAGGCACGTAAGGTGTTTAAGTGCCAACAGATCTGAATTTTGAATCCCGTCGATGCTGGTTTTTGCAAGGTAAAAAGGGAGAACCTTTTGCGCACGTGGTTTTTGAGGGTAAGTTTAGAGGAAGCAAGAAGGAGGTCTTGCGCTCTTGGTTTCTATGTGAGTAGTTGGCTCACGTGGTTGTTGGAACCACGGTTTGAGTGGTGCAGGGGCAGCGATAGGGGATCGAATCCCACTGAGGTTAAAGGCAAGTTATTAATTTTTCCAAATATTTTATTTTTCAAAGGTTGCCCTAGGAGATATAAGGTTTGTGGTGCATGTTGTGAAAAATAAAAATTTCTAGTGATTTTCCTTTTAGAAGTATATCATATTATATATCGTTGGAAAGCTTATTTCGATGGATATTTGATTATTTTGTTTAGAAGGAGAAATAAGATGTACATAAAGAGATATTTTGGTTTTCGTAAAAGGGTTCAAGTGAAGGTTGTTTTGTTCTTTTCAAAGTGTGTTGAGTGTGGCAGATTTTCCAAAGGGGTTTCTTCATCTTCATAAAAGGTATGGGCACATTCTCCTATTGATTTTCTATGGTGGTTGATTTCTGAAATATCATTAGAGGAAAAAGGATTGTTTGTGGTTTCCTTTTCAAAAGTGGTTGATTTAATGCTTCAAGGTTTTCTGAATTGAGAGTTGTGTTTAAACCTTGCTTTATAAGCATAGTTGTTGAAGCCCATTGGTTGTGAAAGAACTTGAGTTAGAAAATAACATGAGTATCATTGTTATGTGAGATTTGTAATTGAGCATTGTTGGAAAAATTTGAGTTGGTTGATACATACTTGGACTAGGGTTGTGTGAGGAAGAATTGTCCCTTATGGTGATTAGTTGAGATTGAGTTTAGAACATATTGAGTCTCTAACAATTCTCTTTATGGTTCTATAAGACTTGGGTTGAGTTGAGTTGAATAAGCCTAGTCAAGTGATGTGTGAAGTGATTGTTCAAGTCCTATGAAACAAACTATTCTATTATTTTGATTTGAGTTGAGTTGAGATTGAGATTAGAACATATTGAGTCTCTAACAATTCTCTTTATGCTTCTATGAGTTGAGTTGAGTTGAGTTGAGATTAAGCCTAGAACATATTGAGTCTCTAACAATTCTCTTTATGCTTCTATGAGTTGATTTGAGTTGAGGTGAGTTGAGATCATTGTGGATAATTATTGACATCCATTGAAGAGTACATTATCATTAATTATTGAGTTCATATTTGAGCTTTGCCTTGATAGATTTGCGGATGAGAATTGAGTGCTACTTGAGCATGATTGATTGAGCCTTTGAGAAAGCTTTGTTAGAGAAAATTTGGGCAAGTTCTTTGTGAGCTTTCTAGAGCATATTTGGAAGTTCTTAGTGAGCTTGTTGGAGCAGTTTTGGGCAAGTTCTTGGTGAGATTTATAGAGCAGATTTGGACAAGTTCTTAGTGAGCTTGTTCGAGCAGTTTTGGACAAGTTCTTGGTGAGATTGCTAGAGCAGATTTGGACAAGTTCTATGTGAGCTTGTTATTCATATTTGGACAAGTTCTGTGTGAGCTTGTTATTTAGTTTTGGACAAGTTCTGTGTGAGATTGTTATTCAAATTTGGACAAGTTCTGTGTGAACTTGTTATTGCCTAGCTTTGAGAAGATCAAATAAATCATTGTATTGGATATTTCTATGTAAAATATTATAAGGAGATCATCTTGTAGAGTACCCCACATTGGGGGAACCACGTTAAATCTTGTGTCTCAATTGTGTGTGGTGACTTGTGCTCTTGCTTACTACTTCTATCTGAGTTATTAATGCACTGCTATATTTGGTTATTGCAATTAAGGACATTAATTGATATTGATTTGGAAAGAAAGTAAAAAGTGGTCTTATACTATTCACCCCCCTCTCAATATAAACTTGTGTTCTTTAGGATTCGCTCAGGAGAACCTGCAAGAGGAATACTGGATGAATTCCTCAATGCACAATTATTAATGATAAGTGTGATACCTACGTGGTATAGACATATAGGGGAGTATATATTGACAAGAGAGCTACCAAATAATATGATGGCAGCTGAGAAACAAAAAGTGATTATGAAAGCGACACCCTTTACCTTGATTGCAAGTTTGCTATACAAGATGAGGGAGGACCACATTCTGCGAAGTTGCATGATGAAATATGAAGTGCAATAGACCCTAAATGAGGCACATGAGGGATTGGTCGGAGTCCATATGGGACGAGTTGCAACATCTAGAAAAGTGTTTTTGGAAAGTCTATGGTGGCCTACCCTTTATCATGATGCCAAGAAATATGTTAAGACATGTGATACATGTCAAAGAACAGGGAATCCATTGAAACATAACTTCATGTCATTACATCCATCGCAACCTCAAGAACTCTTTGAGAGATGGGGTTTGGATTTTGTGGGTCCACTGCGAACCAGTCATAAGAGGAAATGCAGGTATATCATAGTCACAATGGAGTACCTAATGAAATGGGTTGAAGCAAGGGCCTTACCAGATAATTTTGCAAGGAGCACAAATCTCTTTTTGTATGAGTAGGTTATCACACAGTTCAGCATACCTCTTCAATTGACAAGCGACAAGGGAGGCCATTTTGTTAATGAAATCATCCAAAATCTGATGAATGGATTTAGGATCTTCCATTCCTTTTCAAGTTTGTATTATACCAGGGCAAATGGGTAGGCGAAAAAGACAAATAAGGTCTTGGTTTCCATTATGTATAAAACATGTGGAGTAGAAGGATCAGACTGGGAGGAGCGCTTGCTAGTGGTTCTGTGGGCATACAAGACCACCTTCAAACCAACCATGAACCACACACCCTTTCAATTAATGTATGGATAGGAGGTGGTAGTACCTATCGAATTTTTGGTACCAAGTTTGAGGGTGGCCATCGAAACCTGCCTGAATGAAGAAGATGGTATGGAGGGGAGGATCGTAACATTGATACAGTTAGGCAATAAAAGGGTAATGGCACAATGGGCAAAGAATATTTCTCAGCAATGACGAAAGTATTGGCATGATAACCGAAATATGAATTTAAAGGTTGGCAAATTAGTGCTCAAGTACAATGGGAAAAGAGAGATTAATCCAGAGAAATTGAAAACCCTATGGCTTGGACCCTTCCAGGTTGAAAAAGTACTAGACAATAGAGTTATCCAATTAAATAAGTTGGATGGGACAAGTTTCCCTGACCTTGTGAATGGTTCTAAGTTAAAGGTGTACAAGGTATAGGCTTAGGTGAGTATGATTAACTTAAAAACCTTAGTCAACACTTCTAGAAAGGATGCAAATGAAGCACAACCAGGTATGCAATCCTATGAACATGAGGAGCTGAGTAACATCGTTCAAGAGGATGAACCAGCAAACTTGGACTTGCTATTTGGCACAAAAGGTGAACTAGTAATCGAGCAACGAGAGCTAGAACCTTGAGAGTGAGAGCGAAGACGATTAAAATTCCATGTTTGATTTCCAAATAGTGAAGTAGAGGAGTGACTCCAAACCCTCATAGATGTCACTTTACAAGAACAGGTTCTAGAAGTGGAAGATGACAAAGGTCAAGGATCTTGAGTTTTGCAATAGATGGCTAGGGAAATGCAAATAATGCAAGAGGAGTATGAAACTTTAAGGTTGTATAATGTGCGATTACGAGAACAAGTGATTCAGGAGTTGGATGAAACCATGCAATGAATGCAAGAACGACAAAATGCATGAAGAATTGAATGGATTGAACAATAACAAGCATAGTTAAGAGGAAACACGTATGGCAATGAGGGAGCCTCTTCGAAAAGCATCCTATTATCCTTGGCTTCAAAGACTTCAGTGTCATTAGCAAGAAGCTTGCAATGCTCTAGGAGGTAGGGGAATAGAAGACTTCTAGAGCAAGGACTGGAGAGACAAGGCGAAGAAATAAGCAATAATATTGAGCCCAACACCGAAGAGCCCTTAGTAAATAATGCATTTTCCTCAAAATTGGGTAATTCATCTTCAACCACATTACGAATCCTCCTGAACACTGAAGATTCTTCCAGAATTGCCTCACCATAAATAATACGTTCTTCGATATGACAAATATTGCCAAAGAAAGCAAGGATGAGGGGACCACATCAGCATCCAACTGCCAATAATGAATATCAAGTTAGTAGGGAATAAATTGTTGAAATACTATGGAGGGATATTCGAGAAGTACTAGCATGACCAATTAAGGGAAAGCAGCTAGTTGATTCAATTAGTGATGGGAATCTGCCTAGGGATCCCAATATACCCTACCCAAGTCTCATATCGTATCGATAAAAACAATGATACAAGATTCGAAGTCGACAGGCAGGAGTTTGGTTCCTCGAAAAGATAGGTTATCAAGGACAAGGAATCACGAGATGAGGAAAATGGAGGAATGCGTAATTATTTAGAGTGAAGGTGCAACCCCCCGTTGGTGAAGGATGTCATTCAAAGAAGCCATAAAATAACCAACTGATCGTCGAGAAGTGATAGTATATTGGTTGGTCGTAATGGACTTAAGACGCCATCAATAAGAAGTCAAGCAAATGCAACAAAGGGTTCAGGAAATCTCAAATTGGCCAATGAACACTTCAGGAGAAGGAAATAATTCAAGCATGGATTTGGCCTTCTTAGATCAGTACCAAGAGGCCTTAGCTCAATGTGAACCTTAGAGATATTTTGAAGAAGTGAGGTGGCGATTATAGTTGATAAGAGTAGATAGGAGGCTAAGAATCCTGCACCAACACCTAAAAATCAAGCACATGCGAAACATGAGCAAAACTCATAAACCAAGCCCAAAACAAAGGTAATATGGGGAATCCAAAAATTTCGTTAGGACTACTGGGTAATCCATGCTTGTCTGACCAAGGGAGGAGTGTGGTTGACCTCCATCTTGGTAGCCTAAGAGGAATAAATTCCCCTTCTACTACTCTTATGTCGACTAGTCCATGGATTGGGACACTTGTGGATATAGTCCAATTCAACCCATCACTACATGTTCTTGAATATAGACCCTTGGGTCTACCTTAGGGAGCTCGTAGGAACTAAAGACATTGTCAAGAACGAAAAAGAGATTGATCGAATCTCGGATAGCTAGGATTGCGATAGCCCAAAGTTAGGGAGATTCGACTGACAAGATAAATAGGACGAGTCGTGTAGGATCGAGGAAGACATGAGATCCGAAGTGGGGAACTCAATCAAAATTAGATTTATAGACTTCAAGGCAGAGGCCATAGGGTAGGATGAATCTATAAAAATATTGGACAAATGGGAAGTTATTAGCCCAGTAGTAGGATGACTGATCATCAAGAGCAATAAGGGGTTATGTTCTATTATCTTGATGACTACATAATAATCCAACAGAATGATGAAAGAACCAAGAGAATCCATATCGAGGATGAGCCTACCCATCTAGATGAAGAGCCAACACATCTAGACTTTAATAGAATCTATCTGGACAAGGAGTCGACACGTCTAGACTCTGGCAGAACCCATATTGTAACTAATACAACCCATCTGGAAGACACCCACACACGTCAAGATGACATTAGCAAAAGTAGATGTCAAGCTATAAATTACCAGACGTTTTGGCAGGAGACATGTCGTTAGCCAAAAGAATGCATAAACCATCCTTGCGAATATGAGATGCTAGATTAACATATCATTAGATGTGAAACTATAAGACATGAGGAACAACCTCAGATAGAAACCCCCCATAGTCATGGCAATCGCCGAAATCGCCAACAAGCTGAAACACGAGCGAATATCGATGATTTTAGCAGTTACGAAACTGGTAGATATCACCACGAGGATAACGCATCAAACACTTTGGAAGTATGCATTGGCATTGCCATGCACTTCACTTGATAACATTAAAGGAAAAGAACAAAACTAAAAAAATAAAATAAAATAAAAAGAAAAAGAAAAGAGAAAAAGACAAAAACAAGAAAAAAGACAAAACAAGGAAAAAGATAAAAATAGAAAAGACAAAAATAGAAAAAGATGCTAGACATATTGTGCATGCAAATTGGTGAGGTGGTATGCATGCAGACGATAGGGTGATAAGTGGCAATTAAACAAGCAGTTATCAGGGTGGAAAAACGTCTATAAATTGGAGGCACTAGGATGAAATGCTCATTCTATCGTGAGCATTTGTAGGTGGAAAGCAAGAGAAGCACAAAGGATTTGGAGCTGAGGTGGGGTTGTCGGCACACCATGACTTGTTCAAAACAAAGCTAGACACCATTTAGGATTGGCAATCATACGCTTTGTGGAGAATTTAACCATTTTTATGTGCAAGTGCAGTAATCTCATCTCTCGATTCGCAGGCAGATAGATAGCGAGCGAAAAAGGGAAGTCATGTGCACCTGTCTTGGCTGTGGCATCCCCAAATTTGAGATGTCTAAAGATGTCATCTGTGAAATAACATCTAAGGCACCCATTCAAAGCTACTACCCATCCAGGAAATGCACTCGTATGACGTCTAAATGAGATGTCTAGCAGATCAAGATGTCGAGTAAATTTAGACGTCTAAGGGAGAGACATCTAGCAAAACAATACATTCGAAGAAATTAGACGTCTAAGGGAGAGACGTCTAGCAGATCGAGACATCAAAAGAAATTATACATCTAAAGGAGAGAGACATCTAGCATATTGTGACATCCAACAAAATTAGACATATGAGGGAGATAAACATTTGGTAGGTGAGACGTCCAACGAAATTAGACATTTGAGGGAGATAAACATTTGGTAGGTGAGATGTCCAAAGAAATTAGACATTTGAGGAAGATAGATGACTAATAAATTATACGTATATGGGAGATAGACATTTGGCAGGAGAGACATCTGAGGAGTTAGATGTCTAAGGTGTAGAAATCGTCAAAAAGAGGAGACATTTGTAGAAGAATGAGTCACCAAAAATCAGGACACATTCCACCCTGATCTGTTGTGGTACCCAAGTTAGTTGTTGCTAAGCAAATCCACATCAACAAGAGTACAAAGAAATTATGTGTGGGCAGGTACCGAGCCCAGATCAAGGGCAGACTCGAGATAGATGTGAGGTTGTGCAAGCAAAACTATTTTCTTGAAAAACCAAATAAGCTCAACAAATTGACAAGGATCAGGTCCCAATCGATGAAATCACCTGGATTTGCCCAAGGGGATATTTTTGTCGGCAATGGTGGGCAGAGACACCAACACAGGATCTAGTGAAGATGAAGATCAAAGACGCAGGAGTCCATTTTATTTTGCAAGTCCAAAGTTTTGAGAAAGACTTTTTCAAGGAGTATCTGGTACAGATGTTGCAAAATTATGACTTGTTGCATCATACTAACAAATTGGTGATCGAATTCATAACAATGATGGTAGATGAGGGCCTACCACCCCCTAGTGCTAGAAATTCGACACCTAGGATAGAACAACAACCCAGTATAGTAGACAAAGAGGTCTCGTTGAAACATGAGACCGAAATACAGAAGGTAGAGAAGCCCCTACAAATGGACATATCTCAGTAGTTCATTGGGACAGAATTAGGTAGAAGCCAAGCACAACCACCTACGAAGCAACTAGGGCTTACAGAGGGTAAAGCAGCTAAAAATCCCATTGGCATTTCGAGAAAGGGGAAGTTGTTGTATGAAGTAGAGGAGGAATAAGCCAAATATATTTGGGTAGAACACTTCATATTGGAAATGCCAAATTTTATAAACCTACCAGAATAGGGAGTCTATGTGGATCAGCAAGCGATCAACTATTTTTCTAAGTTGACCCGAGAAATGGATAATATTCAACTATAGTTTGATGTAGCTTGTGTTGGTCGATGGAAGAAATGGTAGTTGATGGTCAAGGAGTTGAACAAATTGGTGAAATGGGCCACAGAGGGATCTTGGCATGTCGACATTTCCACCATTTATCAAGAACAACCTTGGTCTCTACCTACAACACACCTAACGACTATGGAGGAAGTAGAGAAACTGCCTACTACGACTCCTAATGTAATGTCCCTTTTTAAGAAACAACAAACCCTTACTACGAAAATGCAGAAATTAAGTACATCAAGGAAATAACTCAGAAATTGCTCATAAAATAACACAAGTATGAGGAGAAATCAGCCAGTATCATATATTAAATATTTCCAAACCAATACAACAGCTCCCCAAGGCTGAATAGATGCAAAAACTCCTCAAAAATGACCCCAAATACAAGTGTAGGGTTTGGGGCTGCCAACAGATCTGAAACACATGACACAAATGCTCCCAAAAATGCCACGAACTCCTCATGGATGCCTCTTTTTGTATTTTTGATATTTTAGGGCAATAACACCTGCAATGATATTGCCAAGACCCCAACCATGCACCTCCAATGCACTATGGGAATGGGCAAGACCTGCAATCTCAACTCATGGAACCTCTAGGGTTTCAATATTCAATTATGATATCAACATAACATGCCCAAAATGGGACGTCTCACTCCCTTATATAGGGTGAGGTTCTAATTTGGAGTTGACATCTCCCAACCCTAAAATCACTTAAAGTGCTCCCAACCCTAAAATCACTTAAATTACCTTATTACAACATAAAAACATAAAACATAAATAAACACAACTGAAGTTATGTCTCCTAGTCACATGAACCCCTTTTTCACTTTTATAATTAAGTGTAGGAGACATTTACAAAAATATTTTTTTTTGGGACATTACTAGTCCACCCTCCTCAAATTGCTTGTCCTCAAGAAAAGTCAAAGCTGGAGCATCTAAAATTTTTGCACCTTCCCAAGTAGCATCCTCCATAGGCAAGTCCTTCCACTTCACAAGATATTCTTTGATAGTCCTACTCCTAAGATTTCTCTCCCTTGTCTCAAGGATCAATTCAAGTTCAAGAATGAGCTTTCCTTCATCATCAAGGGGTGGCAAATCTGAAGATGGCTGAATATTTTTGCCCAAGGCCTTCTTCAAACAAGAAACATGGAAGACATTATGTATTTTACTTCCACTTGGAAGTTCCAAAGCATATGCAACCTGTCCAACCTTACTCAACACCTTGTAAGGTCCATAAAATTTAGGTTTGAGTTTTTCTGCTCCACTTCTTTTCAATGTAGACTGTTTGTAGGGCTGCAACCTAACATAAACCAAGTCTCCCACCCCAAATGAGTGCTCACTATGCTGCTGATCTGCATACTTCTTATGCTGATTTTGTGCCATAAGAATATTTTCCTTCAAAGCATTAAGAATATCTTGATTTTTTGCTACAAAGTCTCTAGCTTTTTGGACCCTTCAATCACCAAAAATCAGATCTAAAAAGTGTGGGGCATCATAACCATAAAGTGCCTTGAATGGAGACATTTTTATGGACATATGATAAGTAGAATTGTAGCAATATTCACCAAGGTGCAACCATTTAACCCATGCCTTTTGTTGACCAGAAACATAATTTCTCAAATATCCTTCAATCCATTTGTTAACAATTTCAGTTTTCCCATCAGTTTGGGGATGGTAGCTAGTACTAGGAGTCAATTTAGTACCACATAGCTTAAACAATTCTTGCCAAAACATGCTAAAAAATATGTTGTCCCTATCACTCACAATAGATTTAGGTAAACCATGCAATCTGAAAAATTCTTTAAAAAACAAATCAGCAACTTGTATGGTTGTACAAGTTGTTGAAATGGCATAGAAATGAGCAAATTTTGTCAATCTATCAACAACAACAAATATGCAATCCTTCATGTATACCTTGGGCAAACTAGTAATGAAGTCCATGGAGATACTTTCCCATTTTTGATTGGGAATAGGAAGTGGCTGAAGTAAACCAGGTGCAAATTCATGTTCCCCCTTGTTTTCTTGGCAAATAACACATTCCCGAACATGCAAGAAGACATCCCTTTTCAAACCCTTCCAATAGAATCTTTCTCTAACTCTGTTTGTAAGTCTTGTAGAAACCTGGATGGCCTACAAGTGAAGCATCATGCATGGCTATAATTAAAGCTTGTTTCGGCTTTGATTCGAGTACTAAAAACACTCTTCCCTTGCAAAAAATCAGTCCTTCTTTATGGCTGAACCTGTCATCTTCAACTTGCCCATTTATTAGTTTAGAACAAAAATCATTCTTTGCATATTCAACCATAATTTTCACCTTCCAATCAGTAGAAACAATGGAAAGAGAATGAAAAGTAGGGTGCCTAGAAAGTGCATCAGCAACTGAATTCTTCTTACCCTTTACAAACTCAATTTCAAAATCATATGATTGCAACTTTGTTACCCATTTCTGTTGTCTTTCATTCAGTTCAACTTGCCCCAAGAAGTATTTCAAACTGTTATGATCAGTTTTGACCACAAACTTGCCACAAACTAAGTATTGCTTGAATTTGGTCAAGGCATGCATGATAGCTAGCATCTCTTTATCATAGATGTTGAAATTTTTCTCCACATTTGAGAGCTTTCTACTCTCATAAGCAATGGGGCATCCTTGTTGCATAAGTACAGCTCCAACTCCAACACCTGAAGCATCACAAGCAATAGTAAAAGCAACAAAAAAATTAGGAATAGCAAGTAAAGAAGTGGAAGTCATTACATCTTTCATATTTAGAAAAACTAAAAGAGCCTCATTGGACCATGAAAAGGCCCCTTTCTTAGTTAATTCAGTAAGGGGGGCAGCCAAAGAAGAAAACCCCTTAATGAACCTCCTGTAGTAACTGCATAAACCCACAAAACCCCTCAATTTCGTTAGGTTGGATGGTATAGGCCATCTTTATACAGCTAAAACTTTAGTTTGATCAACCTTAAGATGTTTTTGTCGTAAACCTTGAATTTGAGGATGATAGGTGGCTGATTTTTTCCCTTCTGAACTGAAAATTACAGCTGCCCACTCAACGTCCTTATGCCTTATCATCTTCTCCATTCTTTTGTATGAAACCTCCAAAATTTTGCAAGAATCTTTTGACCCATTTTTCTTGATTCCTTGCAACACCACATCTTTCTCTTCAAGCACAAATTTCAGTTCTAATTTCTGATAATTAGTAACATAATCACCAAGTGAATACAACCATTGCACACCCAAAACCATATGTGGAATACCTCCTAAGGGAAAAACAAAGAATTGCTCATCTACTTCCATGTTGCCAAAATTAATTTTTATGTTTCTTACCACTTTGTTGCATGTGATAAGATCACCATTGCCAATAGCAACATTAAAACCAGGAATGATAGTTGTAGGAAGATTCTTTCTAGTGGCAAACTTCTCATCAACAAAATTGTAAGTAGCACCACCATCTATTAAAACAATAATCTTTTCATCAAAAGATCTACCTGTACTTTAATAGTGCGAACTGATTCAGCCCACTTAAAGTGGCTAGGGAACCTTCAGGAACTTCCTCATACTCCCTTTGTGCTTCCTCTTCTAAGGGTGTCTCATCCGCCTCATAAAAATCAGGATTATCGAATCGGAATCGAATGTAATTCAATGATTTTCATACCTCCTCTGCATTTATGACTTCTTTACCAAGGAGACTTGCAAATGAAACACTTGTTTTGTTTCCTTAGCTCATATTTCTCTTCTTGTGTCAAGCGTGGGCCATTTGGGGGCTTATTAGGTGGTTGAAAACTAGATCTGAAACCTTCTCCATGCGTGGGATTCCTACCATAAAAATTTATCTCATTTCCACCTTACTGCCCATACTGCTGTCCAAAAACTATTTTTCTGGCTACAAAAGGTGGTCTAGCAGGTGGATTATGTGCAAAATATTTTTGTCTAGGAGGTAAAACAAATTCTAAGCTTAAAGCTCTCTTAATGGCATCTTCAAGAGTGGTTGGTTCAAAAGCTTTAACTAATCCCTTCACGGGTTCCAATAAACCATCCATAAAAAGAAAAGTTACCCTCTTGGGTGAAATATTTTGTACCTGAACTGAAAGTTGTTCAAACTCCTCCACATAGGCATGAATGGATGAAGTTTTCTTCAAAGTGGCAAGCTCCTTGAAATACTCTTCCACATTCCTCCTTTCAAACCTATTCAAAACCCTGGTACAAAATTCATCAAATGTATCAATATCACCATGCCCTTGGGTTACTAACCCATGATGCCACCATAAGTAAGCACTACCCTCAAGGTGGAGTGTAGCAATCCGAAGCGCATCGGCTTCGGAAATAGGCTCCAAGGTAAAATAAGTCTCGCAATTTTTGAAGCCATGCCCTAGCTGTAAGACCATCTTGACCATTAAATGAGGGAACGATCACCTTTTGATGCAAAAAGGGTTTCTTTTTCTCTTTTTTAGCCTCAACAACAGATTTACCCATAATCTTCAAATATTTATCAAAAGAAACCACTGCCCTAAAACCCTTCGATTTATTACTATAAGCAGCAAATCATTCATCTAATTCATCAGTTACCTCATTTTCCTCCTGTGGAGGTGGTGGAACAAGGAACATAGGCTTGGATGGCCTAGGCAAGGGAGTGTGTGAGTTAGATGATGAATCATGCCCATTGTTGTTGGCTCCCCTTTCTCCTTCCCTCCTTGTGCCATTTGGGTTGCCCAAAGCTGCCCTCAATTCTTGTTGATTTGTCTCTTGTAAGGACACCATTATTTGCAGCATGTCAAGTAGGGCATCAAATTTTTGCTCAATCCTATCAACTGGCCTTTGGGGCTCCTCAACCTCTTCCCTGTTTGACATTTCCAAAGCGATTATGTTTCTCCTAGTAAAATACTGATGAACAGGAGGACGATGCATAAAACCCTATCAAACCCTAAAAATATGGAAATCTGAAATTCTAAAAATTCTGACCACCAAAAAAAAATTTTGAAACCGCAAAACTACAAATTAGTCAAAAGGGTATCCAAATCTACAATTTTTATTTTTTGAAAAAAAAAATCCCTAAATATCCGCGAATCCCCTAAAAATCCGCGATTTTCACTAGGGCACAACTTTTCACCACATAAACACACTTATCACCACAAATAACTAAAAAAACACTAAAAATGCTGAAACTAACCACTGGCTAGCAAGATTCCAGCTCTGATACCACTTGTAATGTCCCTTTTTAAGAAACAACAAACCCTTACTACGAAAATGCAAAAATTAAGTACATCAAAGGAAATAACTCAGAAATTGCTCATAAAATAACACAAGTATGAGGAGAAATCGGTCAGTATCATATATTAAATATTGCCAAACCAATACAACAGCTCCCCAAGGCTGAACAGATGCAAAAACTCCCCAAAAATGATCCCAAATACAAGCGTAGGGTTTGGGGTTGCCAACAGATCTGAAACACATGACACAAATGCTCCCAAAAATGCCACAAACTCCTCACGAATGCCTCTTTTTGTATTTTTGATATTTTAAGGCAATAACACTTGCAATGATATTGCCAAGACCCCAACCATGCACCTCCAATGCACTATGGGAATGAGCAATACCCGCAATCTCAACTCATGGAACCTCTAGGGTTTCAATATTCAATTATGATATCAACATAACATGCCCAAAATGGGGCGTCTCACTCCCTTATATAGGGTGAGGTTCTAATTTGGAGTTGACATCTCCCAACCCTAAAATCATTTAAAGTGCTCCCAACCCTAAAATCACTTAAAGTACCTTATTACAACATAAAAACATAAAACATAAATAAACACAACTGAAGTTATGTCTCCTAGTCACATGAACCCATTTTTCACTTTTATAATTAAGTGTAGGAGACATTTACAAAAATATTTATTTTTGGGACATTACACCTAATATCTATCTTGAACCCACACAGGTATACGTTCTAGGCCATGGCAACACTTCTTCCCCACACCCTACAAAAACAGGTTTACAGGTGGAACTAGAACCTGAATTGCAACCAATGTTCAATCAACTTAACTTCATAGCTCACTTTTTGTGTTGGCTGGTAGTGGGACTTCAACACTTGAATCAGACCCTACAACGATTGGATATGGATTTGCAAGCAACCAAGGCAGAATTATAGGAGAAAGAGCAAAAACTGGTTGAAGGAGTTGCTCGATTAAACGAATCCTTGTCCAATATCTATGAAAAGTAGCAAGAATTGCACAATATTAGTGCTTATCTCACTGCTAGGGAGCAATTGATTATAAAATTGAAAGCTAAAGTATTACAACAAAAGCAAGCTAAGGAGTTGTTGGTTAAGTAGGTTTCATACTTGGCCACCCAAAAAAATTAACAAGAAATAGCTTGTCAAAAGGAGATGAAACAATGTGAAGAGGCTTGGCAGAAGGAGCGGGAAGCATTGCGGGAGGAGTTGCTCCAAGCACATCATCATAAGGCCGCTCTTAAAATAGAATTGGCACCAAAGGCTTCATCTTCCTCCACAATGCTTGAACAATGGATGAAGGAGCTTTTTCTACAATGGAGGCTAAACTATTGTCTAGGCTCCATGAGACAGAAGACCGTGCCAATACTTTGGGAGTAGAATGGGCGAAGTACTTCAACTATGCCAAGCGAGTTTGGGATGAACGCGAAGCTCTTTAGTTACGAGTGTAGGAATTGGAAGAAGCACTACAGGTTGCAGAACCCAAGGATGCTGAGACCCCCCAAAGCCAACGGAGAAAGTCGCTAAGGACATCGACTTCTTCGAAGGGGAGGATAGATGTAGACAACAATTCGAAGAAGAAATAATATACCGACCTGTTTGACAAAATGTCTACTAAGAAATTATAATTTTGACTACAACAACAATTTTGATAATGTATGTGCAATGTAAAATCAGTTGTCATAATTATTTTTACGGACTGATTAATAGAAATGCACAAAAGGACAAAACTAGTTGTCAATTGTTAAGATGTCTAGATTAGTTAAGACATCTAAGATTAGTTAGACGTCTAGACCAGTTGAGTTAGACGTCTAAGACTGGTTGTTACGCTTTAAACAACAATTGTTAAGTGTTAACATAGGGAAGTTGGGACGATTGAGCCAGGTTGGTTGCAGTAATCGCCTGGACTTGCCTATAAATACCCCCCTATTCATTTTTGTAAGATATCCATACTTATCCATAAATGCAGATCTATTGTGTAGCAAGAGTTATTATGGAATGCATGTGTCATGTGTGATTGCATCATGAGCATATTGTTGTGTTGCAGGTATCGATCAATGCTTGGTACGAGATAGAGTATCACAAGTTGTGTTGTTCTTGTGTTGTGCAGTTGCAGGGAACAACAAGGAGAAGATAGTTGCAGGCTGGAGCATGAACGTACGAACAGTTGACGTCTAGGCCTACCCGTCTAAGCCTGACTGTTAGACGTCTAGGCCTATCTGTCTAGACCTATCGATGAACCCATCCTAGACGTCTATTGCTTGAGACGTCTACACGTCTGCACTACCCCTCTTTGACGTCTACTATGTGAGACGTCTACCCACCTGCACTACCTAGACGTCTATTGTCCTAGATATCTACACCTATGACTTCTATATTAGATGCCTACTTGTCTAGCTGACTACTCATCTAAAGACATATCAACTAGACGTTTGAAGTCTTACACGTCTGGAGCTATTACATGTCTGCATTGTTACCCGTCCAGCCTAGATGTCTACTGAAACTTACCCGTCTAAGGCTGAGCAACATGCCAGGTTTTACAGCAAAGACAATCTATCCTACCTAAATCCTTGTCATTCCCTCATCCTAGGAACGTACTCACCCCTGTCTATAGTCATTACTTATAGTAGATTGCTCCTACACTCTTTAGCCCAAATAGCATTACTTAGCAGTAGAAAGTTCCTCGTTGAGTTGTAAAGGTCATATGCTTGTCTAACCTGATAGCCTATACTATTGCTCGAGTCCAAAGGTGTGCCCCCTCCGTGAAGGGCATCATGATCCATAACAGTTTAGAGCTCCAACCATTTAAACGGACATTGTGTGCAAGATATGAACTGAGGCAAATGAATGCACCTCCTTTTTTTTCTTCTAGCCAAGGCACTAAAGCTCTCGAGTGGAACAAAAACATCACAATTCTCCCTCCTGTGTAATGACACCAAGTCCTCTTTATGAGGAAAAAATGTTTGACTTTCCATGAAGAAGTCGAGATACCCTTTTGAAGTCAAAGCGACAATACTTTTTCTACTATAAGTGGTTTGGATCTACAAAAAATAGGCAAAAATTGTTCCAATAATAATGGAACATAACCTAGAGTAGCTATAAATTCTTAAAAAAAACAAAAGAATTGGAGATATAAAAAAGTTGGATCTTCCCTTTGCTTCTTCTATCAAAGGTGCTTATGAAGCTTTAAGAAATAATTTTTCCTAGAAGTTGAAATAAAGATTGAAGTTTTTGATCAAACTTCTTGTGTGACCAAGTGATGAAGATCCATACATGCTTTGATATCATGTTGGAATTCACACCTATTTGCGTAAAAAAATAGAAGCAATCCATCAACTCATATCTTATACAAAAACATGAAAAAGGATGAAAGAGATATATAGATAGTGAGCACCAGTAACACCATAAATAATCACTATATTATCCATAGATAAGAATCACAACACTTTGATACAATGGATGGAATGGTGGAGGGTATTTATACCAATACCAAAACTCCAATTATATAAATGATTTTAAACTAAGCCGACATAACAAGAGGGATTAAGGTTAATTTTCAAGCCAACATAACAAGAGGGATTAAGGTTAATTTTTAAGCCAACATAACAAGAGAGCTTAAGGTTAATTATAAGTTATAAGGTGGGTTCGAGGGCTTGGTTCAACGATCAAAACGCTTCTGTTGAAGCGCAGAGACCAGGGTTCCAATCCCTCGAGCCCTGTAGTACCGGTGGGCGTGTCTCATCAACATAGCTAGATACGTAAACAAGTTTACCCGATGCAATTGGAGGTTATAGTGGCGACAAGGAGTGAGATTTGAACCCACGAAGAGGTGTAAAAAATTGTAATGAGTTACCAATTCCTCTAGTATAATCAAAAAATAATAATACAAGTTATAAGGTGGGTTTAACCATAACAAGGATAACCACAGCCTATAGGGCTTATATAATAAAATAATACAATAAATTAAATACCTTGTACAATGATTTCTCATAGGTCTATACAAAATTGTATCATACAATTTCAGCCTTGGCCATAAGTCAAATTACACTTTCAACCACCCCACTACCTATTATAATTTGATAGGTTCAGCCACCTCTTACATTTTCATTTAGTTGGGCATACCAAAAAGTATGCACTTGCAATCACAAATAATCAATTATAGAAGCATCATAAAATAATATCCAATATTCAAGTCATTGCATATCAATACCAAGTCATACAAAACAATAAATCTAGGATGTACTATAAAATAACCGAGTCCATTATTGGCTAGACACTCCCATTGGATTAATCTCTGTCCTGTTTTGCAAGTGCCACATGTCTATCTATAGAGTTATGGAAAACAAACTCCACTACCCCTCAATAATTTGATAGGTTCAATCACCCATTTCATTTTCATTCAATTTGGCATACTAAATAGCATGCACTTACAGTCACAAATGATTAATCAATAATCATGATTCCAATTTTTTAAAATGTCGATGCAATTGGTAAACTCTCGGTGATGCAAATATTTTTTTGAAGATTTTTTGCCGATTTTTTGAAAAAATTAGCATAGCCAGTTTTTTGCTGATTTTTTCAAAAAATATGCAATTTTTTTTTTAGGTTGTGGCTGATTTAGGGTTTTTTTATGCAAGCCCATTTTTCATCTGTTAATATCTTCAAATTTTAAAGTTTAAACCCAAAACATTTTTTTCCCTCTTTTTAAGTAAATATTGATGCCTGATAACTATGTATGCAAACCTATTTTTCAGATGTTAACGTTTGGAACTTTGAATTTTAAACTCTAAACCCTACCCTAGGCTAGGCCCTAAGGTTTTAGGTTTTGTTGCCTAGTAACTATGTATGAAAACCCATTTTTCAGGTATTAATGTTTGAACTTGGAGTTTAAACCTGTTAGGATCTCACTATTAAAAATAAGCACACTCACACAAAATACTAGAAAATAACACAAATACATCAAATAACTCAATAACACTATGCAGAAATTAAATGCAGAAATGGAACAATCTCACAATAACACAGAATCGCAGGCCTCTTCGAGGGGGCAACCTCCTTCAATATTTCATTAGCTTGCAAAAATATGAATTCGTACATGGCTTCATATATTTTAAAGAAAAACTTCATGCAACCCTACCTAAAGGCTCAAGAGTTGGCTTACATGCAAAATGCCACTCGAGCTAGAATCTCCTACCTACCATCGGTTACAATCTTGATAAAAAATGGTTACATGAGATGGTGCCACTTGGCTAGGAATACCACTTGCCACATACATTACAAAGTATTACAAAATAATATCATAATGGGATCCCCCACGTTGGAAGTGGGTCATTACATAAGTAAATGAGAATTACAAAATGGCGTTAGGATAGGATCCTAACATGTCCTTCCCCTTCAAAAAGCTTTGTCCTCAAAGCTGAAAATGAGGGAACTGGTGCTGGAGCTGATGGAGAGACTCCCATGTCGCATCTTCTGGCTGGAGCCCGCGCCACTGAACAAGAACTTCTATGATGGTACGGTTGCGAAGAGTGCGGGTTCGACGATCCAACAATTGTTTAGGTTCGAGTAATATGGACCCTTCTTCATCCAATTCTGGTAATGTTGACTGAACCTGTACCTGTGTGCCCACAACTTTCTTGAGAGAGGAAACATGGAAAATAGGATGGAGCTTGGAGGTGGGCGGAAGAGCCAATTTGTAAGTAGTGGAACCAATCCGTTGAAGAACTTGATAGGGTCCATAGTATTTTGCAACAAGTTTCTGGCACCGACGGAGTTGTAGGGATGATTGTTTGTACGGTTGCAAGCGAAGGAAGACCATATCACCTACATCAAAGCTACGCTCAGAACGATGTTGGTCAGCCTGTTGTCGCATCCGATTCTGAGCCATGTCCAAATTCTGCTTCAGCTGGCGAAGAACATCGGTATGTTGGTTGAGAGTAGTGTCAACTGCCTGGACCTTGGAGCTGCCTGGGATGTATGAAGAAGGCGTGAGTGGAGGGCGCCCATAAATGGCCTCAAAAGGGGTGAGTTTGGTTGTTGTATGATAGGAAGTGTTGTACCACCATTCAGCCAAAGGAAGCCACTTCGCCCATTGAGTAGGATGATCTGATGCAAAGCAATGAAGATAGGTCTCCAAACATTTGTTGACAATCTCAGTTTGACCATCCGTTTGCGGATGATAGGCTGAACTCATTTTGAGTTGAGTTCCCTGCAACTTAAACAATTCTTGCCAGAAATGACTAGTGAAGGTGGGATCTCGATCAGACACAATGGAGGTGGGCATACCATGAAGGCAAAAAATAGAATCGAGAAATATTTGGGCAACGGTGGAGGCTGTGTAAGGGTGGCCAAGGGAACAAAAATGAGCATACTTCGAAAGGTGATCCACTACCACGAGAATAATAGACTTACCGCCAGATTTAGGTAACCCTTCTATAAAATCCATGGAAATGTCAGTCCAAACCTGATCTGGAATGGGCAAGGGTTGAAGAGTACCCGAAGAACGTACCGTTTCACCTTTCATCCATTGGCAGGTATCACAAGCTACGACAAAATCATGGATATCTTGTTTCATACCTTTCCAGAAGAATGTGCGCTTGAGGCGTTCATATGTTTTAAGAAATCTTGAATGGCCTGCAGAGGGAGCAGTATGTAGTTCCTTCATGAAGAGCTCATGGAGTGGGGATGTGCGAGGAAGAACAAGGCGTTGGCGATAACGTAGGTCATGGCCATCCCAATTGTAGCCTGGGAATGAAGTAGGATCATCACGGAGCGAGGCCACCAAAGCTTTCAAATCTGCATCCTGAAGTACCTCCTGTCGTAAGGAATCTATCCATTGAGGAACAGGTGAGGAAATGGCACATAACATACTGAGGGCCTCAAATTGGTGAGAGAGAGCATCAGCCACAAGATTCTCTTTGCCTTTTTTATAGGTGATATCGTAATCATATCCCATGAGTTTAGAAACCCATTTTTGTTGTTCTGGGGTAGCAACCCATTGTTCCAAGAAGTATTTGAGACTCTGATGGTCTGTTTTAATGGAGAAATGATGCCCAATGAGATATGGTCACCAATGGGTTACAACATGTAAGATGGCCAACATCTCCTTGGCATATGTAGACTTTCCCAAGTTACGATCAGAGAGTGCCTTACTAGTGAAAGCCAAGGGTCTCCCTTCCTGCATCAACACTGCCCCGATGCCATGACCAGAAGCATCACTTTCAATGACAAAAGGCTTGGAAAAATTTGGCATGGCTAGAACTGGTGTTGTGGTCATAGCATGCTTCAATTCGAGGAAGGCTTGGTCAGCGGGCCCCGTCCAAGTAAAAGAGTCCTTCTTTAACATGGATGTGAGGGGGCTACTATTTTACCATAATTACAAACAAATTTGTGGTAGTAACCTGTAAGCCCTAAGAATCCTCGAAGTCCCTTGAGAGTGCGAGGTTTTGGCCAATCCTGAACTGCCTGAATCTTCTTGGGGTCGACCTTGACGCCCTCTTTGGAGATAATGTGTCCTAGATACTCCACTTCATTTAGACCAAAGGAACACTTGGACCGCTTAGCAAAAAGTTGATGTTGTGCCAACAATTGTAATGTTTGATCCACATGGATAAGGTGTTCTTCCCATGAGCGGCTATAAACCAAGATATCATCAAAGAAAACCAGGATGAACTTTCGTAGGAAAGGGCGAAAGATGTTGTTCATCAAGCTCTGAAATGTGGAAGGAGCATTTGTCAGACCAAATGGCATTACCAAGAACTCATAGTGACCTTCATGAGTACGAAATGCAGTTTTGGGGATATCCTCATCCTTGAGCCGGATTTGATGGTAGCTAGAATGAAGGTCTAACTTGGAGAAGTACATAGCTCCATGTAATTCATCCAATAATTCATCCACTACCGGAATGGGGAATTTATCCTTGATGGTAATTTTGTTGAGCTCACGGTAGTCTATACACAATCGCCATGAGCCATCCTTCTTGCGAACTAGTAAAACTGGAGAAGAGTAAGGGTTGGTACTCGGTCGAATGACACCAACTTTGAGCAATTCTTGTACCATCTGCTCAATTTCAGACTTGAGAGCATGAGGATACCGATACGGTCTGATGTTGGGTGGTGCATTACCTGGTAGTAGTGGAATAGCATGGTCATGTGAGCAACGAGGCGGCAGGGTAGTTGGTTCTGAAAAAACACCATTGTGCTTGGTAAGAACAAGTTGCAAATCTGCTGGAATTTGATCCACTGTGGAAGTGCTTGGTTGAATTGAAAATATTTGTGCAATGACCCCACGGGATGACTTTTTCAACAATTTCTCCATACGATTGGAACTGACAATTTGGGAAGGGCCTATTTTGGCACCATGGAGGATGTGTGTTTTTCCATGCTATGAAAACTGCATCCATAGTTCTGCAAAGTTCCAGTTGACAGTGCCCAAGGTGCTCAACCATTGGGATCCCAACACCATGTCACATCCTCCCAATTGGAGGGCAAACATGTCTTGCTTGAGTTCATAATCCCCCATATTTATTTTAACATTACGACATTTACCTTTACAAGGTAAAGTGCCTCCATTTGCCACCATGACTTCAAAGGAATTGCATGTGTGTATATAGCAATTGGCCTGCTTAGCAACTCGGGGATCAATGAAGTTGTGTGTACTTGCTTGAATCAATAAGAATAGTAAGGCGTTGGCCTTTGAAAAACCCACAACTCTCATGGTTTGTGGAGTGGTAACCCCGACAAGAGCATGGACGAAAATTTCTGCTTCAGGGTCTTGGGTTTCCTCTTCTGGTTGAGTTGGTGCTTCAGTTGTGTCACTCTCCTCATCACTCTGGTCACTGCTATCGGGTTCCTCTGCATCTATTAAGAACAATCTCTTATTTGCACATCTATGCCCCTTTACAAATTTTTCATCACAATTATAACATAGCCCTTGGGCACGGTGCACATCCATTTCAGTTGTAGTCAGTCGCTTAGGAGCAGGAGGTTTATTATCAGTATTATTTTGGAACCGAGGAGGAAAGGGAGGCCGAGCTTGAGAAAATCGCGGTGTCCACCGTTGAGTTGAGAGTTTAGATTCGGCCAATCGGGCTAAACTGATAGCCTCCATCATGGTTTGTGGTTTAAACATCTTGACTTCAGCCTGTAGATCATCTTTCAACCCACTCATGAAACAACTCATAAAAAATCCCTCATTCAAGCCCCTTGTCTTATTGGCCAATTTCTCAAATTGTGTCTGGTAATCACGAATTGTGGTAGTTTGTTTCAGCTTTTTCAATGCTCCTGTAAAGTCTTCATAGTCATTAGGGCCAAATCGGGTGAGTAGTTGGGACTCAAAGTCCTCCCAAGATAGATCGGGGGTAGTGGCTCGTAGCCATTGGAACCAATGTAAGGCTTCAGATTCTAAGTTGAAGGAAGCCATCTGAACCCGATGATATATAGGGACATTGTGGAGTCTAAAGAATTGATCAACCCGACATAACCACCCATCGACATCCTTTCCACTGAACTTAGGAAAATCCAATTTAGGCATTTTGAAGGTCGGATCACGGTCATAGTGAGTGTCTTCGGTTCCCCTTCTTCGGTCTTCTGTTTCCCTTCTTCGACCTCGTTCGGAGTTTTTAGCTTGGTGTTCAGATGTGAGAGTACCTTGCAATTGTGTCTCCACCTCTGTAAGTTGTTTTTCTAAGCGGATTCTAGTGGTATCTTGATCTGTTCAGAGCTCTCGAATCTCTTCTCTTATGGTGTGGTTTGTAGTGGTCAAGTAGTCAAGGGCTTTTTGCATATCGGCCAATAATGTGGCAATTTCTAACTCCTTTTGTCCACGAGTGTCGCTCGCCATTGTGGGCCCTCTTTTACTCAGTTACTAAAAATAGATGTGGGATTTTAGGAGTTACTATTTTTAGTAAGGGTCCAAAATTTAATTTGGGCAATGTGTTGCAACTCTGATTTTAGGATAGGGTCCACTTCGGTGGTTGTTTGATCTGAGCGCTCAATGAGGAGATATACTGAATTTCTTGACTTTTTGTGATCTCCTATTGGTTGCAAGTCGATGTGAAGGTAATTTCTTCCCCTTGGACTTAAAATTTCACCAGTGAGTCCTTGAGAGTCTTTGGTGCAGAATAATAAGTAGCTTCTATTCCCAAAAATTTGGATCAATTTGATTGACCGTTGAAAAGTTATGGCCTTAGCAAGAAAAATAAAAAATTACTATTTTTGGAAAATCGGTGCAAAATTTGACCAGGGGCTGCCAAGGACAATTTTGTTTGGAATAGAGTGTAGAATTATCTGCTAAATTTTGGAGTCAATCTGAGCTCTGTGTGAAGAGATATCCCTATTTTAATAAAATTTCAATGTTTTTTTTTTATTTTTTTTGGTGTGGTGTTGTCGGTTTCTGATCTGGAGTTACAGTTCAAAATTTGGGACCTGGGATCAACTGTCTCTGACCTGTAGACTGCACCCTGACCACCCTGTCACTATCCTGTTCCTTCCTCTGTCACCTGTATTGCGGTTACTAACACGGTTCCTATCACTGACCCTGGGGATTCTCTGATATTGATAGTATTGTTTCTGACACTAGAAGTCTGTAATTCTGGACTGTTACAGAGGGTTGTTACTGTCGACCTGACTACCTCTGTTACTGACCAGAATGTTTCTATCACTGTCTTGACTATTCTATTTCTGACCACAGGCTGTTGCAGACACTTGCAAGATCTGTCCTGATTGTTGGTGCATGCAAGTTTGTTTTCTGTGATAAGGAATGCCTTCTCCGTATGCTCACTTTTGGGGTTGTGAATGCAAGTTAACAGAACAGGGATGGTGTTGATTTGCAGGTGGAAGTTATGTTTTGTAGAACCAGGGTATGCTAAGCAAGGGAGTATGTAATACCCATAGGCCCTCTGTTATACCGCAGTGACGAACAATAGTGCTCGGACCAATATTTCAGGCCACTACCCAAGGAGGATTCCACACATACCCTTGAGCACACTATCTGCCTCTCTGACGATAGGATGTGAGGGTGATCGTCCGGGATGTTGTGTCCCATGGACTATGGATAATACAAGGCCGAAAAGCTTCCTAATGGATAAAATTTTGTTTAAACCTAGATTGTCTCCCGATACACCCGAAGATGCGTGGGAGCTCAAGTCCGTGCGCGAGTGTTGTCTAAGGCCTGGGTATTGGAGCCTGATCGCCCCTCACTTCACTAGACGCTTTATGGGCTATCTAGCTTAGCCAATAACGACAACTCCTTCACGATATTTTAAAACCCCGGCACAGGGTTTCTAACCTACACAACTACTAAAACAGAGACTATTTTTTTGTGTTTTTTTAATAAAGGAAAAACAGAAACGAAAAAACACAAAAATTTATACCTAACAGATGGAATGGCTGGAAAAAATCATCTCAGTTGCAGCAGAACTCGGCCCTGGAAAGCGCTCTGATACCACTTGTTAGGATCTCACTATTAAAAATAAGCACACTCACACAAAATACTAGAAAATAACACAAATACATCAAATAACTCAATAACACTATGCAGAAATTAAATGCAAAAATGGAACAATCTCACAATAACACAGAATCGCAGGCCTCTTCGAGGGGGCAACCTCCTTCAATATTTCATTAGCTTGCAAAAAGATGAATTCGTACATGGCTTCATATCTTTTAAAGAAAAACTTCATGCAACCCTACCTAAAGGCTCAAGAGTTGGCTTACATGCAAAATGCCACTCGAGCTAGAATCTCCTACCTACCATCGGTTACAATCTTGATAAAAAATGGTTACATGAGATGGTGCCACTTGGCTAGGAATACCACTTGCCACATACATTACAAAGTATTACAAAATAATATCATAATGGGATCCCCCACGTTGGAAGTGGGTCATTACATAAGTAAATGAGAATTACAAAATGGCGTTAGGATAGGATCCTAACAAAACCCTAAACCCTAGTCTAGGCCCTAGGGTTTTGGGTTTAGGGTTTTTTTTCCCTCCTCTTTTTAAGTAAATATTGATGCTTGATAACTATGTATGCAAGCCCATTTTTCAAGTGTCAATGTTTCAATTTTAAACCCTAAACCCTAGCCTTTTGGTTTAAGGTTTAGGTTTTTTTTCCATGCTTTCTTTTCAAGTGATTGTAACATTGTTGTTACTTGTTTCAATGTGCATGCATATAAAAAATGAAACCAATTTTTTCCTTCTTGTTACTTGTAACTTTGTACCTTTTCATATTATAAGCAATACAAGATGTGTTTTGTCACTTTCATGTGTACCTAAAGCTTAAGCCTTGTATGATGTCTTAACATGAATTATTGTTTTTATTGCAATATTTGATTTGCATAATGTTAATTCATTGTAATATGCATGAAAAATACATTTTTTCAATGAAAATTTTCGTTTTCTTTGGTTTTTCTTTTTGCCATTTTTTTTTGCTGACTCCTGATTTTTGCCAATTTTTAAAATTGCCTATTCTTTGCCGATTCTGATTTTCTCAACTATGGTTCAAATAATAGCAAATGTCCTAGTCATCACAAAAGCCTCATCAATGTACCAAGGCTGATATGAAACAATAAATCTAGGATTTACTATAAAATAAAAGTCCCATTTTGGCAACTCACTATCACTGGGTTACTCTCTTTCCTGTTTCTGCAAAATCTTTTGATCTACTAATACTGAGAAACATGGTTAAATATCATGTTCCATATCAAAGCCCATTTCACATCTTGTATATGAACTCATGTTTTGGAATGTACAGCTACATGTCCCTTACTATTGCACAGATTTATTAAGAGACAATAAAACAATAAATTCAATAATAGAATCAAGGTATAGTATAAAAGGAAAGATCAACACCTGTGTGAAATCATTTAAGCATACCACAAGCAAACATGATCGTAGGCATTGAGCAACCTCAACAAAAAATGAAAGCAAAGGACTGTTTGTGAACTGCTCTCCATCCAACCAACAAGCAATCTCATTATGAGAAGGTTGCCCGAGTTAATGAGAAGATAAAGACAACAGAACAGACTGCCCCCCTACTAGTGCATGCTTTACTTTCCAGTCCAAGGATAAAGATGACACGAAGACCTGATGTTGATATGTGGCATTAGGATCTCATGGCTTCAACCATAAATTAAAAGTCTCTAAATGTGCAACTTTTAGCTATGCCAGTAATACAATTAATTGCATGGTCCCACCCATTGCTATATTAAGTCAAAAAACTCCAAAGGAGATCAACCCTTTATTAAAAAGGACATGTTCCAACATAATGAATTGCTTCAACCAAGTGAAGTTACTACTACATCAACCCTGAAAATATTCCCATCACACTAGTTCATACGTCAAGGCCTCTTGGATTCGCGCACACAATTCCATTAGTTTCATACCACATAGGGCTGGTGGGTGCACTCTTTACTGTGTCCAACCATGCATGATATAATATGATTTAATTCTCATGAACTCACCCTGGCCTTTCAGTATCTCACAAAGGCAATATAATAGCTCATGAGGTCACAATGTGGATTTTTGGAATCTCATCTTAGTAGAAAATTATCCTAAAATATAACTGGCCGATGGGACCCCCAAAAATAAGTTCATATGGTGTAGTTGTTTCTTAAAGAAGAACATCATGGAATTCAATTTGTTGCTTAATCATGCCATATGCCAAAAGATGGATAGGAGCCAATATAAGTGAAAGTGGAGTAAGAGTAATGAGAATGAATGCAAGAGATAATACGTGGTTCACCAAATATTATTTATCATTTATTTCAAAAGTACAAGGCTCTTGTTTTGAGATATGGGCCTCCAATCCTGGTCTCTGTAATTGTGTACGTCAAGTAAAGTTTCATGTCAACAAATGATTCAGACGAATAATGTATACACTCTATAAATAAGCAAAAATGTGTTGTATACAAAGAAGAAAATATTCTTTTGCCTACGCATAATGCAAATGTAAGGACAAAAATAGAGAGAAGTGAAGATAAATAAATAAATGCACATTCAGCCAGCTTAACCCTTCACTTTTCATCTCCATTTTGAGGAAGAAAATTCATTAGGAAATCATAAATATTTGTCACTGGAAGCTGAAGAAGTTATCAGAGAGCTTTCTGGGCATGTTTTCAGAGCAGGCACTTTTATGGAGTATTGAATGGTGTGAGCAGAGGAGGATCTGGTTTGGGTAGATACCTTAGCATAATTTTGCTTCAACTGCCATCTAAATTCGGTTGTTCTCAAAGAAATTCAGTTCTTGTTATCTTCCCAACAGGGTTTCACCTAATAAAACAAGGTGGTATTTTCTGATGTGTGATGTCTCAAATCTGTTTATGGAGCTCATCTTCCAGATATGATGAATGGTGTAACTTTCTTTTCCTTGTTTTATGCAAATAAATAGCAGCCACTACATTAGGGTTTTAAAATCAGGTTGATTTACTTTCAAAGGATCTATTTGAAGAATATCTTGAGTGATATCCAATCATATTGGTATCAGAGCGGTTAATTTCCTATCTTGTGGGATTGTATTGCCTTAACTCAGAAAGGGAAAAGCATTGGCTTAGGTTCTTTGGAAAAGAAGCAACCTGATAGTGAATGCAAGAGGTGGAAATCTCATATAAGAGTCATGGCAGCAGAAGAAATGGACCATTTTGAGCGGAGAACTAGATATTAAGTGGAACAGAATTTCATCATAGAGTCCCATTTGTAGAATTTGGTAGCATCTCAAGAAAATTAACCACTTGAATACCATGGGCTTAGGTTCTTTGGAAAGGGAGCAACCTGACATTGAAAGCAAAAGGTGGAACGCTTGGATAAGAGTAGTGGGAGCCAAAGAAATGGACCTAATTGAGCAAAGATTTGTAAGAATGGAGTCCCATTTGGAGATTTTGATCGCATCTCAAGAAAATATGGCAGCTACTCGGACCAAAATCATGGCAGCCATAGCTATTCACATTAGCAAATACACTTGAGAAAGGCAAAATCATTCATAAGCAAATTTATAAAGTGGAAGAGCAGGTGAACCATAGAAGGAAAACAAAGCAAGAGGGTGAAGAAGAACTTCTAAGAAAACACCACCCTTCAAGTTGATGGCCAGGTTGGAGAATCAAACATATGGATGCCAAAAGAAAGTGGGGTTGAAAATTTGATTTGAGCAATTACTTTGAAATTTATGGCTGTTCTAACAAGCAGAATATTTCTTTTGCATGCTTGAAGTTGTGACATGCTGCTCTTGTATAGTGAAGGAGCCATTTTGCATCATTAAAGAAGAACAAGGAGCCCATGGTTACCAAATGAAGTGTCTTCAAGAAATCAATGCAAAATAATTTTTACCCCATAGGACGCAAGGAGAAGAAACATTAATGATGATAAATTTTGCAAAATGAAGGACAAAGTGTAGAAAATTATACAATTGAGTTCCAAACATGAGCCATTTTGTTGGGCTACTCAAGGATATGCAAATGGTATCAAAATACCCTGGGGGGCTTCATAGCAACTTTGCTATTTAAACCACAAAACATAGATGACACAAGTGTACAAGCAAATTACATAGAAAAGGATGGCAAAAAGATTTCACTTGAGTGCCACCACAAAAGAAGAGAATTTCAAGAGAGGGGGACAAGTCAAGGAGAAAGGGAAAGAGTGTGCTATCACCATTCCCTAAAACAAAGAATCTAAAGGGCATTGTTCACATTAAGATACGGATAAGCACAATGAAGACGATGGAAATTGCATCCCGAACTTCACCCATGGAAGAATAAAAGGAATTAGTCCAAGCAAGCCGTGACCATAAAATTCAAAGAAAAAGATGATTATATATGAATCAAATGTTAATGAGGAATTCATATACACATTGACAAGGGCAACACAATCCAAAAGTCCTCCAATGAAGAACAAAAATCACAAGAGGTTGAAGAGGATTTATTCCTTCTTAAAGCGCATATCAAGAATGGGGAAATTGATGCCTTATCCTAGTTCACAAAAAAACTTAATGTTAGAAAAAATGCACTACAACTTGGGTTATGACTCCAGAGCATCCAAAGCCATATGTTTTGGGCCAGTTGCATAAGGACATAGGCATAAATGTTACATATAAGTGCAAACTCAAGTTCACAATTTCGTTTCATTTTGTTGATAAGGTAGAGTGTGATGTGGTTCCTCTTGATGTGTGTATGGTGGTTCTAGGAAGCCTATATTTATGGGAAATGGAAGCCATATTCTTAGAAAAGAACAATACTGACTGATCAAGGGGACACAAAAGAATTCTCTCGGTTCAACAAATCAAGATAAAAGAGTAGTTAATGAAAGCAAGCAACTCACCATCTCTTGGAAAGGTGAACAAACATGGGAGGAGAATGCCTCTTTCTTCTTCTTTTCTTAGTAAGCTCTTGAAAGACCAAAAGCCTCTCTATGGAGGAGGTGTAACCCAAATGGAGTATATAAGCATTCTACCAATAAAATCAACAATGTATGGTGATTCAGCGTTACAAGCCCTTCCTAAATGCGCTTCAGACCATAATCTTATTCTATGGGAGGCATTTTAGGCTAACTCCTTTAAAAAGCCATTCAGATTTCTGTCAATGTGGGTTAAACATCCGGACTTCAAGAAACGAATAGAGGAATGGTGGCAGCAGCCTATCCAGGGAAGTGCTTCCTTCAAACTATCTCAAAAACTTAAGATGGTGAAAAACAACCTTAGAATATGGAATAAAGAAGTCTTTGGAAATATTTTTGAGAATAAGAGAGCGAGTGGGGGAAAAATTGAGAATAATAGAAAGCAAAATCCAAAATGGAACCTATGATGAGGCGACAAGGACTGAAGAGAAGGAAACCCTTTGTGAGTTTTATAATATTTTAGCTTGTGAAGAGATGTATTGGAGGCAGAAATCAAGGGCATTATGGCTAAAGGAAGGGGACTCTAATTCAAAAAATTTCCATGTTACCACATTGAGCAATAGAAGCAACAATAATATTAGAAATTTAACTAAGGTGGATGGATCCTCAACTCAAAACATTCAGGAGATCAGGGACGAGGCTGTTAATTTTTTTAGTTCATTATTGGGTGAAGAACGGGCCTGTAATGCCCAAGCAAAGGACTCTCTCCTTCAATTCATTCCACAACTCATTGATGAAACGATTAACGAGTCTCTTACAACAGCTTTTTCAGACGAAGAGATCAAGGAGGCTTTGTTTAACATGGATCCTGACAAAGCTCCTGGGCCGGATGGGTTTTCACCGCGGTTTTTCCAAGTTTGTTGGGATATTGTTGGAGCAGAAGTTATTGCTGCAATCAAGGAGTTCCAAAGTTCAAATCATATTCCAAGGGGTTTCAATTCAACTTTCATTGCTTTGATCCCTAAAGGCCCCAACCCCAAGACTATGGCTGACTTTAGGCCGGTTAGCTTGTGTAATATATCCTATAAAATTCTGTCCAAAGTTTTAGCCAACCGTTTGAAGAAAGTTCTACCGGTTATCATTGATCCAAGTCAAGGAAGTTATGTACAAGGAAGATCAATCTTAGATGGAGTTATTACTTGTTCATGAGGCTCTTCATACAGCCGCTCAGACCAAAAAAGCAGTCATGGCTTTAAAGTTAGACATGAACAAAGCTTATGACAGGATAAATTGGGAATTCCTAGAGGCGATTTTATTAAAATTTGGCTTCAACATGAAATGGGTCAAGTTAATAAGAGAGTGTATTTCTAAGCCTTGTTTTTCAGTTTTGGTTAATGGGTCTACTGCAGGTTTTTTTCAAAGCAAATGTGGTCTAAGACAAGGAGATCCCATAAGTCCTATGTTGTTCATCATTGTAGCTGAGGCCTTGGGAAGAACCATTAAGGCAGCAGCGGTAGCTGGACTCATATCAGGTATCAAGGCCACGTCGCTAACTACCCCGGTGACACATCAACAATTTGTTGATGATACATTGCTACTGACTTTGGCTTCTGTGGTTGAGGCAAGAAGGATTAAAAATATTCTCATAATGTATGAAGAAGCGGCTGGAAAGAAAGTGAATTTTGATAAGAGCAAACTTTATTTCATCAATACCCCCATTCCTAGGCAAAACAACATAGCAAGGATCATGGAATGTCAGATTGCATCCCTTCCCACCTCCTATTTAGGTCTTCCCCTGTTTACGGGGAAACCTGAAGGATCAATGTGGAACATAGTTCTGGAGAGGATCCAAAAAAAGCTAGCAGGTTGGAAAGGACATATGTTATCTCAAGCAAGCAAAGCAGTTTTAACTATGGCTTCACTTCAAAGTATACCCATTTACTTCCTATCAGTCTTCGAGCTCCCGGCAAGGTGTATCACAAAATTGAGCGACTTCAAAAAAAATTTCTGCGAGTCAGGGACTGAGGATAAGAAAAGGATCCATTTAGTAGGTTGGAACAAGGTTTGCAAACCTAAAGCTGATGGGGGGTTAGGATTGAGGAGAGTTGCTCATCTCAATACAGCTCTGTTAGCCAAACAAGCGTGGCGGTTATTGACTAAGGTCGATAATGAATGGATTGCCATAGTTAGGAGGAAATACCTCCAAGGTGTGAACTTCCTTAATGACAACTTAGCAAGCGGGGGTCTGCTTTTTGGAAGGCAATCCTCACGAGCAGGGATCTTGTCAAGAAAGGTCTTAGATGGATTCTAGGAAATGGGCAAACAATAGACTTTTGGAAGGATCGGTGGGTGAGAGGCGAGGAGTTATCCCGAGAATCCTCGTTTGGCTAGGATTCAAGAGCATATGGAGCAGCATATTGGGAAGAAGGTTGCAAATTATATGTGGCGGGATATAAATATCAACGGGTGGAAACACATCAGAGTACGGGGTTTTGAAGCGGAGTACGAAGAGCTTTATAACATTTTAACTCAGCAAATTATTCCCTCTGGAGAGGATGAAGATCACATTGTTTGGGTTGAGACTGAAAGTGGTGACTTCACGGTTAAGTCTGCCTATAATTTGCTTCTCAATGTGGAAGGTCAACAATTTCAACCGAGTTTGGTTTGGATCAAAGGCTTAATTCCTAAAATATCCTTTTTTTCATGGTTGGTGATTCAAGGAAAAATCCTCACTATGGACAATATGTTATCCAAAGGTATGGTTATTGCTAACCGTTGCTACATGTGCGAGGCGAGGATGGGAGACAACCCAACACTTGTTTTTGGAGTGTCCGGTAGCGGAGTCCATCCTGGATGAACTTTTCCAAGCCTTTAGGATCTCGTGGGTTAAGTTTGCTCTTATATCCGAAGTGTTCCATCAATGGCCTCAACCCTTTGTTAGCCTAAAACTTAAGTACCTATGGAAAATCTGTTGGCATCATTTTCTCTGGCAGATTTGGCTAGAAAGGAACCATAGAGCCTTTAAGGATACCATTCACAACCCAAAAACCATCCTCAACGGGATTATTGTCTTTGCGAAAGAAAACCTTAGCACCTTAGTGGATGAGAACCACTCAATTCTTCCCCAAGAAAAACAATTAGCTCGGGCCTTAGGTATTGAGGACAAACCTTCCATTCCTTTGCCCAATCCCAGAAATGGGATTTCTTGGGAGCCACCCCCAGGGTTGGTTTAAACTAAATTTTGATGGTGCAGCCAAGGAGAACCCGGGAAGAGCTAGAGCTGGAGGAATAATCAGGGATCATCAAGGAAATATGGTCAAGGCCTTCGCTGAACCATTGGGAATCAGAACTAATAACGAAGGAGAAGCTAGAGCCCTTTGGAGAGGGTTGCAAGTAGCCCAAGCAACTCAAGGTAACTTGATGATTGAAGGTGATTCTATGAACATCATCAACTTGTTAACCAATGGCAAAAAACCTCCATGGAGAATCGAGGGAGTCATCCATGAAGTGAGGATCCTTTTTGCGGCAAGACAGAACAGGAGGGCTCGTCACGTGTACCGTGAGGCCAACGAGGTCAGGTGACAAATTAGCCAACATAGGTGTTGATGTTGGTAGTTTGGTGACATGGACACAAGGTGTGCCACGTGAAGTGGAAAACATTATTAGTCATGAAAAGAAACCTACCCGTTAAGGAGAAAGATGAATGGGTGTTCTTTCCCCATGGAGCTGGTAATAACTATGGGGTTTCCCTCTAAATCATACCAAATTGGAAATGAAGGTAACAGGGTGTAAGCCTTGGAAGATTCCGACAGAGAATAGGAAATGGGCAAGCAACAGGTTTCACAAGTGCAAAGTTCCAAACTTCAATTCCTGTCAATGTAAGTAATGTTTAGAGTTATGTTTAGGTATGGGTGTGCTTTGTTAGTAAGGTGTTGTAGGGGATTCAACACAATTTATGGTAAGAAAGTTTCAAGGATGACTAGGATCTACAATCTCAGCAGAAGGCTGGATATTGTAATAGGTTTTGGGTTAACCTGCAAAACCCGGTAATTAATGAAGACTTTTATTTACCAAATAAAATAAAATAAAATACATTGTCTGCAAATAAGACTATTTTCTGCTTACACATAAGAAAAATGTGAGGGTAGAAAAGAAAAGATATGACAAGATAAAAAAAAATGTACACTCATCCAGATCAATGTACACTCATCCAGCTCAAGCCCTGGCTTTCAATCTCCAGTTGGAGAACAAAAAGTCATTAGGAAATCATAGATATATGGCAGTGAAAGCTGAAGAAGATAGCACAGAGGTTTTTAGGCAAGTTCCCAGAGGAAGAGTCTTGTATAGAGCATTGAAAGATGTAATGATCCAAGGAGGTTCTGGTTTGAGTAGATCACTAACCATGATTTTGCTTGAATTGCTATGTAAATTTGGTTGTTCTTGAAGAAATAAAGTTTTTGTTATCTGCAGGAGTTTTATTCTCCAAGAAGGTTTCTCTTCATAAAACATGGTGTTATTCTCTCGTGTGATGTCTCAAATCTGTTTATGGAGTTTATTTTCCAGATTTGAAGCATGGTATAGCTTGTTTTCCTAAGCTTGCCTCATGCAAATTGATAGCAGATGATGCAAAGGGGTTCTTAAATTTGGTTGATTCACTCTCAAAAGGATCTGTTTGATGAATTTGGACTGACATCAGACCGGCATAATTGAAGTTTTATGCAAAGGATGTGATTTTTTCACTGAACGTTTTAAGGTTCAATTCCCACCAAAGCCGAACTGATGCCTCCTACATAGTGGTTCTCTTCCTGGATGCCTCACTTATGTTTAAGCCTCCATAATGCTTCAAGCAATCTGACTGACTGTCTTGTTGAGTACAATCCCAACTACTTCATAAATCATTAGTTTAAAATAATAAAACATATTGGTTTTAAATTTCTTCATTGTCAGTTTAAGGGCAAGATACCAGTAGTAAAGCATAGCACTTGGACTCCCATGTCGCAAATTGAAACGTTTCTGCAAAATAGTAAATGCATATTACACCTGCTTTCTTTTACGCATGCCATGAATCAGCATATTGCACTATCCTTGCCCTTCTGATTATCATAAAGACTTGCAACAAAATTTAAAACATATTTAGAATAAAATTACAGCAAATAGATCAAATGGCATTAGTTCAACTGGTTAAACTCCTCCACTTTCAAGGAGGAGACCGAGGATACATGAAGAGTTGCCAAGCTGTTGTAGTACCACTATGTGGTCATAATGTAAAATGTGTGGGGACTGTTTCAATACCATATAACCCATTAAAAAGATTACAGCAAATAGAAGTTCACTTATTGTAAAACAAGATGGAGAATACTCTCTACTAAAGGCATAAAATTTTGCTACAAACACCGTTTACATTTGATTTTAAAGCATAAGAAAAGTTGAAAGCTCCCTCTAGCATGTCATTGGCAAATTCAATCCCATGGAGAAATGCCCCTCTAATCAATGAATATGGCTTTATACAGTTCAGCAACAGCAAACCAAGAAACTGACATTTATCCTATCAGACATTGACTATGAATGATTTGATTCAAAAATGATCTAAATGAAATTTTTACATCTTGGATGACAACATTCAGATTTAGAGAATATAACTGACCCATCTAAGCTCAGCAACATCACCTATATTATTTGAACCTCTTAGCTTTGTGATGAGGATTTGTTACTCACAAAATGTATAAGTATGGACACACTAATCTGGCATATTGAAAACCTTGGTAGAGACTGTCAATATCCTACGTGATTGGCCTTCTCCGATAAGTCAGATGCAATGCATGAAATTTATTCCATATAACAAAATCCTCGGTTTCCCATCATTTGGAAAGAATGAATTTCAAAGGTTGCTTTCCATTTGCTTCAGTTTCCTCTGCAACTGAGATGATGCACAGCTCCGAATTCACTTGAACCAGACTAATGTATGATCTCAAATACTTCAAGCAAGATTCTGGTCTTTCAAGTAATCCTTGCTGATATTCTACAATCCTCTGCAATTGGTCCTTATTTCCCCTTCTTTTGACATAAACTCTTGAACTCCGAGATTACTTACGTTTTCAACTGCTTCTAGGTAGTTTTGTCAGTAAGAGCATGACCCTGTTTGCAACTGATACAAATTTATGCTTGATCTGTGAATCCAAAATAAGCAAGTCGCTGCCTGATTTCCAAAGCTTTATCATTTGATATTCCAGGAGCTCTAGAGTGTACATTCATCAGAGAAGAAATGACCTGAGAGTTCCTCCGCAGCCACAACTTGGAAACATTCTGCTTTAAACACTGTATAAGAACATTTACAAAGCAAGGAGCATTGTAACGAAGGCATTCATCAAGAACAGCAATTAGGTCATATTGGACAGAGAAATATATTGCCTCAGTACCCAAACTATCAAAGAGAATCCCTAGTGTCTCCACAGCATCCCTACACCATTCGTTGTTTGCTTTTACCATCTTTAGATTCTTAACAATGGCAGCAACGCCCCCAGAGTATATAATCTCTTCCTTGACTTCAGCATCTACTGCTATTTCCTTGAGGATTAACACAATGTGTCTTCCAATCTCATATGTTGCATTTTTATCCAATGCATCTACAAGATATTGGATATTCTGTAAGTTAGGTCCCAAGATCAAGGGCCGGCCCTCTTCAAACGTAAGCTCAAACAATCTTTTTGCTGCTATCTCACTATGCTTAGGATCTTTAGTCTGATTCAGCATGACGAGGAGCTCATGTATGCAGCGGATTGTTTGACCCTCAGAATTATTGTGGGCTCTTCTGCAGTATTCAACAGCTTTATCATCTCTCTTTTCAACGCCCCTCCCAAGATGATAACACCGACCCAATTCAACTAATGCGCAGACATAGTTCTGTTCTGCTGCTGCATTATACCAATTGATAGCTTCTGTTTCATTTTTCTCCACCCCCCAGCCCAATTCAAGGAACAAGCCAACCTTCCACTGAGCTTCTGCATATCCACTGTCTGCTGCATCCTGGATGAAGTTAAAAGCCCGAGGAAAATCATGTCCCGGTCCAGTAATATCAGCAAAATTTTCAGCTGCCACAAGCAGTACCTCATTGTATTTCTCCTCATCCCTAGCATTTAAACGGTACTGTTCAACGATTATCCAAGATAGGAGAACGTCCTTAAGAACGATGCCCTCCCTTATCGCATTGATGCACCACCGCATTCCAAGGTGATAACGGATTGCTTCAAAGTCGGCAGCAGTAAAAATGGAGAAAATGTTGAAGTCGATTGGCGGTCGTTCCCCTATTCTTAGTAAAAGACTTTTGAAATGTCTCAACATCTTACAGATATCAGCAAAAGAAGGCCTCTTCTCTGGTAAACCATGCCAACACCTCTTTATGTAGCAAGCTAAGTATTCTGGACAGTCTCTAGGCAATTCCGGTCTTTCTCCATTCAAGACCCTAACCCTGAAATTCGACAAGTTAATATTAACATCTTGAAAAGGAATTTTTCCAGTAAGGACCTCATAGAAGATCATGGCAAAGCTATACACATCTGCTTCTTGTGGGTAATCTACTCTCTGATTGTAGTCACTACCAGATGATTCTATTAAGACCTCGGGAGCTCTCCAAAAGCTTGCACCAACATTTAGAGTTCGATGAATGGAAATGCTCCCGTTAAATTTAGTTGTTGCCAACCCAAAATCACATACCTTAGCCTGCACATTCTGAGCATCCTGAAGTGCAGTTATCCCTTTCCATTGCACCAAAATGTTTTCAGCTTTGAGGTCACGGTGCATCAAATTCTTGGAATGCAAATACCTCATTCCTTCAGCAATCTGCAGCATAGTATCCACTTTTGATTCAAGTGTAAGGTTGTGCCCATGAGTTGAAATGTAGGCCCTAAGGTTTCCTTGAGCAAGCTCCATCACCATATAACAAATTTCCTTCACTGGGTCAAAGGAGTAGGCATATAGTGGCAATATGTGTGGATGCCACAAGCCAGATTGAAGGCCAACTTCCTGCTTAAAAACGTTATAGTTAGCCTGCACATTCTTCACAGCAACTTTTTGCCCTAACCAGTTGGCACAAAACACAGAACCATAGCTCCCACGACCTAGAATTGGCCCTTTTTCCTTCTTAAGTTCTGTTATCTCCACATAGACACACTTGATGAAAACACGCTGCTCCATAATGCTGGGTCCTTCCCCTTGTGAGCTGACAAAGCTTGAGGAATTTCCACGCATGCCATTTTCCTCTGCTAAGCTTCTCAATAATTTCAGTATACGGCCTTCAGGGCCTTCTGATCTAGGTCCAGATTTCTTCAATTTTAAAGGGTGAGTGTTTTCTTTAAGGTTTTTTAGCAAAGCTTTCCTATCTGTGGTGCAATAGCCTTCCAGGTCTACCTTTTCTTCTTCTGATAGACATTGATCCATATCATTCAAATCTGAACCAAAATCTGGATTTGATTCTCCCTTAGCCTGGCATAGCACCATTTTGAGAACTCTTATACACCAAATGAGCTGGTATTGTATAAGAACAAAATTGGTTCCAGTAGCAAACTTCTCCAGGGCCCTAACAGGAGTAATGGGTAGACTGCAGTCTTCCACAAATTCCTCTGTAATAATAATTACTTTATACATTTCTCGAGCTGCAGTCCAACATTCAGCCTGAACATCTGGGGCTTCATTCTTCAGCTCCTCAAAAAATTTAGCAAGAGCAGATGCTAGGCTTCTCAACCGCAGAAATTCCCTGCACTGAGTCTTGTTGATCTGCAACCAATTCTTCTTGTTTATTTTCTCCCCTAGTGTGCAGGTCTTCTGGCAAGCCTCACGTAGGAGAGCCAACGCTTGATGAGCCCTCTGGGACACAGATGCTTCAGATTGTGCAGAACCCAAGCTGAATTTGCTAAAGCTTGCATCTTGTGCAGTAACCCTTGCAAGTGCTGATGAACTAGTGGGTGATATTCCACCTGAGTTTAACGGATTGTTCCCACTAGTACTACTACTATAACTAGAACTTCGCATGCCACTAGTAGTGCTATGGATTTCCATTGCTTCCTCAAAGTCTATTTCAAATAAATGCCATTTTCATTATTCATATTTTGTTCAGGGTTGCAGGAACTATACCTGTCAGCAATCCACAACAATTTTGAACTGGTGAGGCTCAGGGAACAATGCTACTCTACACTTGTTCAACATTGGTTCTATTCCCTCATGATGGTTCACGTCATGGTATTTTTTATGGGCTACTTCAAGCCAATTGGTCATTTGTTCGCCAATCTTTACATAAAACAGGGATAAAAATAGTAGATCCTACAAATTTTAATATGTTTTTCCTTAGATATGAAATGTTAGCATATAACACATAATTTGCATTGTTTGAAAAAAAAAAAAAAAAAAAAGCTTTCAATTTTATACTAATAAAAAAATTCCATCCCTTGAAAGCCTAAAAGTAAACCAGTTTTGCACACAGTATTATCATAAGAATTGAACTCATACGCACCTCACTGGGAAAGCCTGAAAACCTTCGTAGCATGCCTTAAGTCCAAGGCTGCTGTGGAGAAATTCTCCGGCAGGAAATATGAAACACTTGGCCGAAGTCATGTAATCCAAATGACTCCACAAGTACATCTAATCACAAGAGGGTGAGAAATCACCCCAGCCATGCAAATAAAGTAAGTTCTAATGTCCACTAACATTATGTATATCAGAGATCACCTCGTACATTCTTCGATCAGGCACTTGTGTTCTGCTAAGTGCTATCCATCATAACCTACCCTTTAGATTTGAACTTAAAACTTCTATTGGAATATCCAAACCTTCACCGCCAATAAAAGCGTCGGCGAACCCAGACCCAATTTTGCCCTCAATATGGCAGATTCGAAGATACCTAATTCAGTACCTCCCCTTATATGATAAATTCCGATCAGCCAATTCATGTTCTGCAAATAAACAGCTCATATTCAGCCACAGATTACCCTAAACTAGAACCTGTGTTGATGATAGAAATCCCCCTCAGAATTACAATTGGACCACACCTTCCCCAACTAAAACCCCTACAGGGTTTGTCCTCCTTACTTCACATAATACACAAAGACTATATTTGGCTGCAGGGAATTTCCAAACTTAAGGAAGATTCCACCGAAGTAGGTGAGCAATCTACTGTGCTTTTGGGAGACCCAAGGGGATTCGAACTCAAAACATGTCGTGTAAACCCATGGAAACAACAGAAGAAGATGACTAGAACTGCATGGAATAATCCATCCCATTTTATTGTCAAAAGTCAAAGCCCTCGAATGCTATTTCTCTTAAGATCCCACCCAAAACAGCATCAGAAAAAAGTTAAAAAAAAAAAAAAAAAAAAAAATTGCCTAATTCAAACTTGGCGTACCATTCAGAAAAAAGTTAAAAAAAAAAAAAAATTGCCTAATTCAAACTTGGCGTACCATTCTATGAGCTGTTCTTAGCCTGGCAAGACTTGACCAACCTCATGGGAACACATATCATAAAAATCAACCGACTTCGAATATTTCTGCATTTAACGTAGCGCAAATCTATTCTGCCCCGTTGAGAATTTTCTTACTCTTCAAGCTGGTCTTCATTTGAGTATGTGCCATTCACAGTGTTAGCCGTCAGAGTTTTGTGTGACGAATATTCAATTTCTAAGGATTTCACCACGTCAGACTGATAAAAGGTATTTCTGGGTTGCTTCTGTGGCCGTCGAGGCTGGGATGACGTCAACTTGCTTGCCTTCATTATATATGATTATGTAATGATCGTAACCTGTCCTTGTTTAGGGGCGCAGGCGAATAAATAAGAATTAATGAAGATTCCTGGTGTAATGGCTTAACCACAAAGGTCCGCAACGTCAACTTGGTAACCGTTTTGTGGGGCCATTACAATTATGAAGGGCAGATCAGCGCAGGGTGTGAACACTTAAAATTCAAGCACGAGTTGAAAGAATTTTAGTACTGGTTTCGCAGAATTTTAATCAAACTTGAAATATTATGTGATTTAAGTCTTGTGAGATCGGTGGATAGTGATTTGCAAAGCTACAATAACCTCCATCGTGGGAACCTCTGTCTAAGAAGATCCGAGAAAGTAGCTAGATATGGACGTTTGCTCTAAGTAAGATAATAGGGCTATGCCTCGGCTTGGTTAGATCTTATCAACTTCACTTGACCCTGCAGTCAAATCATCGAAATTTGAGAACTCCTAACTTGAATAGGACTAAGAAAAAGTCTGCAAATCTAGAGAGGTTGGACATTCAGAAGAGGACAAGCGAATAGACAAGGCTTGTCTGCTATAGACACAAGTTGATCGGTTGTATGTATTGCATCAAAATAAATTTTATTGGACGGCTTGGTGATTGTATGCCGCCCAATACACAAAAATTCATTAGTTGATAGATATGATTTCCTAAGTTTGTTAGGTAAAGCAACTTTTATAAACTTTTTAAGTTTGTTGGGTAAAGCAAAGTCAACGGGACCTCAATTCTTTGTTTTTATAAATCTTATAAAGCGAAGTCAACGGGACCTCAACCCTTCAAGCTCTGTAAACCCTATAAACCTTAAACCTTGCGTCCTTTTGCCTTTATAAACCTTATAAAACAAAGTCAACAAGTCTCTCGATCCTCTGCCTTTATAAACTCTAAGTTTGTTAGGTAAAGCAAAGTCAACAAGACTCTGACCCTCCTGCCTCTATAAACCTTAAGCATGTTAAGTAAAGCGAAGTCAACAAGATCCTAACCTTTTGCTTATATAAACCCTAAGTCCGTTGAATAAAGCAAAGTCAATGGGATTCTAATCCTCTAAGTTCCCATTAGGTAAAGCGAAGTCAACGGGACCTCAACCCTCTTGCCTCTATAAATCCTAAGCCCGTTGGGTAAAGCGAAGTTAATGGGACCCCGATCCTCTAAGCCCATTGGGGAAAGTAAAGTCAACATGATCCTTGATCCTCCAAGGCATCGAACTGGGACAACCAATCAGCAAACACTCAACCACTACCATCCAAATTATTCCCTTTTGAGTATGTTGTGGTTTGAACCTTGGAACTCCCCAATGGAGGCCAAAGCCCTAACCACTACACCATCCTTGCCAACATAAATGGTTAGAGTCTCCTTTATTATAAATGGTTGATAGTTTTAGTGGAATTTTAGTTCTCTTTTTCTTAAGGTTCAGCTTGAGTCTATTTTATTATAGAAGATTGATTTTGTAGTGGGGTTTTTATTCTAGCTTTTATGAGCCTATAAATAGGGGAGAGACCCCTTATAGGAGGCAAGTGAAGCCAAGTCAAGTTGAATTGAGTAAGGGTTTTTATTCTAGCTTTTATGAGCCTATAAATAGGGGAGAGACCCCTTATAGGAGGCAAGTGAAGCCAAGTCAAGTTGAATTGAGTAAGTGTGAGTTCAAGGAAGTAATAGAGAGTCTAAGGTGTGAATGAGAATTAGCATGCCAAGCTAGTTAAGAAATAGTGTTTCCTTGTCTAAGGTGTGTCCAAGATTATCAATGTGAGGGTGTGAAGTAGGGTCATTAGGCAAGTTCATAGGAGGTGGAGTTTGAATAGGAGGGTCACACTCACTCATAAGACAACTTGGTAAGCATCTATGTACTATTATGACTTATATGTATAATTCAATTTCTTTTGTTTGTATTGTGATATTTTTTGTGCTTCCATAAACTTCCTATTTTTTATGATGTGTTAATGTTTTCTTGTGCATGAGAGTTGTATGGTAACATACCATCACCAACTTAAGACTATGTGTCTATCGAAATGACCATAGTAAGAGGTCTTGGGAAAGTGTTGTATGCGTGTTGTAGTTCAACATTTTTGGTTTTGTTGTCAGGATACTCCTCTTTGGTGGTGGTGTTTCCCATCATATGTGTTAATATTTTTTCTAGGATCCTTACTAAGTGTTCCCAGTAGTTGTTGTCCTTCATATAGACCTTGTTTGTTGTGCTTGTAGGTGTACTTGTTTGGTGAAGTATGGTCAACAAGTGAATGTTTGGGTGATCTAGTGGATAGTTTGTAATTACCCCAATATAGTCTATCATTTGTGTGTCTACACTAGAGGCATAAGAGTAAGGAATCGATAGGTAGAATCTAGTAAATTGGGTATTTGCAGTACATTGTAGATAGATTCAAATTTCGGTTCACGAACCTTTGGCTTTTTTACTAGAAAGAGTTGAACTTGGGATTCCAAGGCCATAGTAAAGATGGAAAATTTTGCTATATTTTTAGCTCGGTCTTCTAAGGATGACAAGATATTTAATCAAGAATATAAGAGAGCATGCATTTGTAATGGTTTAACACATAGGGAGAAATGGGTGGAGTCCCTTTTGATATTTTTGGATGGTGTTGCTTTCATATGGTACAAGATGTAAGAGGAGTAGATCAAGAATTCATGAGATAGACAATGAAAATATGATTGAGTACAACCCGTGCCATAAATATTTTGACCTAATTATCAATAAAACGAAGCTAGTTCAAGGACCTAAATAGAAAGTTTGTGACTACTATGCACGAGTGCAGGAGCTTCAAAAGAAAGTAGAGGACTAGTTATCAAAGGAGAACTGTCCTAATGTCCTCATAGAGGTGTGGATAACATGCTTTGTAACTATTTTATTATAGGTCTCAAGGTAACAATTAAGCAAGGGTTAAATATGAGCAACCTATTACTACCCAAAATACATATGAGGTTGTAAAGCTAAAAGAAGAGAGTTTGGAGAAGGAGCCAATTCCAATAGTACCAATTGCTCTGATAGCTTCTAGACAAGGTCCACAACCACCATCAGTAGTAGCAATAGTAAGTTCATCTTCCTCTACTTCTATAACTAAAGTAGAAGACTTAATAAAAAAGATGGAACAACTTGCAATTATTTTGTTGTAAGGAAATGGTAGAGGAACTCAGTAATCCCAAGAGATAGAGGTATTATAAAGAATTTATCTAGGGTATTCTATAATAAGTGCAAATAGAAAGGGCATTACAAGAAAAATTGCCCTAATAAGATAGTTACTTTAGGGACAAAGTAATCAAAAGGGCAAAGCTCCAGTGAATATTGTTGATCTTGTTTAGGATAATGAAGAAATTGATGTTATGGCAATGAAGTGAGCTCTTGATAGGACGCCCAATGAAGGAAATAAGGCCAAGAAGAAAGAAGAGCCCAAAAAGAGGAGAAGAAAATTGAGAGTTCAAGATTTTCTAGTCTTAGTAGGTTAGGCATCGTACTCAATCATGGAGAATTTGTTGAAGCAAGTTGCCAACATCACATATGGGTAGCTACTAATCATTTGAAAAGCAAAGGAAGTTGCATGTCTAACTTAATTTTAGATAAAGGAAGGTCGAGGATATTGTGTTCAATGTAGAGGTTGATTCATATCCCCATAAGTTGAAGTCCTATGCAAAGGTATTTATATTCCCAATGTCATGGTAGACAGGAGAGTCATTATTAATATAATGATAGAATCTACTTTGAAAATAGTAGGACTAGAGATAGATTCTCCATTTTACTTAAGTTTGAGACTCTTAAACAAAGGAAAAACAAATCCAATAGGAGTAGTATTTGAGGTAGAAATATCAATCATGGGTGTCACCTGTATGGTGGATTTTCAAGTCATGAAAGATGGTTCAATAACCTATCTGATATTGTTAGAAAGGCTATGGTTAATAAAATCCCATGCTCATAATTACTAACATGAATGGTACATTACTATTGATCAAGGTCTAAGCAAGTAAAGATAAATATGATACCTCATATATTGAGGACAACAAAAACAAAGGAAAAAAGTGAGTGGATAAACTCATATTATAGAAATACAGGTGGATACTAAAGATGAAGAAAGTGATGTGGATACCCAATGGTTGACATCCTTATTGTTGCTCCAATATATTAACCACTTTAATTTTCTAATAGGTGGAGAATCGCTACAAAAGCTACGCTTTGGGGATGCAATAGAAGAACATGCAAAAGAAAATAACAATGCAAATGCTCTTTCAAGAGCATATGAAGGAGTTTAATTTGAATGTGTAAATGATGAGTTTCTTGATGTGAGGTTGCTATTAGTAGAATCTATTTTAGAGGAATATAAAGATATTTGGTGATACTTAATCGAAGTTAGGTTTCCAAATGATGCAAAAACAAGAATGAAGAAGAGGATTGCTTAGGCTAGTTGTCCCTATTCAGTAATGTAAGGAGTTCTATATTAAGTAGGACCAAATGGGAAGTATAGTTGTATAAAAGCAAAAAAATAATTGATTGTTGAGTCCCATGAAGGTGTGTATGGAGGACGTTTCTCTAGAAAGATTATACCAAGAAGGTTAGATGCAAGATATCATTGACCAACACTCTTCAAAGATTGTATGGAGTATTGTAAAACATGTGATGTGTGCCAATCCTTTAGGAATCACAATACAAAAACTACCACCTTATGTCCTATTTTTCCTCTTGGGCCCTTTGAAAAGTGGAGAATTTATATTGTTGGACCCCTTCCTATAACAACATAAAGGAATAGATACATCATTGTTGTCATAGATTATTTTTTAAGTGGGTTGAAGCTCAGAAAATGAAGTGTGATATAGACGAAGAAGTTGTGTGGTTAATCTATGAATGAGTTATTAGCAATTTTGGATGCCTAATGGATATTGTCTCTAATCAAGGTACTCATTTCCTAAATAAAGTGATGGAAGAACTGAAAACTCGATTCATGATCAAGCATAAGAAGGTGATTGTATATAATGGATATTGTCTCTAATCAAGGTACTCATTTCCTAAATAAAGTGATGGAAGAACTGAAAACTCGATTCATGATCAAGCACAAGAAGGTGATTGTATATAAACCAAGTACTAATGGGAATGTGGAACAAACTAATTATGTTCTATGCCAACTCCTTACAAGGATGTAACTTTGCAAGTTGACATATGGTACAAAAGAATCTATACAACACTATGGGCTTATAGGGCCACAATCAAGTCAACCCTAGAGTATTCCCTGTTATAGTGGATGTACAACATTGATCCTATATTTCCCATCAAATATGATGTATCCACCATATGAATGACGATACAAGATAGAAATAATGAAAAGGAGTCTATGAATGACTAGGTGGTACAACTACACCAACTAGATGAAATGCGATAGGTAGCGCAAGACCACATTGTAAAGAATATGAAAGAAAGAGTATTGGGACAAAAATTTGAAGTGGCCCCCCTTTAAGGTCAATAACTTGGTGATGGTGTACAAATCTAGACACAAAAAGAGGAAGCAAAATTTTTTCTACCAACATATATGGGCCCCTATCGGATAGTAGTTGTACATGACAATGGGACCTACAAGCTTAAGGAGTTGGATGAAAGTACCATCAAGAAATGGGTGAATCATGACAAATTTAAGATATTTCATCTTCTAAAAGATATTGGACCTACTTCGAGGATGAAGTAGAATTTAGGAAGGGGATATGTCAACACCAAAAATTTTTAGGGTATTTGTATGTGCAATAACATGTAGAATATATATTGGAATGGCTTGTTAGATAATATTATGACTTGATAGCTTGTTTGGGATGCTTGCAACAAAGTAAATTCACCGAGTAGGTTACACAACTGTTAAATGATGGAATGTTTATACAAAAAGAGTATAAAAATAAAATTATGATAGAGTCAAGTCATAGTGAATAGTAAAAAGTGAATAATAACAATAAATAGTAATAGTAAAAAGTGAATAGTAAAAGTGAAAATGTCATGGTCATGGTCAATTGTCCTTTTCCCAAGAAGACATGTAAATTATAAATCTCTAGAAATCCAAGATAGCTAAAAGTAATTTTGGAAGTATTATGTAATTATAGAAAAAGTCCAAAAGGAAAATCAAAAGTACTTTTGAAAGTATTATGTAATTATAGGAAAACTCCAAAAGGAAAATCTCTAGAAGCATGTGACATTTTGACTATCTCATGCAATTATAAATTATCCTAGGAAAAATTCTAAGAAAGATATCTCAAATATCTTGATATTATTGAAAGAGTCCAAAAAGGAGATCTCTAGAAAGTGTTGTCATGTGTCCATATAGAGTTCTCCATGCATGTAATATCTAGCTCCCATGAGCCTATAAATAGGGGATAAACCCCTTAAGGAAGGCAAGTTAAGCCAATTCAAGTTGAGTTGAGCAAGTGTGATCTCAAGGAGTAATAGAGTCTAGGATATGAGAGAGCTAGCAAGCCAAACTAGCTCAGAACGAGTGTCTCCTTGTACAAAATGTGTCCACGATTATCAAAATGAGGGTGTGAAGCATGGTTGTTGGGCAAGTCCATGGGAGGTGGAGACTTAATGGGAGGGTTGTGTTCTCTCACAAGATAATTTGATGACCATCTATATACTATTGTGTAGACACCAAAACAACACCAATACGATTATGTGACTGCAAACACTGATCGCATTGACACACAGCCCCCAAGGCAGCCCCTAGAGGTTAAACAATGGTCCTAACCACTCACATAACAGTTTTGGAAGTTCAGAGGTCAATTTGGCACCTTTCAGGCACTCTGCTCTCTACTCGTTCCACCTAGGGACGATTACAAACTAGTATTCGTTCCACCCAGGGACGATTAGCAGTATTCGCTCCAGGATGGGGCGAATATCAGGTTTGATAGGCAAAAAGTCAAATCTTGACAAATGGCAGCTCATATCCGCCACTTAACTCTTCCTTCATTACATGGGAGTGTGAGTGAGCATTTTTTAGTGTTATAAGCAGTTACAGGGGCAGTCATGGAGCCCCTAATCAGGGAGGAATCTTCTCCCCCCTAGGAAGGCATGATTGCCAAGTGGGCACCTCTGCATGCTCATCCAAAGAGACCCTCAGGTTTATAAAATGGTGAGTCTTCTCACCCCAAAAAATAATATGGAAGGAGCATTTTGAGCAATGAAGTGCTGCCGTTTTACATCCTCACACCTTTTTGATTTGTGCCTTTCACATCCTTGATCTCTTTTGGAAGGGAGGTCATAGGGTGGTTATTGGAAGCACAAATTCGAAACCAAAACCCAAAATTTGGCCATAAAATCCTACCAAATTTATTGACAACACCCCACAAGAGGTTTTGGACCCATCCCAAGTGGATTGGTGCCGAAATCGAGCCCCAAACGGTGGGCCTCATGCCCTCGGGTGCCTCCCACACTGCTGCAGTCCTAATCGCCCCACCCCGGAGTGATTAGAAATCTATAGCAGATTTCTTTTTTGTTATTTTTGCATCTTATTATAGGTTTCTTAGATAGGTTGTCATTCAAATTTCACATCATTTTGAGCTATTTTGATCATGTTTTTGTCATTTCTCGCTTTTTCTAACATGCAAGTAGCATCATAAAATTCCTAGCGATAGAAGCCAAATTGGAAAAATCTGACCTTCTGGGTCTTTCCAAAATACCCCATTTTACCTAAACCCCAACTTTGCAGGTGATTTGGAGCTTCCCAGATGTGACATTTGGGACTATGTTTTTTGACATTTTTTTGTAGGTCTAATCGTCCCACCCCGGGGCGATTAGAAATATGTGGTAAATTTTTTTACTGTTCCATTTGCAGTGCCCTCCTGGTAATTTCCTCATGCATCTATTAAATTTTTAGATCATTCTGATGTTATTTAGTTATCGTTTTATTCATTTTTCGCATGCACTAACCGTAGGCTTGGGGATTGCATGTTTTATTTTATCTACAGGTGCTACTGATTGTTTTCTATTTCCTTGAACGTAGGGTCTCGACATTAGAGGAGTAGCAAGGAGTCAAGACTCATCAACGCAAGTGGTGGTGATGTTTGGTCCCCCCATTCTACATGTGGGCACGCGAAAGAAGGAATACCATCTATTGATGTGACAGGAACATATTTAACGCTCCTAGCCCCTGAAAAGGGAGGATACGGATTGTAATCGGGTTCTAAAGCATATTAATAAAAATGGTTATACTCCATATTCACTTTTATACCTTGTTTCAATGCGTTTATGTTTCTCTCCTTCATGCATTTCAGTTCATAGGATTTAGCGTTAAGTTTAGTTTCATTTGCATCGCACCTTGGCATTTCCTTTTTGTTTTCATATCCTCGTGCTTTCAGTTGCGATCATGGTGGGACCTTGTCCTCTATTTTTGAGATCAAAATTTTGATAAAAAATTGCTTGTTTTTGCTTGCAGGTACCAAGTTTTCAAACGTTGGACTGCTATTCGTTCCAGTCTATGATGAATACAGAGCTGTAATTCGTCTTACCTAGGGACGAATGGGCATTCACCCCACCCTGTGATGAATACAGTTCTGTTATCATCCCACCTAGGGATGAATAGCTCTCTATGCATTTTTAGGGCAAAAATTCAGAGCCATCCAATTTGGGCAGAGAAGAGGTAGGGGTCCTAAACACCTTCTATCATTTTCTGCTTTCTGTTTTCTATTTTCTGGTTATTTGCTTGCTTAGGGAAAGTTTTACTGCATGTTTACTTTCTCTTATGCAAAATAAAAAGAACCCAACACATCACATAGAAATTTAAACACCAAGGAGCTGGTCGTAAAACCCCAGCCCTTGATCAAGACCAACGGTGGATTTCATCACCACCTTGGCTTGAATTTTTGCATCCATAACCCCGATCGCTACTATTGCTAGACGTAAATCCTAACGAAATCTGATCGAGTGTAGTTGGGGTGATTCCCAGCACATGAGGATAAGTCTTCTATGGTAGGTGTCAAAAACAGGGCGATCCCCCTTCCGTACCGCCTATGTTCCACATACCATTCTGCTCTCATGTACCAATAGTTTCCCTCACATAAGGGCGGGTATATAGAGAGGTTTGGTATAATGGCCTGGCAATGGTATATCGAAGGGGCGACCATTTTTGGGAGTCATAAGAGCCATCATATTGTATTTGCTACAAAATGTTCTTTACAAAACTGTCAAAACAAAAATCAAAACACACTAAACCAGGTTTAGGGCACACCTTTAATCTTTAAACGAGATAATCATTGCTTTGTGTGTGTGTGATATTTTCTATTTAGTATAGCATAAAAATCATAAAATAAAATAAATCTACGCATCTTGTAAGGAAACACCACCATGGTGTACACCTGTAGCCAAGCCCAATCATAGGTAGGAGCTGCGGAGAGTGTACAAGGGGGCACAAGTCACCTCTGCTATAGCCCCAAGGACTTGGTCATACCACCTTGGCGGCCCGACCCACAAGATAGTCCACATCGTGCCATTTCAGAATGGGACTATAGAGGCACCCCTTCGAGGGGCACTCTTGTCCAACATAGACCCTTTCAGAAGGAGTCCCTACATGTGGTACTCAATATAAATGGGAAGGCTCCCTTAGAAGCTTGGTATGAGTGGCCACCGCACGATGAAGCGCTAGAATAGCATAGGGTCCATGAGGAGAGGCCACATGAATATGTCATCCCTCCTTTACTGCCCATCACTGTTAGGAATAATAAGCCAAATCCAGAGCACAAGGCTCTTCAAATAGGGCGAGCCAACTCTGCTCGCCCCTTTCACATATACAAAAGGGAGCACGAGGAAGACCATTACATTCCTTAATAGCAATACACAGTGCAGGAGCAATGCGCCTCCGCACCTGCTATCTACCAAAATCACCTACTGAGGCCAGAGCCTCGAGTGAATGCCGCCAACCTTGACAGAGGGAAGAAACCTATAGAGATCTCGAATCATTGCGACCAAGATAAATGCGTAGGAGAGGCATTTAGGCCTCCTAGACTCAAGATGGTGAAACAAATCAACCTGGAAGTCGCCAAACATGTCGTCCACCAAGCGTAGATCACGTAGCTTGAGCAAGACCAACATCAACTAGAGCATCTATATCACCTTAGAAAAGAGTGCATTCAACACAAAATAGATGAGCTGCTCCATAACACTATGCCTGAGAGGGTTCCAACCCCTCGTACCCAAAGAGTAGAACCATATGAGAGGCGCAACCCCTTGGTACGAGATAGGTCTCCACAACCTTACCAAGTGCTACCTTTGAGACCTCCTAGACCTGAGCGGGAGACCACTCCTAGGAACAATGATGGGCACCCTCTGCGAGGACTCACCCATGGTTATAGGTCTCGTCCAGAAACTCCTCAAGAAGCCTATGAGTAGTATGAGCAAGAAGAAGAGTGGGCTGAAATGCTCTACCAAGGTGGAGGGGGTGCTATCCGGCCACCCCTCCATAGGCCTCAAGTTTCCCACAACCCACAACAGGAACTAACCAAGGAGGAAGAGATCAAATCTTCCAATGCATATAAAGCGCTATTAGAGCACTTAGAGTCTGTGGAGACCAAGACTTCTGGGCCCCAAAAGCCCACTTTACGCCAACTCTGCAGTCACCTAGTGCATCCATTAGTGCCAGCACCCCCTTACCCTGAACACTTTAAGCTACCTCAGTTGGCAATCTTTAGAGGTGAGGAGGATGACCAAGAACACGTGACTAGATTCTTGAGCCAATGCTTTGGAATTCAAGACAATGATGCTTTGCTACTAAGAACATTTATAACCACGTTTGCAGGTCTTGCCTCGGATTGGTTCACTCAATTGCCAAAGCACAACATCAGTAACTTAGATCAGCTAGTGGACGTGTTCCTCAAACGCTTCGCCTTCAACACCAAGAAGAAGGCGTCACTAAGTGACCTAGCCAGCCTCAGGCAGTATGAGGAAGAAACCATGGCGGCCTATGGGAACCGATGGAGGACGTTGCTTTCAAAGCTGCCCTACCTCCTTCCTATGTTCGACCTCACCCAAATGTTCTCAAAGAGCTGTTTAAGATCGATCTCTATGCTATTGCAGTTGCAGCAATATGCCACTTTAGAGGAAGCTCTGGTGCAAGCCAGAATCATTGAGGAGATCAAGATTCAAGATGGCGAGATAGCCAAGCCAAAGAAGAAATAATGGTCTAAGAACACCAAAATAGGGACCACACAACAGAAACCCACTACAGTCAATCTAGTTGCTATAAACATCCCTAAGCCTGCACAAGCAACATAGCCCCAAAAGGCTAACTACCAGGCGGTGCCTCTTAACAGTTATGACAGAGAAAATTAGAGGCAAGAACAAAATTAGCAACATCGCCCTAGGCGATAATTCAAACCTTACACAGAGTCCAGAGACTCCTTTTTTGACCGCTTGTCAGCGACAAACTTGATCAACCTGCCCGAGAGTCAACCCATAGACCCCAATGCGCCAAAACCTAAGGGTTACAAGGAAGACTTGTACTGCAGGTTCCACAGACGAAAAGGACATGACCTTAATGCATGTTGGAAGTTTAAAGGCTTGGTGCAAGACCTAATAGATAACAAGATATTAGCGATGGATAATCTCGTGGCACCAAGCAATCAACAAATGGAGGTCTTTAAGGACCCCTTGCCTGCCCATGATGCGTAGGCAAAGACCCTACAAGTCAATGAGGTAACAAAGAACTACCCCATGTAGGGGTATGTAGGGATGATCAGTATAATGACTTGGAACAAGAGGTACCCGAGCAAAGCTACCCCCGTGACAGCTATAGGAGAGTTGCTGGCGGAGAACGTATCTTGCATAATACAGAAAAACCAGAGAAGCAAGAAAGAAACCAGAAAAACAAGAGCCCAAGATTTTGTATTCAATACTTTGGAAGAATTTACAAGGATATACAGCATAACAGCCGTTTGCCAACCCCTATCTCATTACAATCCATGGGTTTTTATCGAGGTCCCGATCCTCTGTGCTTTCCCCCACTTTCCACGATCTACAATCGCCACTTGGAGCAACTTTCCCAATTTGCATTGATCAGACTCGAGTTGAGGTGCGCGACTGGCTGCCATACCTCAACGGAATCTTCTTCTCGATCTGCTGCTTACTGTTTGTTGCTGTAAATGTGTCTCCAGATCTCATGCGAGAGTGGCCAACATGCCCGTTGAAATCCTTCTTTGAAACTGCTGTTTCACTGCCTCTGACTTGCCGCGCACTAAGGGACGTCTTTATGAAACTGGAAGTGTGTGTCTTTCTATTTGGTCGCGATATCGTGACATGTCGCGATATCGTGACCATTTTCCTCCGACACCTTCTCTCTCCGTTTTGGCCGTGATATCACGACATGTCGTGATATCGTGCCATTTTTCCCATCGGCCTCTGTTCTCCCGTTTCGGTCGTGAAATTGTGACATGTCGCGATTTCGCGATCGTTTCTTCCCCGCGCCTTGGTTCCGCTGCAGTGGCCGTGATTTCGCGACACGATTTCGCAACCATTTCTCCCCGCGCCTTGGTTCCGCTGCAGTGGCCACGATTTTGCCACCATTTCTCCCCCGTGCCTTGGTTCCGCTGTAGTGGCCGCGATTTTGTGACATGTCGCGATTTCGTGACCATTTCTCCCCGTGCGTTTGTTTCGCTGATGGCCGCGATTTCGCGACATGTCATGAAATCGTGACATGTCACGATTTCGCGACCCTTTGGCTCCCCGTGCCTTGGTTTCGCTGTAGTGGTCACAATTTCGCGACCCTTGTGTCCCTCGACCTTGCCTTCTCCGTTTGGGTCGCGATTTCGCGACCCTTTGGCTCGACTTTGCTTTCCTCCGACTTGGGTCGCGATTTCGTGACATGTCGCGAAATCGCGACATGTCGCGATTTCGCTACCCTGTGAAGCACTTGAAAAAAACAACAGCAAAAATAACTTTGTTACTTAGAAAGAAATAACAACAAAAGTTTGGTTGATGCTCGATTGCTTTGCTGCCCTCGGATGCTCTTGCATCAGACACCTGAGGTGGATTGAGAAGTGATCCTCACTTCTGATCTTTGGGAGGAAGACCCAGGCGGTCAACCTCTATTTTCGACAACCAAGTTGCATCTTCTACAGGTCTGCCCTTCCACTTGATTAAATACTCAGAATACTATTTGTTCCTTGTGCTTCTGCCTTCGCGAGTATCTAATATTTCTTCTATCTCTTCTTTGTTTGGGCTAGATGCTGGAATGTTCCACAATTCTGTGCTTGGTGCCTCTGTACTATCTCCTTCATGGTATTCTACTAAATCGGATATGTTAAAAATAGGTGAAATGTCAAGTCCACTTGGCAATTCCACTTCATATGCATTGCCTGAATCCCGTTTTTGCAGTATTCTGCATGGCCCAAACTTCTTCATTTTCAACTTGTTATAAGTTTTGGCTGGGAATCTTTCTTTTCTGAGATGCACCATGACTTCATCTCCCACTTTGAACTCCTTGAACCGCTTCTTTTGGTCCGCTCTTGCTTTATATTGAGTATTCATTCTTGTAATCTGTTTCTTCACTTCTTCATGCAGGCTTTTCATCTGTTTTGCAAATTCCTCTGCCTCCGCACTGCACTTTTCTCCTTTATCCAATTTCCTCAGCTCAGAAACGTTTCTTGGACTGTTTCCATATATTATTTGGAATGGAGATTTATTTGTACTCTTGTTGACAGAATTGTTGTATGCAAATTCTGCCTGTGGCAAAACCAAATCCCATCCCTTGGGTTTATCTGCTATCAAGCATCTTAGCAAATTTGCCAGACTTCTATTTACCACTTTGTCTATCCATCAGTTTGTGGGTGGTATGCGAACTGAACTTCAGATCTGTCTTCAGCTTCTTCCACAATGTTCTCCAGAAATACCCAACAAATTTAGTATCTCTGTCAGAAACTATGCTTCTTGGTAGGCCATGCAGTCTTACTACTTCCTTGAAAAATAACCCTGCAATGTGAACTGCATCACTTGTTTTCTGGCAGGGAATGAAGTGTGCCATCTTGGAGAACCTGTCAACTACCACAAATACAGAGTCATTTCCCCTCTGTGTTCTTGGCAATCCAAGAATAAAATCCATGCTTATGTCCTCCCACGGCCTCTCAGGTACAGGTAACGACTGGTATAATCCTATGTTTTGCCTTACGCCTTTTTCCGCCTGGCATATTCTGCAACTTTGCACAAACTTTCTCACATCTTGCTGAAGTTGCGACCAGTAGTAATTTTCATTTACTAGGGCAATGGTCTTATCCCGACCAAAATGCCCAGCCAGTCCTCCGCTGTGCTTTTCCTTGATTAAGTTCTCCCGCATGGAACTCCTTGGAATGCATAATTTACTTCCTTTGAACAACATTCCGTCTTGGATTAGGAAATCCAACCATTTTGTCCTGTCCACAGTAACAGGTGCCAAGCAAGCCGTCCAGGCTGCTGCAAAATCAGGATCTTCAGGATAAAGACCCTTCAGCTCTTCGAATCCAACTACTTCCATTGTCATTTCAATCAGCAGATTCTGCCTTCTGCTTAAAGCATCTGCAACTCTGTTTGATTTCCCGCTCCTGTGCTTTAATACAAAGGTATAGCTTTGGAGAAACTCAACCCATTTCATGTGCCGCTGATTCAATTTTGTCTGGCTGTTGATGTACTGCAATGCCTGATGGTCAGTAAATAGAACAAACTCTTTTGGCAACAAATAATGCCTCCACTTCTTTAGAGCTTGAACTATGGCATAAAATTCCTGGTCATAAACTGAATACTTTTTTCGAGCATCATTGAGCTTTTCACTGAAATAAGCTACAAGTCTGCCTTCTTGGCTCAAGTATGACCCCTATTGCACCGCCACTGGCATCACAATTGACCTGAAATACTTTGTTAAAGTCTGGAAGTGCCAAAATAGGTCTGTTCGTGACCTTTTTCTTTAATGCATCAAAGCTCCTTTCAGCCCCTAAGGTCCACTTGAACTCTTTCTTATCCCCTCTCATTGTTTCTGTGAGGGGTGCACAAATGCTGCTGAAGTTTCTTATAAACTTCCTATAAAAGCTGGCTAGACCATGAAATGATCTCACCTCGATTGTGCTTCTTGGGGTAGGCCATTTTATGATAGCTCTTACCTTCTCTGGGTCCATTTTCAGACCTTCTTCTGAGATCACAAATCCCAGGTATACTAGCTCTCTCTTGACAAAATTACACTTTTTCAGATTTATCAATAACTGCTCCTCCCGCAGCTTTTCAAAAACCCTCCTGATGTGCATCAGGTGTTCCTCTAGGGTTCTGATGAATATTAATATGTCACCTAAATAAAAAATGACAAATTTTCCCAAAAACTCTTTCAGTACCTCATTCATCAGCCTCATGAAGGTACTTGGTGCATTGGACAGCCCAAAGGGCATGACCAACCACTCATACAAGCCCTCTCTTGTCTTGAAAGTTGTCTTCCATTCATCTCCTTCTCGGATACGGATCTGATGATAACCACTTTTCAGGTCAATCTTCGTGAAGTACTCAGCTCCACTCAAACAGTCCATGATATCATCCATTCTTGGCAATGGAAATCTGTATTTTATTGTTATCTTGTTGATGGCTCGAGAGTCTGTGCACATTCTCCACTCTCCATCCTTCTTGGGTGCTAGTACTGCAGGTACTACACACGGGCTAAGACTCTCCCTAATCAACCCTTTCTCCAGCAACTCCTGGACCTGCCTGTTTAGTTCTTCAGTTTCTACAGGTGTCATTCTATGTGCAGCCTTATTTGGCAAGCTTGACCCTGGCACCAAATCAATATGGTGACTGATTTTTCTTACTGGGGGTAAACCCTCAGGCACATTATCAGATATGATATCTGGAAATTCCTTTAACAGCTCTTGGACTTCTGCTGGTGCATCTTTGCATTCTGCATCCCTGACTCTAGGAACTAATGCATAACACATATGCTCATGCTTCAAATCATCTAAAAACTTTCTTTCGTCAACCAAGCAAATTCTTGCACTGCCACATACCTTTTCTTCCACCTCCTTCAGGGGCTTCAACTTATGACGCATTCCATTCTTGGTCATGGAATAGGTGTTGGCTCGGCCATCATGAACCGCACACCTGTCAAACTGCCATGGCCTTCCCAACAGCAAATGGCACGCATCCATGGGCAGAATGTCGCACGGAACCTCATCACGGTAATTTCCAATACCGAACTTCACCGAGCACTGTTCATTGACCAAAACTTTGTGGTCTTTCTGCAACCACGTGATCCGATATGGATGCGGGTGTTTCTTTCTCTCCAGTTGTAGCTTTGTAACCATTCCCTCTGAAACTAGGTTATCTGTGCTACCGTTGTCAATGATAATGTTGCAAATCTTACCAGCGCACTTGCACCTTGTGCAAAATAAACTTTTCCTCTGATCTACAGCTCCCTCTTCATTCAGCAGGACTCTCCTTGCAATCATTACCTCTCCTCTCTTAGCTTCTTCTGAATGCTCAGACCCAGCATCTTCATCCACGACTGCTACTCTAGCATTTCCTTTCGGCCTGCGATTATTTCTTTCTCGTTGCTGTGGGCACTCATACTGGTGATGTCCCTCTTCACCACACTAGAAGCAAGTCCCTCGAAATCTTCCTCTTCCTTGACCTCGTCTAGCTCTGCCTCTTCCCCCTTGGTAGCCATTATTCTGATTACGGGGGTGGTCTGCATTTTCCCTCCTTTGTTCTTGATTGCTGCTACTTTCTCCATTTTTCTGAGATTCTTCATTTCTTCTTCCATTGTTCCTTCCGTCGGTCCTTTCGCCTCGACCTCTTCCTCTTTGCTTGTTTTCAAACCTCCTATTGAGCTTCTCCTCAACCTTTAAAGCAAATTGGTAGGCATCCTCTATGGTGGTCATCCGGACTAGACTTAGTTCCTCCTGAATGCTGGCTCACAACCCATTAATGTAATGGGCTACCTTCTCCTTGTTGGCCTCTGAATGGCTTGTTCTAATCATTATTTTATGAAACTCTTCTGTGTATTCTTTCACAGACTTGCTTGATTGTCTCAACCCTTGCATTTTCTTTAGTAGATCTAACTCATAATCACTAGGAATGAACTGCCTCTTTAGCTTTTCTACCATCCTTTCCCACTTTGTTATTCTTTCCTTTCCTCTCTTATTTCACTCCAGCTGCACTCCCTTCCACCAAATGCTGGCATGACCTTTCAGTTTGGTCTTTGTGAATTTGACTCTATCAGGATCCTCAACCTCCTCGTACTCAAAGTACTCTTCTAGGTCGTTGATCCAGTCGATCAATTCTTCTGGATCAAGGTTCTCGAAATATGTGGAAACCTCCATTTTTGGCCTCTTCCCAATCTGGGATATGGCCTTGTAAAGTCTGGCCTGAGCAGGATCTACTGCTTCTTCTTCTTCCTCAGGTTGGTCTTCTTCTTCATCATCTTCCTCTTCACTACCTTCATCTCTTCTTGGCTCCAATCTTCTATGCATTTCTTCTTGTAGAGCTTGCATTTGCCGCTGCAAAGCTCGAACATCTTCTGCTGCTGCCATGCCTCTCCCACCAACAGGATTTCTCCTTGGAGGCATTCTGTTCACCCGATCTCAAGCCCTCCCACAGGTCCTGGTACAACTGCCTCTCCTTCGGTGATCTGCTGCATGCTCAGGAACTACTGGCTCTGATACCACTTGGTGGAGAAGAGATCTTGCATAATACAAAAAAACTAGAGAAACAAGAAAGAAACCAGAAAAACAAGAGCCCAAGATTTTGTATTCAATACTTTGGAAGAATTTACAAGGATATCCAGCATAACAGCCGTTTGCCAACCCCTCTCTCATTACAATCCATGGGTTTTTATCGAGGTCTCGATCCTCTGTGCTTTCCCCCACTTTCCATGATCTACAATCGCCACTTGGAGCAATTTTCCCAATTTGCATTGATGAGACTCGAGTTGAGGTGCGCGACTGGCTGCCATACCTCAACGAAATATTCTTCTCGATCTGTTGCTTACTGTTTGTTGCTGTAAATGCGTCTCCAGATCTCATGCGAGAGTGGCCAACATGCCCGTTGAAATCCTTCTTTGAAACTGCTGCTTCACTGCCTCTAACTTGCCGTGCACTAAGGGACGTCTTTATGAAACTGGAAGTGCATGTCTTTTTGTTTGGTCGTGATATCGCGACATGTCGCGATATCGCGACCATTTTCCTCCGGCACCTTCTCTCTCCGTTTTGGCCGCGATATCGTGACATGTCGCGATATTGCGTCGTTTTTCCCATCGGCCTCTGTTCTCCCATTTCGGTCACAAAATCGTGACATGTCATGATTTCACGACCGTTTCTTTTATTACTTAGAAAAAAATAACAACAAAAGTTTGGTTGATGCTCGATTACTTTGCTGCCCTCGGATGCTCCTGCATCAGTTGCCAACAACGTCACAACCACAACAGAACCTTACGCAACCAACTCTGCCTAGACCAGTGGCCACGATTCAAACCAAACTCACCTAGAGTTTGAGGACCACATCGGCTAGGCTCTCCATCTACGAGCTCATACAATAATCATCGCCCCATCGGGAGGCTCTAATGGAGATACTAAAAGCCATCGAGTTGCAGCCCCATGAAGCAAACTCCTTCAACAACTTCATGGGACATGTCAAATGATGCACCGAGCCAGTCATCACCTTTCGAGAGGACGAATTGAAATCTGTGGTTGGTGACATGGTAGATCCACCCCTGCATGTCATCACACGGGTCAATGGGATTTTGTACAAGAGGGTATTGGTGGACACTGGCTCGTCCAGTAATATCATTACAACAGCGGCTTTGAAGCACCTAAAGTTGCCCGCATCTCACATAGTGGCCTCCACCTATACACTGTGAGCATTCAATGATGCCGTATGCTCGACAGTTGGCACAATTGTCCTACCCATCCAAGTGGGACAAAAGACTATACCTACATTGTGCCACATCTTGGAGGATGAGATGGCCTATAACATCTTGCTGGGTCAGCCATGGATCATGGACATGAAGTGTGTCCCTTCGATAGCTCATCAGTGCTTAAAGTATACGTTTGAAGGGCAAGTGCATGTAGTCCTGGTAGACTTGGAGCCATTCAAGTATTGCAATATGGTGCAACTAATACCGCAATCGACCCTTCCATCAACGCATTTGGATTTTCAGTTAAATCCATCTAAACAGGGTCTAATTTCGTATGCATCCCCGTTGACAAGTCCAAAAAATTCCCAACCGGGTCCACCTTCATCATCCGGTTCTTCACCAACGATGCCACCTATGGTGGCAACACTGAAGGACAAAGGGAAGAAACCCCTGGAAGAGGCACCGCCATTAGTCTCAACCATCTCTACTGAGGAGATGCCTAGCAGAATGGAAGTCGAGGCTCCTTGTTCACCTGAAATGGAGTGGACTCAGGAAGAGCTTCCGTTCCCTCCCCCTCAATCGCCAAAAATCACCATTGAAATGGCCAATACAGGCCTGGGGAAGTATCTAGTGTAGAATATTGTAGCAACACCCGCACTAGAGTCCATGCAGAACATGGGGAGACCTCGCCTTCCCATCGGTACTATTGTTCCTCTAGGCTACTCATCGAATCAGACAAACTTTGTGTATGGGGGCCTTGATCATGGTATTGAACCATACATGCAAGAGGAAGAAGATGAAGAGCCTTTTGCTGAAGACGTCAACTATTTGTCCAACCTAGATTTCGCTTTGAGATACCTTGGCCAATGCAATTGGCATGGATATGGGTTAGGTAGATATGAGCAAGGAGTGCGTGTTCTCTGCCAACCAAGGTATCATATGCCATATGACAAATCAGGGGTAGGGTTCAACCACCCTCTACCCTTGGACATCTTGGTAGAGAACATGCAAGGCCTAGGGATAGGCAACAAGGGTGGGTTGGCATTAGATCCATATGCCAATCCTAACACGATGTATACATTGGGGGATTTTCTCCCATCATTGACAACTGACCTTGTTGACCTCAACAACCCTTTCCCTTCGCTCGAGAGAGGAGAAAGTTTGAGAACTCACCTAAAAGAGAGGTATAGACAAGGTCAGGAAGGATCTTCAGAAGATGAGTCAGAATATGAAGTAGCACCATGGGACCCTTTCGAATCGGATAGCAATCACTCACAAGTGACCCCCATGGATGACTACCAAGAAAGCCTCTTGGCAATGTTCCCTTTGGATGCTCCAATCGAGCAAGTGCCACCACAAGAAAATTAGGTCCCCCCATAGAGAGCGAAACAACCCCGATGGGGCCAGATCAATTTGCTCGAGCAAGAAAAGCCTCTAATGTCGCAAACCATTGTTGGAACCAATGAAGGCCTTTGGATCTCCGATAGTGATTATGAAGATGAAACTAAGATGGCATATCTCAATCACATGTGGCAGATGTAGCAACAATACCCCCTGGATATTGACGACACATTTGAACAACTAAACATAAGTCCAGGGCATGAGTGGAACCTAAACCCAGCACAGTGGGACCAAGTGTTGAATCCATCACTTTGGGCATATAGAGAACACCTACCACCCAAAGACCCTATAGAGATATTAGTGCCAGAGGCAGACCCCATCCTCCTCCCTGCACATAGGGCTGATCCATTCATGCCAATACCTCCATAGCTAGATTCGAAGCACAAAGATCATCAAGAATGTCTGAATAACCACACCTGCAGTAATGGAGCATTTCATCAACATGATCTCCATTGACTTAACCACCCCCATCCACAATCCAGCCAATCCAGCAAAGTCATTATATCTAGACATAGATGCCATAGACTGGGATCACATCAATTCACCACCATCACCATCAGAGTACTGGCCTTTCGGTGAGATGCTTCATTTCACCCTAGGGCCAACTCAGGATATCTTCCATGCTGAAGAGGGACCCAAAGTTCCTAACGATGATCTGAATTCAGTGAATGATATCCACTTGATCCCAACTCCACACCAGTTGGAGGACGGGTCCCACATGTCAATCGAGGAGACGACTGGCGTAGACATCGGCTCTGATCCAACGAATCCACAGATTATCAAGCTGGGGGTAAGTTTATCCCCCGAAGAGCAAGCCGACTACATTGCCCTTCTCAAAGAGAAGAAGGAGGTTTTTACATGGTCCTACAAAGACATGCCGGGGCTAGATCCGTAGCTAGTCACGCATAATCTAACGCTTGATCCGACAATCAAGCCAATTAAGCAAAAACTATGTAAGATGCACCCAAAAGTGGCCTTAATGGTCAAAGATGAATTACAAAAGTTGTTGGATGCACAATTTGTCATCTACGTGGATTACCCACCATGGCTATCCAACATGGTGCCCATCAAAAAGCCTGACGGGAGGATTCACATATGCACTAATTTTTGAGATCTAAACAAAGCGAGTCCTAAGGATGATTTCCCCTTGCCAAGTATCGATGCATTGGTAGACGCTACAACGAGCCATGAAATGCTTTCCCTCATGGATGGTTTCTCGGGATACAATCAGATTCGTATTAATCCCGAGGACCAACTAAAAACGACGTTCACAACACCCTGGGGGACATTTTGTTATAAGGTCATGCCCTTTGGCCTTAAAAATTTTGGCGCCACCTACCAACGTGCCATGACATACATCTTCCACGATCACATGCATCAAACTTTGGAAGATTACATGGATGATTTGTTGGCCAAATCTCTTTTGCGCCCAAATCATCTTTATGACTTAATCAAGATCCTCGTTCGCCTCATGGAACATAAAGTCAGACTGAACCCTAAGAAGTGCGTATTTGGTGTCACATCTAGAAAACTCCTGGGTTTCATAGTCTCAAAGAGAGGCATCAAGGTGGATCCAAACAAAGTCAAGGCAATCCTTGAAATGCTTCTTCCAACTACCATCAAGCAGCTCAGAAGCCTGTAGGGAAAGGTCGCGTCAATCAAGCGCTTCATAGCGTAGCTATCTGACAAGTGCCGACCCATAAATAAATTATTGCACAAGGGGGTAGCATTTCATTGGGATGACGAGTGCCAGTTAGCCTTTGACAATATTAAACAATACTTGGCTTCACCGCCAGTATTGGCACCACCTAGACCAGGAGTGTCATTCTACTTATACATCTCAGCTACTGAGGTGGCACTGGGCGCCATGCTAGCCCAGAAAAATGAACTACACAAAGAACAGACTACATACTATCTTCGCTACACCCTGGTCAGTTATGAACTTAACTATGCATACATTGAGAAGCTCTACTTGGCAGTGGTGTTTGCTACCAAAAAGCTACACCATTACATGCTGAGCAACATGACGTATGTTGTGTCTAAGGAGAATCCATTATGGTACATGATGAGTCGTACTTATCATAGTAGCCGCACGAAAAAATGGATCATGTTGTTGACAGAGTTTGACATCGAGTTCATTGGACAAAAATCCATCAAAGGTCAAGTCATCACCGATAAACTAGCAGAGGCTCCTCTCGAAGAAGATCAGCCTCTGACCATAGAACTACCCGATGATGGGGTCTTCCATGTCTCAAAATCACCAGATTATGATGAGCCTGAGTCACAGGCCTACATAACCCTATTTTTTGATGGTTCTAGATGTGAGCAAGGTGGTGGCACGGGAATTGTATTCTTCACACCGCAAGGGGCTCCAATGCCTCTATAATTTAAATTAGATTTCCCATGCACCAACAACAATGCCGAATACGAAGCCTTGCTCATAGGTCTTCAGACAACAATCACCATGAACATCAAACGATTGAACATCTTTGGTGATTCGTTGTTAATTGTCAACCAAGTCAAAGGGGTATTCCAATGTAAATGCCCAATTTTGTAGGCCTACAAAGCCCTTATGGACAAATTCTTGGCAAATCTTGAATGGTACGACATCGAGGCACTCCCTCGGTCATCGAATCATTTTGCGGACACTATGGCCTCCTTGGGGTCACTAATCTCGCAAGACATTTCTGGTGATATGACAACCATTCAAGTCAAAACACTATCGCAATCCATGATGGAGTGTGCAAGCTCTGACTTAACGCTAGGAATCCACCTGATCCAGATTGAACCGTCCCTGGACAAGTTCTCTCGAATCCACGATTGTTTGAATCACGCCAACTGGGGGTCCTTGTTCTCCCCTACTCCCCTTAATAGCAACACAATGCTATTCTTACAAGTTCTTTCCCGCTCAGCTTTTTCTAGGGATGAACTTCAAGAGAGATTGGCTATTCATGCTATCGAGGTTTCCGATCAGCAGGATTGGTACACGCCCATACGAGATTACCTCAAGTTAGGTAACCTCCCACTTAGATTGACGCACGCCGCAAAACGATCATTCAAGTAGAAAGTGGCAAAACATGTCTTGTTAGGAGACATTTTGTATCGTCGTAGCTACAAAGGAATCCTCCTTCGTTGCTTGGACCAACAAGAGTCCACTTGGACGATCACCCAAGAGCACGATGGTACATGCAATGGCCACTTCAGCGATATGGCCATCGCAAAGCGCATTCTTCGCATGGGCTATTATTGGCCATATTTAGAGTGAGATTGTTGCGCGTATGTAAGGAAGTGTGTGAAGTGTCAACACCATGCCAATTTGACACACGTACCTTCTCAGGCCTTGCAGCCAATCCAATCGGCTTGGCCGTTTTCATAGTGGGGCTTAGATCTAATTGGAAATATCTCCCCTGCATCGTCAGGTCATCACACGTTCATCATAACGGCCATGGAGTACTTCACCAAGTGGGTGGAAGCAATTCCACTTACCTCTACGACTAGACCCCGCATTGTGGAGTTCATTTTACATAACATCATATGTAATTTTGGTATTCCATCCAAGATCATCTCGGATAATGGGACGTCATTTAAGAATAAAGACGTGCGTGCTTTGACCACAAAGTACAAAATTTAGCATAATTTTTTGACACCCTATTATCCGTAGGAAAATAGGCAAGCAGAGGCATCAAACAAAACGCTAGTCACCATCCTCAAAAACATAGTCACAGATAGTCATAAGGATTGGCACATTCAAATCCCGCTTGCCATGTGGGCTTATCGCACTAGCATTAGGACACCCACTGGGGCAACTCTATTTTCACTCGTGTATGGCTCCGAGGCTGTCATGGCTCTTGAGTTGGAAACTCCTTCCCTATGCATATCAATGCAAGAGTTCTTCGATGATGACACTACACGACAGGCCCGGTTAGACCAACTTACGTTGCTCGATGAACGACACGTCAATGCTCTCGAGCATTTATGTATCTATCAAAAGCGACTTAAGAAATCATACAACATGAAATTTCACCTGAGGGATTTTTAGGTTGGTGACTTGATCTTAAAAGAGAACCAACATAATTCTAACTTGCCGCCCCATCTAAGGGACAAGTTCGCGGCAAACTAGTTAGGTCCTTATGTCATCGACAGTAAGATAGGACCTGGAACATACCGGCTAGCATCTCTTGATGGAATCAAGGAACTAGAACCCTTGAACATCAGTCATTTGTGGCCATTCCATATTTAAAAGAGCCATAGCCCAACCCAAAATGCTCCAAGGATTCTCATAATATCTTGGTCAACCAAAAATGCTCCAAGGATTCTCATAATCGCTTGGTCAACCCAAAATGCTCCAAGGATTCTCATAATCGCTTAGTCAACCCAAAATTCTCTAAGGATTATCATAATTACTTGGTCAACCCAAAAAGCTCCAAGGATTCCCGTAATCACTTGGTCAACCCCAAAAATGCCCCAAAGGTATCCATAAACCCTTTGGTCACACCAAAAAGCTCCAAGGATTCCCACAATCGCTTGGTCAACCCCAAAAATGCCCCAAAGGTATCCATAAACCCTTTGGTCACACCAAAAAGCTCCAAGGATTCCCACAATCGCTTGGTCAACCATACAACGCCCCAAAGGTGCCAATAATCCCTTTGGTCAAAACCACCAAAGATCTGAAAGAATCACTTGGTCCGCCCTCATGCGGAATGAACCAACCATAAAGAAAAGTCAAAACAATAAAATCATCAAAAATAATAAAAATTTGCATCTCATTTCCATGCATACTCAAAATCATAACAAAAATAAAGACCTCTTTTGCATATCATCTTCATACTCACAAAAAAAAAAAAATCAATCCATCAAAAACACAAAAATAATAGCTGCATTAAGCTCACATCCATACATTGCATATTTGTTGGTCATACAGGTCAAAGGCACCATAGACTGTAATTACTCGGTAAATCCATCATTCTCCACATTTTTCCACTCTATAAACAGTCCATCAAAAATAAACGCCATCCACAGTTTCACAATATCATGCATTAGTTGTCTTCTAATGTATCTAGAGTTTTTATCATTCAGTTGTCTTTATATTTCTAGCCAAATATTGTACAAAGTCAGATAGATTTTACGAAGGTAGAGTTCCACTTGGACCACCCCTTGTTACGTAGCATCCCAACACAAGCTAAAACACACATAAAAATTCCCAAGTTGTGTGAACGAAAGATGAAACCTATAAAGCAATCTAGGATACCATCTAGTGAAAAGGTTATCTTGCTCATCCCCCTGTGCGAATGACCCCAAGAATGCTGAGAGTTGGCAAAAGGACAAGCATCTTCCCTACCCAATTCCCCAAGAATCCCAAGTTCTCAAAACGTTGCAAACATCAAAAAATTTGCAAAAGTCAAAACTCCAAAGTTTGACATCAAATCCCACAAAGTGCATACATCAAAAGGCACATACAATAGTGATTCTCATCACTCAATATTCAAATCCCTTGCTCAAAAGAAAAAACAAAATAAATAGTGATTTTTATCACTATAGAAGAGCAAGTATCCCAATACAATTGAAGAAAATAAGGGAGTCGAACTTGAATCTCTGGAACTCTCAGCATTCAAAATGTCATGAGGTAAACCTCAGTATCAGTTTGGTGGATAACCTATCGGTCACTGGTGGCAAACCTCCTACATGACGATATATCTGTCACATTAACTTGTGTGCAGATCAATGTTTGCATGTGGATGAGCTAGCTTATGGTATCCTAGATAGCACCATAAATTAATCTGACTAAATAAAATAAAGGAGTTAGTGGAGCTAATTAGGTGATCCTCAGTACAGGTTTGGTTGATAGCCTATCTGGCACTGGCGGTATCTTGACAAATACCACATAAATAAACTCAATTACACACACAGGGATGTGAAATAACTTGGTCAAAGACAAGTCGAATTCATACCTTGTTCAAAAGTATTGTAAGATAAAAGTATAGTCTTGGCTAGTTAGTTAAAACATCCGAGTCTCAGAAAACCTTAACTACATTCTAACCAACTGTGATATCTTTCATCCTTGCATCGCCATCAGAAAATACAAAAAATAACATGTATACATAAAAAGTCATTTACCACAGCAATCGCCTAGGACAAAAAGCCATAAGTTCTAAATAGTCTATGGTGCCACCACCAAAAATCACAAATTCAATTCATCCATTCCATTTGCATATCATATCAATTAGAAACATTAGAATTCATCACAAAATATCCATACATAATGTAAATTAACATGCATCCATCAAACATTAGTCACTGTGCATAAAATCAAATCACAACACATGTATAAATAAAAGAAAGTCATATGTATATATATATATATATATATATCATCATTATCAAAAATACCCATAGGCTATAATAAATCGGTCCTCTGACCTCGCAAAAAGGCAAAAGCTCAAAAACCCCCAAGCCTAAGGCATCAACCACCATGATCATGCAGGATCGGTGCGATGGGAACTACCCCCCATGGTGTGGGTCCTATGGGACCCCTTAGGGTGGTGTTGCTAGCCCCCACATCACGCCTACTAGCACCTCCCTCATACAGTCGCCTACACTGAGAGGATGCTGACTGATCAGTATCGCTCCCTCTCGTGCGACGTGACAATCTACCTCCACTAACCGTAGGGATCTACCCATCAAGGTGGATAATATCTGCCTCCAGCTCAAACCAATGTCGAACCAAGTCCATCTCTTGTTGATGAACTGTCACCAAGTTCTCATCATGCCGCACCAATACATTCTCCCTCTCTACCAACTACGTTCGTAGGAGATCCATCTCCTGTGCAGCATCTATATCCCCATCCCATCGGAGGTACACCACAAATGCATTCTCCCTCTCTGCCAGTTGTGTCCACTCTCATGTAGCGCCTCCCTGAGCTCCTCATATCGTCTCCGAAGCAACCCCTCCAATCGCGCTATCTCAGTGCACAACCTTGCCTCCATATCCTTCGAGACTGCCTAAGGCATTGGCATCTTCGAAATGGCATCCTGCTCTGGCTCCCATTGCTCTGGGACCTCCTCCATATCTGACTACTCTAAAACCCCAAAATCATCCCCCCAAGCTATCCACCTCTACCATGTCCGCATCCTCCAGCGGAACCCCCCAGCCCTCTCCTGATGCCTCTGCATCCTCACCACCTGTTCCTGCCGCCTCTGCACCCCCTAGAGGCCCCTCGCCTCGCTACCACCAAAAAGTCCACCACTGGTCGTACTCCACGGTAGCCCCGACATTGTCCACGTCTAGGACGTCAATCATTGTATCCAAATCCTCACCAAGTAGCACAATGACCGACCAGGCTAGAGTCCTCTCGTCACCTCGACATCGATAGATCAAAGGCTCACTAGGAAACCCCTAGTACACCCCAAATTGTCATGTCACTCAAACATATGGGAAGTACTCCTACTCGATCCTGTGTCACCTGATCAGCCATCTCCCCTGATGCACCCATCGAAGCCACTCTCCAGCCTCAGGCTAGACTGGACATTCCCAATATGGGCGCCAAAAAACCTCCCCTATAGCAAGCCAAGCGAAGGCATCAACATAGTGCCCTACGACACCTACCCACTGTCGACTCTGTTCCTACTCCTTAGAATGTCACCATAGAGCCACATACCCTATCTCTCTGTCAACCATCTCTACCTGAGTCATCCACGATAACCCCATCGGCCTCTCCACAACTATGTGCTGCCAAGCCCAGCCTTGCAGTAGATAACTACATCCAATACCCTTTCACCTCCGACAACAGACCTCGTACAGCTCATCATAGAGCTATGCCAACAGAGTCTGTCCCCATCTCATAATCATAGGTGCCTCCATCAGACACTCGACCAGTCTAAAGACCACCTCCAGCAGGTTCCAAGGGAACCTCGTGTTTGATGAGTCGGGCAACAGCATGTTGGAAATGAGGGTCATCAGTAATGCATGCCTCACTCCCAACATGCCCCTCTCTAGTCACCATCGCACGAAAATGTCGCCAATCTGGTAGTCACCCTCTGCCATCTCCATTGGGCTATCCGCACCCAACTCCTTCCCATGACCGAAGCATCGTGTCAGCACTGCTGTCCTCTAATCACGCAGAGTAGTCTGAATAGGAAGTCCGTCTATCAGAATCCGTAGAAGTCGATAGACATCCTCGAGCGTCACTGTCATCTCCCTTATTGAGAGATGAAAGGTATTGGTTTGGGGATCCCACAAGTTGATCAGGGCCGTTAGATAGACTTGATCCCCCACCACAGGCTCTAGTCAAGTCACTTGCTTGAGCCCAAGGGCATCAAGCCACACCCAGTCAACCAAAGTCAGTGCCTCCCGCGCTTCAAAAAAAATCGTAGGCACACGATATCGGCTCTTCACAAATTGCAAAAGAAGACAAAACAAAAACATTAAAAACCTGATAAACTGTCAATAACATGAATATACAACAATGCATAAAACAATGTACAGCTAAAAATAGACAAATAACGAGCAACAAAATTCAAAAACATTTCAAAAATAGTTTGTCAGTACCTATGGTTTTTAACTCTATGTTTAAACTGATAAACAAAACTAAAAAACAATTAAAAAATAGTTTGTCAGTACCTAGGGTTTTTAACTCTATGTTTAAACTGATAAACAAAATTTAAAAAAATTCAAAAACAGTTTGTCAATACCTAGGGTTTTCTTTTTTTAAACTCTACGTTTAAACTGATAAATAAAAACAAAACAAACAAAATCAAAATAACAGTTTTCGTTAACCTCGGGTTTATAACTGAAGTTTACAAATGAAAAATCAAAATAAAAACAATTTTCTAAAGCTAGGGTTTTGCTCTCAGTTTACCCTAGGATTTCAGTTTAAAAACAAAAAGTTAGATTAAAACAATTTTTCTAAGCTAGGGTTTTTGTTCAGTTTACCCTAGGGTTTTAGTTTAACAGCAAATAAACAAAAAAAACAAAAAGAAGAAACAACACAACCTAGGGTCTCAGTTTAACCTAGGGTTATAGTTTTAGTTCTGTCAATTCATTTTCACCTCAGGTTTTACCTAAGTTTAAACGAAAAAACAAATTCAAACTAAATTGCAATTTTTAAACTATAACATAAAACAAAAGCAAATAACGAAGAGGAGCACTTACCGGTCTCGCTTCGGCTCCGTCGCTTGATCCGGTTCATGAAATCATGGTGTCAAAAAAATTTGGCAGCGCTTTGCTTCACAAAATTGACCTCCTCCTCCTCAAAGCTCCAAATCGCCAAAAAAATCGAACACAAATGAGCCCAAACCCTAGTTTTGGCCCTTAAATAGGCTTTTTAGGCATGTAATCGTTCCTCCCTGGGATGAGCACTCTAGTTAGAACTCATCCCACCCTAGGACGATTACTAGACTGGTATTTGTCCCACCCTGGGACGATTACAGAGTAAAAATTTCAAAAACAACAAAAACTGCACCAAAATGCACAAAAACAAGCAACAAAATTGTCCAATAAGAGTGCTTTTGCACTCGACATTTCGGGCATGCAAAATAGATGTCGGGGTCACAAATCCTCACTATCCTACTCCCTAAGAAGGCTACCATAACTGGAACACTCCACGGGAGGATGGATTGTAGAGAATTTCATCCCCAAACGATGTCCCAAAAAGGGTCCAAACCCACCCAAAAATAACAATAACATTACCGAACAAGGCGCATTTGCGCCTCTGCTTCTTGGCATACAAAATAGACATTGGGGTCACAAATCCTCACTATCCTACTCCCTAATAAGGCTACCATAGCTGTACCACTCCACAGGAGGACAGATTGTCGAGAATTTCATCTCCAAACGGTGTCACTAAAAGGGTTAAACACCCACAAAAAACAGGTCTAAATGTCGGGAAACTGCACACACATTCAAAGATAAACAATTGAAATGTACACTTACCTAAGTCATCTTGGGTCAAGTGACTCATCACTTTTATCATGTAGGTCATTCCCTCATCGATTCGTCGCTTGAGGGGGTAGTCACACTTAGTCACCAATCAACAAATACACACCCAATTAAGGAAATGGTATGCATTCAAAGAATCATTGACAAAGACAATCACACTCCTGCTTGGGGTAGTAAACAAACAATAATCATAAGATGATCAAACACTTGGTATTTGTGAATCATGAACTCAAGGTTCCCATAGACAAAAGGTTGCGCCCTTTGCCTATTCATGACTGATCAATGTCCAAGCTCAAGTAACACCTCACCGAAAAAGGTTAACACTTGAATTAAGTTCCTTCACTCGTCAGAAGCAAGGATTCAAGAACGCATGCCATTTCCATACTTGGGGAATCAAAAGTTGGTTAGGTTACGGAGAAACCCTAATTATTAGTGCTTTGGTTATCTATTTTTGCTCAGCACTGCGCCACGCACAGTGCATCCCAAAAAGGGGCATCTGTAGACACCAAAACAACACCAATTCGATTATGTGATTGTAAACACTGATCGCATTGACACACACAGCCCCTAGGGTAGCCCCCAGAGGTTAAACAGTGGTCTTAACCACTCACAAAATAGTTTTGGAAGGTTAGAGGTCAATTTGGCACCTTTCAGGAACTTTGCTCTCTACTCGTTCCACCCAGGGACGATTACAAACTGGTATTCATTCCACCCAGGGACGATTAGCAGTATTCGCTTGAGGGTGGGGCAAATATCAGGTTTGACGAGAAAAAAGTCAAATCTTGACAAATGGCAGCTCAGATCCACCACTTAACTCTTCATTGCATGGGAGTGTGAGTGAGCAATTTTGAGCGTTAGAAACAGTTACAGGGGCAGTCATGGAGCCCCTAATCACGGAGGAATCTTATCCCACCTGGGAAGGCATGATTGCCAAGTGGCGCCTCTGCATGCTCATCCAAAGATACCGTCAGGTCTATAAAATGGTGAGTCTTCTCACCCCAAAAAAGAAGAGGGAAGGAGCATTTTGAGCAACGAAGTGCTGCCGTTTTACATCCTCACACCTTTTTGATTTTTGCCTTTCACATCCTTGATCTCTTTTGGAAGGGAGGTCATAAGGTGGTTATTGGAAGCGCAAATCCAAAACCAAAACCCAAAATTTGGCCATAAAATCCTACAAAATTTTCTTACAACACCCCACAAGAGGTTTTGGACCCATCCCAAGTGGATTGGTGTCGAAATCGAGCCCCAAACGGTGGGCGTCCTGCCCCCGGGCGCCCCCCACACTACTGCAGTCCTAATCGCCCCGCGTCGGAGTGATTAGAAATATGTAGTAGATTTCTTTTATGTTATTTTTGCATTTGATTCTAGGTTGCTTAGATAGGTTTTCATTCAAATTTCACATCATTTTGAGCTTTTTTGATCATGTTTTTGTCATTTCCCGCTTTTACTAACATGCAGGTAGCATCATCAAATTCCTGGCGATAAAATCTGAATTGGAAAAATATGACCTTCTGGGTCTTTCCAAAATACCCCATTTTACCTAAAACCCAACTTTGCAGGTGATTTGGAGCTTCCCGGATGTGACATTTGGGACTGTGCTTTTTGACATTTTTTTGTAGGTCTAATCGTCCCACCTCGGGGTGATTAGAAATCCGTGGCAAATTTTTTGACTGTTCCATTTGCAGTGCCCTCCTGGTAATGTCCTCATGCCTCTGTTAAATTTTTAGATCATTCTGATGTTATTTAGTTATCGTTTTATTCATTTTTTGCATGCACTAACCGTAGGCTTGGGGATTGCATGTTTCATTTTATCTATAGGTGCTACTGATTGTTTTCTGTTTCCTTGAATGTAGGGTCTCGAGATTAGAGAAGCAAGGAGTCAAGACTCATCAACACAAGTGGCGGTGATGTTTGGTCCACCCATTCTACATGTGGGCACGCGAAAGAAGGAATACCATCTGTTGATGTGACAAGAACATATTTAACGCTCCTAGCCCCTGAAAAGGGAGGAGACGGATTGTAACCAAGTTCTAAAGCATATTAATAAAAAGGTCTATACTCCATATTCACTTTTATACCTTGTTTCAATGCATTTATGTTTCTCTCCTTTCATGCATTTCAGTTCGTAGGATTTAGCGTTAAGTTTAGTTTCGTTTGCATCGCACCTTGGCATTTCCTTTTTGTTTCTGTATCCTCGTGCTTTCATATTGTAATTTCTATGTATAATACAATTTTTTTGTTTGCATTGTGACATCTCTTATGATTCCATAAACTTCCTTTTTTTTTATGATTTGCTAATGTTTTCTTGTGCATACAAGTTGTATAGTAAAATACCATCATCAACTTAATATTATGTGTCTACTGAAACAACTATAGTAAGAGGAGGGTTTGGGGGAGTGTTGTGTGTGTTGTAGTTCAATAATTTGTAATAAAAAGATTTGTTGTGATATTTTTTTAATTATATAACTAATTTAGAAATAATAACAAATAAAAGATAAATATTATATAAATACTATCAAATGGCATTAGATCATTCGATAAAATTTCTTAACTTTCAAGGAGGAAATTGATTTTCAAATATTGCAAAACAATACATGCATTATTACAAAGATGTTATTGTATCGCCCAAATTTTTTGCACCCTTTCCTTCAAGCTAAAGGATCCGTGCCCGGAAGGGGGATGCGAGAAGGATGAGACAATATCTCGGACGGAGAGGCCCTTTGAAGGTTTCATCTCTCTGGGGAGGGGTATAAGGGTGAATTTTCGACGAATGGTGGGGTTCACTAGGAAAATTTGAGTGGTAGTTTCCACACCTAGGTCGAGAATGGGTTTGATGTGTTCATTTTATATTCAATCATTTATATTCCTAGTTTGGCCAAAATGAATCTAAGCTATTCTATATGAAATTTTTGGTTTATATGAAGACAACAAACATAAATGAATCATAAATACAGAAAATATCTAAGATGGAGAAGAGTACACCTAATTTCTGATGTCTGATGAAGATTCTGAAGCTTGTAGGAGTCCAAATCATTTCGGATATGACAAGATCATCTGTAATTGTATAGAATCATCCAGACCATAGGAGATCGTCTACAATCAGCCAAGATCATCAGTGACCTGACGAATTCGTCAGAAACTTGCAATCATGAAAACAAACACCAAAAACCAAAAATACAATTGCAAGAATGATACAAAATGATAGAAATAAGAATATAAATGCTTAAATGATAAATCCTAATATCAAATCAAATAGGATGCAATGTTTTAATAATTTATTTTGAATTTTATCATAAAAATATGCTAAATGAGGTGAACTCCAAGATGCAAAATAGAAGTGAACTAATCTAATGCACAATTAAATAGTTTTGATTGCCCTCAATCTGAACTGCAGTCAAAATCATCTAAAATCATCCAAGATCATCGTCGATCTTGACAGGATCCGAGCTTCCTCCGATTGAAACACAGTGGGATCCTACAGTAAAACTTGAAAACACAAATGCAAATGATAGGGGATAGAATGTTCTAACACAACAAAAACTAAAGTTGCAAGGAAATGATCAGCTAGGGGGATAAACTGGGAAAATCCCAAGTTTATGTAGGATTAGGGGGAGGTTAGGAGGTTGGGGATCATCCCAATCTAGGAGATCTCCAACGTAGGAATCTCCAACTGTGCAGACACGCTTTTGCCCAAGTTGGAGAAGTTGTTGAAACAGAAGCTAATTATGAAAATTAGGTTTTGGGATGAAATCGTCTGGACATTCTGTTCCAGATGAATTTATCTGATTTGGGACGATATCGTTAGATCAGCGATGATATCGTCCAACGGCCAAAACAACTTCTAAAAATGACACAAAAAACGAGGTGAGCGGTTCACGGACGATTTCGGGGTTAAAATTCATTTTTTTTATCTTTTACTGAGGGTTTAACTGTGCCAATTTTAGGGTGCTACATTTTTCCCCCTCTTTAGTGAATTTTCTAAAGAAAATGAGTTAAATATGAGTCTTTCATGCTTTACGAGAAAGCAAGAATTTATTCCATTTTTTAGACGACGATTCTAGGTCGAATCATACAACTGTTTGCTATGGTGCCCCCTCCGAGTTTTTACCCAAATCGAACGTTTGAGGTAAAAGCGTGAAAAAGCAAAAATTAAAAAAATGTTGTTTTTAAATAAAATAAGAAAAATAGGGTAAAACCCTAATTCATTTTTACTGTTCACTGTTGCTGTTTCAAAGCTTTGCAGGCGAAATGGTGGAAACGACACATAGATCGATAGAGGTCCGGCACGGGTTACGGGTAAGGATCTAAACCTAGTGTACTGTGTTTGCAGCTTGATTTGTTTAATTTTTACTTGAATTTTTAATTCTTTTTGAGCATCGCGATCGTTTTTAGGCCGTCGACGACATCAAGATGAAATCATCCCAATTTTGTCGAAAACGTCTCTAGATCATCGATTTCGTCTGAGGACAAAATCAAAGAAATAGGGGCGATCCCGTCCAATAAGGGGCGATCCCGTCCAATAAGGGGCGATCCCATCCAATAAGGGGCGATCCCCAAATTGGAGAATTGGAGGCGATTTCGTCCTATTAAGGACAATTTTGCTAAATTTGGTACGATATCGTCCAATAATGGGCGATATCATTTTTTTTATGAGATGAAACTGATTTTAATTAATTTTAATGATTATGTACTAATTATTTTTGTTGTTTTATTGTTTATTTTGTAGAGAGAATTGCTAAAGAGTCGAGAGTGGAAATACGGGGGTCTTAGGGATAACTTAGCTGTGCTCGATCAGGCCGAGCAAGACAGACTAGCAGAGGTCGAACTGTAGCATGTGGTAGAGATGCCACAAATTCCTATAGACATGGGGCTATTGAAAGCCCTCGCAAAGAGATGGTATCCAGAGTCGTCCTTCTTTCGACTATCGATAGGGGAGATGACTCTCACTCTAGAGGATGTATGGAGGATCTTGAGGATCCCCTTACATGGGCGGTTCATGACTCCTTCGGCCAATCAGGGCCATGCCATGATGAGATTGTGCAGTGATCCAAGCTTCACCCTAGAGAAGGGTGGAGTGAACATCGAGGCTCTGAGGCAGATGCATGGGGCATCTCGGTTGACCCAGGTTTTGGTAGGGGTGGTGGGTGGCCTTCTCCTATGCCACTAGAGCGAATGTAGATTATCGTGGCTACTGTCAGATGTGGTCTATGACATGAGAGACCATAGATACAGGTTTTCTTGGGGTAGCTTTGTACTGTGTCACTTGTATAGGATCCTTTATAGGGTCGTATACAAGGGAGGTCGATGTTTAGTGCTAAAATTACTACTACAAGTTTGGTGCTGGGAGCACATTGCGATGCGGAGGCCGCTAGGGCTTCCAATGACAAGAGTTAACTGGGAGAGACCCCGAGTTTTCTCTTGGTGGCTCCAGAGAGGGTCACAATCATAGATAGATCTGTTGATGTCCCAGAGGTTGCTAGACGACCTCACCCCAGATTAGATCACCTGGAGACCATGGAGAGAGCATCTAGGGTGGGCAGAGGACGGATAGGAGTTGGCTATCATCAGGCGAGTCATCTGGTTGAGGACAGAGTAAGGAGAGGTAGAGCTCCACTGCTATGATCAAGTTGTGAGTCAATTCAGTCTACAGTAGGGGATCCCCTCTCTTAGGGATTACGAGTATTCCTAGACTGTGCGGGATAATACCACATTGAGCAGGGCTCCAGACATGCAGCGGTTCTGGAGTTAGGATGCTAATGATGCCCCCATTTAGCCAGTGGATGGGGATGACATGGGGGTAGCAGACGGGTATGATGCCTGGTATGCAGGCATCCGCCCTCCTCGAATGATGAGGGCATAGGGTCCAATGCACGCTGTAGTGCAATGAATGGAGAGGTGATGCCAGGCTACCATCGATGTAGCGAGGGGTTGCAAAGGGAGAGATCAGTGACGACCTCCTCAGGAGAGACGCTGGAGAGTACCATAGGCTCCAAAGAGATAACAACAACTGAAGAGGAGGGAGAGACTCCCTTCTCAACAGAGGGATAGGCCACCATCGCCCGATAAGGGCAAGGGTGTCGAGGTGGGGGAGAGCAGTGAGATAACGGCTCTCCAGGCAGAGAATACTTGCCTACAAGCTCAGGTGCAGAATCTCTAGGATGAGGCTACACAACTCAAGACTCAAAGCGAAGGGGCGAGCATTCTGGAGCTGGTGCAGGCTATTGCATAGATCATGTTCTACCAGGGGTTGTACTATCATGTGGTTCCCAAGGAGCAGAGGATACCGCTGCAAGCCAACATTGCAGAGTCGATCAGGATGGGGTCATCAAGGACAACATCACGATCGACATCGAGGATCCATGACACAGGACGGGCTGCAATGGGACCACCTCCTCCACCTCAGGGTAGGAGAGGAGATGAGGCTAAAAGCTCGAGGGCTTCTCGAGACTAGCTGCTCATTGGTACATAGACCACATATTTTTGAGAGGATTGAGTATGCCAGGGTATAGATTGTGGCATACAAATCCGTTTTGATATGATGTATAGACTTCTTGATATATATATATATATATATATATATATATATATATATATATATATATATATATATATATATATATATATATATATAGTTCTTTTTGTGATATGCCTTGTGCATATGTTTTATGATGCTTTAATATTTTAATGGTTGATTGATTATTCATGTAATTATGTCATTGAAAATATTATAATTTTTATGTCATGCTATAAAATTAAATGAAATAATCTGATGTAAACAAATTGGTTGTTGTGGTGTGATTTGATGAAAAATAAAGTGACTTCTAACAATAATTTCAAAGGACATTGTCACTGTTACATGACCATTTCATGGAGTCGCCACTCACTAGGTCATCAAGCTAATCCCGATATGAGAGAAATATTGCTAAAAGTAAAAGGGTGCTTAAGAGACTTTCTTATGACTTTGTGTTGTGATGATAAAAAATGATGATGGTGATGATTTGTTTTCAGATTTTCATAAAAATATTATGCATGTAATATTAAAAATATGATTTTTTTGTTAGGCATAAAATTCCTGTGTGATAGAATTTTGAACAATTGCCTAGGAATTATACCATCATCACAAAACTGAATTTTTGACATAATGAAATGAAATAGAAAAGTTTTCGTTCTTTTTTTTTAAAGCACAATTGTGTAACATAATGATTTAAGCCATATGTTTTTAATGGATTAAATAAATGGGAAATAAAATTATAATGATGGTTTGTGCTCGGCATAGAATTTTAGGTATACACTTATATCATCATCGCGGAATCCAAAAGAAAAAATTGATGTAATAGTTTTATTGCATAGTTTATTTTTGATTTTGAGATAAAAAATGTAAAATGAGGACTTGCACTAGGCATAGATTCCAATTTAGGTTTAGGAACTATACCATCGTTGCGAAAGTCGAAAATATAAATGTGACTTTATTGCTAGATTTTTGAACATGCTTTGAAGAAAAAAAAGAAGAAAAAAATGTATTTTATTGTTTGTACGCTAAGACAATATTCTCAAGTAAGAAAATCAAATTATTTCAGAAGACTTGCATACATATTTTAAATTATCTCAAAGACAAAATTTAGATTTATAAGGAACCCCATGTGCATATGTGAGTTCATTGTCGATCTTTGATCTATCATAATGATACAAAATATCTCAAACACAAATGTGTGTGCAATTGTATTGTTCATTTACCAATTTTGAGCAAGATAATTTGATACACGTAATTTGAATTAACCAAATGAGTGTTCATTGACCATGATTTATATGCATGTAACCATACCAGACTACTATGTAAGTCGGGTTATCAAGAGCTAGCTGATCCATGAGCGAACATAGGTCTGTACAAAAGAAGGTCGCTAATGTGACAGACATATCACCATGCTAGGAGTTACCCAAGGCCAAGCGGGTTGGGCACAAACCACCTGTTATGGGGCTTACCTCACGGTTTTTGAATAATTGAGAATTCCAAGGATTCAAGCTCATTCACCCTTCTTTTCTTTCAAAGCGTAGGGGAAGGGATTTATTGCTTTTTGATTTTTTTTTTTTTTTTTTTTTTTTTTTTTTGTATTTTGTATTTTGCTTGACACTGAGATAATGCTGAAATATTGCTGAGATGGTACAAAATGATACTGAAACAATGCTTCTTTTTCTCATGATTTTTCTTGTTTTTTTTTTCCTTTTCTTCCTAGACTAGGGATACTTGCTCGGATTGGCTATAAAGCAAGGGATTTTTATTTTGGGTAGGGGTGAGCTTGTCCTTTTGTCAATTCTCAAATATTCTAGACCATGTGCATGATAGGATAGCAGGGGAAACTTTTCACTCAAGAGACCACTTCTACTGTGTAGCATCTCTTTGAATTTGCAATAAAATCATTTTAATGTGAAAAGGTGTGCTTGGTTCAAGTAAATAACAAGATCAGTTCTCTATGCTCAAAAATTTATTTAATTTAATTGTGGACTTCAATATAAGAGAGATTAATAATCATACCAAATAAGATCAAGATATTTATTCATGTGAGTGTGAAAGTGAGGGATTCCAAATAAATGCTAATTTATCCAAGATAACTGAAAATATAACTACAATACTTCAAGAATTGAAAGGTTCAAAAATAGAAGATGTTTTTGAGGATTTTGATGATTTTAATTTTTTTATATTTTGATTTTAATTTATGAATTAAGATAATACATAATATTAGTGTTTTTGAATTTTTTATATGAATTACTAAAATAAGACAATATGTATAATATATACAGTGATGAAATTACCAGATTTATGCATAATAGCGCTCAAGGTGCATAATGTTCATAGGTTCTTTAAGATATTTACCATCTAAGGTAGCTAATATGTATGCTCCCAATCCAAATTTAGCAGTGATAATATATGGCCCAAGCCAGTTAGGCTCAAATTTGCCTTTAAGGTCTTTAGTTGCATTAGTATTTTTTTGATTTTCTTTTAAGACGAGGTCGTCGATCTCAAAGGATCGGTGATGAAATTTCTTGAGATATGCTCATTTGAGCTTATTCTAGTAGGCATGAAGATGCTCCAAAACATTAATGCACTTCTCATCTAGGAGTTCCAGCTGACTAAATCTACCAGCACGGTATTCATCTCCTACTTCAGTATCTTGAAGTAGCAAAGCCAAAGAAGGAACTTCTAATTCAAAGGAAAAAACAACTTCAGCACCATAAAACAAATCAAAAGGTGAAGTGCCCGTGGGAGTACGAATGCTAGTTTGATAAGCCCACAAAGAAGGATATAATTGAATGTGCCAATAACGACCAAATTTATTGACCAGTCTTTTGAGGATTTTAATTAATGTTTTATTAGATTTCTGCTTGGCCATTACCCTAAGGATAATAGGGAGTGGACCAACGATGTTGAATTTTATATTTTTGACATAGTTTCTTTACATATTTGTTTTTAAAATAAGTTCCATTATTCGAGATGAGATTTGCAGGAATTTCGAACCTACAAATAATTTGATTAAAAATAAATTTGGAAACTTGAGTTCCAGTGCAAGAAGCTAAGGGCATAACTTCGACCCACTTCGTAAAATACTCGGTGGTAGTTATGATGAATTTGTGTCCATAAAATGACACAGGATTGATTTTTCCGATAATGTCTAAGCCCCATTTTGAGAAGGGCCAAGGAGATGAAATAGCCTGCAGTTCTTGTGCAGGCACATGGACAAGGTCAGTGTGTTTCTGGCACTTATCGCAATGGTGCATGTAATCATGTGCATCATTCTCCATGGTAGGCCAAAAATATCCTATCCTAAGGAGCTTCTTAGCAATGGCGCTACCACTAAAGTGTCCCCCACAAGATCCATCGTGGGCTTCACTCAAAGCTGATATAGACTCTTCTAGATTCAAACATCTCAGTAGGATACCTTCAAAAGATCTCCTATATAAGGTATTGCCAATTATGACAAAGTGACTTGCTCGTCTATGTAATAACCGGTGTTGGTTTCTATTAAAACCTTTAGGGAAGGTCCCATTTTGAAGAAAATTGAGGATATCAATGTACCAAAGTTTAGGAGTAGTTTTGTTGATTAGAAACACATCCAAAGGTTCTAAGCATGATTTAATTGAAGCGGGTTCCTGGAGTCGATGAATAATGATGGTAGCATATTCATCATCTAACTCCAAGGGTAAAAGAGATGCAGCTACGACCATGGTGTCAACCACATGATTGCTAGTTCTAGGAATAGCTTCCAAGGTAATTTGATCAAATAAAGATATTAATTGTAATACATATGCTTTATATGGGTGCAATTTATCATCTCTAGTATGATAAACATCATTAATTTGATTTATAACAAGTTGAGAATCACCGAAAACTAATAGATTTTTAATTTTCAATGCTAGGGCTGCTCGTAATCCAAGGATGAGAGCCTCATATTCAACAGTGTTATTAGTATAGGAAAACATTAATTTAAAGGATAGAGGTATGAGATGTTTCTATGGAGATATCAAAATAATACCTGCACCAGGCCCACTCATGCATCGGGCTCCATCAAAGTATAAGGACCATTGCTCCGAATGATCCGCCTCTAGTTTAAGGCATTCGTCAGGAAACTCAATGACGAGGGGATGGGTGGATTCTAAGGGTGCAGTAGCTAATTGATCTGCTATGATTTGACCCTTAATAGGCTTTTATCCTATAAACATGAGTTCAAACTTGCTTAGCGCAAGAACCCACTTTGCTGTGCGACCAAATAAATAAGGTCAACTCATGAGATACCGTAAGGGATCGAATTTAGCAATAACGTATGTTTTCTGACTGAGCATATAATGGCGTAGTTTTTGTGTAGAAAATACGACTACTAGACATAACTTCTCTAATGTTGTGTAGCAAGTTTCATAACTAATTAATGTTCTACTAATGTAATAATTAGCACGCTCTCTTTTCTCATCATCAAGTTGAGCTAACATAGCTCCTAAAGCAAAATTTGAAGCAAAAATATACAAGATAAATGGGTGATCAGGTTTAGGTGGCAAAAGTACAGGTGGGTTAAGAAGATATTATTTGAGGAGTTCAAATGCTTCTTGACATTCATCGTCCCAATGGAAATAGACATCCTTCTTAAGAAGCTTAAGGAAGGGTCTAGTTTTATCTGCCAGCTTATCGATGAAGCGACGGATAGATTGAAGCTTACCTTGTAGAATCCGTAATTCAGATATATTTGTAGGTGTGGGCATATCAGTGATAGCCGTAATCTTGAGAGGGTAAATTTTGATGCCACGTAAAGAAACTATAACCCCTAATAATTTGCCTAACTTAACTATAAATATACATTTTGCTGGATTCAATCGGATAAGATATTCCCTTAACCGATCAAATACTTTTCTCGAGTCATCTAAATGGTCATCTTCTTCAGTAGAATGAGCTATAATGTCATCTACATAATCGTGTAGTATATCATGCATCATATCATGAAAGATATAAGTCATGGCTCGTTGATAGGTTGCACCTACATTCTTCAAACCGAATGGCATCACTTTCCAACAGAAAGTCCCCAAAGGGGTAATAAAGGTTGTTTTAGCCTGATATTCAGGAGCTATCTTGATCTGATTATAACCAGAAAATCCATCCATTAAGGATATCATTCCACTCCCAATAGTAAAATCAATGATCTGATCCATATTGGGAAGGGGAAAATCATCTTTAGGGCATGCAACATTAATATCTCTAAAGTCTCGTACAAACCCTAACCTTAGTAGTTTATTTCTTGAGTTACTTGGAACTACATTCGAGATCCATTCAACATAATCAATGGCTTGTATGAAAATAACATTCAGGAGTTTTTATAACTCCCCTTTGACTAGTAAGGCCACTTTAGGATGCATTTTTCTAAGCTTCCGCTTAACAGGTTTAGCATCCGGGTGCACTACTAGGTGATGCATAACTACAGAAGGGTCTAATCCTGGCATATCTTCATATGTCCAAGCAAAGACATCTTCATATTCTTTAAGAAATGTAATGTATTTATCCTATTTTTATTGACTCAATTCTGATCCAATGTTGATTATGTAGGGGTTATCCTCGGTTCCAATGTTAATTTTTATGAAATTTTCTACTTCCATGTGTAGATCTCTCTCAAAATTAGGTGGGATGGGTGAAATACCCAATTCTTGTAATTCTTCCAAGGTTATCTTGGATAATTCATTTTGAGGAGTCATGGCCTCACGCTGGGCTATACTAGATATAGAGCCATAAAAATAAAATCCATTATGTAATAATTCCTTAATGGAGACATCGTGAAAAATATCTCCCTCCAACTCATCGTCGAATTCAACGATCATCTCAGGATAAGATATAAATAGCATATTACATGTGAATGTTTTATTTATTAAACACAAGGCATCGCACGCATCTAAATAATCTTGGTAACATATAAGTTGGTCATCATCCTCAAATGGGAATGGCTTAGGAAATAGGCCCACACCACATTGGGCGGGCCACGCTTCTACCTCAAAAGGTTCTTTCATACCATTATGGAAAGGTCCCAAACATTTCCCTTTATATCCTAATTTCAGCATTATAGGTTTGGCTTTAATATATTCATTAGTAAAATAACATCGAGCATATCCATCATAATGAGTTTTGATGTTTATGGGTATTATACCCCAGTCATATCCCTTATAAATAAAGGTACAACTCTCGACTTGGTAAATACTTCCCATAGGCTGTGGGAGGCCCAAGGTATGAGGAGATGGCGCGGTAAATTATTTAAAATAAGGGAATCTTGCATAGAAGCATTTGTTTCTTTTGATATAAGAATTTTAGATAGATCAGGTAAGAGTTCGTCAGTAAGAGCATAAGAGGTAGAAGGAACATTCCCTACGTCTTCTGATGCAAAAAATATGACTTTGGTGGATGTAGACGGTGTAGGGGAGTCGATAGATGGGTCTATTATAGGCATGGAAGTTATAGGAGTAGAACAAGAGATATTGGTTGTGAGATTAGGATCTTTCTTAGGTCCTAATGTGATTTGTTCAAAAGATGGTTGAGCTATATATGAAGGTGCAACTGATGGAGAAGAAGTAGATGACTTTGTGGGTGTGAGTTTCGCACGTTTAGATGGATAATGAGAATTAGGATGTGTGGATGAGAGGGCAGGGTAAAATTGAACTCCAATAGGTTCTACCAAAGCACACATATCAAAGGGTCTTGGATCACCATGAATGGTAACCAAATGATTCTTAAATTTGAACTTAACACATTGATGTAAGGTTGAGGGAATAGCTTGCATCGCGTTGATCCAAGGACGACCCAAGAGTATATTGTACGATGCAGGGCAATGTACAATAAACACGGTCGTATCCAAGGTTCTTGGACCAACCTGTAATGGAATGGTAATAACTCCACATGTTTCTTGTGTTTCGTCATTGAAAGCTTTTATGATCATATCAGTTCTTTTAATTTCCTCACTTCTAAACCCGAATCTTTGGTAGAAGTCAAAAGTGCAGATATTTAAAGATGAACCATTATCAATCAAAACTTGTTTGACTGCTACATCTCCAATTAAAGCAGTAATATACAAGGGGTTATCTTTATGTAAACTATGTTGAGGTATGTCTCTATCTCGAAAGTCAATACAATCAACTTCATGAGTTATTATAGTATTGGCCATGGCTTCAGGTTGAATGTCTTGTGGTACCATCATCTGGCTTAATGTGAGCATTAATTCATCTCTATGTGTAGGAGAAGATCTTAAAAGGTCCAAGAGAGAAATTTTGGCCGTAATATTTGATAATTGTTCATTAATATTATAAGGAGGTTTAGGTTGGACATTAGGTGCATGATTCCCTTTATTAGGAACCTTCAAAACAAATGGAGTTGATCCACCATTCTAAATTTGATCTTGTTGATAATTTTGATCCTGTTGTCTAGTAACAGCTTCGATGGTACCCACAATATTATTCTACGGATGATGAATGGGTCTTGGTCTAGCATTTATAGCTAGCTCATTAGAAAGTAATTGGTGAGATGAGGGTATAGTAGTGACTCTTCTTGGAAATGGTTCTTCTGGAACCATATAACTTGTGATAGGGTGAATAGTATCCAATTCATCTTCAGAACTATTCAATTGATTTGATATGATTTCCATATCACTCTTAGTCTCGTATTCTATATCACTAAGATCAGGTATTTGAATATTATATAGAGGCCTGGTTGTAACCACAGATAAAGTCGTGTCGAAGATTTCCAGATCATGAGCAGGTAAATGCCCGCTAATAGTTCCTACATATCAGGCAGGAGGGACATTATGATGTTCAATTTTATTAGCCACCTCCTTACCATGTTTTGGTAGGGGATGTTGAAAGATTTCTAATGACTGATTGGCATTCTGATTCTATTTTTGTGGGGTGTTATTTTGAACATTATTAGGAGGATTCTGCTTAGGTTGAAAGGCTTGCACCTCCATCTCATTGTTATCAATCAAGTATTGTATTTTATGTTTTAATATTTTACAAGAGTTGGTAGTGTGTCTCGGTCCTCTATGGAAGTCACAGTGTAAATCTGCTCTGTATCCGGGTATAGTTGGATTAGGTTCCCGGATATTTGGTAATTGAATCAAACCTCGTTCTAATAATTGCGATAGGATAGTTGATAAAGGTTGATTTAACCTAGTAAATTCTCGAGGAGGTCTATCAGGAGGTTTCAGTACAAACTTCTCCGTTGTCTTTGCAGCATTAACATTAGCAATATTTCTGCTATCGGTGAATCTGTCACCCACAACTTGTTTATTCTTATATTGATTTTTGGATGTTTTCTCATCGTCTTTCTTTTTAAGCTGGCCTCTCCTAATGAGAGCATCTTCCACTCTTTAGGCTAAGTCTATAGCATGATCGAAGGTGGTCAAGGTAGCAGTTGATAATTCGTAAGATAGTTGCTCTTGCAAATTATTAATAAAGATGTCCAACATCTCCCTATAAGGTAACACAAAGTGCAATTTTCCTATCAATTGTCTCCACCTAGCTAGGAAATCAGCAAAACATTCATCTTTGTCCTGTTTTAAGTTATACAAATCTTTAATGGTCACATGTGTTTCGATGTAGGCACTAAATTGATGAACAAAAGACTTGGCAGTTTCTTCGAAATTCCTCAAAGAATTAGTGGGTAATTGATAATACCACTCTAATGCCATTCCTCCCAAGCTTTTCGGGAACATTTTTAGTAATAACAAGTCATCATGTGATATATCATGACATGCTATCCTAAACATGTGAAGATGCTCTATGGGATATTCGGTTCCTTTATATATGGGAAGAACAAGCATAGGAAAATGTTTAGGATACGGTTGTGCTATGACTATAGGATATAAAGGCTGACTACACATCTCTCGATAGTTTTACGAGGGACGATAGGGATCTATCTGGTCCATGCGGGAAACTAGTTGTTTCACCATGGTTTCAAGATTGCTAGTTTGTCCACCATATTGGTTCGGTGGGATAGAGGTATGGGATCTATGAGTGTATGATGGTGTAACATAAGGATTAGATGCTATATTTCTATTATGCAAAGTGTTGGTAGGAAGAGTATTATGAAGAGGATTTGTAATAGTATTATGTTGTACCCCAGATTGTTGGTAATTGGTGTTTGGTTTTGTTTGATGTTTTTGTTGATTTGAGGTATGTTGATCAAGAGCTTGGCAAAATAGAGCAATAAATGATGGTTTATTTTATGCGGGAATGACCCTAGGCTTGTTAACAGGCACTTTAGGTGGTTGGGTAACCTATTGTTGTTGCATGTTTCGAATCACAGCTACCATATCCAAATTGGATGGTCCATCTCGATCACTCTCTTGATCAATAAAGGACAAGGGATTAGTGTGTGTGTGAAATACTTCTTCTAGAGTTGCTTGAGTGTCACTAATTTGATCCTTGTCCATATGGACTGCTCTATTAAAAACACCAATATTAGTGTTAATGAACTTCCAAAATTTTTCCATGTTTTCAAAAGTGATAGCTCCTCTCGGAGACATTTTAGGGGATGAGGATCCTTCCTCTCTAATAGTTTCTTCCTGTTCATTTCCTACAACAAGTTCTTCTTCTTGCTGGTCTAGGGTATCTTCTTCCTGAACTTGGTCCTTAGGAGGGACATTTTGGTCAGTTAATGGTCTTCCTAACCAATCTTCATCTTCTTTGGTTTGTTTTCCATTCCTAAGTCTAGGCATTGTGCTAAACTTAGGTTTAAGCAAATATATATACTTGTATATATATGCGGTAAGGTTGAGAGGTATATATTTTAACTATATACCTACTATAATACTTTAAAAGGAAAATGTTTTGTTTTTTTTTTTGGTTTGATTATATTATTATTTTGCAAGAATAAAAATAGCAAACAACATGGCAGTTGCAAGAAATAAAAATAGTAAAAAGAATGACTTAGTTTTCTATGAATAGTTTATGGATATCATTAATAGGGTCAAGTTCATCGGGAGTCATGAAATGCTCCTCTTCAAATTGGAAGTGGTTTTTCAAGAATTTGACAAAGTGTGCTATGGTAATATGATCTACTTCAGACTCTGACTTGTAAAGATAAAGTTCATGGCAATACTCTCGATACAACACAGCTCTAGGAATTCTATTCCATATTTTTCTATCCGTAAGAACGACTTCTTGATATTCTATACGAGATAGAAATTTATGTACTACAACTACGTTCTCAAGGTACTCCTCAAAGGTGTATAATTCTGAAGACACAAGTGCTCTTTTATCTGCTAACCACCTATGGCAAGCTCTCTGAAGTTCATGATACAAAGTCACCTAATCAGGATCCAAGATTCTATCTAGGATAAAACTCTTAATTTGCCTAAGTTCTACAGATCTAGATTCAATAATACCTAATCTCCTATCAAGTTTGTCCCACAAATATTGGGCTCTATTTGTTTGAGGTACTCTAAGCAGATAAGTAATCTCTATGGTCGTTAATTATTTTTCAACATTTATGGTGACAACTCGTATTCTATTATAATCTACCATCTAAGTATGATATGCAAATTTAATGGTTGTCTAATGATTCTAGATGTTCTTAGTAATGTTTTTTTTTTGAATTATTTTCAAAAGGTGTTTTAATTCACGTCGGGTTCACCAAAATGTATCGCCCAAATTTTTCGCATCCTTACCTTCAAGCTAAAGGATCCGTGCCCGAAAGGGGGATGCGAGAAGGATGGGACAATACCTCGGATGGAGAGGCCCTTTGAAGGTCACGCCTCTCAGGGGAGAGGTATAAGGGTGAATTTTTGATGGATGGTGGGATTCACCAGGAAAATTTGAGTGGCAGTTTCCACGCCTAGGTCGAGAATGGGTTTGATGTGTTCATTTTATGTTCAATCATTCAGATTCTTAGGTTGGCCAAAATGAATCTAAGCTATTCTATATGAAATTTCTGGTTTATATGAAGACAACAAACATAAATGAATCCTAAATACAAAAAATATCTAATATGGAGAAGAGTACACCTAATTTTTGATGTTTGATGAAGATTCTGAAGCTTGTAGGAGTCCAAATCATCTTGGATATGACAGGATCATCTGTAATTGTACAGAATCATCCAGATACAAAGGAGATCGTCTACGATCAGCCAAGATCGTCAGGGACCTGTTAGAAACTTTCAATCATGAAAACATACACTAAAAACCAAAAATACAATTTCAAGAATGATACAAAATCATAAAAATAAGAATATAAATGCTTAAATGATAAATCCTGATATCAAATCAAATGGGATGCAATGTTTTAATAATTTATTTTGAATTTTATCATGCAAATATGCTAAATGAGGTGAACTCCAAGATGCAAAATAGAAGTGAACTAATCTAATGCACAATTAAATAGGAAAAGAGATAAAGAATGCAAACTCAGGGCTCAGATTACCCCCAATCTGAACTGTAGTCAAAATCGTCTGAAATCATACAAGATCATCGTCGATCTCAACAGGATCATCCAAAATTGTGGTTGAATTGCCTGCGACGATCCGAGCTTCCTCTGACTGAAACACAGTGGGATCATGCAGTAAAACCTGAAAACACAAATGCAAATGATAGGGGATAGGATGTTCTAACACAACAAAAACTAAAGTTGCAAGGAAATGATCAGCCAGGGGGATAAATTAGGAAAATCCCAAGTTTATATAGGATTAGGTGGAGGTTAGGAGGTTGGGTATCATCCCAATCTGGGATATATCCAACGTAGGAATCTCCAACCGCACAGACACACTTCTTCCTGAGTTGGAGAAGTTGTTGAAACATAAGCTAATTATGAAAATTCGTTTTTGGGATGAAATCGTCTGGACGTTCTGTTCCAGACGAATTCGTGCGATTTGGGATGATATCGTCCAATGGTTAAAACAACTTCTAAAAATGGCACAAAAAATGAGGTAAGTGGTTAACAGGCGATTTCGAGGTTAAAAATCATTTTTTTTTATCTTTTATTGAGGGTTTAACTGCGCCAATTTTAGTGTGCTATAGTTATAATACCAGTTTATGATCATGGTGAAATATGAGTAGGGCACATTTCAATCCAATATAAACCACTTTTAAAAATTTATAGAAAGATTTAAAAGATTCTAAAACTGGTATTTTATCTTACATATTTATTGGCTTCATTGTGGATATATATAAGACATTAATTTACCAACTCTATTTCACTAGTTATTAAAGAAATAAGAGAATCCAACTATTTTTTCTCATTTACATATTTAAAGATGTTGATTTTGGGACTAGAAATATAGTATATATGTTAGCAAGAATGGAAAGTGGGTTAGAAAATATGATATGCTTAAGGGAACTATTGTGAATGTTATCATCAAGGGTGAATGTGTACTATCTCTTGCCATTCTAAACCAAGCACATAACATCATAGCAAATTTTTTTATCTAACCTAAGTGTATCTCCTTTTATGTTTTGCATGGTTGCCCATCAACTAACTTGTGAATAATGATATTGGTCAAGTGTAGGCATGATAATTGTCTTCAAATAATTTCAAAGGATTATAGTAATGACCATGATTTTTATTTATTTTAGTGATGACATTTTTTCTTCTTTGAAGTTGCCATCATTAATGAATGTGCTAACATAAAATAACCTCAATAATGGGATCAACATCTTGGTGTTATTTTAGTATGCATAGATGGTATTAACATGGTTGTACTACCCTAGTGACCCCCCTATAGATTGTGCTCACTTAAAATATACATAATAAATTTTGAAAGCTTTATCATATCTAAATTAAAACATGATGAAACTTGTTGATCAACATGCATAGGACCTTGGTCAACTAGAAGAAAATCAAAGCCAATAATGCAATTATCTTCCAATCTAATGATACTATTTGGAATTTTATGTGGGAGTGTGTCATATGTGTCACTACCACCATTGAATCCTTTTGGGTGCTTAGGTATTAAACCATGTGAAAATACATGAAGCATATTCTTATTGGAATGAGGACAAGAATAACTACACCCTCCTTTGACATTTTATTTTATCTTTCACCTAATCAAGTGAATAATATCGTTGACAAGAACTAGAATATAAAGGTCAATATAATGAATTGTTAGTAGAGGCACTAATGCCTTCATAATGATGTGCCAAAATGACATTTAAGGCCTAATCCAAATAAAAATCAACATGGATATCAAGTTAATAAGTACCACAATAGGCACAAACCTAAACACCAATAGTGTCAAGGCTTCAATTAACCACTAACCATGAGGGCAATAACAATAATAAGCAATTGCTTGTTTATATCTAGCCAACAATTGGGTTCCAAATGTGCCATACCAATTACTCATGGGACATCACTAGCACTACTAGCCAACAACAACATATTTCCAAGGGAACTAAAAAATCCTTAACGGGACACATCTAACGTCCAAATGTTTCATCAACTATTACTAAAGCTCTAATAAAATACTAAGAAAGTAGTGGCTAGTTGCCAATGAAGTGAATTTTATAAAATCTACTTTTTAAGGAATAACTTTTTGACTGATGACTCATTTAGCAAAGATAAATAATTTTGGAAAACACAAGATGGATCTACACTAAGGGCGATTTATGTTGACCTAAAGATATCATATATATCAAAAATAGGAAAACACTCTAAATGGCCTTAAAATTTCATTTAAAAGTTATGCTCCAATTTGGTACCAAATTACTAACTATTTTCAAGATGACACCAAAATCCAGTGTAACCTTCTAATGTTGCCTTTTAATATTTTGTTATTACTAATTATATAAATAGGTATTTTTTAAATGTAATAATAAGGGAGACATATAACAATAGGTTAATCTCTTAGATTTTCATTATTTATCAAATGCATTAATTTACATCTCCTCATAGAGATTCAAATATTTCATCATTTAACATCTCTTCATAAATATCTAGGGAGCATCATATCAATAAATAAATTTTCTTCATTCAATACCTCTTCTTAGAATGCAGCAATTGCTCCAAATACATATCTCTTCTCAAAATTTAGCAACTATGGCATTCCACATCTCTTCTCAGATATCCAATGATTACACTACTTACATCTATTTACAAAGATCAAAGGGAGAATCAATCAACAAAGGTACATGTTAGATGAGAGGTTTGTATCACTCTCTCTATATATAATGATAACTAATCCTCAAATAAATGATAACCTCAAGTCGACATAACTTGACATGAAAGTAAAACTACAATATAATAAATATATTAAACCCATTAATCAAGGTTAATGACATAGGTGGTTTAACCAATATCACAAAGGGTGAATACATAAAAAAAATTCCATAGGCTTACAAAAATTCTACCCAAAGGTTTATCTAAAATATGACTATAGGATTATATAAATTATACTTATAGGCTTGCATGAAGGATTCCCAAAGGCTTATATAAACACTTACTAATAGGTTATATAAGTAGCACCTATAGGAAATTATTGTCTTAAAAGAAATAAAAAGAAAAAGCATATAGTCAATTATTGTTGAATACCTACAACCAACTTAATATCTCTCATTTGCGCCTTCACCCAATATACACCTCTAATTTAGAAACCTTACCACAACTCACAAAGAAAATTAAACATGGAAACCTGTTGATTTTTTAGAATAAAAAATCCTCATACCATCATCCTCACTATCCCAACCTAGCAACAAAGCTTAAATGTTTGTTCAAACAGTGACAATTTTAAATTTTTTACTTGACTTGGCAACTTTCTCACCCCAAATATTTAGATTAGCTAAAAAATAAATATCATCCATCCTTGATTTTTTAATAATGATCTCTTTAGCAAAGCACTATCAAATTTACACTTGAGTATCATTTTGAATCTTTCATCAACCTTAGAGAATATTGGTGGAAATAAAACCAAGGTCTTACTTGAGTTTGTGGAGGGCTTATGACAAAATTGCTCATGATGCATACACCTTGGATGAATTATCTAAACAATATTTTCATATTACTTGTAGTTTAATCCATTAATTTCTACCCTTGGTCAATTCTATCATTATTATGATAGATTTTAGGATTATATTCATATTTTTAACATCATTTAGATCATATAGACATAGGAGTACTCTCATCGTCATCTTCTTTGTATCTACACGAATTAATTCAACTATTATAGGTTTTAATTTCTTTGTGTCTATAGGAGTTAATCAAATTGTTGTAAGGTTTTAGATAAAAAATATATCTTTTTTGGCCTAAACTATCACATATAATAGCACCACTTATAGGTGGTACTCTTATTAGTGAGGCCATGGATCTGTTAGCACCAATCTTATCTTGTGCTTCTATTTAAGACCTATCAATAGTTATTTGTCTATTTTATATCTTATTACACTTAAAGTATTGTTATTATTGCTACATATTTATGTTGCTTAGTACTTAAATCATAGTTCCTTTATTTTAATCATATATTTAATGTAATCTTTGTCTTATGCATTAGAAGTTAAAGGCAACACAATTCTATTTTACTCACTTTCAAGTGTGCTTTTAGGTATAAAATATAGTCTCTAGGTTTGTTTTTAGTTGTTATGGTTTAAGACATATATGTTTCAGGTTTTAGTTATCGCAAAATATAGTGCCACATACAAGTGGAACTTTTGTTAGTGCTACAATAGATTTGCTTATGTTGTTTTCTATCAATGCTTTTATTTGCCACATTTTTCTAACATTTCATATCATTAATAACAATATATTTTTATGAATTTATCTATTTTAGCCTTAGGATAGTGTCATAATCTTCATCTTTTTAGATATAAGCTATATAATTTCTAACATATTTTACTAGAATAGTGTTTTGGTCTTATATGTATTTTTGTTTTATATGGTCAAAATCTAAGTTTATCATTTCATCCATTAAGGAATTGAAAAGCACAATGATTACAATTAATAATCAAGTCTTCATAAAAAAATATGCGAGGGTAGGTATACTTCCTTCTCCTTCTTTAATTGAATTCATTCAATTAAAATAAACAAGGGGTTTGACTAAAGTAGTGTTACAAAGACCCCAAATTCCATAACCATTATTTCAAGTTTTATGTGCAGGTCTTCAATAGTGGGATAAAAGCATGATTCAAGACATCAAGTGCTACATCAAGCATAAAAACCTTCACCAAACTCCTTGTACTAGGTATTTATCACATTACCTTTAGGGTTTAAGATATTTTAAAATATTAAAGCTTGATATTTATAACCTAGACTTATTTCTAAAAGTTATCTATTTTTGTTGTATCTAATAAATGAAAGAAATTTATATTTTATTAACTTGTGTATCCCTACATTTTAGATTTTATCAAATTTTACAACCTACATTATATCACTTCTCTATAGAAAAACTTTTATTAGAATTATCATGCTTTTGTTAGTGTGATTGTATTTTGATCCTTCTATTATAAATTAAAAAATGACCTCCATTCTAGTTAAAACCTTAGTTAGACATTCTTATTTTAGAAAAGTTGTTATGCATCTCAATAATATAGTATGATTTTTTTTCTTTAGGTTACATTCACAAAAAATAATTAATTTAGATAGTGACTCAGACTTATATTTTGAATAGATTAATCAAAATAAAGTAAAAAACCAAGCTTCAATATTGTCTTACCTTTGATATGGTATCTTAGAATGGTTTGTTTTTGGTGATTTGTTAAATTTTTATAAAAAGGACTTAGTCATGTTTAAACCATTAGTATAATTTAATCACTAAAACATAAATTAATAATATCTAATTGAATTGTGGCACCTGGAATGTGAAAACAATATTCATGTGAATCCATTAACTTGCTTGTAATTGTCTATCCATGTTCTAGTTGAACTTGATGTGAACACCGCTTGGGTCCATCAAGATCTCTATCCAAATCCAAAGAGACTAAAACTAGGAATCTTTATAATTAGTAAGAAATAATTTATATTTTTAATAGATTAGATCACATGAAAATATAACATTAAATAAATAATCAATTGTTAGTTCTATCGAATGTTTTCAAAATCATGAGTAACATATGTACAAATCTATAAGTTGTATTGAGTATATAATAAGCTCTATTTGTTAGCTACTTATGTAAGGTCTTGCGTATAGTTGAGGAGTATATTTTGGTAAGCTACTGGGAGTCATAATGAATTTTTTTTATCTTCCATGTATCAATAATTCTTTCATGTACATCATTTTCTACTTATGTATCAATAATTTTTTTATAATAATTTTTCTCTCATGTACCACTTCTATTTTACGTACTAATGAGTATATCATAAGGTTTAGGTATAACAAGGTTATGGTATTTAAAAATTTGGAATTATAAAGTTATTATTTCTTCTTCTTCTTCTTTATCATTTAAAAACTAAAATCAATAAATTAGATTATTAAGTAGATATTTTGATAAAGTTAAGCTTATCAAGACATTGATATATTTTCTTCTATAAACCAAAATATTAAACTTTCTTGACTCATTGAAACTTTTCAGACCATCTTCCTTAACCCATTATTCAAACAGTTACCTTTGCCCTAACTTAATAAAATTATTAAACCATTTTTTTAGGCATCATAACGTTGGTTGAAAGAAGGTATGTTAGAAGTGTATCTCAACTAGCTTAATTACTTGATCAACCAGTCTTAATTTGAGAAGAATTGATAAACCCTTATCTTGAATTTAAAAACCCAATATTTGGTCTCAGTGAAGATGAAACTACTAGCTCCACTCCACCTAGCCCTACCCATGATGAAGTGGGCAAGGTAAAATTTGAGTCAATGGAGTCTATGACTCATTTTATTCATAAAAACATAGAAGTGATAAATAAAATTTGGAATGAATCTAAATTAGTTCTTGAATCATCATAAGGGTTGGATTCACTCATGGATTAGTCTTAAATTCCATATTCAAATCAAAATATCCCAAGGTTACAAAATCATTATCATGATTATTTAAACATAACCTAGAAAAATGTATACAAGTCTTATCCAATCCACTATGTCAATACCTCTTGCTACTATAGTCACTATGGAAGACACCAATCAAACCTCACCTAAGGTTACAATCACACCTTTCAAATAAAAACTAATTATGTCCATTTAACACCTTGAAGCATTGGATTGAGCTTCTAAAATACTAATCTATATCCTAATAAAAACTAATGAATTCAAGATCAAACTTGTTGAGGGCCATTACCCATTTAGCAATGAAACCTGAAAGGTGTGGTTTTGAAATGACATATCTTATAGGGTTTTTCCAAGCTATTAGGATAGTTATTTTTGTTGAGTATGTTGTGCCTCAAGTTTTTAGAAGCAAAACAACTACCATTTTTTTTCCAAAGGTATGTAATGGATTTCAAAACTTAATAAAGTTCTACTAATATAGTAGATTTCCCTTTCTTTATGTTGATCATCATACTAGGCTAACATGTATACTAAGGTGTGTATAGTTGCAACAATGTACAACAATAGAGGTTTCAAAGGCTCTAGTGGAATGAGAATTGAAAAAATAAAAGATATGTTTTGATGGTATCAAAAGCCTTCTGACACTCATAATCCCATTTGAACTCAACTACCTTTATTAGAAGTTTGGTAAAATGTTGGAATTTATTTGCAAGTTGGGAGATAAATCATTGTATAGCCTATAATTTTCCTTTAAGGCTACATAGTTGTGTTAGTGTTTTTGGTGGAAGCATGCTAGTAATAGAAAAAATCTTAGCTAGATCAACTTTGATTCCTTGATAGAAAATAATGAATCCAAGAATTTTTTGTATGTGACTCAAAAGATACACTTTGATGGTTTAATGTGAATTTAATATTATCGTAGGTGATCAAAATTTTGTCTTAGATATAGGACATGGTCATATTATTTTTAGGAATGATAGAGGAGATCATCGACATTGGATTCTCCTTTGTCATGCATCATATCATAAAATATGTATGTCATGGCATGCTAGTAAATTGCACCAACATTCTTTAAGTTGAAAGGCATGACTTGACAACAAAAAATACCCCAATGGGGTGATGAAAACTAATTTGGATTGATATTCAGGTGCTATTCTAATCTCCTTGTACCCTAAGAACCCATCCATAAGGGATAACATCCCTAACTTGCTAGAGAAATAAAAAATCATGTCAATATTAGGAAGAAAGAAATCATCTTTTAGGAATGCCTTGTTAATATCTCTAAAACCAATGTACACGTGAACTATGACTTCCAATTTGGCAATGAGTACTATGGTAGCTATCCAATCAAAGTAGTAAATAGTTTTGATGAATTTAACTTTGAGAAGTTTATGAAGCTCCTCTTTAACAAGTAATGCTACTTTAGGATGCATTTTCTCAGTTTTAATTTTACAAGTTTGGCATCTGGTCGAGCATCTAAGTGATGTACAACAAGAGATGGATATAACCTAGACATGTTGGCATAATACCATATGAAAACATCATAAAACTCATTTAAGAGGTTTGTATATATTTTATGCTCTTTAGGAGTCAATGAATTTCTTATTTTGAGTATTTTAGGTTGGTCTTGGGTTTTTATATTAATGTCAATGGTTTTTTATATGAGGATGTGAGACTCATACTCAAATTGAGGGGGTGTAAGAAGTACCCCTAGATGATTGTGTGGCATAAATAATATCTATCATGATGAATGACTCATAAAAGGAATCATATGAAGTGAAATGATTATATGAAGTACTATAGGAAAATATGTATACCTCAATATTATCTATGATCAATCAAGGTTCAAATATTATAAGGAAATTCAATATTATTGATATGAAGTAAATTTGTGATGATTCCTATGATATACCCTCTTCATAAAGTTTAGGATAGAAAATATCTATGGTATTTATGTTAAATAAATGTGAAAAGGAAAAATAGTACTCATGACCTTCTTCCTCATCCAACTTTAGCTCATTGGTTGCTATGATGTCTTCATAAGGTTCAAGGAAGTCAGTTTCACTATCTCTATGATAGGATGATGAGAAAGGTTTGCATGTATTATAATGGGGTTAATATCCCAATCCCCATCACTTTATCCATGGTTTAGGTTCTAAGGAATCTTTAATACCTTGACCAAATTTTATTAAATCTATCCCTTGGTGCTTTAAGTTGCACATATCTGATACAAGTTTGATATATAGAAAGAAGCATAACATTGTTCATTTGGACAAGGGTTTTTTCCATGAATAACCTCTTTGTTAGCCATTCCAACATAAATAAATGTACAACCACCTATTTTTACTAGCATTCACTTTCAATAAGAAAATCCTAAGGTTCAAGGTGATGAGGGTAATTTGGCTAGGTCCAGTATTATTTTTCATTTTTGGAATTAACATTATTGGTGCTTTGTGTTACCTTAATATATTCCTTTAGATTCTTTGTTTGATTACTAGTGCTTGCTTCATGATTGTTGTCTAAAGCAAGGGGTAAATATTTTATGGATTTTTTATTGATGGTAGGTGAAGCACTCAATGATGGCAAAAGGTATATGTTTGGGTTATCCTTTTCAATGGATTGATAATAGGCAAAGGGGTTAAAAATCTATTATGATAGTGTAAATTTGACCTTGTTCATCAAATTTTAGACATTGATGATAAGTGTATAGGATGGATTGCATAGCATGAATCCAAGGTCATCCTAAAAGAAGATTATAGTTTAAATCCCATGTTAAAACATGGAATAAAGTGTTAAGTATGTAGGGTCCTAATTTTATGGAAATGACCAATGTTCTTGTAATTCCTCATTCTTCATTATCATATGCTTTGTTGACTATAATAAATTATTACTATACTTGAAAGGAGAAAGTGACTTGGCCAATTTTATGATAAAGGAGGATCTAATGGGAAGCAAACCACTTGAGATATAGAAGGGAGCAAAAACAAGTGCATAGGACTGCTAAAAAAAACTTTTTGGTCAAAGCTAATAGCAAAGAAAGCATAATCAAAGTACTGATGAAGACCTAGAGCAACAAGGCACACAATCAAAAGATAAAGACAACTTGGGTGCACCCACCTAACATAATGTTAAATAATCATAGGCTAGTGGTGATAAAAAAAACACTGGGCAGAGTAGATGAAAAGTTAATAGCAAGACATACCAACCAAACCAAACACAAAAAATTGGGACCCTAGGCAAAGAGCAAAGGAAGAACGACCACCTAAATTCTAGTCAAGCTTACACCACCCAGGCTCCAAAAAATTAGAAATACAAGTTTTAATTATGGGGATCCCACTCCCAAACACCTACATGGAGGTCCATTAACCCCCATACTTCCCTAGATGGATATAACCATTAAGTTGAGGTGTTCAGCCTTCCTAGATGTATGGTCTTTCCTCTACCAAAAATTTACTATATTAAAGATTCCATAATGAAATTTCTCAATGGGTGGGTATGGATCTAACCAAGAATTAATGACAAGAGATATCAACATCTAATCATTGTAGATTCCTAGCATAGGAAACAAGATCTTACCTCAAATGACTCTAGGACTAGTGACCTTAGGATTTAGCACCATCAATGAAAATGTACATAGGTAGGAATTTTTGAAGTAGAGGGAAAAGTTTCCCATATTTATCTATAAATACTAAAATTTTCCATCAAGAAACTAGGTTTAACTGTTGCCATGTCTAGTATCTAGCCTTGAGAAATTTTTCTTCATCTTTCTATTTCGTATTTTAGTCTAGACTTGATCCCTTGGTCATGGCATGTATAGGTTGTTGAGCCTCTTACAATTGTATATGTGAAGAGACAAAAACACAACACCAAATAATAAAAATATAAAGTAGGACTCAAAGAAAATAATATTGTGCAATAAATTATTTTATTAATGGGGGAAGCCTCAAAACTCTATTGTTACAATAATAATTCTTGAATTCTTTGATACAAATTTTATAATGGCTAGGGTTCTTTGAAAACCTAGCAAGCAACACTGGTGGTGTCTCAAAATGTGTCTTTTCTCAAAAAAAAAAATGAGTGGGCTTCTAGTTATCCGATGTTGGGCCACTCCAGCTTAAGCAGTTGCACAATGCTAATGTAACACTTCTAGATCTACACACAATAAAATAGCAAATAAGTTAGTAGCAACTATGAGGGCTCCACAGTGTGAGGCCCTTAGAAAGTAGATAAAAACCCTAGCTATGCAATATGAATAAATGAAAAGAATCTAAAAGTGCATAAATAAAATACCATATACAATATTTACCTTACTAGTTAGTTGTATTTTGATCTGATGAACTTCGTTGTAGTGAACTGGTGCGGTGAAACCCTAGCATTACTTGGAGGCTAGGGGGACTTTAGGATATCTGGTATAAATCACCCGTAGGTGCTTGGCAACTACAAAAAATGCCCGTGGGCACTTGGTAATGGTGGAGGGCATCCAGAGGCACTTGGCAACAAGGAAGGACGCACCCAAAGGTGCTCGATAGTGATAGGGAATGCTTGAAGGTGTTCGATGGTTGATGGGGGAAGTCTCTAGAAGTATCTTTTGGCTGAGTGAGGGAGGCAACAATGGATGTCAAAGCTATGGTGATTGAGGATGTAAGGGAAGAGCACTTGGATACTCTAGGGAACTTGGTGGTAAACACTTCATGAAAATACTTCTTCGGATTTAGGATACAAATTTCTTAGGGGTTGAGCCATCAAAATGGATCCTATTAATAATCCAACCTAGGGCATACTTAGGGTTTCAATGACACTAATCGTGTGGCTAATATAAAAGCATATCGGAGGGTGGATATTAAATCTAGGGTGTGGCATGGATTGATGTAAATGGATGGATAGGATTAAATGAAATCGAATGGTTGGGATTAATTCACTTATATAAATATATATTTATCATATATATAATATAATATATAAAATATTAATATTTAAATATATAAAATAAATATACATAAATATATATGAATAATGGGTGAAAATGGTGGGAAAGTTAGGATGGACGACAAATGGCTAGGTTTTGGTGTCTATAATATGAATGTAATGCTCTATAACATAAATACAAGGAGTGTGACTACTCCAACATTTTTTCCTAGTCTAAGTGTTTGTGTATCTTTTTATGGGAGGCTATGACTACTCTAGAATTTTTATCCTGGTTTTCATAGGGGATTATTTTATTTGTATAATTACATGACTGGGACCATGTTTAATTGAATAATTTCATGTTTTATTCATGTGTTCACTCATTCCACTAATGTACAAAATAAAAATTATAATCTTTGGCAAATGGCCACCCATACGTTAGGCTAGTTAGACTAGATAGCTTTATTGCTTTCCTATTTTTTCTTTTTAGTAATTTACTCTTTTTATCTCTTTAACTTTTACCTAATAAGCACCTAACAAGTTAGGCTAGCATAAGAGGAAGAGTGCCAAAGATTACATCTAAATAAGGAGTTAGCCTTCATAAAAAATAATAGATGTCATTTGAAGGAGTCGTATCCCATGCTCTCCATACTTCTTAGGACTAGTACCTCAAGTCAAGCATGAGTACCAAATGCATCCAAAGAGAACTACATATATGGGTGGTCACAACAACTAAGGTGCAAGGGTCATTTATTTCCCCCAATAATTCCAAATGACACTCTTGATGGGACCCAAATTTCTAAATACATTCCTTGATCAGAAGTTAGATTAAGGTTCTAGTGAAGGCCTTAATCCCTTGCTTATTGAAGCACATCAAATATTTACTTGGTGATTCCCCTAAAAAGAAGAGAACTCAAGGAAATTACTTGTTAAGGTATAGGCTAAGGTTATGGTACGAACCTCTATCTTATTGGCAATAACACACCACTTGGAAAATCCAATAAAAAAAGACGTATAGAATAAGTCAATAAGAAGAGACACCAATTTGAGGTTTTTATGGAGATCTCAACCCATTTAATTCTAAAGCACAAACCAAATTCAGCGTGTGACACAATTAGGGACCAAAATGATTCAAATGTATGAAGAATAAATATACCATCAAATATATTAGTAGGTTTTGTCCCTAAGAAGGAGTATGAGAACCTAGCATGGTTGTTGTATCACATAAAATACCCCCTATCTAGAATGATAGAATCCCATTGAAATCCCTAGATCCACCAACTATATGGGAAAATATACCAACATCATCACTAGAATCCCTAACAAAATACACTAGTGAAGGATAAAAAACCCCATTGTAGAAACTAAGGGAGATGGTCTTCATATACCAAATATGCAATGTCATAGAGTAGGATGTGGCTCTTATATTGTTGGTAGCTTTGCTCCAATTAAAGTCTTACCATGGTCTTGACCCTCTTACCACCATTCTATCACAAATTAGTATCAATTTTATACTCTCATTATGGAAGATTTTGAGAGGGAGATGACTATAGAAGATGATCAAGTCCTTAACCAAAACCAATAGGAGATGCCAATGTCAAATCATTTGTCATGAGAGCCTATGGATCCCAATAGGGAAACTACTCTAGTGCAAGAAATCAATAAAGAAGAAATAAATCTCCAACATCACCTGTATTAAAAAAAGTACATGACTCATACCCTCTTTAGGAAAATTTTCTACTCAAAAAACTCCAATGCCGGCAAAGGATAACTAGGTAAACCAACCATCCCAACTGATGTGGAAGATGTCAAGGATGATATGGAAGAATAGAAAAGCCTACACATATTTTGTGATGTCCCTAAGGACCCTCCAAATATAACCAAGCATTCTCCAATTTTCCTAAGAGAGATACTAAGATGAAAAAAAGGGCTAGATAGGCTATCCACACTAATTCCCAATACAATATCCTACATAGGCTTAAGGACTTTATATCTAACTTGGTGAATTGAAAAAGGATCTTAGGGAGTGATAAGTCATGTTCAAGAAGAAGAACATGCATAAGAGGAAAAATTTGGATCATTTTGGTTTAGAAACTATAGATTTTTCTGAGGTAGATATACATGACATGCTTGGCACATGAAGAGGTGTCAAAATTTTATGTATCATAGTGTAAATAGTTAGCATTTATAAATAAGGCCACTCATACCAATAGTTGTTCAAACATTGGATAGACCAAGAAATGATATATATAGAAGTAAATATTAGCCAAAGAATGCAAAAAGAATAAATGTTTGAAAATATGCCTGGAAATGCACATAAAAAGGCCTACACAAATTACAAGGTTGAAAGTATCAACAAACTAGCTAAGAAATGATTGAAAATCACACCATTGTTGTTGCACTTACATTGGAAAAATTTCTACATGACCTTACCAAAATGGATAAGAGCATTAAATGATGATGACTTTCCTAGGTGGAGAAATCTATAAAAGGATAACACCTATCCTCAACATCCCATTAGTACCCAAACAAAGTGACCTTTATAACACATTCTGTCTTCCTGTCTATTTCCCTTCCATATAGCTAAAAGAAGGCAAGGTTGAGATCCAAGCAAGATGATAGGACCAGAAGCCCCTTCAACTTTCCAAGTATCCAATGCCACAAATATTCCCAAGATGTTTATAAGGGAAGGATTTCATAAGGAAATCTGGGTAAATCTAAAGCTCCTTGTGCCACGAGGACACCTTGACCCATTGGATAAAAAAAGAGGAGGTTCATAGCCTTTTCAATGGTAGCTAAGCTTGATATCACCAAAGGGATAGCTGTCTTAGCTATCACTAAAAAGGATCTAATACTCATATATTTGGAAGGTCACCTTCTTTAAAGATGATCTATAACTTGCCCATCACCTCAATGGGTGAGTTCAAATATTGGATCATCGTCTAAAAGTAATTGGCTTCACCATCACTATATCATTAGTCATAGTTGCCTAGGGTAGTTACCCAGGTAAAACTAGAAAAATGTGCTAGGAAGGTGGATCTCAATAATAATGGAGGAAAATGGACCTGAGGTGACCGTATGAAGGATAGGCACCACCTAAGAAAACTTATAACCTATGGGAATAGTGGCCAAATTTCCTCAGGTCATATAACCTTACCAAGCTCATAAATGGGTCACCTCAGTTGTGGCACAAAAGGAAGAAAATTTTTTAACCTCACATTTTAGGGATGATTATTTAAAGGAGAGGCCCATACATCCTGCAAAATGATAATGACATAGTTCTAGTAATTATGCAAGAAGTAGGACAATAGAAGTCACTATTTTATGATAGAAAGAAGGAATATTAAGAGAAATCCATCTAGAATTCCTTACATATTTAAAAAAAATCAAATATCAAGCCTTTATCACCTAGAAAGAACTTCCAATTTTATGAAAGATGGAGGATTTCAAGAGTAACAACTTCCTTAAATTTTAACTCTGTATCCAATGGACAAGGTGATACTTCTCTAGGTTCCTCATCTTCATCAAGTTTAAGATCCCCTATGAGCTACTAGAACTATAGTGAATTCTCACTAAACTTGGGAGGAGTAAGAACAATGGATAGTTTTGTGACGAAGGAGGCTTCAATAGGAAGCAAGTCACACAATATCTAGGATAAAGCATAAATGGGTGCATAATATAAATAGCCAAACTATTTTGGTTAGAGTTGATAGCAAAGAAAACATAACAAAGAATAGAGTATCGATGAAGACCTAGAGTGGAGAGGCAAACTACCAAAAGATAAATATAACTTGGGAACACCCACCCAACTTAAAGATATAGTAATCATAGGCTAGTAATAATAACTAGAACACTGGATGGTGCAAATAAAAAATAAATAATAGGATGCACCAACCAGACCAAACACAAAAAATTAGGACCTCAGGTGAAGAGCAAAGGAAGAATGACTACTTGAATTCTTGTCAAGATTGCACCACCCAAGTTCCAAAAATTTGGAAGGCCAACTTTTAATTATGGGGCTCCTACTTCCAAACCTCAAAATGGAGGGCTATTAACCCCCATGCTTTCCTAGTAGGGACCATGACACAAAATTATGTACATTAAGCTAAGGTTTTCAACCTTCCCAAATGTATAGTTCTCCCTCTACAAAAAATGTATCAAATTAAATATACCATTATGAAATTTCTTGAGGGGAAACCATAGATCTAACCAAACATTAATGGAAATAAATCTTGGCATCCAATCATAGTAGATTCCAAACATAGGCAGTAGGATCTCACCTCGAATAACTCTAAGAACAATGACCATAGGATTGAGCACCATCAATGTAGATGCACATAGGCTAGAATTTTTGAAGTAAGATTTTAAATTTTAAGAGGAAAAAATTCCCCGAGTTTATCTATAAATACTAAAAGTTCCAATTAAGAAAGCAGGTTGAATTGTTGTCATGTCTAGTATATGACCTTGAGCAATTTTTCTTCCTCTTTCTAATTTGTATTTTAGTTTGGACTCATGCATTGGGTCATAGCATGTATAAACCATTGAGCCTCTTTGAATTGTATATGAATGTAATGTACCTTAACATAAATACAAGGAGCTATGAATAATATAGCATCTACGTGTTGGTTTGAGTATTTGTGTATCTTTTGGTGGGGTTTGTGACTACTCCAATAGTTTTGTCCTGGATTTCATAGGGGATTATTTTATTTGTAGTCATATGCAATTGGTACCGTGTTTAATTTAATTGTTGTCATGTTTGATTCATGTGTTCACTCATCCCACTAACATACATAATGCAAATTATAATATTTGGCACATGGCCACCCATAGATTAGGCTAGTTAGGTTAGATAGCTTTACTACTTTTCTATTGTTTCCTTTTTTAGTCATTTACTATTTTATCTCTTTCCCTTTTCCTTGGAAAGCACCTAGTAATTTTGGCTAGTGTAGGAGGAAGAGCACTAAAGGTTGTATTCAAACAAGGATCTAACCTTGGTAAAAAATATTAGAGGTAATTTGATTGAGTTGTGTCCCATGATCCCTAGACTTACCAAGATCATGTTCCAAGTGAGGCATGGGCACTAGACTCACTTGAATAGAATTGAATCCGTGGGTTGTCATGATGCTTGGGGAACAGGGATCATTTCCAGTCCCCAACAATAATAACATTTAATTTTTCTAAATCTTATTTTTCCAGTCCAATCCTATTGAGGAATTTGAGGTTACAAGCATTAATGGAAGACCCATTGTTAATAAGCACTCATTTGATATAACTATCACCAAATTCTTAGGTGATATACAGTGGGTATTCCCCAAACATATATGGGGACACAACATCCTATTCAAAGAAGACACTAGTCACATGATTGATATCTAAGGTGCGTACTACATGAGTTAGGTCATCTATAATAAGGTTTTGAAGAACTAATTCATACAAAAGTTTGAAGAGAATTTCTCTATGAAGGGGAGAAATTTTAAATAATTCAAATAGAGATAATTTTGCAAGTATGTCCTTGAGTTGTTGTTGGAGGTTGAAAGTTTCCTTTCCTTTATCTTGAGTTTTACAAAGTAAGGTTGGTTTTTCAAGAGGGTGCTCTTGTTTGGATTATTTAATAGGAGCAGAGTGAATAGATGGGTTTGAAATTTGAGGTTTTTATTGTCATTTTATCAATACATAAATCATTCCAATTGTATTTTAGTGAGGCGGTGGACCATTCTTGTATTGAAGTTATTAGCAGTATTTTTATCATGATTTGGTAAATAACTTTGGAAAATATCCAAATCTTGATTCAAATATGTAGAGGGTTGAAATTCACTATAGACACAAAAAATTGACCCATCCAAAGGAGTCAATTTTCCCTTAGGTGCTTAGGAAGACACTCAAAGTTGCTAAGTGTAGTTTTTGAGCTCTCCACCCCTTAGTTTATCCTTATTTCTTGGCCTCATCAAATTCATGATCACCCAAAACCTATTATAAAATTGGTTGGGCCACTTTGGCACCAATATGACCTCCAACAATTATATTTCATGGATTCACGATCATCTCAGATTGACTGTGAATTTGGTACTTTAGGGTTTTGGCCTCAAAACCCTAACCCTCATGCCACCACTTTGCTTTTTGACCCTAAACTGAGTACTTTTGTAGTTTTATTCTCACCCACTATTAGATCCTCTATAATTAGAGGGTTTGAATTCCCTTTTTAGACCCATCTGCAAATTAATATATTCTATTTGCAAGTTCCCCATTTTTGATTTGATAGGTTCTATTTTCCATCCTCAAATACCCTATATTCCATCTTCTATTTTCTTTGTGTGATATTTGGCTAAGTGCAAGTGGAAGGTAAGTGATGGTAGATTGAGTGTAAAGAATACCTTTTAGCTTCGTCAACACATAGGAAGATAGGTTTACCTCTTTGGTTTGGTCTTTAATCCTCTGGTTGCTTTTCCCATTCCTGCTGTAGTCTAGGCATTTAATTTTTTTTTCTTGTTGCATCATTGTTCTTTTAGTTTATTTACTCCTATTTATATATGGTTTTACTTTATTTTATGCATTCATGTTTGTTATAAAATACATTTTTAATTCATTTTGTGCATTCCTATTACACTAGAATCCATTTTTGCATACATTCACTATGGTTTAATATTTAGTATATTTATATACTCTTTTACATATTGTTGATTTAATTCATTTAGAATACTTGCATTCTTTTAGCTACATCTGCATTATTATTTCTACATCTTAACTACATTTAGGACATTTTTCATTTGTTGTCTGGGTTAGATTGCAGTATAGTTATTTACATTTTCATTCAATTAGAATATTTGTATTCTATTAGATGCATCCACATTACTGCTCTTACACCCTTATTGCACTAGGAATATTTTTCATTTATTTTGGATTGCATTTGATTTACTTAGAATGCATTATAGATTTTCAATTTTCTTCCATCTCTATCTTTTTTTGTCAATCTACATCTCATTTTGTCATTTTAGATTGCATTTGCATTCTCTTTTCGTCCTGATCTAGATTCATGGTCTACTTGTATAGGGAACAAATTTAATGAGTTAGGAGAAACCCTCTATTTCATCCCCTCTTATATCTATCACAAATTTGATGAGTGCACTACAAAATTGATTTTTTGCATTCTATTATTTGTCTTTCTTCTTCCATAGCGAATTTGAAGTCACTTATTATAAGGCATGAATTTAGCTGTATTAGATTTAGGGGTAAGCCTCTACTTCCCATATGATATTTTTATATTTTTTCACTTTTATGTTTTCTTTTATCCATTGTTAGAACCCTAGTTTCTTTCTTGCATGTTGCCTATCATTTCTAAAAGGTCAAATATACTATTTTATTAATATGTTCAAATAAAAGGACCAAGGAGGCTTGACTACTATTCCTACAAGATTGGCATTCATAATGGCTTAAGTAGACCCTCTAATGCTAATCACATTTTTTCCATTTTCTATTTTCATTTATAGGTTTGTGTGGATTCATGGTTACAATATTTGGGACACAAATTTGGTGTGAGGACAAACATTAGGACAAGTAAGTGTTCCAATAGTCTATTAGGCTATTTTTTGGGTGCTTCCATTTTTTTTGTGTTCCTATAATTAGTTCAAGGTTAAAATCAACCACACTTAGGAAAGTTAATTAATCTTAGATTACAAAAGAAAAATTGTGTTCTTAGGCTTCAAACAAAAATTGCATGTAGTTTGCACTATAGGCCAATTTTGTATGTGCATATTTCCTTGAAACCTTGTCTAAAATAAATATACAATTTATCTTTTTATGTTTTAGGAGTAGAGTGCAATCAAAATAAAAATCATCCTTAAGGTAGTTCTATTTGCGTACATTTGTATTTTCTGCATTGCATCTATAGTATACATTTTTATTGTATTAGTTTATTTGTTTTAAAGGCCAAACATAGGTTTTCCAATAAACACAAGAAAGCCTTCCATCCTGAACTTGGAGTGAGTCCTAAAACTACTCTTGGTGAACCCTTCAATCGGCCAAGCCCCCAAGTGTAGAGAAACATAGCCCCATGATTACCTCGGCTCTCAATGGATCCACCAAGAATTATTTGCACATGTTATTTCCTCCTCTACATATTTGGTGAACTCAATGTGAACATGTCCTTAATGGACATTTAGGAATCATTTTTCCTTTTTAATTTTGTTTATTTTAAAAAAATTGTAAACAAGACCATTTAAATTTTTTTGTGTAGATTTAAAAAAATAGCACAAAAAAATTTGTGTCTTTTACATTAGTTTCGAACCCTCTTTCACTTATCCTATGGCTCTAACCCTTAGGAATAAGCAAAATATTTTATAGCCTAATGAGAATCCTCTATGGAATGAGGATGATCATATAGATAGGGAAAACCCAAACATAGAGAAAGAAGAGGACATAACAACAAATGACAACTTTGATCCCACAAAAGGTCCTCATGGTCAACTTGTGTTTAAAATATATGACCATATGATGAACTTTTGTAGATAAAACAAACAAGTTTTTTTTTAAATTCTACAAAAGGATATCCACTTAGATGAAGTTGGACTATCCCAACAACCAATCAATTCTCATCATAACATTCATGTTAATCCCTTATACCAATATTTGCAAAACCACAATGTAAATTAATTTCATAACCCTATATATGCTACTACAACAACCACAAATATTGGAGGAATTTTACAATCTCCTCAAAGTAGTAGCACATCCCAAAATTTTACTAAATTTTCTTTCCATTCTATTCCTTCTTCTTCTAATGTAAATATTTCTCCTCTTAATGTTAATAACTTTTCTTGTATCCCAATTGTAAATATCCTACATTAAGATACTACAAATATCCCATTCCACAATCCATACCACAATAGTGTTAATGCCTCAGACATTAACTAAGCATCCTACCAACAACCCATGTATAATAATACACCTTTAGGAAACCTTGGGGTAAACATGTCAACTACACCCCATTTTGAGTTGCATAACAATAATCCTAATATTCAAAGCTTAACTTCTATAGTAAAGCAACTTGCTTTAAGGGTGGACACCCTACAAGCACCCAAATTTACTTACTCATACAAGGAAATGTGCAACCAACCTTTAGATCCCATAGTAGCCTCTAGACCTTACCCTAAGCACTTTTACACACCAATATTACCAATTTACAAGGGAACAAAGGACCCTATAGAACATTTAAGGATGTTTAGGATAACATGTCATGATATCATTTATGATGATATGTTGTTGCTAAAAATGTTTCCGAAAAGCCTAGGAGGTATGGATTTGGAATGTCATTATCAACTACCTTGCCATTCCCTAAGAAATTTTTAAGAAACAACCAAGTTGTTTGTTCAACAATTTGGATCCTACATGAAAAAAGGAGCAACCCTTCAATATTTATACCTCGTAAAACAAGCTATAGTATTTGTTTTTTAGATTTTCTATCTTAGTGGAGGAGTTTAGTTGGAATATTAAGATATACCCCACCTCCCTAAGAGATGTTAGAGATATTTGTTAACAACTTACAAGAGAAAATTTCATATGAGCTAGAGACAAAAATGAACAACTTCTTTGAACAAACAATAGATCTATCTAGGAGAGTTGAGAAAGCCCTTATAAGAAGGGGGCAACTTAAACCAAGGAATTAAGAAGAAATCTCGACAAAGACCCAATATAAGAATAAGCATGTAGTTTGTGATGGGGTCACAGATAATAGATAAACCAATAATGTTAATACAAATAGTAGCTTATATAAATTGGTACTTAGCAAACCTCATGACCCCCACCAAGAAATTTCACAAGAATCAACCAACAACTATCATCGATCTTAAAAAAATCTTGGAGGTTAAGACGATGACAACTTGGTACAAGACTAACCAAAATTGTGAGTATCATAGGGTGGATGGACACATGATAAATCAATGCAAGTGGTTGAAACATGTGGTTCAATACTTAATTTATGAGGGTTGCATTGTTACAGGTGATCCACAATTCACTCCTAACTACCAACCTCCAACTCAGTAACCACCAACTCATCAAAAACCAACAATCAACCAAGATATGGGGGTCTTACAAAATACCCTACCCAACCATGATCAACAAACAACAAACTAAGTATCCTATCATAATGTGAAACCCCCATACAATAATATTGTTGGTAGCAACAACAAGATAACAAGGTTAGATACAAAAAGGTCAACAACCCCACAAGCAAATACCCCCAACTTCTAATCAACCTTCTAAATAATATTTAGTCTTGAGGAATACCTAGAAGAATAGTACAGGTACAAACAAGCCAAAATTAATCCTAAAACCTCAATCATCAGTATCCTTCAATTTAAAACAATAAATTGTTAGTACACCTACCAATATTTACCTCTTAGAGCTTCTACAAATTTCTCCTATCCATAGGAATCCTTGGTTAAGCTTCTAAGTCAACAATCTATCCCACAAGACCTCCCACCTAGTGACAACCAATGTTGAGGTGATATTGGGATTAATCACATATATTTTTATGATGATGATCTTCCTCTATCAACCTTGCAAGGGTATTCTCTCCTTTACATTAATGGATATATTGGAGAAAATTTTATCAAGAGGATCTTGGTAGAAAATGGTTCCTCCCTCAACATATGAAGTTATAAATTCTTCCAAAATTTTGGATTAAGGGAGGAATATTTAACTAAGTTAAATGTCATCATCAAAGCTTTTAATAATGAATCCCAAGAGGCCTATGGTATTATAGCCCTTCCTCTTAGGGTAGTACCCAAGATCTTAGACACCTTATTTTATGTAGTATCTTGCACAACATATTTCAATATTCTTTTTGGATTCCCTTGGATTAATGCAATGAGGATTATCCCTTCTACTCTTCATCAATATCTCAAGTATGAGTTCAAAAATTAGTTTATCACCATCCAAGACGACCCTCACTTATTCCAATACTATTCAATGGTTGAGCAAGCCCAATCAAAAGTTAATTTATGTCCAATAATTTCTCTTCATAATTTTTCTTCTTCTTCTTCCACTTCTTCTTTTCTTCTACTTCTAGATATTATCCATCTTCAAAAATCACTAAAAAGTATAAAACATTTTGAATTAGTGAGGAAATACCAATCATTGTTCCAATACAAGATCAAGTCAATCAATTAGTTCAAAGTCCTCTTCTCGATCTAGAAAAGTTACCACCTTCACTTTGAACTGTGGGTTTACCCCGTAAAAAGGGTGAAGTAGTACATGTTGGTATGTGTACCTTTGTCTATGTGGGAACTTCCTATGAAGAGATGATTTGTGGTAACAACTACTCCCCCATAGAAATAACCTTTACCCATGGTTATTTATCCAATGATTATCCACTTTCTAAGTAGATCCTATATAGTATGAGAAATGAAGGTAAGGGCTTGGGACCTCAACAACAAGGCATGAAAGAGGCTTTGGAAGTTGAACTATGGCCTAGGAGGTGTGGCATAGGCTACATTCCCAATAAAAACCAACTCTTACCAATTTATGATGATCAAATCATTACTTATGCTAAATTTATAGATGATCATGGATGGCTTAGAGTGGAGTAAAGAGGATTAGGGGACCCTTATCCCTCCATCCTATTGTTCTATAATGTTATAACCTTAGTTCATCTTGAGCTTATCATGACCCCAAGGGAGTACACTAAAGGTGATACTCTTTATGATATGACTCATGAATATATACTTCATAATATCTTCTTCTTTTATGGGTTAGTCCCTTGTGTCACCCATGTTCAATATTCTAAGTCTCAAGAGGGTTAGATTCCTATGTTTACCAAAGACCTTGAGCAACTTGGAGTTATCCCAAAACCTCTTTATTATGAAGATAAATATAACATCCTCATTAAGGATACCATGGATATTAACATAGGAACCATAGAGAACCCTAGACTCCTTAAATTAGAATCCATACCATTAGCCTTGGTGACAAGAGCCTATGTCTCTAAGTTCATCTTCAACCAAATACTTTATAGGTATGGGATTTATTCAGTTATAATATATAACAATAGGACTCCTTTCAAGAACATGGATGCCCATAAAATTTATGCTAAGTACAATATTCAACACAAATGGTCAACCCCTTATTACCTTCAGGGTAATGGTCAAGTTGAAGCATCCAATAAGTTCTTAGTTAAGATATTTAAGAGGATGATAAGTAATATCGATTGCAACTAGCATATCTAGTTGTACCTTATCTTGTGGACCTATTGTACTAGTGTACATAGTCCTATAGGTGCAACCCCTTATGTCATGGTCTATGGAACTGAGGTAGTCTTTCCATTTGAGTTAGAGGTCTTGTCTTTGTACATATTGTTGTAAAATGTCTTGATCGACGATAATTATTATTTAGATCATGTAAACCAATTAGATATATTGGATGAGAAGCATACCCATGCCTTAGATCATCTTTGAGCCTATAAAAATAGGCTCAAGAGAACTTACTTTAAGAAATTTCACAATCATTCTTTTGAAGTTAGGGACCTTGTCCTCAAATATTATGAAAATAATACTAATGCTCGCACATATATGAAGGGAAATTTTTTGCCCAATTGGCTAGGCCTCTTTGTCATCATGACCAAGTTTGGCTTAGAAGCCTATCTCTTAGCAATGTTAGATGATAAAGACCTTCAAAAAAATGAATATAATGCACCTAAAATGATATTATGCATGAATTCACATCTATCATCTCTTCTATCATTGATAATTTTATATTCTTCTCTCTTCTATCTTCTTCATCATAATATTCTCTTCTTCCGCTTCCTTTGTTCCAAATTGCATTGGTTTACTTGCTCATACTACATGACTACTTGTCATACCTTGCATGAACTGGTTGACATATTCATATTTTTGCACTTATGATTATCATATAGCTACTTCATTGCTTGAGAATTATTGCATATGATTTCTTGATCATATGGACTTTCAAGGATTTCATAATGAGGTAAGTGATGACACCTAGTTAGGTTTAGCTCATATGCATTGCACTCACACTAGGTCACTAATGCTTAGCGAATCCCCAACCTAGGGCACATATTTTTTTTCTCCCACCATGATGCTAATTATTACCTCTATCATTCATATACATACATGAGATACAACTATACCAGTGGTAAAATTATTTCTATGCATTTTTATGTTACTACATCCATTGGCACAAAGCAAGATTCTTTCTATAACATATATTACTTGACCTTTAAAATATCAATAATCATGAAAATCTCCCCAAGTCAATGGATATATTTCTTCATCTCTTGTATATCTTTTGTCCTTTGCAAATTTTCAATCATTTCTTCTTTTTCACCAAGACAAAGGATATACACTTATTCTTCTTATTCTTCTATACATCTTCTTTTGATCACACTTTTCCTTATTGATATTTTTATTGTTAAGGGATCCTTGTAGGATATGATAGATACCACATGAATATCATTTATGGTGTTCATACAACTATTGACTATTTTACACCCATCTCTTATCTATCAAAATTTTAACAAGGATACACAAACAATATTTTCATTACTTTCTTCTACTATCATATATCTTACTTATATCTAACACATGCACCATCCAACTTTGCTTTACTTTTCTCTATCACTTCTATTTTAGTGAGCACTACACACCTATTAGATCACACTTTTATTTTAACCATTAGTAAGAATTACATCCCTATTGGGTCATACTCATTTTGGCTATTAGTAAGAACTACACCCCTACAGGATAGCTTCATGGTCATTAATGAGCATAACCTCCATCATAGGCCATTTGCGAGCACACATCCTTCACAGGTTTTTCTCCACCTTCAACCACTAGCGAGCACACAACCATAGTGAGTATCACTTCATTTTTGGTCACTAGCGAGCACACACCCATAGCGGGTATCACTCCATACACTTTTTTTATCAATAAACACTACACCCTTATAGGATAACTTCATGGCCACCAACGAGCATTGAACCACCTTAGGCCATTTGTAAGCACACATCCTTATTGGGTATCACTCCAAATTTAGTCACTAGTGAGCACTACACCCATATAGGATTGCTTCATGGTCACCAGATAACATTGCTCCACCATAGGCCATTTGTGAGTACACATCCTTATAGGGTTTGAATCCTTTTTTATATTTTGCTTGGCTTATGTTTATTTGATCACACTGATCTATCTCAATCTATGCTAATTCAAATAGCATACTCTAAGCACCTCTTTACTTTCTTTGACATTTTGGTGACCTTCTCCTTATTCTTCTTTCTTCTATTCTTTCTCTATTTTTCTTATCTTTCCTCTTATCACAAATTCATGGTCCATTCTTATGGGGTGTGAATTTTCTCTCTATCACAAATTCGCAAAAACCCTTTATAGGGCACAAATTCTACAAGAGAGTTATTTTTCTCTCTTCTTCTTTTCCACCATATTTTCTTGTCTACATCCAATCATCTCATCATTTAATAATTAGTTCAATTCATTCATCATCCATTTCATCATATTTTTTTATTCATTTCATTCACCCATAGTTTTGCATTCATTCATCCAATAATACATAATAAATTACACACACATAATAACACACAATACACAACAAAGTAGCTAAGGTAATATTGCTAAAAAATAAGAGTACAAGTGAGCTAGTGTGTTACTATGCAACAATAAAAACCTGGTACACTTGACCATACTCTATCCTAGGGATGTATGCTACACTCAAAATTGGCATGTTATCTTGATCCTTACCCTAGCTCTATGAACTTGTCTCCTCTACTCTACCTGTTGAGCTGTACTATCTCACACTTAAACTAGGATTAGATTTAAAGAATAGTTATCCTATTAGGATTCTCTATCCTAACCATTATAATTAATTATTCACTCACATTTATTAATTAATTCATATGGACCATTGTGTCCTTTCACTCACAACCCTAGAATAGGTATATATTATAATTCGATAGGGTGTAAACAATCATCCATCAATAAAAATAATATACATTTATATTTTATCCATTGGAAGGATTTCCTCCAGTGCAAAAGTGATTCATTTAAATAGTGATTCATTCTTTTTTCTTTGCATATTTTGATATTAACTCCAGTTATTTCATTGCAAACCCAAGCTAGGTCCAAGGAACCTACCATCTGGTATTAGAGCAATTGAATTCCTGAGCCTTATTGCTTTTTTTTCATCCACCATTTCACCTATTTTAGTCACCTTTCACTTGCAATTTTTCTGCTCATAAAATGACGTCACATTCCTTTTATCCCATTCAGTATAAAATCACCACTTTTTTGAGCTCATATCCTTTAGGTTGCTTATAACTTGAACTAAACTGATGCTAGACATAAAGACAAGAGAACCTACCACACTTTCGTGATTTTTCATGAATATTCAAGCACTCCGTAGCTTCATCACAAACTACTGCACTACTATAATCTATATGGGGACACTCAAGCCCTCTGTAGCCATATCAAAATCCTTCAAAAATATCACCCAGTCACCAAGAGATCATTCTATCTTAAAACAATGTCTACAGGAATGTAAATTCGTAGAGAACACCATTTTTTGGTAGGTCAAACAAAACACGGGAGAGAAATATTAAAAATTAAAGTTAAAAACCTAAGGTTTAATTTATTCTCCATTGTCGTGAAACTACTCATTGTCGTAGGAGGAGGAATCACGAAGTTCATGTCTAATTTTTGTCAACCAATCAACACACCATGCAAAGAAAATAATTTTTCACATTATAAAGTTAAAACATCAAATAAGACAAGTGTACGGGATCAATGATTCATTACAAGGAAATAACATTCGTAAATTATTTTTCTTTTTTGATGGGGATTAAAATCCCACATTGGCCTTGTTGTGGCCAACAAAAGGTTTATAAACAACAAGTCACAACAAAGACATTGTGACCACCCGATGGTGGTCACATAAGCTCTCTTACCTGCACCCATGTACTACCTTACCTTCAGTGCCCTTCGCTCGTGCCTCATCCTCTGCTTGTGCCTCACCTTTAGTGACCTCTGCTCGTGCCTCACCTGCCATGCTTGTACCTCACCTGCCATGCTGCCTTACTTTTAGTGCTTGTTGTGCTGCCTTGTTGTCCATTTGTCAGCATTGCAGCTTGTCCACCTCATAAATTTGATCATTGAAATTTATGACCTTTGGGGATTCAAAAAATCTGACCGTTGGGAAGGCTCAAATTCAAAATAAAAGTTGCTAAACAATTTTTAGAAAAATATTTTTGTCTTTTTTTTGACAAAATTACATATTTTTTGCAAAATATTTTCAAAACCTAATTAAATTCACCAAAGAAGACTTGAATTTTACAAATTCATTGAATGGTCGATGGACAAAGATCACAAGACCTTACTCTCAAAAAATTCCACCAGGAGTTTCGCCAATGGAAGGACCAAATTACTCAAGATAATCTAAAAACAAGGTAGGAAGTTGAGCAAAGAATGACAACAATGGACTTGAAAATAGACACCTACAATCACTCTATTGATACACTACATCAAAATATGGCACTAGTTCAAGTTGGCCAACCCACCGGAGGACCAACACACCAGACACCACTTGGGGGGCCACAAACATCCATCCTTCCAAGAACTACTAAATTGGATTTTCCCAAATTTGAAGGAGGTGACCCCACTAATTGGATTTATCGAGAAAAACAATACTTCTCCCTCTACCAGATCCTTGAGGCACAAAAGTTCTGTATTGCATCCTTCCACCTTGAAAATGATGCCACCCAATGGTACCAATGGTATGAAAAAACTAATGGCACTCCTACTTGGCTAGACTTTACAAAAAATCTATTAGTACGATTTGGCCCTAGTAAATTCAAAGATTTCATGGGAGCCCTTACCAAGCTCCGTCAAACCACTTCGGTGCGTGAATACCAAGCTCAATTTGAAAAATTAGCCAATCGCACATCAGGGTTGGATGCCTCATTCTTTCAAAATTGTTTCATCAATGGATTAAAGGAAGAAATTTGGTTAGAAGTACAAATGTTCAATCCCACTACCATGATGCAGACCATTGGATTGGCCAAATTGGCAGAAGATAAATTCAATGCTCAACGTCGATTAGGAAAACCACCTATGGGGAAATCACAAAATACTTACACCACCCCAAAACCTAACCGAACCTTACCAATTAAACGTATCAGCTTTGAGGAGATGAAGGAAAGATGAGCAAAAGGCCTTTGTTATCATTGCGATGAGAAATTTGTACCAAATCATAAATGCATTACACAAAAACTATATATTCTGGATGCAACTGATCCTTGTAGTTCAAAAACGAAGAAAATGAGATCGAGGTAGAAGTGGTGACGGATACACCCGAGGATAGCACTGAAGATACACCAGAAATTTCTTTCAATGCCCTCGTTGGTTTTTCTTCTCCACAAACTATGAAAGTCAAGGGGTACTTCAAAAAATAAAACCTCATTGTGCTTATTGACTCTAGCAGCACACATAATTTCATCGACCCAAGGGTGGCAAAACAAGCTAATTGCTTTATACAACCTTGTAATAGTTTTGAGGTCATGATTGGCAATGGAGGAAGGATCGCATGCAAAGGGAAGTGCCAAAATATTAAGCTCACCATGGGTGATTACAATATGAAAAATGACATGTATGCACTTCCATTAGGAGGATGTGATATTGTCTTAGGGGTGCAATGGTTACGAACACTTGGGATAATCCAATGGGATTTTGAGGCATTATGGATGAAATTCACAATAAAAAATCAAACATATACTCTTAAAGGATTACAATCAGGCCCTTCCCAAATAGTAAGTTCTCACCGAATGGAGAAAATTATTCGCAAAGGAGGCAAGGGAATGGTTGCCCACCTATTTTCTATTCAAGCCACCGATGAGGAACAAAAAGAGGTACCAGAATTACAACTTCTAACACGCCATTCTAGAATATTTAATGAACCAAAAGGGTTGCCCCCTCATCGTAGTCATGATCATGCAATTCAACTTCTTCCTGGGCATCAACCCCCAAATATCCGACCTTATCGATATCCTTACCTACAAAAAACTAAAATTGAAAAACTTGTGCAAGAATTATTAAAGGCAAGAGTTATCCGACCTAGTGTTAGCCCTTACTCTTCCCCAGTTTTATTGGTTCATAAGAAGGATGGATCATGGCATCTATGTGTTGATTTTCGTGCTCTTAACAAACTCACCATCAAGGATAAATTTCCCATCCCTATTATTGATGAGTTGTTGGATGAGCTTCATGGGGCTAAATACTTTTCAAAATTGGATTTACGATCAGGATATCATCAAATTCGAGTAAGAGAAAATGATATTCCAAAAACAACCTTCCAAACTCATGAAGGGCACTATGAATTTTTGGTTATGCCTTTTGGCCTTACCAATGCTCCTTCAACATTCCAAAGTTTAATGAACCAGGTATTCCACCCTTATCTTCGAAAATTTATTTTGGTTTTCTTTGATGATATTTTGATTTATAGCAAAACATGGGAGGATCACTTGCTTCACTTAGAACAAGCCTTAAAAACCTTGGGAGAAAACCAACTATATGCCAAAATATCAAAATGTTCTTTCAGACAACAAGAGATTGAATATCTTGGCCATATCATTTCCAAGGATGGCGTTAAGGTGGACCCTCACAAAATTGAAGATATGAAAAATTGGCCTACCCCTAAATCATTGAAAGGCTTGCGTGGTTTTCTAGGATTAACTGGGTATTATCGTAAATTTGTTAAAGACTATGGTAAGATTGCTGCCCCCTTGACAACTTTACTTAAGAAGAATGCTTTTATTTGGTCCTCCAAGGCTGACGATGCTTTCACAAAATTAAAGAATGCCATGTGTTCCACTCCTGTGTTAGCCATGCTAGATTTTTCCAAACCCTTTGTGATTGAAAGTGATGCTTCGAGATTAGGATTGGGAGTCATTCTCATGCAAGATGAACGACCTTTGGATTTTACTAGCAAGGCATTTTCTGGGAAGAATTTAGCCCACTCTACATATGAGAAAGAGATGTTGGCTATTATTCATGCCATCCAACATTGGAGACCTTACCTCATTGGTCAACATTTTATTATCCGTACCGATCACCATAGTTTAAAGTATTTTCTTGAGCAACGTATATCCACTCTTGAGCAACAAAAATGGGTTACTAAACTATTAGGGTATGATTATGAGATCATATATCATAAAGGGAAGGACAACATGGCCATCGATGCCCTTTCCCAAAAATTTGAAGAATTACCCCAGTTGCACGCACTCTCATCCCCTATTCCCCAATGGGTAGACCAGGTAACAAAAGAATGGTTTAATGATACTTCAATGCAAACATTAATTCAAAAAATCCAACAAGATCCCACTAGTAAGCCTCACTATACTTGGAGCAATGGCATACTTAGGTTCAAAGGGTGTATTGTCCTATCTCCTACCTCCTTATATCGAACCAAACTCCTCCATGAGTTACATGCCACACCTATCGTAGGACATTTTGGATTCCTCAAAACTTATAAAAGAGTGGCTCAATATTTTTATTGGGTAGGAATGAAACAAGATATCAAGAGATTTGTGGTTGAATGTGAGATTTGCCAAAGACAAAAAGGAGAGACAGTAGGTACCCCTAGCCTTCTTCAACCTCTCCCTATTCCAACCAAAACATGGATCGATATTTCGATGGACTTTATTGAAGGTCTTCCAAAATCATCGGGTAAAACTATTATTCTAGTTGTGGTGGATCGATTGTCTAAATATGCTCATTTTTTCTCCTTAGCCCACCCTTACATAACTAGTACCATTGCCCAACTCTTTCTTGATAATATTTTTAAACTACATGGTATGCCTTCCACCATCATCAGTGATCGTGATCCCACCTTCACTAGTAATTTTTGGAGGGAATTGTTCAAACTCCAAGGCACTCAACTCCGTATGAGTTCTGCTTATCATCCCCAAACCGATGGTCAAACAAAAATTGTAAATAAATGTTTGGAAACTTACTTGCATTGTTTTACTTCTACTCAACCCCTTCATTGGGTCAAATGGCTTCCTTTAGCAGAATGGTGGTATAATACTTCATACCATACTGCCATTAAAATGACACCCTATGAAGCCTTATATGGCCAAGCACCACCAACCATCACATCTTATATTCCAGGAAGTACCAATGTGCCAGCCATGGATTCTAAACTCTCTACTCGAGCTAATATCCTTCGCCTTCTCAAAGATAATTTACTCACAACCCAACATCGCATGAAACAACAAGCGGATCAACATAGGATCAAACAAGAATTTCAAGAAGGTGATATGGTATTTCTTTGACTTCAACCTTATCGCCAAACCTCTCTCAAGCTCAAGGGTTCACAAAAGTTAGCTCCCAAGTTCTATGGGCCTTATAAAATTTTACAACGCATAGGACCCGTTGCTTATAAACTAGAGTTACCCGAGTCTTCCAAAATTCATCCCGTGTTCCATGTATCTTGCCTTAAACCAGTAGTTGGCACACACATTACAACACAAACTCAACTACCTGACTTCACCGAGGATGGATCACTCATGGTTGAACCTGAAGCCATCTTGGATCACCGCACTCGTCAACTTCACCATCGCACCATCATCGAGATTCTGATTCAATGGCGGGGCTTACCTTCCGAAGATGCTACTTGGGAAACACTTCATCAATTCCAACAACAATTTCCTCACTTTCAGCTTTGAGGACAAAGCTTCTTTTAAGGAGGGTGGCATGTTAGGATTCCATATCCTAACTCCTTATCACTTAATTAATTTATCATTTATGTTTTAACAATTACAAATGGACCATTGTGTCCTTTCATCATAACCTTAGAATAGGTATAAAATAGAAGTAGATAGTGTGTAGGAAATCATCCATCAAATAAAAATAATATACATTTATATTTTATCCATTGGAAGGATTTCCTCCATTGTAAAAGTGATTCATTTAAATAGTAATGTAGGTCTAAAATTTACACATTCATTTCCTTCAGGCTAATGGATCCGCGCCTTGAAGGGGAATATGGGAATGATAGGTCTACACCTTGAAAGAGAGGTACTTGATCATACCTTCTTATGGTGATTTTTTGACGAATTATTTAGGGTTCACCAGGAAACATTTTATGTCAGTTTCCATGCTTAGGTTTTTGGAGTTTGTTTTGATGTGTTCCTTTTAAATTCTCACAATCACCTAGATTTTTCCAATAGGCAACTACACTAAGCTATATGCAATTTTGATTTATATGTAGATAGTAAGCAGCAGAAAATAGAATCCAAATGGATAATGTAGTGCTTAAAAAATGATATAAGACTCTTACCTATATCCAAAAGTTTGATGGAGATTCTGATTTTTGATTGCAGTCCAGATCGTATGCAATAGAGCAAAATCATATGCACAGAGCAAGATCGTACGAATACAATTCAAAATTGTATCGTCCGATAAGAGACCAAATAATACGATCTTGAAAAAAATCTACAAATTCATGGATGTAGTGTATAAGAAATAAAAACAGAGCATGCTACAAATTTTATTGAATGTAAATTAACTCATATAATACTTCTTAAATGCAGTATTAATGGAAACTAACATGTATAGGCTTTGAATTATGCAAATTATGCGATGAGATATGAATTTGGTGAACTCCAAGGATGATTATATGCAAATATTGATCTAGATGAAATAAAAAATGATAAGTGCAACGTAAAATGAAAATTGAAAGCTAGAATGCTGCAAACAAGAGCTTGGAGTTGCTCCCAAGTGATCTACATGCAATATTGTAACTACAGAGTAGGATCATATCTATGATCATAACCAAAAAACAAGATCGTATCAAAATAGCAAGATCGTATCAAAACAAAAATATCGTATCAAAACATCAAGATTGTATCCAAAATAGTAAGATCCTATCAAAAATAGCAAGATCGTATCCATCCTATATCGTTAATTGTATCCTCGAGCCTTGCAAAGAAAACCACAAAATAACTAGAACTAAAATACGAAATTTTATCAATGTGTTAGGAGTGCTAGGATAAGGGTATCTAATTAAATAGGATAAAAAAGCTAATGAAATTGGGCTAGAAAAAAATGGGTTGCAACCTCCTCCAAGCTAGGTTGATCGGCGGATCCGATCCCGTAACTTCCGTACGATTGCACAGGTAAGGACAAAATACATTGTAATTGGGTTTGTCATTTTGCTAAGTTAAGATATTCTATTTTGAGTAAGATCATATGCATACGATCAGGGATCGTATGGTATGATCAAGGACCGTATCGTACGATCTTGCCAGGAGGTTAGACATGTACATAGTTTTTTGGCAGTTTGAGGGGTCAAATGATGTCAAAATTGGACATATAATATACCGTTGGAAAACCCTTTTTGAGACCTATCCAATAGTGTAGGTTTTGGGAAATTTTGAGGGGATTTGTTTAGGTAAAATTAATCTCAAATATGATCTTACTTCTCTAGGAGGAAAACTAAGGAAAATGAGTCAATTTTTTATGTCTACATTTTGCCCCCTCTTTGGCGTATTTATGAACAATAAATGCATCAAAGAAAAGTGTAGACACTTGAGTAGAAGTGATTATGATTGACATGGATAGAAAGGAGTAGATGGTTTAGAATGAATAGTTCATGGGAAATTGATATTTTATAAAAATAATTACTAATTTACTGACTAGGATGTCCCTTCGAGTTTTTGTGCCAAATTTTATATTTGGTGGAAAACTCAAAATTTATAATATATATATATATATATATATATATATATATTGATCTTATTTGTTTTATGTGACTTTGTGTGATTTATTGGTTGATTGATTGCATTTATTTTTGTTTGAATTTCAAATGATCATTGCTTTAGATTTTTAATCATGCTTAAAATAAAAGGAAAATGATTTTGTAAAGTGTGTTTTGAAAAAGATGTTTTTGTGTGATGATATATTTGAGGGATTAGCAATGAACCTCGAAGGATGTTGTTATGTTATATAACCGTTGGTGGATATCAATGCTCACTGTGTCATGAAGAGGATCTTGTTGTGAGGAAGTTTTGTATTGCTAATAAGAGAAAAGTTTTTGTGGTGCTCAAGTATAATCTTGAGGCTTATGGCGATAAAAGAAGATGTTTAATTTTTTGATTTTGAGAAAATTTGATCTTTAAGAAATATTTTTATAAGTTTATTGGTTGCAATTTAAGCATGCAAATTTGGGGAGGATGACTTGCGCTAGACATGAAATTTCTAGTGCGAATTTTGAGAAGAATAATTTCTAGGAATTATACCATCATCGTGAAGTCAAAATGCAATGCATGATAATGTGAAACTATTTATTTTGAAGACATAAGTTGATATAAAATAAATCATTTGTATCACATATTTAAGAATATTAATAAATATGGGATGGTTTAGACATTAAAATTGAGAAAAATGACTTGCGCTAGGCATAGAATTCCTAGTGTGAAATTTGAGAAGAATAATTCCTAGGAATTATACCATCATTGCGAAGTCAAAATGCAATGTATGGTGTATGAAAAATTATTTGTGCTATATAAAATGATTAAAACTTAAAAATTGAGAAATATGACTTGCGCTAGGCATAGAATTCCTAGTGTGAAATTTGAGAAGAATAATTCCTAGGAATTATACCATCATCGTGAAGTCAAAATGCAATGTATGGTTTATGACAAATTATTTGTGTTATATAAAATGATTAAAACTTAAAAATTGAGAAATATGACTTGCGCTAGGCATAGAATTCCTAGTGTGAAATTTGAGAAGAATAATTCCTAGGAATTATACCATCATTGCGAAGTCAAAATGCAATGTATGGTGTATGAAAAATTATTTGTGCTATATAAAATGATTAAAAATTAAAAATTGAGAAATATGACTTGCGCTAGGCATAGAATTCCTAGTGTGAAATTTGAGAAAACAATTACTAGGAATTATATCATCATTGCGAAGTCAAAATGCAATGTATGATAAATAATTTTTTTTTACAAGTTCTTTTGGAACGATCTATGAATAAATGGATGATGATAAAATTTTTTCTAACAAATTTCAAAGAAATATTTTAACTTATTTCGAAGACAAATTCAAATGTATCAAGAACCAGTGTGTGATAAGTGAATTAATTATCCATCTTGGTTTGACACAATGATACAAAATCTCTCAGGGATCAAATGTGTGTGCTTATGAAATTAATTTATCTATTTTGAGTAAGGTAGTGATACAAGCAAACTTGAATGAACTAATGTGTGTGTGAGTGAAAGGTTCATTAACCATAATTTTGTGCATGCTAGTGTACTGAACTACTATGTAAGTCAAGTTACCAAAAGCTAGCTAATCCACAAGCAGACATTGGTATGTAAAAAAGAAGGTTGCTAATATGACAGACATGTCACCATGTGAAAGGGATTATCCAAGGTCAAGTGGTTTGGGCACAAACCACCTATTATGGGGCTTACCTCATGGCTTTCGAATAACTGAGGAATTCCAAGGATTCAAGCTTACTACCCCCTTATTTTCTTCAAATTTTGGAATAGGGATTTCTTGCTCATTTCTGAACAAGGGGATTTTATTACTTTTTCTTTTTCTTTCTTTTCTTTTCTTTTTCTTTCTTTTTCTCTTTCTTTATTTATTTATTTATTTTTATTTTTTGGGATACTTGCCCAAATTAGACATGGGGCAAGGGATTTTATTCGAGTAGGGGGAGAAAACTTGTCCTTTTACCAATTCTCAGTATTCTAGACCATGCACATAATAGGATAGCAGGGGAAAATTTTCGCTTAAGGAACCAACAAATCATCTTTAAGATGTGATAATGTGTTCTTGGTTCAAAAGTAACAAGACCAGTTCCCAAAACTCAAAATTTTATTTAGTGAAGTAATAGTGCTTTTTAATACAAAAGAGATTTATAATCAAAGTGACGAAATAAAATTTAACAGGAACATTGAAGATTTAGAGGGAAAAAAGTAGAGAGGGGAGGGTCCCGATCCCTTCCCTGCTCCCCCTCCCCTGGTTCCTGCCCAGTCCCTGGCTCTTCCCAAGTCATCCCTCCCTGGGATTGTTTGTTGTAGATGATCTCCTTGAGGAAGATCCTTCTCCTCTTTCTGCACCTCTCCCAGTCGGTCAGGGTTCCCTTGTTTGAGTTTTTGGCCTGGTGCTTCCAAGGGTTCCTTGCTATTTTTGGGATCCCTTCCTTTTTTTCCCTTAGGCTTCCCCCTGGGGTTTTCTATAGGTTTTTGGCATGGATTTGGTTCCCTACGGTTCTCTAGGTGGTGGGGGTGATTGGTTAGGTTTTTGACGGCTTCCTGGGGTTTCCTTTGAGGTCCTTACTACTTTGGGGGTGGTCTAGAGGGGCCTCTTTCCTATTTTTGCTAGTGAATCCTATTTGGGATCCTGTGGCTATTATTGGTCTCGTCCCTGTGGGGAGGGCCCTCTTCAATTTTTTGCTTGGAGGCTTCTTCGTGCTGGTTCTTCTCCTTGGTGGACACCCTAGGTATTTTTTTGACCTTAGGGAGGGCTTTTTCTCTACCTGGGCTGTTCCCAGCCTCAGTCCCAGTTCCCTGAATTTTCTCCTATGCAAGAATGGGATTCTTGGCCCCTGTTGTTGGGGTTCTTTGGGTTCTACTGCATTTTTCAAATCTTGGGGGGATCTGATCTATGCATGCAGACCCTGGATCCCCCAGGCTAGGCTCCCAGGGATCCCATATTTGTGGATGTTACCTCTTCTCGCCTGGGATCCCTAGTCCCTGTATCCTTGGTCCCTTAAACTATTATCTTTTCCTGCTGGTTGTCCTGGGGGCAAGATTCTCTTGGTGGTGCTTTTTGGCTGCTTCTCGATGGGCGAGATCTCCTCTTTGTTGGTTTTTAGCTGCTTCCTACTGGGCGAGATTCCCCCTTTTTTTTGGGCAGGATGGTTTCCCGCTGGGCGAGATGGTTTCCCGTGGGGCAGGATTCTCCAAAACCTTTGGGTTTCTCGCTGGGCGGGTTTTTCTCATTTCCTGTTGGTTTTCTCGGGAGGCGGGATTCACTTGGTAGAGGTTTTTGCTGCTTTTCGCTGGGCGGGATCTACATTGGGATGGATTTTTGCTGCTTCTCGCTGGGCGGGATTCACTCTTTGGTGGTTTTTCGACTGCTTCCCGCTAGGTGGGATTTATATTATAATGGTTTTTTGCTACTTCTTGTTGGGTGGGATTTACACGATGGTGGTTTTTAGCTGCTCCCCGCTGGGCGGGATCTTCAAACTTACCTTCCTTCAAAATTGGTGGTTTCTCGCTGGGTGGGATTGTTCAAATTTACCTGTTCCCACTAGGCGGGATTTCTGTTTGTTTTTCATTTTCAGGGTATTGGTGCCTTGGGCCCAGAATTTTGTTGTAATGGCTTATTCTCGGCATGTTATTACCAACTCTTATGTAATCAGGTTTTGGGATCCTAGTTAAAACCCACTGTAAATACAAACGCTACTTAACAAAAAAAAAAGCGACGAAATAAAAATCATTAAAAGTGTAAATTAAGTGCATGCTTCAAGATAACTTTTGAGTTTATTTGGAATAAAGTAAGATATAACTTGAATATTTGAAAACAACACACACTGATGCAAAAGATGAGAGTTTAACAATTTGAAATATTTTTGGAAATTTTGATGCTTTTTGATTTTTTTGGTTGTTTTTTATGTTTTAATGATGGAATTGGTGATCTATATACACTATACAAGGTGATTTTGATTATAGCATGTCTAAGGTGGCTTCAAAATCAAAGGAAGTTTTGAAGAACAATTTGGTTGTGGTGTAGGTGATTAAAGTTGATTTGTTGATAGTTGAGATTGTTGTGATGAAGAATGGTAAGTAGATGTAGATGAAGAAAAGTGATGGATAGAAGACATCGATGATAATAAAGAGGAAAATAATAGAGAACTTGATGTGATAACAATAATGAGAGAGAGAATGAAGGATAAAAGGTGATGGAAAAAAGGTGTCAATGGTGATAAAGAGGAAGAGAATAGAGAACTTAATGTAGTGATGATAAAGAAAGAGAGAATAGAGAATAAAAATTCCTTACGAATGGGAGAGGTTTGCAAAAGTTTCAAAAAGGATATCTTAATTGGAATATTGTTTGATTGTTATTGAATGTTGAGGGAGACTTTAGGTTGAGACTTCAACATTAAATATGGGTTTTCTATGCTTGTATCCTTTTTTGGATTATTCTTCAAAACCAAGAGAGATCTTCAAGATTGGTTGGATGAAGAATTTATCTCTTGCTTCTCAATATTGTTTATTTGGGCAAGAACTTGCTTTGTTGTAGTCTCTACTACTAAACTAATAATATCATTGTGATGAGGCACATTGTCAAATTTCAAGTCATTATTTTCCTATTGTTAATGATTGGGTAAGGGATTTTGTAAGATACCTATGTCTTGATCAATTATTTAAGTTTGTGATTGAGAATTTTAATTTTGGGCTTTTTGTCTAGTGATGGTTCCAATAGTACCTACAATGTTATTGTTTTACAAGTGACCAAAGTGGGGTCTAGCATTTACTGTTTGTTCAATTGAAAGTGTTTGTTGAGATGAAGGTCGAGTGGTCATTCTTATAGGTAATGGTTCTTATGGGACCAATAAATATATGATGGAAAGAATTTTATCTGACTCATCTTCAAAACTATTTGAATTATTTGAGGTGATGTCTATTTCACTTTCTGTTTTACTTTCTGTGTCACTTTCTATGTCACTTTTTGTATATATGATTGGCCTAGTTGTAATTGTGGATAAAGTAGGCACATAAGGGGTTTGAATATTTTGATATGGTAAGATACTACTAATGGTTACCACATATCTGATTGGATGACGGTCATTATGATGTTCTAATTGATTCACAGTTTCTTTACCATGGTTGGGTAAAGGATGTTGAAAAATATCTAAGTTTTGATTAACATTTTGGGTTGGTTGTTTTTGGGTATTATTTTGAGTATTATTTTTTGAAGGATTTTTTTCTACTTCCATTTCACCTTTATCAATTAAGTCTTGTATCATATGATTTAAAATTTTACAAGAATTGGTAGAATGTCCATCTACTTGATGGAAATTGCAATGTAAGTCAACCCTATATCCAACTACAGTAGTGTCTGGTTGTCTTATTTTAGGTAATCGTACCAAGTCTTGTTCCAATAATTGAGGTAAAATCATTGTTAAGAGTTGATTTAATCTTGTGGGTTATCTTGGTGGCTTATTAGGAACTTTAAATAAAAAATTCTTAAATGTTTATGTAGCATTAACAATTGAAGTATTCTTGCTATCAGTAACTCCATCACTCACTACTTATTTATTTTTATATTGATTTTTAGAAGTTTTATCTTCATATTTCTTCTTAAATTGACCTCTTCTAATAATGGCTTCCTCTACCCTTCTTGCTAAATCAATGGCTTGATCAAATGTGGTTACTGTAGCAGGAGAGATGTCATAATATAGTTGTTCTTGCAGATTACCAATAAATATGTCCAACATTTCACGATGAGGTAATGCAAAATGTAATTTTCCTAAGAGTTGTCTCCACTTAGTCAAGAATTTAGTGAAACTCCCATATTTACCTTGTTTTAGATTGTATAAATCCTTAATGGTTACGTGCCTCTCTATATAGGCACTAAATTGATGGACAAACATCTTTGCTATTTCTTCAAAGTTCCTTAAAGAGTTTGTAGGAAGTTGATAGTATCATTCTAGAGACATATCTCCAAGAATTTTAGGAAAAATTTTTAGCAACAACAAATCATCATGAGAAATATCATGACATGCTATCCTAAACATGCGAAGATGCTCAATAGGATCTTCGGTTCCTTTATATATTGGGAGGACAGGCATAGGGAAATATTTTGGGTATGGTTGGGCAACCACAATAGGATCCAAGGGTTGGCTACACATATCTCTATCACTATAGGAGGGACGATAGTGATCTATTTGATCTAGTCTTGAAGCTAACTATTTAACCATGAATTCATGTCCTTGTTGTTGTCCACCAAATTGGTTTTGTTGTATCATAGTGTTATGTCTTTGATAATAAGTTGGTGTTGTTGTATAATGATTCCCGACTGAAATACTATTATGTAAAGTGTTACTAGGAGGAGTATTATAAAGTTGATAAGGAATTTTGTTTTGTTGAACCTTTTTATGATTCTGACTAATTTTGTGCATCTTATTAATTATTTGTGCTACCTTTTGTGAGGTAAAAGATGGTTTTTTTTGTTTGGAATTTGAAGCTATTACTGGTGGTAGTTGTGCTATATTCTGATTCAAATTTTGGTTTATATTTTGAGATGTACCAGCTTGATTTTTATTTTTGTTCATGTATGTTAATGGATTTCCATTCAATCGGAGAGCAACCTCTATGGAAGCCTCTGTTGAATAATCTCCCATAGGGAGTTGAGATTTTGTTTGTATGACATGGTTGATGACATCTATATTTTATTTTAGAAACTCAGTGAAATTTTGTGTGGAAATAAACTTAAGACTGCCTTCATCATCTACTTGAGGCCTATGATAGAAGACTTCTTTTTCTTTATCATGGTTTTCCTCATCTGATTTTGATGAAGTTTGAATATTCAATTCAAACTTCATCTTTAGGATTTTCTTGATCTTGTTCTCCTATATGTTCATGTTCTACTTGTTTTCCACTTCTTAATTTAGGCATTTTACTTAAAATATTTTATCTTGTAGATATATATAATTATATATATGTGCTTAATGCTTGGGGTATATATGTTATATATATACCTAACTAATATATTATATTATGTTTTTGGGTTTTTTGTAGTTTTTGGATTGCAAACAATACAAAAAACAAAATAAAAATTATAATATTGTAGATATTATACTTTAATTTTCTTGGAAAAGCCTATAGATGTCATTAACAGGTTCCAATTCTTCAGGGGTCATATAATGTTCTTCTTCAAACTAAAAGTTGAAGTTTAAGAATTTTATGAAATGAGCTATAGTGATGCAATAAAATTCATATTTTGACATGCAAAAGTACAATTCATGGCAATATTCTCAATAAATCATAGCCCTAGGAACTTTATTAAATCTTCTCTTATTGTCTAAGACAACTTCTTGATTTTCCACGTGTGACAAAAACTTATGTACCATTATTGCATTCTCAAGATAATCTTCAAAGGAGTAAAGACTTGGGGAAATGACAACTCTCTTATCCGCTAGCCACCTATCACATTCTCTTTGAAGGTCAAAGTAGAAAGGTGTGCTATCGGGATCCAGGTTCTTTAATCCTTATAATTTCTAATCTTCTCCAAATCTCAGGGTATGGCACACTACCTAATGAAGAAAATTCTTGGGTTGATAATACTGTTCTGACATCAATTCGGATGGCTCTCCTTATTTTTTAATCTACCATATATGAAATTCACTAAAATGTGCAAATATAACTAATGATCTTGTTAAATTGTTTTTGTTTTTTATTATATTTTATAAATAAAAAAGATACCTAATGTTTTCACATTGGGTTCACCAAAGAATATAGGTCTAAAATTCACACACTCCTTTCCTTTAGGCTAATGGATCCGCACCTCAAAGGGAAATGTGGGAATGTGTTGGCATTTTTGCCACATTGTTTTTTTGTTGTTGTTGTTCATGCAAAATAACTAAGTTTGTGTAAAAGTGAAACTATCGCGATATCGTGACATGTCACATTTTCACGACCTGTCACAGTTTCATGACGCCAAATGCAGAAAAGAGCTAAGTCAAGAAAGTGTCGTGATATCGTGACATGTCGCATTTTCATGGTCAACGCAGTCAAAGGCAGCACTAAAATGAAAACTGTCGCGATATCGCGACATGTTGGAGTTTCGTGACTTGTTGCGATGAGGGAGAACTAAACTAAAAGTTGTTGCAATATCGCGACATGTCTTGTTTTCAAGACTTGCGGTGGCCACAGAGCAGAGCGATGGAAAATGTTGCCATATCGCGACATAAAGCAGTAGAGGGTAGTGTCCATGAAAAATGTTGCGATGACATAAAGCAGCAGAGGGCAATGTCCATGAAAAACGTCGCGATATCACGACAGAAAAATGAGGAAGGCACAAACGGTATGGACTGGCACGATATCGCGACATGTCACGTTATCGTGGAAGGACTAACAGAAAAACACAAGGCAAGAAAGATGTCGCGATATCGCGATAGGAAGCGAGAACGAAGGCAAAGGCAGGAAAATGTCACGATTTCATGACATATTGGGGTGAAAGGACCAAGTGCGAAGAATTGTCGCGATATCGTGACATGTCTTGTTTTCATGATGATGTAGCAGCAAAGTGCAAGGAGACAGAAAATGTCATGATTTCATGACATATTGTGGAGATAAAGCCAAATGGAGAAACATGTCACGCTTTTGCGACATGTTCTATTTTCGCGAGGCAAAGGCGGAAACAAGGAGAGGATAGACCCACGTCGCGATTTCGCGACATGTTTGACAGGAATGACCAAGTGCAAGGAAATTGTCACGATTTCGTGACATGTCGCGATTTCACGACATGTCGCAATTTCGTGACTTGTCACTTTCGCGATGTGAAAGCACGGAAAGAACAAAATGGTATGGAATGTCACGATTTCGTGACATGTTCCATTTTCGCTACTTGCAAGAGGATGAAGGCCAAGGAAGAGAAAACTGTCACGATTTCGTGACATGTTGCAGTTTCACGAGTATACAGAAGAAAAGGACACAGAAGGAAGAAGATGTCATGATTTCGTGACATGGTGAAGTTTTCGTGACTTGGAGTAGCGAAGAAGGTAGGTGAAGGAAAATGTCATGATTTCATGACATGTTGAGGAAAGAAGCCCAAACAAAGGAGAATGTCATGATTTCACGACATGTCATGGAGATGAAGCTGAACGAGTAGAAGATGTCACGATTTCGTGACATGTCGCATTTTCATGACTGGTGGCGGAGAGAGAAGGCAGCAAGGTAAAAGTGTCACGATTTCGTGACATGTCGCATTTTTGTGACCTATCACATTTTCGTGACCAAGGCAACAACAAAGGCCCGATACAGTTCAGTTTGCATTTTTCTTTAGGATTGCATAGGAGAATGTGCAAAAGAGATAAGGATCAATTAAAGGCTCTCTAACTAATTTTTAGATCGTGGTCGAAGAGGCTTCAAGATTAAATGTTGCTGGTTACCGATGTGCACAAGATGGAAGAACACGAAGCAGTTTTCGATGCCACCAAAATTAAAGATGCCTCCAATATTCAAAGCTCCTGTTCGTGATCTCTTAACAACTTCCAGCTTCCCCTGATAATGGTCATTTAAAAACAGGGACTGTCATTTCTTCGAGGCAGATTAAGGGGATTGTTTCTTCAAAATCTGTTTCTTTTATTAAATGCTGTAATACGAAAGGAAGAGGACGGACCTCTATAAATACCAATGTAAAACTCAAGCAAAAGGAGGAGGATCTTGTTGCAAAAATTGAAATAGAAATCCTAGATGCATTTGCTTCCATTCTTAGTGTCTTCTAGAGTTGGTGATCTAATTTGTTGTGTATGTTTTGCTTTCTGTCTGATTTACTTCTGTGTAGTCCAGGGTAATATCAGTTAAATTTTGTTGTGTTGAATTTGGCTGTATTGGCATTTGAATGTTTGAAGTTTATTTGGAAGCGAACTCATGGCTAATGCATGATCCAATTTCTGTATATGTATTCTAAGAGTCAGTTGCTGCTTAGCTTTAGGATCTAGTTGAAGTTATTGTTGTTCGAGGTTGTTCTCCCCATTAACGATCGGCTTCGGCCATATTTACATCCCTTTCAGTTATTTCCCATTTCTTTCCACATTTTTTCTTGTTTCTTTCCTACATCTCTAATCTTGAAACCAGTTTAGATTAGTGTGGGAGCCAGCCCTCTCTGGAGATTGGCCCGGGAGACATCTCTTTCTCTCGGCCTTTCAATGTTGGCCGAGTCTAGGGTGCACAAGTGATTAAATATTGTACTTAGGCAGATTTGTGACCAACAATTTTTGGCACGCCCGATGGGACAAACTGTTTCTGTCTCTAAAAGATCCATAATCGGTGGGATAAGCATTATTCTCACAAGTTCCATATTTTGACACCCGGAGGAATCAAGATTTTGATGAACTGTCTTGACCTCAAAGCGGTGATTGTAAGTTCATCTAGTGACTCTGTTGAAGGTGACTGTATAGTACCCAAAAGTTTCTAATTGTGAAGCTGGTGAAAATATTTGCTTCATGATCATGAGATCAAGTGCCAAAGATTCAAAAGATCCAGTCGAATTCTTCGAGATTGATGTTCAGAACTGGAGGGAGCGCTCAAGATTGGTAAGTCCTATGAACCCATCATTTGTTATCTCATCGTAGGCTGTAGGTCAGTTTGTGCCATCCTCGACTCCTCCCAGTACTGCTACGAGCTTGCTACATCCAGATCCAGCAGTCCAAATGGCCCAACATCCTCCACCAAGGAAGTTCTCGGCATGGAATGGTTCGGGAGCCTTGAATTTACCGGCACAAAATCCAGTTCCTCAAGCTGCTTTGAAAGCTTTGCCGACCTATGATGGTACTGGTAAGACTTCTTATGAGCATATTAATGATGTAGCCTCTTTGGTGGCCATTCATGACATAACGGACGAAGATGTAATGATAAAATTGTTGGTGTTGTCATTAAGAGGGAAATTGTTATATTGGTACCGATCATTGCAACCAGGCACTATTACATCATGGGATGAATTAGGAGAACTGTTAGTTAAAAATTTTCATGAACAAGCTGATCCATACTCCTTGTTGCACCAATTTCATGCAATTCAAAGGCACCCACAGGAGGAGATAGGCGACTTCAATGTCAGATTTACCAGAAGCTGGCAGAGAATTCTTGATGGTCTTCGGCCCACTCATGAGCTAGCTGCATTTTATTATCTCAGAGCTTTTAACATAGACATCGGCTTGGTTGTCTGAAAGTCCAATGTAACTACATTTCCAGAGCTATTTGAACAAGCGCAAAAGGTGAAAGCTGACTTGATTGCCATAGGTAGGCTTCCTCCAAAGGTAACAATGCCCATCTTACCTGATCTTCCTAAACATTTGTATTCTGGTTCATTTTCATAGCCTATGCCTCCCATGTATCCTATTCCATCATGGAGCTCAAGTGTGCCTCAGACCACACCCATTCCAGTTCCCCAGCTCCCTGCTCCAACTATTCCATAATTTCCTGCACCAAGCATTCCGCAATTACCAGCTCCCACTTCATTCCCAGCATTACCTACACCGCTAGCACCTCTACCTCTACTGGCACCTCCTGTGCCCTCAAATCTTGATCCCTTCACAATCCTATTACAAGAGGTACAATCTGCTAATTCAGCTATAAGAGCGATGGGAAATAAGATTACAATCATTGAAAGAAAGCAGGCCGAGAGAGATTTCCAACCCAGGAGATTTCAACCTCCGCCGATCACTAGAGAACAAGCGGCTTCAACAAGCAAGGTGCCAGAAAAGAACCCGACTGTGTTGATGAATGAGGAAGTTGGCCTTGCAGAAAGAACATATTGGTGCTCTACATGTAATGATCCACACGGTGAGGAGACTTGTATGGTTCATTTGAACTATCTACAAACATTGGCCACAAGCTCTTCCGGAGGACAAGTTAATATGATTACTGAGGTGGGTCATAATTTTATGGTTCCATCTGAAGAACAAGTCTCAGTTCTCATGAGAACTGGGAAGAAGCCAGTCATTGTAGATCCAACATAAATGGAACCATTAAGAGTACCGACTGATCCAAAGATGCAGAATGAAAGAAGACAAGTACAAGTGAAAGCTCCTATTTTAGTACCGAAGCTAGATCCACCTATTTTGTTAAAAGATCTTTTGCCACCACGAGCAAAGGAGAGATTGCAGGAAAAAGCTTCAACTTCACAGGCAAGAGCTGAAATAGAGGAACGAGCCAAAGAAAATCTCAAGTACCCATCTTTGACTAAAATACTGAGGGTAGAAGCCACTCAGCAATATCGAAGCAAATATGAAGACACCAGTGAAAAGAGGGAGTCTGGTGCATCTGCATACAATATTGTTGAAGAATTGAAGAAGGTTCCAGCCAAGGTTAGTCTTTATGATGCTTTACAATTACCTGGGCAAGTTGATTTGTTACAAGAATCACTGAAGTCTATGAAAGATAGTGAGAAGAATCCTACCCAAACGATTTTTGCTCAAACATTAACTGCTTTAGCCACCGAAAAAAATAGACCACCCCCATTTTATTTGTCACTCAGGATGGAGGGTTGGATTGTGCACAACTGCATGATTGATTCTGGTGCTGCGACAACTGTCATGCCAAAGGCAATTTGTGAAGCCATGGGTATGGAGTACACAAGAAGTAGCCCTGGTGTCTTGCAGTTGGATGGGACTCCCATGAAAATAGTGGGTGTGATCAAGGATGTTCCTATTGCTCTGCATAGTATGCCTCAGATTATAGTAATTCAGGAGATAGTTGTGGTCGATTTGGAGCCATATTTTAGTATGTGTTTATCAAGAGAATTCACTGCTAAGCTGGGAGGCTACCTTTCTCTGGATTATTCTCACTTGGAGATTCCTTTCAAAGGAAGAAGAATCTGGATCTACAATCAGAAGCCTTCTACTTTTCATATAGAGAATATGGAAGATGAAGAAAGATCTAAACATTCTGTTAATTTGATAACTGAGGAATTGCAAGATCCTGATTTGATAGGTGAAGTCCTGGATGAGCTTTTCTTGGAGGATGAGTTTTCAATGCTCAATTTTAATGCCATGATAGAAACCGACTTGGGGTGTTATTCTATTCTCAAGACTAAAAAGGCTCAAGAACAGAATGATGGAGCTCAATGCAAAAATGGCGCTGGCACTGGGACTGTTCTAGTATTACCTTCTTGTACTTTGACCTAGAGCTGTATAGATAATACCGTAGAGGATGAAGCTTTATGCTTAGGTTTCAAGACGGCTGAGACACTTGGAGCGCAATAGTTGCAAATCTTTGATGACTCCGAGCTGATTATCAATCAGGAGACCACTGAGTGTCTGTCTAAAGTCTGGGATCCAGGGGATCATAGAGCCATGTTTGGGTACGTGCCTCTCCCGAGAGTTCACAGCTAATTCGGGAGTTACCTTGTATATAGAAAAAAAGAAAAAAAAACAAAAAAGAAAAAAAAAATTTCAACTTCGGCTCCTTCACGAGCCCGTAGGTACGTTTCTTTTTTCTCTTTTTCTTTTCCTTCCCAGCAGATAGTGGCTTTCTTCTACTTCTTTCTTCCCCTCTACTTCATTCCCTACCTCTCTCTCCCCTTCTTCTTCTACAAATAATCAAGCCACTACTGTTGTTTCTACTCCCCTCTCTGATGTCCCCTTTTCTTCACTTCCCTTTCTTCTAATTTTTTGTCTTTTGAGCACTTCCCCATAGCCACAGTTCCCACCACCTTCTCCATTCCATCCACTTCCATTTCATTTTTTGTTTTCATAGCATCCTAGCAGTTGGTAGCATAGTAGCACCCTGTTGTTGTATCTACTATTTCTACTCCTTCATCTTCCACCCTTCCATCATTCACCATTCCCGTTCTATGGCCTGCACATCTGCTGGCCATCACTCCATTCATTTCCCTTTTTGTAGTTTAGGTGCTTTTCACTACTGCCATGGAGATCCTTGCACAACACCTGGTGATTACCCAGCTCATCCGAGCTAGGCAAAATGCAGTAGTTCTAAAAGAAATAAAGGAAGTTCTGTTCTTCCACAAATTTTTGTTGAAGGTCCTATTTTTTAGAGCCGAAAACTAGCAAGAGCTTGTTGCAGCAGTCCGCAGAGACATCCAACATCAACCAACACTCAGTTTTTCTTGCTCCTCCAGTTGCTTGACTCTGTTTCCCAATGGATAAAGGCCTGAGGTTCATGCATACAACATAACTGTATACCCCGCGAGCCGCCAAGAATGTTGGCATTTTTGCCACATTGTTTTTTTGTTGTTGTTGTTCATGCAAAATAACTAGTTTGTGTAAAAGTGAAACTATCGCGATATCGCGACATGTCGCAGTTTCGCGACACCGAATGCAGAAAGGAGCTTAGTCAAAAAAGTGTCGTGATATCACGACATGTCACATTTTCATGGTCAACACAGTCAAAGGTAGCACTAAAATGAAAACTGTCATGATATCGCGACATGTTGGAGTTTCATGACTTGTTGCGATGAGGGAGAACTAAACTAAAAGTTGTCGCGATATCGCGACATGTCGCGTTTTCATGACTTGCGATGGCCATAGAGCAGAGCGATAGAAAATGTCATGATATCGTGACATAAAGTAGCAGAGGGCAATGTCCATGAAAAATGTCATGATATCGCGACATAAAAGCGAGGAAGGCGCAAATGGTACGGATTGTCGCGATATCACGACATGTCGTGTTATCACGAAAGGACTAAAAAAAAACACAAGGCAAGAAAGATGTCACGATATCGCGACAGGAAGCGAGAACGAAGGCAAAGGCAGGAAAATGTCACGATTTCACGACATATTGGGGCGGAAGGACCAAGTGCGAAGAATTGTCGTGATATCGCGACATGTCTTGTTTTCGCGATGATGTAGCAGCAAAGTGCAAGGAGATGGAAAATGTCATGATTTCGTGACATATTGTGGAGATAAAGCCAAATGGAGAAACATGTCACGCTTTTGCGACATGTTCCATTTTTGCGAGGCAAAGGCGGAAACAAGGAGAGGATAGACCCACGTCGCGATTTCGTGACATGTTTGACAGGAATGACCAAGTGCAAGGAAATTATCATGATTTCGTGACATGTCATGATTTCGTGACTTGTCACACTTTCGCAATGTGAAAGCATGGAAAGAACAAAATGGTACGGAATGTCACGATTTCGTGACATGTTCCATTTTTGCTACTTGCAAGAGGATGAAGGCCAAGGAAGAGAAAATTGTCATGATTTCATGACATGTTGCAGTTTCACGAGTATACAAAAGAAAAGGACACAGAAGGAAGAAGATGTCACGATTTCGTGACATGGTGAAGTTTTCATGACTTGGAGTAGCGAAGAAGGCAGGTGAAGGAAAATGTCACGATTTCGCGACATGTTGAGGAAAGAAGCCCAAACAAAGGAGAATGTCACGATTTCGTGACATGTCATGGAGATGAAGCTGAATGAGTAGAAGATGTCACGATTTCATGACATGTCACATTTTCGTGACTGGTGGCGAGAGAGAAGGCAGCAAGGTAAAAGTGTCACGATTTCGTGACATGTCGCATTTTTGCGACCTGTCACATTTTCGCGACCAAGGCAACAACAAAGGCCCGATACAGTTTAGTTTGCATTTTTCTTCAGGATTGCATAGGAGAACGTGCGAAAGAGATAAGGATCAATTAAAGGCTCTCTAACTAATTTTTAGATCATGGTCGAAGAGGCTTCAAGATTAAATGTTGCTGGTTACCGATGTGCGCAAGATGGAAGAACCTGAAGCAGTTTTCGATGCCGCCAAAATTAAAGATGCCTCCAATATTCAAAGCTCCTGTTCGTGATCTCTTAACAACTTCTAGCTTCCCTTGATAATGGTCATTTAAATTTTTTTTTTTTTTTTGTTACTTAAAATAGGGACTGTCATTTCTCCGAGGTAGATTAAGGGGATTGTTTCTTCGAAATCTATTTCATTTATTAAATGTTGTAATACGAAAGGAAGAGGACGGACCTCTATAAATACCAATGTAAAACTCAAGCAAAAGGAGGAGGATCTTGTTGCAAAAATTGAAATAGAAATCCTAGATGCATTTGCTTCCATTCTTAGTGTCTTCTGGAGTTGGTGATCTAAATTGTTGTGTATGTTTTGCTTTCTGTGTGATTTACTTCTGTGTAGTCCAGGGTAATATCAGTTGAATTCTGCTGTGTTGAATTTGGTTGTATTGGCATTTGAATGTTTGAAGTTTATTTGGAAGCGAACTCATGGCTAATGCATGATCCAATTTCTGTATATGTATTCTAAGAGTCAGTTGTTGCTTAGCTTTAGGATCTAGTTGAAGTTATTGTTGTTCGAGGTTGTTCTCCCCATTAACGATCGGCTTCGGCCATATTTACATCCCTTTCAGTTATTTCCCATTTCTTTCCGCATTATTTCCCATTTCTTTCGCATTTTCCCATTTCTTTCCTGCATCTCTAGTCTTGAAACCAGTTTAGATTAGTGTGGGAGCCAGCCCTCTCTGGAGATTGGCCCGGGAGACATCTCTTTCTCTCGGCCTTTCAATGTTGGCCGAGTCTAGGGCACACAAGTGATTAAATCTTGTACTTAGGCAGATTTGTGACCAACAGAATGATAGGTCTACACCTCGAAAGAGAGGTACTTGATCATACCTTCTTATGGTGATTTTTTGACGAATTGTTTAGGGTTCACTAGGAAACATTTTATGGTATTTTTCACGCCTAGGTTTTTGGAGTTTGTTTTGATGTGTTACTTTTAAATTCTCACAATCACCTAGTTTTGGTCAATATGCAACTACACTAAGCTATATGTAATTTTTATTTATATGTAGATAGTAAGCAACAAAAAACATAATCCAAATGGATAATGCAATGTGTAACAAATGATTTAAGACTCTTACATGCATTCGAAAGGTCAATGGAGATTCTAATTTTTTATTGCAGTCCAGATCATATGCAACAGAGCAAAATTGTATGCATAAAGCAAGATCGTATGAATACGATTCAAAATCTTATCGTCTGATCAGAGATTGAACAATAGGATCTTAATAGAAACCTATAAATTCATGGACGAAGTGTAGAAAAAAGAAAAATAGAGCATGCTAAAGAATTTATTGAATGTAAATTAACTCATATAATACTTCTTGAATGCAATATTAATGAAAACTAACATGTATAGGCTTTGAATTATGCAAATTATGTGATTATATATGAATTTGGTGAACTCCAAGGATGATTATATGTAAATATTGATCTAGATGAAATAACAAATGATAAGTGCAATGTAAAATGGAAATTGAAATCTAGAAGGATGCAAATCAGAGCTTGGAGTTGCCCCCAAGTTATTTGCAGGTGAGATCATAACTACACAGTAGGATCGTATCTATGATCATAACCAAACAACAAGATCATATCAAAAAAACAAGATCGTATCAAAACAACAAGATCGTATCAAAACAACAAGATCGTATCAAAAACAACAAGATCGTATCCATCCTATATCGTTGATCGTATCCTCCGACCCTACAAAGAAAACAATAAAATGACTAGAACTAAAATACAAAATTTTATCAACGCGAAGTGCCAGGAGGAATTCGAGGGGAAGGATATCTGATTAAATAAGATAAACAAGCTAATGAAATTAGGCTAGAAAAAAAATGGGTTGCAACCTCCTCCAAGCTAGGCTGATCGATGGATCTGATCTCGTAACTACCATACGATTGCATAGGTAAGGATAAAAGACATTGTAACTGGGTTTGTCATTTTTCTAAGTTAATATTTTCTATTTTGAGCAAGATCATATGCATTCAATCAGGTATCGTATGGTACGATCAAGGATAGTATCGTACGATCAGGGACCATATCGTACGATCTCGCTAGGAGGTTAGACATCTACATAGTTGTTTTAGCAATTTGAGGGGTCAAATGATGTCAAAATTGGACATATAATATACCGTTGGAAAGATATTTTTGAGCCCTATCCAATTGTGTAGTTTTTGGGAAATTTTGAGGGGATTTTTTTTATGTAAAATTAATCTCAAAGATGATCTTACTTCTCTAGGAGGAAAACTAAGGAAAATGAGTCAATTTTTCATGTCTATAAGTAATTCATTCTTTTTTCTTTGTATACTTTGATATTAACTCCAATTATTTTATGCAAACCCAAGCTAGGTCCAAGGAACCTACTATATCCCATATAGATATCTATAATTCCAACCATTGACTTATATTCTATTTTCTTAGTTTCAGGTATAAAAGTAAAAGTTGCAATAAATGAGATTACTCTTAATTTAAGAGATGCAATTATGATTTAGTCTAGGTTTGTATGGATCCACTTTTATGATATAATAATGCATTAGCAATCTTAATTTCTATAATATGCAAACTAATTAAATTTATGTTCTAATACTATCTTATGTTCTAACTAAATATACTATATTTTAGGAGGAAGAGAGCAAGGGACTAACCATTTGGAGTGGGTCCTGCCTCCTTGAGGTCAATATTAATATCTTTTCCTCTTTCTACTTTACTTTAACTTTAGTAAGTTATATTTATTAAATTAATATTTATGCTACTTAATTCATATTTGCAGGAAAATAAAATGAAAGCTACAACAACAAGCAAAACATGAAGGAAATACGGAACACAATTATCATACTCATAGAAGAAAATGCTGCTGCTAATTTATTACTTTATTCCAATCTCCATATGAATTCGTACAATGCAACAATATACTTTTCTCTTGTTGTGTACTAGATGTATGCACTAGTGTGGACCTTTTTCAAGGTCTTGACATCGTAATATATAGTTTTTACATCATTCTTCTCAATGGAAGTTTTCAACCTCTATTTATTACGTATAACAAAATAGTCCATAACTTGAATAATCTAATAACGACTTGGACTCACTATGGATAGATTTATCCCTTTCTTTAGGAAAGGATAAATTTTATATAGTTCAAATTGAAACATTATAACAAATTATTGCGTGGTCAATCTTAAATAAAGAAAGATAAATCATCCACATACTTATTCAAACTACTCATGTGGCATTGACCAAGTTTTTAGCACACATGACATATCTATTACACAATAAAGAATTCAATGAATAATAAAACTGGTTTTTGGTAAACTGCATCAGTAATATATTTCCATAAATGATTTCAGTAGTCATCTTCCGTAGATGTCTTTAGCTATAACCTTTTGTAGCAGATTTTGGCTAAAAATCACCTATAACTTCCTCATGATCCACCTATAACTTATATATGCTAAAACACAACATATTCACACAATTTACATAAAATTACAAGCATACAACACATAATATCTTACTGATCAAATTTACCAGAAAATATATAAAACATACACAATATTGGGTAAAACACATTCATAAAATTAGATTTGTAACTTAAAATGCAGAAACAAAATTAAAAATCACAATTATGTTCCAACACACATAAATACTTGCTAGATATGGTCTCGATGGAGGTATGTTTATGGACCTGATGGAGGCATGTTCATGGACTGTGAAACAATCCATTTTTGGGACTATGATCTACTCTGAGACTGTAGCACCCTAAAATTGGCATAGTAAAATTCTAGTAATTACATTCATCCTAGTAAATAATTTAAATTCAAATTTTAACCTCCCAAAATGCCCGTTAACCGTCGGGTAATCCGTTTCCCCCTTTTTTGCGCCATTTTTAGAGGTTGTTTTGATCGTTTGATGATATCGTCGTCGATCAGATGATATCGCCCCAGATCTGACGATTTTATCTGGGCTAGGATGTCCAGATGATCTTGTCGCAAAACTGATCTTGCATAATTAGCTTCTGTTCCAACAGGTCTCTAATCTGGGTAGAAGCATGTCTACGCCATTAGGGACCCTACCTTGTTGGAGATCTCCCAAATAGGGAAGATCTCCAACCTCCTAACTACTCCCTTAAGCCTATTTAATCCTTAGGACCTTCCCTTCCCAACCCCTGGCTAAAATTCTCTGTAACTTAACTTCATACCCATTAAAGCATCCCAAATTCACACTTGCAGTAGTCCTATACAAATTTTGTTGCAGGTACCTTAGTGTTTTTCAGCCGGAGCAATATTTCATCGTCGTCAAAGAACTTGTTCAGATCAGAGGCGATCCTATCGAATCAGAGACGATTTCATACCAATGGGGGACGATTTAGATTGTAGTCAACATTAAGGAAATCAGTGCCTGAAGTTTGCATTTCTTCTCCCCTTTTCTACTGTTTTATGTTGTAATTAGCAATTTTATTCAGTATTTTATGTTATTTTGCATTTGGAGTTCACCCATTTAGCTTAGATTGCATAATAAGATCATGATTTGTCATTAGAATATCATAATTTGTTTGAATTTCTATTCATAACTATTGTTCAGTATTCATACTATTATTTTGTGTTGTTTCCCTCTGTTATCATAGTTGTATTCTTTGTATTTGGCATCTATTTTTCTGTTTGCAGGTCTCTGATGAATTCGTCAGATCTCAGACGATTCTATCGAATTCCAGACGATCCTGACTGCTTCAAACATCAGAATCTCCATCAAAAATCCGGATCAGGTATTGTTCGTTTATATTCTATAATTTCTCTGTTTTCTATCTTAATTTTGTTTTCTGTATTCATTAAATTTGCACTTTCATATAGATTAATTTAGATTCATTTGGCCAAACCTAGGATATGAATGCTTAAGGTAAAAACGAACACATAAAAACACATTTCAAAACCTAGGCATGGAAACTGCCATTAAATGTTTCCTAGTGAACCCACCATCCGTCGAAAAATCACCAATATACACCTCCCTTGAGAGGCGGGACCTTCGCAAGTCCTCTCAATCCGAGGTACCACGACATCCTTTTCCCATCCTCCTTCCGGGCATGGATCCTATAGCCTGAAGGTAAGGATGCAAAAAATTTGGAGCGATACATTTTGGTGAACCCGACGTGAATGCATTGTAAACCTTTTGAAAACAAAACAAAGACAAAAAAAAAAAAAAAAATAGAACAACTAAAACATAGATGCATTTTAAATCATTTAAGTTTAATATCATGTTTAGATGGTAGCTCCTAAGAAAATATTAGCAGTTACTATAAATGTAGAAAACCAATTGGCAGCCCATAGAAGTCAATTCCGTACTTAGTGTGCTCGAAACAGATAGAAATCAATTCTTGTGGGACGAACTTGATAGGAGACTTAGTGTCATTTCATCTAGGTCAACGGAACTTAAGCAAATCAAGAGGCTAGTCCTAGATAGAATCCTGGATCCTCATCAACTTGTCTTTTACCATGAACTTCGGAGAGCCTCGCCATAGATGGTTAGCTTATAGGAGAGCTCTTGTATCTTCAGAATTGTTCACCTTCGAGGAATACCTCGAGAACGCAGCCCTTGTACACCAGTTCCTAGGTCTTGTAGAAGACCAAGAGGTTGTTCTTATAGATAGGGAAATATGGAATAGGGTTCCTCGAGCTATGTTATATCAAGAGTATTGTCACGAGATTTACTTTTATCAACCAAAGATATGAGATAGATAATATCACTATAGCTCTTTTCATTAAATTTTTAAAAGAAAATTTTCAATTTGAAGAAGAACACTTCATGACTCCTGAAGAACTAGAGCCTATTAATGATATTCATAAATTGTTTATAGAAAACTAGGTTGTTACTTTCAGTCTTATTTATTGCATTTATTGTGTTGATTGTCTTTACAATATTATTTCAAAAACAAACAAAAACAAACAAAAATTAAAAAAAAAAAAAAAAAACATAGCAAAAACTAAACTAGGTTGTTACTTTCAGTCTTATTTCTTGCATTTATTGTGTTGATTGTCTTTACAATATTATTTCAAAAACAAAGAAAAACAAACAAAAATTAAAAAAAAAAAAAAAAAAAAACATAGGAAAAACTTAAACATTTCATTTCAAATATTGTAGTAGGTATATAGTAAATATATACCTCTTAAACTTGTTGCATATATATATATATATATATATATATATATATATATATATATATATATATATATATATATATATTTGCTGAAATCAAAATTTAGCACCATGCCTAAACTTAGGAATGGTAAAGAAACTTTAGGAGAAGAAGAAGATTGGTTACAAGATGGAACTAGAAACCCAAATTTCCTTCCTGAAGATCCAATTCCGGAAGGAAAAACTCTAGATCAATCAGAACATGACCTAGGTGAAGATAATGAACAAGAAGGAAGTGTTAAAGAGGATGGATCCTCATCCCCTAGAGTAGCTCCAGATGGAACTATTGCTTTTGACAACATAGATCATTTCAAGAAATTTCTTGATGATAACATTAATGCCCTTAATGTGGCAGTTCGTATTGATAAAGGGCAAATTAGTAACACTCAAGCAGCCATGGAATATATGTATGATGTGCACACTAATCCCTTGTCATTCATTGATCAAGAAAGTGACAAGGCTAGGCCATCCAATACAGACATGGTCACTATGATTCAAAACATGTCAAAACAACAGGCTATCCAACCTCCTAAGGAACCTGTTATTCAACCTAAAATCATTCCCACACAAAAGAAACCTTCCTTTACTACTTCAATCCAACAGGGTATTTGATTGAGGGGATTGAGTATGCCAAGATGTAGATTGTGGCATATCAATCCATTTTTGATATGATGTATACATATATTTGTGATATATATATATATATATATATATATATATATATATAGATGAGATATTTTTGATCATATGACTTGTGTTATGTATATGTTTATGATGCTTTTATGTTTGATTAATTAATTTGATAATTGGATTGAGGATTCATGAAATTATGTTGTTTTGAAAATTTATAACTTTGATGTCATGCGGTAATATTTTGAATGAAATAATCTGATGTAACAAATGGGTTGTTTGTAATGTGATGTGGTAAAAAATAAAAAGAGACTTCTAACAATAATTTCAAAGGACATTGTCGCTATTATAGACCATTTCATAGTCACTGCTCACTCGGTCATCAAGCTAATCCCAATTATAGAAATATTGTTAAAAGTAAAAGAGTGCTTAAGAGACTGTCTTAAGACTTTGGTGCAATGGTGCAAATGATGATGATGATGGTTTGTTTTCAGATTTTCATAAAAATAATGATTTTTGCTAGGTATAAATTCCTAAGTGTGATAAAAGTTTTTGAATAATTCCCTAGGAATTATACCATCATTGCAAAATTGAAGTTTGACATAATGACATGAAATAATGAAAGTGTGCATGCTTGAAAGCATAATTTGTGTAACATAATGAATTAAGTCATATGGTTTTCATGATTTTTAATAAATGGAGAATAAAAATTGTTACAATGATTTGCGCTAGGCATAGAATATGTAGGTATAGACTTATACCATCATCGCGAAAATTAGAAAGAGATAGTTTTATTGCATGGTTTGATTTTGTAATAAATAGAAAAATATGAAGATGAGGACTTGCGCTAGGCATAAAATTCTAATTTTGGTTTTGGAACTATACCATCGTCGCGAAAGTCGACCAGATATTTATGTTTTGATTGTATAGTTTTGAAAGAAATTTTTGATTTTCTATTATATAGTTGTCCTTATGGTAAACAACTATACTTGAATTATTCCAAACAAGTTGCAAAAAGAGTATTTCAAAGTATTTTGAAGACAAAAGTTAGATTTATAAGGAATCCCATGTGCATATGTGAATTCATTTCCGATCTTGATTTATCATAATGATACACAAAATCTCTCAAATACAAATGTGTGTGCAATTGCTTTGTGCATTTACTAGTTTTGAGCAAGATAATATGATACAAGTGATTTGAAGAAACCAAATAAGTGTTCATTAACCATGATGTAGATGCATATAACCATACTAGACTACTATGTAGGTTGTATTATCAAAAGCTAGCTAATCCATAAGCAGACATAGGTCTGTACAAAAGAAGGTCGCTAATGTGACAGACATATCACCACGCTAGGAGTTACCCAAGGCCAAGCAGGTTGGGCACAAACCACCTGTTATGCGGCTTACCTCACAGTTTTCGAATAATTGAGAATTCCAGGGATTCAAGCTCATCAACCCTTCTTTTCTTTTCAAAGGGTAGGGAAAGGAATTTTATTGCTTTCTTGCTTTCTGCTTTCTTTTGCTTTTATTTTGAACTTTGCTTCTTTTTCTTTTTGTATTTTTGCTTGATTTTTGAGATAGTGCTTGAAATATTGCTGTAATGATATAAAATAACATTTTTTTTTTTTTTTTTGAACTTTTCTTTTCTTTTTATGCTAGGGATACTTGCTCGGATTAGCTGTAGAGCAAGGGATTTTTATTCTGGGTAGGGGTGAGCTTGTATTTTTGCCAATTCTCAAATATTCTAGACCATGTGCATGATAGGATAGCAGGGGAAACTTTTCGCTCAAGAAATCATGTCTACTATGTAGCAAAACATGGAAATTACAAATATAATCATTTTATTGTGAAAAGATGTGCTTGGTTTAAGTAAATAACAAGATCAATTCTCTATGCTCAAACTTTATTTAATTGAATTTTGTGAACTTTGATATAAGAGAGATTAGTAATCATGCCAGATAAAATCAAGATATTTATTTTTGTGAGTGTGCAAGTGAGGGATTCCAAATAAATGCTAATTTATCCAAAATAATTTGAAACAGATAACTACAATAATTGTAAGGAAACACTTTTGAGAAGTTTTGAGAATGCTGACTCTTTCTTTCTTCTTTATTTTGTTTTGGTGTCGAAAGAGTCAAGAATATTGCTGTTTTGATTTTTTTATCATTATTTTGTTTTTTGGTTTTATTTTTGTTTTTGAACAAAAAATTTAACAAGTGCCATAAATAAATGCAACAAATAGTTTTGAAGATTTTGCTGATTAAGAATGTTTTTGGTGTTTTTGAATTTATAAATTTGAAAGAAATACAAGATAGTGATTTTGAACAAATATATATATGGATGAAGTGACCAAATTTATACATAGTAACGTTTGAGATGCAAAATATTCATGGGTTCTTTAAGTTCTTTACCATCTAAGGTAGATAATTTGTATGCGCCTGATTCAAATTTAGCAGTAATAATGTATGGTCCAAGCCAGTTGGGCTCAAATTTACCTTTAAGGTCCTTAGTTGCATTTGTATTTTTTTGGTTTTCTTTTAAAACAAGGTCGTCGATCTCAAAGGATCGATGACGAACTCTTTTGGCATATGATATTTTAAGCTTGTTTTGGTAAGCATGGAGATGTTCTAAAGCATTGATGCATTTTTCATCTAGGAGTTCCAGCTGACTGAGTCTGCCAGCTCGATATTCATCTCCTACTTCAATATCTTGAAGTAGCAGAGCCAAAGAAGGAACTTCTAATTCAAATGGAAAAACTGCTTCAGCACTGTAAACCAACACAAATGGTGAAGTTCCCGTGGGGGTTCAAACACTAGTTCGATAGGCCCACAAAGCTAGATATAATTGCATGTGCCAGTCACGGCCAGTTTTATTGACCAATATTTTGAGGATTTTGATTAAGGTTTTGTTAGATGCTTCTGCTTGACCATTGCCCTGAGGATAATAGGGAGTGGACCAGCGATGTTGAATCTTATATTTTTGGCATAATTTTTTAACATCTTTATTTTTGAAACAAGTTCCATTGTCAGAGATGAGATTTGCAAGAATTTTGAACCTGCAAATGATTTGATTAAAAATAAATTTAGAGACTTGTGTGCCAGTGTAGGAAGCTAAAGGCATAGCTTCAACCCACTTCGTGAAATACTCGATGGCGGTTATGATGAACTTGTGTCCATAAGATGACACAAGATTGATTTTGCTAATAATATCTAAGCCCCATTTGGAAAAGGGCCAAGGAGAGGAAATAGCCTGCAGCTCTTATGCAGGCGCATGGACAAGGTCAGCATGTTTTTGGCACTTGTCGCAATGGCACACATACTCATGTGCATCCGTTTCCATGGTAGGCCAAAAATATCCTATTCGAAGGAGCTTTTTAGCAATGACACTACCACTGAAGTGTCCTCCACAAGATCCATCATGGGCTTCACTCAAGGCTAATTTAGACTCTTCTAAGTTTAAACATCTTAATAGGATACCTTCAAAAGATCTCCTGTATAAAGTATTGCCAATTATTACAAATCGACTTGCTCGTCTACGTAATAACCGACGCTGGTTGCTATTAGAATTGGTAGGGAAAGTCCCATTTTGGAGAAAATCAAATATGTCTGTATACCAAGGTTCCAGAGTAATTCCATTGATTAGAAACACATCCAAAGGCTCTAAGCATGACTTATTTGAAGCGGGTTCTTGGAGTCAACGAATAATGATAGTGGCATATTTGTCATCTAACTCCAAGGGCAGGAGAGATGCAACTGCGGCCATAGCATCAACTGCACGGTTGCTAGTTCAAGGAATAGCTTCCAAGGTAACTTGATCAAATAGAGACATTAATTATAAAACATAGGCCTTATATGGGCACAGTTTATCATCTCTGGTCTGATAAACTTCATTAATTTGGTTTATAACCAGTTGAGAATCTCCAAAAACTAAAAGGTGTTTAATTTTGAGTGCTAAAGCAGCTTGTAATCCAAGGATTAGAGCTTCATACTAAGTAGTATTGTTGGTGCAAGTAAATGTCAATTTGAAGGACAGAGGAATAAGATGTTTTTGCGGGGATATTAAAATAATACCCGCACCAGCCCCACTCATTCATCGGGCTCCATCAAAGTATAAGGACCATTGTTCAATATGGTCTGCCTCTAATTGAAGGCATTCATCCGAAAACTCAATGATGAGGGGATGGGTAGATTCTAAGGGTGTAGCAGCTAATTGATTTGCTATGATTTGACCCTTAAATGACTTCTGTCCTATGAATGTGAGATCAAAATCGCTTAGAGCAAGAACCCACTTGGCTGTGCGACCCGATAAATAAGGTCGACTCATGAGATACCTCAAGGGATCGTATTTAGCAATGAAATAAGTTTTTTGACTAAGCATATAGTGCCATAATTTTTGCGTAGCAAACATGACTGCTAGACATAGTTTCTCTAACACTATATAGCGGGTTTCATAACTGATGAAGGTTCAACTAATATAATAATTAGTACGTTCTCTCTTTTCATCATCAAGCTGAGCTAACATAGACCCTAAGGCAGAATCTGAGGCTGAAATATATAGGAGGAATGGGCGATCAGGTTTAGGTGGTGAAAGCACAGGTGGATTAAGGAGGTATCATTTGAGAAGTTCAAAAGCTTCTCTACATTCGGTGTCCCAATTAAAAGGGACATCCTTCTTAAGGAGTTTAAGAAAGGGACCGGTTTTGTCCGCAGCTTATCAATGAAGCGACGGATGGCTTGAAGCTTACCTTGTAAACTTCATAACTCAGATATATTAGTAGGTGCGGGCATATCAGTGATAGCCACAATCTTGAGAGGGTCGATTTCAATACCACGTAAAGAAACTAAAACCCCTAATAGTTTGTTGGACTTAACTCCGAATATGCATTTTGTTGGATTTAATCGAATAAGATATTCTCGTAATCGATTAAAAACTTTTCTCAAATCATCTAAATGATTATCTTCCAAAATAGAGCGAGCTATAATATCATCTACATAATCATGTAGGATATCATGCATCATATCATGAAAAATATAGGTCATAGCTCGTTGATAAGTTGCACCTGCATTCTTTAAGCCAAATGGCATCACTTTCTAGCAAAAGGTACCCCAGGGGGTGATAAAGGTTGTTTTAGCCTGATCTTCAGGAGCTATCCGAATCTTATTATAATCGGAGAATCCATCCATTAAGGACATCATCCCACTCCCGGAAGTAAATTCAATGATTTGATCCATGTTTGGAAGAGGAAAGTCATCTTTAGGGCATGCAGCGTTAATATCTCTAAAATCTGTGCAAGCCCTAACTTCGGTAGCTTCTTTCTTGGTGATTAGAACTACATTTGAGATCCATTCAGCATAATCAATAGCTTGTATAAAGATAACATTTAGGAGTTTTTCTAACTCCCCTTTGACTAGCAGAGCCACTTTGGGATGCATTTTTCTAAGTTTTTGTTTAACAGGTTTAGCATCCGGATGGACCACTAGATGATGCATGACTACAGAAGGGTCTAAACCTGGTATATCTTTGTATGTCCAAGCGAAGACATCTTCATACTCTTTAAGGAATGCAATGTATTGTTCTTGTTTTTCTTGACTTAATTCTGATCCAATATTGATTATGTGAGGATTATCCTCCGTTCCAATATTAATTTTAATGATGTTTTCTACCTCCATGTGTAGATCTCTTTCAAAGTTAGGCGGGGTGGGTGAAACGCCCAATTCTTGTAATTCTTGTAAGGTTAATTTAGATAATTCATCTTGAGGATTAGTGGCCTCAAGTTGGGCTATAGTTGGTATAGAACCATCAAAATAAAATCCATTGTGTAACATATCTTCAACGGAGACATCATGGAAGATATCTCCTTCCAACTCTTCATCAGGGTCAGCAATCATTTCAGGGTAAGCTATGGATAGCATGTTACATGAAAACGACTAATTTTTAAGAGGCAAATCATCACACCTATCCAAATAATCTTGATAACATATGAGATGATCATCATCTTCAAAAGGAAAGGGTTGACCCTTACTAGGAAATAGGCCCACACCACAGTGGGCAGGCCATGGTTCTACCTCAAAATGTTCTTTCATGCCATTTTGGAAAGGTCCCAAGCATTTCCCTTTATATCCCATTTTAAGCATCATGGTTTTAGCTTTAATATATTCATTGATAAAATAACACCGAGCATATCCCTCATGATGAGTTTTGATATTCCGAGGGATTCTTCCCCAGTCATATCCTTTATAAATGAAGGCATAACTCTCGACTTGGTAAGTACTTCCCATAGGTTGTGGGAGGCCCAAAGTACGAGGAGATGGTGGTAAATTATTTAAAAGAATTGAATCTTGCATGAAAGCATTTGTTTTTTCTGATATTAAGGTTGTGGATAAATCTGGTAAAAGTTCATCAAAAAGGGCATAATATGTAGAAGGCTTATTTCCTATATCTTGATATGTGGAAGGTATGATAGTTGTTTCTGTAGGTTGTGAATTTATAGGGATAGAACATGAAGGATTGGTTGTAGATTTAAGATCTTTTTGAGGTTCTAGAGTAATTTGTTTAGAAGATTGTTGATCTATATAGGAGGATGAAATTAATGGAGGGGAAGTAGGTGAAGTTATGGGTGTGTGTTTCACAGTTTTAGATGAAAAATAAGAACTAGGATGTGTGGATGACAGAGCAGGGCAAAATTGCACTCCAACAGGTTCTGCCAAAACACACATATCAAAGGGTCTAGGGTCACCATGGATAGTGACCAACTAATTTTTAAATTTGAATTTAACACATTGGTGTAAAGTTGATGGGACCGCTCACATCGCATTGATCCAAGGTTGACCCAAAAGTATATTGTACAATGCTAGGCAATGTACAATAAACACGGTTGTTTCTAGGGTTCTAGGACCAACTTGCAATGGGAGGGTAATAACTCCACACATTTCTTGTGTTTCGTCATTAAAAGCTTTGATAATCATATCAGTTTTCTTCATTTCATCACTTCTAAAACCAAATATTTGGTAGAAGTCAAAAGTGCAAATGTTTAGAGATGAGCCATTATCAATCAAGACTCGTTTGACAACTACATCTCCAATTAGAGCAATAATGTATAAAGGATTATCCTTATGTAAACTGTGTTGTGGGATATCTTTATCTCGAAAGTCAATACAATCAACCTCTCGAGTGATGATAGTATTGGCCATAGCTTCAGGTTGGATGTTTTGAGGTACCATCATTTGGCTTAATGCAAGCATCAACTCATCCCTATGGGTGGGAGAGGATCTAAATAAATCCAAAAGGGAAATTCTGGCTGTAGTATTGGATAATTGCTCATTAATATTGTAAGGGGGTTTATGTTGAACACTAGGAGCATGATTCCCTTTATTGGGATTTTTCAGAATGAATGGAGTGGATCCATCATTCTGGTTTGGTTCTTGTTGGGAATTTTGAGCTTGTTTTCGGGTGACGACTCCGATGGTACCTACAATGTTATATTGAGGATGCTGAACTGGTCTCGGTCTAGCATTTATGGCTTGTTCATTAGGAAGGAATTGATTAGAAGAGGTTCGAGTAGTAACTCTTCTAGGAAATGGTTCTTCTGGAACCATGGCATCTGTAACGGTTGAATAGGATCTGATTCGTTTTCAGAACTATTCGATTGGTTTGAAGTGCTGTCCACTTCACTTTCAGTATCTGATTCTATATCACTAGAATCAAAAGTTTGGAAATTATGTAAGGGCCTGGTCATAACCAGGGATAAGGTTGTGTCAAATATTTGAGGATCCTGAATAGGTAATTGTCCGCTAATGGTTCCTACATATCGGGTAGGAGGGGGAACATTATGATGTTCGATTTGATTGGCTACCTCTTTACCATGTCTTCGTAAAGGGTGTTGAAATATGTCTAATGTTTGATTAGCATTTTGATTTTGATTTTGGGGAACGGTCTTTTGAGTATTATTAGGAGGGTTTTGTTTAGGTTGGAAGGCTTGCACTTCCATTTCATTATTATCAATCAAATCTTGTATTTTATGTTTCAACCTTTTACAAGCGTTGGTAGAGTGCCCAAGTCCTCTATGGAAATCACAGTGTAAGTCAGCTCTGTATCCGAGTATAGTTGGATCAGGTTCCCGGATAGCTGGTAATTGGATAAAACCTCTTTCGAGTAATTAAGGTAAAATAGTTGATAAGGGTTGGTTTAATATAGTAAATTCTTGAGGAGGCTTATCAGGAGGTTTCAATATAAATTTTTCTATTGTCTTCGTTGCATTGACATTAGCAACATTTTCTTGTCAGTGACTCTGTCACCGACAACTTGTTTGTTTTTATATTGATTTCTAGATGTTTTATCATCATCCTTCTTCCTAAGTTGGTCTCTCCTAATGAGGGCATCTTGTACTCTTCGAGTTAAATCTATAGCTTGGTCGAAGGTAGTTAAAGTAGTAGTTGATAGCTCATAAGATATTTGTTCTTGTAAATTATTGATGAAAATGTCCAACATTTCCCTATAAGGTAGCACAAAGTGCAGTTTTCTTGTCAATTGCCTCCATCTAGCTAAGAAATCGGCAAAACATTCATCTTTGTCTTGTTTTAAATTGTATAGATCTTTAATGGTTACATGCCTCTCGATGTAGGCACTAAATTGATGGACAAATGATTCAATTGTTTCTTCAAAGTTTCTCAAAGAGTGAGTGGGCAATTGATAGTACCACTCTAATGCCATTCCACCTAAACTTTTTGGGAACATTTTTAGTAATAGCAAGTCATCATGCGATATATCATGACATGCTATCCTAAACATGCGAAGATGCTCTATGGGATCTTCGGTTCCTTTATATATAGACAATATGGGCATGGGAAAATGCTTAGGGTATGGTTGAGCTACAACTATGGGATCCAAATGTTGACTACATATCTCTCGATAATTATACGAGGTACGGTAGGGATCTATCTGGTCCATACGTGAAGCTAACTGTTTCACCATGGCTTCCAGATTACTAGTTTGCCCCCCATATTGGTTTGGTAGGGCATTGACATGGGTTTTGTGAGCATATGATGGAGGGACATGAAGATTAGATGCCATGTTGCTATTGTGTAAATTATTGGTAGGAAAAGTGTTATGAAGGAATTTTGAAGTTGTATTATGTTGTATTCTAGATTGTTGAAAATTGGTATTTGACTTCGTTTTAGGTTTTTTTTTACTTGAAGCATATTGCTCAATAGTTTGGCAAAATAAAGTAGTAAAGGAAGGTTTATTTTGTGTGGGAATGATTTTAGGTTGAATAACAGGTTCCTTAGGAGGTTGGGTAACCTATTGTTTTGACATGTTTTGCATCATAGTGACCATATCCGTATTGGATGGTCTAGCCTTATCACTTTCTTGATCAATGAACAACAAGGGATTAGTGCACACATCATACATATATTCCATGGCTGCTTGAGTGTTACTAATTTGCCCTTTATCAATACGAACTGCCACATTAAGGGCGTCAATGTTATCATCAAGAAATTTCTTGAAATGATCTATGTTGTCAAAAGCAATAGTTCCATCTGGAGCTACTCTAGGGTATGAGGATCCATCCTCTTTAACACTTCCTTCTTGTTCATTATCTTCACCTAGGTCATGTTCTGATTGATCTAGAGTTTTTCCTTACGGAATTGGATCTTCAGGAAGGACATTTGGGTTTCTAGTTCCATCTTGTAACCAATATTCTTCTTCTCCTAAAGTTTCTTTACCATTCCTAAGTTTAGGCATGGTGCTTTAATTTTGATTTGAGCAAATATATATATATATATATATGCAACAAGATTAAGAGGTATATATTTACTATATACCTACTACAATATTTGAAATGAAATGTTTAAGTTTTTGCTATGTTTTTAGTTTTTTAAATTTTAATTTTTAGTTTTTCTTTGTTTTTGAAATAATATTGTAAAGACAACAAATAACACAAATAAATGCAAGAAATAAGACTAAAGGTAATAATCTAGTTTTCTATAAACAACTTATGAATATCATTAATAGGCTCTAGTTCTTCAGGAGTCATGAAGTGTTCTTCTTCAAATTGAAAGTTTTATTTTAAAAATTTAATGAAAAGAGCTATAGAAATACCATGTATTTCAGATTTTGATTGATAATAATAATTCTCACGACAATATTCACGATACAACATAGCTCTAGGAATGTTGTTCCATCTTCTTCTAATCATAAGATCAGTTTCTAGGGATTCTATATGAACTAGAAATGGGCGTACCACAACTGTGTCTTTAAGATATTCCTCGAAAGTTAAAATTTTTGAAGATACAAGAGCTTTCCTATAAGCTAACCATCTATGGCAGGCTCTCTGAAGTTCATGATAAAAGACAAGTTGATGAGGATCCAGGATTCTATCTAGGACTAGCCTCTTGATTTGCTTAAGTTGTGTTGACCTAGATGAGATGACACTAAGTCTCCTATCAAGTTCATCTCACAAGAGTTGATTTCTATCTGTTTCAGGCACACTAAGTACAAAATTGACTTCTATGGCTGCCAATTGGTTTTCTACATTTATAGTAATTGCTAATATTTTCTTAGGAGCTACCATCTAAACATGATATTAAACTTAAATGATTTAAAATGCATCTATGTTTTAGTTGTTCTATTATTTTTTTTTTGTTTTCAAAAGGTTATGATGCATTCACATCGGGTTCAAAAGAAAAGCAAAAGAAAGTAGAAAGCAAGAAAGCAATAAAATCCCTTTCCCTACCCTTTGAAAAAAAAAAGAAGGGTTGATGAGCTTGAATCCCTGGAATTCTCAATTATTCGAAAACTGTGAGGTAAGCCCCATAACAGGTGGTTTGTGCCCAACTTGCTTGGCCTTGGGTAACTCCTAGCGTGGTGATATGTCTGTCACATTAGCGACCTTCTTTTGTACAGACCTATGTCTGCCTATGGATTAGCTAGCTCTTGATAATCCGACCTACATAGTAGTCTAGTATGGTTATATGCATCTACATCATGGTTAATGAACACTTATTTGGTTTCTTCAAATCACTTGTATCATATTATCTTGCTCAAAACTGGTAAATGCACAAAGCAATTGCACACACATTTGTATTTGAGAGATTTTGTGTATCATTATGATAAATCAAGATCAGAAATGAATTCACATATGCACATGGGATTCCTTATAAATCTAACTTTTTTCTTCAAAATACTTTGAAATACTCTTTTTGCAACTTGTTTGGAATAATTCAAGTACAGTTGTTTACCATAAGGACAACTATATAATAGAAAATCAAAAATTTCTTTCAAAACTATACAATCAAAACATAAATATCTGGTCGACTTTCGCGACGATGGTATAGTTCCAAAACCAAAATTAGAATTTTATGCCTAGCGCAAGTCCTCATCTTCATATTTTTTTGTTTATTACAAAATCAAACCATGCAATAAAACTATCTCTTTCTGATTTTCGCGATGATGGTATAAGTCTATACCTACATATTCTATGCCTAGCGCAAATCATTGTAACAATTTTTATTCCCCATTTATTAAAAATCATGAAAACCATATGACTTAATTCATTATGTTACACAAATTATGCTTTTAAGCATGCACATTTTCATTATTTCATGTCATTATGTCAACCTTCAATTTTGCAATGATGGTATAATTCCTAGGGAATTATTCAAAAACTTTTATCACACTTAGGAATTTATGCCTAGAAAAAATCATTTTAACATTATTTCATGCATACTATTTTTATGAAAATATGAAAACAAACCATCATCATCATCATTTGCACCATTGCACCAAAGTCTTAAGACAGTCTCTTAAGCACTCTTTTACTTTTATCAATATTTATATAATTGGGATTAGCTTGACGACCGAGTGAGCAGCGACTCCATGAAATGGTCTATAATAGCGACAATGTCCTTTGAAATTATTGTTAGAAGTCTCTTTTTATTTTTTTACCGCATCACATTACAAACAACCCATTTGTTACATCAGATTATTTCATTTAAAATATTACCGCATGACATCAAAGTTATAAATTTTCAAAACAACATAATTTCATGAATCCTCAATCCAATTATCAAATTAATTAATCAAACATAAAGGCATCATAAAAATATACATAACACAAGTCATATGATCAAAAATATCTCATCTATATATATATATCACAAATATATGTATACATCATATCAAAAATGGATTGATATGCCACAATATACATCTTGGCATACTCAATCCCCTCAATCAAATACCCTCTGTGTAGTGTCTCGAGAGCCCCTCGAGCTCTCAGCCTCATCTCCTCCCCCCTGATGTGGAGGATGTGGCCCCATCGTAGTCCGTGTGGTGCCGTGAGTCCTGGATGCCAATCGTGATGATGTCCTAGATGACCCCATCATGACAGGCTCTGCAATATGTGCTGGTAATGGCACCCTATGCTCTGCTAGCATCGCCTGGTAGTATAGAGCCTGATAGAATGTAATCTAGACGATAGCGCATGCTAAATATCAAGTGCTCGCTCCTCTGCCTCGAGCTATGAGCCATGTAGCCTCATCCTATGGTTTTTGCACCTAAGCCTACAAGCGGGCAACCTCAACTCGAAGAATAGTTGTCTCGCTGCTCTCCCTAGTGTCTACACCCTTGCCCTTATCGGGCGATGGTGGCCTCTCTCTCTGTGGAGAAGGGGGTCTCGCCTCCCTCCTCTCCCTTTACTGCGGCTTCTCCTGTGCATGTAGCCTCCTCAGATCTCTTCCGTCGTGACCCTGGGCCACCTCCATAGCCGCCTGGCATCGCCTCCCTATCCGATGCATAACTACATGTATTGGACCCTGAGCCCTCGTCATCCGAGGAGGGCGAATGCCTGCGTACCAAGCATTGTAGCCATCGGCTACCCCTGCGTCATCCCCATCCACTGGCTGAATGGGGGCATCGTCTGAGTCTTGACTCCAAAAGCGCTGCATGTCTGGAGCCCCGCTCACTGTGGTGTTATCCCGACAAGTCTGGGAAAATTGATAATATTTGAGAGATGGGATCCCCTGCTGCAGACCGAACTGCCTCAAAACTCGATCATAGCAGTGGAGCTCCACCTCTCCCCTCTCCATCCAAAGCCATCAAACTCACCTAACATGAGCCAAATCCTATCCATCCTCGGCCCACCCTGGATGCTCCCTCCAAGGCCTCCAGGTAATCTGGTTTGGGACTAGGTCATCTAGCAGTCTCTGGGACATAGGAAGGTCGATCCGCCGCTGTGACCCTCTTCGGAGCCACTAGTAGAAAAATTGGGGCCTCTCCCCATCAATCCCTATCAGAGGAAGCCCTATCGGCCTCCGCACTGCAATGTGCTCCCAAAACCAAACCTATAGGAGCAATGTCATCACCAGACATCGATCACCCTTGTACACAACCCCATATAAGATCCTGTACAACCGGCATAGCATAAAACTACCCTAAGAGAACCTATACCCATGGTATCGCATGTCGTAGATCACATTTTCCAGCATCCACGGCACCCTGCATCCGCTCTGGTGGCACAGTAGAAGTCCACCAACTACTCCAGCTAGAACCCATGTGAGTCTAGATGCCCCAGGCATCTGATGCAGTGCCTCGATATTAACTCCGCCCTTCTCCAGGGCGAAGCTTGGGTCACCACACAATCATCCCATAGCATGGCCCTGATTGGTCGTAGGAGTGATCAACTATCCTTGTATGGGGATCCTTAGAATCCTCCATACATCCTCCAAAGTGGGAGTCATCTCCCCTATAGGTAGCCAAAAATAGGAAGAACCCGGATACCATCTCTCTGCTAGGGTTGTCAGTAGCCCCATATCTGTAGACACCTATGGCATCTCTGCCACATGCTACAATCCAGCTTGTGCCAGATGATCCCACTCTGCCTTTGTAAGAGCGGCCAAGTCATCCCTCAACCCTCCATACTTCCATTCCCTGCTCTTTAGCAAACCTCTCTGCAACATAAACAACAAAACAACAAACAATCATTAATAACAATTCAAATATTTAAAAATGCAAGTAAAATAAGTTCAATTTAATCAAAAGATGATATCATCCACTATTGGACGATATCGTCCCAAATTTGAGCAGAATCGTCTCCGATTTTGCAAGCCGAAATCGTCCCTAATTTGCCGAAATCGTCCCCCTTTTGTCGATTTCGCCCTTAGATGAAATTGGCGAAATTGAGACGATTTCATCGAAATCGGGATGATTTCATCCCGACGACGTTGACGGCCCAAAAATGGCTGTGATTCTCAAAATTTAATCAAAATTCATTTAAAAAGCATCTAAAATCAAATTAAAGCATTCTAGTTAAGTCTATACTCTTACTCGTAGACCGTGTCGGACCTCTATGGATCTGTGCGTCGTCTCCACCATTTTTGCTTCAGAGCTCTAAAAACCAGTAAAAATGAATTAGGGTTTTACCCTATTTTTCTTAATTTTATTCAAAAATAAATTTTGCTTTTTCACGTTTTTACCTCAAACATTCGATTTGGGTAAAAACACGGAGGGGGCACCATAGTAAGCTGTTGTACGATTCGACCAAGAATCGTCGCCTAAAAATGGGAATAATTTTTCCTTTCTCATAGATCAAGAACTCATATTTAACGCATTTTCTTTGGAAAATTTGCTAAAGAGGGGGCAAAATGTAGCACCCTAAAATTGGCGCAATGAAAATTCTAGTAATTACATTCATCCTAGTAAATAATTTAAATTCAAATTTTAACCTCCCAAACTACCCGTTAACCGTCGGGTAATCCATTTCTCCCTTTTCCACACCATTTTTAGAGGTTGTTTTGACCATTTGATGATATCATCGCTGATCAGACGATATCACCCCAGATCTGACAATTTTGTTTGGGCTAGGATGTCCAGACGATCTTATCACAAAACTGATCTTGCATAATTAGCTTCTGTTCCAACGGGTCTCTAATCTAGGCAGAAGCGTGTCTGCGTCGTTAGGGACCCTCCCCCATTGGAGATCTCCCAAATAGGGATGATCTCCAACCTCCTAACTACTCCCCTAAGCCTATTTAATCCTTAGGACCTTCCCTTCCCAACCCCTGGCTGAAATTCTCTGTAACTTAACTTCATACCCATTAAAGCATCCCAAATTCACACTTGCAGTAGTCTTATACAAATTTTGTTGCAGGTACCTTAGTGTTTTTCAGTCGGAGCAAGATTTCATTGTCGCTGACGAACCTGTTCAGATCGGAGGCGATCCTGTCGAATTAGAGATGATTTCGTACCAATGTGGGACGATTTCGACTACAGTCAACATTGAGGCAATCAGTGCCTGAAGTTTGCATTTCTTCTCCCCTTTTTTGTTGTTTTATGTTGTAATTAGCAATTTTATTTAGTATTTTATGTTATTTTGCATTTGGAGTTCACCCATTTAGCTTAGATTGCATAATAAGATCATGATTTGTCATTAGAATATCATAATTTGTTTGAATTTCTATTCATAACTATTATTCAGTATTCATACTATTATTTTGTGTTGTTTCCCTCTGTTATCATAGTTGTATTCTTTGTATTTGGCATCTATTTTTTTGTTTGCAGGTCTCTGATGAATTCGTCTGATGAATTCATCAGATCTCAGACGATCTTATCTGATCTCAGACGATTCTGTCGAATTCCAGACGATCCTGACTGCTTCAAACATCAGAATCTCCATCAGACATCCGGATCAGGTATTGTTCGTTTATATTCTATAATTTCTCTGTTTTCTGTCTTAATTTTGTTTTCTGTATTCATTAAATCTGCACTTTCATATAGATTAATTTAGATTCATTTGGCCAAACCTAGGATATGAATGCTTAAGGTAAAAACAAACACATAAAAACACATTCCAAAACCTAGGCGTAGAAATTGCCATTAAATGTTTCCTAGTGAACCCACCATCCATCAAAAAATCACCAATATACACCTCCCTTGAGAGGCGAGACCTTCGCAAGTCCTCTCAGTCCGAGGTATCGCGACATCCTTTTCCCATCCTCCTTCCGGGCACGGATCCTATAGCCTGAAGGTAAGGATGCAAAAAATTTGGAGCGATACAGAGACTATAGGGAGGATGGTGGAGGCACTCTTTGCTCTATTGGAATAGCTTGTAAGTACAATGCTTGGTATGTGTCCCTTCGTACCAATGCCTCTAGTCCCTCCCTTGTCCTCTACAACTCCTCCTACAATAGATGAATCCCCTAGTCCTATTGGCCTCTAGTACTAACAAGATAGGAGATACATTTTTATTTATAGGGGTTTATATTATAGAAAATATTAATTATAATATATATATATACATATGGTTATATTTTAGGAGTATGGGGGTATTTACTTATATAGATCAAATTTTTATTTAATCTAAGTCAATAAAAAATATTGTAGGATAAAAAAGCTTCTTAGAATGAGATTGTTTGTTCCCAATAGAAAATATGTTCTACAAAAATATTGATGTCTTCCTTGACCTTTAATAAAAGATCCCATGGATTTCATAACAAATATTTCTAATGTTCCAAATATATCAATTTCTTTATTATATTTCCTTTGCCATAATTATGGAGTCCTTTATGAGAAAGATGATAATGAGTTTAGACCAATGTCAATCATCAATAATTTGGTTCATAGAAATAGGTCTTATCAATGATTGAACACATTCAAAACCTATTTTAGAAGAAGAAATTAAGATAGTCATTCTGGTAATTTTTGTTTTATCATTTTATTGCCCATTTTTCACATAGATATATATGTATTTATTTAAGTTTTAGGGGTGCAAAGCTTTGGGGAGTCAGATTCCTAACCACTCTATCAAATTCCTAATGGGAATTTTTACCCTATCCTTACTACTCTGCCCCCTTAAGTAAGAAGAGTTAAGGATTTGGGGAATTGAAATACATAACCATATGGATGGAAATGTAATCCTATCCTCATTACCCTCTCTTTATTTTGAAGAAGAAATTAGGAGTTTGGGGATTGAGTTTGTATAACCATTTGGATGGAAATGTAATCCTATATTTACTATTTTTTTCCTCCCTTTATTGCTTGTGGGCTATAATAAATAAGGTATTTTAATACCTTGCTTGATTAATTAGTGATACCATCATGACTATATGACCTCTCTTCTATAAGGTAAGAATATGTCTTCACACATTGAATCTGACTTCTTCCCTAAAACCTGATACTAGGACTGAAAGGTGATGAATAATAAGATGAAAATATTGTATGTTAGAACTCTATCATGAGATAAAATAAGTATATTTAAAACACATAGAGTGATCTTCTAGTTCATTTTCAAGAAATATTATTGTTCCATGATAATATTCCTTCATTGGTCAAGTAGTGTAAAGGTTTTTTCCATCCATCTTATTTACTAGTACTTATACATCCAAATAAGAGGATTGATTAGACTAATTATTTCTAATGACTATACTTATTTACTTAGAATATATTAAATTATAGAGAAAAATTTTATTTATTATTTTACTAGTTATTTTTTTGCTTTAGATAGAAAGAGAAGTTCTTATTTAATAGTAGTTGATTGCATTTCAGAAATGCACTACAAATCAACTTGTTGCTTAAGGTGGTTTATAAATTATGTTTTAGATAATGGCTTTCTATAGAGCATAATCCTATGTCCATTAACTAATAATATTTGGGTTGAATCATATTTAGGCTTAAGTTTAATTGTACCATTCCCAAATATTTTTTCAATCTCATAGGGTCCAAACCATCATATCCTTAGCTTTTCTTGGAAGTCTTGGAAGAGGGAGTTAAATAGAAATACCCAATCTCATGGTTGAAATGTCCATGGTATAATATGTTTATCATGCCAATTTTTTCTTTGTAATTGAGTTAGTTCAATCCTATGTAATGCCTCTAATATTATTTCATCTAGAATATTTAATTATTCCAATCTAGCTTTTTGTGCTTGATACAAATCCATATCAAGTTGTACCATTGTGCGAAGAGTTTCTATTTCAAATTCAATAGGCATAATATATTGCTTTCCATAGACCATTTCATAAGGTGATAGTCTTGTGGTGATTTTCCAAGTTGTGTTATATGCTCATGTGGCTTATTTCATTATTTTTGCCCAATCAAACCTATTGGAAGTTGTAGTTTTTATTATAATCTTTTCAAGTTCTCTATTTGTAATTTCTACCTATGCATTAGCTTGAGGATGATATGGCGATGTATTCCAATGTTTGATTTTATATAATTTAACAAAATTCTCAATCACTTTGGAGAGAAATTAAGACCCATGGTCTGAAACCAATTCTCTAGGTGCTCCAAACAATTGCATGATATGCGCATAAAGAAAATAAGCTATGGGATCAACTTGTGCTCATGGAAAGGATTTTACTTCAGTCCACTTGGTGACATAATATGTGTACATAAGTATATGTTTATTTACTTTACTTGAGGATCTGTTGGCCCAACAAAATCAATTCCCCATTTCTTGAATGGTTCAAACATTATTTGTGGCACTAAAGACATCTCCATTGTAGGTGTAGGTTTACTAGACCTTTGACAAGCATCACATCTATCAATAAACTTATGGGTATCCTTATGCAAATTAGGTAAAAAATAACCTATTTGAAGCATTTTACTAACTGTCCTTTGAGTGGCATAATGACCCCCACAAGGTTCTTTGTGTGCTTCATGAATGATTTCATATACATCATATTATTGCACACATATCCTAATTACATGGTCAAGGAAAGACTTAAAAAATGATCCATTGATACACATATAAGGGATACTTTGATGTACTAACTTCCTATGCTCATACGGTGTAAAAATTTGTGGTATTTTTCCTATTACCAAATAGTTTACAATATCAGCATACCAAGGAGTAAAAATAGAAAGAACAAACAAATTTTCATCTGGAAAATTATTAGGAATCAATTCATCATCATCAAATATATGCATACGAGATAAATGATCTGCAATGACATTATATTTACCTGATTTATCTACATTTGTATCATTAAATTCTTGCAATAAGAGAATCCACCTAACCACTCTTATTCCTACTGTAGCTTTGTTCATTAAATATTTAATGGAAGAGTGATTAGTGTGAATAAATACTTCATACCCTATTATATAATGTTTAAATTTATTAATGGTATGAACTACAACTAAAAATTCTTTTTTAGTAACTATATAGTTTAGTTCTACTCCATGCAAGTTTTTCCTCACATAACAGATGACATAAGGTATTTTGTTCTCAATTTTTTGTAGTGCCGCTCCTATTGCATAACCTGAAGCATCATAATGTATATGAAAGGGTAATTCCCAATTTGGTCCCCTTAAAATGGGAGCGGTAGTCAATTTATATTTTATAACTTCAAAGGATTTTGACATTCCTTTGTCCAGTTAAATTCACTTTCCCTTGTTAAGAGCTTAAGCATAGGAGAGGTAATTTTGCTAAGACCTTTAATGAATCTCTGATAGTATCTTGCATGTCCAAAAAAGCTCCTTAGTTTAGTTCGTGTCTTTGGATATTGGAGGTATTGGATGACCTGGATATTTGTAGGATCTACTTTAACACCTTCCTCATATATGTTATGTCCTAAGACAATACCTCCTATCACCATCATGAAATATTTTTCATGGCTCATGGAGAGATTTTGTTCTTGGCATCTAACAAGAACTTTTTTTAAGCTCAACAAGGTTTCTTCAAAGGTATTACCGTAAACTGTGAAGTCATCCATATAGACTTCTACACATTCATTGATTATATCAGCAAAAATGGCCAAGATAGCCCTTTGAAAAGTAGCAGGTGAATTGCATAGTTCAAAGGGTAAAACTTAATAAGCATAGGTACCTACAGGACATGTAAAAGTTATCTTCTCTTGATCTTCTTCTGCTATTGAGACCTGATTGTACCTGTTGAAACCATCCAAAAAGCAAAAGTACTTATTTCCTACCAAGGTATAAAGGACTTGATCAATAAAGGGTAAATAAATAATCCTTATTTATAACTTTATTTAATTCCCTATAATCCACACAAATTCTCTATTTTCCATTCTTTTTGGGAAATATCACAAGTGGTGATACCCATTGGCTATCAAAAATTGGGTATACAAATCCTGCATTCAAAATCTTAATAATCTCTTCTTGAACTATGTATTTCATTGTTATATTCAACTTTCTTTGATGTTGTATCACTGGGTGAAAACCTTCTTGGATGAATTTATGGTGGATGCAAACATTTTTGGGTGTATTCATTTCATATCCTCGTAGTTCCATACAAATGTTATTTTATGTTTCCTAAGTACATCTACCAATTGCGACTCTTGTATACTTGTAAGTGCATTATTAATGTTTAGATTTTTTCTAGGTGTAATGTCTATGTGTTTGCAATTTTTAGTGTTTGCATCGATTCCCGTTATTTCATTTTCAAGAACTGATAATAATAGGGTACCAATTGATGAGATTGACTCGTACTTGCTTCATCATTAGACATGGTATATTCAAGTGGACAACTAGTGTTTTGATCTTGATCTTCCTTTTGATCATCTAACAATAGTGATAGTGGTCCTTCAATAAATTGTTGTAAATGCTTACTTAATACATTAACTAATAAAATTTAAATATCATCCAAGTCATCAAAAAATCATACCAAATTTATTTTAAAAAACCTTCATCTAATGTTGACTCAAGAAACAATCTAATATCTTTAGTGTGCTTACCATTGGAAATAGTCATATTTCCAGACCTACAACTAAAGTAGGCATCGAATGTTGTAAGCCATGAGTGTCCTAGAATTAAGGGATGTCCCCCTAACTTCTTCTTTGGTTGTAAGACTAAAAATTCTAGAGGATATTCCCACAAACTTATAGAAACTATAATATCTTCTAACTTTCCTTCTGGTTTAATGGTAGATATATCTGCAACTATAGAGGTTGGTTGTAACATATGTACTCCTAAAGTTTTTATTGTTTCCTTAGTCATAACATTGATGGAACCCCCTAAATCCACTAGGATATTATGCAAGACCATTTTATCAATGTGAATTGTGAGTATAGGTACTCTAGGATCTGCATATTTTGGTAGTAACCTACCTTCAGTCATTATCTCAGATAATTTCCCAATAAATTGAATGGTTTGAGATTTATTTATATTTTTCCTCCTAGAATTTGTCGTACACATACTTTTTTATCAATTTGGAGTAAATAGAAATGTCCTTGATAGCTTGTAAAAGAGAAATTTTAATGGTAACATTTTCTAACTCTTGAAGGAAATTGAAAGTTGGTTTGAAGGGTTATTTAGGTATTGCAAATATTTTAGGAAATGGGATTTCCATTTATTTCCTTTGAGGGATTTGAACTTCATTTTGCTTTGCTGGAATAATCTCTGGTGAGGTTTCTACCTCATATTCAAGTTTTTCATCTTTGTCTCCTTTTTCAAATAAGATTTGGTTAGGTTCCTTAATTTTTGTGAAAGTAACTCTATTATTATCCAACACCTTTCCAGACCTCAAATGGATCTATTGGTAAGGTACCAAAGATATTGGACATGTTTCATTGGCTTTATAGATTTGTTGAACTATTTTTTATTATTAGGATTAAGTATCGGCTGAGCTAGTAAAGGTGGTTTCTTAGGAGGATTTTTCACATTATTTGGAGGTGGACAAAGTGTATTTTGAGGTTGGTTTTGAGGAGCTTGCCCCCTAAATTGGTTTTGAAAATTTTGTTGTTGAGCTGGACTTTGAGACCAATTAGGTCATTCTTGATTATATTGGTAATTTGTGCTCCAATTATGCACATTATAATTTTATTATGACATTCCTTGAATCCATGGAGGTGGAATCCAATATGATCTGGTCATAAATTGAGCCCATGGAGGCATATTCCACTCTTGATTGGATGGATTCCAATTTGGTGCATTTGACCAACAATTACGTCTTTATTGGTTGGAATAGTTATAATTTGACCAATTATATGGACCATTGAATAGGAAATTTCTCCTTTGGGCTACAAAGTAAATATTCTCTACTTTCTCAACTTCAGGTTCTTTTATAGCATATTTGATAGCTGAAATATACACAGTTTTTAGTGCTATGATTCTTGTCACAAATTTTACATTTAGAAGAAACATTGGAAATATTTGTGATGTTAAGAGGGTATTCTATTAGATTGTGTCTTTTCCTATATCTATGACAATACATCTCCTCAATATATTGCTCTTTTAGTTCCTTGTACATGAGGTCAAGATATGTAGTTAATATACTTAGCAAATCAATATTCAAGATTTCCAACATATTGCCAATTTTTGCTCTTGTCACTCCTCCTGATGATGGGTATTTATTATTTCTAAGTGGCTTATTTCTTGAATAATTTCTACAAAGATTCACAATTTCTTCAAGTGCCATTAAATGAATATATCCCTTAGCCATAAGGTTTAATATATCAAGGATATCTTCTTTTAAGATTTCCTCATATAGCTCAAAATTCATTCTAGATACCATAAACTAAAATATTTCAAGATAGTCTTTGAAGGATTCTTCCTCTTGTTGGTTCATACAAAATAATTCAACCTTTTTATCCCTAACTCTATAATAATCTTGATATATTTCAAGGAACATATCTTTCAATCTGTTCTCTCCATCCCATATTCTCCAAATATATTCACCTAAATCCATGAACCATCTTAAAGTTGCATCCTTAAGTGTAGAGGGAAAAAATATTAGCTTTTGTTCATCAATGGTGTAGAAATAAGCTTGGTATACCACTTAAAAATAAAAATAAAATGCATCAGGATCTTCATATGATTTTTCGTGGAAGGTAGGCAAAATGACAACAAATATAGGCTTTGGTTCTCTTGTTAACTTGTCAACTAGAGAAGGAATTGGAAAGGAAAAAGTTTTCCTTTTCCTTTTTCTCCTCTGGTTTCCTTCTACTTCTCCATTGTAACTATTTCTTTGTCTATTCCTTATACTTCCCCATGTTCACTACTCTGCTTATCTATAACTGATTGAAGAAATTCAATAATTGGGCTAGGTATGGGTTTAGAAAAGATATAGGAAGGATCTATATGATTATCAAATTTAGATTTAGGTAATAGAAATGTTTTAGGATCTTCCAATAGAGTTAATGGAAATTTGGTTTGATCTATTGGTGTTGAAGAATCCTCAGTTTCTTGGACTACAATCTCAGTTTCCTTTGGTTTAGAAATATAAAGATTTTTACTCAAATTATTCTCAAGTTTGTCAATTTTGATAAACCTTCCTTTTGAATCTCTAGTTCTACTCATAAATTTATAGAGTTCTTAAATTTTAAAATAAGTTTGATCATTTAATCCTCTTTAAATAGTCTATGGATGCCATTTATTGGTTCTAACTATTCATGGGTCATGTAATGTTCTTCCTCAAATGTAAATTCTTATTTTACAAGATGAATCAGTTGGGTAAAAAAAGCTTGTCCTTGTATTATGCTAAAATTTTCAAATTGTAGGTCATAGCACAACTCTTTGAAGCGTATAATCCTAGGTGCTTTGTGATTTCTTTTGATATATTCCAAACTCACTTCTCTATTATCTATATTTGCTAAGAAATTATGGACAACAAGGAATCCTCAAAGTAATGCTTATGAACCTAGGACTTTAGAACTCTTATGAACTTTACCTAATAATATGAAGATGTTACCACAAATGATGCCTCTATTCCCAAGATTAATCTGTCTTGTTTTTAAAGTAGATTGATTTATTATTCTAGAAATCTTCTTCTAAAGTCTATTAATGTAGATTGACTAATGCAATTTTTCACCATTAGCAATGTATACTTTTATTTTTCAAATTTCAATAATTTTGTTTCCCTTTTTTTCTTTTTGTTTTGTTTTTGCGAAAAAAATAATTCACAGAAACTAAATTCCATTTTTTCAAAAGAGCAATATTACTGCTATTAAAATCAGATCTAAAATACAATAATCAATTTTAATGTAGTAAGAAAAAGTAATTTTTTTTTACTACTTTAGTTTAAGAAACACTCGGTATGATCTTGTCGCACCACTGACTTGCATACAAGTAAAAATATTCCCAAACAATGTAACAACCACACAATGCTGAAAATAAATTTGCTAAAATAAAGGCTAAATTGTTATCACTACTTGGTTTTAAGAAACACTCGGTATGATCTTGTCACACCACTAACTTGTATACAAGTAAATTTTCTAGACCAAAGATGTGACAACCATAAATTCTAAAAATAACTTGTTGAAATTAAATGCTAACTAGAAAATAGTAAAATTGATCCTAAGAAAATGGAACCTAGCAATGCTTGAGATGAAGAAATTTTTTGGAACTTATTGTGCCACTCTGACCTACACACAACTAAGCCTTCTTCTCATGCAATCTAGTGGTCTCCAATAAAAAATTATGGAACTATTCTTCCCAACAATGATATCAAAAGATCTCTGGAAGAGAAAACTAGGGCATCAGTTGGGTAGCCGAAGAGATTTCTAGTTACTATGGATTTGAAGACAAGATTGCTGCCCCATGAGGGCCCAATGGGGACACATATGGATCCTCTTATAGAGAGACATAGTTCTTTGGCATATTTTTTAAAGGATAAATCTCCATCAAAGACTGAAGAAGCACAAAAAATTGCATTAAAAATGCTCTTTACGACTGCTGGAAATAGATCAACATATGAACGAGTTAATGAATGCTTGTCATAGTCAGAATCAAGGCCAAAGATTGTCATTGAGCAAAGGATGGTCAAAGAAACAATTTTATATAGATCCAATCATGATTTGATCTATAAATTCATGGGTGTTTGCCCTACCCTAATTTTTTTGCATTCCTAGGTCGGGCAAAACTGGGAGCCTCTTGGTGAGTATTCTTTGTGGTTTATTAGCAATGGATATTTTATTGTTAGTTTTTCTTCACTTGCCGATAGAAATAGGGCTTTTGAATCAAAAAAGAGGAATCATGGTTTGGCAGGATTATTTTTTCAACCCTGGAGAGTGGGATTTGATCCTCAAATTGAACCCACTGCTGTCCCGGTTTGGATCCGTTTGTATGCACTTCCAATGGAGTTTTGGAGTGAGAAGGTATTGGAAATTATTAGTAATTCCCTTGGAATACATTTAGGTGTTTCCAAAGACATAATATAAGGAAACATAGATTTTTATGCAAGATTATGTGTGGAAATGGATCTTAGCCAACCTCTACCGGTAGAGGTGGAACTTGAACTTGCAAGACTATCTTGGATTCAACAACTGGATTATGAGGCATTGCCCTTCATATGTAGTGTTTACCAAAAATATGGGCATTTGGCCCGATCTTGCCCAAATAATATGAACATAAAAATTGAGTCCCCTATAGGAATGTCAAATCTTCCTAAGGAGAGTAAGTCAACAATCAATAAAGAACCAATCAATATTTCTCAGGGTAAAGAAGCACAGGGAAATGGTTTTGAACATACCAAAATGAGAATGCAAAAGAAAAAATATGGTAAAGAGCAAACCCAACTCAAGCCCTCCAATAGGTATGAGATATTTAAGACACTAATGGACCAAGAAAAAGAACAATTCATGGAAGGAGTGGATGGGAATAATGAAAATAATAACAACCATGTTCAAGATCCTATTTCATCTCCCCCCATCATAGAGCAGGTAATTGAGTACAGTGAGTTACCACAGTTAGAGAGTGTAGGGGTATTGATAGTGCATAACCAAGAGCAACCAATAATTAAGGATGTCAGCATGGGCATAGCAGAAAAGAATAGAGAAAGACCAACTCTAGGGATAACTTAGGTGGAAAAGAGATAAAAAAATAGCAGCTCTCAAGGAGTGGGTAGAAAATCAAATAAGGAATTGATAGCAGTTCAAGGAGACAAACTGATCACTGGAGGATCGGTGATGCCAATAGATTTTTACTGTTCTCAAGGTAACCAATGATTATACAATCATGGAATGTTAGGGTTTTAAATAGTAGAACCCATCAATCTACTATTCGAAGACTCTTAGAAAAATGTAAAATAGATTTTTTGCTTATCCATGAGACAAAAATGTCGTTGGATCTTATGTGTAAAACAGTTAACAGACTTTGGAGGCATGTTGGTATGTAATGTCCCCTTTTCTATGTAGTTAGGTGCAGAGCAGATTAGCCTATACACAAGCTCTCGTAGGCTAATTCGGATGGAGGGGAGCCATTGGAGATATTAGAATCTTTGTCAGTACCCAGAGAGCTATTGATTGATGTTCGTTTGGGCTCATTCGAAGATTTGTTTGATCATTGTTACTATTTTTAGCCATGTCCATTTTTAGGGTTTCAGTGGACAACAAACATTGCAGTGATATTCTTCAGTGAAATTAGTGTCCAAAACCTTTTGTGGATTTCAATTCGAATGGGTAGAGGTTAGAAATTTTAATTTTAGAAGATAAAATTAATAAAGTGATTATTTAATTTAATTTTGTAAAGTCTGAATTTATTTTATTATAAAATCATTTTATACTTAAAAGGAGTCATTTTAAGTGACGACTTAAAAAGTCATTGAGCATAGGCATAAGGGGGCGAATAAATTAAGGAGCAATAAGGTGGAATTAAAAATTTATAAAATTATATTTGCTCACCCTAAAAGTGACCTAATCCTAGGTGACCTATGGAGGAGATAAAAGGAGGTTTTGAGTTCATTTGGAGATATGCGAAGATTATTATTTTTCTCTCTAGTTTTTGGGAGGACTCTTTGGCAGAGCCATTTACAGATATTCTAGATCTTGTGAGAGAAGACAACCTCTTATAGGGACATTGGCTTCAGGGTTGCAATATTACCCTCAGGTCAATCTGGGCATTTCCACACAGGGATTGCAGTTGAACTTCAGTTTTACAGACTTCTGGATTTGTGTTACCACATAGGGTCATTCATAGATTATACAGGGAATATTTGGAGCTGGGACACCACATAGTATTCACATCAGAAGGGCTGAGCCTTCATAATAATTTATAGAGTACGGAGCAACTAGGGTTTCATAAACATTTGAGGTATTTGCATTGTAATTTTTGCCCTAGTTTTGATATAAGAATAAAGTAATATTTTTGAGAATTTTGGATTGCTCTATGTTTGTGATTTTGTATATCAAAAATTCACAAAAAAGGTTAAGAATTGGCAAACCCCTAAAGAACTAGATAGGGAGGGTTATTACAGTGGTATCAGAGCGGGTTTTTCTTGCCTGCTTGTTAGGGTTTGCTTGAAGCATAACGATGGTAAATTAGAGAAATTTATGAATACTGTATGAGGATAAATTTTAGAAATTTAACGTGCCAACATACTGTGTGGAGCAATGGTGTAATACTAGAGGCATCGAATCCACAAAACTTTGGTGGCCAAATAAAATATTGGCATTCTTTTGACAAAGGTTATTTTGTATGAATATTTATGAATCTTTGTGCCTACAAGAATATAGTCACTGCTTGTGAATTTATATTTATTTATCAGGGGTTGTGGAAAATGAATATAAGTTGAAGAAAAGCTACGGTTGAAGATTGGTTTAAGTTGAGCAAATACAAAAATATAAGATTCTTTGTTTGCATTGATGAATGGGGAGTTTGACAGATATTGACTATTTTTTTAAATCCATTGAAAAAATTAACAGTTTGGTAATGAACAATATTGATGATCGCATTATTTTGTATCTATAAGGGGCAAAATATTTTGTCATAAGACATGACACTTTTTGGACTGTAGTGTTTAAAATTCCTCGGCTATGACTGAATAACATAATACTTGGGACATACCATTATATCACTGAATATTTAGATTACCTACAGTCAAAATAACAGAGTTTGATTAAGTCACAATAACTAATCTTCCTTCATAGGGCAACTTCATTTTGAAGCCTATGTATAGAGGTATTTGTGAAGACCCTTTGGTTGCATCTACTATACATTTTAAAGGAACAAATAATCAATTTAGTTCTAAAATTACACAGTCCTACACTATTCAACAATCTGTGTCGTACCATTTGTGGATGGTAGAATTAAGAAATATGTGAAGTCTTGCTTCAAACTAAGCAATATTTCTTAGGGGGACAATTCAAGATTTATACATCAGAAGACAGTGAGCAAAGATGATATTTCACATATTCAAAGAGAATAAAATCATGGACCCACATGAATATCAGGTTAGAAATCAACAGGAAATGATACACCTATTAGACAAGATGAATTCTATTTTAAGTGATCCTGTTTATCTTAATGGGACGACACAGTTGGTGACCATGTTGTGGAGAAAGAAAAACAAATCAGTAAATTATGAGAATGAAGAGTCCTCTTCCTATGAGGTATGCGGTGTAGGATCACATGTTAGTTCAGTTTATATACATGTACACACTACTAATGAGCCAAAACATGAGGTTGAGACCCATTCAGAGGGAAGTGTTATGGATTTGGGTTCACAATCGAAACAAGGTAGGATGCATGCACTGGATAACTACATCTTCTTCAAATATTTGCAGAGTGAGTTTCATATGGAGTCCGTGGTGGATGATACACATGATGGTGATGTTACAAAATTCATAGAAACCCCTTTTGAGGAGCACACATATGAATTTTCAAATCATAACACAGTTGAGATTGCTGCTAATTTAAAATCAGATTATAAGGATATTTTATCTCTTCAAGACAACCATGAGGACTCCACGGATGTTGAGTTTATTGGTGGTTATAATCCCATTTCAGATTGTATTCATGATAAGCTTAATGATAATCCGAGTGGATCAACACCTTATTATGGTCATCCCCTTGATGATATGCCTACTAGATCTTCATACAGGGAGCCAAACACCAAGAGTTGTGAAGAGGGAGACCATATGCATAATTTTGAAAACTTGATACATAAATATGATTTTAGTTCCAAGTCTGATGAGGACAAAATTGCTGCAACCTTATCTCATTTTGATGCCACCCATAAGTTCATCAAAGAACTATATTGGGGGGCATAAGTTTAGAAGAGACAAAAGGGTGTAGAAGGAGTAATATCCAATGCTGATTTATAGAATTTGAGGGCAGCCTTAGAAACTATGAAGTTAGACTTCATGAACACTCTTGCAGACAAAGATCACTATGCCAAGATCGTAGAAGAGACCCTTAGTGCATATAGGATCAAAAAATAAGAAGTCAATCAGCTAACTGAAGATATTGAGTGGACTAGAAGATCTTTGTCAGAGGCACACTTTTCATTGCATGAGACAGAGTTGAAACTCAATTTTGTTTTAGAATCTACTAAACAACTGAATCGAGAGAGAACCAGGAAGATTGGGCAGATTGTTGATGAACTAGATTGCATTTAGGAGGACTATGAATTATCAAATTGTCCCATGAAAATAGATTACACAATTTGGGATCAAAAAAATAACCTTGATAAGCACAAGGGAGATAACTTTTTCTAATGGACTGACAATCTGTTATATGAGATGGATCATGTGACATTTTTGGGCAATCCACTTTTTGATATGTAGAGTGTTGATTCATTTACTGTAATAGATCATAAGGATACATTGTTTGAGATAGGGTGTCTACTCCAACATGAGTCTGAGGGTGATTCCATGAGCATCCTCCAGCCTAATCCAGATGACTAGGAATTGAGTTCTCTTACCCAGGATCGTATGTTTACCTTTATGGGCATTAAGGGCGATGGTAGGAGCATGTTGTGGGAAATAGTTTATCATGTGTATGAGATATATATCATTGTTAATTTTTTGTACATCCATAACATTTACATGATGGAGATGGGTCCACAATTTGGTTGGCATTACATGGAGTATATTACTTCTTATTTGAAAATAGTGCCCTCTCAAGGGGTCAATTTAATCAGTGAAAGTAAAGAGATAGGCCTGGTTGAGTCACCTATGCATGAGATGTTACTTGGCACAGGGTGCAATCATAATGGGCATACCAGTTTTGATGGTGAGGTTGAGCTTCTTATTGAGTTGCCATAGTGGAGTGTGGTTGATCTTTCAGGAATTATACAGATACATTTACACCCTACTTGGTTGAGTATGATGAGGGACATCATATTTTGAGAGGATATTACATTGACTACAATAGATTGGGATACATGGGATTATCTGGGAGATTCCAGGAATGTGAATGCCAAGTTGAGCTAGTTAGGTAATGACTATGGAGGCACTTCCAACATTGTTTTTATAGTAATATATGACATTGATTCCTTCGGTATGTCATGGTACATGATATTACATATCAGCTCAGACAGACATGTCAGTGCCAGACTAAAGAGAGAATTCATCATGCTATTGTAATTGAGACTTCTGTAACTTAACCATGTCAGAGGGCTAGTGATGATAAGAGTGTCGTAGCGTCAGCATGGCGGTTCATTTTTGAGGTTGCTATGGGATCCAGGGGATTTGATGTGATATTAGCCAGGATGTAGCATTTTATTGGAGTATGTATATGTATTACTTGAGGACAAACAATATTTGAGAAGGGCAGACTATAATGTCCCCTTTTCTATGTAGTCAGGTGTAGAGCAGATTAGCCTATACACAAGCTCCCGTAGGCTAAGTCAGATGGAGGGGAGCCATTGGAGATATATGAATCTTTGTCAGTACCTAGAGAGCTATTGATTGATGGTTGTTTGGGCTCACTTAGAGATTTGTTTGATCAGAGTTACTATTTTTAGCCATGTCTATTTTTAGGGTTTTGGTGGACAATAGATAGTGCAGTGATATTCTTCAGTGAAATGGGTGTCTAAAACCATTCACGAATTTCAATTCGGATGGGCAAAGGTTGGAAATTTTAATGGTCGAATATAAAATTAATAAAGTGGTTATTTAATTTAATTTTGTAAAGCCAATGACTTTATTTTATTATAAAATAATTTTATACTTAAAAGGGGCCATTTTAAGTGATGACTTAAAAAGTTTTTAAGCCTAGGCATAAGGGGGTGAATAAATTAAGGAAAAATAAGGTGGGAATTAAAAATTGATAAAATTATATTTTCTCACCCTAAAAGTGACCTAACCCTAGGTCGACCTATGGAGGAGATAAAAGGAGGATTTGAGTTCGAGCTTGTGAGAGACGACAACCTATTATAGGGACATTGTCTTCAGGGTTGTAAGATTACCCTCAGGTCAATCTGGGTATTTCCACATAGGAATTATAGTTGGACTTCAGTTTTAAAGACTTCTGGAGTTGGGTTACCACACAGGGTCATTCAGAGATTATACAAGGAATATTTGGAGCTGGACCACCACACAGTATTCACATCAAAAGGGCTGAGCCTTCATCATCATTTATAGAATACGGAGCAGCTAGGGTTTCATCAGCATTTGAGGTATTTGCATTGTAATTTGTGCCCTAGTTTTGATATAAGAATAAAGCAATATTTTTAAGAATTCTGGATTGCTATGTGTTTGTGATTTTGTATATCAAAAATTCATGAAAAAGGTTAAGAATTAGCAAACCCCTAGAGAACTATATAGGGAGGGTTATTACATGGTCATATGGAAGTGGCTGTCCAATGGGACTTAGGGGGGATAGTTACTCTTTGGAACTCTCTTGAATGGACTGCAATAGAACATATTGCTTGGAGGGGTGTTCTCACATCACATTTTAGAAATAATGTCACAACTGAACATGTTTTAATCACAAATTTTTATGGGGCTCAAAACCTAGATGGTCAGATGCATCAATGGAAAGATGTGCATAACATGAGAGTCTCAAGGGAAGAGTTAAACTGGATTATTTTTGAGGATTTTAATGCTAAATTATTCTCTAGAGATCATGAAGGGGGAACCCCAATTCTGGACCTAGGGGTTCGACTTATGATTTTCCAAGTCTAGGCATTACACTTGGTGGATATTAAATGCCCTGGAACCAACTATACTTGGACTAATAAGATGAGGGAGCCACATAGCAGGAAGGTGAAGTTAGACCATTTTTTGGTTTCAGAGGAGGCATTTGTAAAATGGAATATAAAATTTCATATTTTGGAGGGTCCAGTTTCAGATCACTTTCTCATTTTGTTGGAAGGAGGGATCAAGACAGTGTAGAATAATAAACCATTTAAATTTGAAAACTTTTGGTTACAAAAAGAGGAACTTCGAAATAAAATTCCATAATGGTGGGAAGAAGGTCGTCCAACATATGGGACAATGATGCTTAGATTCCACAAACAACTTCATTATGTCAAAAATAAACTGAAACAATGGAGGCGAGCTAACAAGACAGACTTCCAGGTCCAAAGAGCTCCATTGGTGGCTAGATGGGATGAGGTTCAAAAACACTTTAGGGAAGGAACAATTATAGAGCATCTCAAATAAGAGGATGATGCATTGCGTAAAGCGATTGAGGACATTAACAACCAAGATGAGACCTACTGGAAATAGAGAGCAAGAACCACTTGGTTATTAGAAGGTGATAAAAATACCAAATTTTTCCATCGGACTGCTTGTGCTAGGAGACAGATGAACAACATGGAATCTCTTCAATATGAGAATGGACACTCCTTTGATACAATTCCAGGTATGCATTTCCATTCAATGGATTATTTTTCTAAATTATTTAAGGAAAGTATGGTGCAAGATGAAGAGGCTCAAAAAGAAGTTATTGCTATCATACCCTTTGTTATCTCTGAAGAAGAAAATCAGGCCCTACTTAAACCCATTGATAGAGAGGAACTGAAGAATATAGTCTTTGGAATGAGCATCAGAAAAACACCAGGTCTAGATGGCTTTCCAATTGAGTTTTTTCAGGACTTCTAGGATAACTTGGAGGAGGATGTAATGGTTGTTATAGAGGATTCCAAAGGTAGTAAAAGAATGCTTAAAGCATTAAATCATACTTTCATTACCTTAATTCCAAAATGGGAGGAGGGGGTACATATTTCAGATTATAGACCTATTGCCTTAAGCAATGTCATATATAAAATAATCACAAAGGTAACGGGTGAGTGGTTAAAACCTCTTCTACATAGCATTATCTCCTCAGAGCAAGGGGATTTTGTAGAGCGTAGGCAGATATTGGATGGTGTGGTTCTAGCTCAGAAGGCAATCCATTCAATGCAAACATATGGTAATAGAGGAATGTTCATAAAATTAGATATGTCAAAGACTTATGATAGGGTGGAGTGGAGCTTCTTGTCAAAGATGATGACAACCTTTGGTTTCTCTCAGGATTGGATATAATGGGTCATGAGTTGTGTTTCTACTCCGACATACTCAATGTTAATCAAAGGTCTTCCCTCACAACCATTTAGAGCTACTCGAGGCCTTCGTCAAGGAGATCCTTTCTCTCCCTATCTTTTTCTCATATTGGCTAAAGGATTGAGTAGACTCAACTTGAGGAGAAGACAACAAGGTTTGCTAATAGGTATCAAGGTGGATGAGGAAGTTTTGACTCACCTACAGTTTGTGGATGACACAAAATTTGTGGGAGTGGCCAACTTCAGGGAAGCAATAATGATTAGAGATACACTTAATGTCTACCTTAGGGCTACAAAAAAAGTCGTCAATGATAAAAAATCCAAAGTGGTATTTTTAAATCTTGATCAAAGGCTTTAGGATAGAATTTTAGAGATCTTGGGATTCACAAGGACTTGTCTCCTAGTGGTATACTTGGGGGTCCCTTTGCATTTTAAAAAACTAAAAATAGATATCTGTTTGAATATTTTGGACTATATCAAGGAAAAAATTAATCATTGGTATCACAAATGGTTAAGCTATGGGGGTAGATCAACTTTTTTACAGTCAGTCATTCAGGCCATGCCAATTTATAAATTTTCTATCTTTGCTGCCCCACATACCATATCAAAAGAGTTGGATAATATGGCTAGAAAATATTTATGGGAAGGTGTAAAAGGAGAGAGGAAATGGGCCTTAGTATATTGGGATAAAGTAAGCCAACCCAAGGTAAAAGGATGTTTGGAATCAAGAAGATCAAAGTTAAATAATAAAACTTTGGCTAGAAATATTTACTGGAGGTGGATTTCCCACCCAACTTCTTTATTTAGTAGAATATTAACTAGTAAATATTTGGAACAGGTAAACCCAAATGAGGTGGGTCGTTTCCCTTTGGATGGTAATGGATCCTTAGTGTGGTAGGCTCTCAAGTTAGGATCTCAGGTAGTAAAAGATGGATTATTTTGGAAAGTGGGGAGAGGGGAGAAGGCATGATTTTGGACAGATTCATGGGATCAATACCCACCTATCATTGTTGAATTTTTTGAACTGAAACCAATAAAAACAACCATAGAAACTAGGGGGTGGGTCCAAATTGAAATTTATTTGAACACTAGTCAGCTGGGGGATTATAAGTTTAAATAGTTTAAGAAGTTGGATGAGTGGCCAATTTCAATCCCTTCGGATTTGACACCCATCATGACTAAAATCTTGGTGGAAATATTTATCACAAGTAGAGATGAGGAGGATGAATTAGGTTGGGGCTATGGGAGCCTTGGTGTCTACATAGTGAAGGATAGAAATGATAAGATCCTTCTAGAGCCTCCTCATCATACATATCAGGTTGAGGATTGGAGAAATATTTTGCAGTCCAAGGGTTGGCCAAAAGTAAACTTTTTTTCCTAGCATTTCATGCATAATGGAATTCTTACTTTTTATAATATCATATGTAGGGGAATAATTGGTCCATCTCAATGTGTTTTATGCTACAAGAGTGAGGAAACAGTTGGTCACTTGATGTTTGAATGCCCATTCACGCACCAGATTTGGGAGAGATGGTTTTTATATTATAAAATTCAAGTTAATGGTGATTTGAATCATATTAATATTTTGGAAATATGGAAGAGGGGTAGATTTAAATCTAAAGCTCTTTGTATTGGTTGGGAGCTTGGATTAAAATTCATTTGGTGGTAAGTGTGGTTGGAGAGAAATACCAAAAATTTTAGAGAAACTTTTTCTTCTTTAGATGGAGTTTGGCAGGTCATCTAGAGCAAAGTCACAGAAACTGTGGTAGTCTATGCTAAAGAGGAAATCCAATTTGTTATTGGGGCAATGGAGAAGGAAGTTGAAGTGCAATAGGGACAAGACAGAGCTAGTTGGAAACCACCTCTAGAAGGTTAGATTAAAATTAATACTGATGGAGCTGCAAAAGGTAATCCGGGTAGAGCTAGAATTGGAGTGGTTTGTCGAAATCATATTGGAACAATGATATATTTGGAACTGAAAGGCTTGGGAAGAGCCACAAACAATGAAGAAGAAGCCTTAGTTATCAAATATGCTTCTATTTGGGTAGTAAAACAAGGTCATAGGATCCTAGAATTAGATTCTCAAATAATGGTTGGAGCTCTAGATTGCATGATGAACTTTGCTTTGAAAACATGGAGGTTGAGGATTCTTGTCACTCAAATTAAGGAATTATGGAGGGAATTAGATGATGTGATTCTAGTTTATGTGAGTAGAGATCTAAATAAAGTGCCAGACTTCCTGGCTAAGATGGGTACTGATGAGGAGGTAGGGATTCAGTGGCACAGTGACATGGCTATTGAGGATGAGATGATTAGGTAGGTTGGTGAGCAAATCCAGTGCTTATCTAATTTGGATAACCATTCCAGAAATACTATTTAGGAGATTTGTGCTTCAATGTAGATCTTCTTTTATAGTTGTAAACAGGTGAACAATCATTGTAGAAATATGGTTTAAGAGATTTGGCTCCAATGCAAATCTTCTTTTATTGTTGTAAACATGTGTTCTCTTTGGATAAGGCTGGGAAAAGTCTCATCCCAACTTGTAAATGATCTTTGTTTTAATACAAGTTTTTTCAAATTATTTTTCAAAAAACAATGATATCAAAATGTCGAGCTATAATGTCTCACAGTTAATTATCAAACCAGGATCAAATTTAAAGAATAGTTATCTCGTATAGATATCCACAATTCTAACCATTGACTTTATTCTGTTCTCTTAGTTTTGGGCATACAAGTAAAAGTTGTAATAAATTAAATTATACTTAATTTAAGAGATGAAATTATGATCTAGTCTAGGTTTGTGTGGATCCATGTTTATGATTTAATAATGCATTCTCTCTTAATTTCTATAATATGCAATTTAATTAAATTTATGTTCTAAGATCATCCTACATTCTAACTAAATCTACAATATTTTAGGAGGAAGAGAGCAAGGGACTAACCATTTGGAGTGGGCCCTACCTCCTAAAGGGTAGTATTAATATCTTATCCTCTTTCTACTCTACTTTAACTTTAGTAAGTTATATTCATTAAACTAATCTTTATGCTACTTAATTTATGCTTGTAAGAAAATGAAATGAAAGCTATAACAACAAACAAAACATAAAGAAAATATGAAACACTGTTACCATAATCAAAGAAGAAAATGTTGTTTCTAATTTATTACTTTATTCCAATCTCCATATGAATTCATACAATGTAACAATATGCTTTTCTCTTACTGTGTACTAGACGTATGCACTAGTGTGGACCTTTTTCAAGGTATTGATATTGTAATATATATTTTTTATATTATTCTTATCAATGGAAGTTTTCAACCTCTTTTTGTTATATATAAAAAAATATTCTATAACTTGAATAATCTAATAACGACTTAGAATCACTATGAACAAATTTATCCCTTTCTTTAGGAAATGATAAATTCAATACAATTCAAAATGAAATGTTATAATGAATTATATAACAATTTCTTGTGTGGTCAATGTTAAATAAAGAAAGAAAAATCATCCACGCACTTATTCCAATTGCCCATGTGGCATTGACCAAGCTGTTAGCACACATGGTATCTCTATTACACAAGAAATAAATTAACGAATACTAAAACTGGTTTTTGGGAAAATGAATCAGTAGTATATTTTCATAGATGGTTTTAGTAGTCATATTTTGTACATGTCTTTAGCCGTAACCTTCTATAGTGGATTCCAAATGTGAATCATGTATAGTTTCCTTGTGATCCACCTATAAATTATATCTACTAAAATGTAGCATCTTCACACAATTTATGTAAAATAAAAAGCATATAACACATAATATATTGCAGATCAAATTTACAAAAAATCGTATAAAAATGCACATTATTTGGAAAAAAACATTCATAACATCAAATTTGTAACTTAAAATGCAAAAATAAAACTATATATTGTAGTCATGTTCCAACACTTATCACTAGCTACTAGAGGTGGTCCTCATGGAGGCATGTTTATGGATTGTGAAACAATCCACGTTTGGGACTATGATCTATTGTAAGACTATAGGGAGGATGGTGGAGGAACCCTTTGCTCTATTGGAATAGCTTTTAAGTACAATGTATGGTATGTCTCCTTTCATACCAATGCCTTTAGTCCCTCCCTTGCCCTCTATAACTCCTCCTAAAATATATGAATCCCCCGATCCTATTAGCCTCTAGTACTAACGAGTATTCCATTTGCCTAGGCCTATTGTCACTCTTACTCAGGGTTATGCACAATGATGAATATTCATTAATAAGTGAATATTAGCATTTTCAAAAATACAAATTGACAAATTTTGGGACCCTAGACATAGGTCCATTCACCTAAAATTTTCAAGGATAAAATATTTTTTAGGTTGGTTCGCCTGAAAAATTATAATACTTTAACTTCTAAAATTTTAAATTTCTAGCCCTCCCACCTAAATTTTGGACTGATTCACCTTAAAATTATATATAATTTTATTAACCTAGAAAAATTTGCCCCACTATATATACCAAAACATACATGTTAAACATTCAACCAAAAAAAGAGAAGCCAAAATTCAAGCTGAAAAAAGAACAGAACCAGGGAAGCCAAAAAAATAGTGTTTGGAAATAGATGAAGGATAATAGACAAAATACTAAAGGTACACAATTTATTTAGATGCCTTATTCTAATTTTGTTGTCTTTGCTTCCATTCCTACATACTTCTTGCTCATCCTAGCTTTAATGACTATAGGCTCTCCTAGGTTGTCCCTCACATGAGGTCTATCGACTCACCCAGGTCATCCCTCGCATGAGGTTTATGGACTAACCCAGTTCATACCTCACATGAGGTCTATGGAATCGTATAGGTTATCCCTGGCATGAGGTCTACCTACTAATCTAGGTCATCCCTCATATGATACCTACAAAATCATCCCTCACATGATGCCTACAAACTTACCTAGGTTGTCCTTTGCATGAGGTTTACAGACTCAAGTAGGTCATCCCTCACATGATATCTACAGACTCACAAAGGTCATCCCTCTCATGAGATCTACTGACTCACACATGTTATCCTTCACATGAGGTCTACAAACACCCATTTTATCCCTTGCATGAGATCTATAGGCTCACCTAGGTCTTCCTTCGCATGAGGTCTACCGTCTCACCCAGGTCGTCCCTCACATGATGTCTACGGACTCACCCAAGTCATTCCTTGCATGAGGTCTATAGACCCTCTTCCTGTTGTCTCTTCTATTATGCCTACAAAATATTTTAGGCTATCTCTATTTACTGCACCCTAATCATCCCAAATTTGCTAACTCTACATTATCGTCTTTGCTTCCTTGCCTTGTTGTATTTGATTTTTAGCACAGGCTTGCTTTGTTGTATATGAATTTTTCCTTGTATGGATATATTGTCAAATATTTTATTCAAAATTATAGGCTTGCTTTTCTGTATATGAATTTTTCCTTAGAGGCATATAATGTCAAATCTTTTATTCAAAATTATAGGCTTGCCTTATTGTATTTGAGTATTTTAACATAGGATAACTTATTGATAATGAAGTGAAACATAGGCTTGATATCAATGAAAACAATCATTCAAACATCACATAGTTATTTAATAAAATAAAACAATCATTCAAACATCACTTAGTTATTTAATAAAATAAAACAATCATTCAAACATCCCACAATTATGAAAATAAGCCAGAATATCAATAAATAATATTTTTTCATTAACAACACAATAAAAATATATATCTATGTACCTCTGCCTTGTACATTCATAAGATACCATTGCACAAAATCAATATTGAAATGTCCAAGGTATTTGATATAGCCTACCAAGGCACTATATCAATATATGAAGTATGTTGACCTTCTCACATAGCCAAAAGCCGAAAAAGCAAAACTCTGGCCCGAACAAGACTAACAACTCAAATGTGAGGTAAACATTACAGTCGACCATTGGATGTCCATCCATGCCTATACCTACAGTTGAATGAACCAAAAAATGTTGAAATTATCCATATTTAAAATATATTGAGAAAATAATTTTTTTCAACGTGTCACAAAACTTTTGTCATGGTCCAAGCCGTTTTGATATAAATATTGCATAGTGGAAACCAATCTTAATTTTCTTTTTAAAAGAAAATTAAATTAAAACTTGAATTTCTATTTTTAATGGTTTGATTCGGATCACCAAACCCCGCATTTAGTATTGACTAAAACATATTCAACTAGAATCCAATCCATTTTTACTTATCTTGAGGAAATATGGGTTTCCAATACATATTTAGGACCCGTATGTTTTTCTAGTGTATCCACTATCCAGTTTACAAACTATTACTTTATTTAAATTATTCTTGAAATCTCAGTGCCTAGCAATGCAATTTTTATCATTTATTTATTTTTTCTTTGACCCAAATGAGATAGGTCTATTGGTAACGATAGGTTTCTTATCAGTGGATTGTTTGTACAATCATGATCCATTATAATTTGTCTTTACCAATAAGTAAAGGTTTATAATAACTGAAATCCTCAAAATTTAGAGTCATTCCCCACATAAAACAAAAATTACCAAATTCCTTATACAATAAAAAAAAATTCCTTTTCTACCTCTTCTTTATGGCGTTAAGGTGAAGGCTTGGATATTTATAATAATAATTTTAGAAGAGATAGGGTGTGTACATTGAATACCTCTAGATAAATATGAGCTCAACAAGCAGTTTAAACAAGTTTGTAAATAAAAGCAGCTACGGAGGAACTCAGCGATTGCTTTCAATCTGGTCAGTCGATGCATTACTACTCACTCTTCTTATTTGAATCAATAAGCATTTTAATTTCCACATTCCCTACTTTAATGGAATCTTGTTTTGGATAACCTAGTGTAAATATTTTAAAAATAAATAGCATGTATAATAGATTTGGATGTTTAGTATGGCTTTAAAGCCTTTCCCACAGGGAATTTCGGTTTATTTTAATGATTATAGCTTCAAAGTGTGAAAGGAGGAATAATACAATTATGTTCTATTACACAAGTACAAGAGAAATGCAAACAAGATAATAACTGATGTAGGCCATAAAAAAAATTTGGAAGTGAAATTTAATAAACTATTTACCCTGAATCAGGAATATAGAAGAAAACTCACACCATTAATAACACAATGGTGTTCAAATAATTCATTTTTAGAAAACAAGAAGCAAATGATTGATTTAATAAAAGAAAAAAATCTTTCAAAATTTAGAGTTACAAAAAAGTCTTTATTTATTTCCAACAAAATTTCATTACAAAGGAAGTGAATTATGCATCCACTTTCAGAATATTGGGTTGAAGAACCTGTTTCAAATATTTGCACAGATGAAGGATCTGGCTACTTTTCCTCATGACCTTTCCCAAATGCTACCTCTAATGATGTTGTTTCTTCTTTTAGCATGCTAGCTCTCCATAGGTTATCTTCACCAATATTCAAACTTTATACCAATCCCCTCTCCTCTGTAGCTGGATCTTCTTTTGGAGGTATTTCGTTCTCTTGTTCCTCGAGTAAAATGTTTGGATCCATATGATGTTTGATGATGATTATTCTGAGGGCATTATTATGTTTGATGGTATCATAGAATCATTGAATTCAATTACATTTAGTATACTTTGCTTTACCATGACCAAAAAGATCTTCATGCTTCCACTTGATTTTTGATATTCTCAAAATTTGACTGCATAGCAATTTTTTTTAAAATGTTAGTCAATAAAGATAAAAATGTGTTAAAAATAAATTAATTTAGAAAAATATTGTTGACTTAGCTTTACAACTACTCAGGCAGCCTTTGCCACTTTAACTTTTTTTCTATCAATTATCCACTTATTGAAATAGACTTTAGCTTCAACATTCAGATTCTCGAGCCTATGAAAAAGGAGATTTATAATTTCATCACCATAAATATTAGTGGCCTTTACAATTCTTAAGGTTGCTTGATATAACAAAGCATCCAAATTTTTAGGGTGTTGTTGAACCAAAGAAAATAATTCTTCTCTTTTTGTAAAATATCGGGCATTAATTTCTTTGACTAGAACTTTTACCCGATACTCCCAATCCTTAAGTTCAAAAATATCCAAAAGCACGGTACCCTTCACTACGGCTTCCAAATTTTTTGCTAATAAATCTGATTTTAAAATATAATATTTGATCCTCAGTAAGAGGAGCATCTTGACCAGTTGGACCGGGGAAGGGGATCTGTGAGCAGTGGTTAGTCTTCCACCAGTTTATAATGCTTTATTAGTGGTTGCTCTTTCATCAATTTGAAGCATATCATAAGATTTAAAACTATCACAAAACAAATCTTGCATAAGGTAGTCCTGATTCAGGGGAGGAATAGGTAACCTAGGATACTCACACAAAACTTTTGAAACATTTTCCACTGTAAAACTAGGAAAGTTTGAAAGGGATGGGTCTGTTGAACTCCTTGCAACATTTAACTATTTTCCATGCATATGTTGAGGTCTCATGAACTGCTGTCTATATGGACGTGGTGGTGGTATAGTCTGTTGCACAAGTTGTTGTGATTGACCTAAGGCCAAATTAAAAAAATAAAATAAATATTTGAAGAAAATATTGTAATAAAAATATGAAAGACAATTTAATTATGCATACCATGCTCTAATCTAGTATCTTGCGCTATTTTAGTTGTTTTTTTAGAAGGTTGTGTGTGCTGTAGAGAACGTAGAGGTAGTGGCGATGGATGTGCCATCATTTACTGTCGGTGATGATGACTTGAACCTACAAAAAATAAAAATATTATTTATTGTAAAAAAAATTTATAGTAAAATTTATTATGAAATTAATACTTAACTATAATTTCCCATACCATACATCGTTGTGTCGTATTAATATTGGATTAGTTTTGAAATATGTCTAGGATGATGCCCTGAAAACATTTAAAAAACATTAATTTAAATTAATGGTAACTAAAATTAATTAAAGAGAAATAAATTATAGAACCCAATTCCAGAAAAATAAACTTTACCTATAAAGGCCTAGCTAACTAATTTCTTCAACATCGATGGGATGTGGATGTGAAATAGAAGAGGCAATTGGACAAACAAAAGGAGATTTTGAAGACCTAATGTGTTTCATAGACCTTGTTAGCAGACGTTCTGGTGATAGTGTGTCAGAATCTCCACTACCCTTTGGGTTCATTCCCTATTTGTAGCATATTTTCTATTCGAAGTTGACATCACTCTTATTTGCATTAAAGTGAATTTAAAAATTAAAAATATAAACACTAAAAACATTTATTTTAAATTTAAATGTAAAATAAATTACCTTCATCTATTCAACGATTAAGATAACTGACTTTAATTTTGTTTGGAGTGAGGTGGGCACGGTGGTATTGCTTCATAAAAATATCAATCAAGTTATAGCTAGTAGCAACAATGGTAGAAGTGGCAGTAGTATTTGTGCATGCATTTTGAAGTTCATTTTTTATTTTGGTGGAAACATACGAGGACTAGTTGTCTTTGTTCTCTCAGAGACAATGCACAATATACCCTAAAGTCCATAAAGGTATGTCTAATGTTCTTACCTACAAAATAATATGTGATTAGAAGAACTTGACGACCAATTTAAGGAAGTTGTTGGTAACAAAAGAAAAACTAAGGCCCCTTCTGGATGGAGTTGCATCCACTGCAAAAACATTATAAAAAAATTAATAATTATATTTACATATTACACAAAGAATCAACCCTGTTTGGTACCTAAATATTTTCTAGGAGGTGGCCTTAACAAAACAAATATTTTACAGTTATAGTATTTTATAAATCAATAATAATATATAATAATAACATTTACATATTACACAAAGAACAAAAACTCACAATTTGAAAGACATACCTTGTAATGCAGTGGACGAGAGATCATAGTAAGTCTCCAGATAGATTTTTTCATCATCAGTTAGACTAAATTTTGATGAGATGGGTTCACAATTTTGATAGGGAAGGGCATTCAATCGATGGACATCAGACGATTTCACCAAGAAGGTAAGGGTTTTATTGTTGATCGTCATTGTAACAATCAACCCTTGATTTTCATAGGACTGAACAATTGTAGTCAACAAATGAATATCCGTGTCAAATTGGGGCATGTGTGCTATCCCTAGTAGCCTAGATTTCCTCATCCATATTGAATCGTAGTTTGGATCATTGATAATTTGTGATATGAGCGGGCAAACGAGGTTTTTGAATGAAATTCTACCTTGACTGGAAGAAGTTGCAGCCATTACTAGGACTCCAAAGGCTTGGAAGGGTTTCAAATGATTTTTGAATTTTTTTGAAGGTTTTTGTGTCATGCATAAAAAAAAAGTGAGTGGTCATGATATTATTGTTAGTCTTACAATGACACTGAGAGGGGGGGTGAATCAGTGTAGCTCTATAAACTTAAATTTATAGCTCTTAATATTGCAGTAATTAAAAATTATTACTAGATACAACAAGTATAACAAAAGAGCATCACACAACACAAGATTTAATGAGGTTCACCAATGTGGCTACTCCTCAAAAATTGACTTCTTGGACTACCATCCAAATCCAGCCTTTGCAAAGCACCAACTTTACAATCAATTTACCAAGACCCACTGGAAGGAGCACCAACCCCTGATTTATCTGCACTAACAAAAAAGAGCACCAACCCCTAATTTATTTGCACTAACAAAAAGGAGCACCAACCCCTGATTTATCTGTACCAAAAAAAAGGAGCACCAACCCGTGATTTACCAGCACCAACTAGAAGGAGCACCAACCCCTTATTTATCTGTACCAACAAAAAGGAGCACCAACCCCTGATGCCAAGCTGCAACCTGGACTTCAATTTGAATCTATAAGTTTGATAGTAAAATACCTTTGCTTTTGCAAGACCCTGACTGGTCTTCTTCACCTTTGCACGTTCTCTGTGCACTCTGCTCTCTCTGCGTAATCACTTCGCACACTCTGCTTCGTTATAGTCGAACTTCATGGTCGTCTTCTCCCTTTTGTGCACTCTGCTCTCTTTGCAAATTTCACACGTAGCACAATTCGACATGACTTGCTCTCTGTGCACAACGACCATATTTCACACACACTCGACAATAATAAATTCTCCAAACAACCCTCCTTTTATAACAATATTTTTTATGATGAAAACCCTAATCTTAGTCGACTGTAAATCCTAATCTTAGTCGGCTTTCATAACAATTGTAAAACCTAATTTTAGTCAGCTGTCATCGGTCTTCGTCGGCTTCAACTCAAGAAGATGTTTGGTTTCTCCATCGCTTGATGATTTCATTCTGGACAGACCCTGTAATCGCCATACTGACTTTTGATCACTCTTCATATTTTAGCAGTATGAAATCACTCTGTAACTGCCCTTATAAATGCCGTAGTGATGTCGGTCCACTGTCATACTTCTCATTTCAGTCGGGTTCTCCTTCTTGACTTGTGCATTTACGACCTGTCACAAAATCATGACATTTTTGCCTCTGTAGCTTCTTTTGTTGTTGTTGCCGCAAAAATACATGTCACGATATCATGACACTTTCACCTCCATACGCTTTCTCTATTATTTTGTAGCGATATCATGAAATTTCTGCCTCTACAGAATTCATCTTTTCTTTTGTCACGATATTGCGACATTTTTGCCTCTGTATACTTCATCTTTTCTTTTATCGTGATATCGCAACACTTCTGCTTCCATAGACTTCGACTTTTATTTTGTCGCGATATTGCGACACTTCTACCTTCGAAGTCTTCTTCTCTGCTTTTGTCATGAAATCATGACACTTCTACTTCTGTACTTTACTTCTTTGCTTTTATTGTGAAATCACGACACTTTTGCTTCCATAGACTTTGACTTTGCTTTTGTCGTGATATCACAACACTTTTGCCTCCGAAGTCTTATTCTTTGCTTTTGTCATGAAATCATAACACTTCTGCTTCCGTACTTTACTTCTTTGCTTTTATTACAAAATCACGACAGTTCTGCTTTTGTACGCTTCCTCTCTTTCTTTTGTCACAAAAATGCGACATGTCGTGATATCGCGACACTTTTCAAATTTACTTTCTCTCTCCTATTTTAGTCGCAAAAATGCGACATGTTGTGAAATCACGACACTTTTCCAACTTACTTTCTCTCTCCTATTTTAGTCGTGAAAATGCGACATGTCATGAAATCGCGACACTTTTCCAACTTACTTTCTCTCTCCTATTTTAGTCGCAAAAATGCAACATGTCACAAAATCGTGACACTTTTCTTACTTGTTCTCTTTCTTCGAACTTGTCACGAAATCGCGACACTTTTTCCTGCTTTCTCTTTCTCTTCCAACATGTCGCGAAATCATGACAGTTTTTCCACTTGCCTTTTTCTCTTCCAACATGTCACGAAATCATGATAGTTTTTCTTGATTTTTCTCTCTCTTCCAACATGTCGTGAAATCGTGACAATTTTTCCTACTTTTTCTCTCTTCCAACATGTCGCGAAATCACAACAGTTTTTCCTGCTTTTTCTCTCTCTTCCAACATGTTGTGAAATCGAGACAGTTTTTCTTGCTTTTTCTCTCTCTTCCAACATGTCGCGAAATCACGACAGTTTTTCTTGCCTACTATATATGTCACAATATCGTGACACTTTTCTTACTTGTCTTTTTCTTTGATCTTTTGCATATGGGCCACTTCGGTCTTCTTGGAAAATCACTGTACATACTCTGAATAACCTTTGAACTCCTGTATTCTACATCTGAATAGCTTTTGAACTTCCTATCCACTGCATCAACAGATCTATCTGACTATGTTGACAACAATGACAATACTGTTGCTACACCTTGCTCAACAATCTTCCCCTTTGGAATTGTTGGCAACACATGTGCAATTTCTTGTAACTCTTCTCCCCCTTTGACAATAATACCAAAGGGCTACTGCAGACTCCCCCTAAGTCCATGCACAACATTCTTAGGCACAATTTATTACACTTAGCAAAAATCATGAACATGAGCAAAAAGATAATCAAATACTTAAATGCTCCCCCTGAGAATGTGATCCTTATAGCTAGTTAAATCTTGGGAAGTGTGACCACTCCCAATTTATTGCAAAGGTACTCAAAAACTTCCTTGGGCAATGGTTTTGTGAATATATCTGCTACTTGCTCTGTAGTTGGAACAAAATCCAACTTAACCTCACCTTTCACAACTTTCTCCTTTAAAAAGTGATACCTGATAGCAATGTGTTTTGTGCGTGAATGCATAATTGGATTCTTGAAGATGTTAATGGCATTGGTGTTATCACACTCAAATGATATTGGCTCATTGAAGCTAATACCAAGATCTTTCAGGGTTTGTTTCATTCATAATACCTGCGTACAACATGTTGTCACTGTAATATATTCTGCCTCTACTGTCGATAAAGAAACAGACTCTTGTTTCTTACTATGCCACACGACCAATCTGTCTCCAAGATAGAATGCACCTCCACTGGTACTCTTTTTGTCATCTACACATCCTACCCAATCTGCATTTGAATACAAAATAAGGGTGAAGTCTTTACCTTTCGGATACCATAACCCATACTCCATAGTATCCTTGAGGTACCGAAGAATCCTCTTCACTACTGTCACATGAGTCTCCTTGGGATTAGCCTAAAATTGTGCTACCATGCATACTGCCTGCAAAATATCTGGTCTGGTAGCTGTCAGTACAGTAAGCTTCCAATCATAGATCTGTACATGGTTTGATCAATAGGTGGAGATTTGTCATCCTTGCTCAACTTGCAACCTGTCGTCATGGGAGTGCTAACTAGCTTACAATCCTCCATTGTGAACTTTTTAACATCTCTTTCACATATTTAACTTGAGAAATAAATATGCCCTTCTTATTTTGATTAACTTGCAACCCAAGGAAATACGAAAGTTCACCAATCATTGACATTTCAAATTCTTTCTACATCTTATTTGCTAAATCTTTACATGACTCATCTTTGCTGTTGCCAAATATGATATCATCGATGTATACAAAAAGAACAATAAGATGCCCATTTTCTGTTTTGACATACAAATTACTATCCACCATACCTTTCTTAAATCTTTGTTGAGTGAGATAGTTGTCTAGCCTTGCATACCATGCTCGGGGTGCTTGTTTTAAGCCATATAATGCTTTCTTCAACTTGCAAACCAAGTTGGGATCATCACCAAGTTGGAAACCATATGGTTGCTCAATATAAACCTCTTCTTCAAGTTTTCCATTCAAAAACGTTGATTTCACATCCATTTGATAAAATTTGAAATTCTTGTAGACTACTAAAGCCAGAAACATTCTAATTGCCTCTAGTCTAGCTACTGGTGCAAAATTTTCCTCAAAGTCAATGCCTTCAACTTGTGCATAACCTTTACATACGAATCTTGCTTTATTTCTGACTACCTGTCCGTCTTCATTCAATTTGTTTTAAAAAATCCATTTAGTCTCGATTATATTTTTATTTGTAGGTCTAGGTACTAACTCCCAAGTTTCATTTTTCTTGATCTGATCTAATTATTCATTTATTGCCTTCATCCAACTTTCATATTTGCTTGCATCAGCAACATTTTTGGGCTCAATGCTGGATAATAGAGAGTAGTTAGTTACTACTCTTCTTCTTGTCTGAACACCAACTTTGGGGTCTCCGATTATTTGCTCTCTAGGATGATTTTTATGCCAACTGCCTATTTTGAATTTCTTATTTTCTTCCACTTTTGAATCACAACTTAAATCATCTGAGTCAATTTTTTGTATCTTTTTCATTTTGTTTTCCTCATCTCCTTCAATAACCTCTTCATAAATTGGGTAGTTCGTTTCATAGCTAATTACTTGTTCTCTACCTTCATCAAATTTAACATCGACACTGTCCACAATTTTCTTTAGCCTCTTGTTGTAGCATCTGTAAGCTTTGATTTTTGATGAATAACCAACAAAAATACCTTCATCCGCTCTATCTTCAAACTTACCAAGATTATCTTTAGTTCTTTTGATGTAGCACTTCCTGCCAAAAACTTTGAGGTATTTTTCTATTGCCCTTTTACCGAACCATAACTCATAAAGATTTTTGCTTTCATGTGTTCTTAGCATGTACCTATTTTGGATATACACCGCAATATGGACTGCTTCTTTCCAAAATCTGTCTGCTACTCTACTTTTAGCCAACATGGTCCGTGTCATTTTTGACACTGTCTTGTTCTTTCTTTCTACCACTCCATTCTGCTGAGGTTTCCTGGCTGCTGAAAATTGTCTCCTAATATTGTGTTTTTCATAGTACTCTGTAAACTCCTCTGAAATGAATTCTCCTCCTCTATCTGACCTTAAACATTTGATCATCTTTCCTGTTTCATTCTCAACATGGTTTTTGAAAATCTTGAACATTTTAAAAGCTTCGATTTATGCTTCAAGAAAAATATCCATGTCATTCGGAATAGTCATCAATGCACAACATAAAATATTTGTCACCATTTATGCTTTGTGTTCTCATGGGTCCACATAAATCAGTGTGTATTAGTTCCAAAGGTTTGCTTGTGTAGTACTCTTTTGTTTTGAATGTGACTCTAGTTTGCTTCCCCTTTTGGCATGAAGCACAAATATTGTTTGCAGGTTTGTTGATGGTGGGAATATCTCTCACTGCCCTTTTTGAGTTGATTTTCACTAGATTATCAAAACTGATATGACCGAGTCTCTTGTGCCACAACCAATTTTCTTCTTCCTCGTCCAATAAAACAAGCTCCTTCCGAAGTCTCTGAGAGCATGTACAGGTTGCCAGATGTCTTTGATCCAGTTGCTATCAATTTTCCACTATTTGTTTTTCTAACTTCACAACCCTGCTTCATAAAAACTACTTCATGACCTTTATCACAAATTTGACTTACACTCAACAAGTTATGTTTCAAACCATCCACAAACAAGACTTCTTTTGATTTAATTTTTTTGTTACTAATTTTAACTGAACCTTTGCCAACTATCTTAGCTCCATCATTATTTCCAAACTTTACTGAACCACCTTCATATTTTTGTAACTTTTCAAATTTATGTTTGTCACCTGTCATATGACTAGAGCATCCACTATCAAGTATCCATGGTACATATTTATTATGTGCTTTAAATGCTATTTGTACGATTAAGGATTTCTTTTCTTCCTTAAGTCGCTCTTTTCCTTTCCACTCCATTTTGATAGTAGTTTTGGGTTTTGTTTTGCCTTTCCCTTATCAATAGCTTGTGCATGTTTTTCGGGAAGTTTTCTATTTTGTCTCATCCTATTTGGTTGCAATTTTCTTCCCTGAAACTGATTTGATGCAAATGTACTTCTATAGTTTCTTGCAATGTGCCCAAAATTATGACAATTATAAAATTCTACTGTATAATTCATCAGAGGAGAAAAAACATTTCTACTGGTGAAATTCATTAGTCTTACATTATATTTGCAGTCTGATATTTTATGTCTATAGCCATTGCATTTAAAATAGAAACCAAAAAAGGATAAGTGAACCTGGGTGATGGTCTTTGCCATGTTGTCATAGGAGCCATAGGTCTTCTTCTTCTTTGATGTGTGACATTGGTGAATCCATCATTGTCAATTCTCCTTTCGTGCCTGGCATTATTGCTTTCTTTTGCATGAGATGTTTTTCCTTGATCAACCTGTTTCTTATCTTCATTCTTTATGGATTCTACATTTCTGGCCTTTGATCCTTTTGATGATTCTCCTTCGATGAAACCAAGACCAAACTTGATGTCTACAGGCCTTTATAGCTCTTAATACTATAATAATTAAAACTTATTACTAGATATAACAAGTATAACAAAAGAGCATCACACAACACAAGATTTAACAAGGTTCACCAATGTGGCTACTCCTTAAAAATTGACTACTTGGACTACCATTCAAATCCAACCTTTGCAAAGCACCAACTTTACAATCAATTTACCAGAGACCCACTAGAAGGATCACCAACCCCTGATTTATCTGCACCAATAGAAAGGAGCACCAACCCCTAATTTATCTACACTAACAGAAAGGAGCACCAACCCCTAATTTACCAGCACCAACTGGAAGGAGCACCAACCCCTGATTTATCTGTACCAATAGAAAGGAGCACCAACCCTTGATTTATCAACACTGACTGGAAGAAGCACCAACCCCTTATTTATCTGCACCAACAGAAAGGAGCACCAACCCCTGATGCCAAGCTGCAACTTGGACTTCAATTTGAATCTATAAGTTTGACAGTAAAATACCTTTGCTTTTGCAAGACCCTGACTGGTCTTCTTCACCTTTGCGTTCTCTACGCACTCTGCTCTCTCTGCGCAATCACTTCATACACTCTGCTTCGTTACAGTTGAACTTCACGATCGTCTTCTCCCTTTTGCACACTCTACTCTCTTTACAAATTTTGCACTTAGCATGATTCGACACGACTTGCTCTCTATGCACAACGATCGTATTTCACACACACTCGACAATAATAAATTCTCCAAACAACCCTCCTTTTATAACAATTTTTTTTTTATGATGAAAACCCTAATCTTAGTCGACTGTAAATCCTAATCCTAGTCGGCTTTCATAACAACTATAAACCCTAATTTTAGTCAATTGTCATCGGTCTTTGTCGGCTTCAACTCAAAAGATGTTCGATTTCTCCATCGCTTGATGATTTCATTCTGGACAGACCCTGTAATCGCCATACTAACTTTTGATCACTCTTCATATTTTAGCAGTATGAAATCACTCTATAACTACCCCTGTAAATGTCGTAGTGATGTCGATCCACTGTCATACTTCTCATTTCAATCGGGTTCTCCTTCTTGACTTGTGCATTTACGACCTGTCATGAAATCGTGACATTTTTGCCTTTGTAGCTTCTTTTGTTGCTGTTACCGTGAAAATACATGTCACGATATCACGACACTTTCACCTCTATACGCTTTCTCTATTCTTTTGTAGCGATATCATGACATTTATACCTCTGTAGACTTTGTCTTTTCTTTTGTCGTGATATCATGACATTTCTACCTCCGTATACTTCATCTTTGCTTTTGTCATGATATCGCGACACTTCTGCTTCCATAGACTTTGACTTTGTTTTTGTCGCGATATCGCGACACTTCTACCTCCGAAGTCTTCTTCTCTTCTTTTGTCATGAAATCATGACACTTCTGCTTTCGTACTTTACTTCTTTTCTTTTGTCGTGAAATTACAACACTTTTGCTTCCATAGACTTTGACTTTGCTTTTGTCGCGATATTGCGACAGTTTTGCCTTTGAAGTCTTCTTCTCCACTTTTGTCGTGAAATCGTGACACTTCTACTTCTGTACTTTACTTCTTTGCTTTTGTCATGAAATTGTGACAGTTTTGCTTCCGTACGTTTCCTCTCTTTCTTTTGTCGCAAAAATGCGACATGTCGCGATATCGTGACACTTTTCAAACTTATTTTCTCTCTCCTATTTTAGTCGCGAAAATGTGACATGTCATGAAATCGTGAAACTTTTCCAACTTACTTTCTCTCTCCTATTTTAGTCACAAAAATGCAACATGTCGCGAAATCGTGACACTTTTCCAACTTACTTTCTCTCTCTTGTTTTAGTCGCGAAAATGCGACATGTCGCGAAATCGTGACACTTTTCTTACTTGTTCTTTTTCTTCGAACTTGTCATGAAATCGTGACACTTTTTCCTGCTTTCTCTTTCTCTTCCAACATGTCATGAAATCGTGATAGTTTTTCCACTTGCCTTTTTCTCTTCCAACATGTCACAAAATCGTGAGAGTTTTTCCTGCTTTTTCTCTCTCTTCCAACATGTCACAAATCGTGACAGTTTTTCCTGCTTTTTCTCTCTCTTCCAACATGTCACGAAATCACGACAATTTTTCCTGCTTTTTCTCTCTCTTCCAACATGTCACGAAATCACGATAGTTTTTTTTGCTTTTTCTCTCTCTTCCAACATGTTGCAAAATCGTGACAGTTTTTCTTGCCTGTTGTATATGTTGCGATATCGCGACACTTTTCTTACTTGTATTTTTATTTGATCTTTTGCATATGGGCCACTTTGGTCTTCTTGGAAAATCACTGTACATACTCTGAATAACCTTTGAACTCCCGTCTTCCGCATCCGAATAGCTTTTGAACTTCCTGTCCACTGCATCAACAGATCTATCTGACTGTGTTGACAATAATGACAATACTGTTGTTGCACCTTGCTCAACAATTATATAGGCGTTTGTGTGCAGAGTCTTAACAAGATGCTGACACATGGTAGTGTGAATGATATGTGGCATGCAACTAGGTAATCATCCCTCATATGATGCCTATAGTATTATTTCCTAGTTGTCCCTCATATGATGTCTATGAACCCACCTCTATCATACCTAGCATAATATCTATGAACCCACCAAGGTCATCTCTCACATGATGTCTATGAACTCACCTAGGTCATCCCTCGCATGATGTATACTGACTCACCCAAGTCATCCCTTGCATGATATCTATGGATTTATGCAGGTCGTATTACATGATGTCTACCGACTCACACAGGTCATCCCTCATATGATATCTAGAGACTCATGCAGGTTATCCCTCACATGATGTCTACAAACTCACCAAGGTCATCTTGCATGATGTCTACGAACTCACACTGGTCATCCCTCACATGATGTCTATGGACTCATGCAGGTCATGCCTCAAATGAAGTCTACGGACTCACCTGGGTCATCCCTCACATGAAGTCTATAGACTCACATCCAATAATTATTTGCATGAATTCACCAACTTTTTATTTTTTCTTTTGAAAAAAGGTAATTCACCATATCCTCTACATGACTTTGAACCATATTTACCTTGGTTTTGAAACTGATTCACCCCATATTTCTATATACATTTTTGGGCCTACCCCTTATGCATTTTATTACTCCTGTTCTATCCAACCTATCTTCCCCTTAAGGAACTCCACCTTAGCCCTCATTGCATTCGTCTTCATAGCTACCACATCCCATGTAGCAAGGACATCCCCTATCACTGCCTATATCTCCTCTATCCTCTTGGACCTATCCTCTCAGAGCAAGTCCATCTCTTGTTGCATGTGAGACATCTTGAAACTCATCTCCTCCATATCCCTAGTTAGGTCATATTAACCCGCCATATTGCTTTGTACCATCACTATGGGGGCAACTCCTACAATCTTGCTATACCTTACCTCAATAGTCATGGGGACAAATCCTAGTGTCCCTAATCTTGTTGTGTCTGATATAGTGATGATCATCCTGCTGATCATCATAATCTCTACTTGAACCTCTAATTACCTCTATCTAGGCTGATCTATACCCCTCCATCCTCACTTAATGGTAGTTTAGGTGACCTCTTAGAGTGCTAACTACATGCCCCAACCCATAATTTGGCACCTCTACACTGACATAGGTGGTGATATCCTTAGAGGCATTATACTCATATACCATTTTCTATATCCAAAAGCCATCCCAACATCATCAACTCCTGGATTGACATATAAGGGATTGTAAAAGTCCTCCTCTATGAACCTACCACATCAAGGTATCCACCAAATCATTATGGGTTCCTCCACACCCACATAAACTAGTAGTCTCCCAAGTTTAGCATCTTTTACAGGATGCCAAACTGCCTCTACACCTGATAAAATTAAAAGAGCTCTAGCTCATCCTAATTTGTGGTGACCCACCTAGTTCTTTATGCCTAAGCCAACTTATAGTTATCCTTTGTACACCTTGGGTGTTAACACCATGGTTGCTAGATGATCATGCTATCTTGTAGCTCATCCACCACCCTCCTCCCTAATGGCAGGATACCAACATATGTCCTCTACACACACTTAAAGTGTTAGGCCCTGTTGGTCACGAATCTGCCACAGGAAAGGATTTTAATATAAATGTGCCCTAGACCCGGCCAACATTGAAAGGCCGAGAGAAAGAAATGTCTCCCGGACCAATCTCCAGAGAGGGCTGGTTCCCTTACTAAATCTAAGCTTGATTTCAGACTAAAGTTGCAGGAAAGGAATTGGAAATATGCAGGAAAGAAATGGGAAATTACGGAAAGAGATGGGAAATATGGCCACAGGACAAATTTGTATGATCGGGGAAAGATTATTAGCAAGAATTTAACCTCAAGCGTATGAACAACATATAATAATAGAATGCAACATAATCCACTTACGACCTTGCACAGATAACCTCCAGGATTGCATTCCAAAACTCACTTCCTCATTAGCAATATTCAAACTCAGATGCAGAATTTAAATCTAACAACAGATTAGAAAGACGAGCATAATCGAGAAATGCATGAAATAGAAGGAAATCACACAGAAAGATGCTTGCAAAATCAGAGGCCAAATATCTCTTATTTATGCAGAGAACTTGAATGTTTTCATGCAACATGTCTCTCAAACTCCCAATGCTTGTTCTTGAGATATACATTGATATTTATAGAGGTCTTGCCTCTTTGTAGCATTTAAAACATGAAACGGACTTCCTCGAGATCTACAAAATGTGCAACAGAAATAAGGAAATGATCCCCTTAAACCAGCCTCGGAGAAATCAGAAATTGAATGAAACAAGGAACCGGTCGTCTTCATTAAATGGTCGTTCTCGAAGCATGCTTGGACCGTTAGAAAATCATGAACATAAGCTTTGAATAATGGAGGCGTCTTCAATTCTGGTGGCTTCGAAAGCTACAGGCTTGAGCACGTTCTTCTATCTTGCACACATTGGAAAGCAACAAAACATTAAATTTTGGAGAGCTTTTAATCCTTGGAAATCGCAATACTTCATCGGGCCGTTGAACTGCTTCCTGGCGCGAAACCATGATGGGTCACGAAAATGCGACATGTCACGAAATCACGACGTATGCTTTTGCCACTTTGGGTCGCGAAAACCAAACATGTCACGAAATCGCGACGTATTTGGCTCTTTTGCTCCTTCCTTGCTTAGATCTCGTGAAACTATGACCTGTCGCGATTTCGTGACGTTCTTTCCCATGTTGTCCTTTCGCTGTTTCAAACCGCGAAAATGTGACAAGTCACGATTTCGCTACATCTTTCTCTCTTTTGGCTTTCTCTTTGCTCCTCATCACGAAAATGCGACATGTCACGAAATCACGACATTTTCTACTTTTTGTGCCTTTCTCTTATTTATAAGCAACAAAAATAGAACATGTCATGAAATCATGACAGTCCGTACCATTTTGTGCTTTCACATCACGAAAACAAGACATGTCATGAAATCGCGACATCCTTCTCTATTTAGCCTTTTCTCCACAATATGTCACGAAATCGCGACGTTTCCTTGCTTTCTCTAGTGTTGCCACTTTCTGTCGCGATATCGCGACGTCTTGCTCTTGCTTGGTCTCATCTTCAAAAATGTCACGAAATCGCGACGTCTTTCATGCCTTATGCTTTTCTTTCAACCTTGACCGCGATAATGCGACATGTCGCGATATCGTGACGTTTTTACATTTTGCTCCTTGTTCACTTTTCTGTCATGATATCGCGACGAGGTTCATTGTCATTGCCCTTTGCTCAATTATGTCACGATATCGCGACCTTTTCTATCACTCTGCTCCATGGCCATCGCAAGTTGCAAAAATGCGACATGTCGCGATATCGTGACAATTTTACTGCTTTGCTTCCGTTGACCACTTTGACCGCGATTTTGGAACACGTCGCGATATCGCGACATTCTCCGACTTTGGCTTCTCTCTCCTCTGTTAACCCATGATAACGCGACATGTCACGATATCATGACAGTTTTGAACTCGTGCTCTCCATGCTTTTTTGGTCACGATATCGCGACAGTCTTCGGACTTAGCTGTTTTGGCACCAAAACTCGTGGAGAAACATAGAGGAGTGAGCACTCAACAATTTATGCATGAATAATCAACAATCAAAACAATGTGGCAAAAATGCCAACATTCTTGGCGGCTCACGGGGTATACAGTTTTGTTGTATGCACGAATCCCAGGCTTGAATCCATTGGGCAATAGAGTCAAGAAAAACTGGAAGAAAAAAATGTTGACTGATGGGGAACATCTTTGCAGACTGCTGCAACAACTCTTGCTGACTTACAGAAAACTCAAATAAATCTGTATTTGGCCTAGCTTCACTAGGTGCTGTAAAAGGATTTCCATGACAGTGATGAAAGCATCGGGGTTGCAAAAATGGAAATGAACGGAATGAGCGAAGTGAGGACTATGGAATGGAAATAGTAAATGATGGAATGGTGGAAGAGGAAGGAGTGAAGCGATAGATACAGCAACTGAAGAGGGAGCTACTATGTCACCAGCTATGGGGATGGAGGAAAAATGAATAATGAAATGGAAGTGGATGGGATGGTGAAAGTGGTGGAAACTGCGGATAAGTGCTAAAACAAAAATAAGGATTAGAAGAAAAGGGAAATGAAGAAGCGAGAATATCAGAGGGGGAAATAGAAACAACAGTAGTGGCTTAATTACGAATGGGGAAAGAAGAAGTGGAAGAGGAAGGGAAGAAGAGGAAGGGAATGAAAATAAGGAAGTGGAAGGAAGAGATTGATGGAAGCCACTATCTATTGGGAAGGAAGAAGAAAAAAGAAAGAAATAAACGTACCTGCGGGCTCGCATACAAAAAGAGCCGAAGTTGACGATTCATAGAGGAAATCCACAATACTTTTTTTTTTCTTTTTGTTTTTTTTTTTTTTTTTTTTACTATATACAAAATTTTACGACATGATTGGCATGCCGCCACCACAAACCCAGTTTCAGGTGATTATCCGGTGAACCTACAGTGACCGGACCAAATATGATTGTATTTCAGTTGATCTTCAGTTTCCGGAACAGAGGACGTAGACATCATTCTTGCTGACTCTGGATTGCACACCATCTACAATTGTTCACTCTCCAATTTTTTTGCTACATTATCTGTGAAGCTCATAACATCAAAGTACAGAGTCCTGAATTGATCAGGCATAAAATTCTGATCATCTTGCATCTTCAGTTCAACCTCCTCAGGCTTTGTAATGGAACAACAACCAATCTCAGTCTCCAGCATGGCATTAAAGTCAAGCATTGAGAACACATCCTCTAAGCAAGGTTCATCCATCAAAACAGAATCTTCTGGTTCTTCAGTTAGCATGTTGACAGACTGCATGGTCTTTCCTGCTTCATCCAACCTTTCAATATGAAAAGAGGAAGGTTTTTCATTATGAATCCGGATTCTCTTTCCTTTAAAAGGGATCTCCAAGTGAGAATAATCCAGTGAAAGGTAGCCACCTCCCAACTTAGCAGTAAATTCTCTTGATAAGCACATACTGAAATACGGTTCTAGATCGACCACAACTATCTCTTGAATGACTGTAATCTGAGGCATACTGTGTAAAACAATCGGGACATCCTTGATTACACCTACTATTTTCATAGGAGTACCATCCAACTGCAAGACTCTAGGGCTACTTCGTGTGTATTCCATACCCATAACTTCGCAAACTGCCTTTGGCATGACAGTTGTAGCGGCACCGGAATCAATCATGCAGTTATGCACGATCCAACCCTCCATTCGAAGTGATAGATAAAATGGGGGTGGTCTATTCTTGCCAGTGATTGAAGTGGTTAACGCTTGAGCATAAATTGTCTGGGTAGGACTCTTCTCACTATCCTTCATAGATTTCAAGGATTCTTGCAATAAATCTACCTGTCCAAGCAATTGTAATGCATCATAAAGACTAACCTTTGCTGGGATCTTCTTCAATTCTTCGACAATGTTGTATGCAGCCACAACAGATTCCTTCTTTTCAACGGGGGGGTCATATCTGCTCCGATACTGCTGAGTGGCTTCTACTCTCAACCTTTTAGTCAATGATGGGTACTTCAACTTTTCTCTTGCTTGTTCCTCTGCTTTCGATCTTGCCTGTGTAGCTGCAGCTTTTTCTTGTACTCTGTGTGGAACAGGATCTTTTGGTAAAATAGGCGCATCTAGCTTTGATACTGGCACAGGAGTTTTCACTTGTTTTCTCAAATCAGCTGGCACTTTTAATGGCTCTAGCTCAGTAGGATCTACTATAACAGGCTTCTTTCCAGTCCTCGTGAGAACTGAAACTTGTTCTTCAGATGGAACCATTAAGCTATGACCTACCTCAGAGATCATGTTGACTTGCCCTCCCAAAGAGCTAGCGGCCAATGTCTGCACATAATTCAAATGAACCATGCAAGTGTCTTCGCCATGTGGATCATTACATGTTGAACACCAATATGTTCTTTCTGCAAGGACCGCATCTTCATTTGCCAAAACAGTCAGGTTCTTCTCGGGTGCTTTGCTTGTTGAAGCAGCTTGTTCTCTAGTAATCGACGGAGGCTGAAATCTCCTGGGCTGGAAATCTCGCTCAGCCTGCTTCCTTTCAATAAGTGTGATCTTATTGCCCATTGCTCTTATAGCGAAATTGGCAGATTTTACCTCTTGCAAGAGTGTCGTATAAGGATCAGGATTTATAGGCGTAGGAGGTGCTGGTAAGGGCAAAGGTGCTGGTGGCATCGGTAATGCCGGGAATGAAGTGGAAGCGGGGAATGGCAGAATGTTGGGTGCAGGCAACTGGGGATTTGTTGAAGTAGGGAGCTGAGGAACTGGAATGGGTGCAATCTGAGGTGCACTGGAGCTCCATGATGGAACAGGGTACATGGAAGACATAGATTGCAAAAATGAACTAGGATATAAATGTTGTGGAATATCAGGTAAAATGGGCATTGCTACCTTTGGAGGAAGCCTACCGATTGCAATCAAGTCTGCCTCCGCATTTTGTGCTTGTTCGAATAGTTTTGGGAAGGTCATCACATTGGACTGCCTGATCGCCAAGCCAATGTCTATGTTGAACGCTCAAAGATAGTAGAAGGTAGCTTGCTCATGGGTAGGGCGAAGACCTTCAGGCACTCACTGCCAGCTTTCTAGTAAATCGAACATTGAAATCTACTATCGCCTCCTACGGGTGCCTCTGAATTGCGTTAAACTGATGCAACAATGAAAATGGATCAGCCTGTTCATGAAAATTCTTAACTAACAGTTCTCCTAGCTGATCCCATGATGCAATAGTGCCTGGTTGTAGAGATCGGTACCAGTACAACAATTTTCCTCTCAAGGATAACACTAATAACTTCACCATCACATCTTCGTCTGTTATATCGTGAATGGCTGCCAAAGAAGCTATATCATGAATATGTTCATATGCAGTCTTACCAATACCATCATAGGTTGGCAAGGCTTTCAAAGCAGCCTAGGGAACTAGATTTTGAGCCTACAAATTCAAGGCTCCTGAACTATTCCATGCTAAAAACTGCCTGGGTTGAGGATACTGGGCCATTGGGACTAGTGGATGCGACTGAGAAGATGGAAAACTAGTAACAATACCAGGGATTTGTGTGGATATGGCAGATGATGCAAGCGATGGGGAAACCAACCTAGAGTGTTCACCTCTTTTTGTGTTGTCAAGTTCAAAAAACTCAACAAGATTTTCAACTTTTTTGGACTTTGATCTCGTGATCATGAAGTATAGCTTTCACTGTATCCACGTTCAAAGATTTTTGGGTACTGCAGAGTCACCAAATGTTCTAACTATACGGCATGAAGGCAAACATTAAACCCTCAATACTATGGGATCTCTCTGAGACAGAAATAGTCTGTCCCACCAGGCGTGCCAAAAACTGTTGGTCACGAATCTGCCATAGGAAAGGATTTTATACGAAATGCGCCCTAGACCCGGCCAACATTGAAAGGCCGAGAGAAAGAAATGTCTCCCGGACCAATCTCCAGAGAGGGCTGGTTCCCTTACTAAATCTAAGCTTGATTTCAGACTAAAGTTGCAGGAAAGGAATTGGAAATATGCAGAAAGAAATGGGAAATTACGAAAAGAGATGGGAAATATGGCCACAGGCCGAATTTGTATGATCGGGGAAATGTTATTAGCAAGAATTTAACCTCAAGCATATGAACAACATATAATAATAGAATGCAGCATAATCCACTTACGACCTTGCACAGATAACCTCCAGGATTGCATTCCAGAACTCACTTCCTCATTAGCAATATTCAAACTCAGATGCAGAATTTAAATCTAATAGCAGATTAGAAATACGAGCATAATCGAGAAATGCATGAAATAGAAGGAAATCACATAGAAAGACGCTTGCAAAATCAGAGGCCAAATATCTCTTATTTACGTAGAGAACTTGAATTTTTTCATGCAACATGTCTCTCAAACTCCCAATAGTTGTTCTTGAGATATACATTGATATTTATAGAGGTCTTGCCTCTTTGTAGCATTTAAAACATGAAACGGACTTCCTCGAGATCTACAAAATATGCAACAAAAATAAGGAAATGATCCCCTTAAACCAGCCTCGGAGAAATCAAAAATTGAATGAAACAAGGAACCGGTCGTCTTCATTAAATGGTCATTCTCGGAGCATGCTTGGACCGTTAGAAAATCATGAACAGAAGCTTTGAATAATGGAGGCATCTTCAATTCTAGTGGCTTCGAAAGCTACAGGCCTGAGCACGTTCTTCTATCTTGCACACATTGGAAAGCAACAAAACATTAAATTCTGGAGAGCTTTTAATCCTTGGAAATCGTAATACTTCATCGGGCCGTTGAACTGCTTCCTGGCGCAAAACCGTGACGAGTCGCGAAAACGTGACATGTCGCGAAATCGTGACGTATTCTCTCTCCGTACGCTTTTGCCATTTTGGGTCACGAAAACCAAACATGTCACGAAATCGCGACGTATTCGGCTCTTTGTGCTCCTTCCTTGCTTTGCTCTCGTGAAACTATGACCTGTCGCGATTTCGCGACGTTCTTTCCCCATGTTGTCCTTTCACTATTTCGAACCGCAAAAATGTGACAAGTCACGATTTCGCTACATCTTTCTCTCTTTTGGCTTTCTCTTCGCTCCTCGTCGCGAAAATGCGACATGTCACGAAATCATGACGTTTTCTACTTTCTATGTCCTCTTCTTTATACCCGGGAAAACGCAACATGTCGCGAAATCGCGATTTTCTACCTTTTTTCTTTTTGCGCTTTCACATCATGAAATCGCTGACATCCTTCTCTATTTAGCCTTTTCTCCACAATATGTCATGAAATCGCGACGTTTCCTTGCTTTCTCTATTGTTGCCACTTTCTGTCGTGATATCGCGACGTCTTGCTCTTGCTTGGCCTCATCTTCAAAAATGTCACGAAATCGCGACGTCTTTCATGCCTTATGCTTTTCTTTCATCCTTGACCGCGATAATGCGACATGTCGCGATATCGCGACGTTTTTACATTTTGCTCCTTGTTCACTTTTCTGTCGTGATATCGCGACGAGGTTCATTGTCATTGCCCTTTGCTCAATTATGTCACGATATCGTGACCTTTTCTATCACTCTGCTCCATGGCCATCGCAAGTCGCGAAAACGTGACATGTCACGATATCGCGACAATTTTACTGCTCTGCCTCCGTTGACCACTTTGACCACGATTTTGGAACACGTCGCGATATCGCGACATTCTTCGACTTTGGCTTCTCTCTCCTCTAAAAACCCGTGATAACGCGACATGTCGCGATATCGCGATAGTTTTGAACCCATGCTCTCCATGTTGCTTTTGGTCGCGATATCGCGACTGTCTTCGGACTTAGCTATTTTGGCACCAAAACTCGTAGAGAAACACAGAGGAGTGAGATATTCAACAATTTATGCATGAATCAATAACAATCAAAACAATGTGGCAAAAATGCCAACATTCTTGGTGGCTCATGGGGTATACAGTTTTGCTGTATGCATGAATCCCAGGCCTGAATCCATTGGGCAACAGAGTCAAGAAAACTGGAGGAACAGAATGCTGACTGATGGGGAACATCTCTGCGGACTACTGCAACAACTCTTGCTGACTTACAAAAAACTCAAATAAATCTGTATTTGGCCTAGCTTCACCAGGCGTTGTAAAAGGATCTCCATGACAGTGATGAAAGCACCAGGGTTGCAAAAAGAAAATGAACGGAATGAGTGGAGTGAGGACTATGGAATGGAAATAGTAAATGATGGAATGGTGGAAGAGGAAGGAGTGAAGCGGTAGATACAACAACTAAAGAGGGAGCTACTGTGTCACCAGCTACGGGGATGGAGGAAAAATGAATAATGAAATGGAAGTGGATGGGATGGTGAAAGCGATGGAAACTACGGATAAGTGCTGAAAAGAAAACAAGGATTAGAAGAAAAGGGAAATGAAGAAGCGGGAATATCAGAGAGGGAAAAAGAAACAATAGTAGTGGCTTAATTACGAATGGGGAAAGAAGAAGTGGAAGAGGAAGGGAAGAAGAGGAAGGGAATGAAAATAAGGAAGTGGAAGGAAGAGGGAAATGGAAGCCACTATCTGTTGGGAGGGAAGAAGAAAAAAGAAAGAAATAAACGTACCTGCGGGCTCGCATGCAAAAAGAGCCGAAGTTGATGATTCATAGAGGAAATCCACAATACTTTTTTTTTCTTTCTTTTTTTTGCTTTTTTTTGCTATATACAAAATTTTACGACATGATTGGCATGCCGCCACCACAAACCCAGTTTTAGGTGATTATCCGATGAACCTGTAGTGACCGGACCAAATCTGATTGTATTTCAGTTGATCTTTAGTTTCTAGAACAGAGGACATAAACATCATTCTTGCTGACTCTGGCTTGCTTTTTTTGGATTTTGTTCCCATTCAATTTGGACCCACCAAAAATCTACAATTGTTCACTCTCCAATTTTTTTGCTACATTATCTATGAAGCTCGCAGCACCAAAGTAGAAAGTCCTGAATTGATCAGGCACAAAATTCTGATCATCTTGCATCTTCAGTTCAACCTCCTCAGGCTTTGTAATGGAACAACAACCAATCTCAGTCTCCAGCATGGCATTAAAGTCAAGCATTGAGAACACATCCTCTAAGCAAGGTTCATCCATCAAAATAGGATCTTCTGGTTCTTCGGTTAGCATGTTGACAGACTGCATGGTCTTTCCTGCTTCATCCAACCTTTCAATATGAAAAGAGGAAGGTTTTTCATTATAAATCTGGATTCTCTTTCCTTTGAAAGGGATCTTCAAGGTGAGAATAATCCAGTGAAAGGTAGCCTCCCAACTTAGCAGTGAATTCTCTTGATAAGCACATACTGAAATACGGTTCTAGATCGACCACAACTATCTCTTGAATGACTGTAATCTGAGGCATACTGTGTAAAACAATCGGGACATCCTTGATTACACCTACTATTTTCATAGGAGTACCATCCAACTACAAGACTCCAGGGCTACTTCGTGTGTATTCCATACCCATAACTTCGCAAACTACCTTTGGCATGACAGTTGTAGCGGCACTAGAATCAATCATGCAGTTATGCACGATCCAACCCTCCATTCGAAGTGATAGATAAAATGGGGGTGGTCTATTCTTGCCAGTGATTGAAGTGGTTAATGCTTGAGCATAAATTGTCTGGGTAGGACTCTTCTCACTATCCTTCACAGATTTCAAGGATTCTTGCAATAAATCTACTTGTCCAGGCAATTGTAATGCATCATAAAGACTAACCTTAGCTGGGATCTTCTTCAATTCTTCGACAATGTTGTATGCAGCCACAGTAGATTCCTTCTTTTCAATGGGGGGGTCATATCTGCTCCGATACTGTTGAGTGGCTTCTACTCTCAACCTTTTAGTCAATGATGGGTACTTCAGCTTTTCTCTTGCTTGTTCCTCTGCTTCCGATCTTGCCTGTGTAGCTACAGCTTTTTCTTGTACTCTATGTGGAACAGGATCTTTTGGTAAAACAGGCACATCTAGCTTTGATACTAGCACAGGAGTTTTCACTTGTTTTCTCAAATCAGCTGGCACTTTTAATGGCTCTAGCTCAGCAGGATCTACTGTAATAGGCTTCTTTCCAGTCCTCGTGAGAACTAAAACTTGTTCTTCAGATGGAACCATTAAGCTATGACCTACCTCAGAGATCATGTTGACTTGCCCTCCCGAAGAGCTAGCGGCCAATGTCTGCACATAATTCAAATGAACCATGCAAGTGTCTTCGCCATGTGGATCATTACATGTTGAACACCAATATGTTCTTTCTGCAAGGACTGCATCTTCATTTGCCAAAACAGTCAGGTTCTTCTCGGGTGCTTTGCTTGTTGAAGCAGCTTGTTCTCTAGTAATCGACGGAGGCTGAAATCTCCTGGGCTGGAAATCTCGCTCAACCTGCTTCCTTTCAATAAGTGTGATCTTATTGCCCATTGCTCTTATAGCGGAATTGGTAGATTTTACCTCTTGCAAGAGTGTCGTATAAGGATCAGGATTTACAAGCGCAGGAGGTGCTGGTAAGGGCAAAGGTGCTGGTGGCATCGGTAATGCCGGGAATGAAGTGGAAGCGGGGAATGGCAGAATGTTGGGTGCAGGAAACTAGGGATTTGCTGAAGTAGGGAGCTGAGGAACTGGAATGGGTGCAATCTGAGGTGCACTGGAGCTCCATGATGGAACAGGGTACATGGAAGACATAGATTGCAAAAATGAACTAGGATATAAATGCTGTGGAATATCAGGTAAAATGGGCATTGCTACCTTTGGAGGAAGCCTACCGATTGCAATCAAGTCTGCCTCCGCCTTTTGTGCTTGTTCGAATAGTTTTGGGAAGGTCATCACATTGGACTGCCTGATCGCCAAGCCAATGTCTATGTTGAACGCTCGAAGATAGTAGAAGGTAGCTTGCTCATGGGTAGGGCGAAGACCTTTAGGCACTCACTGCCGCCTTCTGGTAAATCAAACATTGAAATCTGCTATCGCCTCCTATGGGTGCCTTTGAATTGCGTTAAATTGATGCAACAATGAAAATGGATCAGCTTGTTCATGAAAATTCTTAATTAACAGTTCTCCTAGCTGATCCCATGATGCAATAGTGCCTGGTTGTAGAGATCGGTACCAGTACAACAATTTTCCTCTCAAGGATAATACTAATAACTTCACCATCACATCTTCATCTGTTATATCATGAATGGCTGCCAAAGAAGCTATATCATGAATATGTTCATATGCAGTCTTACCAGTACCATCATAGGTTGGCAAGGCTTTCAAAGCAGCCTAGGGAACTGGATTTTGAGCCTACAAATTCAAGGCTCCTGAACTATTCCATGCTGAAAACTGCCTGGGTTGAGGATACTGGGCCATTGGGACTAGTGGATGTGACTGAGAAGATGGAAAACTAGTAACAATACCAGGGATTTGTGTGGATATGGCAGATGATGCAAGCGATGGGGAAACCAACCTAGAGTGTTCACCTCTTTTTGTGCTATCAAGTTCAAAAAACTCAACAAGATTTTCAACTTTTTTGGACTTTGATCTCGTGATCATGAAGTACAGCTTTCACTGTATCCACGTTCAGAGATTTTTGGGTACTGTAGAGTCACCAAATGTTCTAACTATACGACATGAAGGCGAACATTAAACCCTCAATACTATGGGATCTCTCTGAGACAGAAACAATCTGTCCCACCGGGCGTGCCAAAAACTGTTGGTCACGAATCTGCCACAGGAAAGGATTTTAACATAAATGCGCCCTAGACCCGGCCAACATTGAAAGGTCGAGAGAAAGAAATGTCTCCCGGACCAATCTCTAGAGAGGGCTGGTTCCCTTACTAAATCTAAGCTTGATTTCAGACTAAAGTTGCAGGAAAGGAATTGGAAATATGCAGAAAGAAATGGGAAATTACGGAAAGAGATGGGAAATATGGCCACAGGCCGAATTTATATGATCGAGGAAAGATTATCAGCAAGAATTTAACCTCAAGCGCATGAACAACATATAATAATAGAATGCAACATAATCCACTTACGACCTTGCATAGATAACCTCCAGGATTGCATTCCAGAACTCACTTCCTCATTAGCAATATTCAAACTCAGATGCAGAATTTAAATCTAACAGCAGATTAGAAAGACGAGCATAATCGAGAAATGCATGAAATAGAAGGAAATCACATAGAAAGATGCTTGCAAAATCAGAGGCCAAATATCTCTTATTTATGCAGAGAACTTGAATGTTTTCATGCAACATGTCTCTCAAACTCCCAATGCTTGTTCTTGAGATATACATTGATATTTATAGAGGTCTTGCCTCTTTGTAGCATTTAAAACATGAAACGAACTTCCTCGAGATCCACAAAATATGCAACAAAAATAAGGAAATGATCCCCTTAAACCAGCCTCGGAGAAATCAAAAATTGAATGAAACAAGGAACCGGTCGTCTTCATTAAATGGTCGTTCTCGGAGCATGCTTGGACCATTAGAAAATCATGAACAGAAGCTTTGAATAATGGAGGCGTCTTCAATTCTGGTGGCTTCGAAAGCTACAGGCCTGAGCACGTTCTTCTATCTTGCACACATTGGAAAGCAAGCAAAACATTAAATTCTGGAGAGCTTTTAATCCTTGGAAATCGCAATACTTCATCGGGCCGTTGAACTGCTTCCTGGCGCGAAACCGTGATGGGTCACGAAAATGCGACATGTCACGAAATCGTGACGTATTCTCTCTTCGTACGCTTTTGCCACTTTGGGTCGCGAAAACCAAACATGTCACGAAATCGTGACGTATTCGGCTCTTTGTTCTCCTTCCTTGCTTTGCTCTCGCGAAACTATGACCTGTCGCGATTTCGCGACGTTCTTTCCCATGTTGTCCTTTCACTGTTTCAAACCATGAAAATGCGACAAGTCACGATTTCGCTACATCTTTCTCTCTTTTGGCTTTCTCTTTGCTCCTCGTCACGAAAATGTGACATGTCACGAAATCGCAACATTTTCTACTTTCTGTGTCCTCTTCTTTATAAGTAGCGAAAATAGAACATGTCTCGAAATCGCAATAGTCCATACCATTTTGTTCTTTCTGCTTTCACATCATGAAAACAAGGAACATGTCACGAAATCGCGACATCCTTCTCTATTTAGCCTTTTCTCCACAATATGTCACGAAATCGTGACGTTTCCTTGCTTTCTCTAGTGTTGCCGCTTTCTATCGTGATATCGCGACGTCTTGCTCTTGCTTGGCCTCATCTTCAAAAATGTCACGAAATCGCGACGTCTTTCATGCCTTATGCTTTTCTTTCATCCTTGACCGCGATAATGCGACATGTCGCGATATCGCGACGTTTTTACATTTTGCCCCTTGTTCACTTTTCTGTCGTGATATCGTGACGAGGTTCATTGTCATTGCCCTTTGCTCAATTATGTCGTGATATCGTGACCTTTTCTATCACTCTGCTCCATGGCCATCGCAAGTCGCGAAAACATGACATGTCGCGATATCGTGACAATTTTACTGCTCTACTTCCGTTGACCACTTTGACCATGATTTTGGAACACGTCGCGATATCGCGACATTCTTCAACTTTGGCTTCTCTCTCCTCTGTTAACCCGTGATAACGCGACATGTCGCGATATCGCGATAGTTTTGAACCCGTGCTCTCCATGCTGCTTTTGGTCGCGATATCGCGACAGTCTTCGAACTTAGCTATTTTGGCACCAAAACTCGTAGAGAAACATAGAGGAGTGAGAACTTCAACAATTTATGCATGAATAATCAACAATCAAAACAATGTGGCAAAAATGCCAACAGACCCATATAAAAGCTATTAGTTTCTCTAGGTTGGGTGATGGTCCTGGTAGTGCATGTGGTATATGGATGGCTATGTTCTCCTAGAACCATACCTGGAGCAACGTGGTTCATCCTAGTATGTCACTTGTACACACTATTATATCATATCCTATGCAAACGAGCCAACACATAAGGACCCCATGCAAATCTCACTAGCTAATCTCACATGTCTATGATGACTCTCACCAATACCCACGACAAGTTTTGCCTACTAATGTGGTACACCAAGAGCTATGCCACTACACTAGAGTATAGTCATAAATGCATCAACTTAATACCACTACAAAATATCATTGACATGCAAACCAATCTAGTGGATCCCATGTGTTGGATCCCTCAACAATATCCATAATGATGCCTTAGGAACCTATGCTCTATATAATACTCTCCCCCTTATGGGGATCCTTAGAATTTACCTCACATCCTCTAGTGTAATGGTCATATCACCCATAAATAGTCAAAATGTTAATGACTCTAGGTACCATCTCTCGATGAGTGCCATCAATAGCACTTTGTTCGCCTCAACCCATGGAATCTCTTCCAAATGTAGTAACTCCACAACCCATATGATGTCCCTATTTACCACTATGAGCTACCAAACAACATCCTCTAGTGTGCTCGATCACCACTCTTTGATCTCGAGTACACCTTGCTGCAAACACAACATTAATAAAATTTAATTAGTTTCACATCGTAGCATAAAATTAATAAAAATCATGAAAAAATCACACATTAATAATAGATTTATTCTCCTCTCTTCTATCTAATTTCTTTCCTCTATCTATCCTTTGCTTTTTATCTCTCTTTTTCTTTCTTTTTTTCCTTCTTAGATTTTGTGCCCCTTCATTTTTGGGCATGAATTTTGAATTCATGGTCGATTTAAGATGGCCATGAATTCATCACTCATAAAGGATTGATCAAATTCATGGTTGACCCTGCAAATTCATGTCACAATCCATCTAGTGATTTCTTTCAAAATTTTAAAAATTTCAAAAAACAACCTAAAATTTATTCTTGAAGGTAAGAGGTGTACTCACCCTCAGTATGTTGTGATGGCATCACCCCTTGTGATGGCTATGAGGTGTGTTGAAAATTTAATTTCTATTTTTTATATAAATCTCTTCTTCTCCTTCTCACAATGAAAATGAATTGATTTTCACCGTCCCCCTCCTTTTATCCCTCCCTTTATCTCTCCTCTTTTTCTTTTGTTTCTTATTTTTTTTCTTTGTTCTCTTGCATCTGCCATTTCTAGTTTCTTCAAGAATTTAGTATTTCTTCTTAAAATCTATGGGGAACCCCAGCCTTGGGGGCATTAATGTCATCATTACCTCATAAAATGTGCAAAATTTTGAAGTGTTAAAAATGAAACCATTTTTGCACCATCCCTCGACCTCAACTTTCTATCCCTTTTAGTGTTCACCATTTCTAGTCCATAGGTGTCTACAAATTTCTTTGATGAATTTATTATGCCATAAATGAATCGAAGAGGGTACAAAATATAGATATAAAACATTGACCCATCCAAAGGAGACAAATTTTCCTTAGGTGTTTAGGAAGCCACTCAAAGTTGCTAAGTGAAATTTTTGAGCTTCACTCCTTAGTTTATCCTCTTTTCTTGGCCTCACCAAATTTGTAGTCACCCAAGACCTACCATGAATCTAGTTAGACCACCTTGGTGCCAATTTGGATTCCAAAAATTAGATTATATAAATTCAACACTTTAGGATTTTGGCCTCAAAACCCTAACCCTCACGTCACCACTTTGCTTTTTGACCATAAACCTAGTTTTTTTTTTCTATCCCACCGTCAAACCCTCTATAAATAAAGGGTTTGAATTTCATTTTTGGATCCATATGCAAATTGATATGTTCTATTTGCAAGCTCTCCATCTTTGAATTTGACAGTTTGTATCTACCATCCTCGAATGCTCTATATTCCATATTCTATTTTCTTTGTGTGATCTTTGGCTAAGTGTAATAGGAAGGCAAGTGACGACGGATTGAGTGCAAATAATACCTTTTAGCTCCATAAACACACAAGGATATTGGATTATCTCTTTGATTTGGACTTTAATCCTCTAGTTGTTTTTTCCATTCCTGGTATAGTCTATAGTCTAGGCAATTAAATTTTTTTCGTTGCATCATTGTTCTTTTAGTTTATTTATTCCTATTTAGATATGATTTTACTTTATTCTCTTCGTGTTTTTTATAAAGTGCATTTTTTATTTATTTTTGTTTATTTATAGTATACTAAAATCCATTTTTGCATACATTCACTATGGTTTAATATTTAGGATACTTATACACTCTTTGACATATTGTTAATTTCATTCATTTAAAATACTTGCATTCTTTTAGCTACATATGCATTATTGTTTCTACATCTTAACTACATTTAGGATATTTTTCATTTGTTGTCTAGGTTAGATTACATTATAGTTATTTACATTTTAATTCATTTTGAATATTTGCATTTTGTTAGCTACATCTGCATTACTACTTTTACATCCTTTTGCATTAGGAATATTTTCATTCATTTTAGATTGTATTTGATTTACTTAGATTGCATTGTAGCTTATACATTTTCTTCCATCTTTGTATTTTTTAGCCAATCTGCATCTCATTCTATCATTTTAGATTGCATTTGCATTCTATTTTTCTCCTACACTAAATTTGTAGTCCACCTGTATAGGGAATGAATTCAAAGAGTTAGGAAAAACCCTCTATTTTATCTCCTCTTTTTGTCTATTGTGAATTCATGTTCACCCTTTCCAAATCGTAAATTTGGCAAGTGCACTACAAAATGCATTTTTGTGTTCTATTATCTATCTCTCTTTTTCCATCACAAATTTGCAGTAACCTGTTATAGGCATAAATTTAGCTACATTATATTTGGGGGTAAGCCTTTGATTCCCTTGAAATATTTTTGTATTTTTCACTTTTGCATTTTCTTCTACCTATTATTAGAACCCTATCTTCTTTCTTGCATGTTGCTTGTCATTTCTAAAAGTTCAAATATACTCTTTTATTCATATGGTCAGCTAAAAGGACCAAGGAGGATTGAATACTATGCCTAAAAGCTTATCCTTCACAATATTTTAAGTAGGTCCTCTAATGCTAATCACCTTTTTCTAGTTTCTATTATAATTTACAGATTTGAGGCATAAATTTGGTGCAAGGACAAACATTGGGACAAGTAAGTGTTCCAATATTCTATTATGCTATTTTTTGTGTGTTTCCATCTATTTTGCGTTCCTATAATTAGTACAAGGTTAAAATCAATCACACTTAGAAAAGTTAATTCATCTTATATTACAAAAGAAATAGTATGTTCTTAGGCATAAAAAAAATTGCATGTAATATGCACTATAGGCTAATTTTGTATGTGCATATTTCCTTGAACCCTTTTCTAAAATAAATATAAATTTTATCTTCTTATGTTTTAGGAATAGAGTGCATTCAAAGTAAAAATCATCCTTAAGTTAGTTTTGTTTTCCTGCATTTGTATTTTCTGCATTGCATTTAAAGTATACCTTTTTATTGTATTAGTTTATTTGTTTTAAAAGGTCAAACATAGGTGTTTCAATAAACACATTAAACCCTCCCACCCCAGACTTGGAGTGAGTCCTTAAACTACTCCTAGTGAATATTGTAATCTCTAGTGTAGAGAAACATAACCATGTGGTTACCTCAGCTCCTAGAGGATCTATCGAGAATCGTATGTGCAGGTTATTTTTCCCCTCTACATTCACTAAAGAAAATTCATCCCTAGTCGATAAGATCTTGAATAAGGGCCCTAAGAATTTTGCAACTATTGGTAGAATTTTTGTTAAAATGATGATAAGAACATTATTCAATGACATTAATTCTTGGATGGTTTTATATTTTAGGATTTGGAGGCATTATAGGTAGAAGCTTAATCATCTTTGTTTCTAGTATTGATCTAGAATGATAGAAGGAGGTTGGTCTAACCTAGCAAACTATCTTCTAGGTCCATATTGTTTATTCAAGATAAGGTTTTTAATAGATGCCACACTAGTTCCATTGATGTCTCACCAAAAAAGTGATATATTCTATCCAAACACTCTAAGTTTTTTGCATTCATAATCATTAGCAAGGTGCTTTTATTTTTATAAGTAAAAGTGGCAAAGTGATCCATAGATCTAAAAACCACTTCTCCCCTTTAATTATATATCGGTAAAATATTTCTATAGGAAGGGAGTTGTTCCTCCTCTTCTTCATATACATCATTTTTAAACACTATTGAGTGTTTAAGGATAGGGGATAATTATTCTACATTATGTGCTATTTGGTGAGCTACACTTATAGTCATGTAATGGGGTTATTGATCAATCATACGTGGGAAAGGAAGTTAATTTTATTAAATAATAATGATGAGATGTTTTAGAAACCTTCTATATCTTCTTTGTGATAGGACTATCCCTCCTTATGGTTCCCACTAGCCCACTATCTTATACTCGCCAAGAGGGATAACCGTCAAGGTTTTTATGATGATTTACTATAGGGGTAAATAACATTCCCCCAATAAGACTAGCAATTGGTGATTTTCTTATTATATTTGATTAATTTAACTGGTCTTAATTAAAAATGTAATAATTTTTTAAAGTTGAATTAAGGTAAAAAAGTTTTTGGTCAAAAGGTGTTTAGAAATCGAGTGGTATTTCATGTCAGGTTCACTAAATATGTAAACCAATATTTGAGGACACTACCCCCTCCAAACCCATGACTCACGCTCAAATACATATTTATGCCTAAACCCCATCATTTGTTCAAGTTTTTCTTTGGTGGAAGGCCAGGGTTCACCAAGGGTAGTTTAAAGTTTTACCCTAAATTTGTAGTTTTGTGTGTTAATTTAACAATTACATAAGTTTGGTATCTAAAATAGAATATACTAAATGGAAATTATGTAGGATGAAAACAAGATGCAACAATATGGATACTAGCCTATATACCTTTGTTATTTATTGTGAACTAAACTAAATTAAAGTTTTATGAAAGAAAAAAATGAAGAGAAAAACCTGTCTTTTAGTAAGGGCTCATAAGATATATGTATCAAATGATTTTTAGCATAGATATGCAATCTAAATTATTTTCAAGATTCAATACCTATGAAAATAAATGTGATAGAATCTACATTATCTTATTTTTCTTGTTCTCAATATATTATATTAATTAAAGCAAAGAACATTTTTTTTTTTTTCAAAATGCAATAATACAATTAAATAAAGGAACCTAGGATATAAAATTGTTAAACTTGAGGTTTGATATCTCACTTCTTCCTCAGGATTGTTGCAAGTGAAGCGGGTTTATCACCTGTGACTAGCAAACTTGTCTTATGACCTACAAATCTATAAAAAAACTAGCTGAAAAGAAAAAACATAAGACTAATTAGTTTTAGGGGGGTTTCTATGATGCTTGGAAAAGTGTTGGACTTTCTTTCTTGCAATCAAATCCCTTATTTTTTACACAAAATTGAATTTGAACCTTTTAGAAGCCAATTATCTACATAAGACTAATACAATGATGTTGCAAATCTAATTTTCCTTAGTTGAAAAGATATTGGGATATACTTAGATGAAATTTGTTTTGAATCTAAAAATAATAAATTGACCCGATGAAACAAGTTTGTTGATTACAGGGCAAGTTCACCACTTGTAGGACATGTTTGTAGCCTATAGATCTTGTTACTGATGAACTTTATTTCAATGGTGCAAAAGACTAGTTATGATGAAAAATCAATCCAAAGTTATAGAACCTAAGGAAACTAAAAAATCATCAAAATGTGAGATAAAAAATAAATTAAACAAAATTTTCACTTGAAGGGCTAGTTGATTGCTTGTAGGTTAAGTTTATAGCCTATAAAACCTATGAATGACAAATTTGGTTTTAGGGGTGTAGCAGTAAGTTGTTATGCAATTTAGATTGATGGATTAAGCTAGTTTCAAAGAATTAGGAGTAAAAGTTTCATCAAATGTTTAGTCAAGAGCTGTCAAAATAGATCCATCACTTGCTAGCCCTGATAATAGTGAATTTTTAGGGTGTGGTTGTAGAGGTATAGTCTTATATAAGTTTAGAACATGTTATCCCAAAGATTCTACTAGAAGATCTTGATTGATACCTTCAATTCACACATGAAGATTAAGGTAAATTTGACACAACAAAAAATCAAAATATAAAACAAGATTGGACAAAGAGTTGTGGATTCTAAAAAAAGAAGGGTCAAATAGCACAAAATGTGTAATATATCAAACTTAAGATTAATAGATGATTTGAAAGCCTCCTAATGTAAAAAGCACAATAAAAGGAACTATCCTTCCACTACAAGAACCACACTCGTGCATGTAGTGTCTTGGGATTTTCAATGAAATAAAAGTGCTTACAAAAATAAGTTCTAAGATCTTGTAGAGATAAGAGAGTAGCACTTTACTATAAATCAATTCCTTGATAATATATCTCTAAAGTGTCTTCTTGTATCAATTCTTGAGGAGGTATGGTAGTAAAAAAGTATCTTTATTGTTCTTAGAGTGCAAAATTTTTTTGATAGAGCATTGCTATCATTCAATCACTTTTTATTTTTGGATAGGAGGCGCCTTAACTTATAGATTTTTAATTGGAGAGGATGGTGAAAATATATAATCTAAATAAGTAGTAAATTAGATTTGGAGGGTTAGTGAGATCCAGTCACATTGGAATGAGCAAAAGTGAGTTGATTTTGGGAATATTTAGGGGTGCGCAGATCCAAGTTGCATTAGTAGACTACTAGAATGGATAGGCATGGGAACCAAGATAGGACACTTTCTATTTTGTAAGTTTGGGGATAACTTCTTTGCCCAGGAAAATTTGAGACAACAAACTTGTTTGGGCATCATTTTGATTGTTGGAGGGTAAAGGTTTTCAAATTTTATCCCCCAAAAGGTTCACCATAAATGGAAAAAATTTGTTTCTTGTGAACTTGAATATTAGTGGAGAACTTATTTTGAGTACTCAATTTCTACAGTGAAGGTTGAAAAATGTCTTAGATAGGTTCCTAAAATTTTATAAAATCCTAGGGTAAAATGGGGTGAGCAAAATTGTGCATCTACATAATGAAACTTAGCATGGCCTTGAATTCTACAATGACAAGCTTGTGAGTTCTATAAATACTAAAGAGAAAAATCCTTTTATATTCAAACATATTCCATATGTAGATCACAATCATGAGAAAAATAGAAAATTTTATCATGTTTTAGAATACACAAATAATTGGGGTGATGGATAAAAATTTCCAATGCATATTCAGTGCAAGTACATTATGCCTTTCTCTTAGAAACATATTGATAATAAGCCTTTGCCTTCTAGATACTATGAAAGAGAGGCTAAGTTAAATATTTACCATCATGAGCATGAAATTCATCTAAGGGGAAGGAAAATGGTTATGTTTAATATTAGAATTTTTAGCATATTATAATAGGTAGATATACTCATAGGATATATAGTTATATACATCTGTAATCAATATTGACACTAGATATATAAAATTTAGGTTGGAGAAAATGATCCATTATGTTTTACTAGTGACACCTTACTTAGTGAAAAGATCCTACAATAATGTTATAGAACCTTACTACCCCCTATTTCATCCCTCTACATTTTTTAAGCTTGGACTAAATAGATGAAATCTACTTGTTGGTAATTTCTTAAATATTTAGAAAATACCAAAATGGAAATAAAAATATTATATTTAGAAACATATATATCAATACTTGGAACTCACTCTAACCTTAATAGATAACTATTACAAATAAGCACATTGGAATATTTTGGTGCATATTTGAGCATGTTTGGATATGACACCTAATTTTTTCTAATAAGTAGAGTTTTGTCCCATTTAATTTCCTTTATTGGGTTTAATTGGAAAAATAGCACTAACAATTGAATTATATGTGGTGGACAACTTTATCTTACTAATTATGTGAGAGAGCTATACTAAATTTATTGGTCCTTGCATATGATAATAATGAATAAATTGTCCAAGAGGTTTCATTACCTTCAATATATCATGTCACCTACAATATTACCATATGTGTCACTTTTCTTAGTTATTATGCGTAGAAATGATACCCTAGATACTATATTTATACATAGGCATGATGAGTACTCATGATTATTTATGCCATTGAATGCACTAGTCTTAAAAATTAGTGCTACCACTATTACCTCTTTAATAGGTCATAGTGATAACCAATATATCTTAGAGTTTTAGACAAATATGTAGTAAACCCTAACATATTAAAGTATGCATTTTCTTCACCAATGGCCACAATTCTATATCCTTAAAAATGGTGTCATTTAATCATCATTTGTAAAAGAATGCTTATTGGCCCTCTCCACTATAAATATCCAAAAAAATTCTTGTATTTTTACATAAAAAACTAGATGAGACCAATAATCCATCCAATTGATATCACTCCATCTCCATATCTATCCTTCTACCATCACATATATTACCTCTTTCCTTTTACAACCATTCTCTAACTATATGACTTCCTTATCTATCATAGGCACATCCAAGATTGTTGACCATTGGTTCAATGTAATATAATGGAGGTAGATGGGACACTCCACTAATATTTTGTAGCCAAAATTTATGCTCACCATTAATGAAAATATTTTATTAAATTCTCAATCTATAAGGGGCTTTCTGGTGATATCTTCTCTTTTTTTATAGTTCCAATACAAGGTAGGGTTTGATATTGGGAATACATTTTTTTGTTCTATTTTATTTTCTAATTTTGATTTGACCACTAATAGTCCCTTAAATACAAAACTTAGAGGCATATGGTTCTATGATTTTACTTTCTATACTATTATATAGTGTCTCAATTTACATTGTAAGCTAGTAAAGGAAATATTTCCATTTTATTTTATTTCCTTCTATACTATAGTAGTTTTGCTTTAATTCTTATATTTATATAATATAGATGTGTTTGGTTTTATTACATTAGATATCCTATATTAATATTAGGATTTCAAATTTTAATGGAATATTTGGTGAAATAAATATCCCTTCCCCTTTATGAGACTTTGCTTTTTATGTTTTCTAGTCACTAGGGCTTAATGGATTATTACTATGGTTATTGCTTAGTGGATTATTCCCTTATGGTTACCTCAATTATTTTATTGGGATTAATAAAATCATTTAATCAATGAATAAGACTTCTAAAAAAGAATAGGACACTAAATAGTCCTACAAGGAAGACTATGTTATTAATTATTCTAATTTTTTTTTCACCAATCTAAGGTTCATGTTGAAGACCTTACTTGTAGGAAGGAAGGAAGAATAAGAATATGAATCCCCTAGGAAATACTATGGATAAACCCATCAAATAGTAGTAGGGTCTAAATAAATTGGTCAAGAATCCTCCATGTCTTTCATTAATGATAAAATAAATATTTTTTCATAATCACCTTTTTAAGTAGTGATAGCAACAAATATGCCCCAAAAGCTAATGTAAAGCGTGTTTATTTTGAATAATAATCTAGTAATTCCTCTCATATCTCTAATTAATTTGGATTTTTTATTAATATACTTACCTAACTAATTTCAGGGTTATAAACAAGATGCTTTACAAAAGTAATTAGGAGTCCAACTTAAAACTCAATGGAAATAACATGAAGTTCTTGTCCAAAATATAACACAACTTGTTATGAATACTTCTAGAAAATTTCCTATAGGTTAAGCTATAATTCCTTTAGATACATTGGATCCCAATGCTTATCCTCCATCTCCTCCAAACCTTTAAATAATAGTGCTAATTTCCTCTTATTTAACTCTTAAGAACTACCAATACCAAACTTTAGCTCTAGAAATAGATGTAATAGATCTAACTAGAATTATTCCTAAATTCTACCATGATACGAGGAAATCCTAAATATTTGTAAATAAATTTACCTCTTTTTATTGAATTTAGGTGAATAATGAAGAAGCTCTATTAAAGACAATGTCTAGGGTATTAATATGCAATTCCTTGGATAGTTTTTTCTATTTTTTTAGATATTAATTTAAATATTTGTGAAGAAACATAAGTAGGAATTTGATGCATAAATTCAAGTGTGGAAAGAATGAATATGTAGCCAAAAAATATCTGATTTTAATCAAGAAATTAACAATTTATTACATAGAATAAAAACATAGTAGCCCCATATATACCCAACAATTATGTTATACTATATTGTAAATCTGATTTGTAATCATAAAAATAAAATTTACAACCCATATATTTATAAAAATTAAGTTAATATTATAATAAATTGCTGGTATAACAATGCAACTCATTGAAAAATCAACTCTTCTTTACTACAATTTAAAAAAAAAGTGTGCTATAGCCAAAAATGCTTCTATAGAAAAATAGAAAAAAACTAGCAGCTTGAAAGGCATCCAAAACCTAGGCAATGAAAACCAAAGAAGCAATGTCCAAGGTAATAATTCAAGTGAAGGAATTCTCTCCATGTACCATAGAGGTTATAGCAATTGAGTAATGTTATCTAACTAGAAAGCCACAAAATCAAGTTTCTACCTCAATGCGACATAAATAAAAGTAGTTTTCTCATGATACCATCTCCCCACCCACTAAGAAGAAGAATGAGGATTCGTCCAAGGTAAAGACTCAATTTAATATAACTAAAGTAGTTAGGGAGGCACATTGTGTCCCTCCTCCCTCTATCTTATATATAAGTGTTCTATCACCTTTGAAACCAACCCCACTAGTGCAAGCTCACATTTCCTTGACCTCAATGGATACCTTACCTTATGAAAATACTATTGAACCTACTCTCCACATGGATCTTCCACAATAGAATCCCAAAGTCCTCACTCTATTATATTTTTCTCCCATAACCCAATAGGCTAGTTATCAACCCACCTTAGCCAATAGGTTCTTACATTTTGATAACATCCTTTAACCTCTTCCAACTTCCCTATTTTCCAACCAGTATTGCCACCCCTATCTATAAGGGTAGCTAGATGTTAGCTCTACCATAATTATAGGTATACCACCATAATTTAGATAAATCTAAGAGAAATCCTCTAAATATACCTAAAAGAAGGATTCTAAAAGAGCAACCATTATGGCAATAAGGGGACTTAGGATTTAGATTGATTTGCAGGAGAGGATTCTCCACCTTGTGCATATAGACCCAAAGGTATCCAAGTTGAAGGGAAAAATATAGCCCTAAAATTTTCAAGTGACCATGGAAACCATTAGTCTAAAAGGTGTTATGGCTAGAGGTACAATTAAACTGGCTGAACAAGCAAACAAAGTTGTCAAATACAATTTAATGAAATTGGAGAGGAGATTATAAAAAAATAAGGAGATTGAAAAGGTTAGGGATGCCCTAAGTAACTTACAACTTGAGATTAAAGGACTCTAGGATTATATGGAGTGAACCATAAGTGCTCATGAGATAGCTTCTCTTCTAGAGGAGGAGAAAATAAAAAATTAAGACCTAGTTGATCAAATTTTCATCATAGAGGCTAAAGTCATCTTAGATAGGGCCAACTCCAAAAGAGAAATGGATGAAGAAATAAGAAGAGCTTAGAGGTACTATAGCAAAATACTATGAGGATAATTAATGGAATTTGTATTGTATGATAGGATAGCATAACCAAACCCATGGTCTCAATGTCTTCGATTACCAAATTCATTATCGTGATAGCCCAATAATATGTATAGATCACCCAAGAGGTGGAATAGACCCTATTGGCCAAATTAGAAAGAATAGCCAAAGAAAAATATTTCTAAACATATAATGTTGTTGTAAATGAGCAGGAGCTAATGTTAGAGTATATTACATTATTTGGTATATGCCAATGTACCACCTTGGGTACATAACTAGAGTAGGAGTTTAATTTAGAGTAAATTTGAGTAGTTACTTCAAGCGATGTAAAAAATGCACAAGTGTTAGAATGTGCAATCATGTAAATGTACATGTGTCATAGGAAAGGTAGATGAAGAGTCATAGGTAGAGTAAGGACCAAGGAACATATCTTCCTATATATAGACCTTTAAGGAGGAGTGATGTGAGGTGTGAGATAATGTTACTAAAGAGAGTTAGATTGGAGTAGTGAGTAGGTATAATGTAGTACTTCCATTATAATTCTGGTGTGTTCAAGTCCTTCATTGTATTGTATTGTACTATTTTCATGAGCTTTCATTAATAACATTTTTATGAGTTATTGCAGAATTTTATTTTATGGTTTTTCTGCATTTTACATTGCCATTACCATATAGCTATCATAGCTTGCATATTCTATATCTTGTAGTTGCATTTCCTTTAATATATACCCATAAGAATCTAACAAGGTATTAGATTCATAGTGGATTAAATAGGAAATAGGGAGAGCCACAAGTGAGATTAAGAGGAATTTAGAAATCTCAATTTTTGAATTTTTAAAAATTTCATTTGGCTAGAGTCTTTCCACAAAGTTGCAAAAAAACTCGTGAAGACTAGGACTCAAAATTAATTCCACTAGATTGAAAAATCAACTAGTGAAGATTGATTATTTATATATTTAGAGTTTCTACCATTACAATCCTAATACTCTATTGTAGGAAAAGGAGATTCAAGAAATATAGGAAGATTCCTACAAAGAGCTAGAAAGAATATATTCTTTGGAATTAATCCAATACCAGAAGCAACAAATGGAAGATTGAAGATTTGGAGGCTTGAGGAGAAGGTCCCATTACCAGATTATAGACCTACATAGTGTAGAAGAGGAAAATACCATAGGAGCCTTATTGTATACTGAAGGAGAAGATACTCCAAATAAGAGTCTAGGAGAATATTGGAGGTTGGTGATCTCCATTAAAGACCTATAGATTGAAGGAGTAAACAACTCAAAGAAGCTAAAGAGACACATAAGAGGTCCCATTGAAGAACTTCTAGTTCATGAAGATGGAAGATTGAAGAAGGACTAGCAAAGATCCTATTCCAAATTTTAGTAGTAGCAAATTTTAGATATCCAAGAGGGAGATCTCATTACAAGAATTCATAGTTGAAGATTGAAGAAAAGGTCTTATTAAGAAGACCAAAGAAGCTATGAGATTTAAGACCCTAGAGAAGAGGTATCAAGGAGAAACAAGGATAAGGCCATTGAAGGAGTTCGTAGGAGAACTCATTGGATAAATTTACTAGCAAGGAGGAGTTACTGATAGATTATAATTTGGGAAAATTATCGCCATCTAACGAGAAGCCTAAAAGGAGAAGAATCTAGCAAGGAGTTTGCCAAATTTTAGAGGAGAATAGTGAAGATATCAAGATAGTTAGTTTCTTGAGAATAAGGCCACCAGATAGGCCAATATTGAAGCCAAAATTTGACAAGGAGGTTTAAGGAGAAAGGAGTTAGAAAAGCTACAAAATCTAAGACATTTGAGGATTGCCTTTTTAAGGCTAGAAGGCTCATTCAGAGAAAGGAGGTTTGCTAATTTTACAACAAAAAACTAAAGGGTTCTTGAAGGAAAATCTCATTTGCGATTTGGATTTCCCTACTAAATATTTGAGGTTCAAGGAAAACATTCCAGTGGAAATATTGACTACATTGCAATCTGAAATTTTCAGATTTAAGAACATCAAGAAAGCAACAATTTGGACAACATTAATAGTTGCCAGGTTTTATATTTCAAGGGAGTATCTTGAAGGAGAGTTGAAGCCACCAAACTACAGTTTTAGGTAGCAAGTTAGAGAAGGTTCAAATCTGAAATTAGGTGAGTCAGAGAGCTATTTCAAACAACCAAGAAGAGATGCAATTTCATCTAATAGAGGAAAGTATTTTGGTGAATCCAATCACCAAATTATTAATCATCTTCAGATGTCATTAAAGGTAATCAACTAGGGTGTAAAAGGTTCATTATTTGAACTTTAGTTATTCGGTTCATTATTAAGTTTCGTTAAGCACCATATTAGAGTTTAAAAGTTTCAAGGTGAAGGTTGCATAGATTAAGAGTTAATTTACAAGAACAATAAGGAGAAATTTCTATTGCATTATCCTAGGTAGCCTTAAAGGTTATTAAAGGTGCACTAAGTATTTGAGTTAATTTTGAAAATTAGTGCAAAATTAAGCCACTCAAAAGGGATATTAGTTGCATAATTTAAATCTTGGGTTCATTATTGCTAAGTTAACCAAACAAAGGAGAGAGTTGTATAGTAAGGAGGAAAACATCAAATAATCATTTACCACCAAGTCGTATAGCAAGGAGATTCCATATCAAGAAAGTAAGATAGCTTCAAAAGGAGATATAGAGATCTCAAAACTTTGATGCAAGTTAGGGTATTTTATTCTAACTATTTGCATTACATTATTGCACCATATTCCTCTTGCCCTACATAGCAAAAGAGGATAAAATATAGAGTGTTTCAAAGATACTAAAACAACAAGCACTCTATGTCTACAAAGTGGCCATATCATCAAATTAAAGGTGCAAACTTCAAGTGAAGGAAGTGAGCCAATAAAGGGCTCAAACGGTCGAGTTTTAGGGTGTTTGAGTATAAATATCCAAATTTATCCTTTATCAAATTCTCTATCATTACAATATTCTATTTGTGCTAATATCTAATAATGAGACACATTTTAAAACTAAATATGTTCAAAATATTTATGCTAAATATAAAATTCAACACAAGTAGTCAATGTCTTATTACCCTCAAGGCAATGGCCAAGCCAAAGCATATAATAAAACTTTGATAAAAAATTTCAAGAATTTGGTCAGTAAAACTAGCCAATTTTGTCACCTACAACTCTATCCTACCTTATGGGCTTATCACACTAGTGTTCATACTCCCACTAAAGCAACCCTATATGCCTTGGTCTATGGAACTAATATTGTATTCCAATTAAAAATTGAGGTTTCTTCGTTGGGATTATTTCTATAGGACTTCTCTATTGAAGTAAGAAAAATATTGAATGCCTCAATAAACTAGTACTAATTGATGAAAAATGAATCCATGCCCTAGAATTTTTTCAAACCTATTAAAACAATCTTAGGCATACCTATGAAAAAAAGGTGCAACCTAGATCTTTCAAAATCATTGATATAGTTCTCAAAGAGAACCAAAAAACCAATCAAAGATGATCTCAAAGGTATGTTTGAGCCTAACTAGCTAGGTCCATTCATAATAATTGCTAAGTTTAGCTCATGAGCTTACTATTTGACCATGCTCAATGGTAAAGAATTATAATGCATTATAATGTTGTTATATTTGAGTAGATTGCCTTCTCTTTTGTTTGATTGCATGACTACCAATTTGTATGACTACCTAATATTATTTTTTCTTGTATGCACATGCCTACCTTCATCTAGACTATTTTTTTCATAATCAAGTCAAGATATCCATAATGATGTGATGATAATCCCAGTTAGGAATAGATCATTTTGAATTACACTTGTACTAGGTAGGTGATGCTAGTGGATTCTCCCATTCTCATCCTCAATGTTAAAATCTATGCTTCACACAATAAAATTGATTCTTTGTTTTTCCTTCATAACATGAACCATCTATATTGCATAACAAATTATCGAGGGGGTTAGGCCCATTGATTCACTACTTTGTGAGTGTGTAAGTTCTTGTTGTTAGATACCTAGGGATAGGAATATGGGTGCCAAGTGGTATGGCTCATTATGATTATTTTATTGTAAGTAGGAGTTATTAATAATGATGAGTTAGTAATGATGTAACCATTAATTTATTAGGATTTATTAGTAATGATGAGTTAGTAATGATGTAATGGTTACTTTATTGTAAGAGTTACTAGGTTGAGGAAAAATGAGAGTCTATATAAATGTAGGAGTGGAGAAGGGAGTCATATCAAGTATTCTTTGTAGAATTATTGACTCATGGAGCTAGACATCCTATGGAGTGGCTTCCTTTCAATAAGGAGAATTGTACAATGTTGCCCTACCTCAAGGCTATTATCTTTCTCTATTTTATTGTGTTGATTGTTATTGTTATTTTTTATGGATCCATATTGTATATTTCTACATATTAGTGAATGATTTATTGTTCATGAGAAAAGAGGTTCATAACACTTGCAGACACTACAAGCAATAGAACAATGGGGTTGAACCTCCCAAGAGTGTACTAGGAAACCTAGATAAATCTACCATCAATCTCCTCAACTATCCTTTTTTATTATTCCGTATTGCACCAGTATCAAATTTTATTTGTTTTGGCCATATTATAGACCCTAAAAGAGTGTCAGTATGTCAATCCACTACTTAGCACATATATAAATTTTATAAAAATTCCAAGCAATGGATTGAAATACCCTCACTTCTCAAAGGTTTATAAGGTAAATGAGACATCACTTTTAAAATAAAATAAAATAACCTTTCTTTTTGGCAGCTTTATAAACCTCTAAACGTGAAGTTCATTGTTGCTCTAATACTTTATGGGTGTATAAGATATTATAAACCCATAAAAAAAGGGGGCAATACTATTTCTTGCCTTTTTAGATTTATGAGGATGCCAAAGACAACTTTTTTATATCTCCTCTTTGTAATCAAATCCCCCGATCCTTTTATCTCATCACTAGCTACGTGATGATACCAATATATTTGCAGTCTTTGTGGTTCAATTAGCCTCAATCCTTTTGTCTCATCACTAGCTATTTTATGAATACCATGATCATCCATGATCTTGATAACCTAAGCACTTTTTTTCAATCTCATCATTGGTTACATGATCAATACTACAAGGTTTCAAAGGTGTCAATAGCCTAATCAACATATCATCATATTCCCCATTCAATATTTTAATTATTAGTGATAATATGCTACACTTTAGCATTATGTCCCAATTGGTGCATCAAAAATCACTTCAAAAGCATTCAAATAAATGCTTATTTAAAATTGTCCATTAAATAAGTTAAATTTTTATAAGTCCTTAAATAGACCATGGCATTAGGTGCCTTTAAATAGGCCAATCATTTAAGCATCCTTCAATGGACCATCATTCAAATTAAAGCATCCTTTATGGACTACTTAACATCCTTAAACAAACCATTATAAATATTTAACCATCCTTCAATAAACCACCAATAAAATTTAAGCATCCTTTATAGACTACCTAACATCCTTAAATGAACCACTATCAATTTTTAACCATCCCTAAATGGACCACTATCAACATTTTAAGTGTCCTTAAACAAGACCATCCATAAAATTTAAGCATCCTTCATGGACCACCTAGCATCCTTAACTGGACCACTATCAACATTTTAAGCATTATTTATGGACCACCAATCAAATTTAAGCATCCTTGATGAACCACCTAGAATCCTTAAATAAACTGATTTTAACATTTCATGCGCCTTTAAATAGGATAAATAGTGTCCTTTTACACTTAGGAACAAGTCAAAACATTGTACATATCTTATGTGTCTTTAATGGATAATTTTTTACATCCTTATTCTACCTAAGTGCTTGTCCATTAATCAAGCTATGAGGCTAACAATTTGAGGTAAACTAAAATTTGTACATATTTTGAGTACCTTTTTAGGCCAAATCATATTCTTTTATGCCTTTCATAGGTCACTTTGTATATATGTTAATATTTTTTTGTGCCTTTAAATAGGATGGTCAAACATAAGTCCTTAAATAAACCAATTTGTACATATGTCAAACAATTACATACCTTTAAATAGACCAAATGTCTTTAAAATGGCTAGTCATATGTGTCTTCAAATGTACTCATATGAATTACAAAAGGACTCCCTTTCGGCCCTTGCCTAAAGGCCAATAAGATTAAAAATGAAAAATACAAAAGGTGTATCTTAAGCACCTTTCTTAAGGAATTTCCACCATACAATAATGCCCCAATCATCTAGTTCCACTTCTAATCATGTAATTTGGCATCATATCCTTTTCATAGTTCACCTTATTAACTTCAAGCATATTGTTTTTCTTTAATATTTTCCACTTCATTTTCAATTTATTTAATTCACTTGGAATTATTATTGTTACCCATTGAGTATGTCTTGATTCATTAAAAATGTTACTCCATTCCTTCATAATTTTACATTTGAAGCTTCACTTCATAATTAACCACTCAATTAGCCTGTTAATCAAGCTACAAAAATTAAATTAATTAATTTGAATCATTAACTTACACTAGCTAAAAATAAATTCGTAATCACATTACATTTGACTCATTGAGTCAATTAAAATTCTTTAGTTAATAAATTATGCATTATTAATCACATTTCCAATCACTAATTCATAAAGTTAGCTTAGTTAACTCACTTGAAATTATTAAAAACAATCCAACTTTTAAGCAGATTCACCAATTTTTACCATAGATTATCCAATCATATTAACCAATTATATTGTATTTAATTCATTAATCCATAATTTATTAAAATTAATTTATTACATTAGATCGTTAAGCCAATTAGTTGATTACAATTCACTAAATCAATTTAATATCAACTCATTAATCATTTAATAAATTTTTTAGTTACCTTATTTAGATTAATCAATCAATCTAGTGATGGAAAAATCAATTCTATCATTGAGGAAAGAGTCTATTTGATGCATGCTTTAGGGATACAAACTGGAAGATTGATACTTTCAATTTAGGAGATTGTTACATGCATGGAATATTAACATAATATTTGAGCTAATAATGCATGATCTAATAATAATGTAATAAAATATTCTAACATCCCCCTTATTACATTATTTGGGTTAGAAAATATTAGGACCCCCCTTAATTTAGAGGAGTCTAGGCTCTTGCTCTTTGAAATAGTTCTAGCACTAGCTTTGGCATTAGCTCTTAGTTTTGGATATTCTAGCTCTTGACTTTGGATTTTTTGGTTCTTGGATCTAAAAAGTTTGGCTCTTGGTTGTAGTTGCTCTACTCTTGGCTATAGCTACTTTGGCTCTTGGCTATGGATACTCTAGTTGCTTTGTCTCTTGGCTTTGGTTGCTCTAGCTCTTGGCTTTGATTACTCTAGTTTCTCTCATTCTTGGCTTTGGTTGCTCTAGCTCTTGGGTAAATACCTCTAGGTCTACCACTGGCCTTACCTCTAGGTTGACCACTTGGTTTACCATTGGCTCTACCTCTAGGTCTCTTTCCTTTGGATCTTCCATCAACTCAAACTTTGGTTTTGCCATTGGCTACGTCTATGGGTCTACCTTTGGTTTTTCCACCAATTTGATCTCTAGTTCTACCACTAACTATACTTCTAGGTCTACCTTTAGGTTTGTCACTTGTGGGACTACCTTTAGGTCTGCCATTTGGTTGGTCTTTGGATCATATACTAGGTCTGTTACTAGATTTACCTTTGGATCATCCACTAGGTCTACTACTAGGTTTACCTTTGGGTTGGACACTAGGTCTGCCTTTGGGTAGATGCATCCATTGTACTTGTTGATAGTGCTATATGTGGAGTAGATTGGATATCTAGGGAAAACAAACCACTTTTATAGGAACTGGTTGTTATATGCTTACCATTATTAGTGATAAAACATATTTTGTGGCCATTCTCAACTCTAAAATTAACCTTCATGTTTTTCTCTAGTAGTTGGGGTACACACAACAAATTGTTGGTTAGTCTTAGGACATAAAGGACATGTTGATGGTGCATTTATTATATGGAAGATAAATTCAAACATTGCCTTCTCCTTTCACCTTGTAGGTTTGATTATTGACAGTGATCACTTTTTTCTTATCTTTTTCTACCAAGGTAGAAAATAATTCTTTGTTACCTATCATGTGTTTGTTGGTACTAGAATCAATATACCAAAATTTTGGATCTAATTCTTCAATTACAACATGCCCTTTCTATTGCTTCTCTTGGTTTTGTGGCTTATACTATTGTTGCTTCTATTGAGGTTTGCAAACCTAATCTTCTCATGGGAAAATATTCTACTGACAATATTTGGTATTATAGCCATCATGTTCAAAGATATGGAATACCTCTTTTGGTATTGAGGTTGTTGTAATGATGATGAGGATGAAGGAACTTTATTTGAAGAACCCATTTATCTTCTACATTTCCCATATTTTTGAATTATAGATTTTTGGCTTATGAGTGCACTATTCAAAAATCAATTATTTAATTTATTGGTTTCTTCTAAATGTTGTAGCATATTGATCAACTCCTTGAAGAAAATAAACCTATTAGAGACCTTTAAGGAGGTAATAATCACATGAAGGGAATATGGTAAAGATTGAAGTGTGAAGGGAGCTAAGAGCTTTTCATCAAAATTTTCATCCATAGCATTTAGTTCTACAACTTTTCAAATAAATTGTTCCATAGTGTCTCCATATCCCACTCGCAATGTGTGAAGTTGGGATTGAAGGTTAAGAATAGTGAGATGATTCTTTCCTTCGTATATGGTTATAAGAGCATCCCATTCTTGATTGGAAGTTTTTGCATCACAAATATGTGGCTATATCTCATTAGTTGTAGCAAGGATCATTAGCATTAGTACTCAATGGTTTGCTTCATCATACTTATTTGCTTCATCTACATCTTGAGGTTACATTGTAATGCCTATTACAATATCCCATAGCTTCTCTACTATCAAGATAGTTTACATATTTGTCTTCCATGATTTTAAGTTGGATTATTTCAGGAGCTAAGAATCTATGAGGAACACTTTGGGAGTGGCCATTTGTGCAAAGTTACAAAATAACCTAGAGAACTTGGAAAACTTAAAATAAATAATGAAGGTTTTAGACTCTATTGATAATGCACCTTGTTGACAATCATAATTGCACAACTGGTTAAGTCAAACACATATAAGAATCCTCCCTTCTTTTTTTGTTGGATAACAAGGGGTTATACTCGGGTCCCCCACCCTTGATAAATTACAACTCTCTTCTTTAAAGCTTGAGATTTTACAAATAGATACATTTCTCATCTCAATTGAGATGCTATAGCTAGAAACCTACATCATTTTACATAAAATGTCTAAATTATTGATTTTCATTTTCTAGATCTTTTCATTTTTTGTATGAATACAAATATTCCAGAATTCAACACCCCTCTTGATATTTTCCTATAGCAACCTTCACAATACTAAAAATTCATCTCTACTATCTATGCATTGCATCTTACTAGAGTAATGTTTCCAAAACATCTCACTATCATAGTTTGCTTAACCAAATATAGATTGCTAGTTTCCTTCCTAAAATGCAAGTGCAACCACAAAATTATAATAAATAATTTATATGAAAACACATTAATATTATAAAATAAAGCAGATATTACCTATGGAAAACATTAAAGTAAATCTGAAACATTATTTGATTCAGGAAGTCAACATTTTTTTGTCAGCTTCAGCTAAACTTACTACTTCCTCTCACCATGGAAAAGAGAATTTAACTTCATGGTCCTTAATCAAAACCCCTCTATTGGCTAGCCTATCTACACCTTTGTTTCCTTCCCTTAATGTATGTGTAAACCTGATTTATTTAAACTCTTTAGCAAGATCTTGAATTTCTACAATTACCTCTTGTATATTCCATGGAGCCTTTGCTTTCCTCAAACTTACATTTATTATTATGAAAGAATCACCTTCCATCCATATTGTATTTCATTTTATTTGTTTACATATTTTTAACCCTTCTAAAGCCACCCAAGCTTCACCTTCATTATTTGTCTTAATTCCACTGTTGAAAGCGTAATGAGACAAAATATATCCTTTATTATTTATAATTATTCCTCCTCCTCTTGTTGGTCTTGGATTTCCTTTAGATGCTCCATCAAAATTCAATTTAACCAAATCCACATCTAGTGGTTTCCATTTTATATTATTTGCATTTTTTTTGCTTATCTTGTACCCAACATCATAATTCCATTTAATGACTTGACTCCATATATCAAGGCTCTCTACTTATAGATTAGGGACTATATCAGTTGAGAAGGTTGTTTAGACTCCTCTATAGATAAATATATCTTCCTTTTCATTACCTCTAAACCTCTTTCATTTCCTTTAAATATTATTTTATTTCTTTCTAGCCATACAATCCAAAGTATTATATCTTTTGATATATCCCATATTGTTTATAAAGCCTCACTTTTATAAGTGCTCTACCATTGCTTTAACCATTCTTCAATTCTGCTATTCATCACCATGCATTTACCAAACATATTAATAATCCATTTCCATAGTTTCTAGACTATTGAGCAATGTCCCAAGAGATGGTCTATACTCTCATCCTCCTTTTTACAAAGAACACATTGAGAGAGGCCATGAAAATCCCTTTTCATAAGGTTATCCCAAGAAAATATTCTTTTATGACCTACTAGCCAAAAAAAAATTTTAACTTTAGGAATGCTTGGGCTATCCCAAATATCTCTCTATATTCTAGTGATATTACTATTTTGTTGGTGCTTTACATTCTATCCACTTCTTGTTGTGTATTTTCTTGAGCTATTCAAATCCCAAATTAATTTATCCTTAGCTTCCCTTAGAATAATCATATTTTTTATATTTCTACTCAATTGAATCTTAGCATCAATGTCTTGTATACTTGTAAAAAAATATTCTTTCCATTTGTATCTTCCTTCCTAATCCTTGTACAAAATATTTGAAACATTATCACCATATTTGTCTTGAAGCAGTCTCATCCAAGGTTTCAAAATTGGATCTAAATTGAGTGTTTTTTTAACACACCAAGTATCCATCCAAATAGATTTTTTTTCTCTAGTTCTCACCACCCATCTTAAACATTTAATAATTAGATCAATAGACTTTTTTAAACCATTTCAAAGAGCAGAACCATTTGGTAGAGAGAATGCAATAAATATTGAACTTGGATCATTGGGCTCAACATAATTAGAAGAATTATTGCCCATTGTCTTTGAATCTCTTTGTAAAATCTTCAAATTAATTTTATCCTAAGAGATAAGTTTACATCTGTAAGATCTCTTAAACCAAGGTTTCTCCTAGTTTTATCATTACACACCTTGTTCCATTTCAACAAAAGAAATTTTATTTTATCATGTAAACTTGACCATAAAATGGATTGCATAATATAGATTAAATTTTTTTCAACTAATTTTAGCATAGTATACAATGACATATAATATGTTGGAATGGTCTTAAGACTGACTTAATTAAATACACTCTTCCTGCTAACAATAACCATCTACATTTCCAAGCTGGAAGATTATTCTGAACTTTAATAATAATTGGATTCCATAATCCTATCCTCATTCTCCCCTGAAATAAATGCATCCCTAGATTAGTTGTTGATAGATTTTCCTCCTCCATTTGAAGTAACCTATAAATTCTTGCTTTGATATTATTTGGAGTGTTAAGGAAGTAAATTTTGGATTTTTTGCTATAAATTTTTGCCCTGAAGCTCTTTCGTAATCCTTTAAAAAGTTATTCAAAGCTTTGGCCTCATTTATCCTTGCCATTTTAAAAAGGGTTGTATCATCTACAAACTATTGATGAGTGATGTTGTCTATGTTATTACTAACCTTAAGTCCACTTATAAGCCTATATTTGTTATTCTTATTTAAGTTCCTACTCGAAACCTCTACAATAATAATGAATAAATAAGGATATAGAGGATCTCATTATCTAAGACCTCTCTCAGATTTAAAAGATAATGTTACTAACCCATTGACCAAAACTGAATAAGAAACTATAGAGACGCAATATTTAATCCATATAACCTTATTCTTCCTAAATCTAAACTTTTCTAAAACTACAAAAAGAATTTCTCAATTAACCCTATCATAGGCTTTACTCATATTAAGTTTTAAGATCATAGACCTCTCTTTTTTCAAAGTTGTTGAATGAATAACTTCATGAGCTAATATGATCCCATCCAAAATTTGTCTCCCTTTCATAAATACTCCTTGCTCTTCTGAAATAATTTTATCTCACAATGGCCTTAATCAATTCACCATCATTTTGGAGATAATATTATATGCCATATTATATAATCTTATAGGTCTAAAAAATCAAACATTTCAACATCCTTATTTTTTGAAATTAGGGTACGATATGTTGCATTTATTTTAGAAGGTATGTATTGTTTTTCCCTAGATTGTTCCACTACCACCAATAAAGAATCCTTCACTATATTCCAATTATGTTGGTAAAAAGTTATAGAGATCTCATCTAGACCTAGGGATTTATCCTTATTAAAAGAGAAAAGAGCTAAATGAACTTCTTCTAGAGTAATAGGCTCTAATAGTTTCCTATTGTCTTCATTAGTTATAACTAAAGGTACATCTTGAAGAAGTTTATCATTAAGAACTTTAGTATCGTTTGATCCTAGAATATTATGATAAAAATACTTTACCTCTTTTCTAATTTTACTCTAATATTCAATCCAAACCCCTTCTATTTATTTAATTCTACTAATTATGGATGTTGATCTTTGTACTATAGTCATCCTATGAAAAAACTTTGTATTTTTATCTCCTTTTAACCAAGTTTGTCTTGATTCTAATCTCCAGAATTTCTCTTCCTTACTAAAAATACTATGATGTTCACTAAGAAAATCTCTTTCCTCTAAGCTTGGATTATTATGATCACCTTTTTGGAATTTTAAAAGTTTATATTTTAGTTCATCTTTCTTCTCAAAAATATTTCCAAAAGTGTTCTTTCATTCTTTTAATCTAGATGTCATTAATTTAATTTATTTTGGAAGAGAATACAACCCATTATTTTCTAAATAATTCCATGTTTGTGCTATCATATCATCAAACTGAGGATGGTCTTCCCAAAATTTCTCATATTTAAAATATTATCTCTTTTTGAATTTACTTACTACTGTTTTAACTCTTATTGATCAATGATCTGAACCAATCCTCATTAAGGTATTAATTTTACCACAAGTTCATCTAGCCAATGATCTAAGAGTATGCATCTATCTAATATTTTCAGGTATTATGTTCTATCCTCTCCTATTTTTGGTCCAAGTATAGTTGTCTTCTTCAAAATCAACCTCTCATAGATTTTTATTTTGAATAAAAGCTAAGAATTATATCATACTTTGGGTCAATTTTCTAATTTCCTTGAATTTTTCATCTAGATTGGTTATAATATTAAAATATACTATGAACATGAATCATGTTTCTTGGTATTTACTTCTCATAAGTATTCAATCTCACTCCAAACTTTTAATCTACCTGACTGAATTGTAGGTCCATAGACATTGATAAGTATGAAATGAATATCTCCAAAGTAGCAAGTGACTAAAGAGGCTATCCAATTACTATTTTTATGAATGGTTACATAGGAGGTTCTAGAAGGATTCTACCAAGTTATAATTCCCCCTATGGATCCTTCAGAATCCATAGCATCCCATTTGCATATTGCCCATACTACTTTCATAGTTTTTGAAACTTCTTTTGTCATTTTAGTTTCTTGGATACAAAGAATATTAGGCTTATTACTTAAATAGAGGTCCTCAATATACCTTTGCTTTGAGGGGGCATTAGCACCCCTTATATTCCATGATATGATAATCACATCTCATTAAGGGCTAATGGCCCCACATGCGTATTACCAATATTATTTTTTTGTTTGGTAAATAGAAGTTCAACCAACTTAGTTTGTGTTCATTTCTCTATGTTTGCTCTTTTTTAGAGTATATTACATTATTTGGTGCATGCTAATGTACCACCTTGGGTACATTATCAGACTAGGAGTTTATCTTAGGTTAAGAGTAGTTACCTCAAGCAAGTAATAAATGCACAAGTGTTAAAATGTGCAATGATGTAAATGTACATGCAGTCCATATGTAAATAAGTCATAGGATAGGTAGATGAAGAGTCATGGGTAGAGTAAAGGCCAAAGCACATATCTTTCTATATATATGTGCATTGATAGAGAGAAATATAGATAGTGAGAGATTCATGTTACTATAGCTAGAGTACAATGTAGTCCTTTTATTAAAATTGTGGAGTGTTCTTGTCCTCCATTATAATACATTGTACTATTTTTATGAGCATCCATTATTGGTAGATTTATGATTTATTGAAAAATTTCATCTTATACTTTTCCTACATATTATAGTGCTATTATCATATAGTTATAATTGCTTACTCATTTTACATATTATGGTTGTATTTCCTTTAATATATACATCATCAACAACTAACACTCTTGCTTCCTTGGATCTTACTTGATAGTTTGAGGGTTTCCCCCTTTTTGTCTTACCTATATCAGGAGTAGGTCTTATTATTCTATTCCTCAATATTCTTTCAAAATTTTGTTTTTCATCATATTTATCCTCTCTTGGCTCTGCTATAAAATATTTTGGCTTGTCCTACTCATTTTATAGTATTTTCTTATTAATGGAAAAAGTATTAACTTCTAAAACCAGATTTTCTTTACCAATTTTTTTCTCTTGAATGGTGCATGGTACTTCAAGAGAGTCTTAAAAATATGATGAGACATATTCCTTAGGTTCATCGAGAATTTTCTTCCCTAAATAAATATCATGCTAATAAGATGGTTCCTTGTTAATATGTTGAACCTATTGTACTACGTCCTCTAATTTTTTATCTATTTTTTTTCCATAGGCTAAAGCCTCAAAAGAGTTGGTATTTATTCCAATATCCTTCCTTAATGTTCCCAATGTTTATTTTCTTTCATTTTAAATAATCTATTTTTAAAAGTGGAAAACCATCTTCATCCATATCCGTTTGTAAGTTTCTATAGCAGTTTTTTACTTATGATTATGTTGGGCTCTTCTTAAGGCATGATCTCTCAATATGCCCCACCTCATGACATCTTATGTATTTAAAATATATGTTTTCATAATCTATAGTTTGGTTCCACATATTATTCCCATACTTAAGAATGACTGATTTTGGTAAAATCTTACTTATATCAATCATGACCAATATCTTAGCATAAATAGCCAAGAATCCATCTTTCGTAGTATCTAAAATCTTCAGGAATTCTCCTAGAGTGTTGCCTATTGCCTTGAAGATATCTATTTACAAATTTTAATGGGCAACCCAAACATCCTAACCCAAAATGGTACTAGGGATATATTTACATTTTTAGGTGAAAAGCCTTCATACCAACAAGTAAGGAAGAGTCTTGCTCTTCCCATAAACCAAGGAGCCCCTTTTAGAGTATTTTATCTTTCTTCCCTAGAACAAAAATGGCTAGGAATAAACCTTTGAGAAGAAAGGATATAATCACTCCTAGAACTTTTAACTCCTATCAATCCATTTTCTCAAGGTTAAAGCCCTTGGCCAATACCCATTACATTTACCAAAATTTGCCCTATCTTGGAGCAACGAGGATCTCGCTGAGATGCGCTTACTAACCTCTACCACTAGATATGATTCTAATAATTTAACTATAAATTGGTCCATGGAAAGGAAACTAAAACTCAAAATATTTTGAAGTTTATTAGAATACCCTATAACAAATATAATATTTGATAAAAAAAAATTGATAATAATTTGCATGCAAAATTTCTAAGCTAAAGAAAGGAAAAAAACTTAGCTAAAATATTTTATGTCCAGATAGAATATCTTGTCTAATTGAAGTCCTAGCCCTTCATTGTTCTTCCCATAATTCAAACCCTAGTTGACAAAATATTTGCAATTTTGTTTTTTGCAACTTGAAAAATCATCACTGCCCTTGTTTTGGATGGTTTACTTCATAGGGTTGTATCTCCCTTAATATTGCTCAAATTTCTTTATATTATAACTCATTCTAAAGCTATTCAAATTCTATATAAGTTGATCCAAGAATTAGCTAGATCAGATAATCCTTCATGAAGATATGACTCATAAAAGATGAAATATTTGTAAAGAAATACTCTAATCCTTCCCTAAAAGAAGCTTTCTTCAACTACATATAATAAAGCACCTTTAAAAATTCAAGTAGATGCTTTAAAAATGTTAATTTAAAAAAAAAAATCTTATAGTAAAAAATATAAAGCCTTTATTTTAAAACTCTCCAGTTATCGAGAGGCCCATGTTCAAATCTCTCCCCTCACATGTTGCGGATATGTTGTATATAAAAGGTTCCTCATCAAAAAAAGAAAAGAAAAAGAAACCTCTTCTTTTATTAAAAATATAAAGCCCTCATTTTTAAAAAAAATAAAGCTTTCTTTTTATTAAAAACAAAATACAAATCACTTTTAAAAAATAATTCCAAACCTTTGTAAAGCGCCTAAAAAAAATATTTTTCTATCAACGAAAATTAAAGTCGGACCTCGTTAGAGGTGTTAGAGGTGAAATGATAAGGTAATAATATAATATATATATATAAGAACAATATATAATATATATATTATGAAAAAAAGGCTAACTTTTTGTACATAGAAATATAACCTTTTGTAAATATAATATTGGCCTTTTAAAATATATATATAAGCAAGGCCACCATGGAATTTTCATGGCCAAGTTTCATTTCTCCTTCCATGGCCACCTTTCTATTTGCCATGTACATATATTCTTGCCCTTCATATATGAATGTAACGAGGCTATTTAAGGACACCTTTGGTAACGACAACCTTAGGCTGAGTTTACTCATATGTTGGTTTTTTTATGGGTTTTATGTGGGTGTGGATACCAAATAAAATTTTGTATCAGAACGGTATTTAAATTGGGAGAGTATATTCTTTCCTTAGGTTGACAAGAAACGAGAGCCAAAATATCTGGTCGAAGAGCCAACTAGACACGTACCATCAAGGAAATGGAATAAAGGATGAGCTAAGGAAATGGAACAAAGGATGAGCCAAAGGGTTGGTGAACTCGAGGACCAGATCCTCACTTTGGAAGAAGGCTTCAACAGTTGGAAGGCTGTGATGGAAGAAGCCTTGGAAGGCCTAAGTGGATGGTGAGCCTCCATGGATGAGGTTGTGTCTGAATTGCAAAGAAGGTTGGAAGAGTCCCTGGTCTCCTAAGAAAATATGCAAGAAGAGTTAATATTGTGCTATGAAGCCACAGTGGTGATAGTAAACTAGGAAGCTTGAACCTCTTCCATCAAAAAATTACCCAAGTTGGTTGAACTAGCAAGTTACGACGATACTCGAGAAGATCATGTGCTAGACGACTTCTAGGATGTGGAGATTACTTAGCTACCTTGGGTAATTTTTTTTGTGAGCAAGTAGTTCGAACGGTAGTGAGGTATTTGAAAGGTGTTGCCAAGGTTTGGTGGTGAAACCTCTCTGCGAATATTGAGGAAGGGAGAACCATGAAAAAGGTGGACTCCTAGACTGAAATTAACATTAAGAGCATAGTTTTGGCTAGACAATGTCGAATGGCAAGCCAATTTAAAGTTGCACAAGCTGAAACATATGGGCAAGATCCATGAGTACATCAAAGACTTTCAGGAGTTGATGATGAAAATCAAGATGATGACGGATGAAGACAGGTTGTTCATGTTTCAAAGAGGCCTGCAACCTTGGGCTCAAGTGGAGCTCAGGCGACATAAACCCAAGGATGTCAATGATGCGATTGCAATAGTTGATAACTTCTTTGACTTTCATGAGGAATCTATTAGGAAGAAGGATACCCGAAAACCCCAAGTGTCAAAGAGAAAAGCTCTGCAAGGTGAAAAAGGATAAGCTTCAGAAAAGTCCAAGTGGGACTTAAGGACAATATGGAGGAACTAAGTAATTCTCGATGGGATTAGGTAAACAACAACCTAGCTCAAAGAGGAAGAAACCTGTGAGAGAAGCCAAGGAGGCAAATAACTCTTGGCTGAGGTGCTGGATGTGCAATGGTCCCCACACCCCGCATACAAAAGGAATGCCCGATGCGACAGCGGGTATCAACTGTCCATTAGGCTGAGTTGTATAATGGTGAAAATAACACTCAAATAGGAGCGTTCATTCAAGAATTGAATGTCTTGAATAATGTTGAGCCATGCAGGGAAGGCTCAAATCTAGATTGGTTGAATGATCTCACATATGTGGATGTGATCCTTGGTGAAAAACCATCATAACACTAATTGATTGCAGGGCCACACATAACTTTATAAGTGGTCAACAAACTAAGGAGTTGTGTCTCTAGTGGATAATGGAATCTGATCTGCTCAACTTAGCATTATCCTATATAAATACTGTAGTTTTAACTATTTTGTAACTGCAACGATTCTCAGTTGTTACTCAGATTTTTTATTTATCTTTTAGCCTTCTTCGAAGATTTTTTTGTTGATAGTCCAAGGCTATATATTTATGTAATCAGTTCATGAATAATCAATTAATTAATGAGCATTTCTTATTGTGGTATCAAAGCTAAGTGTGATCTATTGGGTTTGAGAGAGCTTGTGGGTGCATTGTGAGAATTTACTAAGTTCTTGCAAGTGTGAGACCCAAAGCCTGTGATTCTTTGTATAAATTTATCAAGTTTTTACAAAGATGATTTTAATAACCTTCTTGTCGTGTGCGATAATAACCCAGATTTGGGTCCTCAGAGTTCCACATCATTGTTTTCGTATTCCTTGATATTCTCACAATGACACTGAGAGGGGGGTGAATCAGTGTAGCTAAAAATCTGATCTGCAATTCTTAAAACTGAAGCAAAGAGAACTAGAAAATAGATAAAGCAATAATCACAAGAGAGCACACCACAACACACAATGTAATGAAGTTCACCAATTTGGCTACTCCTTAAAAATGACTGCTTGGACTTCAATCTAAATCCAGCCTTTGCAAAACACCATTTTTACAAACACTTTACCAAAGACCCATTGGAAGGAGCACCAACCCCTTGTTTTTCTGCTACAACAGATAGGAGCACCAACCCCTAATGCCAAGCACCAACTTGGACTACAATTCTGATTTAATTCGGTGACATAAAAATGCCTTCGCTGTTTACACGACCTTGACTGGTCTGCAATTAATTAAACTTGATTAAACTCTGCACACTCTCACGGCTCTGCTTATCTCTCTCTCGGCCCTCTTCTAACCCTCTTTACGTAGCAAATTCTCACTTACAGCAGCAGCTTTATTCTTCATGCAGACCTACTTTTATAACATATAAGTCTCTATTTTTAGCTTCCATATTTACGCATGCAATCCGTAACTATTTTATTAATGTTCTCTTCTGCCACTTTTCAACTGTAACTCCTTCTTTGTGTAACTCCTTTTGTATTTATAGAGTGTGCATTATGTTACATGCAATGTATATCTCTACCATGACTATACGTCTTCTTGAACAAGACTGTTCGTATTCATTTTTGTGCATGCATGCATTTTACGATTCTATTAATGCGACTGTTCGATTTACTCCAGTTAACTCTAGTTCTTAAAAAGCTGCATGATTTCTATCTGTAACTACCGCATTTACTCCAGTTAACTCTTATTATTTTGGCTGCATGCTTTTCTTCTACAAATGCCCCTTTAACTGTTGTTCTGTTCCAGTTAACTATCTATTATTGTGTTGTTGTGACCTGTCATGAAATCATGACATTTCTGTATCTTTCTGCCCTTCTTGCCTTTTACCCATGAAAACTAGACATGTCACGAAATCATGACACTTTCACCTTCTCGCTACTCTTCTTGGCTTCAACCAGTGAAAACAGAACATGTCACAAAATTGTGACATCTTTCTCTGCCTTGTGCCTTTTCTGCCTTTTGCCCGCGAAAGCGAAACATGTCACGAAATCGCGACATCTTTCTCTGCCTTGTGCCTTTTCTACCTTTTGCCCGCAAAAATGGAACATGTCATGAAATCGTGACATCTTTCTCTGCCTTGTGCCTTTTCTTCCTTTCACCCATGAAAATGGAATATGTCACGAAATCGTGAGATCTTTCTCTGCCTTGTGCCTTTTCTTCCTTTCGCCTGTGAAAATGGAACATGTCGTGAAATCGTGACACTTTCACCTTCTCGCTACTCTTCTTGGCTTCAACCAGAAAAAATGAAACATGTCATGAAATCGTGACATCTTTCTCTGCCTTGTCACTTCCTCTTTGATCCTATCGCGAAATCGTGACACTTTCTCTCCTTGGCACTTTCTCTTCGATCTTGTCGCAAAATCACAACACTTTCTCTCCTTGGCACTTTCTCTTCGATCCTGTCACGAAATCATGACACTTTCTCTCCTTGGCACTTTCTCTTCGATCTTGTCATGAAATCATGACACTTTCTCTCCTTGGTGCTTTCTCTTCGATCCTATCGCAAAATCGTGACACTTTCTCTCCTTAACGCTTCCTCTTGGAACCTATCGTGAAATCGTGACACTTTTCTTTGCGAGCTCCTTCTCCTCGAGCATGTCACGAAATCGTGATAGTTTTCTTTGCCTACGCCTCTTCTTCAAACATGTCACGAAATTGCGACAGTTTTTCTACTTGCCTCCTTCTCTGCCAACATGTCGCGAAATCGTGATAGTTTTCCTTGTGCCTTCTCTCTCCTCGACCATGTCATGAAATCATGATAATTTTGCTTGCGCCTTCTCTCTCCTCATCCATGTCGTGAAATCGTGACAATTTTGCTTGCGCCTTCTCTCTCCTCGTCCATGTTGTGAAATAATGACAATTTTGCTTATGCCTTCTCTCTCCTCGGCCATGTCACAAAATCATGACAATTTTGCTTGCATCGTCTCTCTCCTTGTCCATGTCACGAAATCATGACAGAAAACATGTCGCGATATCGCGACAGTTTTCTTACTTGTCTTTTTCTTTGATTTTTTGAATCTGGGCCACTTCTGTCTTCTTGGAAATTCACTGTACATGTTCTGACTGACCTCCGAACTCCTGTCCACCGCATCAACTACATCAATCGATCTATCTGTCTATGTTGAGAACAATGACAATACCTTTGTTGCACCTTGCTCAACAATCTCCCCCTTTGGAATTGTTGGCAACACTCATGCACTCTCCTGTAATTCTTCTCCCCCTTTGACAATAATACCAAAGGGCTGCTGTAGACTCCCCTTGAGTCTATGCACAACATTCTTAGATACACATTGTTATAGTTAGAAAAAATCATGAATATGAGCAAAACTATAAACATAGGCATAAATACTCCCCCTAAGAATGTGATCCCAATTGATAGTCAGTTCTTGGGAAATGTGACTACTCCCAACTTACTTCGAAGGTACTCAAAAAATTCCTTTGGCAATGGTTTTGTGAATATATCTGGTACTTGCTCTGTAGTCAAAACAAAATCCAATTTGACCTCACCTTCTACAACTTTATCCTTCAAGAAGTGATATCGAATTGCAATATGTTTGGTTCGAGAATGCATAACTAGATTCTTTGATATGTTTATAGCACTGGTGTTGTCACATTTAACTGAAATTGGCTCTTTGAAGTGAATACCAATATCTTTCAGTGTTTGTCTCATCCATAATATCTGTGTATAGCATGTTGTTGCTGTAATGTATTTTGCCTCTACTGTGGATAGAGAGACCGATTCTTGTTTCTTGCTGTGCCATGCTACCATCCTATCTCCAAGATAAAATGCTCCTCCACTGGTACTCTTTCTGTCATCAATACATCCTACCCAATCTGCATCAGAATATGCAATAAGAGTGAAGTCCTTACCTTTTAGGTACCACAACCCATACTCCGTAGTACCCTTGAGGTACCTAAAAATCCTCTTTACAGCTGTCACGTGAGTCTCTTTGGGACTAGCCTGAAATCTTGTCTAGTGGCTGTCAAATACAGCAGGCTTCTAATCATAGATTTGTACATGGTTTGATCTACATCTGGATATTTGTCATCCTTGCTCAACTTGCAACCTGTTTTCATGGGAGTGCTGATAGGTTTACTATCCTTCATTGTGAACTTTTTCAGCATTTCTTTCACATATTTTAGTTGAGAGATAAAAATGCCCTTTTCACTTTGATTGACTTGCAGTCCGAGGAAATAAGAAAGTTCACCAATCATTGACATCTCAAATTCTATCTTCATTTTATTTGCTGTCTCTACAATATTCATCCATGCTACTGCCAAATATTATATCATCTACATAAACAACAAGTACAATAATATGGCCATTCTCTATTTTGATATATAAATTGCTATCCACATACCTTTCTTAAACCCTTGTTTAATAAGATAGTTATCTAGCCTTGCATACCATGCTCTGGGTGTCTGTTTCAGACCATACAATGCTTTATTTAACCTGTAAACAAAATCATGATTGTCACCGAGTTGGAAGCCATCTGGCTGTTCAATGTAAACCTCTTCTTCTACTTTTCCATTCAAAAATGCTGATTTTATGTCCATTTGATATACTTTGAAAATTTTATGGACTGCTAAAGCTAGAAACATTTTGATTGCCTCTAGTCTGGCTACTGGTGCAAAGGTTTCCTCAAAATCAATGCCTTCAACCTGAGCATAGCCTTTACAGACCAATCTTGCCTTATTTCTGACAACCTATCCGTATTCACTTAATTTATTTTGAAAAATCCATTTAGTACCGATTATGTTTTTATTTGCTGGCCGTGGTACTAATTCCCAGGTTTTGTTTTTCTCAATCTGATCTAGTTCTTCATTAATTGCCTTCATCCAAATTTCATTTGTGCTTGCTTCAACAATATTTTTGGGTTCAATGCTGGATAAAAGAGAGTAGTTCCGTACTACTACTCTTCTTGTCTGAATACCAATTGTTGGGTCCCCAATAGTCTGTTCTCTCGGGATGATTTTTCTGCCACTCACCGCTTTGAATTTCTTGTTCTCTTCTTCTTCTGAGTCAATTCTTAAATCAACTGGGTCAATTTTTTGATTTTCTTCTATTTCCATTTTTTCATCTCCTTCAATGACTTCTTCATAAATAGGGTAGTTTTCTTGATGAGTAATTTTTTGATCTCTACCTTCATCAACTTTAACATCTGCACTCTCCACAATTTTCTTTAGCCTCTTGTTGTAACATCTGTAGGCTTTGCTTTTTGTCGAGTAACCAAGAAAAATACCTTTATCAGCTCTATCTTCGAACTTATCGAGATTATCTTCAGTTCGTTTGATATAACACTTGCTGCCAAACACTTTGAAGTATCTTGTTGTTGCTTTCCTATCGAACCATAGCTCATAAGGTGTTTTGCTTTCATGCGTCCTTAACATGCACCTATTTTGAATGTAAACTGCAGTATGTACTGCCTCTTTCCAAAATATGTCAGCTATTTTGTTCTCAGCCAACATTGTCCGTGCCATTTCTTGCACAATCTTGTTCTTCCTTTCAACAACACCATTCTGCTGAGGTGTCCTTACTGCTGAAAACTGTCTTCTGATCCCATATTCTTAGTAGTATTCTGCAAACTCCTCTGAGATAAACTCTCCTCCTTTATCTGATCTTAGGCATTTAATTCTTTTTCCAATATGATTCTCAACCTATTTTTTAAAAATCTTGAACATCTCAAAGGCATCTGATTTAAGCTTTAAAAATAGTACCCATGTCATTCTGGAGTAGTCATCTATGAACAACATAAAGTATTTGTCACCATTTATGCTTTGTGTTCTCATGGGTCCACATAAATCAGTATGTATCAGCTCTAACAGTTTGTTGGTGAAGTATTCCTTTGCTTTAAATGTGGATCTGGTTTGCTTCCCTTTTTGGCATGAAGCATAGATGTTATTTACTAGTTTGCCAATGGTAGGTATATCTCTTATTGCTCTTTTTGAACTTATTTTTACCGGATTGTCAAAGCTAATATGACCGAGCCTCTTGTGCCACAACCAATTTTCATCTTCCTCGTCCAATCAAGAATGATCCTTCGAAGTTTCGAGAGAGTATATAGATTTCCGTAAGTCCTCGATCTAGTAGCTATTAGCTTCCCACCGTGTGCTTTTCTCGACTTCACAGCCCTACTTTTTAAAGATGACTTCATGACCTCTATCATAGATTTGACTTACGCTCACTAAGTTGTGCTTCAAACCAACTACAAACAGAACTTCTTTGGAATTGATCTTTCCATCACTTATCTTGACTGATCCTTTGCCAACTATTTTGGCTCCATCATTATTTCCAAACTTTACAGAGCCCCCTTCAAATTTATGTAATTTTTCAAATTTTTGTTTATCTCCTATCATGTGATTGGAGCATCCACTATCCAATATCCATGGTGCATATTTGTTCTATGCTTTGAATGTTGTCTGTACAATCAAGGATTATTTTTCTTCCTTGAGTTGCTCTTTTTCTTTCCATTCTGATTTGACTGTAGTTTTGGTCACTTGTTTAGACTTTTCTTTGTCAGTGGCTTGTGCATGTTTATCTGAGAATTTTCTATTTTGCCTTAAACTATTTGGTTGAGTTCTTCTTCCTTGATATTTATTTGTTGCATATGTGCTTCTACAGTTTCTTGCAATGTGTCCAAAGTTATGACAATTATAGCATTCTACTGCATAATCCATCAAGGGTGAAAATACATTTCTACTGGAAAAATTTCTTTGTCCTATATTATAAATGCAGTCTATAATCTTATGACCATAAGTATTGCATTTAAAACAATAACCAGAAAAGGAATGATTGAACCTGGGAGTTGGTCTTTGCCAATTTGTAGTAGGAGTCACAAATTTTCTTCTCCTTTGATATGTGACTTTTGTGAATACCTCATTGTCAACAGTCTTCTCGTGCCTGGCATTGTTGCTTTATTTTGCAAGATTCATTTTTCTTTGGTCAACCTTGATCTTATCCTCTTTCTTTACTGGTTCTATAGTTATGGCCTTTGATCCACTTGATGATTCTCCTTCGACAAACCCCAAGCCAAACTTGATGCTTGTAGTCCTCTGACTATTTATAATATTTTCAAGCTTTGCAGAACTTCCTTCAAGTTTGTGATAGCAACTCAATTTTTGATTCTTTTCTTCTAGTCGCATTATTAAAACAACAATCTCTCCTTCTAGTTTGCTACACTCATTTATTCACACGGTTAATTGTACTTCAAGTTCTTCAGACATTTTCTTAAATTCTTTTGTCTGTACTTTCAAACTGTTTATTATGTCATTTGCATCCTCAAGCTTTCTTGAGACCTTATTATTCTTTTTCCTTTTTGTATTCAACTCTTTAAGTGCAACAACCAAATCTCCTTCCAGATAAACTTCAACCTCATCCTTACTTTTTGTATCACCTTCCTGTTTTTCTTCTATTTTTGCTTCTTCAAATGCTATGAACAGAGCTTCACCTATTTCTTCTTCAGAATCTTCACCTAAGCTATCTTCAGAAGAGCTAACATTCTTGGATATGAAACTTTTCTTTTTGAAATTAATTTTCCTAAAATTTGGTTTCTTCTTCCAGTCACTTCTTTCTTGGTGTGACCCTTCATCACTTTTGGTTTTCTCATTCATTGGACACTTAGCTGCAAAGTGACCGACCCCTCCACAATTGAAACACTTAAATGACAACTTTCCTCTATATTTTCCTTTTCCCTTTGTAAGTTTCCAAACAAAGTTGGCTTCCGTTTCATCCGATGTCTCTTCATCCTCAGATTATTGTTCAGCTTTTGTATTCTTGTGTGCTTTAAAAGCAACTTCTCTGTCTATGGGCTTAGTTTGTCCTATTCTCATTTCGTATGCAGTCAAGAAACCATGCATCTTGTCCATGCTAAAATTGTTTAGATCTTTAGCCTCTTCTATTGCAAAAAATTTAGAATTAAATATTTTGTGAAGAGTTCTAAGTACCTTTTTCATGACAATCGCATCTTCGATCTCTTTGTCGAGTCCTCTGATTGCATTAATGACTCCATTGACTCTCAGCATATAGGCCTTTATGTTCTCATCATCATTCATTTGTAATGCCTCGAACTGAGCTCGATGCGTTTGCAGCTTGGCTTCCTTGATTTTTTTGTCTCCTTCATGGATGCTCTTCAATTTGTCCCACATGTCTTTTGCCGATTTATAGCTCATGACCCTTATCAGTTCACTGTCTACTAGCCCACACATTATGGCATTCTTTACTTTGGAGTTATTCTCAGCATTTTTCTTCTCAATAGTATTTTTTGGAGGAGGAGCGGGTGTTGTGTATCCACTTTCTACTGACTCCCAAATGTCGTATCCTAACGCACTCAGATATGTCTGCATCTTGAGTCTCTAGAATGAGTAATTAGTTCCATTGAACAAAGGAGCTTTGTTTGATGAGAATCCTTCACTACCTACCATTGTGTTCCTTTCAAGATCACCTTAGCTGATTAAGCTTGTTCAAGAACCTTGCTCTGATACCAATTGATATTCTCATAATGACACTAAGAGGGAGGGGTGAATCAGTGTAGCTAAAAATTTGATCTACAATTCTTAAAACTGAAGCAAAGAGAACTAGAAAACAGATAAAGCAATAATCACAAGAGAGCACACCACAACACACAATGTAACGAGGTTCACCAATTTGGCTACTCCTCAAAAATAACTGCTTGGACTTCAATCCCAATCTAGCCTTTGTAAAACACCAATTTTACAAACACTTTACCAGTACCCACTGGAAGGAGCACCAACCCCTTGTTTTTCTGCTACAACAGATAGGAGCACCAACCCCTAATGCCAAGCACCAACTTGGATTGCAATTCTGATTTAATTCAGTGACATAAAAATGCCTTCGTTGTTTACATGACCCTAACTGGTCTGCAATTAATTAAACTTGATTAAACTCTGCACGCTCTCATGGCTTTGCTTATCTCTCTCTCGGCCCTCTTCTAACCCTCTTTATGCAGTAAATTCTCACTTACAGTAGCAGCTTTATTCTTCATGCAGACCTACTTTTATAACATATAAGTCTTTATTTTTAGCTTCCATATTTATGCATGCAATCCGTAACTATTTTATTAATGTTCTCTTCTGCCACTTGTCAACTGTAACTCCTTTGTGTAACTCCTTTTGTATTTATAGAGTGTGCATTATGTTACATGCAACGTATATCTCTACCATGACTATACGTCTTCTTGAACAAGACTGTTTGTATTCATTTATGTGCATGCATGCATTTTATGACTCTATTAATGCGACTATTCAATTTACTCTAGTTAACTCTAGTTCTTAAAAATATGCATGATTTCTATCTGTAACTGTCGCATTTACTCCAGTTAACTCTTGTTATTTTGGCTGCATGCTTTTCTTCTACAACTGCCCCTTTAACTGTTGTTCTTTTCCATTTAACTATCTGTTATTGTGTTGTTGCGACCTATCACAAAATCATGACATTTCTATATCTTTCTACCCTTCTTGCCTTTTACCCATGAAAACCAGACATGTCACGAAATCGTGACACTTTCACCTTCTCGCTACTCTTCTTGGCTTCAACCAATGAAAACAGAACATGTCACGAAATCACGACATCTTTCTCTGCCTTGTGCCTTTTCTGCCTTCCGCCCGCGAAAGCAGAACATGTCAAGAAATTGCAATATCTTTCTTTGCCTTGTGCCTTTTTTGCCTTTTGCCCATGAAAACAAAACATGTCATGAAATTGTGACGTCTTTCTCTGCCTTATGCCTTTTCTTCCTTCCACCCACAAAAATGGAACATGTCACAAAATCGTGACATCTTTCTCTACCTTGTGCCTTTTTTTCCTTTCGTCCGTGAAAATGGAACATGTCATGAAATCGTGACACTTTCACCTTCTCGCTACTCTTCTTGGCTTCAACCAGTGAAAATGGAACATGTCGCAAAATCGTGACATCTTTCTCTACCTTGTCACTTTCTCTTCGATCCTATCGCAAAATTGTGACACTTTCTCTCCTTGGCACTTTCTCTTCGATCCTGTCATGAAATCGTGACACTTTCTCTCCTTGGCACTTTCTCTTCGATCCTATCGCAAAATCATGACACTTTCTCTCCTTGGAACTTTCTCTTCGATCCTGTCATGAAATCATGACACTTTCTCTCCTTGGCGCTTTCTCTTCGATCCTGTCACGAAATCGTGACACTTTCTCCTTAACACTTCCTCTTGGAACCTGTCATGAAATCATGACACTTTTCTTTGCGAGCTCCTTCTCCTCAAGCATGTCGTGAAATAATTATAGTTTTCTTTGCCTGTGCCTCTTCTTCAAACATGTCGCAAAATCGTGACAGTTTTTCTACTTGCCTCCTTCTCTGCCAACATGTCATGAAATCGCAATAGTTTTCCTTGCGCATTCTCTCTCCTCGACCATGTCGTGAAATCATGACAATTTTGCTTATGCCTTCTCTCTCCTTGTCCATGTCGTGAAATCATGACAATTTTTCTTGCACCTTATCTCTCCTCGTCCATGTCGTGAAATCATGACAATTTTGCTTGCGTCTTCTCTCTCCTCGGCCATGTCACGAAATCGCGACAATTTTGCTTGTGCCTTCTCTCTCCTCATCCATGTTGCAAAATCGCAACAGAAAACATGTCGTGATATCGCGACAGTTTTCTTACTTGTATTTTTCTTTGATTTTCTGAATCCGGGCCACTTTTGTCTTCTTGGAAATTCACTGTACATGTTCTGACTGACCTCTGAACTCCTGTCCACTGCATCAACTGATCTATCTGTCTGTGTTGACAACAATGACAATACCTTTGCTGCACCTTGCTCAACATTCCTTTATAGTAGCACGATGGTTCATGGATGACACAGGATGTAGCAGTTGCTCATCCATTTCAACAGACAAAGGCCACAAAATGCAGTTTCCCCATGCATTATGAAGACAATTTGAAGGAGCTGCATGTGATGCATATCCCTAATGTGTTAAGTAGAAGGTAACAACTTTGATCTAGGAATGCACAATGAGCACAACTACGAAGAAGATTGCGTATTGCAAGGAGTAAGCGATGCATTCTCATAGGTCAGCAAACAAAGGAGAAATCTAAAAATAAATTTTCCCACATAACTCTCAAGTTTGTAGCCACCTGTTAATTGTTGCGGCGTGGCCATTTCAAGTTTTTGTTGCATGTCAAATCATATGTTGAACCCTAAGAGGTTAAAGGCTTCAACATGACATTGATTCTCACCCAACAATGTCAAACTACAGATAACGTTGATGGCACACATGTGGAGCCAACTAAAGGAGCTAAAGATAAATTCTGATGGTATAAATAAAGTTCCTGCAAAGATCTTGGTTTGACCAATTGGCATTTGTATCCCACATTGTTACCTATTTATTGATTGACTTTTAGAGAGTTAAAATTTTTCCAGAGTTTGGTTATGAATTTTTTGAGATTTGTTAAGTCTTAGCAAAAGGAATCATTTATTGTTGGTATAATGGGTGACATGTATGTAGAACTGCAAGTGCCAAAATTTTATGGGGAAGAGTGTGATTTCTGGGAAATCAAAATATATATTTTTTTATTGCAAAAGAGCTTTGGGACACCATTCTTGATGGATATGAAGAACCATATTGGAGCAAGTTGGAAGGAGAAGAAAGAAAAATAAAGAAGGAACAACAATACCAAAATGCATTGGCTCTCATGGACATTAGAAGAGGTATGAAATAAAAAATTTTCTTCTCATTGCTAGTTGTAGATCAACTACAAAAGCATGGAAAGTGTTGAAATATGCTTATGGGTGTAATGAGGACACTCATGAAGATATGTGTGACAATATTGGAGATTGTATGAGCAAGGGGGAGCCTTGTTCTTTTGAAGATCCTTTTGGAGAGTCTTATGAAGACTCATGTGAAGAGCCTTGTGAGGTTCTTATTGTGGAAGATATGTTTTATGAGAAAGGTATATATAATGAAAATTAAGAATTCCTTCTTGTAGAGAAATATTATGGAGAATTATTTCTTGAAGAGGAGGATGTGAAGGAGCCTTGTGTAGGGCCTTGTGGAACTCTCATGGAAGAGAGTAATTTTGATGAATTTCTTCTTAAAAAGAGAAATAAAAAGAAGATGTGGGTGTGGCATGTTTAGAAAGCATGCACATTGAAGAATGTCTCATTGAAGAGACAATGAATGAAGGATAATTCTATGAGAATGATGACTCTTATTGTGAAGACCACTCCAAAGTGGAAGATTGCTTGTTGGAAGATCACCAAGATGAGGTGGATGAAAAATATCTCATGGAGGAGGCATATGATGAAAAGTGTCTTATGGAGGAGACACTAAATCAGAAAATTGATTCATATTATGAATCCACACCACTTCTCATGGAGGAGAATGTTGAAGATAAGGAGCCAACACTTCACCTCAAAGGTTGGCTTACTTATGTTGAATGGAAAACTGCTTATGTAAAAAAGCAAATGGATGAATATTTGAGAGCTCACTCATATGGAGTGAAATATGATTGTCTTGTTGATAAGACAAATATTTTGTAGTATTTTGATCCACAAGAAATTGTAAATGATTATAAGAAGAAAGCTATCAACTTTTTGTTTGAGGATCACTCAAGAGTGAAAAATGATTTGTGTGAAAACTATCTCCCAAATGAGATATGAAAGGAAATAGAAAATGAATAAATTGGTGATTTTCCTATTGTAATGGCAAAGGAAACATAAATTGGTGAAGATGACTCATTTGGTTTAGCTACATAGAATAATGGGAGTTGTCTTGAAGTTGTAATGGCAAAGGAAACACCAATTGGTGAAGATGGCTCACTTGGTTTGCCTACATGGAACAATGGGAGTTGTCTTGAAGAGACGACATTGTGGAGAAATTTAAATGTATAACATAAACACACAATTTTTTTTTGAGACCCTACTCAACAAATTACCATTGGAGGTAATAATTTTTTATTTTTGGCTTTGTTACTAATGACTGTTTGAGTAGATGTGTTGAGAACAATTTTCATACTCTTGTTATGAATCAAGAAGATGGAGAATGTATTACCAAGAAATTTCTTGCAAGTAAAACAAGTGTTGGAGCATGTCTCATGGAGACATCTTTAAAGAAGAATATTCTTAGCATGAAGACATTAGTGGGCAAATTGGGTCTTTTGAATTCAAGTACAAATAAAAAATTTTGTGATGTAATTTCTTGGAAAAAGGAATCATGTACAACCATAGTGTGGAGTGAAACTTTGTGTGAGGAACAAAATTTAGTTGCATATATAATAGGTCATTTCATGGCCATGTTTGTTTTGTTTTTTTTTGTGTAGAATTTTGTGAGAGAATAGTATGGTTTAAAAACCATAATGGGATTGTGGAACAATGGTTCAAAGACCATTGCAAGAATGTGAAAGAGTGGTTGTTGAAAACCATAATTGAAGAATATTTTGATGAAGGGGGAGCTGATCATCAAAAGGAGGCACTCAATCATTTGCAGTAGGAAGGAGCAGAAAAAATATGGAGGTGAACCGACACCAAGAGTGGAAGGAGTGCCCAAGACAATTTTTTGCATTTTTTTATTTTTTGTTGAAATATTGGAGGAAACAAAAAAGGATCAGTTTCTTCCAAGTTTGTGATGCTTCTGAACTCCTGGAAGAGTTCCTTCAGCATCAAGGGGGAGAATGTTGGAATTTGATCTGCTCAACTTAGCATTGCACTGTATAGCGACTGTAGTTTTAACTATTCCATAACTGCAACGATTCTTAGTTGTTACTCAGATTTTGTATTTGTCTTTTAGCCTTCTCTGGAGATTCTTCCGTTGAGACTCCAAGGCTATATATCTGTGTAATCATTTCATGAATAATCATTTAATTAATGAGCATTTCTTAGTGGAGTGGAGGCGGGCAGTGCCTGAAGTCGATAAATTCCCTTGCACAAAAGACCATTGGTGTTGCACATGATGTGGATATCCAAGTTGGTGAATGGAATTGCAAGCACAGATTTTTGGTTGTTCAGATGGATGACTTTCAGCTAATCCTTGGGCAAGAATTCATAAAGCAAGTGAAGGTGTTGCTCATTTCCCATTTGGGTACAATGTTCATGTATGACCCAAAGCGATCCTACATGGTGAGGGCTATGCAAAGTAGACAGTTAGAGAGAGTGCCAACGAAACCCCCTAAAGCCCAAGAATGTTCAGCAATGAGCTTGAGGAAGGTGGCTAGAAAGAAAGGAAAAGAACAAAAGTTTCTTGCGGCCATTTTGGTTGAGACAAGGAATGAGAGAGGCCATTTTGATTTAGACAAGGAATAAAAAATCTTCTGATTCTAAAATTTTGGTTGAGACAAGGAATGAGAAAGGCCATTATTTCCTCAGGTCATTTTGGTTGAGACAAGGAATGAGAAAGGTCATTCTGATTTAGATAAGGAATGACAAATCTTTTGATTCTAAAATTGATGCATGAGTTAAAATTATCTAACGAGAGATTGCAAATTGATTTTCCTGGTTTGTGTGAATGGTATGATGCTACACTTTGGAAGTGTTGGTGTTTTTGATTAAATTTAATATTATCGTGGAGATAAAATTTGTAAAAGTTGGACAATCGTAAAACATTCTGATATTGCAAAGGTAAGGAGAAGCTAGATGCTATCTTAGTCCTTTGGCACATACATCTACATTGCAAAAAAGAGTAGCTAGTGGTTGAACGTGTTTACTCCTGGACAATAATTTACTAGCCCCTCAATGGTTATTTCATCGGCTAGAGAAAAAGATGGGTATGTGTCTGGTAGAGCTTTCATCATTTTAAGCTCTCCACCTCATTTTTCAAAAATCTAATAACCTGAGGTTGTCCTCTCAGATTTCTTGTGTACACATTGGAGGATGCATTCACATTAGATGTCATATTGATGGTGTCTGAGAGTCTTAGATTTGGTTTACCTAAGCTTCTTGTTGCAACTTTTTTTATAGTACACCAAAGTGGATATCAACGATGCACCTATTCGAAGTGAATTTCAAAATTTCGAGTTAAAATTGTCCATCGTGAAGAGATTCAATATTGTTTTAGAGATGGCAATTTCTCGGCCATCAAAAATGTTTTTAGAAAATATCCAATAGAGGAGCCTGCCTGGTAATCGATGCATAAATCACACGAAGACGTGGAGAAGAATTACATGCATTTGAAACCCGAATGGAACCCAGTTTGACATGACAACATTGATGAAGGTATAATTATGGAAGCTCTCGGAGGTATAATATACTTTTTTTTCATCATTTAGTGAAAAAAAAAAATTTGTTCGACTTTTAGCATAAGTGGAGCCTTAGAAGAGAGATAATTTTGACTTAGGGGCACTTTGAAGGTGTTTTAATATCTTAGTGGGAAATTCCTATTTGTGTTAATATGTAAAGGAGGGTGAGTAAAACATTTTAAAATGTTGGTTTACATATATGGAATATGTGTTGATCCACACACGGGGACAAAACCTTAAGCTAACTTTTAGCTATGTCAAAGTAGTATGTTTGTTGTATGGAGATGAGAGTTTTTTTTGTTCGAACATAGTCTTATTTATAGGTATTGGAAAGCTCATTTCAAGCTTGATTCATTAGAAGTGAAATTTTTACTTTTGTAATTGTTTGATGTATGTATTATTGTATCAAAGTTGATCTTGTAAAAGGAGTCCATTTTTTGTTGTACACAACACTCTTAAATTTAAGTAGTGGTCTACTTGTAAGTTTGATTGACCACAACCCCTCGCTTTCACTAGACAAACATTGACACATTGGCACATAGAAAAAATGATGGTCGTAACTAAAATAGTTAGTAATTTGGCCAATACGGTGAATAATATACAAGTCTAACCCCCATCACCTAAGGTCCACACTCTTGATTCCTAGTTTCATATCAAATGTGAGATTAAGGTCTATGATGGGTCTAGAGATCCCGAAGTTCTCAATAGTTGGATCCTAGACATGGGTACTTGGTTTACCTATAGCTAAATACTTGATAGTGATAAGGTCCCCTTTGCTAAGTTGAAATTATATGGAGTTGCGAAGATCATGATTACTTAGCGGTAAACTACTCGAAATCCCATCACCACTTGGGATGAATTGGTCACAGCCTTGAAGGCTACTTTCTATCCATCAAATTATGATGAAAATTTTTTCATCTATTGGCTTCATTTGAGACAAGAAAGTCATATGTATGTTTATGACTATATCTATTAGTTCAATTGCCTATGTATTTTACTTCGAGTTTAGGATCCTACGCCTACTATTATTGCTAAGTTTAAGAGTGGCCTTTAGACATACTTGTTTCAAGAGTTGAAATATACTTGGTTTGATACACTTGATGCAAATTTTAATCAAGTTTAATTTGTAGAGGAGAAAATTTCTACTCAATATTGTACACCTCAATCTTCTAAATCTACTACACCATGATCATCTTTTTTAGTAGCTCCTTAGTCTACTTCTTCAATAGGCACATTCCGTCCTTGACAACCTCAGACTCAATATTCTTTTTTCTATCTGAAGAAGTATTCTTCTACTTATTCTAACTCTTCTCCTTCCTCTTCTTATTTCTCATCTCCCTCTTCTCAAATAATGTGTTATCAATATAAAAATTCAAGTCATATAATCAGTAATTATCCAGAGAGGAAAAAGTAGCAATGGTTTATACAATCACCCAAAGATAAAAATTTGAAGTAGGGAATCCCACAAAATCTTATCAAGACTTGTAGTGAAGATCAAAACTACCTTAATTTAGAAGGTAAACTCAACAATGTTTCCTTACTAACTCAATAGTCTCTTATAGGAGGTTGTGATCATTTGTTTATCACATGTGCTCATCTTACACCTAATTTCTCTATGGATTGAATCATTGATAATGGATCATAGAAAAAATTTATTGTGTAGTCCATTATCAATACGCTATAACTACCTATCCATCCTCATCCTCATCCTTACCCACTCGGTTGTAAGGATCATGATACTTCGTAATGACCCTCCCCGCACGACCATTAGTTATGGATTGATTAATGAATTAAACTTACCTTTATCTTTTGGAGCATGGTACTATTGATATCCTTTGTATGTGTAGGATCGGGTATGTGCATTGGATGGATAAGTTGCTTAGTGGAAAAGATGAGTAGGAAAATGATGATTCAGCTCAGGGATACACGAAAGCCCCATAATTGTATTTTATGTAGGATTGCATGAATAATTTTTCTATGGTATACTTGTGTTTGCTTCACTCGGAAATATGTTACTGTTTGTGTAAGTGATGCATTATGAATTTTGGATGGCAATGAAGTGCCAAAGTGCATGGGAGCCATCATGCTAAATTATTAAGTTAGAGTTCAAATTGTATTTGAAATATGGGTATGTTGTTTATAATGAAATGAGGGTTGCAAATCAACCAAGGTGGCAATAAAAGTGTTATAAACATGGGAGTCACCCTTGTGTGAATTAGGAATTAAGTTTAAATGCTTATATGATTCTTATATTGCAAGGAATGGGAAGCAATTGATTAACATATGATTTGTGTGTTGATAGAATAAAGATAAGGTGTGAAACAAATTTTAAATTTAAAAAGAAACTAATTTTGGATGTATTGTGAGTATTGAATGTGTATAAAACTATTGTTATTATTAATGATTTTTAAATATAATAAAAAGAATAAACGAAAACAAATTGAAAAAAATTCACTGAATGAGGTCATTATGATGTGGAATGTACGCGTTGTAATGATGACACCATCCTTGAGCTGGATATCATGCATGAAACCGATCAGGTAGTTCACCCTGGACATAAGAGAAAGAGTAAGGTACAAACAATGGGAGTTCGGTTAGAAACGAGGATCTTGGTTGAAGTGAGAATGATGTAGATCTGGTAAGCTCGAGAAGAGTTGGATAAGATCTACAGGTAAAGGAAAACCAAGAGCTAGGTTGTCTGACTTTGTGCCTAGGTTGGATTTCTTATGCATGTTGTGAACGTTTGCTGGAATTCGTATGGAAAGTGTTGTCTTAAACTTTTTTAATGAAAATAGAAAATGTCGTCATTAATTTGTAAGATGAAATGAGAGCTATTATATCTGACTTGTATTATGAGAATGGAAAGTTTTACCTATGGTTTGCTTGAGTAACTTTTATCGTATTTGCATGACTTTCAACATTACAAAATTAATATGTTGTGTTTTCTTCAAATTTTCCAATAGCTGGAATAGCAGAGTGTTGCTTAGGTTGTTTGAAAATGGGAATTAGCTTCACATATATTTGTAATGAGAATTATTGTTCATAAAGAAAGAGATTATAATTTTGTTTGGAATAAAAATTTAGTTACCCAAGTATATATGGAAACATTGGAATTCACGGAGATAGCCTAGCCATTACTTGTTTTTTTTAATGGAAAATATGATATGCCTTGAGTTGAAAACATGATTTTTATTTTTGCAATTAGCATGCATGCATTCATATTTAAGAGCTGATCTTGATCATATTAGCTTGATTACCAATACTTGGTGGAGAAGGGTAGCTATTTGCAAAGCCAGGCAGTGCAGTGCAGTAGTGATCAAAGTTCTATAACCAAACAATAGTTAAACCTCAATCCCAATATCATCTAAATCAAATTTAGTGTTGACATAACTTTTGGTATGGTGCCTCGAAGATGGTCAACATGGGCTGGGTTTGGCTCGATGCATCGTCGAGTTGGAGCAAGATATTTCTAGGAAAACTAAGAGTTGAATAGTTGTTGATAGAAATTATATTTCAAAGAATTTCTTGTAAAAATCATTAAGTTGTTTAATACTGTTACGTGAGCAACATATAACTGAAAGAAACTTATTTTTACAGCCATGTCAGAGAATGTAAAACAATCTTTGGTTCGCTAAAAATATGTATGGCTTAGTGACCTTTTTATGTTGAATGGTTAAGTTGAAGTCTATTCTATCTTTATTATTTAAAACTCTTGACGTAGTTACCTACTTTGGTACTAAGATTGTAAAAGCTAGCTACGCGGATATTATATGCAAGGTTATAAATATAAAACTAGAATGAATTATTTAGAAATTGAATGTCTTTGGTGAACACTTCCCAGTGAAGTATATTGAATTAGTTTTTTATTAAAATTTTGTGTTAGCAATCGGTTCATTGTGATATGAAAAATGTTTGATTAAAATATCCTTATATATTGAAACAGACTTTTGAAATTAAAGTAATTTACATGAAATTACTTTGGGAATAGATAGAAATGCATTTAGGTTGAACCATTAGATAGACGAAGACATAATTGTGAAGCTGTTTGATTAATAATTTGAATTAGTCTTTTAAAATTGGGTTCAAATTTGGAAGTTGTTTATTCCTTTGAAAGACAATTATTTGTATTACTTACAAATTATTAAGCTAGATTTTAAAATTATATCAAAGAGTCTTCTGGGTTGATTAACTTCTATATGCTACATAGGACACGAAAAACCCAATTAGCAATAGAATAATTGGAACCTTAAATGGATATGAATGAAAGTAATGACGTGTCTCTTGCTTGGAATCCGTACCCTGTTGGTGATGTGCAGTAAACCGCTAGTCTCTAAAAGGCACCATGGTTGAAAAAGATAACCAATGGTTTTCAAGGGTTGAGTTTTGAAGGAACATTTAACCAAACATACAGGAAACTTGACTTCTATAAAGAATATATTGCTCTTCCCTTTTACTTTTCAAACTCCTTTAGAGGGTTTAGAGTATACACAAGTTGTTTGCTAAGAAGGATACCAATTAGGATTTGTGAAAGATAATTAACGTGCTGGTAATAAGTATACCTTCATCTCGTAAACTAACTGTAAATTAATATGTGCTCTTAGAATGAAAGTAGGATGAAAAAGAAACTCTTCTTATTAAACATTTTAAAATAGTTATCTTTTTTGCATTGAGTATTTGTGCTAAGAAAATAATGTACCAGTTATAAGTCCATGTGACCATGGTATGGATTTGAGTTAGAAGATATTATTTTATTTGAGAATAAAACCTAGAGATGAATGATATAGGAAAACTTGTTTTACAGTAATAAACTGTAATGTGATAATCATTCATTTCTGAAGAATAGAGATGGGTTTACGATAATAAAGGGATAGTGGGAGATTAAAGCCACTTTTAATTATCTTAAAAAAAATTATTTTGTCAACCATTCTTGAGTGAGAAGGGTCGAGTTGGATTTAACTCAATCTACATCCTAATTTTCTTTTATTATTAAGATTTAATTTGATAACCGTTTATAGATGGTTAAAAGCTTATTCATATATTTCCAGTGCATTGGGATGAGAGCAAACAATAAGCTTGTTTGATGATGTGACTTATATAATACTTAAAAATTATTCTATCAATTTGAGTTGAGAAATCCCTTTGTGGGTTGGGTAAGATTTACTTGTGATTTAGGTTGGATATGATTATCATGAAGGTGGAACCAAAATTTGATAACTCATAAACCTTACCCAAAAACATGATGAGGATTGAACAAAGATATTCCTTATGGGAAAAAAATAAAAAGAAAACCATGGTGAGGGAAGAGATATTGTGTTCCTCATGGAGTTAGAAAATTTAGAACATCCCAATTTGTTGTGGGAGTAGCCTTCTAAGTCTTTGACCCTAAATTGTTCATTGAGCAGGATGAACCAGATTTTTTGGTAAGCTCAAAATAATGGATTTAAACAAATGAAGAATAGTTACCCATAGCCTTGTTGAGAAAATACGGTTATGAGATTTTGAACCCATAGACTTGGGAAGATGTAACTTGAGAACCAAGTTAAAGATAGAAGTAATCCTTACAAATAAGGACTTGGTTGTAGTATAAAGCCCAACTTGGAAATTGGATAATAATGGAATAGTTAGATGGTGTAATTACATACCATAATGATTCTTTTAGTCAGATTATGAACTCCTGGCAAAGGAATAAAATATAGGAATCTATGGGTTCTTGGAAAATGACACCTAAAGGTATGAAATAAACTTTGTGAATCCTTTTATCGGATCTTATCTAGAGTCTTAGTGATGAATGCTAGATATAATTGCAACTAATTTCCTAGTATAACTCATCGATAAGGATGAACAAACTACTTGATGTGCAGGTATGCACACAACAAGTCTTAAAGTTAAATTGTAAATCTAAATTTACTCTGGTAAGAATACTAGCCTTAATCATCGAAAAAGATGATTGAGATATTGATACACCCAATGCTGCTAAGGTGCGGATATTGCATAGAGCAAGTCTAGAGCAATTGTAGTATGACATAATTGGTCTGAATAAATGACTCAATTAGATCTAGTAACAAGGGGTGATATGAGATGTCATATCTAGGTTGCTATTCGAGTAGTATTATGATATATCCCATGTTCATTTTATCGAGTTGGTTTAGCCACAATGTTTGGTATGGGATAAACGGTTGTGAGGCATAATGGGCATGTGTGATGAAGTCTAATGTCATGGTATTGACATGACACTAACTGACTCCAAGTAGAGAATAATCAGCTAGTCATGAAGGCATATGTACGTTGATCCCTTGCATAACTAAAGTTTAAATTAAGTAGACCAGTTAGGTCGTGGATTCACAAATGTTAAACAAGTCGACCAGTTAGGTTGTGGGTTCACAAATGCTAAGGGATGGGGAAATAAAGTGTCCCCCTCTAGGTGTTATGGGCCCTAGAGGACAACCCCAACCGTGGATTGACCTACATGCCAGAACTAGAGGCGGATAAATAAGACAAGTTGATTCCATAGAATGACACCTCTACAAGATTTAGCCAATCTCATCCACTTGGGTGGTTGTCTATAGTAGTCTAGAATCCCAAAGTGGTTTGATATGCTTGTATTGATTCAAAATAATACTATTGATTTATTGGGTGAACAAATGTGCTATGAACCTAAAAGCACTCTTATGAACAAAACTATTGTTTGAAAATGAAAAACAAAATTACCCTAAGGAAATGCTTGACTTTTTTATGTAGTACAACCAGGTGAGTAGACTTGGGTTGTTACAACTTATTTCATGATCACAGACACTTGCACTTTATCTTTTTCTTTTGGTCCTAAGTATGTGGACACTACTACTTATGATGTCACTCCTATGGATTGTTGTGGTTTTTTGTTAGGTAAGCCTTATCAGTATAATAAGAGAGCTCAATACCTTGCATATCATAATACTTACACCTTCTAACATGCACATCACTCTTTTCTTATTTGTAGTCGATCACAACATCATCTTCCTTCACCTTAGTCACCCAAAATTTCATTAGTGTTCATTCAACCACAACCTCATCATTCCTAAGCCAAAATCCTTTTGTCCACTTGCTACGCTATTCCTTTACAAGTAAATCCTCATCGAGCACTTTTTTTTGTTACTTATCCTCTTGTTATTGTTTCAAATATTCTTGTTACTCCAACCTCAGTTCCTCTTCCTCTTCCTAACATTCTATATGTTCTAGTTGCTCCAATTATTGTTTCGATTGTTTTAATACCTACTCCTATTGTAACTCGTATACTTGCTACAACTCCTATTACTATTGTTGCTCCTATTGCTCCAGTTTTGATGGTTTCTATTGCAACTCCCATACCTCGTGTCATTCATGTTGTCGTTGTTGCTCTAGTTCTAGTTTGTGTTCGAGTTATTCCTTCTCCCTCTTATTTTTTCTTTTGTACACATTGGATTCCAATGCTCATATTATGGGAAGGAATGATAAGATAATAATATCTATGGAAAATATATAATATATATTATAAAAAAAAAGGTCACCTTTTTGTACATAAATATATAACCTTATGTAAATATAATATTGACCTCCTTTTTAAATAAAAAATATATGCAAAGCCACTGTAGACCTTTTGTGGCCATGTTTCATTTCTCTCCTTCCATGGCCACCTTTCTATTTTCCATATAACTATATTCATGGACTTCATCTATGAATGTAATGAGGCTATTTAAGACCACCTTTTGATAATGAAAATCTTAGGCTGGAGTTTGCTAATCTTTTGGCTCTTTTGTTGGTTTTGTGTGGGTGTGGATACCATATCATGAAAGTTTTCAACCACGATGTGCTAGTCAATGAAGTGAACCCATTCATCAAGTTTGAAAGGTTTTTAGGCAATTGTTCAATAGTGTTCATTCACATTCATGCCTCAAAGGTGTCATTTCATTACCAACTATTTTGAGGGTGTTGTTTTTTGCTTTTGTGGAGAGATTGATTGAATTTTTCATTAATTGTTTAACACCTATAAAATAGCCTTTTTTTTAGGGACTAGAACCTTGGATGTCTTTACAAATATCGACCTCCTAAAACAGTTGCCTATGTGCACTAATTAGCAAGAATATCAGGTTTCGTTGATGAAAAACCTTCTAAAGGACATAATTTGATCCAAAAATCTGATTTCATATTTTTTTTTCTCAAATTGAAGATCTCAATGAGCCAAATGCATTAAACAAATAAAATATTAGTTTTGTGCTTGTTAAAAACCTCAAAAAACCATCACAAGACCTTGAAAATGAGCTCCAAAGTCTTTGCAATATAATACCTGATAAAAATGAAGAGATATAGCAAGGGTAATATGAGAAAACCCTTAAGGAGGCTAGATCTTTGACAACCCAAAATAAGAGGTCTAGTAAAGATTGAGAAAAATATTTTAGAAGACTAGATCTAAGGCCATGATTGCATAGGCTTTGACTATCGATGGATATCTTTCATACAAATCAAACCTACAAAAAATTAGACCTGCGCATATCAAACAAATATAAGGGTTTGTCGTCGAATAATAACAATTGTCCCTTGCTAGACCTCAATGATGACTTAGATCAAGGAATCCCTTTTGATAAACCAAATCAGCATTATGTTGCAGATTTAGGCACACTCAAATTGTTTTTCTCTCATACCAATGATAGCAAAAAACAATTCATTCATTGAGGCAGGAGCCTATTTAATACATGTTTTAGGGTTACAAACTAGATCTATACTCCCGATATAAAAGATAGTTACATAAAAAATGTGAACAATAGGTGAGCAAAATGTAATTGAATAAAATCAAATTGAATATATTAACATTAGCTTAGAAAAGTCTAAGCATTATATAGTTTACAATATAACCTAATTAGCATGATTAACGCTAACAAGATGCGCTAATAAAGAAATATGCTAACAACTAACCTAGGTAGAGAAGTATGAACTAACCACTAATCTAAAATATCTAACCTAGGATATTTTAGATACTAACCTAGGTTTACCAGTAGATATTTAGCATAGTAAATATCTCTATGGTAAGTAGTAAAAAGTAAATGTAATAATCTATGTAGTATAATGCAATATACTACCTATTTTACCTAGTGGAGTAAAAGGGTAAATATCCCAAAGAATGGAATATTACTCTAACATCCCCCATTATTACATTATTTGGGTAATACATTTACATCCTCCTATACAACAATATTTGGGTAAAGTATATAACTGTCCCAATACAGTGAAAAATATGTTGATCTACTGGTTCTTGCTCTGTCACAGTGCTCTGGCTACTCCTAAGCAAACAATGGGTTATTCCTCACTTTGTATTATTACCAATGAATGTCCTTATAGTTATCTCATCATCCAACCAAATTGCATGGGTAACCAACCACTACAATCGCTAGGTGTAGTAGAATAGATCACTTCATACGAGGTTCATTTGGTTACAATATGAGTTTGCAAAAGATAAGGTAGCTAAGGTGTCGATCATTGTTGAAAATGCACCCTTATAAGTTCCCCCCTTCTTATTGCAAAACATGTAATTAATTTCTGAAAGAAGTATGACTAAGGTGTCGGTTGCTACCGAAAATGCACCCTTATAAGTCTTATTTCCTTTTTACAAAAAATTGTGAAAAAAAGAAAGTATATCCCCCCTTAATTACAAAATATGTGCAACTTAAGAAGCTTTCTAAAGGATTTTACAAATATTGCCTCCTAGGAAATTTTACACCAAAAAATTCCCTCCTTTTGTTACAAGAACTTCAAACAATGAGAATTTGCTATTTATGAAGCCTAAAAGAGGTACAAACACCCTTTTATTACAAGTACTTCAAAAAAAAACTTATGCTATTTATGAAGCCTAAAAAAGAGAGAGAGGAAATGGTGTTTGCTCAAGGTGAAAAATGTGTTTTCCCTCTACAATATTGTCTTAGCAATGAGCACTCTGTGTGCTTTTTCTGAACCAAAATAAGAATTGGAACTAGACACTTCACTAGCAATATTGCCTTTTTTTTGCTTCTGTGTTGTGCCTTTATCTTTCTTCTTTTGCTTGTTTTTGAACCAACACCGATTGGTGTCATGGTTGTCCTTTTTACAATGCGAGCAAAACATCTTTTGAGATTGCTTTCCCTTACCTTTTGAGGATGATCATCCCTTTGAAAGTTTCCTTTCCTCTTATCACCCTTATAGTTTGAATAAAGTGCATTGTTTGACACTTCATCGCTTTGGAGTTGATTTGCTTTCTCAGTTTGAAGCAAATTGACTAACTCGACAAAGGTGACTGATCTTTGTCAAACATTAAGGGATGTAATTAACATTTTGTAGGATTTGGGAAGGGCTCTCAATATTACTAAAGTCAAAATGGCGTCTTCAACTTTGGCCCCTAAATCATTAATCTTAGACTTTAGATCTGCCACTCTATAGAGAAATAGTTCTTATGATTCACCTGACTTCATATGGAGTGTATGAAGTTGTGTTTGAAGGTTTAGAATAGTTGATTGATTCTTGCCTTCAAAAATGGTACTAAGTGCATCCCATGCAGCTTTACTAGTTTTAGCTTCACTTATGTGAGGTTGGATCTCATCAGTAGTTGCAAGGAGTATCAACATGAGAAGACGATTGTTCTTTTTGTCCCATGCTTTTTGATCTACTCTTGGTGATGCGGGTCTTGTTTTAGTGCCATCAACTAAATCCCACATGTCCTCTACAGTCAATATGGATTTCATCTTAGTTTTCCATGCTGAATAGTTAGGACCCTTTAGCAATTGTGTATCACTAAAGTATTTATTAATAGTTGTCATGATGAAGGTCCTACAATTTGTACTAAGATGATCTTTCTTTCACTCTCAAGTGGTATTTAATGACACCTACCTAAAAACTCTCTTGAAGAGAGATAATCAGTTGGAGGAAATTAAGCCAAAAAAATAAGAGATGAAAGATAATTCACTCAAAAAGATATTTAATGGCACCTACCTAAAAATCCTTTTGAAGAGGGATAATCAGTTTGAGGAAATTAAGCCAAACAAATAGAGTGAATTAGGGGTTTTTGTTTGTAGGAGAGAATATCAAATGAATATTGGCTTTAAATTTGTGCAATGGTTAACACAAATATATTAGTGAAATTTTGGGGTATGTAGAGTTCTTGATTCTATGACTTATAATTGCAAAATAAATAATGCAATAATCAAACAAGAATGCCCACAAAATTCTTATCACCTAGGTGTCGGATGCAACCGAAAATGCACCTAATTTGCCAATGAAGGTGTTGAGTAAAATCGAAAATGCACCTTTTAATTTTTGCAACAAAATATGAATGTGTGTTGTGCAAAAAAAAATGATATGTTTTTGTCTCATCCTTGTCTTACAATTTTGCAAATAATGTGACAATAAACAAATTGCCTATCTTTTTTAATTTTGCAAACTAAACAAGTTTGATTTGTTTTAAGTGCTCCTCACTTTTGTGCTACAAATTTGTAAAAGAAATACAATTTCTTGTTTCCCCCTTGTTTTGCAAATTTAACAAATAGCACTCCTTTCAAGACAAGTCCACACACGACCCGCGTTTGAAAGGCTTCCAGAACTAGTCGACACACGGCGTAGTTTTTATGGACCCAAGGTCTCAATGTCTTCTCAATTTTTGCAAAAAAATAATAAAATGTGCAATACATGTATTATATCCTCCCTTAGAGAAAAACAAATGCACACTTTTGCCTTTGAATTTTACAAAATTGTGTCTCCTTGTTTTCTAATTTTGCAAGAAAGAATCAAATGTCTTTGATTTTGTCCCTCTTTGGATTTTGCAAAACAAACAAGGTTGAGAAGTATATTTTATGGGATCCTTAATTTGCAAAAAAATAGTGCTATATTTTTTCTTACTTCCCCTTTGTTGGAGAAAAAAAAACAAAAAAAAACTCTTGTTTGTAAAATTGCAAAAACAAATTCCCTTTTTTTTTTAGGTGCAAAAATAAAAGTTAAATCAAATTTTGTTTAATTAATAATAAAATATATTGATTAAAAAATCATGTATTAAAGTATAACAAATGATTTTTAGAAAATAAAATATTAAATTATTAAAAAAAATAAATTAAAAAAACTTAAATAAATGCAAAATAAAAAAATAATTTACCTTGGGTAATTCAAGTGCCCTCCTGATTGTTTATCAAAAAATTATTACCTTTCGGAAGGCTCCGGGGGTTGACCTCGCGACCTTGCGCGAGGTAGTATCTTTGCGTTGGGCGGCAACCGGCCCAAACAGCCGCACGAACGTGAACAAAGGTTCACGAGGACAATTTTATGTCCTTCATCCATCGACAAAGCTTTCAAAAGAAATCTTGGGACATTTAGTCCCACATGCGCTCTATGAGCGCATGTAACTGGTTTAAAACCAGTATGCCATGCACATAAGGTCGATTACCTTCAGGCAATCAGGAGATGCTGCCCACGCTTTTTGTCGATTCAAACCATGAACCTCTGAACACCACTTAAGATGCCACACATACGCAAGAGAGCCTATCAAGCTGCCACGTCAACACTCCAGTGCTCACCACATCAGCGCACTGTCTTGTGCCACGTGTCCAGCCACGTCACATCTCGGTTGGTCACCGCCACATCTTGCCCAGTCAGCACGATGCCACGTGTCCACCCAGTCAACGCCAGGTCAAATCCAGTTAGCAGGGGTCCACGTCAGCCAGCTCATCAACCAATGCCACATGGCAGATATTGATCCTCGAGATTTGTGCCACTACAGGCTCTGCATCAAGTGATATCAACAGGTCTTGCTCCTCGAGATTCGAGCCTCTATGGGCCCTCGAACTCCTACGTGATGAGTAACATCACGCTGACATCAGCAGATCTCACACCTCGAGACCTCTACGGGCTGAGCTCCTATGCCAGCCAGGTGAGACAATGTCAATGCCTCGAGAAGCATGCCAGATCGGACAATACCTCAGGAACCATGTTTGGTGAGCAATTGGTTACCTCCTACGGGCCTGTCCGAGATCCTCGGCTCTGATGCCAATGTGAACAATAGGTGAGCAAAATGTAATTGAATAAAATAAAATTAAATATTTTAACATTAGCTTAGAAAAGTCTAAGCATTATATAGTTTACAATATAACCTAATTAGCATGATTAACGCTAACAAAAAATATTTTACCTAGTGGAGTAAAAGGGTAAATATTCCAAAGAATGGAATATTACTCTAACAAAAAATATTCAAATAATCTTCCAGCTAATAATAATCTTTTAGTTAATAAAGAATAATCCAATAATAATATAATAAAATATCCTACGTATACTTTTTAACCGTCTCAAACTAATTTATTTTTTCTTTTAGTTAATAAAGAATAATCCAATAATAATATAATACTTTATATTAACATCTACTTTGTAATGCTCTTCAAATATATATATATATATATATTTTTGGGTCACGTAAAAAAACCTCTATAATTCCTAACATGAAACAATTTATTTAAGTACAAATTCAGGCCACATGCATGAGAGACAAATAATTCCTAATTACCCATAAATCATTATATTTATAAGTTTATCAATTAATTTGCCATCATTTGTAACCATTAAATCATTTAGTCAATTCAAATATTAATCTTCTTGGCAAGCATTAGACTATACCATCATCCTTAGGGATAATAAGGCTATAGATTATCAATGGCATTAGTACCATTGGGGAAAAAAATTTATTACCATTCTAAGAAGCTTTCTTTAGCTGGAAAGTTTCAAATTTGTTTTAAGGTTTTGGCTTATACTCATGTTTACTATTCTTCATGTTGGGTTCTGTCTACTGCTTGTTATGCCAAGTTGGACAAATTGCTTCAAGATTTCCTATGGTCTAATGTTGTTGGAAAGAAAGGGTTTCACAGGGTGGCATGGGAAATTTGTTGCCTCCCGAAGAAAGTTGGTGGCTTGGATCTTTTTGACTGTCAAAAACAAGGTTTTGCTCTCTATGCTAAATGGATTTGTAGGGCACTTCAAGGGGATGAAATCTGGAAGATTTTAGTCAGACATTATCTTTCTACTGGTCTGCCTTAGACGTGTATGGAAAGGTTTAAACCTTCAAACCATTCTTATTGCATCTGTACCTATTAAATTCCAGGCTCTTTTGTTATTCGCAGTATTTGGAAAGCTTGGGAGGCTCTTAAACCCTGGATTTCATGGAATGGAGTTAAGACTAAGGTTGGTGCTTCTGTTCCCCTCCATAATGTTTGGTGGTCCTCTGCTATTGTTTATCAAGGAGCACCTCTTGCTCAGGTACAGTGGATTCGAGCTCAACGATTTTATAGAAAGGGTATTGCTTACTTGTCTAATTTCATGAATTTTCATACTAGAGATTGGATCCCTTGGAATCATTTTATGCAATATTTCAGTTTATCTCCTGCAGATAAGAGTACTTATGATGTTGTTGTTGATTCCACTCTTCTTATGATTTGGTCTAAGGTTTTTAGACATTATCAAAAACTATGGTGGTCTCATTGGTCTTGGCCTAATAAGCTTTCTTTTATAAAATACAAACCCTTCTTGAGGTATTCTTGGCTATCTCAAATGGTTCCCATGTCAGATAAATTGAATGCCCGATGGGACTTAGTCTCCTTGCAATCTCGATGGAGCTTAAGATTCAAGGTTGTTTGGGCCAAATTTCTTGAACCCAAACAAGCCTTTTTTTCTTGGAGCCTGTTGTTTAAGGGTCTTCTTGTGGGGCAAAGGCTTCGGTATATGGGTGTTGACAATATTACTTGTATGAATTGTGGTGCTGAGGAGGACATTCTTCATTTGTTTTGGTCCTGTCCTCGAGCCAAAGAAGCTTGGGATTGGATTCTTTCTTTCTTCAATCCCTACATGCTTGATACTTGTTCTTGGGTGCATGTTTTACTTGGTGACCCTATCAGATTTAACGATAAACTTGGTGCAGTTTGACAAATTTTCAGAGTGGGCATTTTGTTTCATCTATGGAAAACTCGGAATAAAGTTGTTTTCCATCAGCAAGAACCTTCTTTGTATTTTTTTCTTACTGACAGATATATGGTATTTTATGATTGCTAGTTCTAGATTCATATCCAAGTGGAGAAGGTAAGTGTGGAGTTGTAGTATTTACGCACTTTGATGGACCACTGGCAAAATGCACCATGCACGGTGAATCGCGTGCCTCCTGATGCTCCTCCCACCCGAAGGCGTCCTCGGTATGTTAGTGCTGGGTCCCAAGATAGCGGCCATTCACGTTCAAGTGGCAATGCTCGACACTGGCCGCAACCTTTTCCTCCTGCTAATCGCAACTCTGCAGGTGGTGCCTCTTCTTCTTGTCCCAATTCTAGGTGGGATGTTTGTCCCTCGACTTCTGTTCATACCAATGCATGGGATTTGGCTGCTCGTTCTGTGCCTTTGACTCTGACGGTGAGTTGGGGAGATGGTTCTTCTTCTCCTCCCCCACAGGCTATCGTGCCTCATGGGCAAACGAAGATTCAAGAGGGCAATGGTGTTGTTGATGATGGTTGGGGCCATTCTGAGCCGGATAATGGTGGTGGTTGGGGCGGCGCCGAACAATGCTTAAATGCTTGCAAACCTACTTTCTTTTGATGTCTACGATGTAATAGCTTAAAGTTGTTTTGTTGTTGTTTTCTAACTGCGTTGTCAGCAGTTAATATGGTTTTGTACTCGGAGACTCCGGGTGTGCTCAATTCCACCCACCCTTTTGTATGATTAAGCCTCTTTAATATAAAGCTTCTTCATTACAAATTTTTATTTATTAACATTACCATCTTAATCATCACAGCTTAACATTTATGTTTTTTTTTTTTTTTTTCATTTACAGCGTAACTTAATCATGACAGCGTAGTCCGGCGGTTCTTAAAAATCTATTTTACTTCGTATTGTATTGGAAATAAAGAACATAACATTAAAAATAGTTTAACTTTTGTATGTAAGTAGAGTTTATGGACACGATTTTGGTTATTATTTGGAAAATTTTAATATTCAAATTAAAGTGTATTTAAAAATAATAATATAGATGATAGTTTGAGTATTTATTATTGATTGTTTAAGTTTGATATTTTAAGAAATTAATTTTTACAAAATAATTATTTTAATTTGATACCTTAAAAAATCTCTTTAACTTTATTTCCTAATGCTCTGAAAAATCGGATCTGTTGATTTTATTCCGCGGGCTGCCTTTAGCAATGCAGGGAAAAAATAAATTAACATTTATTGCAGTTCAGAGAGTGGTGCATGGGTAAAATAAAATCTATTTAAATCATCCTCAATCTTGATTGTTCCAAGAAGATGAAGTTTTATTGATTTCATTTTACCTCCAAACAAACTTTATAAAAAATATTATTTTAATATTTTATTAAAAAGTTTATTAGGTATTACAGTTTTAAAATAAAATCTATTTAAATCATCCCCGATAAGCATAATATAATATGTAATGTCGAGTGGCAACTTTCTTAGCATTCAACCTATGAAAGATGCGATGATTCGACTTATTTATTGCAGCTTAAGAGAAATAAAGGTTCTTCCCTTGAACTTTTCGAGAATATTTATATTTTCAGGTTGTTTGCTCTGGCTTTTATACCATCTCAAACTGTGATTTAATTGCAAAGTTCCCTCAATTTTCAGTGCATTCGATTTGAATACAGCCAAACTGGTTTAACCAAATTTGAACAGAGGTGTGAATGTAATGCATCAACAAGAATGATATGCATAAGTTTATGAACATGATGCATATATTTCTATATTCGTGGAAGAGGAAAATACACATTTTCATGATACTCACTAGTCTTGGATTACACATGGTTCAGTTTGTGGATTGAAATAAATACATCTTTTTAGTGAATGATTTTATTATTTTATTTGAATGTTTTTAAGTTTTTATTTAAGAGATTCAAAGTTCAAACTTTTGATAAGAATTGTGGGTTTTTCAAAACCCCACATTTTACTATAAAATTTTGTCCCTAAATATTTTTAGGAGCAGATAGGCTGAGTGTTTGCTAGTAAGATGCCTCAGTTTGAGGCTGCCCCAATTCTATTCTTTAGTGGGTGGGGTACTATTGACTTTATCTTATCCACTATTGGTAAGCTGCCTTAGTTTGGGGTTACCCCAGCTCTATTCTTTGGAGTGTCGGAAACTTATTGACTTTGTCTTACCAACAGGTTAGAGATTATAAATATAATTAACTGAATGCTTGCCCTTAAGATTCCCCAATTCGAAGTTGCTCTAATTTGATTTCCTAAAGGGTCCTTCTTTTTACCTAAAAGATTAAAGATTATAGAAATTCAGAAAAGAAATAACAGAACGATGGAAGCGAAAAACTCCCAAAGCGTTAAAATTAGCAAAATGTTACTCTAAGGAATGTTTTAATACATCGCATGGAAGATGGAATTCAAACAGGTTTCCAAATTAGGTCCTACACTTTGAATGTCTAAATAAATGTTGTCCATTCAGATGCAATTCCACGCTTGAACTAATGCTAGAAGGGATTTTCTCCAAATACATGTCATCCAATACTATTACTATTTACATTAGGGACATGTTTTTCCAGATCTAAATCTGACCTTTTCAAAGCTAAGGCATTAATTCAAAGCTCTGTTCAGACAAATATTTGAAAAATTGTTTTGAAATTAGATTCATTCTTTGGAAGTAGGAACCACAAACTGGCTTTCACAGTAACCAAATCTTCTTAGATAATCACCGTATACATATCCAATGGAAGTTGTCTCTGGAAAATGTCAGATTACTTATTTTAAAGAAATAACATTTACCTCATCTATGAATAGTGATAGCCTAAGAAACTTCTCTGAGGTCTCATCTCATTAAAACTTGAATATTATACAAAGGCAGTAAATTGCCCTTAGAAACCCTGGATGCTGGCATCCAGTGCTTATGGACCCACATATATAGGTATTGACAAATTTTGAAAGGCCTATGCAGGTCTCATAAGAAGGTACCCCTGTATATTGCATGCAGCAGATGCCAATCTTCATTACTTTTAGCCCATTTTTTTAAGTTTTCGAATAAGGCTAGATTTCTTTGAAACGCTATACCACCCTGGAACGTTTTCCATTGACAGATCATCACGCTTTGCAGCTTCAGATGTGTAAGATAAGTAAACGGATAAAAACATACCACTTCATCTCCAAATGTGTGTGTGAAAGAAATCAGTATCGATATGCTACAAATTTGCATTTCTAAAGAATTAAAGAGTTATTCAAAACTTAAGATACCTGAAAGAATCCTTGTAAACTAGAAGCTATTATGATGCCCAGAACTATTGTTTTGTCATCTGTGATTGCCTCAAATGTATTCAGGCTCACAATGGAGAGCTGATGGAAGAGAGGATAACAACAATCAAATGATGGTGGAGAAGATCCTGAATTTCACTAACCAAATATTGTCAGATATACAGATTGAAAGAAGTCAGTATAGAAATGCTACAAATTTGCATTTCTAAAGGATTAAAGAGTTATTCAAAACTTAAGATACCTGAAAGAATCTTTGTAAACTAGAAGCTATTATGATGCCCAGAATCGTTGTTTTGTCATCTGTGATTGCCTCAAATGAACTCATGCTCACAATGGAGGGCTGACTGAAGAGAGGATAACAACAATCAAATGATGGTGGAGAAGATCATGAATTGCACTAACCAAATATTGTCTTTTTAATCATAGTTAAAAAGATTTTCTATAGCAAACCAAGATATACAGATTGAAAGAAATCGGTATAAATATGCTACAAATTAGCATTTCTAGAGATTTAAAGAGTTATTCAAAACTTAAGATACCTGAAAGAATCTTTGTAAACTAGAAGCTATTAGGATGCCCAGAACTGTTGTTTTGTCATCTGTGATTGCCTCAAATGAACTCATGCTCACGGTGGAGGGCTGACGGAAGAGAAGATAACAACAATCAAATGATGGTGGAGAAGATCATGAATTTCACTAACCAAATATTGTCTTTTTAATCATAGTTAAGAAGGTTTTCTATACCAAACCAAGATATACAGATTGAAACTTTGGTTGAGTTAAGAAGGTTTTCTATACCAAACCAAGATATACAGATTGAAACTTTGGTTTAGATTAGTCCAACAAAGATCATGTATTAGATAACAACCCTATGAACAGTTACTGTAAGGGCCTTTTGAGCTTCATTGCCATTGGAAAAACTTTATTTCAATAAATGATTAAGAAAAAGCATGTCTCTACCGCCCTAAATTGGTCAGAAAATTAACATAATATAAATTACTAGTAGCATAGCATATACAGACCATTGAGCCCTCTAGACTCACTTGACGCTATGCCATAAGTTTTCGGTCCATTTCATTCATTTTAAAAAATTGCATTTTTCCAAACCTAATAGTTCTATTGATTGACTAGTTACTAGGCATAGTTTAATAGATGTGAAGTCAATATAAATAATAAATATTGATTAACCATCGTTCCAAAAATCAAAATTTACAATTGTAATCAACATTTAAGCTATTGTTTTACATCAATTTGTTGCAGTTTTTTAGAATGTCATCTTGCAAATGTCACATAAATTGAAACTTAAGCATTTCGTTGATAATAATGCAACCTCCATGCTTGCCATCAAGACACAAATCATTGCTATTACGATCCAAAATTTCCAATTAAGTTTTTTTTTTATTCTAGTCTTTTATCAGGAACTAACCTACTTCCAAAGGATATTCTTCCTTAAGTAATCTTCTACGTATATTTCTTTTTTGAGGCTCACCCATTCATACATCTTACATAATTTTGGCTACGTAAGTGCACTAGGTGTTGATACTGGATTTACAAACCATCCTTCTCATTATCAAAAGGAGCAAGCTTTCCTTCTCACACCTCATAAGTCCATCTATGTAGGTGCTAGGTATCTACTAAAGTTCGACTATCCCTCTCATCTCCTTGACAAGCTAATAATTCCATTGTTGTGCCTCATTTCTAACTTACTTCATGGAATCAACATCTTAGGTATCCCTATTGTCCATTATATCATTCAGTTTCACTTCCTCACAGGATTAGTTTTGTAGCACCAAAGGTTTCTCTAACTTTTTCATTATTCGTTTGAGTTAACTAGTTGCATTCCTCCATCAAGATCTTTTATGATTGTATTAGCATAATACTAGTAATTTTGGTTCAATGCCTTTCCATTGCATGTTATGAGTTACCAAGTTTGTGTTACTCTAGCCATTAAGTTAATAACAAGCATTACACCAAGGTGAAAGGAAATCATAATGAAGTACCCAATCCTTGATGGTAAGCAAAATTTCACTAACATCTCCAACTTGGACCCTTTTCTAATAAAATAGAAGTGTCACTATACCACATGTGATAGTAAGATAAAACCATACAAGGCTTATAGACATTTCATGGATCTCTTATCAAATATTGGAGCATAAACAATCTAACATTATCTCATAATGATCTATTTATACTTTTTAAGAAATCAAGACCATAACATAATCCATTAACTTCTAGTTTCTTTCTTATGAATTTATAATGCAATAATTCCTTAAGAGATAGCAAGATTCATCACACAAGATTCATAATTGTCCATAGATAATATACCAAAATCCTTGAGCACAATCTAATAAATAATATTCCATCATGAGATAATCATAAATTGGAAGATTCGTATCCAAGCCATCTAATTTTAATCATATATCCATCATCAATATAAATCTACACAAAGAATCACAACATGCTTATTTACCTTGGGAAACCCAAAGGAAAAACACAGCTCTAAATTTTGTTCTATCTTTATTTCATAAAATGGTGGTTACATTCGGTCAGACTTCCAATTAGCCTTTTGACCCAACAAGAGAGAGTCCTTTGTCTTTCGTGTATTGTAATTTGACTAGTCCATCAGTCCATAACCATATTCAGATACAATGCTTGAATTTAAGGTATTACACATTGCTGGAAATATTCTTCTCAAATTCAAAGTACAATCTATCTTTACATGAGGTCAAAGTGCTCAAATTATTTTCAATATAACATAAGGAACCTATGATGTCCACGTTTCACAAATAGACCAATCTAAATGACTTTATACTGAAGCTCTTTCTTCAGAACTTGGCTTCCTAAAAAAATGTTAACATTACAATGTTCATTTTCCAAATGATGCTACAATTTTGTTTCCTCTCCACCATAAAACCAATAGCTATCTATTCTTTGTAAAAATTACCCAGAAACATAATCAACTCGATTCCTATCTCAAAATCACTATACTCAAAGTAAAGAGAAACCCCTACCAACTCTATTTACTCTCAAACCTCAAACAAAAACAAAATTAGGATCTCCTTAAACAACTACTGAGGACCTCCAATCAAATTCACTGAGTTCACAACAAGTCTTACCATTAATGACGTGGTGAAACTCGACTAGCGAGGAATGTCTTTTCACCCTCTAAACTGAGATGACTACTCTCGACCTAGCAATTTCACATAGACATTCATAGGTCTATATGAACGTTCCCAGTGGAACCCCAATGGTTCAACATGTGCTTTGGGTGATTATATCTAGAAGTTGCAATGTATGACAATCTGAACAGACATAACGACGATGCTACCAAAGAATACATAAGACGTTGTCCCATTCTGATGAAGTAAACACACAAAACCATACTAGAGATAACGTTTTCAGAAATCATTAATTTACTCAAAATGCCAATAAAACACTAACTTCTAAGTTAACCAGGCATAATTGTTTATCCAAAATACACCTACCCTGCTCATAACCTTGAGACAAACATTCCTGTATCACTGAAAGATTAAAAACAATGCACACCACACAGTGATGACATGGCTCACGTAAAGCTACAAAGAATGGGATGAAATTTTCAAGATTACTCCTACTTCCAATAGAATGAAACCAAGAAGGTAAATATCTCACTCACCAGGAACATACTCATTTCTAGTAGCATAACTAGTTTTCCTCTACGCTCTATCCCTTTCAAGTTATATGAGTAAAACTTCCATTCTACCTTCAACCTAACGGATGTATTCTTAAAAATTCCCTCCAAAGATACATCTCTTTTAGCAAACAAGCAACTAATAATATCACCCTTTTGTGAGAATTCAATAACAAGCTTAAGCAAATGAGACTTACTATTTTCTTATGGAGAGACTCACTCGAACTAACAATCCCATTCTTGCATCAAAGCCTGCCTCCACGAATGCCCCCTCAATGAACTCACACATTAGTCTTTTTATTTTCCTCCTCCAACCAACACCTACACTTCCTTACCTCTCTTCCATTTCTTTCTTTCCCCAACAACTAATTCCTAATTTTTCCTTTGGTAGCAAAATACTACCACCACTCTATCCACCATTCGCGTTTTTCTCAACCTTCTCACCTGCCTACCACTCACACCACCCTTACGAGTAGTTATCAACACAAACATTCCTATGCGATGACAAGACAACCTTTTCAAATCTATCAATGCATCAAAACATGGGTTAATCCTACATCAACATAGCTACTACCGCTATGAAAACATAAGGTTGTTATCCTTTATTTGCACATTGGAAACATGCTGAGGTATGCACAATATATTAATCTTTTAACAAAATATTCCCAACCTAAGAAATCACAAGGTAAGATATTAGTTCATAAATCAAATTAAGAAGTGCATAAGAAGTTACCCTACAAAACTCAAATGAGAGCATAATGTCATTTTTGTAAAACATATGTCGTTCATAAACTAACACATGGAATAATCAAACATTCCATCAATAAAAACATTACATTTTCCATTCAATATATGTTTTGCATCATTACTCATAAAATATTCAATCTATCCATAGACAAATCAACCCAACAAACATAAATTCATCCACATAAAAATTATGCCTAGGGAGGGTCATGACATCCTACCCTCCTTAGGCTTAACACAGTCCTTTGTGTTTCAAATAGTTCAACCATGAATCAACAATTACAAACCATTTTCAAACAAAAATGGTGTGTGTCTTTTCATATATGGTATTTTCTCCCAAGTAGCATTTCTTTCGAAGTAGCGGTCCCACTGGACCTTGAATTGCTCCAAGGTTCCTTTTCTCATCGATTTAGAATGGAAATCAAGGATATTTATTGGTTGCACCTCTATAGCTTTAGGGTTCACCATTTACAAATTAGTAAAGTCCCACACATGATCAGGATTAGCAATGTATTTTCTAAGCAATGATATGTGAAAGGTGTCATGAATCTTGGACAGACTGAGTGGTAAGGCAAGTCGATATGCCATAGGTGTTGCAAGTATGAAAAGGGTTAAGTTGTAAGAGGCTTAGAAATTTTTTTTCTAAGCCTACGTGTGAAAACTCCCTATGTTTGTCGGCAGTTTTTGTCGGCAAGTTCCCTTAACTTCTCTCCTATTTTCCCTCCTATCCTCCTCCTATATTCCCTCCTTATCCCTCCATTTCCTCCTTATCCCTCCACTATTCCTTCTTCCCCTTATCCCTCCTTCGTCGACTTCTTCCTCCATCTCCATTTCCTACAGATCTATATATTCACGATTATGTATTATTCTAAGGTTAGGGGAAGTGGTGCAATAAAATTAAACTTTTTTCTGTTGTATTATTTTTTTTTAATTTTGTTTATTTGGCACCCGTTGAATCTCTGTCCACATCTGGTATCAGAGCCATTGTTGTGCCAGTTCGGGCACGGATCCCGAGGCACACGATAGTCGAGGTCTGACCTACAGGGCACGGTTCCCGAGGCGGGCACAATTTTTGAGGTAGGCATAGAGGACGAGGATCGCAAGCAGGATCGGATCAGATCCTGAGGTGACTGGATGAGACAAGTGGCGGCACGAGGACGCGACACGTGGCGACAACAGAGCAGACGTGGCAGCGGCTAGGTGCTGACTGGGCAACACGCGGATCGAGGCGACTGACGTGGCAGCTGAGCTGGCAGAGGGGCTGGCGAGGACACGTGGCAGCAGGTGATTGGACAAAAATTTGCCACGTGGCGATTCGACATTGGTCGACGTGGCAGCGAGGTGTCAGTTTGTGATTGGTCGAAGCGACGGTAAAAGGGAGCGGTTGAGGATCGACTGCCCGAAGGCAGTCGAAGTTTATTGCGTGGATTGAGGGTTAAAAACCCTTATCGCGCCCATCTCCGGGCGCATGTGGGATAAATCCCACATTTTTTTTTTTTAAAATCTGTCGTCCGTTGATTTCAAAACTCCACGCTCCCACCTTTACTCCTGTCCGGTCGCCTAGCGGAGTTGGCTAGGGCGTAGGCTTGCTCGAAGGAGGTCCCGGGGTCGAATCATACCAGGAGATAAAAGAATTTTTTTTTTTTAATTTTTGCCGCCGGTGAAAGTTAAAAGGGAGGTGCTCCCTTTTGTTGCCAGCCGAGCCGCGTGGTCGTGCGGCTAAGGAGCCCGCCTAGCCGAAAAGAGGTTGTTGGGTCGAATCGCGACGGAGAAGGTAAAATTAAAAAAAAAAAAAAAGATATTGCTTTTTTTTTTAAAAGTTTTTTTTTTAAATTATTTAATAACTTTTTTATTATTTTTATAAATTATCTTTTAAATAAAGTTTTTTTTTTAAAAGGATAATTATAAAATTAAAAGTTATTAAGTTTAAAAAAAAAAAACTTTTATAAAATTTATTTGCAAACCTTTTTTATAGAAAATATTTGTGAAAGAAAATATAATGTGCCCGTGCAAATGGTAGATGTTCCGATCTGAAGGGTGCTATTATGCACTACTTTCAATTTTGAAGAGACAGACACCAGAATCCTTTGACCAAAGGGTTCAAAGTTTAGGACTACACACAGTGTTTTGTCAACTTGAAAATCAGGTGATAGCTCACCTAAGAAAGCCGGATTCAGGGTACGAGGCGGATTCAGAAGACAATATCTTCGAAAAGAGGATTGAAGAGTCCGAGACTGAGCAATTTGTTTCGAATGTACGATCAAGTGCCAGTTACACACCGTGTGTACAGGTAGCCGAATCGAGTGAGAGCTATACTCCACGCTCTCCTAAACCTGAACCAGAAGAAGAAGAGGAAGAAGAAGGAAGAGGAAGAAGAAGAAAAAGAAGAAGAAGACGAAGAAGAAGAAGAAGAAGATCCAGAGGAAGTGGAACCTGAGATCATCATCATCAGCAGTAGTTCCGAAGCAGAACTTGAATGTACTAAAAAGGCGAGATTTGATTTGAATCATTAAATCTCTCTGTACTGCTTTGTATTTCCAGTTTGCCTCAATAAAAGTTTGTTTTTTTTTTAGAAATGGCTGCAAACACTAGTCTACCAATCCCTGAATTTAATGGTAGTGACTATGAATACTGGTCTATTAAAATGAAAACCCTTTTGATAGGAAAAGGTCTTTGGGATGTAGTCGAAGAAGGCTATACTGAACCAACTGTTGCTGAATGGGCAGCTTTTTCTAATGTCGATAAAAAGGCGAGAAAAGAAGCACAAAAGAATAATGCTTTTGCCCTTTATCACATTCATGCTGCCTTAGATAAAAGTATCTTCCCTAGGGTTGCATCTTATGTAATTGCACAAGATGCCTGGAATGCCCTAAAAGAAAGCTATAGAGGTAGTGACCAAGTGAAGTAGGTAAAACTGCAAACTTTGAAACGAGATTTTGAGAATCTCAAGATGCAAGAGAATGAAAGAGTCGGAGATTACTGCGTGCGAGTGAAAGCCATAGTCGACAAAATGGTCACACTAGGGGAGGATATTAAGCCAGAGATGATGGTGAAGAAAGTGTTGAGAACACTTCTTCCTAAATGGAATTCTGTTGCAATAATTATTGAAGAATCCAAAGACTTAACCACATTGTCTTTTGATGCATTAACTGGTTCACTTCTCTCACATGAAGAGAGGCTACATGAAACTCCTACCACTAGTTATGGAGGAGATGACAAAGCTTTTGCCACACATGAAGGAAGAGGTAGAGGCCGTGGCAGAGGTCAACAAAGAGGCAGAGGCAGGAATAATCAAAGAGGGGGAACTCCTAACAGAGGAGGATCATCCAACAGAGGTGGAAATCAGAATAGAGGAGGACAACAACACTATAGAGGGAAACAATCTGGCAAAGGAAAAGGAGGAGACAAATCAAAACAAGTTTGCTACAATTGTGGCAAACCTGGCCATTATGCTCGAGATTGTTGGTCAAAGACTTCGCAAGGAAGCAACAGCAACCAGAGCAATCAATTTGGGAATTTTGGAGAAGAGGAAGAGTCCTCAAATCTCTTTCTTTCTTATGGCCGTACAGAGCAAAATATGAATGATACATGGATTTTGGACATCGGGTGTTCAAATCACATGAGTGGCAAAGAAGAACTCTTTGCTAAGTTAGACTCCTCATACAAATCCAAAGATCCGGTTGGGAGATGACAAGTCATTGGCAATTGAAGGCATTGGAGCCATGGAGGTTCCAACGAAAGAAGGCATCAAGCAAGTAAGTGATATCTATTACACACCTCATCTTCAACACAATCTTTTAAGTGTTGGTCAGATGCTAGAAAAGAATTATAAGTTGATTTTTGATGAGGGTAAATGCACCATTTTTGACAAGAACAATAGTAATAGAATCATTACACAAGTGCCAATGTCGAAGAATAGATTATTCCCTTTGAAGTTTGGCCAGCCAGGAGGAAATAAGTTAGCAAATGTTGCAATTACCAATCCAAGTGTCCTATGGCACTTGAGATATGGTCATTTGAATTCAGCAAGTTTGAAGATGCTAACTTCACAAGCAATGGTGACTGGACTTCCCAAAATTCAAGATAGTAAGGAAGTCTATGAAGGGTGTGCCTTGGGCAAGCATGCCAGATCGAAATTTCCTCATGGACAAGCATGGAGGGCCAGCTATCCTCTTCAGTTAGTGCATTCAGACATCTGTGGTCCGATGCAGACCAAGAGTCTAGGTAATCACTCTTACTTCCTACTTTTCATTGATGATTGCACAAGAATGTGTTGGATATATTTTTTGAAGCATAAGGATGAAGCATTTGCATGCTTTGTTGATTTTAAAGCAAAATTTGAAAGTGAGAGTGGATATTCTGTAAAATGTCTTAGATCAGATAGAGGAGGAGAATACTCCTCTAATCAGTTTTTGAATTTTTGTAAACATCATGGCATCAAGAGGCAGTTCACAATCGCCTACACTCCACAAAAAAATGGTGTAGCAGAAAGAAAGAATCGCACCATTGTGGAGATGGCAAGATCAATGCTTCAGACAAAGCATTTGAGTAATGCATATTGGGGAGATGCAACAAGGACTAGTGTTCACATCTTGAACCGAAGTCCTACTTCAAGTTTGAAAGGGAAGACACCTTACCAAGCTCGGTATGGTAAGAAACCAAATGTGAAGTATTTCAGAGTATTTGGTTCATTGGCATATGCTCACATTCCTGATGAGCCGAGAAAGAAGTCTGGATCCAAAGAGTCAGGCATGCATTTTTGTAGGATACTGTGAAAACACAAAGGGTTATAGACTCTACAATCCTACAACTCGAAAGATAGTGGTTTCAAGGGATGTGATTTTTGATGAAGGGGGAGAGTGGGGTAAGCCCCAAATATACAGTGATGTTGAGTCACATGATTCAAGTTCTCAGCAGGTGCAGCAACAGATACCACAGAAAGGCAAGAAATCTCCACCTTCAAGCCCAAGTTCTTCTAGTTCATCTTCCTCACCAAGTCCTTCTCCACAGAGACCAGCAAGTTCCTCACCAATGGACATTGATGTTCCATCCAAAGGTAAGAGAACTTTACAGTATCATCCATCATCTCAGATGTTGGATAAAAATTTTTCAAGAAGATATACTAGGAGTCAAGCTAGTGAAATGGAATCTGTTTTACACAGATTAGAAAGTATGCACTTGTATGGTGATGATGAATCCCAGCAGGAACCTAGGGGAGATCAAGTTAACTATGCTTTGTTAACTAGTGCACAACTTGAACCTTCTAGTTATGAGAAGGCATGTACTCATAAGATTTGGCAAGATGCCATGAAAGAGGAGATAACCTCTATAAAAAACAACGACACTTGGGAGCTCGTGAAGCTTCCTAAAGGAAAGAAATGTGTTGGCTGTAAATGGATCTTCAAGACCAAGTTTAATGCTGATGGAAGCATTGAGAAGCATAAGGCAAGATTAGTGGCAAAAGGTTTTACTCATAAATATGGAATAGATTATGAAGAGACTTTTGCTCCCGTAGCCGTACAGAGACAATCGTAACAGCTTCTTGCCTTAGCCGCACACAAAGGATGGAAAGTCCAACACATGGATGTCAAGAGTGCATTTCTCAATGGTTACTTGACAGAAGAAGTGTATGTTGAGCAACCACAGGGATTTGAAGTGCAAGGTAAGGAACACCTTGTTTACAGATTGAAGAAGGCACTCTATGGCCTTAAACAGGCACCAAGAGCTTGGTACTCACGCATTGATGGGTACTTCAAAGATTATGGGTTCACCAAGAGAAAAAATGAACCCACACTCTACTACCTAAAGCAAGGTAAAGACATCCTCATAGTTTGCTTGTATGTGGATGATCTTATTTTTATGGGTAGTAATGAAAAAATGAATATGGAGTTCAAACACTCCATGATGACGCAGTTTGAGATGAAGGATCTTGGCTTAATGCACTACTACCTTGGAATGGAGGTTCATCAGTCAGATACAGGGATCTTCATCTATCAACATAAGTATGCTCAGGATATGATCAAGAAGTTTGCTATGGAGCATTGCAAACCAGTTGCAACTCCAGTTGGACATGGGATCCAATTAAGCAAAGATGATGGAGCACCAAAAGTTGATGTGACCACTTTCAGAAGCATGGTTGGGAGTTTGATGTTTCTCGCCAACACCAGACTCGGATATTCAGTATGTTGTATCTCTTGTTTCTAGATTTATGGCTAACCCATCTGAGCTGCATTTGTAGGCAGCTAAAAGAATTTTGAGATATGTGAAGGGTACATTGGATTTTGGAATCCAGTACCATAAATGTAACACTATCAAGCTTGTAGGCTTCAACGATAGTGATTGGGGTAGCAATATTGATGACAGGAAGTCAACATCAGGAAACTATTTTAGTCTTGGATCAGGACTAATAACTTGGAGTTCAAAAAAGTAGACAATAGTAGCGCTATCTTCAACAGAAGTTGAGTATATAGCGGTTACTTATGCAAGTACTCAAGCCTTGTGGCTAAGGAAAGTACTAGAAGAGATTGGAGAACAGCAAAGTGGTCCGACCAGAATCTACTACGACAACATCAGTGCCATTCAGTTGGCATATAATCCTGTCCACCATAGCAGAACAAAACATTTTGATATGAAGTACCACTTCATCAGAGATATGGTGGAACATGAAATTGTTGAGCTTCAATACTGTCACACTTTGGAGAACGTCGTCGACATCTTCACCAAGGCGATGACTAAAGCTCAATTTGTAAAGCTGAGAGACTGTGTAGTCAGTCCTCTCAACTTTAAGGGGGAGAATGTTGCAAGTATGAAAAGGGTTAAGTTGTAAGAGGCTTAGAAAAATCTTTTTCTAAGCCTACGTGTGAAAACTCCCTATGTTTGTCGGCATTTTTTGTCGGCAAGTTCCCTTAACTTCTCTCCTATTTTCCCTCCTATCCTCCTCCTATATTCCCTCCTTATCCCTCCATTTCCTCCTTATCCCTCCGCTATTCCTTCTTCCCCCTTATCCCTCCAACTCCCTTTCCCCTTATCCCTCCTTCGCCGACTTCTTCCTCCAACTCCATTTCCTACAGATCTATATATTCACCATTATGTATTATTCTAAGGTTGGAAGTGGTGCAATAAAATTAAACTTTTTTCTGCTGTATTATTTTTTTTTAATTTTGTTTATTTGGCACTCGTTGAATCTCTGTCCACAATAGGACTAATATTTTCTATAATTTCAAAGGGTTCAACCAAACAAGGGTCTAGTTTCATGGATTTAATAGCTCTCTTCATTGATCCTAGGGTCTAGAAATACTTTTTCACGTACAACAAATTCTCTTGGCGACCTCTTAAGGTAAATATAGCTTTTATGATGATCCACAACTTCTTTAATCCTTTCCTTAATAATTCTTAACTATTTTTCCATTTATCTAACCATGTTTGGTCTAAGAACAATTCGATCTTCTAGATTAGCCCATGCTAACAGTGTCCTACACTTCCTGTCATATAGAGCTTCAAAAAGTGCCATGCCTAAGGTCGAATGATGACCATTATTGTAGGTAAATACTACCATATGAAGACAATTTTTCCATCGGGTCTTCTAATCCATACAACACATGCAAAGCATATCCTCCAACACCTGGATCATCCTTTTAGTTTACTTTTTGATTTCTAGGTGATATGCATAACTGATTTTTAGCCTAGTACAAATGGCACAATGTAAAGTTTACCAAAACTCAAAAGTAAACTTTGAGTCTCTATCTTAAATAATCACTTTCAAAAAACTATGAAGCTTGAAAATATCTTTAGAAAATCTATTAGCCACAATCACGGCATCATCCTTGGTATTCTTGGGTATAAAATATGCAACCTTGGTTAGTTTATCGACCACAACTAGGATTGCATCATATTACAACCTGGTCTTTGGAAAACCTAAAATGAAATCCATTTAAATCACCTGCCATTTCGGTGTAGGTACATCATGAGGATATGACAATCCCACAGGATGTCTATGCTTAGCCTTAACGTTTTGACATTTGAGGCATTAGGCAACAAAATCAGTGATGTCCCTTTTCATCCTTGATAAGTAAAGGTTTTCTTCACATTCCCCTTCATATTTGATCCTCTTGGGTGAGCGAAATATGGAGATCTGGGTGCCTCATTCATGATAATATTTCTCAGATTAATGATCTTAGGAATATATTTGAAACACAAGAACCCATTTTTATTGTTAGAATTCTTATTTTCATCAGGTTTCTTTTCCATCTTTGCCCAAATTTAGTTGCACTATTCATCTTGTTATTGCATTCTATTGACTTGTTCCATCAAATCCACATGGATGCGGGTCAGAAAAAAAATATGTCTTCACCTACTGAGAGCATTGACAACCTTGTTTTATTTCCCTTTAATGTACTCAATGTCAAAATCATACTCAGTGAGAAACTCCATCTACCTTCTCTACCTAGCATTTAACAAAGGTTTAGTGAATATGTATTTCAAACATTCCATCAATAAAAACCATTACATTTTCCATTCAATATATGTTTTGCATCATTAGTCATAAAATATTCAATCTATCTATAGAAAAATCAACCTAAAAAACATAAATTCATCCACATAAAAAGTATGCCAAGGGAGGGTCATAACAATTGCAAACTCAAATAAAATTTTACACTACAAAGTGCAGATAATTCTACCTAGCTCATGTACTACCCCCTCAAAAGCCATAATCCCAAACAAAAGGAATCTAAATTTTGAATTTGACCATCCAAATGCATGGCAGGACCTCTGTTAAGATCATCACAATAACACAACATGTCGGATAACCCACTGTTATCATTATTTTCAGATTTCAAATGAACTTGGAAAAGAGAAATATAGATACAGTTCACAATATCATATTTTGTATGATATTCAGAGGCATGCTTATCCACATGTGTTGTATATTGGAATAGCCTTCAAGCCTCAAAGATAAAATATGAGATCATTATTTGATACCATATTTGCTAATAAATATAATAGCACATTCCTCTTCCCGTACTTAATTCCATTTAACCAACACAATTGTTATACTCAAAATTAGAGAACAACACATACTAGACAACTAGTGAAAGCAACTTATTGTTTTTAGAAAACAACCAGTCCTCAAATAGAAACATCATTGCACAATAGCTGGGTAAAATAAAACAACAAATAACAGTCTACCAACAAAAGAGGAGACCATTCCATCTCACCTTGAACCATCTGTGTTGGAAAATAATGATGAATATTCTAGTTTTTATTTTTAAATAATTAGAAAAAATGATGATCCAAGTGCAAGTTGGTGACTATTACAATCCCCTTCATCAAGGGTTGATTAAATTTTTATTTGAGCATGTGACTAAGCATGACAATTATGTGGTTTTGATTAATCAGGCTTTCTTAGAAACTAGCTCGATGTGGATGCCAAAGAAAAGTCACCAGAGATGTATGAGAGTAAGGAGCAGAACACTCATACCCTGACTTTCTTGAAGTGTTTGACTAAAAAGGAAGAATCCAATGAGGAGGAAAAGTTTAAGCAGTAGCTAATATAGTGTAAAAGAATAAGAGCATGAAGTCCCTTGAAGAATCAAAGGAGGCTACCAGGAGTTCTAAGCATTTAAGATCCAAGATGGTTAAGGTTGAGATTCCTATCCAAGATATTTTTGCTTTTGAAAGCTCGGAGGCCTAGGAATAAGGTTATAACTTCATTGGATAAAGAGAAAGAGCATCTCAAAGCTCAGGACGCCCTCAAAACTTCCCAATGCAAGAAAGACACTGAGTGATTTCCTCAGATATCTAAGCAAGTCCATGAAAGCAACATAAATGTATGTTGAACAAGTTATATAAACGATGAGGTATTTTAATATTAACAATAATTCTAAAGATCTGGAGGTGTCTGAAGCTAAAGTGATTGACCACCCTTTGGACTTGATTTTACCTGCTCTTCTTTGTGTCTTCTATAATTAGTGGTCCTTAGGCTAGTCTTTCAAGTTAGTTATTTTTGGACCATTGGCTGGTTTTGTTTTGGTTTATTCCACTTTAATACCTCTTCTATTTATTCTTCTATAAGTTTTTTTGGTTTGTATGGGATTTTACTTAAAGCCTAAGTTGTACATATGTAAAAGGTTTAGGGATCCTTTCAAAACCCCTCCTTTTCCATATAATAAAAAAAGAGAGGAAACCCAGGCATTCCTTTCAAGCAAGGAAGAAATTATAGCGTTGTCCTAAAATACCAAAAATAAGGACATTAAACACGTCTATAAACATCCTCATCACATAATTCATTAAGAAATATATATATATATATATATATATATATATATATATATATATATATATATATATATATATATATATATATATATATATATATATATATATATATCATCAAAGTACAAATCAACAATATAGTAAAGGTAATACATGTAATATTATGTCAAAAATACTACTTCCTACTCTCCAAAAAATTACATGGTATAAGTGAATACAAATATGGTGTACCATATCTACAAATTAGGTATACTCAATCCCAAAGTTGGTAGTTGGTCCTCACAAAATTCATTTATGGTTGAAAGTAGAATAATGGTACCCTTTATCCCCTATTGATAGTGGCAGTGGTGGCATATGCACTAAACACTGTGATGGTTATTTTATTCACCTTCATCTCGTATGGGATCTCAATATCAATGGTGAAGGGACCATGTGCTCTGATGGAACCACTATATGATATACTACCCTATAATGGGAGGAATGTACTCTCTTCATGTAGCTCATATTGTATCTCCTATAGTTCTCCCTGTAGTTAAGCCACCTAATTCAATAGTTGTAACAATAATTGCATCATCTACTTCACACTACCCTATCTTGCTACAACATCATCTCACTTAATAGACAAATGAGCTATTGTTTTAATGACAATATCTCTAGCATGGTCAACTTCCAAATGCTCAACCCATGTGGTCAATAAATCCCTCTCGTACAAGATAGTGGTTGCCTCATGCTCCATTTCTCATTGTACGTATACCACCTGAGCCTGCCTATCCTTATCCTCCACCCTATGCATCATCTCAAGAATAGCTACCTATGCTCTAGCCTATGCCAACTCATTTTTTAGCAATAAAATATATCAAAACAAAGTTGCTCTCTTTGCAACTCCTACCTCCTACCTATGGTAATGACAACAATAGATCTACTACTAGAGACACATCTATAATCAATCCAGATATCCTACCATTTTCCTCATATCACTCCTCTTTCTCTTTATGATATCATCAAGACTTCCTAACCATACAAGTAAAAAAATAGTCCATAGGTCTGGATCATTTTGCTCTTACACTAGGTAATGTGAATCTACTTATCGAATATTCACATATCATTCCTAATAATTTATCAAAGTTCTAGGATCATATTGCCCTAGCTTTGGCCAAAGAGGGTCATCTATATCCAACTTTGCAAACCTGTATGGGTTCCAATTGCCTATCAAATCCTCTGTCCCATATGGACTTGCGATACCACACAAGTCCCTCCAATACTCCCTGTTGCATGCTAAAATATCACAAAAATTGGTCATATATGTACAAATTTGTCTTACCCCATGGTCCCATAAGCCACCTCACCCTCCTCACTTTATTAATCTAAATAGCACCTTATCTCCACCCACCATTTTTTTGACAAGTTGTTAGCTTGTCAATCGCTTATTGTCAAGCTACCTCCAACCAACCTATGCTTGGCCTCCTCTCATACCACACAAAATTGTGGACCCACATATAAGCTACTAGGACCTCCCTCTCATCTACTCATCCTATAAAACCCAACTCCATGATCACTAGGTTCTCCCAAGGCCATACTTGGAGTAAAATACAACAAACCATGCTTGTGACTCCCCCTAGTAGACCATATTATACAAAGTGTGATACAACTAGGTTAGAATGAAAGGGAGTCATACAAACACCACTTATCAATTCCTCATGGCTACCATGACTACTCCCCACAACTAGTAAATGGTCTTCTTGTTGATGTCTCCCATCGACACCCTTGACAATAGTGCATAGAGGAGGATCATTTTCTTGTCCATGTGACCTCCATAAAAGGTGGTATTGATAGCAATGCTAGACCTAAGCATAAGGTAAGTCACATATTCTATCAGTAGTTACATAACCCGTTGTGGGTCTTAGTCTACTTGTACTACCTTCCTATGAATTGAAACATGAAGGATGGACCAAATATCCCTTAGTGTCATTGTCATCTCTTTTGTTGAGATCCAAAAGATGTTGAATCCAGAATACCAATGCTCTACTAATGTTGTCAAGAGCACTCTATCAAACTCTATCATTGGAATCAAGGCTATGTGATATAGCCACACTATCACAAGTAGAGCGTAGTCTATGATGTCCAATAAAACCTAAACAGACTCCAAGGTATGAGGTCATTGCTCCCAACATTCTAAAATACCATAATGAATCTTCAAAACCAAATATAATGTTATCATATCTACTAAAAAATCCTAAATGACTATCGTGCATTAATTTTCCCTTAAAAATGTGAGGGGAAACTTTAGTCATAATGCATTAATGATGCCCACAAGTACAATTTTCAATAGCATATTTCAACAAGCAGTTTTTTTAGATGTTATCTTAAGGTAGTACATCTAAGTAGCAAGTATTATTAATGCAAACTTAGGGTATGTACATCAATATTTGATGCATTTATTGCACAATAAATGCATAAAAAAGTGCAAGATATAGACATCCAATTTTGTGCACCAAAATAATTATGACCCCTATTAGCTAGTCCTACAATTAATCAAACTAGGCCAAACCAAATTTGGAGAATTTAGTGCTCAAACACATTTGCATGGACTAATGGGCATTTGCATCAGCTACATTTGCCCTAACCCAGTAATGTTTTTTGGGTGGTGCAAATGAACTTGGGTAAAACAAATGTCAATTTGACCACTTGACATTTTCTCATGTAAATTTGATCTATAATGGCTATCTAATGTTTGTGCCTATTTTATTTTTATTGTAGTGTAAATGTGGGTGGTGCAAATGCTTTGAAACAAGTGAAATCTCAGAGTTGTGTCTCTCAAGCATGCACCAAGTCAACCAATAGTCCTTGGCATGATCATGCATGATAGTCTACCCTTCATGCCTGATTCCTTTTAAAATCTGAATTTCTAGAACCTTCTCCCCTAAAATATCTTGGAAAAATATATAAATAAGCCCCTTGAGTAGGATATTTCATGGATCAATATTTTCTACTAATATTTTGTTGCTATTCTTCTTAAGCTCTCATTAATAATATGCTACCATTTTGATTCTTACATCATAGTTGTAGTCACTTATCTTACATCATCCTAAACATCTCATTTAGAATAGCATATCAAGCAAGGGAGTCCATTGTTAGCATCCTAAACATACATCAAGGAGCCCATTGAAAAACAATTGCAAGGAGGCAACCCCATAAGGCTTGGGTTGTATCACTTTTCCTTTATATCTTTCATCTAACTCATCTTTTTTGTTTTGCCATATTCTACTAATTGAGGGTTTTAACTTACCTTGATATTATGTTTGCTAATCATTTGCATTTGAAATATAACCCTACTACATCTAATTATATATCATTTTACTATAACATCATTGGTTAAGATCTAGTTTATAGCCTTTTTTATACTCCTATTTATCATGTAATCAGGTTTTTATCTTTTTGTGTAATCCCTCTTTGCTATAACCACTTATAACTTTGGTTTTTCTATATTTTCCTTACCTAAATCTCTATTTAAGATGTTGCCTAACTACAATCAACTAGCACATTTATCTTATTGTTCATAGGACATTTGTGTCAATTGTGTTTATACCACAACACATTTTCTTAGACAATGCAAACATTGTTAGTCCATTTATTTCATGTTTTTATTTAATTTTTTTTATTTCTTAAATGAATAAGGATTTAACTTGCTGACCTAGAAAGTGCACTACCTTTTCTCAAGTTAGATAGGCCCCTCTGCTCTCACATTTGTCCTTTATGTGTTTGCTTTGTAGGTTTTGTGTTTGCATCACTTAAGGATGCTTGTGTTGACAGAGCTAAAGGCCACAATTATTGATAGATGATGCATTTGCCTCTGGAGCAAAACCAAGTATTATCACTTCAATACTCTCTTTATTTCATTTTTTATTCTCATACTTGCTTGTTTCTCTATGTTATTAGGCTCTATCTTTTTATTTTTTTATTAATTTAAAAAAAGGAAAATATTGATATTAATTTAAACATTATTAGAACAATTTTTATCATGTTAACTTAGGCAAGAAATAAAAATAAATGTAATTGCATTTTAGGTTAGTCTTGGGTGCCTGCATTCATTCCTTGTTTGCCTTGAAAATAAAAAAAGGACTCTTATTTCTATTGTATTATTTGAAATGAAAAGTGCATATAGCTTAGGATTGTTTTCTTTGCATTATTATCTTATTTCATATTTAATTATCAATTTTAGTTTCTTAAAGGCTTAGGAATATAACCTTAGAGAGGAGTGTTGTATTTCTCTCTAGAAACCATAGGTGTTTGTAAAACTTACACATCAAACATAGTATATGCTTATAACATATTCTCCCTTGTACATATTGAATTAATATTAGAAGAATTAAACTCCTTACATTGATCGAGGAGATTTTGAAACCATTGGTGTTACTATAGATATATATATATACTAACTAATTTCCCTAATAAAAAAATTAATTATAATATTTAATGATCCCAAGATGTAACTAATCAACATTAAGGAAAACTTTCACACTTTAAAACTACTAGGAATGAACAAAAATTTAGGGGTACACATCAACACATAAAGAAGAAAATATAGGAACATTAAGTCATATGGATATGATGGGTAAATCAATTACAAATCAATGATGTAGATGCAAAAGGAAAAAAATAAACTAATTTATCCCTAAAAAGAACATATAACCTCAAACCCAAACTATGCTTGAGGAAGTTTGTGCTTTGATTTTAGTAAGTAGGAAGAATAATGTTGTACATGAACCTTAATTAATAATGATTTTGAAAAAAAAATGTGTTATTTTAATGAGTTCTAAGGGTGTCATAGAAAACCAAAACTATCTCTCAAACTAATTTTTATATAGATTGTGTGTCACTTTAGCATTCCATAGATAATAGTTTTAGAAAATGGAACACTTTTTTTTCAATTGGTTGTATGGTATTGAAATGGGCCCTACCCATGTTACGTCATCACCACATACTGGTATTACAACAAAGCTTGGATATTATCCATGTATCACTTGGCAAGATTCGAACCTTGAACTCCTCCTTAAATGTTGAGGAATCTAATTGGTTGAGCTAATTCCATTTGATGAAAATGGAACACCTTTTAAGAACAAAGAAATGAAGGATTCAACAAATGAGATTAAAATTCAACACTATTTTTAGTATCTAATTATCTATTGGAAATAGAAATAAAATGATTTTAATTATATCCACAAGACAAAAATAATCTAAGGGAGGAAAATCTTTAATACAATATGGGGTATAGTGTACAACCCTACTCCCTTTTGAATTCAAACCTTGGACCTCCTATTCAAAGTTCCAAAGTTTAACAACATCCAAAAAAGAAAATTATTCAACAAAGTAAAAAAGCTCAACATTCTCTTATCATCTTTTGGAGTGTGTTTATTCTAATGTTGATTTTGATGATAAGTTTCCCTATATTTTCTATTCTCAATTCTTCAAAAATTTCCATTAGCGATTTTACTTTTAGTGTCCACATATGCAGTCTTTATATCCTTATAAGCTTCACATTCCATGACCAATTATTTTTGGATCTCCACTACTCCTGTTGTGCAAATGACACATATTTGTTTTGATGTTAAGAATATGAATTATGCAAAAACATCAAGGAAAAATAGGACCCATCATTCAAAATATTAGATTAGAGGATAAAAAGTAGAGTTCAAAGAAAAATAAAAAGAGAAGCAAGAAGCAATTCATATCAAGAATTCTTTGTAATAGTCTTGGCTCATGCAACAAATGTGGCGTAATTCCTTATTTAAGGAATATTGTTGGTGTTGCTCTACCTCAAGGGTATTATCTATATTTGTGTCTCATTGTGTGTATTGTAGCTATGGATAATTATTTATGGATGGTTATGTTGTTATTTCTACATATGGTGAATAATTTTTGTTAGAGATACAGGTCCATAACAAGTGTTATTGGAGCGATTATTTTGATAAAGTGGAGGATTGTGCTTTTATAGATTGTAGAGATAGGGAAATTTTTTCTAGAAAATATCTCATATTATAAGAGATATACCTTCTTTTAATAGTTATTTTTAAAATATTCTTACACCATCATGTAGATCGTTTTGAGTACTCCAAAAGTGATTGGTCATTTGTTAAATATTGATAAATATTGAGGGAATTATGGCTATTTGAAGTTAGGCTATCGAAATTGTTTTTTGGGCTATATAAAATGTGTCCAAATAGAAAAAATATTTATATATCTCAATCCGATTAAGCACTTTAGTTTCCAATTGATTTATTTTAAAGAAAAATTATAAAAATAAATAGATGAGATTTGAAAAAATAATATTTTTGAGAATTTATGGTTAGTTAAAACCCTAGTTGCTTTAAAAAATACATATATATATTGGGTTGAGGTCATGGATATAGAAAAATTTTCTAAAGAGGAAGAAGCCTAGTTAGAGAAATTAAATGAACATATGAGAAACTTGGTATAGACCACTAAAAATTGTGTAGAAGAAATAAACAAGTAGACAATTTGCAAGGAAATAATATAAGGAAAAGAGAAGGATAATAATGTGCAAACAAATGGAAGTAAATATTTGGTGTTAGATAAGTCAAGCAGTGATCAAGAAGATGTGTTTAGATCTAAAAAATCTATTTTGTGTTAGGTTAGATATTTTATTCCCTTATTTGTTGTTACGCTAACAATATCTTACCAAAAAATTGAACAGCTCCAAAAGAATTTTCTCTGGTCTGGGTCAAAGGAAAAAAAGAGGTTCCACCTTGTGGGTTGGGGCAAGGTTTGCAGGCCAAAAGAAAATGGGGGGCTAGGACTAAGAAGAGTTGCTCACCTAAACACTGCCTTGCTTGCCAAACAAGCCTGGTGTCTTATCAACAATGATGAGAATGAGTGGACTGCCATAATTAAAAGAAAATATCTTCAAGATATCGATTTCCTAAATGATTCAATGCACGGTGGAGGGTCAGCATTCTGGAAAGCAATCTTAACTAGTAGAGAGGTCTTAAAGAAAGTCCTAAGATGGGTTCTTGGTAATGGGCAGAAGATCAAGTTATGGGATGACAGGTGGGCCAAGGATGAAGCTTTATCTCAGTTTCCTACCTTGGCTAGGATCAAAAGAATAATAGAGGACCTATTTGGAAGGAAAGTGGCTGATTTCATAAGACAGGAAAGAGGTAGGCTTATTTGGAAATAGATAAGGATTCAAGGCTTTGAAGCTGAATCATAAGAACTCCAAAGCATCCTGCATCAACAATTCATTTCCACGAATCCTAAGCAGGATCATGTAATATGGGTAGCTACCGAAAGTGGGCAGTTCTCATTCAAATATGCATATATGCTAATGTTAGATATCGATGACCCCACACTCCAGACTCAGTTGGTGTGGGTCAAAAACCTTATTCCTAAAGTTGTTATGTTCTCATGGTTGGTGATCCAAGGCAGGATTCTGATGATTGACAACTTGTTAAGGAAATGTATGATAATTGCTAACCGATGTTATTTGTGCAAGGGTAATTGGGAGTCCACCCACCATATTTTCCTTGAATGTTCGATCTCTCTGAGTGTCCTCAATGGGTTGTTTCAAGCCTTCAGCATTTGCTTGGTCAAACCAGCTACCATCCTTGACCTCTTCCACCAATGGCCAAATCCCTTTGTTAGCCTTAGGATGAGGTTCTTTTAGAAGATTTGTCTCCATCATTTTCTTTGGTAGGTGTGGCTAGAAAGAAACCTTAGAGCTTTCCATGAGTCGAGCCATGATGTCACCTCCATTACCAATAAGATTCTTACCTTCACCCATGAAAACGTCAGCCTTATACCTTATGAGGATCGAAATCCTTCCCCCTAGGAGAGGTGGATTGCTCAATCCTTAAATATTACTCTGAGCGAGAAACCTGGAATAAAGGTCAATCCCAGATTATATGTCAAGTGGAAACTACCCTCGATTGGTTGGTTCAAGCTCAAATTCGATGGGGCCTCTAAAGGTAACCCTAGAAATGCAGGGCTGGAGGAGCAGTGAGATATCATCAAGGTAAGGTGGTGATGGCCTTCTCTGAACAGCTGGGAACTAGGACTAACAACGAGGCGAAAGCAAGAGCGTTATGGAGGGGTCTTCAGTTGGCTCAGGAAATTAAAGGTAAACTAATTATCGAAGGAGATTCGATGCAGGTCATAAACCTTCTCAGCAATGGGAAAAATCCTCTATGGTGGATTAAGACTGTCATCGAAGAGGCTAGGATCCTTTACCATGCCAAGAACGATCGAAAGGCCTAGCACGTTTTTAGGAAAGCAAATAAAACTGTTGATATCTTGGCCAATTTAGGGGTGGAAGCCATTGGGTTGGTCACTTGGGAACATGGAGTCCCAAGTGAAGTGGATAAAATAATTCAAAATGATCGCCAATGATGGTGAAGTTGTGGGGATCGAAAAAGGGAGATCAGTTTCAATATGGTTTTGTCAGGATTGCTTCAGTCCTTATTGTGACGGCTTTAGCTTTCTTTGCAATAGGGGAAGGATCTAGGTGGCTTGGTGGCTTCATGTTATGGGGTCAGGGGCAATGGATAAGGCCAAAGACCGTTGTTGCATTTTTGTGAATTGTTCGAGTTTCAGGAAGAGCAATTTTCAGCAAGAAAGGAAAAGTGTAGCAATTTTGCAACAGATTGAGCAAGAAAGAAAAAGTGACGTGATATCACGACATGTCGAGCGAGAAGGAAAAAAGGTCGCGATATCGCGACATGTAGAGCAAGAAAGAAAAAGTGTAGCGATGCCACGACATGCTAGAAAGAGTGTCACGATTTTGCGACATGCTGAGCAAGAAGGAAAAAGTGTCGCGATTTTGCGACATGTCGCGTTGTCGCGATCAAAAGAGAAGAGAAAAAGCAAGAGGGAAAAAGTGTCGCGATATCGCGACAGGAATGAAAGAGTGTCGCGTTGTCGATCCATGTTGAGCAAGAAGGAAAAAGTGATGCTTTTTGGCGATGTGTTGAGCATGAAGGAAGAAGTGTCGCGATATCGTGACATGTCGCATTTTCACGACCAAAAAAGAAGAGAAAGAGTAAGTGGAAAAATGTGTCATGATTTCGTGACATGTCGTGTTTTCACGACTAAAAGAGAAGAGAAAGAGCAAGAAAGAAAAAGTGTCACGATATCGCAACATGTCGCGATATCGTGACATGTCGTGGTGTCACGATCAAAAGAGGAGAAAAAGCAAAAAGGAAAAAGTGTCGTGATATCGCGACATGATGAGCAAGAATGAAAGAGTGTCGCGATATCACGACATATTGAGAAAGAAGGAAAATGTATCACTTTTTGGTGAAATGTTGAGCATGAAGGAAGAAGTGTCGCGATATTGCGACATGTCGCATTTTCGTGACCAAAAAGAAGAGAAAGAGCAAGTGGGAAAAAGTGTCGCGATATCGCGACATGTCTTGGTTTCACAACTAAAAGAGAAGAGAAAAAGCAAGAAAGAAAAAGTGTTATGATTTCGCGACATGTCTTTTTGTGACCAAAAGAGAAGAATAAGAGCCAGAAGGAAAAGTGTCGCGATATCATGACATGTAGTCTTTTCGCGACCAAAAGAGAAAAATAAGAGCCAGAAGGAAAAGTGGCGTGATATTGCGACATGTCGCATTTTCATGACCAAAAAAGAAGTGACAGAGAAGGAAGGAAAAAGTGTCGCGATTTCGTGACATGGGAAATGTGTTGCGATATGTCGCATTTTCGCAACCAAAAAGAAGAGAAAGAGCAAGTGGGAAAAAGAGTCATGATATTGCGACATGTCTTGGTTTCATGACTAAAAGAGAAGAGAAAAAGCAAGAAAGAAGAAGTGTCGCGATATCGCGACATGTCACATTTTCACGACCAAAAAGAAGAGAAAGAGCAAGTGGGAAAAAGTGTCGCGATATCGCGACATGTCTTGGTTTCGTGACCAAAAGAGAAGAGAAAGAGCAAGATGGAAAAAGTGTCGCGATTTTGCGACATGTCATATTTTTGCGACCAAAATAGAAGAGAAAGAGCGAGAAGGAAATGGGTTGCGATATCGCTTCATGTCACATTTTCGTGACCAAAATAGAAGAGAAAGAAGAGAAAAGAAAAAGTTTCATGATTTCACGACATATTCATAATGAAAGAAATGGTGTAGCGATATCGTGACATGTCGCTTTTTCGTGACCAAAAGTGAAGAGAATAAGCAAGAGGGAAATGTGTTGCGATTTCACGACATGTCAAATTTTTGCGACCAAAAGAGAAGAGTTAGAGAAGGAAGGAAAAGTCTCACGATTTCGTGACATGTCACTTTTTCGCGAACGAAAGAGAAAAGAAACACGAGGAAGGAAAAGTGTCGCGATTTCGCGACATGTCGCTGTTTCGCGACCAAAAGTGAAGAGAACAAGCAAGAAGGAAAAAGTGTCACAATTTCGTAACATGTCGTATTTTTGTGACCAAAATAGAAGAGAAAGAGTGGGAAGGAAAAGTGTCGCGATATCACGACATGTCGCTTTTTCGGGACCAAAAGAGAAAAGAAAGAGGAGGAAGGAAAAGTGTCGCGATATCGCAACAGGTTACATTTTCGTGACCAAAAGAGAAGAGAAAGTGTTAGGAGGTGAAATTGTAGACCGCCTATGTTTTAAGGCGTGTGTAATCCTTTGTATGCATGTTGCTCTTTGTTGGTTGTGTGGCCCTAGTAGGGGGCTAAGAACAGACTGTGTGGCTCTTTTTTGTTTCGCTTAAGCTTTGTGCTGATTTTGTAATAGGTTTTGGGTCAACCTGTAAAACCCGGTAGTAATGATTTTGTACCTTATTTACCAAAAAAAAAACAATATATTTATTGTTAGAATCTTTATGTTAGCCTACATATTAGTTTGGTTAAGGTATCAAGGGGATATTTAGAGAGGTTGTTATTAAGCTAGTTATAGACTTGAGTAATGTATATATATTTTGATTATTTTGAATTAAAAGGTTAATATTCGCCCTACATTGATATAAGAGCGGGAAGGGATGGCGATCAAAGCGATTTTTTGAAATTCCAATTTTTGAGATTATTTCGCTATCCTAGAAATTTGTTTTTTCTGATTTGATTGGATCTCCTTTGGCAAAAATTTGATTTGTGGATAGACGTATCAACGGACATGCTAGGATACTACCTGATTAGGGTCAATCCTTGACAAACCCAAATAGGATGTGGACACCTCAAAACCAGGTAGACTGCGACTTCATGTTTTTCTATATTTAACCGATCTAACTTAAATGCTTCACTACGGATCTAATTTTGTCAGATGCTTCACTATGGATCTAATTCTGCCAGATCTTACAAGATGTAAACCCAGGAAGGTATGTTTTATCTAGATGTAGACCCCTCATCCCTAGACAACACATCGACATGCTGATCTGGTGATGGTACATTTTTCAAGGATAGGCTAACTTGGCAAGGACAACTAGTTGATATGGCAACGAAACCTTGCTGATGTGGATGAACGATAAACCCTAATGATGTGGTGGCACCCTGCTGACATGGACGGATGATAAAAAAAACCATTTTTGACACTCATCGAACGAGAATCAATTTGGAAAATTTTGTGCAAGGCGTGATTGCCCTAAGGTAATTGAAATTCAAGGTGGCAATTTTTTGTTTTAAATAGCTCATAATTTCACTGTGCAACAAATGTGGGATAAAAATTCAATATTTTTTTATGCATATCCCTGACTGAGTTGTCAAATAAAACATGGTCTCCTCTATGTTCTATCATCTAGATTAGTTGAGTTGGTTACAACCTGGTTGGTAAGATCTAGTGCAAGAAGTCAGGAGTTTGACTCTCGTCAATGCTAAATCCTTTTCAGGTGCTTGCATTTGTTGTTTTTCTTTATTTCATGCAGCGCTTGGTGGTTTAACAAATCTACGCCCTATATTATTCTTTTCTAAGTCCCGTAGTGCAATTGGTCACTGGTTACGCACTAATATTCCATAGGACCTGGAGGTGCACAGTTCAAATTTTGTGCAAGCCAAAACATTATTTTTGAAAGGTATTTTTTGTTTGTGTATTTATTTTGCACTTTCAAATTTTATTTAAATTAATTAGTTTAATAATTACATGTTTTTTAAAATCAATTTTTACCTTTAATAATTTATTTTTTCAAATATTTAATTATTCAATTCAATTAATTTCCATAGAAGTTTTCATTGTAAAAACACAAACCAAAAGAATTTTTTTACAATTTCCAAAGAGCAAACTCATCAAATTGAAGATCAAAACTTTGCACTCAACCTTGTTTATTTTGCAAAAAAAAGGGGGACAAAACTTGTATTCTTTTGCAAACATAAGGGCAAAGTAGTGAATATCAATTTTACTATTCCAAATTTCTTGATTATTTTTTGTAAAAAAGTGAATTTTCGATGGAATCCGACACCTAATTGGCTTTGTATAAAACATTCTCAATGGAATCCGACACCTTTCAGACATAAATTTATGGAAAAACATTGATGTATGATGCATTTAATTTCTTGTTTTTTGCATTAACACATTTATTTTTTTACAGCAAATAATACCCTAAATTTATACCCATTTTTGTGCAATTTATTGCACACACAGCGTTCGGTATTTACGGCCACACTTATAGGTAATGTTGTCATGTTTTGGGCTACTGTATATAATGTCTAATATAGCTGCAACAATGATGTTTGAGCTATTGTTCTCTATAAATCGTCGGGGAGAAATAAGGAAGCCAAATTATTGTTTTGATATTCACTCCATCACATACCCTATTTACTCCTATTGATTGGCTTAAACTCCTCAAACTGATCATCCTTTTTCGGAAGGGTTTTTAGGCAGGTGCCAACAATTTGAGTGAATCCCTTTCAGTATTGCTTAATTGTGGTATATAGAAAGGGGGACCATTTTGGTGATATAAGGAACCTTCACAATGGCCACTATAAACAAATATCTTTCAGATAATCAATTTTTTAAAGGTTCCAATTATGCTCCATGGAAAACCAAAATGAGAGTCATTCTATAGGTTGAATATTTGTGGGATATTGTGATTGGCACTTCTAAATGTCCCACTACAGCAGGTACCACACAATATGAGTATGACAAAAAGGATATGAGGGCCCTCATGCTCATCTTACTTGCTACTACTGATGAAGTACAACCTCACATTTGTGACAAGAAATATGATCAAGATGCCTGGGACACATTAACTATAGTCTATGAAGGGAAGAATCAATCCATAATTCTTAACCTTCAATCACAACTTCACAATATCAACATGAAGCATGGTGAAACCATAGAATTATTCCTTTTTAGAGTGGTAGAATTGAATTCCAAATTGAATTCCTTGGGAGATAAATTTGAGCATAATCTCTTGACATCAGTCATTTTGAGAGATTTACTAGATTCCTATAGAATACTTATCACTTTCCTTCAAGTATCAAATCGTCATATTACTTTTTAACAGTTGGTAAATTTTCTCCAAACAAAAGAGGTAAATCAACTTCAAAGAGATGAAGTGTCAAACAGTGCACTTTACTCTAACAAATAGGGATCAAAGAAACAAGGTAATTTTTAGAAGGGGGGATCTTCTTCCAAAGGTTCCAAATAGAAGCAACCTCAACAAGGGCAAAAGAGGTATTGCAAAATATGTGATATGGACAATCATGACACCAACAGATGTTGGTTTAAGAATAAACAACCACAATACAAGGGTCATAATAAGGGCAAGAACAAACCACAAAAGAAGAATAAGCAACCAAAGGGACATGTTGCTATTGAGGAATCAGACTCAGATTCTAAGAGAGCACACAAGGTGCTCATGACTCATACAAATTCTAAGCAAAAGATCCTATGTGGTATATTTATTTCATGGCCAATGTACACATGACTGGTGATAAACAATGGTTTGAGATATTTGAGGCTAAAGAAGGCAAACCAGTTACCATAGTTGATGATAAGACCTACAAATTCTAGGGTGAAGGAAATGTTTCAATCACTCTTCCTGATGGAAAATTTCAAGTTGATAAAGTCCTTTATGTTCTAGAATTGGCTAATAACTTGTTTTCAGTGCCTCAAATCTTGGATAAGAACATGGGGGTTGATTTCATGGTTGAGAATGGAAAGAAGCATTATTTCATCACAAAGAAGGAAAAACATGTAGAAACTATTTTCTACAAGCATGGATTGTTTTCTTTAGATGCCCTTTGTACTCCTCATGTTGCCATGGTAGTAAAAATAAAAGAGACCACTTCTCTTTGGCACAAAAGGTATGGGCACCTAAGTTCAGGATATTTACTTGAATTGAGTAAATATGAAATGGTGAAATGTCTTCTAATATTTCATCCACTTTTCTAGTTTTCTTGGATTGCTTAACAGGTAAGCAACACCAAGTACCTGAAGAACACAAGCTTATACTGAGAGGGGGGTGAACAGTATAAGACCACTTTTTACTTTTCTTTCCCAAACAGTATTAATCAATATAATCAATGGCAATATCAATAGCAATAACCAAAGCAATGCACCAATCATCACACACAATAGAGACACAAATTTTAACGTGGTTCACCCAGTGTGGGCTACCTCCACAGAGAAAATATTTCTTCTAAATATTTCTCAAATAATATCTTGGGAATATTTCCCAAATTACAATGTTTATGGACTTCTATCCAAAGGAGATGTTGATCCCCTAATCTCAAGTTTGTGGATCTCTTCCATAGGAGAACTCTTTCCCCTTCTGCTCTGGCTAGTGATCTTCTAGAAGACTCTGTCTCTATGCTGCACTGATTGGTGGATCTCTTTCCACTTGAAGACTCCTCACTCAGATCTATCTTCAATTGTCCTGGTTGTTGGATCTCTATCCACTGAGACTCTGTCCTCTATACTCTGTCACCTCCAAAGCTCTATCTCAATACTGTACCAAACATAGTTCAGTCGGTCTAGCATAGTTCTGCTCAATCTCTTGTACTAAACATAGTATAGTCGGTCTAGTACAATTTTGCTCAATAGGTTCACACAAAACCTGCTCAAATCTGCTCAATAGGTTCACACAGAACCTGCTCAAATCTGCTCAACAGGTCCACACAGAACCTGCTCAAATCTGCTCAATAGGTCCACACAGAACCTGCTCAAATCTGCTCAATAGGTCCACATAGAACCTGCTCAAATCTGCTCAATAGGTCCACAAGAACCTGCTCAAATCTGCTCAATAGGTCCACACAGAACCTGCTCAAATCTGCTCAATAGGTCCACATAGAACCTCTCAAATCTGCTCAATAGGTCCACATAGAACTTGTCCAAATCTGCTCAATAAGTCCTCTCTAGGACTTGCTCAAATTTTAATAATCTAGGACTTGCTCAAATTCTATAAGTCCTCTCTAGGACTTGCTCAAATATCTCATAGTAAGCTTTCACAAAAGCTTAACTCAAATCAGTCCACAAGCCTTCTCAAAGACTTGTCTCAAATCACATAGAATCATAAAGAGAATTGTTAGAGACTCAATATGTTCTAAGCTCAATGTTCAATCAATATCTCAATTCAATCTCATAGAAGCATAAAGAGAATTGTTAGAGACTCAATATGTTCTATACTCAAATCCCAATCTCAACTCAAATCAATCTCATAGAAGCATAAAGAGAATTGTTAGAGACTCTATATGTTCTATACTCAAATCCCAATCTCAACTCAATAGAAGCATAAAGAGACTTGTATGTTCTATACTCAAATCCCAATCTCAACTCAATAGAAGCATAAAGAGAATTGTTAGAGACTCAATATGTTCTATTCTTAAATCTCAATCTCAACTCAAATCAGAATATGAAATAGTTTGTTTCTAGGAACTTGAACAACCACATGCATCCACTTGACTAGGCTTAAATCAACTCAACTCAACCAATCACCTCAAGGAACAATCCTTTCTCACAAACCCTAGTCCAAGCATGTATTTAACCAACTCAAAATGTTTCCAACAATGCTCAATCACAAATCTCACATAACAATTATACTCATGTTCTTCTCTAACTCAAGTTCAAGTTCATTTCACAATCAATGGGCTTCAACAACAATGCTTCTAAAACAAGGTTTAATTACAACTCACAAACCAGAAAACCTTGAAGCATTAAACCAACAACTCTCAAAAATGGAAACCACAATCAATCCTTTTCTCTCCAAAGATATTTCAGAAATCAACCACCATAAACAATCAATAGGAGAATGTGCCCATACCTTTTTGATGCCAAGGAGTTGTCCACAAAATCTGCCACACTTAAACACAACTTTCCTTTCCAATCTCAATAAGGGTTAGTGGACTTCAAATAATCACAATATAAAGCATAACTCAATTTACACCCTTTTTACTCCAACTAAATAAACACATCCACCAAAGTCCCTTTTTAATAAAACCCTTATCAAAATAACAATCAATAAGCCTTTCAAAAACACTTTAAAAACAACTCCTTATTTCTCCTAAATTCAATTCTTAATAACCATCAAATAAATCATTAAACCCCTCAAGTTTTGCAATAATCAATACAACCCAAATAAACAAAGCTTAATTAAAACTTTAATTTCCACTAACCACCTTATAACTCCAACCTTAGGGCTAAATAAAATTAAATTAATGCAAAACGTAATTACCTCCTCAAGGGGATTCGAACCCTCGACTTGCACATGCCATGAGTGTCTTAGCCATGGCTAAGATTCCAACCGAGCTAGCCGCTCATTGGAAAGGGAAAGGCACAACGTGCCTAATCCCCTTCTCCACCTTTCGCAAAATCAAAAGTGTTGAAGCGCCTTTCTCACGCCTTCCAAAATCGTCAAGGGGATTCGATCCTTGGCATTTTTGTCTATCCTGTGCCTTAGCCAAGACCCACTTGCCAATGCACCATGCTGCCCATGATGTTTGTTTCTCCGAATGTTGCCTGTCTTATTCATTGCTTCACTTCTCAAGAAATTTGCACGAGCTCATAAACGATTCGATAGCCAACGATTTTATTGCACGAGCAAGGATGAAATAATAATCAATTGAAGCCCCCTTTATATAGTCCTTTAATCATATCGAAGACGTCGATAGAAATATGACTTTTTATTTGCTTGATGACGTCGACGGAAATCTTGCATATTTAGTTTTAAATTTGAATTCAAATTTTAAATAATTAAAATTTAAACCAAATATTAAAACTTAAATATCTCCATCACCGGGGCACCTTTTTCGATGAAACGAAAGCCCAACTTGGGTTTTAAGAAAAACCCAGATCAAATCTATTGTCCATGGTTTTAAATAAAACCTTTTATTTTTCCTATCTTGGTTTTCACAAAAACCCTTCATAGATCCTTTTGACATTAAATGATCTTTTGACATCAATGACAACATTTTAGCTTAGGGACTCAAAATGTCCAACAATCTCCCCCTTTGTCATTGATGGCAACCCAAATCCTTTTACTAAAATCTGACCTTCTTTTCTGCTCCCCTTGGACTTTGCTCCCCCTGGCTCAATGCTCTCTCAGATATCAAAACTCTCCTCATATCAAAAACTCTCCCCATAATACACAAATCTCTCCCCCTTTGACATCAATGGCAAAGGGTCACCTTTGGGGCTCGGGGCTAAGAATGAGCCTCTTAGCTTAGCCCCTCCCCCACCTCCACATGAGGTGGTTAATTCTAGGGTGGGAGTATTTCTACTCCCCAAAAGCACTGTTCTCTGCCTTTATCTTTTCCTCTTCCTTTTTGTTGAATCCTCTCACTGTTTCTTTCCAAGTCATCATCCCTGTTCCTGTTCCTGTTCTTGTTCTCATCCATGTTCCTATTTTTGTACCTGTTCTTGTTCTCAATATTTTTTGAGTCTCTTTTCTTTTCTGAGTCTCTGTTCCTATTCATCTTCATGTTCCTGTTCATGTTCCTGTTCATATTCCTGTTCCTATTCATGCCTATTTTTGGAATATTTTCTCTACACCATCTTGCTATGTGACCATCATTATTGCACTTATAACACTTAATGTTATTATTCCTTGGATGTACAACTGTCTTAGGATTTCTCCTAGTGAAGCCATATCCTCTTTTGTCATGAATCCTGCAATTCATTGCCTTGTGACCAAATTCATTACATGAATAACAATATCCTCGAAAAATTTGTTCTCTTCCATATACCTATCTTTCATGTGACCTACACTATGAAGCCATGTGCCCAAACCTATGACATGAGAAGCATCTCCCATTGAAGCTTCCTTGCCTAGACCTCATTGGTCTCCTATTCTGATTGTTGTTCCATCTGTATCTTCTTTGCCCATTATCCCTGTTGGACTCACTGCAATCTGACTCATCCTTAGAAGTTTCATTTTCACTTTCACTTACCTCTGAGAATCCTTCTTCTGAAGTACCTTCTTCTTCAAGACCTGAAGTAGACTTTTCTACCCATTTCTTTTGAACCTGTTTAGAACCAAGACCTATTTTGTTTGATGCTCCTCTTTGTATCCTGACTATTTTATCCACATTCTTTTCACTGGTTACATACTTGTATAGCTTATTCTTGGAATCCTCTAGATCTTCCTTTAGTAGTGCAACTTCATGTGTTAACTTTTCACATTCCAGAATCTTTGCTTCTAACTTATCTTTGAACTTGCTTGCCTTAGCCTTTGACTTTTCTAAGTCCTCTATGAGTAGTAATATTTCTTCATCACATTCTTGAAATTGACTTTCAAGTTTAGAGTGTTGCTTTCTTACCTTCTTTACTATGTCAAGAGCATAGATAAGTTCTCCCTTGAGATCATAACCATTCTCTATTGAATAGTCCTCTATTTGTTTTCCTTTGTCCATATCATTCCTTTCTTTTGACTTATCTTCTATAGGATCACTCACTTCTTCTTCTTCTAATGCCATTAGAAGATTCTCATCCGGTTTACCAAGTGCATCTTCAAAATCATCATCACTGAAACTATAGCCATCCCTAGTGCAATCATCTTCAAGATGTCCAAATTTACCACATCTAAAACACTTGAGAATAATTGGAGTCTTTTTCTTAACTAGATCTTTTTCTTCAACCATAAACAAGACTTCATCTCTATCATTGTCTGAAAAACTAGCATCACTATCAATTGAGTACTTACTTGCATTATCCGCATAGTAGCTTGGCTCTCCTTTTTCTGCTTCTTGTCTCCCTTGTTCTTCTTTAGAACTAAGTCCTGTTATGGTGACTGATGATCTTTGTGCATTGATAGTCCTTTCCAAGGTCCTTGAATTTTCCTCAGACTTGTGTAGCTTATCCTTAGAGCCTTTTACTTCCATCCTTAGTGAAACTATCTCATGCTCTAATATTTCACACTCTAGATCTTTTATCTTTAATTTTTCAACCATACCTTCTTCAATTTTCCTTGTCTCTTCAACTTTGATTTTGAAGTTGGTGAGTTCCTGTAAAAACCTTGCTTTTGCTTTTTCATCTTCTTGAGCTTGGACCCTTAATCCTGAGTTCTCCCTTTTTAATTCTTCAAGAGTAACCATAAGCCTTTCACATTCTATCTCTTTTACCTTTGACTTTTCAACCATACCTTTTTCAACTCTTCTTGCCTTTTCAACCTTATCTCTCAAGTCAGATATATCCTGTAGAAGCTTTGTCTTACATTTCTCATCTTCTTGTATTTGAGCCTTCAATTCTGAATTTTCTCTTTTCAATTCAACAAGTTCCTTAAGAGTGGCTTCCTCCTTTTCTTTATCTGAATCTTCCTCTTCTTCAATTTCTTCTATTGTCCAAAGTGGAGTTTCTTCTTGATACCTACTTTGACTATTCTTGTTATCCTTTTCTGACTCATTCTTTAGAACTTCAAATCTAAGAGAATCATCTTCATCTTCACTACTATCAAACCCATTGCAATAACTTGCATCATGACCGAGTTGACCACAGACAAAACATTCTTCACCTTCTTGTGAACAATAAGTTGCATGATGACCTGTCTTTCCACAACTGGTACAAAACTTTATCAATCTGGATATTTCTCCATTACTTGATTCATCTCTTGAATCTATTTCCATGTGTCCTCCCAACACAACAATATTAAACTCATCTTCCTTTTCTTTCATGACCATAGGTGTTCTTTTCTTCTTGTGTCTCATGCTTTTACTCTTGCCTTTCTTTGCCATTTGTGTTCTTGCAAGATCTTCCTTCAAGTTGTTAAACCCTTTCTGAAGGAACCAACTCGATACCAATTGAAGAACACAAGCTTATACTGAGAGGGGGGTGAATAGTATAAGACCACTTTTTACTTTTCTTTCCCAAATAGTATTAATCAATATAATCAATGGCAATATCAATAGCAATAACCAAAGCAATGCACCAATCATCACACACAATAGAGACACAGATTTTAACGTGGTTCACCCAAGTGTGGGCTACCTCCATAGAGAAAATATTTCTTCTAAATATTTCTCAAATAATCTCTTGGGAATATTTCCCAAATTACAATGTTTATGGACTTCTGTCCAAAGGAGATGTTGATCCCCTAATCTCAAGTTTGTGGATCTCTTCCATAGGAGAACTCTTTCCCCTTCTGCTCTGGCTAGTGATCTTCTAGAAGACTCTGTCTCTATGCTGCATTGATTGGTGGATCTCTTTCCACTTGAAGACTCCTCACTCAGATCTATCTTCAATTGTCCTGGCTACTGGATCTCTATCCACTGAGACTCTATCCTCTATACTCTATCACCTCCAAAGCTCTATCTCAATACTATACCAAACACAGTTCAATCGGTCTAGCATAGTTCTGCTCAATCTCTTGTACTAAACATAGTATAGTCGGTCTAGTACAATTTTGCTCAATAGGTTCACATAGAACCTGCTCAAATATGCTCAATAGGTTCACATAGAACCTGCTCAAATCTGCTCAATAGGTCCACATAGAACCTGCTCAAATATGCTCAATAGGTCCACATAGAACTTGCTCAAATTCTCAATAGGTCCACACACTTAAATCTCTCAATAGTCCACAAAACAAATCTCAATAGGTCCACATAGAACCTGCTCAAATCTGCTCAATAGGTCCACATAGAACCTACTCAAATCTGCTCAATAGGTCCACAAGAACCTGCCAAATCTGCTCAATAAGTCCTCTAGAACTTGTCCAAATCTGCTCAATAAGTCCTCTCTAGGACTTGCTCAAATCTGCTCAATAAGTCCTCTCTAGGACTTGCTCAAATCTGCATAGTAAGCTTTCACAAAAGCTTAACTCAAATCAGTCCACAAGCCTTCTCAAAGACTTGTCTCAAATCACATAGAATCATAAAGAGAATTGTTAGAGACTCAATATGTTCTAAGCTCAATGTTCAATCAATATCTCAATTCAATCTCATAGAAGCATAAAGAGAATTGTTAGAGACTCAATATGTTCTATACTCAAATCCCAATCTCAACTCAAATCAATCTCATAGAAGCATAAAGAGAATTGTTAGAGACTCTATATGTTCTATACTCAAATCCCAATCTCAACTCAATAGAAGCATAAAGAGAATTGTTAGAGACTCTATATGTTCTATACTCAAATATCAATCTCAACTCAATAGAAGCATAAAGAGAATTGTTAGAGACTCAATATGTTCTATTCTTAAATCTCAATCTCAACTCAAATCAGAATATGAAATAGTTTGTTTCTAGGAACTTGAACAACCACATGCATCCACTTGACTAGGCTTAAATCAACTCAACTCAACCAATCACCTCAAGGAACAATCCTTTCTCACAAACCCTAGTCCAAGCATGTATTTAACCAACTCAAAATGTTTCCAACAATGCTCAATCACAAATCTCACATAACAATTATACTCATGTTCTTCTCTAACTCAAGTTCAAGTTCATTTCACAATCAATGGGCTTCAACAACAATGCTTCTAAAACAAGGTTTAATTACAACTCACAAACCAGAAAACCTTGAAGCATTAAACCAACAACTCTCAAAAATGGAAACCACAATCAATCCTTTTCTCTCCAAAGATATTTTAGAAATCAACCACCATAAACAATCAATAGGAGAATGTGCCCATACCTTTTTGATGCCAAGGAGTTGTCCACAAAATCTGCCACACTTAAACACAACTTTCCTTTCCAATCTCAATAAGGGTTAGTGGACTTCAAATAATCACAATATAAAGCATAACTCAATTTACACCCTTTTTACTCCAACTAAATAAACACATCCACCAAAGTCCCTTTTTAATAAAACCCTTATCAAAATAACAATCAATAAGCCTTTCAAAAACACTTTAAAAACAACTCCTTATTTCTCCTAAATTCAATTCTTAATAACCATCAAATAAATCATTAAACCCCTCAAGTTTTGCAATAATCAACATAGCCCAAATAAACAAAGTTTAATTAAAACTTTAATTTCCACTAACCACCTTATAACTCCAACCTTAGGGCTAAATAAAATTAAATTAATGCAAAACGTAATTACCTCCTCAAGGGGATTCGAACCCCCGACTTGCACATACCGTGAGTGTCTTAGCCACGGCTAAGATTCCAACCGAGCTAGCCGCTCATTGGAAAGGGAAAGGCACAACGTGCCTAATCCCCTTCTCCACCTTCCACAAAATCAAAAGCGCTGAAGCGCCTTTCTCACGCCTTCCAAAACACCGTCAAGGGGATTCGATCCTTGACATTTTCGTCTACCCTGTGCCTTAGCCAAGGCCCACTTGCCAATGCACCACGCTGCCCATGATGTTTGTTTCTCCGAACACTGCCTGTCTTATTCGCTACTTCACTTCTCAAGAAATTCGCACGAGCTCATAAACGATTCGATAGCCAACGATTTGATTGCACGAGCAAGGATGAAATAATAATCAATTGAAGCCCCCTTTATATAGTCCTTTAATCATATCGAAGACGTCAGAGGAAATATGACTTTTTATTTGCTTGATGACGTCGACGGAAATCTTGCATATTGAGTTTTAAATTTGAATTCAAATTTTAAATAATTAAAATTTAAACCAAATATTAAAACTTAAATATCTCCATCATCGGGGCACCTTTTTCGATGAAACGAAAGCCCAACTTGGGTTTTAAGAAAAACCCAGATCAAATATGCTGTCCATGGTTTTAAATAAAACCTTTTATTTTTCCTATCTTGGTTTTCACAAAAACCCTTCATTGATCCTTTTGACATTAAATGATCTTTTGACATCAATGACAACATATTAGCTTAGGGACTCAAAATTTCCAATAGTACCATTTGAGTTGAGCTCTTGACGAGCCAACAGACCATTAGAGTTGATACACACTGATCTATGCAATCCTATGCCTAACAGTTATAGGGGGAAGAGGTATTTTCATTTGTTTGTTGATGACTACTCATGGTATATGTGGGTTTTCTTTCTACAACTGAAGTCAAAGGATTTTCTATTTTTTTAATAGTTCAATAAAAGTGTTGAGAAGGCATCAGGATATTCCATTAAGACCCTCCACTCAGATCGAGGGGAGGAATATACCTCCAATGAATTTTCTATTTTTCTTACTACACATGGGATCAAGAGATAACTTAATACAACCTATACTCCACAAAAAAATGGAGATGTTGAGGGTAGGAATCGTTCCATCATGGAAATGGTTCACTGTATGCTCATAAGGGCACATCTTGAGCAATAGTATTGGGCAGAAGCTATCACTACAACATTGTATATCCTGAATAGAGCACCCACAAAAGCTCTTAAAGGAATTATCCCACAAGAAGCTTGGAGTGGTAAAAAAACTCTCCATTTATCATCTTAGGATATTTGGATGTAAGGCATTCATGCACATTCCAAAATCAAAGAGAAAGAAGTTAGATGAGAAATCCCTACAGTGTATTTTTCTTGGTCATGATGATAACTCCAAGGGATATCGTTTGATAGATCCTAAAACAAAGAAAATTCACATAAGTCGAGATGTGGTATTTGATGAAGCTTCCACATTGAATAAACTAGCTAACACAGAGCCTAATAAAGAGTCTCCTCCACCTTAGAAGAAAATTTTAAAATTGTGTACTAGCACAATGAGCGACTCAATGTTGATTTCACCTCCAAATTTTACTTCAGATAGGCCCCGTACTCGTAGTATGACTCGTCAAGAGAGAACATAAGTTGAAGTTGCACAAACTGTAGAACATTCAGAATCAAAAGATGGGGATGAAGAAGAAGATAGGGGTTTCATGACTTTAGTGGTGGAGCATGAACCTACTTTAGTGCAAGATGCACTTAGTGTGCCTCAATGGAAGGTAGCTATGGATGTAGAACATTTCTCTCTTCTCAAAAAAAACTTGGAAGCTAGTTTATCTACCTCCTGGAAAGAAGCCCATTGGCTGCAAATGGGTATACAAAGTGAAGTATAAGGTATATGTAACTATAGACAAGCATAAGGCCCACCTTTTTTTACAGGCTATGCACAAAAAAAAGGCATAGACTATGAAGAGACATTTGCACCCACTATTAGGATGACTACCATTCGTGTACTTTGTGTTATGGAAACCCAATTCAAATGGAAGCTACATCATATGGATGTGAAAAGTGCCTTCTTGAATGGTGATTTAAAGGAAGAAGTGTATATAACTCAGCTAGAAGGATTTATGGTTGAAGGCCAAGAGAAAAAGGTTTGCAAATTGGTTAAATCCTTGTATGGATTAAAACAAGCTCCACGAGATTGGTACATAAAAATTGACAATAATCTATTGCAGCATGGTTTCAAGAGAAGTCCTTTGGATGCCAATCTCTATTTCAATAAAATTGGTTCTGAAATAGTAATTCTAGTGCTCTATGTTGATGATCTTATCATCACTGGAAGTTCAGATAAATTGATAGAAGTAGTGAAGGGTGACTTGAAAAAGTCATTTGAGATGACAAATTTAGGACTTCTTCATTATTATCTTGGCTTAGAATTAGAACAAAAGAATAATCACATCAAAGTGACTCAGATGAAATATGCCAAGACTTTGACTGAAAAATATCGTATGATTGATTGTAAGCAAAAATTAACTCCTATGAAAATAAGGCTACAATTATCACGATATGATAATTTTATTCAGGTAGATGGAACTCTCAATTGCCAGTTTATTGGGAGTCTCATATATCTAATAAATACCAGGTCAAATACCATTTTTACTGTGAATTATCTTTTGGGGTTCATGCAAGAACCTGAGTTTAGTCATTGGAAAGTAGTAAAACGGGTTCTTCACTATGTACATGGTACTACAGAATATATCTTGGAATACAGGAAGAATGATAAGTTCTTGCAAGGATACATAGACTCTGATTATGTAGGATCTATTGTTGATAAAAAATCAACTTCATGGTACATTTTTTATCTTGGATCCGATCCTATCTCTTGGCACAGAAAGAAGCAATAGGTTATTGGACTATCATCTATAGAGGCAGAATATCATGCAACACATGGAGCAGTCTATGAGGTGATATGGTTATGTTGCATTATTTCAAGTATGGGTCTTCCCAAGAAACTATCAATCCACTTGAATTGCTATCCAAGGTGTTTTGAAAGTTGTCAAGAATCTATAATTCCATGAATGTAACAAGCTTATTGACACTTAATATCACTTTATTCGATATGAATTTCTAAATCACAAGATTCAGCTCTAGTACATTCCAAATGATGAACAAGTTGCGGATATTTTCACTAAGGCACTTGCACGTGTCAAATTTGAGTTATTTCGTAATTCTCTCTGTACATCAAATAATGTAATAAGGGGGGGATGTTAGGGTAGATATTTTATTCCCTTATTTGTTGTTATGCTAACAATATAATTATTGTTAGCATCTTTATGTTAGCCTACGTATTAGTTTGGTTAAGCTATTAGGGGGATATTTAGAGAGGTTGCTATTGGGCTAATTATAGCCCTGAGCAATGTATATATATTTTGATTATTTTGAATGGAAAGGTTAATCTTCATCCTACATTTTGTAGGTTCACGGTTGCATTCAAAAGAAAATTTTATCTCCAAAAACCCTAGTAGCAAACATAACTTCATCAGCAAGTACTTATCTAACAGTTTATAGGTTCCAACAAAGAGTATCAGGGATGGATAGTTTCAAGGAGAGAAATGTCAAATTTTTGAAGACTTGATGTTTTCTATGGATAAGCATATTTTAAATTCTAATTTTCATATCATTGAGATAGATGAAGTGAATATTGTTCTTGGATTTCCTTGGTTAGAATCTTTGGATACCTTTAATTTGCAAAATAATTTTATGAAAGTATGGTATAAAAATAGAAGATAACATTGCAATATGTTTCTCAACTTAAAAAGGAAGGATCAAGGGAAAACAAAGTAGTAATTCAAATCAAGTATTCTTTATAACAGTCTTGGATCATGGAGAAGATGTGAAATAATTCCTTCCTTAAGGAGTATTATTTGTGTTGCCCTACCTCAAGGGTACTATCTATATCTACGTCTCATTGTATGGATTGCTACTATGAATAATTATTTGTGGATGAATGTGTTGTTATTTTAGTAAATGATGAATACATTTTTTTAATGAGAAGCAAAGGTTTATAACATTTTACCCTCCCAAGGAATTGTCCATCTCCCAATTTCGCATATGGGATGGTGTGAACTATTCTTAGTTGAGATATAACTATTTTTCCTTCTATTTGATATTTGCATCTATGTAATTATTTTGTCTATGTTCATAGTTTGGGTTGAACTCATTGATGTATAACTATTTTTTCCTTGCCAAACTTTTAGTCCATATGACAAGTAAAATATTTTCCCTCACATGTTTAATTTTTTGATGGATTTTGAGGTCCCATTAAATTTAATACTGCATTTGCCCATCCATTTGTTATTTTGTTTCATCCATGTGTATTTTCTTCTATTTAGTGTTTCTTTGATTACCCATTTTGGCAACCTACTATCTTCTATTCTTTGTATTTTTTTAGGTACCCCAATAGCCTTATCATAGTTTCTACTTCTAGTGTAGAAGTCCCTATTTTAGCAACTAAAATCACATATGGAATTAATTCTTTAATTATGAAATTATTTATAATTAGCTGCTTTTGAATTATTTCTATTTTTTAATTTAAAATTTAATTTATTATCAGCCCACACCTCACACCCATATATACCACCATTGGAATAACTAATAGCCCAAAAAGGACCCTAATGATGTTTTGATCCCATAGCTTTGATTTTAAGTCCCTATTTAGAAATGAGTGGAGTGCCATCCTTTCTAATTGTATTAGTTTTATCTTGTATATTCCCCAATTTAGTTTACTTTGAAAATATAAGCCAAGGTATTTGTATTTTGTTGCTACCTCTAAAGGATTTCCTTCAAATAAAGTATATGGTTGTTTTTGCTATCTTTGAGTAGAGAAGACTATAATTTTAGTCTTCCTAGTGTTTACCTACATCTCAACTTATTTAAAAAATTTCTTTAAGCTTTTAGATATTCTTTTAAACTTTCAAGTGTCTTTCCAATCAAGATGAGGTCATAGGCATAGATAATAAGTTTCACTAATAATTAGCCAATTGAATTCCCTCTTCTCCTATCCTCTCTACCCATTCCTCCAATTTGTCAATGTAAAGGTCAAATAAATTAGGCGACAATGTACAACCCTATTTCACCTCGATATCACTCTCAAAACACTTTGATAGTCCTTCTAGAGTTCTAATTGTTTCCACCATATACTCATAAAATGCCTGAATAGCTATTTTGTAGTTGTTTAAATACCATTTTATTCCATTCTGTTCTATAATTTACCTCTAGTACTATGCCAAGTGCCTCCTTTTTAATTTTTGATCCTCTCTATTAGGTGCCTTAAAGTAATGTAGTGATCTATTATTGAGTACTTTAGTCTAAACCTTGATTTCCCTATATCCATATTTCCTTTATTTTTTACCCATGACTAATTCACTTTCTTCTATGTTATCAAACACTTTGGATTAATCATGATGGTGTGGTAGTTTGAATAATTATTGGTGTCTCCTTTTTTATGCAATGGTATAACTAGGTTGGTTATCCATTACAATGGAAATCATCCTATAATGATGCCATTAATTTTTTTTTGGATATGCGGTGGTAAGATGCCAACCCCACACTTGAGATGTTTAGCTTGAAAACCATCTATAACTTGATATTTACCTATTGCTAATTTCTTAACATGCTCCTTCACATCTTTTAGAGGAATACTTCCTTAGTCATGCCAATTATAGGAGGGGTATATTTTTCTTCGTTTCTCTCATACAATTGATTAACATGTTGCAACCATTGTTCACTTTTTATGTTGTTTTTATATGCATTTTGATTTGTTGTAGTTCTTTTCAAAATTATACTAGGCTATTCTTTACAAGACATATCCACTTTTTTCCGTTACTCCTATTTATTCTTCATTTTTTGTTTTCACTAGCTATTTATATATCTTTGTATTTGTTTTCTCTTTGCTTGATTATTTCAATGTTCTCCTTATTACTTTGCATTTTTCATCATACTATGAATTTACAAGAAGCTTTCATATTTTATTTTCCTAGGTTTTATTTTTTTGCATAATTCCAAGGCTTCTTTGATTATATCCATTAGTTTACTACTATCAACAATATAAGTTTGAAAAAATATCTATCCTCTTTCTTTTCTCTCTTTGTATAATCTACTTGAGTGATGTTTTAAAAGTTTTCTATTTTTTCTTGTCATATAGATATTTCCTATTTTCTTTATTTTAGTTACTTTAAGATGTTGTTTCCCTCTTTCTTGCATTTGGATCTTTATGCATATTGGATTGTGATCAAAAAAAAAAATTATCAAATAATATAAAAGAGATTGTCACTTAAATTTGTATCCCACGTTATGGATATATCATACTAGTATTTGGATATCCATAGGAGAAACTCCTTGTTATGGTACTAAAGTTGTGTTACCTATTTAAATTAAAATTTATTCTTTGTACATGTCTTTGAATAATATCTTAAGTCATGGTGATTATTATTAGGAGTATCATCAGACTTGCCTTTTTGAACTCACTACATTTGATGAAAAATATTTTCATGCACGAGAAAAACTAAGTTTATTAGAACCATGTTGCTAAACAATAGAACAAAAATGTTCATCACTATAATTTTATACTCAAGGACCTTGTATTTAAGCTCGATAGAAAACATGTAAGGGAAAGTTTATTTAGAATTAGTTTGATCCATAAATCATAAAAAAAATCTATGGTAATAGGGTAATAGAATTACAATCTATAGATAATGTTGATTTAGAGGAACCCAACAATCTATGCATGTCAAACACTTCTATGCATAATTTATAAATTGTTTTTACTAGTTTATTTGCTTGTTAACTTTTTAATCCTTATTTTTGCTCTTTCTTACTTTGTTTTGCTTGCTTTACACCTTTGTTACATTTATGTTATGTGTATTCTTATCCTATGGCATGTATTTTATATTTTTGTTGAGTCATTTTTCATAAAATTTCTTCGTTGCCATTATCATCACTTAAAATAGGTGATTTCATCTCTTAGAAATGGCACTTTTATTGCAAATCTCAAAATTTACTTATTTTGATACTACGGATGTGTTTTTATGTGTTGTTTGGAGGTGGTTGTCTATTTTTGTTGGTAATTACTATTGTTAAAAAATATTTTACATTTTATTTGATTTTCCTTTTATGATTATTCCCTTTGCCAATAAGGAGTGTTTTGGGCTCCTAATTTTTTTTTCTTCTTCTTATCTTGCTTTCCTTCTATGTTAATACCAATTATTTTAATTTTCATAAATGAATCAACCTTAGTTCATTCCCATACCATAATCCATATGGTATGCAACACAAATATCGAGGCAACACCCCAAAACATCTTCTCAAAAATATTTTAAAAAGTTATTCAAATATATTTTAAAAAACTATTATAAAATATAATCTAAAATAAACAATTAAAACTCACAAAAGAAAAACTTTTCTTTAACCAAACACTATCATTCCAAAAATATTTTGAACATAACTTAGTTTCCTATGTGGAAGCCTCCCTCTATAGTGGGGTTGTGTCTTGTTTTCTCTTATGGAAACTTCATTCTTTATGTATGCAATATGACTTGAGTTTCTACACTATAGTGAGAGTATGCATTGCTATTTATTATATGAATTTCATGCCCTAGGTATGATGTAGTACATAATTTGCATGTATTATTCCTTCATATTTTTGGATTAGTGTGGCTTTTGGGATCACTATTATAGTATTTGACTATGATAGAATATGTTATTTTCAAGATAAAAACCTCCCTCTATAGTGGCAGTGTGTCTTGTTCTCCCTTATAAAAACTTCATACTCTATGTATGCTATAGTGCATGAGTTCTTGCACTATAGTGAACACATGACTTATTCTTTTCTATATGAACTTCATGCTTTGAATATATTATAGTGCATATATATTTCTACTATTGTGGTGATCATATCTTGTTCTTTCTTGTAGATTATTCATTTTTATATTATGATTTAACATCTATTTGAGGAGAATATCTTGTCTTCTCATTTTTTATAGAAACATATTTCCTTTTGATCTATTATGGAATATGAATCTATCCTAAAAATATTTAATTCTATGGTAATTGATCATACATGTTTGCTATTGTCAACAATATCATTATTTATAATGTTATGCATATACCATTAAGTACACATGTATAAAAAAAAGTGTAAAGAAAGTAAATAAAAATCATGCAAGTATTAAAACTAGAAAACAAATCACAGACATAAATTTGAGAGACAAAGGGAATACATTTATATATATAAGAAGTAATAGAGTAAAATGAGTTATCTTACCAAAAGAATATCCATATACAAAGAATATATTTATATAATATAGTATGGGGTAATAAGTGTCATCATTATAAGCTACCCAATAGCCCATATAAATAAGAACCATATCTCATGACTCTAGATACATTTTTATGGGTATCACAATTGCTATAGAATAAAATAATCTCAAAATATCAATCATGACATACCTTTTATTAGGTATCGAGCACTTATGTATCACTTTGGAGTCCTAATATTAGATTGTATCTATCTCAATATCAAAATCTAGAATCCCATGAGTCCCCTCTACTATCTCTCTCTCCAAGTTCCACTAGGCCTATATAAACTATTATAGTAATGGATACTCCCTTGTGTGGGCTTGATCCTCCTTCTATCTCATCTTTTATCATAAACTTAACTCTACTTATGGTAGGATGTATGATTAGATCTTGATATCTATGATAAAATGGTACTAAGATGTTATGCTTGACCATAGAGATCTACAATCTACTTTAATGGTCAATGGTTTAGGTCAAAGGCATATTGACTTTATAAAAATATAGAATAAGTCCCAAAACCAAGGGATACAACTATCCAATAAAATAATGCCAATCCTAGGATGTATCTATAATCATAAATTAAGTATAATATATTAGACATATAATCATAATAGAAAAATAACTAAGCTATAGTGAGTTATTAAAGATCATACTTAAGAAATGTATAAAGAATTGGATCAAAGGGATATGCCTAGGCCAAAATCCTATCATGACATGTCCCCTACTACTCTAGTCTCCTCCTCCATTCCATTTATACCCTCATCATATGGTGTCTCCCTTGAGTTCATATATATAGTTGATAGGTTGGCTATGTCCATTGTGACCTCAACCATGTTTATGATATTATTATTTATTTCTTCCTCTTCCTCTCCTTAGTTTCCTCATTGCCTACCTCCTCAATAGTTCCCTCTACCTTCGTAGCTCCATATTCCTTGAATTCCACATCCTCCTCCTTCTTAGTCCCTATGCTCCTTATTACCACTTAATGTGAGATCTCCATAGTTTCCCGCATAGGATGAGTATAACTTAGTATCTATTTGAATTATCATAGCCAACATCTATCACAATTGGGTCATATCAATAGTAACTACAATCCTAATTCCCTTTGTAGTTGGGGTCTTCATCCCTTGTATACTGCTAGCAACATTGATAATATATTTAGAGGTGTATAAATTATGGTGGCACTAGTGGAGGACCCCTCACCCTATACACTATACTTTCCTCCCATAGAACCTATAATATATTATGTCTAATGGTTGAACTATATGGGGATCCTTGAGTTTCCCTGGTGCTTTTTCCACTCTACTAGCTATGCTACCTTTGATTGATGGTCCTAAACCATCATTGTCAATCAAGTGGTCATTATATCTTTAGTACCAAATATTAGTGTTGATAAAATAGTGATAGGAAGTTCAAATGGTAATATACTTATGGATGGGTGATAGAGGGGTACATGTTGATGAGGTGCCTCATGAACATGCTCCACTATCTAATCTAAATATCTCATGGATACACCTCATGTGGGAGCCTTGGTGGCATGTACATGGAAGAGATACAAGATAATTCCTGTAATAAAAACATATAGCTAATGGTCTTGACATTATTATCCTATATCCTATAGCTAAGAGTGCATAGCCCTAGGAAAATTCCCTCTTAGATATCCTATATACTCTCTCTAGTTCTAAGTAAAAGGGATAAATAAGTGACATGAATTTTGATCAACTTTTTATGGAATACACGAGAAGAAGGAAAAACACTTAGCTATGTGTACAAAAATAATATACTCTAAATCCCATACTTGGAGGAGTCACATAGTACTATAACATCAAGGCATTTATTTCCTATCACTTACTCCACTAGTTTAAGAATATGCACCCTGTCTAGTGCCATCATTAGAGTCAAGCCCAAAACAGGAAATCCCAACAAAAAATTATAATAGCTCTAGTATAGCTATACTAACTATCATTATTATTATTTTCTTGGGTCAATTATCTTTATTATTAACTTGGGCCCTTCGTTAGGTTAGTTGTCCCTTGAGCATTAGGGTTAGGATTGTTACTTATTTTAGTAAGTAAACAGATGAGCCATGTTGTAGTGGGATCATAATTCATACTTATAATATTAAGTTACCTCTAGTACACATTTGAGACTTCACCCTCACTAATTGACTAATATTTGTTGATTATTTGAATTTATATTTATCCCTTGCTATACTTGATGTATTATTAAGGAATCTAAGTTCTATTTTTATGAATGCATTTCTATTTTTGTATTTCTAAATTTTTCTATTGTTGTGGCTATTTTTGGAAGTTTTTGCATTACAAGTGCTATTAAATATTTTGTTGGATTCCTATGACAATGTTAAAAATAGTAGAAGGTCATGTAATTTATTATAAAAAATATTTTAACAAAATATACAATATGTCCTCTAGGTAGATTTAATACATAATTTTTTCTATTCCAATCTTTTTTTGTAATATTGTAAATTAGGCATAGCTATCTACATTTTCTAAAGTAGATTTATAAAAAGAGTATCATAGGTATTAAGATCATAGAAATATATCTATCTTATTTTAATAATATTATCAAGCTTATCAAAACAAGATATATCTCAAATAACACCTTTTTTAGATATCTATAAAATATTTTGGGTTTTACTAGTAGTTGCTAGTGTATGATTGAACCCTTGGCATCTCTTGGTTGGCAATGAGTTAGTGGGATTTCATAGTGCATAGGACCACCCAATTATGATTGTATGAGTAGAAAGAAATGAAAAATAATACATCTAGGTAGTTATCATAATATCCCATACAACATTAATAGTTTTGAGCCACATACTCTTACTACTTTGGGAACCATAAGTAGCTCTCCACTCCTATAAGTGGTTGTCTCCTTCCCTTGATAATTTTCTCTAATATTCATAATTTTTATCATGATTTTATATGGAAAAATAAAATGTTGAATATTTTTAGTACTCAATATATAGGGATGGAAGTACAACTTGATTCAATCCAAACCATGTTTGACTAGCTACTTGGATAGTAGTGTCCTTTTGTCTCTCCCTATATTGGCACTCATTAGATAGTGATTTCCAATAGGTTTATTGGCCATAAAAATAATATAAGAAAAATGATACTAAATTATAGACAATGACTCTAATCCTTTTAGGAATTTCTAATTTCAATATCCCTAAAACTTTCAATGATCACCTTAGAAGTATGATTCATAGTTCTACCAGTCTCCAAACATTGGTTCTTCTAGTAGCTACCTTTCAAGCACAATCTCAATGGATTCCACTTGTGTCATATGAACCCACATGATTTCATGGGATATCTTCCACACATGGGTGATATTAATTTCTAATATTCTTCTAATATTCATCCCTTTATAGGTGGTGCTATTTTTTACTTGACTAGACTCATGATGTTCCTATCCCTCATATTTATATTTGAACCATTGAGGGTATGAATTTATATAATTGGTTATCTAAGAAAAATTATATCATACACTTGCATTGTGTTCCTAAATAATACCATGTCATATTGATCACTTCTAATGTGGGTACCCATGCTCACAAATGGATTCTATTGGAGCTCAATGAATGTAGTCATAATACTTTATGTCTAGATTCTGAAAAGATTTTCTTCTTAAGTTTGATAATGGCCCCTCTACCTCTTATATGGCTTGTTTTATGTAGAACAGACAAATAATATTGATAGAGTAATACTACATTGGGTTCATGGACTCATCATGTATACCTATCATTTGGATTTTATGTTGGTGGTATTAGCCTTTCATCATGGTGTTTAGGATGACGTCAAGTGGGAGGCTAATATGTATGATTTATATACCTTCAATTATGTTAAGAATTTAGATCTTGTAGTAGAAATAAAGCTCTAGGTATTCAAACATAGTGTGATTTAAATATTAGGAGGTCATACTTTAACAACTGTAATGATGATCATCCATCAAGATCCTTTTGTTATAAATAGCCATCATCCCATCCTTTGATTAAGGCTTGTGAGGGGTAGTGTAATTTCTTAGGGGAAGAAAATGATGAATTAGTCTTGTAGAACTATCCCTCTTAGTAGGAGTCACAACCAAAGTAAATAATCACATACAATATGAATAAACTAGGGTGGTTTTAACATTTTACCTCATAAGGTTATAATATCATCACACCATAAAGGTATAAGGCTTCATAAAATTCCAACACATTAATGTCTTAATTAATTTGGGTAGCACTTAAAATTTTATTTACAATAATATAACAAATATCTTGGTATTGTATATCAATAATTTAACTAAAGATAAATTTCAAGTGTCAATTGATAATAGGAAAAATCTCAAGTATGGGTCATATTGTAAATTTTAATATCAATATGGGTCTCTATATCTGTTCTAATTATATTTGTATAATAAAACTAGGTTCTAAAAATGTTATCTTGAGGGATCAAGGGATATAACTCATAATATATAGTTGTTATATATATAATGGATGGAAGACAAGAAGGTCATTTGTATCCAAGGTATGAAAACTCTATCTTCCAAGATCTTCAACTCCCATAAAATGGAAAAATTCCTAAAAAAATGTGGAAGGAGATTCTTTGACCAAATTAACTAGAAGAGAGTATATTCCATGGAGCAATTAACTCCAAATCTAATTTTTGATATGTAGTCTCTTATTAGTCGATATGCAATAATATTTATCAAACCCATGGGTCTTTCACATAAGCAATGCATGATCATACTTTCCATATTATGCCAATAATTTATCCATCCAATGTTCATCCATCCCTATTTATATTCACATCCCAAAAAGGTAGAGATAGAGAAGCTAGTCCAAGAGGTGTTGGAGCAAAATACTATTCATCAAAGCACTAGTTTTTCTTCCTTTCGGGTGGTCATGGTGTAACACAAGGATAATTATTGGTGCATGTATCTTAATTTTGTCTCTCTCAATAATATCTTCATAAAATATAAGTTTTCTTTCTATTATTGATGAGTTATTGGATGAACTACATGCGAGTAAATATTTTACCAATCTTGACTTGTGTTCTAGGTTCCATCAATTTAGGGTTAGAGAAGAGGATATTCTCAATACTTCCTTCTATACATATGAGAATAATTTGTTAGTCTTACAATGGCACTGAGAGGGGGGGGTGAATCAGTGTAGCTATTTAAATTCAGATCTACAACTCTTAAATCTGAAGCAATGAAAACTTAAAACCAGAAACAACAAGTATCACAAGAGAGCATTCCACAACACACAATATAACGAGGTTCACCAATTTTGGCTACTCCTCAAAAATAAACTGCTTGGACTCCCATCCAAATCCAGCATTTACAAATCACCAAATTTACAATCAATTGACCAAAGACCCACTGGAAGGAGCACCAACCCCTAATGTATCTGCACCAACAGAAAGGAGCACAAACCCCTGATTCCAAGCACCAACTTGAATTTCTATTTTGAATCTATTTTGACATAATAATGCCTTCGCTTTTACAAGACCCTCATTGTTCTATTGCTCATCCAATATCTCTTTCAATCCAAGAAACACATATTCCTTCTACGCACTTACAGCCACACTCTCTCAGTCACACTCTATCAGCTGCTCTCTTTCTCCATCGCTCTTTTCTCAGCAGTTCTCTCTCTCCACTCTATCTGCTGCATTCTATCTACTGCACTCTATCTGTTGCATTCTATCTGTAGCACTCTATCTGCTGCATTCTATCTGCTGCACTCTTGCTCTCTGCTTACTACACTCTTACAACACTCTCACAGCTCACTTACTGCACACTTACAACCTTTTCTTATAGCTTACTCTTGCAGCTCTCATAGCTCTGTACTTCTTACAACATTCTTCCAGCTTTGTAATAGCCCACAACACTATCCCTCTATACAGCAGCACTCTTTCCTACTGAGCAACACGCTGCTCTCTCTTCTCGCACGGAGCTCAACCTTACTACTTCACGCAAATCTCCTTTTATAACAGTGTTCTGTTTCTATTCTTAACATCCATATTCGCGCATGTAGCCTATTAATAGTAATGGCTTCTTTATTCTCACATGCACTCTTATTAATAGAATGGTTCTTTGTTTGGGCTTTGAGACGTTTCTCTGTCCAACTCGTGGTCTTTCTCTAATGACTTTCAGTAACCGCTGTTGCATGATATTTCTTTGTAATGGCTCCTGTAACTGCAGTAATGACTTCTGTTTACTGTCACTATAACTGCCCCTGTAACTGCCATAATTACTTCAATTCACTATTCTTATTTAACTGCATGATTTCTATCTATAACTGCACTTGTAACTGTTGTACTGACTTCAGTTAACTCTTCTAATTTTGGTTGCATGTATTTCCTCTGCAAATGCATCTGTAACTATCGTTTTCCTTCAGTTAACTTTACTTCGGCTGGGTTCTGCTTTTTATCACGTAGAAACAACATGTCGTGATATCGTGACATTTCTGCCCCTTTAACTCTTCCTTGGTGTTTGACCGCGAAAATAAGACATGTCGCGATATCGTGACATTTTCTGCCTCCTAGTCCTCTTCTCGGCTTGCACCTACGAAAACAAAACATGTCACAAAATCGTGACACTTTCGCTTCCTTGCACTCTTCTCTGCAAGCACTAGCGAAAACATGACATTTCACAAAATCACGACACCTTTCGCTTCCGTGCACTCTTCTCTGCAAGCACTAGCGAAAACATGACATGTCACAAAATCATGACACCTTTTGCTTTCGTACACTCTTCTTGGCTTGCACTAGCGAAAATAGAACATGTCGTGAAATCGTGACACTTCTCACTATCGTACACTCTTCTTTGCATGCACCAGCAAAAACAAGACATGTCACGAAATCGTGACACTTTTTGCTGTCGTACACTCTTCTTTGCATGCACCAGTGAAAACGGAACATGTCGCGAAATCATGACACTTTCGTTGCCTTGTGCTTTTCTCTGCCTTATGCCCGCAAAAATGGAACATGTCACGAAATCGCGACGCTTTCACCTTTGAGCTCTTCCTCCTTGAATTTGTCATGAAATCATGACGCTTCTGCTTCCATGCTCTTTCATTTTGCTTTTGTCGTGAAATCGTGACACCTCATCCTTCGGAGTCTTCCTCTCTGCTGTTGTCATGAAAATGCGACATGTCGCGATATCACGACATCTTTTCTCCTTAGCTCTTCTCTTCTCTTCAGGTCGTGAAAATCCAACATGTAGCGATATTACGACACTTTTGTTCCTTGCACTTTACCTCTTGCTTCGGCCCATGATAATGCGACATGTCGTGATATCGCGACACTTTTTCTCCTTGCACTTCCTCTTTGCTTGGCCTCCAAATACATGTCACAAAATCGTGACACTTTTTCTCTCTCCTCTTTCTCTTCGCTTTGCATCACAAAAATGAAGCATGTCACGAAATCATGACACCTTTTTCTATCAGACTCTCTCTCCTGCATTATGTCGTGAAATCGTGACACTTTTCCTTCTTAGTGCTTTTCTTCTCATCGGATCACGAGAACTTGACATGTCGCAAAATCACGACACTTTTTCTCCTTAGCGCTTTCTCTCAAACATGTCACGAAATCATGACACATTTTCATTCGTACTACCTCTCTTGCAGATTGTCATGAAATCGTGATAGTTTTCTTTTCCTGCGCCTTCTCTCCAAACATGTCACGAAATCACGACAGTTTTCTTTGCCTGCGCCTTCTCTCCAAACATGTCGCGAAATCGTGACAGTTTTTCTTGCATGTGCTTCTTCTTCAAACATGTCACGAAATCATGACAATTTTTCTACTTGCCTTCTTCTTTGCCAACATGTCGCAAAATCATGACAATTTTTCCACTTGGCTTCTTTGCCTCCAACATGTCACGAAATCGTGATAGTTTTTCTTACGCTTTCTCTCTCTTCCAACATGTCGCGAAATCATGATAGTTTTCCTTGTGCTTTCTCTCTCCTCAGCCATGTCGCGATATCGCAATAGCTTTTCCAGCTTTTTCTCTCTCCTCAGCCATGTCGCGATATCACGACAGCTTTTCCAACTTTTTCTCTCTCCTTCGATATGTCACGAAATCGCGACAGAAAACATGTCGTGATATCGTGATAGTTTTCTTACTTGTCTTTTTCTTTGAGCTTTTGAATCTGGGCCACTTCTATCTTCTTGGAAATTCATTGTACATGCTCTAACTGACTTGAAATCTTGTTCACTTCATCAACCGATCCATCTAATGACCTCTGCACTCTTGTCCATTGCATCAACCGATCCTCTGTCTGTGTTGACAACAATGACAATACTTTGGCTGCACCTTGCTCATCAATGAACTCGTTTCTCTTTGTCTGCCCTTTCTCATCAATGAAATCTATCCATTGCATCAACTGATCAACCTGATTGTGTTGACAATAATGACAATACTTTGGTTGCACCTTGCTCATCAATCTCCCCCTTTGGAATTGTTGGCAACACACGTAATTGTGTGCAATTACCTGTAATTCTTCTCCCCCTTTGACAATAATACCAAAGGGCGATTGCAAAACTCCCCCCGAGTCCATGCACAACATTCTCAGGAAAAAATTATTACAGTTAGCAAAAAGCATAGACATGAGCAATATTATAAACATATGCATAAATGCTCCCCCTGAGTCCAAGACCACTTCATTTCATAGTTTGACAACATCATGATAAGCATAATAGGCATTACTCAGATCTATCTTCAACTGTGTTGGCTACTGGATCTCTATCCATTGAGACTCTGTTCTCTGTACTCTATCAATAGGCTCACACAGAACCTGCTTAACAAGCTCACATAGAACTTGTCCAAATCAGCTCACAAGTCCTCACTAGAACCTGTCCAATTCAGCTCACAAGTCTTCACTAGAACTTGTCCAAATCAGCTCACAAGTTCATCAAGAAAAACTTGCTTAGCATGAACCCACAAAGAGAATTGTTAGAGACCCAATGTGATTCATCAACCTCATAGAAGCATAAAGAGAATTGTTAGAGACTCAATATGTTCTATACTTAACTCCCAATCTCAACACAACTCAACCAATCACTTTTTACATTTTCAACTTGGTCTATGTTTTCTACAGTCACGGCTAGTCACACCTTACTTTCAACTATTTGACTCAGGAGACAACATTTTGTCACACAATTCATGGCCAACTTTTTGTTCTGCAATGCAAGCAGCATCTGCATACATCTCCACCCTACATCTTGGATATTCTCAACAAGCTTGAACCTAATGACAGTTGTTTGTCTCTCTCTTTGCAGTGAGAATCTAGTAGGCTACCTCAATACACCCAGCCAAAAATACGTTTGTAGTATGATCTATGCCGTTCCATCCAAACTTAGCGATTGTCTTCGCCTTTTGCATTCTCTGCGCACTCCGCTCTCTCTTTGCACTCACTTTGCACACATTCACAACACTTCCTCAAACCACTACTAAAACTGAAAACACACTTTAACAACTGAAACAACAATATCTCGACTACTTGCCTTTCATCCTCAGATACCCAGACAAATACATAGGAGCATTAAAATAAAACTTTAATATTGCTCCCCCTGAGGATGTGCCACCTGGAGTGGCTTAGTGCAATAGAGGAGTAATCTCCTTCTGTCCAAGGAGACACGATTCCCTTTCTTCTTTCTTTCTCCAGACTTTCTTGAACTTAGGCTGAGGTTTTTCACCTACATCCCCATTTTGCACCTTTTCGTGAACTTGAACATTTCTCTTGGGTGGTTGTTTCTTGTGCATCCTTGATGGTTGATTATTTTCCTTTCTTTTATGCACATGATATGTTCTCTGCCTATGTTGCATTTTTTGCGTCTGATGAAATCTATGGTCTTGCCTTAGATTAGATACAGATGTGCTCGGACAAAACCTTGCTATGTGCCCATGACCATTACATTTAAAACATTGCACATGATATGTCCCCTTTCTATGTTGCACTCTTTGTGTCTGATGAAATCTAGGGTTTTGCCTTAGATTAGATACATAAGTGCTTGGACAGAACCTTGCAATGTGCCCATGGCCATTACATTTAAAACATTGCATAGGGTGTTCACTCAGGAAAGCAGATGTGTTTTTATCAGCATAACTTTTTGATCTATTGTTCAGTCCACAATAAATTGCCTTGTGACCATAGCAGTTGCATTTAGAACAATAGCCATTAAAAGCATTATTATTAAAATAGTGAGAGTGAGAGAACCTCTTTTGATGTGATTGCTTTGTTGTAGATCTTCTTTGATGCTTTCTTCCTTTTGAAGATTTAGCTTCAACCTTGAACTTCTTCTTCTCTGCATATTTGGAAGATGACGGTTGTTCAGCTTCATACTTTCCTTGCCTCGATCCTTCAGCCATGAGCTTCTTCTTCTCGACACATTTGGAGGATGAAGGTTGTTCAGCTTCATATCCAAGACCAAACTTAGCCGTGGAGCTTCTTTGTTGCTTTATCATTGTATCTAGCAACTCTGTGCTCTTCTCAAATTTGAGACTTATATTGGCCTCTTCTAGTTGTTTCTTCAATGAAACAATCTCTTCTTCTTGTTGGTAGCAAACAGTCTCTTTCTCATTGATTTGAGACTTGAGAATATCTTCAATCCTTTTGTACTGTTCTACTTGCAGCTTTAGATCAACAATAACTTTGTTAGATTCCTCTTTACTTGTGCTACATACATCATCCTCATCATCCAGGTGTGTCTTCAAGGCTTCTTCTGATTTCTTGGCCTTTTGAACTTGTAGGAAGAGATCTTCAATCTCATCCCCATATTCTTCTAACTTCTTGGACATTCTTTTGTTCTTTTTCTTTTCTATACTCAACTCTTCAAGTGCGGCAATCAACTCACCTTCTAGATCTACTTCAATCTCCAGGTTTTCATTGCATACTTCAGAATCCACTTCTTCTACCTTCTCTAGTTTAGTTTTCTCTTCCACAAGAACTGAAACTGGCTGAGATGCCTTTTTGGAGGAGGATCTATTCTTCTTACCCATTGTGTACTAATCCAAGATCAACCCTGACTGATTTAGCCTGAACTGGGAACTTGGATCTGATACCAATTGTTAGTCTTACAATGGCACTGAGAGGGGGGTGAATCAGTGTAGCTATTTAAAATTTAAATCTACAACTCTTAAATCTGAAGCAATGAAAACTTAAAACCAGAAACAACAAGTATCACAAGAGAGCATCCCATAACACAAGATGTAACGAGGTTCACCAGTTTTGGCTACTCCTCAAAAATAGACTACTTGGACTCCCATCCAAATCCAGCCTTTGCAAAGCACCAACTTTACAATCAATTTACTAGCACCCACTGGAAGGAGCACCAACCCCTAATTTATCTGCACCAACAGAAAGGAGCACCAACCCCTGATTCCAAGCACCAACTTGGATTTCTATTTTGAATCTATTTTGACATAAAAATGCCTTCACTTTTACAAGACCCTCACTGGTCTATTGCTCATCCAACCTCTCTTTCAATCTAAGAAACACATATTCCTTCTACGCACTTACAACCACACTCTCTCAGTCACACTCTATCAGCTGCTCTCTTTCTCCATCGCTCTTTTCTCAGTAGTTCTCTCTCTCCACTCTATCTACTACACTCTATCTGCTGCATTCTATCTATAGCACTCTATCTGCTGCATTCTATCTGTTGCACTCTTGCTCTCTACTTACTGCACTCTTACAACACTCTCACAGCTCACTTACTGCACACTTACAGCCTTTTCTTATAGCTTACTCTTGCAGCTCTCATAGCTCTGTACTTCTTACAACATTCTTCCAGCTTTGTAACAGCCCACAACACTATCCCTCTATACAACAACACTCTTTCCTGTTGAGCAACACGCTGCTCTCTCTTCTCGCATGGAGCTCAACCTTACTACTTCATGCAAATCTCCTTTTATAATAGTGTTCTGTTTCTATTCTTAACTTCCATATTCGTGCATGCAGCCTATTAATAGTAATGACTTCTTTATTCTCACATGCAATCTTATTAATAGAATGGTTCTTTGTTTGGGCTTCGAGACGTTTCTCTGTCCAACTCGTGGTCTTCGTCTGATGACTTTTAGTAACCACTGCTGCATGATATTTCTTTGTAACGGCTCCTGTAACTGCAGTAATGACTTCTGTTTACTGCCTCATAACTGCCGTAATTACTTTAGTTCACTATTCTTATTTAACTACATGATTTCTATCTCATAACTGCACCTGTAACTATTGTACTGACTTTAGTTAACTCTTCTAATTTTGGCTGCATGTATTTCCTCTGCAAATGCATCTGTAACTGTCGTTTTCCTTCAGTTAACTTTACTTCGGCTGGGTTCTACTTTTTATCATGCAGAAACAACATGTCATGATATCACGACATTTTTGCCCCTTTAACTCTTCCTTGGCGTTTGACCGTGAAAACAAGACATGTCATGATATCGCGACATTTTCTGCCTCCTAGTCCTCTTCTCGGCTTGCACCCACAAAAATAGAACATGTCGCAAAATCGTGACACTTTCGCTTCCTTGCACTCTTCTCTGCATGCACTAGTGAAAACATGACATGTCACAAAATCGCAACACCTTTCACTTCTGTGCACTCTTCTCTGCAAGCACTAGCGAAAAAATGACATGTCATGAAATCGCGACACCTTTCGCTTCCATACACTCGTCTTGGCTTGCACTAGCAAAAACAGAACATGTCACGAAATCATGACATTTCTTGCTATCGCACACTCTTCTTTGCATGCACCAGTGAAAACAAGACATGTCACAAAATCGTGACACTTTTCGCTGCCGTACACTCTTCTTTGCATGCACCAGCGAAAATGGAACATGTCACGAAATCGCGACACTTTCGCTGCCTTGTGCTTTTCTCTGCCTTACGCCCGCAAAAATGGAACATGTCACAAAATCGTGACGCTTTCGCCTTTGAGCTCTTCCTCCTTGAATTTGTCATGAAATCATGATGCTTCTGCTTCCATGCTCTTTCATTTTTCTTCTATCGTGAAATCGTGACACTTCATCCTTCGAAGTCTTCCTCTCTACTGTTGTCGCGAAAATGTGACATGTCATGATATCGCGACATCTTTTCTCCTTAGCTCTTCTCTTCTCTTCAGGTCACGAAAACCCGACATGTCGCGATATCGCGACACTTTTTCCTTAGCACTTTCCTCTTAAATCTGTCGCGATATCGCTACACTTTTCTCCTTGCACTCTCTTTCTTCGAAACATGTCACGAAATCACAACACCTTTTTCTCTCTCCTCTTCTCTTCCTTTGACCGCAAAAACATGTCATGAAATCATGACACTTTTTCTATCGGACTCTCTCTCTCCAATATGTCACGAAATCGTGACACTTTTCCTCCTTAGTGCTTTTCTTCTCATCGCAAATTGTCACGAAATCATGACACTTTTTCTCCTTAGCACTTTCTCTCAAACATGTCATGAAATCGTGACACATTTTCATCCGTACTGCCTCTCTTGCAGATTGTCGTGAAATCACGACAGTTTTCTTTGCCTGTGCCTTCTCTCCAAACATGTCGAAATCGTGACAGTTTTCTTTGCCTGCGCCTTCTCTCCAAACATGTCACGAAATCGTGACAGTTTTTCTTGCATGCGCTTCTTCTTCAAACATGTCATGAAATCGCGATAGTTTTTCTACTTGCCTTCTTCTCTGCCAACATGTCACGAAATCGTGACAGTTTTTCCACTTGGCTTCTTTGCCTCCAACATGTCACGAAATCATGATAGTTTTTCTTGTGCTTTCTCTCTCTTCCAACATGTTGCAAAATTGCAATAGTTTTCCTTGTGCTTTCTCTCTCCTCAACCATGTCACGATATCACGACAACTTTTCTAGATTTTTCTCTCTCCTCAGCCATGTCGTGATATCGCGACAGCTTTTCCAGCTTTTTCTCTCTCCTTCGATATGTCACGAAATCGCGACAGAAAACATGTCGCGATATCGCGACAGTTTTCTTACTTGTATTTTTCTTTGAGCTTTTGAATCTGGGCCACTTCTATCTTCTTGGAAATTCACTGTACATGCTTTGACTGCTCTGAACTCTTGTTCACTTCATCAACCGATCTATCTAATGACCTCTGCACTCCTGTCCATTGCATCAACCGATCCTCTATCTGTGTTGACAACAATGACAATACTTTGACTACACCTTGCTCAACATGAACTCTTTACTTTGGCTGCACCTTGCTCATCAATGAACTCCTATCCATTGCATCAACTGATCAACCTGACTGTGTTGACAACAATGACAATACTTTGGTTGCACCTTGCTCATCAATCTCCCCCTTTGGAATTGTTGGCAACACACGTAATTGTGTGCAATTACCTGTAATTCTTCTCCCCCTTTGACAATAATACCAAAGGGTGGCTGCAAAACTCCCCCTGAGTCCATGCACAACATTCTCAGGCAAAAATTATTACAGTTAGCAAAAAGCATAAACATGAGCAATATGATAAACAGATGCATAAATGCTCCCCCTGAGTCCAATCTGTCTTTTTTTTGAATGTGACCACTTCATTTCACTGTTTGACAACATCATGATAAGCATAATAGGCATTACTCAGATCTATCTTCAACTATGTTGGCTGCTAGATCTCTATCCATTGAGACTCTGTTCTCTATACTCTATCAATAGGCTCACACAGAACCTGCTTAACAAGCTCACATAGAACTTGTCCAAATCAGCTCACAAGTCCTCACTAGAACCTATCCAATTCAGCTCACAAGTCTTCACTAGAACTTGTCCAAATCAGCTCATAAGTTCATCAAGAAAAACTTGCTTAGCATGAACCCACAAAGAGAATTGTTAGAGACCCAATGTGATTCATCAACCTCATAGAAGCATAAAGAGAATTGTTAGAGACTCAATATGTTCTATACTTAACTCCCAATCTCAACACAACTCAACCAATCACTTTTTACATTTTCAACTTGGTCTATGTTTTCTACAATCACGGCTGGTCACACCTTACTTTCAACTGTTCAACTCAGGAGACAACATTTTGTCACACACTTCACGGCCAACTTTTTGTTCTACAATGCTAGTAGCATCTGCATACATCTCCACCATGCATCTTGGATATTCTCAACAAGCTTGAACCTAATGACAGCTGTTTGTCTCTCTCTCGTAGTGAGAGATCCAGTAGGCTACCTCAATACACCCAGCCAAAAATATGTCTGTAGTATGCTCTAAGTCGTTCCATCTGAACTTAGCGATTGTCTTCACCTTTTGCATTCTCTGTGCACTCTGCTCTCTCTTTGCACTCACTTCGCACACATTCACAACACTTCCTCAAACCACTACTAAAACTGAAAACACACTTTAACAACTGAAACAACAATATCTCGACTACTTGCCTTTCATCCTCAGATACCTAGACAAATACATAGGAGCATTAAAATAAAACTTTAATATTGCTCCCCCTGAGGATGTGCCACCCGGAGTGGCTTAGTGCAATAGAGGAGTAATCTCCTTCAGTCCAAGGAGACACGATTCCCTCTCTTCTATCTTTCTCCAGACTTTCTTGAACTTGGGCTTGAGTTTTTCAACTACATCCCCATTTTGCACCTTTTCGTGAACCTACAAATTTCTATTGGGTGGTTGTTTCTTGTGCATCCTTGATGGTTGATTATTTTCCTTTCTTTTATGCACATGATATGTTCTCTTCTCGTGTTGCATTTTTTGCGTCTGATGAAATCTACGATCTTGCCTTAGATTAGATACAGACGTGCTCGGACAAAACCTTGCTATGTGCCCATGACCATTACATTTAAAACATTGCACATGATATGTCCCCTTTCTATGTTGCACTCTTTGTGTCTGATGAAATCTAGGGTTTTGCCTTAGATTAGATACATAAGTGCTTGGACAGAACCTTGCAATGTGCCCATGGCCATTACATTTAAAACATTGCACAGGGTGTTCACTCAGGAAAGCAGATGTGTTTTTATCAGCATAACTTTTTGATCTATTGTTCAGTCCACAATAAATTGCCTTGTGACCATAGCAGTTGCATTTAGAACAATAGCCATTAAAAGCATTATTATTAAAAGAGTGAGAGTGAGAGAACCTCTTTTGATGTGATTGCTTTGCTGTAGATCTTCTTTGATGCTTTCTTCCTTTTGAAGATTCAGCTTCAACCTTGAACTTCTTCTTCTCTACATATTTGGAAGATGACGGTTGTTCAGCTTCATACTTTCCTTGCCTCGATCCTTCAGCCGTGAGCTTCTTCTTCTTGGCACATTTGGAGGATGAAGGTTGTTCAGCTTCATATCCAAGACCAAACTTAGCCGTGGAGCTTCTTTGTTGCTTTATCATTGTATCTAGCAACTCTGTGCTCTTCTCAAATTTGAGACTTATATTGGCCTCTTCTAGTTGTTTCTTCAATGAAACAATCTCTTCTTCTTGTTGGCAACAAACAGTCTCTTTCTCATTGATTTGAGACCTGAGAATATCTTCAATCCTTTTGTACTATTCTACTTGCAGCTTTAGATCAACAATAACTTTGTTAGATTCCTCTTTACTTGTGTTGCATACATCATCCTCATCATCCAGGTGTGTCTTCAAGGCTTCTGATTTCTTGGCCTTTTGAACTTGTAGGAAGAGATCTTCAATCTCATCCCCATATTCTTCTAACTTCTTGGACATTCTTTTGTTCTTTTTCTTTTCTATACTCAACTCTTCAAGTGCGGCTATCAACTCACCTTCTAGATCTACTTCAATCTCCAGGTTTTCATTGCATACTTCAGAATCCACTTCTTCTACCTTCTCTAGTTCAGTTTTCTCTTCCATAAGAACTGAAACTAGCTGAGATGCCTTTTTGGAGGAGGATCTATTCTTCTTACCCATTGTGTACTAATCCAAGATCAACCCTGATTGATTTAGCCTGAACTGGGAACTTGGCTCTGATACCAATTGTTAGTCTTACAATGGCACTAAGAGGGGGGGGTGAATCAGTGTAGCTATTTAAAAACTTAAATCTACAACTCTTAAATCTGAAGCAAGGAGAACTTAAAACCAAAAATAGCAAGTATCACAAGAGAGCATCCCACAACACAAGATGTAACGAGGTTCACCAATTTTGGCTACTCCTCAAAAATAGACTTCTTGGACTCCCATCCAAATCCAGCCTTTGCAAAGCACCAACTTTACAATCAATTTACCAGCACCCACTGGAAGGAGCACCAACCCCTAATTTATCTGCACCAAAAGAAAGGAGCACCAACCCCTGATTCCAAGCACCAACTTGGATTTCTATTTTGAATCTATTTTGACATAAAAATGCCTTTGCTTTTACAAGACCCTCACTGGTCTATTGCTCATCCAACCTCTCTTTCAATCTAGGAAACACATATTCCTTCTGCACACTTACAACCACACTCTCTCAGTCACACTCTATCAGCTGCTCTCTTTCTCCACCGCTCTTTTCTTAGCAGTTCTCTCTCTCCACTCTATCTGCTGCATTCTATCTGTTGCACTCTATCTGCTGCATTCTATCTACAACACTCTATCTACTGCATTCTATCTGCTGCACTCTTGCTCTCTACTTACTGCACTCTCACAGCTCACTTACTGCACACTTACAACCTTTTCTTATAGCTTACTCTTGCAGCTCTCACAACTCTGTACTTCTTACAGCATTCTTCCAGCTTTGTAACAGCCCACAACACTATCCCTCTATACAGCAACACTCTTTCCTGCTGAGCAACATGCTGCTCTCTCTTCTCGCACGGAGCTCAACCTTACTACTTCATGCAAATCTCCTTTTATAACAGTGTTCTATTTCTATTCTTAACATCCATATTCGCGCATGCAACCTATTAATAGTAACGGCTTCTTTATTCTCACATGCAATCTTATTAATAGAACGGTTCTTTGTTTGGGCTTCGAGACGTTTCTCTGTCCAACTCGTGGTCTTCGTCTGATGACTTTTAGTAACCACTATCGCATGATATTTCTTTGTAACGGCTCCTGTAACTGTAGTAATGACTTCTGTTTACTGTCACTATAACTGCCTCTGTAACTGCCGTAATTACTTCAGTTCACTATTCTTATTTAACTACATGATTTCTATCTATAACTGCACCTGTAACTGTTGTACTAACTTCAGTTAACTCTTCTAATTTTGGCTGCATGTATTTCCTCTGCAAATGCATCTGTAACTATCGTTTTCCTTCAGTTAACTTTACTTCGGCTGGGTTCTGCTTTTTATCACACAGAAACAACATGTCGCGATATCATGACATTTCTGCCCCTTTAACTCTTCCTTGGTGTTTGACCGCGAAAACAAGACATGTCGCGATATCGCGACATTTTTTGCCTCCTAGTCCTCTTCTTGGCTTGCACCTGTGAAAATAGAACATGTTGCAAAATCATGACACTTTTCGCTTCCTTGCACTCTTCTCTGCATGCACTAGCGAAAACATGACATGTCACGAAATCGTGACACTTTTCGCTTCGTACACTCTTCTCTGCATGCACTAGCGAAAACATGACATGTCACGAAATCGTGACACCTTTCACTTTCGTACACTCTTCTTTGCTTGCACTAGCAAAAACGGAACATGTCACAAAATCGTGACACTTTTCGCTGTCGTACACTCTTCTTTGCATGCACCAACGAAAACAAGACATGTCGCGAAATCGTGACACTTTTCGCTATCGTACACTCTTCTTTGCATGCACCAGCAAAAATGGAACATGTCACGAAATCGTGACACTTTTCTTGCCTTGTGCTTTTCTCTGCCTTACGCCCGCGAAAATGAAACATGTCACGAAATCGTGATGCTTTCGCCTTCCATGCTCTTTCGTTTTGCTTTTGTCGTGAAATCATGACGCTTCTGCTTCCATGCTCTTTCATTTTGCTTTTGTCGTGAAATCGTGACACCTCATCCTTCGGAGTCTTCCTCTCTGCTGTTGTCGCGAAAATGCGACATGTCACGATATCGCGACATCTTTTCTCCTTAGCTCTTCTCTTCTCTTCGAGTCACGAAAACGCGACATGTCGTGATATCACGACACTTTTGTTCCTTAGCTCTTTACCTTTGCTTCGGCCCACGATAATACATGTAGCGATATCGCGACACTTTTTCTCCTTGCACTTTCTCTTTGCTTTGGCCTCCGAGAATACATGTCACGAAATCGCGACACCTTTTTCTCTCTCCTCTTTCTCTTCACTTTGTACTGCAAAAATGAAGCATGTCACGAAATCGTGACACCTTTTTCTATTAGACTCTCTCTCTTGCATTATGTCACGAAATCGTGACACTTTTCCTCCTTAGTGCTTTTCTTCTCTTTCGAAACATGTCGCGAAATTGCGACACTTTTTCTCCTTAGCGCTTTCTCTCAAACATGTCGCGAAATCGTGACACATTTTCATCCGTACTATCTCTCTTGTAGATTGTCACGAAATCGTGACAGTTTTCTTTGCCTACGCCTTCTCTCCAAACATGTCGTGAAATCACGATAGTTTTCTTTGCCTGCGCCTTCTCTCCAAACATGTCACGAAATCACGACAGTTTTTCTTGCATGCGCTTCTTCTTCAAACATGTCACGAAATCGTGACAATTTTTCTACTTGCCTTCTTCTCTGCCAACATGTCGCGAAATCATGACAATTTTTCCACTTGGCTTCTTTGCCTCCAACATGTCGCGAAATCGTGACAATTTTTCTTACGCTTTCTCTCTCTTCCAACATGTCACGAAATCGTGACAGTTTTCCTTGCGCTTTCTCTCTCCTCGACCATGTCATGATATCGCGACAGCTTTTCTAGCTTTTTCTCTCTCCTCCTATATGTCGCGATATCGTGACAGCTTTTCCAGCTTTTTCTCTCTCCTCCGATATGTTGCAAAATCGTGACAAAAAACATGTCGCGATATCGCGACAGTTTTCTTACTTGTATTTTTCTTTGATCCTTTGAATCTGGGCCACTTCTGTCTTCTTGGAAATTCACTGTACATGCTCTGACTGACCTGAACTCTTGTTCACTTCATCAATCGATCTATCTAATGACCTCTGCACTCTTGTCCATTGCATCAACCGATCCTCTGTCTATGTTGACAACAATGACAATACTTTGGCTGCACCTTGCTCAACAATGAACTCCTGTTTATTGCACTTTGGCTACACCTTGCTCATCAATGAACTCCTGTCCATTGCATCAACTGATCAACCTGATTGTGTTGACAACAATGACAATACTTTGGTTGCACCTTGCTCATCATAATTATGAGTTTCTAGTAATGAATATAGATATTGCTAATTATATTTCCATTTCTCTAATTAATTCTACCTTTTATATTTTTGTTGGAGAGTTTATGTTGGTCTTCTTTGATGACATCTCTAGGAATCCCATTTAGTTCATGTGGAAAAAGTCTTGAACTTACTATAAAAGGAACAATTATTTATCAAGAGGTCATATCTAAAGTGGAATACTTGGGCCATGTTGTGTCTCATGAAGGACTCAACATAAATCCCAACAATATCAAATCCATGCAAGATTAAACTTAACCTAAACCCCTTAAGCAACTTTGAGGATTTTTGTCTTATAGGGTATTACATGAAATTTATTTACAACTATCAAAATATTGTAAACCCTCCAACTATTCTTATCAATAAAGATATAATTATTTGATCCGACACAACTACCTAAGCCTTTGATTCCTAAAAGGAGGCTATGTGGACCACCCATGTGTTAGTTACTCCTAGATCTACTAAGTTGTTTATCATTGAGTGTGATTCTTCAAGAATAGGTACTTGGGCCATTTTGATGCAATATGAACACCATATAGTCTTTAAAAGTATATGTTACAACACCAATATAGTCAAGTCAACTATATTTCCAATTATAATCTATTCATTGATTTAATAATATTAATAGAAGTACTGATTTATATTTGATCATCAATCAATTTATAATATTCATCTGTGTATTCTTAAGGACGTAGCCCTCCTTAAGTGGCAAAGGACTTAGCCCTCCTAAAGTGGTAAACTTTCATTTGATTTATTCATTCAGATTTGTGTTGTGTTTGTTTACAAAGAAATATCTCTTCAAGTGATATCAGAGCACGAACTGGGCAAAGTGGAAAATTTGTTTTGGCTAACATTTTCAATCCAGTCACTTCCAGTATTCATAAAATAGTTGCATCAATCTTGGTGACACAATATTATTGGAGGAGAGTATATGAAAGCCTTCAAAATTTAGGAATTCAATACTATGCAGAGAAATTTTTTTCTTTTCACATAAAATCTAGAGACAGAACACAATTTGTACAATAGACAAGGATCTATGGTTTGCTGGTGTGATAATCACTGTAATTATTGCTGAAATCTCCACTTTTCAAGTAATGTAAAAGTCCTGCTTTATCCAGTATTACAAAATAAAAGTGTTGTAGTCGTTCCAACAGCTCAATATTATGATTAAAAGCCCTAAATTTTTATCATTCCTAAATTGGGCAAAGGACATCAAGGACTTTTCATTCTCCAAGCAAGATTTAGGTATTGTAAACCCTAATTGGTTGGTCATCACAGTTTTGAAGCATCGTGCCATACAAGGCAGAATTCTAGAGCACCTGACATCAAAGAAGAATATTAAACGATTTCATGATTTTTTGAGCTCCTAAAAGTAACTTTTGTTGATATAATTTGGATGGTGCCAATCCTGGTTATCGCAGCATAAAATTATTCAAATTAAATTCAAGTTTTCAAGCTTCCTCTACAAATACATCAATGAAAGATCTTGAATATGAAGCTTAAATCATTCCCAATCACGTCAGCGAAGGAGTTAAAATTTGAAGCCGCTGTAAAATAAAATAAGTAAATCTTCATTTGCATAAAAACCTAATTATTTTCAGCAAATCAAGCGAGCGCATAGAGATGCACTAAAGTATTGTGGATTAATTTCAAACATTCACAAGATAAATATTTGACTTGGCCATGAACTGTATTCCACACAGTTTATGTGGACACCAATAAGAGAATATATTAATCACGTTGACAACTATTGACAGTGTGACCTTGGTCACATAAGGCTTGCTCCATCGCATGTTGTGCTCGATGTTCAGTGATGTGTTTATCCTCTTCGATACCACGTGGTGTAGTCAGCATCAGTTTCGTAATTCTCATTGGTCATGCTTCCAGGTCTTAACTCCCCGTTATCTACATTATCCTCGTTGGTCAGTCAGTATATTTCCCATGTCGATTAAATTCTTTTCAATCTGCTTAAATACTAGTGTCTTAGTTTTGGGTTTTCTATCGGATCTTCTATTGTATCCTCAAGGTATTCATTGGGTCAAAATAATATAGCTGTTGGATAAAGTGATTCAATTTTTAAATTTGCAGTTGTAGCGTGAATTAAGTGTCAATTCAAATTGACAACAATTTTTTTTAAATTAACAAAATATTTTTGCAGAAAATAACAAAATCATTTTTGGTAAATCAAGTGCATGAGTGACAGGTGGAATAGAGGACCAAACAGAATATTACATAGTGTAGATAATCCAAATGAAGGATCATTAAATTCACCAAGAAGACCTCCACAAAATAAAGGTACGCAACATAATTCTCCTTTACGCATTAACAATTTTAACCCCAACCACTCTGTCCTTAACTCCATGGCTCCTTCCAACTCATCCCATGAGAATCTCCAACATGATGAAGTCATAATCCCTTCTTCTTGCTCCCAAGAATTACAAGATTGTCTATCTAAAATAACTAGTAATATGAGCAAAATGGCGAAAGTTCTCCAACAACTAGCACAAAAACAAAACCTTGAACCTCCTCCTTCTCCAACTAATTCCCATAGACAAAATGATACTATGGATCAAGATCCTCCCTTAGGTCACAATGATCTTAACCCAGATATGGGGGAAGTTGCTCAATATTTGAAATGGCCTCCAAGTGTTACCATTCCACGCACTGATATGCCCATATTTGAGGGTGGGGATCCACGTGGTTGGTTAGCTAAAATGGAGGGTATGCTACACTTATATCATATTCCTAAAGTCAAAAAGGTTTCTTATGCCTCTTCCAAATTGGGTATAGAAGCTTACCAGTGGTTTGTTTGGCAGCAACGTCAACATAAATGTACCATATTATGGCCAAAATTTAAAGATCTTTTCCTCAAAATATTTGATGAAGGTGTTTCTTCTTCTTATATCGTGCACCTATTGGATCTTAAACAAACTGGTTCTATCCAAGATTATATTTTAGAGTTCACAAGTCTTCTCGCATATACGAAAGATGTAAAAGCTTTTGTGGTGGTTTCTACCTTTCGTCATGGTCTGAAGGAAAATATTCAACTCGAAGTGGACTTACATGATCCCTGCACTTTGGATGATACCATGAGGATTGCTAAGATTGTTGAATGGAAGTTTCAAAATTGGACATCTTCTAGGCGAGATTCTAATACTCATCCTCAATATCGCAACAATTCCTTTCACAAAAATGAACAATCATCAAGATATTTTTGCTTTAAATGTCACAATCATCATCCTAGAGATCAAGCATGTGTACCACGACAAACCTTTCAAATAGAGTACAAAAATAAGGATGAAGAAGATGAAGTAGAAGATATCACTCAACAAGAGTCACCCATGTATACAGAACAAATCTCAGTAGATACTAGTGAAGCAACACTAGAAGATGACACTATGGCTATTTCAGTACATGCTCTTATGGGGATAACAACTCATCATACAATTAAGGTACCAGGATTTATTAGGCACAAATGTATTAATGTGTTGATTGATTCAGGTAGTACACATAACTTTATCGACATCAAGACTGCTAAAGCATTGAACTTGTTCATTAATACTACCAATCAAGATAAGTTTCAAGTTTTAATTGCAAATGGAGGAAACACTCAATGTGTTGGTAGAACATCTCCAATTTCAATCCAAATGGGAAATTACACTTGGTGAGGAACTCTCTTCGTTATGAACTTGGGAAGTTCAGATGTTATTCTGGGTGTCGAATGGTTAGAAAAGCTAGAAGTTGTTAGTTTTAATTTTCAAAAATTATATGTTGAATGGAAAGAGAACGGGAAGACTATTCATCTCCAAGGAATTCAATCTCCACCTTCCAAGGTGGTGAGTTCACACTGCATGGAAAATATTTTCAAGAAGGGAGGTTATGGATTCATAGCTCAAATTAATTGCATGGAAGTTCAAGCATGAGATACCCCTATAATTCCTTCAAAATATCTTCAAGATATTATGGCTAACTATGATGAAGTCTTCAGAAAACCAAAAGGGCTACCTCCCAAGTGATCTCATGACCACGCCATACATCTCGTCCCTGGAAGTCTCCCTCCTAATGTGCATCCTTATCGATACCCTCAACCTCAAAAAATAGAAATTGAAAATATTGTCCAAGAACTATTAGAACATGGCATCATTCGTCATAGCACTAGTCCTTATTCATCACCAGTGGTTTTGGCTCATCGTAAAGATAATTCTTGGTGCATGTGTCCTGATTTTCATCCCCTCAATAAAATCATGATCAAGGATAAGTTCCCTATCCCTATCATAGATGATTTATTAGATGAATTGCATGGTGCTAAATATTTCACAAAATTGGATCTACGTTCAGGTTTTCATCAAATCCGAGTAAGAGATGAGGACATTCCCAAAACTACCTTTCGTACTCATGAAGGTCATTATGAGTTCTTGGTCATACCTTTTGGTCTCACCAATGCCCCTTCCACCTTCCAAAGTCTCATGAACCATGTTTTTCGTCCATTTCTTCACAAATTTGTCTTAGTCTTCTTCGATGATATTTTGATATATAGCAAATCTTGGAAGGATCATTTAATGCATGTGGGGAAAGTTCTTCATGTATTACATAAGGAGAAACTTTTTTTCAAATGCTCCAAGTGTTCCTTTGGTGTTCAAGAAGTCGAATATTTGGGTCATATCATTTCTCATGAAGGCGTTAAAGTGGATCCTAATAAAATTAAAGCCATTCAAGATTGGCCTTTACCCAAAACCATCAAAAAATTTATGGTTTTTTGGGTCTTACAGGTTATTATCACAAGTTTATTCGCAATTATGGTAAAATTGCAGCTCCTCTCACCACCCTCACAAAAAAGGATGCTTTTCACTGGTCTGATATTGCCACTCAAGCATTCATGGCACTCAAGGAAGCTATGTGTACTACTCCGATATTGGCAACTCCAGATTTTCACAAACCATTCGTTATTGAATGTGATGCTTCGGGCATAGGTATTGGAGTAGTATTAATGCAAGATGGTCACCCCTTGGCATTCAAAAGCAAGCAACTTTCAGGTAAAAATTTGGGGAGATCCACATATGAGAAAGAAATATTGGCTATTCTACATGCAGTCGAGAAATGGAGACATTACTTACTCAGTAGTCATTTCATCATAAAAATAGATCATAGTAGTCTTAAGCACTTTCTAGAACAACGTTTCTCCTATCCAAAACAAAACAAGTGGATGACAAAGTTATTGGGATATGATTTCATCATTGAGTATAAGAAGGGCAAAGAAAATGTAGTAGCAGATGCATTATCCCATAAATATGAAGATGAAGTTTCCATCAATGCCATTTCGGGTCCTTGTTCTCAATGGGTTTCTCAACTCCAAGAAGAATGGTTGGTTAACACCGAAACTACTCAAATTATTCAAGATATGACTATAGGATCATCAAAGCATCCTTATTTTTCATATATTGACAAGGTGTTACGCAAGAAAGATCGCATTTACATTCCACAAAATTCCACTATTAAATCCATGATCCTTGAAGAATCACATGCTTCTCCATCAGTAGGGCACTCAAGATTTTTGAAAACATATCAGTGGGTGAAACAATCCTTTTATTGGAAAGGATTAAAATCTGATGTCAAGATATTTGTTGTCGAATGTGAAGTATGCCAACGCAATAAGGGTGAAACAATCAAATCTCCAGGACTTCTTCAACCATTACCAATTCTTGACCGCCAGTGGGAACACATATCAATGGATTTTATTGAAGGTCTTCCCAAGTCAGAAGGTAAAACAATGATTTTTGTAGTAGTGGATCGTCTTTCCAAGTATGCTCACTTCAGTGCTCTACAACACCCATATTCAACAAGCAAAGTGGCCAAGGTATTTATTGACTCCATTTTCAAATTACATGGAATACCCAAAACTATTGTAAGTGATCGTGATCCCATATTTACTAGCAATTTTTGGCGAGAATTATTCAGTCTCAGTGGTACCAAATTAAATATGTCTTCTGCATACCATCCCCAAACCGATGGTCAAACTAAAATTGTTAACAAATGTTTGGGTACCTATCTGTGTTGCTTTGCTCAAGATAAGAAGTATCAATGGAGTCATTGGATTTCATTAGCAGAATGGTGGTATAACACTTCTTACCATTCTTCCCTCAAGATGTCCCCATTTGAAGCATTGTATGGGTTAAAACCACCAGCAATAACAGATTATGTTCCAGGATCTTCCAAAGTAGCTCAAGTAGATGATTGGTTCCAACATCGACAAACAATGCTCAACATTCTTAAAGATAATTTGATCCAGGCACAAAATCGTATGAAGCAGCAACAAGACTCACACCATTCAGAGTGGCAATTCAATATAGGAGATATGGTTTTCTTACGTTTGCAACCTTACAAACAGTTGTCATTGAAGATCAAGACTAGTCAAAAGTTGGCTCCAAGATTTTATGGTCCTTACAAGATAGTTCGTCGCATAGGCGAAGTAGCATATCAATTGGAGCTTCCTCCCTCATCCCGTATACATCCAATTTTTCATGTTTTCTGTCTCAAAAAGGTGATTGGCCAAAAAGTACACTCCTAGTCAGAGCTTCCAGTACTTGATGAAGAAGGACGTATAAATCTTCAACTAGAAGCAATATTGCAAAGCAGATCACATCATCTTCGATCTCGCCACATTAAAGAATTTCTAATCAAATGGTAGGACCTACCAGTAGAAGATGCTACATGGGAAACATAAAGTATTTTTGAGACATTTCCAGCTTTGAGGACAAAGCTTTCCGAGGAGGGGAGCCATGTTACAACACCAATATAGCCAAGTCGGCTATATTTCCAATTATCATCTATTCATTGATTTAATAATATTAATAGAAGTAGGTTGATTTATATTTGATCATCAATAAATTTATAATATTCATCTACGTATTCGCAAGGATGTAGCCCTCCTTAAGTAGCAAAGGACTTATCCCTCCTAAAGTGGTAAACATTCATTTGATTGATTCATTCAGATCTGTATTGTGTTCATTTACAAATAAATATCTCTTCAGTATACATATCTATAGTAATATCTTGGGTCAATCCACTTGTGAGAATGATATGTTAGCCATTTTGGATGTAGTAGAGAAATAGAAATCTTATTTATTAGGTCATCACTTTATTATAAAACCATTATTACCTCAAGCATTTCCTAGAATAACATCTCTCATGTCTAAAATAAAATAGATGGTTTATCAAGTTATTGAGATAACACTTTACAATTGAATATAAAAAAATAAAGGAAAATGTTGTTGCTAATGCTCTTTCTCACAAATATGAGCACACAATTATTGTTAATACTATTTTTAATTTTCTTCCTTAGTGGCTTTCCAAGCTTTGTGTTGAATGACATGTGGATCCATATTTGATTCAAGTGATTTATGACGTGGAGGTTCATTCTCTTTCCATTTTATTATTATTTAATATTTATGGCATCCTCAAGAATAAGGATCATATTAATATACCTCAATCTTCCAAGATCAAGAACAATATTCTACATGATTTACACACTTCATCATTGGTAGGGAATTATTGGTTTTTGAAAAATTATCAATTAGTGAACTAGTCCTTTTATTGGAATGGTATAAAATCCAACAATAGAAAATTTAAGTCCAAACATAAGGTAATCCAAAGAAATAATGGGAAATAGTTTTTATATGAAACATAACAAATAAATTTGGTTTGATGAAATAATTTTTTTTTGATGCTTAATTCCTAAAAATAAATAACCACAAGATCTAAAATAAAGTTGCTATATGAAACATATATTAATAGCAATATCTAAATTGTATAAAACTCATAAATAACTTTTGCAACAACTCATAAAATTGCCATTAACAAATTCCCATGAAAATAGTATCTTAATAGAATAAAGATCTCAAATACACCATACTTCCATACACTCTCACTCTACATTGTGTCTCTGACACAAACACACATAGATACATATAGAGTGGAATGTGACTCTTCATATGGAGTACTCTTGGTCTTCACTCTTCTTGAGACTCTTCACTTTCCTACTCTATGGACTCATGTGCACATGCACTACTATGCACATTTACATTATTGAATACTTGGCACATTCTATACTTGGCACATTGTATTAGGTAAAATGAAGACTGAACCTAAAGAAGATACTAATTTGAAGAATCCAAGATAGATATCAAAGTTATAAAATTATCACATTAATACAACTTTGATATCTATCTTGGATTATTCAAATTAGTATCTTCTTTAGGTTCAGTCTTCATTTTGCCTTTCTTACTTTGACTTCTTTTATTTTTTCTTTTCCTTCTTCATTCCTAGACCTTAACTAGTGATATATCTTGAATGAAGTGAGTTATTATATCATCATAATAGTATTGATCATAATTTATTACTTCATTTCTAGTGTGTTCATCTCTTTTGTTTCATCCCTTGAAAGAATTCAAAAGTAATTAATGATAGATATATCATCAAACATTATTTTGAAGAAAGCATATATATATTTTTAGCATTCTACCAAGTCTTGAAAAGTACTTCATGAAGATAACCAATCAATGTCATAAAATTCTCTTATTTTTCTTCCTTGAGAAATAAAGAAAATATTTCTTTTAAACTAGTAGGCAAATATTTGTATCCATCAAAAGTATCTATTAAGTTTTGTGAATAAAAATTTAGTTCATGAAATAGTTCTTCATCATTAAATGCATTCTTCACTATTTCATCCATGTTTCTTTTAACTTAATCTTTTAAACCTTTGAAGTAGAATTCCTTATAGCTCCCTAGTATTTTGAATGTAAAATAGCTTTGATAAAGAATTTTAATTGTCAAATCTCTAAAACTTTGAGGTTGACTACCTTATGTCTCCCTAGTTTTGAATGTATTGTCCCACCTTGATAAAACCTTTTCAACTTCTAAATTTTGAGTTGAATTTGAGTACATGATCAGATACTAATTTTTAATTCTTCAAATCTTGTAGTATACTTTGTATTTCCTAATGTTTGGATGATAATTTATTATAATATTCAACTTATATTCTTCAAGGTAAATACTTTATTTCTCCCTATTTATGAATGAACAATCAATAATTTTGATAAAGGTTTCAATTCTACAAATCTCTAAGTCGAATACCTTATATTTCCCAAATTTCAAGAATATAATTTCTCAATTATAAATTCCACAAACCTATGTTGGTGTTGAATTCCATATAAATCCCCAATTAGAAATTTATAAATTCTATAAAAGATATTTGCAAGTTTTGTATTCCTAATTTGATGTTGAAATCCTTATTTCTAAAAAATTATCAATTTGCAAATATTTCAATAAACCAATTACAAAACTTCAAATTAATTTCTCAAATATTCAAATCAACTTTTCAAATATTCATAAAACTTTCCAAATAGCAATAATAAAATATTTATGGTTTTGATTTTCCACTAATAAACCTTATACCTTTGATAGCAATAATTAATCAATGTGGAAATATATTAATCAACTTCAAACTTTCATAAATCAATTATAAAATACTCCTTATTACTCCAACCTTTGAATAAATCAAATAATAATTTGATATTTACCTCAATAATCTAGGCATACACTATTTTGGGTGAAATGCTAGATCTTCACTATTGAATAGTCAACAGTCTTCTTGTTGCAAGGCGCTCTCCTAATTTTGCAATCCAAACTTCTTCCAAAATGAATCTCTCCTTTTCTAATTTTAGACCATGCAATAAATAAAAATTTCAAAATGCTTTGACTCCCTTCTAAAATGTTTGGTGCTCACTGTTTCAAGTGCCAAGTGGCACATAAACACTTGTCTTCTTCTATAACATTTCTTTGGCACTCCAAGTTATTGTCCTTCTCATAACACTTGGCTGAAAATATTTTCAAACTTTGGCTGGTTATATTCAATGATTCTATAACATCCTGGGCGTTACATTTCTTGCAATACCAAGTGGTAAATGAACTCTACAACTCCTCAAATGAGCACTCTTCCTTTGATAATACTCCACTTCTTCTTTGTACTATGTTTTCTATTTTTTCCTATGTATTCCAACGTACAATAGCACTTGGTCTTCTATGTTCTCCTTTGACATTTGGTTTTCTAAGTTCTCCTTTGTGCAATGTGGTGGCTCTTCCAATGGTTTCTCCTCTCATGGTGGTGCAACCACAACTTGGGTGGATTTTCCTTTCTAAAATGGTGGCTCCTCCTTCAACGTACAATGGATTCTTTGGCTTCCACTTCTATTGCATTGCTTCTATATATTTTAACCTATTTTGATGTAGCTTGGCTTCTCCACAACTCAACTTCAATGGGTGAGCTTGAAAGCTTTATTTTTTCAATACTTTTACTCATTTCTGCTTACTTTACTGACTTCTATTTTGAACATTTTGCAGGTTCAAAGAGACTATTGTTCCTTCAAGAACATGCACTTAACTTTCCTTTTTAGAAACATATACTATGCACACCTTTTAGTGCTTCGTATTGCATTTACAACTACTTTTCTTGTTGTTTTAAACTAGGAGTAATACTTGCAAAAAATCTAATAATAATCAACTTATAACTCCATAATAAAATAATAAATTTTCAAACTTATTTATGATTTATTTCAAGCTTGCTTTCTAGCTATATTTTATCACCTTTCAAAATTCAAAATATCTTCCCAAATACCATCAAACTGTAGCTCTTTTGCTTCTCAAAATGCTACCCAAATCTTATGAAATTTTCAACTCCTATAGCTGCCCAAAAATCTGCTTTCTTAGTGTTAATTTTCTCCCTCAAAACTTATGTTTTCTCCTTCCAAAAATCTGCCAACAAACTCTAAAATTTGCAGCTCAAATTCTTCTTCAATTTCTATCCAAATTCTCTAAAATTTGCAACACCAAATGCAGTCCAATATGCTGCTTTTATCTCCTTCAATTTGCTACCTTTTTATTGTCTGCAAACTCTGTATTTTTGTGGATTCGAATGCTGCCAATATGCTGCCTTTTTGCTGTCCAAAATCTACCTCTATCTCCTTCAATTATCTACCTTAAATGGCTGTCAATTTCTTCTTCAATCAGATATCCAAATATATTCCAAATTTGTCCAAATTTCTCCAATTCATAGCTCTTTTATATCCTTTTGATGCTGCACAAATTTGAAATAAAAAAAACTTCAAATGTTGCTAAAACATTCTGCAATTTTCTTCTTCAAGAATGAGCCTTCAAAAATTTAATGGCTTTCTCCAAAAATATCAGATTTTGACATCTTTCAATCTTTCTTTCTCCTCCTTAGATTTCATTGAATTCTATCTTCAAATTTGGCCTCTTTGCTGGCCTCTTCTTCAAGAATCTGAATGTCTTGAAGTCTTCAAAAATACTTTCTCAAATTTGGAAAACTTCTTACCAAAATTCTTCTCCTTGAATCAGTTTTACAAATCCTTTTGGGCTTGTTATTGGATGTCAATAATTGTCCCAATTTTGATGTGATTACTTCTTTTCAGGAGCCTCTTCTTCTTACAATATTCTACCTCAAACTTTCTTCAAATCTTCTTCAATGGTCACCTCTTCAAATAGGGATTCTCTATTTTTCTTATTTCTCCTTCCAAATTTTCTTGAAACCTCTTCTCTTGGGTTTCCAAATTCTTAAATCTTCTATCTCCTTTCTCAAATATGCAATGGGGACCTCTTCTCTCAAGTCTTCTCTTTCTTCAATCTTCAATAGAGCTTATCTGGTCTCTTTCTTAAATATCCTATCTTATTTCTCAAATTTGCAATGGGAACCTCTTTCTTAGTTCTCCCCAATATCCTTTCTTCAATCTTATATGGGGACCTCTTTCTTGGGTCACCTCAATCTTCAATATCTTCAATATATTTCTTGGCTTTCATCTGCCTCGCTAGCAGAGTTGGTCGGGCAGCCTTTTCTAAGGTGCTCAGTGGGTGACACGAGTTCAAATCTTGCAGAGTGCAAAAAAAGATAGTTTTTTTAAATCTTTCCATCCCATATCCATATAATGCACATTGTGCCTTATTGTCTTCATCCGCGTAGTAGTGGATTTGGTCATTCGGGTGTTGCTAGGACGTTGGCGGGCAGGTTGGGGGTTCAAACCCCACGGAGTGAAAATCAAAAATTTATTTTTTTGCAAGCAGTGGATTTTTTAAAAGGTATTTTTTTATATACCTTAGGATTATTTATTGCAAAATTCATTTGTATTTGCAATTTAAACCTTCCTATATATACCTTAGGATTATTTATTGCAAAATTTATTTGTATTTGCAATTTAAACCTGCCTATATATACCTTAGGATTATTTATTGTAAAATTCATTTGTATTTGCAATTTAAACCTGCCTAAACAAGCAAGTGGTTGAATTTCACAACCAAGTAAATTGTTTCTTGGAGAGATAAGAAAAAAAAATTCAAAAGAAATCATTTTGTTTTGTTGTCACTCAAACTAAGAAACACCCTTAGTGCATTTTACATGGAGGGATAAGAAAATAATTTGCACTTAGTTTCTTTTGAAATTTTAAAGGGGTATGTAAAAAAAAAAAATTCATCCTTGTTTATTTTACCATTAAAAGGGGAGATCACAAGCATTTTTATCTTGCAAAATTCTAAGCGAATGGGGGAAGATTTCTTTTTTTCTCCATCCTAGAAATTTTTGCATCAAGGGGGTGAAGACTTGTAAGGGTGCATTGACACCTTAGTCAAACTTCTTGCAAAATTCTATTGTAAAAGGTGCATTTTAGGCAAAGATCGACACCTTAAAAATGGGCAGATCAAAGAAGAAAAATCTCACCAAACCAACTGATGATGTTGCAAAATTAGTTAAAGATATTTAATTTCCAATACAATGGGAAGGAATGGATTTTTTTGAAGATGAAAAATATCTTACACTACATAGTGGTGTAAAAGTTATTCTCAAATATTCAGAAGATTCAAAAGATCTTCAGATAAATGGTGCTCAAATCCCTATAGGCGTTGTAAGGGCAATCTACATGACATTGATTTCACTAGACATGGCCCAACATCAATAGAAAATGGTAAGCAATGAGGAATCAGAGGTCAAACTCCTAATGGAAGATACTTGTTGTAATACCAATGTCCTTCAGCCCCTAACGACGAATGCTTATTGTGACACAAGTGACCTTGAGCCCTTAATAGCAAATTCTTGTTGTGATACATGCAACATCCTGCCTACAAGGGTAGATATCAGTTGTAGCACATGTGATCTCATCACAAGAGCAAATTTTTCTTGCGATACCTGTGACTTAACAATTGAACCTCCTAAAAATGAGCTTCATAATATTGACAAATGCCATATTATTAAAAACATTGATGAAGATGAAGAACTTGGGTGTTTTGAAAAACACACCAAAGGCTATGGATCCAAACTGATGAAGAAAATGGGATTCAATGGTGAAATATTAGGTAAACATGGACAAGGCATTAAAACTCCTATAATTCCAACAATCAGACCAAATAATGAAGGCTTGGCTATTATGGACAAGCAAGTACCAGTAAAACCATGTTTGGAAAACCTAAATATCCTTCAACTCCTATAAAGCATTGTTGCAGTCATTGTGGAAAAATAGGACATGTAGCAACTAGGTTTTGGAAACTACATCCTTGTGACTCATGTGGATGTACAAATCACTCTTCTTCATATTGTTGATACAAAGTGAAAATGGCCAAGGTTCATATTTATTATGGATGGACATATCTCACACAATGGACCATGATGAAAGAAATGTTGTTTGGCTTCTATAGAAAAGGTAAAACCTATGGTACACCCAGAGGTAGATCCAGTGACAAATCGAGTGGCAGTCCTAGAGGCAAAGACCTAGTGATAGACCTTAAGGTAGACCTAGTGATAATGATCCAAAGGCAACCCTACAGGCAGATCTTGAGGCAATGATCCAAAGGCACACCCACAGGCATATCCAGAGGCACACCCACAGGCAGATCCAGAGGTAGCCCTATAGGTAGTTTTAGAGGTCCTATTCCAGAGGTAACATTAGAGCCAGAGCTAGAGCCATGAGCTAGAGCTAGAGCCAAAGACGAACCATCCCAAAAACCTCTTTCATTATACTCTCCTACATATTCAGGGGGAGTCATATATGTTATCCCAAATAATGGAATAAGGGGGGTGTTAGAGGAATATTCCCTCATTTGGGATATTAACTCTTATTAAGTGAATAAGGTAGTTGATTAACCATAGTGTATTCCTAGGTGGTTAAGGTGGTTATTTGGTTATATAAACTATCAACGCATCTGCATGTAATGTATTATATATTGTTCTTTATCAATATGATATTTACTGCTCATTCTGACAATTGTTTGCAACAAAATCTTAGACCACAACAATCAAATACATTCAAATCCTCAAAATTCTGAAATTAATAATCTTCACTAGTTGTTCTTTAATCTAGTGGAAAGAAATCCATGTTGAGTCCTAGTCTTCATGACTTTTTCTACAACCCTGTGGGAAGACTCCAGCCAAATAGTAACTTTTAAATTCTGTAAAATAAATCTTCCTACCTCCTATCAATCTCCCTTGTGGCTCTGATACCACTGTTATATTTTGATGCTTAATACTTAAAACAAATAACCACAAGATCTAAAATAAAGTTATATGAATCATATGTTAATGGTAATATCTAAATCATATAAATCTCAAAAACTTTTGCAACAACTCATAAAATGGCCATTAAAAATTCCCAAAAAAATAGTATCTTGATAGAATAAAGATCTCAAATAAATCATATTTCCATACACTCTCACTCTACATTGTGTCTCACACACACATACACACATAGAAACATATATAATGTAATGTGACTCTTCATATGAAGTACTCTTGGCCTTCACTCTTCTTGAGACTCTTCAATTTCCTAATCTATGGACTCATGTGCACATGGAATGTTATGCATATTTAAATTATTGAATACTTCACACATTTTAATAATACTTGTGCATTTATTACATTGTATAAAGTAAATACTCACACTCTAATCTAAGATACACTCCTAATATAAAGATGTATCCAAGGTGGTACATTATCCTGTAGCAATTCAATTGTAAGAAGTTGAGAAATCTATCAATTTGGGTTTTTTTGGGATTAGTTTGCTAAGAGTTCCATTTTTTAGAGGTCGGTGAATTTATTTGTTGAGGGTTTCATTTTTAGGAGATTAGTGGATTTGTATATTGAGGGTTTCATTTTTTAGAGACTCTTCAAAGATATGTATGCAAATAGAATGGTAATTAATGTAAATCTATAGAGTTTTGAAATGAAGTAGTTCAATGTTTCAAATATTTCTATAACCCTCTAAAATGAGGTATATTGATGGGAAAGATTGGTAAGCCCAGTCTAGGAATGTAAAAGGGTTTGGGACCTTTCGAAAATCCATATTTTACCCTAATAAATATATATAGTCTCATATTCTAAAGTGGAAAGAAGTCAAGAGGAAATAAGTTATTACCTTGTGACTTTATTAAATGTAGGTAAAGGAAAGGACATGTTATTTTAAAATAGAAATATTCCAAAGAATATTCCTTGAAGAAATAAGTGGATAAAGGAATACCACTTATGTTTTATGCCCAAATAAAATATTAATTTTTAGGTATTTATCAAAATTTGAGTATAGGATTATATATACTCATCGAAAAGCTTTTTTTGAGAACAATTTAGTGGAACCAAGAATTTCCAATTTTGTGAAGATTTACAATGGCTAGTGGAGAACCAAAGTTCTTGTTGCTAGACTTCCAATTGTTACAAGAAGACAACTATTCATTTTGGAAGACCAAAATCAAAATTCAACTATAATTTAAAGAAGTTATGGGACCATTACTTGTCCAAAAGAAGGTAAAGAAGAACAAGCAAAGTTTGATAAGTCAAACAAAAAAGCAAATTTAATCATCATGTTCAACATATGAAGTCCAACCATACATCAAAGATACAACTTCAACCAAGGATGTATGGGAGAAACTACAAACAATTTTTAAAGCAAAAAACAAGAATTAGATCTTATTCCTACAAAATTAGCACCAATATTTAAAGATAAAAATTGGAGAGAAACTTGAATCATTTTTACAATGAATTGTTGAGTTGCGAACATCACTTTAGAGACTACAAGAAATAGTTCTATATGACACATTAGTCCCAACAATTTTGAGATCTCTACCTTCATAGTACAATATATTTGTGACCACATTGAATGTCATAGAGTAGACACTGATGTTTCAAAAGTTGGTGAATTTTTTTCAAAAAGTAGATATCTCTCTTTCAACTCAAAATTAAGAGCAAGTACTCCAATATTAGAAGATAATTCATGATGCAAAGAACGTGTAAATTATTTGGTAAAACTAGCCATAGAGTAAAGGAACGTTAGCATAATCCATTTACAAATGGACCTCCTTCACAAAGATGAACCAACAACAAGACATGTCATCATATAGAAAATTTAGTAGAGCAAAACCAAGTTAAGTAAGATGAAGAAAAATATCATCCAAAAGAAGAAGAGTACATGTTTACCACTGATGCTCAACTAATTCAACCTAATGATGTTCAGTATATCGATTTTAGGGGGCAACCAATCATATGACCGATTGAAAATATTGGTTTCAGACTCTAGATTGTTCTAGTCATACAAGAAGGGTCTCTTTGGGTGATGACACATCCTATGATATCAAAGGCATAGGAGATATCAAATTGTGACTTGGATCTCACACATGCAAGTTAATATTAGTATTGTTGAAGAATTTACAATAATACAATAAAATAAAATTGGAGCAACTATTATCTTCTTATTATTTGGAATAATTTTGGCAAAGTTTTAGTACTCTGTTACAATATCCTCATAGGCTCTGGAAGAGCTCACACACTTGCTACAATGTAAAATTCTTCTTCATAAAAGAAAACCCTAAAACTGCCTTAAGTAAGAAAAAAATAAAGCAAACCCTAATCGTAGCAAATCACATCCATCGGATATACATCGACGGTGTTTATTACATGTCTTAGAATTTCAGCCATAACTTTTGACTCGGGTGTCCGTTTGAGCCCGTTTGTTTTTTAGATTGCATATATTTTGAAGCTCTATAATTTCATTTTGTGTCAAATAAGAGGAGACAATTTCCAAGGCTAAAAACATCATCTAATGTCCCAAATTTTTGTTTTAATGTATGGATGGCCAGATTTCCAACATTCTCCCCCTTGCTGGTAAGGGGACTGACTATCAAGTCCTTTAGTAGCAAAAACTGAGGTTTTACTACTCCTTTAGTAAAAATATCTGCTACTTGATCATGTGTGGAGAAATACCTTAATTTAACTTGTTCCTTCTCCACCATGTCCCAAATGAAGTGGTACTTGATGTCAAAATGCTTGGACCTGGTATGGTGGATAGGATTATGTGCCAACTTAATGGAACTTTTATTATCATAGAATAAAGTATTTGGAGTCCCTTGCTTCTCCCCAATCTCTCCTAGCACCTTTCAAAGCCACAATTCTTGTACACTTTTTGATGTAAGTACAATATACTCTGCTTCAGTAGAAGATAATGCCACTGTAGCTTATTTCTTAGAACTCTATGTCACCAAATCTGAACCAAGAGAAAAGCAGTACCCACTCGTGGATTTCCTGTCATCAATATCACTACCCCAATCACTGTCACTGAATCCCACTAACTTTAAATTCTTTGTCTATGAGTAATAGATCCCATAATCAATTGTTCCACAAACATACCTAAAAATCTTCTTCGTTGCCTTCAAATGTAACTATGATGGATTAGCCATATACCTGGAACACTATGAAACAACAAAGCATATATTTGGCCTAGTGTTACAAAGGAACATAAGGCTACCAACAATACTCATGTACTCTATTTTGTTTACCCTTTCAGCTTCATCCTCCAAACTCAAGATCTCCCCATGTGCAATGGGTGTTGTTACAGGTTTACATTCACTCAAATAAAATCTCTTCATCATATCCCTTACATATTTGGATTGACAAACACAAATCTCATTGCTAGTTTGATGTACTTCCATTCCAAGAAAGTAACTCATCAAATCCAAATCAGACATCTCAAACTCCTTCTTCATATCATGTTTAAAATAATCATTCAAAGAAGAACTACTCCCCATAAATAACATATCATCAACATAAAGGCATACAATAAGAATATCATTACCTTACCTTTTGTAGTACAAAGTGGGCTCACTCTTACTCCTTTCAAAATTACACTACAGGAAGTAGTCATGGATTCTAGCATACCAAGCTCTTGGAGCTTGCTTCTGTACATATAGAGTCTTCTTCAACCTGTAGACTTGATATTATTTTCCTTGGAAAACAAAACCTTGTGGTTGTTCCCCATATACTTATTCATATAAATACCCATTGAGAAATGCACTTTTGACATCCATATGATGCACCCTATAATGTTTATGAGCTGCCAATGATAGCAATATCCTTACTGTTTATTTCCTTGCCACTAGAGAAAATGTTTCCTCATAGCCCAAACCATATTTCTGAGTGAACCCCTTTGCTACCAACCATACCTTGCACCTCCCAATGGATCCATCACTGTTATTCTTGATCTCGTAGACCCACTTGCATCCTACATATCTCCTATCCTTGGACAAATCACACAACTCCCAAGTATCATTCTTTTCAATAGAATGCATTTCTTCTTGCATAGTCTTCATCCACACTTTTTTAGTACTAGCATGCTCAAAACATGAAGGCTCAAAATCATCAACAACAAATTTTGAAACTTTAGAAACTTGTGAAACAAGTGCATAGTTTACAACATCACCTTTGGGATCTCCACTGTCATCATCTCCATAAATATGCAGGTTCTCTAACCTCTCTATTACTACATTCATCTCTGTATGCTAACTTCTTGTCACCCTCTTATGTAAATTCTTATCAAGAATTTGAGATTTTGGGTGTTCCTTCAACAATATTTTACCTTTTCCTTTGGTCGGTGGTGATGGAGGTGGAGAACTACTGGAAGAACCTTCTCTTGGGCTTTAAGGTGTACTTGCAGAAGATGAACTAGAAATATTTTCATGGCTGGGCTGAACTGAAAAATGGCTTGGTTCCACCTTATCTTCACCAAAAACATCATCAAAAAACAATTTTTGTGATCCCCAACTTCCCCCTTCATCAAAAATTGCATCTCTAGATACAATTATTTTATGTGAAATATGATTAAAGAACCTGTAAGCCTTAGATTGCTCATTGTACCCAATAAAAATACATTTTTCACTCTTTGCATCCAACTTCTTCCTATTCTCAGCATTAACATGCACAAAAGCCACACATCCAAAAACTCTAAAATGATTTACATTTGGCTTCTTGATGTACCAACATTCATAAGGGGTAATATTCTCAAGACTCTTAGTAGGACTTCTATTTAAAATGTAATTATCAGTCCTAATTGCTTCGGTCCAATAAAACTTACTCATACCTTTTTATTTCATCATGCATTGTGCCATCTCCACCAAAGTCTTGTTCTTTCTTTCAGCCACCCCATTCTTTTGAGGTGTGTAAGGACTTGTTTTCTACCTTTTAATCCCAAACTCACTACAAAAATCGTCAAATTCATGAGAACAGAACTCACCTCCTCTATTTGTCCTCAAATATTTGATATAATGACCACTCTCATTTTCAACTAGAGCCTTAAAATTCTTGAAGAAATTGAATTCCATCCTTATTCTTAATAAAATAAACCCAACAATATTTGGAGAAATCATCAATATAAGTCAAAAAGTAAGATTTACCCATACTATGTGTCTGCATTGGTCAAAAAATGTCACTATAAACCAACTGCAATGGATGTTGAGCCCTCCATGCTTCACCATGCGAAAACTTCCTCCTTGCATGTTTACCAAGTGCACAGGCTTCACAAACCTCCTTGGAGTCTTCAAATTTTGGCAACCCATAGAGAAGTGGTGAAAGCATCTTCAGACTCTTAAAATTTAAATGCCCAAACCGTAAATGCCATAGCCTCTCCTTACCTTCTATACCAATAAATGCTAGAGCTCCCCATTGATATAAAAAATATAATGGGAAGAGCCTATTCTTGGTCATCCTTACAGTAGTAATCAATTTTATCCTCTGATCATAAATTTTGCACATTCTATCCTCAAACACTAACTTATAATCCTTTTCCAAAATTTGACCAATACTCATTAATGAATGCTTCAAACGGGGTGCATAGTAAATATCTTTTACCCTAATTATTTTTCCTCTCTAGGTAGGAACCTTCATTTCTCCTTTCGCAACCACCTCCAAGCTCTTCTCATCCCCAAGCCTGATACTGGATTGATAAGAAGAATCAAGAGATGAAAATACATACCACTTGTCGATAATATGGTTTGTGCACCCACTGTCCATGATCCATGTCTCCTTTTTGCTATTCTTTGTAGAGAGGGAAGTTGCTTGCTCCACTTTTTCTTCAATCATACAGAACAAAGTATCATCCTCATAGGAATTCTCTTCTCCATAATGTGCTAATTTTTTTAGCCTGCAATCTCTCTCATAATGATCATATTTGTTATAATTGTAACACTGCACATTTCTCATATCTTAGTCTCTACCTCTTCCTCTTGCACTGTATCCTCCTCTTGCAGCATGAGCCTAGTCATTGTCTAAATCTTGAGATATTCCTTGACCTCTACCACTGTAGGAGCCTCTTCTACCTCCTCTTCCATTTCTTCCTCTTCCTATGGAACCCTTACCATGAACTCTTCCTCCATCATTCTCTTTTTCTAAAAAATCTTGTTCCTCTATAGAAACTCCTTATTTATCCTTCTTCCTCTTGCCAATTCTCTCTTCATGAGATGTGAGAGAGCCAATTAATGAATCTATATCCATTTTTGAGAGGTATTTCGTTTCTTCTATGATAAGGGTTGCATTGTCAAACTTCTTTGTCAAGGTTCTTAAAACCTTTTTAATTACTACATTTTGCTCTATGATCTCTCCAAGTGTGGCCATTTTATTTACTACTATTTTTACCCGAACATAGTAATCTCCTATAGTTTCATTCTCCTCCTATTTGAGATTTTCAAAATCTCTCTGTAAAGTTTTCAACTTCACCTCCTTAACTTGGGCACTCCCTGGTAATTCTCCTTCAATACCTTCTAAGCTTCTTGAGCCAAAACGCAGGAAAAAATATGGAGAAAGAGACTCTTGTCTAGAGCCGACTGTATGAAAGCCAAATCCAAATTATTTTCTTTCTCTTTCTCCAGCATATCCTTATTTTGATCTACAGTCAATGCACTCCAGTATTTTGGTTCTGTGAACCCAGCTTCAACAATGGCCCAAGATCCTTTTGCCTTCAAAATCGTCCTCATCTAGATGCTCCAATATTTGTAGTCGGAACCGTCAAATTTTGGGATCGGAATTGAATTGGTGTTGTTGGCCATAATAGCTCCCTTCAACATGAACTGAGATCTCTGAGAAGCTTCTGTAAAATTTGTAGCATAAATTCCATAGTTACTTGAACCTAATTTCTTGATCGCCTCGCTCTGATACCAAATGAATAATTTATAATAATACAATAAAAAAAAATTGGAGCAACTATTATCTTTTTATTATCTAGAATAATTTTGGCAGAGTTTCAGTATTCTGTTACAATCTCCTCACAGGATCTGGAAAAGCTCACACACTTGCTACAATGCAAAATTCTTCTTCATAAAATAAAACCCTAAAACTGCCTTAAGTAAGAAAAAAAACAAAGCAAACCCTAACCCTAGCAAATCACATCCGTCGGATCTACATCGACGGTGTTTATTACATGTCTTAGTATTTTGGCCATAATTTTTGACTCGGGTGTCCGTTTGAGCCTATTTTTTTTCAGATTGCACATATTTTGAAGCTCTACGATTTTGTTTTATCTCCTCTAATAGGATATGCTTTCCAAGGCTGAAAACATCATCTAACGGCCCAAATTTTTGTTTTAATGTATGACTTGTTAGATTTCCAACACTTGTATGTTCCAGGACTCACTAAAAATATACTCTCAATCAATAAATTACTCAACCATAATTTAAAAATTAATTTTAACAAACAACAAGGATCTGAGGTATGTCTCATCCATGAAAAAACTAGAAAATCCAAGATTATTACATATAATAAATAAATAGGAAAAAATTTTGAACTTCATATAGTTCACCATGACAATATTTGTATATAAAGTAGACTTACAAATAACATGATATGTATATCCATGTATGGCATGATTCTTAAAATGAAAATAAAAGAAAGAACAATAGTAATGGATGAAGAATCCATCATTTTTCTCATGAAGGTATATTGAACACTTAGCAATGACTACATAGGCAATAGATATATAAATTAGAGATGAGACTTGGCTAACTCTTGTAGGTGATATTTAGAACAACACAATTATCAAATAAGAAGCTTGAATGGAGCATATTGAAATTGAAGAGATACATTTAAAATGTAACTCTTCATAATTTATTATTTTCAATCAAAATGATCTAGAAATTGAGGCTAGCAAGAAGGATTAGAAATCCCCATATAAGGCACTTGACCTACATTATTTTAATAACACATGATGCCATCCACCAAAGGAAATAAAAAGATATTGTCTATCCTAAGCAACAACTTAGTCAAATGAATGATGCCAAGATGCAAAAGAAAATATGAGAGGTGATTGACCTCACCATAGTAGAAGGTATTGTTCAAGAAAATATTTGGCAACAAACCTAAATGGCAAAAGAGTATTTGATCTCATCCATAACTGATATATTTAAATTACTTTGTGAAGATCCTCCACATGGAGAATTTAAAGGAGACACATATTTTATGAATTGAAAATAATTGTAATAAGTGTGTTTTTGGTGTGCATGATCGATGGTACCCAACACTCCTAAGTATCATAGTAAAAAATAAACATTAAGGGGGAAAATTTCTCTCTCAAATTCCAACATTGTCTTAGAATTTTTCATCATGTCAAAGGCTAAGAGCCAAAGCTTGAAGACAAAGATAGAGTTAGGACTATGATATAATAGGGGGAGATGTTAGAAATTATTACATCATAGGTAATGTGTATGTAAGTTGAGTAGCCACTCAACACATGGTATGCATGGTTTACTAGAGAACAAGGGGTAAGCTAGGAGTTATTACATAATAGCTCGTATGAATTAGAAAGTGGTATAACCACCCATCACAAGGTCTATGCATGTAGTGTAAGACCAAGAGTGTTGCAAGTTTGGTTAAGAGTTCGTTATGCTTAAAATATACATGATATATATTCAAATACCTATCACTTAATAATGCAAGGTATCAAAGCATTGAGTTCTAATAGGAAGATTCATCTATGAGAATGATATTAAAACAAATGATCTTCTTTGATTTAGATTAAAATAACAACGTTCAAATTTTAGGTTTATCAAAATTAATTTTGATGGTGCTTCTAAAGGAAAACTACAAAAAGTTGGTGGAGATAGTGTTTTTCAAAATAATAAAGGCAAAATCATCTTCACTTAGTCAAAATCATGTGGAACTTCACCTAACTATGTAGAGGCTAGGAACCTTGTTATAAGAATTAAAATTACAATTAAAAGAGGATGAAAATATATTTTAATTGATGGAGATTCACAAATTATCATTAATGCTACTAACAAAAATGGATTCAAGGATTAAATAAATAATAAATTTATTACTGATGTTCATAGTATATTATTGAAGGTAATATCTAGGAAATATGAGCATATATGTAAATAAGGAAATCAAATAGTATATAATTTAATCAATCGTAGTGTTGATATGGATCTTGGTGAAATTCAAAATTTAAAAGGCAAGTAGCCGAGAAATATTTTATCTCTTAATAAAAATGAATAATAATGATATCAAAAGGTTTATTTTAGAAGCATAGCACTTTAAGGAAGATGAATAATATATTTAGCAGAAAAAATATAAATATAAGTGAAAAACATATAAATGTGCATAACAAAAAAATATATATATATATATGATTTAATTAATATAAAAATATATATAATATTTTAATAAAAATAATTCCTATAATGTACTGAGGGGATAGCACAACATTTTGGGCTTTGGCTCATCTTCGAAAGGTCCAATGTTCGAACTGTGACATGGTGTATGTGTGACTGTGTTAAATTCCCTATTGTTAAGCTCAACTCTCCCCCTTATGAGATATCATGGTGGAATGAAAATACCCAATCCTAAGCATCATTAGTCATAAAAGTTTCTCTTACTAACTAAACTCAAAAGATAAAATAAACAATAATCCCTATAAAAAATGATTTTTTTTTTTTTTTAATTTGTGGAAAACATCCCAGAAGGGATGCCACTTTCGGGTAAGACCCAAGGAGGCAGGGGTATCCATTCCACAAAAAATACCCAGGCCTCGAACCTGGCCTACCACCTTTGACATACTCAAGGAGCAAACAAACACACAAAAATAATTTAAAAAAATAAATAGATAAATAATAAAATAAAAAACATGCTCCTTGAGTGTGTCAAAAAGAAAAGCACAACAAAATACACACACAATAAGATAAAAAAAAACCACAACACGAACCACATAGAAAAACACAAGAACAACATAACAAAACACAAACATGAGAAAAACAACATAACACTACAAAGACATAACAAAAAAAACATGAAAAATAAACACAACCAAAACCTAAAAAATTAAAAAAATAAAATAAAAATAAAAATAAAAAAGAACCAACAACAGACAATAAACAAAAACAAAAAACATAGAAAACACACACATAAAAACACTAAAAAACACAAACAAATAGAAACACAAGAACAAGAACGACAAAAACACAACAATAACAAAACACATTTTAAAAAAAAAACACAAAAACAACAAAAAACAACACAAAGAACACAAAAAAAAAACAAAACAAAAGAACACACCTTAAAAAAAAAAAAAAAACATAACAATGACCTTTATAGACGAGAAGACTTTTAAGGCAACAATTAATAGAGGAAACAAAACAAAGTATATTTTGATCTAGGGAAGTAAAATAACATGAGCGAACCAAAGAGAAGCAAAAATAAAGCAAGAAGAAACTAGGTACCTTTAGAATTAGAGCCATCCAAAGAAATGATAGAAAGAAGAGCTTCCCTAATTTGTGAAGCCCACCATCTAGGAGGGTGTCCATAACAAGTAAGATCACCTTTGTCCAAAGTCCAATTAGCTAAAGCATCAACACTCTTGTTTTGATCTCTGACCACATGATTGTAATCAACTTTTAAAAATCCCATTTGGATTAATTGAATCTTCTCAATAATTCTTTTAATTCTCCAATCAACCTTATGATTCTTAGGAGTATTCAAAAGATTAATTATGAGTTGAGAGTCAGACTCAACTAACACCTTTTCCCATCCAACCTTAGTAGCCTCTTGAATGCCTCTGAGGATACCATACCCCTCAACAAGGTTATTGGAAATAATACCCAAATTCTTAGTAAAAGTAAAAACCAGAGAGCCATCTGAAAGTCTACCAATTCCTCCTGCACTGGCTTTCCCAGGGTTCCCTCTAGAGGCACCATCAACATTGACTTTTCAAAAATCCTTAGGAGGAGGTTGCAAATTTCTTGTTCTATCCACATTACAAATACTCATATTTCCTTTAAGTTGGTTGCCCTTAGAAGATTTAATCTTCAATATTTGCATCACTTGATCCCATATTTGGTGGGATATTTTAGGTTGATTAAGGAGTTGATGGACTGATTCAACTAAGTTGGCTATGGTCTTTTTCCAAATATAGTGATATCCTTCCTATCTTGATTAAAAATTTGGTTGTTCCTTTCATTCCAGATAATCCAAAGAAGAATGGTATAACCCATCCAAACTAACTGCCTAATAAAATGATCAACACCCTCTTGCTTAGGCCAATCCTTCCAAAGTTGTTCAAAAGTCAAAAAATTGGACCACTGTAAGCCAAGTAAAGAGGCCATTCTCCTCCATAGATCAGAGGCTAAAGTACACTCAATAAAAATATGGTTGATATTTCCTACATTCTCTTCACACATTTCACATCTAAAATGGCCATGAAAACCATGCTTCATAAGTTGCTCACCTGTAAGCACCCTACGATGCAATAAAAGCCAAGTAAATAACATCACCTTAGGCTAGATCTTTTGAGCCCACAACTGAGAAAAGATGTCAAAATATTGGTTGGGATTATTATGGCATAAGGTCAAATAACCTTGAGCAACTGAATAATCACCCTTAGTAGTGTTGTTCCAACCAAAACAATTTTTTTCATGGGACCAAGAGAGAGATCTCATGTGAAGGATGCCTTGGATATCTTATATTTATCTTTCTAGGATTTGAATAGGTCAGTCCTCAATAGGGATCAAATATCTACCAACCTTTGAATTACCAGTATGGTACCAATAGTAATTAGCCACCTTTATCCAGTTAGCTCGATGAAGCTCCTCCATCCAAGGCCTCCAATCAGGAAACTGAGTTATCAAAGGCTTGTGACCATCCCAATAATCTGCCCAAAAATTTCCCTATTGACCATTATGAATGATCTAAAATAAAATTTTCTTTATCAAATCCTCATCAGTATTAAGAACTGCTAAAATGGGAGAACCTTTGGTAGAAATTTGATAGCAAACAAGGTCTTCAGGACTTTTGTTCTCAGCATATTTAGCATGGAGATTATTGGCCCAAAGAGCATTGGGATTATGCAACATCCTCCAATATAATTTAGCAGCTAAATATTTGTTGTTATTAATAGAATACCGGAATCCTAACCCCCCTTCATTCTTAGGAAGACATAAAGTGTCCCATTTCACCAAGGCCCATTTTCTTTTCTCCTTAGTACCACTCCAAAGGAATCGATGACTGATTTGATCCAGTTCTCGAAGAAAAAACTTTGGGATATTCAACACGAAAGATACATAAATAGGAATAGCTTGAATGACTGATTTTACCAAGGTGATTCTACCCCCAGAAGAAAGCCACCTTTTGGTCCACTTTCCAATTTTCTTCTTGACTTTGTCCAACAACCAATTCCAATATTTATTTTTTTGCCTTTGAATATTGATGGGAATACCTAAATAAGTGATCGAAATGGGGGTATTCTTATATATTAATTTATCCAAGACCATGGATTTCTATTTGGCAGATCAGTGAAAGAAAATAACTTTAGATTTATCTTCATTGATCAACTTCCCAGTAGACTTAGAAAAACAGCTAATGATTTGCTTAAAGTTAGAAGCTTCCTTAGCTGTAGATTTACCTAAAAGAGTAGAGTCATCCACAAATTGAATATGAGAGATAGGTCTAGCTCCATGAGCAATGGTAACTCCCTCAACGGTTTTGTTTTCCCTATTTTTGGTTATAGTTATACCCAAGCATTCAACAAGAATGATGAATAAATAAGGGGATAATGGGTCACCTTGCCTAATACCTCTAGAAGCAGGGAACGACTAAGAAGGTCTGACATTGATAAGAACTAAGTAGGAAACTGAAGAGATACATCTCATAATCCAATCCTTCTAATCCTTAGAGAAACCAAATTGCCTCAAAACTTTGATAAGGAAGTGCCAATCCACTCTGTCATAAGCTTTGGATAAGTCTAACCGAATGAACATGGAAGGATATTTTTGTATATCCATGGAATGGATGGCTTCCTAAGCAAGAACTATCTCATATACTATTTTACACCCTTCCACATTACCCCCTTACTTAGGGGAAATAATATTATGCAAAAGAGGCTTCAACATTTCTACCATGATCTTAGTAATTATTTTGAGAAGAACATTACATAAAGCAATAGGTCTAAAAGCTGAGATATGATCAACCTCTTGAGCTTTTGGAACAATATTAATATAAGTTTTATTGATAATATTCAAAATTTATTTGGCTTTCTTGGCTTCTTCCACCACCTCTAATAAATCAGCATGAAGGATATCCCAGAAATCTTGGTAGAACTCAATGGGAAAACCATCAGGACCTGGGGTTTTCCCTTTTTGCATTTAAAAAATACCTATTAAAGTTCATTGATAGTAGCAAGGAGCGGTCAAAATAGAGTTCTCCTTAGAAGTGATAAGAGAAAGGATTGCTTGAAGAACATTTTTTTGAGAAGCTGATTCAAGAGGAGTAGCAACAAAAATATTGGAAAAGTAATCGACAACAATAGAGTTCATGCCATCCCAAGTATAGACATATCCAGAATCTGATTTCAGGGAAGAAATAAAGTTGTGAGATATTCGATCTAGAAGATATTTGTGGAAGAAATTTGTGTTTCGATCTCCTTCTTTGATCCATTGAATTCTAGATTTTTGCTTTCATAAGAGTTCTTCTCTTTTTTCCCATTCCTCTAACTGAGTTGTGAGTTTAATTTCATTTGCACTTCTATTCTCTTTGAGGCCATCTAAACGTATTTTCTTATTCAAATTTTCAAGTTGAGCAATAAAATCATGTTTTTTTTATGAACATCCCCAAACTCCTTCCAGTTCCAAGTCTTGATTTTGGATTTAATGTATTGCAGTCTTTTGGCAAAACATAACATCTTAGTCCCATGCCTAGGTTTACTTTCCTTCCCCCATTGTTGCACACGAGGTCTATAGGAATTGTCTTTGAGCCACATTAATTGAAAATAAAAAGGAGAGAAACTCACATTGGTTTTCCACATTTCCATCATGATTGGCCAATGATCTGAACCGGCATTGTTAAGAGTATTTACTTTAGGAATGTGACCATAAATTAAGAAATTTTCAAAGAGCAAAAACCTATCCAATCTCTCCATTATACAAGCTAAGCCTTGCCTTATATTAGACCAAGTCATAAGGCCATTATCTGGTTGGATGTCCACAAGATAGAGGTTTTCAATATATTCGCTCATGAGATCAGTGCTTTTGTCCAAATTTCTATTTCCCCCCATTTTCTCATCTAGAGAGAGGATGGTATTGAAATCTCCTCCGATCAAGATCCAAGCTTCAGGAAAATGAGATATAATATGAGTTATATATTTCCACTATCTTCTTTTTTCCTCCAAAATAGTCGGAGCATAAACAGTAATGCAGAGCATAATTTGGTTGGAATTTCTACTTTGAATAGCTATAGCCAACAGACCCCAAATGCCAACCATATGGTGAATAACTACCTCTTTTGGGTCCCAAAGACAAGAAATGCCATCAGAAGTCCCCTGGGAACTAAGGGAAACCACTTTTCCAGATGGCCAAATTTTACTGGCAATTGAGTCCATATCCTCCGTTGACATCTTCGTTTCTTGAAGAAAAACAAGATGAGGATGATTTATCTGAATCATTCTTCTAATTTCATTTTTTTTTTAAATACTCCCTTTGAGTCCTATAATATTCCAAGTGATGATATTGATTAATACCAGGGCTAAAAAAATTGGGAAGGACATTAATCTTACCTTCCTATACAAGCTTTTCACCTTCTTTTACCATATGATATTGATTGGTCTTGCGACCTGCTTTTTGATTAGAATCCATCTTCAGTTTTTTTCCCTATTTCTTGACTTACTCCAATTGAATCTGAGATGGCTTCTAACCTTTAAGAATGCTCGTACACAACCAAAATTTCACTAGAGGGTTCAACAGAGTCTATATTGGGACCTATATTATTTGAAGTTTTGATATTTTAAAGATCTTTTTCTTGTGTAAATTTTCTCCTTTTTTCATGTTGAAAACCTTTGATTTGTTGGTTTGTCTCTAAGTTCTTCCTTTCACCTTTAAATTGTGTTTCTAAGATTTTTGTTTCCATTATTTCCTCTTCCTCACTTGGACATTTGTGGAAAGGATTTCAAACATATTAGTAGATGACTTTAATTGATCCTTCATAACTGGTTTTTTCTGAGTGTTCTTCTTCTTAGGCATTTGGAAACTTGTTGAGTTTATATCTTCTTTCTTTTGATCAGGAATTTTATTTGGGCAAGCACTAACCAAATGACCATATTCATGGTAAATTCTACAACGAAAAGGAATGTTCTCATAGTCCACTACTTGCTCCCAAGTGTCTTCCCCAAATTGTAATGTGATTTTTCTAGGTAGGGGTTTGTCAAAATCCATTAAAACACAAATTTGAGCATAAATAATATGTTCAAAATTTTGAGTACAATCAGCAGTCATCATAAAAGTTCCTAAAGAGTTTTCGATTGAAGAAAAAATAGTAGTATTCCAAAATTCAATAGGGAGGCCAAAGAGCCTAACCCACACAGGAGCTATAGAAGGCATCTCTTCTTTGGCTTGAAATTTAGTATGTCAGGGCTTCATGAAAAGCCCTGCCCTTCCAAAAAACCAGGGACCCCCTTGAAAAGTTCTCTCTATCTTCATTATTAGCAAATAAAATAAGAAAATAACCATTTGGATAAATAGAGATTTGTAACTCACCTTTAGTTTTCCAGATTTTTGCAGCCCAAATTTTGAAAGCAGATAGGCTCGAACGAAAACCCACGAATCAACAAATTAGTTCTCTTTTTTCCAAATCTTCAATGCCAGCTTGAATGTTACCCATATCAAGCTTAACAATAGGAGTTCCATCAACTGCTTTCAGACATCCTGACTCCATTTTCCTGAGATCAATCTTAGGCATTCTTAGAATTTTATGGGAAGCCCTAAGATTAATATTAGCATTGGGTTGAGTCTGTCCACCATGGAGGGCATCCCTAGAATTTATTTTTGGGGTTGAGTCTTCGAAATTCTTACCCTTGATAGGGGTTTTCACAGTAGAATTATTTTGTGGGTGCACCTTAGCACCAAATTCACTTGAGATCTGAGCCATTTTTTTATCAACTACTTGAAACTTTTTTGGTGATCTCTTTAATCCTTGCCCTAGACATCGTGGAAAGGTATATTTTTCACTTTTCTTTTGTGTAGCAAATTGGAAACCATTGTCACTCAAGTTCACAACATGATCTGTTGAAAGACATATTTCTAACCCATCTTGGATCCCCTATGACATATCCTTCTAAAATATTGAGCATAAACCACAAAAATATTGGTCGCAAGGGCCCGAAGGCCTTAAAAACCAACCTCTGGAGTTGCTTGCACTCAACCCAGATGAAACCCTCGTACAACCACTTGCCAAAAATATCGTTCACACATAGGGATGTGCTAGGATATGTGTTACTCCAAATGATCTGAAAATTGGTGGAGATGTTCTAGGGATTTTCAGGCATCTACCCTCAAAATTTCAGCTCAATTCGAGTTCGAATAAGTGAGATATGGCTGAAACAAGTTCGACAATTTGTACAGTCCTATGAAAAATGTCAATAGTTTAGTCTAACTAGACCATCTACTTAGCTTTAATACCAAATGAAAAGATTGATCCAAAAAAATAACTTATTTTTTAAAAATAAGCGTAATCTAACTATATCATGGTGAAATTATTTTTTATAAGTATTATACAAGACGATTATATATATATATATATATATATATATATATATATATCAGAGTTGGTCACAACCATACTATTTTTAGTAAGTGACAATGGTAGTGTTTAAACCAAGAGGCTGCTACCCAAATCTATATCACCTCGTTATTGTTGACATGGTGTGAAGAAGACTGTAACATTATCCTCCATCTAACATGCACTCAGAAGATTCAAATCAAACTACTACCTTTATAAATAAACTGCCCTCAAAATTTATCTTAGCTCTAAAAATTTGAACGTAAATATATGATATCAAAATCTGATGTCAAGAGCGCCAAGTACAAGTACCATCTCCATCATCGCTGATTGTGAATATCATGTGCATTCTGTACTCCGCCACCATCTACCGATTCCTCTATGTATTTCAAAAATAAAAATATCACTATGCCCAATAGTAGCACCTTATTAATTGTGAATATAGTACGCATTCAATAATGAACGACCCTATAAACTATGGAATGTTAGTTGCATGATCTGCTTGCAACCAGCTTACAAGCTTGCCATCATCCCCTCTATCTCTTTGGTATCAATCAAACGATATTTAGAAAAAAATAGATATTTTCATTGTGTAGTTGCTTCACACTTTAAACAACACATTTCTTATTTAATTTATTAAATTTTAATACATAAAAATTAGTAATATTATTAAATATTATCATTTTAAATCTTAGATCTGGGTTAGTGGATGGACCTTGATTTTGAGGGGTATAAATTAGAGCAGCCGACGACGGACCCTGACCTTAAAGTATAAACTAGAGCAACCGATTATCATTTAATTTATCTCCATCATTTAAACTTTAAACCAATATATAAATAAAATAAAAATTAATAATCAAATTCCAAACGGAATCTTCCTTTAATTTTTCAAATATTTTATTGAAGACGTTGGGTGATTGATAAGCTTTCTTGCTATCACAGTGTCATCACTTTCTGGGCTCTTTCGCCTTTTTTTTATTATTATCCTAATATAAAAGAAGAAATCACATCATATGAGTTATATATTTTGGTTTGGAAACTAATAAAAATTAAATATTTACAAATTAAAATGGTTGAAGTACATTCGATAAGAATGTCAGATTATAGAAAACTAGGCAAGGTTCAATTTTCAATAAATAACTTTAGTCCACATAGTTTAAAGAATTTAATAAGATTAAATTTTTATGGTATAAATTTTAAATAATATATTAATAAATATATTTTTTTTTTTTTTATTTATATGGTGGAATTGGTAGCCATCACGAATCCGGGTAGGCTGTCCGGTTTGTATGGTTGTCACAGTATTGTGCGATGTTTATTCCGAAAGCTGCCACACAGATCTTCGCCCAGCCCGCTCCTATAACCACCATGCCACAATTATTTTAAATCTTTTACGCAGTGAAAGCACCAGATGTTTATTCCGAAAGCTGCCACACAGATCTTCGCCCAGTCCGCTCCTATAACCACCATGCCACAATTATTTTAAATCTTTTACGCAGTGAAAGCACCAGGAAAGGGACAAGTGCTCACTCCAATGAGGCCCGAGATTTGAACCTTGGACCTCCGTCCCGCTTACCAAGTTTAGTCGAACCAATTGGTCTACACCTGAGACTTATAAATATATTATTTATTAATATATATGATTATTATTATTTTAGGATTTGATTAGTGTGTGAAATTTTTAAGATGGATGTTAAGGTTGGCATCTCCATCCCACCATGACTTTTTATAAGGGGGAGAGCTCAATTTATCAATAGGGAATTTAACCTTAGACCAAAATCAAAGCCCCCCTATTTATTAAAATATATTTAAGATGGTTTTTAGTCTATTAATGACCTTCGAAGTTGTGATCACGTTAATACCTATCTATCTATCCAACTCTTATTTTATTGTAACCTCTTTTACTTATTTAATATATTGTTGGTTCAAATTATATATATAGATATAATATAATATAATATAATATTGTCAAAGTGCAAAATTTAATATTATTTGTATCTTTGAAATATATGCATCAAAATTATACATTTTTTTTTTCATTCCTTTAAATTTATACATTTATAATTACATCACAATACCTAATACCTAAATATGCTATGTTATATCTAATGTCACAAGATTGAGTTTGAATTTGACAAGGATATTTAACAAACAAAAAATTAAAATAAAATCTTACATAAATTTTAAATATTTTATTATTATAATTTTTTATTTGTTAAATAAATTATTTTATAAATATTTATTAAAAAATGTTTTATAATTTTTTTAATTTAAAATTTATTAATTATATATAAGTATAAAAAATCTAACAAAAAATATATATAAAATTTAAATTCTAGTTAAAAATAAAACAAAATAAAATTGACAACTTTCCATAAATAACTTTAAAAGGGAAAAGTAGGGCATCGACTAGGTAGATGAAGTACTTTTTGGTTGTTGTAGAATCGAAGATGAGATGACACCTCTAGATCCTCTCTTGGACTGACAAAGTTTATTTATAGATTTGTTGAAGGAAAAATCTCCAACAAGAACTGAAGAAGCAGAAAAAAATGTACTAAAAATACTCTTTGTGGTTGCTAAAAAAAATTAACATCTCAAATAGTCAATGGATGCTTGCCACAGTCGGAATCAGGCCCAAATATTGTCATTGAGTAGAGTATAATAGAAGAAACAATATTATATAGAGTCAATCATTCATAAGTATTCACCTTACCCTCATTTTTTTGCATTCATAGGTTCGACATAACTCAAAGCCTCTTGGTGAGTATTCTTTGTGGTTTATTAGTAATGGATATTTTATTATTAGTTTTTCCTCACTTGCCAATAAAAATAGGGTATTTGAATCAAAAAAGAGGAATCTGGTCTGGTAGGATTATTTGTTCAACCCTAGAAAGTGAGATTTAATATTTGATTTGAACCCATTGTTGTCCTAGTTTGGGTCCATTTGTATGCACTCCCAATGGATTTCTAGAGTGAGCACGTATTGGAAATTATTAGTTTTTTCTTGAAAGATATTTGGGTGTTTAGAGACATAATGAAAGACAACACAACGATTTATGCTAGATTAAACATTGAAATGGATATCAACTAGCCTTTCTCAACAAAGGTGGAACCCAAACTTACAAGACTATCTTGAATTCAACAATTGGATTATGAGGTGCTACCCTTCAAGTGTAGATTTTTTCACAATTATGGGCATTTGGCTTGGTCTTTCTCAAATATTATCATCACAAAAATGGGGGCTCCTCCTGAATATCAAATCTTACTAAGGAGGGTAAGTCTACAGTCAATGAAGAAGCAACCAACATTTATTAAGGAGGATAAGCCTAGGGATATGGTTTTGAAAAAATCGAAATAAGGAGAAGGTAAAAGAAAAAATGTGGTAAAGAGCAAACCCAACCATGCCCTCAAATAGGTATGATATCTTTAAGATATTGGTGGATCAAGGAGAAGAACAACTCATGGAAGGAGTGGATGACAATAATGAAAATAATAACTACCATATTCAAGCCCCTATTTCGACTCCTCCTCTACTAGAGCAGGTAATATAGTGCAATGAGTTATCATAATAAGATATTGCAAGGGTATTGATAGTGCATAACCAAGAGCAATCAATAGTAAAGGATGTCGTCATGGGTATGTAAAAAGAACAGAGAAAAGAAAACTCTAGTTTTAAGCCAAGTTGATAAGAGGCCAAAGAATGTTAGCATTCGAAGAGTGTGTAGAAAATCAAATAAGGAATTGATAGCATCTCAAGGAGATAAACTAATCACTAGGGGATCAATAAGGCCAATAGACTCTTACTAGTCTCAAGGTAATCAATGATTATACAATCATAGAATATTAGGGGTTTAAACAACAAAATACATCAATCTATTGTTCAAAGAGTCTTAGTGAAAAATAAAACATTTTTTTGGCTTATCCAAGAGATAAACATGTTGTTGGATCTTATGTATAAAATAGTAAATAGAATTTGGAAGGGTGTTGGTCATATGGAAGTGGTTTCCCAAGTAGCCTCAAGGGGGATATTTACATTTTAGAACTATATTGAATGCATGATAATAGAACATATAGCTTAGAGGAGTGTCCCCACATCACATTTTAGAAACAATGTGATAGTTGAGTAGGTTTTAATTACAAATTTATATGGGGCTCAAAATCTAGATGTTCAAATTTTTCAATGGAAAGTGATGCATAATATCAGAGTTTTGAGGGAAGAGTTATATTGGATTGTTGCTAAGGATTTTAATGTTATATTATCATCCAAATATCAAGAAGGGGAACTCTAGTTTTGGACCTAGGGAATCAACTTATGATTGTCGAGGTCCATGCATTACACTTTGTGGATATTAAATGTCCTAGAACCTACTATACTTGGACTAATAAGAGGAGGGAGCCCAATAGCAAGAAGGTGAAGCTACACCATTTTTTGGCTTTAGAGGAGTATTTGTGAAATGGAATCTAAAACTTTAGATTATGGAGGGTCCATTCTTGCTTCACTTTCCCATTCGAATGAAAGGGAAGATAAAGACAATACAACACCATAAACAGTTTAGATTTAAAAAAAATTGGTTACAAAAGGAGGAATTTCAAAAGAAAAACCCATAGTGGTGGGACCAGGGATGACCGACATATAGGACAACAATATTTAGATTCCACAAGAAACTGTATTATTTTAGGGATAAACTAAAATAATGGAGGAGAGCTAACAAGTCATACTTCTAGGACCAAAGAGATCCATTGGTGGCCAAATGAGATGAGGTGTAAAAACTCTTTAGGGAAGGAATAATTACAAAGCAATGTCATATAAAAAATAATCACAAAGATCTACAATGTAATCTATAGACATCACCTAATGCTATAGTCTAATGCAATGTCATATAAAAAATAATATTATAGTCTAATGCTATAGTCTAATGCAATGTCATATAAAAAATAATCACAAAGATAATGGTTGAGCAACTAAAATATATCCTAGACATCATTATCTCCTCAAAGCGAGGGGATTTTTATCAAGGGTAGGCAGATCTTGTATGGTGTGGTTCTAGCTCAAGAGGTAATCCACTCAATGCAAAGATTTGGTAAAAGAGAAATGTTCATAAAATTTGATATGTTAAAGGCTTAAGATAGGGTGGAGTGGAGCTTCTTTTCAAGGATGATGGCAGCCTTTGGATTCTCTCAGGATTGGATAGAATGGGTCATGAGCTATGTCTCTACTCCAATATACTTTGTTTTAATCAAAGGTATTCCCTCACAACTATTTGGAGCCACTCGAGGCCTTCTTTAGGAAGATCCTTATTCCCCTTATAATTTTTTTATATCATTTTAAGGCTTGGGTAGAATCATATTTAGGATAAGACAATAGGGTTTGCTAATAGGTATCAAGGTGGGTGAGGAGGTTTAGATTCACCTATATTTTATGGATGACATAAGATTTGTGGGAGTGGCCAACCTCAAGGAAGTAAGAATGATAAGAGATACTCCTAATGTTTACCTTAAGACCACAAACCAAGTCATAAATGATAAGAAATCCAAAGTGATATTCTTCAATCTTTATCAAAGGCTTTAGGAAAAGTTTCTAGATATCTTAGGATTCACAAGGACTTCTCTCCTAGTGGTCTATTTTGAGTCCCTTTGTATTTTAAAAAATTGAAGATTGCTATCTAGAGAAATATTTTGGATTGTATCAAAGAAAGAATTAATTTTTGGTCTCACAAATGGTTAGCCTTTGGGGGTAGATTAAATTTCTTTGGTGTTAGTTATTCATACCATGCCAATTTATAAAATATTTATTCTTTGGAGGTAGATGGCTAGAACATTTTTATGGGAAGGAAAAAAAAGAGAAAGGAAATAGGTGTTAGTAGGTTGAGATAAAATAATTCAACCCAAGGAAAAGGAAGGTTTGGGAATAAGGAGATTAGAGCTAAATAATAAAGCTTTAGTTGGAAAGCTTTACTAGATATGGATCTTATAGCCAACTTCATTATTCAATAGAGTCTTAACTAGTAAATATTTGGCATAGGTGAACCCAAATGAGGCGAGTTGTTTCCCTTTAGATGAAAATGGTTCTAAAGTGAGGATCTTAGGTAGTGAAATATTAACTATTTTAGAAATTAAGGAGAGGGGAGAAAGCACAATTTTGGATAGATTCATGGGATAAATACCTAGCTATTATTGTAAAATTTTCAAAACTATAACCAGTTAAAAACAACCATGGAAAGTAGGGGTTGGATCAATATTTAAAGTTATTTCATCAATAGATAACTAGGTGATTATAGATCTAAGTGGTTTAAGAATTTAGACAAGTGGCCAATTTGAATCCCTTTGGAATTGACACCCATTATGACTAAAATCTTGGCAAAAATATTTATCACAAGTATAGATGAGGATGAATTAGCTTAGGGCTATGGAAGCATTGTAGTCTACACAATGAAGGATGAATATGATAAGACTCTTCCAAAACCTCCTCATGGATATTAGGTTGAGGATTGGAGAAATATTTGGCAATCTAAGGGTTGGTCAAATGTAAACTTCTTTGACTAGCAGTTCTTGCACAATGAAATTTTTACTTATGATAATCTAAGACAAAGGGAATCATTGGTCCATTCCAATGTATTTTATGCTACAAAATTTATGAAACATGTTACCACTTGATGTTTGAGTGCTTTTTCATGCTCCAAATCTAGAAGCGATGGTTTTTATCTTATAAATTCCAAGACAATGGTGATTTGAACAAAATTGATATTTGATAAATATGGAAGAGGGATATATTTGAATCTAAAGCTCTTCATATTAGGTGGAAGGTTGGATTAAAATTTATTTAGTGGTAAGTGTGGTTAGAAAGAAATAGTAATCATTTTATAGAAACCTTTTCATCCTTTGGATAAAAGTCATGAAAACTATGGTAGTGTATGCTAAAGAGGAAATTTAGGCTGATATAGGGAATGGAGAATGAAGCCAAAGTATAGGAGGGTAGCACAAAGCTAGTTAGAAAACACCCCATAATTTTGGATTAAAATTAATACTGATTAACCTACAAAATGGAATGTGTGTAGAGTTGGAATTGGAGTGGTCTACATAAATCATGTTGAGATAGTGCTCTGTTAGGAACTACAAGGCCTAGTTAGGGCCATGCATAATGAAGAAAAAGTCTTAGCTATCAAATATGCTTCTATATAGGTATTAACACAAGGTTCTAGGAGGATAATTATATAATCAAACTCTCAAATCTTGGTAGGATCTATAGATTGCATGGAGAACTTTGCTTTGGAGATGTGGAGATTAAGGATTCTTGTCACACAAATTAAGGAGTTGTGGAGGGAATTAGATGATATGATTATAATTTATGTAGGTAGAGCTCTAAATAAAGTGGTATACTTCCTATCTAAGATAGGTATTGAGAGGTAGGTAGGGGTTCAATGGAATAGTAGCATGGTTATTGAGGATGCGAGGATTAGGCAAGATGGTGAACAAATACATTAATTGGCTAATTTGAACAAACTTTTTAGACATATGGTTTAGTATATTTGGCTCTAATGAAAATATTATTTTATTTTTGTAACAAAAAGTGGTTAATTCTTAGGATATTTGAGTTTAGAGTTTATAGAGGTGTTATTATCTCCAATTGTCCTTGCTTAGGACAATCGTACCTTGCATCGGAGCAACATAGTGGGCCGTAGTTGAGAGCATGGGGTTTGAATCAATAGGTACCTTTCAAAGTTTTTACAATGCTAAATCCTTATTATGATATGATCTTCAAGGTGCTAGTTGCTCTACAAATGGAAAAGGGTGCAAGAAAATAAACAAACTCAATAAATAAAATAAAAGGGGGTGATGTTCCAAGAGATTCGCTAAGATCTTCTTGTAAAAATAGGCCTAAATGCTATGTGTTGGTGGTGAAAACTTACTCTCCTTGACATAATGAATTGTAATCAAAAACTACTAGTTATATGCATATATGAGCAGGCGGGTCACATAGGAGAGCCAAGTTGATAAGTGACTTAGTCCAAAAATAAGCACAGTCACCTCACACTCACATACACTTAGCATATATGATATTCAGGAAAAATATCACAAACACATGCACATACAGAGCAATGGGTCTATAGGCAAAGGCCAAAAAATAGACACATGCTCTCATTAATATATTTAATGTGGATAAACATTTATAAATATTGTGCCAAAGGAGAGGTTTGGAATTTTCCACAAGCCGCTCAAGAACCACAACTATTTTTACAAATAAAATGAAAGGAAAGCCGAAAAATACACATAATTACAAACTTTTCAAACATTTACAAAGCTAAGACTACTCCTATATATAGATTTACAAGGGAGGATTTTCCCTCCAAAACTCATGCAGAGGTTTCTAGGTGGCTACTGTTTTAGATACTAAGTCTTATCTTGTTTGACTATTTGTCCCTTTAGTATTATCTAGATTTGAAGATATGAATATCAATCAATCTTGGCCGTTGGATGAGAAACTACCACCTTAATTGTCATCTACCCATATTTTGGGGATTCCAATCACCTAGCTGCAAAATATTGTTTTAATTTTATATTTTGGATTTTTGAGTTGCTTCTGTCATGGATCCATGTTGTTGTTGTCCTTTATCAGAGATAGAAAATATATTTTGTAGGAAGTAACATCTTCCTTGAAGAATGTGTGCTTTATAAATTTAACTTTTGGGATGTTGGCATTATCTTGTTCGAGAGTTTTTTCTTCATATTTTGGGATCACTTATCTTAAAATATTTGGAATTTATCATCTTTAGTTTCATTGCTAGGACTTTTGTTATTGCCTTTTATCTGACTTAGAAAATTTTAATCTTTAGACATTTCTTGCTCATGAGATATGATTTCTAATTGATAGAGCATTTCTAATCGAACCTTTCTTCATCTGTCTATTTGTGACTTAGAATTTCATTTTTAAATGTTGTAGTGATTTATCACTATAGCTCTAGCGACTCTTAAGGGATATTTAGCTTGCTAAGGATAAGGAACCAAAAATTGGTGCCTTCGTTGATTGGGCATGAAATTAGGAAAATTTCCCTTAAAAGTGAAAGTTGCCAACGAACAAGCCACACCTTTGAAATTCTATAGGTGGTCAAAACTTTTTCCATATCATGAAACTGATATCACCTATAGTACATATGTACAAGGTTTTAAGTGAGTGACATTTATCCATTAGGCATGGAATTAAGTATCCCACACTAGCTAGTCAAGTCATTTTTTCTCTCTCTTTCTCCAGTTTCTTGGATGAAAAATTATCACCTAAATGAGACTAGGACCCTCTTGCATCTTCTTTACCCCAATTAGTAGGGTGCTAGAGGTATTTCAATGGTTGGCACCATTGATGTAAGTTATCCGCTTATAGGTTGATCTCTCTAAGGCTATTTCATCCTTGTAGATGAAGAGGTCCTTTGCATGCTCTTGCTTGGCCTCTTTAAAAGTGGGGTCTAAGGTGGAATATACCTATTATCGTGATTGGTCATCAAAATGGTGGAGGAGGTGTAACCCAATATTTTCCTCCTTATCATGAGTCTTCTCAACCTTTAGCTTATTTTTAGACTCATATCCTTCATGATCCATGTGGAGGGCCTCTTTTGAAATCTACTCTTGTTATTCAAGGAAGTGGTAGTTCTTGTTTTTATCCTCCATATGGATGTTATGTATCTCCCTTTATGATAAATCATTGGGGGAGTTCCTGACTAAGATTCCACTCTATCTACTCATTCTGTGAAGTTACTCATGTCCAAGATAGTAAGCTAATCCTGGTTAGGGATTGAATTTGGAGATAAAATTTTATATTTCTAGTGAGCATACCTTTTAAAGATGCCACTAACAACCTAAGGGCCACATCTTGCTTCATGATGTTGTGTTCCCAAGAAAGAAAAACCATTTATTGTAGGTGCTCCAGTGGTGATGTTGGGGCTTCATTGATATATTCAAGCAAAATATCCACTAAATATACTAGAATTTTTCCCCAAATAGTTGGTAAATCTAGGGTCACAACAGGTTATTTTCTCCCCATGTGGGGTACTATTCCTGAGATGAGATAGACATCTTGGACCTATGGATATTTTGAATTGTTGTGGAGTCACCAGGTGAATACAATTTCTTGCTTCTCAAAAGTAAGTAGATAGATATCTTCACCCGAATCTCAATATGGTATCTTTAGCAACAACTTCTTCTAGAGTTCATTTTGGAGTCGAGTCACCATTTGAGAAAAGAGACACTTCAAAAAGTGAGAAATAAACTAATACCCTCACTAAGTATCAACCCTACTCATTGTGATTCTAGGATCAATGATGTTTCAATAGGTCCCATCGATCATGCCATTAAATAATTTTCATCTTTGATTGTCCCTACCAAATACAATCGTACCTTGCATTAGAGAAACACAGTGGGTCACAATTGAAAGCATGGGGTTTGACTTAATTGAGGGTCTAAGATTTTTTATAAGGTTGGATCCTTGTTAATATGTGATCTTCAAGTTGCTAGTTGCTCTATAAAGATAAAGAGATGTGATAAAATAAACAAACTCAATAAATAAAAGAAAAAGGGGATGATGTGCTAAGAGATCTACTAAGATATTCTTACAAAAATAGGTCTAAAGCTATGTGTCAATGGTGAACACTTCCTTGCCTCGACATAATAAAGTGCAATAAAAATCTACTAGTTATATACATCTATGAGAATATGGGTCCCATAGAAGAGCCAAGCTAGTAAATGACTCAATTCGAAAATAGATGTAAGTCCCTCACACACACATACACTTATAAAATATGATATTCAGGAAAAATATCACAAACACATATACATACACAACAATGGGTTTGTAGGCAAAGGCCTATATATATGTGTATAGTCTCCCATATTTAATGTAGGTAAAATTTTATAAATATTGTGCCAAAAGTGGAGGTTCAAAATTTCCCACAAGCCACTCAGGAACCACAACTATTTTTACAAAGAGAAATGAAAGGAAAGCCTACAAATACAAAGAATTACAAACTTGTCGATCCTTTACAAAGCTAAGACTACTATTTATAGATTTACAAGGGAGGATTTTCTCTCTAAAACTCATGCAAATATTTATAGGTGCCTATCGTTTCAGACATTGAGTTATGTCTTGTCTAACTATTTGTCCCTTTAGGATTCTCTACATTTGAAGATATGAGTATCAATCAATCCTAGCCCTTGGATGAGCAACTACCACCTTAATTTCCATTTACCCATTTTCTGAGGATTCCTATCACTTGGGGTTAGAAGAATGCTTTAATTTAATGTTTAGGATATTTGAGTTGTTTCAGTAGTGGCTCCATGATACTATTGTTTTTTCTCAAAGACAAAATATATTTTGTAAAAAGTACAATATTCCTTGAAGAATGTGCTCTTTATTGATTTAAATTTTAGGATGTTGGCATTATCTTCTTTGAGATTTTTTCTTCATCTTTCAGGACCACTTATCTTTAGATCTTCAAGACTTTTTTCCTTTAGTTCCTTTGTCAAGACTTTTTTATTGCCTTTTGTTCATGCCTCAAAAACATTCAACCTTTGGATATTTCTTGCTCATAACATTTGGCCTCCAATTGATCAAGCATTTATGATTGGACCTTTCTTCATGTACCTATCCATGGCTCAGACTTTTGCTTTCAAAAGGTGTAGTGATTTATCACTATAGGAACATTTTTAAAAATTAAAAAGGAATAAACGGGTACTATTGCTAGCTAAGCCTGAGAGGACTCTCATCCCAACTTGTAAATAACATTGTTTTAATATAGTTTTTTCAAATTATTTTTTCAAAAAAAATTAAAATTAAAATTTGATATGAAATTATAAATCATATAAATTTATCTCTTATATTAATAAAAAATTATTTAAATTTCCATCAAAATTATCCCAATTTAATCTTAAAGTTCTCCAAAATCTTTAACACAAACTACATCAATTAAGATCCTCAAAAAAACTACATATATGTTATTTTTATATAGGGATTAACCTAGCCCATTGGGTAAATATTGAATTGGGTTAGTCTACCGACAAGTCATTTGACTGCTACTAATTGACCTAAGTTACTCAAACGCTACGAATTGACCTATCCTTCTAGGTAAATAAAGTCAATGAGACTTTTGATCATCTAGGGATTCAAATAGGGGTAGTTTATCAATAAGTCACTCAACTGCTAGTAATTGGCCTATCCTTTTTTAGGTAAGTGCATGTTAATTGATGAATTAATTTTAGTTTCAATTAGCCTATTGGGCAAAGGCAAAGCCAACAGGACCCTGACCCTTTGGGAATCGAACTAGCATAGCCCACAAGCAAGCACTCGACCACTACCAATTAATCTGTCTATCTTTTATAAACGTCTTGGTCCCCTTGTATTGAAGTTTGAACTTGGATCTCATAAGTGAAAACCTAAGACTTTACCACTATTGTATATCTTCGAAACTATTTTTTAAATTTTATTTTGTGTTTTCCAATATAGCTTTTGTAGACACTTGGTCTTGATAGGCTATCCAAACGAAATACATCAAAAATCATACAAAACATCAATAAATAGTCAATCAACTCAATTTAAGAAATATGGGCATCATTTTTAGCCCCTATCAAATTTTTCACTCATAAAAATGACAGTGGTGAATTTACAACTCAATGGTGTTTTGTAAAACGTTATTTTTTAGCACCCCAACTAGTTAAACTAACTGTTGGTCAAAATCCACAATCCATGACAAAAAATGTCAATGGAGATTTTGACATGAAGTGGTGATTTTCCCAAAACAGCCAAAATCCTTTGGCATAAGCTAGAAGCACACAAATTCCCTTGTCCCACTACCTCTTTGCCCTCACATACTCAAACCGTGAACCAGGATTGCAAATTCAAATTTGGTCTAAAACCTTAGGAGCATCTCACATGTGATTTTCCCTCTCAATCCCTCCTCCAAAAAATATAAATGCAGCCCTTTGGGCAAGCATTCCATAAGCAATTGGATCTGATTACATTCAAACAACTTTTCATACTCTCTCTCTCTCTCTCTCTCTCTCTCTCTCTCTCTCTCTCTCTCTCTCTCTCTCTCTCTTATTAGTATTTACTCATTCTCTTATTTGGAGCATCTTCATCAAAAAATTGAGGCAATTCAAGCAATACAAGGGGGCATTGAAGCAATCTTGGAGTGAAGAGGAGCATTTGCTAGGTCTATATATTTTTCTAGCACCTCTTTCTTTCATTATTCTTGTCTTCATTTTGTATATTTTTCCTCTCATTTTGGTCTTTCTAACTTGTATTTTATATTTGCATTCACTAATCCTTGTCTCTTTGTTCATTTAGCATCTCTACTACTTATTTTTAGTCATTAATGCTTGCTTGTGCTTACATCCCTTCATTTGTAGCAATTTTATTTCATTTATAAGCATTTCTCCATTTTAGCATATTAATCTCATTTCTTCTTATCCATGCATTGTAATAACTAACTTCTCACATTTTGTAGGTGTTTATCTTCATCTCACCTAAATCATTTTTATTTGTAGGCTTAATATCTACTTAGCTTGTTTTCATACCCATTTCCTTCTTATTTATAAGTTTATTTTCTTATATCTTCCATTTCATTTCATATTTACATGTTTTCATTTTTCATGCACTCTAAATAAGTTTGTCTTTCTTGCATTACTTCATGCTATTTCCATCTTGTATTAGCATTACAAACTAGATACACTTCATTTTGTATTTCCTCTCCATTTGCATGCTCTCTTTTCTCCTTATCTTATATAAGATAGCATTGAAGCCTCTACCATAGTTTTTAATCCATAATAGTTGTTCAAAAATCTATTATACCACCATTTTGTTCCTCTTTTATCATCCCATTTGCTCCTCCATAGGCTTGAATTTCTTCTAACCTAATCTTGAGAGGATTTTAAAATCTATTTTGGCATCTAAGCTGGTAGATATTAGTATGATATTGCATTTAATACTCACATAGATCGTGTGTATTAAATATTGAATTGTAAAATCAAACATACCTGCAAATATAATTTTGACTAATGCAATTGTAAGTTTTCATTTGTGTCATTTCGTATCTTCTATTAAGAGTGTTTCCCACATCATTGGTATCAGATTTGAGCATTGGATAGGTGAGTATCCTCTTCCTCTAGGCCATTTTTGTTCAAAATGCGAACGAGAAAACCACCAGCGTATCTTGGCTTTGAGTGAACATTATTTTCCTTCCGTAGACACCTTCGTGCACTTTTGTTCGTGAAAACTCTCAGCTGGGGTCCCTCTGACTCTGACCTTTAGCTTTTGTTTCATAGATCAATCATTGTCTATGATGTAAAATTCATTCATGATCATCATTCATAATGTCGACCATTTTGCTTATCGATTTCATCATGAAATTTCAATAATTTTGTGCCAAAATGAAAGCCAATTTTAAGCAACTTCAAGAAATGATTGTCACTATCGAGGAAGATATTATTGAAGAAGATCAGGATTCCACCCTTGATCTAGATTTTAAAGAATTTTTAGTCACACCTGGATTCAAACCAGGGTCTCTGGGTGATATACCCAACATCTTTCCACTAAACGTTGTGGCTCCTGATGTAGATCTGAGCTCCTTTGAATTTTCTAATGCAGATCAAACCCCTCCAGATGTTACAGATCTAAGATCTCTCTAGATTTCATTGGCATTGAATACCAAGCTATTTTTATTGCTGCTATCATTGTGCTTATTGCACTTCATGATCTGCCTGTTCCTCTTGGTAATGATCTGATTTTAGACGTTGATCCATTGCATACGATTTTCATGCCATCATCCTTGGTGGCTCTGTAGCTCCTCTATGATTTTTTGATAGTTACTTCATGTGATATTTTACATCTTGTTGTTGGATTCCACGCTACACTTTATCACAACTGCTACTGCATTTGACCACCACTTCCTGAGTTTGTTTGTCATGATCCGCTTCCACTGCTACTACCATTGATGCACACACCCTTCTGTTGCTTGATGCCTGATGAGCTCTATGACATTGATCCATGGCCTCCACCATCGCTGTCATTATTTCCTACAGATCATGTCAACCACTTATATTTTCTACCATTTTTTGACATGTACAACATCAATCTACAACTTTTCCTAGCCATATCGTGCAGTCTTTTGGCCACGATTTTTGTCTGCCACTTTGTCGCTTCTGTTCGCTATTCGAAGCGGCTACCATTGACGTCATTTTCTTCACAGTCGATTTATCGGATCCTCCTATGTGTTGTCACTATATATCACATGTTTCTAACAATCTTTGTCTTATCGTTGTGCGTCCTCCGTCGAAGCCGCCACCAACCTAGAATTTTTACCGTCTCTCGTATCATTTTTGTTTTCGTCGCTCCATTCTGCATACCCATGATCCGCCATGGCCTCCACCATTCCATAAATTAAATTAAATTAATTTTTAATTTAATTTAATTTTTAAATACCCATTTTTAATTTTTTCGCTTCCATCCTCCAACGGCCACCAAATACATATTCATTTTGGCCATTTTCATTAAAAGCGTGCACCACTCCATTCAATTTTCAACCATAAATTAAATTATATTATTTTTTAATATAATTTAATTTTTCTCCACCCTTGCACCACTCCATTAAAACCCACATTCAATTTTCAACCATAAATTAAATTATATTATTTTTTAATATAATTTAATTTTTATTCTCTCATTAAATGCATATCACTCCACCTTCAGTCTTGACCGTTGTCCCAATCACTAATAATTTAATGCAATTTGAATATTGTCCACTTGACCGTTGTCTTGATCCACCAATAATTTAATGCAAGCGACCCATAATTAACCATGAATTTATTAAATTAAATTAAATATTTTTTAAAAATTTAATTTAAAATTTTCCATAACCCTTAATGCATGACTCAACCAATTCAATGCATACCCACTTGTCGTAAAGACTGCAACAATAAAAAAATTTGTTTGGCACGTGGTTCAAGGTATATTATGTTGCATCTTCTTAGACATTTCAGTTGCTGCTTTCTTTTGCTAATTTTTGGTACCCATTTCAGTTGTCCTCCAGTATAGCATTGTTTACAGTCATTGGAGAGCGTTTTTCTAGCTAGACTCAGATCTAGTACCAGATTTTGGTTTTATGAAGACTTGTTCAACTTCACCATTTTGGGTCTTCTTCTTTTTGTAATAAGAGTGCATTTTTGGTTGTACCCGACACTCTTCAGCTACCCATATTTCTCTTCCACACTTGTACGCATTGGGGACCAATGCTTCCTCAGTGGGGAGAAATGATAGGGATTAGTATGATATTGCATTTAATACTCACATGGATCATTCGTATTAAATGCTGAATTATAAAGGCAGACATGCCTATAAACATGTTTTTTATTAATGCAATTGCAAGTTTTCATTTGTGTCATTTCGTGTCATATATTAAGATTGTTTCCCACATCATAAGCACCTTTACAACCCGATTTGGGGGTATGTTTAAACCTCCAACAACCATTGCACATGCTATTTCATCATATCTATCCCCCTTTGCAAGTTTTGGAAACTTTTAAAACCATTCCCTAAAATTTTATAAAATCATAGGTTGTAGGCCCAAGGGATTGACCTTTTTACCTCCCTCCTTTGATTCCATGCCAAATTGACACAAATAACTTCATACTTTGACCCAAAGCTCAATCAGAATTTTTCATAGGGTATAATTACCACTACCTATAGCCATTGGTCAATTTGACTCAATGGAATCACATAGAGCAAAAATGCCACTCTCTGTCAAAAATGCTATTAACAAAATTATTACTCTATGGTGAATTTGATAGGGATTGCTTCCATTCCAAAAGGCTTAAATTAACACTCAAAAATATTTAACAGAGGATTTGATCAGTTGGGAAGATAACCTATCACATCTATGCACTTAGACAAACCCTCAAAATCAAATAAACCTAAATTTTTTGGTCTCTTTTTGCAGGTTTCAAAAATGCCACCCAGTTGTAAAAATATCAATGATAAATTTGATAGGATGCGGTAAATTTAATTAGGCATTAGTTCAGGTAATCCTACCACTTAGCACCCTCCATGATTGCTATCATTTCATTATTTCTAGTTTGCAAACCTCTGTTTCTTGCTAAATTATCTATTTTAAGCCAACTTATTTTAGAAAATAAAGGAAATCTAGCATAGATCTTTCCTTTCAAAATATATCTCGATAAAAATCTAAAATCATATAGTTTGCATTCTAAGCTAGTTTTTTGTTTCATATTCCTTTGTTTGCCTTGAAAGAAGATAAAATATTCTTTAGAATAACCATCACTTGAATCAAAAAGTTAAATTAGACGAGCACTGATTTTCTTGTGAAAGCACGAGGATACGGAAACAAGAAAGGAAAGACTCCAATCACGATGCAAAAAATGAAGCTAAACTTAACGCTAAATCCTACGAACTAAAAATGCATGAAATGGAAAAAGCATGAATTGAAACCCAAAATGAAATAACAGCCCTTCTCTTTTATTGATGTATTCCACAACTCGGTTACAATTCGCATCCTCCCTTTTTAGGGGCGAGGAGCGTCAAATTCGTCTCTTTGGTTACATCCATGGATAGCCTTCCTTCTTCCGCGTGCCCACATGTAAGATGGGCGGACCAAAACGTCGCCGCCACTTGTGTCTACGAATGTTGATTCCTTGCTGCTCCTTCGATGTTCCGATCCTGCGTTCGAAGAAACAAAAAAATGATCAATAGCACCTGTGGATGAAACGAAACATGCAATCCCCAAACCTACGATGAATGAATGAGAAAAATGAATTAAACTATGACCAAAACAAATCCAAATGATCTAAAAATTTGATAGGGGTATCAAGATATCACCAGGAGGGCACTACAAAAAGAACAATCGAGAAATTCCTCGCCGATTTGAATTCGCTCTGGGGCGGGACGAATTCGCCTGCAACAAAATGCCGAAAAGGTACTGTCTCCAATGTCCTGCCTCGGAAGCTCCAAAACACCTACAAACTTGGGGTTAGCTAATTGGGGGCATTTTGGGAAGACCCAGATGGTCATATTTTCCCAATTTGACCTCCATCAATGGGAATTTGATGATGCTTATCTACAAGTTAGTGGGAGCGAAAACGCGATAGCATAATGATAATAAATCGAAACGAAATGAAATCAAAATTGTAAACTATCTAACAGCATAGAAAAAAAATGCAAGGAATGAAAATGATAGAAAGGAAAATATGCTACACATTCTCGATCATTCCTAAAAAGGGTGATTAGGCCTACGGCAGTGCGGGGGTGCCCAGGCGGGCCGCCCACCGTTGGGACCTGATTTCGGCACCAATCCACTTGGGATGGGTCCAAAATCCCTTACAAGGTGTTGTCGACAAATTTGGTGGTATTCTATGGCCAAATGTCGGGTTTTGGGCTCAAGATTCGACCTTCCAAAAGTCACCCAATGACCTCCTCTCTAAAAGAGATCAAGGATGTAGAAGGCGCAAATCGCACAAGGATGTATGGGGAAATAAAATGGCAGCACTTCGTTGCTCAAAATTGCTCTCATTGTGTATATTTTGGGATGAGGGAACTCATCAATTTATAGACCTAGAGGTCTCTTGAAAGGGGCATGCAGAGGCACCACTTGGCAATCATGCCTTCCCGGGGGAAGGAGATTCCTCCCTGAATTGGGACTTCATGACTGACCATGCAGATGCCTCTAACGCTCGAAAATGCTCACCCATACTCCCATGCGATGAAGGAAGCGTTGAGTGGCGGATCTGAGCTGCCATTTGTCAAGATTTGACTTTTTTCCCGTCAAACCTGCAATTCGCCCCACCCTGGAGCGGATCCAGAATTCGTCCCTGGGTAGGGCGAATCCCAGTTTGAATTCGTTCCAGGGTGGAACGGATACTGAGCAAAGTGCCTGAGGGTGCCAAAATGATTTTTGACCTTCCAAAACTGTTGTGAGAGTGGTTAGGACCACTGTTTAACCTCTGGGGGCTGCCCTTGGGGCTGTGTGTGTCAAAGCGATCAGTGTTTGCAGTCACATAATCGGATTGGTGCTGTTTTGGTGTCTACAGATGCCCCTTTTTGGGATGCGTTGTGCATGGCACAACGCCGAGCAAAAATAGATAACCAAAGCACTAATGATTAGGGTTTCTTGGTAACCTAACCAAATTTTGATGCCCCAAGTATGGAAAGGGCATGCATTCTTGAATCCTTGCTTCTGACGAGCGAAGGAACTCAACTCAAGTGTTAACCTTTTTCGGTGAGGTGTTACTTGAACTTGGACATTGATCAGTCATGAATAGGCAAAGGGCGCAACCTTTTGTCTGTGAGAACCTTGAGTTCATGATTCACGAATGCCAAGTGTTTGATCAGCTTGTGATTGTTGCTTGTTTGCTGCCCCAAGCAGGAGCGTGATTGTCTTTGTCAATGATTCTTTGAATGCATGCCATTTCCTTGATTGGGTGTGTTTTTGTTGATTGGTGACTAAGTGTGACTACCCCCTCAAGCGACGAATCGATGAGGGAATGACCTTCATGAGAAAAGCGACGAGTCGCTTGACCCAAGATGACTTGTGTAAGGGTGCCTTCAGAGATTTATCTTTGAATGTGTGTGCAGTTTTTCGACATTTAGACCTATTTTTGGTGGGTGTTAGCCCTTTTGGTGACGCCTTTCTGGAGCTAAAATTGTCAAAAATCCGTCTTCCCGTGGAGCGGTCCGGCCATGGTGGCCTTCTTAGGGAGTAGGATGGTGACGATTTGCAACCCCAACATCTATTTTGGATGCCAAGAATGTCAGGCGCGAAGGCGCCTTCGTTCGGCAATGTTATTACTATTTTTGGGTGGGTTTTTGACCCTTTTGGTGACGCCGTTTGGGGATGAAATTCTCAAAGATCCGTCTTCCCGTGGAGCGGTCCGGCTATGGTAGCCTTCTTAGGGAGTAGGATAGTGAGGATTTGTGACCTCGACATCTATTTTGCATGCCCGAAATGTCAAGTGCCAAAGCACTCTCATCGGGCAAGTTTATTAGGTATTTTGGTGCATTTTTGTTCAATTTTTGTTGTTTTTTGAAATTTTTGCCCTGAATTCATTTTGGGGTGGGACGAATTCCAGCTTAGTATTCATCCCAGGGTGGGACGAGTGCTAACCAGAGCGCTCATCCCAGGTAGGAACGAATATAAGCTCAAAAGGCTTATTTAAAGGCCAAAACTAGGGTTTGGGCTCATTTGCATCTGAATTTTCTTGCGATTTGGAGCTCTGGGGAGGAGGAGGTTAATTCTGCGAAGCGAAGCGCTACCAAATTTCTCTCGACATCATGAGTGCACAAACCGGATCGAGCGGCAGAGCCGAAGCGAGACCAGCAAGTGCTCCCTAGTATTATTGCTTTTGTTATGTGTTTTTGAAATTGCAAGTTATTTGTTTATTTTTCTTTTTTTATGTTGTTGTTTTCTCAAAATTAAAATTGAAACCCTAAAAATGAATTGAACACAAACCAAGACTTTAGCTAAAAATTAAAGGAGACGTAGCTAAAACCTAGGTGAAAAATTTTATTTTTGCTTTTAACTAAAACCCTAGGATAAACGGAAAAACCCTAGTTTTTTAGGTTGAGCTTGTCGGTTTTAAAAGTAGGTGAAAACCCTAGGTTAAAAATGTTATTTTAATTGTTTTTCTTGTAATGTTTGTTTTTGGTTGTACATTGGTAGGCAATGTTGTATATTCATGTTATTGGTTGTACAATTTTTTTTTTATTTTAATGTTGTGTTGTTTTCTTTTGTTGTTAAGAGCGGTGTATCGATGTTTTGAAGTGGGGGGTAATTGGTGATGGGAGTGGCTTGATGCTTGGGTCAGGGTGGTGATGGAGCTTGGTGGGATGGGTATCAGGTGATCAACTTTGGGATCGGACCAACACTTCATCTCCCAATAGGGAGATGAGGACCTTGGAGGATGTCTATCGTTTGTTTTGATAGATGGATTATCGATCAGTGATCGGTGATGCTTGGCATGGGGGGAGTTGGGGGATGGTCTGGAGATGGGAGGTGGATGGGGGATTTGGTTATGGTGGTTTGAGAGGGGGTTGGGAGTGAGGCACGCATGTTATGGGCCTATTTCCAACATGTTTCTAGATCATCGGTGAGGTTCTGTGGAACTTTGGATGTGGTGGGGTGGAGTGTTCGACATGGAGCCGTTGATCTTGAGATGGGGACAGGTCTATGGGGAGCTATATGAGGTCCTTTCGAAGGAGGGGATCAGCTATCTTAGAGTGGGTGGTACATATAGCGGTGGAGAGGTCGGGTTACCATGGATGACTTGAGCGGAGATGATGGATAAGGATATCGGGTATGCGGCTCTGGTGGCGAGGAGCAGGAAGAGTCGAGTGGGAGGTGTGTAGGGCACTATGCGATGCCTTTCTCGGCTTGCTCGGGGAGGTATTCGCGACCCTATTGGGATTGTCCCTGGCTGAGGTGGAGAGTGGCTCCGATGGGTCCATAAGGAGCGATGGCTGATTGGGTGGCATGGGACCGAGCATGAGTTTTTCTATAGCTGGGTGACATGACAGTTTGGGGTGCATGGGGTTTCTGTGAGCCCGTGGTCTATCGATGTCGGGGAGAGAGGACTTGATCGACGGTCATCGTGCCACTAGGCAAGGATTCATATGCGGTGATTGATGTCTTGGATGTGGATGACGTCGGGACTACCGTGGAGTACGACCAGTGGTGGGTACTATGGTGATGGAGGGAGAGGGGCCATTGGGAGGCATGGAGGTAGCCAGGGGGAGGGTGTCGAGGCACCAGGAGAGGCTTGGGGAGCTCCTTGGGAGGATGCAGATATGGTGGAGGTGGAGGATGAGGATGTGGATCTGGGGTTTCAGATCGGTCGAAGATGCAAGGACATCATGGAGCGGTGGGAGCTGGAGCGGGTTGTTCCAGATATGCCTATGCCTCAGGCAGGAGTAGAGGACACGAAGTTCGGTTGATGCTGAGATTGCATGGTTGGCGGAGCTGCTGTAGAGGCGGGATGAGGAGTTGGGGGAAGCTTTGTAGGAGAGGGATCTCTGGGCTCAGCTGTGGAGCGGGAGAGCGCATTCGTTGCACACCATCGGGGGATGGGGATACTGAGTGCTGCATAGGAGAGGGATCTCCTATGGATGTAGCTGGCATAATGCGATGATGTAGTAGCTTACTACCATCGATGGGAGGTAGAGTGGTTGTGGTGGGAGGCAGATTGGTCTTGACATTGGATGGATATGGAGGGAGAGATTATCCACCTTGATGGGTGGTTACCTGAGCCCTCGGGAGGTGGGTCTTCACATCGGATGAGGGGCAGTGATACTGAGTAGTCAACATCATCTCGTCGTAGGTGATTGGATGAGGGAGGCGGTAGTAGGCATGATGCGGGGGCTAGCAATAGTCGCCCTGAGGGGTCCCATAGGACCCACACCATGGGGGTAGTTCCCATCGCACCGATCCTGCGTGATCACGGTGGCCGATGCCTTAGGCTTGGGGGTTTTGAGATTTTGGATTTTGTTGCGGGGTCACATGACCGGTTCTTTGTAGCCTATGGGCATTTTTGATGATATATATATACCGACTTTATTTTGTTTATGCGCATGTGATGATTTGATTTTATGCATGATGAGTGATGAGTATGGATGTATGCATATTAATTTATTTTGATGGATGCATATGTTATGATGAATGCAAATGTTTTTGATTTATATGTGATATGCAAAAATGGAATGGATGAATTGAATTTGTGATGTTTGGTAGTCGCACCATAGATTGTTCAGAACTTTATGGCTTTTTTTTTGTCTTAGGCGATTGCTGTGGTGAATAGCTTTGTAGGCATACATGTGTTTTTTTTTTTTTTTTGCAATGGGAGAATGAAAGATGGCAAGTTGGTTTCGAATGTAGTTAAGGTTTTCTGAGACTCAGATGTTTTAACTATCTAGCCATGACTGTAGTTGTATCTCACAAGACTTTTGACCAAGGTATGAATCGGACTTGTTTTTGACCAAGTTATTTCACATCCCTGTGTGTGCAATTGAGTTCGTTTATGTGGTGTTTGTCAGGATACCGCCAGTGCCAGATAGGCTATCAACCAAACCTGTACTGAGGATCACCTGATTAGCTCCACTAACTCCTTTGTTGTGTTTAGCTAGATTAATCTGCGGTACTATCTAGGTTACCATAAGCTAGCTCATCCACATGCAAACATTGATCTGCACACAAGTTAATGTGACAGATATATCGTCATGCGGGAGGTTTACCACCAGTGACCGATAGGCTATCAACCAAACCGGTACTGAGGTTTGCCTCATGACCTGTCGAAATGCTGAGAGTTCTAGGGATTCAAGTTCGACTCCCTTCTTTTCTTCAATTGTATTGGGATACTTGCTCTTTTGTAGTGATAAAAATCACTGTTTATTTTTGTTTTATTTTTTTCTTTTGAGCAAGGGATTTGGATATGGAGTGATGAGAATCACTATTTTATGTGCTTTTCTTGATGTATGCACTTTGTTTGTGATGTCAAATTTTGGAGTTTTGACTTTTGCAAATTGTTGATGTTTTGCAACTTTTGAGAACTTGGGATTCTTGGGGAATTGGGTAGGGAGGATGCTTGTCCTTTTGCCAACTCTCAGCATTCTTGGGGTCATTCGCATAGGGGGATGAGCAAGATAACCGTTTCGCTTATGGTGACCTGGATTGCTTTGCAGGGTTCATCTTTCGTTCACACAACTTGGGAATTTTGTTATATGTTTTAACTTGTGTCGGGATGCTACATAACAAGGTGTGATCCAAGTAGAATTCTACCTTCGTAAAATCTGTCTGACTCGGTACAGTATGTGGCTAAAAAGCTAATGATGACTGAATGACGAAAACTCTCGATACATTAGAAACAACTGACTATGATGTGGGAGGATAACGTGAATGGTGGTTATAGGCGATGAGCTATTGATAAAGCAGAAAAATGTAGAAGGTGATGGTTTTTTCCAAGTAATGACAGTCTATGGTGCTTTGACCTGTATGACCACAAATATGCAATGTATGCAGCTATATATTTTTGTATTTTTGAGGGATTGATGTTTGTGAGTATGCAGATGAGATGCAAAAGAACTCTGTACTGTTATGATGATTTTGCGTATGCATGGAAATGAGATGCAAATTTTTGTTATTTTCTTTTTGATGATTTTATTGTTTTTAAATTTTTCTTGTTTTTGACCAAGCGATTAAGGAATCCTTGGAACTTTTGGGTTGACCAAGCGATTATGGAAATCCTTGGAGCATTTTTGGGATTGACCAAGCGATTATGGAAATCCTTGGAGCTTTTTGGGATTGACCAAGCGATTATGGAAATCCTTGGAGCTTTTTGGGATTGACAAATCAGTTTGGTTGAAAGGTATGGAAATCCTTGGAGCTTTTGGGATTGACCAAGCGATTATGGAAATCCTTGGAGCTTTTTGGGTGGGCTATGGCTCCTTTAAATATGGAATGGCCACAAATGACTGATGTTCAAGGGTTCTGGTTCCTTGATTCCATCAAGAGAGGCTAGCCGGTATGTCCCGGGTCCTATTTTTCTATCAATTACATAAGGACCTAACCAATTTGCCGTGAACTTGTCCCTTAGATGGGACGACAAACTAGAGTTCTGTTGGTTTTCTTTTAAGACCAAGTCACCAATCCGAAAGTCCCTCAGGTGAACTTTCATGTTGTATGCTTTCTTAAGTCGCTCTTGATAGATACGTAAATGCTCGAGAGCATTAACGTGTCATTCATCAAGCAACGTAAGCTGGTCTAACCGGGCCTGTCATGCAGTATCATCATCGATGAACTCTTGCATTGATATGCGTAGGGAGGGAATCTCCAACTCGAGAGGCATGACTACCTCGGAGCCATACACGAGCGAAAATGGAGTTGCCCCAGTGGGCGTCCGAATGCTAGTGCGATAAGCCCACAGGGCAAGTGGGATCTGAATGTGCCAATCCTTATGATTATCGGTGACTATCTTTTTAAGGATGGCGACTAGCATTTTGTTTGACGCTTCTGCTTGCCCATTTGCCTACGGATAATAGGGTGTCAAAAAACTATGCTGAATTTTGTACTTTGTGGTCAAAGCACGCACATATTTGTTCTTGAATGACGTCCCATTATCCGAGATTATCTTGGATGGAATACCAAAATGACATATGATGTTATGCAAAATGAACTCCACAATGCGGGGTCCAGTCGTAGAGGTTAGCGAAACCGCTTCCACCCACTTGGTGAAATACTATGTGGCCATTATGATAAACGTATGATGGTCGAACGATGCAAGGGAGATCTTTTCGATGAGATCTAAGCCCCACTACAAAAATGGCCAAGCCGATTGGATCGGCTGCAAGGCCTAGGAAGGTACGTGTGTCAAATTGGCATGATGTTGACACTTCACGCACTTCCGCACATATGCGCAACAATCTCGCTCTAAAGATGGCCAATAATAGCCCATGCAAAGAATGCACTTTGCGATGGCCATACCGTTGAAGTGGCCACCACATGTACCATCGTGCGCTTGGGCGATCGCCCAAGTAGACTCTTGTTGGTCCAAGCAACGAAGGAGGATTCCTTCATAGCTACGATGGTACAAAATGTCTCCTAACAAGACATGCTTAGCCGCTTTCTGCTTGAATGCTCATTTTGCGACATGCGTCAATCCAAGCGGGAGGTTACCTAACTTGAGGTAGTCCCTGACGGGTGAATACCAATCCTGCTGATCGGAAACCTCGACAGTCTGAATAGCCAATCCCTCTTGAAGTTCATCCCTAGCAAATGCTGAGCGGGAGAGAGCTTGCAAGAATAGCGTTGTATTGCTATTAATGGGAGTAGGGGAGAACAAGGACCCCCAGTTGGCATGTTTCAGATGATCATGGATTCGAGAGAACTTATCCGAGGATGGTTCAATCTGGATCATGTGGATTCCTGGCGTCAAGTCAGAGCTTGCACGCCCCATCGCGGATTGCGATAGTGTTCTGACTTGAATGGTTGTCATATCACCAGAAAGGTCTTGCGGGATTAGTGACCCCAAGGAGGCCATAGTGTCCGCAAAATGATTCGATGACCGAGGGAGTGCCTCGATGTCGTACCACTCAAGCTTCACCAGGAATTTGTCCACAAGGGCTTTGTAAGCCTGTAGAACTGGGCATTTACATTGGAAAATCCCTTTGACTTGGTTGACAATTAACAGCGAATCACCAAAGATGTTCAATCATTTAATGTTCATGGTGATTGTTGTCTGAAGACCTATGAGCAAGGCTTCATACTCTGCATTGTTGTTGGTGCATGGGAAATTTAATTTAAATGACAGGGGCATTGGAGCGCCCTGCGGTGTGAAGAATACTATTCCCGTGCCACCACCTTGCTCACATTTAGAACCATCAAAAAATAGGGTTATGTCGGCCTGTGACTCAGGCTCGTTAGAATCTGGTGATTCTAAGACATGGAAGACCCCATCATCGGGTAGTTCTATAGTTAGAGGTTGGTCGTCTTCAAGAGGAGCCTCTGCTAGTTGATCGGCTATGACCTGACCTTTTATGGATTTCTGTCCGATAAATTCTATGTCAAATTCCGTCAACAACATGATCCATTTCGTCGTGCGGCTACTATGATAAGTACGACTCATCATGTACCGCAATGGATTCTCCTTAGACACAACATACGTCTTGTTGCTCAGCATGTAATGGCATAGCTTTTTGGTAGCAAACACCACTGCCAAGCAGAGTTTCTCGACGTATGCATAGTTAAGTTCATAGCTGACCAGGGTGTGGCTAAGATAGTAAGTAGCCTGTTCTCTATGAAGTTCATTCTTCTGGGCGAGCATGGCTCCCAGTGCCACCTCAGTAGCTGAGATGTATAAGTAGAATGACACTCCTGGTCTAGGTGGTGCCAATACTAGCGGTGAAGCCAAGTATTGTTTGATGTCATCAAAGGTTGACTGGCACTCGTCATCCCAGTGAAATGCTACCCCCTTGTGCAACAACTTGTTCATTGGTCGACACTTGTCAGATAGCTGCGCTATGAAGCGCTTGATCGACGCGACCTTTCCCTGCAGGCTTCTGAGCTGCTTGATGGTAGTTGGGGGAACCATTTCAAGGATTGCCTTGACTTTGTTTGGATCGACCTCGATGCCTCGCTTTGAGACTATGAAACCCAAGAGCTTTCCAGATGTGATGCCAAAAATGCACTTCTTGGGATTCAGTCGACTTTATGCTCCATGAGGCGATCGAGGATCTTGCTTAAGTCACCGAGATGATCCGGGCGCAAAAGAGATTTGGCCAACAAATCATCCATGTAATCTTCCAAAGTCTTGTGCATGTAATCATGGAAGATGTATGTCATGGCACGTTGGTAGGTGGCGCCAACGTTTTTAAGGCCAAAAGGCATGACCTTATAACAAAATGTTCCCCAAGGCGTTGTGAACGCCGTTTTTAGCTGGTCCTCGAGATTGATACAAATTTGATTGTATCCCGAGAAACCATCCATGAGGGAAAGCATTTCATGACCCACTGTAGCATCTACCAATGCGTCGATGCTCGAAAAGGGAAAATCATCCTTAGGACTCGCTTTGTTTAGATCTCAAAAATCAGTGCATATGCGAATCCTCCCGTCGGGATTTTTGATGGGCACCATGTTGGACAGCCATGGCGGATAATCCATGCGAGATGACAAACTGTGCATCCAACAACTTTTGCAATTCATCTTTGACCATCAAGGCCACTGTTGGGTGCATCTTACGTAGTTTTTGCTTAACTGGCTTGACTGTCGGATCAAGCGTTAGATTATGCGTGACTAGCTACGGATCTAGCCCCGGCATGTCTCTGTACGACCATGCAAAAACCTCCTTCTTCTCTTTGAGAAGGGCAATGTAGTCGGCTTGCTCTTCGGGGGATAAACTTACCCCCAACTTGATGATCTATGGATTCATTGGATCTGAGCCGATGTCTACGTCAGTCGTCTCCTCGACTGACATGTGGGATCCGTCTTCCAACTGATGTGGAGTTGGGATCAAATGGATATCATTTGCTGAGTTTAGATCATCGTTAGGAACCTCGGGTCCCTCTTCAGCATGGCAGATATCTTGAGTCGGCCCAGGGGTAAAATGGAGCATTTCACCGAAAGGCCAATACTCGGATGGGGATGGAGGGGAATTGACGCGATCCCAGTCTATGGCATCTATGTCTAGATACAATGACTATGTCGGATCGGCCGGATTGTGGATGGGGGCGGTTAAGTCAATGGAGATCATGTTGATGGAATGATTTTGGTCTCCATTACCATAGGTGTGGTTGCTCGGACATCCTAGATGCTCTCTATGCTCTGGATCTGGCTCTAGAGGGACGGGCACGAATGGATCGGCCCTATGTGTGGATAAGAAGACAGGGTCTACCCTCGGCACTGATGGCACTATAGGGTCTCTGGGTGGAAGGTATGCTTCGTATGCCCAGAGTAGTGGATCCAACACTTGGTCCCACCACGCTGGGTCTACGTACCACTCATGCCCAAGCCTTATGTTTAATTGTGCGAACATGTCGTTAATCTCCAAGGGGTATGGTCGCCGCATTTGCCGCATGTGATTAAGATATGCCATCTCGGTCTCATCTTCATAATCACTATCGAAGATCCAAAGGCCTTCGTTGGCTCCGACTGCTTGCGGCATTAAAGGCTCGCCTTGCTCAAGCAAATTGATGTGGTCCCACCTAGGTTGTCCCGCTCTCTACGGGGGGACTTGATTTTCTTGGAGCGGCGCTTGCTCGATGGGAGCATCCAAGGGGAACATTGTCAAGAGGCTTTCTTGACAATCATCCATGGGGATCACCTGTGAGTGATCGCTGCCTGATTCAAAGGGGTCATGTGACACTGGTTCATACTCTGATTCATCCTCTGAGGACCCTTCTTGACATTGTCTAGACTCTCCCTGAAAGTGAGCTCTCGAGCTCTCTCCTCTCTCGAGCGAAGGGAAGGGGTTGCTAGAACCAACAAGGTTGATTGCCGTTAATGGGAGATAATCCCTCAATATATATGTGGTGTTAGGGTTGGCATATGGATCTGATGCCAATCCCCCCTTGTTGCCTATCCCTAGGCCTTGCATGTTCTCCACCAAGATGTCCAAGGGGAGGGGGTGGTTGAACCCTACTCCTGACTTGTCGTATGGCATTTGGTATCTTGGTTGGCAAAGAACACGTATCCCTTGCTCATATCTGCCTAACCCATATCCGTGCCAATTGCATTGGCCAAGGTATCTCAGAGCAAAGTCTGGGTTAGACAGATAGTTGACATTTTCAGCAAAAGGCTCTTCGTCTTCGTCCTCTTGCGTGCATGGTGCAACGCCATGATCAAGGCCCCCATACACAAAATTTGTTTGGTTCGATGGGTAGCCTAGGGGAACAATAGTGCCAATGGGAAGGCGAGGTCTCCCCATGTCCTGCATGGACTCTAGTGCGGGTGTTGCTACAATATTCCGCACCAGATACTCCCCCAGGCCCGTATTGGCCATTTCAACGTTGATCGTTGGCGGTTGAGGGGGAGGGAATGGAAGTTCTCCTTGAGTCCACTCCATGTCGGGTGGACTAGGAGCCTCGACTTCCATTCGGCTAGGCGTTTCCTCCATAGAGATAGTTGATACTGATGGCAGTGTCTCTTCCAAAGGTTTTGCCTCTTCCAGGGGTTTCTTCCCTTTGTCCTTCTGTTTGGTCTCCATAGATGACGTCGTTGGTGGAGGACCAGACGATGAAGATGAACCCGGCTGGGGTTTTGAAGAACTTGCTAATGGGGATGCCTACGGAATCGGACCCTGTTTAGATGGATTTAACTAGAAATCCAAATGCGTCGATGGCAGGGTCGATTGCGGCATCAGCTGCACCGCATTACAATATTTGAAGGGTTCTAAGTCCGTCGGGACTACATGCACCTCCCCTTCAAATGTATATTTTAAACATTGGTGAGCTATCGAAGGGACACACTTCATGTCCCTGATCCACGGCCGGCCCAACAAGATGTTGTAGGCCATTTCACCCTCCAATACATGGCACAATGTGGGTATGGTCTTTTGTCCCACTTGGATTGGTAGGACTATTGTGCCGACTGTCGAGCAGATTGCATCATTGAATGCTCGTAGAGTGTAGGTGGAAGCTGTGATATGAGATGCGGGCAACTTCAGATGCTTGAGAGCCATAGTTGTGATGATGTTGTTGGATGAGCCAGTGTCTATCAACACCCTCTTGTATGGGATCCCGTTGACCCACGCGATAACGTGCAGGGGTGGATCCGCCATGTCATCAGTCATTGATCTTAGTTCGTCTTCTCGAAATGTGATGACCGGCTCGGTGCATCATTTTACATGCCCCACGAAGTTGTTGAAAGAATTTGTCTCATGGGGCTGCAACTCGATGGCTTTCAAAATCTCCATTAGAGCTTCTCGATGGGGCGTAGATTGTTGTATAAGCTCGTATATGGAGAGCCTAGCCGAGGTGGTCCTCAAACTCTGAGTTAGTTTGGTCCAAAGTGTGGCCACCGGCTTAGGCGGAGGAGGTTGTGCAAGGTGCTGTTGTGGTTGCGATGTTGTTGGCACCTCTCCTGCAGCTGCCGCAGGAGCATTCATGCTCGGATACCTCCTGTTTCGAGTCACTATACTAATCATCCCTACATACCCCTGCATGGGGCAGTTCTGTGTGACCTCGTTAACTTGTAGGGTCTTTGCCTACGGAGCATGAGCAGGCAAGGGGTCTTTGAAGACCTCCATTTGCTGATTGCTTGGTGCGACGGGATTATCCACTGCTAGTGTCTTGTTATCAATCAAGTCTTGCACCAAGCCCTTAAATTTCCAATAGGCATTTAGGTCATGTCCCTGCCGCCTATGGAACCTGTAGTACAAGTCCTCTCTATACCCCTTAGGCTTGGGTGCATTGGGATCTATAGTCTGAATCTCTGGCAGGTTGATCAGGTTTGCCGCTAACAAGCGGTCAAACAAGGAGTCCCTGGACTCTGTGTAGGGTGTGAATTGTCGCCTAGGGCGACGCTGCTGATTCTGCTCTTGCCTCTGATTTTCTCTGTCATAGTTGTTGGGAGGCACTACCTGATAATTAGCCTTCTGAGGCTGAGTTGCTTGCACAGGTTTAGGGACGTTGATTGCAACTTGGTTGACCACAGCGGGTTTTTGTTGCGTGGTCCCAGCTTTAGTGTTCTTGTTCCATTCTTTTTTCTTAGGTTTGGCTATCTCGCCATCCTGTATTTTGATCTCTTCAATAATTCTGGCTTGTGCCAGAGCTTCTTCTAGGGTGGCATATTGCTGCAGCTGCAATAGCACAGAGATCGATCTCAAACAACTTTTGGAGAACATCTGAGTGAGGTCGGACATAGGAGGGAGGTAGGGCAGCTTTGAGAGCAATGTCCTCCATCGATTCCCGTAGGCCGCCATGGTCTCCTCCTCATACTTCCTGAGGCTGGCTAAGTCACTTAGTGATGCCTTCTTCTTGGTATTGAAGGTGAAGCGTTCGAGGAACGCATCCACTAACTGATCTAAGTTTTTGATGCTATGCTTTGGTAACTGGGTAAACCAATCCGAGGCAGGGCCTACGAATGTGGTTATAAATGTTCTCAATAACAAAGCATCATTGTCCTGAATGTCGAAGCATTGGCTCAGGAATCTCGTCACATGCTCTTGAGCATCTTCCTCACCTCTAAAGGTTGCCAACTGAGGCAGCTTAAAGTGCTCAGGATAAGGAGGTGTTGGCACTGATGGATGCACAGGATGACTGCGGAGCTGGCGTAAAGTGGGCTTTTGAGGCCCAAAAGTTTTGGTTTCCACAGACTCTAGATGCTCTAACAGCGCTTTGTATGCATCGAAAGATTTAATCTCTTCCTCTTTAGTTTGCTCCCGTTGTGGGTTGTGGGAGACTTGAGGCCTCTGAAGGGGAGGCCGGATGGCGACTCCTCCGCCTAGGTAGGGCATTTCAGCCCGCTCATCTTCCTGCTCATACTCCTCATAAGCTTCCTGAGGAGTCTCTGGGCGAGACCTATGACCCAGGGTGGGTCCCCGCGGAGGGTACCCATCGTTGTTTCGGGGAGTGGCCTCCCGTTCAGGTCTAGGAGGTCTCGGAGGCGGCGCTTGGTAAGGTCACGGGGACCTATCTCGCACTAAGGGGTTGTGCCTCTCATATGGTTCCGCTCTTTGGGTGCATGGGGTTGGAACCCTTTCAGGCACCGGGTTATGTAGCAGCTCATCTGTCTGGCGCCTAATGCGCTCTTTGCTAAGGCGATATAAATGCTCTAGCTGCTGTTGGTCTTGCTCAAGCCGCATGATCTGCGCTTGGCGGGCGGCATGTCTGGCGACTGCCAGGTCAATTTGCTCCACCATCTTGAGCCTAGGAGGCCTGGATGCCTCTCCTATGCACTTACCTCGGTCTTGATGATCCGAGATCTCAATAGGTTGCTTCCCTCTGTCGAGGTTGGCGGCATTCACCCGAGGCTCTGGCCTCAGTGGGTGATCATGGTATCTAGCTGGTGCGGAAGCGCATGGCCCCCACGTTGTATATTGCTCTTGAGGAATATAATCATCTTCCTCGTGCTCCCTTTCATATGTGTGAAAGGGGTGGGCAGAGTTAGCTCACCCGGTTTGAAGAGCCTTACGCTCTGGATTTTGTCTATTGGTTCTAACAGTGATGGGGGGCAAAGGGGGGAGGCCATCATCATGTGGCCTCTCCTCATGGAAACTATGCCACTCTAGCACTTCATCGCATGGTGGCCACTCATATCGAGCTTCTAAGGGAGCTTTCTTATCTATGTTGAGTGCCACGTGTAAGGATTCTTCCTGAAAGGGGCTATGATGAGCGGGCGTGTCCCCCAAAGGGGTGTCCCTATAGTTCCATCTTGACATGGACTGATGCGGACTCTCTCGCGGGTCGGGCCGCCAAGGCGGTATGACCAAGTCCTTAGGGCTATAGCGGAGGCGACTTGTGCCCCCTTGTACACTTTTCGTAGCTTTCGCCCTTGATTGGGCTTGGCTACGTGTGTACACCATGGTACTATTTTTCTACAAGCTAAATAGATTTTTATCTCTTTTATGATTTTTTATGCTACACTAAATAGAAAAGAGCACACACATACACAAACAGTGATTATCTCGTTTAAATATTGAGAGTGTGTCCTAGACCTGGTTTAGTGTGTTTTTTATTTTTGTTTTGTTTTGTTTTTTTTTTTTTGAAGGTTTTTGTAAAGAACGTTTAAATGCAAAATGAGGGCTCTTATGACTCCCAAAATTGGTCGCCCCTTCGATATACCATTGCCAGGCCGATATACCAACCTCTCTATATACCCGCCCTTACGTGAGGGAAACTATAGGTACGTGAGAGCAGATGGTACGTGGAACATAGGTGGTACGGAAGGGGGATCGCCCTGTTTATGACACCTACCATAGAAGACTTATCCTCGTGCACTGGGAATCACCCCAGCTACACTCGGTCAGCTTTCATCAGGATTTACGTCTAGCAATAGTTGCGATCGGGGTAATGGATGCAAAATTCAAGCCAAGGTGGTGATGAAATCCACCGTTGGTCTTGATCAAGGGCTGGGGTTTTACGACCAGCGCCTTGGTTTTTAAGTTGCCACGTGGTGTGTGGGGTTCTTTTTATTTTGCAAAAGGAAACAAGCAAACAACAAAAGGAAAACTTTCCCTAAGCAAACAAGTAATCCAAAATAGAAACACTGAACAGAAAATGACAGAGAAAAATGCAGAATCCTTACCTCTTCTCTGCCCGCATCTGTCGGTCCTGAGCTTCTACCCGAAAACTTCATAGACTGGAATTCATCCCGGGGTGGAATGAATTACAGTACTGAATTCGTCTCAGGGTGGGGCGCATTCCAATTCGTCCCTGGGTGAGACGAATTACAGTTCTGTGTTCGCCACAGACTGGAACGAACAACAGTCCCGCGTCCCAAAAAAAAGGTACCTGCAAGCAAGGTAAATTTTGATCAAATTTCTGATCCAAAAAGGAAGAGGACAGAGTCCCACCGTGATCACCACTGAAAGCACGAGGATACGGAAACAAGAAAGGAAAGACTCCAATCACGATGCAAAAAATGAAGCTAAACTTAACGCTAAATCCTACGAACTAAAAATGCATGAAATGGAAAAAGCATGAATTGAAACCCAAAATGAAATAACAGCCCTTCTCTTTTATTGATGTATTCCACAACTCGGTTACAATTCGCATCCTCCCTTTTTAGGGGCGAGGAGCGTCAAATTCGTCTCTTTGGTTACATCCATGGATAGCCTTCCTTCTTCCGCGTGCCCACATGTAAGATGGGCGGACCAAAACGTCACCACCGCTTGTGTCTACGAATGTTGATTCCTTGCTGCTCCTTCGATGTTCCGATCCTGCGTTCGAAGAAACAAAAAAATGATCAATAGCACCTGTGGATGAAACGAAACATGCAATCCCCAAACCTACGATGAATGAATGAGAAAAATGAATTAAACTATGACCAAAACAAATCCAAATGATCTAAAAATTTGATAGGGGTATCAAGATATCACCAGGAGGGCACTGCAAAAAGAACAGTTAGGAAATTCCTCGCCGATTTGAATTCGCTTCGGGGTGGGACGAATTCACCTGCAACAAAACGCCGAAAAGGTACTGTCTCCAATGTCCTACCTCGAAAGCTCCAAAACACCTGCAAACTTGGGGTTAGCTAATTGGGGGCATTTTGGGAAGACCCAGATGGTCATATTTTCCCAATTTGACCTCCATAAATAGGAATTTGATGATGCTTATCTGCAAGTTAGTGGGAGCGAAAACGCGATAGCATAATGACAATTAATCGAAACGAAATGGAATCAAAATTGTAAACTATCTAACAACATAGAAAACAAATGCAAGGAATGAAAATTATAGAAAGGAAAATATGCTACACATTCCCGATCATTCCTAAAAAGGGCGATTAGGCCTGCGGTAGTGCGGGGGCGCCCAGGCGGGCCGCCCACCGTTGGGACCTGATTTCGGCACCAATCCACTTGGGATGGGTCCAAAATCCCTTACAAGGTGTTGTCAGAAAATTTGGTGGTATTCTATGGCCAAATGTCGGGTTTTGGGCTCAAGATTCGACCTTCCAAAAGTCACCCAATGACCTCCTCTCTAAAAGAGATCAAGGATGTAGAAGGCGCAAATCGCACAAGGATGTATGGGGAAATAAAATGGCAGCACTTCGTTGCTCAAAATTGCTCTCACTATGTATATTTTGGGATGAGGAAACTCATCAATTTATAGACCTGGAGGTCTCTTGAAAGGGGCATGCAGAGGCGCCACTTGGCAATCATGCCTTCCCGAGGGGAAGGAGATTCCTCCCTGAATTGGGACTTCATGACTGACCATGCAGATGCCTCTAACGCTCGAAAATGCTCACCCATACTCCCATGCGATGAAGGAAGCGTTGAGTGGCGGATCTGAGCTGCCATTTGTCAAGATTTGACTTTTTGCCCGTCAAACCTGCAATTCGCCCCACCCTGGAGCGGATCCAGAATTCGTCCCTGGGTGGGGCGAATCCCAGTTTGAATTCGTTCCAGGGTGGAACGGATACTGAGCAAAGTGCCTGAGGGTGCCAAAATGATTTTTGACCTTCCAAAACTGCTGTGAGAGTGGTTAGGACCACTGTTTAACCTCTAGGGGCTGCCCTTGGGGCTGTGTGTGTCAAAGCGATCAGTGTTTGCAGTCACATAATCGGATTGGTGTTGTTTTGGTGTCTACATCTTGCATTTATGTGAATGCTTTTGACATACACTTTAGGCGATCTTCACTTTAGGTTTGAATAAATCTTATCTTATCAAGACTTGATAAAGAGTCAAATTAATGATCCAAGACATAAATGTTTGTTGACTTAACTTATTAAACACCGTATAAGCATAACATTAACACAATACCTAACCACCCTTATAATACATGAAATAAAACCTACATGCATTGAAAATTCCTATATCTTTGGGGTCTCTTTTGAAAAGAGGCCCTCAAGTGGGGAAGCAAGGATTCTAGCAACCCCTTCCCTGCCCAATCCCCTGTGCACATGTAAGGTTCCAAATCTATACCTTTAAAAAGCAATTTAGAGTACACATCTAATAGATACGTCGTGGACATTTAAAACAAATAATCTAACACTATTATATTTTTTATTAAATTGTACGAACATTATCCACAAACCATGGCTTTAGCGATTCATTAGTGGAAACCAACTATTTTCTAAGTTTCAAAGATAAAATATTTATTTTTTAAAAGAATTTATGTGAAAATACATATAGTTAGGATAATCATATAGATGTAAGGTTCCAAATCTATACCTTCAAAAATAAATTTGGTGTGGACACATCTATTGGATATATTGTGGGTATTTAAAATTTATAAAATAATCTAACACTGTTATTATTTTTATTAATTTGTATGAGCATTTTCCACAAACCATGGCTTTAGAGATTCAATAGTGGAAACCAACTATTTTTAGGGGTTAAAGATAAAATATTATTTTTTTTTAAAGAATTTATTTGAAAAATAGAATAATCATATATTAGGTAAATAATATTAGTTTCAGAAGTTATATATGATTTATGTTTTCATATGATATTGAAAACTATTTTATTTGGATATTTTAATAGAGACTTTGAAATTCTCAGTAAAAATCAAAAGTTCAAATTTTGAGAGGGTGAAGTTGTACACAATACTTTAATAACGAAAGCATGCTTGAGCATAGTTATATATTGGATAAACAATATCAATCTTACATGGTGGATAGGGTTGTATACTATACTTTGATAATGAAAATATGGTTGGGGATAACTATATATTGGATAAACAATATCAGTATTGTATGGTTTATGCTTATGAGACATTAAAAACTATTTTATTTTTTATATAAATATTTTTGATTAAGTACATAATCATAATATTAATAAAATTAGAAACTATTTTATTTTTCATATAAATATTTTTGATTAATTACATAATAATAATAATAATATTAATATTAATATAGTGCTCAGTTCTGAGCGTTGGTTGTAGGGGTTTTTCACCCTCATTAAATAATTTTTTTTTTTGAGGGGGACAATGCAACGGTTCAGCTTTTGGTTCTTTTTCTGGTGGTTTAAAGCATGTGTGGTTGTGTTAAATTCTCTGTTAAAAAGCTCAACTCTCTTCCTTATGAGAGGTCATGGTTTAATAAATATGCCTAGCCCTGAGCATTGGTGGTAAGAGTTACACACTATATATATATAGTTTTTGAATTTACATGGTAGAATCGATAGTCGTCATTATCCTAACAGGTTATCTGGATTTTATGGTTACCATAATATTTTGCACTATCTGTTATGAAAACCACCACATAATTATTCATGCAGTCCACCCGTATAATCACCATGTCACAATCATTTTAAACCTTTTATGTCGTTGAAAGTACAAAGAAAAGAAAAAGCGTTCAGTTCGACGAGGCCCGAGGTTTGAACCTTGGACCTTCGTCCTGGCTTTTATGGTTACCATAGTATTTTACACTATCCGTTATGAAAACCACCACATAATTATTTGTGCAGTCCACCTGTATAATCACCATGTCACAATCATGTCGTTGAAATCACAAAGAAAAGGACAAGCGTTCAGTTCGACAAGGCCCGAGGTTTGAACCTTGGACCTTCGTCCCCTTATAGTATTTGGTCGAACCAATTGATCTACACTTCGGATCTAAAAATAAATAAATATATATATATATATAATATAATATAATATATTATATTGTTTTGGTTACATAGGAGAGTTGGTCACAATTGTACTATTTGTAGTAACTGACAAGGGTAGGGTTTAAACCACATGTGTTGCTTCCACAAAACCTATTATGCTTCATTATTGTTGACTTGGTGTGAAGGGGACCACTAGTTGCTCAGGATTTGTACTGTCATCATCAGTTTGGTTGCACTCAAAGAATTCAGATTAGACTACTACCTTTGTAAAAAGGTTGCCCCTGAGGTTCGAACCTTAGTGTCTTCTTGGTAAGTGTTTGGCCAAACAAGTATTTACCAATCCACCTAGCCCTCGGGGATAAAGGGGCTTATGGTAGCCAATGTGATTTGAACCGAAGTTAAATGTACCCACGGTATGGATCACCCTCAACTGGTAGCCCCTCACACCAACTCGGCTACTTAATCACCCTTTATCCATTATTATTATTTATAATATTTTTTATTAAATAAATAATATACTTGTTTTGAAAGAAGATAATAAATTATTATTTTTATTTTATTTTTTGATTACATAGGAAATTTGGTTACAACCACTATTTTTAGTAACTGACCAACGTAGGGTTCAAACCATAAGGACTGCTCCCAACAAACCCATCTGTCTCGTTCATGTTGACCCTACGTGATACTGGGACCACCGATCGCTCGAGGTTTGTACCGTCATCATCGGTCTGACATGCACTCAGAAGATTCGGAGCAAATTACTACCTTTGCAAAGGGTTGGCTTCCTCCTAAGGTTTGAACCTAGGTTTCTTCTTAGTAAGTGCCCAACTACACCTGCACTTACCAATTTTACCTAGCCCTTGATGGTAATATAATAAATTATTTTATTTATTATAAGATTGGAATAAATTTTATTAGTATTATAATGTATAACATCTAGTGAAGTATTAATTTTAGTATACTTATTGAAGTATATTTCTAAGTTAAACTCGGGGTCAAAGTCGAAATTGGCAAGGTCGACTCAGGGTTTGAGACTCAGCAACAATACTCACAAAATTTGGACAAAAAGAAAAAATATGTTTTTAATATTAATTTAAAATATATTTATATAATATTCTAATGATAATTGATGTAGACAATACTAAAGTTCAAATCTCAATGTATTAAATCAATGTAAAATGAAAAGGATAACCCTTTCACAACCTTACTTTTATCTTACTTTTATTATATATATATCACTTCTATCAAATGACATATGTACAAATACATATAAATGTTAGCAATAATACTCATAAAATTTGGACAAAAAGAAAAAATATGTTTTTAATATCAATTTAAAATATATATTTATATAATATCCTAATGATAATTGATGTAGACAAAACTAAAGTTCAAATCTCAATGTATTAAATCAATGGAAAATGAAAAGGATAACCTCTCTCTATATATATCACTTCTATCAAATGACATATGTACAAATACATATAAATGTTAAATTGTCATATCATTATTATATAATAATGAAACCATTTAAATTTTATATAATTAATTAAAGAATAAGAGCCAAAGCCCAAACCGTTGTGATGTCCCCTATTTCTTATATTTTGTTTTTATAGAATTAATGTGCGTTGGGCATAGGGGTTTCTCACACTATTCAAATAAAAAAAAATCTTGAAATACAAATAAATAAAATAAAAATATAGGATTTCATGTTTTTTTTTTAATTTGGTTATTGTGAGAAACCTCGTGCTGAGCAGTCTCCTCCCAACCATGATCCCTCGTAAAGTCAAGAGCTATATTTATCAATAGAGAATTTAACACAAAGCCACCACACACCCACCCCCTCACACACTCGCCCACACCGTGGTTTGAACCTTAAACCTCCCAAAGAAGAGCCAAAGCCCGATCCGTTGTAGGATTTCATGTTTCTAATGAGCCAAAGCCCGATCCGTTGTAGGATTTCATGTTTCTAATGAAGCAAACAACCAATAGCAAATATTAAATACTTACTATTACAAACACTATTTTATTTCAACAACTAAACATTAAAAATTATTTTAATATTATTTTTGAAAGTAAAATAAAATTAAGTTTTAAAACACACTTTTTAGGAAGAAAAAATTATATATATTTTAAATTTACATGGTAGAATCGGTAGCCACGATGAAACTAGGCGGGAAAATGGGCAGGTTATCCAACTTTTATGGCCGCCACAGTATTTTGTGTTGTCCGCTTCAGAAGCTGCCACACAATTATTTACGCAGGCCGCCCCTTAATCATCATGTCACAATCATTTTAAACCTTTTACACTATTGAAAGCATTAAGGGGAAAAGCATTTAGTCCGACGAGATCCGAGATTTAAATCTTGTAAACAAATTTATATTTTTAAAATTAAAAATAGCATATATTACTATTGAAAGTGAAATAAAAGAAGCAAGAAAAATTAATAATTGTGAAGAAAATAAGTTAATGGGAGAATAGTTTGAAACAAAACATACCAATCATAATTCAAAAGTAAAACATAATATTAAAAGATATAAGTTTAATTGATTGTTTTTTTTTTTAATTTAAGTTAATTTACGAATGAAACCTTTCAATTCGAGGTAAATATAGTAAAAAATAAATACAACATTGATGTAGTGGAGGTAAATTAATGTGAAGAGTCCATCGCTGTAGGTTTCCACTTAAATTTGTCATGCTTTTAAATTAAATTTTCAATTTATTGATTTTTTTAACTTAAGAAAATATTTCATGTGCAATTAGCTTAAACCTTAATAAAAAAGTCTTCTAACTAAAACAAACATTTTATGTTTAATTTTTTTATTGAGTAAATGCTTTTTATATATACATATGAGGATTGAACCTAAATTACATCACCGATAATGCAAGTGGCATCCAATTATTATTTTTAAACCTACCATTGAATAATTTACCTTTCCAATACACATCAACACATATTCAAATTGTTTCATGTTCAAATTGTTTCATGGCTGAAAGCTAAAATTGACTCCACTTTACGGAGCCCGATGCTCTAAACTATCTTCTGAGGCACACAAAAATAAAAGCTAATATATTCTCCCATATTGAACCAAATTACCCAAAGTTCACTTCCAACTCCTAATAGTTTATAGTTAACAGAATAACTGCCCAATTAAGAGTCTTCACCAACAAAACCAAAATGCATCCACTGTTCCTTCACGGGATTGAACTCCATTACCTCATTGGAGTGAGATTGCATCGCATAGAGCTTCTTCTCCATGATGGCTATAGTAGGTTCAATAACATTTTTGATTGCACTCATCACATTAATTTATCTTCACTATATATATTACACGAAAGAATAGAGGCCAATGGTTTTCGAGTCAAATTTATCTTTTGAAATCTCGAAGGAGCACATCTTCAAAAAAAATTAAAAAATAAAAATAAATCCAAGTAAACTTAATAACTAATTGATGTATGTTTACAGAAAATAAATAAATAAATAACTTCAAGTGGATTCAGCACCTAGGTCGACCGAGTTCCAACGTCAAAACTCGCGAGTCCCGATTAAACTCGGATTAAACCCAGACTTGACCAAGTCTAGAAAAAAATGAGTCCAAGTGGACTTGATGAGTTAGTCCACTCAAACTCGATCAGTTGAATCTGCCAACAATGAGGATCCTTAGTCTCAACATATTCATACCCCAAGGGTTGTAATAGTGGTTGCTTCACAGTATGCCCAACTAGCTAGTCCTCTAGTATATTCCCCCCAACTAGTGCAAGGTGCACTTGTAGCTCGAGAAGAGGATCTGCAGAAGAATATATTGCTCCAAAGAAGAAATATCATATGACCAATGTTTAGTTTGGTAGTTATGTTCTTGATTCATCCAACAATTATAGTGTGTTGGAGTATCTTAGTGATGGTGAGAATATATCATTGGATGTAGAGCCATCATTGATGGAATTGGTGGTTCCTATGAAGGAAGTAAAATTTAAATATCCCTCCCTTTCTATGTGGTTTCAACGTTCTCATAGTCCTCGACAGGGGAAAGAAGATGGAGATAGTCTACCCGAAAAAAGGTTTCACCCATCTGACCCAATAGTTCCAACACCTTTGAGGCATTGGATTTGAACAGACATAGGATGATGGAGTAATAAGTCTACTTGGTGCCTAGAGTTATAGTTTTACAGTTTAGGGTTTTTTACTCTAGTTTATTTTTCTATGCTTAGTTATGTTGTTTTTTTACCCTTTTAGGGGTTGGTTCTGATTTTGATTGTATGGGTGGCCTTGCACCTCGAGCTGTGATCTTTCTAACTCCTTTTTATTAAAATATATTTTATTTTTATTGAATATAATTGTTGGTTCCAATAAAAATTGAAATAACGTAATGTCATTTAGAATTAAAATATATATATATATATATATATATATATATATATATATATATATATATATATATATATATATAATAATAATATTTTATTTTTTGTTTATATAAAATTTAAACTTATATTTTTAATTTCTTAAATTTATTATATGAAATAGAAATTTCAAGGCTTAAATTAGAGTAAGATTGTACACTATATATTGATAAAAGCTTTGATAATCACCTTGTCCCATAAGTAAATGTTAAAAACTATTTTATTTTTTCATTGAAATAACCCTACCCTTATATTTTGGTGAAATTTGGCCAAGCATCAAAACATGTAGCAGAGGTGAGAGCTATGATTATATGATGCAGGAGCATCCAGTGGTGTAAGGGCAATCTTGCATCACCAAAAAGAAAGAAATTGCATTTTCTCTTTCGGTTGTAAGTTTCTTTAGTTGTTTTTGAGTCCATGATGACACTTGGGAGGTATAAGTCAGTCAAAAGTCCAAAAAGGTGAAAAATAGTCATCGGCTATTTTTAGTAAGTTAGCCTAAATGGACACATATGGATTTGAAAATTTACCCCAAGGAGCAAGGATTGAAAAATGTATCCGATGGTGAAAGAATCACCCCAATAGCCTGAACGGTTTGAGAGATATTAAAGTTTTTATCCCGAGAAATCTCTCCAATAAGGTTTAAAAATAAAATTTGAAGACCTTAGAGGCCCCAAAGAAGGATGAAAATTGACCTCAATGGATTCCCATATCATTGAGGTATTGTATATCCCTTCGCAAGCTTTCCAATGATATATTATAATAGCCAATCGGACACTCGAGTCAAAAGTTATGGTTCCGGGAAGTTGTGCCACCGAAATTCAAATTTGAATATCTTTTTGGGTGGAAAATGAAAATTCAAATTTCAGATGAATATCTTCTTGGGCGGGAAAAAGGGGAGTTACGCTTTCCAGAATGTTCTATGGAAGTTATTAAAGGGGGAAGAGGGATCACCAAAAGGCAGTCAGGGGAAGACAGATCGTGGCTCCAGCTTGCAGAATTCGAGGAGATTTTCTTTGTGATAAAATCGGCCTTGTGGTCGTAGCATTGTAACTCTGATTTTGTATTTGCATTTCATTGAAATAATATCAGATGTTGTGTTTCTTCTGAATTTTTTTGTGATTTGAGTATTGTGTGAGTGTTGGGTGGAGTAGCCCTTCACCAAGTGGTATCAGAGTGGGAGTTCCTGAGTGTGTAAATAGATCACCGAACGTGAGGTAGTTTGCACCAGGACCTAGGGTTGAGGTTGTGAGAAAAGTGATCAGAATGCCTCCACGAAGAAATATTGTGGTTACAGGAGAGGGTTTTAGAGCCCTACAGAGACAAGTTCAAGCACTACAAGAGGAGCTGTGCATAGAGGGTTTGAGCCAAGAAGAGAAGAGGAAAGTGAAGACAAAGCTGAAGAAGAATCCCAACTCGAAGAAGAATAAGAGGTCATAGATCCTGCAAGCCAGATTATTTAAGGCCATCTCCAAGATTGGAAAAATGTTGAAGATTGATGTTTCTACATTTTCTGGGAATCTTAACCCAGAAGAGTTGATCGATTGGATCAATGATATGGAGGAGTACTTTGAGTATGAGGAAGTGGAAGATCTTGAGAGGGTCAAATTTGCGAAGACCAAGTTGAAGGGTCACGCTAATATCTGGTGGAGGGAAGTACAACTAGATAGAAATAGAAGAGGAAAAGAAAGAATAACAAGATGGGATCGGATGGTGGAAAATTTGAAGAGATAGTTCATTCCAGTTGATTACGAGTTAGATCTGTTGAAGAAAATGCAGGGTTTGAGGTAGATAGGTAAATCTGTCAAAGAGTATACAGAAGAGTTCTACAAGATCATGATCAAAATGGGCCATTCTGAGGCTAACAAGGAGAAGGTAGCCCATTATATAAATGGATTGAAGCCAAGTATTCAAGATGAGCTAAGTTTGGTTAGAATGACTACCATAGAAGATGCTTATCAGTTTGCCTTAAAGGTAGAAGAGAAGCTGAATAGAAGGTTTGAAAGCAAGCAGAGAGAAAGAGGTCATGGTGGAAGGACTGGTGGAAGACCATATGGAGGATGAAATGAAGACCAAAAGAAGAATGAAGAAGTTAGCAAATAATTAGAACCAGAAAGGGGATAATGCCTACCGCCCCCGTGAGAAAAATAATGGTGACCAAAGAGGAAGAGGAAGGTTTGGATGAGGACCTGGAAGAGGAGGATTTCATGGAACCTGTTTCCAATGTGGAGAAGAGGGACATCGAGCATACGAGTGTCCACAACATCAAGGAAGGATGAATAAGAGACCTGAAGGTAATGCACGAGTTGCCTATGTAGATGAAGATGAAGATGTTGAATCTGACCATTCTGAAGAGGTAGAAGGAGGAGAAGTTCTTGTCACAAGGAGAGCCTTGCTAAATGAGGAGAAAGATCCAGTTCAGAGGAAGAGTTTATTTCGCACAAGGTGCAAATGTGAAGGTAAAGTTTGTAATGTTATCATTGATAATGGTAGCACTGATAATCTAGTTTCAGAGGGGATGGTTAATAAATTATAGTTGGAGAGAAGGAGACATCCACATCCATATCAGATTGCATGGCTGTAGAAGGACCATAGAGCTTTGGTCAATGAGCAATGTTTAGTGAAGTTCAATATTGGGAATTACCATGATGAGGTATTGTGTGACATCCTGCCTATGGATGCTTGTCATGTGCTATTGGGGAGGCCATGGTAATTTGATCAGTAGGTTAGTACATGATGGACATGCCAACACTTATTCCTTGACAAAGGATGGAGTTCACCACAAGTTGAAGCCCCTGAAGGAGGTGGACGAAAAGGTATGTAGTAGTGCAAGAATTTGTTTAGTTGATGGTAGAAATTTTTTGGATGGTATGAAGCATGAGCATATGTGCTATGCATTGATTCCTAGAGTTAATAAAGAAGAATGTGAAGATATACCAGTAGAAGTCTCAGATCTATTGGGAGAATTTGAAGATATTGTATCAGATAATGTACCTGAAGGGTTACCACCAGTGAGGAAGATTAGTCACCAGATGGATTTGATACCAAGGACCTAGTTTACCAAATAAGGCAACCCATAGAATGACTCCTGTAGAGAATGAGGAGCTGAATAGACAAGTTCAAGAGCTATTGAAGAAAGGATTGATTCGAGAGAGTTTGAGTCCATGTGCAGTACCTACAGTACTAGCACCAAAGAAATATGGAGAATGGAGAATGTGTATAGACTCTCGAGCCATTAACAAGATTACAATCAAATACATATTTCCATTGCCAAGGATGGATGACCTTATGGATTGTTTGAGTGGAGCCAAGTACTTCACGAAGATTGACCTGAAGAGTGGGTATCATCAGATCCATATCAGAGAAGGAGATGAGTGGAAGATAACCTTCAAGACTAAAGAGGGCTTGTACGAGTGGTTAGTCATGCCATTTGGGCTAACTAATGCACCAAGCACATTCATGCGGCTTATGAATGAGGTATTGAAAGAATTTTTGGGAAAATTTGTTATTGTTTATTTGGATGACATTTTGATTTTCAGTAAGACATTGGAGGAGCACCTGATGCATATTCGAAGAGTTTTTGAGAAGCTAAGGGAGGAGAAATTGTTGATTAATCTGAAGAAATGCAGTTTTGTGAAGAAAGAGTTGGTGTATTTGGGATTTGTTATCTCAACTGAAGGTCTTAAAATGGACCCAAAAAAAGTGAAGGCTATCATTGAATGGCCTACACCGAGGAGTATTACAGAGGTAAGATCATTCCATGGTCTAGCAAGTTTTTACAGAAATTTTATTAAGAATTTTAGTAGTATTTGTACACCCCTAACGGAGACAATGAGAGGGGATAGAAAGGAGTTTAATTGGACTACAGGAGCAGCCAGGAGTTTTGATATGTTGAAGAAGAAAGTCATAGAGCAACCTATTTTGGCACTTCTAGATTTCAATAAGGTATTTCAGGTAGATTGTGATGCTAGTGGTAGCGCCATAGGAGTTGTTTTGAGTCAAGAAGGTAAGCCCGTTGCCTATTTTAGTGAGAAGCTTAATGATGCCAGGAAAAAGTATTCTGTCTATGATCAGGAGTTTTATGCCATAGTTCAGGCTTTGAAGAAATGGAGACACTATTTGTTGCCAAAAGAGTTTGTTTTATATACTGATCATTAGGCCTTGCAGTATATTAATAGTCAAGGAAAGTTAAATCAAAGGCACTTAAAATGGGTTGAGTTTTTGCAGAGTTATACTTTTGTGTTGAAGCACAGGAGTGGAAAGTCAAACAGAGTTGCAGATGCCTTAAGTAGAAGGTAAAATTTGTTGATAGAGATGAAGGTGGAGGTTGTTGGGTTTGATGAACTCAAGAGTTTGTACCCTGAAGATCTAGATTTTGTAGAAGCCTGGAGAGCCTGCTTGGAACCTGTTACTTTGGATAGAATGAAATGGTTGGATTTCTTAATCCAAGATGGGATGTTGTTTAGAAGAAACCAGTTGTGCATTCCAAGGAGTTCCATGAGAGAGAACCTGATCAAGGAGAAGCATAGTGGAGGATTGGCTGGACACTTTGGTCGAGATAAGACCATTGCTCTTGTTAGTGAGAACTATTATTGGCCATAGTTACAACAGGATGTGAAGAAGTTTGTACAGATTTGTAGAGTATGCCAGATGGCCAAAGGTGTAAGATAGAACACCGGGCTATATCAGCCATTACCTATACCAGAGAAACCATGGGAAGATATTAGCATGGATTTTGTTCTTGGCTTACCAAGGACACAGAGAGGACATGACTCAATATTTGTGGTGGTTGACAGGTTTTCTAAGATGGCACATTTCATTCCCTGCCATAAAACTAGTGATGCAGTGCACATTGCAGAGTTGTTTTTCAGAGAGGTGGTACGACTACATGGTCTACCAAAAAGTATAGTTTCAGATAGAGATACCAAATTTGTTGGTTATTTCTGGAGGACCTTATGGAAGAAGTTGAAGATAGATTTGAAGTTCAGTTCTGCACACCATCCATAGACTGATGGACAAACAGAGGTGGTGAATAGGAGTTTGGGCAACCTGTTGAGATGCTTAGTAGGAGATAAGCCCAAGGGATGGGATTTGATTTTACCATAGGTAGAATTTGCTTACAACAATTCTATCAATAGGAGTACTGGTAAATCCCCATTCTAGATTGTATATGGGAGCAGCCCAAGGAATGCTTCTGAGTTGAGGAAGATGGACAAAGGAGAAAAGAGTAGTGCCAAAGCCGAGGACTTTGCAGAGCACCTGAAGAACTTGCATGAAGAGGTAAGGAAGCATATTAATAAGATGAATACTCAGTACAAGGTAAAGGTAGACCAGAAGTGAAGGTTTAAGGAATTCTAGGTTGGAGATGAAGTTATGGTTCACCTGAGAAAAGAAATATTTCCTGTTAAGACATATAACAAGTTGAAAATGAAGAAGTTTGGACCATGCAGGATCATAAAGAAACATGATTCAAGAAATGCATATGAGGTGGAATTACCAAGTGAAATTAACATATCACCTATGTTTAACATTTTTGACTTGACAGAGTATCATGAAGGGGACAATGAGGATGGACCAATAGAAGAATGGTGGAACATTCCAGCATCTACTCTAGAGAAAGAAGAGATAGAAGAAATCTTGGATAGTCATTTGGGTAGAAGTACAAGAAATAGGCAGTATGAAGAATACCTGGTTAAGTGGAAAGGAAGGCCAGTTGAAGATTCCTCATGGTTGTCTAAGGCAGAGGTTGACCATCTTGGTTTTCCTCCAACACTAGAGAAGTGAAGGTCACTTCTCAATTTACCCTAGGTGTCTGATGCAGGAGCATCCAATGGTGTAAGGGCAATCTTGCATCACCAAAAAGAAAGAAATTGCATTTTCTCTTTCGGTTGTAAGTTTCTTTAGTTGTTTTTGGGTCCATGATGACACTTGGGAGGTATAAGTCAGTCAAAAGTCCAAAAAGGCGAAAAATAGTCATCGACTATTTTTAGTAAGTCAGCCTAAATGGACACATATGGATTTGAAAATTTACCCCAAGGAGCGGGATTGAAAAATGTATCCGGTGGTGAAAGAATCACCCCAATAGCCTGAATGGTTTGAGAGATATTAAAGTTTTCGTCCCGAGAAATCTCGCCAATAAGGTTTAAAAATAAAATTTGAAGACCTTAGAGGCCCTAAAGAAGGATGAAAATTGATCTCAATGGATTCCCATGAGGATTTTAATATTGTAGATCCCTTCACAAGATTTCCAATGATATATTATAATAGCCAATCGAACACCCGAGTCAAAAGTTACGGGTTCGGGAAGTTGTGCCACCAAAATTCAAATTTGAATATCTTTTTGGGTGGAAAATGAAAAATTCAAATTTTAGATGAATATCTTCTTGGGCGGGAAAAGGGGAGTTACGCTTTCCAGAATGTTCTATGGAAGTTATTAAAGGGGGAAGAGGGATCACCAAAAGGCAGTCCAGGGGAAGACAGATCGTGGCTCCAGCTTGCAGAATTCGAAGAGATTTTCTTTGTGATAAAATCGGCCTTGTGGTCGTAGCATTGTAACTCTGATTCTGTATTTGCATTTCATTGAAATAATATCAGATGTTGTGTTTCTTCTGAATTTTTCTGTGATTTGAGTATTGTGTGAGTGTTGGGTGGAGTAGCCCTTCACCATTAGAAGATTAAGGCTTGCAAAAAAGATGAATGTTAAGAAGTTTATAGTGGAAGAGGAATATTTGGATATTATTAATAGTTTGAATTCCAAGAAAACCACTAGCTGGAGTAGTGAAAGTATTATTTCAGGATGCAGTAAATATACTATCAGGCATGGAGTGATTTGTGGTCTAGCACATCTACAAGGAAGGTAATGTTGTGGATGATGTTATGGCAAACATGAGAGTTTGATGATTATAACTCTAAAAGAGGAAAATACATTTGATGTTGTTGAGTTAGAAGTTTCAAAGCCTTAGGGGAATTGATAATTGTAAAATATCTATTAGCATAAGGCTGGTTTTCAAGGAAACCAAACTAAAATTTAGGAGCTAAATAAAGAATGTTGCAGTTTAAATGAAGACTAGGCACATGCTTCCGAAGATTGCAGAATTGGAGATTTGATTTGAAGCCAATAAAGAATTGATTAAAGCTCTTGAAGATTCTAAAGAAACCAAATGGATTGAATTTAAGAAATATTGAATCCCCACATTAGGAGATAGAGTTAAATCAAAATTATTGTATTTAAATATGCTGCATGCTCCTTTTTAGTCCAAATTTTGTAATATGTAGATGTCGGAAATGATTTTTCTCCTCTGCAAATGTCAAAGATTTGGGGCCCTTTCAAAACCCCTTCATTTACCATAATAATAAAAAAAAATCACTCTTATTTTATTATAATCACCTTATTACAATAATTTAACTGCCTTACTTATTATAATTACCTTATTACAATATTTTAATAAACCTTAACAATTATATATATAACAAGATTCAAATCTAAATCTAAAAATCCTAATATTTTAATATTTATTTTAAATTAATATCATTTAATTAAATTAAAAAAATGATAACTTAAATTTTAATTATGATACCATCTAACATCTCTTATATATATATATATATATATATATATATATATAACTAAGGGGGCTTGCCACAACGGTGAGTAGTAAACATTTCCTCTTTGAACTTGTAATCTTATAACCTTAATTATATATTTAATATTTTTTCACTCTTTTTAATATATATATTGATGTGCAATATTACTTTTATTTTATTTTTTGAAAATATTATTTTTATTTTATTTTATGAATTAAAAACTTTGAACAATAATTTTTTATGGAAAAAAATAAAAACTAAAGTATTTTTTTTAAATTTCATAAAATATATAAAATAATAAATATTATTTTAATTAAATGTAAATGAACGTCCACAAAAAAGATTTTTTTTTAATTTCATTTTAAAGCAATATAATATCCTATTGCACATTAGAAAGTAATATAAGATTTCATTAAATTAATATAAAAATAAGTTTTTTTTCTTGACAATACCAAAATAGTATTGTTTTGGACTTTCATCTAGGAGACCCAACTTTAAATCACAACAATGTGTAAGTGTATTTACAAAAATAAATAAATAAATTTACTTAAAACTAGGTTTGACAAGATAAAATCTACAATTAAAATGTGTCCTATATATATACTTAAAACTAGCGTTGGTAGGCTAAAATCAATTATCATGATTACAATAATTTTTATAAGATTTAAACTTCGGTTTCCTTCTTAAAATTTGAAGAATCTAATTAGTTAAGCTAATATCATTTGATATTCATCAATATTTTTTAAATTTATAAAAAAAGCATAACTAAAATTTTAATTTTAATTTATATGAATAAATTTATATATAAAAAGAGATAGTTATGCCTTCAAAGCTTCAAATTCAATTAAAAATTGAAGTATTGATTAATACTCTAACAATATTTATTTATTATATATATTAAAGGAATCAGTAAATTGTTACATTTTCATCACTTTTTGTGGGTTGAATCTTGCTCCTTGTTACCACTATAACCTTAAGTTACATTGAATAAACTTTTTAACATAAACGACGATGCTAGTATGACATGCCTTTTAGTATTATGAAACCTTAAGATTTGAATAGAAGTTACTAGCATGACATGTCTTTTAGTATTACAAAACCCTAAGATTTGAACAGAGGTTACACACTCCAAATGATGCTACTAGAATGACATACCTTTTAATACTAAGAAACTCTAAGATTTGAATAAAGGTTACACACTCCAAACAACGCTAGCATGACATGCCTTTTAGTATTAAGAAACTCTAAGATTTGAACAGAGGTTGCATGACAAACAAGGCTCTTTACCAGCTGATCAAACACTCACACCTAACAATATTTTTAAATTAAAGTCTCTTATTTTAAATAATTAAAAATATAAATGTAATCCTTCACGTATATGTAAGTCTCTTGCCATACTCTTTGCCAATGGGTACCAGGTTTAAAGGTGCAAGTCCTTGGTACCACTTTGTGGGATTTCTCACCCCTATTAACACCAAGTTTGGGCATGTGTGTGGGGGATTGGTCCTCTTTCTTTCTAATAATTTAATATGATGATGCAAGTCTAGAGGCATATTTCATGATTTGATTGGAAATCCTGTTCACATTAATACCTATCTATCTTGTTAGTGTAGTTTGTGTGTATTTGTGAATAATCCCACATTAACTGTGTTGTGGGACTTGAGTGGTTTATAAACCCCAACACTTGTCATACTCTTTGCCAATGGGGTAGTAGGCTTAAAGGTGCAAGTCCTTGGTCCCACTTTGTGGGATTCCTCACCCCTATTAACATCAAGTTTGGGCATGTGTGTGGGGGTTGGTCCTCTTGCTTTTTAACCGGTAATTAAATCATTATAAATAATTTGTATGTATGAAGAGGTAGTTTGACCTTAAAAGCTTTAAATTGAATTAGTATTTGATATATTGGTCAAGATTTTTAACAACATTTTTAATTTAAAGTCCCTTATTTAAATAAATAAAAATGTAAATTTAATACTTTAGATATATATTATGATTTTTTCGTAGATGAATTATATGTGACTTTTATTAGGCCACTTGCCACTTCCACCAAATATTAAAATATTGCATTTGTTATTAGGTTAATTAAACCATATTCAACATGTTTTTTTTTTTTTTTATAATAAGTATATTAAACATGTTTTGTTTATATATATATTTCCTCAAATTTATTTTTAAGTTTTTCAAAGTGTTATGTTTTCATAATAAACTTTTTGATATCATTTTGACTAAGAGATAAAATCTCACTTGGTTATTTTTCTTCTAAAATTTGAATTTCACTAAATTGAAGATTAACACTATAATTTACTAAATTATCTATTACCCAATTTCATTTTTTATAATTATGCTCACATTTCCAAGGGATTTATTTTAATAATACATGATAAACATTAGTAATAATATTATTTTTAATCCAATATCCACATATTTTTTTTGTTGATAGCATTAATGATAGTTTGTTAATCCCTCTCAATTGAAACATATTTTTGTCTTTCATTGCAATTTTAATCCATGTAAGAAGTGTCCTAACCTCTACATAGTTGTTAGATGATGTTCCATATGATTACGAGTAAGTGAGGGGAATTTTGCCTTCATTACCTCAAAAGTTTTTGTTTAAAAGCACCATCAAAATTAGTTTTGATAAAACCAAAATTTGGATATTTTTATTTTACCCTAAATTAAAGTAGATCATTTGTTTTAATGCCATGATCATAAATGACTCTTCCATGTATGTTTAAATTTTGTAAGCAAGTTGTTACCATCTCTTTTCCTATAGTTGAGACTTCCCATGATAAACACCATATTTGTAAACATTCTACAAGAAAGGCAATATTATGGTTCCAAACTTAGACATGATTTTGAGATTTATTTTTAAAAAAATTATAACTTCTTTCAAGCCATAAATTCTAACAAATAATGTCAAGGTCAATCCTCCATAGAATACATAATACTTTAGCTTTGAAATAATTAATCTAGCATTTATCAACTATTTCAATGTTGGTGGAGCCACCCAATATACTTTCATTTTAAAAAAAATAATAATCCCAAATGGTATGAACAAACGGATAATAAAAAAGTAAAAGGTTTGATGTTTTTAAATCCTTCTCATACAAGGCACGTCTAATATTTTATTTGTGGACTTTCTCCTCTAGGAATAAGAAACAATTAACCAAGGCATTAGGGAAGAGCCTCTAGTGATCAAACTTTATCTGTGGATCTTGATTTTTTTTTTAATTTACATGGTGGAATCGATAGCCGCCACAAATCCAAGCAAACTGACTAGTTGTCCGCCCTTAAAGCCACCACACATATCTTCAAGCAGTCCGCACCTATAACCACCATGCCACAATCATTTTAAACCTTTTACGCCGTTGAATGGATCTTGATTTTTAATCATTTATAGTTGGTAAATTAATGAAAATTATTTTTTCTTACTTTTTCTCTCTTTTTTCTCTCTTTTTAGCCTTCTTGATCGAGTGCATCTTATACTATTTCAATTTCCCTCCATTACCTTATATTCAAATATTTCAATAATAATTAACTCAATATGATGTTTTAGATTATTATACTAAATTATAACTCAATAAAACTAAAGATAACAAATCTAATAACTTATTAGTAATATTTAAGAGATACTTGAGCCTTGAAGTCTCATGTTTCAAGTTTTATGATCTTTGTTTACCAATATTATTTCATTCCTGGAAATTATTATTATAGCTCCATTCCGTTGATTCTTTATCAACTTTATCTACCAAAATTGTAGTTAAGAACAAAACTCTAGAGTTTTGTTTATGAAAATATTGATCATTTTATGGAATTTTATATTGAAATCTACGACAAAATTAATACATTGAGTATTCGGTATATTTGAACTCTTCATACAAGTTGATTGAGGAATGAACACTTGTACAATCTAAATTAGTTGAATCTTATATGTGTATTCATTTGATAATGATGCACCAATGAGCTTGTCTATGACTAGCTTATACATCTCTATATGTAATCACCCTTTATCAATTAAGTTAGCTCATAAATTAACTCCCAAGATTTCTTCAAGAATGGTTTGCCTTTTCAAAGTATTTTCTCTATATAAGGAATGATCGCTTCTCTACCACACAACCTAATCTACAATCATTTAATTTTTCAAATATTTTATTGAAGAACCTAATCTACAATCATTTAATTTTTCAAATATTTTATTGAAGACGTTGGGTGATTGATAAGCTTTAAAGAGGAAATCACATCATATGAGTTCTATATTTTGGTTTAGAAACTAATAAAAATTAAATAAAATTAAATATTTACAAATTAAAATGGTTGAAGTACATTCGATAAGAATGTCAGATTATAGAAAATTAAGCAAGGTTCAATTTAGTTTAAAGAATTTAATAAGATTAATTTTTTATGGGTATAAATTTTAAATATTATATTAATAAATAAATATATATATATATATATATATATTTTTTTTGAATTTACATGGTGGAATCGGGTAGCCACCACGAATTGAGTAGGCTGTCCGGATTGTATGGTCGCCATAGTATTGTAGTAGGCTTTGTATGGTCGGCCATAGTATTGTGCGATATTTGGTTCGGAAACCATTACATAGATCTTCGCACAATCCGCCCTTATAACCACCATGCCACAATCATTTTAAACCTTTATACAACTAAAAGCACCAGAAAAAGGACAAGCATTCACTCCGACAAAGCCCGAGATTTGAACCTTGGACCTCCACCCCTTACGAGGTTTGGTCGAACCAATTGGTCTATACCTCAAACCTATAAATATATTATTTATTAAAATATATTATTATTATTATTATTATTTTAAGATTTGATTAATGTGTGAAATTTTTAAGATGGATGTTCAAGGTTGGCATCTCCATCCCAAAATGACCTATATAATGGAAGAGCTCAACTTATCAATACAGAATTTAACCTTAGACCAGAATCAAAACCCCTCTTATTTATTAAAATATATTAAAGATGTTTTTTTAGTCTGTTAATGACCTTCGAAGTTGTGATCACCTTAATACCCATCTATCTATCCAACTCTTGTTTTATTGTAACCTCTTTTACTTATTTAATATAATTATTGGTTCAAATTATATATAGATATAATATAACTTGATATTGTCAAGTGAAAATTTTAATATTAATTGTATCTTTGAAATATGTGCATCAAGATAATATATTTTTTATTCATTCCTTTAAATTTATACATTTATAATTACATCACAATACCTAATACCTAAATATGCTATGTTATATCCAATATCACAAGATTGAGTTTGAATTTGACAAGGATATTTAACAAACAAAAAATTAAAATAAAATCTTACATAGATTTTAAATATTTTATTATTATAAATTTTTATTTGTTAAATAAATAATTTTATAAATATTTAAAAAAAATGTTCTAAATTAGAATATATATATATATATATATATATATATATATATAAGTATATATATATATATAAGTATATATATATATATATATAAGTATATATATATATATATATATATAAGTATGTAAATTATAAAAAAAATAACAAAATAAAAATATAAAATTTAAATTTTAGTTAAAAATATAACAAAATAAAATTGACAACTTTTCATAAATAACTTTAAAAGGGAAAAGTAGGGCATCGACTAGGTAGATGATGTACTTTTTGGTTATGCAGAATCGAAGATGAGATGACACCTCTAGATCCTTTCTTAGATTGAAAAAAATCATTTATAGATCTGTTGAAGGAAAAATCTCCAACAAAAACTAAAGAAGCACAAAAAATTGTACTAAAAATACTCTTTGTGGTTGCTAGGAAAAATTAACATCTCAAAGAGTCAATGGATGTTTGCCACAGTCAGAATCAAGGCCAAAGATTGTCATTGAGTAGAGTATAGTAGAAGAAACAATATTATATAGAGTCAATCATGACCTGATCTGTAAATTCATGGGTATTCACCCTACCCTCATTTTTTTGCATTCATAGGTTCGACATAACTCGGAGCCTCTTGGTGAGTATTCTTTGTGGTTTATTAGTAATGGATATTTTATTATTAGTTTTTCCTCACTTGTCGATAAAAATAGGGTATTTGAATAAAAAAAGAGGAATCATGGTCTGCTAGGATTGTTTGTTCAACCCTAGAGAGTGAGATTTAATCCTTGATTTGAACCCATTATTGTCCTAGTTTGGGTTCATTTGTATGCACTCCCAATGGATTTCTAGAGTGAGCACGTATTGAAAATTATCAGTTATTTTCTTGGAAGATATTTGGGTGTTTCTAGAGACATAATGAAAGACAACACAACCATTTTTGCTAGATTAAACATTAAAATGGATTTCAACTAGCCTTTATCAATAAAGGTGGAACCCAAACTTGCAAGACTATCTTGGATTCAACAACTGGATTATGAGGTGCTACCCTTCAAGTGTAGATTTTTCCACAATTATGGGTATTTGGCTTGGTCTTGCTCAAATAATATGATCACAAAAATGGGGGCTCCTCTAGGAATATCAAATATTCCTAAGGAGGGTAAGTCTATAGTCAATAAAGAAGCAACCAACATTTATTAAGGAGGAGAAGCATAGGGATATGGTTTTAAAAAACCCAAAATAAGGAGAAGGTGAAAGAAAAAATGTGGTAAAGAGCAAACCCAACCCAAACCCTCAAATAGGTATGATATCTTTAAGACATTGGTAGAACAAGGAGAAGAACAAATCATGGAAGGAGTGGATGACAATAATAAAAATAATAACTACCATATTCAAGCTCCTCTTTCGACTCCTCTTATCCCAGGGCAGGTAATATAGTGCAATGAGTTATCATAATAAGATATTGCAAGGGTATTGATAGCGCATAACCAAAAGCAATCAATAGTAAATGATGTCATCATGGGTATGGAAAAAATAACGGAGAAAAGTAAAGTCTAGGTTTAAGCCAAGTGGAGAAGAGGCCAAAGAATGTTAGCTTTCAAGGAGTGTGTAGATAATAAAATAAGGAATTGATAGCATCTCAATGAGATAAACTAATCACTGGGGGTATTAATAAGGCCAATAGACTCTTACTAGTATCAAGGTAACCAATGATTATACAATCATGGAATATTAGGGGTTTAAACAACAAAATCCATCAATATATTCCTCAAAGAGTCTTAGTGAAAAATAAAATATTTTTTTTGCTTATCCAAGAGATAAAAATGTTGTTGGATCTCATGTATAAAATAGTAAATAGAATTTGGAAGGGTGTTGGTCATACGGAAGTGGTTGCCCAAGCAACCTCAAGGGGGTACATTTTGGAACTCTCTTGAATGGATGATAATAGAACATATAGCTTAGAGGGGTGTCCCCACATCACATTTTAGGAAGAATGTGATAATTGAGTAGGTTTTAATCACAAATTTATATGGGGCTCAAAATCTAGATGTTCAAATTTTTCAATGGAAAGTGATGCATGATATCAGGGTTTTGAGGGAAGAGTTATATTGGATTGTTGCTGAGGATTTTAATGTTATATTATCATCAAAATATCAAGAAGGGGGACTCTAGTTTTGGACCTAGAGAATCAACTTATGATTGCCCAGGTCCATGCATTACACTTTTTGGATATTAAATATCCTAGAACCTACTATACTTGGACTAATAAGAGGAGCGAGCCCAATAGAAGAAAGGTGAAGCTAGATCATTTTTTTATTTTAGAGGAGTATTTGTGAAATGGAATCTAAAAATTTAGATTATGGAGGTCCAGTCTTGCTTCACTTTCCCATTCTAATAAAATGGGGGATCAAGACAAGGCAACACCATAAACAGTTTAGATTTAAAAAATTTTGTTACAAAAGGAGGAATTTCAAAATAAAATACCATAGTGGTGGGACCAGGGATGACCGACATATAGGACAACAATGTTTAGATTCCACAAAAAACTTTATTATGTTAGGGATAAACTGAAATAATGGAGGAGAGCTAACAAGTCAAACTTCTAGGACCAAAGAGCTCCATTGGTGGCCAAATGCGATGAGGTGCAAAAAATATTTAGGGAAGGAATAATTACAAAGCAACTCAATGATGAATTAGGTAAAGTGATTGAGGACATTAACAATGAAGAGATCTACTGAAAACAGAGAGCAAAAACCACTTGGTTATTGGAATATGATAGAAACACCAATTATTTTCATCGGGTTTCTTGTGCTAGGAGATAAATGAACACGATAGAAGCTCTTTATGATGAGAATGAGCTCTCCTTTGATATGATCCTAGGTATGCATTTTCAATTAATGGATTATTTTGATAAATTGTTTAGGAAAGGTATATTGTAAGATAAAGATGCTTAGAAGAAGTTCTTGCTGACATACCCTCTACTATATTTGAAGAACAAAATTAGGCCTTACTTAAACCCATTAATAGATAGGAGTTGAAGAAGGTAGTTTTTGAAATAAGTATGAGAAAAATACTAGATCCAAATGGCTTCCCAATAGATTTTTTTAAAACTTCTAAGACAACTTGGGGGAGGATGTAATGGTTGTTATAGAGGAGTCCAAAGGTAGTAAAAGAATGTTTAAAGAATTCAATCATACATTTATTTCCTTAATTCCAAAATGGGAGGAGGCGATGCATACTTCATAGTACAGACCTATAGTCTAATGCAATGTCATATACAAAATAATCACAAAGGTAATGGTTGAGAAACTAAAATATATCCTAGACATAATTATCTCCTCAAAGCTAGGTAATTTTATAAAGGGTAGATAGATCTTGTATGGTGTGGTTATAGCTCAAGAGGCAATCCAAACAATGCAAAGATTTGATAAAAGAGGAATGTTTATAAAATTTGATATGTTAAAGGTTTAAGATAGGGTGGAGTGGAGCTTCTTGTCAAGGATGATGGTAGCCTTTGGATTCTCTCAAGATTGGATAGAATGGGTCATGCGCTATGACTCTACTCCAATATACTTAGTTTTAATCAAAGGTCTTCCATCGTGAATATTTGGAGCCACTTGAGGCCTTCATTAGGAAGATACTTATTCCCCTTATAATTTTTTTATATCATTTTAAGGCTTTGATAGAATCATCTTGAAGAGAAGACAATAGGGTTTTCTAATAGGTATCAAGGTGTTTGAGGAGGTTTAGATTCACCTATAGTTTATGGATGACACAATATTTGTGGGAGTGGCTAACCTTAAGGAAGTAAGAATGATAAAAGATACTCCTAACGTTTACCTTAGGACCACAAACCAAGTCATAAATGATAAGAAATCCAAAGTTATCTTCTTCAATATTTATCAAAGGCTTTAGGAAAATTTTCTAAAGATCTTAGGATTCGGGAGGACTTCTCTCCTAGTGGTCTATTTGGAGTCCCTTTGTATTTTAAAAAATTGAAGATTGCTATCTAGAGAAATATTTTAGATTGTATCAAAAAAAGAATTAATTTTTGGTCTCACAAATGGTTAGCCTTTGGGGGTAGATTAAATTTCTTTGGTGTTAGTTATTCATACCATGCCAATTTATAAAATGTCTATCCTTGCTTCCCCACATACCATATGGAAAGAGTTGGACAAGATGGCTAGAATTGTTTTATGGGAATGAGTAAAAAGAGAAAGGAAATAGGTGTTAGTAGGTTGGGATAAAGTAAGCCAACCCAAGGAAAAGGAAGGTTTGGGACTAAGGATATTAGATATAAATAATAAATCTTTGGTTCAAAATCTTTACTAGAGGTGGATCTTATATCCAACTTCATTATTCAATAGAGTTTTAACTAGTAAATATTTGGCATGGGTGAACCCAAATGAGGTGAGTTGTTTCCCTTTGGATGAAAATGGTCCTAAAGTTAGGATATTAGGTAGTGAAATATGAATAATTTTAGAAATTATGTAGAGGGGAGAAAGCACGATTTTGGATAGATCCATGGGATAAATACCCATCTATTATTGCAAAATTTCAAAAACTATAACCAGTAAAAACAACCATGGAAAGTAGGGGTTGGATCAAGATTGAAAGTTATTTCATCAATAGATAACTAGGAAAATATAGGTTTAAGTGGTTTAATAATTTATACAAGTGGCCAATTTGAATCCCTTTGGAACTGAAACCCATTATGACTAAAATCTTGGCAAAAATATTTATCACAAATATAGATGAGGAGGATGAATTAGCTTAGGGCTATGGAAGCCTTGTAGTCTACACAATGAAGGATGAATATGATAAGACTCTTCCAAAACCTCATCATGGATATTAGGTTGAGGATTGGATAAAGATTTGGTAATCTAAGGGTTTGCCAAAAATAAACTTCTTTGCCTATCAGTTCTTGCACAATGAAATTCTTACTTTTGATAATCTAAGACAAAGGGAATCATTGGTCCATCCCAATGTATTTTATGCTACAAAAGTGATGAAATATTTGACCACTTTATGTTTGAGTACTTTTTCATGCTCCAGATCTAGGAGCGATGGTTTTTATTTTATAAATTCCAAGACAATGGTGATTTGAACAAAATTGATATTTGATAAATATGGTGTCAGGAGGGAAAACTGAAGGGGATTAATTATTCATAAAAATGTGTTACATAAATAGGCAGAAGGCCTATATGATAAACATGACACTTGTCAATGAAACTGACAAGTGTCAAACTGAAGGCATAGTGCACTTTACTTTAACTCTAACATTCCCCCTTAAAGTGCACTATCCTAACTAAAGAAAAAAAAAGCAAGTCAACATTAGGTAACAGTCCCCCTTAATGTTGACTTCTCAAAAACAACCTATCATCCTCTCTTATTGCTGATTTGGTCTAGGCTCGTGCTCTTTGCGCTTGGCTCTCCATGAGAAAACGAGCAACGATCAGCTCATCATTCAAACTTCCCCGAAGACGACTTCCTCCACTCGTCGTTAGAGTAATACTTATATACTTATATACTTCTCTAAAACAACCTATCATCCTCTCTCATTGCTGATTTGGTCTAGGCTCGTGCTCTATGCTCTTGGCTCTCCAACTGTGAATAATGCTAGATTCACTGTGTATACATCTCGGTCTGTTGCCTCAGGTTCAGCCACTTCAACGGGTCTGTTGCCACTGGGTCAGCCGTCTAAGTGCCTTAGTGTCATCATGGGTGCCTCAGGGTCAGCCACATCTGGGTTTTTTGCCTCTGCAGGTCATCCTCAGAGGATGTTGCCTCTTGTAGGTCACTGACTAGATTCACCATGAGTATGAAATCCCTCCTCATGGTGAACTCAATCTAGAAGGTGTCGGTCTCTGCCGAAAATGCACCTAATGAAAGGAAAAACGAGCCATATAAGAGTGTCGATCTTTGCCGAAAATGCACTCAATACAATAAAATGAGCTATAGATCCAAATAGGAGGAGAGAAGAAGAAAAGAAGAGAATCTTCTGAAGTGTCTTCGTCTGTAGTCTTCAGAAGTAGATCCGAAAAAACCTCGGATAGAGTCTAGGGTGTCTTTGTCTGTAGTCCCTAGTATAAGTGTCCTTATGGTGACCATGTCATCCCACCAAAATGCATGGGTAACTAGCCGCTGCATTCGCCAAGTGTATAGACAAGATCACTAGTTACAAGGATCACATATGAAAGTACCTTGGGAGTGTCGAGTACAACCGAAAGTGCACTCCAAGGTAGAAAATTTTTGAGGCTAAAAAAATCAATTGAAACAGCCTCAAAATTACAATATGACACCTCCATTGTGTCCGTCACGAAAAAACGTTTCCAACGACTATAAATACCCCTATATTCCATCATCAAAGGGGCCTTCATCATAATGAAAAACAACATGCCTCTCCAAGACAACAACTAAAACCTCACACTGTGGCGACATCGCTCTCTGGCGGAAATAAAAAAAAAAAACATCATCAATTTTTCCCTCGCAGGGGAAATATATTGCCTCTAGGCCTTCCATGTCCTTCCACTTCACATGTGGAAAATAAGATGCCCCCACATTGTAAATAAACTTCCCATAGTTTAAAGCATATTTAAATCATCCCCTTACAATTTTCATACCCATACAATCTGAAGAAACAATGGTCCCTCCACTCTTAAATAAGTACCCCAATTGTTTTAATAAAAGGTACCCCTACCATGTTTCAAATGTTGAATATCCCACTAAAAAGACAATAAAAAAACATATTTGACCATACAATTTAATAAACGTCCCCCACTAAAAACAAGAAGAAAACCACTTTAAGTGGGGCCCACCATACGCCATGTCGTGGGACCCACCATCTTCGTGCTTGGACCTTGACACCTTTTGGCGAGCGCGATTCAACATTTCCCGTGACACCTTGTACTGCTGAGCCTGCCTTGCCATCTTGTAGATTACCGTTGTTGCCTTCCCAGGTCCGTCTCTTGACGGGAATTTGCCCATCACAAACACCGCCACTGCCTCCAATTTCGTCGAATGGCTTGCCAGAAAACACCTTCCCCGCGGCTTGGCGGGCTTCGACAGCAAGTTCACATTATGGTTCTCCTTAGCGGGGTTTCATATTATAGAAATTAATCACCAGACTGTTGCATGGCAAGGAAATCAATAGTGCCCTAGATGGTCTCACAGACAGATACGCCGAGGAATAGGTGGAGGGATCATAAATACATATACTCTGCACTCTCCAAATGACAGAAAAGATTTTTTCTTCCCTCTCTCTCTTATACTACGAAACACACGGCCTGTTGGCCATAAAAACATTTGAGGCAGTCAACTTCCAATTATTCGACAGAAACGTCCGCGAGAGCGTAGGGGTTTCGAGCGCAGGCCCGTGGGTGACTTCTCCGTTTTGGGCGCCACCGGCAATGTTTACATAGGCCAGCATTATTTTCACATACCCATATCTCCTTAGCAACCTGGTTTATGAGCCGAAAGTCATGGCTTACAAGAACAAGCCAATTGATGCCAAAATCGACTGCAGAATCAGTCCTTCTCCGAGACGGAGGTCGGAAAATCAGACGACGGAGAAATCTCGGCTGGGAAATTGCTACCGAACCGCTTCGAAACGGGTCCCAGCAGTGAAGCGAGGCTCGAATTCAGGCGAGATTGGGAAAAATCAAGCGAGATTGGGAAAAATTGGGGTCAACACTTATCCGCCGACTTCCACGATATCGCGGTTTCGATCCCCGGCTTTGAGGGTGGATGGTTTTCGACAGTCGCTAAGCCGAAAATCCTCCAAAAAAAATAGAGCAGTCACCGTTTCGGAGGCCCGCAGGCGACGAAAATCCTTTCTTCTTCTGAAATATGCTCGTTGACGCAATCACGGGCATTCAAAAAATAGCAAGTAACTTCTTCTATGGTTAGAGACTTTCATTTCCAAAAATTACGCCGCTGCGAGAAATATCTGCCCATATGCGCGCAGACCTGCATCTTCTCTTTCAGCTAACGACGATAAGCAGTCTACGGCCTCTGCAGACGGTCTTTTATTTTATTTCATCGGATCTCACCAATCTCTGGCGAATGTTACGGCCGCTGATTTGTTTGATTTCAAGAATTCGATTTTCAGCAATCAAACTCACTGCATCGCCATCGCTGTCCATCGCTCGGAACACCTCTTCCAACACATAAGGACACTTATACTAGGGACTACAAACATAGACACCCTAGACTCTATCCGAGGTTTTTTCGGATCTACTTCTGAAGACTACAGACGAAGACACTTCAGAAGATTCTCTTCTTTTCTTCTTCTCTCCTCCTATTTTGATCTATGGCTCATTTTTATTGTATTGAGTGCATTTTCGACGAGACCGACACTCTTATATGGCTCGTTTTTCCTTTCATTAGGTGCATTTTTCGGCAGATATCGACACCTTCTAGATTGAGTTCACCATGAGGAGGAATTTCATACTCATGGTGAATCTAGTTAGTGACCTACGAGTGGCAACATCCTCTGAGGATGACCTGCAGAGGCAACAGACCCAGAAGTGGCTGACCCTGAGGCACCCATGATGACCCCGAGGCACTTAGACGGCTGACCCAGTGGCAACAGACCCGTGGAAGTGGCTGACCCTGAGGCAACAGACCGAGATGTATACACAGTGAATCTAGCATTATTCACAGTTGGAGAGCTAAGCGCAAAGAGCACGAGCCTAGACCCAAGAAAAAGAGGATGATAGGTTGTTTTAGAGAAGTCAACATTAAGGGGGAATGTTACCTAATGTTGACTTGTTTTTTCTTTAGTTAGGATAGTGCACATTAAGGGGGAATGTTAGAGTTAATGTAATGTGCACTATGCCAGTTTGACACTTGTCAGTTTCATTGACAAGTGTCATGTTCATCATATAGGCCTTCTGCCTATATATGTAACACATTTTTATCAATAAAATAATCCCTTAAGTTTTTCACTCCTAACAGATGGAAGAGGGATAGATTTGAATCTAAAGCTCTTCATATTAGGTGGAAGGTTGAATTTAAATTTATTTAGTGGTAAGGGTGGTTAGAGAGAAATAGTAATATTTTTATAGAAACCTTTCCATCCTTGGATGACATCTGAAAGGTCATTTGGATCAAATTCATAAAAACTATGGTAATGTATGCTAAATAGGAAATTTAGGCTGATATAGGTACAATGGAGAATGAAGCCAAAGTGTAGGAGGGTAGCACAAAGCTATCTAGAAAACACCCTAGAAGTTTGGATTAAACTTAATACTGATTAACCTACAAAATGCAATGTGCGTAGAGTTAGAATTGGAGTGGTCTACGTAAATCATGTTGAGATAGTGCTCTGTTAGGAACTACAAGGCCTAGTTAGGGACATGAACAATGAAGCAAAAGTATTAGCTATAAAATATGCTTCTATCTAGGTATTAACACAAGGTTCTAGGAGGATAATTATATAATCAAACTCTCAAATCTTGGTAGGAGCTATAGATTGCATGAAGAAATTTGCTTTGGAGATGTGGAGGTTAAGGATTCTTGTCGCACAAATTAAAGAGTTGTGGAGGGAATTAGATGATGTGATTATTATTTATGTAGGTAGAGCTAGAAATAAAGTGGTATAATTCCTATCTAATATAGGTATGGAAAGGGAGGTAGGGGTTCAATGGAATAGTAGCATGGTTATTGAGGATGCGAGGATCAGGAAAGGTGGTGAACAAATCCATTAATTGGATAATTTGAACGATATTTTTAGACATATGGTTTAGGATATTTGGCTCTAATGCAAATATTATTTTAGTGTTGTAACCAAAAGTGGTTAGTTATTGGGATATTTGATTTTAGAGTTATAGAGGTGTTATTATCTCCAATTGTTCTTACCTGTAATAATCGTACCTTGTATCAGAGCAACATAGTGGATCGTAGCTGAGAGCATGGGATTTGACTCAATATGGGCCTTTGAGAATTTCTATAGTGCTAAATCCTTATTATGATATGATCTTCAAGGTGCTAGTTGCTCTACAAAGGGAAAGGGGTGCAAGAACATAAACAAACTCAATAAATAAAATAAAAGGGGGTGATGTGCCAAGATATTCGCTAAGATCTTCTTGTAAAAATAGGCCTAAACACTATGTGTTAGTGGTGAACCTTTTCTCTCCTTGACACAATGAAGTGTAATCAAAATATACTAGTTATATGCATATATGAGCAAGTGGGTCACACAGGAGAGCCAAACTGGTAAGTGACTCAATCCAAAAATAGACACAGTCCCCTCACACTCACATACACTTAGAAAATATGATATTCAGGAAAAAGATCACAAACACATGCACATACATAAAAATGGATCTAAATGCAAGGCCCACAAAATAGACATATGCTCTCATTTATATATTTAATGCAGATAAACATTTATAAAGATTGTGCCAAAGGAGAGGTTTGAAATTTCCAACAAACCGCTCAAGAACCACAACTATTTTTACAAATAAAATGAAAGGAAAGCCTACAAATACACAAAATTACAAACTTTTCAAACCTTTACAAAGCTAAGACTACTCCTATATATAGATTTACAAAGGAGTATTTTCCCTCCAAAACTCATGTAGAGGTTTCTAGGTGGCTATTGTTTTAGATACTGAGTCATGTCTTGTTTGACTATTTCTCCCTTTAGGATTATCTAGATTTGAAGATATGAATATCAATCAATATTGGCCGTTGGATGAGAAACTGCCACCTTAATTGTCATCTACCCATATTTTGGGAATTCCCATCACCTAACTGCAAAAGATTGTTCTAATTTTATATTTTGGATTTTCGAGTTGCTTCTATCATGGCTCCATGTTGTTGTTGTCCTTTATCAAAGATAGAAAATATATTTTTTAGGAAGGAAAATATTCCTTGAAGAATGTGTGCTTTATAAATTTGAGTTTTGGGATGTTGGCATTATCTTGTTCGAGAGTTTTTTCTTCATATTTTGGGATCTCTTATCTTCAAATATTTGGGACTTATCATCTTTAGTTTCATTGCTAGGACTTTTGTTATTGTCTTTTATCTGACTCAAAAAAATTTAACCCTTAGACATTTCTTGGTCATGAGATATGACTTCTGATTGATCGAGCATTTCTAATTGGACCTTTCTTCATGTGTCTATTTGTGACTTAGAATTTCATTTTTAAATGTTGTAGTGATTTATCACTATAGCTCTAGTGATTCTCAAGGGATATTTAGCTTGCTAAATATAAGGCACCAAAAATTGGTGCCTTGGTTGATTGGGCATGGAATTAGGAAAATTTCCTTTAAAAGTAAAAGTTGCCAACAAACAAGCCACAAATTTGAAATTCTATAGGTGGTCAGAACTTTTTCCATCTCATGAAATTGAGATCACCTATAGTACATATGTACAAGGTTTTAAGTGAGTGATATTTATACATTAGGCATGGAGTTAAGGACCCCCCACTAGCTACTCAAGTCCTTTTTTCTCTCTTTCTTTAGTTTATTAGATGAAAAATTATCACCTAAATGAGACTAGGACCCTCTTGCAGCTTCTTTACCCCAATTAGTAGGGTGTTAGATATATTTCAATGGTTTGCACCATTGAGGTAAGTTCTCCTCTTATAGGTTGATCTCTCTAAGGATATTTCATCCTTGTAGATGAAGAGGTCCTTTGCATGCTCTTGCTTGGCCTCTTCAAAAGGGGGATCTAAGGTGAAATATACCTATTGTCGTGATTGGTCATCAGAAGGGTGGAGGAGGTCTAACCCAACATTTTCCTCCTCATCATGAGCCTTATCAACCTTTGGCTTATTTTTAGACTCATATTCTTAATGATCCATCTGGAGGGCCTCTTCTGAAATCTACTCTTGTTATTCAGGGAAGTGGCAGTTCTTGTTTTTATCCTCCATATGGATGTTATGTATCTCCCAATATGATAAATCATTGGGGGAGTTCCTGACTGAGATTCCACTCTATCTACTCATTCTGTGAAGCTACTCATGACCAAGGTAGCAAGCTAATCCTAGTTAGAGATTGAATTTGGAGATAAAATTTTATATTTCTAGTGAGCCTTACCTTTTAAAGAGGCCACTAAAAACTTAAGGGCCACATATTACTTCATGATGTTAACCGAGGGTTTAATAGATAAGGTATTTATAGATAAAATAATTTGGACAACCATGGCAGGCATATGGTTTAAGAGATTTGGCTCTAATGCAGATTTTCTATTAGTGTTGCAACCAAAAGTGGTTAGTTCTTGAGATATTAGCTTTTAGAGTTATGAAAGTTTTTTGAAAAGTTAAAAGAAAGAAATGGGTGCTCTTGTTAGCTAGGTTTAGAGGATTCTCATCCCAAATTGTAAATAATCTTGTTTTAATATAGTTTTTTAAATTCGTTTCAAAAAAGAATTAATTTTTTTTAATATAAAATTATAAACCATATAAATTTATCCTTCTTATATTAATAAAGAAATATTTTAATTTCCATAAAAATTATCCCACTTCAACCTTAAATTCTACAAAAACATTTAACACATGCTACATCAATCAAGATCCTAAAAAAAAATAAGTGTATGTTTTTTTTATATAGGGATTAACCTAGCCCATTGGGTAAAGATAAATTTAATAGGGCTTCCAATCATCCAAGGATTTGAATTGGGCTAGTCTTCCGATAAGTCATTTTACTGCTACTGATTGACCTAAGTTACTCAACCACTATGAATTGACCTATCCTTTTAGGTAAATAAAGTCAATGAGACTTTTGATCATCTAGGGATTCAAATAGGGGTAGTTTATCAATAAGTCTCTCAACTACTAGTAATTGGCCTATCCTTTTTAGGTAAGTGCATGTTAATTAATGAATTAATTTTAGTTTCAAGTAGCCTATTGGGCAAAGGCAAAGCCAACAAGATCCTGACCCTTTGGGAATCGAACCAGGATAGCCCACAAGAAAGCACTCGACCACTACCAATTATTTTGTCTAAGTTTTTATAAAATTCTTGGTCCCCTTGTATTGAAGTTTGAACTTGGATATCCTAAGTGAAAACCTAAGACTTTACCACTATTATATATCTTCGAAACTATTTTTTAAATTTTATTTTACTTCAATGTGATTTTCAATATAGCTTTTGTAGACACTCGGTTTTGATAGGCTATCCAAACAAAATACATCAAAAATCATACAAAACATCAATAGATAGTCAATCAACTCAATTTAAGAAATTTGGGCATCATTTTTAGCCCCTATCAAATTTTCCACTCATAAAAATACCAGTGGTGAATTTGCAACTCAATGGTGTTTTTGTAAAAAGTTATTTTTTAGCACCCCAACTAGTTAAACTAACCGTTGGTCAAAACCCACAATCCATGACAAAAAATGTCAATGGAAATTTTGACATGAAGTGGTGATTTTTCCAAAACAACCAAAATCCTTTGGCATAAGCTAGAAGTACACAAATTCCCTTGTCCCACTACCTCTTTGCCCTCACATACTCAAACCATGAACCAGGCTTGCAAATTCAAATTTGGTCTAAAACCTTAAGAGCATCTCACATGTGATTTTCCCTCTCAATTCCTCCTCCAAAAAATATAAATGCAGCCCTTTGGGCAAGCATTCCATAAGCAATTGGATCTAATTACATTCAACCAAATTTTCATACTCTCTCTCTCTCTCTCTCTCTCTCTCTCTCTCTCTCTCTCTCTCTCTCTCTCTCTCTCTCTCTCTCTCTTATTAGTATTTACTCATTCTCTTATTTGGAGCATCTTCATCAAACATTTGGGGCAATTCAAGCAAGGCAAGGGGGCATTAAAGCAAGAGGATCATCTTGGAGTGAGGAGGAGCATTTTCTAGGACTTTATATTTTTCTAGCACCTCTCTCTTTCATTATTCTTGTCTTTATTTTGTGCATTTTTCCTCTTATTTTGGTCTTTCTAACTTGGATTTTATATTTGCATTTACTAATCCTTGTCTCTTTGTTCATTTAGCATCTCTAATACTTATTTTTAGTCATTTAATGCTTGTTTGTGCTTACATCCTTTCATTTGTAGCAAGTTTATTTCATTTATAAGCATTTCTCCATTTTGGCATATTAATCTCATTTCTTCTTATCCATGCATTTTAATAACTAACTTCTCTCATTTTTTAGGTGTTTATCTTCATCTCACATAACTCATTTTTATTTGTAGGTTTAATCTCTATTTAGCTTGTTTTCATGTTCATTTCCTTCTCATTTATAAATTTATTTGCTTATCTCTTCCATTTCATCTTATATTTACATGTTCTCATTTTCCATGCACTCTAAATAAGTTTTTCTTTCTTGCATTACTTCATGTTATTTCCATATTGTATTAGCATTACAAACTAGATACACTTCCTTTTGTATTTCCTCTCCATTTGCATGCTCTATTTGCTCCTTATCTTATATAAGATAGCATTGAAGCCTCTACCATAGTTTTTAATCCATAATAGCGGTTCAAAAATCTATTATATCACCATTTTATTCCTCTTTTATCATCCCATTTGCTCCTCCATAGGCTTGAATTTCTTCTAAGCTAATCTTGAGAGCACCTTAGAATAAATTTTGGCATCTAAGCTGATAGGGATTAGTATGATATTGCATTTAATACTCACATATATCTTGTGTATTAAATTTTGAATTGTAAAAGCAGACATACCTGCAAATATATTTTTGATTAATGCAATTGCAAGTTTTCATTTGTACCATTTCATATCTTCTATTAAGAGTGTTTCCCACATCATTGGTATCAGAGTTGAGCGTTGGATAGGTGAGTATCCTCTTCCTCTAGGCCAATCTAGTTCAAAAGAGGAACGAGAAAACCACTAGCGGATCTTGGCTTTGGGTGAACATTCTTTTCCTTCCGTAGACACCTTCGTGCACTTTCATTCGTGAAAAATCTCAACTGGGGTCCCTCTCACTCTGACCTCCAACTCCTATTTTATAGATCGATCATTGTCTATGACATAAAATTTATTCGTGATCATCATTCATAATGTTAATAATTTCACTTATCGATTTCATCACGAAATTTTAACAATTTTGTGCCAAAATGAAAGCCAATTTTTAGCAACTTCAAGAAATGATTGTCATTGCTAAGGAAGATATCATTGAAGAAGATTAGGATTCCACCCTTGATCCAGAACTTGAAGAATTTGTAGCCACACTTGGATTCGAACTAGGGTCTCTGGGTGATATACCCAACGTCTTTCCACTAGATAATGTGGCTCTTGATGCGGATCCGAGCTCCTTTGAAGCTCCTAATGTAGATCAGACCCCTCCAGATGTTACATATCCAAGCTCTCCAGATGTTGTTGTCGTTGAAGACCAATCTATTTTCACTACTGCTAGCATTGTACTTGCTGCACTTCATGATCCACCTGTTCCTCTTAGCAATGATCTCCTAATTTCGGAAGTTGATCCATTGCATATGGTTTTTATGCCATCATCCTTGGTGGCTCCGTAGCTCCTCTACGGTTTTATGATAGTTACTTCATGTGATCTTTCGCATATTATTTTTGGATTCCACGCTACTATTTATCACAATAACCACTTCTATATTTGGCCACCACTGCCTGAGTCCGTTTGTTGTGATCCACATCCACTACTTCTGCCATTGATGCACATACCCTTCTATTGCTTGATGTCTGACGAGATCTATGACATTGATCCATGGCCTCCATGATCACTGTTGTCATTTCCTGTAGATCATGTCAGCCACTTATGTTTTCTGCCATTTTTTAACGTTTACAACATCAATTTGCAACTTTTCCTAACCATATCATGTAGTCTTTTGACCACGATTTTCGTCTGCCATTTCGTCGCTTCATGTTCACTGTTCGAAGCTGCTGTCATCGACGTCATTTTCTTCACAGTCGATTTACCGACTCCTCCTATGTATCATAACTATATATTGTGTGTTTCTAACAATCTATGTCTTGTCGTTGTGCGTCCTCTATCAAAGCCGCCACCAACCTAGAATTTTTATCGTCTCTCATATAATTTTTATTTCTTTCACTCGATTCCGCATACCCATGATCCGCCATGGCCTCCATCATTCCATAAATTAAATTAAATTAATTTTTAATTTAATTTAATTTTTAAATACCCATTTTTAATTTTCTCGCTTCCATCCTCCAACGACCACCAAATACATATTCATTTTGACCATTTTCATTAAAAGCGTGCACCACTCCATTCAATTTTCAACCATAAATTAAATTATATTATTTTTTAATATAATTTAATTTTTCTCCACCCTTGCACCACTCCATTAAAACCCACATTCAATTTTCAACCATAAATTAAATTATATTATTTTTAATATAATTTAATTTTTCTCCATCCATTAAATGCATATCACCCCACCTTCAGTCTTGACCATTGTCCCGATCACCAATAATTTAATGCAAGCCAAATACTGTCCACTTGACCGTTGTCCCGGTCCACCAATAATTTAATGCAAGCGACCCATAATTAACCACAAATTTATTAAATTAAATTAAATATTTTTTAATTTAATTTAATATTTTCCATAACCATTAATGCATGGCTCAACCAATTCAATGCATGCTCGCTTGTCTTAAAGACAGCAACAATTAAATTTTCTATTTGGCATGTGGTTCGAGGCATCTTCAACTGCATCTTCTTCAACATTTTAGTTGCTGCTTTCTTCTACCAATTTTTGGGACCCATTTCAGTTGTCCGTCGGTATAGCAGTGTTTACAGTCATTGGAGAGCATTTTTCGAGCCAGACTCAGATCCAATGCCAAATTTTGGTTTTATGAAGACTTGTTCAACTTCACCATTTTGGATCTTCTTCTTTTTGTAATAAGAGTGCATTTTCGGTTGTACCCGACACTCTTCAGCTACCCATATTTCTCTTCCACACTTGTACGCATTGGGGACCAATGCTTCCTCAGTGGGGAGAAATGATAGGGATTAGTATGATATTACATTTAATACTCACATAGATTGTGCATATTAAATGTTGAATTGTAAAGGTAGACATACTTATAAACATGTTTTTTATTAATGCAATTGCAAGTTTTCATTTGTGTCATTTTGTGTCGTCTATTAAGAGTGTTTCCCACATCATAGGCACCTTTACATCCCACTATGGGGGTATTTTTGAACCTCCAACAACCATTGCACATGCTATTTCATCATATCTATCCCACTTTGCAAGTTTTGGAAACTTTTAAAACCATTCCCTAAAATTTTGTAAAATCATAGGTTGTAGGCCCAAGGGATTGACCTTTTTACCTCCCTCCTCTGATTCCATGCCAAATTGACCCAAATAACTTCATACTTTGACCCAGAGCTCAATCAGACTTTGTCATAGGGTATAATTACCACTACCTATAGCCATTGGTCAATTTGACTCAATGGAATTACATAGAGCAAAAATGCCACTCTTTGTCAAAAATACCATTAGAAAATTTATCACTCTATGGTGAATTTGATAGGGATTGCTTCCATTCCAAAAGGCTTAAATTCACACTCAAAACTATTTTAACAGAGGAATTCATTAGTTGGGAATATAGGCTAGCACCTCTCTGCACTTAGACAAACCCTCAAAACCAAATAAACCTAAATTGTTTGGTCTCTTTTTGTAGGTTTCAAAAATGCTACCCAGTTGCAAAATGCCAATGATAAATTTGATAGGATGCGGTAAATTTGATCAGGCATTAGTTCAGGTAATCCTACCACTTAGCACCCTCCCTGCTTGCTATCATTTCATCATTTCTAGTTTGCAAACCTTTATTTCTTGCTAAATTATCTATTTTAAGCCACACTTATTTCGAAAAATAAAGGAACTTTAGCATAGATCTTTCCTTTCAAAACATACCTCAACAAAAATCCAAAATCATATAGTTTGCATCTTAAGCTAGTTTTTTGTTTTATATTTCTTTGTTTGCCTTGAAAGAAGAGAAAAACTTCTTTAGAATAGCCATCACTTGAATCAAAAAGGTATATTAGGGTAGCACTTATTTTCATGCATTTATGTGAATGCTTTTAGCATACACTTTAGGCGATCTTCACTTTAGGTTTTAATAAATATTATCTTATCAAGGCTTGATAAAGAGTTAAATTAACTATCCAAGTCATAAATATTTGTTGAATTAACTCATTAATCAATGTATAGCATAACATTAACACAATATCTAACCACCTTTATAATACATGAGGTAGAACGTACTTGCATTGAAAATTCCAATATCTTTGGGGTCTCTTTTGAAAAGAGGCCCTCAAGTGGGAAGCAAGGGTTCTAGCAACCCCCTTCCCTACCCAATCCCCAGTGAACATGTAAGTGAACATGTAAGGTTCTAAATCTATACCTTTAGAAAGCAATTTAGAGTGGACACATCTAATGGATACGTCGTGGACATTTAAAATTTACAAAATAATCTAACACTATTATATTTTTTATTAAATTGTACAAGCATTGTTCATAAACCATGGCTTTAGCTATAGCTATTCAATAGTGGAAACCAACTATTTTTAGGTGTCAAAGATAAAATATTCATTTTTTAAAAGAATTTATGTGAAAAATACATATAGTTAGGATAATCATATAGATGTAAGGTTCCAAATCTATACCTTCAAAAACAAATTTAGTGTGGACACATCTATTGGATATATCATGGACATTTAAAATTTATAAAATAATCTAACACTATTATTATTTTTATTAAATTGTATGAGGATTGTCCACAAATCATGGCTTTAGAGATTCAATAGTGGAAACCAACTATTTTTAGTTGTCAAAGATAAAATATTATTTTTTAAAAGAATATATGTGAAAAATAGGATAATCACATATTAGGTAAATAATATTAGTTTTAGAAGCTATATATGATTTATGTTTTCATGTGATATTGAAAACTATTTTATTTGGATATTTTAATAGAGACATTGAAATTCTCAATAGAAATCAAAAGTTCAAATCTTGAGAGGGTAAAGTTGTACACAATACTTTAATAACGAAAGTATACTTGAGCATAGTTATATATTGGATAAACAATATCAATCTTACATGGAGGATAGGGTTATATACTATACTTTGATAATGAAAGTATGGTTGGGGATAACTATATTTTGGATAAACAATATCAGTCTTATATGGTTTATGCTTATGGGACATTAAAAATTATTTTGTTTTTTATTTTATTTTTTATATAAATATTTTTGATTAAGTACATAATAATATTAATATAGTTTTTTTTTTTTTTTTAATTTACATGGTGAAATCGGTAGACACCACGAATCTGGGAAGGTTGTCTAGCTTTTCATGGCCACCACAGTATTTTGCGTTGTCCACCCCAGAAGCCATCACACAGATCTTCGCGCAGTCCGCCCCTATAACCACCATGCCACAATCATTTTAAACCTTTTACACCGCTGAAAGCACCAGGAAAGGGACAAGCGTTTAGTCCGACGAGGCCCGAGATTTGAACTTTGGACCTCCGCCCCCCTTATGGGGTTTGGATGAACCAATTGGTCTATACCTCGGACCCAATAATATTAATATAGTTAAAAACTATTTTATTTTAATTTTATTTTTCATATAAATATTTTTGATTAAATACATAATCATAATATTAATATAATGCTCAGCTCTGAGCATTGGTAATAGGGGTTTTCACACTCACTAAATAAAAAAAGTTTCGAGGGACAATGCAATGGTTCAGTATTTGGCTCTTTTTCTGGTGGTTTAAAGCGTGTGTTGTTGTGTTAAATTTTCTATTAATAATCTCAGCTCTCCTCCTTATGAGAGGTCATGGTAAAATGAAAATGCCTAGCCTTGAGCATTGGTGGTAAAAGTTTCTCACACTATCCAAATATATATATATATATATATATATATATATATATATATATATATATATATATATATATATATCATGGTGGAATCGGTAGCCACCATGAATCCTAGCGAGTTCTCTTTTATGGTTGTCACAGTATTCTCGCATTATCCGTTCCGAAAACCATCACACAATTATTTGTGTAGTCCACCCCTATAATCACCATGTCACAATCATTTTAAACCTTTTACACCATTGAAAGCACCAGGAAAAGAACAAGCGTTCAGTTTGACGAGGCCCAAGATTTAAACCTTGGACCTTCGTCCCCTTATGGGGTTTGGTTGAACCAATTGGTCTATACCTCGGACCTAAAAATAAATATATATATATATATATATATATATATATATATATATATATATATATATATATATATATATATATATATATATATATATATAATTTGGTTACATAGAGGAGTTGGTCACAACCGCACTATTTTTAGTAACTGACAAGCGTAAGGTTCAAACCACATGTGTTGCTTCCACCAAACCTATTGCGCTTCATTATTGTTGACCTGGTGTGAAAGGGATCACTAGTTGCTCAAGATTTGTACTATCACCATTGGTTTGGCATGCACTCAAAGAATTCAGATTAGACTACTATCTTTGTAAAAAGGTTGCCCCCGAGGTTTGAACCTAGGTATCTTCTTGGTAAGTGTCTGGCCAAACAAGCACTTACCAATCCACCTAGCCCTCGGGGATAAAAAGGCTTAAAATGGGTTGGTATAGTCATCATCGGTCTGATGCGCATTCAAAAGATTTAAAGCACACTACTACCTTTACAAAGGGTTGGCTTCCCCACAAGGTTTGAACCTAGGTTTCTTCTTGGTAAGTGCCAAGCCACATCTGCACTTACCAATCCACCTAGCCCTTGATGGTAAAATAATAAATTATTTTATTTATTATAAGATTGAAATAGATTTTGTTAGTATTATAATGCATAACATCTAGTGAAGTATTAATTTTAGTATATTTATTGAATTATATTTTTAAATTAAACTCGGGGTCAAAGTTGAATCTGGCAAGGTCGACTCGGGATTTAAATTGACTCAACAAAAATTGGACAAAAAAAATACATATATACTTTTCTCTATTGATAAGTATAGCTTTCAACTTTACGAATAGAAGTTCTCACAATAACCTAACCATATATATATATATTCTAATGATGATTGATGTAGCCAACACCAAGGTTCAAATCTCAATGTACTAAATCAATGTAAAAGGAAAAGGATAACCCTTTCAAAGCCCTACTTTTATTATATATTTTTATATATATGATAATAAATGTATATCACTTTTATCAAATGACATGCTATTTGTTAAATTGTTATATCATTATTATATAGTAATGAAACCATTTAAATTTTATATAATTAATTAAAAAATATTTATTTTAATTTTTTTAAATATTAATATAATTTCAAATATGTTTAATTTGTTATATATAACACAAACCCACCCCCTCACATAGTTACCCACGTTGCGGCTTGAACCTTGGACCTCTCAAAGAAGAACCAAAGCCCAAACCGTTGCGTTGGCCCTTATTTCTTATATTTTATTTTGATATAATTAATGTGCGTTGGTCATAGGGGTTTCTCGTACTATTCAAATTAAAAAAATCTTGAAACACAAATAAATAAAATAAAAATATAGGATTTCAATTTTTTTTTTTTATTTGGTTATTGTGAGAAACCTAAGGCTGAGCAGTCTCTTCCCAACTATAACCCCTCGTAAAACCAAGAGCTATACTTATCAATAGAGAATTTAACACAAAGCCACCACACACCCACCCCTCACACTCTTTAACACAAAGCAACCACACACCCACCCCTCACACTTGCCCACCCGTGGTTTGAACCTTGGACCTTCGAAGAAGAACCAAAGCCTGATTCGTTGTAGGATTTCATGTTTTTAAGGAGGCAATCAACGATCCCTTGTAGGATTTCATGTTTTTAACGAGGCAATCAACCAATAGAAAATATTAAATACTTATTATTACAAATATTATTTTATTTCAATTTAAAATAGCATTCAATAAATAAACATTAAAAATTATTATAATATTATTTTTGAAAGTAAAATAAAATTAAGATTTAAAACACACTTTTTTTTTCTTTTTTTTTTAATATATATATATATATATAATTTACATGGTGGAATCGATAGCTGTCATGAAACTGGGCACTTTTATGGTTGCTACAATAATTTACGTCCGCTCCAGAAACTGTCACACATATTTCGTGTAGTCTGTCTCTATAACCACCATGCCACAATCTTTTTTTTTGAGTAAATACTTCTTATAAACATCCACAGTGGGGATTGAACCCGGTTCACATCACCGACAGTGCAAGTGGCATCCTTGTCGGTAGACCACACTCGCGCGGATACCACAATAGTTTAAAACTTTTTAAAAGAAGAGGACAAACATTCAGTTCGACGACGCTCTAGATTTGAATCTTGCAAACAAATTTATATTTTTAAAATTAAAAATAATATATATATATATATATATATATATATATATACTGAAAGTATTCAGTAAAATAAAAACTTAGTTATCAAATTTGTCAATTTTTTTACATAAAATTTGAAATTCGTCGAATTTAAAACTTAACGTTCGACTAGATCTTAAATTCGAAAGAAATTTCTTTTGTGAGCAAAACTTAAAAGAGGATCGGTAGTTTACTGCAGAAAAAGATTTGAAATTCATTTTCCGGATGTCCAAACATAGTAAGTTAAGCAAAATAGAATGTAAAAATTAAAAGACTGTCGATTTTACTGCAGAAAAAGATTGAAATTCCTTTTCTCAATGAAACATCCATCGAGGAATTTCCGATGTCAAACCTGTAAGGTTTATGTGGAATATTACAAGAAGTATTTAAATTTTCTTTTAAAAATTTATATTTAAATTACGATTAATGAGTAAGTTCCAGGCATTATGGTATGAATTAAAAATGAATAAAAATCTATTATTATATGTATAATCTTTAAATTTGTTAAGAAAAAATAAAACATTATACCTTCAATAAATACATTAATATATAATATGGTGTTTTAGTGATACACAACATATTATTTAGGGGCTATGGTGTTGACTTATGTTCCGCGTAGATATTGATTGAGAAGTAAAATTCACTCACATTGAAAAAAAAAAAAATACAATTAGTGATTTTTTATGTCTTTTGTTAATTAAAATTCAATTATTAATGTATTAAAAAAAATTGAACATAAAAAATTATTTAAAAAAATATATGTTCATTTATAATAATTGATTTTTATGTCGAATTTTATTTCGAATTTTTAAAAATGTCATTTTTTTTTCGAACTTCAAAAATGTCGAACTCTACTCAGGTGTTGTAGGTGAGTTGAAGAGGAGAAGGCAATCCTCCAAGGAAGGTCCCAGGAGATTTGAACCTAGGAGGAAGGTCCCAGGTTCAAATCTCCACCCTACCAAAAAGCTGAATTGGATATCCAAAATCCAATTGATAATGTTGGTGCGAACAGGGTCAGGTGCGACTCCCAGGTGACTTTGACGATGAGAACCCCCTCTTCGTGGTCTCTCAGACCAAGGTAGCCCCACAAGGGGTTTTTCGCTTAAAAAAAAAAAATGTCGAACTCGAATACAAATTCAAATTAACTAAAAATAAAAGTAAGACCGACTATCTTGTTTATTTTAATATAACAAGAAAATTAATAATTGTGAAGAAAATAAGTTAATGGGAGAATAGTTTGAAACAAAATATACCAATTATAATAAAAAGTAAAATATAATATTTTTTTTTTTTTTTTTGGTGGTGGCCACAAGGGACAAACAGACTGTGACCACGAGGGAACCATTACATAACATATCCGCAACATGTGAGGCGAAAATTTTGAACCTGGGCCTCTCAGCAACTAGAGAGGTTTAACTACCCACTTGCTCTCCAACTCCTCTACAAGTAAAATATAATATTAAAAGATATAAGTTTAATTGGTTTTTTTTTTTAATTTAAGTTAATTTACAGATGAAACCTGTCAATTCCAAGTAAATATAGTAAAAAATAAATACATTATTATTCTTGTGATGATGGCAAATGGATCGACATCGCGCCAGTTAATAAACAAAATTCAATAATAATAAGAGTAACATTGATGAAGTGAAGGTAAATTAATGTGAAGAGTCCATCCCTGTCAGGTCAATAATAAGAGTAATATTGATGTTGTGGAGGTAAATTAATGTGAAGAGTCCATCCCTGTCAGGTTTCCAGTAAAATTTGTCATGCTTTTAAATTAAAATTTCAATTTATTGATTTTTTTTAGCTTAAGAAAATATTGTGCAATTAACTTAAACCTTAGTCAAAAAGTCTTCTAACTAACACAAACATTTTATGTTCAATTATTTTTTTCAAACCTACCATTGAATAATTTATATTTCCATTACCGTAGACATCAACACATAATCAAATTGTTTCATGGCTAGAAGCTAAAATTGACTCCACTTTACAGAGCCCGATTCTCTCAACTATCTTCGAGGCACAAAAAATAAAAGCTAGTAAATTCTCCCATATTGAACCAAATTACCCAAAGTTCAGTTCTAACTCCTAATAGTTTATATTTAACAGAATAACTACCCAATTAAGAGTCTTCACCAACAAAACCAAAATGCGTCCATTGTTTCTTTACAGGATCAAACTCCATTACCTCATTGAAGTGAGATTGCATCCCATAAAGCTTCTTCTCCACCATGGCTATAACAGGTTCAGCAACATTTTCGATTGCACTCATTAAATTAATTTACCTTCACTGCATCTAGTACAAGGAAGAATAGAGTCCAATGGTTTTCCACTAAAATTTATCTTTTGAAATCCCGAAGGAGCATGTCTTCAGAAAATTAAAAAATAAAAATAAATCCAAGCGGACTTAACACCTAGTTGATGTATGTTAAAATAAATAAATGAATAAATTCAAGTGGACTCAGCACCTGGGTCGACCGAGTCCTTATGTCAAAACTCGCGAGTCCCAATTAGACTCGGTTTTAACCCAGACTTGATCGAGTCTAGAAAAAAATTCAACCCAGACTTGACCAAGTCTAGACTCACAACAATAGTTTTAACTATTTAAGCTCATGTCATCTAACATGATGTTAATTATCAATTAAATAGACAAATAAATAAAATTGTTATTATTTTTATAAATTTATTTTCATATTTGTCCCCAAACATGGTGGACCAATGCACAACATTAACACCGCAGAAGGGAATGCATGCGATAATGGCTCCTCTCAACCGATTGTGTAGGTTTATGCTGAGAATGGTCCACAAGGTAACCCTCATTCTCCTGATGTAATTCTTCCATTGCCTAAATTTGATTTTACATGTCACTATTTAGAATCATTCACCCTTGTCGGGTATTTCATTGGACACATCCCTAATGAGTCTTCCCTTAAGACCTGGGTTAACACAGCTTGGACTCCTCATGGAGTCTAGCTAACGATGGTTCAAAACCTTACAAAGAGTTTTTTTGTTTTGCTTTTTGGAAACATCCCACACTAAGACGATTTATGAGCATGGCCCTTGGTACATGAGAAGCTCTCTACTTATTTTTTTCTCCTTGGACCCATAACTTTTTTTGTTTTTGAGGAAAAATCTACCAAAGTTCCTAAGTGGGTGTAATTACTAGAACTCCCTCTACCTTTGTGGTCCTTTGTTAGTCACATAGTAGCCCCTCTAGGGCATGTCATTTTGGTGGAGGCAAACAAATGTTTCCATTATACCCTAAAAAATGTGTTTGTGTCAAGATCAATATTTCTTGAAATCTCAAGGAGACTATTGACATACAAGTTGGTGACATTGTGCTATCCCAGTGGGTCCTCTACATTAATTTACCCAACACATGTTTTCGGTGTCGTCCTTAGCACACAAGATCAAAGATTATCCCTTGATCCCGCATAACAAGGGTAAGAAAAGCCCCACCAAACTGAGTGCATTCAATCCTCAACCTCAGGAGGATGGTTGAAAAATTATGGGAGGGCATAAAAATACATGTTTGGCTAATTCTAAAGGTACATAGTCCAATTCAACACATTTCTCAAAACTGGTATAAATAAGGTACGAAAAGGAAAAAATTGGTCCCCCAGTTGAAACTGCCAACAATGAGGATCCTTAGTCTCAACATATTCATACCCCAAGGGTTGTAATAGTGGTTGCTTCACAGTATGCCCAACTAGCTAGTCCTCTAGTATATTCCCCCAACTAGTGCAAGGTGCTCTCGGAGCTCGAGAAGGGGATCTGCAAAAGAATATATTGCTCCAAAGAAGCAACATCATATGACAAATGTTTAGTTTGGTAGTTATATTCTTGATTCATCCAACAACTATAGTGTGTTGGAGTATCTTAGCGACGGTGAGAATATATATTTGGATGTAGGGCCATCATTGATGGAATTGGTGGTTCCTTTGAAGAAAGCAAAATTTAAATATCCCTCCCTTTCTATGTGGTTTCAACGTTCTCATAGTCCTTGATAAGGGAAAAAATATGGAGATAGTCTACCCGAAAAAATATTTCACCCATCCAACCCAATAGTTCCAACACCTTTGAGGCATTGGATTTGAACAGACACAGGATGACGGAGCAATAAGTCTACTTGGTGCCTAAAGTTACAGTTTTACAGTTTAGGGTTTTTTACTCTAGTTTATTTTTCTATGCTTAGTTATGTTGTTTTTTTACCCTTTTAGGGGTTGGTTCTAATTTTGATCGTATAGGTGGCCTTGCACCCCAAGTTGTGATATTTCTAACTTGTTTTTATTATAACCTCTTTTATTTTTATATAATTTTTGGTTCCAATAAAAATTGAAATAGCGTAATGTCGTTTAGAAATGTTAAAAAAAAAACTATTATAATAATAATATTTTATCATTTTGTTTATATAAAATTAAAACTTATATTTTTTATTTCTTAAATTGATTATATGAAATAAAAATTTCAAGGCTTAAATTAGAGTAAGATTGTACACCATATATTGATAAAAGTTTTGATAATAACCTTGTCCCATAAGTAAATGTTAAAAAATATTTTATTTTTTCATTAAAATAACCCTACCCTTATATTTTGGTGAACTTTGGCCAAGCATCAAACCATGTAGTAGAGGTGAGAGCCATGATTATAGTTACAGTTTTACAGTTTAGGGTTTTTTACTCTAGTTTATTTTTCTATGCTTAGCTTTGTTGTTTTTTTACCTTTTTAGGGGCTGGTTCTAATTTTGATCGTATAGGTGGCCTTGCACCCCAAGTTGTGATATTTCTAACTTGTTTTTATTATAACCTCTTTTATTTTTATATAATTTTTGGTTCCAATAAAAATTGAAATAGCGTAATGTCGTTTAGAAATGTTAAAAAAAAAACTATTATAATAATAATATTTTATCATTTTGTTTATATAAAATTAAAACTTATATTTTTTATTTCTTAAATTGATTATATGAAATAAAAATTTCAAGGCTTAAATTAGAGTAAGATTGTACACCATATATTGATAAAAGTTTTGATAATAACCTTGTCCCATAAGTAAATGTTAAAAAATATTTTATTTTTTCATTAAAATAACCCTACCCTTATATTTTGGTGAACTTTGGCCAAGCATCAAACCATGTAGTAGAGGTGAGAGCCATGATTATATGATGCAGGAGCATCTAGTGGTATAAGGACCATCTCACATCACCAAAAAGAAAGGAATTGCATTTTCTCTTTCGATTGTAAGTTTATTTAGTGGTTTTCGGGTCCATGATGACACTTGGGAGGTATAAGTCAGTCAGAAGTCCAAAAAGGTGAAAAATAGTCACTGACTATTTTTAGGAAGTTGGCCTAAATGGACATATATGGATTTGAAAATTTATGCCAAGGAGCGGGATTGAAAAATGTATCCAATGGTGAAAGAATCACCCCAATAGCCTGAACAGTTTGAGAGATATTAAAGAATATGTCTTGAGAAATCTCACCAATAAGGTTTAAAATTAAAATTTGAAGACCTTCACAACCTTTCCAATGATATATTATAATAGCCAATCGGACACCCGAGTCAAAAGTTACGGGTCCGAGACGCTGTGCCACTGAAATTCAAATTTGAATATCTTTTTAGGCAGAAAATAAAAATTGAAATTTTAGATGAATATCTTCTTGGATAGGGAAAAAGGGGAGTTACGCTTTCCGGAATGTTTGATGGCAGTTATTAAATGGGGAATATGGATCACCAAGAGATGGTCAGGGGAAGACATATCGTGGCTCCAATTTGCAGAATTTGAAGATATTTTCTTTGTAATAAAATTGACCTTGTGGTCGTAGCATTGTAACTCTAATTCTATATTTACATTTCATTGCAATAATATCATATGTGTTTATTCTAAATTTTTATGTGATTTGAATATTGTGTGAGTGTTGGGTAGAGTAGCCCTTCACCAAGTGGTATCAAAGTTGGAGTTCCTGAGTGTGTAAATAGATCGCCGAACATGAGGTATTTTGCATCAGGACCTATGGTTGAGGTTGTGATAAAAGTGATTAGAATACCTCCATGAAGAAATATTGTTGTTACATGAGAGGGTTTTAGATCCCTGTAGAGACAAGTTCAAGCACTGCAAGAGGAAATGCGTAAAGGGTTTGAGCCGAGAAAAGAAGAGGAAAGTGAAGACAACGCTGAAGAAGAATAATCTCAAATGGAAGAAGAACAGGAAGTCGTAGTTCCTATGCAAGTCAGATTATTTAAGGTCATATCCAAGATTGGAAAAAGGTTGAAGATTGATGTTTCTACATTTTTTGAAAATATTAACCCAAAAGAGTTGATCGATTGGATCAATGATATGGAGGAGTACTTTGAGTATGAGGAAGTGGAAGATCCTAAGAGGGTCAAATTTGTGAAGACCAAGCTAAAGGGTCACACTAATATCTGGTGGAGGGGAGTACAACTAGATAGAAATAGAAGAGGAAAAGAAAGAATAACAATATGGGATCGGATGGTGGAAAAGTTGAAGAGATAGTTCATTCTAGTTGACTATGAGTTAGATCTGTTGAAGAAAATGTAGGGTTTGAGGCAAATAAGTAAATTTGTAAAAGAGTATACAAAAGAGTACTATAACCATTTTGAGGTTAACAAGGAGAAGGTAGCCCATTATATAAATGGATTGAAGTCAAGTACTCAATATGAGCTAAGTTTTGTCAAAATGACTACAATAGAAGATGCTTATCAGTTTGTCTTGAAGGTAGAAGAGATGATGAATAAAAGGTTTGAAAGAAAGCAGAGAGAAAGAGGTCATGGTGGAAGGAATGACATAATACCATATGGAGGATGAAGTGAAGACCAAAGAAGAATGAAGAAGTTAGCAACAAATAGAACCAAAAAGGGGATAAGGCCTACTACCTCTCGTGAGCAAAATAATGGTGACCAAAGAGGAAGAGGAAGGTTCGGATGAGGAACTGGAAGAGGAGGATTTTTTGGAACCTATTTTCAATGTGGAAAAGGACATCAAGCATACGAGTGTCCACAACATCAAGGAAGGATGAGTAGGAGACCTGAATGTAATGCACAAGTTGTTTATGTAGATGAAGATGTTGAATATGAGCATTATAAAGAGGCAAAAAGAGGAGAAGTTCTTGTTGAGAGAAGAGCCTTACTAAATGAGGAGAAAGATCCAGTTCATAGGAGGAGTTTATTTCGTACCAGGTGCAAATGTGAAGGTAAAGTTTATAATATTATCATTGATAATGGTAGTACTGATAATCTAGTTTCATAGGATATGGTTAATAAATTATAGTTGGAGAGAATGAGGCATCCACATCCATATGGTTACAGAAGGACCATAGAGCTTTGGTCAATGAACAATGTTTAGTGAAGTTTAATATTGGGGATTACCATGATGAGGTACTGTGTGACATCATGCCTATGGATTCTTGTCATATGCTATTGGGGAGGCCATGGCAATTTTATCAGCAGACTGTAAATGATGGACATGCCAACACTTATTCCCTAACAAAATATGGAGTTCACCACAAGTTGAAGCCCCTTAAGGAGGTGGATGAAAAGGTATGTAGTAATGCAAAAATTTGTTTAATTGATGGTAGATTTTTTTTTGGATGGTATGAAGCACACGCACATGTGCTATGCATTGCTTCTTAGAGTTAATAAAGAAGAATGTGAATATATACCAGTAGAAGTCTCAGGTTTATTAGGATAATTTGAATATATTATATCATATAATGTACTTGAAGGGTTGCCACCAGTGAGGAAGATTAGTCACCAGATGGATTTGATACAAGGAGCTAGTTTACCAAAAAAGGCAACCTATAGAATGACTCCTGCAAAGAACGAGGAGCTTGCCCGACAAGTTCAAGAGCTATTTAAGAAAGGATTGATTCAAGAAAGTCTGAGTCCATGTGCAGTACCTGCAGTACTAGCACCAAAGAAATATGGAGAATGGAGAATGTGTATAGACTCTCGAGCCATTAACAAGATTACAATCAAATACAGATTTCCATTGCCAAGGATGGATGAACTTATGGATTGTTTGAGTGGAGCCAAGTACTTCATGAAGATTGACCTAAAGAGTGGGTATCATCAGATCTATATCAAAGAAGGAGATGAGTGGACAACAACCTTCAAGACTAAATAGGGCTTGTACGAGTGGTTAGTCATGCCATTTGGGCTAACTAATGCACCGAGCACATTCATGCAACTTATGAATGAGGCATTGAAATAAGTTTTGGGTAAGGTTGTTATTGTTTATTTGGATGACATTTTGATTTTTAGTAAGACATTAGATGAGCACCTGATGCATATTCGAAGAGTTTTTGAAAATCTAAGGGAGGAGAAATTGTTGATTAATCTGAAGAAATGCAGTTTTGTGAAGGAGTTGATGTATTTGGGATTTTTTTATCTGAGCTAAAGGTCTTAAAATGGACCCAAAAAAAGTGAAGGCTATCATTGAATGGCCTACACCGAGGAGTACTACAAAGGTAAAATCATTCCATGGTCTAGCAAGTTTTTACATAAAGTTTATTAAGAATTTTAGTAGTATTTGTACACCCCTAACGAAGACAATGAGAGGGGATAGAAAGGAGTTTAAGTGGACTACAAAAATAGCCAAGAGTTTTGATATGTTGAAAAAGAAAGTCACAAAGTAACTTGTTTTGGCACTTCTAGATTTCAATAAGGTATTTCAAGTAGATTGTGATGCAAGTGGTAATGCCATAGGAGCTATTTTGAGTCAAGAAGGTAAGCCCGTTGCCTATTTTAGTGAGAAGCTTAATGATGCCAAGAAAAAATATTATGTATATGATTAGGAGTTTTATGCCATAGTTCAAGATTTGAAGAAAAGGAGACACTATTTATTGCCAAAAGAGTTTGTTTTATATACTGATCATCAAGATTTGCAGTATATTAATAGTCAAGGAAAGTTAAACCAAAGGCACTTAAAATGGGTTGAGTTTTTGTAGAGTTATACTTTTGTATTGAAGCACGAGTGGAAAATCAAACAGAGTTGCAGATGCCTTAAGTAGAAGGTAAAATTTGTTGATAGAGATGAAAGTGGAGGTTGTTGGGTTTGATGAACTCAAGAGTTTGTACCCTAAAGATCTAGATTTTACAGAGCCTGGAGAGCCTGATTGGAACCTATTAATTTGGATAGAACAAAATGGTTGGATTTCTTAATCCAATATGGGATGTTGTTTAGAAGAAACCAATTGTGCATTCTAAGGAGTTCCTTAAGAGAAAACCTCATAAAGGAGAAGCATAGTGGAGGATTTATTGGATACTTTTGTCGAGATAAGACCATTGCTCTTGTTAGTGAGAATTATTATTGGTCATAGTTATAGTAGGATGTGAAGAAGTTTGTATAGATTTGTAGAGTATACCAAATGGTCAAAGGTGTAAGACAAAACTTTAGGTTATATCAGCCATTACCTATACCAGAGAAACCATGGGAAGATATTAGCATGGATTTTTTTCTTGGCTTACCAAGGACACAGAGAGGACATGACTCAATATTTGTGGTGGTTGACAGGTTTTCTAAGATGGTACATTTCATTCCCTGCCATAAAACTAGTGATGCAGTGCACATTACATAGTTTTTTTGAGAGAGGTGGTACAACTACATGGTCTACGAAAGAGTATATTTTCATACAAAGATACCAAATTTATTGGTTGTTTCTAGAGGACCTTATGGAAGAAGTTGAAGATATATTTGAAATTCAGTTATGCACACCACCCACAAATTTATGGACAAATAGAGATGGTAAATAGGATTTTGGGCAATCTACTGAGATGCTTAGTAGAAGATAAGCCCAAGGGATGGATCTGATTAAAACAATTCTATCAATAGGAGTACTAGTATATCCCTATTCTAGATTGTATATGGGAGTAGCCCAAAGAATGCTTTTGAGTTGAGGCAGATGGACAAAGGAGAAAAAAATAATACCGAAGCTGAGGACTTTGTAGAGAACCTGAGGAACTTGCATGAAGAGGTAAGGAAGCACATTAATAAGATGAATACTCAGTACAAGGCCAAGGTAGACTAGAAGCGAATGTTTAAGGAATTCCATGTTTGAGATGAAGTTATGGTTCTCCTAAGAAAAGAATGATTTCCTGTTAAGACATATAACAAGTTGAAAATGAAGAAGTTTGGACTATGCAAAATCATAAAGAAACATGATTCAAGAAATGCATATGAGGTGGAATTTCCAAGTTAAATTAACATATCACATGTGTCTAACATTTTTGATTTGATAGAGTATCATGAAGGGAACAATGAGGATGGACCAATAGAAGAATGGCGGAACAGTCTAACATCTACTCTAGAAAAATAAGAGATAGAAGAAATATTGTATAGCCATCTGGGTAGAAGTACAAGAAACATAAAGTATGAAGAATACCTGGTTAAGTGGAAAGGAAGACCAGTTGAAGATTTCTCATGGCTTTATATGGCAAAGGTTGACCATCTCGGTTTTCCTCCAACACTAGAGAAGTGAAGGTCACTTCTCAATTTACCCTGGGTGTCTGATGCAGGAGCATCCAATGGTGTAAGGGCAATATTACATCATCAAAAAGAAATAAATTATCTTTTCTCTTTCGATTATAAGTTTCTTTAGTGGTTTTTGGGTCCATGATGACACTTGGGAGGTATAAGTCAGTCAGAAGTCCAAAAAGGTTAAAAATAGTCACTAATTATTTTTAGTAATTCGACCTAAATGAAAAAATATGGATTTTAAAATTTACCTCAAGGAGTGTGATTGAAAAATGTATCTGATGGCAAAAGAATCACCCTAATACCCTGAACGATTTGAGAGATATTAAAGTTTCCATCCCAAGAAATCTCGCCAATAAGGTTTAAAAATAAAATTTTAAGACCTTAGAGGCCCCGAAGAAGGATGAAAATTGACCTCAATGGATTTTAATTCATTAATTTGCTGTAGATCCCTTCACAATCTTTCCAATGATATATTATAATAGCCAATCTGATACTTGAGTCAAAAGTTACAGGTCCGGGAAGCTGTGCCACTGAATTTCAAAATTGAATATCTTTTTGGGCGGAAAATGAAAATTCAAATTTCAGATGAATATCTTCTTGGGTGAGAAAAAGGGGAGTTACGCTTTCCAGAATGTTCGATGGCAGTTATTAAAGGGGGAAGATGGATCACCAAGAGGCAGTCAGGGGAAGACAGATTGTGGCTCCAGCTTATGGAATTCGAAGAGATCTTCTTTGTGATAAAAATTGGCCTTGTGGTCATAGTATTGTAACTCTAATTCTGTATTTGCATTTCATTGAAGTAAAATATCAAATGTTGTGTTTCTTATGAATTTTTATGTGATTTGAGTATTGTGCGAGTTTTGGGTGGAGTAGCCCTTCACCATTATAAGATTAAGGCTTGCAAAAAATATGAATGTTAATAAGCTTATAGTGGAAGAGGAATCTTTGGATATTATTAACAGTTTGAATGCCAACCAAACCGCTAGCTGGAGTAGTGAAAATATTACTTCAGGATGCAGTAAATATTCTATCAGGCATGGAGTGATTTGTGGTCTGGCACATCTACAAAGAAGGTAATGTTGTGGATGATGTTATGGCAAACATGAGAGTTTGATGATTATAACTCTGAAAGAGGAAAATACATTTGATGTTGCTGAGTTAGAAGTTTCAAAGCCTTAGAGGAATTGATAACTGTAAAATATCTATTAGCATAAGGCTGGTTTTCAAGGAAACCAAACTAAAATTCAGGAGCTAAATAAAGAATGTTGCAGTTTAAATGAAGACTAGTAACATGCTTCCAAAGATTGCAGAATTGGAGATTTGATTTGAAGCCAATAGAGAATTGATTAAAGCTCTTGGAGATTCTGAAGAAACCAAATGAATTGAATTTAAGAAATATTGAATCCCCACCTGAGGAGATAGAGTTAAATCAAAATTATTGTTTGTAAGTATGCTCCTTTTAGTCCAACTTTTATAATATGTAGATGTTGGAAATGATTTTTCTCCTCTACAAATGTAAAATATTTGGGGCCCTTTCAAAACCCCTTCATTTACCATAATAATTAAAAACAAATCACTCTTATTATAATATAATCACCTTATTACAATAATTTAACCACCTTACTTATTATAATTACTTTATCCGCGTGATATGGTCTACCGACAAGAACGCCACTTGTATTATTGGTGATGTGACCCGTGTTCAATTCCCACGATGGATATGTATAAGAAGTATTTACTCAATAAAAATATAATTACCTTATTACAATATTTTAATAAACCTTAACAATTATATATATATTATATGACAAGATTCAAATCTAAATCTAAAAATCCTAATATTTTAATATTTATTTTAAATTAATATAATTTAATTAAATTAAAAAAATGATGACTTAAATTCTAATTATGATATCATATCTGCATACACGTATTAAACATCTTTAATATATATATCGAACTAAGCGGGCTTGCCACATGGTGAGTAGAAAACATTTCCTCTTTGAACTTAGTAATCTTATAACCTTAATTATATATTTAATATTTTTTCCTCTGTAATATTACTTTTATTTTTATTTTTTAAATATTATTTTTTATTTTATTTTATGAATTAAAAAATTTCAACAATAATTTAAAAAATAAAATAAAAATTAAAGTATTTTTTTTTTAATTTCATAAAATATATAAAATAATAAATATTATTTTAAATAAATGTAAATAAACATCCACAAGAAGGTTTTTTTTTTTTTTCATTTTAAAGTAATATAATATCCTATTGCGCATTAGAAAGTAATATAATACTTCATCAAATCAATATAAAAATAATTGTTTTTGTTCTTGACAATACCACAATAGTATTGTTTTGGGTTTTCATCGAGGAGACCCATTTCAAACCACAACAATGTGTGAGTGTGTTTACAAAAATAAATAAATAAATTTACTTAAAACTAGATTTGACAAGATAAAATCTATAATTAAAATGTGTCCTATATATATAAAATTAAAACTAGCTTTGGTAGGCTAAAATCAATTATCATGATTACACAATGATATTACAACAATTTTTATAAGATTTAAACTTGGGTTTCCTTCTTAAAATTTGAAGAATCTAATTAGTTAAGCTAATATCATTTGATATTCATCAATATTTTTTAAATTTATATAAAAATCATAATTAAATTTTAATTTTTAATTTTTATGAATAAATTTATATATATAAAGTAATTTTGCCTTCGAAGCTTCAAATTCAATTAAACTTTGAAGTATTGATTAATACTATAACAACATTTATTTATTATATATTAAAGAAATCAGTAACTTGTTACAATTTTCATCACTTTGTTGTTGGGTTGAATCTTGCTCTTTGCTACCACTATACCCTTAAGTTACATTGGATAAACTTTTTAACATAGATGACAATGCTAGCATGACATGCCTTTTAGTAGTACGAAGCCCTAAGATTTAAACTACTAGAATGGCATGCCTTTTAGTATTACAAAGCCCTAGGATTTGAATAGAAGTTACACACTCCAAACAATGCTAGCATGACATGCCTTTTAGTACTAAGAAATCCTAAGATTTGAACAAAGGTTGCATGACAAACAAGGCTCTTTACCAACTGACCAAACACTCACACCTAACAATATTTTTAAATTGAAGTCTCTTATTTAAATAATTAAAAATGTAAATGTAATCCTTCGCATATATGTAAGTCTCTTGCCATACTCTTTGCCAACGGGGTGGCAGGTTTAAAGGTGCAAGTCCTTGGTCCCACTTTGTGGGATTTCTCACCCCTATTAACATCGAGTTTGGGTATGTGTGTGGGGGGCTGGTCCTCTTGCTTTCTAATCAGTTAATGTGATGATGTAAGTCTAGTGGCATATTTCATGATTGGAATTTCATTCACGTTAATACCTATCTATCTTGTTAGTGTAGTTTATGTGTGTTTGTGAATAATCTCATATTAACTGTGTTGTGAGAGTGGTTTATAAACCTCAACACTTGCCATACTCTTTGTCAATGGGGTAGTAGGCTTAAAGGTGCAAGTCTTTGGTCCCACTTTGTGGGATTCTTCACCCTATTAACATCGAGTTTGGGCGTGTGTGGGGGTTGGTCCTCTTGTTTTTTAACTAGTTAATGTGACGATGAAAGTCTAGTGTACCTATCTGTCTATCTTTAATAAATTATATGTAATTTTATTAAGACCACTTTATCAAAATATTAAATATTACATTTGATATAAAGTTAAAAAATCATATATCGATCTTGCTTGTCCGACGACCCCTTTCATGTCATGTGTTGAACCAGACTGACCGAACCCTGTGCGTTCGACGGTCCCTTTCATACCATGTTTTGAACCAGACTAACAAAGACAATGCGAACCCTGTGCATCCGACGATCCCCATCTCATGCCAGGTTACCATTAACGATATGGTGGGTGTGGTGGAAGCCTTCGTTGATAGTTTGAACCCTGACAGTTACTAAAAAATTGTGATTGTAACCAATTCATCTATATAACCAAAAAAAAAAATCATATTTAACATATCTTTTTATTATAAATATTTTTTTATTTTTCATAATTAAAATTTTATTTTTAAATTTTTACAAAATAATTTGTATCTATGAAGAGGTATTTTGACCTTAAAATATTTAAATTGAATTAATATTTGATATATTGGTCAAGACTTTTAACAATATTTTTAATTTAAAGTCATTTAAATAAATAACAATGAAAATTTAATACTTTAGATATATATTATGATTTTTTTTGCTTGTTGTGGTGTAGTGGTAAATGCCCTGGGTGCTGGTAGAGGCCGACCCAGGTTCCATTCCCCTTGTATCCATCCTACAGATATATGGTATAGTTAGGAATGTCCTATGTGTTGGTAGAGGCCGACAAGGCTCCATTCCTCCTGTGCCCAACCTGTTGAAAGTGGCACCTCGAAAGGGGTGTTTTCCACTATAAATTAGTTTGTGTCCTGGGCGTTTTGGCGGAATGGATACCTCTGCCTCCTTGGGTCTTACCCGAAAGTGGCATCCCTTTTGGGATGTTTTCCACAAATAAAAAAAAAATTATATGTGACTTTTATTAGGCCACTTCCACAAAATATTAAAATATTGCATTTGTTATTAGGTTAATTAAACCATATTCAACATGTTTTTTTTATTTTTTTAATAAGTATTTTCAACATGTTTTGTTTATATATATATATATATATATATATATATATATATATATATATATATATATATATATATTTCATCAAATTTATTTTTAAGTTTTTTATAATAAACTCTTTGATATCATTTTGATTAAGAGATAAAATCTAACTTGGTTATTTTTTTTTCTAAAATTTGAATTTCACTAAAATGAAGATTAACACTATAATTTACTAACTTATCTATTACCCGATTTTATTTTCTAAAATTATGCTCACATTTCCAAATGGATTTATTTTAATAATACATGATGAACATTAGTAATAATATTATTTTTAATACAATATCCACATCCATTTATGTTGATAGCATTAATGATAATTTGTTAATCCCTCTCAATTGAAACATATTTTTGCCTTTCATTATTTTTTTAATCCATGTAAGAAGTGCCCTAACCTCTACATAGTTGTTAGATGATGTTCCATATGATAATGAGTAAGTGAGGAGAATTTTGCTTTCATATCTCAAAATGTTTTGTTTAAAAGCACTATCAAAATTAGTTTTGATAAAACCAAAATTTGGATATTTCTATTTTACCTTAAATTAAAGTAGATCATTTGTTTTAATGCCATGATCATAAATGACTCTTCCATGTATGTTCAAATTTTGTAAGCAAGTTGTTACCATCTCTTTTCCTATAGTTGAGATTTTCTATGATAGACACCATATTTGTAAACATTCTACAAGAAAGGTAATATTATGGTTCCAAACTTAGACATGATTTTAAGATTTATTTTTAAAAAAATTATAATTTTTTTCAAGCCATAAATTCTAACAAATAATGTCAAGGCCAATACTCTATAGAATACATAATGCTTTAGCTTTGAAATAATTAATCTAGCATTTCATAAACTATTTCAATGTTGGTGGAGCTACCCAATATAATTTCATATTTAAAAAAAAAAAACGTAACCCCAAATGATATGAACAAACGGACAATAAATAAGTAAACAACTTGATGTTTTTAAATCCTTCTCATGCAAGGCACGTCTAAAAGGTCCATGATATATTTTCTTTGTGGAATTTCTCCTCTAAGAATAAGAAGCAATTAACCAAAGGAAAGTTGAGGTATTAAGGAGAGCCTCTAGTGACCAAATTTTTTTTATGGATTTTGATTTTTTTTTTGAATTTACATGGTGGAATCGGTAGTCGCCACGAATCCAAGCAGAATGTCCAGATTTTACAGATCTTTGTGCAGTCTGCCCCTATAACTACTATGCCACAATAATTTTAAACCTTTTACATCGTTGAGTGGATCTTGATTTTTAATTACTTATAGTTGGTGAATTAATGAAAGTTGTTTTTTCCTTCTTTTTTCTCTCTTTCTAGCCTTCTTGATCAAGTATATCTTATACTATTTCAATTTTCCTCCATTACCTTATATTCGAATATTCCAATAATAATTTAACTCAATATCATGCATAGATTTTTTAGATTATTATACTAAATTATAACTCAACAAAACTAAAGATAACAAATCTAATAACTTATTAGTAATATTTAAGAGATACTTGAGTCCTGAAGTCTCATGTTTCAAGTTTTATGATCTTTGTTTACCAATACTATTTCATTCTTGTAAATTATCATTATAGCTCCATTCCATTGATTCTTTATCAACTTTATTTACCAAAATTGTAGTTAAGAACAAAACTCCAGAGTTTTTTCATGGAAATATTGATCATTTTATAGAATTTTATATTGAAATCTACTACAAAATTAATACATTGAGTATTTGGTATATTTGAACTCTTCATACAAGTTGATTGAGGAATGAACACTTGTACAATCTAAATTAGTTGAATCTTATAACTATATTCATTTGATAATGATGCACCAATGAGCTTGTTTATGACTACATTATACATCTCTGACTCCTATCTGTAATCACCCTTTATCAATTAATTTAGCTCATAAATTAACTCCCAAGATTTCTTCAAGAATGGTTTTTCCTTTTCAAAGTATTTTCTCTATATAAGGAATGATCCCTTCTCTACCACACATGATACACTTAATAAAAATTATCTAAAGCACTTATGTTCATAGAGATTTAATAATTACCCACTATTTTTATATTTAAAACCCCTCTTATTTTATATTCCTCTTTAAACTACCAAACTTGTTTTTTACAATTTATCTATTTAAAAATTGAGTAAAATATATCCACTATATGCATTGAATTATAATTTACCATTGTTATAGTTTGTTTTGGTAGGTAATTATTTTTATTTCTTTACGGGTTAAAGGGTCCCGTCCCTGTTACATCAGTAGAAAAAAGTGATAACTGTGCCTTCCAGTGGCTACATATAAAAATAAATTGAGGCTTAACTTCATACAACATGACCCAGAAAAGGCAAGAGCCATCCAAGAAAGAAAAAAAATAGCTATTACAATACTTGAAAAAAGAACAGCCAGCAGCTCTGCTGCCCAAACATGACCTTCCCAGGTTACTCAGATTACCTATTTTTTTCCTACTATGCACTATCATTAGGGGTGAGGAAAGTCTTTATTAGGGCCGAAAACAATCTGAGCTCTTCCATGACACTAGACAACATTGGCGCACCATTCCCTATAGATATTGGTAGCCACTTGTAGATGATTAACAACTTCACTGGCTCTATTGAGGGCTATGGAACGCAACGAGTCCTTGGCGTTAACAATATGCTGATCTTCGTCATCGCTGATGATTTTTGTATCTGACTGCTGATCACTCAACTTGAGGGATTTCAATATTTTGGATTTCTTGAGAGAAGTGAAGCAATGACCGTCCGCCTTGGGTATTGAAAAAATACCATGATGGAGGTAGCACAAACTACCTAATAGATCATGAGCCCACATCTTGATTAGCTTGGATGATCACATCTTGGAGGAAGTCTTCTTCCTAGATGTACAGGGTGGATTGATTGACTGATTTGTTGGCAAGAATATCAACCACCTTATTAGCCTCCTTGAACATGTGATTGATCTAACTTTGAGAGTTGTCACTGAGAGAAAGTTTACAGTCTTGGATGATGTTTTGGATATTCTTCTCCCATGTGCTCTTGTTGATGATGTGGCCAATAATCACTAAAGAATCTCCTTCGAATATGATTGTCTTTGGGAGGACTTTGCTTATCTCAATGCTTCTCCATAAAGCTCTGGCTTCTGCATAATTATTGGTTTAGGTCCTGAGATTCTCAGAGAAAGCCTTGATAATGCTGCTTGTGTGATCCCTGATGACTCTCCCTGCTCCAGATCTTCCTGGATTTCCTTTAGAGGCACCATCTAAGTTGACCTTAAGCCATCCCTATAGAGGGGGAGACCATTTGGCCGTGGTTCGGGTGCTAAAGGAATTATGGAATTTGTTACAGTTTGTGGGGATTCTGAGGAAAGCAAACAGGAAAGCTTCCAACTCGTATCTAGGGACATCATCGCACGGGTTGAGACTGTTGTTTTCAATAGCAAGGGACAAAGATTTCTTGGCCAAAACTTCAAGATTTTTGGTGGTCTCCATGAATATGCGATTACTAGGTTCTAGCTAGATTTTTCAGGTGGCATGGTGAAGCAAGAAACTCCATAGGAATCTGAGTCTTGAATTATTGAAAGTTATTGGCCATTGAATGAAAGTGTCCATAATAGCCTTGAGGCAGGTCCAAAACACTTGGAATATGCTGATTAAGGTAGAAAAAACACTCTCGATAAAGGGGCAGTCCAAAAAAAGATGTTGAGTGGATTCCCAAGCTTGAGAGCAGAGGTAGCACCTATTGGTAACCATTACTACTCTTCGAATTAAGTTGTCGGTGGTCAGGATTTTATTGTGAGTAGCCAGCCAGCAAAAATGCGCCACTTTTGAGATCAGAGACTTGAGCCAAATGTTTTTGAAAAGGTTCTAGTTTTCATCTCTTTTAAAGCCTCTAGGAGGGGTTTCCAACATTTGGGAAGTAGTTTTGATAGTGAAGCTACCATCACTAGATTTTTTCCAATAGCATTCATCCTTATTTAGGGTCTATGGGATAAAGTTTGCTTTAAAAATATCCTAAATATTTTATAGGCATTTTTTAATGATGCCATTCTTAATTCTGAACTGAACTTGCTTCCATTTATGGGTACCCTGGTCAGAAGTGATGAAATCAGCAACCTGGCGTCCATACTTACTATCGATGATATACTTGATTGGAGTCAGATCAGGGTCATTGATGAGGGGGTATTTTTAGCCTATGTATTTTCCTAGAAGTTGATAGACTTACCATCCCCAAGATGCCACCAAGATCCCTGGTGATCAAGCTACTTGGTATGGCTGATGGATTTCTAGAAGTGGGAACCATTGCGAGGAGTCTCCAAGTCTAGAAAAGAGTGATGTTGTAGATATTTCCTTTTGAAAATTGATACCCACTCCAATTTGGCATTTGTGACCACCTTCCAAGCCTTCTTGGCCAGGAGGGCTTGATTTGTAATATTTATGTGACGAAGACCCAAGCCCCCCTGTCTTTTGGGGTGCACATTTTTTCCCAGGCAACTAGATGGAACTTTATTTGATTATCATTCCAAGAACAAAGGATCTATTTTTACAATTTCTCAATAGCCTCTCCCACTGTAGCAGGTATTTTGAAGACCAACAAAAAGTAGGTAGGTATGCTTTGGAGGACTGACTTTACCAAAGTAGTTTTGCCTGCGCTGGAGAGGAGGGCTTCTTTCCATCCTGCCAGCTTCTTATAAATATTTTATGTGATGTTGTTCCACATCTCTTTGAGGGGTCTTCCTTTGAACATTGGTAGGCCCAAATATGTGGTTGGGAAGTCAGCAATGGTGCATCCCAAAATACCTGTAATCTTGGTCTACCTTCTAATGGGAGTGTTGATGAAGTAGAGTTTACTTTTGGTGTAATTGATATTCTGACCAACCGCTTCCTCGTACAGATTTAAGATGAAATTGATGGCTTTGTCTTCAAAAACTGAAGCTTTAGTGGCCAACAAGGTGTCATCCACTAATTTTTGGGTAATGGAGGGGGGTAAGACAGAAGCTGCCTTGATGCTAGAGATCAGGTTTCTGTTGCAGGTACTTTTGATGGTTCGATCCAAACTCTCAGCTAGAATAATGAATAAGATGAGGGATAGAGGCTCCCCCCATCTCAGCCCCTTGGTGCTAGGAAAGTAGCCAGTAGCAGCCCCATTCACTAGGACTGAGAACCAGGATGAAGAAATACAATTTAAAATTGGATTCTCCCAAGATTCATGAAAACCATATTTGAGGAGAATTTTGGACAGGAATTCCCAGTTCACTCTATCAAAGGTTTTGTTCATGTTAAGCTTCAGTAAGAAGGCTACAAATATGGACATATGGGTAGAGTGAATCATATCATGGATGGTGATGACCCCATCAAGAATGTTTTGACCCTTAACTGTGCTTCCTTGATAGTGGTCAATGATTGTGGGTAGGATCCTAGTGAGCCTGTTGGCCAAATATTTGGACAACACTTTATAGATGACGTTGCATAGGCTGATGGGACAAAAATTGGAGAGGGATTGGGAGTTAGTGCCTTTGGGGATCAAGGCCAAAAATTTGGAGTTTATATCTCTAGGAATGCAACTGGACTTCTGTATTTCAATGATGACAAGGCACAGGTCAGGGCCCACAATATCCCAAAAACATTGGAAGAACATAGGGGAGAAGCCATCCAACCCGAGGGCTTTATCAAGATTCATGGAAAAAAGGGCTTGATGGATTTCCTTGTGGGTTAGGGGGCTAAGGAGGTATTTATTGGTGTTGTTAGATATGGTCTGAGGAATGTTCTCCAAGAGGGAGTCCATGGTCGAAGGGGAGGAGGAGGGAGGGGAGGCAAGAAGGTTTTTAAAGTGGCTTACAACTTCATCCTTGATATGATGGATGTTCGAAGTGAAATTCTTGTCCTGCTTGATGAGGCTTTTAATTATGTTGACTCCCCTATGCCTGAGAGTGGAGATATAAAAATACTTAGAGTTGGAGTCACCTTCCCTGAGCTAGAGTTGTCTAGAATTTTGGCCCCAAAATATTTCCTCTTTACCCAAAGTGTCATCATACTCAGAGAGCGGAACCCTCTCTTAAGATCTAAGATTGTTATCACCATGACCTTCCTAGAATCTGTCCTCGATTTGCTCTAATCTAGTTTTGATGTTCTGTTTAGCTTCAAAAATGTTCCCGAAGATTTCTCTGTTCCAGACTTTAAGATTTTTCTTGACTTGCCTGAGTTTTTGCATGAAATTATTAGAAGTTGTCCCATGAAACCTTGTACCCCACCATTCTACTATTCGGTTTTTGAGATCCGGGTGGTGGGTCCACATTGAATCAAACCAAAAAGGATTCTTGAACTGTAGCTTGCTAGCCATCTCGAACAAAAGAAAGCTATGATCTGACCCTATCTTCAGGATATCCTTCAGGGTGGTGTCATCGAAGAGGGGAAGGGCTTCTTGGGATAACAAAAACCGATCAAGGTGTTCTTGAATAAGGTTATTTCCCAACCATCTATTACTCCAGGTGTACTTGGATCCCTACAGTGGAACATCCATGAGGGCATTGGAGTCCACAAACTACCTTAGGTCATTTGTATTCCTGTGAGTTATCGAGTTCCCCCCTTTTTATCAAAAAAGTGCACGGAGGAATTGAAGTCCCATGCCAAAATTTAGGGATATTGACGAATGCCTGTCTTATTTGAGTAAGGGTTTTCCACAAGATCAATATTCCCTGGGAAGAGTTGGGGGCATAGATATTTGACATAATCTAGGAGGTCTGGGAGCTAATATCATGGAAAAAAATGTTGGACAGTCTGTATTGACCTGAGATAAACCTGCCTTCAACTTTGGTTGGGTTCTAGAGGTACAGGAGCCCTCCTGCAGTCCTCGAAGCCAGGGAGTAGACAAAGTCATAGTTTTTCCAAATTATATTGGCTACCATAGGAGACCACTAATCATATAATTTGGTTAACTGAATGAAGAAGATAGTGGGGTTATGATATTTTCTCATAGCTGCAGCCAATCTTTGCTTGGCTATCCCGTTCAGTCCTCTCGCATTTCAGGAGAGGACTTTCATTTGGAACTTTTGGAGGGCTTTTTGCCCCCCTTGCCTTGTTGCGCGAAGGGTTTGGGTATTTTGTTTTCTTCCTTGATAGGTGTTGAGCAAGGTGCAGCAATAGTATTGTAATTGTTGTCAACACAGTCAGATAGATCTGTTGATGCAGTGGACAGGAAGTTCAAAAGCTATTCAGATGCAAAAGATAGGAGTTCAAAGGTTATTCAGAGTATGTATAGTGATTTTCCAAGAAGACCGAAGTGGCCCATATGCAAAAGATCAAATAAAAAAGACAAATAAGAAAAGTGTCGCGATATCGCGACATATACAGTAGGCAAGAAAAACTGTTGCGATTTCACGACATGTTGGAAGAGAGAAAAAAAACAGGAAAAACTGTCGCGATTTCGCGACATGTTGGAAGAGAGAGAAAAAGCAAGAAAAATAGTCGCGATTTCGTGACATGTTGGAAGAGAGAGAAAAAGTAGGAAAAATTATCGCGATTTCGTGACATGTTGGAAGAGAGAGAAAAAGCAGGAAAAACTGTCATGATTTCGCGACATGTTGGAAGAGAGAAAAAGCAGGAAAAACTGTCGCGATTTCGCGACATGTTGGAAGAGAGAAAAAGCAGGGAAAAACTGTCGCGATTTCACGACATGTTGGAAGAGAGAGAAAAAGTAAGAAAAACTATCACAATTTCACGACATGTTGGAAGAGAGAGAAAAAGCAGGAAAAATTGTCGTGATTTCGTGACATGTTGGAAGAGAGAGAAAAAGCAGGAAAAACTATCGCGATTTTGTGACATGTTGGAAGAGAAAAAGGCAAGTGGAAAAAATATCATGATTTCGCGACATGTTGGAAGAGAAAGAGAAAGCAGGAAAAAGTGTCACGATTTCGCGACAAGTTCGAAGAAAAAGAACAAGTAAGAGAAGTGTTGCGATTTCGCGACATGTTGCATTTTCGCGACTAAAATAGGAGAGAGAAAGTAAGTTTGAAAAGTGTCACGATATCGCGACATGTCACATTTTCACGACAAAAGAAAGAGAGGAAGCGTATGAAAGCAGAATTGTCACAATTTCATGACAAAAGCAGAAAGCAAGACTTCGAAAGCAGAAGTGTTGCGATTTTGTGACAAAAGCAAAGAAGTAAAGTATGGAAGTAGAAGTGTCATGATTTCGTGACAAAAGTAGAGAAGAAGACTTTGAAGGCAAAAGTGTCGTGATTTCGTCAAAAAAGCAAAGAAGTAAAGTATGAAAGCAGAAGTGTCACGATTTTGCGACAAAAGCAGAGAAAAAGACTTCGAAGGCAGAAGTGTCACGATTTTGCGACAAAAGCAAAGAAGCTAAGTACGAAAGTAGAAGTGTCACGATTTCACGACAAAAGCTAAGTTGAAGACTACAGAGGAAGAAGTGTTACGATATCGCAACAAAAACAAAGTCGAAGTCTATGAAAGCAGAAGTGTTACGATATCGCGACAAAAGCAAAGACAAAGTATATGGAGGCAAAAATGTCGCGATATCACGACAAAAGAAAATACGAAGTCTACAGAGGCAAAAATGTCATGATATCATGACAGAAGAATAGAGAAAGCGTACAGAGGTGAAAGTGTCGCGATATCGCGATATGTTATATTTGAGTGGCAACAACAACAAAAGAAGCTACAAAGGCAGAAATGTCACAATTTCATGACAGGTCATAAATGCGCAAGTCAAGAAGGAGAACCCGACTGAAATGAGAAGTATGATAGTGGACCGACATCAGTACGACATTTACAAGGGTAGTTACAGAGTGATTTCATACTGTTGAAATATGAAGAGTGATCAAAAGTCAATATGGCGGTTACAGGGTCTGTCTAGAATGAAATCATCAAGCGATGGATAAACCGAACATCTTCTTGAGTTGAAGCCGACAAAGACCGATGACAGTCGACTAAAATTAGGGTTTACAGTTGTTATGAAATCCAACTAAGATTAGGATTTACAACCGACTAAGATTAGGGTTTTCATCATAAAAAATATTTTTATAAAAGGAGGGCTATTTGGAGAATTGAGCAGAGGGTGGAATGTGTGTGAAATACGGTCATTGTGCACAGAGAGAAAGTCATGTCGAATCGTGCTAAGTGTGAAATTTGCAAAGAGAGCAGAGTGCACAAAAGGGAGAAGATGATCGTGAAGTTTGACTGTAACGAAGCAGAGTGTGTGAAGTGATTGCATAGAGAGAGCAGAGTGCGTAGAGAACACAAATGTGAAGAAGACCAATCAAGGTATTGCAAATGCAAAGGTACCTTACTGTCAAACTTATAGATTCAAATTGAAGTCCAGGTTGCAGCTTGAAATCAAGGTTTGGTGCTCTTTTGTTTTGGTGCAGATAAATAAGGGGTTGGTGCTCCTTCCAGTTGGTGCTGATAAATCAAGGGTTGGTGCTCATTTCTGTTGGTGCAAATAAATCAGGGGTTGGTGCTCCTTTTTGTTGGTGTAGATAAATTAGGGGTTGGTGCTCCTTTCTGTTGGTGTAGATAAATAAGGGGTTGGTGCTCCTTACAGTGGGTGCTGGTAAATTGATTGTAAAGTTGGTGCTTTGCAAAGGCTGGATTTGGATGGTAGTCCAAGTAGTCAATTTTTTGAGGAGTAGCCACATTGGTGAACCTCGTTAAATCTTGTGTTGTGTGATGCTTGTTTGTTATACTTATTGTATCTAGTAATAAGTTTTAATTGTTACGGTATTAAGAGCTATAAATTTAATTTTATTACACTGATTCACCCCCCCTCTTAGTGTCATTGTAAGACTAATAATTGGTATCAGAGCTAAGTTCCTGTACAAGCTTAACCGGCTAGGGTGATCTTGGAAGTAACACAATGGCAGGTGGTGAAGCTATTTTCATGGCATTTGAAGAAGTAAAATCAGAAAAGGAAGGAGTGAAATCTGAAGTATGTGGTGAAAACCCTGAGGCTGAAGTAGATCTAGAAGGTGAGTTGATCTCTGCACTTGAAGAGTGGAAAATAGAGAGGAAAAAGAATAATTTTTTTTTTAAAAAGCTTGAGGATGCAAATGAAATCATAACTAGTCTGAAAGTACAGACAGAAGAATACAAAAAAATATCTGAAGATCTCGAAGTACAAATTACCATGAAAATAGATTATTGCTGTAAACTAGAAGAAGAGAATGTTGGTTTACGGACGTAGATAGAAGAGATGAATCACAAAATTAGTTGCTATCACAAACGCAAAGAAAGTTCTATGAAGCTGGATAATATTATAAATGACCAAAGGCCTACATGCATCAAATTTGGTATGGGTTTCGTCGAAGGAGAACCATCAAATGGATCAAAGGCCAAAAATGTAGAATCCATAAAGAATGAAGATAAGAAACAGGTTGATAAAGGAAAAATGTCTCATGCAAAAGAAAGCAATAATGCCAGGCATGAAAGGAGAATTGACAATGATGGATTCACCAATGTCACATATCAAAGAAGAAGAAGACCTATGGCTCCTACGGCAACATGGAAAAGACCATCACCTAGGTTCAATTATCCCTTTTTTGGTTTTTGTTTTAAATGCAATGGCTATGGACATAAAATCTTAGACTACAAATATAATGTAAGACCAAGGAATTTCACCAGTAGAAATGCTTTTTCTCCTCTGATGAATTATACAGTAGAATGGTATAACTGTCATAATTTTGGGCACATTGCAAGAAACTATAGAAGTACATTTGCATCAAATCAGTTTCAAGGAAGAAAATTTCAACCAAATAGGATGAGACAAAAGATAAAACTTCCTGAAAAACATGCACAAGCTATTGATAAGGGAAAGGTAAAACAAGAGCCCAAAACTACTATCAAAACAAAGTGGAAAGAAAAAGAGCAACTTAAGGAAGAAAAGGAATCCTTAATCGTACAAAAAACATTTAAAGTACAGAATAAATATGTACCATGGATACTTGATAGTGGATGCTCTAGTCATATGACAGGTGACAAACAAAAATTTGAGAAGTTACAAAAATATGAAGGTGGTTCAGTAAAGTTTGGAAATAATGATGGAGCTAAGATAGTTGGCAAAGGTTCAGTTAAAATTAGTGACGAAAAAATTAAGTTAGAAGAAGTCTTGTTTGTGGATGGTTTGAAACATAACTTGTTGAGCATAAGTCAGATTTGTGATAAAGGTCATGAAGTAGTTTTTAAGAAGCAGGGTTGTGAAGTCAGAAAAACAAACAGTGGAAAATTGATAACAACTAGATCAAGGACATCTGGAAACTTGTACACGCTCTTAGAGACTTCAGAAGGAGCTTGTTTTATTGGACAGGAAGAAGAAAATTGGTTGTGGCATAAGAGATTTGATCATATCAGTTTTGATAATCTAGTAAAAATCAACTCAAAAAGGGCAGTGAGAGATATTCCCATCATCAGCAAACCTACAAACAACATTTGTGCTTCATGCCAAAAGGGGAAGCAAACTAGAGTCACATTCAAAACAAAAGAGTACTACACAAGCAAACCTTTGGAACTAATACACACTAATTTATGTGGACCCATGAGAACACAAAGCATAAATGGTGACAAATATTTTATGTTGTGCATTGATGACTATTCCAGAATGACATGGATATTTTTCTTGAAGCATAAATCAGAAGCTTTTGAAATGTTCAAGACTTTCAAAAACCAAGTTGAGAACGAAATAGGAAAGAGGATCAAGTGTTTAAGATCATATAGAGGAGGAGAATTCATTTTAGAAGAGTTTACAGAGTATTATGAAAAATACGATATTAGGAGATAGTTTTCAGTAGCCAAGACACCTTAGCAGAATGGAGTGGTAGAAAGAAAGAACAGGACAATGCAGGAAATGGCACGGACTATGTTGGCTGAAAGAAGAGTAGCAGACAGATTCTGGAAAGAAGCAGTCCATACTGCGGTGTATATCCAAAATAGGTACATGCTGAGAACACATGAAAGCAAAACTCCTTATGAGTTATGGTTTGGTAAAAGGGCAACAGCAAAATACCTCAAAGTTTTTGGCAGCAAGTGCTACATCAAAAGAACTGAAGATAATCTTGGTAAGTTTGAAGATAGAGCGGATGAAGGTATTTTTGTTGGTTATTTATCAAAAAGAAAAACTTAAAAATGCTACAACAAGAGGCTAAAGAAAATTGTGGACAGTGTCGATGTTAAATTTGATGAAGGTAGAGAACGAGTAATTAGCTATGAAAAGAACTACCCAATTTATGAAGAGGTTATTGAAGGAGATGAGGAAAACGAAACGAAAAAGATACAAAAATTTGACTTAGATGATTTAAGTTGTGATTCAGAAGTGGAAGAAAATAAGAAATTCAAAACAGACAGCTGGCAAAAAAATCATCCTAGAGAGCAAATAATTGGAGACCCCAAAGTTGGTGTTCAAACAAGAAGAAGAGTAGTAAGTAACTACTCTCTATTATCCAGCATTGAGCCCAACAAATGTTACTGATGCAAGGAAAGATGAAAGTTGGATGAAGGCAATAAATGAAGAATTAGATCAAATCGAGAAAAATAAAACTTGGGAGTTAGTACCTAGACCTGCAAATAAAAATATAATCGAGACTAAATGGATTTTTCGAAACAAATTGAATGAAGACGGATAGGTAGTCAGAAATAAAGCAAGATTGGTATGTAAGGGTTATGCACAAGTTGAAGGCATTGACTTTGAGGAAACTTTTGCACCAATAGCTAGACTAGAGGCAATTAGAATGTTTCTGGATTTAGCAGTCTACAAGAATTTCAAAGTGTATCAAATGGATGTGAAATCAATGTTTTTGAATGGTAAACTTGAAAAAGAGGTTTATATTGAGCAACCGGATGGTTTCCAACTTGGTGATGATCCCAACTTGGTTTGCAAGTTGAAGAAAGCATTATATGGCTTAAAATAGGCACCCCAAGCATGGTATGCAAGGCTAGACAACTATCTCACTCAACAAGGGTTTAAGAAAGGTATGGTGGATAGTAATTTGTATGTCAAAACAAAAAATGGGCATCTTATTGTTCTTGTTGTATATATAGATGATATCATATTTGGCAGCAGCAAAGATGAGTCATGTAAAGATTTAGCAAATAAGATGCAGAAAGAATTTGAAATGTCAATGATTGGTGAACTTTTGTATTTCCTCGAGTTGCAAGTTAATCAAAATAAGAAGGGCATATTTATTTCTCAAGTTAAATATGTGAAAGAGATGTTAAAAAGTTCACAATGGAGGATTGTAAGCCAGTTAGCACTCCCATGATGATAGGTTGCAAGTTGAGCAAGGATGACAAATCTCTACCTGTTGATCAAACCATGTACAAATCTATGATTACGAGCTTACTGTACCTGATAGCTACCAGACCAGATATTTTGTAGGTAGTATGCATGGTAGCACGATTTCAGGCTAATCCCAAGGAGACTCATGTGACAGCAGTGAAGAGGATTCTTTGGTACCTCAAGGGTACTATGGAGTATGGGTTATGGTATCCGAAAGATGAAGACTTCACCCTTATTTCATATTCAGGTGCATATTGGACAGGAGGTGTCGATGACAAAAAGAGTACCAATGGAGGTGCATTCTATCTTGGAGACAGATTGGTCTCGTGGCACAACAAGAAACAAGAGTTAGTTCCTTTATCGACAGGAGAGGCAGAATATATTACAACGACAACATGTTGTACACAGGTATTGTGGATGAAACAAACCCTGAAAGATCTTGGTATTAGCTTCAATAATCCAATATCAGTTAAGTGTGATAACACTAGTGCCATTAACATCTCCAAGAATTTGGTTATGTATTCATGCACAAAACACATTGCTATCAGGTATCACTTTTTGAAGGAGAAAGTTGCGAAAGGTGAGGTTAAGTTGGATTTTGTTCCAACTACAGAGAAAGTAGCAGATATCTTCAAAAATCCATTGCCCAAGGAATATTTTGAGTACCTTCGCAATAAATTGGGAGTGGTCACACTTCCCAAGAATTGACTAGCTACAAGGATCACATTCTCAGGGGGAGCATTTAAGTATTTGATTATCTTTTTGCTCATGTTCATGATTTTTACTAAGTGTAATAAATTCCGCCTGAGAATGTTGTGCATGGACTCAAGGGGAGTCTGCAGTAGCCCTTTGGTATTATTGTCAAAGGGGGAGAAGAGTTACAGGAAATTGCACATGTGTTGCCAAAAATTCCAAAGGGGGAGATTATTGAGCAAGGTGCATCAACAGTATTGTAATTGTTGTCAACACAGTCAGATAGATCTATTGATGCAGTGGACAGGAAGTTTAAAATCTATTCAGATGTAGAAGACAGGAGTTCAAAGGTTATTCAGAGTATGTACAGTGATTTTCCAAGAAGATCGAAGTGGCTCATATGCAAAATATCAAAGAAAAAAGACAAGTAAGAAAAGTGTCGCGATATTGTGACATATACAGCAGGCAAGAAAAATTGTCATGATTTCGTGACATGTTGGAAGAGAGAGAAAAATAGGAAAAACTGTCGCGATTTCACGACATGTTGGAAGAGAGAGAAAAAGCAGGAAAAACTATCGTGATTTCGCGACATGTTGGAAGAGAGAAAAAATAGGAAAAACTGTCGCGATTTCGCGACATGTTGGAAGAGAGAGAAAAAGCAAGAAAAGCTGTCACAATTTCGCGACATGTTGGAAGAAAGAGAAAAAGCAAGAAAAACTGTCGTGATTTCGCGGCATGTTGGAAGAGAGAGAAAAAGCAGGAAAAACTGTCGCGATTTCATGACATGTTGGAAGAGAAAGAGAAAGCAGGAAAAAGTGTCGCAATTTTGGGACAAGTTCAAAGAAAGAGAACAAGTAAGAGAAGTGTCGCGATTTCGTGACATGTTGCATTTTCACGACTAAAATAGGAGAGAGAAAGTAAGTTTGAAAAGTGTCACGACATGTCGCATTTTCATGACAAAAGAAAGAGAAGAAGCGTACGGAAGTAGAATTGTCATGATTTTGTGACAAAAGCAAAAAGCAAGACTTCGGAAGCAGAAGTGTCACGATTTCGAGACAAAATCAAAGAAGTAAAGTATGGAAGCAAAAGTGTCACGATTTCGTGACAAAAGCAGAGAAGAAGAATTCGAAGGCAAAAGTGTCATTATTTCACAACAAAAGCAAAGAAGTAAAGTACAAAAGCAGAAGTGTCACGATTTCATGAAAAAAGCAGAGAAGAAGACTTCAAAGGCAGAAGTGTCACGATTTCACGACAAAAGCAAAGAAGCTAAGTATGGAAGCAGAAGTGTCACGATTTCACAACAAAATCTAAGTTGAAGACTACAGAGGTAGAAGTGTCGTGATATCACGAAAAAAGCAAAGTCGAAGTCTATGAAAGTAGAAGTGTTGCGATATCACGACAAAAGCAAATACGAAGTATACGGAGGCAAAAATGTCGCAATATAGTGACAAACAAAAAGACAAAGTCTACGAAGGCAAAAATGTCGTGATATCATGACAGAATAATAGATAAAGCGTACGAAGGTGAGAGTGTCACGATATCGTGACATGTTATATTTTCATGGCAACAGCAACAAAAGAAGCTATAAAGGTAGAAATGTTGTGATTTCGCAATAGGTCGTAAATGCGCAAGTCAAGAAGGAGAACCCGACTGAAATGAGAAGTATGACAGTGGACTAACATCACTACAACATTTACAAGGGCAGTTACAGAGTGATTTCATATTGCTAAAATACGAAGAGTGATCAAAAGTCAGTATGGCGGTTACAAGGTCTATCCAGAATGAAATCATCAAGCAATGGATAAACCGAACATCTTCTTGAGTTGAAGCCGATGAAGACCGATGACAATCGACTAAAATTAGGGTTTACAGTTGTTATGAAAGCCAACTAATATTAGGATTTATAGCCGACTAAGATTAGGGTTTTCATCATAAAAAATATTGTTATAAAAGGAGGGTTGTTTGGAGAATTGAGCAGAGGGTGGAATGTGTGTGAAATACGGTCGTTGTGCATAGAGAGCAAGTCGTGTCGAATCATTCTAAGTGCAAAATTCATAAAGTAGAGTGCGCAAAATGGAGAATGCGATCGTGAAGTTTGACTGTAACGAAGTAGAGTGTGCGAAGTGATTGCGCAGAGAGAGTAGAGTGTACAAAGAACGCAAAGGTGAAGAAGACCAGTCAGGGTCTTGCAAATGCAAAGGTATCTTACTGTTAAACTTATAGATTCAAATTGAAGTCTAGGTTGTAGATTGGTATCAGGGGTTTGTGCTTCTTTCTGTTGGTACAGATAAATAAGGGGTTGGTGCTCCTTCCAGTTGGTGCTGGTAAATCAGGGGTTGGTGCTCCTTTCTGTTGGTGCAGATAAATCAAGGGTTGGTGCTCCTTTCTGTTGGTGCAGATAAATCAGGGGTTGGTGCAGATAAATAAGGGGTTGGTACTCCTTATAGTGGGTGCTGGTAAATTGATTGTAAAGTTGGTGCTTTACAAAGGCTGGATTTGGATGGTAGTCCAAGCAATCAATTTTTTGATGAGTAGCCACATTGGTGAACCTCGTTAAATATTGTGTTGTGTGATGCTCATTTGTTATACTTGTTGTATCTAATAATAAGTTTTAATTGTTACGATATTAAGAGCTGTAAATTTAAGTTTATAGAGCTACACTGATTCACCCCCCCCTCAGTGTCATTGTAAGACTAACAATAGGGTTTCCAATTTATTGAAGCAGGGTTTTATGAGTTCCATTAGCTATATCCTTGGATATATCCTGGTTTCTCCTCTCTATTCCTGAAGGCCTACCAATTTTCATGTCTACTCCTACATCGACTTGGGATTTTCTAAAGCTCTAAGTTTTTTTGAGGCTCCAATGATCAGGGGAATATTGGGTAACCTCATCCCTGTCAGAAATAGAGGCAATAGAGTTGTTCAGGGAGGCAAGGGGAACAAACCTACCTCAGGGAGGCAACAAGGCTAGGGAAGATGACATCCAAAGGGGTTTTTGGGTGGGGATTTGAGGGCTATCATCGGTAGTGGGGATTTGACCCTGGTGAGGGGGGAGGGGTCTTTTTGGATAGAATTTAGAGCAGGGCTCAGCTGGGAGGGAGTGTTAGGGGCTTGTGCAGGGATAACAGGGATTTTACCTTCCTCAAATTCCTCATTATTTCTAGAATATTTAAGCAAATCAAACTTATTAGCAGTGGTTACAGAGGTACTTGCCTTTTGGGGAGCTTGAGTTAGAGGTGGCTGAATCTGTTGTTTGTTCTTCAAGATTTTCCTTTGATTGATGTTGGTCCTCTAGCTGGTTACAGGCTTCGAGCACTCTACTTGCTGTTGATCGACCTTAGGGTTTTTGCATTTAGGGCATTGAGATGGGAGGTGCCATTGAGAATGGTACTCTAAATAGAAATTCAGCTTGTTCTTGAATATTAGCAACTAATTCCACCTGAAGTCCCCATAGATGATATTGAGGTGATCTAGGAGTTGCGAGTCTAGATTCACATTGACACAGATACGAGCCTAGGTTAGGCGAGTTATGGTGCGAGTGGCCGGGTCAATGGCCACTAATTCCCCAAAATCCCTAGTCAAACCTCGAAGGGTATCCTCATAGAAAAAATGAGCAAGGATATTGGGGATCCGGACCCATATGGAGTAAAATTTATGCTTTGCAAGTCGGGATCAAATTTTGGCTCCCACTTATTCAAAAATAGACTCCATCTCCCGAAGAACCATGGATCCCTGGATAGAATGCGCTTTGTGTCCTCCCTAGTATTCAGTTGAATCATGAAAAAACCTTAGGTCATCGTGAAAAGAGCCATGTTTCCTAGAATTTTCTATTTTGAATATGCCCACCAGCAAATTACATCCATGTTTGGGCACCCCCCTACAAATTTTATGACAAGGGAGAAGGAATCGCGAGAGGCGTACCCTTCCATGAGGGTTTGAGGGCACAAAATGTCAAGCCCTTGTGCAATGAAATATTTTGAACCATTCGAGGCTGATCTACGGTTATTCTGTAGACGATCTGCATATGACAAGATGTCTCGATGGCTTCCTGAGCCTCCCACTTTGTCATGTGGTTATTTTCCCCATTTGAAATTACTTCAAAAATTCCCATGATTGACGGTAGGTGCATTCCATGCTTGCCTTGTCACTGTTTGAGCTCTAGGAAATTCATTAAGAGAGTCAAAAATGACTTCTTTCGTTCACACTTTCTCCTTGTTTGATGGTTGATTATCGCCTAAAACTTCATTCTTCGAAACTATAGTTATCTCCATTTGATAAATCACCATTTGTTATAGTTGATCCTTCATGTCGTGCTACAATAATATCAATAGTATCCATAACAAATATAACTTATCCTTTTGAAATAAAATGAATGCATCAACATGCCCTTGGTGTTAGAATTTACATCTATTTATAGAAACAAATAGAAGCAATCCATCCACTCAATTCCTGTATAGAAAAATTAAAATGGATGAAAGATATAAACATATAGTGTGAACCTACAGGAACCATAAAAAATCAATATATTATCCCTAACTAAGAATAACAACACTATGATGCAATGGATGGACTAGTGGGGGTATTAATACCAATACTAAAACCCCAGTTACATAAACAAGTATAGCCTAGGTTGACATAAGAAGGCTTTAGGTTAGTTACAAGTTATAAGAATATTTTAACCATAACAAGTTTAACCATGGTCCATAGGGATTACATATTTAAATAACATGATAAATCAAATACATTTTTATAGTGATTACTCATAGACCTACATAAAATTACATCATACAATGTCAGCCTTGGCCATTAGTCAGATTACAATTTTAACACCCCCTCATAATTTAAACTAAATGACCAAGGAGAGAATACATTGGTGATTATAACACCCCCCAAATAATGGATGCTTTAGTGGGCCTCTATATTTGAGAAAATCTTTGTCGAACCCCTTCATCATCTACAAATCCATGTATGCAATGATGCACATGCACAAGAATCTCCTTAGACTAAACCATAGTCACCATTGCTAATAATAGATACTCCCACACACATGCAAATAACACCTCTAATATGCATCTACATGAGGAATTAATCCAAGAGTACCTACCCCAAAAAGTTCCAATATTCTTAGTCATATAAGGAAATACTTGGAAGTATAACTTTCTATTTACAACATACTTTACCTTATTTGGAAATTTTAACTTGCTCTTGGGTCACCTAATGTTTATCATCAAAAGAGGCTTTGCATGAATGTATTTTTTGAAAAGAGCCATTACAAAATTTCAGAATGATCATCTAGAAAAAGAATAGAAGAAAGAAGACATAATGAAGGGTTAGATCTTCATACATAATATGAATCAATAACCCAAAGGAAATGGAAGTATTGACTAGAACATATTATGAATCTTTTCTAGTATACCTTCAAAAGACTAAATAACTACTACAAATGTGACAAATTCAACTCTCTTCAATAAATATAGACTAAATATTTTGAATGCATACAATAATTAAAAGTTTTCCCTTTGAAGAGGGGCAATAGATATTGAAGACATTAACATAATAGCATGTTCCTTTACTTGTAGTAAGTCCTTGAAAAAATACCAATAATGCAAAGAACTCAAAAAATGTACAATTTGAAAAAAGGGCTCAAAATACTTTTGTTTGCAAAAATTATGGCCGCTGAAAGTTTAACCTCCAAAATAACCCTAGAGTGATATTTTTGAAATGCATCATTTTTTTTAATTCCTTCCATTTTTTAAATAAAAATTAATAAAAATATATTTCTTCTTTTGTTTCTTACGTCAAAAGGTAGAACATTGTTATGCCATGTCGACCTAACATGACTACCACCATCACTCCTCCAATCCAATGGTGCACTATCTCCATAAATAAGGGCATCATGATCCATTACAATAAAGAGCTCCAACCATTTAAATAGACATGTTACACAATATTTGAATTGAAAATTAATACGATTCCTTTTCCTTCTTCCATGATTCAATATAACTTAGACTTTAAATCATAACACTATACGATGATTATTTACCTATAACATATAAATATATACTATTGTTTAGTTAGTATTATAATGACCAGATATATGATAAATAAGAAAAATATCATCATTTATAATCATAAGCCACTTTAGTTTCTTTATTCACAAAGTAAAATGGAGAATGCGCACCACATGAAATGCATCAACACACACATAAACAACTTAAAAATATGATCTAACATCATAAGAAAAAAAATAAAAAATTAAAGAAATATTTATCCACCCACTAATCTAGAAACTTTGCATAATAACAAATGCTCATGGGCACAAGTTAAGTGTTTGATTTTTTTTGAAATCTATGCTTTTACTTTGAAAAGCCATCAACTTGTGTAATTAAATACAATCAATTCTAACTATCTCAACCATGAAATTCTATATTTCAAGGCTCATCTCTACATCTCATCATACATGCCTTTCTAATACCTCATATAGAAATCACACTACTCCAAAGTAATTAGATACTTTAGTATCAACAAGACCATGATAGTGATAGAAGTAATTTTGGTAACCACACATGTTCCAAGATATATAAATCTATATAAGTCATGTGTTTCATGGTATATGTCTATATGTTCAACATAGAAAACAACAAAATGGAAATATATTCTTCTGTATCAATCCCTTCTAAGATTAGGAATATAGTAAAATAGATTCTTCATTGATCTGCTTTCAACTACATGATAAAATTATTAATAGGACTTTAAATACAACCATAATAGTAGCATACATGATACATATATATAAGGTTAAGGTTGCCTAACTATTTATTTGATCATGTATAGGTTTAATTTGATATATTAAAATTCATTATACCATATCACTACTCTAACTTTATTAACATATTTTGGCATCACTTATGATTTTTTTAAAACACATTTGGTACATATGACTACTTGTAAACTTGTTTTATATGTACAATCATTATCGTCCTCGTATGTGGGATGGTAATTTATCATACATACAACATTATTACATTTTAGGTATTACACATCTTCATAGGTCATACTCCTTTCCAATCATATCTTTCGTTCAACATAATGCTCACTAGGCATAAATTTACAAATGCCTATCATCAAACTGATAACTGTTAGCATGTGCACCACAAATTTCAACAAATATCTAGGTGTCATTGTTAATGGATTATGATTAACCTCTTCAACAAATATCTATTAGTTTTACATTCACATCATAACTCTCTTTTTCTCTCCATACCTCTTCCTCTCTTTAGATACTTTTCTATTTTTTCATCATTTTAGTTATTAACATATACAATTTAATATCTTTTTAGCAAGATTTTTCTCTCTCCATTCCTTCTAGGATTTTCCTTCGACTATATCAAACATACATGTCCTATTATTTCCCTATGTGTATTGTTTCCACTTCTTTTTCCTACCATTTCCTATCCTTCCTCATCATTTTGTTCTTTCTATTTCTTTTTCTCTTATGCTTCTTCCTCCTACATGTTGCTTTATTTTTCCTATCATGCATGAAATGGTTATCTTATGCATGACATGCTAGCTGGAAAATGTGTGATTGTTACCTTACCTATAACCATTTGTATGCTCACACATCATACTCATCGGGCAAGATAAAATGTTTCATGGGATCCAAATCATGAACATGAATTGGTCTTCCAAGCTATTATCATTTTAACTTGTCTTTCTTTACAAGGCCAATTTTTTTTTTTGTTCCTTACTTTTCTTTAATAAATTTGGTAGAATACACTCAACATTTGTTTCGCTATATACCATCCCATCACATCCCTCCAACCACAATAAACATGTATTTTGTTGTCTACTTTATCTTGGTGCTAACACCTTCTTTTGGAGTGATTATGTCCTACACAACTATCATAAGGATGTAGGTTCCAACACCTAGTTGCAACATCTCAAAATATTCCACAATGACTGCAACTATCCATCATAGTACCTTCATCCCCTTGTACTAATTTCTCTTCTCATAAATCTAGTCTCATTGCTTCCTTTTTTAAATTTATATCCAGGACTTTCATTCCTTGGCCTTATTAATGGCATTATGGGAATTTTGACACCTTGATCATATATTACCAATCCCTTGCCATCATATCTCATTATTCTCATGAACAAGGAACCAATACCTTTGGTGTGTCTTTCAAAGCATCCAAATTCTTCATCACCACTCAGATTTCTATCATCATTATTTAAATACCACACACTATCACAATGTCCTTCACCACACTCCAAAGTAACATTGTTACTATAAAATTAGGCAACATGGCCTTTGTCATGGAAAATGCAACACTCAGTGAAATAATGATGTTTATCTTCCTATCTTATCTCTTTGTTCTTTTTTTCTCTCTCTTTATCTATAGCAGAAATCATTGGACCATTGTCTTTATTTTCACTACTACTCGTGGTCGCTTGCATCTTCCTCATACTTATTTTCTTACTTGTTTCTACTTTTACCTCCACTTGTTCTACATCTTCTCTCAACACTACCCTTTATCCCTTCAACTTTATCTTATAATCCTGCAAGAATTATTTTTCTATACTCAAGAACATTTTAGTACTACTATACACCAATTCTCATTTGTCCTTCAATGGATGTAATGTGTACTTTGTACCATATTTTTCAATAATGTATGTATTCACCCTAACATCATGCATTGTCTTTCTATCAAACTACCATGGCCTTCCCAACAAGACATGAAAAGCATCCATAGGCATAACATCACATAGTATCTCATCTTTGTAAATACACCTTTTCCCCATTGTACTTCAATGGAAGTAATGTGTACTTTGTGCCAAATTTTTCAATAATGTAGGTTTTCACCCTACCATCATGATTGCCTTTATGTCAAATTTCCATGGCCTTCCTAAAAATACATGACAAGCATCCATAGGCATAACATCACATAGTATCTCATATTCGTAAGAACCAATCTAAAAGTTTACCATACATTGGTCACTTACCACAATTTGGTGTCCTCTTTGCAACCATAAGATATTATACATATTTGGATGTTCAATTCTCTTCAACCCAAGATTTTCTACCATCTTTATAGACACTAAATTGTATGTACTCTCGTTGTCCATAATCACCTTGAAATATTTTTTCCTACTTTTACAAGTTGTTATGAACAAGACCCTTATTTGCATAGGTTCATGCACCTACTTTATGGGTTTTAACAACACCCTCTTCATTATAAGTGAATCTCCTTATTTTGGTTCCTCCATTTGCTTTGGTTAAGCAATAGTCTCTTCATTTGCTTATATAATCTATTTACGGGCTTCCTTTACATGATTATTGGTTTATTGTGCTTGAGGGAATTCATATGCTCTATGCTCTTCTTATTAGCTTTTATAGCAGTTGCCAGTAAAACCATGTCCTCTACCCCTATTAAAGCCACCTTCTTCTTTATATGATTCATCATTTTCTTGATTAATTTGATTGAAATGAATTTAATATTTTCTTACTTCTCCTTCTTGCAGATGCTACCCACTACCATTAGTTTATTGGTTTCTTCCTTTAAAGAACTATACTCTTCCTCTACAATTATTTTGTTGCTTGTGGACCAATTTTTATTCTTCCTTGAGCATATATTGATATGCTTCTTCATCTGTCCTAATTTGAAACATATCAATTTCATATTGTATGGACAACCTTAGTCTATTTATGTACATCACAACATTCTCCTCATCATATTCAATGTTACCTACCCTTATGGTCAATTTATAGAACTCATTTGTATATTCGTTTACTCCTAAATATTTCTACTTGAGGTTTTTGAGTCTTCTAAACAATTCAATTTGATAATCTATAGGGTGAAACTTGGATTTCAAATTGGATATAAACTTTTACCAGGTTTAAATTCTATCCATACCCTTTCACTGTCTATATATTTGGACATGATCCCACCAAATCGAAGCATGTCCCTTCAATCAGGTTCATGCAAATTTGACTCACTTTGGATCCTCCATCATTTGATAGTCAAAGAATCTCTCTATTTCGTTTATCTAATCAATTAATTATTTTAGTTTTAAAATTCCATTAAAATTGGGAGTAACCATATTTTATTTATGTCTCATTTTTTAGATTTCTCGAATCAACCAGTACTCTAGTTCTTATCCTTGATCTTCATCTTGAGCTTCCACTTGACTAGTTTCCTCCTCTTCACTATCACCAGTCTCCTCAAGATGAACACCTCATCTTTGAGAAGTCTCAATCACATCTAACCTAGCAATGATTACTCTTCGTATTTTTTCTATATCTATGGGTTAGATTCCTAGAGCAAGTGGTCTTCCTTTTATTCATTGTGTCATATTCCTCCAATATGTATCACAAACCTTCTCTGATACCAAATGATGTAGATGTAAAAAGAAAATCCATATAAGGATGACCTTTACAAGTAAAAAATTATAAATTCAACTTATAACCACTAGATACATGGTAATTACATGTGCAATCAAGGTCTTACGATAGTAATAAAACTCTTATGATGATAATATTATGAGATTAATATCTTATGATAACACTCATATAGTATTTATATGATAATGTTCAATTGTATGACAAGTTACTTTATATGACTAGTTTAGTTGTTTGACAAGTTTAATTGTATGACAAGTTCTGTTATATGACATGCTTAATTATATGACATGTTCTATTGTATATTAGGACTAATTCTATGACATCATGTTCTATTATTGAACAATTAACCCAGTTGAATGAGAAACAACTTGAATGGTGCATAAAGTTTAATTGAATAGAATAACACCATTGACTCATAAGAACGATAATCACACATTCTTATCCTCATTGGTAAAAATTCTCACTTGTAAAACAAAGTCATTTTCCTCTTTGAACAAATTTTTGCTTTCATTTAATGATGTATTTTCTTGAATGTTGCTCCTTTGTTTAGATTAAATGGCAATAAACTTATAGTTTTTTATTTGAACAGGGGCATTCATTGGCTAGAAACTTAGTTGATCTATAGTGACTCCTTTATTCAAATAGTGTTTTGTTTGTACAACAATACTACTCTCTTGCAATTCTTGCACAAACCAATTCATGCAAACAACACTTGCAATATAAATAAATTAATGCATTTGCTACTTAGACATGCACAAAGAAAGGAATGGGACTGAATTATTTAATTTATTACCAAAATATATGTTGATGTTCTATTAATGGCATGCTTCTCTTTTTCTCTTCATACCTCTCCCTCTTTGGATACTTATCTATTTTTTCACCCTTTTCTATATTAAGATATATAATTGACCATCTTGTCAATAGGCTCTCTCTCTCTCTCTCTCTCTCTCTCTCTCTCTCTCTCTCTCTTCCTTCTAGGATTTCCCTCTACTTGTCTCAAAAATACCTCTACTCTTATTTTCCTATGTGTGCTATTTCCACTTCTTTTTCTTGTCGTTTCCTCACCCTTCCTCTTCCTCTTCCTTTTTCTCTTCTACTTCTTCCTCCTCCATATTGCTCTCTTTTTTCTCTCATGCATGAAATATCTCTCTTATGCATGACATGGTAGTTGTAAAAGGTGTGATAAATACCTTTCCTGTAACCATTCGGATGCTCCTACATCACTTTACAAAGACTCTTTAGATTTCATCTTCAACTATCTCTTCATCTCCTAAAAGTCTAGTAGATATGACTTTTCGTATTTCTCATAGAAGAAATATATTCATTGGATATTTAATTACAAGCATATAATTATTAATAAGTGAAAAATATTTAAATGACTCATAGACTCCAAGTATTTACAAATATTTACAAAATATTTATAAGATACTTGCAAGGTACCAAATAATGTAATAATATCCAACACCCCCTATATTATATTATTCAATATGATGTCAATTTATAAATTTGGTTCAGAATTCTGCTAGCACTGGCTCAACTAAATATATGTAACCTCCATTAGGTCTACCTCTCCAAGCTATCTAGGTTTACCTATGGAATAGTCATAAGATCATCACCTTTGGCAAACTGCAACATATCCTTGGAATCATCCATGTAAGCATTATTTTACTAGTCCTATCACCTTAGGTAATCTTCCAACCGATGCTTGTGTCATAATATGCTAAAACAAATCACACTTTACATTCAGTAAACTTTTATTTTTCATCATTCTTGGTCTCCTCCTATAGCAACCTTACAATAATTTTTCATCTTATCTCATTCATGCATACTTATCCATCCACTATTTATTTTTATTTTGTTATTTTTTTTGTTCTGATGGTATATTTGGGAATGATTAATTCCTCCACAAATTTCATAATAAAGGAGGTTCCAACATTTTTCTATCTTATATCCATGTCTTCCACAATGGTTACAATTGTTCCATTTTTTGATTCATTTCTAACAATTTTTATCTTACTAATATCTGACACATATTTGGTTTCATAATTTTCTATTATGCATCCGTTGTTACCTATCACAAATTTTCTTATCTCAAAATTTCTTTTACTATTAATTTATTCACTATTACCTATTTTCCCTTCATAGTTACTTGTCACAAAACTAGTTTGATCAATCCCTATCACAAATTTGGTATCATTGCTTCATGTTATAAAATTAGATAGTGAAACAAATTTATTACTACATGTCAATCTTGTATATCCAAGTCCTTCATATTTTGACCTTATTTCTAGTATAATGGGTTCTTTCATATCTAATTTTGAACCAATTCCTTTAGTATTCCTTTCAAAATAACCAAACTCATCATTGCATTGATCATAAATTAGGCTATTAGTATCATTGTCATCATCTAAATAACTCAAATAATTATCAACACAATATCCATCAATACATCTAGATATGTTTCTATAATTGTTATGTTTATCATGGCCTATATAAATATTCCCTATAAATCAACACACACTTTTAGCACATTATTTGTCTTTATGGATAATGCTCAAATCCTTGGTGTCACATGCAATATTTGTTTTCTATACAAGATCACTAGTATCACAACATGAATTTGTTATTATGGATTTCAAATTATAAGTATCACAACTCACATGAGCCTTCATAGGCTTTAAATTACTTGAATCATAGCAATTGTATACCATCATAGGTTTCAAATCACATGTATTACAATTCACACTTTCCTTTGATGAAAATCAACAATTTCACAACTCACATGCTTCATCTTGGGTTGATTAGTCAACTTTTCAATTATTTTATCTTGCCCTTTATACTTACCCTTAAGGACATTAAGAGTGATTAATGCTATGTACATTATCTTTCCTATTTCAGTTGGTAATGTAAAAAAAAAATAGAACAATCATTAGCTTATTCGAGAGTAAGAATTATGTAGTCCTTAAGTGTTGAGAAGTATCTTTCTTTAGCTTATTTGTGAACCATGGGTAAGTACCACCTTAATTCTACTGACACATATATTTGAGCATTTGTGATAATGGAATATAAATAGGATCATGTTAATAATTATTCATTTTAATCATTATTTTCATCTTCTTGAAAAAGATCTCTAACTTGTTGCTCTCTACCTTCACTTGTTTTATATATCTAATACACTTGAATTAATGTTTGGTTTTCTATACTAAAGTTTGATGATGCAAACCTTTTAATATATTTTCTTGAAGTTGGTTGTAAACATGATCCTTTATTTTCGCTATCTTGTGATGCCACACAAATTTGATTTAATTCTTTTTTCCTAATTTGTTTACAATCCCTTTTAGATTTGGATGTTTTCTTAGCCATATGAACCTTGTGTGTTGATTCACATTCTACTTTAAAATTTTACCTTAAATCCTTTTGAGTAGTATATCTTTAATGAGTTTGAATTTATCTTTGGTATTGCATTTATTAACTTGATTGATATTGAAGAGATGAAATGATATGTAGGGAAAATAAATCATTTTTTAAGGATCTAGTAGCTTCAACCTTTTGTTGTTTTTATACCCTTATCCAACAATTATGAGATTGATATTAAGTTTTTAGTTAATCTAGGTATATAAAGTACATTTTATAGTGTGCATTCTAGAAGAGGTATATTGAGTGAGACATTACCTACTCCCTAGACCTGATCGATTTTATCATGTATAAAGGATATACTTTGTTTTACTTGGAGAGAATTAAACTAATGTATATTGCTTTCCATGTGATAAGTTACCCCTAAATCAATATACCAAAAGCTATTCTCTTATTTTCCTATGCCATGTGTCATTTCAAATTTTTGTTTTAAATTTGATTTTCCATTTTATGTTGAAAGAATGTGCTTCTTTGTGAAAAATATTCCTTAGTTTTTGATATCATATTTTAATAAAATTTGGTTCTTTAAATAAATGAGACTTTGTGAGAAGTACTTTTGATGAATACATGAATAGGATTGCTTGTAAAAATATTTCTTTCAATTGCTTTTGCAATTATTCAAATAAAATACTTAAAAGGAAGTGTGGTCAACATTCCTAATTTCCTTTCTTTAAAATTATAGTCAACTCTTTTATATTTTTTTGTAATTTGATTAGATGATAAGATTTTCGATTTTTTTACCAAGTATAAAACCTTACCTTTTGTCTTCCTAATTAATTTATTATGAATTTTCTATTTTAAATTTTTTGAAATATTTTTCATTTATGAACTTTATTTTATGAAAATGGAACTTTTTTTAATGTCTCCTTTTTCTCCTTCCTTTTTTTAAATATTCCCTTTCATAATATTAAATCCCACGAACCTTCAATATTCTTTCAATTTTATCCTTTCTTATATCGATCAATTTTAGATAAAATAAAGAAAAGAAAATATGTCTCGTACCTTATGGAAAAATACTTAAATAATATGAAATTGTCTTTGAACTTGCCTCGAATCTCTTTATTTTGAAAAATATCCCTTCAACAATGTGCCTTTCAAAATACTCCTTAAACATGTCATGTGCAAATCAATTGTACTTTTAAAAGCAAATGGACTTCAATATCTAAAAAAATTCTTTGAATGATTTTTTTTTTCAAAGAGGAAGTTAAAATTTTCTTTCAATAATATATATATTTATTTATTTTTTTCCTTGACCGTTTTTTTTGTTATAATCCCTTATTAACAAGTCTTCTTCAATTTCATTCATTAGAGCAACAAATTAAAATCCTCTTCTCTTTTAATGAATTTCTTTAATTCAATTATTCTCTTTTAATATTTTGTTTATATCTTTGAATTTCATCTTCCCAAATATTTCATTCCAATTCTCTTTTATCTCTATTTTTTTGAATTCGTTGTATCTTTAAAAAAGTTCCTTATGGTTTAATTTATCCCCTCTCTTTCACTTTATAATATGTCCCTTTAATTTATCCCCTCTCTTTCACTTTATAATATGTCCCTTTCAATATTTTCCTTTATAAGAGTAACTATCACTTAAATATTCATTGAATTCTTTTGGTAAATAAACTTGAGGTAAAAAAATGTCTTAGTGTACGCTCACTAATTCAATTTCGTGTTCCCTCCAAACTTTAGAATAGTACCACAATTTTAAAATTTGTGCAACCTTGATGACACGTTATCTTTGGATTTATTCTCACACTCTAGTTTGTCAAATATGGGATCATTTTCAACATCTTTCTTCACCTATCATAGTAGCATTTCACATATAATTGGCCTAGCAATTTAGTAGATAATTTTCTCATCCACTCTTCTTACAGTACATGTTACCTATTACATGCACTACTTTTAGAAGATATTTTATATTACCTATGCCTTTTCCAACATGTGTTTCTTTTACCATAAAATATCTTCTACTTGGGTAAATTAAATGTCTCACAATCAAACACATATCTCAAACGTGTATCTCAAGCATGTTCCACTCAAACATGTATCTCAATCTTGTTCCTCTCTAATGAAAGTAGGAAGCTAAAATTTTCTTTCTACAAGTTATAAACATGACTTTGGATGACAAGAATTCTACTGCTCAATATATTTTGACCACTTAAGGCAATGAACTATCAACATGGTAAATGTAAAATCAAACTGATATAGAAATTTTAGGAATTTTATGTCCTTGCTGGTCAATTCACTCCTCTCTTGCACTCTTCCTTTAGCTTTCTAACTATAGCACTCTTCCTTTGGCTTGCTAATCATAGATCTAATACTAGTGTTAGTAAATAAGCTATCTTCAACAATAAGCAATTGATAAAGATCTCATACAATGTACCAAAATAAGACACACATATATTCAAGCCATTACTAAAAATAAGAAAACTCACTATATTATTGTGGATGAAAAATTAACAATGTATTATAATACAAATGATGCTTTACAATTTTCAGTTACATACAAACTCATATGTAACTCCTACAAATAGCCTTTACAAAGAGACTCTTGACATTTCATCTTCAACTATCTCTTCATCTTCTCAAAATATTGGGAGATATGACTCTTCATATTTCTCATAGGAGAAATATATTTATTGAATCCTTAATTACAAACATCTAATGATTACTAAATAAAAAATATTTACATAACTTATAGACTCCAAGAATTTAAAAAATATTCACAAGATACTTGGAAGGTACCAAATAAAATTTTAATCTTCAACACTCCTAGCATTGGTGACATTTGTACAATGACTTGCTATAAGTGAAGGGGTATTTCATTTATAATGGTATTGAATACTTATATTTACCATTTAACAGAGTAGAATTATAGGATAAGGACTAGTTTAAGTGCACTTATTACAACTCTTTAAATTATATAGCGAATCTAATGCTTTAAGAAGATGAAGGAATTTGAGGTAGAGTTGAATCCTCTCATGCTAGGGAGAGATGTTAATTCAAACAATAATTCTTACAATACTAGGATTTTATTTAAATACACTTCAAGTAAAATATTTCTATCTTGCATCGATAATATTTTTTCATATTTAATTATTGGTATGTAGATTCATATTTGGCCATGAAAAAAGGTGTGCTCATTTAACTACGAGTCATGTAAAAGTGATGGAGTAATCATTTAGAAAAATAATGATGAATGTATTAAAATGAAAGGTAGCTACAATATGATTGTTATAGGGTTCATGGATGATAAGTCCAAACTCTAAGATTTTAATAGAATTATTGATCCAAAGGAATGGAAGGCCTTGATTATTAGAGTTGATATATCTTAAGACTTTGGAGCTTGTTATTCAGGTATTTGAAATATGGGTCACTAAGGTTTATGTATAGGGAAATACTTTTGAAAGGAATTTATTAATCAATTTATCCTCTTGGTGGTATGTGCAATGGATGTATACTTGGAAAACATCATAGAGATGCATTTTAAAAGGATAATCACATAAAGTTTTAGTATTCTTGAGTCGATATATTCAAATTGGTATGGTTCTATGTGTGTGCCCTCTTATTGTTGCTCAATATACATTATCAACTTAATTGATGACTACACTAGAAAGCTATGGCTCTAATTCACTAGCAATGATGCATTTTTTTAGAAACATGGAATCGCCCATTAGAGTGTCTTTTTTATTAGGTTAAGGAAGAAAGGGTCCCCAAACATTTTACAAGGAGGAAGCTACAACTTCCAAATATAAGGCCAAAAACTAATAGACCAAAAGCTATCCCACCCTATGGGACTTACAACATGCCAAACCATCACCCACCAAAGTAGAAGGACTGCAAGAAGTCTATGAAAGGAATAGGGAGAATTGAGAGAATGTAGAGAATCAATCCCTAGGATCCTCATCCACAAAAAGGCCAAAAAATCAATAGACCAAAATTTATCCCACCCTTTGGGACTAACAACATGCCAAAACATCACCTATCAAAATAGAAGAACTATAAGAAGTGCAAGAAAGGATCGGGAAGAAATGAGAGAATGAAGAGAATCTCAACCCTCAAGATCATCATCCCCATCACTTTCCTTTATTTCCTTAGAGTCTTTTGGATCCCATTGGTCCCATTCCATCATTGCTTTGACCTTCATGCATGAGATAGCCACTTTAAGAGCACTTTTTATAGATATCATGAATTATTTCATCATTCATTTTGTTGATTTGGGGGCTTTTTAGGGATCTTGATAACTGGTGAGATTTTCCTTCTTCCCCACCAAATGCCCCTTGGAGGGCTTGTATTTATTCCTAACTAAGATAGAGTCTTTTGAATCCTCATAATCTATAATAAACAAGGGGGAATTATCCGCTTTCATCATTATAGAAAATAGTTACTTAGAGTATTTGGATTTATCCTCACATCCTCAAGCTCCTCTAGGAAACTATGAAGTGTCACCTTACCCATTTTGCATATTTAAAACCATTCCACTAGGGGAAATTATAGGTTCAGGTAGGGCTGGTTTGGTCTTAGGGGACTAAGCATTGAGAGAAATGTTTTATGAATAAACTAGGGAATCCTCATTCTTAGGAGAATAAATAGGACTATCCACCAAAGTCAACTTAGACTTCCCCAATTTTCCATCCTTTTAACTACATAGTCAAAGATCATTTTAACAAGACCCTATTAGAGCGAGTTAAATCCTCTTTCTTGACATGAAATATTATCTTATCCAGAGACTTGAACAAGAAGGAAGAGATATTCAACCTTCTCTTAAGGTGGAGTTGGTTCAATAATGTAAAGTGATAGCTCCTAAAAATGTCTTGGTTGTTATCAATGGTGAAATACTCTATGATGGTAAGCACAACCCTATCCCAAGAAGCCTTAAGAGAACTCCACAGGTAACCATTTTGGATTTTTCTAGATCTTCATATTTTCCTAGGAATATCCTAAGTTCCTTGGCTAGGGAGTGCTTCTCCTTATTCAGGCAAGCATCCTCTACCTACAACTTTCGCCATGCCATCCTTTCAATAATGGGCCACCTAGAGAGAGAGCTCTCTATCGAACACATTAAATATCATGAGGCACTCAAGGAGGTCATCCTTCTTAATAATCCTTTTAACCTCCTCATCCAGGTTGAAGGTACAAGGTTCCACTTTAACCATAATCATACATAGGGACTTAACTCTATGGAAACCCCTTAAGAAATATTGGAAGACTATATCCAACCTCACAAAGACCACAAATATTTGGAGTAGAGTGAAATTAAACACAACAATAGAAAATGGTCCTTTACCAAAATAAACAAAGACCAAAAGGTGATTGGCATTCCAAAAAATGTTAGGGGCTCTAAACAAGGTCTTCAATCATCTCTAGAAAGACCCAAATTTCACTTGTAGAGAGCATCACTAATAATTTAGCTGAGTAGAATACCTCAAGATAGTGGAGAAGGTACTAGCAATGTTCAAGTCATGATTAACATGCCTTCCAAATGAAAAAGGTGTTGGAAGTGATAAATTCAGCATGAGCCTCAATAGGAAGGAGATACTTATGTGATCTTAGAGTCTCCCACATTGCATCATGAAAACCATACCATAGAATACAGGGAATATCCAAAGGAGGATATAATAAAATGTCAAACTTAGAAAAGTGATTTTGTATCTCGGACACATGGCATGAAGTGGCAACAAGTATGCTACATTGAATCACAGTCTACCACCTCAACCTATGATGACTCTTTTCCTCACTAACATGATCAAGATTAGAAAGTGAGGTGTTACCACTAATCTCTAACTATCGCTCTAACTTGATTTGAATCTCTTCCCATTTATAACTATCCCAAATGGAGTTCACCAACCTGGATAACGTGAGATTAACCATGAGGTGGTAAGATTTGTAAAAGACCTTGGCTCACTTTGGATCCTTTAATAAGTACCACGTGACTCCAACCCACAAAGAGAAATTCCACTCCCAACATTACCCATCAGAATACCACATGAACAAAGGATAACCAATTCTAAAGCTTATATGGACAAAAAGGGAGATATCTCCCCTATCATTTGATATATTCTGACTAAAGATCACTTGGTTGTTGAATAGGAAGTGATGAAGCTGCCATAAAGGATTAGGAACCCAAGTCCCAAAAAATTTCCACCAATAGGAGAGATTTCAAATTTGAAAAATACCTTATAGCTCCAAAGAGTTCTCCTCAAGGTACTGGAAAGGCAAGACCCTAGATAAAAAACAATAACCATCTCCACCACTTTGTAGGTGAATATATTCTTAATAAACCTCATCACAAAAAAAAATTCTAGACAAAGAGATAACATCACAAAGACCATTACTCCATCTGAGAAAGACCTTGGGGGAAACCTTCCCTCCAAGTTGTAAGTCCTACTTGGTGCAAACCAAAATTGGCTAAGATATTCATAGATCTGTTACCTTCTCTATAAGTATGTCTAATTTGGAAGTCTTCTAGGGAATAAATATTTCTTTTAGATTCCTCTATCATGTTTCTTATACTCCAACTAGGGGTTTGGGATCCAATTGCAGAGTTGATGATGTTTAGAGAATCCCCTTCAATGATAATTATTTTGCATTCTAAAGAATCAAGCAACATTGTTCCCTAGAAAAGAGCTTCAACTTCTGCAAAGTGACTAGTTTGAAATCCTAGTTTTTCAGAATAAGCAAGAATGATCTCTCCTTTGTCATTTCTAAACACACCCCCAGCCCCAGCTTTCCCTAGATTTCCTTTAGATGCTCCATAAAAATTGAGTTTGATCCATCCGAGTGGGGGTCTCCGTTTGGTTTGGTATCTTATGTTCAATCTAGGTTGCATCATCTCTCTATTCCTTGATTGAAGCCCTAACTTCTCCTCTAGATTGGCCTCATCCTTGAGACCTCTATCATTGTCCAGGTGAAGACTTGAGACATTTTCCACAATAGCAATGAGGGTTCTAGAACACACAGAGGCAACATCTCTTTTGGAATCCTTGAAGGCCCTATTATTTATTTCCTTCCAAATCCCCCAAATAAGGTGGAGGAGGCTAAAGGACCAGAGAATTTGAAGTCTCAGGTTAAAAAAGGGGGAGGTCCACTGATTACAAACATCAAAGAGGAGACACAAAACAACCCGAAAAACCCCAAGGATATTCAAAAAGGAATAAAGAACTTCCAAAGAAAAGGAACATTGAAAGAATAAATGGTTTGAAGTTTCAATGCACTTTTCATAGAGATAACACCTATTAGGAATATACATCCCTCTTTTTTGAATATTTTCTATAGTGAGGATCTTATTTTGAATAGCCAACCAAAAGAAGAAGTTGACTTTAGGGATGAGGTTTTTAAACCAAGTTTTTTTGCTAGGAAACCAAGTATCAAGCTCTTCTTCAGCAAGGAAGTAAACAGATTTCACGGAGAAAGAGCCATCCTTTTCACCTTTCCAAAAAACATAATCATCCTCATCTGAATTTTTAATAACCTGCATTCTCAAATTATCAGATAAGAATCTAATGGCCTCTTCCTCTTCCTAATTTAGGTTAGGGATAGAGAGAGATTTCCATTTTTTCTTTATCATTAGTTGTTTCAATAGAGTAGTCACTTTGGGGAAAAAGAGAAGGTGATTTTTAGTCTCCACAACTGAAATATTTGGAAAGTTAGAAAGAGGGGAGTTTAGAAGCCAAGGATCCTCCCAGAAATCAATTTTATTACCATTCCCCATATTCCACCTACATCCCTTAAGGATGATAGATTTCATTTTGAGAATGCTAAGCCAAAAAGTAGAACCTAAGGTGGAAGGGGATCCACAAGGAAGTTTTTATTATGATTCAAATACTTAGCTGAGAGAATGTGCACCCAGCCTAAGTTTTCCTTTCTAAACAGCTTCCAACCTTGCTTAGCCATTAATGCTTTATTCATTTGATTCAGATTTCTGAGGCCCAGACCTCCTACTTCTTTTTTGTTGCAAACCTGATCCCAAGAGACTAGGGGGATTCTCTTATTTTCTTCAGCACCCGACCAGAGAAAGGTTTTCTAGATGTGTTCAAATTTTTGGGTAACTTTAACAAGGATTTTGAAGAGAGATAGGAAATATATAGGAATACTCTGAAGAGTGGACTTCACTAACTGAGCTTTACCTACTTGGCTGAGAAGGGCACCTTTCCAACCAGTAAGCTTCCTTTGGATTCTTTCTCCACCACAGGATCCCAGAGATTCTCTTTTAATCTACCTTTGAAGAGAGGCATCCCAAGGTAAATTGAAGGGAGTTCAACAATCTCGCACCCTAGGATTTGAGCAATATTTCTCTACCTCTTGGGAGGAGTATTAAGAAAGAAGATTTTACTCTTAATGAAATTGATCTTCTGACCCACAACTCTCTTGAAGGAGGACAATATGTCCTTGAATTTATTGGCTTGTGGGATAGAGGCAGAAGTGGTTAAGAGAGTATCATCTACAAATTGTTGGTGAGTAATAGGATCTAGAGATAGGGTAGGTCTAATACCTTTGATGGAGGAGGTAGCTTTAAGAGATTTACCCAGTGCTTTAGACATCAAGATTAAAAGACAAGGGGAAAAAGGATCCTCCTGATAAATGCCCCTTAGACTCTTAAAATAACCTATAGTAGAGTAATTAATAATGACTAAAAACCTAGTAGTAGATATGCATTCTCTGACAATATTTAACCAATTTTGGTGAAATCTAAATTTGGCCATGACTTTCAAGAGGAAGTCCCAAGAGACTCTATTGTATGCTTTATTCATGTTGAGCTTAAGGAATAACCCCACTCTTCCACTCTTATCAACAAAATGAATAAGTTCATGAACTGTTATGATACCATCCAGAATTTTCCTTCCTACCACAAAGCCACCCTGAGCATGGTCAATAATACTGGACAAAATTTTTTTAACTCTATTAGTCAAGACTTTAGTCAAAATTTTATAAATGGTATTGTAGAGACTAATAGGTTTGTAATCGTTAAAATCCTTAGCCCCTTTAAACTTGGGAATGAGAACCAGGAAGGTAGAGTTCACATATTTCAGAATGAATCCCATCCTTTGGATCTCCTTCAAGGCATCCCCAATATCTTTACCAAGGATGTGCCAAAATTTATAAAAAAAAGGGGGAACCATTGGGGACCAAGAGCTTTCAAGCTACACATAGAAAAAATATCCCTCTTGATCTCATCATCCTTGAAAGGGCTTATTAGATGAGAGTTCATGTCCTCCAAGACAAGGGGAGGGATGTTGAGAAGTAGGTTCCTCTCAGCCAGATCATCACCATCCTCCTTATCACCCAAGAGAGTTTTAAAAAAATTAATAACTTTAGTCCTGATTTCTTGAATATCCATCAATTTAGAACCATCCACTTTTAAAATCTCTCTGATTCTATTGGTACTTCTGTGTCTCAAGGTTGAAATATGGAAGAATTTGGTATTACGATCTCCATCTTTAAGCCATAGGGCCCTTGATTTCTATCTCCATAACATCTCTTCACTAGCTAGAATATTATGAAATTCTACCAAAAGCATTTTCTCCTTATCTCTAGTGTCCAGGAACAATCTCCTTATTCAATAGTGAGTTCAATTTCATTCATTTTCCTTCTCAGGTCCTCCTTCTTTGGAAATATATACCCAAAAATAATTGTGTTCCTAAATTTTAGATTAGACTTGACAAACCTTAGGTTATTAGCCACTTGGTAAAATTAAGGGCCCAAAGAATTTATAGGACCACCACTCCTTAATTTTATCCTCTAAATCCGGGTGTTGAATCCACATTGCTTCAAATTTGAAAGGTCTAAGGAATTTCTTGGGATTTTGAATTGTTTCAAATAGTAAAGGGTTGTGGTCCAATCCCACTTTAGGGAGAGAACTTAAGGAAGCATCCCCAAAAGAATACAAACCTTCTTTAGAAATCAGGACTCTATCCAATATTATCTAGATAAGTTGGCTTCCTAATATTCTATTGCTCCAAGTGAACTTATTTCCTTTTAGGTCCAAGTCCATCAACTCATTCTGGTTTACAAAAAGGGCAAAATCTTCCATACCTTTTGACAAACTTGGATTCCCCCCTTTTTTATCAGACTAATAAAGGGGAGAGTTGAAGTCCCCAACTAACAACCAGATCTCATTTTTAAAATCCTCTCTCATTAATCCCAAAGAAGCCCAAAGCAAACTCCTTCTAGGGCAAGAATTTGGTGCATAGATATTTGAAAGGACCCATCTACGCTTAGTTTCCTTACAAGAGAAAAGAATATTGGGAACTCTATTTGAAGTCAAGATAATTGATCCATATATCTTTCTAGTGTCCTAAAAGACATAGAAGACCCCTTGAGCCCCCTTGAGTTGAACTATATAAGCCCAACATCCTTCTAGATAACCTTTATGACTTAATCAGTATTACATTCCTCCACTTTGGTTTCTTGGAGGAGAATAATTTTTGGCAAAATATATTTTCTTAAGGATGCTAACAATCTCTTTTTTGAGTGGCCTCTTATGTTCCAAGAGAGGAACTTCTTTTATGGGGTTTGGAATTGGGTTTGTTTCCTCCACCATTTAGGGAAGGAGGTTGAGAACTAAAGGAAGTTATCTTAAATTGCTTTTCACAAGGATCATCCCCTTCTTCCATTCTCAGTAGCGATTGTGTTCCATTAGCTATCTCTATTTTTGTCTTTTTTTTTTTTTATGTCTTTATTAGAAGGCTTCCAAACTTTTCACTCCACACCCACATCAATTGAATCCTTTTTATGACTTCTAGTTTTTAGGCCAGGGGAACCCTTCCCCAATTTGGGTTTAGGGACCTCAACTCGATAATTAGGAAGCTAAGATATGAATTCAATGGGATAGGGGGTGTATTTGAATCAAGCCTAATGATCTCATCAAATATGAAGTCAGAGACTGAAGCAAGACATTCTAAAGAGTTTCATGGGATAGAATTTAAAAGAAGCATTTTTAGGGAGGGGATAATGGAGGTAACCTAAGATAACTAGGTCTAGAATTTCTCTTCTTCCTCAACTAGAGGTACAACCAATATTATCTTAGATATTATTACTTCATGAAAATATAATTTTAGGTCATTTTGATCTTTCACAGCTCCCTAAGAACAAGTGTTAGCACCCACAACCTCAATGGCTTCTTGAGAATAGGCACTAGCTTCCACAACTTCCTCAACTTCTTGAGCTAAAGTTCTAGCTCCCTCCTCCTTTAAATATTCTTAGATAGATTTATCCCCAACATTTTTTCTTGACCAAAACTTCTTCACTAGCTTTTTCTTAGAAGGATATTGAGCTAAGAGATGTCCCAATTTATTATAACCAGAATAAAAATTAGGTCGATTCTCATATTCTATAGTTTGAATCCAAGACCCCAAATCTAAGATGAGTTCAATGGAATATGGAATATTAGCATCAAGATTTGCATTAATCCACATCCTTACAAATATCATCATTGATTTTATCCTCATCATAGAGTTGATTAGTATTAGGTCTCCCACAACCTTATCAATTCCTCTTAGAATATCATCATGCCATAAGTGAAAGGGGAGACCAGAGATACTAACTTAAAGAGGTATTATGTTCATTTTCTAAGTGTTTGGGTTAAATTTTGGCCTCCATTTTTAAAGAAATATGTCTCTCTTGTCATAGAATCATAGACCTCCACTCAAAATATACCTCAAGTCATTATTGTAGTTCAACTTTATGAGAGAAAATACTTTTGGAAGCACCATGATTTCCATCAAGACACGAGGTTTCCTTTTGGAATATGTCTTTCTTCTTATGGAGTCCAAATTAGGCTACACTCCTAGGAACTTACCCATAAGGTTGCAAGTAACCTAGTCCGTAGTAAGTTTCAAGAGACCCCCATGGACATGAATATTCCTTTGGTTAGGAGTTATATCGAAAGGCACTTTCAAAATACTCATACTATATCAATTTGAAATAACCATACCACAAGAGCTAGTGCTAGGATCAAAGGGCTTTTGGAGGTTAAGGGGCATAGAGGTGGGTCCACATCATAAGACAATTTTGAGCTAAACCCATGATCCACCAAAGTATTGTTAGATATTTCAAACTCCACCTTTTCACCTACCTCCTTCTCACTCAAACCACCATTCCCCATATTCTCTTTCGATCATCCAGCCTCCACCTTCTTACTCAACTTATCGATCTCCTTTGCCACCTTTCTACTCACACATTTTTTAATTATACTATATATCCATTAGAGTATTATATCCTATACTCCCCATTAAGTATTGTGTCTAAAAGAATAACAAGACACTAGTGAATATGTATATGTTATTGTTGGAAAATATTACATTATCTGGTACATGCTAATTTACCACCATGGTACCTTTATGGTACAAATTGCAAATATGTAATAGATTAGGGTGCGAGTTTATAGTTTAGAAGTGTGATTTATATTTACATTTATGTATGTGTTCATGTGTAGGATGTGCACAAGTGTCATGTAATAGAGTGTGCAGTATATCATATAGTTAAGTGTACAAGTGTCATGTAATAGAGTGTGTAATGTGTCATATATAGTGTACAAGTGTCATAGAGTAAAGTGTGTAAGAGTAGATAGAGAGTCAAAAGTCTTGTATACAAGTGGTAATATGACAAAAGGTATATGCGATTTATCTTATGCATGGAATATGAAAAGATGCATCTTTCTTATACGTGTTGAGAGCAATAGACAAATATTCCAAGAGTTACATTTCTAAGGTTATATTATTGAGACAAATATTCATGTTATATATCAAAGATTACATTCAAGCATTGATATTATAGAAGATTGTATGCAGTTTGAACAATTATATTGTAAGCTTTCTTCATGTTATTTCATGAATGAAATTAGCCATTTTACTTTATATTATTGTAATTTAATATGAATGTTATATTCTTTAATAGTAGCTATATATATTGAATGATCAAGTATTAATCTTATATTTGATATTGAACATTATAACCTATGATAACTTGGCTAAAAAGCCAATAGTGGTATCAAAGCTACCACACTCCATCATTTTGAAAGAGGTATATTTGAAGGCTATCATTGAAGAAGGATTTCAATGTGATTTTAAATCGAAAATAGGTTTAGGATAGAAGCTAGCATTATAGAAGATATCTTTGGTATGAATTATATTAGTAGTCAAATCCATGTGAGATGAGTGCTTGACAACATCTAAGAGCAACACCACATTCCATAAAGGACATTTGCATGACCTTAGAAGCACTGAAGTTTTATAGAAGCAAGGGAGTGTCTTAAAGGAGTTTACGACATTAGATTTAGAGACATAAAGCATTGGATAGTATCTAAGATTACATTAATAATAGTAGCAAGAGATGACTTTGAAAAAATTGAATCTGAGTGGACTATCAAGGTCACCCTAATAAAGGAGGATTATATCAGAAAAGATAACCAAATTAAGAGTGGTCAAGCCACCAAAAAAGATATTTTTTAAAGAGACGCTAAATCAAAATATAGGGAGCTATTAAAGCTTCCCAAATAGAACATATACCCAACAAAAACAAAGAAAAATAATAGCTCTAAGTTGAGAACTCAGAGTGGAGCTAATAGTGAATGATAGCTATAGTAGAAAAGGAGGAGATAAGGAAAAAGAAGAACATTTAAGTTTTACTATTTGAAGGCAACACTTTCTAGCTATTATAGGATGCATGAGATATCTCTATTTGGCGTAGAGAAAACAACTCTATATAGAATTTTATCTAGATTGATGAAGAAGGCATCAAGAATATCTCTATGTGATAGTCCATCCTATAGAAGGTTTGGAGAAGAATAACTCTTCACATATGCGTACCTATTTGCTAAAGAAGAAATGGAGGAAATATCTATGTTAAGAATCCTGGATACATTTGATAGAAACCTCAAAATACAACCATCCAAGACTTGACATTGCAAAAGGAAGAGGAAGTGCCAATTTTGGAAAGTGAGTAGAACCAAAACTTGAAACGCTTACACCATGGTAACACTCAATGCATGAAGGACTCGATTGCCATGTGGAAGAAATTAAATGCACCAATATAAGGTATGCAACACTTATTTCTATTTTCAAAATATTATAGGTATATTATGTAAGGGAGGTTGCTTAGTGAAATTTATTAGATTTGATTAAAGTCAAAAAAGAATGATAAGGTTCTTAGATTTGAAATTTGTATTTATTAAGTTGGATTGGTGAGGAATTTCTTCAATTTGACTTCCACATTTGATTTTTATAAATTTTAAAAATTTAGAATTGATTAATTAAGGAGTCAAAAGGAATTCAACTCCAAAAAGAAATTGAATTTTTTGATTATTGCAAATTGAGATTTGAAGAATTAAATTTGCCATTTGATAACTTACAAAATTATAAGTTTGGAGAGATGAGGTTTTGTACTCCAAAAAAAAAAAATGAAATTGATTTCAAAAACTTGTTTTTTGAAAATGGTTTATTGATTTGAAGATCAAATGCAAAATTAAATATTTTTTACATATTGGAAAATTTGTTGATTGGTTGAATTTAAATTTGGAACTACGAGTTTGTCTACTCGAAAGCAATTGTTTATTTGAATTGATTTACAAAATTTGAAGAATTTGATTTGCAAATTGATAAAATTAATTATTTGAAATTTGGGAGACACAAGGTCTTATACACCAAAGTATTTGAAAGTATGTTGAATTTGCAAATTTGAAGAATTTTATTATTTTTAGAAATTTAATATTTTGGAGAAATAAGAATTTCAACTTCAAAAAAATTATAATTCTTGAAAAACTTTGAAAAACTTTGAAATCATGAATGAAAGACAAAAGAAAAATAATGAAGAAATAACATAACATATTCAATTTATTCAAAGAGAATCTGATTTTATTATTTTTGCAATTATTAAGAAATGCATGAATGAATGTATTAAAAATGTTATGATATCCAAGAAGATTACAAAACCAAGTAATCAATTTTATGTTCCCATCAAGGTTTATCCAAACAAAAAAAAGACACTCAAAAGTGTAAACAATGTAATAAGTTTAGACATAAGACTAAAGATTGCTTGAGTCATGTACATTGTGGGAATCATAATCATATCCACAAAACATATTTGGTATAAATAAATGGTGTACATGAATGGAACACTATGAAAGAAATTATTCTAATGGAATTGGATGAGGTACTTAAACATGTAATTACAAAATCAAGTCTTGAAATAATCAAAATTACATAAAATATAGTACCTATAGTGATATAGCAGATAAGAAATGAAGATTTACATCATAATGGAAAGTAGTGTTAGAATCAAAACACAAGGAACAAGATAAATAAGAGGATTAGAAAGAGCAAAAGAAATATAGCTACAAAAAATATAGAAAACAAGAAGACAGGTAAATGCAAGAATCCTAAGTCATGCCATATCTAGAGTAGGAAAAGAGCAAGAATCAGAGATTGAAGCCTAAAGTCTTCAATAACCAGAATACAAGGGGTGTTGAAGAATATTACATTATATGGTACATGTTAATGTACCCCATGGTACCTTTATGATACAAATTGTCCATATATAATAAATTAGGATGTGAGTCTATAGTTAAGTAATGTGATTTATATTTACCGTTATGTATGTGTTGATGTGTAGGATGTATACAAGTGTCATGTAATAGAGTGTGCATGTGTATGGATGTAGGAGTGTGCAATGTGTCAAATAGTAAAGTGTGCGAGTGTAGATAAAGAGTAAAGAGTCATGTATAAAAATAGAAAGATGAAAAGATGAAAAACATGAGAGAGATTTTTCACATATTTTAAAATAGGCTTTGTCTTTTAAAATAGGCTTTTAAAGGCCGGCGTAAAAAAGTCACTTGTGGAGTCTAATTTACTCATTTGCAGGTTCTCGAAATTCGTTCTCAACATCTACAACCTCACCAACTTCACTTTGTTGGTGTCCTGGAAGGAGCTAGCTAAGATTTCCTAGGCCTCCTTTGATTTGGTTACTGATGCAATTCTCGAGAAGATGGTCTCCTCAACTACCTGCATTATGTAGAATAATGTCTTCACTTTGTTGGTGTCCTGGAAGGAGCTAGCTAAGATTTCCTAGGCCTCCTTTGATTTGGTTACTGATGCAATTCTCGGAAAGATGGTCTCCTCAACTACCTGCATTATGTAGAATAATGTCTTCTGGTCTTTCTTCTAGTTCTCCTTCAACAAGTCCTCCGTTTGGGAGAGAGCACTCAATGTTACTGCATCTATTGGTTTTGGGTAGCCATTCTCCACCAAGTCCCATAACTCATGAGACCCAAACAAAATCTTCATCTGAATACTCTAGTAATCGTAATTTTTACCATTGAACCATAGAATCTGCAACTGCAACAAATTGCTATCGCAAGCCATTGCTTCTTATCTTCCACAGATAGGCACTAGCTCTTATACCAATTTAAAAAAAATGAATGTTGTGCGGACGGACTGGAGTGCAGTGAAAACTCAAGCAGACGGAGTACAAGAGCGTGGCAGACAATGAAGGTAAGGCAGGAGAAATTAAGGCGGAAGACAATAGGATAAAAATAAGATGATCGGGTTCTTAATAACGTCTGCCCAAAAGTGGTTTGATGAAGTACCGCCCACGGTGAGCGAGGTTTCCAACTAAAGTCCACCCAACTTAACTTCTACAAAGCCCCCTTGAGGAGTGGGTAAAAGATACCAAAAAGAAACTTGGTCAGGGGTTTGCAAACATCCGCCCAACAGAATTAACCAAATTGTCCGCCCAAATTTTAAAGTTAAGCCTAAACAAATTAAAGCATCCGCCCAACTATATTTTAGGGCCGACAAAGGGTTTTTCACGACGGATGGGTAGAAAATCAAATGAGCAATATTTTATATCATGCGGAAGCTTAAAAACACACGAATATATTTCTTATATTAACAAAACATTATAGTGTTTAATACAAAGCCTATCACCTGATGCTTCTTTCTCCAAAAGCTTTACAGATGAATCATCTGCAAGTAGACTGTACTGTACTATTGCAGGATAAACCCAACCAGAAGAGTCTGAAAGTTGGAGCTTCGGCTCCTTGCTCTTCGAACCCGTCATCGAGTTTTCTCTCCTCTTTCTGCTCCTTCTCCTCTACGTTCTACGTGAACAAATGCCAAGGACTTATATAGAGTACAGTCGAGGATGGAGGGAAATGCGTGAAAGTCTCACCTAATTCTCTGACACGCATTAAATGAAAAGCATGCTGCCAAAGCTTCTTGAACAACACGTGAACAAATGCCAAGGACTTATATATATATAGAGTAGAGTCAAGGATGGAGGGACATGCGTCAAAGTCTCACCCAATACTCTGACACGCATTAAATGAACAGCATGCTGCCAAAGCTACTTGAACAATCGCAGTCATATCGCAAGCTATCGATAATGAATGCGAGTAAAATAAAATCTGGGAAAATCTAGCGATTGATGCAAAAGATAAAACCTGTGAGAGGTGTCAAATCTGCTTTAATTTTGGTCATACTGGTCTCGAAAGAGTATTCCGAGTCTGTGAGAGATGTCAAATCTGCTTTAATTTTGGTCATGCTGGTCTAGAAAGAGTATTCCGAGTATTCCTGGTCTAGAAAGAGTATTCCCTTACCTCAGGGTTTCCCTTAGACCAGTCTCGTTTAGAGAGCTAGTAATTTTGGATTTGGAGTAAGCATCTGGTTAGCCTGATTTGGGCTATATTTTCTTGGTTTGCTGGTTTCGTAGTATTGTGAACGTTAGAATAAGTGGATCTAAGAGACACTACGTCTCATTTGGAGAAACTTAATTGTTGGAATAGTTGATGCTAGTTGGCCGCCATGTTGTGAAGAATCGTACCCTGAGTGGAGAGAAAAGATGTCTAGACATGGACCGTAAGAAATATAGCTTCCGATATTAAAATTACAATAAGCGTATCTGGCGTATTGGCTAAAGAGCTGCATAAAAGGAGGACTTTTTTGAAGATTTATGAGAAGCTCAGAATGATTGGGCATCTAAAGATGACAAAGATGTCTGGATGGAGCCTGTGTTAGAATCGTTGTCCTAAGCTGACGATTCACGGCTCAAAATATTAGAGATACGATAACAGTTTTGACGCACTTTTGGAATGGGCTAAACAAAGTCCACATTTTTATTGAGAAAGGTGAATAATAAAAATGGAGATAGAAGGTGTTTGAAATTTACTTTGGATGTTTTGAGGCGGACGCATTTGTTTGGAAATAAAAGTATTAATCAAAAACGATTTGTTTCGAAGAATTTACTCTCCACTTTATTCGACAAAATACGTATAGTGCATTGGTATAGTGCATTGGTTGGATGGAGAATTAGATTGAAGGATAACAATATTATTTGTGAATATTAATACGGTGGGAGACCTAGAGATAATAGGGAAATATTGTTCTTGTTCTTTCAAATTTGAAAGATGTACGTGAAAGAGAAGATCGTTTTCAAGTAGCCTTCCCGCCACTTAAAAGAAAGGAGAGAACAACTATTGAAGTCATTTTGATTATTGTGTGTTGCGAGCCCGCCGAGTTTGAGGAGTGATATTACCGAAAGAACCCGCGCCCACAATTCCCTGTTCGAGCGTACAAAAATCCATACTGGGGATTGGTGATGAATTAATAGAATTCTGCACTCTACGGGAATTCTTACATCAATTTGAACGATAGCCAAACACATGGCTATGCAAAGAGACAGAACAAGCAGCGCGCCACCTTCTCAACCCCAGAAAACAAAGAAAAAAAAGATCCGAGAAAGTCAAAGGTGTAAAACAATTTTAGAATGCTCCTTTTTGTCTTTTGGAATATTTAACCATATTGGGGGAGCTTCTAATATGACATACGTTTGTCCTTTAGAGGGGTGATTCGAGTGCCTCTTTTTTTTTTTTTTAATAAGAGGCCAAGTAATTTGGGGGTAAGCCTTTATTTGTAAAATGTAAAAGGGCAAGATATTTTAAATGGGTACCTGGTAAGGGGTATTTAAAATCATAAGTTTATTGTGAATCAATTTTGGGAAAGGTTTTTTTTTTTAAAGGACTTGGAAAATAACTTTTTAGAGTATGTTTTTATATTATATTTGTTGGAAATCTTGTTTCGAGCCTCGTTTATTTATTAGAAGTGAAATATTTTTTATTTGTAAAAAATTGATATATGTAATTGTGCCTCAAAATGGATCTTGTAAAAAGGAGTGCATTTTCTGTTGTACCCAACACTTCTAGTGGTATTCTTGTAAGTTTGTTTGACCACACCCCTCGCTTTCACTAGACTAACTATGACCCATTGTAAAATAGAACAAATAATGACCTTAAGTCAAATAGTTAACACTTTAGTTGATAAGGTGAATAATATGTAAATCTGGCCCCCATCACCTAAGGTCAATGCTCGACCCTTGTTCTCATGTTGAATGTGAGGTCAAGGTGTATGATCGATATAGAGATCCCAAAGTTCTTAATAGTTGGATCCTAGACATGGACACTTGGTTTATCTATAGTCAAATCCCCCATGATTATAAGGTCCCCTTTTCTAAGTTGAAATTATCTGGTGTTGCTAATATTCTAATCACTGATAGACAAACTACTCAAAATCCCATTACCACTTGGGATGAATTGGTCATAAACTTGAAGGCTACGTTTTATCCATCTAATTATGATAAGAATTTTCTCATCCATTGTCTTTATTTAAGGTAAGGAAGACAAATATTCATTCAGGACTATATCTATCAGTTAAACCACTTGCACACCCTACTTCATATTTAGGATTCTATGCCTACTCTTGTCCTACGCTTACTCTTGTTGCTAAGTTTAAGAGTGGTTTCTAGAAACACTTGTTTCACAAGTTGAAATATACTTATCTTGATACACTTGACGTGGCATTTAATAAAGCTCAACTTGCAAACGAGAAGATTTATGTTCAATTCCATGCACTGCGATTGTTTTTTACTAGTGCACCTTGATCACCTCTATCATCCTACTCAATAGCTCCTTAGGTTACTTCTTTAGCAAGCATATTTTGACCTTGGTAGTCTTTGTCCTATTCGAAGAAGTATTATTCTCCTTCTTATTCTCCTTCAACTTCTTATTTTCATGTATCTTGTAATTATTGTGAGAAGATAGGTCATATAACATATGCATGTCCATATAAGAAGAAAAAAAAAACAATTGTATGTATGATCATCCAAAAAAAATCTTTGGACGATGGAACCCTACAAAATCCTATCAAGACTTATAGTGAAGATATAATCATTCTTGAGTTAGAAGGAAAAATGAATAATGCTTCCTTACTAACTCAATAGTCTATTTTCAAAGGCCATGATCATTTGTTTATCACGTATAATCATATTACACCTAATTTCTTTGTGGGTTGTATCATCAATAATGGCTTACAACAAAACTTGATTATGCAATCCATTATCGATAAGTTGTGGCTACCTACCCATCCTCATCCTTGTCCAAACCACCTTGGTTGGAAATACCATAACACTTCTTCCATGATCACACACACTTGCACTTTATCTTTAGTCTTTGGTCCTAAGTATGTTGACACTATCACCTATGACGTCACTCCCATGGACTATTGTGGTCTATTGTAAGGTAATACTTATCAACATGATAAGAGGGCCTAGTATGATGTATATCGTAACACTTACACTTTTTAGCATGATCATCACCCTTTTCTCATTTCTAGTCAACCACCACCTTGTCCTCCTCCATCTCACTCAACCCACATTGCACTAGTATTTGGTTGATCATAGCCTCATCGTTCCCAAATGAAAGCCCTATTTTCCACTCGATATGTTGCTCCTATTCAAGTCAATATTGCACTAGTATTTGGTTGATCATAGCCTCATTGTTCCCAAAAGAAAGCCCTATTTTCCACTCGATATGTTGCTCCTATTCAAGTCAATACTCGAGCTCTTGTTCCTCCTCCTCCTATAGTACCACCTATTCCTGATACTTTTAATTCAATTCTTGTTGCTCCTCCTCCTCCTACTGATATTCCAAATGTTCCAAACACACCACCTACTTTAGTTGTTGTTCCAATTACTTCAATACTGGCTCTTGTTGTGGCTTCTGCACCTACTACCACTCATGTTGTTATTGATGTTCTTGTTGCTTCATCCTTAGTTGCTCATGTTGCTCCAACATCGATTATTCTTGTTGTGGCTATTGTACATCCTATTGCTCATGTTGTCACTCATATTGCCACTATAGTTCTAGTTCTTTTTGTTTCACATATTTTTTATTCCTATTGTTCACCCCTTTATATGCATTGGAGTCCAATTCTCATATGGTAGGAAGACATTATAAGAAAATAAAATAATAAATAATAATTATAATATATTATAAAACAATACAAAGGGCCTTGTATAATATATTATTGGCCACATTGTAAAAATTATAAAACCACCTTTCATTTATAGAGCCATCATGTAATCATCCAGATGGAGGATTTTTCAATTATAGAATAGTTTTGTGGCATTTTCAAGAATGTAAAGCCTCCAACTGTCTAGCCAAATGTTCTTCATCTAAGCTTGTAAATAAGCTATTTAAGGCCAACATTAGTAATCAAAATCTCAGGTTGGTTTTTATATATTTGCTTGTATTTTTTGTGTCTAAAATTTCATATCAAGAGAAAAATAGACAAATATTCCAAGAGTCACCTTTCTAAGATTATATATTGGATACAATGCTCCATGTTGTATATCAAATATTAAATTCAAGCATTGATAATATAGAAGCTTGTATGCAGTTTGAGCAATTCAATTGCAAGTTTTATTCATATTATTTCATGAATGACATTGTACATTTTACTTCATCTTATCATTATATTCTTAAATTTTGGCCATATACATTGAATGCTCAAATATTAATCTTAATTTAGAATCTTGTATGCAGTTTGAGCAATTCCATTGCAAGTTTTTTTCATGTTATTTCATGAATGACATTGTACATTTTACTTCATATTATCATTATATTCTTAAATTTTGGTCATATACATTGAATGCTCAAATATTAATCTTATATTTTATCCTAAACATTTGGTCCTATGATAATATGGCTAAAAAACCAATAGTTACATGGGGTGAGTCTTCATTTAAAGTTGTGGAGTACATATTATCTCATTAACCATTCACTAACTAGGAGAATGAAGGACATGACTCCTCAAAATAAGTAGAGTAGGGTGAATAATAGTATAGCTATCTTAGGAATATTTTGATGTGATGCTTGTGTCCATATTCTAGATGAAACAATGACCACACTTACGGCCAAAATCAATAATTGCATCTTCATGGGGTATTGTAAGGCTTCAAAATATTTTATGTTTGCTTATTTTGTTACAAAGAAGGATACTAAAATTTATCAATAGATGCTCTTTTACACATACAATTTATGGTTATATTGAAATTGTAACTTCTCCACTATAAATGGGCTAACAAGCTATTACACCAGTATGCATAAATAGAGTTAGGGAGAAGAAAGCATAGCAAAATTCTAAGTGACAAATCCTGTAAGATATTGCAATAAAAAAGGTGTTTTCTCCAGGTTTTGAATCAAAGACATCTAGCATCTAAAATAGCGAACTAACCACTATAATGTAGCTTTAGTTTTGGTTTTGTTGAAGTCTTCCATCATGTTGAAGTTCAAGGGGGTACTTGTGCTAGTCTCTATGCCGCCCACATATAACACCCTTTTAGAAACTAGACCCTTAACAAAAATATATTTTGGAGACTTGAATATATAATTTATCATCTTTCAATAAAGTATCTTACCACTACATCACTGTCTCAGGTGTGAGTAGAGTTAGAATTGCTTAAGATTAAGATACAACTAAGAAAAAGAAAGATAAAAAGTATGAGGAAGTGAATTAAATCTATGATTTCAAGGTAGATAGTGAGGATATTTACCAGTTTACTCTTCCTCCAAATGCAACAAAGAATTGTGTACCTAATTTTTAAGGGTCACAAAGAGGAGGACCTCAAAAGAGGAAATTATGTACACATGCATGAAGACTAATTCAAATGGTTGATAAACAATTTTGGTGCTAATTGTTATTTAAAATTCAAATTTTTAAAAATGGCATTCCCTCTAATAGTCAATAACTTGAGTGCTTCTTCAATCACTTCGAAGAAGAATATTATTTTATTTAATTGAGTGATTCAAGTATGGTCTTCACCCTAATACCATATTTGAATTCAAAATACTTTTCAAAAATATTCCAAAACATACATTCACCATGATCATATGTAGAAAATATGCAAGAGCAAATTAAAGATGGCATGATAAAAAAAAAGAAATAAAAATAAAAGAAATTATTTTAAATAGGGAATAATGGGTGGGTACCTATAGGAATTCCACAATATCTCGCATCTCATAAATTGATACAATGGGTTAGTTATTGGGGGTATTTATAGTGATACCTAATCCCCAATTAAAATTTAAGTTCAAGCTAATATAATCGGACTTAAAAGGTAAATTATAATATATTAAATGTATTAAACCATTCAATAAAGGTTAACAATTGAGGTGGTTTTACCAATGCCATTAAGGGTGATTATGTCAAAGTAACCATAAGATTACAAAAATATATTTGATGGTTTACATAACTGATTCACATAGACTTACATAAATTATGCTCATAAGCTTACATAGATGTTGTCCATGGGTTTACATGAAGAATACCTATAGGCTTACATAAATACTTTTCCATAGTCTACATCAACAGTAAGTACTCTCTAACACTTTTGGCCTTGGCTTGATAAAATCAAATTATAAATACTTCATCAAAATGCTTAAAAATTAAATTTGGGATATAACTTCACATATGGTGATGGTTCTGATGTATTGATGAAAAAGAATTAAAGTGTTATTTCCAAATATTTAATGGAGGTAATGTATCAGAGTAAAGTTGAGGTAGGATGTCAATTACAATGGTTACACCTCTTCTTAGAGATTTTTTCATTACTTATCATGGTTCATATCATTATTAGGTAGAAAATCAAGGTGTTACTTATATGATGGAGAATATAGTGTTGCAATAGAAATTCAATCCTTTAGGTGTTCTACATGTACTGTTTAAGGTAGTCATTTTATTTTATTTTATTTGTTAATCATTTTTTCTTATTTGCTATTTCTCTTTTGTATTCAGTTCCAAATTATATAAGTGTTATTTATAACTTGTTCTATTACACAATTCTAAAACATGACTCTTTTAACATCATAAATTGGGGGGGGGGGGGCCCCCCCGCCCCCCCCCCCCCCCCGGCCCGCGCGCGGGCGGGGGCGCGCCCGGCCGGCGCGCGGGCCGGCCGGGGGCGGGCGGCCGGGGGCGGCGCGCGCGGGCGCGCGGGGCGGGCGGGCGCCCCGCGGGCGGCGGGCCGGCGCCGCCCGCGGGCCCCGCGGCGGCGCCGGGGCGCCCCCGCGGGCGCCGCGGCGCCGCGGGCCCCCCGCGGGGCCCGGCGCCGGGGCGCGCCCGGGGGGCGGCCGCGCCGGGCGGGCGCGGGGGGCGGGCGGGGCGGGGGGCGGGGCGGGGGGGCCCCCCCCCCCGGCGGCGGGCGCCGGGGGCGCGCGCCCCGCCGCGCCCGCCCGGGGGGGGGGGGGCGGCGGGGGCGGCGGGCGGCGCGCGGGCGGGGGGGGGGGGGGGGCGGGGGGGGCGCGGGGGCGGCGCGGGGGGCGGGGGCCCGGGGGCGCGCCCGGGGCGGCGGGGCGGGGGCGGGCCGGGGGGCCGCGGGCGCCGCCGCCGGGCCGCGCCGGGGGGGGGCGCGGCGCGGGCGGCGGGGGGGGGGGCGGGGGCCGGCGGGGCCGGGCGGCGGGGGGCGGGGCGGGCCCCGCGGCGGCCGGGGCGCGCGGCGGGGGGCCCCGGGCCGGGGCCGGGGGGGGGCGGGCGGGGGGGGGGGGCGGCCGGGGCGCGGGCGGGCGGCCGGGGGCCGCGCGGGGGGGGCGGCCGGGGGGGGGCGGGGGGGCGGGCGCGGGGGGGGGGGGGGGGGGGGGCCGGGGGCGGGGGGGGGGGGGGGGGGGGGGCGGGGGGGGGGGCGGGCGGGGCCGCGGGGCGGGGGCGGGGGGGGCGGCGGGGGGGGGGGCGCGGGGGGGGGCGGCGGGGCGGCGGCGGGGGGCGGGGGGGGGGGGGGGGGGGGGGGGCGGGGCGGGGGGGCGGCGGGGGGGGGCGGGGGGCCGGCGCGGGCGCGGCGCCGGGGGCCGCGGGGGGGGGGGCGGGCGCGGGGGGCGGGGGCGGGGGGGCGCGCGGGGGGCGCGGGGGCGGGGGGGGGGGGGGGCCGGGGGGGGGGGCCCGGGGGGCGGCGGGGGGGGCCGGGCGCGGGCGGCGCGGGGGGGGGGGCGGGGGGGGGGGCGGGGGCGGGGGGGCGGGGCGGGGGCGGGCCGCCGGCGCCCCCCCGGCCGCGGGCGCGCGGGGGCCGCGCGGGGGGGCGGGGCGCGGCGCCCGGGGGCGGGGGGCGGGGGGCGGGGCGGGGCGCGGGGGCGCGGGCGGCGGGGGGGCGCGGCGGGCGCCCGCGGGCGGCGGGCGCGGGGCGCCGGCGGCCCCGCCGGGGGGGGCGGGCGGGGGGGGGGGGGGGGGGGGCGGGGGGGGCGGGGCGGGGGCGCGGGGGGCGGGCGGGGCGGCGGGGGGGGGGGGGGGGGGGGGGCGGGGGGGGCGGGGGGGGGGGGGGCGGGCGGGGGGCGGGGCGGGGGCGCCCGGGGGGGGCGGCCCCCCCGGCCGCCGCCGCGGGGGGGGGCCCCCCCGGCGCCGCCCCGGGGGGGCGCCCGGGCCGGGCGGGGGGGGGGGGGCGGGGGCGGCGGGGGGGGGGGGGGGGCGGCCGGGGGGGGGCCCCGGGCCGCGGCCCCCCCGGCGCGGGGGCGGGGGGCGCGGCGCCGGGGGCCCGCCGCGGGCCCCGCGGCGGGGGGGGGGGGGGCGCGGGGGGGGGGGGGGGGGCCCGCGGCCGCGCCGCCCCGCGGCGCGGGGGGCGGCGGGGGGGGGGGGGGGGGGGGGCGGGGGGCGGGCGGGGGGGCGGGGGGGCGCGGCGGGGGGGCGGGGGGGGGGCGGGCGGGGCGGGCGCGGGCGCCCCCGGGGCGGGCGGGGGGGGGGGGGCGGGCGCGGGGGGGGGCCCCCCCCGCGCGCCGGCGGCCCGGGCGGCGCGGCGGGGGGGGGGGGGCGCGGGCGGGGCCCGGGCGCCGCGCGGGGCCCGGGCGGCGGCGGGCGGGGGCGCGGGCGGGGGGGGGGGGGGGGGGGGGGGGGGGGGGGGGGGGCGGGGGGGGGGCCGGGGGGGGCGGGGGGGGGGGGGGGGGGCGGGCGGGGGGGGGGGGGGGCGGGGGGGGGGGGGCGGGCGGGGCGGCGGGGGGGGCGGGGGGGGGGGGCGGGGGGGGGGGGGGGGGGGGGGGGGGGGGGGGGGGGGGGGGGGGGGGGCGGGGGGGGGGGGCCGGGGCGGGGGGGGCGGCGCCGGGGGGGGCGGGGGGGGGGGGGGGGGGGGGGGGGCGGGGCGGGGGGGGGGGGCGGGGGGGGGGGGGCCGGGGGGGGGGGCGGCGGGGGGGGGGGGGGGGGGCGGGGGGGGGCCGCGGCCGGGCGCGCCCCCCGCCCCGGGGGCGGGGGGGGGGCGGGGCGCCGCGGCGCCCCCCGGCGCGCCGGGGGCGGGGGGCGGGCGCGGGCGCGGGGGGGGGGCGGGGGCGCCGGGCGGGGCGAGGGGGGGGGGGGGGGGGGGGGCGGGGGGGGGGGGCGGGGGGGGGGGGGCGGCGGGGGGGGGGGGGGGGGGGGGGGGGGGGGGGGGGGGGGGGGGGGGGGGGGGGGGGGGGGGGGGGGGCGGGGGGGGGGGGGGGCGGCGGGGGGGGGGGGGGGGGGGCGGGGGGCGGGGGGGGCGGGGGCGCGGCGGGCGGGGGGGGGCGGGGGCGCGGGGGGGGGGCCGGGGGCGCGGGCCGGGGGGGGCCCCGGCGGCGGCCGCCGCGCGGGGGGGGGGGGGCCGGGGCGGGGCCGGCGCGGGGGGGGGGCGCGCGCGCGGCCGGGCGGGCGGCGGGGGGGGGGGGGGCGGGGGGGGGCGGGGGGGGGGGCGCGGGGGGGGGGCGGGGGGGGGGGGGGGGGGGCGGGGGGGTGGGGGGAGGGGGGGGGGCGGGGGGGGGGGCGGGGGGGCGGGGGAGGGGGGGGGGGGGGGGGGGGGGGGGGGGGCGGGGCCGGGGGGGGGGGGGGCGGGGGGGGGGGGGGGGGGGGGCGGGGGGGGGGGGGGGGGGGGGGGGGGGGGGGGTGGGGGGGGTGGGGGGGGGGGGGGGGGGCCGGGGGCGCGGCGGGTGGGGGCGGGGGGGGGGGGGGGGCGGGGGGGCGCCCGGGGCGGGGGGCGGGGGGGGGGCGCGCGCGGGGCGGCCCGGGCGGCGGGGGGGGGCGGGGGGCGGCGGGGGCGCGCGGCGGGCGGCCGCGCGGGGGGGGGGGGGGGGGGCGGCGGGGGGCGCGCGGGGGGGGGCGGGGGGGGGGGGGCGGGGGGGGGCGGGGCGGGCGCGCGCGGCGCGCGCGGGTGGGGGGGGGGGGGGGGGGGGGGGGGGGCGGGGCGGGCGGGGCGGGGCGGGGGGGGCGGGGGGGGGGGGCGGGGGGCGGCGGCGCGGGGCGGCGGGGGGGGGGGGGGGGGGGGGGGGGGGGCGCGGGGGGGGGGGGGGGGCGGGGGGCGCGGGGGCGGCGGGGGGGCCGGGGGGGGGGGGGGGGGGGGGGCGGGGGGGGGGGGGGGGGGGGGGGGGGGCGGGGGGGGGGGGGGGGGGGCGCGGGGGGGCGGCGGCGGCGGCGGCGGGGGGGGGGGGGGGGCGGGGGGGGGGGGGGGGGGGGGCGCGCGGGGGGGGGCCGGCGGCCGGCGGGGGGGGGGGGGGGGCGGGGGGCGCGCGCTGGGGGGGGGGGGTGCCCGTGAAAAATTGAACTAGGGAGTTATACTTTGTTCCATGCCTATATTTCTTCTTAACATGGAACAAAGTATGAAATATCGAACTCTTTTAACATCATAAGTTAGAATATTGCCATTGCATAAGACATCATTAACATATGTAAGAAATATTCCAACTAAATCAATTCCTCACTTGCATTCTCATAGATGGATATGACAAATAAATATGACCATGAAAAATAAAATAAATTGAGATTAAGTCCTAATATCATTTTGAATATGGCATCACATTCATGTGTATCTCTATCACATGTGACATAACACTTCTAGAAATATGTCACATTATACTTAAGAAGCCAAAAACATATGACAAAAAAATGGAATATGAAACTAATGCACAATAATAGTTCACCTATCACTCACAACATTCTTAAATATCTTTTCAAGGCATATTTTTTATTTTTAGTTAACTAATGTACCAATTTATTTTACATGATTGAAATATTGTACTTTTTAAAGTATATAATCATACAAAAAGCATGCATTAATTACATGCTCCTTGATCACCTTTTAATCAATCATAAAAACTGGACATCCATTTTCAACCACATAACTATTCCATTGAAGATCCATAAGAAGTCCCTTTGTTGTATAGTTGAATATGAGATTTATCTATTACTATGTTCTCCACTTTTAAATAGTCCATTATATAAAAATTTAATTTACAACACTTTCAAATCTAGCAAATCATGCATAAATAAATTATTTGTTTGAGATATTTTCTATATAATAATTGAACCCTTCTTGTTTTTTCCTTGCACTTAAGAAGTATGGATCCTATAGACTTATATTGATTATCATATATTAAGTAAGATAATTGTGAAGACATTATATACATGATTATGCATAAAAAAGTATTTTAGATAAACTTTGAGTATTATTATACTTCTCCAAGGTCATAATCAAATAAATTTATCAACATGTATGAGTGTTAATCTTTATGATATATACAATATGATGATTTTCAACACCAATATTGGTTTTGCCATTTATTTAGTCTAATTCACATACAAACTTGATGCAGCTAATTAATTACATTATACAAACATTCACAAATTCTCTTGTTATTGTTTACTTACATGCCACTAGTTTCTAAAGCATGATGTGGAATAAACTTTTAGAATGTGTAAAGTGTCTCATATACATTTTACTTATACAATTTACCAACTAACTTAGCCAATTCTACCTTTGGCATTTGGAAAAGCAAGATAAATTCAAGTTCATCTAATTTTGATGTCAAAACATTTAAGCAAACTTTATTTTGGCAAACTTTAAATAGTCCATTGCTTTGAAAACTACTATGCTAACTTTCTATTATTGTAATAATATTTTCTAGTCTCTAAATAAAGACCACGTGTAGTGAATTAACCTTTTAGTGGATAGATGTAGAAAAAAATACTTTTAAATATTTGAATTCATGCCTCTATTTTACATCTAACTAATGCATTGAACAATTCATTTAGCATCATACTAACAATAAAAATGTGTATCTAGTCACATATCACTTTGAACATTTTAATTAACATTATGCATCATTGTTCCATTCTACTAACTCCTCTATGCTATCATGGAGTTTTTTAAGTTTTATTGGAACTATTTAATGGAAATAGTATTCCATTTCAATAGTAAGCCTCTTTAGTTATTATGTACCTAGATAACTAAAGAAGATGATGCATGAAGTTGATAATGTACATATTAGAGTTTCACTTTGTGGTTACAACTCCTAAGAGTGAGGAGTTGTAATCAAGCTTCATCATTATTAATAAAAGAGCACCCCGCTTCTTGAATATCTTTTATCTTTTACAATGACTACTTGATTTCATTATTTTCAATTTGTTATATGTTTACAATAGTGGAGATGCATGGTTTTTACCTTCATATAGTGACAACAATTATTAATTGTGACAATAATTCAACAATTGCCATAGCAAAAATTCCAATCTTCCACAATCTTATTAAGCATATTGATATTGAATACCACTTTATTAGAAATATTGTGGTAGAAGATCAAATTTAATTAAAGTATTGCAAAACTGATAATAGATTTATTGATGTGATTACTAAAACATTATCAAAAAAATATTTTATAAAGATGAGATAAATGTTAAGTATGGGAGAATGTTAAATTAATTATTAATGAAAATAAAAAAAAAACATGCTAAGAAAAATAGGACTTCTCTTAAAGAAAAAGAAAAGTTGTTTTTAAATAGAAAAACAATTGAAAATATAAAAACTAAATACTAAAAAAATTAGAAAAATGTTTATTTATTTTTTTGGTATAAGGTAGAGGTGGTTATAAGGTCCACAAACCTTTTACATAGTCAAAATGGGTTGGTTCTAGCATCAAGCCCGTATAATCAAAATACAAAATGGATCTTTCTAAGACTCACATTAAGCCATACTTAGAGTCCACAGTCCTATACTTGTCGCTTGACTATTCAGGATAAAACAAAAACCAAACAACACCTAGCACTTACTAATACCACTAGGTTGCTGTACTGTACACTTGTCACCTCCTAGGCCCCAGCAAATGGGATGCCTTTTCTGCCTAATTCCATCTGTCGGATTACTCATCATCAACCCCTCTGATCTCCTGATGCTCTAAAAGGTTTGATCTTAGCTCTTCTCTAGAAGCCAACACCAATAGTTCTTGAGGGAAGTTATCCTTCCAAATTTGCATCTCCCCAATAGAAACTACAATATTTGCCATTAGATCCATCGCCTGGTTCCCTTCTCTAAAGGTGTGTTGGATTCGAGCATTAACCAAATGAGATTTATGAATCTTTGCTTCTAGGATAAGCTCCAAGATGGTCCAATTGGGGTCTTTATCCTCCTTAATTGCCTTGATTATATTAAGCGAATCCCCTTCAAAGATAACTTCCTTATAACCCTCAAGTCTGGCAATTCTCATTGCCTGCATGCAGGCTCGAGCTTCTACAAAATGATTTGTTTGAGTTCCCAAAGGCTCTGCAAAGGCAAGGACCACTTTTCCTTCCTCATTTCTCAAAACTCCTCCTGCTCCTGCAGCCCCCGGATTTCCTTTAGCTGCCTCGTCAAAATTAAACTTAACCCACTTTTGTGTTGGGGGGTATCCACTTGACACCATCCCGTGGGTTGGTTGTAATGTCTAGGTCTGGAAGTTCCTCTCCCCAGTTTCACAAAATCCTCCTTTCCCTTAGAGAAATGGTCTCATTTTTGAAGAAGAAAGTTTTCCAGTTTTCTTTCAAAGCTCTGATTATTTTATTACCACATAACCTGGGATATTTCTTACGTCCTTTAAATACTCTCTTATTTATCTCATTCCATATCCCCCATAAAAAATGGGGTAAGTTGAGCTTCCAGAGCCAAGTCAAAAGTTTCGCCCGAAAGGGGGAAGCCCACTATATGCAGAAGTCAGACATGCTATTTGGATAGACCCAATCTATATGAAATTTGGATAGGATCATTTGGAAGACTATACAAGAAAATTCACAAGTTAGAAATATATGACTTATAGATTCTATCGCTTTCTCACACAAGATACATCGATTGATGAATTGGAAACCTCTCCTTTGCAGATTATCTGTTGTCAGAATCTTATTTTGAACTGCCAACCAAAAGAAGAAAATTATTTTTGGGGTTAAATTATTTAACCAAATAATAGAAGTCAGAGTCCGACCATTGAATCCCGAGTGGATTAACTTATAGGCGCTTTTACTTGAATAGATCCCACTTGTAGTTTTGCCCCAAATCGCCTTGTCTCTTCCTTCCCCAGGAATGATCGGGAACACCCTTAAAGCATCATTGAGTTTGGTTAGGGCCACCTTCTCTTGCTCTGATAGATTATGAACTGTGATTTTCTTCCAAGAGGAAGTTTCCTATGCTACAACAATAAAATCCCCTACTTTTCCTCCCATTTCCTCTAAAAGTTTATGTTGGAGGACCTGAAGGTCTAAGTTATCTTTCAGAGGGGCCTCTTCCAACCATGGGTCTTGCCAAAAGTCCACTTGTCTTCCATTACCAATTCTCCATCTGATGCCTTTCCTGACTACCTCCCGACATTCGAGCAAACAATTCTAGAAATAGGATCCTCTAGGGAGATTATCAGCTTTCAGGAAGTCCTGATTATTTTTGATATATTTTTCCTTAAGAAGTTTTACCCATCCCAATTGATCATTATTGATAAATCTCCATACCTGTTTGCCAATCAGAGCTTGATTCATTTCTTTCATTCTCTTTAGCCCCAGGCCCCCCTGATCCTTGCTTGCACACACCTGATTCCATGCTACCAACGAAATTCTCTTTCTCTCCTCTAAACCTGACCACAAGAAGTTGCATTGAATTTGCTCCAATGTAGCTCGGACCTTTGCAGGCATTCTAAATAGAGACATGCAGTAAATTGGAATGCTCTGTAAAGTAGTTTGAACTAATAAGGCTTTTCCTGCGGAGCTGAGAAGGCTGCCCTTCCACCCTGCTAACTTTTTGGAGATCCTATCAATGATTGAGTTCCACATTATAGCCTTCATTCTTCCTTCGAACATAGGCATGCCTAGATAAGTTGCTGGTAGAAGCTCCTTTCCACAACCGAAGAGGTTAGCTATTCTTTCCTCCCTCCCACCATGTGTGTTAAAGAAATAGATGCTACTCTTCTTATAGTTTATGTAATGTCCTGCTTCTGTCTCATACTTGGTTAGAATTCTCTTCAGCTTCCTAGCCTAAGGCACCGAGGCTTTGGACACAATGATTGTATCATCCACAAACTATTGGTGAGACACTGGCTCTATTGTTGAGGCTGGTTTGAAACCTTCCAATCGACCATCTGCCACCGCTACTAAAATGTTCCTACCCAATGCTTCCACTAAAATAATAAACAAGTATGGAGACAAAGGATCTCCTTGTCGCAACCCCTTTTCACTCTTAAAGTAACCATAGGGTGACCCATTCACCATGACAGAAAATCTTGTAGTAGAGATACAACTAAAAATCAACTTAATCCACTGGGGACAGAAACCAAACTTACCCAAAATCTTGGTGAGGAACCGCCATGAGACCCGGTCGTAGGCTTTATTCATATCAAGCTTTAGTAACATACCTGCTTCCTTACTAGCCACCATTGAATGAATAACCTCATGAATTATGATGATACCATCCAGTATTTGTCGCCCTTTCACAAAGCCTCCTTGGTTCATATTAATGATGAAAGGAAGGATAACCTTCAGCCTATTGGCGATTGTTTTTGTGAGAATCTTCATCAGAGTGTTACATAAACTGATAGGGCAAAAATTGGAAAATTCCATTGCTCCCACTAGTTTAGGGATGAGGACTAAAAATGTAGCATTAACTCCTTCTGGGATTTCCATGTCCTTTTGAGCCTCAATTATATCTTCCACTACATCATTGCCTAGGATATCCCAAAACTTCTGGAAGAAAGTTGCGGGGAAGCCATCCGGTCCTGGGGAGCTGTTACCATCCATGTCAAAAACCACCTTCTTTATTTCCTCCTTGGTGAAAGGACTAAGTAAGAATCCATTAAGATTCTCAATTACGAGGGGTGGAATGGCTGCCAACAGAGAGTCCTCTTCTTCAATAATCGAATTTACATCTTCTAGCAACAATTTAAAGTACTCAATCGCTTCCCTCCTTATGTCTTCCATATCTTTGGTGTTAGACCCATCGGCCATCTTGATCTCCTTAATTTTGTTAGTACTCCTATGGTGAAGAGTAGAGACATGGAAGAACTTTGTATTTCTGTCACCCTCCTTTAACCAACGTAGTCTGGATTTCTGCCTCCAAAAGGTTTCTTCAAATCCTAGCATCATGTGGTATTCGGCTAACAACTCCCTCTCCTGGTTTCTCAGATCCTCTGTAAGCTGCTCTAACTTTAGCTTCTCCTATAGTTCATTGATCTTGTCTTTTAGTTCTGCCTTTTTAACAAAAATATTGCCAAAGGAAGTTTTGTTCCACTCTCTAATGTTAGCCTTCACATTCCTTAGTTTACATGCCACTTGGGCCAGTTTCGAACCATTATACTTTTTGTCCCACCATTGGGCAACCAGATCCTTGAGATCCTGATGTTGGAACCACATAAGTTCGAATCGAAAGGGTCTGATGTATCTTTTCTTAGAGTCCTCCCCTGTTTCCCATAGAATTGGGTTGTGATCAGACCCGATTCTTGGGAGTGCCATTAATGAAGAGTCCCCAAACCTCTCCAGGCATTCTTGAGAAAGAAGAAACCTATCTAATCTGATCTGAATTTGGTTTTCCTTCAATATTTTGTTAGACCATGTATAGGAGAATCTACGCAGGTCCACATCCATCAGCTCATGTTGCTCAACAAAATCTCTAAACTCGTAGATATCAACAGTTATTCTTTGAGAGCCCCCTAATTTATCTGCAGGATTAAGGTAGCAATTGAAATCCCCCGCCACAATCCAAGGGTAGTTTGGGACCATCTCCCTCAATTCAGCTAGCTAACTCCAAAGAACCCTTCTCAGTCCCTGTCTAACTGGAGCATATACATTCGTTAAGATCCACTCTTCCTGCGTGGTTTTATCCACACATAAGAGACAAATAAACCAACTAGACATCAAATCACTCTACTATCAATCACATTCTTGTTCCACATAACCAACAACCCTCCTGCTATTCCAGTGGCCTCTTGGCCTACTACTTCAGCTTCTCGCCAAGTCCTATTCTTAAAAGGAATAACTCTACTCTCCTCCATTTTAGTTTCTTGCAGTAAAATCATATCCGATTTGTGTTCTTGTCTAAGAGCATACAAAGCTCTTATTTTTGCAGGATTACTCCCACGAATATTCCATGAAAGAATCTTCATTTATGGGCTTTGGATCCTCGAGCCTTCGCCCCAAAGAGCAATATTGCTTGAGTGCCATCAACCACTCCTCGCTCTGCTTCTTTCTGCCTTAAGGCAACATTGCTAGGTTTCCCTCTTCCTACCGAACCATATCCCCATACATCCACTCTAGGTTGGGGTTCCTTGGGATTCACTTGGCTTCTAGTAACCATATTGGATAGGTTAGTCTTGGTCTTTGGGGTAACAATCTGGCTTTCCAGGTTAACTGGTCTTTCTGATAGTGGAGATGATTTCATGCTCTTAGATTCTTGATTAGTAGATTCTTTTTTCCCTACTTTGGGGTTACACTGATCTTGGTGGTTCACCTCTTCCTCCCAAGTATCCTTGCCTGTATTATTAGTTTCCTTCTCCTTCCTCTGATTTTTCTCCTCTAAATCCTTCTCTTGAGTCTCCTCTACCTCAGATTCCACTTCTTGGCTATCCATCTGATCTCCCTTCAGATGATTTAATGCATCAAAACTATTCTCCACTGGGATGTTGATCTCCTTGGAATTTCTTCCCATAAATTCCTCTGTAGTACATGGGACCACTTCCACCAAGCCTCCATAGGCCTCCCGTATTACCCAATCAAACTTACTTGCCCCAGGGCGTTGATCTATGGGGTTCTTTCCTTTGTGATTTGGCTCTAAGGCTTGTTGTATCATCTTAGGAGCAGGTTGAGCTTGAGGGTTCCCATCAAAGGGACCAGCTCCCCTGTGAGAGGGTTTTGGGGCAAAGGTATTTTTGGGAGGAGGTTTATAACGTTGCCTCTTGCTTACAATAGGGCGAACAGGGTCTTTGATATTTGGATTTTGAGCTCCACGTCCTTAAGGCCCATGTTGGGTAGGAATGGAGATCTGCAGGGGAGGGATATTATTCTGGGTTTGAGGAGCAGTATTTTGGAGTGGGGGCTGGTTCTTGGAAATGCAGTGGATACCCTGGTGCCCTACCTTCCTACAAACACTACACTTAAAAGACATATTTTCATATTCAAAGACCTGAGTATGAAGGCCAAACATAGACGACAATATAATGGATTTAGGGAGCTCTTTACTCAGGTCCACCAACACACACATGCGAGCAGAAAGGAGTCTTGTTTTGCTCAAGGTTGCAGGATCAATAGCTATTAGTTCTCCAATCTCTGTAGCTATCCCAACCAAGATTTGTTCATTCCAGAAAAGTAGAGGTAATCCCGGCATCTTAACCCAAATAGGAGCCAAATCCAGCACCTGAGTCTAGGGGTTGAAATTGGGGGACCAACGCTTCAGATACAAGCCCCTTTTCCCAAAAAACCAAGGACCTCCTTGGAGATTCCTTTCCATGTCCTGTTCACATTGAAATGTCACCAAAAGAAAACTCTTGGGTAAAGCCTTAATCATCATACCGGCCCTTGGCTGCCATTTTTGGACGGCCCATCTCCTTATGACTTCCAATTCCGGCCTCACCCCCATAAATTTAGCCACCAGAGATGTTCTGCCCTCCATAGCCACATGCTGAGCTAAGGTATCCGGGACGTGCAACCTACCATTGACAAATTTTAGATTAAAACAAGAGTCGGATAATTTTTGCTTACCACAAAGAGCATTAAGATATGAAGGTCTCCAGTTGCCAGGTTTCTCTTTGTCTCCTTCCTAGGTCTTCCTTTGATCCTGACGCACAGAGTCCTGGTCCCCCTCAGAGATATCTTCAACCACATCCGCCCAATGCCCTTGGACCAGTTCCAATAGAACTTCCTTGTCCACATCCTCCACCTGGGGGCCTGCTATCTCACAAGAGCCCCCACCTTTCACGTCTACTGATCTGCCCTCCGAAGCCCCACACCTAGGGTTTGTTGCCCCTAGACCTCCCGCTCCTTCTTCTTGCTGCTCCATCCATCACAACTTGCTGCCTCCAAAATCTGCCCTCAAAGAGCTCTGAAAAATGTTTATTATTAACACTAAGGATGTCTATTTATTAGATGTAATAATTCAATTCAATTGAGTTTAGTTCGATATAATCAAGCAATTGAATAAATAAAATTTTAAATATTAGTTTTATTTTGTTTTTGTCTATATGTTCTGCGTAATTTTCCCCTCTGCAAACCAACAAGTCCCTCAAATCACTACAAGAATTGTTTTCAAAGTAGTGTAGTAGATGAAAGGATAAAAACACCAAAACGAAGACCATTTTTTTTTAAACAGAAAGATTTCAACCATAGCCAGATTCTGAAAGCTGGACTATACTTTGGTCTATTTATAATGTCTTCACCAATAATTCTATATTCATGATCTTTTCATAATTTCAACTTTGACCCTATTTTTTTCTCAGAGACATACACATGCTAGTTCCAAAATACCTTTACATACACCTCATTATATTCCATGTGGTTATAGTGAACCCTATTTTTCACGATCTCCATTCATATGTACTGATGATTAGGAACTAATGAATGCTCATACCTGCCTTCAATCCTTATGTCATTCATAGGTTCTAGTTCATTATAGCGTACCAAAATTGCATACTCATTAATTCCAAACTTTTCACTCGATGCCCTCGACAAAATGCTCCATCATTTGATAAATTGCTACCTCATAATCCTTACTAGCACCAAAAGTATAAAACTTTTTTATGACACCTTTGCCCAAAAAAAAATGGCAAAAATGATAAGATGAGAAGGGAAAGTGGATTGCAGCGAACAAGCTGCCACAAAATCCACACCATATAGGTTTTTCTCAAACTAGTGTTGCAATCAACCACTGGTAGAACCAAAGATACCAAGTTCTACATTTTTGGATTTTTAACCCTACTCTTGCTTTTTTTTGTAAGGCTCAAGTCAGGAGGAATTTATCCTTAACTTCTAAAGTATCACAACTAACAAAATTCTTAAAAGTGCAACAGAACACACAACTAAAAAAATTGGCAACATGTATGTTCTTCATACTGGACTTTGAAACAACATAAACAACAACTATGAGTTCTAAATTGCAGAAAATTTTTAAATAAAATGTGTAAACGCATAGTAAAATTATGTGATCTGCTCAAATCCAAAATCCAATAGAAACTATTAATATAAATTAAGGAGAAGATAAAGCTATCGAAAGACAATTATTCTTCTTTAGGGTGGAAAGTGTTAAGATTGGCAACTACTATGACATTGTAGTTGCCTTTATTTTTTGGGTAGTTGTTCACAAGGTAAAAATTAGGGTTTCCAAGATAAGATAAAATAATAATATATTTTACGGTTTCTTGGGAGGATCATCTTTATATACTTTAAGGTTGTTAAAATTGGGATTTTCAAGATATGATAAAATAATAATATATTTTAGGGTTTCTTGGGGAGGATCATCTTTATATACTTTAGGGTTGTTTGGGGCAACCATGTAGTGTTTATGCATGTAGTTATGTATAGAAGGAAATATAGTTTTTTCTTTGTGGCCTGCAATCTATGTTAAATATTTTTATTCATTCATGTTTTATGCTTTCCTTTTGTAATGTTATTTTCTCTTCAGTGCAATACATTTTTAAGTTCTGTATTATTCAGTTATTTTTATTTCTTCTACGCTTATCTTCTCTACCAAAAAGGGGGTCTCCGCCAACAAGTGGTATTAGAGCTTTGAAGGACAATAGTTGTTCTTCGATGAGGAAACTTAGGTATAGTTTTGGCCTGTGGATTCTAGGGCAAAATTAAGAGTGGTTACAACAATCATAGGAGTATCATAGAAGACAAAATGGAGAGGTCAACCATTGAGAAGTTCAATGGGTAGAACTTCAATATGTGGAAATGGAATATGGAGTATCTTTTGGTGGAGAGAGACTTGAAGGAAGCAATCATGCATGCTACAAAACCAAGTGCAATGTCCTAGGAGGATTTGAACAAGAAAAATGAAAAATGCATTGCATTGATAGGGTTGAATCTGCTTGATTCAGTTCTCTCAAATTTCATCGAAGCCATGAAATCCAAGGATGTGTAAGACAAGTTGGCATATTTGTATGAGTCCAAATATTTGATGAATTTGATTCTATTGAGGAAAAAGTTGTATGGGCTACGAATGGTGGATGGCAAAAGTGTGGTAGAGCACCTAAACACCTTCAATACCTTGATTAATCAATTGAGATTAGCTGGAGATCAATTCAAATATGAATAGTAGTGTATCTACTTATTGTGCAGTCTCCTAGACTCTTGGGATAATTTGATCATTGCGATTAGTGGGAGCACAAAGGTGATTAATCTAAATATGGATGTCATTGTGGGATAGATCCTATGAGAGGAAACTAGAAGAAAGACCATAAAATACACAAAGAGTGTTGAGGCCTTGATTGTGAGAGGTAAGAATAGAGAAAGGAAATATTATGAAAAGACAAGAGGAAAAGGGCATAGATCAAAATTGAGAAAGTGATTTCCAAGCAAAGGTAGGAAGCAAGATTTGGTGTGTTGGAAGTGCAATAAGAAAGGGCACATCAAAAGTGAGTGCAAATATTATTATCAAGGAGATAAGGTAGAGTCTACAACAACATCTGCCTTAGAAGGAGTTGTAGATCTTGTTGTATGCTTAGAAAATAATACCTAGGAGGAAATATGGTTGATTGATTCTGGTGCATCATTTCATGACACCCCATAGAGAGTGGTTTGAGGAGTACCACGAGGGTCACTATGGGAGAGTATTTCTTGGGGATAACTATCATTATGACATGATAGTAAAAGGCAAAGTGAGAGTAAATCTTAGAGATGGATGAGAAAAGTACATCAATAATGTGAGACATGTTCCTAGACTGGCAAGAAATTTGCTCTTAGTGAGCCAAATTTTTATGCTGGTTTTAAGAGTATTTTTGATAAAAATGGTTACAAATTGGTAAAGGAAGCCATGTTGATGTTAAAAGGAGTAAGGCAGGGATCTTTGTAAAAATTGGATGTAGAACCTATTGGTATTACCAGTTCATAACTAAGTACAGTTGCAAGCAATAGTCTATCAAAAATTATGTTGTGGTACAAACGGATGTCACACATAGGTGAAAATAGTTTGCAAGAGATATGTAGCAAACAATTGGTATGGGGATTGGAAAGTAAAAAGTTTGATTCTTTTGATTTTTGTGAAGCTTTTCATGGGGAAGCAGAAGAGAATTTTCTTCTATTCCAATGAGTGTAGGAGTGATGATGTTTTGGAGTTCATACACTTAGACATTTGTGGACCCATGGAGGATTAATCCATGATAAGGTCCAAATATTTTATCAACTTCATTGATGATTTCTCTAGGAAATCTTGGGTGTTCTTCATGAATCATGAGAGTGAAGCACTAAGGAAATTTAAAAACTTTGTTGTTGAAGCAGAGAGGTAGATCGACAAGAATGTTAAAGTGTTGAGGAAAGATAATAGGGGTGTATTTTTCTTTGAAGAGTTTGATGCCTTCTACAAATTGCATGGGATTGCAAGGTAGAAAACCACACCTTACACTCCACAATAGAATGGTGTGGTAGAGAGGATAAATTGGACTCTCATGGAGAAGACATGGATCATAAGAGTAGTTGCAGGTCTAGACAAGAAGTTTTGGGCTGAGGTGCTTCACACTATCAATTATGTTAATAAAATTTATCCCCAAGTTAAATCTTGGGAGGAATTACTCAATAGGAGAAGTGGAGTGGGAAGAAACCCACTATAGAGTATATGAGGGTGTTTGGATGCAAAGCTTACATGCATGTTGCAAAAGGAGAAAAGGAGCAAGTTGCACAATAAATTTGTAAAATATATTTTTGTAGGTTATCTTAATGGTGTGAAAGGCTACATATTATGGATACCATCAGAGAGGCATCATATTATGAGTAATGATGTTATATTTAAGGAAAATTTGGTTGGTGGAAGGAAGGAAAGTCAAGAAAATGAAATTTAGGTGAAAAAGCATGATCAACTGCCTCCTATAGATCATTATCAACCTTTTGAAGTTGGTAATAGCAATCAACAAGAGCCTTCTAATACACAACAATGTTCCATAGTTGGTCAAAAACCTTTTGTAGGTGAAAATAATAACCAAAATCAACCTACCATAGCAGGCCCTATTGATCAACCACAAGCTATAGATAGTCAAATTGGTAGCAATAATGGTGAGACATATGCTAATGAGGTAAAAAAATAGTAGACCCAATCGAAAAATAAAGTGCAGACCAAAAAATTTGTAGAGGTTGAGCAGTATAGCCAATCAATTCAAAGGAGTCAACACCAAAAGCAAGCTTTGAAAATGTATGATTATGATCCTAGTGATTTTAGTTATTCTACATTAAATGCATTTTGTGAAGAGCCTAAGAATGTAAAGGAGACTCTAAATTGCATTGAAGCTAGGAAATGGAGAATGATAGTGGAAGAAGAGATGAAGTCTCTTAATGATAATCAGACTTGGGATTTGTAGCCAATGACAAAAGAGAGACCATTGGTTGGCTACAAATGGATCTTCAAAAAGAAATATAACCTAGATGACTCGATGGAGTGGTATAAGGTAAGGTTGGTTGCAAAGAGTTATACTCAGGTTGAAAATTTGATTACACTGAGACATTATCATCGATAGCCAAGATAGCTTCAATTCAATTATTGTTAATGGCAATAGCAAATGATTAGGATATTGAGCAGATGGATGTGAAGACAATGTTTTTCAATAGAGAATTAAAGGAGAAAATCTACATGCAATAGCCCAAGGGGTTTGAAACCAGTGGGAGCAATCTGGTTTACAGATTGAAGAAATCATTGTATGGCCTAAAGCAATCACTCAGAGAATGGTATAAGTGATTTGAACATTATGTTATTGAACTTGGATTTTTCAGGAGCAATGCAAATCATTGCATTTACTACTTACAAGATTAAAGTGGGTTAGTTATACTTGCATTGTATGTTGATGACATGTTGCTAAGTAATTCATAGCATGTAGTTCAAAAATTAAAGGTAAATTTATCAAAAGCATTTGATATGAAGGATTTGGGAGCCCTTCATTACTTTTTAGGAATTGAGGTCAAGAGGAAGTGCTCAATGAAGAAGTTATGGATCAGCCAAATGAAGTATGTGGCTGATATCTTGAAAATGTTTTGGATGGAGGCATGCAAACCAGTAAGTACTCCATTCTTGATGGGTTCTACATTGTCCAATGAACAAAATCCAAAGATTGAAGAAAAATAGAATGAAATGACAAAGGTGCCATATGCAAGTGCAATCAAAAAGTTGTGTATGCAATGTTGTTTACAAGATCTAACTCGAATCATGCAATGGAAATTGTGAGTAGATTTATGTCAAATCCAGGCAAGCAACACTAGATAGCCATGAAGAGGATACTTTGGTATCTGCAACATACAAAAAATGCTATATTTTGTTATCAGGCTATGAGAGATAGCCAGTTGAAGGCATATGTGGATGCTGATTTTATAGGTGATGTGGATGGAGAAAAATCCACAAGTGCATATGTATTTGAATTATCTGGGGAAGACATTAATTGGAGAAGCAAGAAGGAAGAGGTTGTTACATAGTCAACAATAGAGGTTAAATATATTGCAACAGTAGAATATTGCAAGGAAGCGATATGGCTAAAATTGCTATGTGCATATGTTGATGTGCAGTAGGGCTTAATTCCATTGTGGTGTGACAACAAAAGTGCTATAGACCTTGCTGTCAATCCAAAATTCCACAGCAAGACAAAGCACATTAGGGTAAAGTTTCACTTCATCAGATAAATGATTGAAGAAGGTGAAGTAAATCTACAGAAGGTGAAGACCGATGTGAACATAGTTGATGCCTTGAAAAAGGTAGTGAGTACTAAAAAATTCAATTGGTATAAATACCAAAGTGGAATAAGCACTTGGTCGCAGTAGTCACCAAGTGGGAGATTGTTAAGATTGGCAACTACTACGACACTCCAATTATGGCTGTTTTTTGTGGATAGTTGTTCACAAGGTAAAATTTATGGTTTTCAAGATAAAATAAAATAATAATATATTTTAGGGTTATTTGGGGAGAATCATCTTTATATACTTTAGGGTTGTTTGGGGCAACCATCTAGTGTTCATGCATGTAATTAATGTGTAGAAAGAGATACATTTTTTTTCTTTATGGCTTGCGATCGATGCAATCTGTGTTAAATATTTTTGTTTATGTTTTTTGATTTCCTTTTGTAATGTTATTTTCTCTTCAATACAATACATTTTTTAAATTCTGCATTTTTCAATTATTTTTATTTCGAACAAAGAGGTCTCCACCAAAAGAAAGCCAATCTAACCTATTATTATCTTTCAATAAATTAAAAACAAAACAAAGCTACTGAAGGATGATGGTTGTTCGTGAGGGCTTTAAATCCTTAACCATTTATTATTCTGATAAGACATAATTTTTGTGGGCCTTTTTATTATCACAAAGTAAAGCAACAAAGAAATAAAGCTGTGGAAGGAGGGCTATTATTATTCTGCAGTGAGTCTACATTTCTCATGCTGACTTGCCAAATGATGCACGAAAATGTTAGAAATATTAATCTAGATTTCACGCCTCTGCCCCAACTACGCTCTGAACTTGGGTGAAGCTGAACTGTGATCGTGAAGTCGAGCATCTGGACAAATTTTTTTGACTTGATGTCGCATGTGCCTTCTGATAGATGTGACGTCTGACAGATTCGATCGTCGCATAAGTTAATTCCAGTTCGACGATTGGTTAGAAACCCTAGTTCAAGGTCTGTTAGAACCTGTCAGAGGATAACCTCTATCTTCCTCTCCCCATGGCTATATAAGGAAGTTCGGGTCTTCAGACAAGGTGTGGAGAGTGGAGTAAGGCAAGAGAAAAGTAGTCATTCGTAGAGCAGCAGACGAGATCATTTCAGTGAGCAGTGTAACTCATTTGTTTAATGTTCCAGCAGCAGACTCAACATTTGTTTTTCCTCTCAGTTTATCCTACAACTTTAGTATGTAGATGTTAGTATTTCCTTAGTGGAGGACTTTTTTAACCCTCGTCTTATAAGAATAAAATTTGTTGTTGTTTAAGGTATCTATAGGGTTTGCGGTTATCTCTGTCTACATAAAATTTTTTGTTGTTCTTTGTACAATCGCCTCAGAGCAATTTTTTGTGTTCTATAAGGTTGAACTCAGATCCCAAACATTGTATTCATATTCGGTGTTTCTCTCCTCCCCGCACAGCTCTTGCCAAGCCAAGCAAACCATCGTTGTAGCCGCGTGAGCCTCAGGATAGCAAAGTTTGATAAGAAAAAATTTGCCTAAGTGTGGAGCTATCCACCCAACTGCGTAACGTAGTCGAACTTCGCTACCTTTGACCAGTGCAGCGAGCGTTGACCATCCCCTCCTCAACTTCACATTTTATTCCGTGCATAGCTTGATTGAGCATATTTTTTGTGCGCAACCTGACTGCATACATTATTTTGTGTGCAACCCGACTGCATAAGTTTTACTTGTGCATCCAGACTACGCAAGAGTTTGGGAGCACCACCCAACTTCGGGAGCGTAGCCTGACTTCGAGCCCCCCCTTTGCCCTGTGCTCCCCGATGACTGCCATACAAATAGAAACAAAAAAAATTAAAACCTCAAATTGGTATCAGAGCTTCTGATCCCTTGATGTGGAGACCGAAGCAGAATGGCTTCTAGTAGCAACAACTTGCAGTTGCAAATCCTACTTCAACGGGAAGAATTACAATTACTGGAGCATCCAAATGAAGATCTTATTCAGATCTCAGGAGCTATGGGAGTTAGTCGATAATGGCTATGCAGAATCGATAGATGTAGCAGCACTGGCCGCCCTCTCTTAAGCAACCAAGGGCATGTTGAAAGAGAACACAAAGAAGGACCAGAAGGCCCTCTTCTACATCATGCAAGCGATCGAGGAGTCCATATTCCTATGGATCACATCAACCACCAAGGCGAAGCAGGCCTAGGAGATTCTGGCCAGCTCGTACCAGGGCACCAATAAGGTAAAGTTGGTGAAGCTATAGATGCTCAGGAGGGAGTTTGAGAATCTTTAGATGAGTGAGTCCAAGTCCATGAGTTATTTCTTCACCCAAACGATGGAAATTATCAACCAGATGTGGTTGAACAAAGAAATCATGCAGAGCCAGAGAATTATGGATAAAATTCTCAAAAGTCCGCCTACCAAGTTTGACTCGGTTGTGATAGCAATTGAAGAGTCAAGGGATATGACAACCATATCGATAGACAAACTCATGGGTTCATTACAGACACATGAACAGAGATTGAGTCGTTCATCTCAGACCTCTATGGAGCAAGCATTCAAGGCTCATGTCTCATTTCGAGACAACGACAGACAAGATTCCCACCATGGCGCCTCTAGTTCTCATAGAGGAAGAGGCAGAAGCAGGCACAAGAAAGGCAACAAGCAAGGAGTACTGTCAAACCCTAGTGAGGGAGAGACCAACTATAATTTCCATCAATAAGGTTGAAGAGGCAGCTCCAAAAACTAGCAAGCTGCATCTGGTCAAAAGAAGGACATGTCAAAGGTCCAGTATTATTACTGCAAGAAGTTGGGCCATTACATCTCACAGTGCAAAAAATATATGGCCAAGGAGAACTAGCAGCAGGCCCATTACATGGATGAAATCAAAAATGCGGTAGGAGGAAATGTGTTGTTGACTTGCAACATTGAGGAGGAGTGCTAGAAGAATGTCTGGTATTTAGATAGCGGGTGCAGCAACCACATGACGGGGAACAAGGAGATGTTCTCCCAACTGGATGAAATAGTCCAATCTGAGGTGAAGATGGGGAACAACAACAAGGTTCCTATGATGGGGAAAGGAAAGATCCTCATCCACACCAGGCACAGTGAATGGAAGTAGATCTATAATGTCTACTATGTGCTGGCCTGAAGCACAACCTGTTGAGTGTTGGATAACTCGTACAGAAGGGACATACAATCCTGTTCAAATATGAAGCTTACACCATCAGAGACAAGTCACATGGGTAGATTGCTACCGTGTCCATGATGAAGAATAAAATATTTTTGTTGCAAATTTAGAATGAATCATTGATGTCTCTGAGTGTAGTTGTGAAAGATGCTACCTGGTTGTGGCATCTCAGATTTGGTCACCTAAATTTCAATGGCCTAAATCAACTACACAAGAAGTAGATGGTGAAGGGCTTACCCTTGATAGAATAGCAAAATCAAGTTTATGAGGGTTGCTTAGTCGAAAAACAACATAGAGATTCATTCCCTTTAGGATAGTCTTGGAGAGCATCACAACCACTGGAGCTGGTGCACTCAAACATTTGCGGTTCGATGTAGACCAACACGTTTGCTGGTAATAAATGCTTCTTAATTTTCATATATGACTTCATTCGAGAGACTTGGATCTATGCCATCAAGATGAAGTCAGAAGCATTTGCCAGATTCAATGAGTTTAAGGCTCTGGTGGAGAAACAAAGCAGATATCAGATCAAGACTCTCAGGATAGATGGTGAAGGTGAATACATCTACAATGAATTTCGTAACTGCTACAAGCAGCACAAAATTTGAAGGCAGATCACTGCCAGATACACACCATAGTAGAACGACGTAGTTGAGAGGAAGAACCGGACCATCATGGAGATGGCACAAAGCATGATGAATGCGAAGGGATTTTCGCATAAATTTTGGGCAGAAGCTGTAACATGTGCAGTCTACCTGGTGAACAGATGTCCCACAAAAAGCATGAAGCACAAAATCCCTCAAGAGGCCTAGAGCGGTGTGAAGCCAAGTGTGGCTCACTTGCGTGTGTTTGGGTGCATTGCATATGCACATGTTCCAGAAGAGAAGTGACATAAGTTGGATGATAGAGCTGAGAAGTGCATTTTCATAGGGTACAATGAGCAAGCGAAGGCATATAGGCTATACAACCCTATCACGAAGAAGCTCATCATCAACCGTGATGTCAATTTTCTTGAAGATGAAGCCTAGAACTGGAAGTCAGAGCCAACAGTAGTAGACTCTGTTGACTTGGAGGAAGGCAGTGTGCATCCACCTATAGCCTCCAGAAGCAGTAGCACAGCCACTCCATCTCGGTCGCCTCCACATGCAAGTAGAATCGAGAACCTAGTGATGCCAGCAAAGACAAGGAGCTTGAAAGAAATCTATGAAGCAACCCAAACCCATGTAGATGAAGAGTACTATGACTTTGCATTCTTTACTAAAGTTGATCCAATAGAGTTCGAAGACATAAGTTAGAATCAGAAGTGGGTGCAGGTGATGGACGAGGAGATTGAAGCCATTAAAAATAATAATACATGGCAACTGATAGATCTTCTAGTAGAGAAGAAGACCATTGAGGTCAAGTGGGTGTATAAGACAAAGTTCAATGTCCAAGGAGATTTTGACAAGCATAAGGCCATACTAGTGGCAAAGGGCTACAAGCAAAAGTCAGGCATCGATTACCATGAGGCATATGCGCCTGTAGCCCGACTTGACACAATCAGGATGATCCTGGCATTGGTAGACCAACAGGGTTGGAAGATGTACCAGATGGATGTCAAGTTAGCCTTCCTCAACGAAGTGTTGGAGGAAGAGGTCTACATAGACCAGCCACTAGGTTATGAAATTGAAGGCCAGGAGGGCAAAGTCATGAAGTTAAATAAGGCCCTATACGGTCTGAAGCAGGTGCCCCGGGATTTGTACAGTCGAAATAACAGTTATTTTTAGAAAAATGGGTTTATAAAATGCCCATATGAGCACACCCTATACATGAAGACAAATTATGCATGTGAGCTCATAATCATTTGCCTGTATGTGGATGATTTGATTTATACTGGCAAAAACACAACATTGTTTGCCCAGTTCAGAACAACCATGAAGGAGTTTGAGATGATGGACTTAGGGCTGATGAAGTATTTTCTCGGCATTGAAGTTGACCAATCGGTTGATGGCATCTTCATTTCTCAAGGCAAGTATGCGAAGGATGTCCTGAAGCGGTTCAAGATGGAGGACAACAAACCTGCCATCACACCCGTAGCCACAGGTTTGAAGCTGAGCAAGCTAGATTCAGGGAGGAATGTAGATCCAACCCTGTTCAAGAGGCTAGTTGGCAGTCTAATGTATTTAACTACAACTCGATCAGATATGATGTTCGAAGTCAGTCTGATCATCCATTTTATGGAGACTTTGAAGGACACGCACTGGAAAGCAGGCAAGAGGATCTTGTGCTATGTCAACGGGACGTGGAATAATGGCCTATTTTACGTTAGACAGGACCAGTTGGAACTGGTGGGCTTCACAGATAGTGACTACGCTGGCAGCACCGATGATCGAAAGAGCACCTTTGGGTATGATTTCCATCTCAGATTGGGAGCAATCTCATGGGTGTCCAAGAAGCAACCCATCGTTGCATTGTCCACAGTTGAAGCAGAATATGTCACCGCCATGTCAACTGCATGCTAGGTAGTTTGGCTGCAAAGAGTTCTAAGTGAACTGAACTATCCTACGAAAGGCGCAAAAATATTTTTTTATGATAACAATTCGACCATTGCACTATCAAAGGATCCTGTGTTCCATGTTCGGATGAAGCACATCGATATTTTTTATCACTTCATCAAAGAGTTGGTGAAGTCCGGAGAAATTCAACTACAGTTTTGCAAATCCAAGGAGCAGTTGGCAGATATTTTCACAAAGCCTTTGAAGGAGGAAGACTTCAGCAGATTGTGAGAACATCTTGGAGTCAAAGCGCTCGTGAAATCAGGCTTAAAGGAGGGTGTTAGAAATATTAATCCAGATTTCATGCCTCTGCCCAACTGCGCTCCGAACTTGGGCGAAGCCAGACTGCGCTCGCAAAGTCGGACATCTCGGTAAATTTTTTTGATTTGACGTCACACGTGCCTTCTGACAGATGTGATGTATGATAGATTCGATCGTCGCATAAGTTAATGCTAGTTCGACGATTGGTCAAAAACCCTAGTTTAGGGTCTGTTAGAACCTGTTAGAGGATAACCTCTATCTTCCTCTCCCCGTGGTTATATAAGGCATTTTAGGTCTTCAGGCAAGGTGTGGAGAGTGGAGGAAGGCAAGAGAAAAGTAGTCATTCACAGAGCAGTAGACGAGATCGTTTCAATGAGTAGTGTAGCTCATCTGTTTAATGTCCGAGCAGCAGACTCGACATTTGTTTTCCCTCTCAATTTATCCTGTAGCTTTAGTCTGTAGATGTTAGTATTTCCTCAGTGGAGGACTTTTGTAACCCTCGTCTTATAAGAATAAAATTTGCTATTGTTTAAGGTATCTGTAGGGTTTGCGGTTATCTCTGTCTGCATAAAATTTGTTGTTGTTCTTTGTACAATCACATTGGAGCGATTTTTCATGTTCTATAAGGTTGAACTCAGATCCCAAACATTTCATTCAGATTTGGTGTTTCTCTCTTCCCCACACAGTTCGATAGGCAAAAATTTGCCTAAGTGTGGAGTTGTCCACCCGACTGCGTAGCGCAGTCGGACTTCGCTGCCTTTGACCATTGCAGTCGGGCGTTGACCACCCCCTCCTCGACTTTGCACTTTATTACGTGCGCAACCCGATTGCGCACATTTTTTGTGCGCAACCCGACTGCGCACATTATTCCGTGTGCAGCCCGACTATGCAAGTTTTACTTGCGCAGCTTGACTGCGCAGGAGTTCGGGAACGCAACCCAACTTCGGGTGCGCCACCCGACTTCGGGAGCGCAGCCCGACTTCGGTTCCCCCTTCGCCCTGTGCTCCCCGACAACTGCCATACAAACAGAAACAAAAAAAATTAAAACCTCATGAAATACTCCCCTCACATAAAAATGTTTATTCAGATAACCTTCCAAAATAAATTCATGTCCATATTTTGTCAAAACATTTTAACGGAAATAGGGATGTGAAAATGTTAATGTTTATTCAGATAACCTTCCAAAATAAATTCATGTCCATATTTTGTCAAAACATTTTAACGGAAATAGGAAATAGCGATGTGAAAATGTTTGGGCCTAGTCAAAGGTCTCACACCTTAACTGTTACTTTGTACTGTTTTTTTTAACGGACTGTTTGTTTATTTCAATTTGTTATTGTTGATCTGGTATTAGAGAGGGTTTGTACTGTTGTCACAAGTGATTCTTTCACATGTTTTTTTGACTGACGCACACTCAAGAGATTGAAGAAACTACTACTTTGTAAATTGATACACTACAAAAATGAAGAAACTACTACTTTGTAAATTGATACACTATAAAAATTTTCTTGACCAAACAAATAACTACCAATCTACCCAACCTTTACAAACAAAACAAATAAATTATAATCACAGAAAAACAACAGTGCTTTAAGTTTCAGCGTACACAAAGGTGTGCACATCAATGCGGACGCGCAACGAAAGATTAGAATCGTGATTTCAAAATAAAAATTACAAGGCTACGTCTAAATCTGAAGGGTCATATTAAGGCCATACCATTGCATTTTAGCTCTGGGATATGGCCTTGATTTTGAAATTCCACACTAAAACTCAACCATCTTATATGGCCGTGTCGTTTTTAAGAAACGAAATGGTTATACGGCCAAGTATCAAGCCTCAAAGAAAATTTCATAGTTTCATATTTTTATACTTTAAAACTTATACTTCATACTTATAACTTACAAACTTACCATTTTAAAACTTAAACTTCACACTCATAACTCTTAAGTGCACACTCCACATGACACTTACCATGAACAGAAATATTAAACAGAGAAAACAAGAAGCTAGACCATATACTCGTGATCTTCTTAAAATTTCAATTCTGGCCCGAGGACATATAAATGCTTCTTCAAAACTGCTCTTGCATACGCCACCCCATATTCAATATTACTACAATGAACCCCATCTTTCACTATCTCCATCCATATGTCCTCATCATTAGGATCATGATCCAGCTTCTTCCACTCTTCAATCTCTCTGTCTTCCATTTTCTCCAGCTTACTATAGTACCTTAATAGCATTTTATCATCTGGTTTTGCTACATAAGCATATTTCCTGACAGTGTCACCCTATATCCAGCGATTGCTGAATGTGGAGAAAAAACAGTACAGACCTGTTTTTTCCTTGAAGATTTTGAGTTTAACAAATTTAGCGAAGCCATCGAAAAGCCATTCATAAAGGTTGAACAACCGCACTCTGTTTAGATCTAAGAGGATGATCACAAGACTCAATAAATTTGAAAGGTTATAATAGTTTCTAGCCTGAAGCAATATTGGAATACTACTTAAAACCATCCAAATCTTGCTACTCACATCAACATATTCAATCCATATTGGGACCACGTAATCACTGCCTTTCCCGCAAAAATATCTCTTTCCGACTTTCCTCTGGATGATTGAGAAAATACTCCCTCATTTCAGCACATGTTTTTGTATCATACTTATTATCGTGGCTACCACTCAAAACTACTTCTTTCTTCTGAAGCATTTGCCTATAATAAAACGGCGGCAAAAATGATAAATCTGCCACAAAGCATAAACCCACTGAACCCACGTTATTTGGATTTCCCCAAACCAGTGCGGCACCCACTGGTCTAACCGAGATACCATGTTCCTCATTTTTGAGTTTTTAACCCTAACTAGGTAATGGGTTTTTTTGGGGAGTCAGGAGGACTTTAACCTTACCTTCTAAAATATAAGAGATCACAAAATTGTCAAGAGGGGCAATAGAACACGCACGCAGCTGAAAATATTGCCAACGTGTGTGTGTTCTTTATACTGAACATCGAAACAGCACGAAAGGCAGCTATGAATTCGAAATGTTGTAATTTTTTTTGTTTTTTATTGGGTAAAGAGTTTTGAAATAAGGTGGGATGTTTATTTTTAAATTTAAATTTTAGGATTTTTATTTAGACTTTTAAAATTTAATAATATTAAAAAGAAAATTTATTTAATAAAGTTAAAAAGAAATTAACTTTTAGAAGAGTAAAAAAATATTTAATAAAACTTAACTATATTTATATGGTAGGTGTATGAACATAGAGCTTTCAAATAAGATAAATATAATATTTATTTTTAAATTTGAATTAAAAAATATATATATTCATAATTTTAAAGTTTAATAATATATAAACAAATTATTTAATAAAAAAATTTAAAAAATTAGTAAGTAATGTATGAGAAAAGATGTTTTAAAATAAATTAAATATAATATATAGTTTTAAATTTAAACTTTAAAATTTTATTTAAATTTTTTTTAAAATAATAATAAAATTTAAAAAATCAACTTTATTTAAATAAAAGGTAGGCACGTTGGCCGTTCTGCTCAATTCCAATATTATCGTCCAAAAATTAAGGAAAAAATTTAGCTCGTAACATGGTCGTCGGTCTGGGGTCTCAATCTCATACCTGGATCTCGATTTAAATTAGAACTGGATTTCGATTTAGATTAATATTTTTGCAAACACCCTATTTAAATAAATAAATATATATATATATATATATATATATATATATATATATATATATATATATAATTTAAGGGTTTTTTTTCTTTTTCTTTTTTAATTTATATGGTAGAATGTGTAGTTTTCTTTCTTTTCTTAATTTTGTGAAATAGGTAGCTGCCACGAACTCGGTAGGTTGTGAGGCTTTGTATGATTACCACAATATTGTGCACTGTCCACTCCTGAAACCGCCACACATTGTAAGGGGTTAGTGTTTGGTCGAACCAATTTGTCTACATGGCTGCCCCAATAATTGAACATTGCCACCGCCACACTATTGAAGTTTGGTCCAACCAATTTGTCTACATGACTGTCCCAATAATTGAACATGAATATCTTCTTAAACAAACAACTACCAATAAAGAAACATTAAATTGAATTAAATAAAAATTTAACTAATAACAAAAATCCAATGGAACCTTTCATTATCACGGAGTCACCGAAAAATGCTTGTATGATTTTATTGAAAAAAGATGGTGTGGGCCGTGTGAAAGGTCTCTCACCTGGACTGTTAATTTGTCCTTTTCAGCGGGGAGTTGGTGAATGTGAAGACTGATGAATTATTATCTGATTACTTTTATGGGATAAAGTTGTTGTATTTTTAAGTTTATATTAAAGGAAGTTTATCAGTTCGAGGTGTCAATCCTCAAGGGCCCAAATAGGAGATTTGGTCCTACCACTATGTCGATTTTTCGCTTGATTTGATCGAGCAATAGAATTTCATTGTTGTTTTATTATTAATATTGTTTCAGTTGACATCTTACGTTAATTTAAAAAAATATTATCTTATGTCAAAATTTAAAAGAAAATAAAAAACCTTGTCTCAATTTCCACAGCATTAATACTGATATGTAACTTTGATTTTAAACTCTCACACTAAAATTCAACCGTTGCAGATGGCTTTAGCCTTAAAAACCTAACTTGTTATTGTGCCCAAGTACAACCTTGCTTAAATACAAAAACAATTCTCAAGAAATTTTCAGAGTTAGTTGTGCATGTTATAGTTGTATCACCTATGTTCACAACAAGCATATGATGTGAGGTCCCATTACTCATTACGAAATTTATAAAAAATATGTTGTTCATTTTATACATTAGATATGATGTGGGGTATGATGTGGGGTCTCATTATGAAATTTATAAGAAATATGTTGCTCATTTGATACATTAGATTCGGCTTCATAGGATTATAAGAAATATTTTTATTTATTTTTTAATTTTTTTTTAAAAAAATTTATGTTTTTTTACCTAGACTCTATTTTTAACTTTTATGGTATGTCTGATTTATTGGGTTCAATGAAACCCTTCTTTTACTAGTAATTTTTGGCAAGAAATTTTTAAGTTATAGAGAAATCAATTCAAAATAAGTTCAACCTACCATTTGCATGCAAACATATGTCAAACCAAGATTATCAACAAATATTTGGAGCAAACATATGTCAAACCAAGATTGTCAACAAATATTTGGAGACCTACTTTCGTTGCTTTTCCTTTGATCATCTTGCATAGTGGGTGAAGTAGCTTCCCTTGGTCGAATGGTGGTATAACACTTCTTGTCACACTGCGACCAAGGTTACCCTTTTTGAAGTATTTTTCCATCAACACCCTCCTACATTCCAAGCAACTCCAAGGTTCATGTTGTTGACACTACACTGCCAACATGCTAAAGTCCTATGTTAACTAAAGATGAATTTGGAATTGGCCCAAAACTCGATGCACCAATCTACCAAGTCTTATAGAAGATTGGTGCAACGATCTACAAATTGGTCATTCCATTGACCGCCAATCTCCATCTTGTATTTCATGTATCCTCTCTCAAGAAGGTTGTGAGAAATTGGGTTTAGGTTCAATCTATTTTACCTAAATTGGATGAAGAAGGTTCTATCTTGCTCAATCTAGAACAACTGTTGGACCATAGATCGTGCATTCTTTATAATCATGTAACCACTAAGATTTTTTTATTTTTATTTTTTTAAGTAATATTTCTTATACACATCCACCATGAGGATTGAACCGGGGTCACATCACTAAGGTTCTTGTTGAATGGTGTTCCAATTAAAAGATACCACTTTGGAGTTTCTCTAGTCGCTACAACACCAATTTCCTCATCTCCAACTTTGAGGACAAATATTTTTGAAGGATAAGGGCATGTTAGGACCCCATCCTAACATTATTTTTGTAATTCTAATATGATTGTGTAATGACCCCTTCCAATGTGGTGACCTCTTTATAATATTATTTTGTAATGGTATGTAGCACTTAAGATGCTTAGACAAATGGGATCATTTCATTTAACCGTTATCAAGAATGTATTCTATGTTTGGTAGAAGATTCTAACTTGAGTGAAATTTTGCATGTAAGTCAAATCTTGAGCATTAGGTTAAGGTTGTATGAAGTGTATCCTTAAAAGACATGAATCCATGAACGAATGTGTCGTTTTGCAAATTAATTAAAGTATTGAAAGAGGTTACCCCTCTAAAAGACTTACGATTCTATGTTGTTTTGCAAGATTGTTTGAATTCTGCATTTGCATTTCGTATTGTAATATATTACTATTTTATGAATTTTTGTTTTAACTACAATATTTATGTGAGTGGGTTTAATTTAAATAGAAGGTTTCTAATAAATATCAAATACCACTTGTGACAAAAAAAAATCAAATTTTATTGAAATATTGCAAATTTGTTTATTTAAACATTAAAAAAAAAATCATAAAAATAATATTAAACAGAAAAGAATATTAGTAAAAAAATAGAAAAAAAATATCAATAAAAATAATTTTTTTGAGAAAAAAATTGTTTATAAATAAAAAGACAATTGAAAATAAGAAAGTTAGACAATAATAAAAAAATCAAGGGAGTGAAATATAAAAAAATGTGTTTATCGTTACAATGAAGGATGTCTAGGTGTAATAATTCAATTCATTTGATTACAGGTCAATGTAGTCAAACAATTGAATAAATAAAATTTTAAACATTAGAGCAACAATGTTTTATTTTGTTTGTTGTGTATTTGTTCTCCATAATTTTTCCTTTGCTACGAACCCACAAGTCCTCAAATCACTACAGGAATTGTTTTCAAAGTAGCGTAGCAGATGAAAGGACAAAATCACCAAAACGAAGACCATTTTTTTAACACAAAATGACTTCAACCATAGCCGGATTCTGAAAGCTGGACCATACTTACTCTAGACATTCATAATGTCAGAGACAGCATGACATGCTAGTTCCAAAATGCCTTTGCATAAACCTCTATATTCCATAAAACTGTAGTGAACTCTATCTTTC